>OY776284.1:20881266-23404213 GCA_963675345.1 Trididemnum clinides | reverse complement strand
TGCTTGCCAGTAGTTTTAACAACTGCTACCAGTTATGAGAGTCTTTGAACTGCCATCAACTGCTTTCAACAAGCCCATCTCTATAGATTTATTTATGATTATTTGATAATTAGAGGTAAAATCTTTTATCCCTTAATCTCGCCATCTTGCTGCCGACTTTGACAATGAATCGAGCGCTATGTGAAATTGATTCATCAACCAGAAGCTCAGCGCTGAAATTTTGCCATTAACCTCGAGTCTGACGCATGCTGTGGCAGAGCAAAAGCAATTCCCTAACGACTAAATGCTTATATTACGTAGCAGTAATGCCGTAGGAGGTAGGTCTGAAAACTATCTGAAAACTTTTTCTAGGACGATGATATGATTACTCAAAGTGCTTTGATTTGATTATTCATATTTTAATTAATGGTGCCGGAACGGTTAAATCAGACCACACCATGAAAGCTTGTTTTTGCTAAGAAATCCATCAATAGGAAATGTATAATATATGAAGTGGCTTGTCAGTTGCATATGCTGGCTCTATGAAAACTATCTCCTTCAGCCTTAAAAAGATTTGAAATGAACTTTCAACTAGCGTCCCGCCAAACATTAATTTTTGACATTCAACCGCGGCCGACACCTTTACAAACATCTTGCAGGAGACGTAATCGAAGTTTTCGTTAGCAGGATTCAGGAATTTTTTTTACCAAAATTTTGTTGTAACCAAATCAAAGCTTACGGTCACTAGTGTCGGTGCTGGAGGTGGAGAGCAGGCCCCCAATTTTTCCCGGCTGGCACCTCTATTTCAGCCACGTTTTGAAAATCGTTGTCGTGGAATGTTTTTTGAGGCTCACAATCAAAGTCAAATTTTACTTTTTGTCAAGTTCTGTCAACAACAGTGCAAAGATTATAATGGAGAAAGTCAAAGAAACGAAAATTTTGATGAACTGTTACCACGTAAAAGCTTCACTTCAGACCAAAGTTAAAGAATAACATTCGGTCAAAGCCGAAACCCACCAAAAATGTAGCTTTTCAAAGTTTCGGCCCAGAAAGCATAATTCGATCACTTTCTGTCTTCAAACACAAAAAAACTAAGCAAAAAAGCCGAAAATTAGGAGCATTAAGCATGTCGAAGGTTAGTGGAGGCAGTGCAGCCCAGATCAATGTGGAGTAGAGGTTCGGTACAGAGAGGGTAGAGGAGGCCATGATTTAAGATTTTGCGGAATCCTGAGCGCACAAACTTTATACAAAACTTCTTTTTCTTTCGGCTTATTTCCGATTAGGGGTCGCCACAGCAGATAACTGCATTTTTATGACATGGCATTTGTTTTACGGTCGGATGCCCTTCCTGCTACCAACCATCTCTTCAGAGGGAAAACTGGGCCACCTGTCTTCCACATAAAGATGGGGGCGTCCCGTTAAGTGTCTTGCCCAAGGACACAACAAGCGAACTTGCCGGGTTGTTCTCCACAACCTCCGCTAAATGCTAAACGCCAAGCAGGGAAGCTGTGAACACCATTTTTTAAAGTTTTTTGGTATGACTCGACAAGGGGAATGAACCCTAAGTCTACCGACTGCGAAGCGAACGCTCTAATCACTACACCAACGCGTCGGGTACAAACTTTATAGAAAACAGTTGGACAAAATTGCATTTTACAGGACATATTAAAATTGCCGTTTTCTACCGTAATTCCTTGTATATGATTAATATGAATCAAACACATGCACATATTTTCAGAAAAAAATCAGCACGAAATGTTGAACTATGAAACCTGAAGTGCTTGCAGATAAATTATCTGTAAAGATGCAAGTTAAAATATGTGAGACCTTATCAAAACATACGCTTCCTTATTGAAACATACGTAAAGACAATTTTATGAGTCAACTTCGGTTTTCATGAATCAAGACAATGGTTGTTCTTGCTCAGCTATCATCAATAGCATACTGTAGTCACACTTGTCTTGCATTACTTCTACAAGCTAAAAACATCTCTATTTAAGAAGCAATGCAGAAATCAAACGGACATTGATCTAAATAACCTCGTTTAAACTCGCAGTCTTGTGCTTAATTGCAAATCGGCATTTTGTGGCGCCGGGCTACGTTAGCAACGACAAATGTTCAATGTTTCAAGCTTCTCTATGTCAACTTCAAATACTTTTTCCAGAAGTAAAAGCCACGACATAGACGTGGCTAGAGAACCCAGAAACCCTTACATTTTTTGAATCCGATCTGGAAATAAAGGCATTTTGAAATGTAACAGCGGCAAAACTTCAATTTCGAAAAAAGTTATTGAACAAATTTGAGGTATAGAATAAGAAAATTAGGGGTAAATACAAAATTATGCAACCAAATTAGAAAAATTTTTTCTACCCCAAATTTGCTTCTGACTGCGGTGATGCCTCGCTGTGGTATTTGACATGTCACCAACTGGTCCACGCTGAACTTTTGTGAAAGGGTTTTCTCACCCCCTATGGGCCAATCAATGCTGGATTAATGGGTAGTCGCATGGTGCGCGGTAACCAGAGCCGCGGTGAAAAAGGATTCCTAGCCATTGATATGAAAACGCTTTGCTTGAAGAACGCCAGACTATTGGAGATTTAATTATCTTTGGTGATGTCGAATTGATTTAACACTAACACAAAGAGCGAAGGGTTTGTTAAATGCAATGATCTATGCATGACTGTATCAGTAGCATACTATAGTAAAACTAAATAAGAATATGATTTTCAGAAACTCTTTAAATAGTATAAGCAATCTTGTACCATGAAGGCGTAGTAAGCAAAAATTTGTGGATTAAAACGTAAAACTTACGACGGCTTGAACGATTTTTGTTCCTTGAAAAATCTTTTCTTTTCGTGAACGTTGCACAGTTGCGTACATTTTTTAAACATCGTAGTTTTTGAGTGGATAATAGTTAATGTTGCATTAAGGGGAGTCACAGCGTGTCTACACATACACAGTGTCCTGGCCAAAAATGAGCTTTTGGCATTGAAATGAAAACCTTTTTAATAATAATGGCTAAGTATTTTCAGATACACCACACTAGACAACACAGAACAATTACCATTAAATAACTATTGTCTTGTTTGTATTAAGCACAGCTCAAATTAGACCTACTTTAATCAGAATTCTAATAAATATGTTTATGTTGGGCTACTATTCCTTCTAATTGTTTAATAATTATCTACTGGAAAAGTAGAATTTGTTTATAGAACACCGATAATAATTTGAAGAAATTTTCCCTAAAGTAAATCATTTTTTGTTTTTTTTGTCTAAAACTTTATAAAAGAAAACAAATCAAGCAGCAGCAGACCAAAAAAAGAAGACAAAATGAATTGTGTTAAATCAGAAATAATGCAATTTGGTAGGACAAACGAAATTTGAAACGAAGCTTGGCAACACCATTTTAATCATGGGCATCGCATCTGAAGGTATTTACATATCATTGTTTATTTTCGATACCAACCGAACACAAACACATTATTGAGTAATATATACGCAACTTGAGTTAAGGGTTTTACCATGCGGCTTCAGAAGCCGGGCAACTCCCCACGCCCTGGACCAGAGGGTCTAGAGAGCCAGAAAATTGCCAAAGAGCGAGCGGCACAAAGAGTC
Organism: Trididemnum clinides; assembly: GCA_963675345.1. Classification (NCBI taxonomy): domain Eukaryota; kingdom Metazoa; phylum Chordata; class Ascidiacea; order Aplousobranchia; family Didemnidae; genus Trididemnum; species Trididemnum clinides. The sequence continues at coordinate 23,400,619 of OY776284.1, read as the reverse complement.
CGTAACTAGACAGTGCAGAATGAGAGAGAGGTGTCGTGGGACGAGTGTCCGCAAGCGCTGCAGGAAGGATTTTCGATTCTGCCAATCCTAGAGAGATAGGAGCTCAACAGAAGGCTGTGTCCGTCGCAGCGAAGGCGAGAGAGACCATAGCGAGCATGACGTAGAAGTACAAGTTCCTCGGTGGAAATCGAAAGAACCTGTGTGTCAAAATACTTTGAAGAGACAGTACGCCTCCAGTCCGAGAAAAGAGAAGAGTGGATACGAGAGATAAGAGGAGAGAGACTACAAGGGGTTGCGGAGGGCGCAAGTAGCGCTCCCCGTCTGGCCAGCTCATCAGCCGCATCGTTCCCCGGGAGAAACAAGTGTTCGGGGATCCATTGTAGCCTGATAGAACAGGAGGAGAGAAAAGACAATTTCTGCCAGAGAGTTTGAGGTAAAAGGAAAGATGGAGGAGAAGACAGAGTGGTGAGGACAGAGCGAGAGTCAGATAGGGGAAGAGAAGAGAAGTGGCAGACTTGTTGGTGCTGCCGAGACCAGCAAAGAGCTTGCAGGATAGCGCAGGCTTCAGCGGAAAAACTTGAGCATTCTGGGCCTGCCAAAAAGAAAAGGATGGCCTCAGTGCTACACAGAGAGCAGTTGGCAAGCACGCCAGCGCAGCCTTTGCTAAAAGGGAAAGGAACAGAGCCGTCTGTCCAGAGCACCAGATTGTAAGGAGGGCATTCAGTGTCAGAGAAGTAAAGAGAGCAGCAGCAGAGGAAGAAAAAGAGACGAGTATTTCTCTGCAGAAGAACAGTGGGAGTCAAAGTAAAAAGCAAAGTAATCTCAACGAGCTTTCTGAAAATTGAACGAAAGGAGACGTTTGTAGGAGCGAAAGATCGGAGAAAGAGGGACAGTTAGTAGAATTGATAGGAGTTCAGAACCCAGGTCCTGAAGCATCTCCCAGGAGCAGATAGAGCGAGTGAGGAGAGAGCAAAGAAGATGTCAGGAGAGGATGACCATCGTTTAGAGGAGCGATGGAGAAGAGTAAGTATGTCAGAGCCATTGAGGGGGAGGAGGTCAGAGGAGATGACCCAATTAAATGCTTCCTCCCCACGAGGGTTGGAAGTATCTTTTGAGTTCCAGAGGGAGTGATGGCAATTGAAGTTGCCCAGAATGAAGAAATTTCTGCAGGAGGGAAGAATGGAGGGAGAAAAGGAATTGGTTCTGCTATCCATAGGAGAAGGGAGAAAAGGGGGAGCATAAACATTAAGCAATGAGAGCGAGGAGGAGTCGTTTAGTGAGATGTTGATTCCTGCATAATCAGAGTAGGGGTCAAGCGAAGAGAGAAAGAAAGTAGAAAGTTCAGAAAAGGACAAGCCCTACCTGACGAAAATAATGCTAGTGTGTGACATCAGTCGAAAAAATACCAAACCGGGAGTGGGTGCGATCAGATCGCAGAGCAGAGAATCCAAGGATCTGGAAAGAGGAAGATAAGTTAAGGTTAGATTCCTGGATACAAATAAGGTCAACGAGATGAGATAAAATAAAGTGTAGCAGTTCAGTGCACCTAGCTCGGAGACCCCCAGCATTCCATTGAATAACCCTGAGGGAGTCAGGGAGAAGAATAGGAAGCTGGAGGTAAAGAGAACCATCCAGGAGTATGAGAGGGTGGTGAGGGTGCAGAGGGAGAAGATACAAAGTGGGTGGAAAAAGGATAAAAGGTTTGAAGGCGAGGGTGGGGCGGGAGCTCTGCATTGGCAGAGGGGGAGCCAGATGGGCTTATTGAGCATTGGAGGTATAAAAACTGGAGGAGTCCGAGGAGGTAGACACAGTGCTGGTAGGTGTGGGATCTCCAGAAAAAGCAGAGATGCAGCAGGGAAAGAAGCTCCAGGAGTGAGAGCTGCCAAGAGTTCTGAATCTAGAAAAGGAAAGTAGTGATCACTTTAAATGAACTCATTTGGAGCAGCATTGCATTGACCTACCACGCCAGATCACATTTCCAGCGCACACTGAACAGGGAAAGACGGGGCCAGGATTAAAAAGAACGTTGCCGTTCATCAGGTGAAAGAGAAGAATGAGAAGACGGGGAAGAGAAAAGTAGGAGAAGAAAGAAGACAGGTCACAGATTTTAAAGAAGCTGCGTGCTACCGTTCTGCGGTCGTTCAGAGGGCAGCACGGCGAAAAAATGGTTTGTGTGAGGAGAGTGCCCTGGGTAACTGGGTTCTTCCAGAAAGCCAACAGCCATTTCGACCCAACCCAAATGGGGTTGGGGACTGCACCACCACGTTGAGGCGGCTGTTGATTGGTGCAGTTTAATTTTGCTCGCTTTATATACTGCATATACGACAGAAATTTTGCACTTCACCATTCAGAAAGATTAGAGATAATACGTGTTGTGGGGGCGGACAGAAGGTCCGTATTGATGATTGGAGTTAAAGTTAACTCAAAGTCAGAGTTAGTTGGGGATAGAGAGAGAAAATGAGCGCTATATTATGTGATTTGTTGTTGTGACGACAGGTTATTGTCGAGAGTTATAATATGTGGTCATACGGTTTAGATCTGAGAAGCATTAGATTAACTATTGTTAAAGTGGTTGTAAATACTTGTAATAACTGTTTTGCTAAAGCGTTTAATTATTCTTGGAAGTGTAGTAGCGAAATATTTGATTTTCCTACAAGCAATTGGCGATTTCTAAATTTTTGTTTGTGGGGGTTCGGTGACAAACGCTAAAGTACAATAGGGGTTCCGCGATGACAAAAAGTTGAAAAGCACTGTTCTACATTCAACACGAGTTCCAATATATAAGAAAAAGAAACACAAAGTAGTTCGGAACAATAAGCTTAAGCGAAGTAGGTAAAGTAATAGCAATATATGGAGATTTTTGTCCCCTTAAGATGATAAAGTGTAGGAGAAGGCAAGCTACAGGTCCACAAAAGTAAAAAAGTTGTCCTCGGGCGTTCTCTCGTTTTTCGTTAGTGGAAGCGGTTGACGAAATAGCCGCTTCCATATCCCTGAGCTTAACCAAAGAGATTGAAGTGACAGATGTGAGATAATATTTTAATGAAAAAGGGTTTTTCATTTTGAAGTTATCAAAGAATCAAATAGACGCAGCCAAGAAACATGACGTCACAAAATTGGACGTTGGTTCGTAGACTCCTTGCACATTGAGGTAAACCACCTAACATATGGAATCAAAAACTAAAACGGTTAACAGCGATACCCTATGTACAAGAGGTCTCCGAATTTGTGTCGAATTTTGGCTCAAGTAGTGATCGTTATACAATACCAAGGCGGTTAAAGTGAAAAAGGATCTGGTCAATACAGTGACCAAACTAAACCTAAAACCAAGCAATTATAGCTGAAGTTCATCAGTAGCCACATCAACATCCTTTAGTTGATCAAGTAGAGGCAATCATTCAGCTTTAACTTTTAACACCAGCAAGTATATTTTAATCATTTGAATAGACATCAACAGTTCCTGGTAATAGCATTACAAAGAATTAAGTGAAAAATTGGTGAGCATAATACAGATTAAATAATACATGCAGAGTTTTTCACTTAATTTTTTTTTTGTTGCCAGGAACTGGTGATGACTAAGATAGTTAAAATATATTTTTCGATATTAAAAGTTAAAGCTCAATGATTGTCAGTATTTAATTATATGAAACATTCGAGCAAGTAAGTATCTGAAAAATATGAAAACGACATAACACGTTATTCACTTGTTGCCCAAACCAAAAAGGCGATATCAATTTTGAAGAAAAACGTGATTTGGTGCAGTGGCGGCGCCACCCCGAAAAAAAAGGGGGGACAAATAAAAGGCGAGTTAACTTCAGAGAAAGCCTTAATGGGATGTAGTCACAAGTCACGACCACGAACATTGTGGCAACGTGAGAGTTTTCTCAGCTCGAAATAAAATATAGCTCAACTTAATCCATTTATATTTAGGGGCTAAACGTAGCTTTGAGTGTGTGAGTCAAGGGTCGAGTTGATCGGAATTTTGATAGATCTCTTGGCGGCGAAGCCTGTAAGGCAACAGTCTCTAAAGAAGTTCTGAAAAGGTTTTACCCCCAGAAAATTTTGAAACACTAGAAGTAATCTGGCGTATATCTTATAGGAAATTTTCTACTACATTAAAAACAAAATTAACATGCAAAACTATGACAACTGAGCTTACTGTTTCGAAATTGATTTTTTGCATGAAATTTACATAGTGTTGTGACAAATGTAGATAGTTTTGTTTGTGGTTAAATCTGGCCCGGTTAGTCCAACAGTAGATCGTGGAAAATATATTACAGGTCTAACCGGACCAAGTATTACTACTAACTCTCTATTGCCACTATTTACCACCTTAAAAAACGAATCCCTGCTTTCGGACACCTTATTTTACAACGCAAATGAGTGATAACTTTCAAAAATTAATCACTGACTCTGCCCTACGCTAAATCACATTAACTAAGCTACCGTAAAACTGCTTTATTACATACACAGTTTTGTATTAGTGACGAAGCAACGCAATGAACTTATGGACATTTTGAAAGATTTACTCACGAAAAGTAGCGCTATTTACAAAAATGACTGGTATGTTTAATCTAAGGGAGGTATCAGTATAGTTATCTTGGAGGTTGATGTTACACCATTAGGAGTCAAGTTTAACTTTTTTTTCACAAAAATTAGGCAGAGTTGTGCATTTACTAAAAGGAATTTCAAACTAATCAATTTTCCAGATGTATAGGTGATTGAAATTGCGCAATGTCGGAGAAAGTATACTTCTGAAACATTAACTTATAGTGTTAGCACCATCATTCTTAGGAGTCCACATTACCACACTTTCCATCTACTTCCAAAAGGGTAGATTTTTGCAAGCTAATAAGTCGAGTGCTGGATTTTGCTTAAGCTAAAAACTTTCTTTTTGTCAAGAGATGCGGATCAAAAATTTTCTTTCTCAATTGTGATGTTATCAACTTTTTTCAACACTTATCTCGGGCTGACAACAATTTGGGCAGTTTTGCGTCTAGTGTCTACAGACATATGACGTTTGGAAGAAACAAAACACACATCGGTATTGTGTTATATAGTGTAATGACACCTTGTGGCGATAAAACTGCTCAGTCGTTGCAGAGTTTAACCAGCTTGTTGTCAACGGTGCAGAGCGAAGGCGGCCAGGATTAGGATTTTGGGTGTCGGCTCCGACAGGATTTGCAAAAAATGTCGGATTTAGGCAGGGCGGATCAACAGCAAGGGAAGCCCAGGGCTTATCTAGTTTCAGGGCCCTTTCGACACAGAGAATGAATCGAGTCGCTGAGGTGATCACGACACTTGTACCCAGGTCCGGAGAATTTGTGGGTGGCAGGAAAAAGAATCTTAGGACCGTCTGATGTAAGTTCTGCGAATACTGATGACAGTTTTATTCAGCCTACTCAAACAAAGTTCATCACGCTGCCTCAAGTCACAACAAAAATCTATCATGGATTGTTAGTCGGAAAATGGCTTTCTATCAGTTGTTTGATTGCACCTATAGACGAAAACGATTTGGCACATTAAATGATGCATTTTTCAAGTAAACACCAGGACTATTTTACGACTTATTAAATGCAGATGACATTGTCTACTCTAAAGACACTACCACCCCTGCTCTTTTGTGTATCAGAGGAAGACTGGCGTTTGTGGCATGCGAAACCTTAAAAACAATTAAATTTTGTTTACAACTTTTTTTACACCGGAACGTAAAAAGGTTGGCTATTACATTTATACCCGGTGTACAGCATTAGAATCAATCTTATGCTGATTTTAAATAGATAGCTTATTACTTCTTACTAGCATAATACCGATTCTGGCTGCAACTAAAACCATTTTCGGTGCAAAAGCTATTGTAATTTCCAATCAATGCGATCTCATCATACTACTTGTTTCCAACTAATTTGATTTGTTAATTTTTTTTAAACTATGGCCTTGAAATTGAGATCACTCAAGCGTATCAACAAAAATAAAAAAGGGTTTTTACACAATTAATTGTTGACAAACAGACTATTATGCACAACGGTTTAGCGGCCCACTACAGAAAAAAACTTTAAGATAACAGTTGACGGACTGTCGGACACTGACAAATTATTCCTTTTACGGCTCGTTAGAGAGTTTCGTAGCCGCCCATGACATCTCTAAGACGTGTATGTGACATCTACAAGATTGAGATATAATGATATTTGAGAAGGTAAATGTAGCAAAAAAGACGTCATTATTGCATCATAGTTGAGAAACGTAAATTAATCCTGTGAATGTCCTTTGAGAAAGTGAGCTTTAAACTGTCGAGATGAGATCTTAAGTACCGGTAAGCCTGGCTTAGGAGCCAAAAATTTTAATTTACCATAAAATGTTAAAAGAATCAATTGCAATTATTAAGAAAATCACAGGAAACTACACATTGGCAATATATGTTGGATAGGCTCGAGTCTTAGTGAAAAGACTAGACTTGACTCTGGGACGAAATGACCAGATTGGACATCAATGACTCGTTAATCGAACTCAAGCGACTCGTTCCCAACATTGATTGCAGCAATTTGAAATTGGCATCAAATGGCAATCTTTACGGGTGATGCAAATCATTCTAATCGCAAAACCAACATTCTAATTTAAAGAGAAGATACAGCCAAGGAAAGCTAGAATGATCTTGATTGAGCCCACTGTACAAAACACGACGTTATTTTTAAATGTTTCAAAATGAGGACCCGCTGACCTTCAAATAGCATGCATACTTGAATCACAGGCAAAACTGACTACGCTTCAAAACACGCCACTTAACTACAAGATAAGTCGATCTGGAATTCAAGTTACTAGGCTGGCCTGATACTCTCATAAAAAGTAAAATACTAGGTGACGTTTGTAAATGAGAAAAAATATGCATTCAATCCGCATGGAGTAATAACGCCTAAACTGAAGCAGTAAACTAAAAGATCAGGAAAATGATTTCTATGCTTTGCCAAGCTACCACAGGGTGTGCGAAGCGTAGGCATGCGCTTCTTTTCGATGAAAAACACGCAATTCTACAAAGACGTAACTCATAGTGGCAGCGTGGCATGCTGAACAGAGTCTCAGACTTGTCACGGAAACTGTGGTTGACCCTCGAGCGCTCAGAACATAGGCCGCAAAATGCGGATCGCGCGAAATAGTCGTTCGCGCCAAAAGCAAGTAATTTCAAGGCTATGCTTAAAGGCCACCAAAATGATGCGACTTCGAATATGATAGCCATAAGGTCACTTCGCAGCCAACCGAATTCTCTATTCGTCTCGTACTCGATAAATTTATATATTCTCGCATCGAAAATGAAGAAGATCATTCTAAAACTTTACAAACCTAGCAGCATATATTGAGCAGCAAAAGATAAACAAAATCTAAACTAATCATCACAACTATGCAAAATAAAAAAATAATCTCTACAATGACCACAGCAAAACAAAAACCCTACTTGAAAACTACAACTTGCAGAAAAACTCAATAAACGATGATTGATAAAAATATTTTCAGCTACGCTGTAAGTAAAAACTACTGTATTCCATCGAATGTCTTCAGTCAGTGGTAGGCCGCTATTTTAGAATTAGTCTTTAAAATATTTTTCTTCGATTTTTTTGAGACGTCTTTTTTCCAAATGGAAGAGATTTTGCTTTTCACCTAAACAGAAATACTGGTTTGAAGTTGAGTCACTTACTCATGTGCTACCAGCACAACCAAAGTAATGTCAAATTTTAATAGAAAATATATAAATCATAAATCAGTTCCAAATCACTGGTGGATTTTAGAACAACAAAAAGTGAAGTTATTGCAAAAATCTCTATCTTTCAAGTGTCTCAATTTTTTGATAATTTAGAATGTTTTGCAACTTTACCAAAGCGCTAAATCCAAGAACACTTACAGAAGCATCCAGTAAATACAAATTTATTGCATGCTTGTAAAAAGTTTCCAATCTATGTCTGTAACATTTAGAGAAGTGTTCTGGGAGGAAAAACCAATGATTTTGCGGATTTTAACGAACAGCAAGTGCCCGTGTGGTGTGCGGAGCATTAAGCGGGGACCCCCAATTTTTTTGGACACGCAATTTCTAATGGATTTATTCTTTCTTGCAGACAGGCGAGCTTTTGAATCGTTGCTTAATCGCAAAAGCGACCCGTGTCGACTCCGTTAAAGTGTTTTGAATGACTTGTACTCGGCCATGTTCTGTTTTATCTTTTCAACAACGATCTTTTTGTTTCTCTTTTCTTTTCTTCATCAGCTGTCCCATTTATGTTAACGAACTGGCTATCTTGATCCGTGCTTCACCGGGTTAGAATAGTGAAGCTGCTCACCCAGCATGTCGTAAAAGGCGACTTTTGGGTACCCACCAATGGCAGTCCGCCTTGTTGGTGGTGGGGCTACCAGTCGGCAGTTTGCATCCACGACTGGTTCGAAATGGGCTGCCACTTTTCCCCTGGCCTAATTTAATTAGGTTGATGGCGTGAACCTGGATTGCTGTTCGCGCCATACCTCCATCCCAAGGAAGAGGAGGGGTAAAACAACAACAACAACTGGCTATCTTGTCTTCTTATTCCTGTTTCTGCTGCTGCGGTCACACAGGGACCACTAGTGTCTCCTTATGAAGCCGAGAAAATATGAATCCCTTTGTCAATGGTTCCACTCACGAGCAGGATTGCAAAGGGCCAAAGATTCTACAAAGTTTTTTTTAGAAACGCCACATGCAGTTTTAAAAATTAAAAAAACGCTTTTGATCTTTACTCCAATTTTCCTCAAAATCAATCTTTTTTTTTACAGAAATCTGGGTAACTTCGTAAAAAGTCATCGTTTTCAATTCAAAATAATTTGGTATTCGTCCGGGTCAGCCTTTTAACATCTACGCTCGCCTCGCTGCTCCTCTCCCTTTGCCTAACTTCTCCAACACCACTCTTCACCTTCCTCGGAGTCACCTTGAACAGCATTCTTACCTTTTCCAAGCACATCTTTTCGGTGTTTCCCCTCGTTTGAAGGCTTTGCGCGGTGTCTCTGCATCTTTACAAAACGCCACTAAAAGCCACTACTTCTACTTCACAAAGCTTTTCTTCGGCCTATTCTTACGCTTCTCCCTGATGTTTCGTTTTCTTTGCGCAAATGAGCTAGGTACTTCAGCCATCGCCAGTTCCTTCCCTTGCCCACTTATCTCTCTCTCAAACAGGAGGGTTTAGTCACTTAAAGATTTGTCGATACTTAAATCTCCCGGTCTCTTCCCCACCACAGATCTTATGCTTTCTCGTAACGTTCGCTGCATTCTTTCTAGCCTTCGAAGCAACGAGCATAGCTTTCAATCAAAAACTGGGATTCTTTCTTGCAGCGTCAGTAGCCACCCGACTCAAGACACCTATTATCTCATTGGCCTGCTCTGTCACGACCTCTTCACGCCGCTCTCTCTTCCGCAACTTTTTTCTCAGTGTAGAACCTCTCATCTTTTCTCTAATTTTCTACTTCGAAGCAACCAAAAGCAAGATACATACATCCTTCTATGGTGGCGCAGATTTTAATTCTGCAGATAAGAAATCAATTCAATTATATTTTTTCTTGAACACAATAATTGTGCGGTGCGCACGGTGTGTGCCTGCCAAGCAATTCTCAATTCCACTTGAAAAGGTGGATTTTGAATTTGAAGTTTAAAAAACCGTAATTTTGTAGATCAACAAAATGTAGAGGAAAGACGAGCAATCTATAATACTAATGCTTACCTCTCTCGGTTGTTGCCGATGACGCTCATTCAAAACGTTTCTGTAGCAATAAATTAAATGTTGAAATCATTGATCTTATCTGTCACTACTGGCAGGATTTTTACAACTCGCGCTTCTATAATATTGACAACAGTAGTTCGAGGTCCACATCAGTCGAGAGGATTAACTGATCACTAACTTATTTGAAAATGTAAAATCGCCGCCGCTTGCTTAGCTTGTGTTGCTGAAGCAGGCACGTAATGACAGATTAACACAGTATCAACAATGCATCGCATGAGACAAGCAACTACAACCCACGAATCCCAATCATAGCACTTAACATAAGGAAACTAGCGGCAGTCGCCATAAAAGTTGCCTAAAAGAAAAGGCAAACCTCGATTCTTTCAATGCTTCACCGGTTTTAAAGAATAGTAGAGCTTGCACCCTGCATGCCGTAAGAGGCGACTATTGGGTATCTATCAATTGCAGTCTGACTGCCAAAGGTGGGGTTGTCAGCTCGATTGCTTCTTTAAACCACTCACGTCAGGAAACTGAGCTTGGTGGTAAGCTAGCACATGCTTCTTGTAGAAAAATTTTGCTCCAACAAATCCCTACAAGAAAAAATTACGAAATGGCCCTCAGTCCCTGACTGGTCTTAAAATGAACAGGGGGTGCGAAGAATCTCCGGGTTTAAACCTGAATGTCGTGGGATAAGATTTGTCACTTCAAATGAGGGAAGTCTTTGTGGAAGGAAAACAGAAGGGTGTGAAGAGATGAAGAAGAGAAGAGTTGATGTGTGCTGGATGCAGGGCGTAACATGCAAAGGCCAAGGAGCTTGTTTTGTGGGTACGCCGGAAAAAAGGTATAAGCTGTGGTGGTCAGGAAATAATGCAGAATCGGAAGGGGGTGGGAATTTGATGAAAGAGAAAATATCGGAAAATGTAAAGTTAGAAGAAAAAGCGACAGAGTGATGGCAATCGTGCTAAATTAAGGTGGAGAAGTGATCCAAATATGTGCGTATAGGCCACAAAGCGGATTACCAGACACAGAAAAAGTTCGTTTTTATGATAAGTGGCGAGTGAGTGGGACATGGGACGTTTTAGTGAAATCATTATTACTTTGGAAGATTTCAATGAGTATGTAAGGAAATGTGCTGAAGGTTCTAAAAATGTGCATGGGGGAATGGTGTTGGGAAAAGAAATGCGGAAGGAAGAAGATCGCTGGAGTTCTGCGATGAAAAAGAGCTCTGCGTGGCAAACACATCCCGTTATAAGGAACAGGAAAGAAAAATCACTTGTAGTGCGGGTGGATGTGAAACAGAAATCGATTTTGTGTTTGTGCGGAAAACACAGAATGTATATAAAGGATGTGAAAGTGTTTCCATGAAAACTTCAGCAAAGACTGGTGGTCGTAAATCTGGATAAAAAAGTTCTAAAAAAGATTGTAAGAAAGAAACAGGTCATAAGAAGGATGTAGGAAGACGAATTAAAACCAAACAAGAATTGTTGTCTTTCGGCTTTTTTTCCGGATCAGGGGTCGCCACAGCAGATAATTTCTGATCTGCATTTTGTTTTTACGGTCGAATGCCCTTCCCGCTACCAAATCTCTCTTCGGAGGAAAAACTCGGCCGCCCTCTTTCACATAAAGGTGGGGGGCGTCCCGTTAATGAAGCGGACTGCGAAGCAGACGCTCTAACCACTAGGCCATCTCGTCAAACAAGCGTAAGATTCGAAGAGTAAAAGAACTAGCAAGCAAAGATGTGTCTAATTTGTGGAAAACCTTTAAAGAAGGTGTTCTAATGGCACGTGATGAAGTGTTTGGAATGAGAAAGTCTAGGAGAGATCAAGGAGACATGTGGTGGTGGAATGAAAAGTAAAGGATACCATAGCAAAAAGAAGGCAGCATTTAAAGAGCTGTGCGGGTTCCCATCAGAAGAAAAATCAGACCCAATACTAACGAAGAAATAAAACACGGAATGTTGTTGCTAGATCTATGAGAAAGGAAGCCGAACAGGAGTTAAATAACACTGTTTAACAAAATTTTGGTATCAGTTCAGGTAAACATTGATTTAGGGTAATTTGAGGTCGCTGATTTCAAATCTGCTGTCAGATTTACTCTATCACGTCAAGATTTTAAGATACTGTTGACTGGTAGGGTACTTCATGCTACCTTTCATATCGCTTTTCCTAGGCTAACTTTTGTATCATTTGGCTTTTATCCACCGGTCATTTTTTGGAATGCTATTTATTGAAATGTACTCTATTGTAGGTGCTAAGTTCAAAGGTTATATTAGTTACAAGGCCTAAATTGCATTTTACTATACTAGTTGCTACCACACAAAATATGTCAAGTCGCAGAAGAAAATGCAAAAATGATCCAGATAACTTCTGTTACATCTGTAGACAGTACACTCCTCCTGTGCACCGCAGAAAGCTCATCCCAAAAGTGAAGACTACTCACAAGTTTTACTTTGGGTGCGAAGTCGGAGACCAGGACAAGAGCTGGTCCCCTCATATAAGCTGCAATGCTTGCAACACACAATTACTGCGGTGGCTAGCTGAAAGGAAGAAGAAAATGCCATTTGGTATTCCGATGGTTTGGCGAGAACAAGCTGATCACACCACCGATTGTTACTTCTGCCTAACGGATATAAAGGGATTTTCCAGAAAGAACAAGTCAAAAATTAAATATCCTGACTGCAGATCGGCAATCCAGCCAGTTCCACACAGCAGTGAGGTTCCCATTCCATCACCACCTCCAACTGGTGCCTTGGATGAAGATGCTTCGTCTTCTCAATCTCAAAAGTTCAAGTGAAGCTTCTGAAAGTGAAATGTGTATAGACGAGATTGAGCCACATGACCCAATTTTAATTAACCAGCATATGTTGAATGATCTGGTGAGATCTGGTTTTGCCAAAAAACAAAGCAGAGCTTTTAAGCTCACGGTTAAAACAATGGAATCTTCTTGAAACCGGCACTAAGATCACCTTTCCTCGCCTACGACAAGATGAGCTGTCGTCGTTTTTTACCAACAAAAACACGCTGTGCTTTTGCAACAACGTCTCTGCCCTGATGGAGTCACTGGGTTACCAACATGTTTCTGATCAGTGGAGGCTTTTTATTGATGCTAGTAAAACTAGTTTTAAAGCTGTTCTTCTTTACAACGGTAACACAAAGCCTTCTTTGCCGCTGGCATATGCTGTCAATATGAAAGAGAGTTATGAATCAATGAAGATTCTTTTAGAAGCAATTGAATACTCCAAGTATTCTTGGAAAGTTTGTGGAGATTTGATGTTGATTTCCTTACTGCTCAGCTTGCAGCTTGGCTACACCAAACATATGTGTTTTTTATGCCTTTGGGACAGTCGCGATGACAGTAACCACTACAGCAGGACTATTTGGCCTCCACGGAAAGAGCTTGCAGTTGGTAGATATAACGTGAAGCATACACCCCTCATTGATCCGCAAAAAGTATACTTACCACCACTTCATATAAAGCTCGGATTTGTGAAAAATTTTGTCAAAGCAATGGATCAGCATGGAAAAGGCTTCCAGTACTTGCTGGAAAAATTTGGCTCTAGGAAAAGTGATGCCAAGTTAAAAGCAGGTGTTTTTGTTGGACCAGACATTAGAAATCTCATGAAGGATGAAAATTTCGACCAACGTCTGAACAGTCTGGAGCTCTGCGCTTGGAAATCATTCAAGCAAGTAGTACACAACTTTCTCGGATGCAAAAATAATGAGAACTATGCCAATATCGTGCAAGAGATTTTGATCGCATATCAGAAGTTAGGGTGTCGTATGTCGTTGAAGATACATTTCTTGCACTCACACCTGGACTTTTTTCCTGACAATTTAGGAGATGTGAGTGACAAACAAGGTGAAAGATTTCATCAAGACATTTCAGTCATTGAAACTCGTTACCAGGGAAAGCTAAATGATAGGATGATGGGTGACTATTGCTGGTACCTGCAGAGGGAAAGTGACGCCCCACATAAACGCAAAGCAAGAAGACAAAAACATTTTTAAACGATAGTAGTACAGTTGGCAAAAACAGTAAATTAAGTGTTTTTAGTGTCTTGTTACCACTGTTTGACAAAAATCCGCTAAAGTATACGCATATAAAAAATTTTACCATTCGCCATAATGCATGTATTTTTGCTAATAGCATAGACCACAGCATAGGGGTATCTTAAAAGTCTGATGTGATGGGAAAAAAACGGACGACAGATTCCAACTCAGCGGCCCAAATATACCCAGGAACCGATGAAAAACTTTCAGATACCAGGAAAAAAAATTTTTTGTTGAACAGTGCAATTTATGTCAGAATTCTAACAGTATTTTCTGCTTTCACAGAATGAAAACGGAAGGAAAGATCTTGAAGGACAAAGGTGCTTAAGAGGAAGAGACGGACGATTGGGTTTTAGTGAAGATAGAGCAAAAATTTGGAAGGAACACATGGAAAAGAACATGAATGAAAAGAACAAATGGAAGCAGATTCTCTCCCCCCTCATGATCTGGTACTCTGGACTGACGGCTTTGTTCCTTTTGCTTTTGGCAAGGGTGGCTCCGGCGTATTTGCCAACTGCTCTCTCTGTGGCATTGAGGCCACTCTTTCCTTTTCAGCAGAGGCCCAGTTTGCTCAAGTTTTTCCGCTGAAGCCTGCGCCATTCTGCACGCTCTTAGCTGGTCTCGGCAGCACCAACAAGTCTGCCACTTCTCTTCTCTTCTCCTCCTATCTGACTCTTGTTCTATCCTCACCACCTAGTCTTCTCCCTCTTTCTTCTTATCTTAAACTCTCTGGCAGAAACTTTCTTCCCTCTCCTGTTTTGACAGACTACAATGGATCCCCGGACACTTGTTTCTCCCGGGGAACGACGCGACTGATGAGCTGGCCAGACGGGGAGCGCTACTTGTGCCCTCCGCAACTCCTTGTAGTCTCTCTCCTCTCATCTCTCGTATTCACTCTTCTCTTATCTCGGACTGGAGGCGTACTGTCTCATCTAAATTCATTGACACGCAGGTTCCCTTAATTTCCACCGAGGAACTTGTGCTCCCTTGTCATGCTCGCTATGTCCTCTCTCGTCTACGCTGCAACGGACACACCCTTCTTTTAAGATCTTATCTCTCTAGGATTGGCAGAATCAAGAATTCTTCTTGCAGCGCCTGCGGGCACTCGTCTCAGGACATCTCTCATCTCATTCTGCACTGTCCAGCTACGGACTCATTGCGCCGCTCACTCTTTGGCGACTCTCTGTCTCTCAACGACCTCTGGCCCATACCTTGGGGAGTTGCCCGGCTTCTGGAGCTCTATGGTCTTCCGCCATGCCCCCATCCCTCAGAAGGGGTCGGGTAATCAATAACAATGGAAGCAGATGGTAGAAACTGATGTAATAGAAGAACGGGTAAAAAAAGTTATTCCGAAAGAAATTGTGGAATGCAAAAGATGAAATCAGGAAAAGCAAATGGAACATCTGAAGTAGGTGTGGAGATGATAGTTGCGAGTGGCGAAGTTGGGATTAAAGTGATAATAGACCAGTGCCAGTGCGTATTGGATAGCAGAGGAATGCCTGATAAGTTGAAAACCAGTGTGATTGTATCAACCTTCAAAGAAAAAGGTGATGTGATGAACCGTGGATTATACAGAGGAGTAGAACTGCTGGAACATACCTTGAAAATTGTTGAAAGGGTACTTGAGAAGCGAATACGAACAATGTCAGTTTGAACAAAATGCAGTTTGGATTTATTCCTGGAAATGGAACAATGAATACGATATTCATTGTGAGGAGAGTACAGGAGGAATATCGAACGAAGGACAAGAAGTTGTATATGCGTAGTGATGAAGTGGGCCATGAGAAAGGTTTATCAGAAGTTATGGTTCGAGCAGTTATGAGCTTGTATGATGGCGCAAAGACAAGAGTGACGGTGGGATACCACATTCACAGGAATTCGAAGTAAAAGTTGGTGTACATCAAGGATCTGTGCTGTCGCCGCTATTGTTTGCAATAGTTGTGGACATTACTACTGAAAAAGTAAGGGCGTGGTTAATGAACTACTTTATGCAGATGACCTTGTTCTAATGAGCGAAACCATGGAAGACTTAAAGGAAAGAATTTAGAATTATAAGGATTCACTGGAAAGTAAGGATTTGAAGGTCAACATCAGAAAAACTACAATGATGATAAGAGGGTCAGAAGGAGAACTGTTCAAAAGCAAAATAGATTCATGTGGAGTTTGTGGGAGGAGAGTAATGGACAATTCAGTGTAGTGCATGAAATGTGGAAATTGGGTTCATGGTAGATGTGCAAAAATAAAGAGAGTTACCGTTAGATTGGCAACGCGTTTGTTTGCTCGAGATGTTGAGGAACAATGAAAAGTAGTGCTTCAGTTTCCATCCGGTGTTGTCCCTTCAGCAGAGATGGCCGGATTTACCCCATGCATGGGGATTTATTGGAGCGAAATTTTTCTACAGGGAGCATGCCCTTGCTTACCCCCAACCTCAGTTTTCTGACATGAGTGGTCCAACCAAGCAATTAAGCTGGCAACCCCACCATTAACAGTCAGACTGCAATTGGTAGGTACCCAATAGTCGCCTCTTACGACATGCTGGGTAAACAGCTTCACTATTCGTTAACCGGTGAAGCACGGTAAATTCGATCGAGAAGTTGTGCGATGAAGTGGAGACAGTAAATGGATTTTGTTATTTGGGAGACAGACTAAATTCTAGTGATGGTTGTGAAGCGGCAGTCACAGCAAGAGTAAGAATCGGTTGGGTAAGGTTTAGGGAATGTGAAGAGTTGTTACTTGGAAATAGGTTTCCTTTGAAAGATGAATGGTAAAGTTCATCGTTGTTGAGTAAGATTAGCAATACGGTATGGAGGCGAGGCATGGTGTTTAAAAAAAAATGAAAAAAATAATTATAAGGAGAACGGAGGAAGCTATGATGAAAGCGGTCGGAAAGTCGCAGATAGAAAGACGACTGAAGAACAGATGGACATGCTGCGTTTGAAGAAAACCAGATGGGCTAGCAACAGCGAATGGAGTAAGAAGGCAATGGTCATGTGCTGAGGAGGGATGATGATGATGACGTGCTGAGAAGAACATTGGATTTTGAAGCGGTGTGGCGAAGAGGGCGCAGGCAAATGAAGATGAAGTGAAGAAGACAAGTAAAAGAACATGTTAACCAGTTTGACTAATACAGGATGATGCCACCGACAGAACAAAGTGGCAGAATAGTGTATATGAATTTTCAGGAAATATGAGGTGAATCCTGCCACCTCTGCTAACGGAGACAACACCGCATTTAGAAAAATTGCATCTCTCTCTCTTCTATTGAAACAAAACAACACTTAAGGCTTGAGGCATGATGCGTGCTACACGGCTGGCAATTCAAAAAAAATGAAAGCAATGATTAGACGGGCAACTTCTTACAAAACTTCTAAAACTATTAACACATACTTTTGTTTTCCACAGCTTCCAAATTTATCCTCACGGTTTTTTCTAAAAACAACGATGAAACATTTACTCAAGTTGTGGCTAAAGATGTTTCTGGATATTAAATCAAGCACACGAAGAGGGGTTTTTCTGGTACAGAGAAATGCGAGTGACAAAGAAAATAAAGGCTGCTGTCACGAAAAACCACCGAAATATAGCAGTTTGGTTATTTAACAGTTTGATTATTTAACAGTTAAATACCAAGTACTGTATAGAAAAAATGATGAAATTACAGTTTAAAAAGCACAACACAGAATTTACGTAAGCATCAATTTCGTGAAATAAAAAATTTAAAACCAACTCGCACCTCACATCTTTTTTTCGCTGTAACGATTTAAGGGTAGCGGCTGACAGCCGAGGAGCTTTCGGACTAATCACCTGAAAAAATTTATCAGCAAATAGCAGAATGATTTACTACGTCCAAATGAACTATAACAAAATAGTTATAAAAAGTTGTTACAACGTCATGCAACAGGATCCTTACCAAATAATTCAACAGTTCACAAATGTTGTAGGTTCGAATCACAATCGGATGCTGTTTTGCTACAGGAAACAAGGTAAAAACAACGAAACTAACGTCATACAAACTACAACACCGAGGGTTTCAAAACACCCGTGCTTCACCGGGTTAGAATAGTGAAGCTGCTCGCCCAGCATGTCGTAAGAGACGACTTTTGGGTACCCACCAATGGCAGTCCGGCTTGTTAGTGGTGGTGGGGCTCCCAGTCTGTAATTTGCATTTACGACTGGTTCGAAATGGGCTGCCACTTTTCCCCTAGCCTAATTCAATTAGGTTGATGGTGTGAACCTGGATTGCTGTTAATGCCATACCTTTATCCCAAGAGGAGGGGTAAATCAACAACAACAACAGGGTTTAAAAAAGTTGTTTCGCTGCATATTCCTCGACGAACACATCAGTAACGACACCACTACTCACCGGCTTCGCAGTAGACTTCGCGTGACAACCTACATGTTTTGAATGCTTTTCCTGCCATGGCGCTTGCAGCTAAAGACCCATGCCGTAACACGGCATTTAGAAAACAAAGTTTTCGAAAATCTTAAAATATATTTGCGCACAACACAATGTTAGCAAAAGCAGTTTACTATTTTTCGTACTTTCACTACATCCGTCTTCATTTTAGCAGCACGTGACCGAGAAATAATGTCCATTTTTTCTATGACAGTAGTATCGAAGAAATACGAATGAAATTCAAACATGGCTGCTTTCAACTAAACAATCATTGAATTAGTTTCATTCTAAAAACATTATTTTGTGGATCACTTGTACCATTCGGATTCGCAGGACACGACAGAGGCGGTGACCAAAAGCAAGCCTAAAGCTCCAGCTTTCGTTGGGTCGCTTTCAATACAATTATTGCTTGGTAGAAATTACACGGAAAAAAAACTTTTTTATATTTCATCAAACCTCTTTTTCCCCAAAACCAAGTTCTTCTATGAATATAACCTTACTAATAAACTAAAAAGCACCTGCGAAAACAATCTGTTCATCAGTGTAGCATCTTGTATCGCTAGCATGCCGGTCGACAATGACGTATCTTCACTTCGCATAGACAGGATAGTGCGACTCGTGTCCTAAGACAAAAGAGCAAATAGCTTTTCAGATAATAAAAAGTTCACACCATTATCAATCGTAAAACTCTACAAGATTATCGCAAAAGTTGCAAATACAATCTCAAAACCCAAAATTAAAAAAATATGACGAGACCATCCCTGGACGCGCTTCGTCCTTTTGGACTCTTCAGCGGGGCCTGTCCCGTCAGCCAAGAAACAAAAAGCGAAGACTGCCAAAGCTAGGCATTTTATCCAAAATTTCTTTTTTCTCTTAATTGCAAGAAGACCCGATTACCTTCATCAGTTCACTGTTAATCATGCGACTTACCGGCTTCCCTCGAGCGATAGGCGTGTTGCGTTTTCGCATGCTTTGCTCATCGCAATCATATTTCTCGTCATATTTTTAAAATTTTGGGTTTTGGGATGGCATTTGCAACTTTTGCGATAGTCTTGTAAAGTTTTATGATTGATAATGGTGTGAATTATTATTATAACTACTCCTCACATGTAAACAGCTTTTTAGATCTTATCACACCCCTCCTTTTTTTAGAGTGAGTAATCAAAAGTCAGTGTACTTATTATAATAAACCTATTAAGGCCATGATTCAAAGAAATAGAAATAAAATAATAGGCTGTCACGAGAACTGCTTCGCGAGTCTCCGTAATTGATGCACAGGCACAAACAAAAACGAGTGGCCTTGCTTGCTGACTGGTAGGAGCTGACCATTTATGGTATTCCACGACAGCAAAGTTTGATGTGGGTAGAGCCCACGGTATCAGGGCCCCCGGGGAGGCCAACAGCTGTTTCGGTCAAACCAAGCAAGGTCGGACACCACAGCACCACGTTGAGGCAGCTGTTGATTGAGGCAAAGACCGTCTTCTTCCTTCGTTTCAAGCCTTACGCTGCAACTCTGCTTCATCCGCATTATGCTTCCTGTTTACCATTCCTGTTCTCACTTATGCTTCAACCGGATGATTTCCCTTTCTAAGCGTTAGCAACGTTACCAAGAGTAAACGCCTTCACGAAGCGGCCAGCTGCGCTTTTACTGCTTGCCTCTCGTCCTTCTCCTCTGAGGGTTTTCTACCTCTCTTACGAGTCACTCTTATTTATTTCGCACCCTATCTTATGAGCAGGCCCTTCGTCTTCCAATTTCCCTACCCATTACATATTTGCCCCAAAGACTCTTAGGTCCTCCTTAAGAGTGATAGCGTTGGCTCTCCCTCATATTTTTTCTGAAAAAGTCTTTTTAGCTTGACCTCCCTCTTATGCTTCGGCTGCGACCCTCCACTTTTTCGAAAGGTGCGGATCTCGCCCACCTTTACTCTCTCCCATCTCACGATCCCGTGATTAGGACTAATCGCTCGTGTCCCTTTTTCTTTAGCAAAGTGGGTACTGACCAACCGCTCACTTTGTGGTGCTGAAGCCACCCTTTCCCATTCAACTGGCCCAGTGTTTTCAAGCTTTTCTGCTGAAGCCATTTTGCAAGCTCATTGCTGGTCTCGGTAGCACCAACAAGTCTGTCACTTCTCTTCCACTCGTTCTATTCTAGCTTCACTTTCCTCTCCTCCATCTTTCTTCTATCTCACACTCTCAGGTACATCTGGCAGGAACTATCTTTTCTCACCTCCTACTTTTCAATCAGGCTGCAATAGATCCCCGGGCTCTTATTTCTTCAGGGCAATGACATGGCCAATGAGTTGACCAGACGAAGTGCGCTGCTCTAGCCGTCTACGTTCCCATGCAGTATCACTCTCACCTCTTCTCTTCTCTTCTCTGGGACTGGAGGTACACTGTCTCATCTAAATTCTTTGACAAGCTTCTCAATATCTACTAAAAAGCTGTTGCTTCCTCGTCACGCTAGTGTCGTTTCTCGACTTCGCTGCAACGGACAGAGCCTTCTGTTATACTCTTACCGCTCTAGAATCGGTAGCATCAAGAATCCTTCTCGCAGTCCCTGCGGTCATCTGAATCAGGACACTCATTTCATTCTATACTGTCCAGCTACGGACTCTTTGCACCGCTGGCTCTTCAGCGACTCATTTTCTATACACGACCTTTGGTGGTTGCCCGGCTACTGGCGCTCCATGGTCTTCCACCACGCTCCATTCCTAGGAAGGAGTCGGGTAACAACATCATGTGTAAAATTTTCAGGAAAGTCTTTATACGGTTCAACTTTAATGCATACCAATGTAACAAATGTATAAATCAAATCATGTTCTTTTGTGCTAACTTATTTATACTTGTAATATTCTTCTAGAGAACAACTTACTCGTATAGTTTTCATGGTGGCTTGCACCGGTAATGAACCGAGCAGCATTCTAGTTAGATGCCCTTTTACTAACGCCGAAAATTGGCACCATTTCGCATGCAGCTCAGGGTTTAACTGAAATGATAGAACAAAATCAATTTAATCCGAATAGGATTTTTGATTGGAAGACAAGAACTTATGAGTTTGCTGGGTTTAAAGGATACTTTGGATGGACTAGCCAGGGCGAGTGGAGTGCGATGGTATGAGCATATTTTGAGAAGAGCGTTGGATTTTGAAGTGGCAGGAAGAAGAGAGCGTGGGCGACCGAATATCACGTGGAAGAAACAAGTGGAGGAGCATACCAATCAGATTGAACTGAAAAGGGAGGATGCCATTGACAGAGTGAAGTGGCGCAATGGTGTGTACGAACTGTCGAGAAGCACGAGGTGAATTCGGCCACCTACGTTAACGCAGACAAAACCGGATATAAAAAAATGGATCTCTTTTTATCTCTACTTGAAACCTCGGACGGTGCGCATAAGGGCATACTTGTCAGAAGCATTCAGAAGGTACTCTGGTTTGCCGATTGAAATGTGATCAAAAGCAAGTGGTATTAGCAGCAACTAATTTTATTTAAAGTAGAAAAAAATATATTATTCCTGCGGTTAGCATTTTGCCCTCCTTCCTCCTATTATCTCCTGGCTCACGTCCCAATAAACGAAAGTGCTCTTCTAGCTCTTCCCACTGAACGCCATACCGTCACTGAAGTGTCGACAACCCTCTGCCGATCAGCTTTTTTTCCCACTGAAAAGTTCTGCACCACCAACAAAAAATCATCATTATAAGGTTTACCTGATGAAAACTAAGCTTCTTTTCCTGATAGGCCACGATCGAATTTTCGGATGAATCTGATGTCCGAGAAAACAATTCCTAGCATAAATTGTGTTAAGAAAAGCGAGCTACAACTGTAAGATCTTGATAGAATTTCTAAACTGTTTTTGAGTACTTGAAATCTAGTCTGATGTATCAAATGGAAGTCTAATTCAACACATACTTGTCGATACTGCTCAAGTTGAGCGTGATGTTGGCGTTGCAATTGAAGAAGTTCTTTTTTATGTTGTTCTTCTAAAAGCCGATAATAATTCGGGAGTGCCTCTCTACCTGTACAAGTAATGCTTACTATGTCATTTTTATCAATTCACAGACAGAATTCAAAGTTGCTGATGCGGTCAGTCAATGTACCAAAATACTTATGCATCATTGTTTAATCAGCAAGAAAATCTTTTAGTTTTTGAATGTCTCTTATGAAGAATCGCGGTAACACTCATGGAAATTTGGACATTCGAACGAAGATTTACGAGGCGCAGGACCCTTCCACAAATTACGATGGCTTAGCACCGGCCACTTATGGTCGCATTCTAATTACAGTTTGCGTTCGTCGAGGAAGGTTTCCTTTGGAGTCTGGATTTTAAACTGATTAAAAGTGCACAGCGCTTTTTTCGCACCTAATCACTATTGCCTACTAGCCTAAGTTTTGGATCTTGATACTACTTCACACAACGCTATTATGCCATGAAAGCAAAGAATTACTAGACTACCACAGTGGATCACGTGAGAGTAACCTCATGACGAGCTACTATAAGCTTTAAATAGCAAGTCAATACATGTATAATAACAACTTCATCACCGTTTATTTGAATGGATTTCAACGAAATATCAGTAATAGCTGCCGATAATAAACTCTCTTCGGAGTCGGACTGCATGTCCAAACGTCGTTTTGCTTCATTCTTATTCCTCTCCTCTTCTTCCTCTTCCGAACATATCCTGCAATTATCTTATCGTAACTTGAACTGCAGCTTGGTTATTCATCACGGCAAAAGTAATTGTTACCACGCTAGTAGTTTCAACATTGGTTGACATACTTACAGCTGATATGATTTGCAATCAGCGGATGACACTAATTTACAGTTTGCCATCATGAAAAAATGCATGCAGACTTCACCAGCAAACGAAAAAGGAGCAGAGGTCAGGCACAATGCTGGCACAGTCATCGGTTGTCTCTACTCGCTACATCGATAAGTAAAAAGCGAATATAGTTCCTTTAGTCCTGAAGACGAATCAATACGGAAAACAATGAATTTTAGTTATGCGTATTCATGACGATCAATTCACAAGAAAAATAATATAAAATTGTGGTATTAATAACAATGGAATGTGTGTGCAGCACACTATAAGCATGCTTAAAGCGCTTGCTTTAAATTTCAAACTTTTCAATGCACTGCATTTAGGGCATCATCCAGCATATGGAAAAACGTCGTTCATTTTCAAGCTAGAGCATAAGCTAACATGAAGATTGAGGAGGGTGCTGAGTCAATAATCGCAAAATTATGTTGCACTCAGCAATTTTTCCTTATCTTCGAGTAAATGTGTTGAATACTGATACGTTATTTTATCTGACAACTTACGTATGTGCTCTTCGTGATGACAACAAAAATGAAGATGGAGTGTCCACGGAAAACGAGTTACTGCGCATCCTGCTTCGGTTACTTTCAACTGTTGTGCTTTTATCTTCGGGCGAGAGACATAAAGGAGAAACTACATCCTCCAATACTTGACTCTTACTAACTTCTGTAATTAACAACCAAAAGAAACCATAACAGTAAAATGAATTGTTAGTGCATCTGCAATTCGGGCCAATTGTTGTGCGTTTTGTGCGCAATTTAAAAGACTACTTATTCAATGACAAAAATGAGCCAATACAATCGCACAATAAGTTTCATCTTCGGCTCTGCTGGTTCATTGCTGAGCAACTACAAAATCATATTGAAAAAAAAATGTTGTCTATTCCTACATCTAAAAACTGCAAGCAACGAGCCTAAAGGCAGACATCTCGTGCCAAGTAAAAATTTCGTAAATATTCCTAATTTGAGGGATTCAATTGGTATACAAAGCAACTTACATAGTTTACAATAGATAGTAAGTTATAAAATTGTTAGGGAAGCCAAATATCTTGCAGATAACTTACATTGCCACTTTGTTACTGCGTTAAACTCCTTTCTCATTCAGTGGTAACTCAGCAATAAATCTACTGTACATACCCGTGCTCGTGAAAAGTGAATCTAACATCCCTCAATAAAACAACTAAAAAATGATTCATAATACACGGCATAAAAATTTAAGCTGAAAACTATGCTTTCAACGGTGTACAAGAAATCAATTCAAAAGGGGAAACCTTTTATTGTTTTATGTTTAAAAAAATTTTTAGTTACCTTCAAAGTTGTTTTCTCCAACTGATATTTGATTAGTGCATTCGCTTGCAACAGTTTCTGTCTAGAAGCAAAAAAAAGAACCATTATATAGCTTCAATTGTCATAGAAACATCTGAGCAATGACAGAAATTATACTAATGCAATTGTCAAAGCATTCGTATTCTACTACAATCTATCTGAACGACTGTCGTTTCTGCCAGTGTCGCATCATCAGCGGATGCTCCACCAAATCGAAGTTCAAAACTTGTTGGAAAGTCATGGCGTTTGCAGAGCGTAACGACTTGTCTTACATCAAAAATAACCAGATCTTTGATCATTTAACTAGCGATGGTTACCATAGGGGTAAGCTGGACATAAAAACATCAGAAGAAAATAACACATTATTATCAACAAACACACCAGCAACAATGCAACAAAAAACGTCTTCTTTTCTGTAATACAGCAACACATTACTCTAGTCCAGTTACCTACAACCAATCATTTGGGTTTGCATCAAACCTAACTCAGTAAGCAAATAGCATATCCCGCTACCAACTAACACCTATGATAAAATTTTTAACACGAATTAGCTGGTATAATGTCCAGAACATTTTTACGGCATCAAGGTGACTCAAGAAAAATGATTAACTTGCTTTACCTCGACGACTGCTCGTGGCGTGGCTTCGCAGTTGATCGTTGGCATATTAGCTGTAGAACGCACGTCAGTTTCAGTCAATTCAACAGCAAGTAACGAGGATTCAGTTTCAAGATTAGCACAACTGCTATCTGTATCATCGTATCCCTCATCAACTTTACACTGATACGCGAGCTCTTTCTCGAGTAAATATAAAGCTTTGTTAATATGTTCGGTTGCTTTGCAAGGAGAGGTGGATGTTGACAGACCTTTTCTTGGAGAGTAGTACGGACAATGCAAACTACTGCTTTGCAACGGTGATTCATCTGCTGGCGCATCAGCGATTTCTTGTTGAAGCAAACTGGCGTCGTTACTTTTAACCTGGAAACGAGACAGTTCTTTCATCACAGAATCAAGAACCGACTTGACAAGATCATCAGCAGTTTGGTCCAAATGCATTTCAATGCGCTCTACACCTGGTGACATCATCATCATATTACCAAGAGAATCACAAGGGAGATTTTCCTGCATTGCTTTGTTGGAGCGGTGCCCGTCTCCTTCCGTATCGCCATGATCACAATCAACCAAAAGCACTGAAAAGAAAACGAGTTAGTTTTCATCAACGTACTGTAAACTGAGTTCATAAAGAGACGCTTATTGGCTGGAAAACATAACAACACCTAATGGCAAATATTTGAAGTACTTCACTATTACTTTTAATCTACAATTAGGTTACTTTCAGCATTTTGTGTGTTTACTTTTCTCAGGCACTGCAGTCAGGCAGCTGGGCATTGTTTCTACTAGGAATGCATAGCACTCTGGGCCGATTTTTTCATCCAAACGTCTTTATTGCAGTCACAAGTTCAGTAGCACTGGCTGGTTGTTTTACTGCCACTTTATTCTTCATTTAACTACGCAAGTTTTCGATTGGGTTAAAGTTTGGGCTGTTTCCAGGCCAGTCAAAAACTAACACCGTAATTCTCAAATATTCAGAAACTACTTCAATCTGAGACATGGTGCACTTACATAAAAAGGGTAAATAGACTCTTCAACCATATATTAATCTTCACCACAACTAATTAAAGATATATAGCAGTAAATCTGAAACTTCCTCATTTGCCTCTAATGCAATAATGTTTCTTTGATGAAATAATGTAATTTGTACAGTTTAATGATGCATTAATTCGGCTCACTCAAATAAGTAGTAGTCCGAGAGCCAGGACAGGCATTACACAATTTTTTTCATAAAAATATTCGCAGACGCAATCACAAGCAATGCTTGCGACGTTTTTGTGAAACTTCAATGGATCGCACAAGTCGGGATTACACAACTACTTCGTAAAAATTCGACACACATAGGCAAAGAAATCAAAAAAGCCATATTTTTCACGCAAAATGAGATTTGAAAACGATTCAACTATTACTGAAACGATTCAGTATTACTATTCGTGATTAAATAAAAATATAAGAAAAATTGCCGGTAAAAAAGTCCCTAGTAAACAAGTGATGAGATTGCTATCTTGATGAATGAAATGGGGCGCAATGCGGTCCGAGTTTTCGGGCTCGGTTTTGCGAATAATGACTGCTCAAACAAATGAAACTTGGAATTTAATGACATCGGGTCATCGTAAATCATAATCCCGGTAGCTTATTTCAAACTTATTAATCCGCTTAGCGTACAAACAGCAAACTTATTGCATTAGTACTAAACAGTACAGTGCCTACCAAATGTTTACGACCTCTTATAACAATAATGGGATGTCGTACAAAAGCATCATCTCAGTTTCTATGCTGGCATCAGAATTGTTGTTTTCATTTTTGACACTCATTACGCGTATTGTTTCTCTGTTATTAGCAGCCAGTGCATTTTTGATCGGCTTTTTCAAAATTTGAGAATAGTGAAAATGGGAAGCACAAAGTCCCCAAGTGAGATTCAAAGGACCCAAATTGTCACACTACATTATCAGCACCACAGATATCCATCAAATGCAAGGTCAATAACACAGCAGTTGACCAGGCGATCAAGAAATTTTAACTATACTCATCGTATACGGACGTGAAGAAAAGTAGAAGAAAGATTTATTCTAGACAACCACTTGATGAAACGGAGAGTCACAAAGTCGCTAATAAGTTCTGTCACGAAAATTCGAGCTGCGTTAATGATTAGAGGCGTTGGAGCGAGTGATATAAATGTTTCTAGGCGCCTTTCAAAAGAATTTGGCCTAAAATCTTACAAACCTGCAAAAAAAACTGTGATTGACACCGCCCATGAAGGCCATACGCCGGTCTTCGCCAAGAAATACCTGCATTATACTCAATCCCAACGTGATAATGTCATGTTTTCTAATGAGTCCACCTTTCGGCTATTCGTAGAGCATACAAGGCATGTTCGCAGACCGCCAGGGAAGCGTTACAACGAGAAATATACAACCCGTATTTTACCGGATTAGAATTGTGAAATAGCTCACCCTGAATGTAGAGGCAAATTTTGGGAACCCACTAATGGCAGTCCACAATGTTGGTGATGGGGCTACATGTCAGTAATTTGCCTCCATGGGTGGTTCGAAATATGCTGCCACTTTAACCCAAACCTAATTTAATTAGATTTGCGGCATTAATCTAGAAAATCGTTTCATGCCGTGCTTCAATTCCAAGGAAGAGGAGGGGTAACCACAGCAATACCATGAGAAATATACAACTTCTGCGATGAAACACACTCCAAGTCAGATGATTTGGAGCACAATTTTGGAAAATGGTGTTGCTCGACTCTATTTTTTTGTCTTGTGAAATGATAATGAACAATCCCAGATACGTTGAACTGTTATTGGATAAGCTGAGATTGCACATGGTGATTCACAATCTTTATGCAGGACGGTGGCTATCGCTACCACTAGAAAGGTTTGGCAATATTCTCGCAAAAGCAATGTCAAGGTCCTGGAATGGTCGCGTAGTAGCCTCGACTTCCACCGAATACAGCATCCGAGGACGGAAATGAAGGACGAAGTCGCAGAAGACCAACCATTAAGTACTTAAGATCTCATCAGAGAGATAAAGTATTGGTGAAGGCGTCGTCAAAACAGTACAGCAAGAATCTGATCCAGAGAATGTCAAGGCGTCTCAGGAAAGAGATTAAGAGCAGAGGAGTACATACAAAGTACTAAATTTTTCATAGAACATGGATTAATGTATATGGAAACTACTTCAAATGAACTCTAGAAACATGAATTCTATGTGAAAATCTGATTTCTTACGAAATAAAAATATTTGATGCAACATAGACATGGTGTTACCGTAACTGAATAAGAGAAAAAATTGGGGGTGGTCTTAAACTTAAGAGGCACTGTGCGAAGGTGCACGCATGGAACAGACACTGTACTGAACTAGCTTCAGCAGTTAACTATGGTTTGGATTGTACAGCCTATTAAGAAGTCTGCTGCACATGTCGCCTTTTTTATACAACTGCAAAGTCTACCTTGCATGCTACGACTGCAAGGTAGTACTGGTATCGGAATAATTGCCTTCCTATAATTAAAGAAAGGTAGCCTTTTCCATCGAAAAATGATCGTTTCGTGACGGAGCAACATTAGAATGAGCAATAATTTACGGCTTCTATCACACTGAGTAAGATGGCAAACATGTACAAATATTCAAGTACATTTTTTGCAGCAACATAAATATGTACAGTATATCTCGATGCTATTTTTCAAACTGTTCGCAAACCTACTGAACCCTACGCCAACTGCAGGGAGAGCAAAATTACGTAGTCCATCGCCAAGTTTTACATGTTGCCAGAAGCAAGTGGCTTAAGACTGATAAACACTTGTTCTTCGGTTTTTTTTTAATGCAAGGGCTGTTCTTTTTACTTTGCAAGTCGTCATTCAAATCGTCACAAAATTTCAGTGTTTCAATATTCGCATGCCTACATTCAGCAAGGAATCTCCCTTTTATTTTTACTATCTTGCTATTGCGCTTTATATCTTCTCTAGGCTAAAAAGGCTATCATTATTCTTGATAAAACTTCTAAATAACCGACTTTGTCGCTTTTGCGAACAGACCGCGACTGTTCGTTCGTTTGTACTTTGTTCAACTTGCGAACAATTTTTAAAGAATTTTCATAAAAAGCGATTGCGTCATGCTAAAATCGACGTTTATGAACTTCATTAACGCAATGCGTCAACTTGTGTAATGCCGGCCCATGGCTTTGTAAAAGCAAAAGAATTCACAGCAGTAGTAGCAGCTCCGTTTTTATGCGGTGTTGTCCCCTTAGCAGAGATGGCCGGATTCACCCCATTCTTTCTGCAATTGCTCGCACTCCGTCTCGATTCAGGGCATCCTCCTTCTAGTAGTTGCTGTTAAATGAAGAAATGGCATGTGGAAAAGATTTTATTGGAAACAGCTGCGAACACTCAGTACCCACAAAATTAAAATTGCAGGCTGCAGCAGTTCTTGGTGCCTGCTGCAACTATTAGCCCCCTTATTACACCAAGGTGGTGAACTTTGATTTGAAGACTGCAGATGATCAACGAATGAATCTAAAAACGTTTATAAGGCTCGTACTTTCACACTTTAAAAATTGTTACAGCACTTACTTTCTTCTGTATTGTTCAGTGAAACATTGCTATTGAGTCTATCGCTCACATTAAAAGATTTATGAAGTAATTTTTGTAAACTATGACGGTAGGCATCTTGTTGAAATTGATCGTCTGGGACACTTTCCTCGGATTTTGAATGTTCTCGAGGAATTAAAGATTCTTTCACACTGGATTGCATCACCTTTTGGTTGACTAAAAATAATCAAAGTGTTGAGTTTGACTTTAGCGAATTCTTAGAATTATCCTCCATACGTTAGTTAGGAATTTATTTCAAAAGATATTGCAAATACATGAAACGACAACAAAGGTATATGAAAAAAGCCTCCTGACTTATGTCATGCAAGATCATCACGAACTCACCTTCATTGCTTAGAGCAAACGATGGATTGCTACTTTCATTATGGTCGCCATCTGCTACAGGTTGAACTTCTTCTGCACATACCTCGCCACTCTGGGTTTGCACAGGAGTATTTTTGGATAGTTCTGCAGATGCAAGACAGTTCTGCAATGACATAAAGAATTTTGTAAAAACACAAGTGATAATTACGAAATGTTAATTGATTCTTAATACATGAAACAGTTTGCACTGTGACCTAGTCACACACTAAATTATTTCATCGAAAGTGTTTTACCCCAACGCTCAACGCAGATATACGACGCAAGTAGCTTAAACTCACAAAAACGTTACCAACCATTTATGACTTTTTACTGCGTCCTAGAATGTGACATCATTACCACATACAGCACAGGCACTGTGATAAAAAAAAAAACGTAAGCAAATTCAACAAGCTCTCCATATTTTCCTTTTTCTTTTATCAGTGTACACAGAACGTAATGCGAACCGTGTTTAGCCATGGCAAAAATTTAATCTAGTGGTAGTACACATACTGGGCGTTCAAACTGCAATCAATCAATCAATCAACAACTATAAAAAGCAAACTATTACTTTTACTCTTCATGGCATCACTGTGACGTCATAAAAACCCTACGACGCTCCGAGTAGAAATCAATGGTGCCAAATTTTATGCTTGTACGCCTAGTAGTTTTGGAAGAGCTAAAACACACAGAGATGTAAACAAAAACACACCGAAATGCGTTTCACAGTAGGTGCTTGGCGAAGGTACAGCTTCACAACAAATCGCGACAAAAGTAAGTTCATACTATAACTGAATCTGTATATATTATCATAGAAAACCAGCTACTCAAAGGGGAGCAAAGTACCGCCGCGTGCTGGTGCGGTGCGGCGCGACGAAAAAATTTACGTGCGCGAATGGGATTTGCAGCGACGTAGTAGCAACTTATGCATATGAATGATGGATGGCAAAGTTTATCTATGTGTGTGCTACTAAAAATTTCTGTGCGCTACTAAATTCCAAAAAATTTTTGCACACTTAAGCTACAACAATAGCATTATAACATAACAACACTTTTTCTTACATCAGCATTCGACAGCATTGATTCAACTTTGGAAACTATACTGTTGGGTTGTTTCAAACGTCGCCTTCTTTCTTTTTCAACTGCTTTTTTTCGATATACTTGCATTTCTGTTCTAGCCGTTGAACATAGCTGAAAAATATAGATCAATCACGAGTCAAACCCTTTGCAACAAGGTGTGATGATTGGCTTATCTCAGGAACGCAAAAATACGATCGCACGCACGCGCTACGCGACGAAAAAGTTTACGAGGAATTTGCAGCTACGTAGTAATATGAATAACGGATGGTAAAGTTTATTTATGTGTGTGCTACTAAAAATTTCTACGCGCTATCAAATTCCAAAAAGATTTTGTTACCCCTGGTTTATCCAGGCTAATTTTTGGAAAATCAGCAGCGCGCCACAACACTACCTTATATGAGGTATATTTTTTTGAAAGGCTAACACACACATCCCTGTTTGGGATGAAAAATATCAATGTCTAATCAAATTGAGAAGCCTTTTTTAAATTCCTGGTCACATGAGAAGTCGTAAAATAGCAGAATACTAGATCTGATTTATCACATGCCTCCCAATTTCGCTCCACGACTGCTTTGCAATTATCAGCCAACCATGTAACGTCTTGCGTAATGCAATTGCAGTTTTTAAGTGAAAAACATAAAAAGTAATTGTGGTAGCCTCGCTTTCAGTAACCAGCGTCGTAATATGGCTTTAAATTCACTACAGGCACAAATATTTTGAAAAGATGAGAAGTGGTACAAAATTTCAGTAAAGCTTTAGTTATCGACCATTTCATTGTACTCGTTTACAAAGAATAAGTGAAAACTCTAACAGTCTAACGTTTTCGTCTAGCTCTCTTTAGAGGAGTTATCGCTAGAATGAAGTTTGGTGTTGATGGCGAGGTATTTATAGCGAATGAAGCTGATGAAAATGTCGGAACGTTCTGATTGGTAGACACATATTTTGAAAGATAAAAATAAACTATACAGTGATGCTCACAATTGGAGGTAAAATGCACCGGCTGTAAAAAGTTAGCGAAGATTTGGTGTCATATGACAATCGAGAAGAATGACAATCACATGATGACACTGACATCCAACTTCCACTGCTGGAGCTGTGATTGGTAATTGATGAATTGTGACTGCAACCAAGACCATCAGACGTACTCTAATATAAAAATTTAAACAAATTATACTTTACTAGATTTAACTTGCAAAACATTTTCACAAATAAAATTTACAAAAATGCTAATCTTTAATTTTGAAGCAGCAACATTCCACACAATTTATAAAAGTCAGCTAGAAAATGTGATTACAAGGTTTAATAAAGAATGCTATTACTCTATGGATTTTTTGTTTATGGTACAAAGTGTATAACATCAGCTGCATCCATTCACATAATAATGCAGCTTACGCTTATATATCAAAGACATTACGCTAATTGAAAACCGTCAAGTACATTAGTCTAACCTCATTATTTGAACCACATATTTCGCTTGGCATGAATAACGATAGTTGGCTGATCACCTTTTCAATTTCCATATCAAATTGAAATTACAAAACGACATAAAAACAGTTACAAAACAAACCTTTAGCTTATCTAAAATAAATACAACTAAACCTAATTATTCTAAAAACAATTGGTCAAAATCTACAAACGAACACTGCTAAAAGTACTCGTAAGCAAAGTATTGCTGTCCCAACATTTCGTGTTGAACTAAGCATCAAACAGTTAAACTCGTAAGAGCAATGAACAGTAAAGCTTATGTGAGAAAATGAAAAAAAACTGTTTTACCTCTACCATGTAAAAAATATGACGCCGCAAGATGCCACAAGCGGCTAAGCCTCCCATGGTTGGAGCATTGCAAATTGTTGACAATAATTTTAGATGAGCTTTCAAAAACCTTTGTTTGAACTAATGTGCTTTTTGTCTAAAATAACCTGATCTTAGTAACCTCAGCCATATCAAAATACGAATGCGTTGCCAGTGTTTTTGAGGAATATTGACATGGGAAAACTACAAATTACCAGTATGACAAAGTAATTAGTATCAAAAATATGGTTAGCTAGCGATTATCAGAAGTGAGCTGCAGCATGCTACTTCGCAATTGTAGTAGTGGTAGCATCACCTCTTTTTTAGTGTAAAATAACATCAAAATAGCTACTTGCAAGAAATTAGTTAGTTACTGCTGTTACTTTTAAAATGGCTATATGTTTTTACTGGCAAGCAATAATAAGAATCGTTTCTGATCTTTGGACTAATTTACTTGCATGATTCCCAAGTAGATCGCGGTACAAAAACGTCTGGCGGAAAATAAGTTACTTTCGCTATTCTTAATTGCTTTTACTGTTGAGCTAATTAAGATCACGCCAATTCACGTACTTTTCTTGCAGTTGAACTAACATGACTGCAAGACGTAATACTGTTGTCTTTATTTCAAGAATTTTAGCATCAACAAAATTAGAACGCTTCTTCAAATCAAAACACATACTCCTTAAGTTGATTAAAAGGGTCAAATACATGTGGGTGTTGAAAACAGTAGTAATAGTTTCTTCTAAAAAATTTTATGCTGAATCTCTGACAATTGCTTAGTTGTAGATGACTTGCCACATACACATAGCAACTCGTTTTGAAGCGATAGAAATTTCGGTGAAAAACAAAAAACAGTGGGCAAATTACGATGATGCAATTGCCCCTGAAGTCAGTAATTTTTGACTTAATTAGCCTGTGATTTTTTTGTTGATTTGGAAACAAATAATCATAATTAGAGTGAGGATTTTATAATAATTAAGTAGTCACACGTGAACAATCAGCAAGCACCATACCGGCTTTGATATCATTGGTGCTCTTTAGTGATACGTATCCGACCAGCAGAGAACTAAACCGTCATGATGTTGACCTTCTATATGTGGTAAGTACCACCAAACTATCTGGCAGGACGTCATTATTGAGGCTATTGCTACTTTTGAAAGTAAGATTGTAAGGTGTTTCTGTGAAATTTACAGCATAGTGAATTCTATGCGCCCCATAAGGGGCAAAGCCAGGAACCACGCCACTCACTTACAAAAGCAGCTATAACATCAAAAATGGCGTCCAGCAAGGGGTCTAGTAGTATTTGCCACAAATAGAAGGTCAACCTGTGAATTTAACCAAACTTGTGAATTTTGTTGAGAAACATGTAAATAGGAAATAACACCAGCAAAAAGCATGCAAAATTTTCTTGTTTGGTAAATGTAACTTTAGTTTCAAGTTTAACACAAAGTTTTCATTAGATCATAATTCAAAATCTGAAGCAATATGGAAAGTAATTCTTTGAATTCTTGCTTTCATCTATTGAACAAAAATTATTAAAATTTAATTATTGATGAAGATAGTCTATGCAAGCTTTCCAAAAATGAATCCTGCATATAAAAGAAATAGGCAACACCCCACATGTATTGTATTAGACAAGACTTTATTTTGAAATAAATTGAACAGTAATTTCACATCCCACTTTTGTAGTAGTACTCTTATTTTGCTTCTTTTGGCAGAACCTAGATTGAGGTTAGTCCCCAACTTGCTATGCATGAGGCACTTTACAGAAATTTAGATTACTTTTGCATTTTCCATTTATTATAACAGTTGGTAAAATTTTTGCTAAAAAAATTGAAGAATATTCACAAACTGAAACTTAAGTAAGCAAAAACTGCAGCACAACTAAATTTTAACTGCAAACCTGCCTGGCATTTTTTCATAAATTTACTTTTTTTGCATTTATTAAGGCAAACATGCAATTTAAGAAATCCGTAGAATTGCTTGCTTTTGCTGGCACTGCTTTACTTTAAAAAAAATCATGAGTTAGTAATTGGGCCAACAACAACAACAACAACATGAAGAGTAAAAACATGAAAGAAAAAGAGAAGTCAACTTTATGCAAGAACATTTACCTCAAGACAATGGAGGTGTGAAATAAAAAGCAGACAATTAGGTAAGTATTGCGCTTGTTGGGATTGCAAAAGGAGAGAAAAAAGAATGCAAAACAAAGGTGTTTCAGATTTTAGAATTAAAATTTAGGTCAGTTTTTGCAATATGGCCAAATCTTTAGGAGACCTCAAATTCTTAATCTCAAAAAGTGGACAACAGTAAAATAATAAAGGCAAGATTTATTACAATTTATATTGAACATGGGATTACTGAATTACTGGTATGGAAATTCATACTTACAACATAAAATTATGAAAATTTGTTCTAATTCAGTAATTATTGAAATACAGTTATATGAAAAACTACTGGTACCAAGTAAGAAACATGGAAATTACTGACATACAAAAATGACCAGAAGTCAATACAAACTGATTAGGATAGCTTGAGCAAGTTCTTAGGAGAAAAATAACTATGTAGGAAAAATGATAGAAATAAGTCACAAATAAAAGAAAGAGGAGAAAACGAAAAACAAGGTTTATGAATACAGTGAAAGGTGATATGAAGGTAGCAGGATTGATGGAGAAGAATGCAATGAACCAAGAAAGAAGAAGAATGATCTGCTGTAGTGACCTTTAAAAGGGAACAAGCCTAGAGAAAAAATGAAAACTGGCAAAATAGCTACCTAATTGGGTAAAATCAAACCATTTAAATCATGCATTTCTAAAAATGTTCAAATTTTTGTGTTTTTCATAATTTAGCCAGGTATGTATATAAACTGGGAATGTACACAGAAGATGAAATACCAGTAACCAATAACAGTACACAGAAGATTAAAGACCAGAGTCAAGTACCAGTAGCCTTTTTGATAACCAGTGGGTGTCTTGCGATTAAGGGTATTTTGCTCTTGGATACTATTTTGCTGTTGAACATTACTGATTGGGCAATTTTGAAAATGAGTTTAAAATGTGACTTTTGGTTGTTAGTGATTGGTCAATTTTTATGATGCATCAGACATGTATGTGACTTGACAAAAATTTTGGATACTAATAACATCTGAAAGTTCTGCAAAATTCCACAGACTAATTCTAATTCTATTTAAAATCTCAACTAAAACCTATCCCTAACCTGAGCCCTAACCAATTCTAATTATCCCCAACCCTAACTCTTTAATCAACTCTAATGCTGAATGCTGATTTGTGCTGGGGATTTCTGAGTTCTAGTATAATTTTAGTCTGTTAAGGACCATTCATAGATTTTAGCATATATCAAAATTTCTAACCCAGTGTACTCTCTCCCTTACATTTACATACCACCCCTCCCCAGTCTACACTGCCTTTGTCGAATTACCCTGCCTGCAAACACTCAAACCCATAACCATTGCATTTAAGGGCAGCATCAACATCCACTATGTCACAGCATCACTTTATGCGCTACAGCAATTGTGCTTACTTAAATGCACTCAAATGATCAACAGCAATATGGATTCCAAGGGTAAAATGCAGTCACCAGCAAAATAGCAACTTCATTTCTGATACTGTTACGTCATAAAAACTGGCCAATCACAAACAACTAAGTCATGTTTCTAAAAAGCTGCAGCATTGAAACTGACCATTCACAAACATTTAATGGGAAATTAGATCCCAATGGTAAAATGCTGTTGACTGCAAAACAATCACTTCTTCTTCTTTTGGCTTCTCCCTAATCACTAATCAGGGTTGCCACAGTGCAAAAGTATTTTCCATTTGACCTGATTGATTTCGTCTTCCTCCTTAGCTCCAACCCTTTCCATGTTTCTTGCCAAATCCATCCACATTCTCCTTGGCCTTCCTCTTTTCCTTCTACCTGGCACTGCCATCTCAATCATCCTTTTTCCCATATAGCCTTCTTCTCTCTTTTTATGTGTCCATACCAGCGTAGCCTTGCATTCCAAAGTTTGTCTCCTAGCTTTACAATTTTCACTGTCCCCCTCGTGTATTCGTTTCTTATCTTGTCCTTTCTTATCACTCCCAGTGCCTATCTCACCATTTTTAACTCTGCAACTTCCATTATTCCCACTTGTTTTTCCATCACTGCCACCGTTTCCATTCTACAAAGCATGGCTGGTCCAACAATAGTCTTGTAGATTTTACCCTTAACCCTTGCTGATAACTTCCTGTCGCACAGAACTCCAGAACCTTCTTCCAACTTATCCATCCTGCTTTGATCCTTCTCCTCACTTCTTCACATCTTCTATTGCTACTAACTGTCGAACCCAGGTATTTGAAGTTTTTTGCTCTCTTTAGCTTTTCTCCTTGCAGCT
The DNA here is from genome assembly GCA_963675345.1 of Trididemnum clinides. Classification (NCBI taxonomy): domain Eukaryota; kingdom Metazoa; phylum Chordata; class Ascidiacea; order Aplousobranchia; family Didemnidae; genus Trididemnum; species Trididemnum clinides. The sequence continues at coordinate 23,363,500 of OY776284.1, read as the reverse complement.
TCAACTCTTTTCCATCATCCACACCCCCAGCCTTCAAATACTCGGTCTTGCTCCGGCTCACTTTCAGGCCTCTTCTCTCCAGTGCATTTCTCCAAATTTTCAGATCATCCTCTAACTCCATATGATTTTGCCAAGACAGCACTATATCATCTGCAAATTCAGCATATTCCATTGTGCATCCTTCCTGATGGCCTCCGTCAGCTTGTCTATGATGGTGGCTAAAAGGTATGGGCTGAGTGCAGAGCCTTGGTGAAGTCCAACACCCACCTTGAATTTAGGGATAGACCGGGGCCTTGGCCCCGGATGCCAATTTTTGCCCTGGACCGGCCCTGGCTGGGGTGACTATCAAAAGTGGCCGGGGCCGGGGATAATTAAACAAACAATAAATTTTAACAATTTTTGACTTTTGACTGGAAATTTAATATGCTTTTGACTGAGGATAAAAGGTAATTTACTCCACATGCTGATGAAAAGCAAACAAATATTGTCTTTTATCAGTTTCATGTTGACTGTTTTTGGGACTGAGAGTATGGTCATTATGCAGCTTATGAATGACTACAGCATGATTTGCTGACTAAATGTATTTCTCAGCTATCTTTTATTGTAAACTCCTTATTTTTCTTTTATCTCCAGTCAGATCTGTTTCTAGTGAGCGTGAATTTAAAGTCGCAAGTGATATTGCTAATGGAAACAGAGTTCGACTGAGGCCACAAAATATCCAAAAACTCTTGTTTTTGAAATACAACTTAAAAGCAATATCGTACAATTCTGTCACTCTCCCAGAGGGTGAAATACTTGACTGTAATCAAGATTGTCAGCAGTTACAGACTGAAGTTGAGGAATGGTTTATTAATGAAGACTTATAAACAGTAAAACATTTGAAAATTATAGGCGAAGATGGAAATTGTAAACCTTGCACCTAATTGGCAAAGCAGCATACGGGCATAAGGGGCATTAACAATTTATTAAAATGAATATGCCAGGAAACAATAATGAGTACACCACCCAACCAATTTAGACGAGACCATCCCTGGATGCATTTTGTCCTTTTGGACTCATCAGCAGGGCCAGTGTTCCCTCTAAGATTTTAGTGAGTGCGTAACCGCCGGCACAAGTGCGAAATTGCTAGCATATGTACGAAAACTACCGGACAAATTTGCAGGGAAAGGAAAGTCAAAACTGTGGCAATGCGCTTGTATGACGTAATAATTAGCGTGACTATGTCAGCCCCAAAATGTTCACAAACAGGTAGCCTATCGGTTGTTATAAGACGGCGGCGAAATACCTGGCTATTTTTCTTCAGTAAGTTAATTGTGGTGAAATTGGGTCTCAAGCTTTACAGCCTTTGCAACAGTGATTCGTAAGCACTTTGGAATGACAGATGAAAAATGTGCGTAAATAAAATTAACCCTTTGCCGACGCCCGACATGAGCATGAGAACTAGAACTTTTATGAAGTAATGTGATGTTAGGTAGATTATTACGATTATGACACAACAAAAAATACTTGCGAACTTTAACTGTTGCTTGATTACGGTAAATAATTAAACAACTTACATTTCTTTATCGTAATCAATTAAACAGCAGGTTTTTGCAATTGCAAGCAAACTTTCAATCTCAGTTCGGAAAGTATTGGAAGGGAATTCAAAACTAAATTGGTTAGAAGTTGTATTTTTTTTATTTTTAGTGTTTATAAATGGCAAGTAAAAGAAGGTTATTTATTTGTAACGTACAAAAACTGAACCAATCTCTCAAAAATGGTGTTTTTTGTGCTTAACTGAAAGCGAGAACTATGTGCTTTTTTATCTTAACAAGCACGATTGAAAGTTAGGGTTGAAACGTAAAGAAAACATGAAGATTTTAAGCAAGTTTAGTTTCAAACTTTCCTCGAAAAATGATGTCTTGAGTTAAAACTGAAGTTTGAGAGCTGCTTGCTATTACTGCTTTTTAGCTACGACTGAAATCGGCTGGGAAAAAGTAAACAAAAAAATGATTTTACTTCAGGTTAATTGCTGGAGAGATAATTTGTTATACTCGTACAAAAAAGTGAGGCAAAGACGTGCGCGATATTTAAGTCGCTGTCATTTAGCTGTTGCGTCACAACCGTGCGATGTTTGGGTGAGACGCAGCACTGCTCTGAAAAAGCATCTGTCCTAACTTGGATTTCTTTTCACCGTCTCCCATACATTTAACAGTTGGTTAAGATTTTCCTAACAAATTTGCAAAAATTTTAACAAAATGAAAAAGTTACCAAAAACCGCCGGACTTTTTTTACGCACTGTTGAATTTTAACTGCGAATCCGCCGGACATAATTTCGCAAATTCGCACTTTTTTTTCGTTTAAAGGGAACACTGAGCAGGGCCCGTCCTGTCAAAAGCAAAAGTAACCCACTCATTAACATTATCCTTAAAAAAAAAATCCAACTATGCACATGCAGAAGCACTGAGACTTCAACCGATGACGTATTGCATTGCTTAACAGGGCGAGTTGACAAATTGGTTGATTTTGGCTGCATATCCACTGGGAAATCAGTTTACACACTGATCTGAAAAAGCAGATTAAACGCTACATATATAGCCTAGCACCTTGTCTTTGCAATACCATCATGCTCGCGGTGAGTGTGTTGACAATTCACAAGGTGGGAGCCGGGCGACCTTTGATAGATGTGTCAAGCAAATCCATGCCAACGAATTTTCACTCTATCTCACTTTACAGTAAACTGGGCCTCCTAGAATGAAACGAGCAAATCCATGCCAACTCTTTTCAAGTAGGGAAAAAAAACTATAGATTTGAAAATTATAGGTGAAGATGGAAATTGCAAACCTTGCACCTAATTGGCAAAGCAGCACACGGGCATAAGGGGCATTAACAATTTATTAAAATGAATATGCCAGGAATTTGCCTGTTTCATTCTAGGAGGCCCAGTTTACTGTAAAGTGAGATAGAGTGAAAATTCGTTGGCATGGATTTGCTCGACACATCTATCAAAGGTCGCCCGGCTCCCACCTTGTGAATTGTCAACGCACTCGCCACGAGTGCGATGGCATTGCAAAGACAAGGTGCTAGGCTATATATGCAGCGTTTAATCTGCTTTTTCAGATCAGTGTGTAAACTGATTTCCCAGTGGATATGCAGCAAAAATCAACCAATTTGTCAACTCGCCCTGTTAAGCAACGCAATACGTCGTCAGTTGAAGTCTCAGTGCTTCTGCATGTGCATAGTTGGATTTTTTTTTTAAGGATAATGTTAATGAGTGGGTTACTTTTGCTTGTGATGGGACGGGCCCTGCTGATGAGTCCAAAAGGACAAAATGCATCCAGGGATGGTCTCGTCTAAATTGGTTGGGTGGTGTACTCATTATTGTTTCCTGGCATATTCATTTTAATAAAGTGAAACATTTCTAAACTTGCTTTTTTTTGCCATAGAGTGTAGGCTATTAAACAATGCAGATTTGTAAGGCATTTTATTTTCCTTATTTTTTCTATTTTGGAGTAGTTCAAAATGTTTTTGTTAGCAATTGCAAAATTTTGTGATAGTGCTCAAATATTTTTGTAAGCAATTTGCATTGCATAGTAGGCTCGTTATTAATGTTTGCATAATTTTTGAGAATTGTCTCACGATTTAAAATCAAAAATAGAATAAAAATTCTACTTCTTACAAAATATGGCTAATTCTTTTTTCAAATTATGGTAGAAATTAGTCCATTACAGCACTTCCGTAGATATGGTAAACTTAAAAGTATGATAAACGAGTATTTAATATTACATCTAAAGGATAACACTGAAGTGTTGTGTTTTTAAATAACTTTTAATGGGAATATATTGTGCATCAAGTCTTTTTAAATATACATATAGTACTGTAGTACCTTCATAAACCCTGGCCTCAGCAGACATTAAACCCTGGCCAAAATTGTTGCCCCGGTCGTTCCCTACTTGAATTCCTCAGTCAACCCTGCTGCACTTCTCACAGTTGTCACTCCATCATATATGTCCTTAATAATTCTTATGTAATACTCTGATGTTTTAGCTAATCACAAGCATTCCTCTCTGGGTGTCCCGTCGAATGCCTTCTCCAAATCAATAAAGGCACAGTGCACTGCCTTCTGCCCTTCAGTCCACTTTTCCTACAGCATCCTCAAACAGAAGATTGCATCGGCAGTACTCCTTCCTGGCATGAACCCAAATTGTTGCTCAGCTATTGTCATCCTTCCTTCTATTACCCTCTCCCACAGTTTCATAGTGTGGCTTATTAACTTGATCACTCGGTAATTTCCACATTCCTTGATGACTACTTTACTTTTGTACAAAGGTACGAGCATGCTCCTCCTTGATTCATCTGGCATCTTCTCCCTTTGGAGTCTATTAAAGAAACTTCACACCTTTATTCCCTAGAGCAGTGGTTCCCAACCTTTTTGGAGGCATTACCCAAATCAAGGTAGCAAGTATGCTATATTACCCTCAATATTTCACTTCATAAAAGAACACAATTGTGCCATCTAGTATTTATTGCTTTCATTACTTTTCAGTAAGTTTAGGAATAACCATAGCAAGAAAAAACAGTAAAAAGAACTCAACAAAATTTTGTTCGTATTTATATAGTTTTCAGCAGCCTACTTTTCAGTAAGTTTAGTTTTAGAAAGAATCACTGCAAGAATAATGTTGTCTTCGGTGTGACAGTTGCGACTGCATCTGCATGGCGAGTGCTGTAATTCTTGGCTCCTTAACACACAGTGCAATACGTGCATCATTTTGCACACTCTGCCTATTCCTCTTTTTCGTTTTCAAACCCATCACAGTTGAAAATCCTTTTTCACGCAGATAAGTAGTCGAAAACGATGTCAAAATGTTCAACGCTCGCTCTGCCAGTGTTGGTGCGTCACTGAGTTGCGCAATCCAGAAAGCCTGCAGATCAGTATTTTGAAACTCCACTTTCTTCCTCTCGTTTAGCCTCAAGGCAATCCACTCCTCCTTTGCTGGAAATTCATCATCTGCAACCTGGTCCTCATCCACTGAAAACGGCTGCACGCACCACTGAAGAGGTGCTATTTCTCGGTCTGGAAAGTAACGATCCAGGTAATGGACAAGTTCGTCCAAGTGCTCCTGGATTTCCTGCTGTGCCTCATTTAAGAACTGTTGTCCTTTGTTGTTGTCATCAAGAAATTGATCCAACGTAGAAAACTGTGCCGTGACTCCCCTCGAGATCCTCCTGCCCCACAGTTTGAGCTTTGAGATAAATGCGGAAACGGATTCGCGCATGTCCAGGACAGTAGTGTTTATTCCTTGCAAAGCTAAATTCCCTTTGTTGAATTCCCCGAAGGTATCGGCCAAGTAGCACAATCGAGAAAGCCATTCTGTATTGGAGAATTTGGCAGCCAAATCTGATTTCTTTTCAATGAGGAAGCACTTGATGGGTTCACGAAGTTCCACTACTCGACTTACCACTCTTCCCCGCAAGAGCCATCGCACTTCTGTGTGGTACAATAGAACTTCGTAACTTTGTCCCATTTCATTGCAGAATTGTTTGAATATGCGAGAGTTCAAGTCCTTTGATTTGATGAAGTTCACGATTCTGACAACATCGTCAAAAACTGCTGGAAGCTGGCAGTGTCTTGGATGCGAGTGAATACCGATGGATGGCGCAGTGATCGACTTGTATACTCGTGTTCTCTCTTTTCACAAAACCTTTGAAGCCGCATTGACCACCCATCATGGCATGTGCACTGTCGACTGACACTTGTTGAACACGATGCCAGTCCATCCCGTTGCTCTGCAAAAAATGGCTCACAGTGTTAAACACATCTTCACCCTTCGTCGTCGTGGTAAGATTTTCGCACAGAAGAAATTCTTCTTTTATCATGTTGCAGTGAACGTAACGAATGTATCCCAGTAAAACTGCACAGCTGGCGATATCCGTAGACTCGTCAAATTGAAGACAAAATTTGACTGGGCTGGACTTGACTTCTTCAATTACCTGCACAAGTATATCCTCAGCCATATCGTCCACCCGCCTGCGAATCGTATTATTTGACAGGGGCACAACACTCAGTTTTTTCGCTTGATCTTTGCCACACAACTTTGCCATCATTGCCTTTGCACAAGGCATTATGAGCGTTTCGGCAATTGTGTGACATTTTTGCTTCTTAGCCACTTTGTAGGCGACTACATACAAAGCTTCAACAGCAGCAAGAAGTTGCTGTCCTCTACTTCCATGAGCTCCGAATTGAATTCCTTTTAGACATTTTGCTTTGCGTTCAAAGAAATCTCTGTCCTTGTTTTGTAAAACTGGATGACACTTCTTCATGTGATCCTCGAGTTTGGATGGTTTCAGGCTTTCGTTCGTCAACACTTTGTTGCATATGACACATTGGGGACGGCCTTGAACCTTGTTAGGCAAGTTGAGGAAACCATAACTGAGGAAAGCTTCAGAATAATTGCGCTTCTTGCCCGTGCCGGCCATCACAACAAATTCTGTTAGTCAGCAGTGAAATGGGCAAGAGAGAGCTAACTCAACAATTCAGATAAATTTGATAAAACTACGAAAAAAGAAACAAAATTGCTGACCAGCACAGTATATTCTAATTTAGACTGGCTAAGCGCATACGTCACAAATGGTCACAAAGGGCATTGTGTGGTTTCACTCGTTTATTAGATTGTGACTTTATAGCCATGCCTAAGAAATGCATGGGTTTAGACCAGCTTTAGGCTGAGCTAAATTTTAGAGGCGTTTTATGCACGTTTGGCTAAATTTTTTAGACTTTTGCATATAACATATATTTTTAGCGTGTTGGTGGTGTCACATTACCCACCGAAGAATCACATATTACCCCTCGGGGGTAATTTACCCCCAGGTTGGGAACCACTGCCCTAGAGCGATCCATGTTACCAGTATTAAGTCATCAGCATATTAAGCCTTTCCCTTCTTCATCTTCCTCAACAGCCACAGCCTTTTTAAAATGCTCTGGCTTCCCTTTGGTTTTATACATGTCAGTGCTAGTAGTCGTAAGTCTACTATATTGCAGTGTGGAATATACAGGGTGTCCAAAAAGTTTTGCCTGATTTTATATTAATAACAATTGTATGTTTTAAATACATTTTATTGTATGATGAGAACTACAAGCACAACAATAACTATGAATAAAACAAAGAAACCTCGGAATATCACTAATTTATCCATTTACAGGTTAAGTGTGTGTCAAAGTTTGTTTTTTTTTGTCCAGGAATATGGCTTTTAGATTAAATCAAAATCAAAGAATTGCTGTGATATAACATTATTATCAATATGCCTCAAATGCAACTGAAGCAAGTTGTCACTTAAGGGAAGAATTTAATATTCATGCAGTTCAAGGCAGAAACATCAAATCACTTGTCAACAAATTTAAACAAACTGGTTTTGTGGATGATGAACCTAGATCTGGACAATCACAGCAAGATCCAATGAAAAAGGAGAGCAATTATTTGCTAGTCTAATCAACAGTCTCCAAAAATTTGTTTGGCACCTATCTCGTGAACTTGAAATCAGTCGCCAGAATGTCCATAATTTACTGTGTAAAAGGAATTTTAAACCCTTTATTCCCCATTTGTTTCAAGCTCTGCATGACAGAGATGCTGATCAAAGAGTTGAGTTTTCAGAGATGTTTCTTGACTTGATGCGCAATGACAAAATTTGCAAGATAAAATTTTGTGGTCAGATGAAGCTTGTTTTAAATTAATTGGCCACATCAATTGTCATAACTGCACATATTGAAGCCAGGAAAATCCACATGCAATTTTGGAGAAGTTAACGTTCTCAAAATAACCATCGGGGCTGTGATGCTTGACAATGGAATTATTGGCCCATTCTTTTTCGATGCACCTGTCACTGGCAAATGGTACCTCAACATGCTTCAAACCTATTTTTTTCAAGTACAGCAACAAGAAGACATTTATTTTCAACAGGATGGGCTCCAGCACACTATGCACATTGTGTTCATGAATGGCTTGACATGACAAATGGATTAGTGGACGTGGGCCATTTGAATGGCCAGCACATTCACCTGATTTATCTCTAATGGACTTTTTCTTGTTTGGTGCTTTTAAAGACATGGTGGGCAAAGAGAAATCACAAACTATTCCTGACATTCACCAAGTTATTGCTGACAAAACTGCCACATTGATATGGAACTATGCCAAAAGGTTTGTCACACTGTTGCTGCACGATTGGTCTCCCGTATTGAACACAATAGGAAACAATTTGAACTGTCTGAATAACCTGTTTAAACATTGTTTAACCTTACTTCTTTCCTTTTGATTATTGTTTCGTCTTTATTTTATTCATAGTTATTGTTGTGCTTGTAGTTCTCATTTTATCATACAATAAAATTTAGGTAGTGGCCATTTGGCCGTTGATGACATTTTACCCTTAAAGACTATTTTGCCATAATTATTCATGTGTGGTTATATTGCCATATTTGCCACATTTCAACCAGTGATACTGTGGTATAGTGGTTAGTGTGCTGGTCTTGAGATACCATGGATGTGGGTTCACATCTCAGCTGGCAGGGCCTTAAAAGAAAGGGCAGTGTACACCGTAGGGCCAGGCCCAGTATGAAAATGTACGAGGCAGTGTATACTGGAAGGGAGTGTACACTGAGGGTGCAAAATTTTTTTATTTTGTTTTTTAAATTGACCAATCAGAGACGACCAAAAGTCACATGTGTAGTACGTCATTAAAATTGACCAATCACAAATAACTCATGGCAAAATAGTCTCTGAGGATAAAATGCCGTTGACGGCAAAATAGCCACTGCCTAAAATTTATTTAAAACTTACAATTGTTATAAATATAAAATCAGGTGAAACTTTTCGGACACCCTGTATAACAACTACAGACCATAGCTTTAATAGGCTCTTTAAAGCAAGTGTAAAATAATCAGCACCATGCTAGATATAAATTTCACATTTATACATCACACTCATTAAGCTTACATATCTCCCTTCAAGTCTTTACACTGTGACAAAAGAATCTTGCCTTAATTTGAATCACAAGCTATCGGTCCCAGTATGTTGTGCCATCCCAATGATTCCACCACATGATTTATGTCACTAGCATTTATCTTACAGTACATCACAAAATGCCAAACCACGACTTATGGCCCAATCACTGTTATCTACCCCCAATCTGGTCACCGTAAACATTAAGCATCTTCCACAACATCATTTATCCCTCAGTTTAATTTTTTAAACAGAAAATCAAGTCAGTGTTGCCAATATTAATTGCATTTACCTTATTAGAAATAATTTAGTTTAACTGACATGTGGTCTATCTGCAAAAAGATTTTTTGTTTAAATCAGACTCATGAAGACCTATAGAAACAAAACATAGCAAAAAAAGTGATAACAACAACAACAACAAAAGTGACTGGACAGCTACAGAATTCAAAAGCGTTTAACCAAATGTACATTGGCCTACATGTTAACATTAAAAACTGTTGGATGGGGAAATATTTTGTATGAGCAAAACCAAACCCTTTGAAGCCTTAGCTCCAAAAAGTCCGTTTATGTTTAGCATCTTTTCTCTTCATCTGAATGAATGCTGTTATGCATGACCCGTGCCCTTGCAATGCTACGGCCCCAATCACACTATCTTGGTTCAACTCCTTCCTATACACCTACGATGTGTTATTGTACCCTTGAATTTCTCACAATGATTGTATCTTCTTGGTGGATCTCAAAAAGAAAATTGATGACGATGCGAGAAAAGTTACTCAGAAAAAATAGTAATTTCTAAGCAACTAGGGTCTTATGGAATTGGTGATTTGCGTAGGGCCTCGGTCACTTTCTCGCAACAAAATGATGCACACAAAGAACGAAAACAAAACTGTAAACAACCACCCTAAAATTATCTCTTCAAACACACACTCTGCACATTTGGTTTCTGCAGAACCGAAAACTGATTTTCCTCACCTTTTATGATCTGTAGTTTTGTTCATTTCTCATCTATCGGGCTCCATACTTCTTTACCGGTGCTCTGTCCGGAGAGATGTTGTTGCCTATTTTTGAAAATTAATCGCATATATTAAATGGCTCGTTGTTTTTTGTCACAATCATTACAAACTTAGTCACCGCGTAAATAACTTTATTTATTTTATTTCGTCCTTTTGTAAAAAAACTAGTCAATTTTTCAGTCTCATGACGACTGTACGTTCCTGTAATTCTCTGATATGATACGTTTTGTTGGATCGTTTTTCCACCTCCAGCTACTTTAAATATCTATCCTACACGAACAATATTTAATGAAATCGTTACCTCAAAGATTTTTAGAAATAATTGAGTAATCATTCAGCCACTCAAGTTTAAATTTTCAGGTACCGGTATCCTTTTTTTGTTTCGCTACCAGCAACTGGTTCACAGATATTCCATTTTGCTGATCTCCTCTAACGCACTTTCCTCCGAGAAAAGCAATTTTGAAATACAACCACGATGCATTTTATAAATTAATGAAGCCGGCGCGGAAAGTAAAGGTTATTGTTGCGTCTCAATGGCTAACAACGAATGTTCATTTGGCGAAAATTGAAATCAGTATTTTTGATAACACGGAGTAGAAAGTCAAAAGACACCGTATACAAAAAAAGATTAACAAGAATACTATAAAATGGATTCAAAACTTGATATCTTTTTCTGGAAATGTAAAATTTTGGGGTAAATCGGCAGATTTTTAGTTTAAATCGGGAAAAAGTCTTCGAATTGGAGAACTCCCACAAAATCGGGAGACTGGACAGGCCTGAAAAGTATTAGTGCTAAACGCGCAAAAAGAAACCAGAAGCTAGGTAGCATTCTGAGGTAAGTTCATAAATGTTTGGTACGGGTTGGGTAGTATTCAAAACTTTTGCTGCCGAACTTCGTAATGCCGATTATAAGTAACTCCTTTTATAAAATGAAAAACTTTGGGATTTTGGTGAACGACTGGACAAAACGCGTCCAAAAAGCTGGACATTTTAGTAAATTTCCTTCAAAACAAAGAAAGTTAATTTTAGGAAGACGACATCCTGCTTTCTTGTTTTCATCCACATCATTTTTGAAATCGTAAATACGTCCCACGGCAGTAAAAATTTCTTTTATATAGCAGTATTAAATTTCGTTCTGTTTAAAAATATCATGTTTGAGTTTTAGGATTTGCATGCAATCGACGTCGGTACCACAAAAGCATCGAATTCCTGAACTGATTTATCTAAAAGGTTGACCCACACTTATAATTCAAACGAGGAAGTTTCAATGTCAGAACACCGGTCTTTTAGATTTTTCAAAGAATTCATAATTTAGTGAGTCATTTTTGTCGCTTTAATTTGTACTAGGCCTACATAATCAGAGTCTTTGGTTAAATGTTTCGCTTACGCAAGTTTCTGTAAAATGGTTTGTTGATCTTAAAATATTTTCTGCTTATTAAGCGTGAACTCATGGACGCTTTGGTCCGAGCTGCCAACTGTATGGCCATTTTCAGTTTTGATATCACTTGTCTTAGAATTAAATGAAGATTCAATTACTTTCAAATTACGTACGCTTTCCTTTAAAACAGCTTTTTATTATTGTGATCAAAATTTCTTCCTATGATGAAAACAAGGCAAGTAAGACGTTGCCAGGGACTAGAGAAACGTGGTAGATATGTAATAGTTATGTGAAATTTCACAAGATGTTTTCTTCATTAATTTCGTTTCAAAAAACAACAGTTTTGTTTTAGAACGAGATTCGGCTATGTGAAGACACATCAACTCTCTATTGCTGTTTCCATACCTATTGATTGGGTGAACCCGGCTTGCCCGGCTGAATCGATATTGCTAACCACTACATTGCTGATGATAGTCCTGCAGACGACGCCGGCAGAGTCGGCTAGTTTCTAAATAAAATTAACGTAATAATGCTGCAAGTAGAAATAAATTTCACAGCCAAGTGTCTATGAACCACCACGCAAACTATAAGGTATCAGTCGAGCGACCAAACGCCATCAAAATTAGCTTTCAAAAAAAGTGGTTGACCACTTTCAGGTATTTCGCAATGAACTGCATAGGAGTGACACCGTTTTAAGTGAATATAATGAATAAAATGGACAGTTTTTAAGGAAACCTTAAATATGTTTTTTTACTCATGTTATGAAATGAATATGAGGTCAAAGTAAGGTAAAAAATTTGAAAATTTACTTGGCTGTTGCTGGTGATTAATCTAATTTTATGGGCCATACATGTAGACCTATTAAGCAATTCTAGTAGGGCTTCATGTTCCTGTAGTTGTCACATTCGGGATGTTGAGGTTAAGTTAATTGTAGTCTGCAGCTTATACATCATATTACGTTGTAAAAGAATATTGAAAAATTGTAAATCTAGATTACGCATATAGGCTACTGTGGCCTAGATGAAAGAGCAGACTCTTTCATAACTTAGGGCGGGTTGCAATTGATGCCGATGAGTGTAATCAGTACTCCTTTAAATTTTTTATCAAATGTAGGCCGGCTACCCTGGTCAAGTAGATGTTGTTTTATGACCTTAACTATTCCTCAAAAACAATTTTTTTTGGCTATTTGCGTAGGCTGTGGCCAAGTAAGGTGCAAATAACAAACTTACAGTAGAAATGATCAGATGATGGTTGATTTGTCAAATGCACCGATGGGCAGCTAAATGGTATGGAGAAAGTTTGAAAGACGAATTTAATATATAAAGTGCAATTCTGTCTGTCTGTCTGTCTGTTTTAACTCCTCTGAAACTGCTGTAGCTACAAGCATCAAACTTAGCATGATTGATTACCACACCGTGGTGAGCGTCATAAGAGTGTTTGTGACGTCATGACGGCGTGATAACCAAAAATAATTTTTTTAGAATTTGTATTACTTGACAGAGGACAACCGCTTTTTGCTCAAACGAAAACCAGCTTCCGACTTACCACATTTCCAAAACTTATTTGTTTAGGGCCTAAAATGACTTCACAATTAACGGTTTATTGAACAATCTGTTTTTTGTTCTTTCTCAAAAAATACTGATCGAAGAAACGCGATTAAACGTTCTTTTAGGAGATATTGATAAGGTGGTTTTGATAAAAACAACTTCACAACAATTAATGTTTATTTGATTATGCTACGAGCACTTCTTTATTTAAGCACTTCAAGCCATTTAAGCACTTTTTCTTCTATATTTCACTTGCACGCTTAAACTGGGTCTATGACGTCATAATATACTCCTACAATTAACACAAATGCTTGCTACCGCAAATCACAATATCAAGACGTTTTGCAAAATTGCAAACTTTTTGCAAAATCGGTTTATTAAAAAACTGATTTGTGACCTCATTTCTCAGCCAATTTTCAAACTTTTTTTCAACAAATTAAAGTTTATTTCAAGGCGATTCCGATAGTGTATAATACGTACAATTAATATTAATTTTTATTCTGAAAAAAACTGAACTTTAAAACTTGTGACTGTAATGCAAAAATGTTATAATAAAGTACAATAGATTCCGCTTAATTGGGCCGCCGGGTAATCGGGTCAGCCGTTTTATTGGGCCAAGTAGTGGAAGAACAAAATCCAATCAAAGATAATGCACCACGTTAGATTTGCATAATCGGGCCACTATTCCGCTTAATCGGGCCACAACTGTAGTCAGACATACACCGGTGTAATTTCAAAACCGCCTTTGTAATGTAATAGAACTCAATATCACAAAGCCAACTATGCTATGTAACAATTGAACAATATAGGCGCAACTTATTTTGTCATTTCGTGCCCTTGGACATGGTAATTGTTGTGTTTTGTTGCAAATTTTGTGACTTTGTTTTGTTGCAAATTGCTAAAAAGATTGTTGTCCTAAGAAAAATTAAAGAGCAACCTCCAAACCTTAGTCATGGTCAGCTAGCTGAGATAACTGGTGCACCAAGGACAACCCTGGTACGGATACTGCAAGACTTTGGATAATCGGGTCAGCCGCTTAATCGGGCCAAATGGTGCTTGTCCCGATTAAGCGGAATCTACTGTACTAACAATTGCTATCCTTTAAAAGGTTAGGGAATTTGCTTTCCAGCAATATGTAACTCCAATTACTTGAGGCTAAGGATTAGTTTATAACGTGCGATCAAAACTTGGTTGCCATACATGATGTTTCATTTTTAGTTGTACAATTATCATACTCCAGTAAACAAACTTGCAATTGTTAAACAAAGTTAGTTCTTTGGTACATTTTGACTACTTTTCCTCACAAGCGTGGTTCTTTCGCATTGTCTATCGACGTTTTCAAAAAGATCCATTAAAACTGAAGTCTCCAAATGTTTATGAAACGTGGTCTATCGGTTAAAAACACATAAAATTTTGGTGCCTGCAATTCACACAATTGCAGTTTTTAGAAAAACTAAGTCTTTTGGTACATTTTGTCTAGTCTTTCTCGATAGCATGGATGATTGGCATTATCAATCAAATTATTCAAAAGACTCAAAGTCTACAAATTTTAATATGTAGCTTACTCCAGGCAAAACGCTTGTAGGTCACCCAAGAAAAAGACGATGGGGTAAACATAATCCTTTCCTATTGTTTGCAACAAAATGTAGGGGTCGAGCTACATATGATCTAAATGTTGAAGCAATTTCCTTTGCAATTGGGCGAGGCTGTCACAGCAGCCAGTTGATTTGATGTTCTTAACCTCCACATTATTGATGGGGACTCCTGCTACAGCTATAACTGAACTGTGAGTGCTTCATATCGGGTTAGTTTGCTCTTTGCATGGCGGCGTTTATGTCAGGGCCAAGGAACATGCACGCAGTCACAGACGTTAGTTCACATTAATTCGCCCACAGTGACGAAAAAGTGGTAAGTAGCAATTCAAATAATAATGGCTCAAAACGCATTGTGGGGTCATAATGTTAAATGACATCACAATGCTTGCCACTATTTACTGGAAACAGCGGCAGGCAGCAAAATTATCTACAATCATTTTGATTACGAACAATAATGGTAAAGCCCATTACTGACACTTGTAATTACAAGGATAGGCCTATTGGTACAAAGCACTAATCTTCATTTAAAAATAGGGAGGTCTGGATTGGGGGCAAAGTTAAATGTAATAAAATCCCAATTTAAGAAAAGATCAAAATTAAACAATAATAGCATCAGTTTGTTACGCTGGATTAAAAGGGAATGTTTTTGTTTGAAAAGGGCTTAATAGGCGCCTATTGCAATAGGTTGTATGACTTAAAAGAAAGGCAGGACCTCTTTTCATGCTAAGGCCGAATTAAAGCAAACAGCGAAGGTAAAAATTTTAATGTCACCAATATTAATACGAAAGCCGGCACACCAAATTCTCGAACATGCCTACCACGAAACAGCTCATTTCTTTATGAGTCAAAACGACCACCATTAGGGCTACACCATCAATTTTGACTATGTTTCATCTCCCCCCCTCCCTTAGTCTTTTAAAAATTACGAATGGTAGTTTGTGTCATTGTTCTTTCTTTTTGAATACTTCCAGTTTTGATTAATAAACCAACATGATCCCCATTACATGTACAGGAGCTATGGCTTATATTTAGTAAAACATTTCATTGTTGCTCTCACAAATGTTTGTACGGTGGAGCTAGCGCAGCTGCATTAATTGATACGTTTTAAATCGGCATGGGCGATAGTATGGCCTGCCGGGGTTAAATCTCACCATACTTAAAAGAATGACTTTTTCTATTTTGCTTCATTCATTCACGAGTATGAGCTCATGCTCGGTTTGCATGTCTTTTGTCAGACTGGGCCACCACGACGGGTAGACTGCTTGGCCCCACTATCTGTCTGCCACATGAAGACGGAGGCATCCCGTTAAGTGCCTTGCCCAAGGACACAACAAGCAAGCTTGTCGGCTTGTTCTCCACACTATCCCTTATGTGCTGAGCGCCAAGCAGGGAAGCTGTGAATACCATTTTTTAAAGTCTTTTGGTATGACTCGACAAGGGAAATGAACCCCAGGTCTACCGACTGCGAAGCGGACGCTCTAACCACTACACCATCGCGCTGGTCAATCAATCTAACCTCAATCTAAAAATCAAACATTTGGTAACTCTTTATACAAGAACCTCATAGGTAAAGCCAGCTTGGCCGGCTGAATCGACACTCTCAATTGTGCCGATATGCTGCCTGTTATAATATTTATGGCTACACTCTACATTATTGTAATAAAATTCAAGAAAAAATCAACGTAAAACTATAACCATAACAATTAGTAAAACTGAATATAGAGAGAAGAATAGCCGCTTTTGTCGCTATACTGGAAACAAGACCAATAGCGCAGCCAAATTAGGAACTTTAATTCCAAAAAAATAAGAAATAAAAATCGTACAAAAAGTATCAAATATTCTTCAAGCAATGAAGATAACTTACCAATGGTATAAACACGTACATGAAAGCAGCATATGCTAGACTAAAAATTACTTTTTGCAAAGAGTTACGATCCGAACAACGCTAGTATAACAAAATAGGCGGGACCATCCTTCAAACACCAGTAATATAAAAGCATTGTCATCACTAGGTCTCATGCCAAGTGTAAGATACTTTACGTGGCTCCTGGCTAGCCTAATATCCTACATAAGACTGCATACGAAACAAATCCAAATTATCCAATTCAAAGCACAAGACTTACGTACGATTTACTTTTGAACCAGGTTCCTTTTGACGTTAGTGCTAACCGTGCAAGTATGAACTAAAACTGATATCCTTACATAAAACTGATCACACAAAAAATAATTAGGCATAGAAAAATCTTCCAAAGGTTATACACTACATGTGGTGTTTTAAGGCATACAAGGCAGTACGTGATTACATGACAGCAAGCCCCAGCATGCGCGAAAAAGCAGCTCGAAAGACCCGGATTCGAATCTCACAGGAACCAAACACGACGCAACACATCTCCGAGCAAAAATTAGTTTTTACGAAGGGTCACAATTTGAACAACGTTAGTATAGCGAAATAAGTGGTACCATTCCTGGACCCAGGTTTCAGCCTTTTGGCCTCATCAGCAAGGACTCGTCACACCCAACGCAGCGCTCCCGTAGGGGGCGTTGTGCGCATAGAATTTGAGATTAACGTTGTTTTCTGCACCGCAAGTGGATGTAATGCGTGACTAAAGAATGAATAGTTGCGGTTTGGGGGTTAATCGATGAGGTATCACGAACTATAACAATGAACTGACCAACGTTAAGGTGTTAAAAGTGCAAACCACAGCGCTAGTGAAAGCAAGCCATCGACGCCTCCAAACGATGTCGTCAGAATCTACCTAGCCCGGGACTGTCATAGAGCGGGCAGTCGGGCATATGGTGTTTAAAATTTTGGCGGCTGAGCGAAACCAATAGCTTTGCCCCACTATGAGGCAAAGTGGAAAACAAGGATCGGATGCCTCGTCCCCCTATCCCCCGTTTTTACCGGTTATGCCGGTACAATTTAGGAGGAGTCGTAAGAGGTTCAGCCACTCTTGGTTTGTCGCGTACAACAGCAAGAATCCCCCGTGCAGTGGTTCGGTGGGGTTGGCTGGCGAAACAGTGCACAATCTCGCTATTAATCCCACGCACCCTGAGAGTGACATGCCTTAGAGTTTCACGGAACGATGGACTTGTTAACATGAACCGTCTCCATTAGGCAATAATTAAGGGAATTCATCTTGTAGGAGAGCTTTGAGAGTGCGTAATATTTTTTAGTTTTTACAAAGAGTCACAACTCGGATAACGTTAGTTTGGCAAAAAAGAAAAACGAGAAAATAATAGGGTAGTCATAATCCCAAGCTACTAATAAACAAACAATTACAGTAAAAAATTACCAGGCAAAAATGTCACAGGATTAAAAAAGAAATAAAATATCCAGCGACAATAAAGTTGAGCGCCGAAGAAAGCTGTCGAAGATAAACCCGGATCTACGTCAGTATCTAGTAAACATACAAGTGAAAAATACTTACCCTACGTGAAAATCTCAAACAAGACAAATCATAAGCCTGAACTGAAAAAAAGCTAATACAACTCAAAATCCCGAATTAACGGAAAAATGCTGTACAAAAGTACTAAAATCTTCAAAACTTTATGAGAAGTAAAAATATTTTTTTATTACCGGCTCTATAGTAAAGAGCTATCAAAACTACAACCCACAAAACTAGCTCCGACTCCTCTCAAATTACATTCAAACCAATATGATGAGTAAAATTATACAGAAAAAGGTATGAGATAAACACGATTTCTTGTTTCTAAATAAAAAAAAGCTAATGGAAAAGAAAAAACAAGAACAATATTTTTTTATTTCTTCAATTTAACATAATTTTTTTCAGTAATTGCATTTTTTGATACAGGAAAGCTATTTTGATCTTAAATAAACCCGTGAATCGACTTTCCAACTTCAAAAATAGTCTTTTTCACTTTTTACAATGTATGATGACATAAAAATTACAAATTAATTGTAAGATGGCTTTCCTCAATATCTTAAAAAATACGAAAGAAATCGGTTGATGGCTCTTGTGGGAGATATCAACGACATGATTTTTGATTCTTAAAACGGAATTTTTTTAAATTGTGGAATTATGGGCGATGCAACAAGCGATTTTGTATTTGGCCGCCTTTGTAAACTTAATTATGTAAGCTAGTTATGTAAGCTCTTGCAAAACTACTGGATAAGCAAACTCTAAACTTGGAATCATTTATCACAACACTAAGATGAGGGTCATAACGAAGTTGGTAACGTCATGCTGACGTCACAATTGAAGATAGTTTTTTTAAATTTGCATTTTTGGCTTGAGCATAAGCCATCTCCCAACTAGCCATCTTCAAGAAATTTCGTGTTTGATTTTAAAATTTGTTTTTTATTTTCTCGAACAACAGACTGTAGTAACGCGGTTAAAAGCATTTTCGGAAGATATTAGGAAGCTGCTTCTGTTTAAAGTTATTGTTCAACCTCTTACATTGCATCAAGATCCAACAAACAACTATTATTCTTTTTTTCTTCTGTCTTGAATTCTTTAAAAAACCTCTGTGATGTCATAATCTTATATGACATCACAATGCTTACCACTGAGAATAGCAGCAAGCAACAAAATTATTCACAGTCATTTTGACAGCAAATATAAATACTAAAGCCAATTACTGCAATTATAATTCATAGGATTTTTGTACCTGTTCGTAAGACTAATCTTCATTTAAAAGTAGACATGTCGGTATTAGGGGCAAGGTTAAATGAAATAAAATTCCTAGTTTAAGAAAAGATTAAAATGAAACAACAATAACATCATTTTGTAATAATTTCGAGGGAGCGTTTTTGCCTGAAATTACCTTAATAAGCACTTAATAAAATAGAATGTATGACTGTGGGTAAAGCCGTGGCCCCCCTTTCTTGCTAAAGCCAGAATTAAGGCAAACAGCACTGCCAAAAAACCTAATGTCACAAATGTAAACACGAAAGAGGGCACACCAAATTGTAAATAGACCTTCCACTATATAGCTTATTTTTAAGTTGTCAAATCGACCACGTTTTTCTTTCTTGGATGCCACTATTATTTTTGACTGTGCTTCACCCACCTTCCTTACACTTTTAAAAAGTTTGTGACATCATTCTTTCTTTGGGAGTGTCGCCAGTCTTGATCGGTAAACTAAGGTGTGCACCATTTCTTGTACAGAAACTATGACGTATATTTACTGAAACTTTTCGTTGATGCTCTTACAAGTGTTTGTTCGGTGATGCTGGCGCAGCTGCCTTGATGGGTACATTTTAACTCGATACATGTGAAAGCAGTCTTGCCGGGATAAAATCGATTCACACATACGCAGTCCCGTAGCACTCCAACTTCGGGCACCCCCCAAAGTAAGCGCAAGAGCCCCTGCGCACAGGTCATATCACTTTAGAGGTGTAAAATTGAAAAGCTGCATTAAGAAAATACACCACAATTTGTACATAAGTAAACAGGCTAATGTCAGAATAAAGCATGCCGATACCGAAGGTGCAAGTCATAAAAAATTCGGCACCGATGCCAGAGTTCAGTAGGACATTTATGCAGACACTGCGAAACGAAAGCAATGACACTGAAAAACATGAAAAAGTTAAAAAAACACAGTATCATTTAAATAGTCTGGAGCGAACCTTTTTGTTCGCAAATGCTGTTATGACATTGTCATAATCAAGAGATCGGGCGCAGTCATTTTCGATTGACAACATGGCTAATGAAGATAGTCTACTGTCTGTCGTAGACGTTCTATTAAAAGTTTTGATCAGTTTCAATTTGCTGAAGCTTCTTTCAGCGCTGGCAACAGTCACGGGGCAAGTTAGTAAGATTCGAAGTGCGATGTACATATTCGGATACAATTCAAATAAATGAGTCTTTAGAAGATAGTTCAGAAAGTCTTGAGCCGTATTGAGATTGCGTTTTTTTTGTAAAATTAAAACAAACCGCTGTAGCTCAGCGCTCATTTCATCAGAATCAATGTCACCGAACTTTTTTTGGAACTCTTTACAGCAAGTAAGAAGAGCATTTTCTTGTTGCACAAGCAAAAGTTTGTCTCGTGTGTACAAAAACGAAAAGGCGGAAGAAACCTCACGTAACAAATTAAAGCGCTCCTTTATTGACATAATAGCCTGGTCTACTAATGGATAGAAAAAGTTGCTTTTAAATTTCAGTTCAGGAGTAGCTCGTTGTTCCTCTTCACCTTGGTAATCAAACAATCTTCTTTTCTTTCCACTTCTTGACGGAGGAAAAGAAGGATCAATATCCAATTCCTGTGCTATTTCAACAGCAGATGTTGCGGCACTGTCATAACCCGTTGTGCGATAGTTTTGCAAAAACTTTTCAGTTGCCTGGATTTCCGTTTCCATTGTATGAAGGGAGACTCCATACGATTGAAGAATCTTGCTTGTTTTATTGACTTGGAATAGAATATCATACCAAATAAACACCCACAAAAGAAAACTCCATTTTGATAAATGAGCTATCAACGATTTTGTTTCTGAGGCAGCTCTTCCATCTTTTCTTTCTATGGAAATGGCTTCCAAGTCTTTCAGTGCCAGCAACACCTCTTTTAAATTGTATCGATAAGGTTTGATGCATTTAATTCTGCTTTCCCAACGAGTATCAGATTGTGACTTTATGGACAGCTCCACATGTTTCTTCAAAATTTCCCAACGCTGAGCAGAGAAAGAAAACAGCACATACAACCTTGTAAGTACTCCAAAAAATGTCAATGCTTCCGTCGATGAATTAGCACTGTCAACAACAACTAAGTTAAGGGTATGGTTTGCACAGGGCACGTAAACAGCTTTGGGATTGATGTCTAGCATTCTTGCTTGGACCCCAGAATGTTTTTCTTTCATGTTAGCACCATTATCATATGACTGACCTCGACAATCAGACAATTCGAGTTGCAGTTCGGTCGCTTTTTCTAAGAAAGCGTCCAACAAGTATTTATAGCCAAACAGAATTCCAGACCATTCTATGATTGTTGCGTAACAACGGCATTGTTACGTCAATCAAATATTCAAGATTCTACCAGAAAATCAATCGAAATATTCTAGATTCTGCGAGATAAAATGACGTTGCATTCACTTATGATGTCACAAGCCAATTTCTTCGTACAGTTTAAATCGGTTGTAAACAAGTCTGCTGAACTGAAAATAGTCACGTAGCCAAAAAGCAATTTCAGACTAACTTGGGCCCCCAAAGTTGGCCTGGGTCCCCCCCAATTGGGGGGTTTGGAGGGCGGCTGCTACGTCTCTGCACATACGGTAAACATTATTTCATTTCATTTCTTCATTTTTATGGGAAGCATTCAAAGTATCAATTTTGGTTGATAATTAATAGATTTTGGAGCTCCTGGGATCAAAGCTAAAGGTTTGGGAAGCTGGTTTATGTGATTTAAGACTAAACTGAAATCTCAAACGCAAAGAAACTGTAGTGAGCGTTCGCTTCGCAGTCGGTAGACCTAGGGTTCACTCCCTAAGTCGAATCATATCAAAAGACTAAAAAATAGAATTCACAGCTTCCCTGCTTGGCGCTCAGCATAAAATAAAAAAGGGATAGTGTGGAGAACAAGCCGGCAAGCTTTCTTGTTATGTCCTTGGGCAAGGCACTTAACGGGACGCTTCTATCTTTATGTCGCAGACAGGTGGCGTACCCGTACTTCAATCGGTTACAATTGTGAAGTTGCTAACCCAGCATGTCGTAAAAGGCGACTATTGGGTACCCACCAACAGCAGTCCGTCTTGTTGGTGATGGGGATACCAGTGATTCATGACAGTTTCGAAATGGGCTGCCATCTTTCCCCTAGCCCAATTTCAATTAGTTTGGCGGCATGTACCTGAATTACCATTCGTGCCACACCTCCATTCCAAGGAAAAGGAAGGGACAACAACAACAACAACAACAGAAACTGTGGTATTGCGAACATCTATCCTCTTTCAAAGCAGTGCAGCACAAATTTCCTCCAAAGAGCTTGTTGGGGAGCATACAGCAATTCGCTTTATCATCAGATTATCTCGGGGATGTTTTCATTGGCCTCCCACTTCTATTGAAGTCTTTGTAACTCCCTTGATTATTGAAATTTGCCATTGCTGTATTCACAGAAATCTTGCTGCAACAAATCTTCGCACTGATTCCTCATTCTGAGTAGTCTTCCTTACTTAAAGCCACGATTTGGGACCTTTTTGTCAGGGAAAGGGGCAATTTTTTGCCCATTTTTAAGATCTAAAACAGCAGGTTATACACCACTAATTACGCAGCCAAGTCAATTAAAATGAACCTAAACAAGTTCTTAGTGAAAGCAAACCACATGTTGGTGATGGACAGGTGGCTGATGCAACTTTGGTAGGATGTTGCGTCATATAAATTTTATTATTTCACAACTTTAACAGATACAGCAAAACAAAGCCTATGAGAGGATTGATATACTCGACAAGTTTTTACGTACATTACAGGTGCTCGATGTGTGCACCCTTGGCGACGCGGCAGACGTCAATACTAAATCAAGTTCTTGTCACACTCGTTGCAACATATCAGAATCGATAGCAACGACTGCATGTTTGATCATTTCTTTCACTTTTGTTTAATCTCGTGGCGAAAGGGGTACATAGACACGATTTTTACTGCAACTCCATGAGAAAAAATCGCATGGGGTTTAGTAAAGTGAGCGTGGAGGCCACAAAAGAAAGGGATTCACAAAGATTGCGATCCTGGAGACTCAACGCCTGCAACAATTGCAACCGGTATGGTTTCATATGAAGACTTTTGCGTAGAATAGGCCTCACAGTTGGTTGCGACATGTACAAAATCTTTGTTGTGCGATCACAACCGACGCATATTTAGCGAATTGTAAGGCGAAAAACTTTTCTGTTCACCACCAAACGCCATCTTTCAATACCACCGCAATCTAGCGTACAGATCTGCGACAAAATCATTATTAAATTGTTAACTGAACTCATTATTAATGATATTTGATTATAGATCTGCAAAATGATATTTTGTCAGCATGTTTAGTACGAACGCAAACTTGCAGAGTTTAAAAATCTACTGATATACTTTGCTTTGCTTTATCTTTTATAGTTGTGAAAGGATGAACCTTCGAAACCACGAAAATATGTATGAATCACCCTGTATATTGGCCTAATTGTAAATCGACTATCAAAGACCACCAGTTGTTATTCCTCCCTCAAGTGTTCAGTGTTATGCAGGGGCGGGAGAACATCTTTTGATCATGGGCTCAAAATATTAGAGTCATTATTACCTCTATAGAGAGTACAAACCCCCAAACAACCTATTTTATGTAAAGCATAAGCAAATCAACAAAAAGCACAAAAAGGTTTAATTACTTTTTAAAGTGACATAAATTGATGGGATCGTCAGAGTAAAAAAGAAAAGCACAGAAAACAATGTGAGACGTCACAACTGAAATTGAGTAAGTGCTAACTTTTTGTTGCACAATAGTCTAATTTGTGTTAAAAAGTTTTGCAAAACACCGAAGCTCGGTTTTCGTTCAGTTGTGTTGCAAAGAAATTGTTCCAATAAACCTTGCACATCAATTTGGTCTAACATGTCTTAATGAATGTGCATGAAAGATGTGTCAGTCCATTTTGTGTCATTGTCCGTGGGCACGTCTTCATCCGCTTCCATGCTGAAATCGAATTTAGCGGAACAAGAACAATATTTGCGCCACCTATGACTTTTTTCGATTCGCCACGTCGATCAAGAGAACTTCTCAGCTGGCAGCAACCTTTATGCCTTCTTAGTTAAATCTGCGTTTCATTTACGCAATCGATCAAGTCCAAAGTTTTCATGCATTTATGCTTTCATTTATTTTCGCAAATATTGGAAACAAAATCCTCGCTTGCATTAGTTTACTTTTTCGGGGGCCAGCGGATACTTCAAGTTGCTGAGGTTTTGCTATGCAAAATCGCTAGTTTTTTCAAGTAATTCTTGAACTTGGTCGCTAGTCCTCAAGTTCTGGTTTGATTTTATAGCACGTTCACTTGCTCGAATGCTCCAAGAGCTGTAGACTCCTCACTCTGAAGTGCTCTTGCAACTACTTCGCATGGTCCAAATAGGGCTCGGCTTGCTTTAAGTGCAAAATACATCCTTTTTTCTTGCTTGTTTATAGATTCCACAAACTATTGCCCTTGCATTCTCTGGCATTGATTTGCCATCTTTTGATGTGTAATACAACTTTATAATTAGCAACTGCAGGCGAAATGGAACTAACGCAAACGCACCAACGCGTAGGACACAGCCCAAGCTGTTAATAACTTGATCTATTTCAAAAACTAAACGAAATTAAGTCTTGCGTCTATGGGACTCTCAAATCGCTACCGAGACTCTCTGAGTGATATTTAAAGCATCGGAAATTAATTTACGTTTCTTGCTGCTTCTTATTATATTAAATCCAATGCGTGGCTACTGCAATGGACGTAGAAAGCATCCGGGCACGCTTCTTTTAATTTCCCTCGTACATAATTTAATTGACCAAACCAGTTAGATTCTCCGTTAAAACAGTACCCCTGCAGCTGGGAGAAATGCGTGATAAACAATGCTGGTAAACATATCTTTGATTGACAAAAGCAAGATTTGGGTCTGAGAATCTGGAACAGTTAAAAAATCTGAAAATACATTTTGAGGAATTAAAGAAGCATCCACAAATTACAAACTATTCAAAAGCTGTTTGCATGCACTGACTCATAAGTTGAATCAGCTGTAATTAAAAAAAACAAACTGCGCTGAGCTTCCCCACAAATGCCTTGTAGGATTTCATGTGCAAACATTTGTCTCATCTCGTTCTGGGAGGTATCAGACATTCAGTTGTCTTTGCGCCATAACCATTGTCTTACTTTTGGAGGACAAGCTGTGCATTCCATCATCAAGTGCCACAGGTTACTAAGGGCGTGCGCAAAAACATGTTGAGGGAGAAGCGCGAAAATGACCTTTTGCCAATTTCACGGGACAGTCGCGGCGAAGTTCCTTCTTTTTTGGAGATCAGTATTCTCAGTTCTATAGCAGGGGACTTGTTTGTTACCGCTACAAGCATGATGGCAGGAAAAAATTCAACGTTTTCCTGAGGAGGACCAGAGGGTTGTTTGCAAAGGACCCCCACTGCAGGTTGACCTCTCGATAGTCATGTCCCCTAATAGCAACTCCTTTTCTACTGAGATATCGAATGGAATGAAACATAAGCTCACATACCATTTATACAACTGCCTGATCGCTCTGCACTGCTTTACAGAGCACAGCATTGATGGATGAGGCTTTTTGAAACGTAATGCCAATAATGATCTGTGAGTGCATGCCCGATTTTTTTATGTTTTTTAATTTTTGTACAGCTTTCTTCCAAATATTGTTTGAACTATCAGGAAATGGACTATCACCTGCATAATGGTGTTTATGTAAAATTCCTCTTATCATTGCTTCAGTGCATACTTTGTAGAAGTTAGTTGTCAGTTACTTTATTGTATACAAGCCATTTCCAAGCTATCATCCAGGAATTAGGATTTTGCCTCGAAATAGTTTGACGATCATCACTATGTAGACTAGTATTTGTTTGCACAACAGGGATTCTTGTCTGTTCATCCTGGATATTTCTTTTCCTTCGTATATAACTGACATGTCTTTTTTTCCCAATCTCTATTACCCATCGATCCGTAATTATTTTTTTCAATAAACTTGTTTCGATAAATTCTGTATTTCAATGAAAGCACACTACGAGCATCATTGGCCAAAACTCGTAGCATTATGCTGCATAGCTCCACAAAAGCTGACAGAAGTCGCGAGTAATTATATTGTTGCGCAAATAATTGAGTGCTGATGGCCAAAAGCTTTGATTTATGATGGAACAGTCCATTCACGAACCACAAAGTTGTTATTCACAGCAAGAGACAAGATAGTGTCACTGCTCACTAGCTTGCTAAGACTGGTATGCTCCTATCTAAATTTCCTGATCGCTTAGTATAAGAGCATTTTATAAAATAATATAAAAACAATATGTTGGGGTACACTCAGGAAATATCTCTTAGCGAACCTAATAGATTAGTGAAAATATAATATATAATTTCTTGAAATTATCCAGAGAGGGCTCCAACCTCTTGGCACTTTTTCAAGAGTTTCAGCCCCTTTATCCCCGTACTTTTCGCGCTGTTGTTGTGATGGCTCATTTATCTATCACAAAAACTATTTTATGCATAAAAACTCGATTAACTTGACTCGATATATAAAAATCTGGCGATGCTCTTCCACTGCCAACAAAATACTAACATCTTTTTGAAGAATAGATCTTCGGCTACTGTTGTTGATAAAAATAATGAATATAATTGGTGCTGAATATTAGGTTTCCTTCTGTAGCATGCCGTAATACTTTGAGATTTTTCTTTAAACAAGACTCATAGGTTTTGTATTATAATTTTGCTGTATGCGAACAGTGGCCATGCCCCCAAATTTTTTAAATTTGATCGAGAAATAAAAGCATTTTGGGCTGAAATTATGACAATAATCACATTCAGAAAAATGTCTCCGCCTTCGTTTTAGGCCGAAAATAGTTATTTTCAAAAATTTCAAAAATTGATCTCCAATAAAATTAATAAGCTTACCATGCGTACCGTTTTGGCCGGGACAGTCCCGGTTTTCAGCATGTGTCCCGGCCCGATTAGCAAAATGTCCCGGTTTTTCGCTTTAGTGGAATTATCAATGTAAACTGTAGTACGATGATGAATCGACCAACACATTGGCGACAGCAAAACAAAGGCTGACCTTTTTTTCGAGAATACCTTGTTTTGGATAAAATGTTCTGATGTCCATGACAAAAACACTTGCCAGTCATCAAATATAGCCGTACCGATTACCAACACATGTAAGGATAGATATAACCAAAAAGTGTGTCCGGAATTTTGCCTGATCAGATATAGTACTGTAATCCTTCTAATAAGGCTTGTCGTTCTGAAAAATCCCGGTTTTCAATCACAAAAATATGGTAAGTCTATGATTTAGCAATTTCATTTTTTCCCTCCCCAAGTTTGCTTCTGGCAGGGCCACTGGTTCAGGGCGCAATTTTGTCCACTTACTGTTTAAATTTAGAGTAGGCAAAGTAGGCCATCAATTAGGTTTAATAAAATCTGTAAGTCGTGACTGTAATGCTATTACTGCTCTGAGAACTGGAATTGCTCGTCTAAAACGAACAGATATTTCTACTGCAGTCAACTAACCAACCGTAATTTATTTTTGAGCGTCAGTGATTCAGGAACTTGAGCAGAGCAATGTAAAAACAGACACCTTTGGAATTAGGTTACCTTGCATCAGTGCTGATGCTTGAGTAATTTACTACAGGCTGCTTCTGTAAGATCTAGTACGACAGATTTGTATACTTTAATTTCAATGAAAGAAATTATGCTAATTTGTCATAGCTTTTATGCCTGCATAATCAGCTGAGTAAAAAACAAACTCTTTTTAATTGCAATTTCAATGTGACCACATAAACTCCAGATGTCATTGCGATGAGCTGCGGCCTGCACCAATCAACAGCCGCCTCAACGTGGTGGTGCAGTCCCCGGCCCCGTTTGGGTTGGGTCGAAATGGCTGTTGGCCTTCCCGAGGGTCCCATTTACCCCGGGCACTCCCCATTCATTTTTTCGCTATGCTGCCCCCTGAACGACCGCAGAAGGGCAGCACACAGCATCTTTAAAATCGGTCGCCTGTTCTCACTTTTTCTTCTCTCCTGCCTTACTCTTGCCCTCCTTCGTCTCCTCATTCTTCTTCTTCTCCTGATGAGCGGTAACGTTCATCCTAACCCTGGCCCCATCTTCCCTTGCTCTGTGTGTGCGCTGGAAATGTGACCTGGCGGGGCAAGTCAGTGCAATGCTGCGCTTGCTCCAAATGGGTCCATCTAAGGTGCTCACAACTTTCTTTATCTAATTTCAGAGCTCTTGGCAGCTCTCACTCTTGGAGATGCCCCCCCTGCCATAACACTGTGACTCCCCCCTCCTCGGACTCCTCCGGCACGTATACCTCCACTGTGGAATCCGGCCCCCCCTCTGCTAATGCTGCACCCTTGCCCCACCCTCGTCGCCAAACTTCTTATCCCCCATCTGCCCATCTTATATCTCCTTCCCCTGCCCTCCCACCACCGTCCCTTGCTCCTGGCTATACTTCTGCACCTCCTGCCTCCTCCTCTCCCCCTGACTCTCTCAGGGTTCTTCAATGGAATGCTGGAGATCTTCGAGCCAGGAGCACTGAACTACTTCACTTTCTTTCATCCCATCCTGTCGATCTTATCTGCATTCAGGAATCCAATCTTAACTCATCTTCCTCTTTCCGGATTCCTGGATTCTCTGTTCTGATCGTACCCACTCCCGATCTGGCATCCTCTCTTCTGATGCCTCGCATGCCAGTGGCGGCGTTGTCATTTTCGTCAGACAGGGCCTATCCTTTTCTGAACTTTCTACCATCTCTCTTTCTTCGCTCGATCCCTACTCTGATTATGTAGGGGTCAACATCTCTCTAAACAAATCCTCCTCGGTGTCATTTCTTAATGTGTATGCCCCCCTATTCGCTCCTCCCCAACGGATGGCAGAACCGATTCCTTCTCTCCCTCAATTCTTCCCTCCTCCAGAAATCTCTTCATTCTGGGGGACTTCAATTGCCATCACCCGCTTTGGGACTCAAGAGGTACTTCCGACCCCCGTGGGGAAGAAGTATTCGACTGGGTCATCTCCTCAGACCTCCTCCCCCTCAATGACCCTGACACACCCACCCTTCTCCATCGCTCCTCTGGCAGTCGCTCCTCTCCTGACATCTCCTTTGCTCCCTCTACTCTTGCTTTTTCTTGCTCCTGGGAGGTGCCTCAGGACCTGGGTTCTGACCACCTACCAATTCTTCTATCTATCCCTCTCTCTCTCTCTCTCTCTCTCTCTCCGGTCTTTCGCCCCAATGAGCGTCCCTCTTCCTTCAATTTTCAGAAAGCTCGCTGGGATGACTTTGCCTCCTACTTTGACTCTCACTGTCCTTCTGCAGAGGAATACTCGTCTCTTTCTCTTTCCTTTGCAGCTGCTCTCTTTACCTCTCTGGCAATGAATGCGGCCAAATCTTCCATTCCTTTCGGCCGCACCAAACTCCCTCCTAAAGCTTGGTGGTCTGTTGAGGTGGAACAAGCGGTTGGTGAAAGACGCAGGGCTTTCGCTACTGCTCACAGAAGCGATGAAGATCGCCAGGCGTACATCTCCGCCTCTCGACGTGCCTCGTCAGTTATTGCCAAGGCCAAGGCTGAGGCATGGCAGACGACCTGCACTTCTCTTTCACCTAAATCTAATCCTAAATCTGTGCACTCTCTTCTTCGCTCTATCGCTGGCTCTCCTTCCTCGTCTTCCTCCTCTCCTAACCTTCCTAACTGTTCTTCTCCCAGGAAATCGGCTTCGGTTTATGCCGCTTACCTGAGGTCTCACTTTTCCGTTTCTCAGCCAAAGGCCCTGCGCAGCAGAGCCAGAGGCTACCTCACTGAGCTCCGCCGAGCTACGTGCTCTGTGGAGTTTCACTCGTCCTTTTGCTCTCCCTTCTCTCCCGCTGAATTTCTTGCGGCTGCCTCCAACCTCTCCTCATCCACTGCCACTGGTCCAGACAAAGTTGCCTATCCCATGCTAAAGCATCTTCCTCGCTCTGACATGGATTTACTTCTTCACATCTTCAATCTTTCCTGGTCTTCACATTCCTTTCCTTCCATCTGGAAGACATCTTCTATTATTCCCATACATAAGATGGGAAAACCTCTCGACTCTCCTGCTACCTTTCGGCCTATCTCTCTCACCTCCTGCGTATCAAAGCTTTTTGAACGCATCATTCTATCCCGTCTTCTCTTTTTTCTGGAATCTAATTCCATTCTTTCTCCCCGCCAGGCCGGTTTCCGCCCTAGACGGTCTACACTCGATCAAATTCTGTACCTTTCTCAGTCCATCTCGGATGGGTTTAACAAACCCAGGCCGGGCTCTCGGACGATCCTGTCTACTATCGATTTCTCAAAAGCTTTTGACTCTGTCTGGCATCCCGCTCTTTTCCACAAACTTATTTCGGCTGGCCTCCCTCCTTGCTTTGCTCGTTGGACTCAATCTTTCCTTTCTGA
Source organism: Trididemnum clinides (assembly GCA_963675345.1). NCBI lineage: Eukaryota > Metazoa > Chordata > Ascidiacea > Aplousobranchia > Didemnidae > Trididemnum > Trididemnum clinides. Next base: position 23,332,921 of record OY776284.1, on the reverse strand, counting down.
TAGGCGCGCTTCTGTGGTTTTTCAAAATCACAAAAGCCGTTCCTTTCGAGTCCGTCGAGGTGTTCCGCAAGGATCCGTTCTTGGCCCTGTACTTTTCTCTCTCTTCATTAATGATCTTCCGGCTTCTCTGCCTTCTTCGGTCAGCTGCTCTCTTTACGCTGACGATCTGGCCATTTGGTCCTCCTCCCCCTCGGTCCCTACTGCGGTGGAGGTCACACAAGGAGCTCTGTTTCGATTGGAGCGCTGGTCTGAGTACTGGTGTCTTCCTCTCAATCCGAGCAAATGTGAGGCCTCCTTCTTTTCAGTGGATCCCCACCAGGCTAACCTCCAGCCCAACCTCCTCCTACTCGGCTCCCGCCTCCGTTTTAATCCCACTCCAACTTTTCTTGGGGTCACTTTCGACCGCACTCTTTCCTTTTCTAAGCATGTATCTTCGCTGAAGGCCACGTTTTTCCCACGTCTCAAGGCCTTACGCTGTATCTCTGCTTCCTCATGGGGCCCCTCTCTGTTCTGTATAAATCTTTTCTTCGGTCTCTTCTCACTTACGCTTCACTCGGATGGTTTCCTTTCCTAAGCGCTACCAATATCACCAAATTGGAACGCCTTCACCGAGCGGCCAGTCGCGCCATCACCGGCTGCCTCTCGTCGTCCCCTATCCCTCTACTACTCACCGAGGCTTCTCTACCTCCCCTACGAGTCACTCTGACTCACTTCACTCTTTTTTCTTATGAGCGGGCTCTTCGTCTCCCGACCTCCTTTCCCATCTCAGGTTTGGCCAGACTAGGAGTGAAACCAAGACTCTGCGGATCGTCCTGGAGAGCTTTTGCGTCCACTTACCCGCTCATGCTTCCTTCTACTTGCTCTAGGGAGGCTCTTGTTGCTTGCCCTCCCTGTCCTCCTTGGAATCTGCCTTCCTTCACGGTCGAGTCCACCCTTTCCTCTCCATGCTCTCGCTCTGATCCCCCTCACTCTCGCCAAGGTGCGGCTCTCGCCCACCTTGACTCTCTCCCCCCCTCATGATCTGGTACTCTGGACAGACGGCTCTGTTCCTTTTCCTTTTGGCAAGGGCGGCTCCGGCGTTCTTGCCAACTGCTCTCTCTGTGGCACTGAGGCCACTCTTTCCTTTTCGGCAGGCCCAGTTTGTTCCAGTTTTTCCGCTGAAGCCTGCGCCATTCTGCACGCTCTTTGCTGGTCTCGGCAACACCATAAAGTCTGCCATTTTTTTTCTCTTCTTCTCCTGTCTGACTCTCGTTCTGTTCTCGCCACCCTGTTCTCTCCTCCACCTTTCCTGTTATCTCAAACTCTGTGGCAGATCTGGCAGGAACTGTCTTCTCTCTCCTCCTGTTCTATCAGGCTACAATGGGTCCCCGGACACTCGTTTCTCCCGAGGAACGACACAGCTGATGAGCTTGCCAGACGGGGAGCGCTGCTTGCGCCCTCCGCAATCCCTTGTAGTCTCTCTCCTCTTATCTCTCGTCTTTTCTCGGACTGGAGGCGTACTGTCTCTTCAAAGTATTTTGACACACAGGTTTCCTCAATTTCCACTGAGGAACTTGTGCTCCCTCGTCATGCTAGCTGTGTCCTCTCTCATCTTCGCTGCAACGGACACAGCCTTCTTTTAGGTTCCTATCTCTCCAGGATTGGCAGAATCGAGAACTCTTCTTGCAGCGTCTGTGGACACCCGTCCCAGGACATCTCTCATCTCATTCTGCACTGTCCAGCTACGGACTCTTTACGCCGCTCACTCTTTGGCGACTCTCTCTCTCTCTCTCTATGACCTCTGGTCCAGACCCTGGGGAGTTGCCCGGCTTCTGGGGCTCAATGGTCTTCCGCCATGCCCCCATCCCTCGGAAGGGGTCGGGTAATCAACAACAACAACAACATGAGCTGCGGCGAAGACAAATGCAGAATTTCATGTACTGCCTTAGAATTGGAAGCTTTTAGCCTTAAATTGAGGAATTTGAAGCAGTAGGCTAATCGAGAAATTATTGGCTTTGTGTTTGTTTTGATTTTTTTCTTGGTTATGAAGTCTTGGGCATTGTGAGCTCTTTTATTTGAAGATTGTCTAATCTTTGAAAAAAATGCACAGCTAGTTTGCCGACTATATTTGATTCCTAAAATAAATTTTACTATCAATATTTTCAAAACTGCATAAATGTTAAAAAGAGCTTTGGCTTAGCTTTCACAATGAATATATAGCAAATTTGTGGGCACTTTTGAATTAAACTGTTTATTTCAAAGATTACTCAGCTTGCAACTTAAAAACACGTATCTACCCAACACTCGCATTATTTTCCTTCTTCTACCATTTGTGTCTAGTTTTTTCCTCAAAATCTACTGGCAATTTGTGGCACAAAGTTTGGTTCAAATTTAGAACAACTAAAATCAATGTCGATCACAAAAATCATTTTTTAAAAATTGCTAAAAAATTATTTATATTAAATATCACTGTATCAAGAGAAAATACGATTGGATCTACCTCTAGGTGTTATACCTCCTAACCTAATAAAAGCAAGGCTGGGAGTGGGGTTCAAACCCACATCAACTATGTTTTAAAATTGAACATGTGGTCTATGGCTTTGAAATTTGGCCTCAAAAGATGATGGCAAATCGGGAATTCGAACCCATGCCCGCACCAGCCACGATTGACACATTTTGCACGCTGGTTTCATCAGCTATTTCTGACGGGACGTGCTATTTTGAAACCCATTGTCTTTACGTTTATTTCTGCGGATTTCAAAAAAGGTAAGATTTTTCACACTTTTCAGCTCATTTAATATATTTTTGAAATATAATCCAAAATGTTTGCTCAAATACGGCCCCCAGCCGGCATCATCTTTTGAAATGGCATACATAGTAAATATTGATTCATTCTTTTGACGCACTACCCATGTTCTTTACTAAAACAGCCCCCTCATAAATTTATTGGTGGCTACACCCATTGGCATGATCTTGCATTTTTCATACTTTTAACAGCCCCCCGCACACTATTGAAGAGGGAGGAGGCGTAAACTACTTGCTCAGTAGGGCAAACATATTTTGAGGCCACTCAAAATACGCCCAAATTTATGAGTTTTATGGGTAAAATCGAGAAACTTTTGATTTGCGGGTACATAACTGCACTACATTGAAGAGGATTCTTAATTGCTAGCAATCAGAAACAATCTCACGTAAATTTGATACAAGAAATAACTGTTTATTGAGATATTCTGAATACTAAAAGTGCATATTGCAAAGCCACAAATTGCGATAAATCTTTCACATCTCGAAGGATTCTTAATTGCTAGCAATCAGAAACAATCTCACGTAAACTTGATACAAGAAATAACTGTTTATTGAGATATTCTGAATACTAAAAGTGCATATTGCAAAGCCACAAATTGCGATAAATCTTTCACATCTCAAGCAGTACTTGTGTACATGTTTGAACCGAGCAAGTGTCAAGAAGAATTCACGCATAAGTTAAGTGAAGCATTCAAGTGCAGTAAAGTTTTTATCAGCACATTTTACAACCGTTTACAGATATATTTTGTTGATAATACGCATTATTTTTTTTATAACCGTTCTTCTTCGTATGGACAAGATCTTTCTTTTATCGAGAAGCATCTCAAATTATGAGCTTCTAATTAGCCCTTTTGCTAGTCTTTAGAAGACGGGTAGACTGCTTGGCCCCACTTCTAATCGGAGATGCTTCTCTGTAAATTAAAGATCTTGCCCATACGAAGAAGTTACAACCGTTTACAGACATATTTTATTGATAACACGGTTATATTTTGGGCTATGCGGCAAAACGAAAACCAAATGTACCCGACAACCTTTTGCACAGCCTGAAAACAAAAATTTGTCTTTCGAAGCGAAACTGTGGACATGATTATTGCTATTCCATTAAATCAAAAACAACTTGGAACTAAGTAAAATTAACCAGATAAGGATTTAAGAAATTTATAATCTGAACGTTTTTAGTAATTACAAAAACAATATCAAGTAATTTTGGCTAAACACCAAAATCAAGAATTGATTATTGTAAATATTTGCTGTTCAAAACATTGTTTACAAACATCTATTGAGTAAACCATTCTCTAGACCTGACACAACATTAATATTGATGATTAGCAACATGAAGATCATCTCCGGCGCCTGCACTTCCACTCTCCATTGCTGGATCGTATTTACCAGATGCTGCAAGTCCGTTCATCTATAAAACAACAAAACTTCGTGTGTGAAGCCAGTTCTTCATTTACTGCAAGCACTACAATTTCGGAAGCGTTTCAAAGGAAACCCAACTACAAGAAGTGTCGAACTGCCTACACATAGAGTCTTGTTTTTAAAGACTACCCATGAAACTACTCTGGATTTGGATATCCCCTCCCCCGCTACCAAAACCCTCAAAGCGCGCCTGCTTTTCCTGATTAACATCAATAATGATCACGAAAGTTTGGAACCGGATATGCAATTGATAGCGGAACCGTTCCTTGGATAAGGGCAAGATAAAAGACAAATGAGCTCCAGGAGGCGAACAGCTGCCCATTTTTCCTAGCCTAATTTCAATTAGGTTGACGGCATGAGCCTGAATTGCCGTTCGTGCCGTACATCCATCCCGAGGAAGAGGAGGGGTAATCACAACAACAACAGCAGCCCATAGCCGGCATCAGAGATCGTACAGAAGAGTCGCCGAAGAGAGGGTGAAGAGTCGGCAGCAGGAGAGGACATAATGAGTCGCTAGATATCGTGAATCGGGTGACCGCAAGTGCTGCACGAACGATTTTCTATTCTGAGAGAGAGACAAGCGTCTGGAAGACGGTGCCCGTTGCAGTGAGACAAAAGTATTCTTTAGAAAAGAATTGGCAAGGTGGTGCAAGGCGACAGCACACCACCAGTTCAAAGAAGTGGTGAGTCAACACGAGAAGCGGCAAGGAACTGCCGTATCATTGGCCAGAAGAAATCAATGACAAGAATAAAATCAATGATCATTAGTCCAATCACAAGACCGTGATGGAAAAACACCCAAAGTGGGCAAAAACAAAACATCTTGAAGAGCAAGAAAATGACCTCCACGATGAAGAGGAATTCTAAAAAGTTGGGGGTAAGCAAGCAGAATACCCGCGGAGGAAAAAAGTATAAGGGGTAAGCGAAAAAGAGAGCTGTTCAAAAAAGGAAAGTGCAGTCGAAGATCCCAAAGAATGTGGGAATGGGGCAGAAATAGAGAAGATTTGGGCACGAACAAACGAGACTGACCAAAAACCAGGTGTGGGTCCATTCAAAGAGGTTTCACAATTGTTCGAGTTGAAAGTCACCGGTGCTCCTTGTGTATCCTCAGGAGCAACAGAAAAAGAGGAAAAAAGGCAGATAGCCAAATCTTCAGCATAACGCAAGCAGCTATCGGAAGAAGAGAATAAAAAGAATCGTTGATGGAGAGAGAGCGGAACAGATTTATGCAGAATCCCTAAGCGAATTATCAAGCGGATTTTGTGATTGTAAAACAATAAGCAAGCAGATCTGTCAAAAAAAGGGATTGCGTCCACCAAACAAAGCAAGGAAGTGGCCAGCGGTAGTAAGCTTGCGGAAAAGATCGAGTAGGCAACAGAGTCAATGCTTTTGGGAAATCAGCAGCAACGAGAACTGTCCGAGAGCCATGCTTGGGTTTATGAAACTTATCCCAAACAAACCGAGGCAGAAAATGAATTTGATCAAGAGTGGGCAGACTAGGAAAGAAATCTGCTTGACGAAGAGACAGAATAAGCTGAGTTCTAAAAAGAAGAGTAAGCGGGATAGGATATGCTCAAACAGCTTTGAGACGCAGAATATGAGACAAATAGGTCGGACGACAGCAGGAAAGTTGCAAAGTCTTGTGAATGGGAGTGATAGAAGAAGTGTTTCAGACAGATGAAAAGAAATGAAAAAACCAAAAAAGATTAAAAACAGGAATAAATTTCACACCAAAGAAAAAAAGATTTCAACATAGGTGGGCGACTGTTAAGCCCGACGGCGTGAAATTCTGTAAGAATGGGGAGGGAAGTAGAAAGCAGAGTGTGAGTCCGGGCAGCAAAAGGCCCTGACCATTGCAGTTAACAGCCACTGGCTCTGCCACGCAGAGGTTTTGGCTGAGAAGCGCAGAAGTGACTTTTCAAGCAACTGGCAAAGCAGTTAGGAACGAGAAGAGAGAATCAGAATTAAAAACAGATTGTAGAAAAAAGTAGACAGATTCGGGCAGATTTCTGGCCACGCCTTAGCTTTGGCTTCTGCGATGACCGATAAAGCAAACATACCGAAAGCCTAGTCTCTTTCGCAACTGTTTCTTTCACTTCATAGAACCATCAAGCGCGAGGTTACAAAGTCTAATTGGGCCGAAAAAAAAAATTTGATCGCATTCAATACTAGAAATGTTTGGAGAGCAGCTGCAAAAAACAACGAGAGAGATGAGCATTATTCTGCAAAAGGGTAAAGAGAGCAAGAAATAAAAGTAATCCCAACAAACTTTTAAAAAGTTGAACGATGTAGGGTGCTCATCAGAAAAAGAAAGAGAAGAGGAATTGCGAGATGGATTGCCAAAACATAAATCCTGAAGAACTTCCAAAGAGCAGAAGAATGCAAGAGATATATCCAAAAATACTGCCTGCCAAAGGAAGGGTGAAACAGAATGAACTAATCAGTTCATTGAGGGGAAGTTCAGAAGAGAAAATCAAATCGAATACCTTGTCAGGGTCCCGAGTACCTTCCAAGTCCCACAAGATAAAGTCTCCCCAAAACAAAAAGATCTCTGGAAGAGGAATGATTAAAGAACCGGGTCTAGAGCGGGTTAGTTTTGGAAAAAAACGTCGACTCCTACTCTTTAGAAAAGGGAAGTGGACTACCCCGATGAAAGAACGACCAGGCCTGTTGTGCGGGTCATCGAAGAGAGCATGCCAGACCGAGAGTGGGTGCGTACCGATCACAGGGGCCTGAATTGCGGAACACAAGAAGAAGAAAGGGACTTGATTGGATTCCTGAATACAAATTAGGCCAACCGGGCAGTCCGAGATATGAAGTTCCACATTACTAGCGAGAAAACTCCTTCCATTTCATTGCAAAACCGTAAGGGTATCAGGCAAAGGAGAGAAAGTAGGAGAAAAAATAAGCACGCCGCAGAGGAAGAAAAGAAAATTACGAAGAAGCGATAGCGAAGAGGAGATATAGATGCATGCCGTAAGGGAAGTTGATTTAGCTTAGCAGTAGCAGTAGTAGCCCATTGTAAAAGGATACATGCAAAAAAAACAGAAACTAAAGGCAATGCTTATTGGTAAGTTTCTCCCAAATGCCAAAAATACAGCAGGAAATCCATGAATGCAAAGTGGCATAGGAGTTGAATTCTGAAGACGACAGGAAAGTACACCACAAGCGTCCCCATTTGAGGGAGGGAGCACATTGCATAAACTTGCCGCGCTAAGTCACACTTCCGGCGCAGGCACAACAAGGATAGGCAGGGCCAGAATTTGGATGAACGTTATTACTCATGAGAAGAAAAAAAAGGCGAGAGGGAGCAAGGAAAAACAGTTAGAAAAAAGGAGGGCAAAAGATACCAGAGAAAAGAAGGCGACTGACTGAAAATAGACATTTGTTTCCTTCTGTGGTCATTCAAAGCCTCAGAAAGCAGCATCACAAAAGTGTTTGGCGGGAGAAAAGCCTGGTTTTCTTAGTTCCACGGTTATATCAATAACCATTTCGACTTAACAAAAATGGTCGGGGACAGAATCAATACGTTGCGGTGGGTGTTGAAATAAACCCGATATCGCGTTTTTAATCCCACAACATTCTATTGGCGATGTTGTTAGTTCATTCACCTTTGCTCGATGCAAGAATGTTTTCTGCCCCTCTGACACTTTCTCAGGTTTTCCTTGCCACGCTTTCAATACTGACGCTTGAAGAGCACGACCATAGGAGAAAGTAAGTGCCCACGGTCGTTGTGACTTATCTATCTTGTTGATAGCATCCAGATTGAGAGTAGCCGATGTTTCTGATTGGCCACCAGATAAAAATGTCACACCTAAAAAAAAACGCAATGGATGAACTGTGCCACGTGGCAGTTTCCACAACATGAAGAATAGCGGCCGTGGGACAAGTGGTGTCGGTTAAATTTTGATAATCGGTTTAATCAGTCTCATTCAGAAAAGCAATAAATCGTTTACTCAAACATCAAAACTGCGTGAATGCGTAAATTTTAATGCGGGTGCACGATTGAAAAAAACTTGCTACGTTGCAGCTAAACTAAATAAGTTGCCGTTTAGTGTGCAGTAAATAAAATATTGAAGATAGACTAAGTTGCGAAAGAGCAGTGAAAAACAATAGTTAAAATCTCTAGTTTAGAACGACTGTATGCAGAGACTTAAATATTGTGAACGCACTGCATACCAACCCGAGCGTTCCAAGTCACTGCATTTCAATAACTCGCCACAAAACCATACCATTAAATCAAATTCAAGAAGCGAAAAATCGACTATATTAAATCGTTTTAAACTCTAGATGAATAATATGATGCAGGTGACCTAACGATGAATGGTTAAAGTTGACTTCGGTAAATCGAAGCTCGAAACTCTGTGGGGTCAATAACCAGAACAAAAAAAAACATCATTTACAGCTCTTTTGATGAATCAGGCACCAGTGGGGTAGAGAAAAGCTGAATTTTGACACAGCGCCATCAGAAGCTAGTCATCTCTGCAGTAAAATCAGTTATACTGGCGCAAACGAAGAGGAAATGAGCGCAGCACTACGTAAAACGAGTGCAACAACGAAAAAGCATGCAACTTTGGAGATAAACTACCTTAAATTTTGATTCATATCAATTGTCATCACCAGTAAAGCAATTTTTTCAATATTGGTACCGGTTTAAAAAAATCGAAACATTTTAACACGATATATAGTGCACGGATATTCATAGTGTCACTAAAGCATTGCAACAGCGCCCGGTTTTAAGATTCTAAAGTTTTTAGGGTAGTTTTTAGATTTTAGGTAAAGTTTATAGATCCACATGTATACATTACCTGGCATAGCGGGTGGCACAGTACGCCGCAATGCTGTCACTGTGGCTTGAGCCACCTGTTCAGGACTGTATTTGATGGGACAGTCGTGACCAGCAGTTACCATGTTAGGTTTCAGTAGAGTCCCCTCCAAATAAATATGATGATCGCTCAATGCTTTGTACACGGCTGCCAAAACCTGAAAAAAGAAACCGTCACATTGAGCTTACGTTCACAGTTTGCTCTCATACTGAAGCAGAGATGGATGTTAACTCAATTTTCAATTAAAAATCATTTACACTATACCTAGTACAATAAAATAACCTTCTTGTAGGTTAGCAAGATTAAGCTGCCAAAGAAGTGTCAAGCAAAAAAATAGCACCAGTGGTAAATGTTTGAAACTATAGTGATCAATATGGTAGAAACCATGCACTACTCGCATCCACAACTTCTAGGTGGTCGGATCAGCATCATCATACGCGAACGAGCTTCTTATTTAATAAAAATATATTTTTCCATCAACCTTGTCCAAAGTCGAACTTGCTGCGATGGCTACGAGCGCACGGTAAGACCAAACTAATATTCCTGACATCACAACAAATGTAAGTGAATCATGTACATCGAAAAGTCATCGGTCACTCAATTTGTACGGTTACGAGCAATTTCAAAGCATCTGCGCTGAAGGATCAATCGCCCACCCCTTTATAGGCTAACAACCGGCTCTGCCGCGTCGCCCAAAGGGCCCCCATCAATAACCTCAGGGTTAAAAGCATCGGTTCAGCTGCTACCGCACCGGCTTTACCCATCAGGCAGTAGTGCAAACACCAACGAAAAGTTAATATTTTTTCTGTACATCCAATTTCCACAACTTGGTGCGCTCCTTTTCGTCGCAAAATTTCTAATTTCAAGACCCTGGTTACGCCTTAGGTCTATGTACTCTGTACATGCTTATGCGTAGCCAAGGAAGCCTTGCATTTCCCTTAGTTTGGAAGTAGGAACGGCATTTCTAATATCAAGATATTTTGAAGCAAATTGGCAAAAATGTCTTCTATGTGGTGCGGTTTCACAGAAGGATGTTGTTTTCTTTTTGATTTGTCAGTTAGTAATTTAGGAACTGCCTTTCGTTTGAGCAAAAAAATTATTTTTTTCAAGAGATAAAATTAAAAAATTTTAAGACGTCATAATGGCGTCACCTATACCTTATGAGACTCGCCTAAAAGCAACGATTAATGATGCAAAGTTTGATGTTAGTACGCCCAGCAGTTTCGGAGGAGTTAGGGCGAACGCACCCACAGACAGAACTATGCTTCTACATAGTATAGATACAAAACGATTGCTTATCACAAACTCATTTACCGGTACATGTATTTCAAAATATTTAGCCAATACATGATCTACCTGCTCAGTGACTTCCTGGCAACGCTCCAAAGTATGAGTTCCGTCCGGTAGAATTTCAGGTTCAACAATTGGAACAATGCAATGCTGAAAGAATATGTTTCAGATAAATATTCTGTATACTTATCGTTTGGTTCATGCAGAAACAAGTAGCTGATGCATCACTGTGATAATGTCCACCTCACGGAGCATAGTTCAGAGATCAAAACGTCCCTTATGTGTCAGCAGAATTTATTGAAAAACCAAAGAGCTTTATTACGACTGGCTATCTAATTTAAGTCTTACGCAAAAAATACATACTGCATGAACAACGATTAATCTCGCATGATATTAGAAAAAACACGCGAAACAAAAAATGCAGCAACCATGCAAGCACTCTATGTAGGTCCATGTGACCTAGGTTTGATTGGGGGAAGAATATCATCTATCTTTTTCTATCTACGGCTAAAGAATAGATGGAAAACTGAAGTGTGACTTTTTACTATGGATCCATTTAAGGCCACCCTAATTTTGACTACACATAATGATTTCAAGCAATATCATCACAAAGAAATTGACAAAAAAAGTACAGTCGAATCCCGTTATTTACGTACTGGATATTCGAATACCCATCCTATCGAAAAGGGATCGTAAATCTCAAACCATAGCTATTCATTTATTAATGAAATGCACTGATTTATCGCATATAAAAGCATAATCCAGTTGACTAAATAAAAGCAAAAAAATTATTTGCTCAATTAAAAGAAATATCCGGCTAACATTGGAGTCAAAAAAAAGAAGATAGACACATATATTCGCACAGAAAAACAAATATTTGATAATATATAAAACAAAATTAAACAAATAACAATCGTGCAGCATTTTGCTTGATTTATCAATAAAGTGCTTTGTCCGTCCGTTTTTGTGCATAGACGTGCATAGACGCATAAACCGTTTGAGCGCATAAAATAGCTTGGCGAACTGCCTATGCCATTTACCGGATTCAACTGATAACTGACTTGGCATCTTCAAATTAATCCTCTAACATTTTTTTCGACTTATCTCTCACACTCATTAGTTACTTCTTCGACGCAACCCACACAATAGGCCCATGTTCAAATCTATTTTTTTTAAATGAGTTACTTACGTGTTTACTGTGGCTATAATACAGGGTGAAATAGAGAGGACGGATGTTTTTTAAAAATCACACAATCGCTAATTCTTAATTAAAAAGAAATTTATTCACAGATTTGAGTTCGTATTGAAATAGCATTTTACAAAATCAAATGTGGAAAACAACATCTGTCATGTGGTGCCCGTTATCAGCGATACATTTCTGAAGGCGTTCTTGGAAGTTTGCACAAACTTTTTCAATCATCGCTCTGTCGATTTGGGCGACTTCCTCGCGAATAGCTTCCTTGAGTTCTTCCAATGTATGGGGCTTATGCTCGTATACACATGCCTTGAGGTGATCCCATAAGATATAGTCGCTCATGGGTAAGTCAGGGGACCGAGAAGGTCGATAAATGTCGCCAAACCTAGAAACGAGGCGACCAGGAAAGAGAGGGCGAATAACGTCCATTGATGCTCTAGCTGCGTGGGCCGTCGCCCCATCCTGTTGAAGCCACACGCGTTGGATGGGAATACAATTTCGTCGTAACTCAGGTAAAAAGAAGTTTATCATCTCCATATAGTGCTCCGAGAACAGCATTCCCATTATCGTCTTCGAAAAAGTAAGGACCGATGACGGCAGTTTTGTCCAAAGCGAACCAAACCGTCACTTTAAGGCTGTGCAGCGGTCTTTCGCGTAATTGTTTCGAATTTTCAAAAGCCCAATAACGCAGTTCTGTTGATTCACCATGCCATCGAAAAAAAATGAGCTTTATCACTTATGCAAGATACGAGGTTGGTATTTTGCTCAAAAATTGCCTACATCTCATTGTGCTAACGCCACTCGCTGTGCGTAATTCCCGGGCTGAAATTGTTGCACAACGACCAACTTGTAGGAATAGAAATGCAGTTCTAAATGCAAAATACGCCTTACCAAACGATATCCACAGAAATCAAGCTGTTCCCACTCGCAAAACCATCTTACGTTGGGTTAACGCACTTTGTACAGGAGGTACATTGCTAAGCAAAAAAAGGTAGGGGGCTAGGTGAGCGGTACGTACCCCTGAAAATGTGGAACGCGTCAGACAAGCCCTGCTGCGTAGTCCGGGTCGATCTGCTCGGAGACATTCTTTCGAACTTGGCCTCAGTAATCGTTCGGTAAGTGTATACGAGCATAAGCCCCATACATTGGAAGAACTCAAGGAAGCTATTTGCGAAGAAGTCACCCAAATCGACAGAGCGATGATTGAAGAAGTTTGTGCAAACTTCCAAGAACGCCTTCAGAAATGTATCACTGATAACGGACACCACATGACAGATGTTGTTTTCCACATTTGATTTTGTAAAATGCTATTTCAATACGAACTCAAATCTGTGAATAAATTTCTTTTTAATAAAAAATAAACGATTGTGTGATTTTTAAAAAACATCCGTCCTCTTTGCCCCACCCGGTATAAGTAAATAATGCAACATGTTTAATTAAACGTTTGTACGTAACTAATCAAAAAATCAAGAGATGATATATTTATCACACCAAGTGGTTATTAAACCTTTGCTTGTCAACCGTGTGCATGGTACATTCTGAGGTGTATCTCATTTTCGCAGAGTGTACCGGTTTGTAAAGACCTTTTTTGTCTTTTGGAGATTAGCCCTAAAAAATGGAGTTTTTAAAGCGGAACTTCTTTTTGCAGAATAACCTTTTGAAGAATGAAGTGAAGACTATTTTTGTCAGCATTATTATTAAAAAAACGGAGTTTTTAAGCGAAGATCAACCTCAAAATAAGCAGCAGCCATCGCATAAAATACTCCACTTTTCAATCTTCATTTTACGAGTTCATATAATTTTAGAATAATGTACATACTTTTCGGAAAATGGAATAACAAAAGGCTGACGAGCACTATGTTCAATTGAGGCTATCTTAATAAATTGATTACAGCAGGAATGACTGATTATTATGAAGCTTCAATTTAACTTCGTTTTGAAAACGAGCTCAAGTCTGGAAGATCTTTTTGACAAATATAGGCCATATTTACGGAAAGTTTAAACTATACCATATAACCTGAAGACGAGAACACCCCATAGCAACATAGCGACTAATGACCAGCATGATTAACAACTTAACGTTTCAAAGATACCTGTTGACATATACTTGCATATCGAGCAAGCACATTGGCGTTCTCCATGATAGCCAGTTGCGAAGGTGTACTGTCAGTAATTTTTAAGACACATCTCCACTTTGCAAAATCACATCCATCTGCTTTGTACTGAGCACAACGTTCTCCTAATCCATCCAAACCTGCAAAAATTAAAAAGTTGTCAAGCAATGTTAAGAGTTTCATCACAAAAAGAAAGTGCTTCTAATACTTATCAGTCCACAAACCATCTATTTGTCGGACCTATGCCAATATTCTCTAATAATGACTTATTCAACTCATTGAAAATACCAATCAAAGATCGCCTCAATGTGGTGGTCTGGTTTCCAATCCCGTTTGAGGTGGATCGAAACGGTTGTTGGCCTTCCCGAGAGTCCCAGTTACTCCATGCACTTCCTACATTCAATCATTTTTATGCCAGGCTGCCTCATGAATGACCGCAGAAAGGCATCATTTAGTCTCTTTAAAATCGGTTGCCACCCTCTTCTCTTCTACCTCTTTCTTGCCTGTATTGTTCTCCTTCTAACGAGTGGCTACGTTTACCCTAACCTTAGCTCAGTCTTTCTCTGCTTAGTGTGCGCTGGAAAGTGACCTGGAGGGGTAGGTCGGTGCCATGCTCCATCTGCTCTAAGCAGCTTTCACTCTTGGAGTTGTCTTCCTTGCTGCATCTCTGCTTCTCCTGGGGGTCCCAACATTCAAAACTGTGACCTCTTCGTTTTTTGGGCCCCAGAACGTATACCTCCACTGTTCAATTTTGCCTCTCTCTGCCAATGCGGTGCCCCCATACCACCCTCGCTTACAAACATTCTATCCTCCTTCTGCCAATTCGTAACTCCTCTCTCTGCACCTTCATCACCTCTTATGTTTCTGGCTGTTAATCCACATCGCATGCTCCCTCTTCTTTTCCCGACCGACTCAGGGTTCTTTAGTGGAATGCCAGAGGTCTTCGAGCCAGAAGTGCTAAACTTCTCCATTTGATCTTGCTTCATCCTGTAGACCTTATGTATTCAGGAATCCAACCGCAACTCATCTTTCCACATTTCTGGATACTCTACTCTGCGATCTGACCCAACTTACTCCTGGCCTGGCATTCTTTTTCCTGATGACCTGCATGCCAGCAATTGTGTCACTGTTTTTGTCAGGCAGGGCCTATCCTCCTCTGAACTTTCTACCTCATCTCTCACTCTTTGCTTGCCTTTCCTCTCCTCTTTGGAACCCACCTTCTTTCACTGTGAAACTGACTCTTGCCTCTCCACGCTCCCACTCTGACCCTCCTCTTTCTCCCAAGGCGCAGCTCTTACTCACCTCGAGTCTATTGCATCTCACTATCTGGTGTTCTGGACTGATGGCTCTGATCCTTTTTCTTTTGGCCGAGGTGGCTCTGGTGTCCTGGCCAACTGCTTACTTAGTGACGCCGAGGCCAATCTTTCCTTTTTTGGCAGACCTAGTTTATTCAAGTTTTTCTGCTGAAGCTTGTATCATTCGGCAAGCGATTCACTGGTCTCGGCAACACCAAATCTGCCACTTTTCTTCTCCTCCGCCTCTCTTTTCACCTTAAACACTCTTGCACGTCCGGTAGGAACTGTCTTCTCTCTCCTCTACTATCAGACTACCATGAGTCCCTGGTCACTCATTTCTGCTGCGAACCAATGTGAATGAGCTGTCAGGTGGGATGTGCTACTCCAGCCTTCTGCAGTACATTGTCGTCTCTCTCATCTTACTTATCATATCCACTCTTTTCTTTTTTCAGACTAGATACGTACTGTCTCATCTAAGTTCTTCGAGAAAAAGATCCACAGAAAAAACTTGCGCTTCCTCGTCACGTCGTTTCTCGACTTCGCTGGTATGGACACAGCGTTCTCTTAAACTTTTAACTGCCCAGAATCCGCAGAATCTAAAATCCTTCATGCAGCGCCTGCGGTCATCCGATCCAGAACATCTTTCAACGCATTCTGCACTGTCCAGCTACATTTTGCAGGCTCCCAACACAAATTGATCCCCAAAAAACAAAAGAAAAAAGATTATCAAGTCGTAAATCGGGACAAAAATAAAGCAATTATATAAAGCTGATCTTCAAAAAAAGGTTTTTATGTTTGTTTTAAAGCCAAAAGTTCGAGAACCTTGCCATGCAGCTCGTGACAAAAAAATTTGCTGAATGTGGTCTTTCTACTTATCTTAATTGCGCAGGTCAGCCATACGGTTTTCAAGTCCGTGGTCACTTAATCAAGTCATTGCGATCAGCTCACCAGTTTTGAGATCTCCATACACTTTAGTGCTAAGAGGTTTTCATTGGCAAATAAATCAATTGCTACTCTTTGCTTTATACGGAGCTTTATCGGGGCTGCGATTATCCAGGAACACAATTAATTATGTCCCAACACATAGCAAAAAAAGCAAAATTGAACACTTAAATTTTGCAAGTACATGCGTATTAACATTCATATTCATAGTAACAAAGTTTAATAAAAAGTTCGCCACTTTGACAAACGTTGGGTTCATTTTTAATTTCCTCTCTCGTTCAAACAAAAAAAATCGCTGACCACACGACCAACTATTGCAAACACCGGAAGTGAAACGCATTTTAAATTCTTCGACAAAATACGCGCACGACATAATAGAATGCCTTTCTATCATAGGCTGCCATCAGCAAAGAAAGTATGACTCTATGCGTTGGCGTCAAATTGACTAACGTACTGACATAGCTGCAATCATCAGGAAACTTACGTTAAACGATCACAGCTTCGTCAGCCAGCTAAGTTAGTACATTGGGTGATTTATACGTCTTAATACGGAGGGGGAGGGAAAACTCGCTACTTTTAAAAACAGCGAAAAAATCTGAATTTCAGATACGAATAATTTATATGACATGCAAGAACTGCGATGATTTTTTAAATATGGAATTTTTTTCATGCAATAGTCAGCAATAAAATCGACATTTTAAGCTTCACCTGTAAAGTAAAACAACGAGAAATCAATCGTAAACAGTTGTTAGCGAATTAATACCCAATCATTTAATCGTATCATGATATAGAGCGATCTGATATTGTGAATTCTAAGACAGTTTCTTGAAATCATTAACACATTACCTTGAGTGGTAGTTTCATCATTCGTACCAAGAAGCTTCACAACGCCTTTGTCAAGCTGAACATAAATTAGCATTGATTGAAAGCATAATAAACAACGGTGTTGCTGTAACCCAGCCCCTTTCTCAATGGGGGCAACGTCAAGAATCTTGGAGACTTAAGAGCGGGCAACGCTAGCGAAATATATTGATTTACTTTCAAAAATTAGTTAACTGAAACTAAAAATTTCTAACCGCAAACACAAGCACTGTATCAACGAACATGTGTTGGATTAACGCTTAAAAATAGGGTTCAACCTATAGATTGAGTCGACCGCGGCGACACGTAGGACATTTCGTGGCGTGATCTTGACTAGGTTTGTGGTGTGAATCTGAATTACATTTAACCCCGAATCTAACCCAGTGGCTTAGTGCTGATTGTCTTACATCGATTACTTGCTAATGCCAACAATTTTTATAAAAGTTTAGACAAATCTAGATTTCATTTGACAGGACAGCCCTCTTTCCGAGCACACACACTAATTTACAACCACTTTTAAGATTACAACATCAAATAAAACACGTATATTTATATTCGTGTTAATAGAAATATACAAGTATGTTTCTATTAACGTATATTTCTATTAACACGAATAGAGATATACGTGTTTTATTTGATGTTATAATCTTAAAAGTGGTTGTAAATTGATTTGGCACACAAAAATTCCATTTAAAATTTGTTTTAAATCAAGATTTTTATCAACTTAGGTTACCAATAGCTGTCATAAACTGTGTGAAGTCAACTGCTTGGCCATGCAGAATAAATCCTATTTATCATTATACCTGACGACAGCAACTAAAAGCATAAATTAAAATGTGGTGCTGCCAAGAAGTAATAGCTTCGATAGAAACAGCACGCGCACAGTCAGTCAGACGCTGCTGAAAAAATTCGCTTGAACCACACAGTGCGAATAACAACGACTGCATTTTAGATAACACTTGCCATCCAACACTGTGTAAAAAAAATATCTTTCAACGCACCGCTTCCAAACTAGTTTCATCAACAATTGTTGTTTGTACAACTGTTAAGATAATCTTGTGAAGGAATATCCGGCTGACCCCTACTTGCGGGAAAGAACTGCCAGACCCTACGAGGAGGAAGAAAACGGATTCTCACTCTGGAGCAAAAGGATGATAATGATGAATGCTAATGTAGCTTTGAAAAATGCTGATTGAGCCATAAGCTTTTTGTGATGCTCTCATCAGTGGCGGAATCACGTCAAAAGTGAAGATCAAGAGTGAAAAAGTGTTTTATGTGATTAATTTAAACGTTAGGCAATCAAGACAAGCCAATGATAGCACTAGTATAGCATTGTAAAGCGCGCCAAGAAAGATTACGCAATAGCGAAATGCTAAAGAAAGCGCAGCAAGAGGCCAAGTGTCATGCAGACAGAAAGAGTTTGTCTACACTCTAAACTCTTTCGATAATCACGGCGTTACTATTTGACCTCTTGCTGCGCTTTTTTTAGCATTTCGCTGTTGCGAAATCTTTCTTTGGCCCGCTTTACAATTCCAGCGCTATCATTGGCTTGTCTTGATTGCCTAACGTTCAAATTAATCACATAAAACACTTAGTCACTCTAGATTTTCCTTTTTGACGCGATACCGCCAATGATGAAAGCATCACGAAAAGCTTATGGCTGAAACAGCTTTTTTCAAAGCTACTGTATATTAAAATTCTGTACCACCAACAAGATTTTTAATGTGAATACGCAACAAAGTATCTGTAAAATTTATAACTGGAGCACTTGCAAAAAATTATAATCGATTTCCTGCAGCAACAAGTGATATTGTTATCAACAAAACCAAAGATTTATTTTGTTACCTTAATACCAATGCAAATATTCTTTTCTTTTAAGAGATCGCGTAAGAAAGTTCCTTTGCTGTTCTTTTGATACAATGTTTCGTGAAACAAAATAACTCCTCCGATAGAGTCAGCTGAAATAGATGAGTCACACTTTAGCAAAATATTTTGAAGAAAACCTCATCCATCTCTCTAGTCTGCTGTGAACGAGCCGCAACTAAGAAGTAGATTGAACAACGGAAACGCGCAAAATAGGAATAGAACAGAAGTATCTTGGAGATGACGCCCTAATCACTTACTACACCACAAAAGCTAGCCATATAACAATAATTATAGCATCAAACAGATTGTACGATTAAGATTAAGCTTTACAATATTACATTGCAACTACAAAATAAAACCATGCACCCATTGATTTGTCGCAGGACATAAGAAGTTCCCTGTATTGTCTTCTATTTTCTTCTGTATTTTCAAGATTTATCATAGTCAGCCGTTTTCCCATGGTACCTAGCCAAAAATAAATTAATTAAAATTTGCTACAAAAGGAAGGCAGATAAAAGTAATTCAGGAAATAACAAATGTTTTTCTGATGACTAAGCACAAATTATTATTTCAACTGTTTTCATAATCAGCTGCAAGTTCAAAATTTATTGGCAAGGTGACCGAGCGGGCAAGATTACCGCCTGTGGGAGCAATGAATGAAGTACAAACCTCATGATGGCTACATTGTTATATCCTTTGAAAAAGCATTTTATGATCACTTCCCCAGCAGGTGGTAGAGAAATGCACGTGCCTGCAGTAAGAGTATTGGCAACTTTCAAGTGAGTCTAAACACCAAGCTGTTTTGGTACAACCAAATATACATCTTTTTTGGAGAAAACGGTTGCTGGAGCAAAGCACCAGGAGCTCCTTACACCTTCACAATCTCCAGCTAGATCTGCCAAGTCAACTGGTTCAATTCCAAGTTTTGACCACGTTGAGCAATTGACGTAACTCATACGTAAGTTTTTTCACTTATGTGACCAAACCAATGCATCTGTAATACGAAGAAGTTGGAAAAGGTTGAATTTAAGGTCATTAAATTATGAATTCTATTTAATTACGGGATGCGCCTTCAACTCTACTCAAAAAATTCCATTTTTTTAGCTTGTAGTCGACATCGCACCCTTTCAGTCATTTAAGGGCAAGTTTTGTTCATAAAGTCAAATGTTGAAACACTGCATAATTAGGAAAATATTCTTGTTCACTACGCATCGCAGTAAGGCATGTTGTTGTTTTTTCAGTGTAAAACAATAAATGGAACAAGCAACGTAAAAATGCTCTTTTATTAACGTTTCGCTTGGTGGATATGCCAAGCTTCATCAGAAAAAACAGTGCTCAGGGTTCTATTCCAATCCTGAACGCGAGCAGCCAAAATCAAGCAAATAACACAGCAATTTTTCCCAACTGACAAAATTTAAAACGCTAAAAGTAGATAAATATGGGGAAATTACCAAAAAGATTGGTCAGTATCGTAGCTGAACTACAACATGATAAGTCTACAACTAGTGACATGGCTGTTAGCAAAAGATGATAAGGCAATAAGCTTCTGGCTACATGTTAGATAAGGTGGATGATACAGTAGCTGTAACGAAAACATAAAAATTTTAAACCGCTAAAGGTTAACATAGGGTAGACCAGGGCTACTCAGCTAATTTTAATGAAGGTCCAGTCGAAGAAGTTTAGTATTTGCTGAGGTCCAACCCAGTAGAATTTTTCATTTGCAGAAAAATAGTTGGATTGTCAGCAGCCAAACAGGTGATGACCTTTTTTTTTTGAGATCACCCCCGCCTAAAGATCTTCAAAACAAAGGTCATCACCTGCTTGGCTGCCGAAATTCCAACTATTTTTCTGCAAGCCAACAATTCTACCTAAAAACAGGTCTCCAACTGTATTTGAGCGTCCCGTTTTTGATCAATGTTACTCATTGCTCTTACTGTTGCTCATCTTGAAGCTTGCGGTCCAACTTTAACACCTCAAAGGTCCGGATTCGGACCGCGGCCCGTCAGTTGAGTAGCCCTGGGGTAGACCATCACCATCTGACCTATTCATAACATTGAAAGAGTTAATAAACCAGGCTTCAGCAGTAAGACGTCGAAAGTAGTTGATCTCACTCAAGTCTCCATTTGACAGAGTAGGGAAATGATCAAAAGAAAATTAACAAGAGCAAGCCTCAAGCAACCAGATTCTTTCAACAAATCCTTTGATGTTTTTGCGTAAAAGGCGCATTTTTCATTTGTTGATGTTACAGCCAAGTCAGGCCAATAATTGTATCATTCGTTTTCATCACAAACCAATACGAAGTTTGTAAGTTCACGATTGTTTTATTTGGCCATTGAGTTCTCGATGCAAGTTATGTTTGCTTCAGATGTTTAGTATTCTATAATGTTTAAATGCTTATATCATCTAAAACGATCAATAAATGATCTTGTAAAAATGCATAATTGCATTCTTGTCATTTCATTTGCATGTAAAACCTTCAGTTAAAGATAACTGACTTAATTTCACAACTAGTATAGAATTTATAAACCAACTGCATAGTGATTATTTATTTAGAATGGCAGTATTATTTAACCCTTCCTACTCCACATACTATTTTGTAGCTACATTACTTTTTATCAGTTCTAGGTTTGCCTAATTGCATTCAATGCATCTGATTAATAGCTTTAATCAATAAACCAGTGCATGCTGACAATAACTTCCAGCATGCTTCAGAATATACCTCGACACAGGTTGTGGATGCGAGGGTAGATCAAATAACATTAGATTCTCACATTAAATTTATTTGTATGTAAACATTTCGTTATTGCTTTTGTGTCCCAATGCCTGCAGTCAAGTTATAAATGGTTCATTTTACTGTTGGCTTATATAACGTAGATATAGTACGGCATACAGAACTAAAACAAAACATTTTAATATTGTTTATGCTTATGTTGTTTTCATGTGCAACTGTTTAATTTCCATGTTTTTACGCTGGTTTGCATTGTAATAAAAAATATTAAATATTAGCCTATGACTAGTGCAGCCAATAAACGTGTTTGTGAGCAATTAAATTTAAATTGTATTGCTGCACTATGCGTTTAATATTTGGTGGATTAGAGACGACAAATGTTGAAATATTTAAGATTGGGACAAGATATTCATACAAGCTTAAGAATAAATTGTCCAATTTAGCAAGTGGTTCAGCTATTGTTCAAGACAGATTTCTTTAATTATAAAGATCAAGTTTTTCCATTAAAATTTGATGTGGTTGCAGCGATTAATTAAAGTCTGGAGTGGAGGTAAAGCAACGAAGTAGCATTAAACTGTTTAGTGGTAGTAGTTCAGTTTTTATCTGGTGTTGTCCCCTTGGCAGAGATGGCTGGATTCACCCCATTCCTTCTGCGATTGCTCGCACTCCGTCTCTCCTCTTGTCTCGATTCAGGGCATCATCCTTCTTCAAACCAATTGTCTCTGTCTTCTCCACTACTTGCTTTTTCCAGGTTTTCTTTGGTCATCCTCACTTTCTTTCGCCACTCACTTCAAGATCCAGAGCAACCCTCAAAACAACCCAAAAAACATATTACAACACACAAATTATGGTAACACTTCAACCTACCCTGTACACTTTTTGAATTCTGCTTAATTTGACTGAGAAGTTGTAATTTATGGCTAACTAATTTCTCCTGACGTAAGAAAAGTCATCATAATGCCTTAACCTAGAATCAAAACAAAATGCCAGATGACAGAAAATAATTGGCTTTAAATCGAACATGAAACTATTCAATACTAAGTCAAGCTTGCTTCCACTTTCCTGGGTTGCAACCATCAGAAAAGAAACAAAGGGTAAAATTCTCAAAAATAACTACTTTTTTAAACCTAAACAACAATCACTATCAACCACAAAAACAATTTTTTTGTATTTTGTGTCTCATAGAGGTTTTGAGGGACTTCATGTTACCCCTAAAACACAACATCAGCTTACTACAGCTTAATGGAAGATTTTAGCCAAAAAATGCCGTTTTTGGATTCTGCATAGACAAAAACGGTAAAATCATCACATCAACCACATCTATAGTGCAAGAATTACTTTTAATTCAGTGTTAAAAAATGTGGATAAAGTCCACCACCAAGTGGATTGAAAAATTTCAACAGTCTTATCTCAGAAACTGCTCAACAAATTTTAATATTTTTTTTGAAGAGTCTCAATTTTGACAGGCTACAACATATTTTAAAATCATTAATTCCTAAAACATGATAGTTAAACACTTTCATTAAATTTGTTGAATTATAATGGGATGCCCCCAGCACAAATAGGTCACATGGCTTTTCTGACCCCTGCCTTGTTTAAAACTTGTCTAATCTTTTTTTTTTGATGTGCCTGAAAAGAAAGGTATAGAAGTAGAATGAGTAAACAGTGTTGCATAGGTTTGAGTTTGGTGAAGAGAAATAAGTAGCCCTAGTTGGAAATCTGTTACGACGTGAGGTAGAGCACATGTTGAGCAATTTTCTTGGGTAAATGGTTTTTGCAACAGTGAGTTTCTGATGTCTTGGGTGATGGGACATGTAGTGAAGATATATGTGAGTGCGAGTAGGTTTTTTGTAAATGCCAGTAGTAGTGTGGTGCCAGTGGTGTCATTCTGTTAACATATTGTATGGGTAACCAGGACGTTGAGATAGGATATTACAAAATTCATCTCTCTGGGCACTGCCAACAGGTACATGGAATACATTGAATGCAAGACTATCACTACGTTTCACTCTCCACCTTCCTTATGTTTGAGATAAGTTGATGATATTTTTTGCACTCTCAGCAAACAACAAACCAAAAATTTTGACCAACATCTCAATTTAATATGTCTCCACATTCAGTTTACTATGAAAGGGGAGGAAAATTCTTCCAAAACAATGACAATGGTAAGACTAAGCATTTCACCAGCTGAATGCTGTTTGCTAAAGCACTGTCAACGCACAACTGCTTCTGTAGAAAGTTTTTCAATACTATGAAAGCTTCTCACGAAAGTCAGAAATTTCACATCCTACAATGTCAAACATACCATGCTTAGGCATTGTAAGCCTTCTCTTGGAGAGAAAAATTAAATTGGAGAAAAACTGATATAAGATATTGAAGTAGGGTTTTTTGTATGTGTTGTTGATTTTCATTGATACTCTTAATAAAAGAATTCAATGGCAAAGTCAATTAATGATTAGACCAATAAAATTAATGCTTACAAATTAATTCAATTTTTTGTGTTTTTAAGTCAATAAAAACTTGCCCCAGCATTGAGATTATTTCTGGCAAAAGAAAAGATCTGCTCATAGTGCCTGGAGCATCAGACTTTCATAAAAGACACAACGTCATTGCCACAAAAAAAAGTAATGAGAATAATTCAACTTATGCAACACAAAAAAAATTGAAAGTTTGGAAGACTGCAAAGCAATTAATCATTTAAAGTCAGCCTCCATATTTACCAATTATCAGACCTAGCTCTTTTGTGACACTATTTTATTCCCAAATTCCAGATAATCTTTAGGAAAAGTGAAGTAATTCAGAACAAATAACTATTTTCAACTTTATCTACCACTTTGGTACTTGCAACTTTGATCACTTTTTTGAACATTTGCACATTTAATTTTGACTAGGCAAGACTGCATGTTTCAGCAATTATTGAATTTAAAATTATAGACTCCTAAATAGAGCAGATCTGTTGTCATAAGTTACCTCATAGACGGGGCAATTTGGGATAAGGTCAAAAAAGCTTAAAGATGTTGAGGGTAATTGAGAAAAACAATAATACAAATATGATAACATTGTTAATTTGCAAATTGATTTAATCTAATTTCAATTATATTCCATTGTCTAAATCACACCCAGTTTTAGCAGAACTTACATTTTACTCATGGTGACATCAATACCTTGCATCTATGCCAGCCAAACATCACTGCATGCAGGTTCAAGCAAACTAGCCTAGTTGGAATTGTAAAAACTTGTTCAGAATTAGGTAAGGTTGAAGTCAATGTGTTTCTTCCCTTTTACCTGAAGCATGACTGGATTTCTATTAATCACCCTAGTTTACACTCACAGAACCCTCTTTCACAAATTGAAAGTGCAACTAATAAAACAACAAAATTTTTGGTCTAATCAAAAATCGGTTGCCATGCTTGAAAGGAGGCAATCAAATGACTAGTGTTGCATGATGTATTGTACGTGGCACATGCACTGCACGCAAATGAGATACTCTTTGTTTTTTTATTATCATAAACTTTTATATAATTAGAACTGTTATAGGGTACAAATTTTACTCATGTCTTGATGTGGTTGTGACCTCTTATCACACCCGCTCGGAGACATGACAATTGTTATAAGTTAAACACACTGGCGACCAGCACATTATATTTTAAAACCTTCTTGCTAACAAAGTGTACATTTCACAGATTTTGATCCACCTGGCATTGATGATTAACTGCTGCAAGTCACCTGGTTCTACTAGTAGTTATAACCAAAAACATGTTTATAACAGTTCTATTTATAAAAAAGCTAGTGATAATACAGAAATATGGAGTATCTGATTTGGGTGTATTAAGTTTACCACGTAAAATATGCACGTCCAATCATGCAACGATTGCCAAGTGATTACCTCCTATTGAGCATAGCAGCCGATTCTTTACTAGACCCCAAAATTTAAGATGAATTTACATGCAGCCTTTTATTGATGTACAGAAGACTGGAGAACAAGAATGAACAAATGTTTGAGACTCGGACTATTTTTAAAGAAAGTTTGTAGTGGACCAGAAAAGAGACTAAAATGCAGAAATCTGTGGTGTTTGATAAAATTTGATACCACTAAAATAGAAAAATTCTCAGGGGGGACCAGCATTTAGAGTTGGTTAGGATTAGGATTACAGATAGCATTGCAATTGGGGTAGGAGTAATCGGTGGAATTCTGCAGAATTTTCATGTTTTAGTGGTAACCTTAATATCTATACAAAAATTTGTAAAAACAGACTCAATTCTTTTTAGACACACCTAACACATAAAGTAAAAACCAACTTGAGCTACTGATCTGCAAAAAAAATAAAATGCTCAGCTTTCCTATTTAAGTATAGCCTAATGTAAACTGGTCTTGAAGGTTTTTAAACTATGAAATGCAATGAAATGATAAGCCAGGACTGCAAATATAAGGTCACATGCTTGCACAAAGCCACCAAAAATTTTATGTGGACAAACAGAATTTCCAGCGACATCATAGTACATAGTTTATGGCAAAGTTTACATATGTGTGTGGCACAAAAAATATCTACGCGTTACTAAAGGCCAAAAAGTTTTTACAATCCTGTGCTAAGCCACATAAAAACTATTTCTGCACAGTCAGAAAATTGTCTAGGTACTGCAGTCGCATAAAACTATAGAGAAGCTTGTTCCAAAACTACATACCTGTGCTTTCATCAGCTGCTAATATTCCATGGCCATCTGCAACGATCCTTGCACATACATCACGCATGTGAGCCTTCATTTCTTCAGTTAATTTTGTTACCATCTTGTTCTTTTTGTGATGGAAAATAAAGGGACAAAGTGAAGCTGATTAAGCAGTAGAATGGTACAAAGTTGCTGGAATTAATATATGTTCTAGGTACTACTAATATGTTCACAGTATTTGTAAGCAGATTCTGTTAACAAAAACAGTCTTGCCACAGATAGCATAAAATGTACGAGTAGCAGCAACAGACTGATAGGCCTACCATATATATTGAATAAGCTGATCAGCAACCACTACTTTGCACAGTATGGCCAGCAAAAAACGGCGCTTTTTCGTTTGTACACTTCCCCATACTGTACACTTCTCTGTACAGTGGACGCCGCTTAATGTGATCACTTTTGTTAACACTAAAAATGATAACAATAACCAATTGATAACATTAACTGAAAAAATGAAAATTGCCATTTTATCGTTCATTAGGTGTTGCAAAAATAAAATTAAATAAATGAAATATTTAATAAACAATAAAACTTACAATAGACACAGTACAATACATTATTTATTTAGGAAATCGTCCAGCATTGTCTGCTTCATGTCTTTGCGCCGCAAATTATTTATAAGAGACTCATACTCATAATGCAGTTCAAATTCAGAAAATTTATTTTGCACTCCTATTCAGAAGATTTATTTTGCATTCCTATTCAGATTTATTTTGCACTGATATTTATAGCTTTCTCAGGCCGCTAATCATCAGAGCTGGGCATTTACGCTGGAAGTTAATAAAATTAGTCACTACGTTTGGGAAAAAATTGATAACAATAACCGATGTACTGATTACAGTAAGCGGCATATTTGTAATGCATATTGTATGTTCGGGTGGTGAGCAGGAATTCCGATAATATTAACCGATTGATAACATTATCCATGATTACATTAAGCGGCATCCACTGTACTATACATTCACATACCAGGCCTCTCCCTTCAGTACACAGGTATATACTACCTTTGTCTTAAGTGCCCTGCCAGTGAAGATTCGAACTCATAACCATTGCTTAACAGACGGTTTTCTATATAAAAAAGTTTTGGTTGCTCAAGTCTTTACCTGAATAGCCTACCAGTACTACTGTATTAGCAATGTTCAGTACTGGTAATGATTTTTCACATCGATCAGCTGGTAGCTAATAACTACAACTGTACAAATAATTTTTCGGCAAATATACAAATTTCTGTGCAAAAAACGTATATAGCCATTACATCATGAGTTCAATTTCCATCACAACCAACAAAAATTACCATAATTGCAATAAAAAGACAGAATGCAACCTGAATGCAACTTTCAATTGCAAGTTTAACGCAGCTCCAAGCCAATTTATTTATGTCATTATATGGTTGAATAGCTTTGTTCAGTAGAGGTCGCAGAGTTGCTAACAAAAAATTTACAAAAATTCCAGCGGCGGCACAAAACAATCCCATGTATTTCGGTTTGATTTCCAAACAAGAGGTTTTGCCAAAAATTTACATCAACACCTCTTTTGTTTTTTCCCTGCAAATGTATTTTTGCCTAATATATTCCATAAATTTCCTGATTTTGTCCAAAAACCATCTACAAACTCTCTGATTTTTCGTTGATCCCTCAAAAAAGGTCTTTGCCACAACGAAAATGACAAAGATCGATTTTATAAATCCCAAAATTTTTCCCAACTTTTTCCAAAATTAATTTTTCAAAAAATTTGCAATTGATTTGAAAATTACGAATATCTTGGATAACTTTCCAAACTGGGCAATTACGTTCAGTAGTTGAGATAAACGATTTTTGTGATCTGATCCAATTCTGTAATAAATTTTTTCATTCATATACGGTCCTGTTCCAAACTTACAATAAAATATATACACTTTATGTTATAAATGTATTGATCCTGGTTCTGCTTTGACATTTGGAATATTTGGTGTCAGTAGCAGTTAGAGGGGTAGGCTGAGAAACAATAGTTTAATGATACAGACAAACAATATCGTTTTGAACAGCGTATACAGTGATGTCGTCGCCCAATAGTCGTTCTCTCAGCTGGCGATAGGGCACACATTAGGTGTTTCTTGAACAGCGCATGTTGTCAGGAAAACGATGAATAATAAAGTCCAGCGGTATATAACTACCTAGTCAGCGCGCAGCAATGCAATGCAATGCACGTTTAACTCTTTCGCTCCCGCGATCATTGATTGATGATCTCGCGTTTTCAGTGTTTCCCTCAAATTTTTTGAAATTGAGTTACAAAATTAGTTTAATAAAAAATCGATTTGTGACTTTATTTTTCATCCGATTTTCATAAAATTTTCAAAAGATCACGCTTATTTCCTCACGCATCGGATGATGTATAATTTGTGCCCTAATTCTTAGATTTTTATACCCAAAAACGGTTAAAATGACCAACAACCCAGTTGCAGACGACAAAATCGGCCAAATTCTCAGCACGTGCCAACTACGCTAAAATCAAATTGAGATTACATCTTTACCACATAACCAAACCCTTCATCATTAACACAGTCTGAAAACTACTCTTTTGGGGCATCATTTGACAAAATTTCAAGCGATAATAATAAATTTTACTTTTTTAAATTTCCAAATATTTTAGGGGTCTCAAAACCCCCCAAACAAATTTGAATGGTAAGTAGATAAAAGTAAATTTAGTGCGTAAAGTATATGATATGTTGCTAAATACCGGTCTCATTTGAAAGCTTAGGAAACTTGCTTTCCAGCAATATATAGCTTTAAATAGTCTAGGCTAAGTGGTATATGATATTTACTGATCAAAAACGATTACTGTACATCATGTCAGTTCAAAACCCCCAAAATTTTTTTGACTTACCTTTACTAAATTATAATTTTTACAAAAACTACACCCTATAAAAAGATAAAATAAATTGCAAATGTTTCACCAATAAAGTCGTCATTTCGTATCAAATTTCCAAGGAGACAAAGATTAAAATACAAGTTTAAAAGCTAGCAGAAGTTTGGCTTCTTTAAATCAAAGTTTGC
This sequence comes from Trididemnum clinides, assembly GCA_963675345.1. Taxonomy (NCBI): domain Eukaryota; kingdom Metazoa; phylum Chordata; class Ascidiacea; order Aplousobranchia; family Didemnidae; genus Trididemnum; species Trididemnum clinides. Next base: position 23,303,841 of record OY776284.1, on the reverse strand, counting down.
TGTATCCCCCTTGTTTCTCAAGAAATGGGAAGGGTGTAAACAAGCGGCTGTTTCATTATCAGTGACAGCATATTCTATTTAAACTTGATATTTTCTGAATCTTGAAGAAATTTCCAGTTCAAAAATACATAATGTTACATGGTTTAGGCTAACCTCTAGCAGATAATGACTGATCGTATTTTAGGTACTGAATTTAACTACCAAAATTTGGTACCGGTCAGTACCGGTCAAAAAAAAGGTCATGTGTCTCAGAAAATTGCAAATTGTAGAAAACCTAGGCCTTTAGGTAAGTTTTGAGTGATGTACCTTGAAAGCTTATTTCCTTAGCATCATTTTGCGACCATTTCTAAAAAAATTGGTAGAAAATTAAATCTGTAGTGATATTTGAGGTGAGGGTACCTCTTTAATTTTGAAGACAAGTACCCCCAGTTGGGGGGGTTAATTTGCATAAAATTTGCATATTCAAAAAAAATGTTTTTTTCTATTTGAAATCCTCAAGAAATGTAGATTTCAACGATATATCACACTTAATGTAGAAGTAGACAGCTGAGTAATGATTTACAAACAAACTTGAGGTACATAATTATGATTAATTATGATTGATTATGACAGTTTTTCGCGCTGCCACCTGACGGACATTTTTTTTCGCTTTTCACGCAGGAGCAAAAGAGTTAAAACTAAACAGAGAAACAAAGAATTTGTTATGCTACGCCTGCAATTTACGCGAAATGGAAATCAGCCTCAATAGTGAGCGAAGGCATAGCGTTCGCAACAATTATGAAAACTGGAAAGGAATCAGCAGTGACGTATTCACAATTTTTGTTTCTGTTCCATTCAGAAATGCAATCAATGAATCGTTATATTTTTTGCGTAGGTTTGATGCAATAGAATATAAACAATACTGTTCAATTAATGATACACCTGCATGGAGGGATTGCGAAAGAGTCTTAGTGCTCACCAAAAAAAGCATCCATTCAAAGTAAGTTGGAGAATGTTTCACATGCGAACATGCTACGAAATAAAGTTAATAAGTTTACAACAAAATTAATTGGCTCACTGTAAACAATAAATATAATAAAAGTAGCAACAAAATAAATAGATACCGGTACTGGTAATAAAATAATTGTCAGATGTAGGCTAATACAAATGTTATGATGCTTCAGTTAAAGCAAAAAATATGTCTATTCTGCCAGAATAGCTTTTGTTAAAGTAAATTTATTTGTTGATTGTAGAGGACCATTTAGGGAGAATGCACGTACTTTTCTTGGCAAAGAAACCTTTGTCAATATTTGTCCACACTTATTAGATGTTTAGTTAGCGGATTAATTAGCATTCAATGGAAATGGATCTTCCGATACAATACATGTGCTAGTTTAGTATCTTTGTTATTTGTTGGTTGAGATGTAGTGTTGGCAAGAGTAGTCCAGCAGTCTGCTGCAGAAAAGTGCTGTTTAGATAGAATGCTTTTTGTGTTGTAAGTTACTTGATTTCTATTGTTCTCTAACTGATTCTATTTGAGTAAAGGCGCTAGGCCTAAGATGATGGTTTGCGTTATAAGATCGGAAAATAACTGCTGCTATTGTGGTACTAATATCTGGATTTACTGGTTTTACTTTGCTGTGCAACTGTTCCGTTTCTTAAACCGGTAAGCAGATAGACATTGATTGGCGTTGTACGGAACACTAAATTCACTGCAACCTTATGTTACAACACAACTGAATCATCTCAATCTTATTTTAATAGAAAATAGGGTAACATGTTAAACAAATAGCAGGTTTAACATCTAATATATATATAACGCATTTCTGTTTGTCTTCCTGTCTGTCTGTTTTCACTCCTCTGAAACTACTAGAGGTACAAGCATCAAACTTGGCACGATTGATCATCACCCCGTGCTAAGTGTCATAAGGGTGTTTGTAACGTCATGATGACGTCATAATCAAAAATATTTTTTTTTAAAAATTGCATTACTTGTAAGAGGACAATCGCCTTTTGCTCAAAAGAAAACCAGCTTCCGACTTACCACACTACAAAAACTTTTATTTGCTTGGGGTCTAAAATGACATCAAAATCAATGCTTTATTGCACAATCTGTTTATGATCTTTCGCAAAAAAGTGCTCATCGCAGAAACGCTATAAACGTTTTTCCAAGAGATATTAATAAGGTTCTTTGGATAAAAAAATTCTACTACAATTATTGCTTAGCTTACAATGCTACGAGCACTTCTTTCTTTAAGAACTTTAAACCATATAAGCATTTTTATTCTCTGTTTTGCTTGCGCGCTTAACTCTTTCGATCTCGCCACGGTAATATTACCCGCAAATTAAATAAGAGTTTCCCTCAAATTTTTTCAAATTGAGTTACAAAATTAGTTTGCTAAAAAATTGATTTGTGACTTTATTTCTCATCCGATTTTCATAAAATTTCAAAAGATCACGCTTAATTCTTCACGCATCGGAAGATGTATAATTTGTGCCTTAATTCTTGGATTTTCATACCGAAAAAGGGTTAAAGGGACCAAGAACCCAGTTGCAGACGACAAAAATTGCAAAATTTTCGGCAGACATTGCAAGAGCCAACTACCTTAAATTCAAATCAAGATACCATATTTAACACAAAACCAAACCCTTTATCATTAACACAGTCTGAAAACTACTCTTTTGAGGCATTATTTGACAAAATTTCAAGCAATAATGATAAAATTGATCTATTCAAATTTTCAAACTTTTTAGGGGTCTCAAAACCCCCCAAACAAATCCAGCAATATATCACTTGAAATAGTCTAGGCTAAGCGGTACATGATATTTACTGATCAATAATGGATACTGTACATCATGTTAGTTCAAAACCCCAAAGAATTTTTTGACTTGCCTTCACTAAATTATAATTTTTAGAAAAACTACAACCTTTAAAAAGACAAAATAAATTGCAATCATTTCACCACTAAAGTTGTCATTTCGTATCAAGTTTCCAAGGAGACAGAAACTTAAATGCAAGTTTAAAAGCTAGCAGAAGTTTGGCTTTTTTAAATCAAAGTTTGCTGTATCCTCCTTGTTTCTCAACAAATGGGAGGAGTGTAAAAAAGCTTCTGTTTCATTGTTAGTAACAACATATTCTATTTAAACTTGATATTTTCTGAATCTTGAAGAAATTCTCTGTTCAAAAATATTTAATGTTACATGGTTTAAGCTAATCTCTAGCAGATAATAACTGATCATATTTTAGATACTACATTTGATCAACAAAATTTGGTATCGGTCAGTAGGCCTACCGGCTAACAAAAAGTTCATGTGCCTCAGAAAGTAGCAAGTTATAGAAAACCTAGACTTTTAGGTAAGTTTTGACTGATATAGCTTGAAAGCTTAGTTCCTTAGCATCATTTAGCAACCATTTCTAAAGAAATTGGTAGAAAATAAAATTTGTAGTGATCTTTGAGGCAAGGGTACTTTAACTTAGAAGACAATTCAGCGCCTATTGGGTGACGGGGGGGAAGGGAGGGCTAATTTGCATATTCAAACAAAAAAAATTTTTTTGTTTTTATTATATTTGAAATCCTCAAGAAATATAAATTTCAACGATATATTACACTTGATCAGGGGTGCACAACCTTTTCACTACTGCCGGCCGCAAAATGTTCTATAAATGCTATAACAGCCACCACTAGTTGCAGTCATTTTTTACGAATTTACGTTTTAAGCCTTACAATTTAACTGCCGTAAATGCTGTCTTCATTACTCATGCTAAACATTAGAAAAAGTCAAATTTTCAAGGTTGGAGAATTTATTCAATCATAAATCACAAAATTGAACTCAATGACTTCCTTGATTTTGCACCTCCTCAGATAAACTTGTGAAGTTAGGTGGCTCGCTGGATATCATGAGTCTTAGTCCACATTCCAGATTGCTGTCGGACAATCGGGCTCGGTACTTGTTCTTCAAATATTTGATTCTTGAAAATCCTGCTTCGCACACGAAAGTGTTTCCAAAAAGAACGAGAGTTTTTCTGGCCAATTCTTGTAGATTCGGATATTTAACAGCTCCTCTCCACGTATCTAGCAGATCTTCTTCGTCTTTAAATTTTTTTGACAAACTGTTCGTCGTTCTTCAACTTGACGAGCTCCATTTGAAGATTCAATGATGCAGTTTCGGTTTCGACCAGATGTGGATAAGCAACTAGCCATGTTGTATCAGAAATCCTCTCAAACGCTTGAAAACGATAGGAAAATTCCTGCAAAACCCCATCAAAAACGCTTGAGAAAAGAATAATGGGAATTAGATAACGTTATGCAAGGTTAGTGATGGTTGGAAGGTTCACACCGACATAAACCACAAACATTATCTTGAAAACAATTTAGTGTGTATTGCAAACAATGTACCCAACCCAATTTGACGAGACCATCCCTGGACGCGTTTCGTCCTCTTGGACTCCTCAGCAGGGCCTGTCACGTCCCCCAAACCAAACCCTTCATTTTCAATCACATAAACTCGTTTTCTCCATATGCAAAAGCAAACATACGTCGGACAAGCGGCACAAGCATGTTCATGACAAATGGTGAACCTAATGGAGACACTCGGGCTTTTGCTGCAAAATGAGGCTCGCAGAATCCACTGCGATCCACAGACTAAGTCACCTCAGAGCAACACCTTGCTGCCAAGATAATAATGGGAATATCATCCACTTGAATTTCTTTGCAGTCAATCAGAGCCTTAATCTGCGGAAGTGGAAAAAGTTACGCTGATGCAGATGCCTTTTGAGTAGACGACATTTGTCACGGAAATCTTGTACTTTTTTGTACACAAGACAAACTGTTGTTGCATTTCCGTGCAGTCTTTGATTCAGAAAGTTAATCTGGGTAAAAAAATCCACCAGAAAATCAAGCGACGTGAGAAAGTCTCTTTCAAGCAAGGGAAACTCCTTGTTTTTGGTCGAATAGTATTCTACCATTTCCTTTTTCAATTGCAGCACACGGCGGGAAGTTTCTCCTATAGACAACCAACGAACTGCGGAGTGATAAAGTATGTCCTCAGCAGATGTTTCACTTCAGCATAAAATTTCTCGAAATTGTCGATGATGCAAGGCATTTGCGCGAATAAACAAGATAATGCGATTCACATTCTTCAGAATTGTATTACAATCAACGGATTTGGCACATAATGCTTCCTGGTGGATAGTGCAGTGAATTCAGTGGAGGTTCATGAGTTCTTTATTGTCATATTCGTTGGACACGTAATCCGAAAATCTTGTAACAAATCCCCTGTTGGTTACTTGTCATGGCAGGCGCACTGTCCGTGCAAATGCCCCGAAGGTATTTTAGATCTAATCCAGAGCGTATGCAGGCATTCTTCACTGCAATAAATATGTCTTCTCCACGGGTGCGAGTAGCCAGTGTTCCCCTGGAAAGGAAATCCTCACACAATTCAAAGCTTGAAGAAAGACAACGAACGAAGATTAACAATTGCGTGGAGTCGTTGATATCTGTTGATTCATCAATGGCAGGTGAAAATAAACTTTCTTTCTTGTTTATCTTTGCTTGCGTAGAGAGTTTTTACTGCTGAGCGATATCATCTTGCCTGCGTTGCATTGTAACTCGCGAGGGGGCAATTAAAGAATAATCAGCTTCCTTCCCAGGGTGAATGCACTTAGCAACGTCTATCAAGCATCGCTTCACAAGTTCGCCATCAAAATAAGATTTTTCCACAACGCCAAGATAATATGCCACTCTGTATGATGCTTCACAGCGACTATTAGTGGACTTCTGAGAAAGTTGTTATGCAAGCTGTCTGCTTTCCATAGCCTTTTTCAATTTTCAATGCAGATCGTTCTCGAATCCCCTTTCAGTTTCGCGTAAGAGTGCGATTCGTGACGACGAAAGTGCTGCTTTGCGTTGTCCCTTTCACAATCTTCACAACTTGGTTGCATGTTAGACATATCATAGAATGTGTTGCTGTCTTAATCATAAAGCAATTCTGCTCCCATTTTAAATTAAATACTCGTTTTTCTTCTGCTAGTGTTCTTTTCCGTTTCAGTGACATGGAAATACTTGCAAATTTTAATGTAAGTATGTAATTTAAATGTAAATATGTAAATTTAAAATGCTACCAAATTTTAAAACTTGATTCTGAAAAAAATATGCTAGAAAATGCTAGATCCGAAAAAAATGCTAAAAAAATATATTAGAAAATGCTAGATTCAAAATAATTATGCTAGATTTTAATTTTGAAAAAATATGCCAAAAAAACTGCTACATATATTTTATTGTTGTTACTTTAAAACTAAAACACAAATATGCCTTAGTTGGCAAAACCAAGGTGTCAATACTATCATCAGTCCTTTGCACAATATTTAGTTACGAAGTTTTACGATAGTATGGAAGAATTAGTTAAATAATTGCTCACAAAAAACTTAGTTTACAAAAACAACACTAATTGTACTCTCATTAAATTGTAAGATTAAAAATTGTTTTCTGCATGAGAATAATCACACATCATCACTAATAAACACATATAAATTTACACAGCTGTCACCTCCATGCCTTTTCATACTGACTGACCAATTATATCAGTTGGGTTACTCATTTATAAAGAAATTAACTAGTAATTAACTGATTGAACCAGTTTAAGCAAGAGATTTAATGAAAGAGAGACTAACTTAATCAATCAAATATTCAGCAAATTACAAAAAGACTAAATAATTAATCAAACAGGAGCAGCTCAAAATTAATTAAACATTGAAGAAAAGACATGGAAGTAGAACAATCCAGAGCTAAGTAACTGCATTAATTTGACAAATCAAGAAGTGAGTGCAACACCCATGATACTGCTAAATCACATCTTCACTATTTTTTGAAAGTAATCATATCAGTCACATTTATGTTATGACTTCATTGACTTGGTATAGTGGTGGGACTGTTTTTTGGTTGGGGCTGCAGCCCCATCAGGCCCCACCTTAATCCGGTCTGTCTATAGACTGTACAAGTTAGACTGCAATGCTGCATTAATCGTAATTAGCAGTTAGTAACTGTTATTAACAGTAGTTTAGAAACTGTTATGAATGGGAGTGCTGCTTTTTTTGTTTTATTGAGTCACTGATCGTCTTAATTAAAGTAACAGTTAGCAAATTGTAACTGTTCCTAACAGTTATTGGTTAACAGTTGCGTAGCAAAACATTTTAATTAATGCACGGCCGCCACAACATGCATTTCGAAATACAATTTCACGGCCGTAAAAAAATTCTTTTACGGCCGCAGGTTGTGCACCCCTGCACTTGATTTAGAAGTAAACAGATGAGTAATGATTTACAAACAAACTTAAGGTATTTTATGATGATTAATTATGATTGATTATGACAAATTATGAAAGTGTTTCGCTCTACCACCTTGCGGACATTTTTTTCGCAATGCACGCGGGAGCGAAAGAGTTGAGTATTAACTATAATTTGTAGCAAGATTCTTTGTGAGCATTGCCAATCACGATTAAGATAATATGATTATCACAATTTCGTGTGCAAGAATTTGAAAGTGCATAAAAATCTTTTCACTTTTCGCTACTGCTCACCACACAAAAGCCTCATGCGTGAACGCCCAGCACAGCCGGTTGAACCCGAAATGCTAAACCCCATCATTACTTATGGAGGGTCCGCGCGGGGCGACGCCGGTAGAGCCGGCTAGTGTACTATAAAGCAAGGATTTTTTCCTACGCTGATATGCTGCCTGTTATGGTATTTATGTCATTTACGTCTATACTCTACATCGTTGTAATAAAATCCCGAGTTTAAGAAAAAATCAGGATAAAACCATAACCATAACAATTTGTAAAACTGAATAGAGAGAACAATAGCCGCTTTTGTCGTTATGTCGGAAACAAGACCAATAGCGCAGCCAAATTAAGAACTTAATACCACAAATATCAATACGAAAAGGCAGCAGGAATTGGCAAAATAGGCTTACCTTTAAGTAGTTTTATTTCTTTGTTTGTGAAAGCAACCACCATTTCGCCGCTGCAATCAGTTTTGATTATGTACAATCCCTGCTCCCTCACAAGTATAAACGATAATTGTGGAAAGATTCTTTGTGAGCATTGCCAGTCATGATTAAGAGAATATGATGACCATAATTTCGTGCAGAAGAATTGTAAAAGTGCATAAAATTTATTAATTTTTCGTTACTACTCAAACAAAAGCGGATGGGTGAAGCCGGCTTGGCCGGTTGAGCCGAAATACCTAACCCGGACATTATTGATGGAGGGACTCTGTCGGCAAAGCCGGATAGTTTTAATATAGCTTTGAAAAAGCCTTTTAGCCATAAGCTTTTCGTGACGCTTTCATTAATGAAGGGAACGCATCAAAAGAGACGGGTTAGAGTAAATAAACCGCTTTATTGCATTAATTTGGACGCAGGTTAATCGAAACAATCCAGTGATAGCGCTAGCGTAGCAATGCCGCCAGAGAAAGAGATTACGCAAAAGCGAAATGCTAAAGCAAGTGCAGCGCAAGTGCAGCAAAGGGCCAAATAAGAAAGCTATTGGTTATCGAAATATCGATAGTTTGAGGGTGTAAACAAACTCTTTCTGTCTGCATAACACCGTTCGCTGAGTCTTGATATAAACAGCCTCTAATAGATCAAGATGGAAAGAGCTGCGTGCTGTGTCGAGAATTGAAAACCGCTTGCTGTCATAGTTCCAATCCACATATTCATTTTCTTAAAGAAACTGACTAGGGGTATTTGAAACGATTTTGACTACGGCGAAACGAAACGAAATTTTACTATAAAAGAAACAGTCCGAAACGAAACGAAATATTTCGTTTCAAAATATTTCGAAATTTTTTCATCGTCACTCATCTGTGTCATAGTCCTCCTTCAAAAATTCATGTGACGATGGTAAGTAGCCGCTCGGTGTGCTCAATGTGGCTGTCGTGTATAGCATGTTTGTCACACGGGATGAGTCCAACCTTTCATGCCTTGGTTTCGAGCGCATTACAAAACGAAATTGCTTGGATTTCGAAACGAAACGAAATTCTTCAATAAGGAAGTTAATTTGGAACGAAACGAAATATTTTTGTATATGAAATATTTATGAAAACAAAATATTTTCGTTTTGAACACTTCAATTTTTCAAATGGTGTCTAATGACAGAGTCACAATTCGATTTAGGGCAGTTTTGTTGGCACAATCTGTGTGGTTGAGATCGGCGTGGACGAGTCATTTGTTGTCTTAACCATTTCAAAACATGTTGCGTGATGCAATCCTATGATCGTTGAGATGTTCGCCCTACGTACCGACTATGGCAGTGGCATTTTTATTGATATATGACACAGCTTTTTAGAGTGGTAGGTAAAACATTCTTGCAACGTACTGGCAGCATGCACTTTGACGTAAATACCAAGCGAGTGCTGACGGAACCATACCAGCTTTCCACGGGTGTTTTGACTTTTTTTTTCAAGTTTGTAGAGGGCTTACCTATCCAAGGAACCCTCAAGTACATTGACACTTTTCAGGGCCAAACCGCTTGAGGGTGATGACCTAATCGATTTTCTTGGCGATCTGAGCGTTGACGACGCTTTTAGAATAGCCATTGTTCTGCAACATCTTGTTGATGCGTTCTGTTCCTTTTTTGGGCTACGTTTGGTGTAGATCATTAGGGCTCGATGCAGCAATCTAGATATTGGACCTACTTTACGTTTGTGATGTCTAAAAGACTCTCAACTTTCTAATTAAATTATTGAAGAATTTTGTTTCGTTTCGAAATCCAAGCAATTTCGTTTTGTAATGCGCTCGAAACCAAGGCATGAAAGGTTGGACTCATCCCGTGTGACAAACATGCTATACACGACAGCCACATTGAGCACACCGAGCGGCCACTTACCATCGTCACATAAATTTTTGAAGGAGGACTATGACACAGATGAGTGACGATGAAAAAATTTCGAAATATTTTGAAACGAAATATTTCGTTTCGTTTCGGACTGTTTCTTTTATAGTAAAATTTCGTTTCGTTTCGCCGTAGTCAAAATCGTTTCAAACACCCCTAGTCAGTTTCTTTAAGAAAATGAACTATGTGCATTGAACTATGACAGCAAGCGGTTTTCAATTCTCGACACAGCACGCAGCTCTTTCCATCTTGATCTATTACAGGTTGTTTGTAAACCTTTTTCATTACGACAATTTGACTAACTTTAACAGCAAAAGAATAAATCCCTAGCATAAATCATAATTTTTACCAGTGTCTTTGCCACCCAAAGCGAGGCCCCCCAAAACTTCAGACAGGGTTCTTTTAAATTAGTCTCGTTTCGAAAATCGGTTGCAAATTTTTAATTGGCTGAAAGCTTGTTTCTTATACTATAATTTGAGCTTTAATGTTTCAAAAGAAAAAAAGAATTGTTTACGAAACATCTGCTGCTGATGGCGTATCGTTGGAGGCGGAGAGGCCGGACCAAATGTTTGAAAGGATTTAACAATAATGAATTTTTTGCGTTTCAACAGTTACTTACAACTTGTTTTCCTGAAGTATGCTGTGGATATGTTCGATGAGCAACTTCATTCTGTTGTGAAGCTACTTTTTTTTAGAGTTCGCTAAGCTTGCTGTCCAAATATTAACGACTAAATCATTTGCACGTGACTGCCATTGTAAATTCCACCTCCTAAGTACTTTTGTAAATGACAGGTATAACCATAAGCTCAGAGCAAGGGCGTCGGCGAAAAGTTCTTTAGGGCGCAGTCATAACGTAGAGGTTGGTTACACATTTTGCGGGCCAGTCAGAGTTTCTATGCCAAACTTTTTGTTTACGAAATCAAGGCTCGAAATATTGAATGTTGCATTTTTAATCCGATAAGAAGATGAAGAACTTTTTTTGAGGATCAGCACTTTTGAAACACGATTTTACGTATTTTTCTTCCAATTTTGACGTCAAGACGTTTTTCGGAAATCAGTTTTTCGAAGATCGCAGTGGTGCTTTTGCACCCACTTTACCTAATTGGCTGCCCGTTCCAATATTATACGCGTATTTTAAGGGGCACGGGCCCCACCGGCCGATAACTTGGGCTAATAGACCCACAGAGGCCATAGTCTCTAAACGTTTTTGAATACGATTGAGTGATGAAAGCATTTTGGGCCAAAATCAGGAAAATAAACACGTTTAAAGTTTATCTAAACATATTTTTGTCAACCCATCCCACTTCCCCACCCAAAAAAGATTTGCTTTTGACTACGCCCAATTGAAGCCACTAACTATAAAGAAACATTTTTAATTCACTGAATTTAATTATCACCTACCACTCAAAGCTTATCACTCTCTCCAAGTCGCACTGAAGTAACTACTTGGCACGAGGTCTAGCTCATCGTTGACACTCAATGGTGAAAATCAGCAGGTTCGTACAGCTTCTTACGATCAAGAATTGGGCAAAACGGCAAAAAATACAAATGGTGACGAGCACTTAAGCAAAAATGCCTGTATGTTGAGCGTAGTTTGGTAATGAAAAGAGTTCGAAGCAGAAAAACAAAAGGTTGGCATTGAGATAATTTAGCAAATCTTTTTATGTTTTATAAGTATTTATTTATTTTGTGGAATTAAAAAGTGCAACGCATTGTTGAGGCGGGGGCCCCGAATGGTAGGAGAGAATTCCTACGAGGCTGATCGCTACATTTGCAAACAACGAAAAGTTAAAGAAGGTGAAAAGAAAAGTGAATGCAAGAAAAATAAATGGCACAAATGGCAGTAGTGATGGTACGCGAACAGCAAAAATGACCAGAATTACTAATCAGTCACACGTACAGCAGTCAATCACAAAAAACGAATTGGCGGTCTTATTAATAAGTATAATTTTGTAGCACCTCGTGGCTGATTTATTCCAGGTGAGATAGGATTTCATTGGGGGGTGAGGCCAGGCATTGACTCAACTCAATATAAGTATCAAGTAGGGTAAATAAGCAGATTTGGGACTAATAGCCGGAAATGCTTCAATAGATTAAGTGTTGAAATTGTTCTTCCTTTCCAGTCTCAACTTCAAGATTTTGCTTTTTTGAGATCGACTTATAAAAAGCGACTATTCTAGGCACGAAAAGACTTGTTCTTCTCACTATATCTGTAGATCGCTTGCTGAAATTGTGGTCCTATCTGTCCTTTTTCAACTTAAACCTCTTTTTTCTCCTTTTGGAAAAAAGGAGAGACCAAACTAGACAAAAACACTTCCTATTTTGTCTAATTTGGTCTTGAAAACCTTTTTTGTGTTTTTGTGGATTACGTGTTTTCTAAATGCTTTTGTTGAGCGCAAGAAAAGTTTTTCAATTTGTAGATTTTTTGCTTTTGCCAAATTGCTTGGGGGGACCATTACTTTTTCATTTCGCCTCTTGATTACGGTACTGCATGCCATCAAACAAGTACTGTTTACAACTACAATTTCTAGTTTCTCTACTTTTGACAATATTAAAAACTTTTGCAAAAAGAAATGCTGCAATTTATTGTTATAACTTTATGTTTTCGAAGTTAAAGAGCTCGACTGAGCACTAGACAGCTTGTCACTTTGTCTGCTACTTAATTTTGGTATGATACAGATCCTAATCAGGTTGTAAGAATATATGATCCGGTTCCGGTTCTGACCCACCCAAAATTTCAATATCCGGCCGAATTACGGTCAGGTCCGTGAACATTTTTAGCAGCTAGCAGGCTAGAGCTAAGAGTAGGGTTGCCAAATTATTTGCAAAGAAACAAGCGTAAGGGCAAAACGAAGCAAATTGTCATAAAAAGAAGCCCAAACATAGTTGATAATCAAACAGCCAGTCAACAGAAATGTGAGATATTTAGATATTTTGGAGATTACCTGGAGATGGAAACTATACTTCATTTTATTTCTTTGAATTAATGTCCTTTTGTGTTGAATTTATAGAAAAAGGTTCAAATACATGTAGCTCTAATATTACTTAAAATTTAAAGTAGCTTAAGGTAAAAAATATCCCTACTGAATTCAAAAAGTCAGCAGTCTTTTAAATTTTGGAACAAAACTTCACAAAGGTTGCTTAATTTGAGATTTTAATGGTCGCCCCCAGATGGGAATGCGGGCCAAAAGCCAACTTAGAACCGGAGAGTCAGAGACGTCCGGATCTTGATAGGATTTTGTCTAATTCGAGACCAAAGTACAGAAAAAGTAGCAAGCAATTTTTTACTACAAGTGGTAGCATAGATAATTTAATCTATGTGGATAGATAAACAGAGACTAATTTGTCAAATTTTTTTGCCACAGCAAGTAAAAAAACCCTTGGCAGCCCAAAAACTTGATGGATGAGATTGAGTCACGTAAGCGACATGGATTTGTTAAAGTTTTGAAGTGAAGTAAGCGAATGTAGCACGAATGTTGTGAGGTTTACTAGAAACTTCTACGACTGCTACTCCCTCAATGCTCCAAAAAGTTAGGAACAACCCAACAGGTATCGGGGGTCTAATGAAGAATCGGCGGCCTAGCTCGATTCAAGAGGCGATTTCGTGAAAAATGCTGCATGACATGTTGTACGTAGCGAACGCAATGCACACGAATGAGATACTCTTTGTTTCTTTATTATCGCTAGCATTTTATATCGGCAACAGTTATAGATATGTTTTGGTTCAGAAGTACTTGTCACAGAACCGGGTGACTTGCAGCAGTTGATTGTTAACCTCAGGTGAATGCCATAAAAAGCTTATGACGTCAAAACGCATCGAAATGTGTGTGAAATTGCATACAGACTCATGTAAAGATAAGCCCCAATTAAGAAAATTTATCTTTATGCTTAAATACACGACGTTATTGCATATCGACCCAACTAAAGTACAAGACCCAATCAAGGAAATGTAGTTCTATGCTGAAATACACAACGTCATTGCATATCGACCCTAGTCAATTATAAGCCCCAACCACGAAAATGCAGTTCCATTCTGAAATATGTAACGTCATTGCATATCGACCCTAGTCAATTATAAACCCCAACCAAGAAAATGTAATTCCATGCTGAAATATGTAACGTTATTGCATATCGACCCTAGTCAATTATAAGACCCCACAAAAGAAAACGCTTTTTTTCTTGAAATACACAACGTTATTTTACTCAGACCCAACTATGATGAGAGCCTCCATCAAGAAAAGAGATATTACACTGAATTATATGACGTTTGGTTGCATACACCCTTAAATAAAGTATAAGCTGCCATCAAGAAAGCAAATATAATGAAATACACAACAATATTGAATATAAGTAAAAGCCTCATCATGAAAACAAATTCAATGATGAAATACGTCCTTAATGCAAATCAATCCTTTTAAAGTGTAAGTCCCCAACATGAAAATGCTATTTGTGATGAAATAGACAATATTGCTTATTGTCTCCACTCCTAAATACCCTACTATAGCTCCCACCTAGAAAAAACATTTTTGTGCCGAGATACTCGCTGTGGATAGTGGCAATTTTATTGGTACCGGAGCTCTGCTGGGTATTAAAAAGATTCCTTTCCTGTCTTGTATCTATGTAGGACGCACGATTACCATCACTCACTTGTAGCAATGGCGGAGCGGAGCGGCGGCACGCTCCGGCAGCACTACACTACTGGATTCTTATCCATATTTCGTTTAGACTTGACTAAAACCTAAGCGCCAATCAAAAAAATGCAGTTCGCTGCTGAAATACACAACTACATGTATATTGGATGCAGACTCCACTAAAGTATGATCTCCCACCAAGAAAAGTGATTTTTATGCCAAAATATCCAACATGTTTCATACAGATCCTGCCCAAGAATGAGATCCAACAACAAAATACAACGATATGGAAATAAATGACGTCATTTCATCTGAATATTTCTAAAATCAAAGTCTCCACTAATAAATGAGGTCTTACGATGAAATACATATCGTCAATGTATATATACCGGTACCCAACTAAACTATGAGCTTTCAACCATAAAAGCGATCTTCATGCGTACTTACACCACGTTATTACATGTAAATCCAACTAAAGTATAAACCCCCAACAAGAAAACATAATTTATAATGATATATAAATTACTATTGCATTTAGACCCAACCAAAATGTACAGTAAGCCCCCGTTAAGAAGAATCTTTTTGATGTACACATGCCTTTTAATCATGCCTTTTAATCATCTTTTTGCGTACACATGCCTTTTAATCATAGGGATTCTGTTAAATTATAGCATTTACCAAGTAAAGCGGCCTTTCTGAGGAGATACACAATGTTATTCCATATTGACTCTAACAAAGTATAAACTCCCAACAAAAAAGGAGTATCTATGACGAAATACACAGCTTTATTGTGTATAGACCCCACTGACCTAGAAGTCCCCAACAAGAAAAAGGATCTTTCTGACAAAATATACAAAGTTATTGCGTATGGATCTTACTAAAGCATAAGTCCCCATCAAAAAAACGCAATTTCCTGCTAAAGTACACTTCTTTTTTACTTATAGACCCCACTAAAATACAAGCCTTAATCAAGTAAAGAGATTGTTGCAATAAAATCCACAACGTCATTACATACAGTATACTGTAGACCCTACTAAAATTTCAGCGCCTTCTAAGAAAAACCTATTTTGTACCGAAATAACCTACCCCATTGGATACAGACTCCATTAAAGTATCAGCCCCGCCAAGAAAATATATCTTTGTGAAAAAATGGCCTCATTTATTGCATATAAACCCTGCTAAAGTTAAAGCCCCCAAGAAGAAAAAGTTTTTTTTTATGATGAAATACACGACATTATTGCATACAGACCCTACCAAAATGTAAGCCTCCACAAAAAAAGGAAGTTTATGGTGAAATACATAGCTTTATTGCATAAAGACCCTAGTAAGATATAAACTCTCAAAAAGAGAAACAATCCTCATCACAAAATACATGACACAATGGCACATAGACTCCAAAAAGACAACGCGATTCATGCTAAAATACACAACGTTATTGCATACAGACCCTACTAAAATATAGATGAGACCTCCCACCATCAAATAAAGAGTTTATTGTGAAATACACAACGTTATTGCTGACGACTAAAACCCTACTAAATTATAAACCAACATCAACGAAAGGTAATTATGTGCTGAAATGCGCAACCTGATTGCATACACACGTTACCAAAGTATAAGCCCACACAAAAAAAGTGATCTTTGTCATGAAATACTACACAATGTTGCATATAGACCCAACTAAAATGTAAACCTCCTTCTCGTAAAAAGATCTTCATGGTGAAGTACACAACGTTTTTCCATATAGACCTCTCTAAAGTATAGGCCCCCATCTAGAAAACGCAGTTTATGATGAAATGCCTAACGTTGTTGCACACATGCTCTACGAAAGTATCACCCGCACCAATAAAATGCCTAACGTTGTTGCACACATGCTCTACGAAATTATCAGCCGCACCAAGAAAAAGCAATTGTGTGTTGAAGCACTCATCGTTATTGCGTATAGACCATGCTAAAATATAAATACTAACCAAGAATAAGCAACTTTCTGCTGAAATTGCAACGTTATTATACAAAGATTCTACATAACTTCTTCCAGTTTTTCTAAGTTTAAGCCCTCGCCAAGAAAACGCAATTCGATGGAGAAACAAGCAATGTTCTTGCATATAGGTCAGCATGGCTATCAAGAAAGTAGGGTAGTCAAAAGATTGGAGAAAACCATAGACCTTAATTTTTTTAAAGCCTATGAATGTGGAGAGTGGCTGGAAGACCAAGCTGGGAGGCAAAAAATCCGGATGATATGGCAGGGTCATTTTTTTCAATTAAGCGATTTTAACTTCATCAAGATGTTGCTATTTCACACAACTTTTTTGCAACTTGTGGATAGACGAGATCAACAAATATTGCATCCCATAATCTTGGCCAATATTGCTCTGGAAATAGAAATTCATTCCGATAAATGGTGAGCCTATATTGGTTTGACAGGTAAATACTACAAAGAGATTAGAAGCTGCAGAAATAATTTTGCAATTTTTCAGCTTTGGGATACACTCACCGTACCATCAATCATGGGCGCTGGTTTGTGGCACCTAACGGTGTTCACACAAACGATTTTGAGGTTTTTGGTGGTGCAGACAAGTCGAAGTTTAATCGCATGTATGGTGCCCGCCGAAATTTTATCCCCCGCTATCTGGATGAGTTGTTGTGGCGCCGAAAATGATAAAACAAGAAAGTATTTTCGAAGCTTCTGCACGCAATAACGTTGCAGTATCCACTGCTATAGACTATCGCTCCAACGTTGTCGTCCAATGAACAAGGCCAAAGCAAACATGTTGGTTCTTGAGAATATGCGCGTAAGCGTAGCAATTATATTAGAGAGTTAATAACAGCATTTACGTCAATATCACATCAGTGTTATACACGCTTCGCATTGCAGGCAATTTGCACACAGAGCACGTCAGTACGTTGATCCAACCAGGAACCTACTTTATGAGGGGCGGAGGGGAAATTTCTTCTTAACTTTTGGACAAGGATGGAACCTAAAAGCCAGGAAGTATGAGAGTTCAATATTGTCAAGCAGATATAAAACATTGCTTCGCTCTACAATGACCCAGGTAAACCTTAATCATGTTATTTGTCATGCCCCAGAGGTTATGCAGCATAATGTTTTAAAGAGTCATAAACTTGGTCAAATTTAACCACCAGCTTAAATATGCTATAAAAAAGCTTTAGAGAATTTTGAATTTCGTTTTAGATGAACATCAAAACTTATATTACCTATCAATACCAATTTGTTTACTGTGATTAAGCATTATAGGTGAAATCAGTAGGGGGATCCAGAAACCTTTGAAGAGGAGAGGAAAGGTCTATTGGCAGTTCAAATTATAGGTGAAAACCTTTTTTTTTGAAATCAACTTTTTCGAAGACCAATTGAAATAAAATTCTTTTTCAAAGAAAAAGTTAACACAAAAGTTACTAACATCAAGACTTTCAAAGTGTGGGTGGGCATGCGTCTCTCCTCATTCCTCATGGATCAACCACTGAGTAGAATTTTATTCCGTAATTGCCCGTTCATTTCGAATTCCAGCAGTAGGCTATGTTCAAAACCCATAGTTAGTTTCCTGCAAAGTTTACTAGCAAATTTCTAGCAAACTTCCTTCCTGAACCCAATCCAAGCACAAATGACATGTAATTAACGAATTGTAGCCAAAAACAGCAGCTAATCTTTTTTGTTGGCACGCTCCTATAACCACGTGATATTGGGGTATGTTATAAAAGCGCTTTTAGTTGCTCCTTTATAGTTTCCTCACTTTGATGAGAATTGTTGAAATAGAATTGAGATTAGCATGACCACAACAGCGCCGCTATTCATAGGACAAATAGTCAGTCATTATAAACAGATAGAGTGGTTCTTTCGACAATTTATTGTTTAAACTTGACGTTTCGCTCCCCTTAGTAACCGGAGAGCTTCTTCAGAATAAGATAGATGTTGTTACCAGTGTGACATATGAACTGTTGAACATAAAGATATTTAGACAAATCTATATTACTGAACCCCAAAAATTATTACCAACAAGGCAGTCAATTACATAACAACAAAAACATTATTACATTACAGAACTGGCAGTGATACAAAGAAAAACTGTTATGAAATACATAAGTCATCACTTATTGGCTGTAAATACACTATAAACAGCAATAAAATTTACGATTAATTACTTGTAGTAAACGAGTCTTTTGATTTATCAAAAAACTTTCCGCGACGCGACGTCCCTACGCATGTGACTCTGACTTCAGTATTTTTACATCATCCCAATCTATTCAATGATCGAAATCCATAACATGTTGACTCAGCGCTGACTTTTTTGGTCTTAATCGCATCAAACATGTTCCCGTTTTCTGGTTCTAACACTAAGCCCTGTTTCGCCTATATACACAGCATTGCAATCTCAGCAAGAAATTTGGTTGATCAAATCACGTTTATGTTCATAACTATGGTTGAGATTTATTGCTATGTTCGAGAAAACTAGTAAGTTGTTATCTTGCCATAGAGAAAGAATATTTTCATTTAAGGTTTAAATCAGTGTTTCCCAAACTTTTTTGTCTGTTGTAAAAGCCAAACAAATTTGCGGCACAACAGCCACATAAATCTATTCATATTGATGGTGAGTAGCATCACAGGTGACAGCGAGAAAGGTGATGACCTTTTTTGGAGATCACCACCTTTTCGGGCAACATAACTAGACCTCGGACGTTATCAACCTTCATGGCAGCATTTACTCAATTTTGGCTGAAAACTTGTACAAATATTAAGTATTTAAAAAAACCCGGGGCACACCTGCAAATCTTCCACGGCACACAGTTTGGCTAACACTGTTTTAAATCATACATGCAAAAGAGAAGATGCATTGTCCAAGGGCCTAAGGTTTCTCCTATCAATTGAATCAGGAAGAGATTTCCAATTAGCTGGTAAATCTGGATGTGAGTTTATGAATCTTAGAACAAGCAAATCTCACAAAAATTCCGATGCATTAAGCCACTAATTGACGAGATCAAATTCTAATTAAACAGCAAATTAAATTCTGAGGGTTTCAATGATCTGATGAATTAATTGGATTATAAAAAAAGTAAAGTTCTTTCAAAAACCAAATACATTCACAACCAAAAACTGAAACAGCTTTATTTCCAGGGTGAGAAATGAAGAGCTTCAATCAATATTGGGTTGAGAACCTATTGTCGCGTTCGCTGGCTAATGCTAATGAATCATTTCTGAAAAAGGGAGAAAATTTGCGATAGCACCATCAAAAATTCCTGTTTTGAATATCATAAGCGGAGTTGAATTGGATCTAAGCCAAGTTAAGTTGCTAACAAGTATTTTATTGATTTCGCGCGATCTAAAGTGGTGGAAATCCTGAAAAGAGTCAAACCATCAAAACCAAGTCTATCAATCTATTAAAACCGCTAAAACTATTGGGGCTGATCGGGTGGGCGATGATTGCACGTTGGGAGGTAGAACAAGCCTTACAGTGCCGGAAGTATGAAGTATTAGAACTCATGGAAGTATTGGATATCTGTTTGCAATCACCGTTTTTTGTATACATTAAGGTCATTTATAAACAGAGTTTTGGTTATCCAAAGGACTCTCCGTTATCTCAAATAATAGCAAATATGGCCATGGAAGAAATTGAACAAACAGCTTTGAACACTTACTTAAAACCTCCGTCATTATGGGTACGTTACGTAGATGACGTGTTTTCAATCATGGAAAAAACTGAGGTCGAGTCTTTTCAAAACTAAAATACAGTATCTACAATCAAAAAAGTTCACTAAAGAATTGAAAAATCAGGACAACAATGAAAAATCACACTAACAGAAGAACAGAAAAACTGAAACGGTTTACTTCGATTCCCAACCTGCAAGGCGTCTCTGAGCCTTTTAGCCGAATTTTGACGCAACTTGGTGTCGGAGTGGTTTCAAAACCAATCTTCGTTGTTTTGTAAAGCTAAAGATGTTATTTATTTTGAACATAAACAATCAAATTTCTTGCTGAGATTGCAATGCTGTTTATGTAGGCGAAACAGGGCTTAGTGTTAGAACCAGAAAACGGGAACATGTTTGATGCGATTAAGACAAAAAAGTCAGCGCTGAGTCAACATGTTATGGATTTCGATCATTGAATAGATTGGGATGATGTAAAAATACTGAAGTCAGAGTCACATGCGTAGGGACGTCGCGTCGCGGAAAGTTTTTTGATAAATCAAAAGACTCGTTCACTAATAGTAATTAATCGTAATGATGGTGCATATCTGCGATAGCACCACCAAAAATTTCTGTTTTGAATATTTGCAGAAAAGCTAGTGCTATCAAACTATCAACTAGCTGGGTTCTCCCTAAGCAGAAAGCATGGCCTTGCCACGTTTGTCCATGAGCGGCTAAAATAGACCTTATACGATCAATCTCCCACGACATCGGAGACTGAGTGGTTGTGCGTGGATGTTGACGGTTATAAAATCGTTAACATCTACAAACCTCCACCAACGCGGTTGCAAGTTTCCGACCTCCCAGTGTTCACTCACCCTTGTCTGTATGCGGGTCGACTAGGGTTATAACCCTTGTCTGCCCCCATGTCGACTGGAGTTATAACACCAACAGCGCGGATGGAGACTGTCTACTGGCCTGGGCAAGCTCCAATAATCTTGCCCTTCTCCACGATCCCAAGGATGAACCTAGCTTTCATTCTGGGCGCTGGAACACTGGCACTAACCCGGATCTTGCCATTACCACCGTCAGTGCTGATAGCCGCTTGCCTTATAGACGCGTGTTGGAGAAGTTTCCCAGGTCACAACATCGACCTTCGCTTATAACACCACCAAGGCTTTCTTTTCCAGTACCGGGAAGGCCTGTAAAGCGATGGAACTTCCGCAAGGCCAACTGGAGCCACTATAATTCCTTGACAAATAAGCTTGCAAGGAATTTGCCATCACCTGATTCAACAAATGTGGATCAGGCCTACCAGGACCTTTGCAATACCATCAGCAAAGCAGCCAAGAAAGCTATCCCACGCGGTCGTCGTAACACCTACATACCGTATTGGGACGCTAAGTGTGAGGCCCTCTACCAAACGTTTCTGCAATCTCCTGCTGGAGACCAGTCAAGCAGGGCTGCTACAGCCCTAATAACTTGGCTTGACAAGAAACGCAGAGACCGATGGTCGGAGGCAGTTCGAAACATCCACTTCTCACAATCAAGCAGAATGGCATGGAGCACAATTAACAACCTTACTGGCAGGTCGCGACACAGCCCCCGAAACTGTCCCGTTTCAGCTAACGCCATTGCTGCTCAGCTGGTAAGAAACGGGAAATACGAGGGTGTTGAAATGAGTCGAGACGACTCACTTCTCAAGAAGTGTCTGACCGTTGGAGGGCTTTGATACCATCTCCAGTGAATATCTTTGGCGACTTCTCGCCCAGAGAATTCGCTGCCGCTCTCCAACACGTTAAGCCAGGGAAAGCTCCGGGCCCTGACTCTATTTGTCCGGAGCTTATAATCCATGTTAAAACTGCTTTGAAGTCCTGGTTACGTGGCTTCCTCTCTTCCTGCTTGCGCCAACTCAAAATTCCCAAAGTCTGGAGAAGAACACTTGTAGTTGTGATCCCAAAGCCAAAGAAACCTGTAGAGGACCCAAAGAGCTACCGTCCCATCTCCTTGCTCTGTGTCCCCTACAAGATTCTCGAACGACTGATCTACGCTCGTATTGAACCTATTGTCGACCCCCTGCTCACAGGCGAGCAGGCTGGGTTTCGACATGGTAAATCGACAGTGGATCAAGTTGTCTTACTAACACAAAACATCGAGAATTCTTTCGAGGCAAAAAAGAAGGCCGGTGCTGTGTTTGTAGATCTGACAGCTGCATATGACACTGTCTGGTATTGTGGCCTCACCTGCAAGCTGCTGAGACTTCTCCCGGATAAGCACATGGTTCGTATGATCATGGAACTTGTCCGGAATAGAAGTTTCACCCTTACTACCGGTGACAACAAGCGAAGCAGGTTGCGACGTCTGAAAAACGGCGTCCCACAGGGATCGGTCCTGGCACCCCTTCTTTTCAATATCTATGTGTACGATCTTCCTTCAACCGTCTCCAGAAGGTATGCTTATGCCGATGACCTGGCACTGTTATACTCTTCTGATGACTGGAAGGACCTGGAGGGGGTCTTAAGCCAAAACGTGACTACAATCTCAACATATCTCCAGACTTGGAGGCTACAGCTCAGCCACACTAAAACGGTGACGACGGCCTTCCACCTGAACAACAGAGAGGCCAAACGTGAGCTTAATGTCTACAACAATGGCAAACGCCTGCCATTCTGTCCCTTCCCTACCTATCTTGGAGTTAAACTGGACAGATCACTCACATTTCGTCACCATCTTGAGGCATTGCGCAAAAAACTGACAACGCGCGTTGCACTGATGAGACGACTTGCAGGCTCAGGTTGGGGCGCTGGAGCTAAAACACTGCGTACAGGCGCCCTATCTCTGGTCATTTGCTTGAAATGCTTGTTTTGTAACCCCTCACTGATTGTTTGATTTTCGAGCACAGAAATTTATCGCAATTGGTTTTCTTATAGACACAGCAATGCAGACTTCACGTCGTTTAAACCCGTGACCGTTCTGTCATTGACGTCATAAAACGACGCTTTCACCAATGATCAATTACCATTTCTGCTAAGAACCTATTTAGAGAATATGAAGACATGTTTAGTTTGGTCGTCAGCAATTGATACGATGCTACCACCTATCAAGAGCGTCACCAAAACTATTTTGCAAAACACTTCTTTCAGGTTTTTTGAAACATGTGATGTGAAAAAATTTGAATTGTGAGCTGTGATGTCAGAAAGTGAAATATGAGCAATTAATCGTAAGCTAAACAGTTATAACAATCAAGATTTTCCTTTAGCCAATCGTGAACTTTTCGATTCGTGTATATACCAAAATTTGCTTACGTTTATCAGTTCCGTTTTACGTTATGTTTTGTTTTTGTCACCTACGTTTTCTGCGAAACTACGTCACAGCATGCTTATTTACAAGAATAACAAATACAGAACTTGATGAATGACCAATGTGATTAATTTTATCGAAAACAGGCTTCTTGAAGGCAAAAGAGAAAAAGGAAATACATGCTGAGTCGAGTTTATGCATACAGTCAGGCCAAAGACAGGGACCACCGCTTCTTTTTCGGAGATAAGAGTACGTATTACGATAAATCACGAAGCCTCCAAAGCAAAGTATCTTCTTTAGACCAGAGACGTTTTGGGGGACATGGCAAAAGATCATGAAGCCAAGTGCCGGTGAACTCCCCAAGGATAACAGCCTATAAAAAATAAGTTCCTGAAGAAAGTGCAGCGGAAGAATTCTCAATCCTTCAATTTGTGGAAACATCAGCATTTCAAAGAAAGCTATGGCCGTTGCGACAAAAATGAAATGGGAGTCAGCTAAGGTGAAAACGCACATCGCGAAAACTTACGAAGGATGGTGTTCGCATGACAGTCAAATTGTGGAAGAACGTTTTTTCACTTACGTGCTATACATGGTGAAAACCTTTCCCACGCTAGAACATGCTGGAGTTGAAATCGCACAATTCATAAACCGAAATAGCTGCCTATCTCAGAACCATTTTTTTGCTGATAAGGATCAGCTTTTGCACTCTTTACTACTCTGTAGTTAAAGTGGACAACCTCAACGGCTGCACTGCAAGACCCCACCAATTTTCTGCAAATTAAAAAGTGCTTTAGTCTAGGTTTGACTCTTACCTGCTACCTCGCAATATGGTGTCAAAACCCATACATACCTCCAATGTCAACGTTGTTGAGGCAACTTGTTAAATACAAATGGCGTCACAGAGCCGAATGTAAAGTAAGGTAATCACAAATGCATTTACTGATCACAAAGAATTGCGTCAAAACAAGGTTTTGCAGATCAACCATGCTAACATTGATGCTACTATAGACGTTCAAATCTTGTCGATATTTATTTTCTATTCGTTTTGGGGGCTTATAATTTACTGCGATCAATATGCAATTGCATGGTATAGTTACGCATCAAGGTGTATTTTGTTGTCGGGAGCTTATGCTTTAGTTGGGCCTGCATACAATAACGTTGTGTATTTCGGTAGGAAACTGCATTTTTTGGTTGGAGCTTATGCTTTGGTAGGGTCTGTATGCAATAACGATGAGTATTCTGACATAAAAACGCTTTTCTTGGTGGGTGGTCATACTTTATGGAATAAGCTTGAAAATTAAAAAAACCGACCAACAAGTACCATGTGCCTGCACTAAACGCGTCACAGAGAAATAATGGCATGAAACTGGTTCGAAACGCTTCACGATTACGCATGAATGTATAAGTGTGTAACCACGCTTCGCACGGTCGATTCGCTCGTACTCTGTTGTGGAGAGAAAAAAGTCGAATACCTTTTGAACTGACTTCGCAATTTTCGTTTTCTTGGCGGGGCCTCATAGTTCAGGAGGGTGTGTATGCAAAAACTATGGGCATTTCAGCATAAAGATCCTTTTTCTTTGCGAGGGTTTGCATTTCAGTAGGGTCTAAGTGAAATAACGTTGTGTATTTCACAATAAATTGCATTTTCTTTTGTGGGGTCTAATATTTTACTAGGGCAGATATGCAATAACGTTACATATTTCAGCATGGAATTGCATTTTCTTGGTTGGGGCTTCTACTTTACTAGGGTTGATGTGCAATAACTTTGTATATTTCCGCAGAGAACTTCATTTTCTTGATTGGGATTTATACTTGACTAGGCGTTATGCAATAACGTCGCATATTTAAACATAAAGATCAATTTTCTTGGTTGGGGCTTATCTTTACATGAATCTGTATGCAATTTTACACACATCTTGATGACGTTATGATGTCATTGTGCCGTTATAGGCTTTTTTGGCACTTTTTCCTTCCTGAGGTTGATGATCAACTGTTGCAAGTCACCCAGTTTTGCGACCAGTACTTCTGAGGCAAAACATGTTATAACCATGTTTTTGGAGCAGGTCTTAGGTCAAAGTTCTTCAAGCTCCTGCTCTGAACTCTTTTTTACCATGTCTCAGCTCCACCTCCAGCTCTACCTCCAGCTCTAACACCCGGTTTCTAACAGTTGCTATAAAAGCTAGTAATGACAATGAAAGAAAGGGTATCTCGTTCGCTCGCATTGTGTTCGCCACGTACAATACGTTATGCAACACTTTTCAGGTGATTGCCTCTTATCAAGCAAGGCGGCCGATTCCTTACTAGACCCCAAATATACTGTTTAAGTTGTCTATCGCCGGTGGAAGCTTGTGAGTAAAAAACATGAAGGCGCAACAGCATGGGTGAGCAAGTCAATATTGAAGACTATGATTGACTCATTTTACTGCAGTATTTCTAAAATACACAATGCAAAAAAGCAAGTGAATAGTCAAGCGATAGCAGTTCACAAGTCTAAAATCAATAAAGAATCTAAAAGT
This sequence comes from Trididemnum clinides, assembly GCA_963675345.1. NCBI lineage: Eukaryota > Metazoa > Chordata > Ascidiacea > Aplousobranchia > Didemnidae > Trididemnum > Trididemnum clinides. The sequence goes on along the minus strand of OY776284.1, from coordinate 23,277,890 downwards.
TTTCTTTTCAAACGATAGTGCTTTGATGCTATCCGAAGTATTTGTGTGAAAGGAAATACATACTTGAGGTTTATGAAAGCAAGGTCTGGCAACATCTGCAGCGTGTCAATAAGGTGCAGAGCCGCAGCCTGCAGATCACATATTACACCATTGCCCCAATGTTTTTCTCTCTGGGACAATTGTTCGGACAGACATCAATGAAAACAACAAGTGTTTGCTTGAAAGGTGTTTGGACATCTGAATTCTTTGTTTAACGTTGCGAAAGATTCAGGCGAAGAAAGACAAACATTTATAAAGCATTCTGTAAAAATAGGCTGTCTATACAGTATACCAATGCCCGAACTTACCATAAGGCTTTGGAAAAGACAGTTTTCAGCAATCTCGTGATTTGTTGAAAAAATGTTGATAAAAGAACTCTGAAACGCTGAAGTGAGTGTAAATTCCAGTTGTTCTTTGTATTGCTGTGAAAATTAACACTGACCAAAGCACAAAAAGATTATGTCAGCCTTAACAGTGCTTTATAAAAACTGAAATGTAACAACTTAAATTTCTGTTGCGAAAATGTAACAACTTGTTTTTCGGCAGCAGTCTACATGTGACGATTTACTCGAGCTGTAGAACCTATCTTTTTAGCAGTTCTGCATTGCGTGTATCCAGTGTTTTTAAAATAGTGATAAATTGTGGCATTGTGGTCGTGGTCATTGCCGAGGTGGTTAAGGTTTAAAGGGATCTAGTCAAAAGCTTTGACCAACCGAAAACTAAGCAATTATAGCTGAAGATCACCAGTGGCCGCATCTACATCTTTAAGATAATTAAACATAGGCAATCATCCAGCTTTATGTTAAATATATTTCGACTATCTATTAGTCATCATCAGTTCCTTATTCAAATAGAATCATTCTATTTCAATATGGAACTAATGATGACTAATAGATAGTCGAAATATATTTTCCGGGAATAAAACATAAAGCTGGATGATTGCCTATGTTTAATTATTTTAAAGAAATTGTGGCATTGATACTCTTTTATAACTTCACGCTTGCATTTCTTTAAGCAAGGTAACCACTTGAATTGATCCAATTTTACCCATGTAGAGGGAAATGAACTTTGAATTAGTTTCCATGTCGTAGACTAATTAGAAAAAGGAATGAATAGATATTTGACAAAGAAATTGCCTGTAAGTAAATAACATCAGTTTTGATTTGAACGTAGTGTTGGGATAACAAGGACATGATTAAATTTAATAAATCCCAAATTTAAGAAAAAATTCAAACAAAACAGTTGACCAACTAATTTGTGAGATTGGTCTAATTTGTGAAGAGGAAACATTTTAGCTTCACAATACAAGCGCACTAGGATCGGGTGCAAGACAATAGGAAAGAGGCATCACTTCACTTCTCTCGTTACTCTGGGATCTGAACAAATAAATGCATAACATCTGCGACATCAACACTTTTTAATCTTTCAAGTACAGTCAAGAACATTTAATACTTTTAACCGTTGACGTTGATGCGGTACATCTTCTAGCAAAGTTAATTGGATGTTCACAGCACAAGTTTGGTACCGTTTTGTTCGTTTTTTTTTCTTTTATGCATTTTTGTACGGAAATTTTCATCCGCTTGGTTATTGACATGGTATTCAATAATGTATTCGTTGTTGTCAGAATATTCGGTTTTGACCACAAGGTACGAATCAAAAGCATTTTTAACGTTTTTATTTGCAAAAGCGTGTTTTGGCTCGTACTTTGCAGAAAAAAACGGATCTTCAAGCCACAACGTATTCTGTGAAGCACCATATAAATAGCCAAGCGAATGACAATTTCGGACAAAAATGCAGTCGAGAAAAAAATTTACAAAAACCAAACCAACCGCACAAAAACGTACTACGTACACCAGTTTTGAGAAAAAAACGTACAAATCCGTACAAAAACGCATATTGCGTACATTCACATGTACTTTTTTGAAGTTTACTAAAAGATTAGAGATTTCAGAAAAAATAATCTATTGCAATTGATAGAAATATTGGTATTTTTTTAAAGCCTAAATCAGACTTTTTACATAAATTTCTCTCCGTTTATAGATAGCACTTTGTGCATTTTAAACCTTGATTGTCATTTGACCTGAGGAAAGAGACTGGTTTTTTTCACAAATTATAAACACTTGAGTGGTGTGTGCTTTTAGCTTATTTGACAAATTTCTAAAGCCGACTCTATTCAAAATTCAATACAAGTTTATTTTTCTCCAACCTTGAATAGTGTAATTGAAAGGCCTAGGCCAGGGGTGGCCAACCTTTTCAGTCCATGCGCCAAAATTTTTCGCCACACAAACATTCATTTGAAGATGCGCCACACAAACATTCATTTCTTTTCATTGCTCACAAACGTGTAGTAGTATATTTATACTTTGAAGTCAAAACAACGCCATATTCAGGGGTGATCTCCAAAAAAAAAAGGAAAAAAAAAGGTCATCGCCAACATCGCGGCCACGCTAAACATACTGGCCGCGATGATGCAGTTGACCTTTTTTTTTGGAGATCACATCTGAAATGGCAAAAAAGAAATACTGCAGTTATCGCCTGATGCAGCCAAGATACGATCAAGAACTAAACCTTGGCGTACTATTATGCTAACACGCCTTTAGCATCAGTATTTAAGCTTCATTTATTTTCATCTTAAACCTGCAATGCGCCACCTCTAACCATGCAATGCACCAAGTTTGGCGCAATGCGCCACGGTTGGCCACCCCTGGCCTAGGCTATAGTTAACATTTTTTTGTGCTAAATTTGTGGCTGCACTGAGAAATTAGTAGCAGCTTAATGAAAGCAAAATGGCAAATGTTTAGGTCTATTATATAAGCTAACCCTTCTTCCATTTGCATGTCTGTTCAGCAATGGGTCCAGTCTCAGAGATTACTGAACGTTTAATTGCGTGATTGGTCGTGACGCCGCAGTTGCAATAACAAGAGTTTGTTAAAGTGGCAGTTACGTCACGCTAGCGTCAAATGTGATTAAAGAGTTGAAGACAGACTTGAAATATGTCTTAAGTGTCATTTGCTGTCAAAGAAAAGAAGATTTGCTCTCCCAGAAACACAAGGCTTTTTAAAGAATTTTGCCATACTCCATGAAATTATTTTCTTTCCTGCATGCACCCCCAAAATTTTTGCTATTTGGTTGTATTATTTTACCAACCGATTTTCAATTCAATGCATAGTAATAAACAAAGAAGAGACGATTTTATAGGAAATATTTAATCTGCTGAAATGTAGTTATCTCTATTTATTTTGCAATGAAACATGGATAAGATCATAATTTATATGATTTTATCAGTGTATCTTCCACAACAACAATATGATCGCTAAATTTATTATCACTACATATCCTGCCTGTTTAAACTCAAACAAATCGAGACATTCCGAATTTCGTAATGATTTGAATCTACTTAGGCTAATAACTCACGTTTCATTATTATTTATTTATGACTTCAAAATATCAAGTGCTTGGCTTTCGGTAACAAAACGTAAGCCTTTTTAAAATCGTTTACAACGTCTTGCTTGGTGCCACAACGAGGAGGGAATTTGGAAGTAATGTGTGATCTCCAACGCAAAACATGATGCCAAACCAACTAATAGTTTTCAATCCGAATAACATTCAGACAAAAGGAAAACTTCTTTTTCGATCATTTTTATAAAAATGATGCCTATATGCAGATATTTTTCTGACGACGCTTTAATGCTCATTCTTTTAGTACTTGATTACATAACATTTTGTATTTAATGCTCTTTGATGTCGCAAAGTATAATTTGAACAATATCGCTTTGACTAAATGCTGTTGCCAATATGTCGTGATTTCCCACTTACACGAGTGTGGCGCAAATCTTGTTTAATCTGTTCTATGACATCCGGAATGTGACACCGTTTTCGTGAATATAAAAAACAAATTTTAAAATTACCCTGCACTTGCAAAGGACTTCAAATTCACCATGCACTTGCAACGGACATTGAAATAAAATTAAATGGAATACATTTAAGCCACATTTTTACAAGTACACTCTTGACAAAGAATGCCACAGTATTTGGACTGCCGCTAGCCAAATTGTTTAGAACAGTAGAATCATCAATTACAAAGTAAAAATGGCAGGAAGCCACTCACTTGATTGAAATATTGTTTTATAACGAGTAATCACTGCTACGTTATGACTAACAAATTGTGACGTTAAAATGCAATTGAAAAATAACAAGACATAGTTTTAATAGTTTTATTTTTCATGGACGTGTTTTTGAAATATAAGTTTTAGGAAAGATTTTATTTGGTTTTTGAAAATAAGGTTTTTCAGCATCTTTTCGTAAGATGTTGTGATTAAATTTAAATTTTTTCTTGCTCAAGATTTTTCATTTGTTTACGGCAAAAAAATTGCAAGCTAGCAGATTTGTATTATTCCTAAACCAAGAACAAATCCTTTCGAAATGCTGAGATCATGATTTTTTCATAGATTTGTAGGTGTAGAAAATATTTTGGTTGTGAAATTATTAATGATCACAATATTTAAAGACTAAGTGAGCCTTCAATAAAGAGTACGAACGAGGTGGTTGAATGTTAAAAACAATAATCTCTGAGATGGCCTATTAAGACTGAATAGAGAGATGTAATAGGTCTTTTAACTGGTTGAGGAAAGGTTTTTAAACTGACTGAAGAAGAATAGTCTCCATGGTCGTGTGAGTGTAAGAGCATCTCTTACTACAAATACAGCTCTTTCGTGCTGTAACTAGTAAATTGGGGTATCTCTTGTCATACAATGAAATTACAGTGTATTTGAATTGAATGAAATTATGTTTAGAGAACTTTACACTCAAAATTTAACTCCTCTTCGGGGAGCAAAATGCACACAGGTAAAAATATTTGGAAATGGAGGGTGTTGAAAGCTTGAAAGAGTTAGATAACACATTTCTTAGCTGCTGATAATACTGTGCTTGGCGCCGTGAGGTGTTGAGTTCAATCAAAACATATGAAGGCCCCAGGCCGTCTGTCTCTTCGCCACCCCATAACGATTCGATAATCGCAATTGTAGCTTTTATTGAAAAATTCGTGCTCCGGGCGTTGAACTTGAAAAAATGTCAATGGTAGACTGGCTATAAATTGGTGATTTTCAATCGACGAGTGATTGAAATCAAATTGTCAGCCATGATTGCCATTGCTTTACGTCGCACCCGCTTGACTATGTTAATGGCTAGAAGTGTTTTGTCAATGTGTGTTTTTGGTGATAATTAACTGAACAGTTGCAGATTCTTTACCCAAACGCTCTTATATTTCTTATGACGAGAAAATTTTTCCAGAAAGTCTTAATGGGCCTACCCTTGTTTAAAATTTTTGACAGACAGGAAAATGATTTCAAAATTAATCACTTTAAATTGATAAACATTTCATTTTTTAAAAGTTAGTTACCACAGCAATACTTTTTTCAATTCTAAAGCTTTGAACTCCAAAATTTTTTAACTTAACTAGGTTTTGAATAATCCTTTTTAAATCCTGGAATAAAAACTCCTGGATCTTTTAAAGTCTTTTAAAGCCACAGCATTACTTTGAAATGTGGTTTTGGATGGGTAATTGCATCCCCAGAATTTACAGTTGCCTGTAGAAAATTGGCATCACATGTCTACTGCATGATTAAAATCGATATTTAAAATTTATTTTGGCTAAAAATTTTTTTCGAAACGTTACTTGGCATCCTTCTTGCAACAGTGGCTGGCTTTTTTAATCTCGACAAGCATCAAAACATTTATGATTGATTGCTTCTGGGTATTCCTGTCGTAGTAAGCGTGATAGCTTGCATAATATTTAAAGTTGTTGTTACGTTCATCAAAGAGCTGTAGCAATTTGTATTTAAGCTTGAAAAAATACATGCATGGAAATAAAAAATTTAGAAGTATATTGCAGGAAGATCAATGAGGAGCTTTATGATTTGTAGTATAAAAGTTACTGTAAATGGACGTTGAGCCCAAGAGCAAGATTATTTTCTCAGTTTGATGTAAATATCAAAGTAGCTTATTGGAAAAAAGCTGTTCAAAATAAACAAAAATTATCGGGTTTTGCAATTTTTTAGATCCAAGAAGCAAATTTTAAAGAATTTTGCTGAGGGAGGAAATAAGGCATTGGTATCACTATCTAAAAGAAGTGTGTCACCATCTGCATGTGTTCGTGTCTTTAGGAAAAGCAGCTATCAAAAAGATTGTCCCTGATTAATTGCAGTGTGCACTCGCTTTAATAACGAATTTCATGAGTAGTTTTAATTTTTCTTATTCTTCTTTGTATGGGCAAGCTCTTTTATTTTGGGAGAAGTATCTTGGATTATAAGCTCTTCATTAGCCTTTTTTGCTAATCCTACGTTAGACTGGGCCACCATGACGGCTAAACTGCTTGGCCTCGCCACCTTTCTGCCACAAAAAATGGAGGCATCCCGTTAAGTGCCTTGCCCAAGGACACAACAAGCTAGCGATCATTCTTATCTTTCCAGAATTCTTTGGTGGTCAATAGAGTTTGATGTAATTATTTTGGATCCCTTATCTTATACAAAACTTTTTTTAAATATCTCTTTTATGCAGAGTTTGTTAAACTTTCACCTCTTATGTAGGAAGAGATTTTGTCTTCAGTGTTACCAAGGTTTAATTAGTTATTGGCCGCGGCATTGTTTCGCGATGGAGTAAGTGGCATAATTATAGTAAAGGACTCCGTGTCCAACGTTCAAAATTAAGTTACAAGTGAAATGGCTGGAAGAAACCTTATGTTTCGGGTTCAAACTATTACAACAAAATGACAGGTGGTTGCTGACTGCACGAGGGTAAACTCTTTTCAGTTTCCTAAGCTCTTAATTTACTTGAGATCGATATGGTAATAAACCTTTTTTTTCACACGTCGCCGAATGTCCAGGCCAACTGTTAAGTCAGAAAAATTGGCTTTGCGTCATGAACCGCACAGTAAACGTACTTTTCAGCCCTCGAAACTCAACCAATTTACTTTTCTCAGAGTTCCATTGCAAGCAGCAAATTTTGCATCCATTTCAATATTTCTTTTAAATTTGTGACAACTCAAATAGAGATTTAACCTTACTTTCTACGCATGGACAAAAAGTGAGTGTGAAAAAGATCCAGTTTGCTCTCGTTGTCATTACTACATGAAACAGAAACTGTCTTTAGATACCAGCAGAAAGTAAATTCAACGGCAAACACATGCACAGTTGCTGCAATGTGTAGATATTACAAAAAAGCTAGAATGCCATTTTTGACTTTTGACTATGCCATTTTTGACTTGATTTGATTAATATAAATTTGATTAATATATCAAATTTGCATGTACCAGTTAACCGAAACAATCGTTTTTATAAATTATTCAAGCTTTAAGGATGGCAAATTTGATATATTTCTGTATTGCTATTTTTGCTTTGTGTCAATATTTCGATGCTTTTGTCCGGTCCAGTCCTCTCTCTGGATCATCTTCTTTCTTTCCGGATTGTCCACTAGCTGCAATGGCTCAAGCCGGCTCTCTATCAGCAGACGAATCATCAACTGAAGAAAAGTTCTCTCAGTGTGGGGAATTCACTTCAGAAAGTAAGTATTATTAAACGAGATTTGTTTATATTTAGTCCTTAGATAAGCTAAGTAAATTAAAATTTTTGATTTATCTAAATAAAGATTGTCTATCAAGCTCAAATTAGATTGTCGGCAGCAATAACTCAGACATATCCCGGCCATCCAGCGCTATAACCTCAAAGCCTAAAAAAAAATAGTTAAGCTCAATTGCCCTAATGAATGCAACGAGAGTAAGAGCGCATATTGTGTTATGTATATTTGAAACCGTAAATATTTACTCACATAACAAAACGAACGGAGAGCATGATAGACTATGCATGACCTCAGCACGGTCTGCTGTCACATATACAGTAACTGCCTTTATAAATAGCGCAAATTTGAACCAAAGCGTGAGTTAAAAAACGAACAATAATTCAGAGCGGTCATACAGCCAAATGCAAAGCAAGATTAAGCTGTGGGTTTGATAGTGGGTAAGATGAACGCTCAAACTGTTCACTTTCTAATGCAGGTTTGCTATTCGATTTAATACGCAACGCTGTCGACAAACCTCATGGATTGCAGAATCACGACATTACTAACTGAACAAAAATCCATGTTTTGCGGTTAAGAGTGTTAATTAAATCTCAGACTAACTTTATTTGCATATACTTTACTTCTAAAATCGATCATTATTTTCAATCTTTTTTTGTTTCAACAGGTGGCGCGAAAGTACGAAGTGGTGATTGGCCGTGGATGGCGTACTTGTATAGTCTTGTTGACTGCCAGTTTCGGTGTTTGGGAACTTTACTTAACAACAGATTTGCCATCACACCAGTCAGTTGTTTCAATGAGTAAGTAGCCGGTTATGGTTGCTCACTGGGTAATAGTTTACGTTTAGCCAACCACCCAACAGCTCGCTCTATTTAAATTGTTTCATAGTTTGATATGGCTAAAATCGTTTTCACAAAAAGCGTCAAATAATCGACAAAAAGAGATCCGCTTTGCGGTGGGCCAAGCTGTTGCGGTCAAAAGCAATACACTTTTTTTTTGTACTCACAAAGTACAATTTACGAGTCTATAAAGCATTTTAGATTACAATAGGCCTATTAGATGTCGAACCGATTCAGCGTTGACTAAATCTTTCGCTTTTCAATAAATCATGTTTTAACTGAAAATATCTAAAAGAGCAAAATATTGTTTAAGAAAGTCAAATCCAGGCAAAAAACAGCCAGATTGTATAGATATTAAAACTTTTTTGCACCTACCTACCACCTGAAAATCGGTCGTAGAAATATGTATTTCCTTGGCTTAACTTCTCAATTTTTGGTTGTTTTGAATTTGTCTTTTCTTTTCCCACAAACAGAGGCAAGGCATGAAACAGATATTTATGTTTACTCAGCTGATTCTAATCAAGAACACGCAGTCCTTTTTAAACCAGTCATGAAAACTAATTGCTGACTTTAGTTGCCCAACCATTAACAAGGTAAAATGCCATTAGAGGGTATGCGAAAATTGTCTATTACAGTCTTACGACGAGCTGGACGAGCAGTAATAATTCTATTAGGAAAGTTCTGCGCAATAACCAAAGGTGTTCGGCAACGAAGTAGTTCCACTTAAGTAAACCACTGAAGTAGTTTTTTCAGTAACGAGCTAAGTTCTTGAGTAGTTTCATTTTGCTTCTTCTATTACCTGTTTATATTAAGCTGAGCAGAAAAAACACTATTTGAACAGTTACAACTTTTACTTAAATAGATGCCAAAGCTTTAATGTCTGTTACATTGGAATGCAGTAGTAGTTGGAAATTTGTTTCGCTTCTGTTTTCTCAACCCAAAAAAAAACTCGACCGTCTGATGAATTCAAGTTTTTGTCTATTGTAAATCCTTCATTAAAGCAAGTCATTTTTGGTTCAAATTTAAAAAACCAACTACCTGGTACCACTGATTAACGCTGACTAGGCAAGATGCAGTGAGTTAACATCAGTGCGCGGTGTTGTCTTAAAGCTTTTTGATTATAAAGTTTTTAGCGCCAAAAATAAATTTAAATATTTTTTTGTGCATAATTTTTTGATGTTGGTTTTGTCTGTACGAGTACATAGTAGTTCGTTTACAAGCTAGCTACTGCTCTTGTCAAGGTTGTAGCCAGAAGAAAGGCCAAGGGAGCAATACTACTTTCTGGAAAGATTTAGAAAAGTGTTATCTTTAGCTAAATTCTTCAGTCTCCTCAAAAAAATTTGTCATCAAATATCTTTTAAATTTGCTTGATACTGTACTGATTTTTACTAAAATTCTGTCGTCACTAAAATAAGGTCATCACTAAAAATGTGATCAAAAGAGGCAAAAGTTTTTGCCCTTCTTCCTTCCAAAATTTTTAGCTGGCAACGCCCTTTAGATTTAGTTTTGACAGATTAAATCATAAATTTCATGAAGATGAAAAGCTTTTTTTAGAAGCAAAAGAACAATGGTCTCATGAGATAACTCCACGTTGAACAGCTTTTAACCGTTAACAAACGTTCCAGCAAAAACACAACAAAACATACAATAATAATTTTGTTGGTGGTACAGAACTTTAATATAGCTTTGAAAAAGCTGTTTGAGCCATAAGCTTTTTGTGACGCTCTTATCATATCGCATCAAAAGGGAAAATCTAGAGTAAGTGTTTTATGTGATTAATTTGAACGTTAGGCAATCAAGACAAGCCAATGATAGCACTAGTATTGTCAAGCGCGCCAAGAAAGTTTGCACGATTTGTGTGGTTGAGATCGGCGTGGATAGGTCAATTGTCTTAACCAATTGTTATCTTAATCTTTCTTGGCGCGCTTTACAAAACTAGCGCTATCATTGGTTTGTCTTGATTGCCCAACGTCCAAATTAATCACATAAAACACTTACTCACTCACTCTAGATTTTCCCTTTTGACGCGATACCGCCACTAATAAGAGCGTCACAAAAAGCTTATGGCTCAAACAGCTTTTTTCAAAGCTATATTAAAACGTACATTCAAATATATTAGTGGTTCCCAACCGGAAAGAAATTTCACCACAGGAGAAATTTTTAACATTTACGAAAGGAATTTTTACATTTCCAAATTACAATTTAATAGTTCAACTTGATTTAATTTTATGACATGTAATAGAAAACTTGTGTTTCAAGTTTATTTCGTGCATTTGCTTAGCTCATTGTGAAATAGAAAAATTTGCTCAAAATGATCACCCACCATCATATGTTACCATACAGCAATCTATTACATCATGCCAATAACCTGCGACCGGTTTCAACCTTATTGGGTCTCATCAGGCGGGGGTGAAAAGCACTCAATAATAAACATGCTGAAAAAACAAATTTGCCATCGGATGCACAAAAATGCAATACAAAACAATATAATACAGCAATACCTATATCATGGGGGTCACATTCAAGGACACACACACATGACATGGACAACAAGTCACATCGGTAAGCCCCAATAGGGGTGTAGGATTATTGTCAAGACTGATTATTTTATAAAATACAGCAGTTGCTAGTTGCTAATTAGTAATTTTCAAGGCAATCTCCTATTAAGAGGGATCTGCCTCCAGCATCAAGATAAAATAGAAAAATTTGCTCAAAAATGATCACCAACATCATACGGTCCCACACAGCAATCTATTATGTCATGTCAATAACCTGCGACCGGTTTGGACCTTATTGGATCTCATTAGGGGGGTGTGAAGAACACTTAATTATTAACATGCTGAAAAAAAATTCTAATTCCAATCTCGGCGAAGACGAACGGATATTAATATAATTGGTTTCTCGCTCTCCCAGCAAGAAAAAAACTCATTTTCATAATTGTTATCATGATAATTAGTGGCATCCGGAAACCTTTAAAAAAATATCAATGCCAAATCGAAAAGTTTCCACAAAAACGTGTTGAACCAAAATTTACAAAGTGTTACTCAAAAGAAAAAAGTCATTAACATAAAATGAGGTGGGTTTTTTTGAAAGTTGGCTAAAAATAGTATCTCCTAAGCAGATCCTTTTTTTGATGGTGACACCACTCCTGCACCATATCCGTAAATCTTTAACTTGGTTGGTAGTGTAAATCAAGCTACAACTGGTAGAGAGGTTTGTACTTTTGCAAATCCCTTCTAGCTCCAGGCATTAGTGTGAGCATTCTCAACTGAAAATTACTGATTTAGAGAGATGCGGGCAAAACTGCTAAAATAAACAAACTTTAATTTCTACTACGTAAGTAGTTGAATTCTTGAATTAAATTCTCGACCACTTTTTTACTTTTACTCAAGTAAATATTCTTTTCCTTACTTTCAACTTTTACTTGAGTATTTTTTTGAGTAAGTGATAGTACTTTTACTCAAGTAGATTTTTTGGCAACTTTAACCATCTCTAGCCGCAATCTCTTCGGCCTTAACAATGAAGCAAAAAAATCAGCGCAATTGCAGTTTATGAGTAGACTAATATGTGACAGAAAATAATGGTCTTCACCAAATTTTTTTCTCAAAAAGTTTGGTTTTGGTAAAATTTTGAGTGGCTTCCAGTAAAACTATTTTATTTATTTTACCTCCAAAAAAGTTAAAATTTTAAGAAACTTCTAAACATATATCTTCACTGGATTGCTTGTTTATGCTCCCTTGATCTTCGGTAAGCAAGTAGTGATCAGCTATTCTAATCTGTTGCAGCATGGGGTAACGCCTCGACTACCATGATGTCACTGCCGTATTTTCAGATTTATTGGATCACAGATTAACAGCTTCAGGGCAATTTTCTGAATGGCTGGTCAATTAAATTGCACTTCAATCAGTTTTGATTAGGTTTAAAACTAAAATTTTTTGAAGAAAATCTAACTAAAAATTTTGAATTTTTTTGCTAATATGGTAGCATACGGTTTTTACCAAACTTTGAAACGACGAATGATGATCAGTTGCAGTCATTATATATAAATGACGTTGTAGAGCCATATCGCTTAAATCAGAACAACGAGGACTAACCGAATTGAAGCTTACCACAATTTGAATCATGGAAAATTAAATTTAAACATCAAACATAAGACTACATGTTGTTTTATAATGTAGATATGGACTTAATGCCTCTCTGTATGGAGCAATTTTTGGAGCAATGCAGACAAGAGTTGATAATTCTCATCAAGTTCACAGACTGCTGACCGCCATTATTCCTCACCCCGGCTTCCACCTGTCACCAGAAATGCATGATGTCGCTATTATTCAAGTGCTTATTTGATAATTCATAATGTATTTACTTTTTTACATATCTCACTCCAGTGCACTTGTCCGGAGATCAAACGATTAATTTACAAATGCAAAACTAGCTTGCGTGTCAGCAATCACAAAACGACAAATCTTCCCAAGCATACTTTTATTTATAAAGATTTATAAAAAATAAATATTTAGACTCAATGCTGTAAATAGGGGTATAAAATATTGTTCAAACTGTTTTGTCTCGAAATTGTGTAAACACTTTACCTTTATAGCAAGTTTCATTGTATTAAAATACAGCTTTTTGAAGAACATTCTCTCACATCGGATTAATTTCTACCACATCTTAGAAGCCTATTTCTTAATATGGTCTTGCTTTCTCTGTAAATGAATTTGCGTTTTTAGGTGTTAAGACCTGTGCGATTCACACCATTTCTTCGACCACTTTGTCTAGCTCCATTCCGAGTTGACATGAATAACCCCAACGCTATCGATTTCAATGAGGGAAACAAATGTTCCGCTCTTGGATGGAGAGGAAGATGCAGATCGAGATGTGAGTTGCATAGTAAACCGTAACATACTTAAGAAAAAGATAAAAAACAACGAAAACATAAAAAAGATACGCCCTCGCCAATTCAAACTTCCTAAAGTATTTGAATAAAAGTTTGAACAAAAATAATAATGAGAAAACTCTAATTTCTAAAAAACGAGGCTAGTTTTTTCTTACGAACCAATTTTATGAGTTTTTTGTCATCCACAAAAATGATTGTGAAACTATGCTATTGTTCATATTTTTTTTACCTTGCTAAAACTTTCTGATGGTTCTTCCACGTACCGCAACTTCATGCTCGCTGTCTCATCTCTAGCCACCCATTGGTTTTGCAGGGATGCTTACAATTTTCGTGAAGTTTTACAAAGACAAAAAAACATTTGTGTTTATGCTTAAAACAACTTCTTTCAGACCAAATTCGAAGCTGTCAGTGCTATTGGAATAATTCATTTCTACTTCAAACATTTCAATCAAGCAGGGAAACTGTCGCAAAACGCACTTTTCTAAGCCTAGAGCCAACGACACAAAGCCCGTGCGGGCAGTCAATTAGCAATCTCGCGATTATAAATTAGCGCTTTGTCGCTCTAAGCTACGTTGCTGTAGGTATCTTTTCTTGTCAGATCTCAATCATTCGTTACAAATGGCAGCACATAAGGAAGAGAGAGACGTTGATATAAATTTTTAATGCTGGACTTTTTCTGTCAGGAAGAAGCATATTGTTTCGTTTGAAATAGATGGTAGCGGAAATCGAGCTACTAAATTGAGTTTGCGGGTCCATATATCCCTTAAATTGTCAAATACTGCTTCTTTTGTTTTGACCTTAAATATGGAAAATAATTTTTCAAGACTGTTCGGAAAGGACAAACGCTGATAACTCCCAAAAATCCGCTAAGCAGTGCTATTGAGTGTTTCAAGGTCAAAAACTGGCAAAAACGTGCGGTTACGGTTTCAACGAAAGGAGTTTTCTGGTGCAGCAATATTTAAAGCACCTACAGACTAATTTTTTATTTGGTGTTGGTGTCAATTGCCGATTCTGTAACAATTAAATTATGGAATGGTTGCAGCAACACACAACTACAGTCAGACTGCAAAAATTTAATGCTTGCAAGCACATAATGAGCACAGCAACAAATTACTTTGCATTAGCACGAAGCATGACAAGCCAAAAAGCAATAACGTGAAGTCACTGAAACTTTGAAATAGAATACATTATACTATCTATTACTCTTGGGTGCTTTTAAATTGGTTGTCAACATACCGCCAATAACAAATCTGCCCTGGCCACACCCAAACCAATTTAATGCCTCAAAAGCAGGATCAATACTCACCAATTTTGGTCAGAGAATGTTGCGAGCGCACGGGAATCAAAAAATTATAACTGATCTTCCTGTCTCTGAAAGAGCTGAAAAGACAAGCCATTTGTTGTACATTTTGCGAAAGATATAGCGCTTTTTGCGAAGGATATATCTGAATACAGCCTCGTTTCAATAGTCTAACGAAAGTTGAATCAACCTATTTGGGACACTCGCAGTGGTTAAAACGCTGACTGCGGTAAGACCATTCTCTACACGCATGAGCCAATGGGCCATTTTTCTGCTGGCCGATATATATGTGGGTTCAAATCTTATTTCCCACATTGTTTTTAACGTTTTAAGAGTCATAAAATCTAAAGGTAGATCTAATCATTAATTCTCTTAATACACAAACCTGAGGAATGCAAAATAAAATAGACTTGGATTTCAAAGCAACTTTTTCTCATGGAAAAAGTAATTCGAAGAGCAACCAAATGTAGCCTATATTTTAGGTAACCTAGGTAGTCTCTCAGCCCTCTAAACAGAAAAAAGTCTCTATAAGAAGTATTTGAACTTAAAATGTTGCATTTTCTTCAAGCCTTACCTTTCACTTAATATTAACCGACTCAATTAAGTTTTACAATTATTCAAAATCTAGTAACAACGACGCATTTGGAAGTGGGTGAGGGGTTCTGTTTTTGCCTGGATCTTAAGCAAACCATTTTTTAAAGCTGTGTTAATTTTTTTAGCTTCTCATGTTCCTTCTTCTAGTTGTTTGAAGCAAGCCCCTCTAACTGTTTTAGCTGATGTTTTGTGTCAAAATATCACGAGATCAGTAAATTCCAACAACTTCCGGCTGTGTGCAAAAGGAGGATTAAATAAAAGAAATAGTGAAGTAAGCACATTTCAGATATCGTTTAAGTTTTTGAAAATTTTTGCAGTTCATGGGGCTTTGCGTATTTATTTCACCAGAATCGCTCAAATTTTTGTGCAATTGTTTACTAAGCGTGTATGCAAGACCACCACTCGTATTTGCCTATTCAATCATCTTGAAGGAATTGCGAACTGTGAGTCATACTACACTGTGTACCATGGTTAATATCACTTGATTTACACTAAATGTGCATTGGAGCATGGGCCACGCTGAAGAGCTAGCTTCCAGTAATATTGCTTGAAGCGCGGGGAAAAGTCAGTTTTTAGGGGATTTGCAACTAGAAGGGAAAGTACAGTACCTTGCTCTGCTGCAACAAACAGATTTGTAGTTATAGCCTTGTCGCCTGAAAAATAATCCTCGTAAAAATGCTATTTTGACAATCTTGGCTCATTTATTTGTCAAATCCTCCTTTGTTTCCTTTGTGGGCTTCGGTATTTCAAGCTTTAATAGAACACGTTAACCATGCATATGAGTATAGATCTAGAAGAATTTTAGGAGATTAACTTTCATCGCTGTAGAAAGCAAATTTTGAGAAAAACTTTCAATTGTGAGAATTGCTCTTTTTGGAATTACGAAAAATTTCGTTTTTTTTTTTATCGAATATTTCTATTGTAAAAACAAATTTAATGATGTAAGACGATATATGTACATGTAAGATGATACATGTAATGTACATGTAAGACGATACATGTAAGACGATACGTGTAAGATGATACATGTAAGACCTTGTGACCACTAGGCTGTGACAGCACTATTGTTCTAGCAGTTGCTAGACTTAGTGCACCTGCGACAACCGCCACTCATTCACGAGTGATACGGCTTCGCAGAGTACTGACAGACCATCCACCAAGTGGATCTAGTATAGATCCCGCAAGTGTGGCGGTCTAAGCTATGCTTTATTAAAAGCCTCTAGCTTCTTGTCGGTCACCAACTGCACTGAAGAGACCTGATAGGTCGAAACAGTGTCACCGTCTGCAGTTTTGCTATGTGCATCGCTAGCCTCTTGCATTACTATAAATTTAATGATATTTCACATGGAAAACTTAATTGATGATGTTTGTTGACTGTTAAGTATTTTCGTTGCCACCTCGTTTAGTATTCAAGAGTTGTCTTATATTGTGTGTTTTTTCAAATTTTTAAGTAGCCACTTAACGTGACAAGTAATTGTCGCAACAGATCACAGGAAACACTTTTCTATATTCTTGTGATCTGTTATCAGAGTTAATCGAGCTCTGATGTTACTCATAGAGCGCTCTGTCAATTAAACCGAGACCACCCTTATGTGCGACATAACAAAAAATAAATTCGAAATGGGTACATACTTTGCTAACTAACATCTTACTCTTTCTCAAATGTTGTTGTTGATCCATCGTTTTTTTAGATTGAGCTTGGTTCACCTCTCGTTTGCCAACATCACGATTCAAATTATTATTTGCATGGAGTTGCCACTAAGATGTCACGTGATGTTGAATCGAATCTGATCTTATTTACTTCAGTAAGTATAACCTGCTCCTGTTCGGTAATGTATATTAAAAACAAATAATACCGTTTTTGAACTAGACATCAAAGCAAAAAAAGATGGATTCAGGAAACATTAAGTGGCTTTTTTCTCTTTTTTTTCTAAATCCTTTCTAAAAACGTTCGTTCTTCCTCTCTGAAAATGATCAAGTTAAATATTAGTAGGCTATAGTCAGCCGACGTTCCGATGATGACTTTCTAAAGGTTTTTTATTACAGATACGGAAATTAAGAATCAACATTTGGTTAATTGGAGTTCTTCAAAGTTTTTGAAGAGAATGTTATAAATATTTTTTGTTTTGTTGGTTGGGTGTGTACTTCATTTTGTCAGATGTTAATGCGATGAACTTGATTTGTTGGCCTATATAAAACCTAAGCTCGTATATACACGCAGTGGCGTAAGTAACTACGATATGGCGTTTTGACCTTAAACTGAACCATGAAAAAATGACAACGACAAGTTTTGGCGTTCCACTTTTAAAATCAAAGATCATTAAGAATCAAATTCATTTATTACTACGCTACTTTATGTAGGCCTAAGATATCTTACCGACTGTCTATCAATTATGTTGTAACTACACCTTCTTTGTTAATAGGACAAGTAAAAAGAAAAAAAATAACGAAAAAATTACCTCATACTTCAATATATTTTAAGTAAGATGATAAAATCTACTACCTTATTTTCAAGATCTTGCCAGTTTCATGAGTTTCAATGTAAAGTTGTAGCATCCTAAATTGGATGAAATGAGTTTGACCGCAGTTTACAACTAATTTTGTAGAAATAAACTAAGCTGATAAGAAGTTAAGCGAGAGTTGACCAAATCCAAAGTTTGAGAAAAATTAAAAAAACGCTCCTGTGTGAAATCATTCCCTATGTTGAAAAATTTTTCGCTATTTTGTTGAAAGAAAGTTGATTTGTATACCAGAATAAGGTCAAAAAATTTTGGCAAAGTCACGGTCTTTTTCTGGCCATTTCTTCTTTGTTGCGAACATGCTTGGGCGCTAGCACAAAGACGTAATCATGGACTTGAGATCACAAGTATGTTAACGAGAATGGCTGTACTAAGTCATGATATAAGCTTACTATTCGATGGCTTATTTTCGTAATAAAAGAAGACGATGAAAAATAATCGAGAATAATGGCACAAGCCCATTGTAGTAGGAGATAGACGGATGCAGATGACAATAAGCAGTCTATATTTTGACATCCTTTCCTACTTTGCCGCAGTGCCTCCAGGATATTTATTGAAAGAAACCCAAAATAGAATCAGGATGAGGAGCACATGGATTATGCCCTCTAAATAGCATCAACTTGATTCCCGTTTACTGCACATTTTGTTTTGTAACAAAAATTAGCTATGTCGAATAATAGTCAATTTTAAACCACTTTTAATTGCTGCTCTTACTAATGCTTCTTGGGTGAAGTCAATACAGCCGGCTGAACCGATATTCTTTATTCTAAAGCTACCTAACCGGGGCCCTGAGACTGACGCTGGCTCAGCCGGCTAAACTAACAAAAAATAGCTCATTAGATTTATTACGATTTAAGTTCGGTCGAACTGGACGATTTAAAATATTTATGATAGGCTACAGGAAAGTTTCTGTTAAGATTTCAATGTATTACATGAATAAAGTTGCTTTTTTATATTTTGCTTAAATGTCATCATTCAGCCCGAATCAAGCCCAATTTAATCATAAAATAAATATTAAGAAAGGTTGTAAAAAGTCTCCTGAACTAGTTTTTATTTGACTTAATGTGTTATTGTTGGCCATATTCTGTTTGATAATGATAATTCTTCTGAGACTTTTGTTGGTTGTTTGTTTTTGAAGGATCGAAAATTTACTGTATTCAAATAAAAGTTAATCATTTCTAAGTCTACTTTAAGGCAAATTAATACTTCTATCAAGCCGATCCATGATAAAATTAGTAATCGCAAAACCGTTGGTCATTTAAAAAT
Organism: Trididemnum clinides; assembly: GCA_963675345.1. Taxonomy (NCBI): domain Eukaryota; kingdom Metazoa; phylum Chordata; class Ascidiacea; order Aplousobranchia; family Didemnidae; genus Trididemnum; species Trididemnum clinides. The sequence continues at coordinate 23,258,873 of OY776284.1, read as the reverse complement.
ACGTTTTTTCGAAGGGAAGAGGAAAAAAGAAAGTTTTATTTGATATTGGTCCTAAGGAAAATGTCACTGGCCAAAAGTTAGTAGGCCTACAGCAAGCCTTCATTCTCTGAAGAAAAATAGGTAGTTTTTACACCGTTTGGGGCTGAGCCATCAATAGCTTCTTCTGTGAAATAATTATCTATTTCTACAGAGCAGTACATATTTAAAAGAAGATTGGCTGCGATCGATCACTTTTCTAAAAAAAGGAGCGCAAATATAGCTGTTTGTAAGCGTTTTTAAAACGAGTGGAGAGCTAAAAATCATCGAGTTTTCTTTGCTAATATCTTTTATTACAGAATGGTTTTTACGTAGGACAGTCACCAAATGTTAAAATGGCTGTGGTAGAATTCGAATTCACAGCACTTCTGTTAGTGTCAAGTTTTCCTTCTAGTTGAGCGAGAGAAAGGGTAGTTTGTACAGCTACATACATTTTGCTTTAACAAACTTTTCTTTAAGCTTAATTTGAATCGTCTACAAAACTTCCATGGCGCTATTATTCGGCTAGAAATATGAAAGTAGAACAAAAGATCGATCCATTTTTATCTTTTTTGATTTTGCTTTAAGAGTAAATTTGCTACTTTACAAGAACTTGTCGGGTTTTGTGACTGATGACAAGCAAAGTTTCAGGTGGTTACTGTAGACCTGCTTGCTCCATCAAGATTGCCATCACATCTAAGCAGAAATGTAGGAATTAGATTCAGCTTCTAGTTGCACCGACAGACGATGCTGACACGAGTCTCATAAGTGGTTGTCCTCCTTCTCTGCGTATGACCTGATGTTCTATTTGCAAGTCTTATGTCAGATCGGGCCGCCACGGCTGGTAGACTGCTTGACTCCACCACCTGTCTCCCATTAAATGATGGAGATATGCAGTTGATTGCCTTACGCAAGGACACAGCAAGCGAATTTGCAGACTTTTTTTCCTTATCATTCCTTTCTTGCAGAGTATCAAACCTGAAACCTGCGAATACCGTTTTTAATTTCTTCGGTATGACTTGACAAGGGAAGCCAGTTTTGCCGTCTGCAAAACGGACGCTCCAGCTATTAGGCTAGTGCGTCGATTACACGTAGCTGTGAACGTAAATGAAACACTTTTGTAACATGACAGCTAACTAGATAAATTTTATATTTGAATTTGAACATGTTGTGATTGAAATAAATATAATTAGGAAGCAACCACTTGGTAACGGTTTTTATTGATAGGCTTACAAAGCAAGAACAATTGCTTGGTATTTGCCCATAATTTTGCATCAAACTAGTTTTTAAATCCTTCCCCTCCCTATAAACTTGCTAAGATTCTGGTACTAGTTTTAGGTCGGGTCAAATGTAATTGCTGAACTCTAAATTGTTGTTATCTCAATGCTATAAAACTGCATGGATGTTATTCAAAATATTTTTCTTTTTAAAGTTGGTTGGAAATGTGTTGAGAAAGGCAATCGGATGCTTTCAAAAAGTTGTCTACGCTAAAAACCTAAAAATAGTTTAAACAAAAATATATTTACTTAAGTGGGAGTAATTATGAAAGTATTAAAGATATCAAAGAATTATTTGTTTAACCTGATGGTTGAGATTTAATGATAAGTAGATTTTCTTTGTCAACACTATTCAACTGAGCCAATCTATTGTCTGGACATGACAAAACATGGGTGCGTCATGTCGATGAAGATTACAACGTGTGTGATAATCTCGACTAAGTTGTAAGTAAAAGTGATAACAGATAGCATAGAAGTAGCGAAAAAGATTGAGATTTTTGATGGCACCATTTATCCTTTTTGAAGGAAGGCATTTTTTAGTGCTTAACGATACACCTGCGCCTAGCCAGAATTGTAGTAAAACGGGTCTATTCAAAACTATCATGGTGCAATTGTTGGGTATCTCTCTGAAAAAAAGGTTACAATAATCTTTTAGGTGCTTTTGTGACAAATTTGTTGGATATCTGTAGAAAAATAACATCTTTATTTCATTTTGAGGCAAAGCGTAATATAACTCCTTGAGATTGCACATTTGACGATACCTAATGACCGTTTTTTACTTTGACATGGTTTAAATCAAATGACATTCTGATAAGAACCAATAGTGAACTAACCAAGGTTTTCAAACCGAAAGCAATGCTATAACTCTGTTTAAAGCAATTTGTTGATGTCACATCCAAGAGAAAAAACAGTTGCATTTTGGCTGATCAATAATAACTGTTGGTGCAGACTTTAATGCTGTTATGCCGACGATTAAAATTCCAACCTATATGCTCGATAGAGAGGATAAAAGAAATTTGTTACTTCGGATGAAATTAGGAACCTTTGGAGCCACTCATCATCAAGAGGAGAAAAAAGATGACAAATTTTTTGTTCAAGGAAAAGCCGTTGTAAGTTATAAGCTTGCAAGAGATTAACTAAGATGTTGTTTTTTGAGGAAGCCTATTGTGTTGAAAAATCTGTTTCAAACATTTCGTCATACACGATTTACGTTGTTACTTTTGAACAGATTAAACCGAGTTTTAAACTAGTTTTTATTTGGTTTGAAGTTCAACTCACTGACCTTTGCAAAGCTAACAAGTGTTAATATTGTGCTGGTTAGTGGCAGTTAAAGCCATGTTTTTGAGCAAACAAAACTCTCTGTCACAGTCTCTAAGAAAAGTTTTCCAAGGCGGTGCATAACTGGTTTAAGGCCCCTAAAACTTCAAAAATTATTTTAAATACTGTAAAAAATTTTGAGGATAATTAATGAGCGTTAGAAATACAACAAATTTTGTGATCCCGCTATAAATCTTGAGCTCTAAAGTGGTGTACTTACTGGACCCTTCTCTTACTCCCTGCTCTTTGGTCAAAGGTTTAAACTGTGAAACACTGACTTCTAGAGAAGTCGTAAGGTCCACACTTTAGGGGTAAGATAGAAAAGTTTGCCCCTTCTAAGTATGAGAAATTTTGTTTACTTGCTCAGAAAATTTTCTCGTTTAGATACCTAAAAACTAGTGAATAAAACTTTATAATTTTGTTTCAAACCTCCTTCAGCACGTGATTTTTGAATAGCTTAGACCTTCAGTTGTGATTGGTAGCTTGTAAAGCCACTTGTCGCTTATTAACCATCCATGATAGAACACAAAGCTGGTGAATTAGTATTGCTTAGTTTTTTTGCAGGTCCATAAACAACGGAAAAAAGTGTCGCCTCAAATTCCAGATTACGGTCGAGGACAATTTCTGAACAATACCCCTGGCAAAAAGGGGGTGTCTGGTAAGTTGTTTATTGGTAATCGTCAAATAGAGATTAGTAAGAACAAAATATCAAAATGATTGAAGACATCAAGACCGACCAAAAATCATCAATGCAAACATTAAAAAGAATTCATGGCTTTTTTACGTTATTATCAATTATAGATGCAAGAAAAATAATTCAGCCAGTAGTGATTTCGGGGACACAAAATTTTGTGTCCACTGTTTGCATGCATTTTTCATAAGCCACACTGCACTACATTGCGTCCGCAGAATTTCAGCCACAGCTCGCACCGCACTGCGCTGCAACTGGACTAAAGCTATAATATGATTTTCAGAGAATAAGTTATTTTTGTTTGTAATACACATAGCATTAGTATGGTGCTGGCTAAGTCAGAGGTCGGCAACCTTTGACATTTAAGAGCCATTTGCACCCGGTTTACAGGCGAAGTAAAACAATTAAAGAGCAAATACTTTTTAAGATCTATACCATTAAGTGCAATTCTGTGTGTGGGTGAATGTGTGCTTTAATTCCACAAAAAATACTTAATGTACAAGCATGAAACTTGGCACGATTGATCACCACCTCGGAGTAAATGTAACAAGAGGGCTCGTAATGTCATGATGATGTCATAATCAAAGATAATTTTTTAATTTGCATTTCTTGTCCAGGTAAAACCGGTTTTTGCTCAAAAAAAGTCAGCCCTCAACTTACCTATTTACAACTTTTACCCTCAAATTTACAACATAACAAATATCAAGGCTTTTCTGACTTGAGAGCATTTTAGAAGAAGATGGCATGTTAAGTCGACAATTTAATACAGTCTGAAAAATCTATACCGCAATTGGTTCCTGCTTTCATTAAGCACCATCAGATGGACTCACGTTTTAACCAGGCGCCCTTTGGCCCTGCTTTTCTCTTTCAAACCTGCGTGCCATTGGGCTTCCATTGGTCAAATGAAGAATTTCCACTAAATCGATATTTCTAACCCGACGTAACTGACTAGTATTCCTCCCGGCCGACGCTGGTTGAACCGGCTGATAATGCTTTTAATTTAGTGAGTTACCTAAATTTTCTAGCAACTTTTCCAATCTTAATCTGCCTGAATTAGACATGCAGTAGAGCAGATTGATTGAGGTGATAGGACACTCGGATTTATGCAAAATTTTTCTTGAAGCTGCTGAACGCTTTATGCGGCACAATTAACCAAAACTGCACGGCATCAGCAGCGTAGGCTGCGCGGTTGACATCACCGCCTGCCATGGGCGTCCGCTGAGGTAGGGGAGCAAAGGGGGCGTTTCCCCCTGACTCTTTGGTTGTAACAGAATTGAACTAAACATTGAATAAAATTTTGAAAAAACACTAAAAATCGCATTGATGGTCCCCTGAAAAAATTTCAGGGGACGCCCCTGCCACCAGCCGGGCAAGTGAAAAAAGAGATTGAAAAAACAAAAAGTAAAAGAGTGGAGCGATAACCGATTTCATAAAAGAGCGCTACAGTTCTTTAAAGGAAAACAGAAGCGGCGTTTCTACTTCGCGCTCCATTGAACAAAACGGCCCTTCCTTATTCGCTTCAAAGAGTGGAACGTGCTCACGTCCACCTGTGGTTATTGACCTCATGATCTACAGTATGCTGAAGAAGCTGCTTTGGCTCAAAGGTTTTTTTCCAACATCTTTGTCAACAGGACCAGATTTACCAAGAGTCGAAAAACAGCGACAATCAACTTCTGAAAGCATTTACGTAGCGTCTATTTGCCGGCTGGCAAAAAAGGAAATTACAATTGTTTTCGCCACTAATAATATCTTGAACTACGTAGACCTAGAGACGGCTGTGGCATAAGAGATATGACTTTTTTTGAAGAGTTGTTTTATTTTTTTTATGAAGAGCAAAGAAATCTCGACAAACGTAATAAGTTGAATTTTACCTTAAGTACCACAAATAAAAAATACGTTTCAAAAGCTATAAACCCAATTTCGTCTCACTTCCGTTGATTGGGAAAGCTCTTTGCGGTGGAGCTGGATGTTTTACATTTTTGTCGTCCTTCGGTACGAAGGGCAGGTGGAGTTTCCTATGGACAGTGATCAACGGCATCATAAGTTTTAATCACTTATTTAGGCTATTGTGAGACACAGACATCCTATATCAAACTATTATTACGTTGGTGATTGCAGACCTGGTTCCAAAGTTGCCACGTTCTAAAATCCACACCATCAGCAAAAAAAAACTAGATCTAAAAAATATCAAATAGTAATTGAATATTTTGAACAGTTTCGCAACAAGTCGTTCTGTAATAGCGTTTCTTTTGCTTCTAGACCAGTTTGTCCTGCAACATAACAGGTAAAGGCTGTGGACCGACATTTTCGATTTCATACATTAGAGATTTCGTACAGCAAATTATTGCTGAGCATTTTGTCCGCAGGCACTTGTACAGCCAATAAATATTAGAGCTTGAACGCGGAAATTCCGCGACGCTCCACTTTAGTAAAAGCACTCTGGTTTTCTTTTAATGCGGAACCGGTAATTTAATGGTAATTCATAACATTAAATATAATATAATTTGTAGTGATAAAAAAGATTATTAGTTTTTCTGCAGTTTTGTTTTAAAAGGAGAAATATTAACGACTACTTTTTTAAGAGAGTTTGTCCTTTTACGCATTAGTACAGACGAATCCGGTTAATTGCATTACGGATAATTGCATTACGGATAATTGCATAATATGTTTTATTGCATATGAGTTGTAAATCCCAAACCTATTTGTTTGTTTATACTAATTTCAGATAAACTCATAATCCGCTTTATCACATAAAATAGTTTGGCAAGTTCACTATGCAAATAATCGGATTCGACTATATTATAATTTAATTAATTGCTTCACTGTTATTGAGAACAGGTTTTGCTGGTTGAAGACATTTTTTGTTACAATGTTTTTTGTTGGCAGAATGTTAGCTGTAGGCAGTATGCTAGCTTACCGACACTTTTAAATGCCTGCATAGAAATGCAATTTTTCTGTATCCTCTTAACCCTAGAAATACCGGATATTTTTTCTTCAAGAACTACCAAAGGGGTCAATTGACCCTAGCACTTAATATTGCTTGAAAACAATTTCCTGTACACTTTGTTTTTGAAATAATCCTGATTTAATGGTATCTGAAATCTGTTTGTAACAAAGGAATTCAATTGCGTGATAAAACGGTATTTAATTAACCCTTTAGACGGAATTGCTAGTTGACATCTTATTGAAAAAAAAGTTATTAAAAGAAGGTTTGTAAGCCGTGCTTTTGGCTATAGGTCGTACTCAGGGAAAGAATTACTGAAAAACAGAATAAGATGCTTGCAATTACCTGCTGGAAGTGCTACAGATTGATTCTCAGATACGACAATTAATTCTCAGATAAAACAGGAAAGATAGCATTCAGGGTTGTCACAAAGTAGTAAACTCGCATCGACCATGTCAAAAGCTATTGTGTAGCATTGTGGCAGTATTCATTCATTTTAGGTTAGACCATGTTGGTAGAGATAGGCGTATAAGCTAAACAATAACCTTTGTAAAAATTGGCATAAAGAATAACCTAGTCTAATTTGAACATAAATTGATATTCCTTTAGCTTTTAGAAACTGTTGCAGCACAACCAAGGCCAGCATGTCGAATATATTTCAAGTTGGCAAAACTTATGACCCTAGAGAAGTTTTGACATTGCTTGCAGCAGATGTTGATTCTGACGAAGAAGATTTTGATGAAAGCAACTTTATTATAACAGATCAGGAGAACAGCTCTCAAGATGATGAGGATGAGTGTGCTGAAAATGAATCTCTGGAAAACGAAAATCTTCACCCACCAAACAGTAACAGCGAAAGTATATTGAGCAGGGACGGAACTATTTGGGAAAATCGACCGCCGAATGCCAATGGCAGAACCAGCAGGCGTAACATTATTCGAACCAGACCAGGAACAAAACAATTTATTCTTGATAGAGTTGATACGGCACTGGATGTTTTCAAAGAACTGTGGGGTCACCAAAACTTCGAATGCATTTTACGGTTCACAAAGGCTGAAGCTCTTAGGCAGGGAAATACTACATTTTCTATCTCTAAGCAAGAATTAGATGCATTTTTTGGGCTTTGTCTTCTTCGTGGGGTATTCAAAGGAAGAAACGAGCCACTATCAAGCTTTTGGGAATCAGATCATGGACGAGCCATCTTTCGTGAAACAATGTCAAGAAATAAGTTTCAATCTATTCTTAGATACATTCGATTTGATGATAAAAATTCCAGACCAATTCGCCGAAGAATAGACAAGTTTGCTGCAATTCGAGAATTATGGAATTCAGTGATGGATAATTGCCAGAAGTCGTATTTTCCTCATGCTGATGTAACAGTAGATGAGCAACTTTTTCCATGTCGATCGAGGTTAGTCCGTATTTTTGATAAACAATATTTATTATTATTATTATTATCATCTCCGCATAGTCATTTATTTTAATTTATTGACAAATACAACTTGAAATATCCAGTGACAATCTTTATACAAATGTCTTTTTTATATACGAAAACAATTTTTATGATGCTATTTGATTTTTAGGTGTCCGTTTATTCAGTATATACCCCAAAAACCAGCAAAATTTGGGATAAAATTCTGGATGCTCTGTGATGCCACAACGTACTACGTTTTACGAGCTTTCCCTTACGTCGGCAAAGAAGAAGATCGAGCTTCGACTGGGCTTGGTGAATTTGTGACATTGTCGTTATTGGAGCCTTACCAAAATGCAGGTCTGAATGTAACTTGTGACAATTTTTTTACATCCTTGTCTCTTGCAAAAAAACTTTTGCAACAACATACAACAATAGTGGGTACCATCAGAGGACATCGAAGAGAAATTCCGAATGAAATCCGCTTTGAAAAAGATGCTGCTCTTTATTGATCCAATTTTTTCTTTACATTGCCACCAGAGAGCATCATGATACTCAGCTACAAAGCAAAGAAAAACAAGGTAGTATTCTTGCTTTCCTCTGAACATAAGACAGTAGAAGTTCATGAGGGGGAGAAGAGAAAGCCAAAAGCAATTTTGGACTACAACAAAAACAAAGGTGGAGTTGACACTGCAGATGAAATGCTTCGGTCATATTCTAGTAAAGCTTCATCTAGGAGATGGCCTTTGGCAGCATTTTTCAATCTGCTGGATATTGTGTCACTAAATACGTACTTGATATGTAGGATATTACCTTGTCTGCCCAAAACCGACGTCAATTTTTAATCAAGTTGGGAGAAGAGCTTTGTGCTTCAGAACGGAGTCGCCGGCATGAAATGCCCCATTTGCTTCGATTCAAACGAATTCGCGATAGAGCTGATGAAGATTTACCACCGGCTAAAAGAACGAAGTGCAGTATTTGCAATTCTAACAAAACTCGCACGAAGTGTGGAAACTGCTCTCGCTATGTTTGCGGCACATGCTCAACACCAATGTGCAAAGACTGCATCAATCTGGAACAAGAATAAACTTTTTGGGAGTTTTGTACAAGAAAGTAGCCGTGAGGGTCAATTGACCCCTTTGGTAGTTGGCGTAAAACTGGATAAAAATGCACTGTTTTTTCGTCGAATTTTTGTGTTATTCAATTGGAGTGTGTAATAACCCAAATAAAGAAAAGTCAAAAAATCTCAACCTCCTATGTTATCTATGTTTTGTTTATTTTAGAAAAAATAAAGCAAAAAGGGTCAATTGACCCCTTTGGGAGTTCTAGGGTTAACAACCTAGAATTGTGAGAGTTTTACAGAGCAACTTTAGATTTCAGATGCTTTGCTGCTACAGTCAGTCGTGAGCTATTACTAAGGATTGGTGGGATGACGAGAAATATTTTTCCTACATCAGTTTTACTGGTGCCTGTCTACATTTTTGTACTTTTGATCTGACAGCCATTTGAAACGTTGAGCATTGCTTATTTAGATCTTCAGATTTTATCAATTTAGTGTAAACACTGTGAAGCTTTTTATTCGCATTTCACTACATGCATCTTGTTTGCTTCAATCAAATTGTTTGGCAATAGATGGTGTTCTTGCAATTTGTCGGAGCAAGGGGATGTCTTGATTGATGAAAAGATTAAAGTTAATTGCGGTCTTTATACTAAATAAATTGATTATTTACCCTGCTGATATACCGTTATGCTACCGAGAAATTTTTTAATCTTTAATATTTCCCTATTTTCATTTTTGTTTCATTGATCTTTCAGCTTTACTCTGTTTTAGTCACAAGGATATTTAATAGGTAGTGCATAGGATATCCTCTCTGTAAAATTTCTGTAAAAGTTTATGTGCTGCTTGAAATAAGGCGGTACAATCATGCTGACCTTAAACGCAGTAATCTGCTTAATAAGACAATCACTGACGACAGGCACAGTGTTGACGTTGCTTCTGAGCTATAGTGGCGAAAATATCAGTAGTTTGAGAAGTCTTCCTTTCTACGTTTTTGTGTAGTTTTCCTTTTTATGCTTTGTAAAGTAAAAAGTTGTTCCTTTCTCTGTTTTGGTAAAGTTTTTCTCACGCAGAAAACGTAATTTCAGGAGGTACATTGCTTTTGTTCAGTGCAAAGATTCACGATACCAACAGTCAAATAGATTACTTTATTAACTGTAAAAATATCTAACTTATCGTGAAACATTGACTCTTTTATTTCGGCTTGGGCTCCCTTTTAGGGCCCCCGTTTCCAGTCCGATAAGCTATTTGAGCGCTTTGAAATAGTGGTAATAAATACCTGGATATTCCTGGTTCTGAATATTCCTAATTTTGCGTGTTTCTAATTCTGCATAGTCCTAATTCAGCGCATTCCTTCTTCTGTATATTCATAAACCCGGATATTATTTACACTGCGTATTGCTAATTTTGTATCTATAATCTATACATCAATAACATTCTGATCTAACATTGAAATTGTTGCTTGATTTAATCTGTTAGAATAAATTGATTTATTCCCTAGCTTTGCATTGAAGACGGCAACGTAGAAACAACTGTTATCCTCGCAAGCGTGGTTCTTTGGCATTATCTATCAAAATTTTCCAAAACATTTGTCTAAAAATCAAGTCTTTAAAAATTTTTAAAGAAATTCTGCCCGCAAAAATATTTTTAAGCTTTGGTGGCTGGGCTTCACGAACCTGTGATTTCTAGAAAAACTAAGTTTTTTAGTACATTTTCGCTGTTCTTTGATAGCATAGTTCTTTGGCAATATCTATTAAATATTTCAAAAAGATTTATTTAAAATGAAGTCTCTAACAATTTTAAAAGGTAGCGTACTCTAAGCAAAAAGATCGGTAATAACCCTAAAAGAAATGGGGATAAAGATGGTTTTGTTTTATCTTTTGCAACAAAACATTGTGGTCCATCTACATGTTGTACAAATTTTGATGCAATTTCTTCTGCAGCGAGGAATAAGCCAGCGCAGACGGTTGATTTGATATTCTCAACCTCGACATTACTGATGGGGCCTTTGTGTTGCAATAACTTAACTGCAAGTGTTTTATTCTGGGTTAGTTTGCACTTTGCCTGGCTGCCTTCATGCCACGTCAAAGCAACATGCGCTCTGCCAGAGACTTTCGGTAATACAAAAAAACATACAGTTGCAAAAAGTCATAAATAGTGGTCCTAATATTCCATCGGTTATTCCATCATTTCGGTGCCGCCCCTCCCCAACCGACAACTTTGAAATAATGCTTTTATCCACTTCGTAAAATAAACAAATAAAACTTTTTGAAATCGTTTTGTGACTGCTGCTATCCCAGTAACACGGTTTGGGGGAAAGGTCTTAGCGCACAGCGCAAACTCAACCGCGGTATCAAAAGGCGCTCAATAATAATACAAACGCGAAAAAATCCGATTGATCATGTAAGAATGGCGTCGATACTGCGACAGGTTTTCTAGAATTATTAAATAATTATAAACAAATAGCCAAACCTCACACTTAATTTGGATACAAAATATAAAGGAGAGAATGATTAAAGTAGCAAATAGCGATGGCATTAAGCTTTAACAGTACGACAATAAATGATAATAATTATGCGAGAGAAGTATAGAGAAGCACTTTACTTTATAAGCAGTTAAGCTTATGGGTTTTTAATTGAGATTTAGCAAGATTTGCCGCAAGAGATCTGGCAAGGTTACACCTCACGACGACGATCAGTCTTCTGATACATGTGTCACAGGCGGACGGCTAGGACCTTCCCCGCACTGTTGTCTATCCAAACGATTAAAATCAAACAGTGAAATACAAATGGGTATATTGAAAGCAAACGATAAAAACTTTCAACAGACCAGCGCGGGAAAATTGACTGAATTTTATCTTCCGAACGATTGAATAGCACCAAAATCAAAATCAAAATAACCAATCCAAATGTCACTTCTTTTTTTTAAATAGAAAATTACTAAAACCCTAAAGCCAAGCGTTTTCGTGTTTAGGTCAGGAAAATGAATAATAGATAACAAAGTGCGATAAGCAAAACGTGCAAAGGCTGTTGTTTGCAGAGCGGCAGTTCGACTCCCAGCGAATTCAGTCAAACAACACTTGTTAAAAAAGAGCGTTGATGTGATATCAAGATGTACGGTATTATTACTGATACTATTAACGTTTTGATTTCATCACAAATTATTCAATAAGAATTACACGATAAGGCAACAATAAGCACCCGTTGGTAACAATAAATTCGGTAGTTTATGATATGTACACGTACTAACTGTATGCGATTTCTCGAAATGATTCAAAATTCATAGCACAGATTTACACTTTGACCATATTTTTGATTTTGAGAAGACATAAAATGACTGAGGTGCCGCAGTTTTATAGTGCTACAAATCTTTCAGATTCTCACGCGATCACATGGAAGTAGACAATGAAAACTTCACAGAATTGGTTGTCCTAGATCTGTTTTTCTCAACCTTTTATGTGCCGTGGCCTATTTCAAAGTGCCACAAATTTTTGTGGCCCACTTCCATAAGAACTTTGATGAAATAATTACAATGTCACTGGGATAAGCATAAGATATCATGCCAGCGAAGTTGACCTCCAAGAAAAAAGAACAAGTCAGTGAAGTTGATCTACAAACAAAAAAAGGTCATTGCGTCTCTAGTTCACAGGCATTGGTTCCACCCGACTGTGGCTTATTAATGGGCCATGACCCACCGGTTGAGAACTACTGTCCTAGATATTATTTCTTAGAATTGCTCACAGCATCAAGACACGAATTATAAATGTAGGTCTCCAGCAGCTATATAAGGTTGATGTAGAAAGAGGCCTTGCAGTTTTACTAGTGTGAGAATCAGTTCTAATTAAAATTCTCTTGAAACAATTTTATCTGTAACACGTTGGTTGTTTCAATTGTGGGTAAGGCCAGTTTCTAAGTACCAAACAGGACAAGCAAGACGTAGCAAGGAATTGGAGAAATTTTGGGAGAAATATAGCCCAACTGCGCAACCAACGATTTGTTTCCAGGCTCAATCGATTTTCCTCAAAAAAAGGAACTTTTGATTTTGAAACGACAACGTTGATGTCAAAAACATTTTAACTTTGTATTGCTGCCCTCAAAAATATCAATTGGATGAAGCCGGTGCAGCCTGTTGAACCGGTATTTTCAGCCTCGACATTATTGATTGGGCCCTGCCATTATAATAATGAGTATATACGAGTACCAGGACCAGGCAACTGGCTGCGTTTGTAGCAGGACCAAGCAACATGCGCGCAGCCAGAGGGTTTAGGTCGAACAAAAAGGTATGCAATTAGGAAAATGTGGTAAGTAGTAGTCCTAATATTTAACATTTTCGCTGCTACTCAATGGGTGAAACCCACACAGTGGCTCAAACCGATATTGTTAACCCCAACTCAATGATGGGGGTCCTGAGGGCGACGCCGGTAGAGCCGGCTAGTCACTAATAAAACTTAATTTAAACACCATGACTCAAATGATAATGGTTAACATCAACATTTTTGTTTTGGTAAATAGCACTGGCGAAAGAAAGACATAAAACAGCACAAATTAATGCATTTATTTCAAACTTTACATAGCATTTGAAAGGTGATCATCAGTTTGAAAAGAAATTAATGGTTACTCAAATACTTAGTGTGTTTTGATTTAGGCATTGTATGTTGCTCAAAACAAACTGCGAGAATGCTTTTAAGGCCGAGCAGGTGATGTTTCGCAAATAAAAATTAGTCGTTCGCTTCACCTAGGAGCTGCTAAAATCTTGTTTGTCAGCAAGCATTTTGGCTTTTCGTGTTAAGAAAAAATGGCAGAAGGAAGTTCACTACACTCACATGATATGGTAAATCAAACAGATGGTAGTCAGGGATTGCAAATCTCTGGTTGGAGGCTGCTTCGCAGGGTTAGGGTACTCCTAAATCAAGTCTTGAGAATAAATCTACCTGAATGAGCTGTCTTAAAACAACTACTTCACACCCTAATAAACTTTTTTGTTTTCAAGGATTTACAACGAAAAAATTGTCAGTTCATCCTATGGCTGAGGAAGATAAAACTTATTCACAAAAAAGGAGAGGAATACACGCTGAACAATTTCAAACATTTCCAAAAGCAATGAGAACAACGCACAAACGAACGCCAAAAATTAGAAATGGTGGTTTGAAAGAAGATGAGGCGGTAAATTCAAAGAAAGGAAAAAAAGCGCTAAAAAAAGAAAAAATGACAAAAGGCGTCTTAGCACAACAAGATTGGTCGGAGATACATTTCCAAAGTCCTACTGAAGAAAAGGAAACTGTCGGTCCATTGATATCGGTGGGGGAAAGCGACAAAGACGAAATGTATGTCTGGCTGTATTTACTCACAACCGTAGCAGATCTGCAAAAGTATGAAACTAGGTTATCATTCAAAAACGACAAAGCCCTTCCATCACTGCTTGAAATAGTAGGCTTACCATATTTTTGTGATTGAAAAACTGGACACTTAAGAACAACAAGCCTTATCCGTGGGTTTACTGTATCTGACGAGGCAAAAACTCGGACATACCTTTTGATTGTGAATAAACTTACACGGGCCGGGAGTTGCTGATTAATCTACACATTGGCTTTGGATTTTAAAGCATTTCACCCAGAATGGAGGTGACTCTCAAAAAAAAAGGTCAACACTTGTAATGCTGCCACGATTGTGTCACTCGTGGTCCAAAACGTCATCAGGCTAGAGTTAGCTTTTATAATTTCGCTGAAGTGAATTTCTGGGACCTTTTTCCTGACCAGGACTAACGTTTTAATTGGGACGTATGATAGGTCTAGCTATACTGGCTGACTGAATGCCAACTGGGACTTTTGGTTGACTGATCGGGGCGAAGCCTAAAAACCGGGTCACTCCTGGGTAAAAGGGAATGCATAAATAAGCCTGAAGCGGGACGTATGATAAGCCTGTGCAATATGGGTCAATGAAATGCCTATACCTTTACAGTTTATTGAAAAATCTCGTAATACCTAATATCCTATTCCAATAGCACTAAATTTAATTTGGCTAAATACGAGTTAATGTCCTCTATTGTACATTTTCCGCAATGATCTCTGGCCTCGTAACAAACCTATTTTACTCTTCTAATTAGTGGATAAAAAACATTGCCTTTAACTGGACTGTTTTATTTTAAGAGACCAATATCGAAGTCATCACAGTAGATCGGGTTCTGTTGCAAGTACTTGGTCGTTTTCACCAGAAAAGTCTCAAAACAGAGGTGGAATAGTACGACGACGTAGCAAAAAATGGAAAAGCAGTGTAATGGCAAAGCTATTTTTACAATAGACCTGTTCTAGGCTTCAAAGCACAAATTTTTTCATATGCGCAATCCAACTTTTATCAGATTTTGAATACTTGCTTGGTTAGTTGTTGACAACTATGCGATTGAAATACATAGTATCAGCAATCAAAAAGTGAGACTGCGACTGATGCTATGAAAAAAAACAATGTAATGCTTCAATATTGTCTTTGTGCGTTAAGACAACACCAGTTTCTTCATTTAGTTCAGTAAAATATTAAGCCGACCCAAGCAAGATTAGGAGGAAGCACAGGATGTTCGAGCACCAATATATTATGCTGAGGATAGTTTTTTAGAAAACAGCTTACGAATTGGAGAAAATTGAAAATTCGTTTTATAATAGGGGGCCTGTAAAAGTGGGTGCATCAGTGCTCCGTCTGGGCTCAATCCGGCCCATAGCCACCTCCTGGATTTAAAAAAATTTGTCCACCGTTAGATTGTGCATTATTCAACAATCTTTGCTGCAAAAGGTGCAACCATGGTTCAGAGATTAACCATAAGACGAAGTATATTGTACGGTATAACACACAATCAAACATTAGGTTTTGCGAGCAACATGTGACTATGGTATTCATCTTTCTACAGGAAAAAGACAGATCAGTCCGAAGATCATCAAATATTATTCAACAAGATGTGAAAGCTTTGTTTAAATTCCGTGAAGACCCGAACAAAAAGCCGAAGCAACTTTATTTTGAATACCCGGTAGGTTTGTTCTTGATGTAGTCCAGAATGACTTATTCTTTCTTGTCTAAATGATGAGGCATGCCCAAATAAACTAGAGGCTATTTGCATCACGACTATATCCGAATTTTAAGTTGATGTGGTGTCCAACATCCAACTTCGTAAGTATGCGAAATAGCTATTTTTATAGAACAATATTATATATTTTTATAGCTATTTTATAGAACATTTTTATAGAACAACAGGGTTGCAATAGTTCTACAAAATACGTTCTCAGCAATCAGTGTGAGAAAATACCCCTCATCGAACACTTTTGTGGATTTGTTGTAATTGAGAAAATAAAACAGAGTGTATAAAAGTAAAATTGCCTGCCTGCTGAGCCACTTAACGTGGCTACCCTGGCCATCACGGGGGTATTTGCATCTAGGCACAGTTAAAATCTTAATCCTATAAATAAATGTACATGTAACCTGTTTCAACGTCGGAAACTTTGGAAATGCAGATTTCCAAAGTTTTGTTTCATTTAAATATTCTTTGGTATGGATCCAATTTTGGGTTTGAAATAAACATTTCTACACAACATGCTAATCAGGGAGTCAAAAGTTGAGCTCGAAAAATAAATCTAGAACAGTTGTCTGCTTGACATTTTTAGTACGTTATTAAACAGAAATGATTTTTGACCTACTTACGAACTTCGCAATATCACACTTAAGCAAGCTTTTTTCCTGTTGTTGTTATGATAACCCCTCCTCTTTCTCGGGAAGGAAATACGGCACGAACGGCAATTTAGGTTCATGTCGTCAACCTAATTGAAATTAGGCTAGGGGAAAGGTGGCAACCCATTTCGAACCAGTCATGAGTGACTGGTAGCCCCACCACCACCAACAAAGCGGACTGCCATTATCAACGCGGACTGCAATTTACGACATGCTGGATTAGCAAAGCTTTTTTCTTCGCTCTATACGATGTTCTTGCAACATCCTGATAGCAACATAACCTGTTGATCTACCTTGCTGTGCATGTGTAGAAGCGAGTAGAAAAAGTTTATGTTGTCTGTGGTTTTCCTGTCTCAGATGTCGAAACTTATTTGACTGATATAGGCTGAATGGTACTAAAGAATTCATTTGGACTCATCATTGACAGTGAAAGTTTTCTAACCAATGATGATGCGTCTGTTTAGACCTATTAGAAACACTTTAAACCAGCTTTTCCTCTACTATTGTGCCTTGACACATTAGTGTGCCATGAAGAATGTGAGGCGTGCTATGAATGTACAGTTAGAAAGAACATGACCTGGCAGGAGCACAACGAAATAATTAAACTAAGACAAAAACATCGTTAAAAGCTTAGCTTTGCTGATTTAGTTTTGGATTGTTTCGGTTCACTAATTCATGAGTATGAGCTCATGCTAACCGACACGATGGCGTAGTGGTCAAAGCGTCCGCTTCGCAGTCGACAGATCTGGGTTTCATTTCTCAAGTCAAGTCATACCTAAAGACTTTACAAAATGATATTCACAGCTTCCCTGTTCGACGCTCAGCACAAATGGAATAGTGTGGAGAACGAACCAGGAAGCTTGCTTGTTGTGTCCTCGGGTAAAGACACTTAATGGGATGCCTCTGTCTTTATGTGGCAAATAGGTAGTGGAGCCAAGCAGTCTGCCAGTCAAACTGACCGCTAGGAAAACAGGCTAATGAGACGCTCATAATCTAAAATGCTTCTCCAAAAAAATGAAAGATCATGCCCATTCGAAGAAGATGAAGAAGTCCATGCTCTGTTTTGATGACTTTTATCTCACTATACCACCGCGACGAGTAGACTTCTTGTTCCCACAACCAGTCTGACACATAAAGGTGGAGAAACCCTGGTAAATGCCTCATCCAAGGACATAGCTAGCAAACTCGTTGGCTTTTTCTCAACACTACCTCTTTCGTGTTAAGCACCAAGCAAAAAAGCTGTAAATACAATCTTTTAAAAATCTTTTGCTTTGCTTCGATCAACGTATTAAACACAGGTCTGCTTCCTCTGAGGTGGGCAGTCCAATCACTACACCACCGCGCCAGTTTGAGGATAATCGCTAAAAAGGACTTCTCCATTGCCTCAAAGAGCTATTTTTGCTCTACTTCTTTTCTCCACAACGTGCCTATGTCAGCTGTTCCAACATTTCCGTAACGGGCTTTTCCAGCATGACTATAATAAAAACTGAAAAAAAGAGAAACTTAGAGCAGTAAATTGAAGTAGATCTTCGTGTGAGTCTGTCCTCAAATTCTACAAGAATCTTAACCAAACAGGCTCAGATTTTACTCTTAAGTCATTAAATTGAGATAAAAACCAAATTAAAGTTACACTCAATTATTCAATTAAAGTTATCACTAATAAGTTTTTTGAAATGCTTTTGCGGAGGCGTACCTCATATCTTTTTTATGCAAATTATGAGCAGTGGCTCTCAAAAGATTGAGAAACACTCCTTAAAACAATAGGAACTTTTTTATTCATTTCGAAAATCCAATATTCAGATTCTAAACTCCTTATTTTCATTAAAAGATTATCTTTGATTGGAGTCGTAAATATGTGCCGAATATAACTACTGTAGCTGCACTCCACCGAGCTTTAGACTCGGTTTTTCATGTGCTGAAACAAAGTGACATCTTTGTTTTTGGGCAGGGTGTTGATCTCACCCATGTCGACGTTCAAGAGGCCATTGAGAAAGTGATTTCCGATGCATTCGTGGAAAGGAAAGTTGTTTCAGTTCAATTTGAAAATGTGAATGTCAAGGACGGAAAAATAGTTAGAGATAACCGGTAGGCGGTGGTATTTTTAGGGTTTGCTACATTTTGGTGAGTCTTGAAAAACTCTACCCTAGAATTTCAAACAGCCATCAGACACTAGTCAATAAGCAAGCAGACCTTTTTTCTTTTAAACGAGTTACTGGTAGTGTTGTGGGGACAAACCGCCCAATTTTTCCTCTCCCCCAGTGATTGTACTGGCAGTAGGCTATTTGGGAATATCATTAGTAAAGAAGAAGAAACAAATATTTAGCTTAATTAGGCGTAACAACAAATTATCTTTTGTTCCCAGATCGTTCGAGCTCAAAGGAAAATAGATAGAGGTGTAGGATTTCATGTTTTTCCTCGTACTGCTGCATTTTTACAAAATCATTTGTTTTTAAAGGTGGCACGTGAAAGTTAGCGACTTCAAAACTAAATCGAAACTTCTTGATTGTGGAATCGAATTAAGGAGACCCAGACAGAATGAAGTTAGAATTCAATAAAATTTTGCAACTTCTATGAATTTTCTTTTTCTTTCTCAAAGTTCTTGTTTGAATTTTGCGATATCTATTTATTGTTGTTGTCGTATGTCTAGAATGGCAATCAACTTTTGACAGGGGTTAACCACAAGAAAAAATTAAATAAATGGTTATAGGGTTTTAAAAAAGAAATGAGAAATGATGTTTTTGCGTGTTTGAAAATTAACCTAAACACTTTCCTGGGAGTAGCTTCCCATTAATTTGACTTTGATTAATCATTGATTGCATTTGCGTGGTTACTGCAATTGACAATTACTTTATTATTGACGAAGATGTCGGTTTACTTTTGCAAGGTAGCAGGAATAAGTCGTAAATCATTTTGCATTTTGTAAAACATTTTTAGAGCCATGAAATCTTGTTTAATTGTAATAAATCTGCCATGGCTTTTGAAACACTATAGGATTTGAGTGGAATTATTTTAATGAAAGTCAAACAATTCTGTTTTTTACGAGACTAGCCACAGATTACATAAGAAATTGTTAATAGATTTCGGGTGTTTTGTACGCAAAGAACTTATCGGCTGTTAGAGAATATTAGCCGCTCAGTCCGGCGTTTCCTGGCGGAGATATAAATCAGTTACGTCGATTTACGAAAAAGCGGTCTTGGTCTTAAGATCGTTTTTTCAAGGTCTTGGTCTCAAGCCTTGAAGGTCTCGAAAATATTCTGGTTTTAAGACCAAAAGGTCTTAAAGATCACTGCTGTACTTCGAAATGTCTCAAGACCGTGTTTATTTCTAGAGCGATTGTGTTAAATCATTCCAGACTAAAAAGTTTTCAAAAAAATTTACGATGATCAAAATAGAGATGTAGTGTTATCTAGAAGCAAATCCGAGTCTTTGTTTGGCAGTTGTAAAGGACGGCTGTTCGCAGGCGAGACCGTGCGATCGCGAAATACTAAAGTAGATTTCTTTTGCGTGACGTCGTGCGGCAGGTAGAAAAGAAGCTCTTGGCGATTTGCAGGTGTGACTGTGCCGTGGGAAGTTTAAAGCTTCTTTCGTGTGAAATCGAGAGAAGAACATTGATTTTTGCTTATCAGCTTATCGGCTATCGAGACCTTCGCCCATATCTGGGCAAAACAAATCGCTTTTACGAGGTGTGAAATGGAATCAACAAAACAACATCAGAGAATAAATTTTTTTCACAACGTTTGAAGTGGTGGTTGGTATCTTCGGAGCTCCGTGCTTAAACAAAAAATCGATGATTGGAAAGTGCGAGCCATCACAATAAAATGAGAAGTTTGTGAAAAAACAAAGAAGTGTCGTACTTTTAATTAATTAAATGTGGTCGTTTGATAGATCGCCTGATAGGCCTTTTCATAAAGTAGTGTCAGCGCTGGCGGAATGACTTGTCGGACACACAGAAACAGACTTTCTGCTACGATGTTAATTGCTACCTATACTGAAATTTTTCAAGCGCAATGAAAGTAAAGTCTAAACCGATTTCATTCTGAATTCTTTTTGATTGATTACCCAGTTTTATTTTTTTGCTGTGATGATTGGTGATATTTTGCTTCTATACGTAATAAAAAAATATGCAGCATTGATGTTGAGCTTGTCTGATATTACAATACCAATTTGTGAATGTGAAAAATAAGAATAATATGTAAAGATGTGTGATAATGCGAAGTGCAGTAAAGTGGTTGCATGTAAAGAATAAGAGTGCAGTAATTCGGTTTGCAGTTAATGACGTGACTGATTTCTCGCACAAGCAGCTGGTAAATTCATCAATGCAATTTGTTATTGTAGATCGAACCATTTTCAATTATCTTTATCAATAAAAGAAGTAAAATTCTTTGCACCAAAATGCACTGCACGTTTATTTGTTAATATTTGTGGAAAATAGACACCGACAGCCCTATAAAATTTGATAACCTAAATATTGCTGTTGGCTTGAGTACGTTGTTTTTGTTTAATAGGTTTCTAAGTTTCAAGCTGTGGTGCCAACGTGATTTAAACGTCATTAGACGCATTTTGCGCAAATTTAGATTTTACTAAACAAACCACAACGTGTTTAGAGATTTACACTTATAGTTTGCAATTGCTCTCCACTTTGTTATATCGTAGTAATCTAGTAGCCATTGACCATACATATAAACATATCTTTGATATTTGGCTCATGCAAAATTATGGTCTTGGTTTTTGTCCGTAAGTGGTGTTGGGTCCTAAGTGGTCTTGACTGAGGGGTCTTCGTTTTAGTCTTGGCGTACATGGTCTTGGTCTTGAAAAAAAATGAGGTCTTGGATTTGCTGCTTGTGGTCTTGACTACATCACTGCCCCAATGCTTCTGATCCCAATCATTGTACTTTCAATTAAGAATGGCTTTACTCACAAACTGTCTACTATTTCACAAATTCTATCCGTTTCTTCCAATAAGCATAGGGGTACAAAAGACTAAGTTTGGTGTAGGCGGCGAAATTGGTTTTGACTTAGAATTACAGAAATAGGTTATTTAATGGCAGGTTTATCTTACGACTTGGTGCAACCACCTGATAATGATATTTGTGACACCAAGTTTCTTGGTTGAACATATGTGCCTTGGTGCCAAAATAAATCACAAGGAGCCATACTTACCTCCAAACGTCTTGCACCCCAATCACTCTCTTGGCCTAACAGCCTTTTTTGAAAAAAATTTCCTTCATCACATATTTGATAACTATGATTTCACACATGGATGTAAACATACCAATTTTTTTCCGTTGATTTTCCCAAACGACCGTTGACAATTTTTTTACTTTTGTGGGTCTGTACCTGCCTTCTCCTAAACTTTATCATTTTGAGGGGACAAAAACCTCCATATATTGCTACTACTTTATCTACTTCCCTTGAGATTATTGTTTAGAACCACTCTGTGTGTCTTTTTCTTAGATATTAGAACTTGTGTTGAAAGTAGAACAGTGCTTTTTAACCTTTTTGCCATCGCGGAACCCCTAATGTACTTTCGCGTTTGTCACGGAACTCCCTCAAACAAAAACTTAGAAATCACAAATTGCTTGTAGGAAAATCAAATACTTTGTTACTACACTTCAAAAAATAATTAAACACTTCAACAAATAAACAGTTATCACAAGTTTCTTCACTACTTACAAAACCACTTTTACAACAGCTAACCTATGCTTCTCAGACCTAAACCCTATGACCACATATTACAGCTCTCGACAATAACCTGTCGTCACAACAACAAATCACGCAGTATAGCACGGATTTTCCCTCTCTATCCTCAGCTAACTCTGCCTTTGAGTTAACTTTATAACTCTAATCATCAATATGGACCTTCTGTCCGACCCCAAAACACGTATTGTTTCTAATCTTTGTGAATAGTGAAGATCGAAATTTCTATCGTATATACAGTATATAAAGCGAGCAAAATTGAACTGCACCAATCAACAGCCGCCTCAACGTGGTGGTGCAGTCCCAAACCCGTTTGGGTTGGGTCGAAATGGCTGCTGGCTTTCCTAGGGTCCCAGTTACCCCGCGACTCTCCTCATACAAACCATTTTTTTGTCGTGCTGCCCCCTGAGTGACCGCAGAAGGGCAGCACGCAACCTCTTCAAAATAGGTCGCCTGTCTTCTCTTTTCTCCTACCTTTCTCTTGCCCATCTTCTCATTCTTCTCCTTCTCCTGATGAACGGCAACATTTATCCTAACCCTTGTCCCGTCTTTCCCTGCTCAGTGTGCGCTGAAAATGTGACCTGGCGTAGTAGGTCAGTGCAATGCTGCTCCAAATGTGTTCATTTAAAGTGCTCACTACTCTCCTTTTCCAGATTCAGAGCTCTTGGCAGCTCTCACTCTTGGAGCTTTCTTTCCTGCTGCGTCCCTGCTTTTTCTGGAGATCCCACACCTACCAGCACTGTTTTTCTTCTTTAACAAACTTTCTCTAGTTTGTATACCTCCAATGCTCAATCTGGCCCCTTCTCTGCTAATGCAGCGCTCCCATTTCACCCTCGCCTTCAAACCTCTTATTCTCTTTCCACCCACTTCGTATCTTCTCTCTCTGCACCCTCACCACCCTCTCATACTCCTGGCTGTTTCTCTTTATCTCCAGCTTCCTCTTCCCCCCTGACTCCCTCAGGGTTTTTCAATGGAATGGTGGGGTCTCCGAGATAGGCACACTGAACTTCTACACTTTATTTCGTCTGATCCCGTTGACCTTATCTGTATCCAGGAATCTAATCCTAACTTATCTTCCTCTTTCCAGATCCCTGGATTCTCTGCTCTGTGATCTGATCGCACCCACTCCCGGTCTAGTATTTTTTCTACTGATGTCACATACGCTAGGGGCGGCATCATTATTTTGGTGAGGCAGGGCTTGCCCTTCTTCCTCTCTTTTTTCGCTTGACCCTTACTCTGATTATGTAGGGGTCAACATCTCTCTAAACGACTCCTCCTCGCTCTCATTGCTTAATGTTTATGCTTCCCCTATTCACTCTTCTCCGATAGATAGCAGAACCAATTCTTTTTCTTCTTCCATTCTTCCCTCCTCCAGGAATCTCTTTAATCTGGGGAACTTCAGTTGCCATCACCCCCTCTGGGACTCGAAAGATACTTCCGACCTTCGGTGGGAGGAAGTATTCGATTGGGTCATCTCCTCTGACTTCCTCCCCTCAATGGCTCTAACATACCTACTCTTCTCCATCGCTCCTTTGGCAGTCGCTCCTCCCCTGACATCTTCTTTGCTCCCTCCTCACTCTCCTTCTCTTGCTCCTGGGTTTTGATCACCTACTAATTCTACTAACCGTCCCTCATTCTCCGGTTTTTCGCCCCTACAAACGTCTCCCTTCCTTTAATTTTCAGAAAGCTTGTTGGGATGATTTTGCTGTTTACTTTGACTCTCACTGTTCTTCTGCAGAGGAATACTCGTCTCTTTCTTTTTCCTCTGCTGCTGTTCTCTTTACTTTTCTGACAGTTAATGCCCTTTTTACGACCTGATGCTCTTGACTGACAGGTCTGTTCTTTTTTATTTTGGCAAAGGGCGGCTCTGGCGTACTTGCCAACTGCTCTCTCTCTCTCTCTCTCTCTCTCTCTCTCTGTGGCACTGAGGCCACCTTTTCTTTTCAGCAGGCTTAGTATGCTCAAGTTTTTCCGCTAAAGCTTAGGCCATCCTGCATGCTCTTTGCTGGTCTCGGCAGCAATAACAAGTCTGCCACTTCTCTTATCTTCTCCTTCTATCTGACTCTCGCTCTGCCCTCTCTTCCATCTATTCTTTTACCTCAATCTCTCTGGCAGATTTGGCAGGAACTGCTTTCTCTTTCCTCTTATTCTATCAGGCTACAATGGGTTCCCGGACACTCGTTTCTCCCGGGGGACGATGCGGCTGATGAGTTGGTCAGACGGGGAGCGCTACTCGTGCCCTCCGAAATCCCATGTAGTCTCTCTCCTCTTATGTCTCGTATCCACTCTTCTCTTTTTTTCGGACTAGATGCGTACTAGGGGCCCCATGGTCTTCTACCATGCCCCCATACCTGGAAAGGGGTCGGATAACAACAACATCAACAAAATTGAAATTGCCAGACGCACTATTTCGTAACAAAGAGAGTTAGCAAATTTAGACGTTCTTAAAGTGGTAACCAGAATTACATCACAATCTGCAACTTGCTATCATAAGATTCCATTACTAACTATTTATATACACGAACACCACTACATATAACAAATCAATACACTGAAATAAGAAATAAATACTAATAATAAACGAAAATCTTTACGGTTCTGTGAAGGAGCCGGTTCCCTCACGGAACACAACTGCATGTTTTGCGAAACCCTTGTTGAAGAGCACTGATGTGGAATGATCAAATTCTTTCCGTCGTGAGTAATTTCTTTTTCAAGGTTTTTAACCCCCTAACCAAAGTCAATAAAATTGAATCAAATCATCATTTTATTAGCTACCTTTTATTGTCCAAACTACCTTTTTCTTACCCGTAATCGATATAAAATGTGATGCTAGTTGTACTTTTTCCTGTTCTCTCGCGCTACTGATATCGCACGTTCATTCAGACTTCACAGTTTAATCAACATCCGGAAATGGACAAACATTTTTCGCCAAGTTACTCTTTAAGTCAAATAACCCGTGTGGAAGCGGAAGGGGTAGAATTTTCGCGCTTCCGCTTTCACAGAAAAAGAACCGCTTCCGCTTCCGCTTCCAGCTTCCACTTCCACTTACCTGGCTTAAATACTGTCTGAGATATTATTCTAAGTAATGATTAGGGCCATTTTTTTATGACCTAAAAAATCGAAAAATATGACTTTATTTTTTGAAATATATGACAATATATGACTTTATTTTTAGAGCATCATATTTTGCTAATCTCATAATTAGCAAGTCGAATGCAAGTGTTTTGGGTATATTTTGAAGAAAAACACGGTCGATCAGTGATGTATTAACACGTCTATTTCACTTGAAAATCATCAACTCATCAGTGTCACTCAAGTTCAAATGTCTTATGCATTTAATCAATAGGCTAAGCATTGAAATATAGTTTCATGTAGTGTACAATGTTAGCATCTGCAAAATTTCTGCTTGCACGAAGGAATGATTTCAAAAGGGAAAACGACCGCTCCACAGATGCTGAAGTAGGCTGACATTGCAACAATTTTGCATACAATGCTGGTGGAATATCTGGCCTACTTAGCTCCACAATGATTTTTACATCATTTTTTTCGTAGCGCTTTTTTATGTACTTTTTCAGCTGCAGAGGGTCACTTCCAAAACCTAGAGAGTTGATATCTTCATAGGCCTTTTGTATTGTGTATGTAGAATTTTCCATTTTGAGAATTAGCAGCAGCATTGCGGGCAGTAAAGTTCATCTTTTGGAGTGACTGTGAACTCCTTGAAGTCTTTTATAATCGATCGGACCTTTCTCGCATCGGAAACTTATATTTTTGGCATGCTCACTTCACAATATATAGTCCTTTCACTAAACAAAAAATAGCAGATAGCACTTCGATCTGACTTGAGTTTTATCATTCTGTTCAAAGTGTCATCTATTTTGTTGCTATTGCTAGTACTGACATAGAGATGGAACAGCTTACTCCTGCTATGAGTTTCACTAAAGCTAACTTTTGACAATATTTACTAAAATTTAGATAGGCTTTAGTAACTAGATCAGCATTAAACTTAAGGAATTGAATGGTCAGAAAATAGTCACTACCAGTACCAACATTCTGGAGCAGGGCTTCTCAAACTTTTTTGCTCTGCGACCCCCATTAGTCGCCACTTTAAAAAAGTATTTCTGTGCAACCTCATTGTATACGAGTATACCTTCACCTTAATGACAAATTAACCACTGACGCGATGGCGTAGTGGTTAGAGCGTCCCCTTCGCAGTCGGTAGACCTGGGGTTCATTCCCCTTGTCGAGTCATACCAAAAGACTTTAAAAAATGGCATCCGCAGCTTCCCTGCTTGGCGCTTGGCATTTATGGGAGGTTGTGGAGAACAAGCCGGCAAGTTCGCTTGTTGTGTCCTTGGGCAAGGCACTTAACGGGACGCCTCCGCCTTTATGTGGAAGACAGGTGGCCCATAAACCTCAAAAAAGGCAACTCCCAAGCGAGTGCGGACCTCCCGTCCAAAGTATAGCGATACAATTCGCTTTCTCGTGAATGGAGGATAAATATGGCAAATAAAACAAAAAACAAAACAAATAATGACACTAAGACGTAACTTCCCATTGTGAATTTAAAGTGAAATTCCTTCAGTCAGGCATTTGCTGTCTAGGCAGTAAAAGTATCTAGGACTCTAGGTAAACTACTTTTGCCATGCATTGCAAAATAATGTACTGTATTACTGTGTATTGCAAAATAATGTTGCTGGACAACGTTACAATAGAAATTGTCATCAAATAAAGAGCGGAATCATAAGGCTACACTTAAGAATAAAAGCACTGCTATCAAATACTTCAGGAAACTCTGCATTGAAACTTTCATTGCCTTCCTTATTTGGTGTATAGACCCACTTATCAAATATTAATGTCTGTAGGATCTGTTTACACTGCATGGACAAAGTTACGGGGGTTAATCTTTGCATTTTAAAGTAAAAATGAAAGGTCATATTTTATGACCAAATGCAGAAAATATGACTTTTTATGACTTTATAACTTCTTCAATACACCCCGTAACAAAGTAATTTTTGTATTATTATTGGTTTCATAGCTTTTTGTACCACAAAAAAAATATGACTTTAATGACTTTTACTCGCCCTAGTAATAATAGCCTACCATTATATGGTAATCCTATTTCGTAAACTGAATAATGTATGATGCCATAATACAACTAAATTATCAATCGTGTATACTTCTTTTTGATAATTCAGCAGTTGCAAATCTACATTGTAGAGTAGACGGTAGCCTACCTTGTCATGCTAAATTCAGTCAGTGAAATATCTGAATGGATTAAGGCAGCTATTAGTCAGTTTGTTAAAGTGGTAGAGCGGTATATGTAAACTTCGTAAAGCAATCTAGAATAGACCTAATCTTATAACTGACTAAGCTTATGTTTTCATCGTGTTGCAGTGCCTGCGTAGCTAAATAAAAAATTTAGATAACCAAATGGCGGGAAAAAAAGATAGCATATTGATGAAATGCAATTGAAACACCAGTTTTGCATTAACTTATAAGGGTGGGGGGCGTAAAGCCGGGAACCATCGCTCAAGGGAGGCGCGGTACCAAAAAGGTTAAGAACGCTGGTTTAAAGGGTTCAGTCAAAACAGTGCTTTTTTAATCTGTTCTGGCAAAAGCAGTGACAACAAGTTGGTGTCAACACACAGAAATTGCTAAAACTGCAAGTAACTCTTGCCTGATCAGATCTCATTAGTTAAAACAGTCTGCCGTTACCTGCGATACGTAATGATTGTAAAACAAGAATGCTTGGAATTCGTGTTTTTTTCTAATGGTCAAAAACGGAAACCAGTTGATAGTGTTGCTAATTTTAAAAGAATTTTGAAAACCCATTTATTTGACTTAAAAGTTGCGTCTTCATTATTTCGTAAAGAATTTTCATAGTTTTTTTGCACTGTGTAATTGTGATATAAAAAATTATTGACCTACTACCTGATCTTTATATTGATATTGTTAGTGGTTTTATTTCAGAAAGTATGTGTGTGTGTGTGTGTGTTTACCCCTCCTCTTCCTTGGGATGGAGGTACGGCATGAACGGTAATTCAGGTTAATGCCGTCAACCTAATTGATATTAGGCTAGGGGAAGATGGCAGCCCATTTCGAACCAGTCTTGAGTGACTGGTAGCCCCACCACCAACAAGGCGAACTGCCACTGGTGGGTACCCAAGAGTCGTCTGACATGCTGGGTTAGCAACTTCACAATTATAATCCGGTAAAGTACGGGTGGGGCCACCTGTCTGCCACATAAAGGTGGAGGCGTCTCGTTAAGTGCCTTGCCCAAGGACACAACAAGCAAGCTTGCCGGCTTGTTCTCCACACTATCCCTTTTTTATGCTGAGCGCCAAGCAGGGAAGCTGTGAATACCATTTTTTAAAGTCTTTTGGTATGACTCGACTTAGGGAATGAACCCCAGGTCTACCGACTACAATGTGGACGCTCTAACCACTGCACCATCGCGCCGGTCTTTCAGAAAGTATCGCAAAAAAGATTTGACAAATGAGCCTTTCTTGCTGCATTTTACTCTAATTTCCAAACCAATGCAGCTGCGACTTCTCTATAGAAAGATGTTGCGAGATTTTCAAATTTCGATTGTCATACACCTTCCGTTTTTCTTAAAAATCCCATCTCTGCTGCTTGCATTGTAAATCGAGCTCTTTCGGTCATTACCCATGCTTTATAATCAAGATGAGATAGCAACAAAAACTGATTTGAAGTTTAAAAGCTTAGGATGTTCAATACTTAACAGCTTGAACGTTGCATCTCACATATTACTGCACTTGTGATAACTCAAATATGTTTTTGATCTGCCAATCGTCAATTAAAAAATGTATTTAAGCAAGCAGTGAATCCACTGATAGTGATAGGCTTACCAAGCAATTCAAGCGGACTGTGGAAACCTAAAAATTCTGAAGCAGGTCTGGATATTTTTTATGCTTACCCTCAATGTCTCTGCTGTAAGTCTGGAAGAAAATATGCAATAAGTATTTATGAAAACAACGTTCAGGATTTGAAAAGCTGGAAGAAAATAAGTAAACTTGAAAACCGCTCTACATGCAATCTGGGAATCTTTCAACATTCAATAAATCAAACGTTTCAACAATCTAAGCACAAAAGCAAATTATATGTAATTGCCAATATTTCAAATTGCTTTATATACAAACAAGCAAACTCCAAGATTGACTTTCAATTTTGATCGTAAATTTACAAAACATGGCATAGAAAGATTCTTATTTTTAAAATGGTTAATTTTAAGGCTTTACAAAAGTTTGCTTTATTTTCACGCATAAAAAATTATTAGATATCAAAAAAATATTGTAGCAGCGCAAAAGCGAACTAAACAGGTTAATAAATAAAAACGCTACGTTAAAAAATATTATCCAGACAACTGGAAGGTGACTTATAAATCGTTCTGTCTCTAACGTCTAAACGTTTCTTTACATGTTTAATTCACATTTCATTCCGCGGTTTCCAAGAAGGGAGTACGGATTCTAAGGGAGTAATAAGACACCTCTGATCCAGATATTAACCAATGGATGGCCAACCTAAAATAAAAACAAGCACATTTTTTGATATGCTTTGCATTATTTTTATTATTCTAAATTTAAAGCTTAATTTTTGAAACTAAAAATGATTTTGGTTTGAACTAGTTAGTTCAAATTTATCTAAGCCTTGACATGAAACAATAACACGACTCCCTCATTTCAATTCCCGAATGTCGCCAAGAGTGGCAAACTTAGTTACAAATTTTTAATGAAAAGGGAAAGGCAAAATATTTTTGGACCGGATCCAGATTATTTTTGGTGTTGGCCTTATTATTATACCTCTACAAAATTTTTGTAAGAAACGGAAAAATTAAACAATTTTTTAGGCATTTGCTGCATGGGGCAGATCTTAAGAATTTTTTCTTAGTTAATTGGCAATTCAATCAAAAACATAGTGGATAAATCTTTTGAAAAGTGGGAGCAATAGCCTTCTGTTTCCTTCTTCTGGCTATATTCTTGATTGACAGCATGGTGCTGGTGTTAATAGCCTGTGAGTTCAGTTCTTAGTGCGATTGGTTGCATGCGACTTGGCCAAGCGGAACGCACATTTGCTGAAAAAATTGAGTTTAGGATTCAAACCACAGCTTGCACGAACCGCGGAGTGATGCATGATGGACTGTTGGTTCGACGGCAGTAATTTGCAATCTCCCGAATTTATTGTTTATTTTGTATGTGATAATATTGGGTTGTAAAATTAGCATTATTTTTGTAGAATAAAATTATGGACTTACAGTGCGAAATAAAACAATTTAATAAAAACACAAAAACAAACAATCCAACTTTCACGCCGTAAAACACAATCTTTCTTGTCATGATACCTACATCTGTGTATAAATCTGGTACATTTTCTTCTCCACATTGGCTGCCGGCGGATACAATCCCCTGGACATAGTAGTTTCCTTTTTTGTTCAAGCACAACAAAGGACCGCCACCATCTCCCTAAAATCGGTTTGAACGGTGTTGATAATCGAAAATGTCAAAACCAATATTGAAAAAAATAAAATTGTTTTTCTTTATAGGTTTTGATCGGTGCAGAATACAAAAGAAATTAATTCTGTGATGCTATCTAATCATGATTATCTGCTGGGTGTGTTCCGACTTCCAACACCAACATTGATGTTTCTCGCGTTGCTACATAATCTTATTGGGAATTTAACTACGGCACTCTAAATTTTGTAATTGCAAGTATCTTAATCTTTTTAGCATTTTTTGAATGGTAGTTATTTCTGCAAATTTTTTGTTAATTTTCTCGCAATTTTTTTGGGCCTAAATAAATGCTGCATTTCAGTAACAATGTCATTTATATTTCGTGGCACAACCAAACTGAAATTTTAATTTTATCTTCTTTGATTTTAAAACGTTTACCTTCACATAATTTTTGCTGCTTTTTCTGTACGTAATTAGTCCAAAATATTATGTTTAATAAACAACATTTTTATGCTCTTTTGCTACTAATTGAATTTTTTTGTTTGTTTACGAGGCAAGGCAGCGAAATTTTCGGCATTCCTCCAAGACTCTTCCAATTGTTACACCATTTGTATAAATATTTGGGCATAAAAGTCAAAATCAAAATTGTCTGCGTCCTTGTATTTGATCAGCTTGGCAGCTTTTGACAAATAGATATACGAGCGTAAATTGAAGTTTAGCCAATCTTTACAGTTTTACATACAAGTACAGAACAACTTCAAAGCACTTTGAAGGTTTCAATGCTGCCGTCTGTCAGTCTTCTATCACAATCACTACGAGCAAATACGAAAAACTGTCGTAAAAAGCACATTGCAGAGGCTGGGCTACGCAGAAATTGCTCCAGAATTGAATTCAAAACTTTGCAGTAGCGAACCACGTTTTAAGATAAAAGTGCGGAAATTTTCTACGGCAAGATTCTGTGTGAGGAATGCTCAATTCCCTGCGATTGTAATGTAGGATTCCATGAGTGCGATTATTCAGCATAATGTCTTCTTATATTGGTGGTAACCTTAATGAGGTTACGGTGGATTGCAAATAAATCTTTTTTTCAAACTAGTCGAACCGAAACACTATCTCTTTCTTGGCGGTCAACTTATTTCAGCATGAACTTGAAAACTGGTAAAAAACAAATGGTACCATGATTAACCGGAAAATTGTCCTGTGACCGAAAAAAATATAAATGTGTAAAACAGTAACTCACACTACATGTTCCTTGTCCCAATCTCCCTCCGGCACAAAACCGAGAATCCCATGATATGACGGGTAAGTTGGTGAGATTGCGACACTCAACGTCAGAGTATATAGGCACTGACAATTCTATCAAAGTATTAGGAAGCGAATTGAGGTCTTGATCTAAAACACAATTGTAATGTTAGATTGATCCCTAACTGACAATGTCAAACTTGCAACATAAACATTCTACGGCAATAAGATGAAAATAATGCATAAAATGACTTGTAAAATTAGTTGTGCTTCGATGTCATGTAGCCCTGCCGGTATAGTGCAAGAAATCATACAACCACACAGGACACAATTGATTTGCTTGTCTTTCCATAGGGACTAAAGCAAAGGAACCGGGCGTCAATAAAACTAGAAAGCTAGCTATTGCGCGACAAACTCGCCGAGTTATCGACCCACACTGTTGCTAACCCAGCATGTCCGACGACTCTTGGGTACCCACCAGTGGCAGTTCGCCTTGTTGGTGGTGGGGCTACCAGTCACTCAAGACTGGTTCGAAATGGGCTGCCATCTTTCCCCTGGTCTAATTTCAATTAGGTTGACGGTATGAACCTGAATTGCCGTTCATGCCGTGCCTCCATCCCGAGAAAGAGGAGGGGTAACCACAAACAAACAAACAAACAGTTATCGACTCTTGATACCGGAAAACAGTAAAAGAAAAATTACAAAAAACATGAAGATTTAAGGAGTTTAACATGTCAAACAAAATAAAACCCTACTGGCAATAATAAACTATTCCATTTAAGATTATTACTGTTTATCTATTAAATTAAACTATTCAAAAACGAAACTTTTTGTACTCGTGGTTTTGTATTTCGGGTAGGTCTATTGCTGTTTTAAGCCAACAGGTTTACGTATGATAAATTTATGAGCACGTGCCTTCAGTAACTTGAACAATATTACTTGACACGTTTAACCAATTCTGCCTTTCGTGTATGAGAAAAACCGAGTTTAAAAAAGCAGTTGAGTTTTTTAAAATTTCTATTCAAGCTCAACATTCTTGTGGACGACTGAAGTAATATGCCAGAAGTGGCCACACCTGCTGTGATAAACAACCAAAAACGACAGAGGTTATCGTTGAAAGAGCCACTACATAATCCATAGTTTATTTAAATCGACCCATTTTTCGTCCAGATAGGGAGTGTCGACCTTTTGTTTTTGGAGACCATCATTTTTAAAGCACGAAATTACGCATTTGCACTCTTCCACCAGCCCCGAAACTCAACGTGTCGCACAGCAGGTTACACACCCATACACTACGCCATTGCACCCAAATACCACATGAGTCAAAAGAGCCGCAGTCAAGGTCTCCAAGAGCCACACTTTGGCCTCTTCTTTATACGCTAGTGTGATTATATAAGTTGCAATCAGTTATTAATTTGTTAATTAATTTTTTGTAGCTGCATCACAAGATATTGACTTTTTTCTTTGAACGAGTAGCAAATTAATAAACTAACCTCTAGTGATCCCCCAACCTAAAACAGTACAAGTTCTTCCGACCAAAGAGTTAGAATCTGTAACACTATCGGCATCTGTTCCATATTCCGGCAGACACGCTGGTCGAATGTATCGAGTAAAATTTAGTTTTTGTTCCAACTGTAAAACATGTGTTTAAATAAAACCCATACATGAAATCCAAGTATTTTTTATTAAAAACAAATATTGGACAGCTCCTCTCTCATTGTGTTCTTTGCTCACTAGTGTTCTTTATTTCCTCGACCTTGTTTAGAAAACAAGCTTAGTCTTTTGCGAGTTATTGAAAACACAAACCGTAAGAAAACTTGAAAACAAAATTATTATTTACTTGCATCATAGCTGCATCGTTCAGGAAACCATGCTCTCCATCCAGATAATATGGATGTACCAGCAGCCTCTGCACATTGACTCTTTTCTGAACTCCGAAGGTGTTGCTGACTTCATACCTTCCTAAGATCACTCTGTAATTACCAGGATTCCTGCCTCTAAAACGTAAAATATTTTTGTTTCGCCTAAATGCAAAATAACTTTTTTAAGTCAAACACTGTCACAACAAGAAAATTGTCTTCCTGAAATTCAATTGAGCAACATGGTCAAGTGGATTGGAGCGCCATCATCAGGGACAATAATCGTGCGTTTAAACCTTGTGATTGCTACGTTGTGGCGTACTTGAGAATGGCAGCTACCCTGTTTGGCTGCTCTCCTTATACAAGAGCGCTAGATCAGCAATAAGATACTGGTAATTCCGAAGATGAACGGAGCGATGTTTTAATAGCATAACCGAAACAAGGAATTTTCTTGCTTCCGCGGCGCAGAAATATAATGCAAAAAAATTGATCAAATACGAGAAGCAAGTTGAAAACCCATAAGCATTTCACTGTAGAACCTACGCAAAAAGTAGGTATTCGTGATGAGCGATTTTCCGCACTTGCTAGCCGGTTACTATCATAACTGTCCGAGCTGCACATTAATAGTATACTTGCTTACAATTTTTGCATTTGCGGTTTTCATATGACTCAACAAAAGAGTACGGGAAGGAGAGTATTAAGAGGCAGAAGTTTCCTTCTAAGACCTGGTTCGCTTTCAACTTTGATTCAAGAATGCTTAACCTCGATTCAATAAAATATTTTTTCAAATTGGGCTTTCTATATTGGTTTAGTGTTTTTTTGGATATCATATGCTAATCTCTTAAGAGTTTTTTATTAATAGGGCTGTTATTATTGAGTCTTGACCAGTGTCGGGTCCATTGAATGATGTGAGCGATGTAACCTCCTACCAGCCTTGCTTTTCAACATTTAGCCTATTTATTAGTTTTCGTGAAGGAAAAAGAATTATTTCAAAGAAAGTTTTGATTTTAAATTGGTTGAAAAATAGACTTTTCACCCCTCTTCCCCAATAAAACTTTCTTGCTCTACTACTAGTCTTCACCACTCATTTATAAGGTTAGCTTTCAAATAAATCTCAGTTTGACGATTTTGAAAAAAGAATTTTGATTTATTTCTAATAAATAAGCCTACGTATTATTAAAACAATACAAGCTATTCTACCGATAAAGCAAACAACAAATTGTTCGTGGATTTACTGGTAACACTTTTTATGGCTCGGCCTGGTATTTATTTTGAGTTTTCACGGTTACCACTAGATGACAGCATTGGACTATGCTCAAAATTAATTTCAAGTTTTTTTGAAGTCAAATTTTATTTAATTGAATAAAATTTTGCTTTGATTCCGATATTTATCCACGTCCATAAAGTAGCTGTAGTAAGATGAACGTTACCGACTATAAGATAAGTGTTAAGTTTACTCTGTAGAAACCTTACAATTTTCACGCTCCACATCAAAAATTAGCTTTTAATTCTTAATTTCAATATTTTTATAGCGTACTCAACTTGTTTTGCGTACAAACGTACAGAGCAGTCACAAAGTATTATCGCACAGTAAATTCTTTTTCGAAGTTACTGAAAATTTTGTTAAAAGTTGTTTTGAGAGTAAAATTAAAGCGAAAATTTTATTTCTTATTTGAAGTCACTTACGAAGACGAATCAAAATGATTTTTTTGGTAAGTTTGCAAGGATAAGGGGTCGGGGCATGGCATAATGCCAATGATTTTGTTTGCTGTCTTTCCTATTTTAAATTTTTGCGAAAGTCTTCTAAGTGTTGGCTTAACTGAATAATTATTTAAAATAGCTCTTTATATTTCCTAGGAAGATATAGATGCAAAGATAGGAACGTAAAAATGCGATATTAACAAATTAATCTCGATATTTAAAATCACAAATAAATTTATTGCTCACTTTTAAATGAGTTTTTGCAAAAATGCAAGCCATTATAAAAAAATCCTATTTACATCTAAGTTAGATTATTTGAAACCATGACTACTATTGAGAAATCCATATCAAACCAAAGACTTCTTTACATTGCTAAACAGGAAGCTGATGTTAAAACCCATCGATCATTCAATAATGTGCCACCACAGACGAGTCTTGTTTTCCGACCGTAGATATAGACCATCCATGGCCAGTCTGCTCGAGCTGATCGTCTCCCACCTACACAACACAATATTATTTGGGAAACTTTACGCCAGAAATAACTTGCATGTTTTACAAACATAGACTGGTATATTTTTGTTGGAAATATGCTACTACCAACCAATGCTTTTAGGCAAAATCAGTTTCGACTATTCTATAAATCAAATTGCTTTTTATAATGGAGGAGTACTGCTTCTGTAATTTCATTATCATGGGAATCCCAAACTTGCAGTCAGTCTCTGTTGAGGGTTACACATATCTGAAGCAGACCGAAACCTTTATCCTTTAAGTTCCGGCTTCATTTGCAATTATCTGCTCCAACCCTCGATGAGGTACCACCAGTATGCCGCATGAAGATGGATACATCCGGTTTATGACTTGATCAGAAAATCGAACCAAAGTTTACCGAATGCAAAGCGAACGCTCTAGCTTTTAACCACCACATCACCTGCGATCACTTTTTTGTCTTCCGGTTGTGAAAAGGGAAATTACTAATTGACCATAATCTCAAGGTTGAAGGAAAATTTTTTTTCATTATTTCACCGCCACTCGGCCAAGGTGGAATACTGAAATTAACCCTGTAACTTAACATTTATATGAAGAAGATGCATGTGTAGATTCAGAAATTTTTTGCGGTGATCAGTTTTTGATTAATTTAAGCGTGGCTCCAAAGAAAAGGCTTTGTTATATCACATGTTGAGTATCTCTAAAATTTTTTTAACACACTGTAAAAAAAGATTTTTCATTTCTTTTTTGCGCTTTGTTAAACACAATTTCAAAGTATTTTTGTTTCAATATCTGACGCAGTGTACCGCCGTGCACCTAAGGACCTCACAATGAACGGAAGCAATCGAGCGCAACAGGCTAGCCGCGCGAATCGACCGATATTTCTTACTTACCTAATATTTTCAGAATCGTTCCATTAATTCTTAAATCTCCATCTGCAGACAACAAACACTAATGAATAATAAATATGTGATAACTCTGTTTTAAAAGAAATAGGGAAGAGCAACAATTACACAATGATTTGATGATACTTGAGTGTGAATTCATGGTCGCATTCACTGCTTTCCATTACCATGGTTGTAGCCTATTAAAAAGTTAAGTACAGTCCTACTGCACACACGACGTTTTTGTTCTCATTCTGTAACGTGTGTTGAGACGTTTTGCCAGAATAAATTTTATGTAGAAGGAGGAAATTTGATGCTTTTTCTGGCGAAATGACATCATCATATACCATGCTATCCAAGCTTTGGGTCCAAACTCCTGCGTGTCCAGCATCATATCAACCATTTTAAAGAGACAGCGCATATTTGGTAATTTTTTTTTTTGTAAATGTTTGCATATTGGTAAAAATATTGCTAAATTTGGGTTAGGTTTTATTGATAAAAAAATTTATTCCAACCAACAGAAACTACATCTTTTTCAAACCATACCGAGCATTTCTGTGAATATCAACGTTAGTGTGTCTGAATTTTGTGTTTTCACTCTCATTCAGAGAACAGCTTGCTTTAGTCTATAACTCTATGCAAAAAGAAGTTGCTGAATCAGCCTGTCTAGCGATATCCCTATTACGTGGAAGTGATCACAGTTAATCCGTATCACATTTAACATATCAAGAGAATTATAAAATTGGCAATTTTCAATGCAATGTAGATGAAACCTACAAGGCAAAGTGGCATCACAAAAGCTCACTGAATGTATGTTGTTTTAAGCTTAGCCCATAGTTATATGACTAAAATAAATTTTGATACTTCTTTTCTTTTCTAAGTCTTGTTTTCGTTTAAACGATTTTTGTGTTCATAAAGTTTTTGAATGCTGCAAATATGTGGATTGGCAACTTAGATTTTTGTAAGAAAAAGAGGGGAAATAACCAAAACTATAATGGTCTCGGACGGTTAGCTGTGGGTAAGTTCAAATGTCTAAATTTTCTTTTTTGTGCTATCTGTAAAATATAGCATAAATTATAAAACCTGTTTTGTCGCCAATAAAATTTTGGGGTGTCGATAATTTCAACAAAAAGAAAGAAAAAAAGGTCCTTAAAACTTTGTATTACTTGCAAGTAGTTTACAGTTGTCACTGTAACATGGTTATTACACTGATTAGCGTAATTTCAATCAACCAACCATCTGGTAAGAAATTGTTCTCTGACTAACCCGATGACCCTGATGAACTTTGTTCAATGTAAAGTATTGTTTTCAAATGAGAGCTATAAACAACGTACAGGTTATTTTTCTCTTTGTTGGAAAAGTTATGCGCAAATACATTTTTATCTTACATTGCATCTTTTCCTTAGTTGATCTTTTTAAATTTGCTTAAATTAAAAAATCTGTTTCTATTTTTTTTATGCTAAACTTTTAAAATACCTCCCTAATCACGAATTTGACAGATTTGATAACAAATGCACAATGTAGCATGAGAGTCCAATTTTTTTAGGGAAAGGAATAAAAATTTTGAGAGTCTTGATTACAAAATACTTCATTTATAAATGCAGTAACACACACGCGAACTAAAAAATTGCAGCATAAAACTTTCGCGCTCAAAATTATCCCGGAAGCAAGCCTCCTTGTTTTGTTTCCATACCGCTGTTTATTTCAAAATAAATCTACATACATTCTTGTGATGGCACACCGCATCCAGTGTAATGAAATGTAGGTTCTCCTAAGATTGCTTTTATGTAAGTCCGTCTTGTCGTTGTTGCTGTTGTTGAGGTTTGCTCTCGGCTTTGGCAAGCAACAAAGAAGTAAACAAATAGAGTGAACAAACTTATGCCATTCATTGTTGTTTGCTTATTATTAGAAGAATTAATCTCTGCAACAATGCAAATAATCTAATGATTTGATCTTTGTAAAAAAAGCCATACACTCAATATTTGACAAAGATTGAAAAATCCTTTCACAGTAAATTAGCTGGTACAACAAAAAATTGGTCCTTTGTCGTAAAACAATGTCGCACAGTGAGTTTTCCCTTATACCCCGATGCACAAATCTTCTTCAGAGTCGTTGTCAAGTTGTCTTCGTCAATGGCAGAACAAGGTAAATTGCATTCATCGATGCATTCTTAACTGTGGTTGTCAACCACGGTTATTTGATGAAGTAGCAACAATAATTTGCTTCTTTTTTTGAAGAAAGTTTTTTTCAGTTAGAAAAATGACAAACCCAGACTCAACAGCGTACGGAGCGGACTTCTATGTGTGCCCCTTCCTCAGATCCTTCTTAGAAAAACGTTAAATATTATTTCCAGTCATTATGCTTGCAACTTTCACAAACAAATCCGCTGTTATAGCATTGAGAATATCAATCTCCAAAAAACAGATTTTCACACCGACTGTCCGGCGAAATTTGTAAAAAGTAACTTTTGCATCCCTCTCAACAAATTTATGCGTACGCTCCTGCCTCTGCTATAATTAACCCCAAAGCCCAAATATTTTAAATTTGTTTAGTTACTTGCATTGGAAAATTAAGGATTTTTACGGTGCTGCTTAATGCATTTTTTTTGATAAAGAAGCTTGCATTAATAAAAATATCAAGGCCAATTCTGGGTTAAGGGAAGTGCGTGCGTCAGGACTGGTAAAAAAAGATCCCCGATATTAAAGTGATAGCTTTTGTAGAAATATTTCATAAATTAAGGGAAAACAATAAGTTTCAATAATAAAAAGTTTTTTGTAATACGGGCACACCAGGGTATTATTTTGGCTTAGTCCACCCTCCTCAAACTTTGTATATTTTTTACGCCAAAACTAAAAACAACAACAACAACAAATTGACTGCAATATAGCATAATGAAAAAGAACTTGCAAACGAGCTCTTCAAAAATTTTGCAAAACTATAAATGCTCAACAAATATAGCTCAAAACATTCTCACATTTTTTACAATTATACTGAAAAAAACTTGTACGGATTAAAACTGATTGTACGTTGATTTTTTATATAAATATTTGTCTCAGCAATTGCCTTTTTTGCGCTCGCAGGACTGCTGAATTCTGAAGTACTGTATTACGTTTGTAAGAAGAGACAATGACTATAACCATTCTATTCTTCATATTTACAACTACCTCATTTTGACAATAACGGTATTTTTGTTGCAGTAGCGCCCTTTTACATCTGTCAAAAAATATTAAAGAAAACTGAGCCCTAAATTTCTTGAATGAAGATATGATTTTAGCTTTCCGAGGTGTTTGAAAAAACTTACCCGATTGATATAGTATCAACCTCCAAGCACTTTTCACAACAACTCCTAAATACGTCTTTTGGCGTAGCTAATACTGTAGTCTACTTTAAAATACAGGAGAACGCTAGTCGATATTTTGTCTAAACGCGTACGGCTTCTACGGCTTCTACGGCTTTTGTAATGCGTAATACTACAGCGTGTAATTTTTTATACATCAGTAGCCTACAGCATACATCAAATTGATATCGCTCTTTATGCTGTACATAAAATCACTTATATAATCTTAATTTGTCGTTGTATTTTGACAGGTTGTTAAATTTTTTCAATATTTTTCTGGTTTACTTCAAAGTAAAAGCGGTGATGGCAGCATTGATTTTTTTTTCTTAGTTCCATTTTACAACGTAGTCTAGGCAATTTCCCACATTTAATTTCATAATTTGACAAAGCCAAACTATTTCTCCACTTTCCCGAACTACTGCAATGCCCTTTGACACAGTCGTATGAATAACTATGATATCAGCTACAAAACCAATTCATGTGGTCGTATCTTTGATATTTTACATTCAAGATTGTGTTCGTATTAAAGATTTAAAGGTAGCGGTCACGTGCGGTCATATCGGAAAATCGTAATATACTTTGCAAGCCCGTATTAACGAAAATAGTTTATATTAGACTGCAGCGTAGTAAAGCCGGTAGAATGGGAAAGAGGGTAGGTTAGGAAAACGCGTATAGTTGTTATTGGATTATATCAGTGGTTTTTAACTTTTTGCTGGAGCCGAGCCCCAAGGAAGCATTCCTGTGGCTCGAGGAGCTCGTGTGCAATAATTCAATTGTCTTACGTAAAAAACAGCATTTAATATAATCAATTAAATAAAATGAAAATTTGTGTAACTTTTGGCGGAGTACAGGCGGAACCCTGGTTAAAACCACTGGCTTATACAAATGCCACATGCCGCCGTGATCTGGGAGCCACAGCAGCGGTTTCGTTTCTACATAATTTCGAGATGACATTAATACGACTGCTAGCTGCTTTGATTAATTTTGTGAAAGGAGCAAATATTTTGCACTTGCAGTAAATTCATAAAAAATTTTATTCGTAGTCTGCTAGCAATAAGAGATCTTAAACCAAGTAAAAATAAGCTTATGGAATGTTTTAGTAATAGTTAGGTTTAAACAAGTAGTTTTGCGTTGTTCTAGCATATGCAAGTTGGGACTAAGAGCAACCAGTCTGATATGAATGCTGCGAAAGAACGTTGAACAATTTTGGGTGGGGCACTTTGGATCGTTTTTCCTGCTGGCCCGTCGACAAGTTTAAGTGTATCGGTAGCTTAAATTGAGTCGCTCTTTTTTGCAGAAAGGTTGATAACCAAAAAAAAACGGAACATTTATCATCTATCACAAAATAA
This sequence comes from Trididemnum clinides, assembly GCA_963675345.1. Lineage (NCBI taxonomy): Eukaryota > Metazoa > Chordata > Ascidiacea > Aplousobranchia > Didemnidae > Trididemnum > Trididemnum clinides. The sequence continues at coordinate 23,217,432 of OY776284.1, read as the reverse complement.
TTTAGCTTGCAAGCATATTGAACTGTTTGTATAACATTGGGAAGCATTTCATTTTATTTTTGTCCAAATCAGCATGAAATGAAAACAAAGTTTGACATCAATGGACAAAAAAGGAGAAGATGGCAAAATGATATACAGTAAACTTCGGTTAAATCCGAATTCGGTTAATGCGGATTTTCGCCTAATCCGGATAAAACTGAAAGTACAAATGATATCTAATGCTTTACTTCATTGAAAGCTTTGGATATTTTTGACCTTCCCCTATTCCGGATAAAAATTGTTCTTTTTATATTCATGATCCGGATTTTCCCACTTTACAACGGTCGCAGGATGTCTTTTGTCAATGTCATAAACATCATTCCACGTTATGGTTACAAGCGCTTGCTATGTTGCCTGTTACTTGAAACTGATATCCGCTTAACTTCAAATTTTAGGAGTTTTAACTTATGGACCAATCATTGAAATGTCTGCGGCAATCCAAAATTACAGATTTATTTACAGCAAAGTGCGTCTAATGTGTGTTAGTGTATATTTGTATTGTAGTTTACATTGTATCAATAAATTTTTTGTTTCAAAAAATCGCATCATTCTATCTTTCATTCCTTCAAATTGGGCGATTTTCATCGACATCTTACTACCCTGGATAACGTTAGGCCTGAAACAATAGTCTTCGGATATTTGGATCTTCGCATAATACAGATAAATTTGCCCGTCAAATCGAATCCGGATTAACCGAGGTTTATTGTACGTCAAAAACATGCACAAAAAATGAAATAGTGATTAAATCTAAGATATTGGCATGGCCATCGTTCCTGTAATAGTTACTTTTTGTAATCGCAAAACCATCTTATACGAGGAAATGATCTCACCGCTTATCGAATCGCGCAGCGTTCGGTAGATTCACCAATCACTAAGAACCAAAAATGTAAGAGTTAAAATATACTACTGACCACTTAAAGACAAAAAGAAGTTACCATAAAACAGGGGTGTCCAACCTTTTTGGCCAAAGGGCCACATGCAATTTACGAATGATTGCGCGGGCCATTTGATTGTTAACTGCTAATACAGACAAAACCCTCACAATAAAACTCTAATCTTAGAAATTTGTATTATCCTCTTTTACAATTATAAGAACAATAAACATACCAACAGTAAAGTCAACAAAGCTTTTACTACACTTCGACATTTCAATGTGAAGTTTGGCACTGCTTTTCTCTAACAAGTTTGGCAATATTCGGCAAGATGGACGAGGTCGCAATCCGAAGCGAATTTTCCATATGGCTGTCAGAAAGTAGCGATCTTACAGGGGATTTGACATGGTTCATCCGCGAAAAAACTTGCTCGCACAAGTAAGTGCTGCCGAATAATGAGGTCACGAAAACTGCCAATCTGTGAATCCTCTGATATTTTTCTTTAGAGACATACTTTTTGTAAAATTCTAGCAGTGGAAAGTCTTTGAACTTCTCCCTCAAATCAGATGAGCACTGAAGATCAATGCCCTTCATCTGTAGGTTTTCAAGTACCTCTTCTATCTTCATAGGAAAGGGGCAGGAAAAGACATTGAAATGCATTGCAGACTTTTTAAAGTCGGCGAATCTGTGGTCGAAGTCGTTCCTTAGTTCTGTTATTACTTTTGCGTATTTCTGAAAGTTTTGAACTTGAAGACTCTGTAGAGAAGGAAAATTAACGAATTTTTGTTGTATATCTGCGTTTCCCACAGGGTTAATTTCACAGCAAACGCGTTGACATGATCAAACACGGAGTGCATCAGTTGCCCTTTTCTCTGTAGACGTGAATTTAGTTCGTTTAGATGGGTAGTTATATCCACCAGAAATGCAAAATCTTCTATCCATTCCTCGTTCATGAATTCATCAACACTATTTCCTTTGCTTTCCATAAAGGTCTGTATTGCATCCTTGAGTTCAAACACTCGTTTCAGCATTTTGCCGCGACTCAACTATCGGACCTCGGTGTAGTATGGAATGTCAGCAAAGTCAGCATCCATGCTATGCAGTAGCTCTTGAAACTCCCTGTGGCGCAACCCTTTGGAACGAATAAAGTTGACCGTTTTAGTAACAACTGACATGACATTTTGCATTTTCACTGACTTGGCACAAAGGTTCTCTTGGTGTATTATGCAATGGAATTGCATGACAGTGTCATTTCCGACTTTACTTGCTTCAAGTTGAAGTAAGTTTGCTAGACCCTGCTGTCTTCCCACCATTGATGGGGCGCCATCAGTTGTAATTCCCGAAAGCTTCGACAAAGGTAAGCCAAGGCGCTTGATTGTTTTCATCACAGCTTCTAACAAATCAATGCCTCTAGTCGTGCCTTTCATTGGGACAATGGCTGCAAGTTCTTCGGTAACTTCAAAATCGTCATCAACTCCTCGCACAAAGAGTGCCAACTGAGCAGTAGACCTGACATCAGTGCTTTCGTCAAGCGCCAAAGAATACGATGAAAATTTTCGTGCTTTTGCAATTAAAGTTTCCTCTATAGAATTTCCAAGCTCTTCAACACGACGAGTTATGGTCTGTCTTGACAGACTTATTTTGGCAAATGTTTCTTTGTTTTCCGGACATATGACATCAGCAACACGAACAATGCATTCCTTAATGAATTCTCCCATCTGTGAATGGTTTCGATTTTTTTGCAATTATTTCTGCCACCAAGTAGCTCGCTTTCACAACTGACTCCTGCTGCAAAGACACTTTCGATAAAACCATTTGTTGTCCACGAAGAACTTTTGTTAATTCTTTCACTTTATCTTGTCTGAACTCATTCTGGTATTTTTCATAAGCTGATGAATGTCTACTAACGTAATGTCTCTTTATGTTGTATTCTTTGAATTCTAATACAGGTTGAATACATGCAAATTGGCTTATTTTCGACATCCACAAAAAAGTAGTCATATGTCCACCTCTCTTGAAATATTCTATTAGTGTTAGCATTGCTTGCTTTTCGTTTCCTATTTGACATATTCTATGTTACTGCAGAGTGCAAAAGATACAGTCAAACCTCGGTTATCGAACGATTCTGTTCTTGACCAACTCGGTTTCCGACCAAAAAATTCGAGATTTTTACGTCTCAAACCTCGAACATAAATTCGCATCACGACCAAACCTAGCCTATTACTGACTGACTGACTCTTGAAGCACGAGCACGATTGTGTGGAAAGGATGTGGACGTAACAATATGGGAAATGTGATGTGAAACAATGTGCATTGTGATACAACAAAATTAACTTGAAAGAAAGCAAACAATATATGCAAATTTCTCGGAATGTAAGTTCACTGTAAATTACGTAGCAATTAAGTTGATAATATTGGTCATTTCGGAAAACTCGCGCGGGCCACTCAGAACCTTCCCGCGGGCCACGGGTTGGACACCCCTGCCATAAAAGAATTTTGAAGTTTTTTTTTCTGCATTACAAAACACTAAATGGACTGTAACACTAACTTCATGGATTAACTGGCTTAAAAGTTTGCTTGTTTGCTGATTAGTTCGCAATGATCAAGAATGTTTTGGTTTAAGCTGTTTCGTCTATACATTAAAGATTTGATAAAAAATTATTGAAAACTTGAAGCTACTTTGCTTGCAATAATAGCATTGTTTAAAAAAAATGTTGAATTATTTCAATTCAGTACATTTCATGAACAAACACAAAATTACCTCATTATAGATTTGGAACGTAGCAGAAACTAAATGAAAAACTGTCCTTCAATCCAAAGCAGTTGTGCATGTTAAACGGAAAAGACAAGTAGGCCCTACTTCATCTAATAAGAGGGGTAAATTGATCACAGTCCTATGCACCATTACGCAGAGGGTGGGTTTTCAATATCACCTATAATACTCCTAAAAAATCGATTATAGGATATTTTTGTAGAGGAACCTCATTTGGTGGCCATAGTTTTGCCTTGAATTTTAATTGGATAAACAATAAAATTTGGTTACAATATCTAAAACATTTTGCATTCAAGACCAATTCGATAAAAGAAAATTCTACTTTAATAACTTTAAAAACCCCTTCTTCATATCACATAAAACGTAAATTTGGCTCGAGAATCTGGGGGATTGTGTTGCTTATATTTTGTCCTCGCACTACGCACAAAATGCGATCACTAGATTCGGTCAATCTTGCCCGTTTCTACCACACAACTTGCTTATCCAAAGGATCTTATGGTGTCGTCCAACTTACATTCACGTGAGGGTAAAATAGACTATTTGAGAGCATTTTTTGAGCAAAGTTATTGGCATAAAAAGAATCGTAAATGCTAAGTTTTAGAGTGTGGTTACATGACCGAATAAATATTTTTATTTTTAGATACAGAAAAGTTGCTATATCTTAAATCATTATCAGCTTATACAAAAATAACCATTTTTTGTGCAACTTTTCCGACCCTCTCTTACTGTTTTTCACGAGGTAAAAATACCAGTACTACTTCGAGGATCATTTCATTGCTATGGCACTGATTATTGAGAAGCACTTTAAAAAGATATTCTTAAAACTTTCATCCACATCGCGGCAGAAAAGTTGGCTATAGCCTTTGCGTAAATTTTTTTGTTTGATTCAGTAATCAGGCACCTTCTTTTCACAAGTAGCACTTGTATTAAGATCAAGATGGATGTTGTAACTAGCCGCATTTATTCGGGAAGATCAATCCTCTTAAACTTACCAAACATAAAACTTTTCCGGTCTCTTATGACCTTTTTCAAAGAACTTATTAACATTAGTTTGTTTAAATTGTGGTTACCACAGCAAGGAGTGGCCAAGTCATATTCAAATGCTTTAATAAAGTTGATGGAAAAAAAAGACTGAGCGACAGATGAAATTTGGAAAATTCATGTGAAGATGTCTTTGCATACGCACTACTGCAGCAGGCGTGCCTTTGCATCTCTATCAATATTGTGACAACTGACAGCAATGAAACTATGGGGACTGGTTTGCTGCTTTGCATATTAGATAAAGCATTTCAAGGTGTTAATAATGTTTGTTTGGTCATTTGTTGATAATAAATAAACTTTTTAGCGTGACTGATTCTCAATTGCAAAATTTCATGAGTATATGTTTGTTTACTATGAATGTGTTTGTGCAAATAATATTTGCTTGCGTCAACCCGTGAAGATTTTTATGATAATTGGAAATATCTTCAATATTTGTCACCACTACAGAAGTAGAAAAATCTTATTTTTTTTCTTGATATTGGCCATAAGCATGGCACATTCAACAACCAACAAGGATGGACATCAGCATTGTCCATTGGTCCATTTTTGATTTAAATTTGCAGCATTCAGTAATTACTTTGCAAAACGATTATGTCAAAACTGTCAGATAAGCTACTATTAGGCAGTTAGTATGATAAAAATCTTGGCGCCAAATTATATAAAGTAATTCTCTATTGGTTAAAAAGCCTACAGTTTTGATGAGATTGTTTTAATCTCAATAGTTGTAAAAATTTTGCAGAATTGAGAAATAACTTTTTCATAATCCACACAGATAGAAAAATGACTCTCTATTTCATGTATCACATACCCATTGTCTTTAACTAAAAGAAAAAAATTTCCAAATGCGCGTTAATTAAAGTGTTATCAAGGAGTAGTCCACCTTCTTGTTTTCAACACAGCGGAAAATGATACATAACAGACCTACACGCCCATTTATTACCAATTTTAACATTTTTTTCGAAGGTTTTTTGTTATATTTTGCAACTTACTTACAGTTCTATGTATTCTAATAACAGCTAAATTAAATGTGCTCCGTTAAATGTTGTTATAGTAAAGTTGTTTACCACGATTATTTGAAGTTTTAGCTAACACATTTGCTTACATAAAATACCACAACCGTATGAATGAAAAAGCGTATAATCCGAAAGATTATCAGGAATAGCCACGATACTACAGAAAGATAATTATCGATTGCTCATAACAGAAATTCCAAACATAATATTTTATTGAATGATAAAACATTTTGGAGCATTCTTCTTGGACTTGAGTGTGAAATCTTTTGGTTGTGCCAAAGGTTGATGATATAGCACCAATTCGATACCAACTTCTTAAGTGCTGAACTTTGGAGAAATGCATTTTACAGCAATTTTGCTTGTAAAATTGCTTTATTAAAGATACAAATGCATTGTTCTGGCGGTACTCATGGCAAAGTCGCAACGGTTTCCAACGTATATTGTGCTATAAACTTAAACAACACAGTTTTTTCTCTAACAGCTAGTTCGAAAGAAGCTTTAAATTTTAGGAAATGCTGTAATCAAAACAGAAACCTTGATTTTTCAGTTTGAAATTTTGCTTTTTAGCGACGATACGACAAGTTTGGTTTTTCAGCTTCTCATGATTTTGCTGCAGATAGTTGATGAGATTTTGTTGCTTTGATTATACTACTTATTGCAATTGTAGAATTAGTAGTATGATCATACTTACGTACGCCTCCCTCCATTGTCTTGAATGAAAAATAGGTATTGTATGACTGAGGGGCTGAACTGAAATAGTTACGTATATGCAACCTCTAAGAGTACTAGTAAATTCAATCAACAAAAGTAATGAGGCAATAGCTGACAGCATGGAGGCAAAGTTGGGATTGACCCATCACACATGTAAAATAACCCACAATGATAAATAAATCTCTTTAACGGTCTACAAATTGCGTCATTACCGTGAGCAGATTAACATTATCGCCGGACCATGCAGTGTACTACTCGAAGAGTTGATAGTAAGCGAGATTTATTTAAAGCCCTTATCTCTATGAACATAGCACGTGATCAGCACAACCGTATCATACATCGATTAATTGAGTTATAAAGATAATCTTTACGCTTTATATTCATGTTCACACGAATGACGTGGTTATTAAACAAAGTAATAGTATTGCAAATAATAAAAAAACCCTCCCAGAATTTGACAAGACCATTCTCGGAAGCATTTCGTCCTTTTGGACTCATTAGCAGGGCTTGTCCCGCCATCACCAAAAAACAAACCCCATATTTGCAATAATATGAAAAATGTAGTATCTTTCAATCACTGATTCCTTCGCACACATCACGCGCGCGACGCATGCTATCACTTTTGTGTGGGGATCCCATCCGTATCGAAGGAATTAGTAATAAAAAGATACTACATTTTCCATGTTGTTGCAAATATGCGGTTTGTTTTTTGGTGATGACGGGACAGGCCCTGCTGATGAGTCCAAAAGGACGAAACGCGTCCGGGGATGGTCTCGTCAAATTCTGAGAGGGTTTTTTTATTATTTGCAATACTATTACTTTGTGAAACAACCACGTCATTCGTGCGAACCTGCAAATAAAGCGCCAACACTACCTTCATAAATAACTCCATAAATTAATCTTCGAACCATATACCATCATGCTTGCTCTATTTCAATCAAAAAAAACAACTTCTTTGTTAGCTGCTTGAGATTCTGATTGGCTGAACAAGGTGATTTTTACTTGATTGTTCTATCATTGTAGACAAGCAAAAAAAGAAACATTTTGTTAACAATGAACTAATGGGCATTTTTTGGTAAAAAAAACAAATATTTGTGTAAATTATTTTGAATAAAATTTATTGTATTGTGATCACTTCAAAAACATTGCGTGTCGCATACGAACATGGCGTGCTAAAAAGCATTTTTGCTACACTTCTTCATCACATGAAAAGACTTACTATTGACGACGAAACTAGGGCGAAACGATTAAATAGCTGCTTCAAGGAAAAATAGCCAGAAGTTTGAACCCAAAAAGACAATGAACAAGTGAGTGTCTAGTGCGCTATAATTGGATTCGGTCGGGGTCACCAATTGTACCGCGCTGGACGCTCACTTGTTTATTCTCTTCCTTCTTTTGTAGTTCCTGTTTTCTTGCGTAGGCATCGAATTAAATCATTGGCTAATACCAGAACTCAGATGAAACTTATTTCCTTGCATTAGAAAAGAAGCAATCAATTAAAAGTTATATGTAATCAGTGTTTCCCCTGATTATCGATGAAAGTACATACATATTCATATGTTGTAGGAGAGCAATCCACAACACACTTTTAGGTTTCACTTGAACACCTCAGTTTCCGAAAGCCCGATGTCTGCGCAGAGCTTAGATCAGGGGTTCTTAACCTTTATTCTCTCATTTACCCCTTGGCAAATTTCAAAAGTAAAATTTACCCCCAAATATTTTTTATATTTTCACTTCTACAAATACCTATTGTAATAGGTAAAAATTTGAATTTTTTGCTGACAAAATTTACCCCCAAGGCAGATCAAATTTACCCCCAAGGGGTAAATTTACCCCCGGTTAAGAACCCCTGGCTTAGATGCTGTATTTGGTTGCACGGTAAAAAATTTTTTGCTAATTAGGTTAAATAGTTTTCAATATCTTACCCTACTTACCAATGATAACGTAGACATCATTTCCTTGCAGAAATGAATCGATGCTATTTTTGCTAAGAGCAAATGACCTTGTGTTATGCTAAAGCTTGGCTGTCATTTCAAACATTTCGTGTAACTCTTTTGAGTCACGCTTAACTTATTGACCAAGCAATAGGGCTAAAAAATTTTGAATAAACTTCTAAAATTTTAACTGCCAATGCTAGGCTAAAACACGAAATCCTGCAACCACATGACTAAAAATAGTCTTTTCATTGCTTGAGCTTATCATCCAACCAAAATTTGTTGAATATAATCATTAAAAAATAGAATGAAGGCAAGCAAATATGTTGCATCATAGATGGTTCGCAGTGATTCAAAGTGTAGCTGTAAGCAATATTATTGAATCGTTTTACTTGTAGCCGCGGGATTTCTTGCGAACGAAAGTATTGATGTGAATTGGGTGCGGAAAAATCGTACATGTATGTGCAGTCACGTGTTCATAGAAACTCTCTGGTAAATTTATTTCCACTTCAGAAATGTGAGTGATCTTTGAAAATCATTGAAAATTTAAGCGGTTTATGTCTTGTAAAAATGAAAACACGATAGCCTTTTCATTATCTTTATGTTTTAGTGAGTTCAAATAAGGTTGTAAGTCAATGTATTGGTACTAGTGTAGAATTGAGGCTACGGCTGCGGTTAGAAATATCAACGATTTTAAAAACACTGCCGGAAAACCAGTCGCAGTCAATCAAATGATTTTTGTCGGCTTTTGATCGTGCTCGCTCAGTTGAACTACCATGAACCTTGGCTTATCCAATAATTTTCTAATTGCGTCACGCTGCCACAAAATGATTGGCGCCGTCTGGGTTTGCATTTTCTATTCAGTCTTTTAAACTTTGTTCAAAGCCTGCTTTGTTTGCCCTTTTCCGCTTTTTGAAGCTTAGTTGTCAAATTAGTACATAAACATTCCAATCGCAAATGTTTACAAAAAATTGCTAATCAGAGGAAGTTTATTGCAAAACAAGAGCAGATATCGAGTAGGAAAGTGTGATTATTCTTGCCAATATGTATGACGAATGGTTAAATCATAGTGTCTCTTTTTTTAAATATCAAGTGAATTCATTGTTTTTTAGAACAGTTTCTAATTACTGTTTGATTTCCTTGAGCAGTAGCAGTGAAATATTGAGCGTTCATATTTGATTTAGAGCACCTGCATTTTTTAAGCTGAGAGTCTGGCATTAAACAGATCAAGCTGTCCATACTTAAGCTACTTTACAATTTCCAAACTTCACAGATTTTTCTTGTTGAATTGCCTTTATTTCTTTTAAACATTTTTGCTGCTATCATCTCGGTAATGAACATTGGCGTACGCAGAAATTTTTAACACATTGCGTGCCAAAGCATTTCCATAAAATTTCCCGCGGGGCCAAGCTTGGTTTAGAGCTTTTGTTAGGAATCTCTATGGTCAATGCGTGGGTAGTATACAAACACGTCACTAAAAAAACAATCAAAATTCGCACATTCAGAGAAGAGGTCGTCAAAGACTTGTTACAAGTAAGAGGCTCCAACGAAGAGCCGTGTGTTGCAAGGTCTACATCAAGAATACACCATCTTGTACAACGAATTGATGGGGAAGGTAAAAAGATGAGGCGGAAGTGCAGTGCATGCTACGCTAAAATGCAAAGAGAAAGTGGTCGTGAAGTGGCTAGAAAACAAGCAAAGATGGTGTATACGCACTGTAGCTATTGTCCTGGCAGTCCACAAATGTGTTTGGAATGCTTCAACTTAAAGCATTGACTTTAAAGTTTGATTAATAGACTTTGTGCCTTTTAATTTCGTTAGTTTCGCATTTCTCGAAAATTCGTGACGTAAGCAGCAGTTTTTGCCGATCTGACAGAACCAATTATACGAAAATTTTCATCAGGGGCCACGCATTTTGACCTCCATTTGAAATGCACGCACTGTCATCCATTATCGAATGACGCCGCACTTACGGAAAATTTACTGTCATTCATATATGTATGACGCGGCACTAACGGAAGCATGCCCGTCATTCACATATGTATGACGTGGCACGCAATGTGTTAAGGGGGAGGGGGGCGTGGGAGCGAAAATGACTTACTGAAAACTTTACTGGTCAGTCGAATTTTGTAACCCGTGCCTGGTAGCAGTGTTCGTAAAGAAGACCTTGTTTTTTATTTATTTTCGGAGATCAATATTATCAAAACTCTGTTTTCGCCAAATTAACTTTATCACTGTATCTTAGGTTATTTGTTTGGAACGATTGCAGGCTTTGTGACTAAAAATGACATTTAACGTTTTTCTGAGGACTTGAAGGGGTGGCGCGCGCGTAGGTGACCCCTTTGTACGCCACTGCTAATGACGTGTAGATGGTTGTAATTCGGTGAATCTGGTAGGAAAGCTTGTCACTCAAAGAACGAGGTATTGTGGGGACCTACAGTATTGGGTTGCATTTTATTTTCCAAGCTCAGGAAAAACAATGATGCCAAGCACGAAACAATTAGCCGTGCTTCGCAATTAACAGCTTTCATCAATCCGCTGGAATCACTTGTTATACCTCCCAATAAACTTACTGCTTGTTGTAATTCTCAAAGCTGAGGAAATCGTCGTAAAAGTACCTTTTTCAGGGGCGCAACAGTGGGTTGTAATATGGCTTGAAGGCATGACCATTCGATTGTTGACGCCATAAAGTGGTGCTTTAACCCTCTTACTCGTAACCGTTTGTGATTTTAATTAGTGCGTGGATGAAGGAAACTTCTGTGATACGTTTGCCTCTGCGGTCATTTGGGCCAATCTGGTAACAAGTGAAGTTTTTTTAAGAAAATATGATCAAATGGAAGGATGTTGATAGGTCGACGCCCTTACACTTGGTCAGAAATTATAGTCTTAATAATATGCTGTACAAGTTTAAATGAACAGGTGGTATTCAATCCCGTGTTGCTTAAGTTGGTTGTCGAGTGAAACTATTTTTTTCTGATGTATACGTGGTCTATAGAAGCTGACGTACGTTGGCTACAGGAGCCTAGGCAGAAATTTTTTGGTGAGAGGACGGGAATATGTGTCGAAGGCACAATTATTCGAGGGGATCCGAATGTATGCGCCCCTGGACAAATTTTGCAAAATTACACCCAAGTATAGGCGATTTCAATGGTTTCTGAAACAACTAAGGCATTTTTTGTTTGAAATTTATTAGTCTCTGGAGGGGACATGCCATTTTTACTTGTCATAAAACTCTAGAAACACGAATAATATAGTTGATACTCTACAGCTTAGACAAGAAATTTGCTAAAATAAGTCGGCCAAAGTTGATTATCAAAAGTTTAATCAAAGTGATTATTTCTTCATTGAGCTAATTATTGCATCCCAATAGCAAGGACGCCTTACAAAACCGCATTTATAATTGCATAGGTTTTGAACTTAGGTGTTACAGTATTTTCATTTCTAAACTAAATTTCGAAAATATTCAAAAGCATATGACGTGATATGGGAAACATCAGTGACAATGCAATAGGGAAGCAACATATCCACAGGAGGAGCCATGCACTCGCATTAAGGGGGCATTGCACATGAAGTGGGACAGATCTCCCTGACGCCGCCCTGGTTTGTAATATTTCTTCGATCGCAAATTCTATTTTTATCAGTAAACGCGGAGTGATTTATTAAAAAGAATTACAAATAACATAAAACAAATAATGCTTTGCAAGGCCTTAGGTATCTACTGTAAAATAACTCTATCACTGTAGAACAGGTTATTTGTGTGTTATCGTTACAATCATAATGACTGAAAATAATAGTTAACGTTTTCCTGAAGAGGGACGCGCGCATAAGAACCTCCTCCGTACACCACTGGTTGGCTATGTCAATTATTAACTGCAAAAGGCGATTAAATTTTGATTAATTGCTGTAGTAAACAAAGAGTGTTGCGTATCTTTCGTTTTAAAAAAAAACCTCAAAATACATTTTGAATAACCGAAAAAGCAGACACTAAGTTTGACCAAAATTATGATATTTTAATTGACGTTTTGCAGTTTTCTTTGCTATATTTCACAACCTACATGGCATTGACTACAACACCTAAACGACTTCATACAAATAAATGGTGTAAAGCAATTCTGCTCTTTGACGACTCCAAATAAAAGGGAAAGTTAATAAAATTCAAAGCTAATTCACACGAAAATGATATAAATTTGGGCAATTCCTTTTAAAGAAATAATACATTAAGAAAGGCGAAAATATTATCGGTTAGAATTAATATCGAGTCCCACAAATTTGGAATAACTGGCATGGTCTTTTTATGCCCTACCTGTATTTGTGGCTACACCTACGGTTACTCATCCTGGAGCCTGGGACTCGCTCTCAACTCTAGGATGGTCTATCTCCGGACCGCTGTAGGCCAGATAAATATAGTCTTCTTGTAAAAATTTTTAACGTCCATAAGTTAACATTTTTCACAGCATAAAAGAATGCAACAATTTAAACCCCTTGTTACAGAAGCAATAATTCATAGGCTTCTTAGCATAGTATAGAAGCATTTCGATTATTCTTAACAAAAATATCCCTCCTAACTTAACCCAATCTTGCTGCCAATCAATCGCAAGAAGGCTTAGCGTTGAGACTCATTTATGCAGATAATTAACAAATCATATTCTTTACTTGCTTCATTCTGTTTTTATCATTACGATTTGTTAAGTCCACTTATAAGTGCGCCTGCATTTCATGTTATATCAGATAGCCAAAATCAGGCATTGCAGTTAACACAAACTGAAATGGAGAACAAGTGATTTCCGAAAGTCGAAGAAATAAAACGCGACCCACAAAATCAGTGGAAACATAAGCTCCTGTAGGCTCTTAACAGATTCTCCGCTTTTTGAAAATAACTTTCTGCTTACTGCTTGAAAGACGTTAGATGCTCAGATTTTCAGTTAAGTACGCTATTTGCTAGCAGAGCACAACTATAACTTGAGGTCAGTTATTGCTCAAGCGTTTTTTTAAAAAATTGCTTCTCATGACAAAATAAACTTGCATACTAACAGCTCAACACCACTTTTGAGGCAAAATTTTACATTTGTTGTTAGAGTTTTCAACTTATTGTGGCCAAAACAAGGAAGTTCCCATGGTAAACAATAAAGGTGTTGAGAATAAACATTACAGTCATTTCATCAGTAAAAACAAAGCCCTTATAAAAAAATAATTTAAGATGAAAACAACGCCTTTACATGTTTCACATTATTAGCTGATTCTTGGCAAATAACACCTTTTTTGATATTTATTCTGACGACAGAGGCCATTGACAAATAATATCTTTATTTTTAATCTTTTATACAATCTTGAAAGTTCTTGACAATGCGCTTAAATAAAAAATCGACAATCAAATTTTACGCTTTCTTCAAATCTTTGAGCTTGCATATTTTGCGCAAATAGATAAAATGTGTGCGACACTGGCTATTACCTATAACTAGGGCCCGCTAAAGTCAATAAAGTCAAAATTTTTTCAGGACCTTGTTACATGATCAAACGTGTACTAACGTTCGTGTCAGGTGTTCAGGAGTCTGTTTTGGTAGATTTTATAAGTCAAAATAAAGTCAAAACTTGTCAAAATTCTCTTCATCAAAAATTTCCTTACAAAAACGAACAAATTTAGATTTTTTGGAATTTTTCAGCTGCTATTAAAATTTGATTTTAAACTTCTGAAATAGTTGCAATGGTAAAAATGCGTGCGGTAATTGAGAAGGAAATAGCACTTATTATGCACCAAATCGTATTGTTGATGCATAAACACATAATTGTTAGACAATTAATCTATTTCTATAAAACCTTTGCGCTCTTTACACGTGGTCTTTTTAAGTCGTAGCTTGCAAAGCAAAGAATGCCTAAACAAGCCAAATCTTCTACACCGAAAGTTAGGCAAATTTGCCACGAATACCCGGATGAGTTTTCGGCAACTCCTGGCCGCGACTTGCGATGCAACCTTTGCGACGTGTTAGTCAAATGCGACAAAAAGTTTTTTTGTGTAGAAAGCCACCGAAAAAGTAAGCAACACCAAAGAAAATTGGAGACGAAGAGCAAATCCCAAAGTAAGCAAACCTTTTTACAACTCGATCAAGTAAACTTCAAGGAACAGGTTGTCTCTTTATTTTTAGCTGCAGATATCCCACTTCATAAACTGAACCATCCTTCTTTAAAGTCTCTGTTTGCAACAATGGGAAAAGTATTGCCTTCGGAGACTGCAGCCCGGGCATGTGTTGCTAAATTAGCATCCCAAAACGAAGAACAAATTCAAGAATTACTTCATGACAAAAAAAGTTTTTTAATTGTGGATGAAGCAGAGATTGCTAAACAAAAGTATATTGGTGTGCTTGTGGGCAGCTTAGATGCCCCAAATCAGACATTCTTCGTTGATTGCCATCCACTTGACAGCGGTAGCAATGTTAATAGCTGTATTATTCTGCACACTGTGGATGACATATTGCGACAACTTGAAATAAAACGCGAGAATTTTTCATTGTTCTTGACTGATGCTGCTCGGTACATGTCGTTGGCTGGAAAGACATTAAAGGAATTACACCCTTCTTTGATGCATGTCACCTGCGTTGCGCACTTACTACATAACTGCGCTATGCGTGTGCGTGCTCATTTTTAAAATATTGATGAAATAATAGCAACGATCAAGGCAGCAACAATCAAAAACAAAGATCGCAAGAAAGATTTTCAAGATGCTGATCTGCCATCTTCTCCTGACCCTGTAATTACAAGATGGGCAACTTGGCTTAGAGCTGCCTTATATTACAGTGAGAACCTTCCAGCTGTTCGTACCATTGTCAACAATTGGACAAGTGCAGGCCTCTTAGTCAGCAGAGCAAAGACGCTATCAATGTGGAAGATTTGGTGCCGGACTTTGTTACAATAAATCAATGTCGGACTCTAGCAGCCAACATAGAGTTCTTAGAAGGAAGTGCCTGCACGATAACCGAAGCATACGGACTGCTGAAGAATATGCAATTCGATGATGATCTGTGCGCAATTAAAAATTACATTAAAAAACGACTATCCAACTCTGATTTAGAAACAATAATAAACTGTACCAACTTGACGATTGACCCAAGAAGCTACGCACTATTGCAAAAAGCCCGGCCAACCTCTGCTGCTGTTGAGAGGTCGTTTTCTATGCTCAGTAAATTACTGAGAAAAGACAGAAATTTTGATGTTAAGAACGTAAAAAATATATGATGCTGTATTACAATAAAAAGTCCTGGCAATTGTACTGTGTGGCTTTCGTTAAAAACATCATAGACAGACTGTTAATGTACAGTACAGTTGCGATAACAACGCATTTTTTGTATTACACACTAATTGATACCGGTACACACAATGGCTCGTTATCCTCGGTTTTGACGTCATGCGTCGCTTTGTTGCATTAGCTTCAAGACTGAGTGATTGAGAAAATGTTTAAAGTAGGCTACCTTCTTCTTTAAAAACTTATGTAAATTGCGGATTATAAAACATTTTTAATCAAAAAAGTGCAACAAGACATAAATAATAGGCGAAAGCGGTTAGGTCAAAATAAAGTCAAAATTTTGCTAAAATAAAGTCAAAAATATATTTTTTAGGTCAAAAAAATGGCCCTACTTATGACTGTAGCCTACTATTGTTTTAGACTGTGGTCTAAAACTGTGGCACTACAACAAAGTTATAATTGTGGATGACGAAAGGCAGCCGATATCTTTGCAGTTACTCTATCTGAAATAGCGTCAAAATTAGATTTTGCTTTCATTATTGCTGGTTGAGGTGCTGAACTACACTGCGCGAGAACAGCGCAGATGAGATACATTAAAGCGGAATGTGCAAACGGTCAGCCAATTTCATCGGCGAGAGGATCAAGATATTGGTTTGTGGTGAAAATATTGGCACGTTCGAATCTTACGAGCTGTCGTCCCCCTGAAAATCAAAAAATCAAAACAGTCAATGTTAAACGTACTTATACGGAAAGTATCTTAACAAAATGGAAAGAAAATTTAGCATCTTATATTATTATGCCCTTCCCCTACAAAACCCTCTGCTAACGCTCTTGATCACTTTACGACAATTTTCCGTTGTGGTTGAAGTGCAACTGATAAACAGTAAGATGGAATGAAAAAATTTGTTTCTCTCAAATCACATTTTAAGATAGCTCAAACTCTTCGGAAAACGCAGGTTTATAAATGCTCTAAGAGAAGTTTTTTTACATATTTTGCCTGCAAAGTGTCTAAATTTTACAAAAATTTGTTTTTTTCATAATGTACAAGCATTTTTAAGATGCTTTTGCAACAGCTACGACTCTACTCCTTAAAATTCCTCCTAACTTTTTCAGGCGAAACCCTTTTTTTGGAGATCATACAACATAGCGGGGAAGATTCAGATGTATCGCATGCGTGTTTTGTTCTGCAAAGGACGGCGAACTCTGAGACCACGACGGGTGGACCGAATCCTAGGTATGCCACTGATTTTGCCATTTGTACTAGTTCATCTAACTATATACCATAAACATAGTGTTTGCATTTTTTTGATTTATGAACAATGCAGACATTTCCTGCAGAACCGAAAAATAGACGAGTGCTCAAAAGTTGTCAACAAGCAAGCCCTCAAAAGTTACAAATAATCAAAAGTCGCTATCTAGTTAAAATCGTCGCAATTAACCAAACACAAGGTGCTCCATGTACATTCAGATTGTCAATATAACCATTAAATTGTTTTTCTGATTCAAAGCATTTCATTACTTGACGGGATTTAATTTTTTGTCTTATCATCCCATCTCTTCGAGGTGGCGGCTGCTCCTGTCACGAGCTTGATATGCCGTTCTACTGCTTAATTGTAAAAGGATCATCAATAACAATTTGTTCTCTGCTAATGCCTTGATAGCAAAAGCAGACTTATCTCTGATTGCTAGAGACTCGCTCATTGTTATAGCTGACAAGGTTGACATTTTGTAATATGTTGTTGCTCTGCAGTCGATAGGAGGAATCATGAATTATTTTACATGTAGACCTTTAAGATCTTCTTTGAGAGAGGCTGCTTTTTTTCTCTGCAGGATTATTTGGATTGCTTGGTCACGAACATTTTTTTACCATCACCCAGCATTTTTAGTAAAATATGCTCGTGATATGCAAAATAAGCATTATTTTGAAGTACCTTGAGGGCAATTTCTCTAGCTCTTGAAATATGGAAGTCATCATTCTTTTTTTGACATGAAAAAAACTTGTGAACCTTCCGCTAGCCTGTTATTTTGCTTAATATGAAACCAACAGGAAAATAAACTTTGACTCGATACTTTGCCATTGCTTGCAAAGAATTTTAAGGGTTGTGCTCGAAAGTATAAAATTTCAATATGCGGCAGCCTAAAGTTAACTAACGTGAATAGCAAAGACCTCCCACCTGCAATTACTTTAGGTCTTCGTCGAAAACACCCCTTATAACAGCTTGACAAATTTTGTATGCATAGAACTGATCATTGTTGAGGTCCTCTACAATTTCAGATGGTAGCTGACAAAACTTTGAATTTGGAATTGGTTGAAAATTTTTTACAGGCCATGTTGAAACAGATCCATGCAGATGCTTTCCAATAGGCCCTGAAAGTGGTGACGGTCCGCTTGTCACCATCAAACTCATGAAAAATATGACACAGTGGTAGTTGATTAAAATGCAGCAAGCATAGACCTATTACCAATGAAGACATTTCCCACATTTTGCTTCCAAACAAGCGATGCACCAGAGTTTTTGCCACTCATAACTGTTGTTTGGTCTGTTCCAATAATGGCCAACCAATTTCGTAATTAAGTTTCTTCAATAACTTGAAATATTGCTTTAACAATTTCCAGACAGTTCCTCCAGCAGGCGACATGGGACAAGCAATATTCGTGTGGCTCACTCACAATGACAATGCTCCTTGATAAAGGTTTCTCGACAATACTTTCCTCTTCGTCCATTGCTTTTTATTGTAGCGTCTTTTCTTTCGTCTACATATATAAAGTTTCAAGACCAAATAAACGATCTTCTTCCAGTCTGATTTCTTCTCTGAACTTACTTCGCTCTCTTCTCAACTTGCTGCGATCGATCACTTACTTGCTTTCACTTTCAGTTACAATTTCAAAAGCCTTTAACGTTGCAGTAGCTACAGCAGCACCAGCACGGTCCGAAATTCCACATTGTTCACGTACCATCGCAACTTCTTTTAATGCTCTTCTGTTCTGTTCCAAAAACTGCTTTTGGTTGCTGGTGAACGGCATCTCAAACAAACTTTTACCAGCAGTTTCAGTTTCGCTTGCAACTGTATTATGACTAGAGGTACTTGTTTTGCCTTCAATGATGGTACATTTGGTGACTGGACGTTGATCTTTATTTTTGGTCAGACCTTGTTGTAAAGCCTTTTTGTTAAAGGTCAAATCGGAGCGATCAAGTTTTTGTAGGATACTTGTACATTTGCCAATCCTCGCTTCCTTTTGGTCTTTATAAAATGCAAAACGTGTACAGTTCATACTCAGCAATTTGTCTTTTTCAAGTTTGCAGCGTTGAGAATCGTTTTTGCAAAAAATATCAAATAACGTATTTGCATTTCCCATGAAATATTTGACATTTCTTTTGAAGGCTGAACCATTTGTTCTGCTTTTAGGTACCGAGTCAATTTTGCGAAAATTCTTGACCGACTTTTCAATTTGTGATATCAGTTCGGATAT
Organism: Trididemnum clinides; assembly: GCA_963675345.1. NCBI lineage: Eukaryota > Metazoa > Chordata > Ascidiacea > Aplousobranchia > Didemnidae > Trididemnum > Trididemnum clinides. Next base: position 23,198,343 of record OY776284.1, on the reverse strand, counting down.
ACTAATGCTGCAAACATTACAGTGACTTCAAAGTTACACCTATTCTTCAGCAACAGTAGTGGCCGCAGTTTTTTTCTGCCATTAGATTTGTAGAATAATCTTTGCAAAATATCTCTTGCTGGTAAAACACCTTGTTAAAAAAGTTTGTCGACATTTGAATTCATACAGATCACCACATTTACGAGACCTAGTTCAGGGTTTTCTAGTTATCATACTGTACTTCAAGTGCTGGTACGTACAAAATTTCAACTATCAACAATAGAAAGGTTGGATATGACGTCACACATTTGGCGCGAAAAAAGTGGCTGACCAGAAGCTGTATTTTATGCTGGAAAGAAATAGGGCAAACACTAACTTTTGGAATTATTTTGAAAATTAATGAAAAATTAATTAAAAATCGGAATGAATTATTGCTAGTTTGCTACTCGTAAACAAAGAAATTTAATTAAAAGCAATTTGGTTGAGATTAGGCTTTTCAGTTGGCTAGTTTAAGCTTAGTATTGTGAGCCAATTTCCCACAAAATTGGGCCTAAGAGAAGTGCTATTGAAATATTGTTTGCTACTCAGTTAAAAATAACTCTATGCCAATTAGATACTGGTAGGTACATTGGCAAAATCAACCATTATCTGATCATTACTACCGGTACCGTAAGTTTTTTAATTACCCTTGGCCCAACAGCCTAGACAATAGCCGAAAAAGTTGTTTAAAAGGAATAGTCAAGGTCAAAAAATTACATCTAATATATCAATATAACTGGTCTGCGAACAGTATTGACAAAAAATTTTAAAGATTTGCTGATTTTATCGATTAATATCCCATCCAATCAATGACAAACGGTAAGGAGTCGGCCCTACCATTTAGGCTACAGTATAAATTAGGATTACAACTTTTCAGTATGGTTATGCAACTAAATATACTGTATAAGTAGCACATTACAACTAACCTAAGCTTAGCATTCCCAAATACGCTGGTTAATTGAGAGTGAAACCCTAACAGAAGCTGGCTACAAATAAGCCTACATGTTTAGCCCTTAAAATTAGCCAAACTAGTAGCAATAACAAGCAAATTTTGGCACCTCTTACCTTACTTTGTTTTCAAATTCATTCCATGACATCAGTAAAACAACATATTTAACGTTGATTTGACAACTGTCTTGTATCCCATTCAATTTGCAAAAAATACGGTATCACTCCCATTTAATTCAATGCAAAAACACTGAAAATGGTCAGCCATTTTTTTCGAAAGCACGTTTTGATGGCGTTTGATCACGTGCGCGAAACCTTCCAATAATGAAACAGACGTCACAGATATCAAACATCTCATCAACAGATTTTTGTAAATTTGAACATTTCGCTGGTAACATATATAAAAACGTTTTTTTAAAGCATATATAAACCTGCATCTTCCAAACATTTTGAATTATCAAACAGTTTTCTACTTTCAGTGGTTGCTGAGACACATCAATTTGTTGAAAACGGCCCCCTTGCTAACACATTTGTTCGGGGGGGGCCTGCACCCCGAAATGGCTTCCTTCCAAAAGTAGTTTAGCAATTTTTAGGGGCAGGGACAATTATTAATGCATCTTAAACTGTGATTTGAGAAAAAAAGTTTTTTCACTCCACCCTTGTAGACATGCATTGCGCCAGCAGCATTGGTAACTCCGAAGTTGGTCTGAGCATGAGAATATTCTTGTACAAGGCTTTTTAATCTTTTTTTGGCCACTTATTCTATGTACCAGTCTACTTTTCCTCGGACTTCAATCTTATTCCACTTCTATTTTTCAGTGCAATCAATGCGGAAGGATATTGCAAATCATACCTTATTGCATATTGGGTGGTCAACATTAGAATCACATTGAATAAAGCCGAGCTCAAAATTTAACCTCTTCGCATTGCAAACTGCAGTCACAGTATAGCCTAATGTAGAAAAATCACGTTTTAATAATCTCAATTGTTTAGATTTTGTTCCTTCTTTAATTCGGTACTTTTCAATGTGCTCACCGTTTTCTGAAATATCTGGTCGTACACGAGATCGAAATGCACTGATCGCATCATCGCTCACTGATTGTGGAGTTGTTTTCCACCAAAGAATAGCATCTTTCAAGTCCACCAGATTTTCAAATTTCTTCCCTTGGTAAACATTGTGCTCCAATGCGCTTCATATCTAGAAAGTCACTGGCTTGATATCCAGGCTATCAGGAGTAAGACGGCAATATGTCTGTCTGAAGCGGCGTTATATTGAATATATCGTAGCTGATTCTAAGAGCTGAACGTCTTTTTCGAGGAAGGAAAACACTGAAAGAAGATTATTACAAGGTCACAATAATCATTCAAAACAAGAAACTATTGCTCAGTCAACTGCATTTTTATCTTTCTGCTACCTGAACATGCAACATCTAAAGTCTAAACTTTTGTAATTTTGTTATTCTTAGACCTTTTGTAAAACATTTCAAGCGCTTGCGCCGTATATTTTTTATAAAAATACCTAAAACATATTTGTTGCGGTCTCATTTAGAAAATTTGCAATCGCGATTTGCAAACAGGCACCATTATTAGATTGATTCGTTGCTTCTCATTATACTTTTGTTGTTATTGCTCGTCCTCTTTTGAGATGAATCATGCCAGGCTTCATATTTCTAATTGTAATTGCTGTCGCTTGCAACATTAGACTTTTTTTGTTATAAAAATTTATTCATCGTACACCTGTCACTTCTGAAAAATTTATGATTTGATCCCACAGTACAAGCTTTTCTGCATTGAAAAAGCGTGATGAAGAGAAGAAATTTTTAAGTATATTTGCGAAAAAAACAATAAATGAAGTGCATGATATTGTTACAATCACAAAAATTTCACTTCATGTGTGTTTGTGTACAAGTCCAACAGAACAATGCTGAGGGGTGCATGTTGTAAGCTGCAATGTATATGTTTTTTATTTTTTTATTATATCCTTCCGCGTTCCTTGAACAGTCGTCAAGCGCCCCTCTTTGGGAAACTCTGTGCTAGCACAACCGAATATAGGTTTTCACGTACCTGGAGAACAACTATATATAAAGAAAAAGATAAATTTTTCACGCAGGATGTAGCTAAACCTGATGTTGCGATGGACTAGCTGTTGAGTTGGGGAGTTGTTTTGTAATTTCACAGTAACTTGCCCACTTTACTGTAACTTCACTTCACTGTAACTTGCCCACTTTACTGTAACTTCGCTGTAACACTTCACTGTAACTCGCCAAACTTGGTTGCAGTATTTTTGTCAGCTGCCGGTACAAACACTACACTGCGTTCACCATAAAGATGATAGAAACTTTACCATAAAGTTTTGCGGTGACCAAAAGATAAAAATATTAATACAACAAAAGAAAAAGCAAGGCCTTGTAAACTTTAACTCTTTCGCTCCCGCGATCATCAACTGATGATCTCGTGTTTTCAGTGTTTACCTCAAATTTTTTTAAATTGAGTTACAAAATTTGTTTACTAAAAAACCGATTTGTGACTTTATTTTTCATCCGATTTTTATAAAATTTTCAAAAAATCACGCTTATTTCTTCACGCATCGGAAGATGTACAATTTGTGCCCTAATTCTTGGATTTTTATACCCAAAAACGGTTAAAATGACCAAGAACCTAGTTGCAGACGACAAAATCGGCCAAATTCTCAGCACGTGCCAACTACGCTAAAATCAAATTGAGATTACATCTTTACCACATAACCAAACCCTTTATCATTAACACAGTCTGAAAACTACTCTTTTGGGGCATCATTTGACAAAGTTTCAAGCGATAATAATAAATTTTGCGTTTTTAAATTTCCAAATTTTTTAGGGGTCTCAAAACCCCCCCAAGCAAATTTGAATGGTAAATAGATAAAAGTAAATTTAGTGCATAAAAAATATGATATGTTGCTAAATACCGGTTACATTTGAAAGCTTAGGAAATTTGCTTTCCACCAATATATAACTTTAAATAGTGTAGACTAAGTGGTATATGATATTTACTGATCAATAATGAGTACTGTACATCATATCAGTTCAAAACCCCCAAAAAGTTTTTTGACTTGCTCTCACTAAATTATAATTTTTACAAAAACTACAACCTTTAAAAAGATAAAATAAATTGCAAATGTTTCACTACTAAAGTCGTCATTTTGTATCAAGTTTCCAAGGAGACAAAAAGCGAAATACAAGTTTAAAAGCTAGCAGAAATTTTGCTTCTCTAAATCAAAGTTTGCTGTATCCCCCTTGTTTCTCAAGAAATGGGAAGGGTGTAAACAAGCGGCTGTTTCATTGTCAGTGACAGCATATTCTATTTAAACTTGATATTTTCTGAATCTTGAAGAAATTCCCTGTTCAAAAATATATAATGTTACATGGTTTAGGCTAACCTCTAGCAGATAATAACTGATCGTATTTTAGGTACTAAATTTAACTACCAAAATTTGGTACCAGTCGGTACCGGTCAAAAAAAAGGTCATGTGCCTCAGAAAATTGCAAATTGTAGAAAACCTAGGCTTTTAGATAAGTTTTGATTGATGTACCTTGAAAGCTTATTTCCTTAGCATCATTTTGCGACCATTTCTAAAAAAATTGGTAGAAAATAAAATCTGTAGTGATCTTTGAGGTGAGGGTACCTCTTTAATTTTGAAGACAACTACCCCCCAGTTGGGGGGGTTCATTTGCATAAAATTTGCATATTCAAAAAAAATGTTTTTTTTTCTATTTGAAATCCTCAAGAAATGTAGATTTCAACGATATATCACACTTAATGTAGAAGTAAACAGCTGAGTAATGATTTACAAACAAACTTGAGGTACATAATTATGATTAATTATGATTGATTATGACAGTTTTTCGCGCTGCCACCTTACGCTTTTCACGCGGGAGCAAAAGAGTTGAAACCAAAGCAAAACACACCTTGACGCCAATAACACTGTGATGTGACATTGGAGGAAGAAAATGTACGCTTGATAAATTGTAACAAATAAACAGCGAAATGCTGCAAGAATTTTTGGCAATAGGTACATTTCGTGTAATATTGCAACTGTACATGTACATGAGTTGCTAGTTGCTAGCCAGCAATTTTCAAGGCAATCTCCTATCAAGAGGGATCTGCCTCCAGCATCAACGTATAATAGAAGAATTTGCTCAAAAATGATCACCAGCATCATATGGTACCATAAAGCAATCTATTATATCATGTCAATAACCCGCGACTGGTTTCGACCTTATTGGGTCTCATCAGGCGGGTGTAAAAAACACTCAATAATAAACATGCTAAAATAAACAAATTTGCCATTGGGTGCAAAAAAAAATGCAATACAAAACAATATTTTTTAGCATGTTTATTATTGAGTGTTTTTTACACCCGCCTGATGAGACCCAATAAAGTCGAAACCGGTCGCGGGTTATTGACATGATATAATAGATTGCTTTATGGTACCGTATGATGCTGGTGATCATTTTTGAGCAAATTCTTCTATTATAATATTGCAACTGTTAAGCAGTCAGTAATGTAGCCTACCGATATTTAAAATTTTGATTTGGAGAGGGTGGTGGTATACATTCAAAAACTAATTGACAGTACTAGTTAAAGTGCTGTTAAAAGTGGTTCAAAATTGATATGTTTGCGCGCATGAACTTAAAAACGAAAACTTAAGACGTTTTTTGAGGGAGCTCTCTCCAATGCACTATTAAAGGTAGTGGAATACATATTTTCGTCATATTGTAGTCTATAGGCTAATTACACGAAGCGGGGCTATAAACTACATGGTGATAAAGGTGAATTAAAATTTGGTAGCTAGTAAATCTAGTAATTATTACTGAGGTAAGAATGTTTATATTTTATCGATTAGAGCTCAGGTGTAGGTCTAAATTGCAAATTTGTAGTCAATTGACAAAAAGAAAGATGTAATGATTGAACTTATTTCAAATATGACTCATGGTAATTTTATTGCCTTATCAGTAAACAGAAGTTTCTACAAAAATACGGGCAAAACAAACAAATTATCGCCTGATTACGTCAGAGATTTGTTTGATTGGCATTTTTCTTGTAAGGCTTACGACCTGCAATATCAGCTGCCACGATGAAAAATAGTTTTGGAGAGATTGTTGGGCCCGAGAAAGTGTGGGATTAAGAGATCGAAAGATGCATGTACTCCAGAACCCGGGGTAAAAAAGGCTCTGACGTCAAAATCAAGACCTTTTTTAAATTCTACTTCATAAGATCACTTTTCAATGCAGATGCACCAAGGTTTCAACTTGGCTTAATCCTTAATCTGATCAGCAGAATTATAAGTCTCTTAGAACATGGTCATAATAGAGTGTATTTCTTTAAGAATGTAAGGCTGACACGTTTGAAAAGAAGATCTTTTGAACCCTCTTCTTCTCTCTTTCCACTCATGATGTTGATAAAAAAATGACAAGTTGATCATTTTGTTTCGTAAAATAAACAAGTTGCTTTATGCTGACTATTGACTTTAAATCTGGGCTGATGAGAGATTACTGTTGACCAGGTAGCTTGTTTTGAAGATAGTTGACACACTATACAAATTCATGGCTAAGATGGAGCAATAACCTTTTTTAAAGATCCCTCAAAAATTATGCCAAAACTCAAAAATTAGCTAATTTTGGGGCGAAATGTGAGCTGGGACATTTTGAAAGGTACGAAAACGTATAGGTTCTACACAAAAGCGTAACATTTTCAAAAAATCCAAACCCCTTATAGAATTTTGGCCCTAGTTCTTAAGCACTCCTCAATTCCGCCTAACGTCATCAAGTCTGATAGAGGCAGCCTTTATACCAGGGGTTCCCTACCAGGGGTGCTCGCACCCCTTGGCGGTGCGAGGCAGCATCTTAGGGTGTGTGAGATGGTCATTCAGGTTTTTGTGTTGCATTACTGTACTGTCATGCTCAGTTGATCCTGCGCTAATTGTTCTGCACAATTGGTGTGTAATTACATCATGACTAGTGCCTTCAATTCAGCCCGAGATGATGCTGATCTTCAAAAAAAGGTCAACACATGCAATTTCAACCGTGACTCCAAAATTAGCCAATATCTTGGCTCGGGACATGTTAAGAATTCGTCACATGTTAAAATATTTTAGAGGTGCGATAACATATTAAGATACTTTAGGGGTGCAAGAACATATTTAAAATATTTTAGGGGTGCGGGCCATTGCAAAGGTTGGGAACCATTGTTCTAGACTATGGAGGTATTTGATGGCTGAATCATAAAATTTGCCATCACTATCATATCTGTGCGAATATACTACAACGCATTTATTAAATAATCATGCAGGCCTATTTGCACGCGTTAAAATCTTTCAATAAGATAATGGAAACACTTTCTGCAGAGCAACGTTTATCTCATTCACACCTTCGCCAGAATGTGTTGTTAACGTTGTAGTATATACGTACAAAATCTACCGGTTGCCGGCCGAAAAATATGCTCACAACCGCATGAGTAAATAATGTTGGCTAGCTAGAAAAACTTCCAATTTCCTGTCACATGCATGTTTCTAGAACAATGCCGTTTTGTAGAACAGATACTAACGTTATTTCTCTATTTCTAGTTAATTTCTCCTACTAGTACATGCTCCTTTCCAGTGAGAGTGATTTTATTCCAATTGCCTATTGTCAAACTTTTCTCTGGTTTTTGCAAATTTTTACCAAAGAACATTTACGAGTATTTCAACTTTGCACTGCTCCTATTTCCTTTGTGCGTATTGGTGGTTTCCTAAAAATTGAATTGATAGGAGGGTAGAATGTAGCTTACTTTTCGAGCAAGCAGCTCTGTCTAAGATTGAAACGCGGATCTTTTTTCCTGCTCGACCTGCGATGCAATATGTTTAAAGAATTTATGACTTTTCATTTAACATGTCAATAACACATTGTCCTTGTCTGTTTCTTCTCTTGAAACTCACCACCATAGTTGAGCCTGCTGAGAACAAAAATGCACTTCCAGCTGACTTGCTCTTAGATTCATTGAAAACTCTATCTTTTCCATAACAACAAGAAGGCGGTAGCCATGCTTTGAAAAAGTTGTACAAAAATAAAAGCAAGCAATCTAGTTCCATTATCTAAATATAAACATGTTGTTTACAATCGAGGTAAAGGTAAACCTATACAATGTGTTTTTGGAATGCTCTCTCACGACTTGCCGGGTCTCCCCCCGAACAAAATCTTAGAAAGACACTCCTGCCCATAGATAATCCACTGTTTGTAAATGATAGCTTAGATAACGTCAGCAAAATTACCTTTCAAAAAATAGTAGTCAAAACAAATAAGTTTTAAATTGCCAACTCACAGTTCTCATTTAATAACCACAAAAACAAAAAGTGGAATAGGTTACAGCCATCTATAACCTTAACATGAAAATGAGTTTTTAGGAGAAGGAATGGAGAGCAATATCTTTCAAGTGTTTCAAGGCGCTTAGTAAAGGACAGTTCGAAAAAATTAAAAAACACTAGTTTATATGAAATAGAATAACACATTTTTTTCTTTAGAGATGCCTTAAATGAAAGCATTTAGTGGATTTTAGCGGACTTCAAATAAATGTAGGAAAACCTAGCAGTCTGCTATTGCTTCAGAGTATTATCGAAACGATGCAATTTGCGTGCCAAAACGTTAGCTTTGCTAGTTAACGTTTTACGGTTGATAGGAAGTTTTTTAACATTAGTAAAAAAGTAGAGGATGGATGAACTCATTTTTTATCGAATTCGGTTACAATAAGCTATACGGATTAAATTTGTAACAAAATGATTCAATGAAACACTATTGGTTTTCTATGTACGATGAGTGCAAGGCCACTCTGTTTGCTTGATTTTTTGTTTTTGTTGCTTTATATGGCACAGTGCTCTTCAATTTTTTTTGCGTCGTAGAACCCCTGTTAAATCTTTTCAACCATCATAGAACCCCATGACTACAAACTCATTAGAGTTGCATTGGCTTTTGCTTCCAGTATAAATCAGTTAATTTAGCGGTTCTCAAATTGGGTACCAAAGAAAAAGTTTTGGAGTACTGAAGCAAGTTCCTCGCGCAAGCGCATCATAAAGTCTTAAAACAGCCTGTGGCTATTTGTTGCTTTGTCCTATAATCTATTTACAATTTTCAAGTGACAATAAGCCAGATCAGCTAGCGAAACCATCATGAATTATCTAGGATCTCAGTACAAGATCTCAAAGAATGTGTTAGCACTAGGGGTTGCTGGGGGAGTGATTCATCTATAACCGAGATGATACCCCCGATTGTCATATTATTCTCTAAGAAAATCAGTTGCACGTCACCACCATGAAGCAGCATCAGTAAAAACTGGCTTCCGGTAGGATTTCAACCCACAACACACCTGCTACTTTGAGTTGAGAATCAAGGCTTTTGGTAACGGGACATTCTAACCGGGAACACCGCCTTGACTACTCGGCCACAGAAGCAAACCAAATTTCTCCACATGAACGCTGAAATCTTATGTTAGATAATCTGTAGCGCCACCAATCAATAATTGTGCAAAAAATCGCACACTACTTGAGAACGTACTTGATCCCATCACCTAGAACACCTACCACAATGGCTCTTTACCTTTTTGATGCAGTTTCCCATTAAAACCAGTCACCAAGTTTAAGTTTCTCTTTTGTCATTTTAAGTGACGATGTTTTACAGCACCATGTAGCATTGGCAATGCAATAGATTCCGCTTAATTGGGCCGCCGGTTAATCGGGTCAGCCGTTTAATCGGGCCAAATTGTTAAGAACAAAATCCAATCAAAGATAATGCACTACGTTAAATCCGCATAATCGGGCCACAACTGTAGTCAGACGTACACCGGTTTAATTGCAAAACCGCCTTTGTAATGTAATAGAACTCAATATCACAAAGCCAACTATATTATGTAACAATTGAAAAATACAGGCGCAACTTATTTTGTCATTTCATGCGCTTGGACATGGTAATTGTTGTGTTTTGTTGCAAATTTTGTGAAGTCCCAAGCAGAGATGTCACAAAAAGAATTAACAATTGCTGAAAGGGTTGTTGCCCTAAGAAAAATTAGAGAGCAACCTCCGAACATTAGTCATCGCCAGCTAGCTGAGATAACTGGTGTGCCAAGGACAACCCTGGCACAGATACTGCAAGACTTCGGATAATCGGGTGAGCCGCTTAATTGAGCCAAATGGTGCGTATCCCGATGTGACCCGATTAAGCGGAATCTAATGTAGAGGCCTTTGGCGCTGTGGTGTATAGCCTTTGCATAACTGACATATCAGTTGAAAGGAATTTACCTAAAGAAAAAGTTTACTGCAACGTCATTACACATCAAACAAAGTTAAATGCTTATTTTTGTGCAATTTTTGCGATTGCTTTTTCTCTGTCAGCATCTTGATGCGAGGATTAACTATAGAAAGCGTAGGTCATCCTCCAATTCTGTCGCAAGCTTTGGTCTTGAATAACACAGACGAATAAAAACCTGCTTTGCATAGATAAGTTGTTGAAAACAGTATCAGTGTTTTCAAGGCTTTTTCGCTCAAGAAAGGATACATATGTCATATTTTCCGCCAAAAAGATCTAGTTTCATGCTGTCAAAGCTATCCTTTGCCTCATGGTAACTGCGCAGTTCAACAAATTCTTCTTCCGCTACTGGAGGAACTTCAGACACTTGACGAAGGAAAAGATTTTTAGTTACTTTAATCAACAAATCGTCGCCGAAAAGGTCTGGAAAATACTTCAAACATTCTTTCTCAACCCAGCGCAAGCGTTCAGCAATGTCACTTCGACGTCGATATGTTTTCCATCGCCAACAGTAGTAATCAGGTTGCGGAATACATTAATGGCTCCTTCACTTATTCTTCTTCTTCACAGGGCAAGTTGGCAACAAACCCGTTGAAGCAGTCAGGATAGGCCTTTTTTCCGCTGCTGTTTTTTCCTTGAAGTTTCAAGTTTAGAGTGTTCAGCAAATCGAAAAAATTACATTGATACGCCAGCCTCGCATGCTAAACATGAACAAAGGTGTAAAATGTTTATTATACTTAAATTTACATAAGCAAATTCATAAATAAATAAATAGACTCGGTAAAATATTTAAGAGTGCTCAATAACAAAAACAGTTAGAGCAAATTAATATACAGGGGGGGTGCAAAAGTAGGTATACAGTGATAAAAATAGTTAACACGTACATTATTGACAGCATTTATTATGCAAAAAACGAATGTTGCACAACATGTAATAAGAAACATACGTAATAAGAAGCTCTAATCCCTCAGGTACTCTAATTGCTTGCCGTCAGCGATCACACACTCCTCTATTTGAGAACGAACACTCATGCACGCTCTAAAACAAAGGTCTTCACCAGCATCAATTTCCTGACAAGCCTTCAAAATGAACTGAATCATGTCTTCAGCAGTACGGGGCTTGCGTGCAAAAACCTTATCCTTTATGGTTCCCACAAAAAGAAGTTCATAGAAGTTAAACCTGGCAAGCGCGGGATCAGTAAATAGCACCTCGTCGTATAATCCATCAGTTGGAAAATATTAAGTCAAGCAGTGCATGCACAGTGAGAGCAAAATGAAGTGGGGCCCCATCTTGCTAAAAACAAAACCTGCATTTTAATTAAACGAAATGACTAAAACTAGATGGATTTTTATTTTAAGAAATGTTGCTTTCACTTCTATATAATATGCCACTAATTTCACTGATGTGGTACAACTGTATACCTACTTTTGCACCCCCATGTATATCTTTATTGGCAAAAATACTACAGCCTGTTTCGCCGTTAAGGCTCCTCAGGTATTTCTGCAAAAAAAAACGAAAAATGAACCCAAAACAAACAGAGAATTCAGTATTACTTACGGTTGTTCGGGGGGAGTAATCAGAAATAGTATGGTAGCCAGCAGAAACTATACTAAAGAATAATCTGCTGGTTCTCCTGCAAACAGTAAACTCATCTGGGTAACTAAGAACTGTGGAGGTTGGTATGAGAGTAATAGTGACGTAACAATGGGAACAGATATATACTTAATATGGTAAACGGTAAGTTGGGAAAATAGACGGAAAAGAAAGGATAAAGAAAATAAAAGAACAAAACACGCAAATTACAACGAACCGTCCAATCTGATACTTTTTAATTTAAATTTTTTTCTGTGGCGGCATGTGTTCACTATTTCAGATCGTTTATTGAGCATTATTTTTCTGTCGCCGCTTAAGATGGCAAGTTTTTCAGCCAGGCACAGGTTACATCTGCTCCCTCCGCATTTGTATGATGGTGCTGTAGAAACAATGGACCATTTTATAGACGGCTCAACGCCATTATCCTTTGCTCGCCAAACTTCTTTTTATTTAAAACTATTTATTTAAAATCTATTTAAAACTAAAACTACGTAGTTGGTCGATTTGGCAGTAGAGAGCACAATGATAGAATCAGAGCAATAAAATAAAATGAAATTTATTCCAGTTGAAAACACCTCAACAGTCTGTTTCGCCTAAGGCGGCTCGTCAGGAGGTAGTTCTAAAATACAACACTGGCATAAGATGAAATCCAACATTAATAAATAAATAGAAATTAAAATTAAATTAAATTATATATAGAGAAGGCTCGAAACTCAAGGGAAGGCAAGTTCTACAGATCTGCCTTACTCAAGCGCTGCTTGCTACGACTGGCAGGTAGATGATGTTGTTGTTTTGCACGTTGGCATTAGAAAGGCGGGAAGTTATTGAAGCGTGAAAAAGTTAAAGGTAAACAAAACGATGGCAAGAATTAAAAAATAGAATAAAGGTAAAAACAGTGCACAAATGAAAAACCACGAATAAAAAGTTAGTATTAATTAATGTTTTTCAACTTGAATTTGGTCCGGTGTCTACATTTGGAGATGAACTCAGATCGTTTGTTTAGGAGCGTACGTTGGTCAGCTTGTAAGATGGCCAGTTTTTCGGCTAGGCAGAGGTTACAGCGCTTGGCGCCACTTTTGAATGCAGCCGCTTTGCATATGATGGACCAAGATATGAGCGGCTCAATTCCTCTGTTCTTGTAATCCCACACAGCTTTGGAGAGTTCTGTGGCGTTCATCTTTCGTTGGTCTTTGAATGATGAGCGGTGGTTGTAAAACCGGGCTTTAAACTCGGTCTCACAAAGTCCAAAATAGTGCCGTGTTGGGATGTTTGGAGCTGTGATGGAGGCTTTGTACACGATTGATTTGATACGGCATTTGCCATTAAGCGGGCTTGAAAACTGCTTGAAAAACTTGCCATCTTAAGCGGCGACAGAAAAATAATGCTCAATAAACGATCTGAAATAGTGAACACATGCCGCCACAGAAAAAAATTTAAATTAAAAAGTATCAGATTGGACGGTTCGTTGTAATTTGCGTGTTTTGTTCTTTTATTTTCTTTATCCTTTCTTTTCCGTCTATTTTCCCAACTTACCGTTTACCATATTAAGTATATATCTGTTCCCATTGTTACGTCACTATTACTCTCATACCAACCTCCACAGTTCTTAGTTACCCAGATGAGTTTACTGTTTGCAGGAGAACCAGCAGATTATTCTTTAGTATAGTTTCTGCTGGCTACCATACTATTTCTGATTACTCCCCCCGAACAACCGTAAGTAATACTGAATTCTCTGTTTGTTTTGGGTTCATTTTTCGTTTTTTTTGCAGAAATACCTGAGGAGCCTTAACGGCGAAACAGGCTGTAGTATTTTTGCCAATAAAGATATATATTTAGCAAATTCATATATATTCACTAGTATCTACATTTACACCTAGTGTTACTGTTACATAGTAGTAGCCAAAAGTTTACGTACAAGTTGTGTGAATTATACGCATTGAAGAAACTGCGATCGAACTGTGCAAATGATGTCTGCCTCGTTCCTGCAGGAATTCGCTGATCTCGGCTAATAAATCTTACGCTAGAGCCGGCATGTTAACTTAGGACAACCACCTGACCTGAATAGTGAATATATATTACTGTGCATGGTGATTCCAAAAACGTGAAACTCCAGGAACTTTCTTTTGCATGAAGAAGTAAAGTATTGTGTACTGAATCTATTTCTTTGTACAGTTGATGGAACAGGCGACGACTTACGGCAGATGTCTTGATGTACATGTACTTAAGAATGCTGATAATGAGTTCTAGCACAGCATTTGAGGTCTTCGGCGGTGTCCCGACAATTCAAAGTCGCAACTTCATAGTTGCGTTGGGGCTAGGATTTGAATTTGACTTTGAATCTTCAACTTTTCGAATTTGCGACTTTGAACTTCCGACATTTAATTGTCGTAGAACCGTCTTCAGCAATGTCTTTGAAGCAAAGGCCTGTCAGCGAAGCAAACAATGTGTGCCTGATATTTTCTACTTGACTAGGGCAACAAATCTTGAAAGACTAAGTAAATATCATAGCAGTCGCTTCAACTGTACACACAGCTAAAAGATCAGTCCAACTCAAATTGTTCTTTTCAAAAAAGTAAGAAACCACTTTGAATACATCGATAGCTTTGGTAGTAGTTCTCAAAGAGCGACAAAAAATGTTATTAAAAAATCTGAAAATTTCAAAGATTGACAAAAAATCCAAAAGGGCGACAAAAGAAAAAAAAATATCGAACACATAGCAAATGTATAAGAGTAGTTGTGACAAACTGGCAACATCTGTTGACTTATTCAACCGAAGTGCAAACAGTAAAGCTGAAGATGTTACTGCTAAAGTGAGCTGGATTTTAATATCGTTTAGCATTTCGACGATTCTGCTATTGATTGTATCATTAGAAAGGAATATTTGTTTTGATTGATTGTAAGCCTTGTCGTCCAAAACCATATTAGCGGAATTCAGGAAACATTGCTTTACCAGTGTTTTTGCAATGACATGCGGCTTCTTTGGTTTAGCATTGGAAAGGGCCACTACATAGTAAAGCGCAACGACAAAAAAAATTCCTTCAAAACATGTACTTTCTGCATCCAGCCTGGCACGCTTTGGACAACCTTCTTTATACTTATAATCCTCAATCAACTTGCCAGCTTGCCCCTCATGGCATTGTTCAAATGCTGTTTGAGCGGGAATGATTATAATCAAGTGTTAGCCAGCCTTTTTATGCAGAGCACACATGACGGGATGTCCTTTTCATAATTGTGGATGCAAGTAAACCCACACTTGATGTAGTCTTTCTTGTATTTTCGCTTAATTTATTCTTAGCCAACCAATCGATATCTTTGCCGTGCACTAGATGTTTGCTAAAAATAGCAATTCTTTAAAAAGTAGGCTGGCCTATTTCCCTGCAAAAATTTATACGTTTGAAGCCATTTTTGGCTCCTTAACGTAACTTGTTACAACATAGTAATCTAATTCTCACCTAAATCTAACAATCTGAGTTCATTTTAGCCTTAATTAACTGAAATCAACTTTCAGAAATCAGAAGCTACACTCCTCGCAAGTTGTGGCCGATCGTTAAGCCGACACAGGTGTTTGCTGCACTATCAAGAGCCGCCTCAACGTGGTGGTGCGGCCCCCAACCCCGTTTAGGTTGGGTTAAAATGACTGTTGGCCTTTCCGAGGGTCACATTTACCCCAGGTACTCACCTCATACAACTATTTTTTATCTGCCCTCTGAACGACGGCAAAAGGGCAGCACTCAGTCTCCCCAATATCGGCCAACTGTTCTTCTCCTACCTCTCTTTTTCCCGTATTCTCATTCTCCTGATAAGCGGCAACGTTCATCCAACCCTGGCCCCGTCTTTCCTTGTTTACTGTGCGCTGGAAATGCAACCTGGATGGCGCAAGGTTGCACCTGCTGCAAATGGGTCCATTTAGGGTGCTCACTACTCTTCCTCTCCAAGTTCAATACTCTAAGCAGCTCTCACTCCTGGTGTTGTCCTCCTTGCTGGGTCCCTGCTTCCCACACCTTCGTGTACTGTAGCTTTCTCTTCAGGCTTTCCAGATTTTATACCTTCACTACTGAACTTTGTCCATCGGGGCTCCCCTCTGTCAATGCAGCGCTCTCGCCCTGTCCTCGCCTACAAAAATTTCATCCTCCTTCCACCCATTTTGTATCTCCTCTTTCTTCTTCCTTCTCACCCCCCCATGCTTCTTGCTATTCTCTCATATCTCTTGCTTTCTCGTCATCTCCTGACTCGCTGAGGGTTCTTCAATAAAATGCCGGAGGTCTTCTAGCCAGAACCACCAAAGTTCTCCACTTTACCTTGCTTTATCCTGTGGATCTTACCTGTATCTAGGAGTCCAACCTTGACTCGTCTTTTTTTTCGGATCCCTGGGATACTCTGCTTCGCTATCTGATTGCAGTCACTCCCGGTTTGGCATCCGTTCTCCCATGAGCTGCATGGCGTCAAAATTTTCGTCAGGCAGGGCCTATTCTGAACTCTCAACCTCCTCTCTCTCTTTTCGCTTGACCCCTACTCGGACTGCTGTGTAGGGGTCAACAGCTCACTAAATGACTCTTCCTCGCTCTCTTTCTTTAATGTATATGCTCGTTTTATTTGCTCTTCTTTGAGGGATAGCAGTACCGGTTCCTTTTCCTCTCCATTCTTTCCTTCTCCAAAAATCTCTTCATTTTGGGGATTTCAACTGCCATCACCTCTCTGGGACTCAAAAGGTACTTCTTGTAATATTCCGACACACAGTCTAATAAAGCGAAGTCTATTTACAGCTCGACATAACAAGAATAATGAACTGACGAATTCATCGCGCAAACTCAGTCTTGGTTATGACGTCATAGTAGCACATTACAAAATGTTACACCTCCCTTCTAAAGCAGAGATAACAAACGGTTTGTCACAAGCGTAATTATGACACCACAAAATCTCTATACTTGGCAGGAAATCTGATTGGCCTTCCATAGCGAAATGTTGATCTGTGCGGTGATTCAGAAGTAAAATTAGACAATCGAGTATCACTACTACGTATTGGCGAATCAGTTTGATAATTAACAACGTTTGAGTTTTGCACCGGTCTATTACTTTAATAGCAATGAGATGAGTGGCACTTATTAAATACAGGAGGCTTCAAATCAGTTTTATAGAGGTGGCGTCGATTTCTACGCAGCACGCCGTGTTCATTACGCACCACATACGAACGAGGTTCATTACGCACATGAGAAATAACAGATTTGTTCCACATCTTGTTATTACGATAACATACAACATCTCCTTTCCGCAACGGAGGTAATCACTTCGAATTGGCCCGATCATAATAATACTTTTTGTGAGAACGCAACTTTGTTAAATCAGCACTTTTTTGCCAATTTATAAACAAATTGCCAATTTTAAGAAAACGTTCGGTTAAAATATTGTGAGAAATCATTGGTTCACGCTGCTGATTATTTCGATATTTAATACACAATTCACAATAGTGCGCTCTATGTCAGCATCCATTTTGGGCCAATAAAGCAACTCGCGTGCATGAGATTTACTTTTTTCGATGCCGAAATGCGATTCGTGAATCAAACCGAGCATTTGTGATTGCAATGACTGCGGTATAACAATGCGTTGATCACTAAAAACAATACCATCAGTAACGTATAAAGTATCACGTATGTTCCAATAAGGACGTACCGAAAATATAACATTTTTTTGACTGCGTGGCCAGGTTGTTTGACAATACAGTTCTACTTTCTGCAACGTCTTGTCAGCATCGGTAGCCTGCTGAATTTCTTCAAGTTTGGTGGTAGTTACGGGTAAGTTGGTGATGAGGGAATGCACAAAATCATCGTTACTACTGTCCACCTTTTTGACTAAGTTTAAAAGATCACATGCACGCTCACCAAGAATGGGAAGGTCTATAATATCCGTGACATAAAACAGCAGTAAGAATTCACGACCTTCTCGGTCATATACCGCAACATCTATGGAGCTCAACGGTTTGATTACAGCATTGCCAAAACCGTACAGCACAGTCGATGTAGGACGTAAGAGCGATGAGCACACTTGTTTGTATAAATCAAACGGCAGAATATTTGCTTCGGCACCGTGTCTAACATGAAGGTACACATATGAGTACCATTTACCTGTAGTGTTGATCGCATTTTTGACCCGACGAAGTTTCGTTTTTTCCTGCCACCAATGGAATGCACTTGTAAAACGCTTGGGTCTGATAGTGATGTAGTACCGGTTGTGACCTCATTGACTTGCCTTGCATTAGGTCTAGTACTAAGAATGCTTCTACATACAGCGGAAAAACGATTTCGTTTCCCGCACTTGTAACATGTTTTGGCATATGCTGGACATTGTCTTGGCTGGTGCTTAAAGCCACAGTTTCGAAAATTTGCAAAACGCGATGGACGTACTGCTTTAGATTTACCTTCGTTGTGAAGTTCGTGAACCGTAACGGCATCAGTCTCACTGCGTGTGGTCATAAGGCGCAACTGTGCCTTCGTAGCTTCCATTGAATGACATATGTTAATAGCCTTTGCTAAAGTAAGATTGTCTTCTAGCATTCGCTGCCTGGTTGTGTCATCGTTTGTGCCAAACAATATTTTGTCACGTAACTGCCTATCCGTAGACGTCCCAAATTCACAATTGCTCGCAATAGTTCTCAATTCAGTTAACCATTTATCAAAGGGTTCACCCTCAGCTTGTTGACGTTGCCAAAACTTATAACTTTCAAAGGCGGGCTTTCGCCTGGGATTGCAGTAATCTCTAAATTTGGCGGGGACCACATCACAGGTAGTGTCTTCACTATCAAGCGCAAGACCAAAGCTGTCAAAAATATCCCTAGCCGCTTCACCAGCGCAATTTAACAGAATGGCTACCTGCGTGATAACTGTCTTTGAGGCGAGCTCAGCAGCAGCATAATATATCTTAAAAGACTTTTCCCAACGTCGCCACTCTTCAGCTAGGTTTTCAGCATTAAAATTAAGTTCACGGGGCGTGTGCAGTTGACTCTTAATTTGCTGCTAATTCTCGAATAATCACGCTTCTGACACCATGTAATATTCCAACACACAGTCTAATAAGCGAAGTCTATTTACAGCTTGACATAAGAATAATGAACTGACGAATTCATAGCGCAAACTCAGTCTTGGTTATGACGTCATAGTAGCACATTACAAAATGTTACACTTCTGACCCCAGTAGGGAGGAACTGTTCGATTGGGTCATCTCCTCTGACTTCCTTCCTCCCTACGATCTTGACGCCTCAACTCTTCTCCATCGCTCCTTTCCTGACATCTGCTTTGCTCCCTCTTCTTTTGCTTTTTTTGCTCTTGGGAGGTGCTTCAGGACTTGGGCTCTGACCACCTACAATTCTACTAACTGTCCCTCTTTCTTGCGGTTCCCGGTCTTCAATCCTGTCCGCCTTCGCTTAATCCATCGCTGCGTACAAAAAAATCTAAGCGTTAGATAGACTAAATGGAGGTTGAAAAATATAAGTCATCTAACAAAATGGAGGAACGCTAAGACCAAAAAATATATATTTTGTCCATCCAGAAATTTCCTTCTAGCTGCGCCAGTGCTATGAAGTACCAGTGCTGTGATCGCGTTTTATAAAATTATCATGCAACATCCCATTATTTGGAATTATCAGGTAACCTACCACTAAGCTGTGCTTTCGGTTAAAAGCTGGTGCGGCAGCACCAACTCTTTGATTTCCGCGCCAAGCGTACCGTCGTTGATTAGCACTGAACCAGTAGAGTTGCTTTGTAGAACTAGTAATATTAGCTCTACGGATCCTTTCTGCTTCGTCAAACAAAAAACAGGAAGCGGTTGAAGCTTTCTTGCGGTGTTTTATTTACAAAAATGTGCAGCTCCTCCCAGCGTGCGCGGAACGAAAATTCACGGCGATAAAGGCTACCACACAGCCTTAATAACAATTAAGCAGGGGGACCAACACTCAGGCCCAAACAGAAATCCGAAGCATAATCAGATCGAAACGAAAATTTACTACTCGTTTCGCCACGTTGACGTTTTGACAAGAATAGCGAAAATACACGTGGTCACTATATATATAACTTACGAGCAGATGCACCTGTTATATATATGAGTCAAACATGTGGCCTTATTTAACCACAGGGCAAAGACCAAAGAAAGACAATACAACAAAGGAAGGCTTTTAGAAATAGTCCGTAGGAAGCCCGGTTGTAACGTCTACTACTTCTCAGTAGGGGCTAATAGTTCAGTTCGCTGTAGGGGTCTAATTTGAAGCTATATTTACTTAAACTCCTAACAAAACAACAGATCACTTTATTTACCACAATATCAATCAATTTTGTGAAAAATTGCTAATGAAGTCTTTGCGTCACCTTCTCAAGAGACTACGCTTTATGAAGTCAAATCGCTGTAAAAAATTACATGGCGATTGGCGGAACAAAAGCACGCAAAGGTGAAACGAGTTTTGAAATATTCAAATCATGACATAGCAATAGGATACAGAATAAAGTAATATGAATTACAGTTAGACTAAACCGCACAATCTTTTATCTTGCAAACCTAAGCTAGGGATGGCGGAACTGGGGATGCGCCATGCGGCTCTTTAGGTCCTTGACAAAGGTTCTTTTGACTCTAGTTATATTTGTGTACAATGATGTTGTGGGGGGGTGAGCAACCTGCTGTGCGCCACGTTAAGTTTTGGAACCATTGGAAGGGTGCAAATGCCTGATTTCGTGCTTTGAAAATGATGGTTTCAAAAAAAAGTCATCACCCTCTATGTGGACAGAACAGAAAATGCGGTAATTCAAACAAACTAAGAATTGCGTAGCAGCTCTTTCTATGATGGTCTCTATCGTTTTTGGCTTTTTATTACGGTAAGTGTGGCTACCCCTGCTGTAAGCGATCAGTTGTTTTAATTCTAGTTTACACGGCCGCTCTTGAAACATTTGTTATTTGCTTTGCACTTGCTTGCAATGCAATTTGATTGCTTTTGTTTTACTGAAATGCGGAGTGATTGCTTAGAGTTTCCAAGTTAAAAATTGTGCGGTTTAGTCTAACTTTAATTAATTTCTTCAATTTATTAATTCATTCTGTGTCTTATTGCTATGTCATAGTTCGAATATTTCAAAACTCTTTCAACCTGCGCGTATCTTTAACTGAAAGCGTAGCTTAGTAGTATCTAGAATTCTAGAAAATAGATAATAGTAGCTTAATAGATAGTAGATAATCCCTAATAATGAGATATTGCGTGATAATTTATGTAAAGTTAAATGAGGCATAATTATTTATGACTAATTTCAAGCCTTCTGACGACGGGTAACGTTAAGCCCAAAACGTTTGTTGATGAATCAATGAATGAGCAAACTCCTGTAGTTGCTTGCTATCGCTATACTTAAGAACGGTTAAAAACAACCTTTGAATTAATACATAATTTGACCAGCAAGTTAACAGCGGGCGCGTGGCGCAATGGATAACGCGTCTGACTACGGATCAGAAGATTCCAGGTTCGAGTCCTGGCGTGCTCGCTTCCTTTTGCATTCTTTCCAGTTCGTATTTTCAAATTTTGTTTTCAATAAGCATTTTAAGGCCAATTTTATGAATTGACTACCCATTAATTCTTTTAATTTGTTTGAAGAAATTTTGGGAAAAATCCCACCGAATAGCAAAATCTGCCCATCATCAAATTTAGTCCAATAGGAAAATCTGCCCATTTTTTAACCCGGGCTCGGCAACCACTAAGCTGCGGCTCGGCGCCGGTCCGTGAGAAATTTGTTACCAGGTCGAGCAGAAACAATACGTTAAGTAGCGGTTTGGCAACATTGCAAACAGTGGCGTACGTAGCGGGCTCTTATGCTCGCGCCTCCTCTCAGGAACAGTAAAATGTCTATTTCAGCAATTATTTGCTAAAAATAATCCTCGCGCCCTCCATCAGGAAATCATGGAACGTGAAGGTCGGCCACTGTGATTGTACCTGCAGTATGCATTTGCCCAAATTTAGCGCTGTGCATGTTCGATCTTCAAAAAAGAGTTATTGTTATATACTTTGGCCCAATTTAGGCCACGGCCAATATCGATTTCCAAAAAAGAAGATCAGCATTGCCTGTTCACGCACAATCCTAAAGGCGTTACGTGTTCATCGTTCGCCGATCTACAAAAAACAAATGTCTTGCTCCCCCACTCAAGAAATTTCTGCGTACGCCCCTGACTGCAAGCTACTCTTTTTGAGGTTGCACTAAAAACATGACACATCGAAAACTACTCAGCGAAATAATGCTTACCCTGTGCGAAAAAGATTGCCGATTCCTGTTTTAATTGGTTCTTTAAGGTCGGTCATTTGCACAGGTGCAGTGGCTTACGGAGGGTAATCCTATGCATGCCCCCCACTCAAGAATACGTTAAATATCATTTTTAGTCAATATGCTTCAAACGGTGACAAACAAATCACCTGATCCAGCTCTGAAAATAGGCTATTGATCTGCGAATAGAAAGGGTCTTCACTGCGATTTCGCAAGAACACTGGAAACAATATGGGCTATCAACTTCAACTGAGCCGTGCAATTTTCAAAAAATCCTTTTTGCACCCTCCTCAAAAAATTTTTGCGTACGCCCCTGCACAGGTGTAGGCCAAAAAAACACTTCATGGGTGGGCGAGCATATTTTCCAAAATGCCTTGATCGCTAAGAAGAAATGGTGGAAAAAATGAAAGTAATGCAGATGAATAAACGTTTTTAATTTTTTTGGGCACCGTAAATTTGTTGTTTCAAACTTGAGAGGTCAGGGATATTTGTGTAAACCTCCTAGCGTAAGCACTCTTGTGTCAATATTAATTTTTTTTCACTCAAGAAATAAGCAATTCAGAAAGCAACAACATTTATTTGATCACCCCGAATTTTACTGATAAAACCGGAAATATTGATCAGCAAATTCTTCTACCCGCAACATGATATATCCAAGTTTTTTTAAAAATTGATCGAATAAATGATAGTTTGCAACCAGTGGTGGATTTAGGGTGAAGCGAATGAGGTACCTACCTCAGGCCCCACCCCTCGTGGAGAATGGGGCCCTCCTTTGAGCAAGTTTCATAAACTGCTTTTAGGACCTTAAAAATAATGGTAATCTCCAGTTTTTAACAAGTTTGAAAATGTCATCCCCACAAAACAGTAATGGTCTTTAAAAAATAAAACAAAAATGTTTACTAATAAGTTTACAACAAATTTACCTACCCCAGACATTCTAAATAGAAGCAATCTTTAAAAATCTGAGGTCTCCAATGAGTACTTCGCCAATAAGAAGCGCCTCGTGAAATCTTACTTCAAGCCCTAAAATCCTTAATCCTTAATCCACCACGGCATGCAGCTACAAAAATGTGGCACACGCAGTAAAAAATTTACAGTTTATCAAATCACTACGGTTTAATACTACGATAGTTTTTTTGCAAAGAGGTCAATGACAGCATCAAATTCAAGTTCGACGTCTTTGTTCAAATGTAGTTGCAATAGTCCATCCAAATGCGTTTGGTCATTGTTGAGTGCAAGCTTTTTAACTACTTTAATGAATTAAAACAGATCTCATTGGAGGCAGTAGTAACCGGCATCACAACAAATATTCAAAGTAGTTTGTGGATAATTTGGTAAGTATCAAGTTGTTCCGGCTTTACACGTATCTATGAGTCGAAAGACGTTTATCAATAAAAAGAAAAAGCCAACATGCTCACCTTCTTCAAAATTCTACGTTGGTTGCTTACTAATTGCTCGGTTTCACATCCACAATTGCACGAAAAACAGCTTATACATACGCAGCTAGGGTAGTTATAAATAGTAAATGTAACTTGTCCTGCCTAGCGGTGGCGCAGCAAGGATTTCTTCAAGGGGGCGGGGGATAGAGTGTTTTGGACTGCACAGTCCAGGTGCAGTCGTAAAACCCTCAGGATCTAGTGACAATAGACATATCGAGGTTTTTCTCCCCCGGAGATGAGAGGTGTGTGCGGTTTTCAAACAGAACGTAAAGAAGTTTAATGCAATTGCACACACAAAAAAATTTTGCTCGTAAACAATTGCACCCAAAGCATTTTCTGATACAAACTGATTGGTTATGGTGATAGGCAAACCAAAAATTGTACTGGTGCTGCATGTCAAAATTTAATTCAATTGAAATTTAGCTGACGATTTTTACGTGAAAATTCATCATTTACATGTTCAAAATTAATGATAAGATCACGGTGAAAATACAGCAATGCAAATCCATTAAAGCAATTTCTTTTGTTGTGAACCGCGAATAGGTTTTCAAATATCTCAGAGCACTAAACAAATGCTCATTTGTTGTTGTAGTAATCGGACCTGTTGCCAATATTTGAAGAAGAACTTCCAAAAATGGATACGTATGTATTTCTTGAGTAGACAGCAACACGTCTAAAGTGTTGTACGGTAAAGAATCACGTTCCTGGCGCAGCCAATGTGAACGCCATTGCATAAATTCAGCCACCACAGCGTCAATGCTGTCATCCTCAAAGGGAAGGTAGAAGTTAACACCATTTCTGATCGAACCACATGTCATGCTTTACACTGACAAATGGTATCGAAAATTGGAGTTTTATGCAATCAACAAGATCAGAGCAAAATATTTTGCTGAGTTACTGAAGCATTGTGTCAATACAAGGCAAAAAGACAGAATGCCTAAAAAACTGCAATGATGAAATAGCTAGTGGATTTGCTTTATTGGCTTGCCGATTCACAATTCGAGGTATGGTTATGGATTCCCCGTAGACACCTTAAGCATGTCTAAAGAGTCCAACAAATATTTCTTCATTGTCCCTAAAAGCCTGTATCACCCCTTTGCATCTGGTAATACTCGTAGCATTTAATGCAGTCAAAATAGCTTCTTGATGTCCTGTAACTTCGTTGCAACTGCTTTAGTAAGTTACAGTGTAGCAGTGATAACTTCTAGGCTAACCAAAAACCCAGCTGTTATCGCTTTCAAATAAGACATAGCCCTTTCAAGAACTTTTCCAGCTCTTGATTCTGACAGTTGATCAAGAGAACCAACTACCACCGAATAAAACTCCTTGAAAACTAAGACAGCATCATAGTTCTCAATTCACTTTGTGGAACAATGGCGCTTCAAACGCGAATGCGAAGAATCAGGATATTTGTCATTAACTTGAGCATGCAGTAGCGAAAGACGTTTTTGAGAATTAGAAAAAATACCGATATGTTTTTCATGATGTTTACGAATGCTTGAATTTCGCATACGTTGCAAGCCAGAGAATGTTACGGACGTAACTTGCACTATCTCCGACTGTAGCGTCTCCGCTACTTTTGTCCACTCATTAAATTTTTTTTGCAGTTTTTATGGTCTTCTTAAAACATTCCAAAGAAAATGTCGAGTTTTTACTAAGCAAGTCGATGGTTTTGTTTCCTCCACAGTCTACAGTCCAAAGCATTTAGACAAAAATTAGAAAATTTTAATGGTCAACTATGAATCTAGGCTCGTTAAGATAATTTGGTAAATAACTTGCCGAAAAAATAGACATATGCTTTATTCTTGGCAATAATTCTAAAACTTTTTCAGAAAGCACAAAACTCGCTTTTACTCGTGGCAAGTTACTTGTTTTTGTGCAATATTGCTGTTAATGTTGTACAGTACTCTTGTGCACCTCGTCAGACACCGATAGATTATTGCTGCATCTTTCTTGGGCAAAAGAACTTGATCGTGTGATTTCTGGTTTATATCAAGAAAATTATAAAAAGTTTGAAGCTCATCTATTAATCTCAGGCATGAAGCCCAACGCTACCAGCAAATTTTCAGGCAATTGTTTTCTTTGGGCATAATTTTATCTACGACTAAAAAGGGGGCCATGGCACAGTGTCCCCTGGCTGCGCTCCTGCAGCCTAGCCGATTAACGGTAAGAGATAAAACGTCCCCGTGTGCTCATAGATAGCCAGAACGGCTATCGACAGAGATGCTAAAACTTTAAGCTTTAAGCATTGATTTAAAATAGCTTTATTCGATGAGGACTTTTCGGGTTTGATTTTTTGATTTTAGAAAGTAAAAAAGAAACTACTAGCAAGTGATTTGGAGGGCTTATAAAAGCCAAAAAGTGTAGAAGTATGCAACTCTACTTTTTACGTTTTAAACGGCCTCTTGTAGAATGTCGCGCACGAAATGCTCCATTTGCGCCACCTTACGATAGTTATTATTGATTGCCTTTTACTCATCACCTCTTCATTAACACAAGGAAATTAAAAGCGTAACTAATTCATTTAAAAAAGCATTACATGGGCTTAAACTACACGCATTATTTACGGAAGCATTATACAAGTATTGATTGGGCTAAGCAAAGTAAACATTTGTAATTGCCAAATAAAAGCCGTTAAAAGGTTTAATCACCACCTAGACCTACCAAAAAAATATAAATAATTTAGTGTTTTCTTAAAATTATGCGTTATACAAGTCAGTTTGTTTATCAACTAAATCGCTAAAAATGACGAAAGTTATTTACACGAACTTTGATTAGTAATTTGGCTGTTAAATTTTTTTCTTATTATTTAATTCGTATCATTTTAAAAGTCGAAATTTCCATGAAGCAGTCTAGTTGCTTTGCCCACTTTCATGCCACTGGCAGCAACGAAAACAAGAAAAATTTTAAGCTGGAAAATGATAGAAGTTTTTATCGAGTCCCCAGTGGCTCAATCTAGATCTTAGTCTACAGGCAACACCATGCGCATCCTTTGTTTATTGTGTCAAACTATTCGATTGGTGGCAAGCGCCGAATAGGTTTGCTATGTTCAGTGTTGTCAAAATGAGTTTATTTTTACAACTTCTTACAAATTTATGTGGTTTTGGAAAAAAGTTTTCATTTTGAGACCAAAGATTTCATTTTGTTACTTTTGTTGCTACAGTCGATAAGAATATTTTTCACATTAAGTTTATACTAAGATAGGCTATTTCAACCAGGGCTGCGAACTCGGTCGATTTTTGTACCGAGTTCAAATTCGAGTCCGCGTTCAGCTTGTTTTACGAATTGGAGTCCAAGTTCAAGTTCGAGTTCGAGTTCGACATTTTCATTTTTGCGAGTTCAAGTTCGAATTTGAGTCCAGTGAAAATTTATCAAGTTTTTTCGAGTTTAGAAAATAAAATGAATGACCTAACCTAAGCACGTTTGCAGTAAAATTGCGCATTCAAACTTATGTTCAAACATCTGTGATAATTAGCAAATGTTGTTGCCATAAGCCAGGCAGTATGTGGACAGTGAATTTGCATTAAAAGCGAAAATTGAGAAACAACTTACAATTGAATCATTGTAAATTTCGTGATTATGCGCTTTCGATCAAAACAAGGGCTATGTCTGCGATTCATTGTTTACGAAGAAAAAGTTAACTGTCAATTAATCACCTATTCTTTACTGTGATTGTTTACATTGCAAAACTGTGAAATCTACTTAGAGTGTTATTCTCAGTATCCTTAATGTTTTTATAGAACATTTGGGGTTTTATGCAGAGAGCAGACTCAGTTTAGTTAATCAAAAGCCGAGCTTGCGCAAGTGGGCTTACGAAAGAAGACTTTGTGGTATGCAGAAACTAAACTCAAACGAGACTTTTGAAACCTAGGCTCAATGTATTATGACGTTACCGCAATTGAAAACCCAGCTTATAAAGGGATTATGAGATTGCCGTTAAATATAATTTATTTTGTAGCGTCATATTGGCAGGTGACACTCTGTTCGTTATTGTGGTTTTATACAAATGAAAGTTGTTGTTTGCAAAAAGCTTTGGTTTAAGCGGATACAGTAAGTGGTACAGCATGCTACATAACCGCGTTACTGATTTAAGCTACCTGGGGCCCATTGCCCAAATTTGGCAACAGCAATACAATAACTGAGGTTTTGCCTCATTGCGTACATAAGTCGCGATTTAAGCCATCTACAATGGTGACTTGATAAGGCTGACTTAAACAAGTAGTTAAGCCATGCTTAACGCTAAAACTTCTTTCTGCATACGAGATTGATAAGTTGGGCTTAGACAATTTTAGAAAAAGCCTGGCTTAAGCCTACTTTCTGCACACGATCCTTAATTTCCAATACAAAGATTTCATTCTTTTTGAATTCAGTTGTAATGATATTGTACAAATGAAAATTAACTCAAACTTGCTTTAGATATTTCCAGTCCCATAAAATTTTGAGTTTCGAGTTCAAGTTCGAGTTCGAGTTTGGCAAAAAATTTGAGTTCTTTTGAGTTCAAGTTCGAGTTCGAGTTCGAGTTCGCAGACCTGACTTCAGCAAACTTTACTAGAATTGACGTAAAATTTGTTGCAGATTGCATGGTTGCCAAAACTGTTGCCAAAAGAAGGAAAAGCGTTTTTTGTCGACAAAAGCACAAGAAACTTTTCTGTCACCCAATCAAAGATCAATATTTTTTGGTGACCTGCCCAAACACATTTCTTTTGTTGTAAAAAGCAACAATACTACGTGGCAAAATTCGGCTAATTTTTCTTGAAAACGCAAAACTAGGTTTAATTTTGAATTAAGAAGTCAACGATTTAGTTACATCAAATAATGGCTGTCTAAAATTTTCAGCAGCATCGATCAGTTCTATTAAACCTGCTGGCGGAAGAGGCAATTCTATTCAAACCACATTGTTTTGTTTTGTTTTATTTGCCATATTTATCCTCCATTCACGAGAAAGCGAATTGTATCGCTATACTTTGGACGGGAAGTCCGCACTCGCTTGGGAGTTGCCTTTTTCGAGATGTCTGGGCCACCTGTCTTCCACATAAAGGTGGGGCGTCCCGTTAAGTGCCTTGCCCAAGGACACAACAAGCGAACTTGCCGGCTTGTTCTCCACAACCTCCCCTAAATGTCGAACGCCGAGCAGGGAAGTTGCGGATACCATTTTTTAAAGTCTTTTGGTATGACTCGACAAGGGGAATGAACCCCCGGTCTACCGACTGCGAAGCGGACGCTCTAACCACTACGCCATCGTCCACTACGCCATAGGAATTATTGCAACTTAATTGCTGATCGGGCCTAAGTCTAAGCACAATTCAACTATCGTAACAAGTTTAATGACTTCTTTCTTAATTTAAATGCAGATAATTGGCTATGCCTGTAAATTTAAAGTTTTTATTTTTTCTTTTGCATGGATTTGCGAAACCAAAACTTCCTGGCAGACCTCGTCAGGGAGAACTTATTCAAACAAACCCTCCAGTAGTTGTCACAAACACCCCTGTTCCTCCTACTATTCCTCCATCAACATCACTTCCTAATCCCCCGTCGATTCCTCCTTCATTACCCCCAACTGCTTTTCCAAACATTCCTGCCACTAATATTCCTGTAGAGCCAGCCTCTATACCACCAAATCCTCTTTCATCTGGAATAGAAACAGCCTTAATTGGATCTTTTATTGTACCAAATCAGAATCCAGGATTCGTTACACAAAATCTTGCACCCGTAGATGTGAATTTTAGACCGTCTCGTAGACCTCCAGCAACAAGTTTACCCCCTGGTAAATTTAGTTTGTTAGTTGTACATGTATATGCTGGCCAGGAGTTTATGTATACATTCAACCGGTACCTATTGAACACAACGTATTTACAGGTTCGGGGCTGCTGATGTCATAATAAACATTTGGTATATTTTCAGCTTGATAATATTTGTTTTGACTACCACAAGTTTGATGATACAGGTAGTTGCATTGAGACTTGTAAGAAGGCCTATAGGAAATTAATAAAATGTCTTCGATGATGTCTCTTCGGAGAAACGTACACCAGCCTTTTATATGGTTTACCCACATTTCATACCCGACTGTTAATCACGTACATTTAATCACTAGACATCTAAAAACGTACACTTTACAAAACGACGATATTGCAAGTGGACTAGAATCGATCACCCTAAACCTAACTCTAATCCTATCGTGATCAAGTGTCGGCCAATTAAATGTCTGGCGATGAAATGTCTGTGCAACTTTTATATAGCCTCAGAGAAAAAAGTCACACGGCGTTAGGTATGGAGATCTAGGGGGCCGATTCAGGAGCACGCAATCATCATTTACGGCACACCCGGTTCATCTGTCATGCGCAGTAGTGTTTAGATAGTGTCTTACACTTACAGTGAGACTCCAGTTGACTTTGCTTGTTAGGTGAAAGGTCGTTCTATTGCTAAACACAAGACGGACATTAAATCCGTCTTGCTCCAACATCACTTGCATTGCATTGCGTACAAATGTGTTTGGGAGCTGGTTTGTCGGTGTCTTTCAAATCTGGAGAAAATGCAGTTTATAAGGTGTCATATGCAGGCGTTTTCTTTCTATTCGCCAAATAGTTGTTGGAAACATCTGAAGCTTACGACAGGCTCTTCTGATTGATTTTCTGGGGTTCTGATGGAAGGTGTTCCGAACTCCTTCAATCGTTTCAATTCTTTTACGGGAGAGCAAACATCCCTCCTCCTTAAATTTTGCATGGCATTTTTGTATGGTAGGTTTGTCTAGTGGCTGTTTTGAAAATTCTCTCCGAAAGTTACGTTGAATACGTGCTCAGGAGTTGTTTTATTAAATTCCAAAACAACTCACATTCTCCTTTTTAGTAAAAGACATTTTAAGCAAATAAGAGCGAAATCAGTGCAAATGACATTTTAGGCAAAAAGCTGAAATCTTGATTGTGACATAACAATAGTCTGGCAAGACCAACGCAGCAAAAATACTTTCAAGATTTTATCTTTTTACCGAAACCAGTTTTATTGTACGAATTATAGGAGCTGGTGTTAGCCTGTTTAAGATATTACTTTTAATTAATGGATGTTAAGGCATATAGGCTAACTGCAATCAGTTGAATAAAATACCACTTCCACGACCGGTTTCGTTCTTATTATTGCTTAAAATTAACAGCATCAGTTGAAAGGGCCGATGGCGGAGTGGCATAAATCGCATGAAGCAATTCATGTGACCGTCGGTTCAATACCTGAGTCCACCTGTCGAGTTCTAATAGGAACGAAACCGGTCGTGGAAGTGGTATTTTATTCAACTGATTGCAGTTAGCCTATATGCCTTAACATCCATTAATTAACAGTTTTATTGTGCTACTTTTGGCAGTTATCACAATGCAAGATTTGTAAAGTAACATATTCAGATAAGACACTTGGTAATGCGTCTGCCAGTAGGCTAATTATTTACGTTGCATCACTAGGTGTTCTACCTGCTGAAACCTACGGTAGCGGAAGACAACGACTTCAGTTTGGCGCTTCAACTATTCTTACGTCCTGTGAAGTTTCTCTTCGAACACCTTGTAACCGGACAGCTGTAACTAGGTAGGCCTATTATTTGATTTATATTAAAAGTAGGTTTCTTGAATCTTTTGGCCACAAAAAACACTTTTACGGCTGCACTTCAAAATATTGTATTTTGTGGTCATATTAAAATTTCACATGATCCGCTGCAAAAAAATCCATGACAAAACTCGCGAGCAGTAAAACTACTTAACCAGCATATTCTACAAAGTGACTTTTGGGCACCCAGCCTATAGCAGTCCACCTTGTTGGTAGTGGGCTATCAGTCTGCATTTTATATTTATGACTGGCTCGAAATGGACGTTCGCTTTCACTACTCCGATCTCGGTTAGGTTTACAATGTAAACCGACTAAATCCACTAGCGTATTTAGAAAACAAACAAACAAGCGACCCTATTTGGTCGCCAAACAGACCGTCATAAGCCGTTTTTCTTTAATTTCGGTCTCCGAGAAGATTTGAATACCTTTTTTTGCATTTTTTGCCTCTGCCATATCCTTCAGGGAGTCATTGCCTGTAATCTCCCTTAAGTACGCCACTAAATATCTGAATGAAATAGCTTTATGCCATACTTCTATCCCAAAATAATATAGGAGTGAACTCAATACATCAATAGCGCATTCTAAATCAAGGGAAGAAAAATTCTTAAAAACAGTGTTCAAATCTCAAACCACAGATCTCAAATTTTTTTACAAAATTATCACATTTACGGTATGTATTTCTATGACTTATGTCCTTACAAGGAAAAATTTCATCTTTATTCACCCAATTTTAATGTCATTGTTGCGAGTATAAAACGTGGCAACGTCAAATTAAATAGACTGTTTAACGAACTAATGTAAATATTAGGATTTGGCTACACAAATTGTAATTTTTTTTTCATTTCCTTTATTTTGCTCATTAACTCCAGTAAAAAATTGAGAAAAGTATTTGATGCACTAGCTTAATTAAACACGCTGCAATTACTGCAACCTTAAAAAATATTCTGATAGTTTGTCAATTATTATTCGTCAAATTCTTAAAGTCCTTGTAACTACTAGCAAAATTAAAAAAAATTGCTAGAAGATTTTGTTGTCGATACCAATGTGCACAAAGGAGCGCAAAATGCTTCGCAATACCAATATTTTTCCAAAACAGGGTCAATCACAGGTGTTCGGACATTCAGCTTGCAGGTTTAGATCGAGTTCAAAGATTCCCCAAACCAATTTTGCCTTACAACAGTATCAACGTTGAACATGACAAGAAGCGATAACAGCATGCTCTTGTTCTTTCCAAAAAGTTTGCATGCTGAGCTAATTGCATATTTTGTAGGGATATTTGTGAACGTTGGAAATGCTGCTGGAATCCTTTTGATCCGATTCCTTGTGCAAACAGTAATTACTTTAGTAAGTTTTCACTTTTTTGCAGACAATGTTTTATCGTGCGTCTATTTCAACTATCTAATACTGTATTTTGCGAAAACTTACCACAAATTCATAAATCTGGCTCTGTGGATTAAAATCAACTTTAATGCCTAGTTTTACTATGTGGCCGTAAGAAGTTTTCCACATCAGTTGCAGCTACAAAAATGTTCATTTTACTTTTGCCAATCGATGGCATGTGTCTTTTATAAGACTTAAATTTTCTTGTTTTGAATATTTATCAATATATTGGCAACATTGCAGTAACAAATTTACAACGTCTCCCTGATTACGGTGAATGTGGTGTGCCAGCAAATGGAACCTTCTCTTCGACTGTGACAGGTAAACAGAATTTTTTGTTTATGTGAGCATTCTCCTGAAATTTGATAATACTGGGTTCGAATTGAAGTAAAGTTTGAAAGTACCGAAACTAACAAGACGTTTATATTCCTCCCAAGATAGATTTCACTGCTATATCAACATCTTTTGGGGATTACTTATACAGTACTATAGGACGCTGAAAGTTACGTGAACTGAGTAGCACAAAATAGTGGGGAGAAAATCCTAATAAAAGCCTAACTAATGGTTGGTATTTTCTGCTCGTTTGTAGCGGACATGCGTATAACTCCTTATTAGCGTTCGTGTTTGATTCGGCTGCAATGTCACGGATCACACTTGTTTGTTATAGATACTACTTTCTTTAATTCGTAGAAATTGTCCAAATCCATTAAAATGAACAACCAAAGTAGCAGAAAGGTTTTCCGTGACCCAGCATGTCGTAAGAGGCGACTTTTGAGTATCCACCGACAGCACTCCGCCTTGGTGATAGAGCTACCAGTCAGTAATTTACATTTATAACTGGTTTGAAATTGGCTGCCACTTTTTCCGCAGCCTAATTCAATTAGATTGACGGCCTGAATCTGGATTGGCGTTCGCGCCATACCTTTATCCTCCCAAGGAAGTGGAGTGGTAAATCAACCAACCAATCAAAGTAACATTTACATATACGTTAGCTTTGACAAAGTATGAAGTAAGCTTTATGAATGCTGCTATGTATGAATGAAAAGACGTAGCGCTAATATTATAAATGTGAAATGATGACTGTTTTTTGCGTTCGAAGAAGTCAGGTAGCATGAATTTAACATCATAAGCGCAATCTTAATCTCCCGCTTTGCACTGCTCTCGATCCGCTATTATGACCCATTGAATTGGTGATTGCATTCTGATTCTGTGGTAAATAAATCAATTGCTTGCTAATTGTTGGGCCATAAATTATTGGCAGGCGAGAACAGTGAAGTTCAACTGCGTATCAGGTCTCATTCAAACGCAATTACTTTGGTTTGTAAAGTTGTTTGAAGAATCAAAGCTTACACTGAAAATAAATGCTTTTATCAATTATTTTCTATTCAGCGCCGCCTTTACTATCTGTGTTGCTCGGACAACTCGGTGGGAGAATCGTAGGTAAGATTTCCGAATAATGCTTTTTTGTTCTGAAATATTTTTTTACTCTCACCAATTTTGTTAGTGAGGCACTAACAAAATTATAACGTTGAATTATTTACTTCTAAGTTACAACTGCTATTGTTCACGAAAAAACTTGAAGTATAGGGCGTCCCAAAAAAAATGTAACACTTTTACATTGCAATTAATTTTTTATTTTAGATTGAAATTAATAGTGTTTTTGCCAATAGATAGAGTACATTAGGGAAATTTTTTCCTGAAAAAATGAAGTCATAATTCCTACTTCAAAGTCCAATTCAGTTATTTTTGCCTTCAGCACTGATCTCTGCAGTGAATGAAATGTTCGATGTGTCCTCCATTTCGATTCATGCAGGCATTTAGCCTGACAGCAAAGTTTTCAACGACCCGTTGGCACATCTCGTTTGGGATTCTCCTGATGAACTGTGTGATCTCAGCCTTTAGTTCCTGAACAGTTTGGGGATTATTTTTGTAAACATTTTCTTTTGCATAGCCCCACAAAAAAAAGTCCAAAGGGTTAAGATCAGGTGTGTGAGGAGCCCAAATGTGTTCCGTATTGAGTGAAATTAAACGGTTTTCAAATTTTTGCCGAAGAAATTCAAGAGTGTCCTTGGCAGTGTGTGGAGTAGCCCCATCTTGTTGAAACCACTGTGTACTGAAGGTAATGTTTCTTCTCCGACAAAGGTTGGTACAGAACGTCTGAACAACTCTTCTGTAATTCTCTTGATTAATGGTTACTGCATTCTCATCCTCATCTTCAAACCAAAATGGTCCAATAATTCCTCTGTAGCTTAAAGCACACCATGCAGTGACCTTCGAACTGTGAAGAGGTTTTTGGGTAATGAAATCAGCAGGCATTTTTATTCCCCAGAAACGATAGTTGTGCTTACTGACAATGCCATTAAGTTGAAAATGTGCCTCGTCACTGAACCACACATCCTTTGTCCGTTCTTGATCTCCTTCCATCATCTCATTAAACCATTCACCCATTTCCATTCTTCTTTCCATGTCAAATTCTGTCAATTTGTGTGTTATCTGTACCTGATAAGGATACAGATTCAGATCCATTCGCAAGATTCTATGCATAGAGTTTCTTGTTAGTGCAAGCTCCTGAGAACGTCTGCGAATTGACTTTTTGGGACTTTGAATCACAGAGTTTCTGACTGCGTTGACATTGCTTGCCGACCTGCCAGTTCTTTGTCTGCCTGATCTTGTTTTATTCAGATTGTGTACAGTCCCATGTTCTCTAAATTTTTCCACTTGGTATTAAATCATACGGCGACTTGGTTTCGCTCTTGTTTCAAAATGAGCTGCAAACCGTCTTTGAGTCTTCACATAGGACTTGGTTTCAATGTACCACTCCACAATTTTTGTCCTTTGCTTATATGTGTACACCATCTTGGCCAAAATATTAAAATATTGATGTCAAACAAATCTCCTATTCTTAGCTAGTCACACCTGAAAAGATGAAAGTGTTAGAGTAAAGAATAAAAAGCACAGACCAAAACAAAAGTGTTACGTTATTTTTGGGACACTGTACCAACAAAAACAAGTGAATTATCAGCTGTCTAGCTTGAGTTTAGCGGTCAGTCAAGAGTTGCTATCTATATGATTACTTAACCAGGGAATGTGTGATTATCATTGAAGCAAAATCAACATTTCGATCCGAATTCTGGGACTGCTGATTTGAAGGCCTATCGAAATTTAATTGCACGGTTGCGCCCTTTTTCATCTTTCTATATAAATAAATATTAATTGCAATGAACGGCAAGTATCATCATGAAGTTTATTCCCAAACGCAAGTAATGCAAGCGAAGTGTCGACACTTTAGGCATCGCATGCATCTGGATCAATAGAGATGCTACCGGCGAGATGACGTAGTGGTTAGAGCGTCCGCTTCGCAGTCGGTAGACCTGGGGTTCATTCCCCAAGTCGAATCATACCAAAAGACTTTAGAAAATGGTATTTACTGCTTTCCTGCTTGGAGCTCAGCAAAATAGGGATAGTATGGAGAGCAAGCCGGCAAGCTTGCTTGTTGTGTCCTTGGGCAAGACACTTAACGGGATGACTCCGTTTTTATGTGGCAGACAGATGGCGGGGCCAAGCAGTCTACCCGTCATGGTGGCCCAAGTCTATATGAAGGCTTGCAAACCAAGCGTGAGCGCTAATGCAGTGTAATCTGTCTATACATGTTCCTGCATAATGCTCACAACAAATAGCTCATACGACGAAGAATAGATATGCTTATCAAAATGTTTCTTTCAGGTGGAGTGGCAGCAGTTGATGGGGAATGGCCGTGGATAGCTTATATCTATGAGCGCCCCAATGGGTTGGCTAACGGTGGGATTTGTGGGGGCGCATTAATCAACGCGAGATGGGTCATAACTGCAGCTCATTGCATTGTGACGTAAGTAGGTTTGCAATTACACTAACAGTTAAGATTTTTTTAATTTGAGAAAGTGGGACTGAAAATATAGCATGGCATAGGTCTAGGTTTTTTACTTCATAGAAGGCTTCATAATAATCAGCAGAAGTTAAACTCCAAATATTCATCTATCCAGAGTCATAAAAATGCAATTCTTAATTTAACAAATTGATAAACGCTTTGGTATCGTTGACATTAAACGCCTGTGTGTTATGTAGCAACCTTTCTCACCAACTGCGCCACTGGCTGTGTAATCTTTTGGATTTAAAAATCGAGACATCCTTTCTTTTTATTAGTAGGCATAATTCAGCCCACTTGTGGCGAAAATCTTATTTTTTGTTGAGATTTACCCTTACAGGCATTTGAAAAAACCTTTTTGGAGAATTTTTTTTCAATAATTAACTCCTTTTCTGTTCTCTCTTTCTGAAAAACATTTCTAATAGCCTTGCATAAATTTTTTTCAATTTAGCAAAATGCAGACAGTGACACTGTGTTGACTCATCAGATCTTTTCAGGGCAGTTGGTGACCGACAAGAAGCTAGAGGCTTTTAATAAAGGCTATTTTTTTAATCTGTTTGTTATTCTGTTGATTGAAATTTCAAAGTATTTTGCTTTATTATCAGGCCTCAACCTAGTCTATATGGAGTCGTTTTAGGGGCTCACACAATCAGTCGTCCAAGTGGACGGGAGATTTATCGATTTGTATCTCGTATCGAAAGACATCCGCTTTTTGATCCGATTACTTTCAATTACGATGTACTACTGCTACAGGTAAATGGTTCATTTAACTTTGATTATTATATCTTAAGACCTTTTCTTTCACTCTTCTTCTTAACAAACTGAAAGAAAAAGCGTTAGGCTGAATCAAACAGCAAACGTTTCGAAATGCATGCCGGAAGGCGAAGGTCATTTTTGTTTTCTGAAAACCTGTGAGTTCTTTGAGTCCGAGGAATTGCTTCCAGGAAACATTAAACTAAACAGATAAAGTCAATTCTATTTTTCTAATCAAAAATATGATTCGCATACTTTTATCTTTATAATGTACTTCTGAAAGTTCTATAGTGCCAATTTATCTGCATCAACTTTGCAGTTTACTTAACCATCGTAATTTACATCTTTAGCTTGACGCTGCAGTTGTCTTCACTCAGTTTGTTCGACCAATTTGTTTGGTTCCATCCGGCATAAGAACCGATGACAACACTACTCCCACTTTTGCTGGTTCTGTATGCACTACCCTGGGATGGGGTTTAACAAGTAATTTGAAGATATGTAATACTCTTACTACCTATTTAGCACGTTACATGTAAATATTAGAATTTAAAGCTTTTTCTTTTCAAAAAATGCATCTAATGATAAGATGAATGGAAAAGAGGTTCTTTTGAAAACCTCTCTAGCGTCTGACGAAAAGTAAGTTTCCTAAAAAGAAAAGCAAAGGACTTTAAAGATATCGTATGGCTTTGAATAGTTAATCCCACAAATTGTTTTTCCTTCTTTTTTTACTCAAATTAGAAGTTTTTGGGCGAATAGTAATAATTTATAAACGCCAACGACGGCCTATGTAGACAAAACATTTATCTTTTAAATTATCATAATAAATGTCGAAAAGAAGTTTTTGTTGATGTAGCTTTGGTTGATCTTGCAGGTTCTCCAATCGGTTCTCCCAGTGATGTTTTGATGCGACTTGATTTAGCTATCGTGCCAATCAGTTTATGTGAAATTCTAACGACATCAAATAGAACTTTGTACGAAAACAGGATTGTTATGTCTGGAAATCCTAAATTTTGCGCTGGCAGCACTCCTGGGCAAGATACATGCAGTGTAAGATTGTTGGCTTTGTTTTATTTTTGCTGGAAGCAGCAGCTAGTTTGGACGAGATGTGTGGGGAAAAAGGGGAACAAGAGAAACATGCTTTCCCAAAAAAGCTCTTACTTCAGCATATAATAGGTAAACACTTACTTGTTCGACTTTTAGTCTTTTATCACATTATATGAATTACAAATTCTTTTATGGTACTCTTACACAAGTAAGTATTCGTTGTATCCAAGTGTCGACTAGTAAATAGAAGTTTATTATTCTTTCATCGTGGCCAAATTTTGGGATTATTTTAATGGCATGCGTCAAATAGAGGTATAGGTAAGAATTCAAACCATCAGAAAAAATTTTTCGATAAGATAACAATAAGTTTTAGGATGTTTGGGAAAGACAAGCTGTTTTCAATTCAAAGGTTTTGCACAACTTTGGAGGGTCTTCCACTCTTGTTTCTTCTATTCCTAATGCACATCTTTAATTTTCACAGCCTCTTATGGAAACTTGAGTGAAGATCATTAATGTCGCGTTTTAATAGAATTTTCGTTCTATCTCAATCTTAATTTTATTCATAAAATTAAGGCGACGTATATTATCGCTCGAATAATTAAGTCTGGTTGCAACTTAATAGCTAGGAAAAGATTGGCTTCCACTAAGATACTTTAACCCGCGCACTTCTCGATCAAGAACGGAACAAATATATTTACAAACCACTTTATAACTTCGAATTCCCTTGCTTGCCAAAACACAAAACTAAAACATTTTAATAATTAAATATCAGAGACTAACCAAAACTACCAAAATAATCGCTTGATTCCTGTCACAATAATCACCACAGAACAACACCTTTTTACTACACTATACCATCTCGCTCTGAACTCTACTTTGAATTACACTGTGCATGAATGAAAAATCTCGCCGCCTTATATATACCACTGGAAAATAATCGAGAAATTGCTAAAACATCACCTGACACAGAAAAACACCGTTGATAAATTACGTAATTAGTAATAATAATAAAAAAGAAAAATCTTCGAGAAGAAACAAGAATTACTAGAATACACTGGAAAACTTACTCACAGTAGTCAACCATTGTGACGTCATAAAAGGCTGTGAGTTACAAATCTATTTATAAATGCGGAAGTAAAAAAGGTCTTTTTTCGAAAACAGTTTGGCAAGTTCAGACTTCAGACAATTTAGATTTACAAATAAAATAATCGCTGCAAAATAAAACAACAGATTACAACAACTATACACATATAAAAACTATTCTTTAAATGCAAATTTACTTATTCGTGACAATTAATTGCAGTAAAATAGAAAATTTACTGTAATGCTGGGTATTATTAATTATTAAAGCAAACCAACTGTGGAGGTTGTGGAGGTTGAATTTATGCGATGGCGGTCACATTGGCTGTGCCACAAAGGTGATTCTTCACTGTACAAGGCTTCAGGAGTGTTGCTGTCTAGGCTACTTAAGAAATGAATATGAATCCATCTCTGGATATACTTCTTCAAATTTTGACAACTCGTCCAGCTACTATAGCAGCAAATGAGCGTTCGCTTATTGCTTTGAAATATTTGAAAATCTCTTTGCGGTCCACAATGAAAGAAGATCGTTTGAATGGATTGGCATTGCTTTAAGTTTAGCGTGATCACAACTTTAATTTTGAACTTCTAATTTATGAATTTTCCTGCAAAACT
This sequence comes from Trididemnum clinides, assembly GCA_963675345.1. Classification (NCBI taxonomy): domain Eukaryota; kingdom Metazoa; phylum Chordata; class Ascidiacea; order Aplousobranchia; family Didemnidae; genus Trididemnum; species Trididemnum clinides. Next base: position 23,158,409 of record OY776284.1, on the reverse strand, counting down.
CTGGGCTAAATTTCAATTAAGTTAAATTTTGACATATAGCACCAGTAAATTTCTTTAGCTCGCCTATCGTCACTACCAATCAGTTTGTATCAGTAAATGCGATGCGTGCAGATGCGTAGTGGAAAATTTTTTTCGTGTGCAATTGCGTTAAACTTTGCGTTTTGTTTAAAAACCGCACTCACTCCTCATCTCCTGGGGGAAAAGCATCGATATCCTTATTGTGACTAAATCTTGAGGGTTTTACCACTGCACCTGTGCTGTGTTATACAAAAAACTTTGGTCCCCTTGCCTCTCCTCTTTGAAGGAGTCTTGGCTGTACCACTGGGGACAAGATGAACCGTCACACAAATTTTTGACTTGCAACAGCGTCAGTGTGCGATAAATATGATGACGTCATCACAACGTGTAGAATCATATTGATACTACTCTCGATAACTTTTGTGGCCATGCACCTCTGTGAGGTTGCATTAGCCATATTAATGTCAGCCATGAACATTGAAATTATCTTGTAAGTCTACTTCTAATCTTCACATGAAAAAATCGGCTCACACTTATAGTTTCCAAATTATATTTTGTAGGAATAAGATTTATATGACCATATTTTTAATGCAGGGTGACAGTGGTGGACCTTTAATTTGTCTACAAAACGATGGGAGATACTATTTGCATGGTCTGACATCATATGGCACTACAACCTGTGCCCTTGGATTGCCAGGAATTTACACAAAAGTAGCTAGAATTGAAACTTTGTAGTAAATGAATAATATATCTCATAGTATTTCTGATGATTGCTTGCTTTAAAAGTGTGGTAAAACAGTTACTACTGATGCAAGAGGCCAGCGATGCACTTAGCAAACTGCAGACAGTGACACTGTTTCGACCTATCAGGTCTTTCGCAGAGGTTGACAGACCATCCACTACAGTGGACCTAGTATTTGGTCCCACAAGTGTGACGGTCTAAGCTATGCTTTATTAAAAACCTCTAGCTTCTTATTGGTCACCAACTGCACTGAAGAGACCTGATAGGTCGAAACAGTGTCACTGTCTGCAGTTTGCTAAGTTGCTACTGATATTTTCAATTTTTCTTTAATTTTGCACGAAATGCCATAAACCAAATCAATGTGTGAATTGTCTTTCCCAAAAATGCATAACACAGGTATTCGACTTTAGATGGCTAAATGAGTATTCGCATTATATTTTTGTAGCCAACTGGTTGAAATAGTGGTGAAAATAAAATAGAACATTTGTTTTGCAATTCTCCAACCTGAGTGTACCACGCTCTGCTTACAGCCTGCCACTAGTATTATCAATGCCGTTTTCAATCGTAAACATTTATAATAGAAATGGCGCGGCGAAAACCATACAAAGTGTTATTGGGTACAGGCGTAGCCAGTTTGCGTAACTGCCCTCACTCCCACAAAAAGTTAAATAGAAGCCATGCTGTTGACTTAACTTTTAAGCCCTATTTAAAAAAGACAATTACATGAGATGAACCTCAGCTTTGCTCAATACCCCTGACTTCTACAAATTTTTATGTAGTCTCTTAATAAAATTATTCCCCTAGAGAAAAAAATTTTGGGCTGGTTACGTTCCTGATAGGGTAATGCGAAATTGCTATTTCCATACAGACCGTTTATTGCCAATTAGGGTTGAAATCCTGGTCATAACGAGCAGATGAAGATTAAACTTTTATGTCTACAGATTGGAGACATGACAGTAAACGACTTTATCACTACTACAATAGCAATGGCGATTACTCCGTGAACAAAATTTAAATACAAACTGAAGATGAAGAGAAGAGTCTCGATACTTGACATTGTTTTGCTTGCATAACCACCTACAATACCAACTTATTGAGAAGCGTAATGTTATGAAAACTGTTTAGGATATTTGATACTTCTTTACTTCGCACTTGTACGGTGCTTTATAGCATCTTAAATTTGCGTAGATTTCTGCGTATTGTTGATTTGTTGCTAATAAATTGATTGCATGATTACATCTGTGCCACTAAAGCCTTGCTCGTTGATGCACGTACGTACTTTATGGCGGAAAGCGATTTGAAACTTATTTACCCTTTTCGTTCGTGGAAGTTATGACTGCAGTCTAAAAACAGCAACTACGTTTATTGACGTCTATTGTCATAAGCAAAGTTGAAAAAAATTCACCAACTTTTTCGGAGATAAATCAAATATTTTGGTGTAAAAACATGCTTCTTTAGTCACACAAAGACGAAATTGATTGTTTTGTCTGTCTCCGTGTGACTGTGCTTGAAATACTTTGAAACTATTGGACGAACATAGTCGAAACGCAACACGATTGGTATTGATTCCCGGGTAAGTATCATAATGGGTTTGGTGAAACCATGATGGCTTCACAATTGAAGATAATTTTTTTGATTTACATTTTTTGACGTGGCACAGCGGTTTTTTGCTCAATGTCACCGCCCGACTTACCAATGTCAAGATATTTTGCTCTCTGGGGTTACTAAGGTGACGTCATAGTGAACAATCAATTGTAAAACTTGTTATTTTCATTTTCTAAAACAATGCTGACGGTAGAAACGGAGCTGAAATCTTTTTGGGAGATATTGACAACGTGGTTACAATTTAAGTAATTCTCCAACAATATAAGCTTTATCGACAGTGCCACAAGCATTTATGAATGTTCTAAGCGTCGTGCTTCTTTCGATTTTTATCTTATGTGCTTCAAGAAAGCATTGCTTTGTCACATTGCTAAGTGACGTCATAAATGATGATACCATTTAAATCAGGGGTGGCCAAACCTTTTGACTCAAGGGCCGAATTGGAGACTGCCTGGCCACTGGAGGGCCGGATGCAATGCGATTTATGTAAACTATGCAAAAATATTACTTTTAATTAATGGATGTTAAGGCATAATAGGCTAACTGCAATCAGTTGAATAAAATACCACTTCCACGACCAGTTTCGTTCCTATTAGAACTCGTCAGGTGGACTCAGGTATTGAACCGACGATCACATGAATTGCTTCATGCGGTTTATGCCACTCCGCCATCGGCCCTTTCAACTGATGCTGTTAATTTGAAGTTGAAGTTAATTAGAAGTTGAAAGAACCGATGGCGGAGTGGCATAAACCGCATGAAGCAATTCATGTGATCGTCGGTTCAATACCTGAGTCCACCTGACGAGTTCTAATAGGAACGAAACCGGTCGTGGAAGTGGTATTTTATTCAACTGATTGCAGTTAGCCTATATGCCTTAACATCCATTAATTAAAAGTAATATCTTAAACAGGCTAACACCAGCTCCAATAATTCGTATGCAAAAATAGGTTGTTAAGAGTAGTACTCTAGCTTCTCTGCTACAACTCACAACCGTTTGTTAGATATTCCTTTACTGACAACTGAAAAACGAAAACACAGCAACTTTACACAACGCAATCACTCTGACGTCACAGAGAGCTGCCACAAAGCTCCTCCCCAGAAACGCATAAACAAAGCGGTTCGTCTAGACCTTCTTAGGTCTGCCCCGTTTTCGAGGCATTGTCACATGCAGTTGTTCGTTTGAGTCAATGTAGGCTGGCTTTAGTCGATCCACTGAGACTGAGTCCCTTCTTCCGCTAACGTCTAGTATGAAGAATTTTTCTCCGCGTTCCAGTACACGAAAAGAACCATGGTACGGTGGGGCTAAGGGCGGTCTATATGCATCGCGACGGACGAAAACGAAGTCACACATCGATAGGGGATTTTGGAACTAAAGCAATGTTCTTTGAATGGCGAGACATTTGTTGGGGTCGATAATCTGCTATCTTTTCTTTAAGCCACGGTAGAAACAAGTTATCGGAAGATGAAGTAGATGTGGACGGAAAGGAGACATCTCCTGGCACTTTTAAAGGTGTTCCGTAAACTAGTTCGGCTAAGGAACACTTTAAATCCTCTTTGGGTGTTGAGCGTATTCCTAAGAGCACGAATGGCAGTGCGTCTATCCAAATGGAATCTTTCAGTCGTGCCATCAACGAGCTTTTCAAATGTCTGTGGAAACGTTCAACTAAACCGTTTGCTTGAGGTTGATAGGCGCATGTGCGGTGAAGGCGAACCCCGAGAAGATAAACCAGCATGTCCCACAAGTGTGCGGTAAACTGGGGACCACGGTCTGCTGAGATGTCTGCGGGGACACGGAATCTGGCAACCCAGTTGAACAAGAAAGCTCTTGCACATGTTTTGACAGTGGCATCCGACATGGGTATTGCTTCTGGCCAGCGAGTAAACCTATCAACCATGGTCAAAAGATAGCGGTGACCTTGCGATTGGGGAAGGGGCCAACAATATCAATATTGACTTGGGCGAAACGTTGGTGAGCGAGTGGGTATGTCGCTAGAGGCGCTTTGGTGTGGGTTTGCACTTTGGCAGTTGACGCATTGTTTTGACCATAAGCCTACATCCTTGTGTAACCCGTGCCAAACATACTTTTGACACATTAAATATCGGGTTGTCCGGATGGAAGAGTGGGAAAGATCATGAATGATGTCAAAAACTTTCCGACGCCAGGATGGAGGAACGACTGGGCGCAGCAGTTCTAACGACACATCACAGAACCATCAAACTTTGTCTGGTCCGACAGGCACATCTTCAAGCTTTAAGCCCGTGATTGCTGTACGGTATGTCTGAATCTTAGGTATCTGTTGGGCTTGAGCCATAGCTACAAAATCTAAATCCGGTGGTGAGGACACAACCATGGATAAAGATGCACGGGATAATGTATCTGCAACTAAATTTGCTTTTCCGGCAATGTGTCGATCATCTGTTGCAAATTCAGAAATAGCAAAAAGTTGGCGTTGTTGTCGGGCAGACCACGCATCGGAGACTTTTGAAAAAGCAAACGTGAGTGGCTTATGATTTGTAAAAATTACAAAGTGACGCCCTTCCAAGAAGTAGCGAAAATGACGGACGGCCAAACGCATCGCCAGCAATTCACGATTAAAAGCACTGTATTTGGTTTCCGGTTTCCGCAATTTTCTGCTAAAAAATGCAAGAGGCTGTAACTGACCATCGGCTATTTGTTGCAAAACGCCATCTACAGCTATGTCCGAAACATCAACACTGAGTGTTAAAGGTGCGTGGTGTTTAGGATGATGTAGCGTGGCAGCGTTAGCCAGTGCACACTTCGCATTCTGAAAGGCAGTTTTCAAAGTTTCATTCCAAACTAATAGCTTAGGCTTATTTGCGATGGTTTGATAAATTGGGGCCATGATTGTTGCAGCTAGTGGTATAAAGCGATGGTAGAAATTGATCATACCTGCAAATCTTTGAAGGTCCTGAAGCGTGGTTGGGTAAGGACAGAGACGTAGCAGCCGCCCCCAAACCCCCCAATTGGGGGGTCCCACGCCAACTTTGGGGGCCCAAGTTAGTCTGAAATTGCTTTTTGGCTACGTGACTATTTTCAGTTCAGCAGACTTGTTTACAACCGATTTAAACTGTATGAAGAAATTGGCTTGTGACATCATAAGTGAATGCTAGGTCATTTTATCTCGCAGAATCTAGAATATTTCGATTGATTTTCTGGTAGAATCTTGAATATTCGATTGACGTAACAATGCCGTTGTTACGCAACAATCATAGAATGGTCTGGAATTCTGTTTGGCTATAAATACCGGGACAATATATATACACTGCAGAGTGCAGATAAAGTATTTTATTGACATTGTATAGAATGAAACGTTCAAAAAGTGGTGCTCAAAAGAGAAAAGAAGCAGCCACTGCTCGAGATGCTGTAGCGAAATTGCCCAAGATGACAGATTTTTTCAAGATTACTGAGCAGAGTAGACCTGGCACTAGTACCGAGAGGGATGAAGAAAACTATAGTGTACAAGAAAAAGAAGACTATGACGATCAGCATCAAAGTGATTGTGAATTTCCAGAAAATCTAAGTTGTGATTTACCTGCCAATACGCAACCTTCAATATCAAAAATAACTGAATCTCAATTTACCCCTATCCCTGATGACCCATGTAAATGGCCTGAAAGTATTTCTGATGCTCAACGATGTGATATAGTAAAGCGTGGACCACATCAACTAATAATGAATTTTCCATATAATAACACAACTCCAAGGCGACGTTTTTCCTCCAACCATTATAAACGTGTGTTACCTAATGGTGAAAGTGTTTCACGGTCGTGGCTAGTTTATTCTGGGGAATCAGATCAAGTTTTTTGCTTTTGTTGTAAGCTATTTGGAAAAACACTAAGCCCCTTTTGTAGTGGTATAAATACATGGGAGGGTTTTTCGAAAAAACTGAAAGACCATGAAAACGGCATTTCCCACCAAGAATGCTGCAGTCAATGGATGTTGCTAGCTGAAGGGATAAGAAATTCATCCACTATCGACAAACGCGAGATGAATATTTTTTTCAATGAAAGACGTTTTTGGAGAAATGTTTTAGAGAGACTTATCGACATTGCCTTGTTTCTATCGGAAAGGAATCTTGCTTTTAGAGGATCTGAAGAAGTCTTAGGATCTCCTCACAATGGAAATTTTCTGGGTATATTTGAGCTTTTGGCAAGAAGAGATCCGATCCTAAAAGAGCTTCAAGACAGAATCAAGAATAAAAACACTAAAGATCACTATTTGAGTCCTACCATACAAAATGAACTAATTGAATTGCTAGCGACAGAAGTTGAAAAAGAAAATTTACAGCAATTGAAATTGGCAAAATATTTTTCTATAATTTTGGACTGCACTCCAGATATGTGACATCATGAACAAATGTCTGTCATTCTCCGTTATGTACTATGTAATGAAGAAGCTGCTGTTGTTAAAGAAACATTTTTTGGCTACTTGAGAATAAGTGACAGTACTGGGAAAGGCTTGTTGGACGCTTTCTTAGAAAAAGCGACCGAACTGCAACTCGAATTGTCTGATTGTCGAGGTCAGTCATATGATAATGGTGCTAACATGAAAGGAAAACATTCTGGGGTCCAAGCAAGAATGCTAGACATCAATCCCAAAGCTGTTTACGTGCCCTGTGCAAAACATACCCTTAACTTAGTTGTTGTTGACAGTGCCAATTGATCGACGGAAGCATTGACATTTTTTGGAGTACTTACAAGGTTGTATGTGCTGTTTTCTTCCTGTGCTCAGCGTTGGGAAATTTTGAAGAAACATGTGGAGCTGTCCATAAAGTCACAATCTGATACTCGTTGGGAAAGCAGAATTAAATGCATCAAACCTCTTCGATACAATTTAAAAGAGGTGTTGCTGGCACTGAAAGACTTGGAAGCCATTTCCATAGAAAGAAAAGATGGAAGAGCTGCCTCAGAAACAAAATCGTTGATAGCTCATTTATCAAAATGGAGTTTTCTTTTGTCGGTGTTTATTTGGTATGATATCCTATTCCAAGTCAATAAAGCAAGCAAGATTCTTCAATCGTATGGAGTCTCCCTTCATACAATGGAAACGGAAATCCAGGCAACTGAAAAGTTTTTGCAAAACTATCGCACAACGGGTTATGACAGTGCCGCAACATCTGCTGTTGAAATAGCACAGGAATTGGATATTGATCCTTCTTTTCCTCCGTCAAGAAGTGGAAAGAAAAGAAGATTGTTTGATTACCAAGGTGAAGAGGAACAACGAGCTACTCCTGAACTGAAATTTAAAAGCAACTTTTTCTATCCATTAGTAGACCAGGCTATTATGTCAATAAAGGAGCGCTTTAATTTGTTACGTGAGGTTTCTTCCGCCTTTTCGTTTTTGTACACACGAGACAAACTTTTGCTTGTGCAACAAGAAAATGCTCTTCTTACTTGCTGTAAAGAGTTCCAAAAACAGTTCGGTGACATTGATTCTGATGAAATGAGCGCTGAGCTACAGCGGTTTGTTTTAATTTAAAAAAAAAACGCAATCTCAAAACGGCTCAAGACTTTCTGAACTATCTTCTAAAGACTCATTTATTTGAATTGTATCCGAATGTGTACATCGCACTTCGAATCTTACTAACTTGCCCCGTGACTGTTGCCAGCGCTGAAAGAAGCTTCAGCAAATTGAAACTGATCAAAACTTTTAATAGAACGTCTATGACAGACAGTAGACTATCTTCATTAGCCATGTTGTCAATCGAAAATGACTGCGCCCGATCTCTTGATTATGACAATGTCATAAGAGCATTTGCGAACAAAAAGGTTCGCTCCAGACTATTTAAATGATACTGTGTTTTTATAACTTTTTCATGTTTTTCAGTGTCATTGCTTTCGTTTCGCAGTGTCTGCATAAATGTCCTACTGAACTCTGGCATCGGTGCCGACTTTTTTATGACTTGCACCTTCGGTATCGGCATGCTTTATTCTGACATTAGCCTGTTTACTTATGTACAAATTGTGGTGTATTTTCTTAATGCAGCTTTTCAATTTTACACCTCTAAAGTGATATGACCTGTGCGTAGGGGCTCTTGCGCTTACTTTGGGGGGGGGGGCCCGAAGTTGGAGTGCTACGGGACTGGGTAAGGAAAAGTTTGTACTGCCTCGACTTTGCTTGGAAGTGGTCGTGCACCGTAATGATCAATCAAATGACCAGGAAACTCAATTCGACGACGACCAAACTGACATTTGTCCACATTTACCACCAAATCAAAGTCTGCAAGTTGTTGGAAAAGCAACTGCAGGTGGTTTTTGTGTTCCGCCTGCGTGAAATTAGCAACCAGGATGGCGTCTAAATACACGAAAACGAAATCGAACGGCTGGCAAATGCTATCCATTAGTTGCTGAAATGTCTGAGCGGCATTTTTCAGGCCAAATGGCATGCCTAAAAATTCAAACAGGCCAAAAGGAGTGACCACGACGATTTTAGGGATATCTTTCTCTGTCACCGGCACCTGATGGTATTCCTTCACCAGATCCACTTTAGAAAACACGGTAGCTACTGAAATGCGAGCCGAAAAATCCTGTATATGTGGAATAGCACAACGATCAGCTTCGGTGATCGAGTTAAGACGACGGTAGTCGCCGCAGGGTCTCCATTCGCCTGCAGGTTTCTGCCCCATGCGATGCCCAAGGACTGGCAGATTGCCGAATAATTCCCGTGTTCAATATCTTATTGAATTCATCACGGGCAATTGCTAGTTTGCTTGGGAGAAAGTCTTCTAGGGCGAGCATGAATGGGTGGTCCCTTGGATGACAATGCACGGTTTGGTGTTTGACAACTTTCTCACAAAACAGCGGAGTTGTGATTTGCGAAAACTGCGCCAGCAGTTGAGCAAACGCATTTTGTTCGAGGCTCAAAGCGTTGAGTTGCGGAGATAAGCCTGGGGCCTTCTCCATAAGAATGCTAGTAAAAAGCTGTGCATTTACTAGATGCTGATGCTTCATATCCACTAAAAAGAAATGCGCCCTTAAGAAATCAGCCCCCAGAAATGGTTGAGCGACATTGGCTATAACAAAAGGTCATTTGAATTTACCTTGGGGTAGGTCTATCGTCACCGCTCTTGAGCCGAAAGTGGTAATCTTGCTGTCGTTAGCCGCCAGTAGCATTTGTGCAGACCGTCCTTTTTGTCGGTCGAATCGTGTTGCTGGCAATGCGCTTACTTCGGCGCCAGTGTCGATTAAAAAATTACGTTTGCTTTGACGATCCTACACATAAAAAAGGGCCTTGTTTGCGCCGGTCATCGCTGCCGTTAGCGACGACCGGCTGTTTCGTTTCCCTGATAGCTGCATGGGGGACAACATTTATAAGCTTTATCGCCGAAACGTTTATGATAAAAACATAGTTTCTCCGGGTTACGGCTACTACATTGCTGGTCTCGGCCATAATTACCCCCTTTGCGTGGTCTCGAGATACCTGAAACCGGTGAAGCTAGAGATCTAGCCAGCCACAATTCATCTGCTCTTGCCGCAAGCTGGCGCTGATCATTCCACTGCTGGCCTGACAGGACCATGCGAATGTCGTCTGGCAACTGTTGAAGAAAGAAGTAGTGGAACAAAAAACACGGACGATGATCTGCTATAAGTGCCAACATTTCATCCATTAAAACTGATGGTTTTTAACATTTCATGTTTAGCAATCGCGCGGCACCTTCATTGTCGGACAAGTCAAAAGGCGTTTCTTAAGCGCTAGATGTTTATGATCTCGTGGGGGATCTTCGAGTAAATCTATTACTCTTTGCGGGGAATCTTGGTCTAAAGCTGCTACTACGTAGAAGTATTTCGTGTTGTCAGCAGTGACCTACCTGAGCGCAAACTGAGCTTCTGTTTGTTGGAACCAGACCCTGAGATGACTAGTCCAAAACTCTGGCAACTTTAAGCTGACTGCGGGTTGCTGCCTCTCTTGCCATGGTAAACTTTCTAAATCACTATAAGGAACGTCGGGGTCACCAATCTAGCTTCTCTGCTATAACTCACAACCGTTTGTTAGATATTCCTTTACTGACAACTGAAAAACGAAAACACAGCAACTGTACACAACACAATCACTATGACATCACAGAGTGCTGTCACAGTACAATAAGAACAATAAAATCACACCACATGCTCAAGGTGTTTAACGGGCCGAATTTAACTGCTCGGCGGGCCGTAGTTTAGCCATCCCTGATCTTAGTGAAAACAGCAGCTATACTTGTTATCAACAGTCATTTTGAAAACAAACGTAAATAGTAAGCCCAATTTCTGATGTGCCGCCTGTTTTAGTTAAATGACGTATTTCAGTACTTACCAGCTAGGTTAAATGTGTTTTTTAGGTATGGAACCGCAAATACAAAAATTACAATAATTAAACTGTTGGTGCACTCCACGTTAAAATGTCTTTGTAGCACGGCCGCGTGGAGCGCCTGAATATTCTTAATCTTTAAGTCATTTTTATCACCTGTAGCAAAGCGGAGCAAAATGCCCAGCTTTCATGTGAAATCCGAACATTAGTGTGTCGAGCAATCCTTTTAGATGCGTCGTGGAATAGATATGACTACTTAAAAACACTTTATATTGTCTTAATTTGTTACGTCAGAGTAGCTTCGTTTACTTTTTAGATTTTCAAATTTGTTTCGTGTCAGAACATATTTTTTCCAAACATACGCTCGGAAACGTTCTTGGTAGTCGGTTCACACAAATCATTTTGTTGGTTGATTGCTAAATCTAATATTAATATAAAGCCCAATTCTGTGTGTCTGTTTTAACTCCTTTGAAACTGCTACAGGTACAAGCATCAAACTTGGCACGATTGATCGCCACCCCGTGGTGAGCGTCAAAAGGGTATTCGTGACGTCATGATGACGTCACGATCAAAAATATTGTTTTTAGAATTTGCATTACTTGACAGAGGCAACCGCTTTTTGCTCAAACGAAAATCAGCTTCCGACTTACCACATTTCAAAAATTTTTATTTATTTGGGGTCTAAAATGACGTCACAATCAACGATTCATTGAACAATCTGTTTTTTGTTTTTTCTCAAAAAGTACTCATCGCAGAAACGCAATTAAATGTTCTTTCAAGAGATATTGATAAGCTGCTTTTGATAAAAACACCTTCACAGCAATAATGTTTATTTGATTACGCTACGAGCACTTCTTTATTTAAGCACTCCCAGCCATCTAAGTATTTTTTCTTCTATATTTCGCTTGCACGCTTAAATTGTGTCTCGTACGATTAATAGAAATGTTGGCTACCGCAGATCATAATATCAAGATGTTTTCAAAACTTGCAACCTTTTTGCAAAATCAGTTTATTTAAAAACTAATGTGTGATCTCATTTTTCAACTGATTTTCAAACTTTCTTCAACAAATTAAAGTTTATTTCAAGGCGATTCCGATAGTGTATAATATGTACAATTAATATTAGTTTTTATATTGAAAAAACTAAATTTGAAAACCTGTGGTGTAAATTTTACAACTCCCAAAATTGGTGAGCTCAGTAAAAAACAGGTGACTTTAATACAAAAACGTTGTAATAAAGTACCAACAATTACTCTACTTTAAAAGCTTAGGGAATTTTCTTTCCAGCAATATGTAACTCCAATTACTTGAGGCTAAGGATTAGTTTATAACGTGCGATCAAAACTTGGTTGCAATACATGATGTTTCATTTTTAGTTGTACAATTATCCTATTAGAGTAAACAAACTTGCAATTGTTAAACAAAGTTAGTTCTTTGGTACATTTTGACTATTTTTCCTCATAAGCGTGGTTCTTTTGCATTGTCTGTCAACGTTTTTAAAAAGATCTATCAAAACTGAAGTCTCCAAATGTTTATGAAATATAGTCTACCGGTTAAAAACCGACAAAAGTTTAGTGCCTTCAGTTCACAAAATTGCAATTTCTAGAAAAACTCAGTCCTTTGGTACATTTTGTCTATTCTTTCTCGATAGCATGGATGATTGGCATTATCAATCAAATTATTCAAAAGACTCAAAGTCTACAAATTTTAATATGCAGCCTACTCCAAGCAAAACACTTGGTGATCACCCAAGAAAAAGACGATGGGGTAAACATGGTCCTTTCTTATTGTTTGCAACAAAATGTAGGGGTCGAGCTGCATATGATCTAAATGATGAAGCAATTTCCTTTGGAATTGGGCGAGGTTCTCGCAGTAGCCAGCTGATTTGATGTTATTAACCTCAACATTATTGATAAGGACTTCCACTACAGCTGTAACTGAACTGTGAGTGCTTCATTTCGAGTTAGTTTGCTCTTTGCATGGCGGCGTTTATGTCAGAGCCAAGGAACATGCATGCAGTCAGAGACGTTAGTTTATATTAATTCGCCCACAGTGACGAAGAAGTGGTAAGTAACAATAATAATAATGGCTCAAAACGCATTGTGAAGTCATAATGTTAAATGACATCGCAATGCTTGCCACTATGTAGTGGAAACAGCAGCAGGCTGCAAAATCATCTACTATCATTTTGATAGCAAACATAAATGGTAAGGCCCATTACTGATATTTGTAATTGCAAGGATAGGCCTATTGGTAGAAAACACTAATCTTCATTTAAAAATAGGGAGGTCTGGATTGGGGGCAAAGTTAAATGTAATAAAATCCCAAATTTAAGAAAAGATCAAAATTAAACAATAATAGCATCAATCTGTAACACTGGATTAAAAGGGAATGTTTTAGTTTGAAAAGAACTTAATAGGCGCCTATTGCAATAGGTTGTATGACTTAAAGGAAAGGCAGGGCCCCTTTTCATGCTAAGGCCGAATTAAAGCAAACAGCGAAGGCAAAAATCTTAATGTCACCAATATTAATACAAAAGCGGGCCCACCAAAATCTACCACCAAATAGCTCATTTCTTTATGAGTCAAAACGACCACCATTTGGGCTACGCCATCAATTTTGACTATGTTTCATCTCCCCCCTTTACTCTTTTAAAAATTACGAATGGTAGTTTGTGTCATCGTTCTTTTGTTTTGAATACTTCCACTGTTGATTAATAAACCATCATGATGACCATTACGTGTACAGAAGCTATGGCTTACATTTAGTAAAACATTTCATTGTGGCTCCAACAAATGTTTGTACGGTGGAGCTGGCGCAGCTGCATTAATTGATACGTTTAAAATCGGCATGGGTGATAGTACGGCCTGCCGGGGTAAAATCGAACCATTGTTAGGAGAAACATTTTTTCTATTTTGCTTGATAATAGCTTTATAGAGCTACCGGAATCAAAGCTGAAAATTTGGGAAAAGCAAAAACTTATTTAGCTTTTATAAGCATACCTGTGCAAGGAAAAACAAATATGAATCATAATGCGTAGCCAGCAGAGACTTGAAAAGTTTGAGGCGAAACCAAAACTAACGTCACTGTGTTAAATCGCACCACATGGAACATATTATTGGAATTTTGCTTTATAATAGTTTTGTAGAGCTACCAGGGTCAAACCAAACATTTGAGGAAAAGCAAGGACACTATAAACTCCCCAGGGCAGGTCAAACAGGGAGAAAAGAACATGCTACATAATGCGTAGCCAGCGAGGACTTGAGAAAGTTTGAAGGGAAATCAAATGAAAGCAGCGTCGTCACTGTGTGAAATCGCACCACACGAAAGGCATTTTTGCCCTTTTGCTTTAGAACAGCTTAATATCAGAAATGTGTTTTCTACTTCCAAACTACGGGAAATGCAAGGCTTCCTTGGGTTTGTGTCAGCAATGAACGGAGCACATAGACCTAAGGCATAACCAGGATCTTGAAATGAGATATTCTATTAGGAAAAGGAGCACAAAAAGTCGTGAACATCCTATGTGCAGAAAACACATAAACGTTTGGTAACTCTTCATACAAGAACCTGATAGGTAAAGCCGGCTTGGCCGCCTGAACCGACACTCTCAATTATTCCGATATGCTGCCTGTTAAGGTATTTATGTCCACACTCTACATTATTGTGATAAGATCCCAAGTTTGAGAAAAAATCAACATAAAACCATAACCATAACAGTTTGTAAAACTGATTATAGAGAGAACAATAGCCGCTTTTGTTGCTATGCCGGAAACAAGACCAATAGCGCAGCCAAATTAGGTACTTAATACCACAAACATAAATAGGAAAGCGGCAGCACCAATTGACAAAATAAGCTTACCATTAAATAGTTTTTTTCTTCAATTGTGAAAGCAACCACCATTTTGCCGCGACAATCAGTTTTGATTATGTACAATCCCTGCTCCCTCACAAGTGTTAACAATAATTTTGTGACAAGATTCTTTGGGAGCCTTACCCGTTATGATTAAGAGAATGTGATGATCACAATTTCGTGTAGAAGAATTGTGAAAGTGCATAAAATTCATTAACTTTTCGCTACTGCTCACACAAGTGCCGGGTGGGTGAAGCCGGTTGAACCGAAATACTAAACCCGGACATTGCTGATTGAGTGCCTCTGCCGGGCGACGCCGACTTGTTAAGCTATCTTGTAAAGATCGCCGTGCGTTTTATTTTATTGCTTTCTGTTGTTTTTATCTATTTGGCTGATATTGGCTACACTACTTTGACACAGGGGTCCGCTGAAATTGTTCCAGGGGAAAAATTTACAAGACTTTTGCATAATTGATTATCTTTTCACCCACAATTAGAGGTGAAAACGGAAGAGGGGATAAAAATTATGCAAAATTTTAGCACAAATCAAAAAGCCAGAGGGGAAAAGTTCTAATAAATACAATTTTCACCCTGGTTTGCGAAATTTTACTCAATATTTGTTTCGATAGCGTTACTGTTATAAAAATGTAGATTATCTGCTGTGGCGACTCCTAATCAGGAAAAACCGAAAGAAAAAGAAGAAGCGTTAATACGAAAATGCTAGGATGGGGGCAAGGGCCCGTTCTCCCCCCACCCAGCGCATTCCTATGTTCTTGATAGTTTGCAGTCGGCAACACGGCTCTGATTCAGTTTGATGTTATTAGGTGCGCTCGTATTGCGATTTAGCATTTAAAGGTTTTTATGTTCAAATGCTGTCACTAATGGAGTTAAGTTAACTCTTTGCATAACTGTAACTGTTTGCCACGTGGCGTGAGCCTTGGTTAGAAACTGTAAGTAGCTATGTTGTAATTAAAGTAAGTTTGTATATACGTGTGCTCATTTATTGACCTTGACTTATGGTTTTGTCTGCATTCATCAATAAAAATAACTTTCGCATTTCACCAGATGTGCTGCGAAATTTTATTACTTTTCTAGGTGTGTTGTTGGTAAAAAAAGTTTGAGAAACACTGCGTCAAACTTTTAAAGCTGAGAATCATAAAATTCAGCGTAGTGAAAAATTGATTAATTAATGGCGCGAATTGCTTTTTTTTACTTAACCTTTTTCTTTAATTGATTTGTAAATCACTCTCGTTTCCTGTACATCGCATTGTTACTATTCCGCTGACTAACACATTTCATTTATATTTCTTTGCTCTACATCAACTAGGTGGATATTAAAGCTTGTTCTATTGCTGGCAGACTGTGGCGCGCAGTGTTTATTGTACGAAAGAAGCGAAATAAACGATATCGTTTGTTTTATAACCGACGCAATGCGAGTGGCGAGCTGATCAGTGTAATTAATTCTCCCATCGCCACTTGGTTTCTTCAGCCTAACCAATGAAAAATGCAAAGCTTGTGCATTCGATATTGTTACTTTATGCTAGCCTTGACCTTGTATAATTCGATAATGTATACTTGGTTGGCTGTAATCTTTTCTTGCATGGTTTGCAGGGACTGCATGTTTAGGACATCTTCGCATCAGTCTTTAAACCTTGCAGTAACTCTAGAGCTAGGTACGTTTGACGTGGTTTGATGCATGTGCCAAAATTAATTTGCCAACAACCTACTTTTCTGTCTTCTGCTCCATACGGTCTCAATGTTTTGGGCGTTAGTGTGTGCTTGTATTACCTTTTGTGAGCGAAGAATTTAAGAAACAAGATGTAAGGTATTCTGGCTGGAATGGTACAGGGCCGGTTCAACTTCAAATCCAGCGTTCACAACACTGTTGTCTTTTAGGCAACGCGCCAGCGCGACGATCAATTCAGAAATTCTTCTTCCGCTCACAGCAACAGCTGACACTGATCACCAAGCAGATATGGGGAGTTCAGATGTGTTGAAGATAAATTTCAATGATGTTACGAAAACAGGTGATAACAGGCTAACCAATGATTGATTTGTTTCTAAAATATTTCAGCTATCATTCGTTTCCCGGATCGACCAACTGTTTCATGAGCTATATTTATTGACTACTAGCCTTCTACCCAGGGTTACCATCAGCCTAAAACAAAAAATAAGCACACAGTGAATTAGCAATATTTTGGAAATAAATTTGCGATTTTGTCACGCAATTTAGAGCAAAAAATTATATTAAGAACAAAAAATTGTTTAGAGTTTAATACTTTCATAGCAACTTTTTTGCCGAATTTTACGTGTAAGAAATTTTTTGGAGATCTGTTTTTTGAGATTTAAATATTATGTTTCTCATTCTACCCCACCAAATTTCACGCGACCGGCCACATTTCGAATCCTTTCCATAGGCCACAAAATTTTACGTGGTGAGCTGCAGGGTGCGCACCCCTGTTTTAACCGATACACTCCAAAACAAAGCGATATTTAAGACAAAGCAAGCTCGAAATGGCAACCTTGATTATTATACTTTAACAAGCTATCAAATGAATGTAACCACTGATGATAAATCAAAGCTCCGCAAAAAGAAAAAAAAGCGTCTTAGTATAGCTCGAGCTAGTAACATACTGAATCCGAACTGAATTGCAAGTTACTAAAAAAACCTTGGCAGAAAAATACTTCCAACGCTATCGAATTCTTGCAGATGCAACGCAATCTTGAGACACGTGAACTGTTGTCGAGTAAAGCACATGGTGCAATGCGATGTACGGTAATTCAGCAAAGCACATTAAATCAGGTGGTACATGTATTGAATTGAGAGCAACTTGATCAATTATTGTTTGCCTGGACTCAATTCCGAGGCAAGCTAACAGAAGACTGTACGCAAACAAATAATATTTTACACAGAGTTTCCCAAATAAAAGAGGCGGTGAGTCAGCCGGTTTAGTGGTTTTTCACAGCAACGTAGGGTAAGAAAAGTCATATATTATTAGTAACGAGGTCGGTACGGTGGGCCTAGTTTAAAGAAATTCAAAGTTTGAGGTAGATAGATCTGCACCACTGCGTGAAATCACAGTCACCAATTATACAATCGCACCTTTGAATGGGAAATTTTTTTGAAAATAGGTCATTGGCCAACAAAGTTTACAGCTATATTATACAAGTAAAAGATCAGCAGGATCAAATTCTGGTGCGGTAAGTAAAAAGATGGCAAGAATAAGCTTACATAAAAACATAATTACCTTGTTTGCTAAATCCAAATCTTTTTCAACTCGCGACCCAATTTACTGACATTGTTCTTATGGGACCACTATGAGATATTGCGGCAAGACGACAACAAAAAAATGAGTTATGAGACAAAAGCAGATATCTATAACACATGCAATTTAGGGTGTTTTAAAGAAAAAACTGCTAAATTGCTAGAAATGTTTTAGTCTTACGCTATCACAAGGTGAGAAGTGGTCTCCAGACAACGACGTCATAATCCATAATCATGACGAAAACTTTTCATAACACTTTGCTGAAAAGGTTACCGCGCAGTGATTGTTTAAATTACTGTTGCTGAAAGTTTTGATTCCAATATTTAAATTAAGGCGGAAAATTCACGTTATCGTTAGCGTGCAGTCAAGCGATACTTTACTATAGCGCTTTGTTTTTTCATGTTTGTTCATTGATAGATGAGATTAGCAACACGATTACATTTCAAAGCAACAATAGGCGACAGGCAAGAAGTTATTTCGACTTAGCTTAGTTGATTGGTAGTCTACAGTTAGGTGCGTTTTAAGCTCAGCTGCTCTTGACTGAAGTTCATATGCCAATATAGGTAGAAAGATAATACTACTGAGCAGTCGATAGGCTCAGAGCTTTTTGTTTTTCAGTGTTTAACTCGAACATTTGGTTTATGAAGAGCACGATACATCAGAAGCAGAAAATCAGTTTTAAAACAAGAGTGAGGCTGAAATAGGCACACTTAATACTGTTGCAGACAGAAAAGCTGAAGAGATGAATAAAATTCTGACTGAAGGAAAGAAATCCTTCAATTTGGTTCGTAGGCCTGCCGATATATCTCTCTAAAGCAGTGGTTCCCAACCTTTTTAATGGCCTGCACCCCTATATTGTTATAATATGTTCTCGCACCCCTAAAATATCTTAATATGTTCTCGCACCCCTATAGTATTTTAACATGTGAAGAATAAGGCCATGCACTAAGCATGCTTAGAGCAGGGGTGGCCAAACTTTTCAGACCATGCGCCAAAATTTAGATTGCAAAGTGAGCAATGCGCCACCTCTAAACATGAAATGCGCCAAATTTGGCTCAATGCGCCAACGATTTCAGTCCATGCGCCAAAATTTTTCGCCACAAAAACATTCATTTGAAGATGCGCCACGCAAACATTCATAACTTGTCATTGCCCTCAAGCGTGTAGTAATGTCTGGATGCTTTGAAGTCAAAATAAGGCCACATTCAGCGGTGTTCTCCAAAAAAAAAAAAAAAGGTCATCACTTGTCTGGCGTGAAGTTTGGTGGCATTTTCAGCTATCGCCTTTTTTTTTTTTGGAGATCAAACCTGAGTTGATCGTTCTTTTCACTTCAGAGTGTTAATAACCTGTGACAAATTTTTCGGGGCATATATCAGCACACTTCCTCAAATTGCCCAAAACATCAAATGCGCCACCTCCAATTTGGCGCAATGCGCCACATTTGGCCACCCCTGGCTTAGAGTCTAATTCCGTAGTTTTCAAGCAGGCAAATTCCGCAGTTTTCTCACCATTATTGCAGAGGTGATCTCCCAAAAAAAATACCCTCGCATCGTTTCGGGCTGAAGTGAAGGCCGCGCATTAGGCATGCTGTAATTAGACACTGATTGTGCAGAACTATTAACACATGATGAACTGAGCATGACAGGACAAAAATGCAACAGAAAAATCTGAATGACCATCTCGCACCCCCTAGGATGCTGCTTCGCACCCCCAAGGGGTGCGAGCACCCCTGGTTGGGAACCCCTGCTCTAAAGTGTAACTTTTCGTTTTTTTTCCAGCCCTGTTACATCCTAGCGACTAGGACCAAGTCGCTTGCTCAAGTGTGTTTTGATTCGGCAGAGAGAATAAGAGCTGTTTTATAAAACTTTGCAAAGTGGTAGGCTATTCCGAAATTTATAAAAAGCTCAGTTTTTTCTAATTTCTAGGGTGTTTCCACAAAGAGGTTTTTAAGCACTAGATATTTTTCAGTTTTCAATACTTTACAAAATTTAAATTGTAAAACGCTAAGGCATTGCAATTTGTGAATGAGCAAACAGCTTGTTTATATTTCTCTTTCCCCCTTCCTTATCTATGCCTGTTGATGGCTGGAGCTTTTGCCACAAGCTAACTGCTAGCCTATGGCAAAAGCGATCAAATTAGTTCATTTTAGCGTTGGACTGTGAAACGTTGCCTGTTTGCTGCTGCTAACAGGTGACATTTTACGATCCAAGGGCCACCATGCCAGGTCGAACTCGCTTCTCTAACGAAGTAGTGTAGGCTGCATTGATGCACACTATTGCGGACAACAAATCGCAAATATTTTCGAATTTTGAAACCAGACCTTTAGACCCTACCCTGGTCAGACAACGAGGAACGGATTAAACATTACGTGTAGGCGTAGTTAGGGAATGGGATCATGGCCGCAGTGGTGGATTCAAAAACTTTTGGTGGGGGGGATGAATTCTTTTGCACATTGTAATAAGTGCTGTAAAAGCTGTTGTTGCATTGGTAAAGGGTAGGTTTGAGTTTTTGTAATAGTTAGCAAAACTACATTAATGAATGCCTTACTGAAATGAAGCAGATATGTGCACGCCAAATTGTTTTTACGCGCATTAACAGGAAAATTAACTAATTTGAAAAATACTTCGGGTAGCGCTCCTTTTTATTTCTTTGCTTTGAGGCCAAAAAATAAATTAAACTCAGTAATATTAGCTTCTTCGGTCTGCGGGCTATGAAGGGTAAAGAAAATTAGCGATACTGTGATTTTTGTCAGCAAAACAGAAAAATATAGGAAATACATAGTTAATATAACTTGTCCTGCCAAGCCGACTAGTGGTGAGAGACAGAATGAACTATTTGTAACTACCCTAGTCACATATGTATGAGCAGTTTTTCATGTGCTCCCTCTGAAAGCAGCAGGGAACCCATGAAAAATTGCAAAGCGTTTTCTTTGTTACTGTGCTTAGTTACCACAAATAGAAAGTATGTTCAAGGGAATAAATTTTCGTAGCGCATGGACAGTGGTTTATCGTAACTAATATTCATGCTAAATACCAAGGTTGCCAGCGCTAGGATTTAAAACAAGATCTCGGCTCTTGAACATAGTTCTCTTTTACCTAAGGCTAAATGTTTTGTTGTCTTTACAAATTTAATAGAATCTTGGTTTTTTTATGGTAATGGAGTAATGACAGAAACAAATTCATAATTTCTGAAGAAGATAGGTTAGTGTCATCTAAATGTTACCTTGGGGGACACAAGGGATCTGACTACGAAATCCTGAGACATTCGCAGCACAACCACAGTTGACCTTTTTTTTGGAGACCACCTCCAAATAGCCAAGAAAACCTTGGTGGCAGCAACAAAACTATGCTGTAGAACACAAGAATCGAGAGTTGCTGGGAAGTCAAAAGTAAATAAATAGCATAGGTGTAGGTTTTTGAAAGTCTTGGTTTTCCTGTTCAAATCTGGGATTTTTATAGGGTGTTATCTTTGTTTTTCAAATTATAGTTGCTGGCAGCACTGCTTGATATTGACGATTTTACTTGGCGGAGGTGCTATAAAGAGAGATCCGACTACATTGAAACAGCCATGTTGGCCGGTTTGCTTGTCTGAAATCTTGACTTTCTCGGCTGTAGTTTTTCTGAAAAACATGCAAAAGTTAATCGGCCCGTTTTCATTTAACTTGTTTATTTTCGAAAAAAGATGTAATCGAGAAGACCACGATTATTCTACATGTACTAGTAAACCGGCTAAAAGACTTAAATTATTGTCAGCTTACACTCATTATGATGGAACAAAAAAAGTATAGACCATAGGTTATTACCAGGGCTAATTGGCCATGTAATGCAAGAAAAGTTAATATTGATTGGCAGAGTTAGATTTTGACTGATTTTAACGCACATTACTCTATGTACTCTTGGTTTCTTAAAGGGAGGTGAATGCATGCGAACTTGCGGTGTCTTAGAAGAGGAATGCATGGAAAAAGTTACGATCTAATTAGAGGGGTGGCAGGAAGGAATTCATGAAATGATAAAGATTTTACTATATGCAAACTAATGAAATAAAAACAAATAGCTTAACCAAAGCCTAATGATGAGGGTTGGATAATATAAGCACACAAGGATATTTGAAAATTTATAAGATTTAAGAAATAAAAATATAAGTAAAAAGCAGAATTGGACAGCAAGGAATGCCAAATGTCATATGTTGCTTCTAAATGAAACAAAATTTATTTAAAAGGCTGCTTGTATAGAGAGGCTTTTATGCATACTTACGATTTGTATGTGACGGGGATGCTTACAAACGCATAGACCAGAAAATCTGAAATTGTTTAAAGTGACCCAATAAGGTATATTTGAATAGTCCTTTACGAGGCTGTACGTCTATTCCGGCTAAGTCCACCCTGGATTTATGTTAGATGTTCCCCTAGGTCTAAATCACAACAAACTTATCAACATAGATTCATATACTAATGCATGACTTGTCAAGGCATGAGAAGATGCTTCCTCAGTATCCCCGCTGAATCCATTACTGATGACCTCCAAGATTTCTTGAATTCAATCCCAGTATTAAAAAAGATATTTTTATGTAAAACCGCCAAAACTTATTTGTCATACTGCACATGAACCACGGAGATAATGTTTTATTTATGACTTTTGCCTTAAGTTTTGGTTAAGTTAACTTTCCCTTAACTATTTTATCAAAGAAATTACTGGATTAATTTGTATAAAATCAAGTATACATTTTCGTCAAAACCATATCTCGCGCAACTTCAAGATGCAAAATTTACCAAAAAAGCGTGGATTGAAAAGCTTCATACATTTTATGTTTTATTCATATATTACATAAAATATTAGAAACTAGCCGGCTTTGCCCGCAGGGCCCCATCAGTAATGTCGGAGTTAAGAATATCGGTTCCGCCGGCTTCACTCAATTGGTAATGTAGCTTTGACGTAGCCAGTTCTTGTAGCAAAATCAAAAGTATAATTTTTTGTAAAGGAATCTTAAAAAACACTATAAGGGTTGCGCATAGATGCTATATTTTCCCAATATTTGTGGAATCTTTGGCTATGTCTTGTTTGCCCTGTTTCCTGCAAAAGCGTGCTTGACATCTGGACTTACTGACAGTTGAAACGGTCAACGATTTCTCAAATTTTGTTCGTTTATTGCATGATGTGCATAGAAGTATAAATTCGAAGTTGTGGAAGAACACTGAAATAATTGATATGTCTTTTCAGGAATAAGGAATTTAACACTGGGCATACTACTTTTAACACTGGGTACCTTATGACAAAATTTTAAGCAATATTTAAAAAATTTACGTATTAAAATTTTCAGGGGGTAATTAGCATGAAATTTGCATATTCAAAAAATTTTTTTTCTGTTTTTTATTATTTTTAATATCTTCAACAAGTAGAGATTTCAGCAATACATAACAATCGATGTAGAAGTAAACAGATGAGTAATGATATACAAACAATCTTGGCATATTTTTTGATGATTTTTCGTTCTGCCACCTTGCGGACTTTTTTTTCACAAGTTGCGCGGTAGCAATAAAGTTAAGTTAGGCTGTAACTGCAATTCATCGTTTTTAGTCACACTACATTATACTACAGCTTTTGATTCTTCGCAAGATCGCACCTCCGTACTGCTTTGATTCAACCGTTTTCTGCTAAGCTGCTTATTGCACACCAGGGCCATAGATTGCCTATTCATTTCATAGCTCTTCATGACATCACTATTCATGAGCTGCTTATTGCAAACCAGGGCAATAGATAGCCTATTCATTTCATGACTCTTTGTGACATCACTATTCATAAGCTGCTTATTGCAAACCAGAGCTATAGGTTGCCTATTCATTCCTTAACTCTTTATGACATCACTATTCACATTGTTAACGCTTTGCGTCGCATTGCTTTTCCCCATTAATCCTTCATCCGAGCGTACTTTAAGACAAGCAGCTAATAGCAATTGCAGACCTTACAGTTTTTTTTTCTTGTTGCTCTAGTTGATAATTTTTTGTGAAGGCCCGTGCCCGCATTTATGATGGGGCACTGTATTAGGCATATGGCTTACGACTTTTTCATAACTGTAGACCTATTTGCATGATTTAAAGCAGGGGTGTCAAGCTCATTCGTTAATGTTACGATGAACATCCATAAACAGTAACTGTGCAGTGTGTGTATCAAATGTGAGCAGTTGACTTAGATTTTACACGAGCCAGACTATTTTGTAAAATTAATTATGATGCATTTGTTACTATTATAGCTAGAGATGGGCCAGTTTTCATCGAAAGAAAAGGTAAAGACCATTTAGTTGGATTTCAATGCTTTCAACGCAAGGTTATTTGGGTTTTTCATCCAATTTTAACAATAAGATTTTTTTTCGGATCAGGTTTCATCGCACGAGAATGCTTGATTATTTTATTTTAACCATCACAAAAATATGTCATGGGCCACAAAACGGAGCATGGCGGGCTGGATATGGCCCGCCGGTCAAGCGCAGCTTGCTGCTTGCTGCTTTTGCTGTTGTGGTACCAGAGAGCATTAGCACATCACAGAGTTTTTTTGAAGCCTTCAAGAAAAAAGAAAGAAGCATGCTTACAATTTTTAAAAAAAGAATCTTTTGTTACATCGTCAATTCAGCTCAAATCGTTGCAGAATTTGTTTGCTGAAAGAACCTTGTTAATATCTCCCGAAAAAGCTTTTAATTGCGTTTCTACGGTCAGTACGTTTTTGAGAAAGTAGATCGAATTGTGCAATCAAGAGTTAACTGCGAGGTCATGTTACACCCGAAAGGGGTAAAATTTTTGCTAATTGATAAGTTAGGGGCTGGCGTTTGTTTGAATAGAAAAGATTGTTTTCCTCCATCAAAAAATGCAAGTTTGAAAAATTGTGTTATTTTATAATATCATCATTACTCACTCACCCCGAGGCGGTGATCAATCATTTCTAGTTTCACGTTTGTACGCTCAGTAATATTAGAGGAGGTAAAGCTAAGGTACTCACTTACAGAAGTCTGCTTTGCAGATTTTCAAATAATTTGCCCTCTCTTAAAAATGTTTTTCTGGCCACCCCCTAGCACCAAAATCAATATGCGTAGTAAGAATTTGTTCCTAAGAATGGGTCAGGACGCTCCGAAAAAGGTTTCAGCGGGAGCAATTTTTTTCGAGAGCATTTGAAACGCACTTGTGTTATTGACATCTGGTCGGGGTCGCTTCCTAGGCCTTGATTTATTATCACTTGTCAGCAAATTAAGAATAAAAGCTTTGTATGCGCACTCAGTTTAGCGATAAAACCACCGATTTTTAAATCGCTTGACCTTGCATGTGTTGATGAAACTAGAAAGCAAGGTGCACAACCAGTCAGCATGAGGGCCAATACTTTAAAGACCACTATTCTTGCATCACAAATTGTTGAAATGCACAGCGAAAACATAACGTTCACTGCTCAACAACGTTGAATCAATGAAAATTGTTATTAAAGCGCCGGTCCTTTTCTGATACAGGCCTGATTCTTTTCAAAAAGTTTTTAGAAGAAAACATTTCATTGATCAACTCTTGAACATTTTCGTTGCAAGAAAAGCTAAAAGGTGGGCGAGTTTTAGCGTTTGCAGTTGATTCTATGTTTTTGCGTCATTTAGGAAAAGCTACGGCATCTTACCCTGCTGAACTTGGACGAAAGATTAATCACCACTTGAAGGAATGGTAATCGTTGCTAAAAGCGACATATCTTCTTCAATTCGTGTTTTTATTAAAACCTATGTGAACTGTACGTTTAAGTGAAATACTGGTAGCGTAGAGCCTGTCTAAAACTTAGAAATTGAACATAAAAATTAGGTCTTTTCTTTTTCAGAAAAATTTTTTGATTTTAATTATTAATTTCTTGTATTTTTTGGATATTTCGATGGAGACAAGAAGAAGGAAAAAAGTAGCAGCTGAGCAAAAGTCGGAAGACAATAAAAGATCAGCTAATACTAAAAAAGCTGCTGGGAAATCTAACAATCGGTTTTGTGGCTGTTTCAACGCTATTCTTATGATAATTCTGGGCTTGGTTATTGGATTAATAGCAGGTTACTGTTTCTCGCCAATTGTTGCTTTGCCAATGGATGATATGGAAGATACCCCTCTAACTGGAGTATTTGCTCCCGATAACAAGTTTACTAGTGGAATAAAGTCAGTTTTTATTTGAAATAAGTCTTTTAATTTAGATATTACGGTGACAAGTATTGTGTGAATACTTTGGAACTGATAGTCAAGGGTCGTAGTACTAAACGTGTGTGTGAAACTATATATAACTAGTGAAACTAGTGAGTCCTCGCAGGAAAAATTAAACGCCGAAGCTGCATTGTTTTATTCAATTTAAGATAAGAAGTGTGAAAAAGACCATTTAGTTCGCCAATACCAACAGTAACTGCGTTTTCACACCACCACACTTTTGAAGATTAATCTAATGCAATTAATGATTGATAGGAATTGCAAATTATATGCTTATTGGTTCTATCAAAGAAAAAGTTGTCTTGTTTGCTTAATGACTTGCCTGTGGTGACCCACGAAACGATGACGTCATCGCTCGTGCAATTGAGTGAGGATAATCGTGTGCAATGGATTGTTTAGGGTGGTGAAAAGTTAGCACACCTCTAAAATACATTTCATCTGTGACGATAACGTCATTTCATCTCTGAGACTTTCCTACAATAAGGGAAGGCCAGGACAACTAGATTCACTTCACATATTGCAAAGTCTACCGGTAGCTATGACCTGTGGTAACTTGCCTATTTGGCAAACTTCTTTGCTTTTTCTCAAGGTGATGGAGTGGAGACAGTGGTAGCGATATAACTGAACTGATTTTCTTTACGGGTTAACTATCATAAGCTTTTCTGCGTTAAACGATAAACCACATGACACGTGCTATTTGGTGGAATAGTGGCTTATGGACTGCAGTGTATGTCTACTTTAATTCGGGCCTTCGAACCGTAGGCTTAGTGGCCACACGACCTTCGAGACCTTGTACTTGATGCAGCAAATAATTCAGTTACTGTGTTTCACCAAGTGCAGAAACTACTTAAGTCTTGTAGCTGAGAAGCTAGGTCGACTGGGTCTTTTTTGCGATACTACATGAATAGCTATGCTAGCCAAGGGTAAAAGTAACACTTTAAAAAGTACTTACAGTCATACTGCACTAAAGGTTTCCAACTGGGGATAGCCTTTTGGTATTCCTTGACGATTCGTTAGTAGATTTCAAGGGGTGCGAGGTTCACATTTTTAACGTGCTTGCATTAGAAAAAAACTTACTGAATACAATGAACTTTATTGAGTATGATTTTTTGACTAATACTCTATTGAATAGAGTATACTAAGAATACTCCAAGCAACTAACGGAAAACAGCAAAAAGGATAGGGAATGATCTCTGGAATATTCACTTAACATACCTTGTAAATAGCGAAACTTACCCTCCTTTTTTAACTATTTGTTAAAACATTTGGTTTGGAGTAAGATTTTTGGAAAATTGAGCATTGCGCTCAACTTAAACTGAAATGTATTTTACCGGCATTGTACTTACAAACTTGTTTTGAAGTTTATTTAAAAGTAGACGAAAGCTCGAACTTGAGCGTACCGTAAAGTTACGAGTTCGCTGATCCGCATTTTGCCACAAGTGTACGAGTTTGTTTAAAGAAAATTATATTATTTCTTGATCGAAATTTTTAGAATTCCGAATCTTAAAGCACCAGAGTCTGTTGATGTCGATGAACAAGGAAATCTTTATGCTGGGCTCGAAGACGGAAGAATTGTTTGTGTTCACAAATCAATAAACAAGGGGTTTGGCTTAGGAGAGATAGAAAACATCACAAGTGGAGTAATTGAAGGAGCAGAAACCACTGATGGAAGCGTTCATGGAAGAGCTATGGGTAATTTAAATAGTGCAAAAGTTTTCAAATGCGGCATCGCGACGCCACGTTATGTCGTTTTGAGAATAATAGGGCGTCATAAGCTCACATTCTTATTTTATGTAGTCATTTTTGGCATGGTGATTTTTTTTTGGAGATCAACTTGAGTTGAGGCCCATTTTTGTTCACATTATTT
Organism: Trididemnum clinides; assembly: GCA_963675345.1. Taxonomy (NCBI): domain Eukaryota; kingdom Metazoa; phylum Chordata; class Ascidiacea; order Aplousobranchia; family Didemnidae; genus Trididemnum; species Trididemnum clinides. The sequence continues at coordinate 23,130,566 of OY776284.1, read as the reverse complement.
TACTTCGATAACATTTTTCTTTAGAGATCAACTTGTTCAGGGCGTGGTTTGATTTTATGTTTAGGATTGGTGGGTCGGAGTTTATACTAGGTGGGAACCACTGAATTAGTCTTCAATCAAGCTATTTTTTTACATAGAAACATGAACTTTTAAGTTGGCAATTTTAAAATTAACCGATTAGACACATAGCAATGTATTAAACTTTGTTTTGATTTTCTTAGCCGAAGAAAATATAGAGATAATAGGCTAGTGGGTGTAATTTGCTTTATCCTGTATCTACGTACTATTTCAGGCATCCGCATTCGTGGAAATACTGCTTACATAATTGACAGTGTTTATGGATTTTACAAAGTTGATTTAAAAACAAAAGTTGTTACTGTTTTGGTGAAGCCAAGTGACGTTTCGCCAAGACTGAAGTTTCCGAACGACGTGGACGTGACTAATGACGAAAGGTTTGCTTACTTCACTGATTCATCAAGCATTTATCCAATGAAGACCATGGCAGATATTGGTTTGCTGGACGGTGAGGTTGTTTCTCTTTCAGCAGCAATCGTGCAGCGCATTAAGATCTTTCAATCTGGCAGTTGCGATCACATAGCCTGCCCCACGGTCACAGTCAAAAGGGTTACAGAAGTCTTGTCCCCTTTTTTAAATGTTTTTGATCTGATCCCTATATTTAACAATTTTTGAGGAAAATAGTGAAGTCTCTATCTGCCGAGTATGGCTGGAGTATCTTTTTTACGATAGTTTTCCAAACTTTGAATTTCATTGACTATGCCTCAATCAACTTTATAAAATTCCAGCGAAAGTCGTTCCGTGCGGTTTGGTATGCAAAGTTTATCTGAATATTATAGAAATAGAATAAATATCAAAAATTTGGTCAAACTTTCATATTCAAATTGACAAAATTTGTAGACAATTTTTCTCAAAAAAATTTTGGTTTCGTATCATTGGCTGCACGGACTCTGGCATTTCTACGTTGTTTTGTCTTTTCAAAAAATTAATTATGTAACTGTGGCGAAGAGTTAAAGCATCTCAAAATCCACAATGTTGTTGTAGCAAGCAAAGTCGATAAATCTAAAGTTATTTTAATCAATAAAGCATCTTACTATAGGTTTGTAGGCTGTGAGCATCAAAATTTTTTACTGCTGTAGAATATAAACTTAATAACCCGGTTTTTGCTGATAACTGCCATATTTTGATGTCACGCATCAAAATGAATGCGATAATTGCGTATTACTAAGACCATCACTGCCGCACTTATTACAAAGCTAATTGTACAAACCCTAAAAAGTTTTATCAAAATTGTACGAAACCATCAAGTAAATCAATTGTTTTTGCTTATCAAAGTAATCACGGACCCCCTGAAACCTTCTCACGGGCTCCCAAGGGGTCCGCGGATCGCAGGTTGGGAACCACTTCTTCGGCTCCATAGCATTCGTAGATTGACTCAACTTTTTTATTAATTGCAATATGTAATAGTTTTGGCCTATTTCATATTTGAGAGAAGAATTGGGATTAAACCTTATAAAATGGAAAAGTGATTTGTTCATTTTTTTATGAATCGTTCCACGCAGACGCTTAAAAATGTTTTATGTAAGTCTCTCGTATTGGTTAAAAATTGTCATACAATTGCAGTTTCAAAGACGATTTTGAGCTCCCACAGGTAATTTTCAGGCAACAAAAATCTAAAACTACTGCCTTTCTTCAGTTGGTTTCTGATTTCAGGCACCTGCACTGGAAGAATAATTCGATACGAGTTTAAAACAAAAGAAGTAAAAGAGATAGCTCGCGACTTGTGTTTTGGAAACGGCATTCAACTCAGTTCTGATGAGAAGAAACTTGTGGTTTCAGAAACAGGACGTATGCGGATTGCCTGGATCGACATTGGATCAGGCAAAACTCTCAATATCATTCCAATGCCAAGTAAGTATTTGTATTACTTTCCAGGCTCGGTGGAATAGAAATCCGTCCATATTAACGATTCCGATAAGATGTAAAGTCTTTGCATTCATTGCTCTGTAATGCCTTACAATGTTGGAGGCTAAAATATGTTAGGACAGTGGATTTCAACGTTTTTTTCTCAAACCTTCCGTACTAGCTTCGTACAGTCAACTATTCTTTACAATACATACAAAGAAACATCTTTACAATCAATATAGTTTTATTGAAAAACAACAGTTTTTGCCAGCAAGTTAACTGAACAAAATTTACAGATCAATGTTCATTTAGCTGTAGTGAGAACCCTGCGCCTATAGCAGTTTACTGAAATATCAAATAGAATAGTGTGTCAGCGTTGCTCGAAAAACTCCTTGCTCGTGAAAACGGTCTGTTTTTTTCTTTGGACAAAGTATCGGTAATGGCACTAAACTTGCATTTAACTAGATATTTAATCAAAATTGATGGAAGTAATTTTTCTTTCACGATTTATGGCTAATTCGGCATACTTTACACTGGAGCTCAACCGATATGATTTTTCAGGCCGATGCCGATATTTATAAAATTTTTAGGCTGATACCGATAACCGATATATCAAGTACAAAAATTTTGCTGCCAATAAAATTATCAAACATAGCAAAGCAGTCCAAGAAAGTTTTTCTTGGACTGCTTTGATGAAACCAAAACCATTCTAATCAAAGCAACAGTAATCCCAAAAAAGCCAATAATAATCACTAAAAGCTATATTATTACAAAATAGCAACAACACCAAACAAACAGCCAAGAGCAAGTAGTTGTTTGCCGTTCAATAACCAGAGTTCAACAGTTTCAAATTGTGGGTCGGGTACGCTTCGATGTCGGCGGCATTGAGTTTGCCTGGCATCGAGTTGGCGACATCGAGTTGGGCCATTTCCCAAATTGTAATTTAAAAAGCATAGTTTTTCAGCAGTCATGCCAAGCAGAGAAATCTTTCGGTTACAAATTAGCTCAACAGTGCTAAACACTCGTTCACTGGGGACAGAGGTAAGGGCTGATCCCAGATACTTTCTCGCAAGCTTGGCTAGCTTAGGAAATTTTGTGCTATTTTTTGCCCACCAAGCCATTGAGTTTGTTCGTTTTCGGTCACATACAATTTCTTTTAATAGTGATCAAGTTCACACGCATTTTGTCTTCATTTCGGGATGTTTAACAAGACTGAAGCATAGTAGCATACATTCTGTCTTGGGATCTAGCACTAGTAGCAACATTGGATGAGGTTGTAGGTTCTTCAGTAATTTCCTTTTTGTCATCATCGATTCTTATTTTTTCCGTCAGTTCATTTACTGTGACAGATTTGGCGTTGAATGGTCGTAATGGGCGATCCTTGTATCTTGGATCTAACGAACACGCAATGCCAACGGTCAAACAAACTTCAATACGTCCAAATCTGCTTTCAGTGTTGCTCAGCATAGCCTTTCTTATAGTTTGAATTCCCAGTGAGTGATGATCGTCGCAACTCAATGACAGTTCCAGCACTGATACAATGGGAATGATGGAATTGTAGCATTGGCGTTGCTGACATCTTAAGTGATTTCTTGGAATGGCTTGGAGAACAAGCCGGCAAGCTTGCTTGTTGTGTCTTTGGGCAAGATACTTAACGGGATACTACCCGTCGTGGTTGCCCAGTCTAACTGAAGACTTGCAAACAGAGCATGAGCTCTTATGCAGTGTGTGTGTATCCTTTCTTAGAATATCTGCCATTCTAACATTGCCATGAACGTTGAAGCAAGGTATTTACCTGTATGTAAACCTTGCATTGCCTTGCATTTAAAACTATATCGCTTTTTCCCAGTTATCTAATATATAAAGTGCAATTCTGTCTGTCTGTCTGTCTGTTTTATCTCTGCCGGCTCTGCCGGGCGACGCCGACAGAGCCGGCTAGTAATAATATCACGCAAAATGAAAAAGTAATTTCTAAACAGTAGAATATAAATTGGCGTCAAAAAAATTTAGGTAGTACAGTTCTATTTATATTCATCGTAGCTTTAAGTTTATTGATTCATTTCCTTTCGCTGACATCAAGATTATGGTAATTATACAGTACTAGGTTCATGCAAAAATATGACGTGATAGGACTCAGAAATGTCTGAATGAAAACTGATGAAGTTTTTTGACGGCTCAAAGAAAAAGAGAGAAAGAAAGAAGGAAAATAACGAAATGATTCAAAACTAACCAAAATTTAAAACTGATTTTTGGTTCGATTTTTTTCTCATGTTTTTGTTGCACATTTAAACGGTCTGTGTTGCATTTTCTTTTTTCATGCCTTGTATTTGTCCCTGGCATTGAAAAATAAATTATGTATGAATTTAGCTGGCCGGAAATATCAAGAAAAACTGAACTGAACTGAACGGAAATTTGACTGGGTTGATGACCGTCAAAAGCAGAATAATGATTTATTGTCACGCAACGCAATAGATTCAAAAGTCTAGCAGTAGCCTGCTTTCAAATAGTTACATTCAAATGACAGAAATTCGTTCTTGCCTAAAATTTATTCCTTTTTATGCTATTCTGAAATTAACTTTTTCAAAAAAAAGTCACATGTTGGAAAACCTTTTGCTCTTTTTATCTCTTGATAAGGTACTTAAAGGGATACTCAGGTACCTCTATTTTTATGTACAGAAAGGTGGCAGGTCTACTTTGACGTGGCGGAGGGTTCACTACTACAACATAAGTAGGCCCATTTCTTCCCAAAGAAAATAAAAAAGGAGAAGGGCACGCCCAACATCGGAATAGCAGCTGAAAAGAACAACTAGGTTATCATTGCCTACTCACTTTACTTTGAGTGGGTTCTTCATAATAGAGTTGCTAGTTATTTATAAAATGGTCAGTAAGACTCGTCATCGATTCTGAGGTGCTTGACCAGCAGTCGATGGTAAAGCTGATGAAATCACCAGCGTAATCTTCTAAAAAAATTCTTTTATTTTCTTTCGCACGTTTTACAAGTTGTAGGAAGCAGTTCCGTTCGGTAAAGTCTATCAAGTTTAATTTTATACCGAAGCTCAAACTTTGTAACAAGTTGCTGAAGCCCTATCTTTTGCGTTATGAATGGAAGGTTATCGGTAGCAATTATTTCAGCTATCAATTTGTCCATAATTTTTGCTTGAGGGTCATCACCAAATGCTCTTTCAAAAACGTTTTCAACTCAAAAACGGCACAACAACCCTTCCCTATTTTTCTTTATACGCTGCTGATTTTGACCCTGAAAAACTTTGGTACCTGAGCTTGGTCAATCTCTCAACGCTGTTTGTCAACTACGGATCATGTCACGGTGTTAGCTGCGCATGATTTCACCGAAGGTACTGAGATTGCAACACTATTGTTGGATGAAAGCATTTTCTATGAACACTGTATGTTTTGATATTGTGTAGTACACACCAATTTAGTGTACAATGTAATACAAAAGTAAAATCTTTCATTTGCTTATCTCAGTATATAAGCAAAGATTTACTAAAACGCTGGAGTCTACTCGTAAATCATAAATCATAAAATGAAAACTCTTCCTTTTCAACTCCTCCTTTGAACGAATTTTTTTCCAAGAGTTAATAATATATTTTATTGTGAACCAAGGAGCTTCTGATTCAGAACCGCTGTAGTTTGAATGTTTGGTTGAATTAACATCGATTAAGTAATTTTATTATCATAGTGTTTTTTGTCAAAGACTTAGGTTTCAACCTTGATTTAGTTCAATGCGCTTTATGTTATCCCGATCTTTTGGACCAGCTTTGTTGGCGTTGTGAACAGTCCCGTAGCACTCCAACTTCGGGCCCCCCCCAAAGTAAGCGCAAGAGCCCCTGCGCACAGGTCATATCACTTTTAGAGGTGTAAAATTGAAAAGCTGCATTAAGAAAATACACCACAATTTGTACATAAGTAAACAGGCTAATGTCAGAATAAAGCATGCCGATACCGAAGGTGCAAGTCATAAAAAATTCGGCACCGATGCCAGAGTTCAGTAGGACATTTACGGTATGCAGACACTGCGAAACGAAAGCAATGACACTGAAAAACATGAAAAAGTTATAAAAACACAGTATTATTTAAATAGTCTGGAGCGAACCTTTTTGTTCGCAAATGCTGTTATGACATTGTCATAATCAAGAGATCGGGCGCAGTCATTTTCGATTGACAACATGGCTAATGAAGATAGTCTACTGTCTGTCATAGACGTTCTATTAAAAGTTTTGATCAGTTTCAATTTGCTGAAGCTTCTTTCAGCGCTGGCAACAGTCACGGGGCAAGTTAGTAAGATTCGAAGTGCGATGTACACATTCGGATACAATTCAAATAAATGAGTCTTTAGAAGATAGTTCAGAAAGTCTTGAGCCGTTTTGAGATTGCGTTTTTTTTTTAAATTAAAACAAACCGCTGTAGCTCAGCGCTCATTTCATCAGAATCAATGTCACCGAACTGTTTTTGGAACTCTTTACAGCAAGTAAGAAGAGCATTTTCTTGTTGCACAAGCAAAAGTTTGTCTCGTGTGTACAAAAACGAAAAGGCGGAAGAAACCTCACGTAACAAATTAAAGCGCTCCTTTATTGACATAATAGCCTGGTCTACTAATGGATAGAAAAAGTTGCTTTTAAATTTCAGTTCAGGAGTAGCTCGTTGTTCCTCTTCACCTTGGTAATCAAACAATCTTCTTTTCTTTCCACTTCTTGACGGAGGAAAAGAAGGATCAATATCCAATTCCTGTGCTATTTCAACAGCAGATGTTGCGGCACTGTCATAACCCGTTGTGCGATAGTTTTGCAAAAACTTTTCAGTTGCCTGGATTTCCGTTTCCATTGTATGAAGGGAGGAGACTCCATACGATTGAAGAATCTTGCTTGCTTTATTGACTTGGAATAGGATATCATACCAAATAACACCGACAAAAGAAAACTCCATTTTGATAAATGAGCTATCAACGATTTTGTTTCTGAGGCAGCTCTTCCATCTTTTCTTTCTATGGAAATGGCTTCCAAGTCTTTCAGTGCCAGCAGCACCTCTTTTAAATTGTATCGAAGAGGTTTGATGCATTTAATTCTGCTTTCCCAACGAGTATCAGATTGTGACTTTATGGACAGCTCCACATGTTTCTTCAAAATTTCCCAACGCTGAGCAGAGGAAGAAAACAGCACATACAACCTTGTAAGTACTCCAAAAAATGTCAATGCTTCCGTCGATCAATTAGCACTGTCAACAACAACTAAGTTAAGGGTATGGTTTGCACAGGGCACGTAAACAGCTTTGGGATTGATGTCTAGCATTCTTGCTTGGACCCCAGAATGTTTTCCTTTCATGTTAGCACCATTATCATATGACTGACCTCGACAATCAGACAATTCGAGTTGCAGTTCGGTCGCTTTTTCTAAGAAAGCGTCCAACAAGCCTTTCCCAGTACTGTCACTTATTCTCAAGTAGCCAAAAAATGTTTCTTTAACAACAGCAGCTTCTTCATTACATAGTACATAACGGAGAATGACAGACATTTGTTCATGATGTGACATATCTGGAGTGCAGTCCAAAATTATAGAAAAATATTTTGCCAATTTCAATTGCTGTAAATTTTCTTTTTCAACTTCTGTCGCTAGCAATTCAATTAGTTCATTTTGTATGGTAGGACTCAAATAGTGATCTTTAGTGTTTTTATTCTTGATTCTGTCTTGAAGCTCTTTTAGGATCGGATCTCTTCTTGCCAAAAGCTCAAATATACCCAGAAAATTTCCATTGTGAGGAGATCCTAAGACTTCTTCAGATCCTCTAAAAGCAAGATTCCTTTCCGATAGAAACAAGGCAATGTCGATAAGTCTCTCTAGAACATTTCTCCAAAAACGTCTTTCATTGAAAAAAATATTCATCTCGCGTTTGTCGATAGTGGATGAATTTCTTATCCCTTCAGCTAGCAACATCCATTGACTGCAGCATTCTTGGTGGGAAATGCCGTTTTCATGGTCTTTCAGTTTTTTCGAAAAACCCTCCCATGTATTTATACCACTACAAAAGGGGCTTAGTGTTTTTCCAAATAGCTTACAACAAAAGCAAAAAACTTAATCTGATTCCCCAGAATAAACTAGCCACGACCGTGAAACATTTTCACCATTAGGTAACACACGTTTATAATGGTTGGAGGAAAAACGTCGCCTTGGAGTTGTGTTATTATATGGAAAATTCATTATTAGTTGATGTGGTCCACGCTTTACTATATCACATCGTTGAGCATCAGAAATACTTTCAGGCCATTTACATGGGTCATCAGGGATAGGGGTAAATTGAGATTCAGATATTTTTGATATTGAAGGTTGCGTATTGGCAGGTAAATCACAACTTACATTTTCTGGAAATTCACAATCACTTTGATGCTGATCGTCATAGTCTTCTTTTTCTTGTACACTATAGTTTTCTTCATCCCTCTCGGTACTAGTGCCAGGTCTACTCTGCTCAGTAATCTTGAAAAAATCTGTCATCTTGGGCAATTTCGCTACAGCATCTCGAGCAGTGGCTGCTTCTTTTCTCTTTTGAGCACCACTTTTTGAACGTTTCATTCTATACAATGTCAATAAAATACTTTATCTGCACTCTGCAGTGTATATATATTGTCCCGGTATTTATAGCCAAACAGAATTCCAGACCATTCTATGATTGTTGCGTAACAACGGTATTGTTACGTCAATCGAATATTCAAGATTCTACCAGAAAATCAATCGAAATATTCTAGATTGTGCGAGATAAAATGCATTCACTTATGATGTCACAAGCCAATTTCTTCCTACAGTTTAAATCGGTTGTAAACAAGTCTGCTGAACTGAAAATAGTCACGTAGCCAAAAAGCAATTTCAGACTAACTTGGGCCCCCAAAGTTGGCGTGGGCCCCCCCCCAATTGGGGGGTTTGGGGGGCGGCTGCTACGTCTCTGGTTGTGAGACGCTACTTGTGTGGTTAGCTCTCCTCTTTCTTGAGATGGAGGCACGGCATGAAACGGTTTTCCAGATTTATGCCGGAAACCTAATCAAATTAGGCTCGGGGAAAAGTGGCAACCCATTTCGAACCAGCCACGAATGCAGATTACTGACTGGTAGCTCCACCACCAACAAGGCGGACTGCCATTGTTGGTCACCCAAAAATCTCTTTTTATGACGTGTTGGATAACCAGCTATTCCAATCCAGTGAAGCGCGGGTATCAGAGGTGACTTGTTGTGTTGTTGTTGTTGTGGTTACCCCTCCTCTTCCTTGGGATAGAAGTATGTCAATCCAAGTTCACGCCGTCAACGTAATTGAATTAGGCTAGGGGAAAGGTGGCGGCTTATATCGAACCATTCATGAGTGACTGGTAGCCCCACCACCAACAAGGCGGACTGCCATTGGTGGGTACCCAAGAGTCTCCTCTTACCCATGCTGAGTGAGCAACTTCACATTTGTAATTCGGTAAAGTGCAGGTACGCCACCTGTCTGCCACCTAAAGGTGGGAGCATTCCGTTAAGTGCCTGACCCAAGGACACAACCAGCAAGCTTGCCGGGTTGCTTGTTGTGGTGGTGACTTCGTCGTCAAGAATGTCACTAAATCTGAATTTCGATGCGCACCCTGCTTTAAATTCGTAATTTACAGCCTTTTTGTTAACGTTTACATTTTTTTCAAATGGCAGTGATGCCAGACAACATTCGACGCAATCATCGGGGAACTTACTGGATCGCTGGAGCAAACCCACCTACACTTTTTATGAAGCTATCAGTTCGCTCTCCAGCATTACGACAAGCCATCGCTGGTTTTTTTCCGAAAAAGTTGATTCGGTAAGATGTGTTTACAATCTCTTCAAGATGATCATGGTAGTGGAAATCAACCGACTCAAACATTTCAGGAATGCAGTAGTTTAAAAATGTTATTGGTAGGCTATGGTAGAGGGAAGATGATATAATGAAAGAGCGAGGATTTATATAATACTTAAGTTGTCACACATGAACAATAAGGAAGCACCAGACCGGTTTCGCCATTACTGGGGCTCTTCAGTGGCGTGTATCCGACTAGCAGGGAAAAGATAAAGACCTATCTATGTTAGATACCACTCGACCACCTAGCTGGACGCCATTGATGTTATAGCTACTTTTTTTTGTGAGTGATCGGATTTCCTGGTTTAGCTACTTGGGGAGTGCATAGAATCCACTATGCTGTAGCTCTACAGCGGCACCTCACGACCAAGACTTCCCCACAACAAGACGTAAGCATCGCGCTAGATAGGTACATTAGAGGGCGGAAAGAAAAACCATAATAAGAGAACCAGAAAATCCGGAAATCAGCAAAACCAGGAAATCCAGTCACTCTTACAAAAAAAATCAGCTATAACATCAGCATTGGCGTCCAGCTAGGTGTTCGAGTGGTATCTACCATAGATAGAAGGTCTACATCAGGGGTGGCCAAACTTTTCAGACCATGCGCCAAAATTTAGATTGCAAAGTGAGCAATGCGCCACCTCTAAACCTGCAACGCGCCAAATTTGGCTCAAAGCGCCAAAATTTTTCGACACACAAAGATTTATTTGAAAATACGCCACACAAACATTCATAACTTATTATTGCCTTGGAGCGTGTAGCAATGTATTTATACTTTGAAGTCAAAATAAGGCCATATTCAGCAGTTGTCTCCAAAAAAAAAAAAAAAAAAAAAAAAAAGGTCATCACTTCTCTGGCGTCAAGTTTAGTGGCCAATTGAGGCCAAAAGTGATCGCATAGGTGCGGCGAACCGGGCGATGACCTTTTTTTTTTTATTTTTCGGAGATCACCCCATAATTGATCGTTCTTTTCACTTCAGAGTGTTAATAATCTGTGACAAATTTTTCGGGGCTTCTATAAACACACTTCCTCAAATTACCCAGAACATCAAATGCGCCACCTCCAACCATGCGATGCGCCAAATTTGGCGCAATGCGCCACGTTTGGCCACCCCTGGTCTACATCTTGAAGGTTCGGTTCCCTGCTGGTCGGATACGTGCCACTGAAGAGCCCCATTGTTCGTGTGTGACAACTTAAATATTATAAATCCTCATTCTCTTATTATGATACTTCTTTCCTCCTTTGAATGTACTTGTATTGCGCAATGCTTACGTCTTGTTGTAGTGAAGTCTTGGTCATCAGGTGCCGCTGTGGAGCTACAGCATAGTAGATGCTAAGCACTCCACAAGTGGCAAAACCAGGAAATCTGGTCACTCACTCACAAAAAAAAGCAGCTAAAAGATCCGTAACGGCGCCCAGCCAGGTGATCGAATGATATCTACCATAGATAGAAGGTCTATGAAGGTTAGGCTCCTTGCTGATTGGATACGTGCCACTGAAGAGCTCTAGTGATGACGAAACCGGTCTGGTGCTTCCTCATTGTTTGTGTGAGACTACTTAATGAAGATGATATAGCATAGAACTGCTTTTTGTTGCCCTTTAACTGTTATTATTTTCTAGCTATTTCAAAATTATCTGAAAACTTAGCAGAAAAATTGGAAATTAACTGCCCAACGAAATAACGCAGCGAAAATAGGTTTCAAGATTTATTTGACAGAAAAAATAAGATGCTATGTGATTGATTCTTTAGCAACAATTCAATAGTGGCAGAGAAAATTGAATTACTGCACAGCTCCGTTATTAAATTTTATATTTATTCCGACTCAATTCTATTGTAAAGGGCTCTTCAATAATGAAAACTTTGATATTTTCAGGTTTTCCATGGCTCTGGTGCTTCGTTATCAACATAACATAATAGTTGAAATGAACCGTGATGGGGATATTCTTCGTTCCGTTCACGATCCTAACGGAGAGATAATATTTGGTGCTTCTCAAGTCACAGAATTAGATGATGGTCAATTGTTATTAGGGTCATATTTGGCGCCATTTGCAGCGATTGCAAAAATATGAAAATTCTATACAAACTTATTGCATTATGACGTCACATACAGCTTCAGAAGTTCACATAATTTTTGATTTGACTTGTACGTATAAACTTGCCAAATCAACCACAAGCCCCTAGCCAATCAGTAACACCTGAAAACGTTTTACCAGCCAACTTTCTATGTCACGTCCTTGTTTTTCACTCCTAGTAGCAATCAAGAACAGGGTTTATGCTTTCTTAGATAGTTTTCGTATTAACAAATTTGGCATCAAAGAGCAACTTGAGAATTAGGTACAATGTATGCTAATAGAAAACTCTGTTTTGTATATTAACCCTTTGAACCCGACATTCCCACATTTAAAAGCTCTCCGACTCGAGATTCCCTGCCAAAAATTTTCAAAAAAAATCATTTTCTTTTTTTTTTCGTTTTGGGATTATGAATCGCCTGCAGCTCTCAAACCAACTTCAAAATCAGTGTAATAACATTGAAATAGCCTTTGCAGGTGCAGATATGATCCTTATTGTACATTTTCACCTACAACAGCACCGCGGTTTGGTGTAGTGGTTAGAGCGTCTGCCTTTCACGCGGTAGACCATGGGTTCGATTCCCGGGGTTGGGTCATACCAAAGACTTTAAAAATGGTATTCACAGCTTTCCCTGCTTGGCGCTCAGCATTCGTTATTCCTCCATCCTCCGGTAAACAGGTGGTACATGGGCCATGCTGTCTATCCGTCGTGGTGGCCCAGTCTGACTGAAGACGAGCAAATCGAGCATATACAAAGGCTACAAACCGAACGCGAGTTTGTGCAGTGGTTAGTCATTGATATCAAGATCTTCACTGTCACTGAGTATTGTAGACAGGGCTTCTTGAGCCGTCCTGCGCATTTGGGACATATTATGCAACACTGCAGCCTACTGAACAGCTATTATTATATTTTTATGATACTGATAGTGGTATGCTGGAACAACAAAGTAAAAGACCGTCACAAATCTAACTAACGAAACTTACCAAAAAGAAAACCACAGGCAAAATCAGAAGTAGCCTATCTTGCTACCTCAGAGTAACTGGACACATTAGTCTGACTGCAGACTAAAAACAGCACAAGTGTAAAGTAGCCTCACTGAACTAATATGAATACAAACACATTCCTAACTAACACCAATTGCTTGGATGGAAAGCCAACTTGCAACTCTAGCAACAGATACAGGAACCACTTTTGCAAAATTATTTCAAGTAGAAGGAATTCAAACGATTTTATTCAAGTTTTGGGCCTTTAGGGTATATACGCTAAACAATTTAACACCAATACGATTGTTTTGTGTTAAAGGCTGTTTTTCAAGCCTTTCGGGAATAAAAACCGACCATGTTTGGCCGGAAATCCGGCCTTTAGGGTTCAAAGGGTTAATTCATTTTTATGCTTCGTTAAATTTCGTTCAGCGTTCTGGTTTTTGCAAAATCGAAACAACTATTTCTGTCGTTTGTTGATCTGTGAATGCGTAGCCGTTATTTATTACAAGGCCAGAGTAGATCAGATCAGAAGAATAAGATTTGTCAGTTTGAGTGACACTATTTAAAATCTTCAGCATGGAAGTCAACCCCACAAAATTTTATTTTGTGGTTCCTAATCTGAAGAGCAGTAGTTGCTTTTTTAAAATATTTGAAAGTCATTAACTGTATAGTAGGCCAGCCTATTGATGACAGTGATCAACAACGGATCAAAAGCTGCAATAATAAAAAGGAGCTGGTTCAAAAGTTTCAATTTCTACAATCTTCATTTCATTTAACTTACTAGCCGGTGTCGCTCGCAGGGCTCCCATCAGTAACGTCTAGGTGAGGGGTGGGCAAACTTTTTAGCCGGAGGGCCGCATTGACCATTTCGAGGGCCAGGGCTTGTTGTCTCGTACAGCTGCATGCTATAGAAGAAATTGCATTAGCTCACAATTTTGCGAAATCTTCTGGCTATGTGGTATCTCAGCGCGCAAAATCGGCGGTGTCTCTAAAAAAAAAAAAAAAAAAGGTCTTCACCTTTTCGTAGACGGTAAATGTCTGATTGGGAGCAATTGTAGGCTCTGATGCATTTTTCGTCTAAAATAGAGGCGATTACCACTTTTTTAAGGACACCGTCGCTTTTGCGCCTTGTCAATCCCCTTGTCGTATTTATTTCCAAATGGCAAAGTTTCAAAAAGTCTTCGCGGGCCGCACAGAATGCTCTCGAGGGCCGCATGCGGCCCGCGGGCCGTAGTTTGCCCACCCCTGGTCTAGGTTAAAAATAGCGGTTAAACCAGCCAAGTCGCCTTCACTCGATGGATAGTTGTGGAGATATTAATAAAAGTTTATGTTTTTTTGATGTAGACAAATCTTGTTCCAATACAAAACTAACATTTTTTGAAACGCAATGTATTATACAATATTATAAGGAGTTGGGCGTGACCACTATATGTGTCCAGGTTTATCGAGTCCTTGGCAACGTGTTATTTGTCCTATTTGCATCAGGCGTCTTTAAACTTATCCATTAACTTCAGCAAGTGCTTGAAAGCATATCAAAGTTGTGGAAAAGCTCCAAGGTAGTTGACAATTTATGTATTTTCACGATCAAGCTATTGAAAATTCGGTCCACTACTTACGACTTTTTCGTAATTGTAGGCGTATTTGTGTGAGCGAAAGCCTCTGGGTGGGCGCATAGTGCTTGGTCCTGGCATAAACAGAGTCATGCAAAAAGCAAACTAACCAGAAATGTAGCACACACACAGTTAAGTTGTTGTAATTACCCTCCATTTCTTCGGGATAGAAGTACGGTACGAACGGCAATTCAAGTTCACACCGTCATCCTAATTGAAATTCGGTTAGGGGAAAGATAGCAGCCCATTTCGAACTATTCATGAATGACTGGTAGCCCCACCACCAACAAGGCGAATTGCCATTGGTGGGTACTTAAAGAGTCGTCTCTTATGACATGCCGAGATGCAGTTAAGTCAGTTATTACAGTTGTAGGGCCTCCATCATTCATGTTGAGGTTAAAAATATTGGACCCCATTCATATTTGTAAGAAAAAAGTATAGATAGCTGCTACGTAGCAAATTTCAAGAGATGTTCTATCTATAAGGGACTGCCTCTAGCATCACACAAAAGTAAATAAAAAATTTGCTTAAAAACAATCAACAACATCGTACTGTTCAATACAACAATCTACTTCAACGTGTCAGTAACTAGCGACCGGTTTCGACGTTGTTGGGTTTCATCAGGCGGGTGTAAAAGACACATCAAAATAAAAATGGTAAGCCTGAATGACAACAGATTTGCCATTGTGTGCAAAATAATGATGCAATGCAAAGCAGAATAATACAGCAATACCTATATAAAGGGGTTCTCATCTGAAGACAAGCTGCTCGCTAGCAAGTAGCAATATCAATTCTTCATATAGAGTCTTGATAATAATCTCTCACCCTTATTAGAGCTTAGCAATTTGACTTTTTGTCCATATCATGTGTGTAGGTCTTTAAATGCGACCCCCTTGATATACGAGTAGGTATTGCTATATTCTAGGTTATTGCTTTGCATCGCATCATTGTTTTGCAATAGCAAATGTGATAGAAATAAGTATTTTTATAATGGTGCCTCTTATACAGTACACCCGCCTGATGAGACTGTCGCCGAATACGGTTAAATCACCTGCCCTGTACCTTAGTGACCGATAGGTGACGATTTTGTGACTTGAAAATTCGCTCGGTAGAGTTCAACGACTACCTTCTATCCTTCGGCCTAAGGACTTACGCTTGAGAAGCTAGATTGCCAGCCCACTCTTAAACAACACAACTCTATTAATATATAAGCTGTTGCACGTAGACAATCACCGACACCACTCTTGTAGCAGCCGATAGTCCCCCCTTCTTTATAGTAGTGCTTGGTCCTTGCCTTCTAATTCTTAACACTTCTCATTTGTCTCTTCACCTCCCTTCTTGCTTCTCTTTTTGTTGTCTCTCTGTTGTCTCTGTTTTTGAAAATGACCCACCCGTATATATACTTCCCATTCATACGTAACCGAGAAAAAGTTCCCAAATAATTTAGCCAATCAAAATTACTAGAAACTAAAAATTTACAAGAAAAAGCTTGAAAACGGGGAATACCGGAAACTGCTACCCAAAGAACAACCAATAAAAACGCCTAGAAAACAAATCAGAAAAGGTTTGTCTACGAAGGGAGTACCGGAAATAACTACCAATAAAATTGCTTCGAGAATAAAATAAACAAGCAACGATTTATGTACGGGGGAAATACCGAAAATAATGACCAAAACAAAAAAACTACGTTTACACGGAATAATGACATGACTATTCCAGAGATTATTATTGTTACAGAGACCCAATAAGTCGAAACCGCTTACGAGTTATTGACATGCTGTAATAGATTGTTGTGTTGTACAGAATGATGTTCGTAATTGTTTTTTAAAAAAATTTTTTGTCGATTTGTGAAGTAACAAAAAGCTAATGTGTTGTTGACATAACCAATTTCCGTTCCGAAATTAAATCGATTGAAAGAGAACTTATGGGGGTTGCAGATAGCCGCTATATTTTTCCTCAAGTTTCTGAAGCTCCTGGCTACGTCTTGTTTGCCATGTTTTTGGCATTGGCGCACTTAGAAACTGGACTTGCTCACAGTTGAAACAACCAAGGATTTCACAAACGTGTTTACGTTTATATGATAAAGCGCATAAAAGCACAATTTTAAGATTAAGAAATGGCTCCAAAGTGAGTGATATGTATTTGCAGGAACAACCGATTAAATATTACAATCGCTACTCACGTTTTTTTGCAATTGTATGCCTATTTGCACGACCTGAAATCTGCGGCTGCGGGCATGTTGCTAGGCCCTGGCACAAGCGCAGCCAGGGTAAGACCTAATTGCTCCGAATTATTGCTTTTACATGTTTTTGCTTTAATTTAGAACAATGCAGCGCCTCTATTAGTGATGTCGAAGTTAAGAATATGAGTAGCTCTGAGAACAGAAATCAAAAGTTAATGGTTTTTTTGACACAGCCAATCCTCGTTACAAAATTAAAAGTATCGTGTTTTTTTGTGAGAATCGAATAAAAAAAACATCATGGGTAGTAGCTCATAAGCGTTATATTTGTCCCAAAGGTTTTGAAGTCCATAGCAACGTTTTGTTTCTTGCACGTACTTAGAAAGTAAACTTGCTCACAATCGGAACAGCCAAAAACTTCACAAACTTTTACCAGTTCATTTCATTACTTACATACGTGAAAGTTGTGGGGCAGGAGGGTTGGCGCGAAAGTAATTGTTGTGTAATTTCTGAAATAAGCCATCACATATTTGGTACATTATGTGCTAGCGACTTTTCGTAATGTATGTCTATTTGCATAATCTAACATCACTGGCTGCGCGTATTTTGCTAGGTCGTGGAATAATCGTAGCAAGGGAAAGTGTAAACCAACCCAATGTCCAGCACTTACAGTTAAGTTATTAGAATAGGTTAAATCATGTTTCAAAGTGTAATATACGGATCAGGTTTTTGAGGTAAAGATTTGATATTGATCTGATTCTTATATTTAACGTGAAAAATTATCAACTTGTTTAATTTTGCCACATTTGATTTAATATGACTTTTGGAGGTTAAGATCAGTCAGGCTTGAGACACGACTGGACAAGATTACTGTAACTTGCCATGGCTTTACCACTCACAGGTTTTTCGGCTTACTGCTGCGCGAATACTGTAATGTACCATTCTTCTTTGACAGGTGGCATGTGATTTTTTTGATTTCGAAAGAACGCAATAGATACATTACGAGCTACTTTTGGCGGTGCTTTTTTTTGCTTCTTTTTTAACTTGAACACCTTATGGCAGGGGTGCTCAACCTTTATTGACATGGGATCTACTTTTACATTTTTCAGTCTCTAGAGATCTACCAATCTGGCAAAGTTGTGAAACAAAACAAACCGAGCCTATGCTGGTGGGTCTATCGGTATATCTCAGCTACCCATACAACTTAGATTTACATAATGTAGTGAATAAAAAACATAACGATAATGCACTAAACCAAAAACATATTTAAATAGCATTTATTTCATGGAAATACATTCATTTTTAACGTTGGTGAGACACCTGGCTCTGAGACGATTTAGGAAGTTCCTCGTAGCCAGGGCAGTGGCTGGTGGTTACAAATCTCAAGCAAGCCAGAAGATGTTGATCTGTCATAACCGTTCTGTGTCAGGATTTTGTTATCTTCATGCGAGAAAATACAGATTCACACGGGTAGGTTGATTCAAAACAAGCTAATATACAAAAATCAAATCTTTTTATAATGGAATATTTCTCTTCTAGCAGCAGTTCCAAGATCTTCCCTATTCCAGTGGATGCCCTGGATTTTATCTCTATGTGATTTTGAAGAGAAGAGTATTTCATTTTCCACTGCAGTTATATTCAGCTGAAAGAGTGCTCCAATTTTACAGGCAATGTCGTCCACATCTATATCTGTCGCAAATGGGAAAGCACATGTAGATGACAATAGGCTCAACTGATGCAGAGTCAATGAAACGCTTGTCAAATTCTGATGACAGGCTTTGCATCTGCTTAATGTAACGTGCACTATTGAACTGTGCAGTGATTTTGCTCTGAAGCACATGTTCTGAATTTACGTCTTGAAAGTAGCGCGCAGATCATGGAGTTGCAGCTTGGTTGAAAGCAGCTGTTGCTTGAGTTTAAATAGGTTTACAGAGCTGATCACGTCAACTATATTTTCTCTTTTCTCTGCAGCTCTAAATTTAGTTCATTTATCAGTGTAGTAAGGTCAGTGAGAAAAGCCAAATCTAGGAGCAACTGTTCATCCTCAAGCTGTGCATATTCTGCATCTGCATACTGCTTGAGTAACTCTTTTATGTCAGGCAACAGCTCCCTAAATCTTTCCAAAAATCTTCCTCTGCTCAACCACCTTACATCTGTATGGAGCAGCAGTTCTATGTGCTCTACCTCAGCCTCTTCCAAGTGAGCGCGGAAAAGTCTTCTCTGCAGGCTCCTTGCACGAACTGAGCAAACAATTTTCATGGAAATATTCATCATCTCTTTCTTATTTAATACTTTCCCACATAAAGCCTGTTGATGGTTGAAGCAGTGATAATGAATAAAGGTTGGATAAGAGTCATTCTGTTTGCGGAAAGCAATAAACCAATTACTACTGCCCACCATAGTGGGGGCCCCACCAATTATAATATAAATAAGCTTGACGAGTGGCAGCTTGGCTTTGTTAGCAAAATTCATGAATGCTTGGAATGTCTTTATCCCGATATGTCCTTTAAGAGGCAACATGCAAAGAGCTCCTTTTTTGTAGTCATGTCCTCAAACACCATTCTTATAAAAGTGCACAGTTGCGCCATAACCACAGAGTCTGTTGACTCATCAAATTGAAGTAAATAGCATTCCCACCTACCAATCTCTCTCTCTCTCCAACTGAGCTGCAAGGTTTCCATTCTTTCAAATTGCCTTGTCAGCGTATTTCTCGACAACTGAAGGTCTTTGATTGATGAGATAATTTCATCCTTGTTTTTAAAATTCCCTTACAGTCAATCAGCAGCTTTTATAAACGCTTCCTTGACCATTTCTCTATCTTGAAACGATTTCTTATACTTGGCAAGAACGTGGCAAACTCGATATGATGTTGTCTTAGCTGCCTTACTTCTCGTGTTTGGCTTGGTAAAAATAGACTGTTGTGCAGCTAATTGTGATTTCTGCTCCTTTAATTTTTTTCATTTAGAAAAAACGTTTTTTAAGAAAATTTTTAAAGTTAAAATTTTGCAGATTTAAGTGGCATAATTAGAATCGTCAGTCCTTGCATTAAGTGTCAACTTTAAAAAACAAATTAATTAAATTAAAGCTACACCCACTGCGCTAGTAGAAAGCTGTTACCAATAGCGTTGCTAACAATAACAGGGTTGCCAGATTGAAAAAAAATGTACAAATACATAAGGATTCAACTTTTAGTTCGGCAAACTCTTATACCTGCAAAAAATCACCCGCGATCGATTTCCAAGGCTTTGAAGATCAACCGGTAGATCGCGATCGACTGGTTGGGCACCCCTGCCTTATGGCATCATACAGCGAGTTGTAAAGTGCTCAAGAAAATAGCAACAAAGCATGTTTTAAAATGCCTAAAATGATAAAAAAAATTATCGCTTGTCCAGCTTAAACGATTGTAGAATTTTTTTTTATCGAAAGCGCCTTGTGATTATCTCCTACAAAAGCTTTTAATCTCGTTTCTACGATCAATAGTTCTTGAGAGAATACAGAAAATAAATTGTACCATCAATTATTAACTGTGACGTCATCTTAGATCCTAAAGGGATAAAATTATTGCAAATTGGTAAGTTGGGGGCTTGTTTTTATCTTAGCGAAAAACGGTTTTTCTCTCTCATGAAATTCAAATACAAAACAAATCATCTTTAATTAGAACGCCATGATGGCGTCACCAACCCTCTTACAACACTCATCGCGACATGGTAATTAATCGTACCGAGTGTGATGCACGTAGGCCCAATAGTTTCGGAGGAGTTAGAGCGTACATACGTGCAGACAAACTTTGCTTTTTGTAGGTTCAGATTTAACTAGGCGACTTCGAGAAATCGTCGAAAAAGGAGTAATTTTTTGTGCATGCTTGTATTGTCAGAAGTCAATGACATTTATTCATTTAGTAAGAAAAAGGAACAACAGCATTGAAAGATGTAAAATGCAAATCAAGTGATGAGGAAGTGGTGAAAGAGCGTAGCCAGGGTTTTGATCGAAAATGGAGACAGCAGAAAATGTGCAAAATTTTCTAAATTTTTATGGCGTCTGCTCTCCAAACCAATTTCGGTTGAAAAGAATTTTCGGATAATGTTTTTCTCCCTTTCCCCTGCCCTCTGCTGTTCTGAAGAAATTGTCAGTTTGCTACTTTATCATTTGATTTCTCTATCGCAATTAGGGTTGAAAAATTATCCTACTCCGATTGTTTATTTCGAATGCAGCAAAGTGAAGTCTGCTCTGAGCGTTGACAATTTTGTCCTGCAGTCTTGTAAAACAACTTGCATGAGATATTCGTTAAAATGCTGTAGATCAATAGTTTGATGTTAGAGGAATTTATGGTCTACGAAATGCAAATTAGAGTTTACAATTTATTTTTTAACGTTAACAATCAATTAATTGTCCATTTTGCTCGAAAGCAATAAATAGCGAATTTTTAATCATCTATTAATTGTTAATGATATGATGTCACACTTAACGAAAGTGTTACGAATTTGCCGCACTGTGTTTGTTCTATTAAAACAGCGGTTCTCAATTCATTTTGAAGCCCGCACCACGTCCTGATCGAAAAATCATTTTTGCACCCCTTGCACCATTTGATGTAATGGTTTTTGTATTATCATCGCTGATATCAATAGTCAGAGAAAAAAAGCTCGCTCTTCAAGAAGTCCCTTCTCTCACCCCCTGGGGGTGCGAGCACCCCCAATTGAGAACCGCTGTATTAGAATAAAAGATTTGCAAATGCTACGACTGTGCAGCACTTTGAAATTTAAAAGCATAATTATCCTGATAAACCTGAGCTACTACTTACTTACTTTACTTTCAACAAAGATAAGTTTTGCGAACCATTGACCATTGTAAACACAAGACTAGCAACTTGGCAATTTTTTGATTGTCTTAAATCGTTACGTCATAGAAGCTTGTATTACGCACAGTCAAGCCTCATGCTTTAAAGCAAACAAAATCATCCGGCCCGCAGCCCTTTTACAAATTTTAGTAATGACATAGCCCGCCTAGTGATATTGTATTTTGTTTTATTAAACCCCCTTCTTGCAATTATCTGGCATTGTATACTCATGAGAATGTATCTTAACAGAAATCGAACTTTATGGGCTGGCAAAAAGCTTTGATTCAATGCAACTTTTGCCAACCGTATTATAATGGTGAAAGTAAGTCTGTTCTACGTTCCGAAGCTTTTTTAAGCCAACGTCGCATTCAACTACTTTCTTGTGTACCTGTACTTAAATCTTAACACCTTATGATACTTATGTAAACCAAGTGTATCATATTCGTTGACGTACTGTTTGCGTAACTGATAACTGACAGCAAATTGTGTTACATTTTCGTTCAATCTTTCTTTCAAATTTGGTGGTGTATTTCATTTGTATAGCATAGCTGCGCCCAAGGAGAAAATTGAGCGAAAGTCAGAAGAAGAGTTGTATAAAGGTGCTTGGCAGTTTCAGCTTTGTAATTCAAATGTATGATATACGCCAATTTCTAATTGTAACTTTATTTAATATTTACCATGAAGTTTAGCCTATTTATCAAATTTTTAGCAATCGGGCAATGTCGACAAAACGTAGTAAAGTTGATGCTGAGTGTCGAGCTCTAGATGAAGAATGGGAGAACAAATACTTTTTTGAGCAAACTGCTCAAGGCGCATCGCTTGCTTGTTGTATTACTTTCAGTATCTTTTTATTACAAATTTTGGTGAACCACAAGTTCGATTTGCAACGTTTCTGTTGCTGTAAATAAGAAATTTAAAATAAAGCGCTTTTATCATACAAAGCATACTAATTTTTCCAAGTTAACGGGTCAAACAAAAAAAAAATTTAATCAATTTAGAACCATCTTAAAACAGCAGAGTTCTGTATTTCTAAGGCAAACCACTGAATTAGAAAATACTACTCTTACTAGCTACTAGGTAGCATAATTAATAGCAAAAGACAAGAAATTGCTTACTAATGGAGACTTTGTGAAAAAATGTATGATAGCTGTTGTTAAAACCGTATGTTCGGAGAATATGAAATTGTTTTCTGGTTTCAGTTTTTCAGCACAAACCATAACCCGATGAATAAGAAAGATTTCTGAGAACGTGAAATGTAACCAAAAAGATTGTTTTGAAGATCTACAGTTCTTCTCAATAGCGATAGATGAGAGCACAGACACAACATTTTCATGTTGTTGAGAATTTTGTTCAACTGCTTCCTATAATGGGTACTGCTACAGGAGCCGATATTCTGAAACAATTACTTCAATGCCTTGAAGCCATGAATTTGAATCTCTTAAAACCGGTTTCACCAACGACTAATAGAGCCCCATCAATGGTTAAAAAATATAGGTGTTGCGTCTTTGCTTCAAATACACGTGGAAGACCATGGAATTAATAACGACACTATAAACTTACAGTGTCTCATCCATCAGGAAGCATTGTGCGCAAAGGTATCAACCTTAAAGAGCGTCAGAGACATAGTGGTAAAGGCTGTGAACTTTATTTTGTTCCGAGGGTTGAACCATCGTCAATCTCAACTATTTTTACAATCAGTGGTTCGTATTTAGATTTACTTTATTTCTGCAATGTACGTTGGCTTAGTCGAGGTGAAATGCTACGAAGAGTGTACACATTGTCGTTGAGAAAAAAAATAGCAATCTTTCTTGAAAAAACGCAAATGCCACCGAATTTCGCAATCAAGAATGGGTTTCTAAATTTTGGTTGATTTGGCATCGCATTTGGTCAACCTGAATTTTCAGCTTCAGAAAAAGCTTCAATTGATAAATGAGATGTGGAGTTATGTACGCACATTCGAAACAAAACTACGACTTTGAGAAATTAAGTTGGGAAATGCAAATTATGCTCACTTTGCTACACTGCAAGAGGACAAACCTATGTGCATTACTTTATTTGTATCTGTGACACGATATTTAAGAACTGAATTTTCATCTCGCTTTAGTGACAATCGTTCTCGTGAAATTGATATCAGACTGTTTAGTACTCCATTTGATATACAGGTCGACGCTGCACAAGAAAAATATCAAATGAAGTTAATTGAGCTGCAGAGTAGCAACAAGATAAAATCAGTTTGATTGTGAGCATGAATCACTGCTTGATTTTTATAAAAAATATCTTGAATCCAAACAATATCCCAACTTTGTTAAACATGCCAAAAAGATGGTATCCATCTTTGGCAGCACTTATGTGTGTGAACAATTACTTTCAACAATGAAAGTAACCAAGACTAAGTGGGGAGCACAACCTACTGATGAACATTTGCAAGATGTTATGCGTCGTTCCTCATCAACGTATTACCTGAACTTCAAAAACTTTCAAATAAAACACAACAAGAAATAATGAATTAAAGTTTTTCTGCCGATCAATAATTGTATGTTGTATTTTATGCTGCCGTCATGAACTGTTAAAATCAGCAGTTATTCTGATTAAAATTTCATAAATTCGCAAGTTTTAACGACAGCACTGTTAATAGTAAATTTATACTGCCCGCTGAGACCTTGGAGATTTTAGTTTTGGCCCGCAGCTAGTGAAAGGTTGCCGACCCCTACTTTAAAGTAACGTTTTGCATGAAGCATAGTAATACGAAACAAAGTTAATAAATACTATACGTGGTAAAAAGTGTAATTAGCTGCCCAATTTTAGCAATTAAATGTAATTGTTAAGTGCCGATTTTCGGGCAATTAATTGTCTGAAAATCCTAATTCACTTGTGCACTGCAGCTAAATTGCAAGCTAACTGAAAGACTTTTATTTCAAAGTTACAAACGGTAAGATAAATTATCACAAAAGTGATTTTACCAAAGTTTGCTTCTTACATATTTTATTGATGTATTTAATCTTGAATGCAAGTGCAAAGATAACAAAATCATAACAGATGGCATGAATACGTAAACGGCAAGCTGATCCATGGGATGAGTCAGGTGCCAACGTGCAACTACAAACCACGTCAGATATTTCAGCAAAAATTTTAGAGAAACTTCCAAAAACTCTTTTTAAGACACCTTGAAAATTTGGTAAAAGACTTTGAGTTCAGTGTTTTAAGAAACTCTATCAAAATCCTCGCCGCTTTTCCTGCAGTGGTAACAAGCAAGTTTGATTAGTTATTTAGCAGAACATGCTGATATTTACTGAATAAGTTTGGTGTCATCGAGGATCTCGGAAAAAAGAGGCTTTAGAATGTAATCGTAAATAAAGCGTATCATACAATCGTATTAAGGGGAAACAAAGCGTCCCAGAAACAAAACAGAAGACGTTGGTACGTGTCTAACTACAAACATAAATGGTCGATCACAAACAATTGTTTCAGGCATACACTTCAACTTAAACCTTAATCCTGTAGCTGCAGCTGCTTCTGATCCCTCCTCATTTACTTCAAACACTGCTTTATGATGAATTCCTGATGCATAAAGCTTCTCCGCGGTGTTGTTCGAAATTCCTTGCAAGTTTGCTTTTTGCGGATCGAAAAGATCTTGCACTCCCATGTCTTTCAGAGTTGCAACTAAATTCAGATCATGTTTCATTTTCATTCTAGGCAAACCCAAATAAACTTTTGAGCTGCTCATATACTTAAACAGATCTTGAAATTTTTCAGCAGTAAGAACTTTTTCAACTTTAGATAGACCAAATTTTTCAGTTGGTACAATCAAAACCAATGAAAAATCCTTATTGCTGTAAGGCAGTTCAACTGCTTGAATTCCTAATTCTGCATCAAAATAGTTTTTGTATTCTCCTTCTCGAGCCATCATTAGAACCTTTTCTGTTACATTTTCATTCACAAAAAAGTCGCTCTCTTCCGTCATTTTTTTATCAAATTTATCCAACCAACTGCCTTTGAAAAAGATGGCATTGGCTATGACTAGTTTTGAATTTACGTCGATACTTCCGCTGGGTAACAAATTGTCAATTTTTCCTTTCGTCTCCTGTTTGACCCACGCATTTATGATTTTTGTAGAATCATCTGATTTATTCTTGAAGTCAAGGGTTTCTACCGCTACTTGATAATAATTTAAGCAATGTTTTATGAATTGTGCTTCCACGGAAAAACTCTTCTCAGGAAATAACTTGCTAGCGGTTTCAAAAGTTACACTTTCAGATTGTCGCAACTTTTCCAGTGCGTTTAGATTTTCTTTGTGAGCATCCAAGTCATTTCTGAGCTTTAAGCATTTTTTTAATTCTTCAGCAGTATTTTCTCTGGAACCCAATAACGCCATTGCCAAAACATTAGATATGCTGAATGGTGACATAAAAATGTTTCCATTGCTTTTATCAGAAAGTTTACAATAAAGATTGTATGCAAAATCCATTATTGGAGGATGAAAAACTTTGCAGATTGCTTTTAAAAGAATTTACACCGATTTGTGGGCAGTCTCTAAAAAAGAATGATTTAGTGAATTGAAATATGTCATTACGTTTTTTATTATCTAAAGTTGCAATTCTCATTGCTAATAATTAATTACGGTCCTACAAAAGATGTTTACCCTTACAGGCACGACATATTTAAACTGTTTTGTAACATCTTAACAAGTCACAATGTCGCCAGAACAGCAACAACTTTTTCGGGATAAAAGACGATGTTGGTATCTACTTCAAGATGACCACAGTTTCCTTCTTGCTAATTCAGCAACCGGAAAACATTACTTTGCTGTCGCTGTGCACTGCTTAATAGCCTACCAGAAAAACTTTTCGTGTTTATGTACAGTGGTAGATTTAGGGTGAGACAAGTGAGGCAGCTGCCTTAGGCTTTCCGTTTTTAGGACCCCCACTCGTGGACAACTGAGGCAACCCCTTCCTGACAAGTCCGACAGACCGAGTTTTGGCATCAAAAAATAGTGCTGATCTCCAAAAACATAGGTCTTCACTTGTACTTTTGGAGCCGAAACCCTATTTTTGAACACGTGTGTGTATTTCAACCAAAACAGAGGTCATCACCAAAAAAGAAAGAGATCGTCACTTGAAAGCGACCTTCAAAATAGACGTAATCTCTAATTGAACACAAAAAAAAACAAGGTCTCCAATGAGTGCTAGGTCAATAGGGGGCTCCACATCAAATCTTGCCTCAGGTCCCCAACATCTTCAATCCACCGCTGCATATGCTTTTGACTTACAAATGCATATGCAGCAGTAATGGTTTACTTTAATAACTTAGTTGCAGACTAGAGAAGTTTAACTTAAACTTCATTTATGGGATCAAGAGAGATTGGTTAGTTGCGATAGTTACAACAATAGACTTCACATACTCTTTTGACTCTAGACTTCACGTTCTCTTTTGACTCTAAATTTCACATACTGTATTACCAGAATCCAAAAGCTGCTCATGTACCATCTAGAAAGCTCTTGAATGCCACTAGTAGTATACGTGCTACAGGCTGCAAGCCATTGCTTTAGTGAGTATGTAGCTCCTACGTTTTTATTTTTGTTTTTCATTTTGATACATAGCTATGGGCTGCGGCTATACATGCACTCGGTACCCAGTGGAAACAAAATTATTTACCGTATATACTCGCGTATAGGTCGCACTTTTTTTACCAAAAAAATGAGCTAAAATTTCAGGTGCGACCTATACACAGGACATTAAAACAAACACACTCTTTCACATACGAAAGTGCTTTCACAATTACCAGTATAGAAGTGCAACCCCTTTTTATGTGCTGGTATTGTATGTTTACATTATATGTGGCAATCTGACAGCATGATATCTGTTACTGAAGTTTTTAAAAAGAAAAATATCTGATCATTTTTGTGTTAGAATTAGCAGTGTAACTTACCAAATTACTGTGTGATCTATACGCAGATCCACCACAAATACCTATTTTGACAATCACAAACTAGAGGTGCGACTTATACATGGGTCAATCACAAACATCCACTTTTACAGTCACAAACTAGGGATGCGACCTATACGCGGGTATAAACGGTATTTGAACTTGGATTGAAGCAGGTCTAAACAGGTGTAGTAATTGCTAATTAACAATAGTTTACTTTCAACAGTCAGACAGATTGACTGAAAGAAGGCCTCTCAAACTGTTTTGTTCTGCGACTCCATTTTAAAGAATAAATTTCTATGCGACCCCATTATGGGCACCTTCACGTTATTATTGTTATCAAAATGTTAAACTTCTCATTGCGAATCTTGAGTGATATTTGGCGAAATGATGAAAATGAAGACAATTCACGAAAGTAGCTATACAATAATAAAGGAACTGGTAATGGAAGCAGTAGAACAAATATAAAATTAACAATTAACAATGCGATTTATGAAAGTTATCAAACGCACCCAATGGTATGGATGTATAGAATAATTCTTGCACAGATCATTCATTTGTGGATTGATGCAAGACTGCGCAGAGCAAAGAACGCCCTCAAAAATTTTTAAAGAGGATCCGTTTTGGATATGATGATAGCCGATATATTGTGCAAAAGTGCAATGGGTAATGAAGAGCACGTTCAAAAAAGGTTAAGTATCCATTTCTTGTTCTTATTTAAAAATAAAATAAAATCTGTTTCGAAAATTTCGGTTCCAAACTTTTGTCACGTGATATCACTGCCAACAATTCCTGAGCTTTTAATGACTGGTTTGCGATACTTGAAAGTTCAATTATCAATGGTTTGCAGATCCAACTTTTTTTCTAAAGCAAAGCCCATAAGAAAGTACTTTTCAAATTGCGTATAAAAGCACTTCGAATAACTAACTACAAACTTGACAATCAACTACTGGAATAAGTTTTTTTCAGTTAAGTAATCATCTGTTGCAGCGTACATTTCAAAAACACCATCCAAAACTAACATATCAACGTACCTAACTCACCAACTCCCACGACTGATATATCTTCACAAATGGACACTTGTTCAACAAATTTCAGGACCGGAACTTGAAACTAGCAACCTCTATAATTCAAAATGTTAAAGTCTAAGCAATGATCCTACACCCCTATTAGGGCTTACCAATGTGACTTGTTGTCCATGTCATGTGAATGTGTCCTTGAATGAGACCCCCCATGATATAAGTATTGCTGTATCATATTGTTTTGTATTGCATCTTTTTTGGGCACTCCATTTTTTTTTGGCAAATTTGTTCTTTTTCAGCATGTTTATTATTGAGTGTTTTTTATCCACGCCTGATGAAATCCAATAAGGTCGAAACCGGTTGCGAATTGTTTACATGATGTAAGAGATTGCTGTATGTTCTTTAGAAAAATAAATACAAGCAATCGTTCAGCTTTAACTTTTATTTACGGATAATATATTTCGACTATACTACAGTCATCATTAGTTCCTGTTAACAGCATAAAAAAGCATTAAGTCAAAAACTCTGCAGGTTTAATGTCTCCACAATACGTACAGCACAATCTGCAAGTAGCAGCGAATCGGGTAAGCGTAATAATATTATTAAATAGAGGATGCATGTAAATATATCTACGGATAAAAAACAAATTAAAAATTTTTTTTACCTTGGCCTATAAATATCAAGAGCAGTTTACAAAGCAATAGCAGAATGCGAGACTAAAAAGTTAATATGACGTCATAAACCAATTAATAAAAGTGAAAGGAACTGAAAGCTGATTGTAGTAAAAACTTGTAGATATTAAGTTAAACACAATGGAGTAGCTTGAAAATGAGTATCAAGTAGTAAAATTTATCGAATTGTCGGCGTAATAATCGGCTGAATGTTAATTGAAAGTTTGATTCTGTGCCACCAAAAATCTTCATGAAAGTCTACAAATGCTGCTTCAGGTTGTTGTAGAAAAATTACTCTATATCTAAACGATGTAACATGTTATTCTGATTGAAGTCACTCAAATGATAGTTCAAATAATGCTTCAAAAGTGCGCTTTAGTCATTGTCAAATTTTGAGTTTTGTTTGTTCCAATTGGTCCTATGAGCTCGCCACTTAGTTGAGAATTTGGCTTTAGTTTGTCCAATATATTTGGCATTGCCAATAATGCATTCTGCAGCATATACTTATGAAACCGCACAGCATGGTCACTTATAAAAAAAACCCTTTGTTTAGTATCGCTTCTGTTAAATTTTAGATCCTTGTCAGTAAACATCGACAAGCCCAGAAAAGGAGGTTCCTCTGGACCATGCAGCCACTGCGCCCTTTACGGTAATCACGGCCAACATCGAAATTTAATGGTCGTGCCCGCTACCATCATCAAGACGGACAATGAAACCATCAAACTGAAACAAAACTTAACCTGTCGAAACTACAATATATATGCTGCAGAATGCATTATTGGCAATGCCAAATATATTGGACAAACTAAAGCCAAATTCTCAACTAAGTGGTGAGCTCATAGGACCAATTGGAACAAACAAAACTCAAAATTTGACAATGACTAAAGCGCACTTTTGAAGCATTATTTGAACTATCATTTGAGTGACTTCAATCAGAATAACATGTTACATCGTTTAGATATAGAGTAATTTTTCTACAACAACCTGAAGCAGCATTTGTAGACTTTCATGAAGATTTTTGGTGGCACAGAATCAAACTTTCAATTAACATTCAGCCGATTATTACGCCGACAATTCGATAAATTTTACTACTTGATACTCATTTTCAAGCTACTCCATTGTGTTTAACTTAATATCTACAAGTTTTTACTACAATCAGCTTTCAGTTCCTTTCACTTTTATTAATTGGTTTATGACGTCATATTAACTTTTTAGTCTCACATTCTGCTATTGCTTTGTTAACTGCTCTTGATATTTATAGGCCAAGGTAAAAAAAATTTTTAATTTGTTTTTTATCCGTAGATATATTTACATGCATCCTCTATTTAATAATATTATTACACTTACCCGATTCGCTGCTACTTGCAGATTGTGCTGTACGTATTGTGGAGACATTAAACCAGCAGAGTTTTTGACTTAATGCTTTTTTATGCTGTTAACAGGAACTGATGATGACTATAGGATAGTCGAAATATTTTTCCGTAAATAAAAGTTAAAGCTGAACGATTGCTTATATTTAATAATCTAAAAGATCTAGGTACGGCACTAGTGATCTTCAGCTGTAATTGCTCAGTTTTCGATTGGTCAAAGCTTTTGACTAGATCCCTTTTCACTTTTAACCACGTTGGTAATAACAATTACCATAGATTGCTGCATGGTACCGTATGATGTTGATGATCATTTTTGAGCAAAATGTTCTATTTTACCTTATAAAAGTTTTAACAAACAATCTTTTCATTAAGTATAAGAGAAGTTCAATACTTCTGTATTGGCAACTATAAACCACAAATCAAAAATTAATAAATCAAAAAATCTAGGCTTTATCTCTGTGTGTTCTCTAAATAACCGTTTCTAAGCGCTTCCGTCACAAGCTTTTACTTTGTTTCAAGCAAACCAAGTCTGATGAAACTTAGCATCTGGCAATACTTACAGCTCTCTCTTTCAGCATACTAAGGGATTAATTACCGATATGACTTGCATAAATACAAAAATTTTGTACGTGCTCGCTTTTTTTGTTAAATGTTTTTAAAATCCTGGCTTTCTTTCTGGACGTTGCGCTTTTAGCGTTTTATCCTGATTGCTTTTAAAACAAAAACTGTCAATTATTTGAAAATTGCGTCGTGCTTCTTGATTAACAACCGAGCAAAACAGGTCCAAGTCAAAATATGAAGCATACTGCTTGATTGGTGCGCGAGCGTGAGGATTATGCGTGCGTGCGATTATGTGTCTGTGTGTGTGTGTGTTTTTGTGTTATGGGTATGTGCGCGCGCGCGGAAAACTTGGCTGCCCTTTCAGAAGCAGATTTCTCAAGTTATTTCCATTAAATCCTGTGAATTATAGAAAGTTTTGAAAACTTTTAGGATGAAACTTTATTTGAATCTCTTTTGTACCTTTACTAGGAAAAAAGCATTATTTCCTTCCCAAAGAAATCTTGTGTCGGGGGGATCATTTATCCTTTCTTTTGAGATGACCTTTTTTCTTGATATACACTTGCAATGTTGGCGCTTGCTCTTATATAGAAAAAATGTTTGTATGTAAAGTAAAAGTGCAGGTCGAAAAATAAAATATGACCATTTTAGTATGGCTACACCTAGCCCTAGAAACCTTTTAACGACCCAACATGTTTGAGTACATTCATATATAGATCGCATTACATCGCTAAACCACTTCTTCTTCGAGTTCGTTTTAAACTAGATGGTATTGCACCAAGGTGTTGTGATTTTTTGGCATTGCTGTTACATTGTAGTAAGTCATCCATGGTGCAGGTTGTTCCAGTTTTTTCGCAAATTAACAAATGGTTCATAGTTTGATTTTATTTTTTACACTGGCCGGCGGTATCAGTGCCAGGGGGTAAGTAGCCCCATTTCAGTAGAAGAGATTTGGCCTTACCCACACCTGATCTCAAGCGGTTGAGGCAACGCCATTTGTTTTATTGTAACTTATATCCTGGGGGGACAGATTCTTGAACTGGGAAGTTTTGGAGCTTATGTTGATCTAATATATTGTCCGTGTAGTTCTGCCGTAAGTTCTGTGTTTTGAGTTGGCGCGTGATGTTCTTGTCGAAAAGAGGAACAGTTCTTAAAATACTCTTTCTAGATTTTAGTCTGGATGGGGCGGCTGTCAATTTATACATGGGATGTCGTTGGTCCAAATCGCATTTTTGTCGCTCAAATTCGCTGGATACTTTACGGCGAATGTTGGGGGAGCAATTGTTGCCAAGCTGTACACCTTGGTGAAGGGGATCGGTTTAAGACATCCTGTCGTTTGTCAACATGTATCATTCAGATCTGAGTCGACTTTTCCTGCATAAGCTGATCTCTCCCACACTGGGCAGGCGTATTCAGCTGCAGAAAAGCACAGCGCTAGAGCAGTTGTGCGCAAAGTATAAGGGTTTGCTTCCCATTTCGGATTTGCTAATTTGGAAAGCAGAGCATTTCTTGATTAAATTTTAGCCTTTAGTTTCTTGTGTGTTCTTTGAAGGAGAGGCTCCTATCCACTGTGATACCTAAATATACGGGATATTTATGGTGCAAGATTGGTGTTCCATTCCATATTATGTTTTTTGTTGCGAGTTGCATCATGGTTACACTAAACAACTAAGCAACGCCAATGCATGGGATGATGCTGAAACACAAATCTTCTTTACACGTAACAAACGTATGCTACATAATGGGGAAACTCCTTAACTTGTAAATCCTAAAACACATAAATTCTTTCCCTACAAGTGTAAAATTCCTTCCTGGGAGGATATCCTTCCCTGTTTGAAAGTATTGGGTCAAATACGCGCTTCAAAATATGCCCATATGTTTGCAACTATTACTTGTAAAAAATGTTTAAGCCCGTTTCCATTACATTTAGACCAGGGCCGTAACTACCGCTGGTGCAGTCGGTGCAATGCATCGGGGCCCCAGCGCGAGGGGGCCCCGCATTGCTACATTTTATTGTAAAATATTTTCGTTAAAAGCTCAAGTAAACTTATTATTATTAAATGTCACACTTCATCAATAATTTATATTTAACCATTTAATTTATTTGAAGTATTTTCTAATATATTTATAGTTTTGATTGCGACATATTCATCTTAATCGTGACGGAATAATGACGTAATCATGACGTAATCATGACGTAATCGGTACGCTATTCCCACCCAAGTCTGTTTAGTAACATAAGTTTGAGCTATAATGATTATATAGCATCATATTTATCCGCTTTATTTTACCTTGTGATTGTTAATAAGTTTTGCTTTATGACGTTTCATACCTAATGTCACGTGGTGTTTCGAGATAATTCTACAATTTTCCGCCATAATCCAGTAACTTAATAGTATGACATATTACATAACTCGTTTAACAACTTTTTAACTTGGTGCTTTATGACATGGTAATAACTGTCTGGATGGCTTGTAACGTCGTAAAATAATTAATTAAGAAAAAATAGTATCTTCTCAAAGTTGCTGATTTTTTCTGGTAAATTTTGCCCGCTCTATATAAACAGATACATTCGTAATTTGTGCTGAGAAATTCAGCGTTTTGTTGTGTTGCTGTTTTGCTTGTGTGGTAGGAGTTAGAGTTTTAAGGGTTAGTGAGATCCAACGCCTTGGTTTGTGAGAATAGTGACTATTCTATTTGAATAAGCTACGTAGATTTTGTTTAACCATCTGGGTGCTAGACGTCATTCTATTAGTCAGTGATCAGATTTGTGATTTCTGTTAATAAACTTCTTTCGTTGAAAAAAGTTGTAATTTGAGTGATTGAAAAGTCAGGCTTGAGCTTACTATTTGAATCCTTTTTGCTAGACATACAGCAGTCCTTACGCGCGCAGCAGTACCATTTCGTGAGCTGGAAAAACAATAACAAAGGGAGTTTGTTACATTAAACTTTGCTAACCGTTGGCTAAATTTTATTAAACTTTTTAGGTTTTGAGTAACAACATTTTAAAACTCTAGTTGACTGCAATTTAATATGAAAACCAATTATTAAAGCGGAGCACAAAAGAGACAAGCTAGGAGAGAAAAATAGCCGAGGCAACCAGAAACTCTCAGCGACTTAGTTCGTGGCTAATTCGACCAGAAACATCCAAAGCGAATGAGCAAGACGCCAACATTCGTGAGACAGAATCTACTCCCCAACTTGTTGACGCCAGCATTTGTAAGACAGAAAATTCCGATACTACTAAAGATAGATCAGAGGCAAGCAAAAATGATCAAGAAAGTAATTATTGCAGCAGGTCTCAAAAAACCTAAAGAATCTTTTCCTAAAGATCCGCTCTAAAACGGTCGTTTATTTTTAACAAATTATTACCATTTTGTAACACAATCAGGTCTAAAACTACGATGATTTTCGTTATGTTATTTATCAAGCATGAACCGTGTTTGCTGCCAGCCCTGCTTGTTATTTTCTAATGAAAATGTCTCTCCAGGGACTTCTTACACACTTCAAAACCCTTGGGGTACAACAGGTTTGTACTTATCGCAGGTTCGCATTTATCGCAGCGAATTCGAAGCCATGAAAGCTCCACACATCATGCGGTGACGTGTGTCATATATGAGCAATGGAGAAACAGGGGGACAATAGAAGAAGCGTTGCAGGAGCCTTTGCTGGAAAAAACAAACTTTTGGGAAAATGTTTTGGAAAGACTAGAGAATGTTACGTTGATGTTAGCAAAGTGCAGCTTACCTTTTCGTGGATCCAGTGAAGAACTTTTGAAAACGAGGGCAAATTTCTATCAATCATACAACTTCTTGCCAAGTACGACACTGTTTTAGACAAACTTTTACAACTACTTAAAAGTTCTCCAAAATATTAAGTCCTTGATACAAAATGAACCAATATCAGTACTAGCTGAAGAAGTTCTCCGTGACACAAAAAGCGAACTACAAAGCGCTCCTTTTTTTGCCATTATTCTTGATACCACTCAAGATGTCAGCAAAAAACCAGTCAAGTTAAGTATTTCGTTACGCCAAAATCGATTGCCACGATAATGGAACGCCATCAGAACTGAAAGCTGTTGAAGCGTTTCCTCATTTATCGAAGTTGAGGATTCATCTGTTATTGGATTGCACAAACTAATAACGATTGTATTTAGCAGAATGAGCTTGACATAAAAAACTGCCGTGGACAAGGATGTGATGGCGCTGCAGTGATGAGCGGGAAATACTCCTGCTTGCATAAGAAGATCCACGATGTGGCTCCATCTGCATACAACGTGCATTGTGCTTCCCACAATTTAAATTTGGTGTTAGAAGATGCCATAGAAAGTCGTGACTGAGAACCGTCAATTTTACGACACCATTGAGTCGGTATATAATTTTTTCGGAAATAGCATTGTGCGGTGGCAAAAGCTTTAGAATATCCATGATCTTTCTTGCTCAAATCTTACATTAAAAGCGTTAAATCCAACTTGGTGGTCTGGTCGATATGATGTTGTCTATGCTTTAAAGGAAAGATTTTGTGATGTTATGAAATGCTTGACTCACATAATCCTTACCAGAACGAAGCCAAAGAAAAGTGATGAAGCTATGACAATAAAGAAACAGATCGAAAACTTTGACTTTGTATGCGTGGTGGTTGTGCAATGCAAGATTTTGCATGCCGTCAACATTCCTTCGAAAGCTATGCAGTGTAAAACAATTGACTTAATTTCTGCCCATAAACTTCTGCAAACTGCTGCTGAAGACATTATTCAACCTAAAATAAGTTTTGACGCAGTACCAAACGAAGCTTCCACTATTTCTTGTACATGGGGTTTGCCATGACAGTTTTTAAACAAAAGAGCTAAGAAATCAAAAGCCTACTTCGATGAAATATCCGAAGGAATAACGTTTAGCGATCCTAAGAAGCGATTTTGCATAATTGTGTTTCTTCCGATGAGGGACACACTTTCTTGCCAACTAATTAATCGCTTTGAAGGAATGAAATGAGTGGTGACGTTATATCAAGTTTTGGAACCAAATTTTCTATCAAATGCTTCTCATCTGAATCTTAATGCTGAAGCAAAAAAAATTTTCTGACAAATTTTCTGATAACGTCTCTCTGTTGTTTCCCAGCCAAATGCTCTCCATCAAAACGTCGTTTAAAGAAAAGATTGCCCATTTAAAACACTGCTAAAGAAATGGCTTCTTTTTTGTTGTTGAAAGTGCATCACTTGCCACAGCTCGTCCTGACGTTTGTACGGCATACATGATGTATATGACAGTACCTGTAACAGTTGCTACGGCATCAAAAACTTTCTTCGAAGTTTCATGTCCCAAGAGAGACTTAGCGGTTTGGCTCTGCTATCGATTGAAAATGAACAAGCTAAAAACTTAGATTTTAGAAAAGTTATCCAGCAGTTCGCTAGTGCAAAAGCAAGACGGAAAAATTCCAAGTTTTCAACCACCCGCAAGTAAATTACGGTAGCTTACCTAATTGGTCTCAACGTGTTGTGCTTTATTAGTTTGTATCTCTTGTGGTGATGTCGGTGTACTGTACGTTAATTCTTTTTGGGTTAAATAATTCATCCGCATGGCATAGCACATCTCTATTTGGCTGAAATATCGTTAGTAATGTTAACAAAGCACCTTGCCTCAAAAGATTGCACATAAATTCTTTTTTGTCATTATACAACGATTTTGGTTTGCGACGTTTATTTGATTCTTCTTCTTCTTCTTTTGGAAGGGTTCCACATTTTCAAATGCTAGCAGTGATGGTACTCAGCCAGCATCGTGTGTCGACATCCAAAACCGTCAGTCCACGTATTCCTGTGGGTGCCCGATGTACGGGGCATGTCAGAATGATGTATTCTGCGGTTTGTTCTGCAGCGCCACACTCGCAATTCGATGTAGGAGCAAGACCCCATTTGTGCATGAACGACTGAAAACACCCAACACCAGCCCGCAAGCGGTTGAGCCTGACCCATGATGATCTGGGCAGGCCCATCCCCATTGGCCTAGTGCTTGTCCTAGGGATGAAAGCACGGAGATCAGATGAACACTCCGAGTATTCCGTGCTCCATTTAAAGTCTGTTCATTGAGCTGCACGAATATCCAATTCAGTTAGATCTTGCAGTAACTTCCGTGCAGCGGGCACAAAGGGGCGTCTAGATTTTAATCTCTCTCTGTAGCCGTGTGTGGACCCAGCCAATAATTCATAGAGAATATGGCCAGGGACCAGGCTGCCACGATATGCCAGGGAGAGCGTTGCTCCTAATCGGCGAAGCTCAGCCGGCTGGATACCTGCGAGGACGGGTAGATAGTCTGTTGGAGTTGGACGCAGGCATCCAGTGACAATGCGCAATGCGTCGTTGAGAACACTATCGATGAGGCGAGTGTGTGCACTGCGACACCAAACTGGTGCACAGTACTCCGCAGTGGAGTAGACCAGAGATAGGGCGGCTGTACGCAGTGTTGTAGCTCCAGCGCCCCAACCTGAGCCTGCAAGTCGTCTAATCAGTGCAACGCGCGTTGTTAGTGTTTTGCGCAATGTCTCAAGATGGTGACGAAACGTGAGTGATCTGTTTAGTTTAACTCCAAGATAGGTAGGGACTGGACAGAATGGCAGGCGTTTGCCATTGTTGTAAACATTAAGCTCACGTTTGGCCTCTCTCTGTTGTTCAGGTGAAAGGCCGACGTCACCGTTTTAGTGTGGCTGAGCTGTAGCCTCCAAGTCTGGAGATATGTTGAGATTGTAGTCATGTTCATTCATTCACGCGTATGAGCTCATGCTCGGTTTGCATGTCTTTCGTCAGACTGGGCCACCACGACGGGTAGACTGCTTGGCCCCACCATCTGTCTGCCACATAAAGACGGAGGCGTCCCGTTAAGTGCCTTGCCCAAGGACACAACAAGCAAGCTTGCCGGCTTGTTCTCCACACTATCCCTTATGTGCTGAGCGCCAAGCAGGGAAGCTGTGAATACCATTTTTTAAAGTCTTTTGGTATGACTCGACAAGGGAAATGAACCCCAAGTCTACCGACTGCGAAGCGGACGCTCTAACCACTACACCATCGCGCCGGTTAGGTTAGAGCGTCCGGCGCGGTGGTGTAGTGGTGGTTAGAGCTACCGGCGCGGTGGTGTAGTGGTTAGAGCGTCCGCTTCGCAGTCGGTAGACTTGGGGTTCATTTCCCTTGTCGAGTCATACCAAAAGACTTTAAAAAATGGTATTCACAGCTTCCCTGCTTGGCGCTCAGCACATAAGGGATAGTGTGGAGAACAAGCCGGAAAGCTTGCTTGTTGTGTCCTTGGGCAAGGCACTTAACGGGATGCCTCCGTCTTCATGTGGCAGACAGATGGTGAGGCCAAGCAGTCTACCCGTCGTGGTGGCCCAGTCTGACGAAAGACATGCAAACAGAGCATGAGCTCATACGCGTGAATGTAGTCATGTCTTGGCTTAAGACTCCCTCCAGGTCCTTCCAGTCATCAGAAGAGTATAACAGTGCCAGATCATCGGCATAAGCATACCTTCTGGAGACCGTTGAAGGAAGATCGTAAACATAGATATTGAAAAGAAGGGGTGCCAGAACCGATCCCTGTGGGACGCCGTTTTTCAGACGTCGCAACCTGCTTCGCTTGCTGTCACCGGTAGTAAGGGTGAAACTTCTATTCCGGACAAGTTCCATGATCATACGGACCATGTGCTTATCCGGGAGAAGTCTCAGCAGCTTGCAGGTGAGGCCACGATGCCAGACAGTGTCATATGCAGCTGTCAGATCTACAAACACAGCACCTGCCTTCTTTTATGCCTCGAAAGAATCCTCAATGTTTTGTGTTAGTAAGACAACTTGATCCACTGTCGATTTACCATGTCGAAACCCAGCCTGCTCGCCTGGGAGCAGGGGGTCGACAATAGGTTCAATACGAGCGTAGATCAGTCGTTCGAGGATCTTGCAGAGGACACAGAGCAAGGAGATGGGACGGTAGCTCTTTGGGTCCTCTACAGGTTTGTTTGGCTTTGGGATCGCAACTACAAGTGCGACTCTTCTCCAGACTTTGGGAATTTTCAGTTGGCGCAAGCAGGAAGAGAGGAAGCCACGTAACCAGGACTTCAAAGCAGTTCCAGCATGGATTATAAGCTTCGGACAAATAGAGTCAGGGCCCGGAGCTTTCCCTGGCTTAACGTGTTGGAGAGCGGCAGCGAATTCTCTGGGCGAGAAGTCGCCAGAGAGATTCACTGGAGATGGTATCAAAGCCCTCCAACGGTTAGACACTTCTTCAGAAATGAGTCGAGACGACTCACGATCAACACTCCCGTATTTCCCGCTTCTTACCAGCTGATCAGCAATGGCGTTAGCTGAAACGGGACAGTTACGGGGGCTGTGTCGCGACCTGCCAGTAAGGTTGTTAATTATGCTCCATGCCTTTCTGCTTCAGTGTGAGAAGTCGATGTTTCGGACTGCCTCCGACCATCGGTCTCTGCGTTTCTTGTCAAGCCAAGTTATTAGGGCTGTAGCAGCCCTGCTTGACTGGTCTCCAGCAGGAGATTGCAGAAACGTTTGGTAGAGGGCCTCACACTTAGCGTCCCAACACGGTACGTAGGTGTTACGACGACCGCGTGGGATAGCTTTCTTGGCTGCTTTGCTGATGGTATTGCAAAGGTAATGGTAGGCCTGATCCACATTTGTTGAATCAGGTGATGGCAAATTCCTTGCAAGCTTATTTGTCAAGGAATTATAGTGGCTCCAGTTGGCCTTGCGGAAGTTCCATCGCTTTACAGGCCTTCCCGGTACTGGAAGGGAAAGCCTTGGTGGTGTTATAAGCGAAGGTCGATGTTGTGACCTAGGAAACTTCTCCAAGACGCGTCTATAAGGCAAGCGACTATCAGGACCGACGGTGGTAAAGGCAAGATCCGGGTTAGTGCCAGTGTTCCAGCGCCCAGAATGAAAGCTAGGTTCATCCTTGGGATCGTGGAGAAGGGCAAGATTATTGGAACTTGCCCAGGCCAGTAGGCAGTCTCCATCCGCGCTGTTGGTGTTATAACTCCAGTCGACATGGGGGCAGTTGAAATCACCCGCATACAGACAAGGGTGAGTGAACACTGGGAGATCGGATACTTGCAACCGCGTTGGTGAAGGTTTGTAGATGTTAACGATTTTATAACCGTCAACATCCACGCACAACCACTCAGTCTCCGATGTCGTGGGAGATTGATCGTATAAGGTCCATTTTAGCCGCTCATGGACAAACGTGGCAAGGCCATGCTTCCTGCTTAGGGAGAACCCAGCTAGTTGATAGTTTGATAGCACTAGCTTTTCTGCAGATATGCAGTGGGTCTCCTGTAGAAGGATGACTAACGCCTCAAGCTGAGTAGCAAGATGATGAAGAACGTTCATCTTGCTAGCTGTGAGGCCTTCGATGTTCGGTTGTAGTATTGAGGGCCCACGAAACTTTTTGATGATGTGCCCTGAAAAGGGCAGTTTATCTGCAACGCCTCATCATCCCGTCCTGAAAAGGACGTTTGCTGATTAGCAGGCCCTTGAACATCGGAATGAGTGGATACCTTTCCGGGTGGGCACATTCGGTTTCCACAGAACATTAGAAAAACTTTCCAATTTCTAGGTGTACTCACGACCCGCGCTACGTGAAAGCATGTGCCATGCGGGCCATTTGATTAAAATTTTATTAAACAATCAAAAAATTGTTGTTGTAGCCTGCCCCCCATGAAATCCTTGCTATACCATTATTTCGATTTGAATACATTGCAATTTTAATAATTATGTTGAACCGTGCAACCTTGGTGAAATTTTATTCTAATTAAAGCCTTTCATTTGGAGGCACAGTAAACTTAGCTTTAGCCCTTTTTACCTGTGTAGCTCAATGCTTTTTTGTGTCATTATTTTAAATGAAAAATCTTTCTATATCAAGGAGTCGTCAATGATTCCTGTGTTGAGAAAAGCAGCTCAATCGAATATTAAGTACAGAAAAAATCGGGTCCCACCTGACAAAGTTACAGCCCTGATTGAGACCTACTCGAACCGCAAAGCTGGTTTGATCTTTAAAGTAAAATCTGCATCACCATCAAAATCTGAATCAAAATCAAAATCTGCATTTTAAATCAAAATCTTAAATCATTTTAAATTAAATCTTAAATCATTTTGAATTAAAATTTTAAATCAAAATCTGCATCACTACTTCTACATAATATTCTAAATCTTGGTGTAAAAATCACCTCAAAAATATGACAAAAATTGCTTGTTTTAATTTATTTACGATTTTGAGTGAAAAAACAAATTATGATAACAAAATTTTCAGCACCAACCATTTATCAAGAGTGTTTCCAAACTTTTTTATTATTTTTACATTAGTTTTCTCGTTCTTAAAATCAAAAACAGTTTCAAATAAAGTCTTCTGTAGCTTAATAAACTAAACATAAACGTTAAAAAACTTTTTTAAATAATTTAATCAAGAACATTATAATTATTGACCTAAGTTTTTATTATACAGGGTGTTTCAAAAGTAACATACCACTATATTACTGAAATACATTATGACAATAATTGTATATCTACAGAAAATAATGCTTACATTTATTGCCGCAAAATATATCTTTATAATTAAAAAACAGTTTCTATTTCAAATGTGGTGGATTGTCACTTTATCACGTCATAAGAGTACACCATGGCAACATAAATACTTGGCACTTGTGGTATAAAAGTGGAGGGAAAATTAATGATCTTAAGTCTAATTTTCATGGTCATACAGGATGCCTTTGTCTTTAGAAGAACGAATTTTTTTGGCTAAGGAAGTGTACAGTCATGGTGGAAAATATTCTAAAGAAGTTCAGAATATTTTCAAAGAAAAGTTTGGAGAGGAACGACTTCCTGATCGACATTGTGTTGTTGCATTAATGAAGAAATTTGAGCAAACTGGAAGCGTGCAGGATAGACCTCGTAGTGGCCGTCCTTCAGTTATAAATAACGAAGCACTACAAAATATCACAAATAAACCTGATAGGAGCCCGCATAAATGGTTCAGACGTCTTTCACAGGAAGTTGGTATGTCGATAATATCAACCACCAGAGCAATTAAAAAGCAGAAGTTCTTCCCTTACAAAGTTAGTGTCATCCATGAACTCAAGGCACAAGACATTGAAAAGCGAGTAATTTTCTGTCGTTGGTTTCAGCAGTTCACTGACATGAATGGAGAAAATATCTTGAATGATACATTCTTCAGTGATGAGGCATGGTTTCATTTATCTGGCTATACAAACACACAGAATTCGAGAACATGGGCAACTGAAAATCCCCATGAAACATTTGAGAAGCTGCTTCATGACCAAAAGATCGGTGTCTGGCGTGCAGTATCCAGGAGTTGTATCATTGAGCCAATCTTCTTTGACAGCACCGTTAACTCTGATTGTTATATTAAGGACATTTTTGTTCCGTTTCTGAACAACTTACAGCATTGGAAAATCAAAAACATAGTTTCAACAAGATGGCGCCACTGCTCATACTGCACGAGCTACGTGGCAGCCGTCCGCAAGGTATTTGGTGAACGTGTTATTTCACGAGATTTATGGCCACCTCGCTCACCAGACTTGACGCCACCAGATTTTTACCTTTGGGGAAAATTGAAGGAACTTGTTTATGCTGACAATCCTTGTTCAATCAATGATCTTAAACCTAATATCAGACAAGTCATTGCCGATATCAGATGTGAGGAACTGCACCAAGTCTTCAGCAGCCTGCGTCTGAGAGTCGAGCTCTGTCTCCAAGAAGATGGCTCACATTTCCAGCAACTATTATGATTAGTTGGTCATAATACTGTAGCAAATATTCATAAAATATGCTTATGTTTATGGTGTATATTCCGCATTTTGATTCTCTGTCATTTATCTTTGATGAATAAATGTTATAGAATCTATATGGCTTGTATTCTATTCATTAATATGAGATATACCTTTGAAACTCCTGTACTAGTGACAACAACTGCAAATTGCTATAATCCTGGAGAGATCATCATCAAAACTTTGCATAAAGTATTGATATTGCTTGTTTCTAGTTAGCAGCTTGTCTTCAGATAAGAATCCCTTGATATAGGTATTGCTTTGCTTTGTATTGCATCATTATTTTGCACACAATGGCAAATCTGTTGTCATTCAGGCTTAGCATTTTTATTATTGTGTGTCTTTTGCACCCGCCTGATGCTTGAAACCAACAAGGTCGAAACCGGTCGCGGGCTACTGACACATTGAAGTAGATTGTTGTATTGAACAGTATGATGTTGTTGATTGTTTTTAAGCAATTTTTTTATTTATTTTAGTGTAATGTTGGAGGCAGTCCCTTATTGATAGGACATCGCTTGAAATTTGCTACCTAGCAACTATCTATACTTTGTTCTTACAAATATGAATGGGGTGAAGCTGGGGCAGCCGTCTGATCCAATATTTTAAACCTCAACATGAATGATGGAGACCTGCAAGTGTACTAACTAACTTAACTGTGTGTGCTACATTTCTGATTAGTTTGCTTTCGGTATGGCTTCGTTTATGTCGCGACCAAGCACTATGGGCCCAGCCAGAGGCTTTTGCTCACACAAATACGCCTACAACTACAAAAAAGTCCCAAGTAATATACCAAACTTTCAATAGCTTTACCTAAAAATACTGATCAATCATCTTGGATCCTTTCCACAGCTTTGATATGCTTTCAAGCACTTGCTGAAGTAAACGGATAAAAATTTAAGTTTAAAGACGCCTACGGTGAAAACAGGGCTCGATAAATCTGGAGATATGTAATGGTCACGCCCAACTTCTTATAATGTTGTTTAATACATTATGTTTTAAAAACGCTAGTTTTGTATCGGAACGAGATTTGGCTGCATCAAAAAAACAAACTTTTTATTGTTGTCTCCACAACTATTCATTGCGTAAAAGCGACTTATCTGGTTTAACCGATTACTGATGGGAGCCCTGCGAGCGACGCCGGCTAACAAGTTAAATAAAATGAAGATTGTAGAAATTGAAACCCTTGAAGCAGCTCCTTTTCATTATTGCAGCCTTTGATCTCCCATTAAAAAATTGACCACTGTTATCAATAGGCTCGCCTACTGTACAGCTGATGGCTTTTAAATTTTTTAAAAAGCAGCTACTGCTCTTCAGATTGGGCACCAGAAAATAAAATTTTATGGGGATAACTTCCATGCTTGGGGATTTTAAATAGTGTCAGTCAAGTTGTGTTTACACCCGGCCTGACAAATCTTATTCCTCTGATCTGATCTACTCTGGCTTTGTAATAAATAACGGCTACACATTCACAGATCAACAAAAGACAGAAATAGTTGCTTCAATTTTGCAAAAACCAGAACGCTGAACGAAATTTAACAAAGCATAAAAATGAATTAATACACAAAACAGAGTTTTTCTATTAGCATACATTGTATCTAATTTTCAAGCTGCTCTTTGATGCCAAATTTGTTAATACGAAAACTTTCTGAGAAAGCATAAGTCCTGTCCTTGATTGCTACTAGGAGTGGAAAACAAGGTTATAACACGGAAAGTTGGCTGGTAAAACGTTTTCAAATGTTATTGATTGGCTAGGGGCATTGTGATTGATTTGAAAAGTTTATATAGATTACAGGATATGCACAACATGTTAATTTATTATAGAAATGATGTGCAGAACCTCTGAAGC
Organism: Trididemnum clinides; assembly: GCA_963675345.1. NCBI lineage: Eukaryota > Metazoa > Chordata > Ascidiacea > Aplousobranchia > Didemnidae > Trididemnum > Trididemnum clinides. The sequence continues at coordinate 23,085,891 of OY776284.1, read as the reverse complement.
TGTATGTGACGTCATAATGCAATAAGTTTGTATAGAATTTTCATATTTTTGCAATCGCTGCAAATGGCGCCAAATATGACCCTAATAACAATTGACCATCATCTAATTCTGTGACTTGAGAAGCACCAAATATTATCTCTCCGTTAGGATCGTGAACGGAACGAAGAATATCCCCATCACGGTTCATTTCAACTATTATGTTGTGTTTGTAACGAAGCACCAGAGCCATGGAAAACCTGAAAAAATCAAAGTTTTCCATTATTGAAGAGCACTTTACAGTAAAAATAGATTGGAATAAATATAAAATTTATTAACGGAACTGTGCAGTAATTCAATTTTCTCTACCACTATTGAAATGTTGCTGGAGAATCTATCACATATTGTTTTTTCAGTCAAATAAATCTTGAAACCTGCTTTATTTCGTAGGGCAGTTAATTTCCAATTTTTCTGCTAAGTTTTCAGATAATCTTGAAATAGCTAAAAAATAATAACAGTTAAAGAGCAATAAAAATTAGTTTTATGCTATATCATCTTCCCGCTGCCATAACCTACCAACAACATTTTTACACTACTCCATTTTCGAAATGTTTGAGTTGGTTGATTTATGATTTTGATTTATTGGTAGTTTCATGTATGAGTCGGTTGATTTCACTGATCATCTAAAGAGATTGTAAACACATCTTACCGAATCAACGTTTTCGGAAAAAAACCAGCGATGGCTTGTCGTAATGCTGGAGAGCGAACCAATAGCTTCACGAGAAGTGTAGGTGGGTTTGCTCCAGCGATCCAGTAAGTTCCCCGATGATTGCGTCGAATGTTGTCTGGCATCACTGCCATTTGAAAAAAAATGTAAACGTTCACAAAAAGGCTGAGAATCACTAATTTAAAGCAGGGTGCACATCGAAATCCATCGATACTAGATCCTGTTGCCAGAGTGGTAACGAGTCCAGCAATTGCGGAACTCAAATCAGAGTCCTTTGGAACCGTAACGCGAGTCTAGTACGAACTCCTTTCTTAGATGCACAAGTCCAGTTCTAGTTTAAGAAAGCTCTATTACTTTCGAACCCGAGTCCACGAAAGCTCAAATTTACAAAGCCTTCGTCTAAATGTACTTCGTTCCCGCATTGCATATAGGGCTACTAAGTAATAGCACGCAAAAATAACCTATAATGGCAATATTTGTATATAAATTGTTGACATGCTCGCAAATAATTAACTCTTTCAAAATAATAAAAAAGCGGCAATAAACAGACGGCTGAGGACTAAATACCCCAGATGCGCGTCTCATCAATTGCCCGCCGTCATCAACAACTACCATAACTGACCAAATGCCAAACATAATTAAAAGCAAAAATATGATGTGGACAAAGTAAAAAGCGGTCTTCTTAGATTTCACAAAACTTAAAACCAAATTAAAAAAGGTTGCTGAACTCTTCTACAAGGGACTAAAGGTTTTTTATATTTCACTTTGATGTAATTTTGCTTGACATCTGAATCTAATGTAACTCAGACCGGCATTTACTCTCGTGAATGGGGTTCAGCAAAAAGAAATTTTAAGTTAATGGCTCCAGTCATATTTTGACTGGAATCGAGTCACAAGTCGTTTTGAGGATTCGTGCCGAGCCCGGAACCCTGTAGTGAAACTAGCGTCGACTCCGAGTCCTTCTAAGATTGTTGGAAGTAAACTCGAATCATTACAGCTCTGCCTGTCGCTAAGGGAAAGAGGAGTAGTGCAAAATTTGTGAGAATGATTGCCACCATTATACCCAACTTTCACTTTATCATGACCCTAAATCAAACATGTAGTTTGTAGGTTAGACGCCCCCTCAAATCCGATATACATTTAGATAGTCAACCGGCAATAATAAAAACATTGAAATACTTTTTTAAAGATGTGCCATAGTTTCACGTGCTTAAGCCAAAACTGAACACTTTCTTGCTTTACAATTTGAGAAATTATTACTTTTTTAATTACTTTGACTCCTAGATTGATGCTTGGTAACACAATTTGATCAAACGCAGGCACTTAGCAGTTAATAATCAAAAGTAGACATTTAATCAAAAGTAGGCACTTAAGCACTTAGCACCAAAAACTAATCTTCTGGAACTTAAACTTAATCTGTAGTGACAATAACTTACTAATTGACATATTCTTTTAAGAGCGCTGAAGATTGTTCTTCCAAAAATTACTATGTCCCTTTTCATCGTGCGCCCCAATTTACCCACCATTTTCATTTTCTTGCGCTATGTTGAAACTGAGTAAGAACCGTCAACTCCTCAAGAAATTAAAGTAAGGTTTGTTGTGCCGTTTTTGAGTTGAAGATCTTTTTTGAAAGAGCATTTTAGTGCCCGTTTCCAGTTTATCTTTCTTGGAGATTAACTTTTATAAGCGAGTTTTGTGTCTTTTTGCGAGTTATAAGATCTGAAAACTCTTTTTATTTTTACGATCAACTTTTTGAAAGCAAATTTTGCGCCCTTTTTGCTTGAAGAAACAGGATCACTACAGAAAAACTATTGGAAGATTGAAAAATTTTGGTTTTGATTTAATAGCGGGCCCCCTATATCAAACCCGGTCAGGACCCAAAGGTGCCCCTTAAATCCTTCCGAACGCTACTGTAAGTGAAGCATGAGAACAAAGCATATCTAACTAGAAACTGCAAATACAGTAGTGCTATCTACATTTCCGATTATGCAGGGAGTTCCACAATTCTTTAACGTCTAGAAATCTGTTATAAAACAAGAAGTAGATTACATAAAATTAAACTATGAAGCATTTTGGACAAAAATATTTTGTAATTATAAAATAATGCATCAAAAAAACGTATTCGACGCAAACTAATGTCATTGCCAAGGCTCTACTACATTGAAATGATGAATTACTAGCAGATTTACCCGTCGTTAATCGGGTAAAATGTAAAGACTGATTAAATTTTTACATTGAATAACCATATTTGAACTCCTTCGATCCCGCGCGGGTATAACTACCGGCAAGCGATCTTTATGCATTCGCTCCCGCGACGGTATATATACCGGCAATAATAGAAATGTCGGACATGCGCGCAATTGTTTGCGTACATCTCGTTCAAGCAAAAACGTTTATATATAAACCTTTCTAACATTCTGTTTGTGGTTTGTAATTGAATTTTTTTTTGAATATAGGTTGAATAAATATAAGCTCGTAGCCCCCCATAGACGATTCTGATCGAAATCAAAATACCGTACTTGGCTTCCCTGGAAAAAGTTATATAAGATTCTTATGTTTGTTTGTATCTAAATGTCTCCAGTTTTATTTCTATAGCGGACAGACAGACACACTTTGAGTTTTATATATATAGATAAAAAGATTTTACACTTACATGAGCTTTTGCGCTTACAAAATCATGACAATATAAAACCAGTTTATACATCCACACACTAGCTGATGCGTGTGAATCTCCTTGTGAGAGCAAAGTAGTGCTCGACCGATATATTTGCCAGTCGATATATGTCGGCCGATATATCCTATGGGCTATTTTTCACCGATCGGGCAGCGAAAGCACGCTCGAATGCTATCACGCATGCATTTAAACAAACCCCAGTCGCTCAAAGAGCTGTAATGACTGCACAAGTGCATTTGCACTCACGCACTACTTTGGCGTGGTGTACTTCTAAGCACGTGGTAGCGCACAATGCATTTTTGCCCGCAGCACGTGACTACGATCTAGATCGGCTTACTGTGTAAACGTTGGATAAAAATGCACTTTAAAAATTAACGAATACCTTTTACTCCTTTGCGCTTAGCTATTTTTCATCATTTAAAAGCAATTAAAACGTTAAATATTGTTTTAGATGGATAGCTCAAGCAGTTCTAGTTCGGTGACTAATAGTAGTAGGAATAAAGTTTGGGAGTTTTTTGTGTCTCAGATGATGTAAAGTTGTTTGCAAATTATGCAAAGCTATTATCAATGAAGGTTTGCTTTTAAGAAAGAAAAAAAAAATATATCAAATCTTTGGAGCCGTCTTTGAAATAAACATCAAAAGGAATACAAACAGACTTATACGCAAAAACTTTCTGAAAAGCGTGTACATGATCAAATGAACCAAAAAACTTTGGTGGAACTACTTGATAAGGTGAAGAAATGGAAAGGTGATGATCCTTGAGAAAAAGCTATTAACAAATTGGTTGGAAGGTTCACACCGACATAAACCACAAACATTATATAGAAAACAATTTAGTGTGTATTGCAAACAGTGTACCCAACCCAATTTGACGAGACCATCCCTGGACGCGTTTCGTCCTCTTGGACTCCTCAGCAGGGCCTGTCCCGTCCCACAAACCAAACCCTTCATTTGCAATAACATAAACTCGTTTTCTCCATATGCAATAGCAAACATGCGTCGGCTAAAAGCGGCGCAAGCATGTTTATGGGTTCACCATCTGTCATGAAACGGTCACCAACGGTCGAGCTCCAGTGCAAAGTATGCTGAATTAGCTATATCGTGGAAAATAAATTACTTCCACCATTTAGATTAAATATGTAGTTAAATGCAAGTTTAGTGCCATTACGGATATTTTGTCCAGGAAGAAAGAACACACGGTTTTCACGAGCATGGAGATTTTCAAACAAAGCTGAGACACTATTCTATTTGATATTTCAGTCAACCGCTGTAAGGCTCAGGGTTCTCACTACAGCTGAATGAGTATAGGTTTGCAAATTTGTTTAGTTAACTTGCTTGCAAAAACTGTTATTTTTCAATAAAACTCGATTGTTTGTAATTACTGTATCTTTTTTGATATGTATCGTAGGGAATAGTTGACGGCACAAAATTTGTACCGGAGGTATTGAGAAAAAACGTTGAAATCCACTCTCCTAACATTTTTTAGCATCCAACATTGTAAGGTATTACAGAGCTATGAATGTGAAAACTTCACATCTCATAGGATCGACAATATTTATGAACTTCTATTCCACCAAGCCTGGAAAGTCTCAAGCAATACAAATACTTACTTGGCATCGGAATAACATTGAGAGTTTTGCCTGATCCAATGTCGATCCAGGCAATCCGCATACGTGCTATTTCTGAAACCACAAGTTTCTTCTCATCAGAACTGAGTTGAATGCCGTTTGCAAAACACAAGTCGCGAGCTATCTCTTTTACTTCTTTTGTTTTAAACTCGTATCGAATTATTCTCCCAGTGCAGGTGCCTGAAATCAGAAACCAAATGAAGAAAAGCAGTAGTTTTAGATTTTGTTGCCTGAAAATTACCTGCGGTAACTAATATATTAATTTAAAACTGCAATTGTGTGACAATTTTTAACCAACGTAAGAGACTTACATAAAACATCTTTAAGCGTCTGCGTGGAACCATTGATAAAAAGATGAACAAATTACTTCTTCATTTTATATGGTTTAATCCCAATTCTTCTCTTAATAATAATATGATCAAAACTATCATATATTACAATTAATAAAAAATTTGAGTCAATCTACAGATGCTAAGGAGCCGAAGAAGTGGTTCCGAACCTGCAATCCGCGGACCCCTTGGGAGCCCGTGAAAAGGTTTCAGGGGGTCAGTGATTATTTTGATAAAGCTAAAAACAATTGATTTACTTGATGATTTTGTACAATTTTGATGAACCTTTTTCAGGGTTTGTACAATTAGCTTTGTGGTAAGTACGGCAGTGATAGCATTAGCATCACGCAATTATCGTATTTATTTTGATGCGTGACATCAAAATATTGCAGTTATCAGCAAAAACCGGGTTATTAAGTTTATATTCTATAGCAGTAAAAAAATTTTGACGCTCACAGCCTACAATAGTAAAATGCTTTATTGATTAAAATAACTTTTGATTTATCAACGTAGCTTGCTACAACAACATTGTGGATAGGGATGCTTTAACTCTTCGCCACAGTTACATAATTAATTTTCTGAAGACAAAACAACGTAGAAATGCCAGAGTCCGTGCAGCCAATGATACGAAACCAAAATTTTTTTGAGAAAAATTGTCTACAAATTTTGTCAATTTGAATATGAAAGTTTGACCAAATTTTGATATTTATCTTATTTCTATAATATTCAGATAAACTTTGCATACCAAACCGCACGGAACGACTTTGGCTGGAATTTTATAAAGTTGGTTGAGGCATAGTCAATGAAATTCAAAGTTTGGAAAACTATCGTAAAAAAGATACTCCAGCCATACTCGGCAGATAGACACTTCACTATTTTCCTCAAAAATTGTTAAACATAAGGATCCGATCAAAAACATTTGGGAGAGAGGGCAAAACTTCTGTAACCCTTTTGGCTCTGGCGAAGGGGCAGGCTATGTGATCGCGACTGCCAGATTGGAAAATCTTAATGTGCTGCTCGATTGCTGCTGAAAGAGAAACATTACCGACTCACCGTCCAGCAAACCAATATCTGCAACGGTCTTCATGGGATAAATGCTTGATGAATCAGTGAAGTAAGCAAACCTTTCGTCATTAGTCACGTCCACGTCGTTCGGAAACTTCAGTCTTGGCGAAACGTCACTTGGCTTTACCAAAACAGTAACAACTTTTGTTTTTAAATCAACTTTGTAAAATCCATAAACACTGTCAATTATGTAAGCAGTATTTCCACGAATGCGGATGCCTGAAATAGTACGTAGATACAGGATAAAGCAAATTACACCCACTAGCCTATTATCTCTATATTTTCTTCGGCTAAGAAAATCAAAACAAAGTTTAATACATCGCTATGTGTCTAATCGGTTAATTTTAAAATTGCCAACTTAAAAGTTCATGTTTCTATGTAAAAAAATAGCTTGATTGAAGACTAATTCAGTGGTTCCCACCTAGTATAAACTCCGACCCACCAATCCTAAACATAAAATCAAACCATGCCCTGAACAAGTTGATCTCTAAAGGAAATTGTTATCGAAGTAAAATAATGTGAACAAAAATGGGCCTCAACTCAAGTTGATCTCCAAAAAAAATCACCATGCCAAAAATGGAAGAAAAATGACTACATAAAATAAGAATGTGAGCTTATGACGCCCTATTATTCTCAAAACGACATAACATGGCGTCGCGATGTCGCATTTAGAAACTTTTGCACTATTTAAATTACCCATAGCTCTTCCATGAACGCTCCCATCAGTGGTTTCTGCTCCTTCAATTACTCCACTTGTGATGTTTTCGATCTCTCCTAAGCCAAACCCCTTGTTTATTGATTTGTAAACACAAACAATTCTTCCGTCTTCGAGCCCAGCATAAAGATTTCCTTGTTCATCGACATCAACAGACTCTGGTGCTTTGAGATTCGGAATTCTAAAAATTTCGATCAAGAAATAATATAATTTTCTTTAAACAAACTCGTACACATGTGGCAAAATGCTGAACAGCGAACTCATAATTTTGCGGTACGCTCAAGTTCGAGTTTTTGTCTACTTTCGAATTAAACTCAAAAACGAATTCACAAGTACAATATCAGTTGAATACATTTCAAGCTTAAGTTGAGCGCAATGCTCAATTTTCCAAAAATCTTACTTCAAACCAAACGTTTTAACTAATAGTTGAAAAAGGAAGTTTACCTACTTACAACAAGACATGTTAAGTAAACAGTCCAGAGATCATTCCCTAATCTTTTGGCTAATTGTTTTCTGTTGCTTGGTTGGAGTATTCTTAGTACACTCTATTGTATTCCGTAAAATTTTTTCTAACGCAAACACGTCAAAAATGTGAACTTCGTACCCCTTGATATCTAATAACAAATCTTCAAGGATTACCAGGAAGATACCCCTCGTTGAAAACCTGCAGTTTAGTATGACTGTAAGTACTTTTAAAGTGTTGCTTTCACCCGTGTCACCACCTTGTATCTACGTAGCATGGCAAAAAGAGACCCGAGCCGATGTACCTTCTCAACTAGGAAACCTATGTAATTCCTCCACTTGTTGAAACACAACAACTGAATTCCTTGCTGCATCGAGACAAAGTCTTGAAGACCATGTGGGCACTAAGCTTACAGTTTGAAGGCCCGAATTGATGTAGACATACACTGCAGTCCACAAACCACTATTCCACGCAATACCAAATGCCATGCGGTCACCTTGAGAAAAAGCAAGGAGGTGTGCCCAATAGACAAGTTACGACAGATCATAGCTACCGGTATATTTTGCAGTATGTGAAGTGGGCCTAGTTGTCCTGGCCTTCTCTTATTGTAGGAAAGTCTCAGAGATGAAAAGACCCAATCGTCACTGATGGATGTATTTGAGGGGTGTGCTAACTTTTCACCACCCTAAACAATTCTTGCACAGGTGTATTTTCACTCAGTTGCACGAGCGAAGAAGCCATTGTTTCTTAGGTTATCACTAGCAAGTCATTAAGCAAACAAGACAACTTTTTCTTTGATAGAACCAATAGCATATAATTTGTAATTTCTATTAATCACCAATCACATTATGATAGATTAATCTTCAAAAGTGTGGTGAGGTGAAAACGCAGTTCCTGTTGGTATTGGCGAACTATATGGTCTTATTCACATTTCATAAGTTGAATAAAAAAATACAGCTTCGGCGTTTAATTTTTCATTCCAGGACTCACTAGTTTTGCCAGTAGTGCACCCACACATGTTTAGCACTACGACCCTTGACTATCATTTTAAAGTATTCACACAACACTTGTCGTTGCAATATCTAAATTAAAAGACTTATATCAAATAAAAACTAACTTTATTCCACTAGTAAGCTTGTTATCGGGAGCAAATACTCCAGTTAAAGGGGTATCTTCCATATCATCCATTGGCAAAGCAACAATTGGCGAGAAATAGTAACCTGCTAATAATCCAATAACCAAGCTCAGAATTATCATAAGAATAGCGTTGAAACAGCCACAAAACCAATTGTTAGATTTCCCAACAGCTTTTTCAGATTTAGCTGATCTTTTATTGTCTTCCGACTTTTGCTCAGCTGCTACTTTCTTCCTTCTTCTTGCATCCATCGAAATATCCAAAAAATACAAGAAATTAATAATTAAAATCAAAAAATTTTTCTGAAAAGACCTAATTTTTATGAGCAATTTCCAAGTTTCAGACATGCTTTTCACTACCAGTATTTCACTTAACGTACAGTTCACATAGATTTCAATAAAGGCACCAATTGAAGAAGAAATGTCGCTTTTCACGAACGATTACCGCTCCCACAAGTAGTAATTAACCTTCTATCCAGGGTCAGCAGGGTGGGTTGCCGTAGCTTTTCCTCAATGACGCAAAAGCATGGAAGCAATGCCAATCGTTACAACAAACGTTAAAGCTCATCCACCTCAAGCTTTTCTTGCAACGACAATGCTCAAGAGTTGAACATCAACGAAATATTTTCTTCTAAAAGCTTTTTGAAAAGAACCACCAGGCCGGTATCAGACGCAGGTACTTCAATAACAGTTTTTATGGATTCAATCTTTGTTCAGCAGTGAACATTGTGTTTTCGCTGTGCACTTCAACAATTTGTGATACAAGAATAGTGAATTGGACCTTATGCTGACTGGTCGTGTACCTTGCATTCTAGTGCCATCAACACGTGCAAAGTCAAGCGATCGAAGAATTGATGGTTTTATCGCTTAAATGTGTGCACATGCAAAACTTTTTTCCTAATTTGCTGACAAGTGACAATAAATCATGGCCTAGGAAATGAACTCGATGAGATGTCAATACCACACCTGCGTTTCAAATTTATAACTACGCTAGCTGAAAACGTTTTTGAAGTGTCCCGACCCACCCTTAGGTATAAATTTTTTGCTGTGCACACTGATTTTGGTGCTAGTGGGTGGCCAAAAAAACATTTGAGGGAGAGAAAATTATCCGAAAATCTATACTATAAAGCAGACTTTTTGTGTGCGTGAGTGTGTTAGCTTTACCTCTTCTAATACTACCTGCCGTACGTGAATCGGAACATTTAAGCGTTCTTCCACAACTTCGAATTTATATGTCTATGCACATCATGCAATAAACGAATAAAATTTGTGAAATCGTTGGCTATTTCAATTGTTAGCTAGTCTAGTTCTTAAAGCCGTTGCTGGAAACAGGGCAAACAAGACGTAGCCAGGGATTTCACAAATGTTAGAAAAATATATAGCAGCTATGCGCAACCCCCATAGTGTTTTTTAATGCATTCCTTTACAAAAAATGGTGCTTTTGATTTTGTAACAGGAATTGGCTACGTCAAAACTGCATTACCAATTGAGTAAAGCCGAATGAATCGATATTTTAAACTCAAACATTACTGATTGGGTCCTGCCGACGAAGCCGGCTAGTTATTAATATTTTATGTAATGCATGGCCAAAATTTTCAATCCACGCTTTGTTTGTAAATTTTGCATCTTGAAGTTGCACGACACGGTTTTGACGAAAATGTATACTTTTTTTTATACAAATTAATTCAGTATATAATTGCTTTGATAAAATAGTTAAGGGAAAGTTAACTTAACCAAAACATTAGGCAAAAATCATAAAGAAAACAATATCTCCGTGGTCCGTGTGCAGTATGACAATTAAGTTTTAGCAATTTACATAAAAATATCTTTTTAATACTGGGATTGAATTAAAAAAATCTTGGTGGTAATCAGTGATGGATTCAATGGGGATACTGAGGAAGCATCTTCTAATGCCTTGCTAAGTCATGCATTAGTATATGAATCTATGTTGATAAGTTTGTAGTGGTTTAGTCACAAGCCGTACAACTAGCATAAATCCAGGGTAAACTTAGCCGGGATAGAAATACAGCCTCGTAAACGACTCTGTAAACGACTATTTGAAGAAATATACTTCATTGTTTAACTTTAAACCATTTCAGATTTTCTGGTCTATACGTTTGTACGCATCCCCATCACATACAGATCGTAAATAAGCATACAAACCTTTCTATGCAAGCAGCCTTTTAAATAAATTTTGTTTTATTTAGAAGCAACAAATAACTGTCGTCATTCCCTGTCGTCCAATTTTGCTTTTTAGTTATATTTATTTTTTTTAAATCCCATAAGTTTTCAAATTTCCTTGCGTGCTTATATTCTCCAACCCTCATCATCAGTCTTTGGCCATTTGTTTTTATTTATTTGATCAATTAGATAACGTCATGCAAGGTTAGTTAATGGTTTGAAGGTTCACACCGACATAAACCACAAACATTATATTGAAAACAATTTACGTAATACAAACAATGTATCCAACCCAATTTGACGAGACCATCCCTGGACGCACTTCGTCCTCTTGGTCTCCTCAGCAGGACACATCAGACTCCTTTATTTGATTAGCTTGAAAATTGTAAAATCTTCATAATTGCGTAAATCTTCTCTTCCCATCCCCTCTAATTAGATCGTAACTTTTTCCACGCATTCCTCTTCTAAGACACCGCAAGTTCGTATGCATTCACCTTCCTTTAAGAAGCCAAGAGCACATAGAGTAATATGCGTTAAAATCAGTCAAAATCTAACTCTGCCAATCAATGTCAATTTTTCTTCAATTACATGGCCAACCCTGGCTATAGCCTACGGTCGATACTTTTCTGTTCCATCGTAATGAGTGTAAACTGAAAATAATTTAAATCTTTGTGGATAGGTATCTTTAATCCGGTTTACTTGTAGAATAATCGTAGTCTTCTAGAATCTAGATTACAACTTTCTTGAAAATGAACAAGTTAGATGAAAACGGGCCTATTCACTTTTGCTTGTTTATCAGAAAAACTACAGTCGAGAAAGTAAAGATTTCAGACAAGTAAACAGCGTATTTGGTGGATTAATAACAGATGCTGACAAGGATGTTTCAACTTAGTCGACCTCTTTTCATGGTTTCCCCGCCAAAGAAAATCGACAATATTAAGCATAGATTTTGATATACGTGACTAGGGTAGTTACAAATAGTTCATTCTGTCTCTCACCGCTAGTCGGCTGGGCAGGACAAGTTATATTAACTACGTACTTCCTATATTTTCTGTTTTGCTGACAAAAATCATAGTACTGTATCGCTAATTTTCTTTACGAAGATCGATCGCAAATCGAGGCAACTAATATTACTGAGTTTAATCTATTTTTCGGCCTCAAAGCAAAGTAATAAAAAGGTGCGCTACCCGATGCAGTTTTTAAAATAGTTAATTTTCCTGTTAATTTGCGTAAAAATAATTTGGGGTACACATATCTGCTACATTTCAGCAAGGCATTCATTAATGTAGTTTTGCTAACTATTACAAAAGTTCAAGCCTACCCTTAACAATGCAATAATAGCTTTCATAGCACTTATTACAATGTGCAAACAAATTCATCCCCCCACCAAAAGTTTTTGAATCCACCACTGCGGGCCATGATCCCATTCCCTAACTATGCCTACGCGTAATGTTTAATCCATTCCTCGTTGTCTGACCAGGTTAGGGTCTAAAGGTCTGGTTTCAAAATTCGAAAAGATTTGCCATTTCTTGTCCGCAAATAGTGTGCATCGACGCAGCATAAACTACTTCCAGAGACGTAGCAGCCGCCCCCCAAACCCCCCAATTGGGGGGGCCCAGGCCAACTTTGGGGGCCCAAGTTAGTCTGAAATTGCTTTTTGGCTACGTGACTATTTTCAGTTCAGCAGACTTGTTTACAACCGATTTAAACTGTAGGAAGAAATTGGCTTGTGACATCATAAGTGAATGCAACGTCATTTTATCTCGCAGAATCTAGAATATTTCGATTGATTTTCTGGTAGAATCTTGAATATTCGATTGACGTAACAATGCCGTTGTTACGCAACAATCATAGAATGGTCTGGAATTCTGTTTGGCTATAAATACCGGGACAATATATATATATACAATGCAGAGTGCAGATAAAGTATTTTATTGACATTGTATAGAATGAAACGTTCAAAAAGTGGTGCTCAAAAGAGAAAAGAAGCAGCCACTGCTCGAGATGCTGTAGCGAAATTGCCCAAGATGACAGACATTTTCAAGATTACTGAGCAGAGTAGACCTGGCACTAGTACCGAGAGGGATGAAGAAAACTATAGTGTACAAGAAAAAGAAGACTATGACGATCAGCATCAGAGTGATTGTGAATTTCCAGAAAATGTAAGTTGTGATTTACCTGCCAATACGCAACCTTCAATATCAAAAATATCTGAATCTCAATTTACCCCTATCCCTGATGATCCATGTAAATGGCCTGAAAGTATTTCTGATGCTCAACGATGTGATATAGTAAAGCGTGGACCACATCAACTAATAATGAATTTTCCATATAATAACACAACTCCAAGGCGACGTTTTTCCTCCAACCATTATAAACGTGTGTTACCTAATGGTGAAAGTGTTTCACGGTCGTGGCTAGTTTATTCTGGGGAATCAGATCAAGTTTTTTGCTTTTGTTGTAAGCTATTTGGAAAAACACTAAGCCCCTTTTGTAGTGGTATAAATACATGGGAGGGTTTTTCGAAAAAACTGAAAGACCATGAAAACGGCATTTCCCACCAAGAATGCTGCAGTCAATGGATGTTGCTAGCTGAAGGGATAAGAAATTCATCCACTATCGACAAACGCGAGATGAATATTTTTTCAATGAAAGACGTTTTTGGAGAAATGTTTTAGAGAGACTTATCGACATTGCCTTGTTTCTATCGGAAAGGAATCTTGCTTTTAGAGGATCTGAAGAAGTCTTAGGATCTCCTCACAATGGAAATTTACTGGGTATATTTGAGCTTTTGGCAAGAAGAGATCCGATCCTAAAAGAGCTTCAAGACAGAATCAAGAATAAAAACACTAAAGATCACTATTTGAGTCCTACCATACAAAATGAACTAATTGAATTGCTAGCGACAGAAGTTGAAAAAGAAAATTTACAGCAATTGAAATTGGCAAAATATTTTTCTATAATTTTGGACTGCACTCCAGATATGTCACATCATGAACAAATGTCTGTCATTCTCCGTTATGTACTATGTAATGAAGAAGCTGCTGTTGCTAAAGAAACATTTTTTGGCTACTTGAGAATAAGTGACAGTACTGGGAAAGGCTTGTTGGACGCTTTCTTAGAAAAAGCGACCGAACTGCAACTCGAATTGTCTGATTGTCGAGGTCAGTCATATGATAATGGTGCTAACATGAAAGGAAAACATTCTGGGGTCCAAGCAAGAATGCTAGACATCAATCCCAAAGCTGTTTACGTGTCCTGTGCAAACCATACCCTTAACTTAGTTGTTGTTGACAGTGCTAATTCATCGACGGAAGCATTGACATTTTTTGGAGTACTTACAAGGTTGTATGTGCTGTTTTCTTCCTCTGCTCAGCGTTGGGAAATTTTGAAGAAACATGTGGAGCTGTCCATAAAGTCACAATCTGATACTCGTTGGGAAAGCAGAATTAAATGCATCAAACCTCTTCGATACAATTTAAAAGAGGTGTTGCTGGCACTGAAAGACTTGGAAGCCATTTCCATAGAAAGAAAAGATGGAAGAGCTGCCTCAGAAACAAAATCGTTGATAGCTCATTTATCAAAATGGAGTTTTCTTTTGTCGGTGTTTATTTGGTATGATATCCTATTCCAAGTCAATAAAGCAAGCAAGATTCTTCAATCGTATGGAGTCTCCTCCCTTCATACAATGGAAACGGAAATCCAGGCAACTGAAAAGTTTTTGCAAAACTATCGCACAACGGGCTATGACAGTGCCGCAACATCTGCTGTTGAAATAGCACAGGAATTGGATATTGATCCTTCTTTTCCTCCGTCAAGAAGTGGAAAGAAAAGAAGATTGTTTGATTACCAAGGTGAAGAGGAACAACGAGCTACTCCTGAACTGAAATTTAAAAGCAACTTTTTCTATCCATTAGTAGACCAGGCTATTATGTCAATAAAGGAGCGCTTTAATTTGTTACGTGAGGTTTCTTCCGCCTTTTCGTTTTTGTACACACGAGACAAACTTTTGCTTGTGCAAGAAGAAAATGCTCTTCTTACTTGCTGTAAAGAGTTCCAAAAAAAGTTCGGTGACATTGATTCTGATGAAATGAGCGCTGAGCTACAGCGGTTTGTTTTAATTTTACAAAAAAAACGCAATCTCAATACGGCTCAAGACTTTCTAAACTAAAGACTCATTTATTTGAATTGTATCCGAATGTGTACATCGCACTTCGAATCTTACTAACTTGCCCCGTGACTGTTGCCAGCGCTGAAAGAAGCTTCAGCAAATTGAAACTGATCAAAACTTTTAATAGAACGTTTATGACAGACAGTAGACTATCTTCATTAGCCATGTTGTCAATCGAAAATGACTGCGCCCGATCTCTTGATTATGACAATGTCATAACAGCATTTGCGAACAAAAAGGTTCGCTCCAGACTATTTAAATGATACTGTGTTTTTATAACTTTTTCATGTTTTTCAGTGTCATTGCTTTCGTTTCGCAGTGTCTGCATACCGTAAATGTCCTACTGAACTCTGGCATCGGTGCCGAATTTTTTATGACTTGCACCTTTGGTATCGGCATGCTTTATTCTGACATTAGCCTGTTTACTTATGTACAAATTGTGGTGTATTTTCTTAATGCAGCTTTTCAATTTTACACCTCTAAAGTGATATGACCTGTGCGCAGGGGCTCTTGCGCTTACTTTGGGGGGGCCCGAAGTTGGAGTGCTACGGGACTGACTACTTCGTTAGGGAAACGAGTTCGACCTAGCATAGTTGCCCTTGGACCGTAAAATGTCACCGGTTAGCAGCAGCAAACATGCAACGCTTCACAGTCCAACGCTAAAATTAACTAATTTGATCGCTTTTGCCATAAGCTAGCAGTTAGCTTGTGGCAAAAGCTGCAGCCATCAGCAGACATAGATAAGGAAGAGGGAAAGAGAAATATGAACAAGCTGTTTGCCCATTCACAAATTGCAATGCCTTAGTGTCTTAGAATTTTAATTTTCCAAAGTATTGAAAACTGAAAAATATCTAGTGCTCAAAAACCTTTTTGTGGAAACACCCTAGAAATCAGAAAAAACTGAGATTTTTTTAAATTTTGTAATAGCCTACCACTGCCCAAAATAAATCTTTGCAAAGTTTTATAAAACATCTCTTATTCTCTCTGCCGAATCAAAACACACTTGAGCAAGCGACTTGGTTCTAGTTACATGGATGTAACAGGGCTGGAAAAAAAACGAAAAGTTACACTTTAGAGAGACATATCGGCAGGCCTACGAGCCAAATTGAAGAATTTCGGTCCTTCAATCAGAACTTCATCCATCTCTTCAGCTATTCTGTCTGCAGCAGTATCAAGTGTGCCTATTTCAGCCTCACTCTTGTTTTGAAACTGATTTTCTGCTTGTGATCGTGCTCTTTATCGACCAAATATTTGAGTTAAACACTGAAAAGCAAAAAGCTCTGAGCCTATTAATTGCGCTGTAGCATTACTCTTCCACCTATATTGCGCGCATGAACTTCAGTCAGAGCAGCTGAGCTTAAAACGCATCTAACTGTAGACTACCAACTAAGCTAAGTCGAACTAACTTCTTGCCTGCCGTCTATTGTTGCTTTGAAATGTGATTATGCGGTGCCAACATAAGTACGAGGTAAAAATTTTGCTGAGTTTAGGACAAATCATGCAGCAACAAAAACGTTTTTCCTTTGAAAAAGCAAATCATACAGCAGCAAAAACGTTTTTCCTATTAACTCTTACGCTCCCGCGAAAACAGCGAAAAAAAATGTCCGCAAGGTTGCAGTGCGAAAAACTGTCATAATCCATCATAATTAATCATAATTATGTACCTCAAGTTTGTTTGTAAATCATTACTCAGCTGTTTACTTCTACATTAAGTGTTATATATCATTGAGATCTACATTTCTTGAGGATTTCAAATAGAAAAAAAATTTTTTTTGAATATGCAAATTTTATGCAAAGTAACCCCCCCAACTAGGGGGGTTGTCTTCAAAATTAAAGAGGTACCCTCACCTCAAAGATCACTACAGATTTTATTTTCTACCAATTTTTTTAGAAATGGTCGCAAGATAATGCTAAGGAAATAAGCTTTTAAGGTACATCAATCAAAACTTACCTAAAAGCCTAGGTTTTCTACAATTTGCAGATTTCTGAGGCACATGACCTTTTTTTGACCCGTACCGACCGGTACCATAATTTGGTAGTCAAATTTAGTACCTAAAATATGATCAGTCATTATCTGCTAGAGGTTAGCCTAAACCATGTAACATTATGCATTTTTGAACAGGCAATTTCTTCAAGATTCAGAAAATATGAAGTTTAAATAGAATATGCTGTTGTAGCATTAGGTCAAAGACCTATGCTACTTATCGTGTTATTGTAGTATTGTGACGTCACAATAGACTGGATCACGTGATGTTCCAGCCAACATGTGACGGCAGAAGAAAGCATGAAGTAGTAGAATAAGAAGGTGTCAGTATATTGTAACTGTTTTTAGACATTAAGTCATTTTGAATAGCAATAATTCTCTTTGGATATTTCTCAAGACGCTTCGCTGTGAAGAAATCAATTCGGCCACAACTGGACAGGGAGGTGAGAGAACTTTTATATACATGTAGCGCGAATGCTTCTCTGGCAACAGTTATCTCTGACCAGAAGCAATCAAGGACCAACCAACCCGCTACACTGTCACTGACAATGAAACAGCCGTTTGTTTACACCCTTCCCATTTCTTGAGAAACAAGGGGGATACAGCAAACTTTGATTTAGAGAAGCCAAACTTCTGCTAGCTTTTAAACTTCTATTTCGCTTCTTGTCTCCTTAAAAACTTGATACAAAATGACAACTTTAGTAGCGAAATATTTGCAATTTATTTTATCTATTTAAAGGGTGTAGTTTTTCTAAAAATTATAATTTAGTAAGGTAAGTCAAAATATTTTTGGGGATTTTGAACTGAAATGATGTACAGTATCCATTTTTGATCAGTAAATATCATATATTGCTCAGCCTAAACTATTTAAAGTTATATATTGCTGGAAAGCAAACTTCCTAAGCTTTCAAATGTAACCGGTATTTAGCAACATATATTTTTACGCACTAAATTTACTTTTATCTACTTAGCACTCAAATTTGTTTGGGGGGGTTTTGAGACCCCTAAAAATTTGAAAATTCAAAAGAGTAAAATTTATTATTATTGCTTGAAATTATGTCAAATGATGCCCCAAAAAAGTAGTTTTCAGACTGTGTTAATGATAAAGGGTTTGGTTTTGTAGTAAAGATGTAATCTCAATTTGATTTTAGTGTAGTTAGTATGTGCTGAGAATTTGGCAGGTTTTGTCGTCTACAACTGGGCTCTTGGTCTTTTTAACTATTTTTGGGTATAAAAATCCAAGAATTAGGGCACAAATTGGATCTTCCGATGTGTGAGGAAATAAGCGTAATCTTTTGAAAATTTTATGAAAATCGGATGAAAAATAAAGTCACAAATTGATTTTTTAGTAAACAAATTTTGTGACTCAATTTAAAAAAATTTGAGGTAAACACTGAAAACACGAGATCATCAGTTGATGATCGCGGGAGCGAAAGAGTTAAAAGACAAATCATGCAGCAATAAAACATTTTTTCCTTTCTAAGGTTAAATCATACAGCAGCGAAAACACGGTGAAGTGCGTTCTGTAAAATAGCGCTACTTGTAAAATAGTGCTTTGTGCAAAATATGTTCGGAAACTTTCGTGGTAACTTAAAAGCGGCAAGATTTCGTCAACAGCAAAAAAGCCTAAGTCTACCTATAAATAATCAGCACATGTACTGCAAACCAAACCTCGAAAGTTTCCGAACATATTTTACACGAAGCACTATTTTACAAGTAGCGTTATTTTTACATCACGCGCTTAACCGTGTTTTCGCTGCTGTGTAGTTAGTCTTTGAAAAGGAAAAACGTTTTTATTGTTGTATGATTTGTCTTTGGAAAGGAAAAACGTTTTCATTGCTGTATGATTTGTAAGCTTTGAAAAAAGGTGTTTGAGCCACAAGCTTTTCGTGACGCTCTCATCAGTGGCGGTATCACGTCAAAGTAAGATCTAGAGTGAGTAAGTGTTTTATGTGATTACGTTGGACGTTAGGCAATCAAGAAAAGCCAATGGTAGCGCTAGTATAGTATTGTAAAGCGCGCCAAAGAAAGATTTTGCAATAGCGAAATGCTGAGGAAAGCTCAGCAAGAGACCAGATAAGAACGCCGCGACTATCGAAAGAAAATCCAAATATTTGAGATAATGATTAATGTACATTAAACAATATTAACAAGCATTAAACTATGAACCACGAGTGACCCAATTGCGGCAACGTTACTGGTAATGACCTTTTTTTGGGGGGGGGGGGGAACCTTCAAACAACCGCACAATATGATGGATTGTACAAAGTAAAGCCAGGCCATCCATCACATTGACGAACATTGTGTATTCGTACTCCGATCTCTATCAATAGGTTCCGAAAAAAAGGAGATTTAAAAAAAGGATCTGCGAAGCAAAAAGATTGGGAAACCCTGGCTTGAAGGACAACAGTGTTGTAAGCGCTGGATTTGTAGTTGAACCGGCCCGTCACCATCCCAGCCAAAATATCTTACATTTTGTTTCTTAAATACTTCGCTCACAAGAGGTATTACGAGCACACACTAACGTCCACAACATGGAGAGTGTATGGAGCAAAAGACAGAAAAGTAGGTAGTTGGTAAATTAATTATGGCACATGCATCAAACCACGTTAAGCGTATCTAGCTCTAGTTATTGCAACATCTATAGACTGATGCGAAGATGTCCTAAGCATGTAGTCGATGCAAAGCATCCAAGTAAGAAAAGATTATAGCGAGTCAAGTATACGGTGTCGAATTATACAAGGTCAAGGCTAGCATAAAGTAACAATATCAAATGCACGAACTATGCATTGTTCATCGGTTCAGCTAAAAAAACAAGTGGCGCTGGGAGAATTAGGCTACACTGATCAGTTTGCCACTCGCAATGCGTCGGTTATAAAACATACGCTATCGTTTACTTCGCTTCTCTAGTACAATAAAAAGTGTTTCTCCAACTTTTTTTTTACCAAGAACACACTAAGAAAAATAATAAAATTTTGCAACACATCTGATGAAATTTGAAGGTTATTTTTATTGATGAATGCAGATAAAACTATCAGTCATGGTCAATAAATAAGCACACGTAAATATAAACTTACTTTAATTACAACATAGCTACTTACAGTAGCTACATCTAACCAAGGCTCACGCCCCGTGACAAACAGCTACAGTTCTGCAACGAGTTAATCAAACCAATAAGTGGCAATATTTGAACATAAAAGCTTTTAAGCTAATTCTCATTACGAGCGCACCTAATAACATCAATCTGAATCAGAGCAGTGTTGCCGACTGCAAAATAACAAAAGCATAGGCATTCGCTGGGTGGGGCAGAGTGGGACTCTTGTCCTACCCCCCCTAGCATTTGGTAGTATGGTCATTCCATGACAAATAACCACAAAAAAATTTTTTGACCACTACCTCTCTGATTTTAATAAAAATTAGTGCATGAGGTTATCTAATAACCAAAACTTACTGGTAAAAACGTTAGGTTTCTACGACTAATAATTTTTGAGTTATGGGGGGTGAAGTTTTGGGAGAAACAAAAACCCCTTTTCAAAAAATGCATTTATCTTCCTCAAAATACGTTTGAAATACAACATGTTAGATATGATTGGAATCAGAAAAGAACAAGGAATTCAAATATAGCATCAAAAATCTTGTAAATATTAGCATGAAAAGTTATTAATTTAAAAAAAATCTTTCTCTCTCAACACTCCCCAAGGATTTTGGAAATCCTCCAAAAACTTCTTTCAAAACAACTTTTGATCCATAAGACATAAAAATATGCAATAAAAACAATGGGCATAGACCATTTATTATGCTTAACGCTCAATACAAATGATCCGCTAAAGCAATTTTTAAGACAAATATTTCCAAAAATTTAATTATAATGTGAAGAATTTTTTTGTATACCTAAATTTCAACCTTGAAAATGTTCTCTATTGAAAAAAAAAGATAATCAACTCAAATTTTACAAAATAATTAATAATAATCAGTGCTTAATATTTGAAACAATAATAAAATTATCAGGGATATCTAGAGCATTGAGATTGGTAACTCCATTTGGTAGCTGTCATTAGAAAGGTCACTTTCTCAATTTCTACAAAAGTAAAATATTATTACTAAATTGCTAATTTTGTCTTGGTTATGAAGTACTTGAGTTGTTATAGAAAAAAATCAAGTATTGCGGTACCAAAGATTTTGTTTCAAAATTCAACCGCATTAGCAAACAGATAAAAGTGGTAGCTGTTTTACACTTAAATTTGGTAAAAGAGTTGCAGCCGTGAAAAACATTGCGTACATTTTACGAATTTCAACAACACTTGTTACATAAATGTAGCCAAACATTGCTCAAGTCAAGTTCTTATGTTATTTGCTTGCTTAATGCCCATCCACATAGACTTATATCAAACAAAAACACAGCAGGGAGAAGAAGTAGAACAAACTATTTAAGTAAAACATTTGCACAATAAAATTTTACTTTTAAGTTGATTTTGAAGTGATCAAATTTTAATATCATAACATACGCTTGATTTTTGAGTATTTTTTGAAGAATTTTGTCTAAATTACCATCAATTAACTAACCAAGATACAGAAGGCTTCTAGATATGAAGAAACTGCACAGTGCATAGATAAAAAAAGAAAAGCGTAATTGATTTTAATTAATGAGGCAATAAATATTACAACAGCAAAATACTAGTCACGAAAAGCAATTTAAAAAAATGCCTTGGATGCTAGCGTATGAACTTTTATGAAACACTTAAGTTGGAGATCTTCCGAGTTTGTACAACTATTTAAACGTTTTAACTGGTTTTTAGCAAAACAATGAATGCACTTAGAAATATCAAAACGAAGTTGCAATCGGATGTCTTGAAAATTGCATTCTGTGCAGGATAGAGCAGTGCCATACAAACAAAACTTACACTTATAAGCTAAACAACCCAGCGCCTGGTATGCATAGCTTTTGAGTAAATCATATCACTGCATTGCCAGACTTAATCCACAGCTACAAGCTGTGGTTTATTTGTACTTTTGACCTTTCTTTAGATACTTCAAAAGTGAAGGAAACAGAGTTATCAATCCCATTGTTCTAGATATTCCTGGTATTTATAAAAACTCATTTTTAAACCCATGCACAAATGAAAATTGCAAAAAATATCATACCTAGACTGTTGAACATCGTTTAAAGTATTAGCTGAATGTGAAAGTGTACATAAATTACTGTAGCAAGTTAAATATTAGTTTGTCCATTTCACAATTGTTATTTTTTTTGCTTAAAGAAAATATTGGATCCTGTGAGTTCCTAATTTTAAAAATGGAGCAGCCAATATTTTCAAGAAATTTTTTTGTCCAAATGGCAAGAGTTTTCTATTTCGGAATAGCAATAACATTTATTATATCCTCTCGGATATAAAAATTTAACTTTAAAATCATCAATCTCTTCATTGTAAGAGCTGATAAATGTCATCATATTTACAAATGACATAGTCTCCAGATTTTGGGTGAAGCAAATCTTAACCACATCTTTTTTTGAATTCTTTTGTGTGATTCTTTCCTCTCATTCATCAGCATTTAATGTTTCATAGACTTTAACTCTACCATTGCCGGCTGGAATCGTTTTATGCAATTTTTAGGTTCCAAAAATTAATAGAGCATTTTGGAATCTGGTTGCCAAAATTTTTTCTTTCTCTATTTCTTGACTAAAAGTATGAAAAAAACTAATTTTTTTCTCCAAAATTTTCTTTGCAAAATGTATACATGCCCTGAGGAGTTAGTATTTGATTTTCAAATGGTCTCTGTAGTCTAGCTTTAGCGGTCATCTTTTTCACCACTCCTCAACTCCATCACAATCACTTTTTCCATGTGAAGTTGCAAATAAGTGCCACTCACTCTCTACATCAGAATCCATAGCATAAATTTATAAAATTAAATCTGTTTTTTTAGTTTCCAGCGCAACCGTCACTGGAGTAATAAATTTTGTTCAGTTGGGGTATAAAGCATTTAATTTTAGGCATTAGAGCAGATATAAAAGTGTACACCATATATGAATGATGCTTTGTGTTTGGGGATAAAAACAAAAACTGTTATGGGTAATGCCATCATCATCTGATTTCTCGTGGTAAACCACAAATGGGTGTATAGTGCATTGGGAATTTTCCCAGTGAATACCTTTGGCTTTACCTTGTCTAATAAAAGAAAAATTCTCAGAAAAATCCAACAATATTGTTACTTCATTTATGAGAAGATTGCGTTTTAGATTTTGAAGAAAAATTCCTTGAGGTTTTGAAATATAGTGGTGTCTAGTTAATTTATATATTCTCTCACTCAGTGAAGTACTAAAATCATCAAAGTTATCTGTTTTTTCAAACAAAGTGCATCTGTCCACTATCACTCACTGTTTATATTTAACTTCTGCTATATCTAAAGGGAAAGACCTAAAGTGAAAACATGATCATATTTCAATAGTTTGTGTTAAGTGGCTGGTGTTGTCAGCTGACGTCCGAATTATTGAAATATCATTACGTTTTCACTCTAGACCTTTTCTTTTGACGGGTTAACCACTGATGAAAGCGTCACGAAAAGCTCATGACAATAACAGCTTTTTTTCAAAGCTTTATTAAAAATAATCCATTATATTTGGATTAAATTTGGTAAAATCTTTCCTAAAAGTTGCTTTAGCGGATCATTTGTATTAAGTGTTCAGCAAAATAAATGGTCTATACCCATTGTTTTTATTGCATATTTTTATGGCTTATGAATGAAAAGTTGTTTTTGAAAAAATTTTTTGGGGGAGTTTCAAAATCCTTGGGGGATGTGGGGAGAAATAATTTTTTTAAATTAATAATTTTTTATATTATTAATTACAGGATTTTTGATACTCTATATAAATTTCTTGTTCTTTTCTGATTCCAATCATATCTAACATGTTGTATTTCAAACGTATTTTGAGAACAATAAATGCATTTTTTGAAAAGGGGTTTTTGTTTATCCCAAAACTTCACCCTTCTATAACTCAAAAATTATTAGTCGTAGGAACCTAACGTTTTCACCAGTAGGTTTTGGCTATTAGATAACCCCATGCACCAATTTTCATCAAAATCAGAGAGGTAGTGGTTAAAAATTTTTTTGTGGTGATTTGTCATGGAATGACCCAGTAGCACAATTGAAACAAATATTGAGTAAACCTTTGCAAAATAGGATGAAAGTTGTTTATATTAGAACTTATTTGCTACGTCTTTTTGATTTATGCGAAAATTTTGCATGATTTCTATCCCCCCTTTCGTCGTCACCTCTAAATCATGGGTAAGAAGATGATTAATTATGCAAAAGTCTTGTAAATTTGCTCCCTGGAACAATTTCAGCAGACTCTTCTGTCTCAAAGCAGTGTAGCCAATATCAGCCAAATAGATAAAAACAACAGACAGCAGTAAAATAAAACGCACCGCGATCTACACAATATGATTTTATTTAGCAATCAACCAACAAAATGATTTGCTAGAACCCACTACCAAGAACGCTTCCGGGTGTATACATTTGGAAAAAGATATGTTCTGACACGAAACAAGTTTGAAAATCTTAAAAGTAAACAAAGCTACTAAGACGTAACAAATTAACGCAATATAAAGTAGTCATCAGTAGTCATATCTATTCCATAGCGCACCTAAGAGGATTGCGCGACACACTGATGTATCGAATTTCACAGGAAAACCTCGGCATTTCTTTCCGCTTTGCTACAGGTGATAAAATTGTCTTAAAGATTTACGAGTATTCAGGCGCTCCACACGGCCGTGCTACAAAGACATTCTAACGTGGAGCGCACCAACAGTTCAATCATTGTAATTTTCGTACTTTTGTTCCATACCTAAAAGATATCATTTATGACGTCACTTAGCATTGTGACAAAGCATTGCTTTTTTGAAGCACATAACATAAAAATCGAAAGAAAAACACCTGTAAATGCTTGTGGCATTGTCGATAAAGCTTATATTGTTAGAGAGCTACTTGAATCGGAACCACGTTGTCAATATTTTCCAAAAAGATTTTAGCTGCGTTTTTACCGTCAGCATTGTTTTAGAAAATGAAGAAAACAAGTTTTACAATGGATTGTTCATTATGACGTCACCTTAGTAACCACAGGGAGTGAAATATCTTGACTTTGGCAGGTCGGACGGCTACTTTCTTTTGAGCAAAAACCGCTGTGCCACGTCAAAACATGCAAATCAAAAAAACTATCTTCAATTGTGAAGTCATCATGTTTTCACCAACCCCATTATGACACTTACCCCGAAATCAATACCAATCGTGTTACGTTTCGACTATGTTCGTCCAATAGTTTCGAAGTATTTCAAACACAGTCATACGGAGACAGACAAAACAATCAATTTGGTCTTTGTGTGACTAAAGAAGCATGTTTTTATACCAACAATACTTGATTTAGCTACGAAAAAGTTGGTGAATTTTTTAAAACTTTGCTTATGACAATAGGCGTCAATAAACGTAGTTGCTGTTTTTTAGACTGCAGCCATAACTTCCACGAGCGAAAAGGGTAAAAAGTTTCAAAATCGCTTTCCGCCATAACGCACGTATCGGCATCAACGAGCAAGACATTGAGGCACAGATGTTATCATGCAATCAATTTATTAGCAACGAAAACAACAATACGCAGAATCCTACGGAAATTTAAGATGCTATAAAGCACGGTACCAGTGCGAAGTAAGGAAGTATCAAATATCCCAAACAGTTTTCATCACATTAGGCTTCTCAATTTGTAGATATTGTAGGTAGTTATCAGAGGTGAACACTTCCGCAAATTGGTCTGCAAATCCGCAAATTGAGGACTCCAGTTTTTTTTGCGGATTTGCAAACCTAATTTCTTATCGAAAATAGTTGCGGATTTAGGGTAAAAAAACTAAAATTTGCCGCAAATCCGCAAAGCAATGAGCTGAAAACTCCATTTCAATTTAAAAAAAAATTACGATTTTTGATTATTTGTTCTTTTAGGCTTCAAGCATCTTTGAATTTGATCCATGACCTCTTTGGCTTGACCTGAGATTTAGTTTTCTTGTTTTGTAGGGTACTGGGTACGGAAGTACCAAAGTACCAGTACATTCCATTAACGATTATGGTAGCTTATTTATTAATAGCAGAAGTAGCCGTAGAACAGTAGCAATACTGATTGGTGTGGTTGACTAGCTTGGCCTAGATCACAACTAATAGTGATATTGTTTTTATTGAAGAAGTTGTTGTAGTCTACTGTTAGTGGTGGGCTACGTTGGCAGATTAGATACTAGGGTAGGTAGGCAAGGGCGCTAAGCTACTATTAGGATGCTAGAATAGTAGCAATGCAGCTCATGCTCGTGGTAGGGGAAGGTCGGGACCCATGATCATAGCGACACCGATGAGCCACCCTCGTTTCTAGAAATTTAAATTGAATTACTGCCACCTATTGATAGATTCATAAAGTTTATGGTTGAGTAGTTACAGCGTGGAAGTTGTGAGTTATTGGCTATTGCATTTCAGAAATGACAGTGAGATGTGTGTTTTTGGCATATAAAAGTAAATATTTAGCTACACTTTTATGCGAATATTGTAAATGCAGTATTGATGATATAGATCGAGCAAAAGTTTCTTGTTAAGGTATAGTCACAAAGTTAAGGTTGCTACAAAACTTTAATGCAAGTCTAGTCAGCTTAAAGAAATAATTTCTTTAACATAAAATATGTTATGGTTTGGGACCCATGAGCCATCGTGGCTGCTGGTGGCTCATGGGTCCCCATGCTAGGTTGAACTAAACTTACATGTAATAAAGCTTTATAAAAATTGTTTGGGCCAAAATCTGTGCTTAATATGATACTCACATGCTCCGGTTATGTGCAGAATCTTCTCACAGCCATGAATCATGGAAATTTCATGCTTTGATTATTCTGGTGGGCTACCGAAATTAGGTTTATATGTTATGTGGTCAAAGTCATATTTTTGTTTCAAATCGTCAATTTGCTACAGTAGGCTATATATAGCCTATTCTGTATTAATATTATTCTTCTTATTAGGTTTAAAAAATCGTAAAATTGATTAACTTTTAAACAATGCCAAGACAAAAAGTCCGAAAAACGAATCGTGCAAATTTCACTGCTGATGAAATGAAAAATGCTGTTGAGGATGTCTTGCGAAGAAAGTTGTCTGTTCGAGCATCAGCTAAAGCAAATGGTGCGGATAGAATGACTCTGACAAGATATGTAAAAGATACTAAAGCTAATGGAGAAACTTTTACACTAACTTCTTTTAAAAAGCATTTTGTCACAACCCAGGTAAGCTAGTATGTGTGTTGATCAGCTGATATGGTAGTCTATGATTAAGTAGACTATCGGTTTCTGGGCTTGTACTTTCACCATAATTGATAGGCTAACCTGCAACAAACTAACAAACAATTAGTCTTATAATTTTTGAATTTTATCAATGTTCGAATTGCCCCTAGCTGACCGAAGTTACCAACTGGCTGTCCAGAATTACCCTATCTTAACCTACTATCAAAGTCAAGATTCTTTAGTTTTTAAAATGTAGCTTTAAAAAACTAAATAATTATTAATCACCTTTATGCCCCTGGCACTGCCCTTTCATAATAGCAAGTTAGTAGCAAATGTTTTAATCTTTATATCTAGCTCCTCAGTGGCTAAATATTGTTTTCATATGTTGATGTTTTTAGGTGTTTACTGCTCCTGAAGAAGATGCTCTGGCAAAATACATTTTAACTTGTTCTAAAATGTTTCATGGGCTTAGCAGAGATGCATGTCGACAACTTGCATTCGAATATGCTCAAGTTAACAATAAGAAATTTCCATCCAGTTGGAAGACCAATAGCAAAGCTGGAAAGGATTGGTTTTATGGCTTTTTAAGGCGACAGTCTTCGCTATCATTAAGATTGCCTGAAGCCACAAGTTTGGCTCGATCAATTGCCTTCAATAAATCAAATGTTCAACTTTTTTTTTACAACCTAAAAGAAGTATTGGAGAGGAATAGTTATCAATCTCATCAAATTTGGAACTTGCACGAAACCGGGATCACCACAGTTCAGCGACCCCCGAAAGTAATTGCGGAAAAAGGGGCAAAGCAAGTTGGGCAAATAACATCGTTTGAACGAGGCACTCTAGTCACAATGTGTTGCTGTGTTAATGCTGTTGGGCAGTCGATACCACCAGCTTATATTTTTCCGCGCGTTCATTACAAAGCTCATATGTTAAATGGAGCACCAAATGGAAGTTTGGGGCTTGCCTGCCAATCAGGTTGGATGACTAACGAGTTATTTGTCGATGTTTTTAAACATTTTTTGACATTTATGAAACCTTCTATTTCCAATCCTGCTCTGTTGGTTATGGATAACCACAAAAGTCATTTGTCGGCTGCAGTTGTTGACCTGGCACGTAATCACGGAGTTACAATCATAACCTTTCCACCGCACTGCAGCCACCGGTTGCAGCCATTGGATGTTTCAGTGTATGGCCCCTTCAAAACCTATTTTAACTGTGCTTGCCAAGAATGGATGCTTTCTAATGCGGGACAACCACTGACCATCTACAATCTTGCTTCGTTAAGTTCAGCAGCTTATTATCGTGCCTTTACACCCTCTAACATTACCAGTGGTTTCAAAAAAACTGGAATTGTTCCTCTTGATGAGAATATTTTCCCGGAAGATGTGTTTCTTTCTAGCATGGTTACGGATCAACCCAATTCGTCATTAGAAGATGAAAACCGAGCAACCTCACCTGCCCCCAACAATGATTTAGCTGTTTCAATAAATGATGTTCCTGGAACGAGTGGCACTACTGGCACAATTGTCACTCCTGAAGATGTGCGTCCCTACCCTAAGGCAGTGCGTCGAAAAAGAAACAGCAATCGGAAAAAGGTGAAGTCAACTATCATCACTGATTCGAGTGCAAAGTCGAGCAAGAGCCAACCACAAAAGAAAAATGCTGCCAAACAACCAGTAGAAAGCTCCTCTGAGTCGGAAAGTGAGCCTCCTGTTGAAAGTGATTCGGAAGTAGGACTCACTGACACGTCTGATGATGAGCATACTGATGTCACTGATGGTGCTATGAAGGAGGGGGCATTTGTGCTTGTTGTCTAAGAGGGAAAAAGAAAAGTCCATTTCGTAGGGCAAATTTTGAAAGAAGAAGATGAAGATGGAGAATTAGAAATCAAATTCCTGCGAAAGCATCCAAAGGTTTACAACGGATTTATCGAACCTCCAGTGGAAGATATTCACTCAGTTCCTGCTGAAACTGTAAAATTGGTTCTTCCACAGCCTTTCAATTTGTCAGGATCTACCAGAAGAGCTATGGGCATAAAGAAATTTCATACAGACTTTTCTGCTTATGATATGTGATTGGTCTATCACGTTAGCCTACAACTTTGTTACAAAACTGTAAACTTTTTGTCTGGGTTGTTTTCTTTTTCCAATTTAACAGCTGCGCCTTTTCAAATGTTCGTTTTAAGGTTAAAAAACTTTTGTTTAACAAGTACTTGTGTACCTGAAACTAGTGGCTCATTGGACCCTACCTATAGGGACCGATGAGCCACTTATGCTGATATTTTAGTTTTTAAATATTTTAATTGTTCTGCGTTTTTCTTAAAAATGCCTTTTGTTGTATTAAAGCTTTTATTACAGGCAATGTTGTGTGCGAATTTCATGTTCTAGTTTTGTTCAAGGAGTTAATAATTTAACAAAAAAGAAAAGTGGATCATGGGTCCCGACCTTCCCCTACCACTGCGGTACCTACCAGTAAATAAGCTTATAAGAAGGGCTTCAAGCTAGGCCTGTATTGTATAGGCCAGGGCTACTCAAGTGGCGGACCGCGGTTTGAATCCGGAATTTTCAAGTATTGAAATTGGACCTCAAGCTCCAGCATGAGTAACAGTACGAGGGTTGCAAAAACCCCATGCTCCATTCACCAAACTTTGTTGACTGTTCTCAGAACTAAGCTAATTTTAAACAAAATAGCAAAATTTTTTTGATTCCTCGGCACAACTGCACTTTCTTAGAAATCACTAACAGCACCTTTAAAATGACTTGCAAACAACGTGATCAGCATCAAAAACAGAAAAGCCCATTTCCTAGTGCTGAAGGTGCTATCCATGCCTCTCTCGTTCACTAAATTTGCCTCTGCAATTAAGTTGATCAAGTATTGTAAAGCTCAAATCCCAGCCAACATCCCGCCAGATATATTCCGAAGCATAGCGGCCTCAAATGTCTTACATAGCTTGAAAAATTTTACATAGCCTGCGTGACCTACCAAACAATCCCCACAATGTGGCGATTGTCCACAGTTATCTCGGCATCAAAACCTGGCAAAGCAGCTGATGACTGAGAGCGTTTTCACAAGCTTTTTGAGTAATTACTCTTGAGGCTTATAGAACCTGTTCTTGACCCCCAACTTCCTGACAAACAAGCTGGTATCAGGCATAGTCGATGCATGATTGATCGAGTGTTTAAACCAACCTATAACGTTGAACACCCTTTTGAAGAAAACAATAAATCAGACGATGTATTGGCAGATCTTACTGCCGCACACGATAGCCAACTGTATAGTACCAGGGCCAAACACCCCACCACTGCTTTTGATTTGGAGTTACTTGTATAGACCAAGTTTTAAGAACTAGATGAAAACAAGATTTGCGATTTTTTTACAAAATTAGCAGCATGCAATACCATAAGTTCATTTTATTTTTGATCTCGATGATTAGTGTAGAGTGTGTTGACTAGGAGAAAAGTATTTTTCTGTACTTTCTGATAATGATAGTTTCACAATTATCATTTCAAGGCAAAAACTTTACTGGACCTCTGGAAATACTGAACTTATGCAGCTGGACCTTCGTTAAAATTAGTTGAGTAGCTCTGGTATAGGCCAACCAAAAAGTCTTTTAGCATGGGGCTTGTCGTTCCACCTCGGTGAGTTTCCGTTCAGTTTATATTTAACGTTCACAACATGGGAAGAAAAGAAAATGGTTGTGCGTATTTGTAAACTAGCCTTGCACCACTCGCTGGAATCCATTGTATGATTCTTTAGAGGTGCTACAAGAAATTTAAAAAACCAAGATGTCGCAGTTAAACGTAATATCTATAAAGAATCAAATTCCAGCTTTCAACCAGTTTGATCGAGACATCATAGGAGAATACATGCTGGTGATGAAACCACTGGTTGTAAGATTAGACAAGCTCCAATCGGAATCAGATGCCCACATGGGTGTACTGCTACCAAGCTTATTTGTGCTCAGGAGATTTTATGTTGCTAGATGGGATTGTTGTTGTAGCTTTTTTCTCATTTCAGCTCCGACGTATATAAGTTAATGAAAGCCTATTCGATTTTTTTTTCTTGCGTATGTCATATCATAGTTGTCAACGGGCCGACTAGTTCAGGCCCAAACCCGAAAATACAGTGCTGTTGGAAATTATGAGACTACTTCAATTATGAAACCACTTTAATTAGATAAGTTAATCACCGCAGTTGCCGCAGCAGTAGCCTACCTGGAGACAAAAGTCTGGTGTTTATTGTATTTTAATAAGTGCAAGTCCGAATCAAGTCCGAAATTTGTATTAAAAAGCCCAAACCCGACTCGAAAAGCCCGGTCCAATCGACCGCTCTGTATGGTATTCGAGTTCTGTAATCGTGCTCTGGCTTGACTTAAATCGTGCTTAGTTGATAATAGCAGCAGCAGTTGCTAAATGAGCTTGCAATATGCAGTTGCAAAATTTGGACATATCTGTGGGCAAACTTGCAGTATACTTGTCTTCAAGACTACATGCGCCAAATAGTGATTGTAAAAAGTTGAAATGCGTGGAAAAAACAGTGCTTTTTTGATTTTATGTCATAATAACAAAGCTATCTAAATGACTCAATGCTCTTTCCCAAGTTAAGAGATTTAAATAAAATAGGCTGTAGTTAAAAGGGGAAGAGTTTTTGTTCAACTGTTTGAAATTTTTGATTTTTGACTCCTGCACACTATTTGAAAAAAGAATATTAACGCTTATAACTTTTTTTATCAACACTAGAAGCAAATTGGAAGGCATACTAAATTTAGCAGGTTTGAACCATGCCCGCATGCTTGTGTAGCGCAACAACACTTCCGACTGTAGTCCGAGTTCAAATGAATGCATTACATGTGGCGACTAATCACTCCTATCATGATAGCTACTGAACGTACAGTATATGGTGATCCATGTATAAAGCCAAGTGTTATTGGCGACTTTCTACTTGTGGTTTGTAGTTGAAGTTGCTGAGATAGCTGAACAATCCACCAAGTGAACAAAGAGCACCAAAAGGTTTTAAAGATTGCTTTTTCATCTATTTTGAGATATATCTTTACTTCTTGCAACGGCAATACACCCTTACTTCAGGATGCCAGTGGTATTGCGCCTGAACAGAACACTTGCAGTAACAGTGAAGTCGAATCTAATATCTGAAATGAAATCTCTGATAGAAGCTAACTTATAGAGCAGTGAGAGCAATAACGATAATGACAACGAACAGGATTTTTTCAAGGCGCAGTTGGTATTTAAGAGAATAAGTAATCCGGAAAAGCGGTTCCAATTTTTTATTAAAAATATTGCTTTAGTCGACTTGTTAACTCGTAACTTTGTTGCAAATTTGAGTATTGTCGGCTCATTTTTATTTTGATGAAAGTGAGGTAATTGCTGCATTCACATTGGAATGATAGAGTGCCTGTTTACTTTACAGTGGAGAGTGAGGTGCTTACTTTTATCAAAATATCAAGACACAAATGCATTAAAACTGTTTAAACATCAACACCACTACCTGTCCAGTAGTTATCATTTTGGTATAATTAAAGTTTACGTACGTAAATTATTTAAGCTGAAAAACGGATTGAAAGAAAAGGGCAGTGTACACTGAAGGGCCAGGCCCGGTATGTAAATGTACGGGGCAGTGTACATTGGGAGGGAGTGTACAGAGTGGGGGAGTGTACATTGGGGGTGCAACATTTGGTATAATCCGTTTTTCGGTATAATTAAAGTTTTTAATTCCGTTTTTCCATCCGTTTTTCAGCTTAAATAATTTACGTACGTAAACTTTAATTATACCATCATTTTTATATTAAGTATGACAATGATATTTTGGCTTACGATTACATTTTAAAGCATCAGGATTACTGAATACCGACTATCCTTGCAGATAGTAAAAGATCACTTAATTTTGAAAATGTGCATCCCTATAATTTCTTTCGCTGTCACTCTTATTGCTTGGCTCATATAGGGAATTTTGCTTTGATTAAATGTCAAAGGCTGCATAAAGCTATACCGGTATGTCTTCTTTTTGTTTGTAGAAATTGAGGACTCCACTAGATCACGATAGAAACGAAGAAAAACTGGTAAAGGAAATAAACCACGAAACAAAGAAAAAAGTGGCACGACTCACTCTCGCTATCAAGTTTTACCGCAATAATCGACAAGTTTGGATTGATTTGTTTATTAAGTACAATACGCCATTAACGAGCTCAGCTGCAGTAGAACGCTTATTCTCCTTGGGTTCTGAAATTCTGATGGCCAAACGAGCAAGTTTAATGTCAAGAAACTTTCAAAGACTTGTTTTCCTAAAAGAAAACTTGGACTTTTTGAAGTGGCAAGGGATCACGGAAACGTCTGGACACATCTCTGTTGACATGGCCACGTCTAACGAGTAGGCTGTACGCTAAACGACAGTACTACCAAGCTTTGTGCTAATGTTTTTCTTTATTTGGTTCGTTTGTTTCAATTTTCTTAGCTGTTTATTTTCTTTTTGAATTTTATTAAGATACATGCGGGAAATGCAGAAACAATGTCAATTTCATTGAAAACTGAGAACAAAATAACAGTAATATTGCGGTCTGAGTTTGCGGAAGTGCAATGTGCATTTGCGGTTGCGGAAGTGCGAAAAATTACCGCAAACCTATCGCAAATTTGCGGTTGCGGAACACCTCTTGCAGTTTTGCGGAATTTGCGGTTGCGGAATTAAATGTAATTTTGCGGTGCCCAGCACTGGCAGTTACACCGAAAATAATGTCAAGCATCGAGACTCTTCTCTTTATCTTCAGTTTATACTTAAATTTTGTTCATGGGGTAATCGCCATTGCTGTTGTAGCAGTGATAAACTCGTTAACTGTCATGTCTCCGATCTGTAGACATAAAAGTTTAATCTTAATCTGCTCGTTGTGACCAGGATTTCAATGCTAATTGGCAATAAACGGTTTGCATAGAAACAACAATTTTGCATTACCCAATCAGGAATGTAACCAGCTCAAAATTTTTTTCTACAGAAATAATTTTGTTAAGAGACTACATAGAAATTTGTAAAAGTCAAGAGTATTGGCAAAACTGAGGTTCATCTTAGGTAAATGTCTTTTTGAAATAGGGGTTAAAAGTTAAGTCAACAGCATGGTTTTTATTACAGGGCAGTTAAGGAAGCTGGCTACGCCCTTACCCAAAAATACTTTGCATGGTTTCGTTGCGCCATTTCGATCAAAAAGGTTTGGGATTGAGAACGTTATTGATGATAGTAGTGGCAGGCTGTAAGCAAAACGCAGAGCGTGGTACACTCTGGTTGAAGGATTGCAAAGCAAATGTTCTATTTTATTTTCACCGCTATTTCTAACAGTTGGCTACAAAAATATAATGCGAAACTCGTTTGGCAATCCAAAAGTCGATTACCTGTGTTATGTGTTTTTGGGAAAGACAATTCACACATTGATTTGGTTTATGGCATTTATCATAAACCTAGCATATAATAGATTACGAAATAACAAACGAATTTAACACATTAATGATCACTACCAGAAATACAAGCCAATTTCTTGTAGGTTTTTACTATTTGGTTACTGTTGATCTAATTAAAAAAAAAATGTAAAAAAATTTTGCCACCCGCCTTTGGTTTCCTAGCCACGCGATGTTCCTCTAGACCAGTGGTTTTTAATCTTTTCGCTGGAGCGGAACCCCATGAAAACATTCCAGTGGCTCGAGGAATCCCTGTGCAATAATTCGTTTGTTTTATGCAAAAAATAGCATTTAATTTATTTAATAAAATAAGATTTATGCAACTTCTGGCGAAACCCTAGGGTTCCGCAGAACCCCGGATGAAAACCACTGCTCTAGACTAGAGGAACAACGATCCAATACGGGTGCAAAGCTGCTGCAGATTCGGTTCAGCTGTTGCAGATTAGTAAGGCAGGAGGTGGCTTGTCTGTATTGGTTTACCGTACGAAACTATTAGCAGGATATCTGTGCAGCAATACCCAATCCTGCCTAAGAAGATAAAACAAACATTACTTTTTTCAAAGAAAAGTTACAGAACGCATTTGATGTAAAAGCTTTGTTACTGAGTACCAGTGTTTATTTTTCTCTGAAAACCCTGCGCGAAATTGGTCTTTTTCGGAATAGTTTTTTCGAATTGATAGTGAATTGTTTTTCTGTTAAAGATGACCAGTAACCAGTTACACAGAATATATTTAACTCTGCAGGAAGCAGTTGACGACGAATGAGGAAATCTATAATCTAATTGCTTGCGAAACGGAGCGATACGCGTCTTAACGGAATGAGGTCATTTACTTTATACCGCAGGAAATCGAAGCTTTTGTTGGAATTCTTCTGTTGATAGAATACAACAGCCAACCGCGTCAGCGCTTGTACTGGAGCAAAGATGATAACATCAGCCGCCCACTGATATCAAGGTCAATGTCAAGAAAAAGGTTTGAAGACATAAAGAAGTTAATCCATTTTGCTGATAACAATAATCTTCCTGCTAGAGGTAAGCTCGCTAAAATTCGAGCTCAACAGGATAGAGTCAATGCTTCACTTTAGCAGTTTGGAGTGTTTGCAAAAGATCTGGCCATTGATGAGCAAGTGGTACCATACTTTGGTAGGCACACTGCAAAGACGTTCAATCGTGGCAAGCCGATCAGATTTGGCAACAAAAACTTGGTATTAGCATCAAATGATGGCGACCCTTACAAATTTGAGATTTATACCAGAGCGTGTGATACTAAGAACAGTAGCAAGCCTCTTGGACCACAAGTTGTGTCTGCTCTTTTTTCGATAGTGGAAAATTCTGCTTGTCATTGTGTTTATTTTGACAATTTTTTTATATCTTCTTATTTACTACGAGGTTTGCACGTAAAGAAATTTAGGGCTCTTGGGACAATGCGCCAAGGCCGTACAATGAAGTGTTCATTGCGGCCATCAAAAAGTGTTGAAAAAGAGGAATGTGGCTGTTTTGACCACCGCTCGGACGATTACGTGTCAATAGTGCAATGAAAGGACAACAAGGTCGTTTACCTTGGTTCAAACTTCTGCAACATAAAACCAACCAAAATGGTGAAACGCTACAGCCAGCGTGAAAAGAAAAAGGTCAATTGTGTTCAACCGTTCTGCTTCTACCAATACAATCAAGGCATGGGAGGCGTCGATCTGCTTGATAGGTTTACAAGCCAATTCAGACCAACAATTCAAGCAAAGAAGTGGTATTGGCTGCTGTTTGTTAACTCTATAAAAAGGCTGTGTGGAGGCTCCATGGTCTCCGTGGAAACTTCCTCGTGTTTAGATTTTGTTGAATTTATCCAGTCAGTTGTAGGTGGCTTGTTAAAAACTACTAGTTCTTCGTCCTCAGGTCCTAATGGAAGAATAATAATAAACACCAGAGTTGGTCTGCAACATCCTGTAAACTCGAAAAGTTAAGGACGCTACTCAAGCTGCAAAAAACGACACTTTGAAAAATGTGGTGTTCGCTTGCATCCTATGTGCTTCTTCGATTACCATAAGTGATAAAATTGAGTCTTTTTCCGGTATTTTTGTCGTTGTTTCATGTCATTTGGAGTGTTTCCGCAATAGAAAGTGCTTACAGAGAAGACAGAGCAGCGAAATTTTTTGCGCAATGTTAGCTGGTGATAGCGTTTTCGACCATTGTTTCTGTAGAGGAACAAAAAAATTAAACGTAAAAATGATTACTTCAGAGACAACATCGCGTAAAAACTGATAAACCATTATTTATTAAAGGCTTTGTAGTTACATAAAATGCAAGTAAAAGTTTTTCACACTTTGTGCTGAATCAGCATTTTTACGAAAATCAAGGTCATTCTGATTTGAGAAAAACAGCTGTTTTGCGATGGCGTTTGCATCTGAATTTAGTGAGTTGAAGAAAAACTTGTTTTGAATAATGTTTGTAAGGTCACTAAACTAGGTCTCTGTCTAAAAATTACGTCGATAGAAAACAACTGACTGGTTTTTCAAGCTTCCAAATAGTTTGTTCCTCTACAGGAACAATGGTCCAAAATGAGTTGCACACCTATAGCCACAACCAATTTGACGAGACCATCCTTGGACGCGTTTCGTCCTTTTGGACTTATAAGCAGGGCTTATCCTGTCGTACCAAAATAACCCACGTATGCTGAAATTTCGAATGTATGACTGATGAGTGCAAAAGGACGAAACGCGTCCAGAAATGGTCCCGTCAAATTGGTTGTGGCTGTATGTTTGCTTAAATTCGTCTGTTATTTCGTAATCTATTATGTGCTAAGTATATGATATTTGCTTTCCTTCACGCTTATACTTCATGACATTTAGTGCGAAATTAAAGTAAAATCGAAAATATCATTAGTAACTGTTTCATCACACTTTTAAGTGAGCAATCATCAAATCTACCACGAAATATATTATTTATTTACTATAAAGTTTTATTTTTAACAACTTTTGTGTAAATTTCTGGCAATCCAAGGGCACAGGTTGTAGTTCCATACGATATCGACCATGCAAATAATATCCCCCATCGTTATTCAGACAAATTAAAGGTTCACCCCTGTTGCCCTGCATTGAAAATATCACAAATACTACAATTGTGCAGCACTTTAAAATTTAAAAGGAAAATTATTCTGATTAACCTGGGATACTCCTTACTAACATCACCTTCAACAAAATAAGTTTTGCGAACCATCGACCATTGTAAACACAGGACTAGCAACTTGGCAACTTTTTGATTGTCTTACATCGTTACGTCTTAGCAAGCTGGTATTACGCCCAGTCAAGCATCACGCTTTTACGTTACGTTTTGCATGAAACACAATACAGTAATACCAAACAAAATTGATAAAAATTATAAGTGGCAAAAGTAAAATTAATTGCCCAATTTTAGCAATTAACTGAAATTGTTAAGAGCCCATTTTCGGGCAATTAATTGTCTAGAAACCCTAATTCACATGTGTACTACAGTTCAATTGCCAGCTAACTGAAAGATTTTTACTTCAAAGTTACAAATATTTATTTATTTTCAGTTGTGTGGAAATTCTCCTACAATCATTATACTTTATTTAAAGTTACAAACGGTAAGACAAACCATCACAAAAGTGATTTCACCAAAGTTTGCTTTTTACATATTTTACTGATCAATTTAATCTTACATGCATGTGCAAAGATAACAAAATGCATAACAGATGGCATGAATACGCAAACGACTGGCAATGGCTGGTCCATAGAATGCCAGCGTACAGCTACAATCCACGTCAGATATTTCAGCAAAAATCTTGGAGAAACTTCAAAAAAGTCTTTTTAAGGCTCTTGAAAATTTGGTGAGAGACTTTGAGTTAGTGTTTTAAGAAACTCTATCAAAATTTACACCCCCTCCCCAGCCAGTGGTAACAAGCAAGTTTAATTGGTGATGTAGCAGGACATGGTGATATTTACTGGATAAGTTTGGTGTCATCGTGGTTCTCGGAAAAAAAGACGTTTAGCACGTACCTGTAAGAAAAGCTTATCATATTATGGGGAAACAAAGCGTCCCAGAAACAAAACAGAAGACGTTGGTACGTGTCGAACTACAAACATAAATGGTCGATCACAAATAATTGTTGGAGGCATACAAAGCCATTCAAGCATTACTCCTGTAGCTGCAGCTGCTTCTGATCCCTCCTCATTTACTTCAAACACTGCTTTATGATGAATTCCTGATGCATAAAGCTTCTCCGCGGTGTTGTTCGAAATTCCTTGCAAGTTTGCTTTTTGCGGATCGAAAAGATCTTGCACTCCCATGTCTTTCAGAGTTGCAACTAAATTCAGATCATGTTCCATTTTCATTCTAGGCAAACCCAAATAAATTTTTGAGCTGCTCATATGCTTAAACAGATCTTGAAATTTTTTAGCTGTAAGAGCTTTTTCAACTTTAGATAGACCAAATTTTTCAATTGGTACAATCAAAACCAATGAAAAATCTTTATTGCTGTAAGGCAGTTCAACCGCGTGGATTCCTAATTCTGCATCAAAATAGTTTTTGTATTTTCCTTTTCGAGCCATCATTAGAACCTTTTCTGTTACCTTTTCATTCACAAAAAAGTCGCGTTCATTCGTCATTTTCTCATCAAATTTATCCAACCAACTGCCTTTGAAATAGATGGCATTGGCTATGACTAGTTTTGAATTTACGTCGATACTTCCGCTGGGTAACAAATTGTCAATTTTTCCTTTCGTCTCCTGTTTGACCCACGCATTTATGATTTTTGTAGAATCATCTGATTTATTCTTGAAGTCAAGGGTTTCTACCGCTGCTTGATAATACTTTAAGCAATGTTTTATGAATTGTGCTTCCACGGAAAAACTCTTCTCAGGAAATAACTTGCTAGCGGTTTCAAAAGTTACACTTTTAGATTTTCGCAACTTTTTCAGTGCGTTTAGATTTTCTTTGTGAGCATCCAAGTCATTTCTGAGCTTTAAGCATTTTTTAAATTCTTTAGCAGTATTTTCTCTGGAACCCAATAACGCCATTGCCAAAACATTAGATATGCTGAATGGTGACATAAAAATGTTTCCATTGTTTTTATCAGAAAGTTTGCGATAAAGATTGTATGCAAAATCCATTATTGGAGGATGAAAAACTTTGCAGATTGCTTTTAAAGGAATTTACACCGATTTGTAGGCAGTCTCTAAAAAAGAATGATTTAGTGAACTGAAATATGTCACTACGTTTTTTATTATCTCAAGTTGCAATTCTCATTGCTAAAAATTAATTACAGTCCTGCGAAAGATGTTTACCCTTGCAGCCACGACATGTTTAAACTGTTCTGTTACATCATAACAAGTCACAATGTCGCCAGAACAGCAACAACTTTTTCAGGATAAAAGATCATGTTAGTAGCTACTTCAGGATGACCGAAATTTTGTTCTTACTGATTCAACAACCAAAAACATTGGTTTGCCATTGCTGCGTAATGCTTGATAGCCTACTAAAAAAACTTTTGCGGTACTTATGTACAGTGGTAGATTCAGGGTGAGACAAGTGAGGCAGCTGCCTCAGGCTTTCCGTTTTTGGGGCCGCAACTCATGGACAACTGAGGCAACTCCTTCCAAGTCCTACAAACGGAGTTTTGGCATCAAAAAATAGTGCTGATCTCAAAATAAATTGGCTTTACCAGCGCATTTTGAGCCAAAACCTTAATTTCCAGCACGTATGTGTATTTCAACCAAAACAGAGATCATCACCAAAAAAAAGAGATCGTCACTTGAAAGCGACTTTCGAAAAAGAAGTAATCTCTAATTGAACAAAATAAACCATTCTAATGAGTACTAGGTCAATAGGGGCTCTTCATGAAATCTTGCCTCAGGTCTCCAACATACTCAATCCACCGCTGCATATGCTTTTAACTTACAAATGCATATGCAGCAGTGGTGATTTACTTTAATAACTTAGTTGCAAACAAGAGCAATTTAACTTAAACTTCATTTATGGGATCAAGAGAGACTGGTTAGTTGCAATAGTTACGACCAGTGCCGCAGCCAGGATTTCTTCAAGCGAAGGGGGGGGGGGCAAAGCTTAAACCCCGAGGATCTAGTCACAATAGAAATATCAAGGTTTTTCTCCCCAGGAAATAAGAGGTGTGTGCGGTTTTTAAACAGAACGAAAAGAAGTTTTAAGGAATTGCACACACACAAAAAATGTTGAGGTCACGGTGAACAAACAATACCAATCCATTCAAACGATCTTCTATCGTTGTGAACCGCAAATAGGTTTTCAAATATCTCAGAGCACTAAACGAACGCTCATTTGATGCTATAGTGACCGGATTAGTTGTCAATATTTGAAGAAGAACTTCCAAAGATGGATACGTATGTATATCTTTAGCAAACAGCAACACGCCTAAAGTGTTGTACGGTTAAGAATCACCTTCGTGGCGCAGCCAATATGAACGCCATTGCTTAAATTCAACCTCCTCAGCGTCAATGCTGTCATCCGCAAAGGTAAGATAGAAGTTAACACCATTTCTGATCACAGCAAATGTCATGCTTTACACAGACAAATAGTATCAAAACTTGGAGTTTTATACAATCAACAAGATCAGAGCAAATATTTCGCTGAGTTGGTCAAACACTGTGTCAATAAAAGACAAAAAGACAGATCGCCTGAAAAACTGTAATGGTGAAATAGCTAGTGGATTCGCTCTATTGGCTTGCCGATTCAC
Source organism: Trididemnum clinides (assembly GCA_963675345.1). Classification (NCBI taxonomy): domain Eukaryota; kingdom Metazoa; phylum Chordata; class Ascidiacea; order Aplousobranchia; family Didemnidae; genus Trididemnum; species Trididemnum clinides. Next base: position 23,044,390 of record OY776284.1, on the reverse strand, counting down.
AATTTGATGCATGGGCACGGATTCCCCGAAGACACCTTCGGCATGTCTAAAGAGTCCAACAAAATTTGTTCATTGTCCCTAAAAGCCTGGATAACATCTTTGTAACTGGTAATACTCGTAGCATCTAATGCAGTCAATGTAATTTCTTGATGTTCTGTAGCTTCTTTGCAACTGCTTTGGTAAGTTTCTGTGCAGCATTGATAGGTTCTAGGCTAACCAAAAATCCAGATGTTGTTATGGCTTTCAAATAAGACATAGCCCTTACAAGAACTTTTCCATCTCTTGATTCTGACAGTTGATCAAGAGAACCAACAACCGTCGAATAAAACTTGAAAACAAAGACAACATCATAGTTCTTAATTCACTTTGTGAAGCAATTACGTTTCAAAGGGGAACGCAAAGAATTAGGACATTTGTCATTAACTTGAGCATGCAGCACCGAAAGACGTTTTTGAAAATTAGAAAAAATACTGATATGTCTTTCATAATGCTTACGCATGCTTGAATTTCACGTACGTTGCAAGCCAGAGAATGTTACTGTAACTTGTACTATCTCTGACTGTAGCGTCTCTGCTACTTTTGTCCACTCATTAATTTGTTATTGCGGTCTTTATAATTTTTTAAAAAACATTTCAGAGGGAATGTCGAATTTTTACTTAGCAAATTGATGGTTTTGTTTCCTCCACAGTCTATAGTCCAAAGCATTTTGACTAAAATTAGAAAATTTAAATCGACAATTATGAATCCAGGCTCGTCAAGATGATTTGGTAAATAACTTGCTGAAAATTGGAGACATGCTCTATTCTTGTCAATATTTTTGAAACTTTTTCTGAAAGCACAAAACTCGCTTTCACTTGTAGCAAGCTGCTGTTTTTGTGCAATATTGCCATTACCGTTGTACAATACTCTTGCGCACCTCGTCAGACACCAATAGGTTATCGTTGCATTATTCTTGCGCAAAAGAACTTGATCGTGTGATTTCTGGTATATATCAAGAAAGCTGTAGAATCTAGTTGTCCTGGCCTTCCCTTATTGTAGGAAAGTCTCAGAGATGAAAAGACCCAATCGACCGAGATAAAATGTATTTTAGGAATGTGCACACTTTCACCACCCTAAACAATCTTTACACACGTTTATTTTCATTCAATTGCACGAGCGAAGAAGCCATTGTTTCTTAGGTTATCACTAGCAAGTCATTATGCAAACAAGACAACTTTTTCTTTGATAGAACCAATAGCATATAATTTGTTATTCCTATCAATTACCAATAACATTATCGTAGATTAATTTTCAAAAGTGTGGTGAGGAGAAAACGCAGTTCCTGTTGGTATTGGCGAACTATACGGTCTTTTCCACACTTCATAAATTGAATAAAACAATTCAGCTTCGGCGTTTAATTTTTCATGCCAGGACTCACTAATTTTGCCAGTAGTGCATCCACACATGTTTAGCACTACGACCCTTGACTATCAGTTTAAAGTATTCACACAACACTTGTCGTTGCAATATCTAAATTAAAAGACTTATATCAAATAAAAACTGACTTTATTCCACTAGTAATCTTGTTATCGGGAGCAAATACTCCAGTCAGAGCGGTATCTTCCATATCATCCATTGGCAAAGCAACAATTGGCGAGAAATAGTAACCTGCTAATAATCCAATAACCAAGCTCAGAATTATCATAAAGATAGCGTTGAAACAGCCACAAAACCAAATATTAGATTTCCCAACAGCTTTTTTAGATTTAGCTGATCTTTTAATGTCTTCCGACTTTTGCTCAGCTGCTACTTTCTTCCTTCTTCTTGCATCCATCGAAATATCCAAAAAATACAAGATATTAATAATTAACATCAAAAAATTTTTCGAAAAAGAAAAGACCTCATTTTTATGAGCAATTTCCAAGTTTCAGACATGCTTTTCGCTACCAGTATTTCACTTAACGTACGGTTCACACAGATTTCAATAAAGACACCAATTGAAGAAGAAATGTCGCTTTTCACGAACGATTACCGCTCCCACAAGCAGTAATTGACCTTCTATCCAGGGTCAGCAGGGTGGGCTGCCGCAGCTTTTCCTCAATGACGCAAAAGCATGGAAGCAATGTCACTCGTTACAGCAAACGTTAAAGCTCATCCACCTTAAGCTTTTCTTGCAACGACAATGCTCAAGAGTTGAACATCAACGAAATATTTTCTTCTAAAAGCTTTTTGAAAAGAACCACCAGGCCGGTATCAGATGCAGGTACTTCAATAACAGTTTTTATGGATTCAATCTTTGTTCAGCAGTGAACATTGTGTTTTCGCTGTGCACTTCAACAATTTGTGATACAAGAATGGTAAATTGGACCTTATGCTGACTGGTCGTGTACCTTGCATTCTAGTTCCATCAGCACGTGCAAAGTCAAGCGACTGAAGAATTGGTGGTTTTATCGCTTAAATGTGTGCACATGCAAAACTTTTTTCCTAATTTGCTGACAAGTGACAATAAATCATGGCCTAGGAAATGAACTCGACGAGATGTCAATACCACAGCTGCGTTTCAAATTCATAACTAAGCTAGCTGAAAACCTTTTTGAAGTGTCCCGACCCACCCTTAGGTATAAATTTTTGCTATGCACACTGATTTTGGTGCAAGTGGGTGGCCAGAAAAACATTTGAGGGAGAGAAAACTATCCGAGAATCTATACTATAAAGCAGACTTCTTGTGTGCGTGAGTGTGTTAGCTTTACCTCTTCTACTCGTAATACTGCTTGGCGTACAAGCGTGAGTGTGTTAGCTTTACCTTTTTTAATGCTACTTGCCGTACGTGAATCGGAACATTTGAGCGTTCTTCCACAACTTCGAATTTTATGTCTATGCACATCATGCAATAAACGAATAAAATTTGTGAAATCGTTGGCTGTTTCAATTGTTAGCTAGTCCAGTTCTTAAGTACGCCGTTGCTGGAAACAGGGCAAACAAGACTTAGCCAGGGATTTCACAAATGTTAGAAAAATATATAGCAGCTATGCGCAAATCCCATAGCGTTTTCTAATGGATTCCTTTACAAAAAATGGTGCTTTTGATTTTGTAACAGAATTGACTACGTCAAAACTGCATTACCAATTGAGTAAAGCCGAATGAATCGATATTTTAAACTCAAACATTACTGATTGGGTCCTGCCGACGAAGCCGGCTAGTTATTAATATTTTATGTAATGCATGGCCAAAATTTTCAATCCGCGCTTTGTTTGTAAATTTTGCATCTTGAAGTTGCACGACACGGTTTTGACGAAAATGTATACTTTATTTTATACAAATTAATTCAGTATATAATTGCTTTGATAAAATAGTTAAGGGAAAGTTAACTTAATCAAAACATTAGGCAAAAATCATAAAGAAAACAATATCTCCGTGGTCCGTGTGCAGTATGACAATTAAGTTTTAGCAGTTTTACATAAAAATATCTTTTTAATACTGGGATTGAATTAAAAAAATCTTGGTGGTAATCAGTGATGGATTTAGTGGAAACACAGAGGAAGCATCTTCTGATGCCTTGCCAAGTCATGCATTAGTATATGAATCTATGTTGATAAGTTTGTAGTGGTTTAGTCACAAGCCTTACAACTAGCATAAATCCAGGGTAAACTTTGCCGGGATAGAAATACAGCCTCGTAAACAACTATTCAAATATACTTTATTGTTTAACTTTAAACCATTTCAGATTTTCTGGTTTATACGTTTGTACGCATCCCCATCACATACAGATCATAAGTAAGCATACAAACCTCTCTACACAAGCAGCCTTTTAAATAAATTTTGTTTTATTTAGAAGCAACAAAGCTGTTGTCATTTCCTGTCGTCCAATTTTGCTTTTTAGTTATATTTATTTTTTTAAATCCCATAAGTTTTCAAATATCCTTGCGTGCTTATATTCTCCAACCCTCATCATCAGTCTTTGGCCATTTGTTTTTATTTATTTGATCAATTAGATAACGTTATGCAAGGTTAGTTAATGGTTTGAAGGTCCACACCGACATAAACCACAAACATTATATTGAAAACAATTTACGTAATACAAACAATGTATCCAACCCAATGTGACGAGACCATCTCTGGACGCGTTTCGTTCTCTTGGACTCCACAGGCTCCTTTATTTAATTAGCTTAAAAATTGTAAAATCTTCATATTTGCGTAAATCTTCTTTTCCCATCCCCTCTAATTAGATCGTAACTTTTTCCATGCATTCCTCTTCTAAGACACCGCAAGTTCGTATGCATTCACCTCCCTTTAAGAAACCAAGAGCACACAGAGTAATATGCGTTAAAATCAGTCAAAATCTAACTCTGCCAATCAACGTCAATTTTTCTTCAATTACATGGCCAACCCTGGCTATAGCCTATGGTCGATACTTTTTTGTTCCATCATAATGAGTGTAAACTGAAAATAATTTAAATCTTTGTGGATAGGTATCTTTAAGCCGGTTTACTTGTAGAATAATCGTAGTCTTCTAGAATCTAGTTTACAACTTTCTTGAAAATGAACAAGTTAGATGAAAACGGGCCTATTCACTTTTGCTTGTTTATCAGAAAAACTACAGTCGAGAAAGTAAAGATTTCAGACAAGTAAACAGCGTATTTGGTGGATTAATAACAGATGCTGACAAGAATATTTCAACTTAGTCGACCTCTCTTCATGGTTTCCCCGCCAAAGAGAATCGACAATATTAGGCATAGATTTTGATATACGTGACTAGGGTAGTTACAAATAGTTCATTCTGTCTCTCACCGCTAGTCGGCTGGGCAGGACAAGTTATATTAACTACGTACTTCCTATATTTTCTGTTTTGCTGACAAAAATCATAGTACTGTATCGCTAATTTTCTTTACGAAGATCGATCGCAAATCGAGGCAGCTAATATTACTGAGTTTAATCTATTTTTCGGCCTCAAAGCAAAGAAATAAAAAGGAGCGCCACCCGATGCAATTTTTAAATTAGTTAATTTTCCTGTTAATGTGCGTAAAAACAATTTTGGGTACACATATCTGCTTCATTTCAGCAAGGCATTCATTAATGTAGTTTTGCTAATTATTACAAAAGCTCAAACCTATTCCTTAACAATGCAATAATAGCTTTTATAGCACTTATTACAATGTGCAAAAGAATTCATTCCCCCCCACCAAAAGTTTTTGAATCCACCACTGCGGGCCATGATGCCATTCCCTAACTACGTCTACGCGTAATGTTTAATCCATTCCTCGTTGTCTGACCAGGGTAGGGTCTAAAGGTCTGGTTTCAAAATTCGAAAAGATTTGCCATTTCTTGTCCGCAAATAGTGTGCATCGACGCAACATGAACTACGAGTACTTCGTTAGAGAAACGAGTTCGACAAGGCATGGTTGCCCTTGGATTGTAAAATGTCACCGGTTAGCAGCAGCAAACATGCAACGCTTCACAGTCCAACGCTAAAATTAACTAATTTGATCGCTTTTGCCATAAGCTAGCAGTTAGCTTGTGGCAAAAGCTGCAGCCATCAGCAGACATAGATAAGGAAGAGGGAAAGAGAAATATGAACAAGCTGTTTGCCCATTGACAAATTGCAATGCCTTAGTGTTTTAGAATTTTAATTTTCCAAAGTATTGAAAACTGAAAAATATCTAGTGCTCAAAAACCTTTTTGTGGAAACACCCTAGAAATCAGAAAAAACTGAGATTTTTTTAAATTTTGGAATTGCCTACCACTGCCCAAAATATATCTTTGCAAAGTTTTATAAAACATCTCTTATTCTCTCTACCGAATCAAAACACACTTGAGCAAGCGACTTGGTCCTAGTCGCTTGTATGTAACAGGGCTGGAAAAAAAACGAAAAGTTACACTTTAGAGAGACATATCGGCAGGCCTACGAGCCAAATTGAAGAATTTCGTTCCTTCAATCAGAATTCCATCCATCTTTTTAGCCTTTCTATCTGCAGCAGTATCAAGTGTGCCTATTTCAGCCTCACTCTTGTTTTGAAACTGATTTTCTGCTTGTGATGTAACGTGCTCTTCATCAACCAAATATTTGAGTTAAACACTGAAAAACAAAAAGCTCTGAGCCTATTAATTGCTCTGTAGCATTACTCTTACACCTATATTGCGCGCTTAAACTTCAGTCAGAGCAGCTGAGCTTAAAACGCATCTAACTGTAGACTACCAACTAACTAAGCTAAGTCGAACTAACTTCTTGCCTGCCGCCTATTGTTGCTTTGAATTGTGATTATGCGGTGCCAACATAAGTACGAGGTAAAAATTTTGCTGAGTTTAGGACAAATCATGCAGCAATGAAAACGTTTTTCCTTTGAAAAAGCAAATAATACAGCAGCAAAAACGTTTTTCCTATTAAAAGACAAATCATACAGCAATTAAAACGTTTTTCCTTTTCAAAGACAAACTACTTTGTCTTTGGAAAGGAAAAAACGTTTTCATTGCTGCGTGATTTGTAAGCTTTGAAAAAAGCTGTTTGAGTAGGGTGGCCATTTTTTGTAAATTCAAAACCGGGACGCTTATAGCAGACTGCTATTATGACTAGGTAGGGTGACTGTACGACCCGTATTAGGCAGAACACTCCCGCTTAGGTCATCGAATGTCCCGCTTTTTCGTTCAGCCAGCCAGCACAGCTTAACCTAGGGTACGCCAAAGTCATACCCACTTTAGGAGGGAATATGTCACCGAAACCAACCTCAATGACGCTTCCGGCTCGAAATGCCAACACAACGGCAGCGAAACAGGTGGTGACCTTTTCTTTCTTTGGAGATCAACCCCGCCGTCGGCTTGTTAGAGGTCTCGGCCTTCATTTGACCGTCCCACTGACAGTGCAGTCCGGGGCAGTGAGTTTGTCGAGACCAATGTCAGGCCGAATGGTGGCGGGTCTCCAAAAAAAAAAGGTCAACACCTGTATTGCCCTATGGTCATTTTCGGCCGGAATCATCGTTCAAGTAGGGTTCGCTGCCTTTATGTCCAGGTTTATCAAGGCTAACTTTGGCCTACCCTAGGTCAGGCTGTGCTAGGTGACTGAGCGAAAAAACGGGACATTCGATAATTTTAACCGGGACAGGCCTGAAAAAACGGGACTGTCCCGGCTAAAACGGGACGTATGGCCACCCTATGTTTGAGCCACAAGCTTTACGTGACGCTCTCATCAGTGGCAGTATCGTGTCAAAAGGGAAGATCTAGAGTGAGTAAGTGTTTTATGTGATTACGTTGGACGGTAGGCAATCAAGAAAAGCCAATGGTAGCGCTAGTATAGTATTGTAAAGCGCGCCAAAGAAAGATTTTGCAATAGCGAAATGCTAAAGAAAGCTCAGCAAGAGACCAGATAAGAACGCCGCAATTATCGAAAGAAAATCCAAATATTTGAGATAATGATTAATGCACATTAAACAATATTAACAAGCATTAAACTATGAACCACGAGTGACCCAATTGCGGCAACGTTACTGGCAATGACTTTTTTTGGGGGGGAGACCTCCAAACAACCGCACAATATGATGGATTGTACAAAGTAAAGCCAGGCCATCCATCACATTGACGAACATTGTGTATTCGTTCTCCGATCACTATTAATAGATTCCGCAAAAAAGGAGATTCGAAAAAAGGATCTGCGAAGCAAAAGATTGGGAAATCCTGGCTTGAAGGACAACAGTGTTGTAAGCGCTGGATTTGTAGTTGAACCGGCCCGTCACCATCCCAGCCAAAATATCTTACATTTTGTTTCTTAAATACTTCGCTCATAAGAGTATTACGAGCACACACTAACGTCCAAAACATGGAGAGTGTATGGAGCAAAAGACAGAATAGTAGGTAGTTGGTAAATTAATTATGGCACATGCATCAAACCACGTTAAGCGTATCTAGCTCTAGTTATTGCAAGGTTTAAAGACTGATGCGAAGATGTCCTAAGCATGTAGTCCATGCAAAGCATCCAAGTAAGAAAAGATTATAGCGAGTCAAGCATACGGTGTCGAATTATACAAGGTCAAGGCTAGTATAAAGTAATAATATCAAATGCACGAACTATGCATTGTTCATCGGTTCAGCTAAAAAAACAAGTGGCGCTGGGAGAATTAGGCTACACTGATCAGTTTGCCACTCGCAATGCGTCGGTTATAAACCATATGCTATCGTTCGCTTCGCTTCTCACGTACAATAAAAAGTGTTTCTCCAACTTTTTTTACCAAGAACACACTGAGAAAAATAATAAAATTTCGCAACACATCTGATGAAATTCGAAGGTTATTTTTATTGATAAATGCAGATAAAACTGTCAGTCATGGTCAATAAATGAGCACACGTAAATATAAACTTACTTTAATTACAACATAGCTACTTACAGTAGCTACATCTAACCAAGGCTCACGCCCCGTGACAAACAGCTACAGTTATGCAACGAGTTAACCAAACCCCATTAGTGGCAATATTTGTACATAAAAAGCTTTTAAGCTAATTCTCATTACGAGCGCACCTAATAACTAGGGCCATTTTTTTACGACCTAAAAATTCGAAAAATATGACTTTATTTTTTGAAATATATGACAATACATGACTTTATTTTTAGAGCATCATATTTTGCTAATCTCATAATTAGCAAGTCGAATGCAAGTGTTTTGGGTATATTTTGAAGAAAAACACGGTCGATCAATGATGTATTAACACGTCTATTTCACTTGAAAATCATCAACTCATCAGTGTCACTCAAGTTCAAATGTCTTATGCATTTAATCAATAGGCTAAGCATTGAAATATAGTTTCATGTAGTGTACAATGTTAGTATCTGCAAAATTTCTGTTTGGACGAAGGAATGATTTCAAAAGGGAAAACGACCGCTCCACAGATGCTGAAGTAGGCTGACATTGCAACAATTTTGCATACAATGCTGGTGGAATATCTGGCCTACTTAGCTCCACAATGATTTTTACATCATTTTTTTCGTAGCGCTTCTTTATGTACTTTTTCAGCTGCAGAGGGTCACTTCCAAAACCAAGAGAGTTGATATCTTCATAGGCCTTTTGTATTGTGTATGTAGAATTTTCCATTTTAAGAATTAGGTTTGTCAGCCCATTGTAGCATTAACTAATTTCAGTCAACTGACTGGTCGGCTTTTGCTCATTCACTATACTTTTGGCCTTTCGCACAATCACTCCTTCACCATTCCATGAATTAACAATTTCCCGAACTTGTGGTAGTTTCTCAGCATAGTAGTTAGCAGCATCCAACCAACTCCCCCAACGAGTAACAACTGGCTGCGGAGGTCTTCCACAAACATCAAAATCAGCAGCTCAGGTTTTATTCTTCACAACGCTTGCTTTTACAGCAGCAATCAAGTCGTCTACTTCCTTGTAAAAACTTTTTATCTTCAAAGCACAGTTATGCATTTAGTGTGCAAGACACGTAACATGCAGGAAGTTTGGATATATTTCTTTTAAAACGTTGCCTGCACGGCACATGTAGGATGTAGCATCAGATATCAACAAATTGACGTCTTCCCTCTTTACCTTAAATTTCTTTATGACATCATCCAGTTCATGGATTATCTTTTGGCTATTAGCCGAACCATCAATCACAGAGCATCCAACCAAAAAGCAGCAGTCCGGTTTATCCAGCGTACCCCAAAGTATGTGCAAAAAGTTTTTACCTCTTAATTTAGTTTCATCTATAACCAAAAACAACAGCTTCTCACTCAAGTTTTTTGCCAGCTTCTGAGCATTTGCTTCATCTAGTTCTTTAACTTTCAGACGACAAAGAGTTTCAGATGGTACGCTTTGCCCCGAATCTCGAAAAAGCTGTCGAATAGCTGGATGATTTACTTTTGCCATCGGTATATCAGATGATGCAAAAGCTTGAACAAGTTTTGTTGCAAAATCTTGGTATTCACCAGAACTGATAAATGTTTGACGTGTATCGGAAGTTCCAGCACTATTTGCCTTTTCAACGCCTTTTCTGTGCTTGAGAGTAGCAACATGTTGCTCCACAAAGAATCGCTTCTCATGCTTAACTATGCAGCAGCATTGCGGGCAGTAAAGTTCATCTTTTGGAGTGACTGTGAACTCCTTGAAGTCTTTTATAATCGATCGGACCTTTCTCGCATCGGAAACTTTTATTTTTGGCATGCTCACTTTACAATATATAGTCCTTTCACTAAACAAAAAATAGGAGATAGCACTTCGATCTGACTTGAGTTTTATCATTCTGTTCAAAGTGTCATCTATTTTGTTGCTATTGCTAGTACTGACATAGAGATGGAACAGCTTACTCCTGCTATGAGTTTCACTAAAGCTAACTTTTGACAATATTTACTAAAATTTAGAGAGGCTTTAGTAACTAGGTCAGCATTAAACTTAAGGAATTAAATGGTCAGAAAATAGTCACTACCAGTACCAACATTCTGGGGCAGGGCTTCTCAAACTTTTTTGCTCTGCGACCCCCATTAGTCGCCACTTTAAAAAAGTATTTCTGTGCAACCTCATTGTATACGAGTATACCTTCACCTTAATGACACTAAGACGTAACTTCCCATTGTGAATTTAAAGTGAAATTCCTTCAGTCAGGCATTTGCTATCTAGACAGTAAATGTATCTAGGACTCTAGGTAAACTACTTTTGCCATGCATTGCAAAATAATGTACTGTACTACTGTGTATTGCAAAATAATGTGACTGGACAACGTTACAATAGAAATTGTCATCAAATAAAGAGCGGAATCATAAGGCTACATTTAAGAATAAAAGCACTGCTATGAAATACTTCAGGAAACTCTGCATTAGAACTTTCATTGCCCTCCTTATTTGGTGTATAGACCCACTTATCAAATATTAATGTCTGTAGGATCTGTTTACACTGCATGGACAAAGTTACGGGGGGTTAATCTTTGCATTTTAAAGTAAAAATAAAAGGTCATATTTTATGACCAAATGCAGAAAATATGACTTTTTATGACTTTATAACTTCTTCAATACACCCCGTAACAAAGTAGTTTTTGTATTATTATAGGTTTCATAGCTTTTTGTACCACCAAAAAAAATATGACTTTAATGACTTTTACTCGCCCTACTAATAACATCAATCTGAATCAAAGCAGTGATGCCGACTGCAAAATAACAAAAGCATAGGCATTCGCTGGGTGGGGCAGAACGGGACTCTTGTCCTAGCCCCTAGCATTTTAGTAGTAGGGTCATTCCATGACAAATCACCACAAAAAATTTTTAACCACTACCTCTCTGATTTTGATGAAAATCGGTGCATGGGGTTATCTAATAGCCAAAACCTACTGGTGAAAACTTTAGGTTTCTACGACTAATAGTTTTTGAGTTACAGAAGGGTGAAATTTTTTGCGGAAACAAAAACCCCTTTTCAAAAAATGCATTTATCGTTCTCATGATACGTTTGAAATACAACATGTTAGATATGATTGGAATCAGAAAAGAACAAGGAATTTAAATATAGTATCAAAAATATCGTAAATAATAATATAAAAAAATTATTAATTTAAAAAAATTATTTCTCCTTCAACACTTCTCAAGGATTTTGAAACTCCCCCAAAAATTTTTTCAAAAACAACTTTTCATTCATAAGCCATAACAATATGCAATAAAAACAATGGGTATAGACCATTTATTATGCTGAACACTCAATACAAATGATCCGCTAAAGCAATTTTTAAGACAAATATTTCCAAAAATTTAATTATAATGTGAAGAATTTTTTTGTATACCTAAATTTCAACCTTGAAAATGTTCTCTATTGAAAAAAAAAGATAATCAACTCAAATTTTACAAAATAATTAATAATAATCAGCGCTTATTATTTGAAACAATAATTAAATTATCAAGGATATCTAGAGCATCGAGATTGGTAACTCCATTTGGTAGCTGTCATTAGAAAGGTCACTTCCTCAATTTCTACAAAAGTAAAATATTATTACTAAATTGCTAATTTTGTCTTGGTTATGAAGTACTTGAGTTGTTATAGAAAAAAATGAAGTATTGCGATACCAAAGATTTTGTTTCAAAATTCAACCGCATTAGCAAACAGATAAAAGTGGTAGCTGTTTTACACTTAAATTTGGTAGAAGAGTTGCAGCCGTGAAAAACATTGCGTACATTTTACGAATTTCAACAACACTTGTTACATAAATGTAGCCAAACATTGCTCAAGTCAAGTTCTTATGTTATTTGCTTGCTTAATGCCCATCCACATAGACTTATATCAAACAAAAACACAGCAGGGAGAAGAAGTAGAACAAACTATTTAAGTAAAACATTTGCACAATAAAATTTTACTTTTAAGTTGATTTTGAAGTGATCAAATTTTAATATCATAACATACGCTTGATTTTTGAGTATTTTTTGAAGAATTTTGTCTAAATTACCATCAATTAACTAACCAAGATACAGAAGGCTTCTAAATATGAAGAAACTGCACAGTGCATAGACAAAAAAAAGAAAAGCGTAATTGATTTTAATTAATGAGGCAATAAATATTACAACAGCAAAATACCAGTCACAAAAAGCAATTTAAAAAAATGTCTTGGATGCTAGCGTATGAACTTTTATGAAACACTTAAGTTGGAGATCTTCCGAGTTTGTACAACTATTTAAACGTTTTAACTGGTTTTTAGCAAAACAATGAATGCACTTAGAAATATCAAAACGAAGTTGCAATGGTCTGGTTCCAATTGAATGTCTTGAAAATTGCATTCTGTGCAGGATAGAGCAGTGGCATACAAACAAAACTTACACTTATAAGCTAAACAACCTAGCGCCTGGTATGCATAGCTTTTGTGTAAATCATATCACTGCATTGCCAGACTTAATCCACAGCTACAAGCTGTGGTTTATTTGTACTTTTGACCTTTCTTTAGGTACTTCAAAAGTGAAGGAAACAGAGTTATCAATCCCATTGTTCTAGATATTCCTGGTATTTATAAAAACTCATTTTTAAACCCATGCACAAATGAAAATTGCAAAAAATATCATACCTAGACTGTTGAACATCGTTTAAAGTATTAGCTGAATGTGAAAGTGTACATAAATTACTGTTACAAGTTAAATATTAGTTTGTTCATTTCACAATTGTTATTATTTTTGTTTAAAGTAATATTGGATCCTGTGAATTACTAATTTTAAAAATGGAGCAGCCAATATTTTCAAGACAGTAGCACAATTGAAACAAATATTGAGTAAAACTTTGCAAAATAGGATGAAAATTGTATATATTAGAACTTATTTCCTACGTCTTTTTGATTTATGCGAAACTTTTGAATGATTTCCATCCCCTCTTTCGTCATCACCTCTAATCATGGGTAAGAAGATGATTAATTATGCAAAGGTCTTGTAAATTTGCTCCCTGGAACAATTTCAGCAGACTCTTCTGTCTCAAAGCAGTGTAGCCAATATCAGCCAAATAGATAAAAACAACAGACAGCAGTAAAATGAAACGCACCGCGATCTATGTAATATGGTTTTATTTGGAAATCAACCAACAAAATAATTTGCTCAGTGAAGTACCAAGAACGCTTCCGGGTGTATACATTTGGAAAAAAGATATGTTCTGACACGAAACAAGTTTGAAAATCTAAATAGTAAACAAAGCTACTAAGACGTAACAAATTAACGCAATATAAAGTAGTCACCAGTAGTCATATCTATTTCACGGCGCATCTAAGAGGATTGCGCGACACACTGATGTGTTGAATTTCACATGAAAACTCGGCATTTCTTTCCGCTTTGCTACAGGTGATAAAATTGTCTTAAAGATTAAAGAATATTCAGGCGCTTCACGCGGCCGTGCTATGTACTTTTGTTCCATACCTAAAAGATATCATTTATGACGTCACTTAGCAATGTCACAAAGCATTGCTTTTTTGAAGCACATAACATAAAAATCGAGAGAAAAACGCCTGTAAATGCTTGTGGTATTGTCAATAAAGCTTATATTGTTAGAGAGTTACTTAAATCGGAACCACGTTGTCAATATTTTCCAAAAAGATTTTAGCTGCGTTTCTACCGTCAGCATTGTTTTAGAAAATGAAGAAAACAAGTTTTACAATGGATTGTTCATTATGACGTCACGTTAGTAACCCCAGAGAGCGAAATATCTTGACATTGGTAAGTCGGGCGGTGACATTGAGCAAAAAACCGCTGTGCCAAAAAAAAAATGTAAATCAAAAAAATTATCTTCAATTGTAAAGCCATCAATCATGTTTTCACCAACCCCATTATGACACTTACCCCGAAATCAATACCAATCGTGTTACGTTTCGACTATGTTCGTCCAATAGTTTCGAAGTATTTCAAGCACAGTCATACGGAGACAGACAAAACAATCAATTTGGTCTTTGTGTGACTAAAGAAGCATCTTTTTACACCAACAATACTTGATTAAGCTACGAAAAAGTTGGTGAATTTTTTAAAACTTTGCTTATGACAATAGGCGTCAATAAGCGTAGTTGCTGTTTTTTAGACTGCAGTCATAACTTCCACGAACGAAAAGCGTAAAAAGTTTCAAAATCGCTTTCCGCCATAACGCACGTATCGGCATCAACGAGCAAGACATTGAGGCACAGATGTAATCATGCAATCAATTTATTAGCAACGAAAACAACAATACGCAGAATCCTACGGAAATTTAAGATGCTATAAAGCACGGTACAAATGCGAAGTAAAAAAGTATCAAATATCCTAAACAGTTTTCATCACATTAGGCTTCTCAATTTGTAGATATTGTAGGTAGTTACATCGAAAATAATGTCAAGCATCGAGACTCTTCTCTTTATCTTCAGTTTATACTTAAATTTTGTTCATGGGGTAATCGCCATTGCTGTTGCAGCAGTGATAAACTCGTTAACTGTCATGTCTCCGATCTGTAAACATAAAAGTTTAATCTTAATCTGCTCGTTGTGACCAGGATTTCAATGCTAATTGGCAATAAACGGTTTGCATAGAAACAACAATTTTGCATTACCCAATCAGGAATGTAACCAGCTCAAAATTTTTTTCTACAGAAATAATTTTATTAAGAGACTACATAGAAATTTGTAAAAGTCAAGAGTATTGAGCAAAACTGAGGTTCATCTTATGTAAATGTCTTTTTGAAATAGGGGTTAAAAGTTAAGTCAACAGCATGGTTTTTATTACAGGGCAGTTAAGGAAGCTGGCTACGCCCTTACCCAAAAATACTTTGCATGGTTTCGTTGCGCCATTTCGATCAAAAAGGTTTGGGATTGAGAACGTTATTGATGATAGTAGTGGCAGGCTGTAAGCAAAACGCAGAGCGTGGTACACTCTGGTTGAAGGATTGCAAAGCAAATGTTCTATTTTATTTTCACCGCTATTTCTAACAGTTGGCTACAAAATATAATGCGAAACTCGTTTGGCAATCCAAAAGTCGATTACCTGTGTTATGTGTTTTTGGGAAAGACAATTCACACATTGATTTGGTTTATGGCATTTATCATAAACCTAGCATATAATAGATTACGAAATAACAAACGAATTTAACACATTAATGATCACTACCAGAAATACAAGCCAATTTCTTGTAGGTTTTTACTATTTGGTTACTGTTGATCTAATTAAAAAAAAAATGTAAAAAAATTTTGCCACCCGCCTTTGGTTTCCTAGCCACGCGATGTTCCTCTAGACCAGTGGTTTTTAATCTTTTCGCTGGAGCGGAACCCCATGAAAACATTCCAGTGGCTCGAGGAATCCCTGTGCAATAATTCGTTTGTTTTATGCAAAAAATAGCATTTAATTTATTTAATAAAATAAGATTTATGCAACTTCTGGCGAAACCCTAGGGTTCCGCAGAACCCCGGATGAAAACCACTGCTCTAGACTAGAGGAACAACGATCCAATACGGGTGCAAAGCTGCTGCAGAATCAGCGCAGCTGTTGCAGATTAGTAAGACTGGAGGTGGCTTGTCTGTATTGGTTTACCGTACGAAACTATTAGCAGGATATCTGTGCAGCAATACCCAATCCTGCCTAAGAAGATAAAACAAACATTACTTTTTTCAAAGAAAAGTTACAGAACGCATTTGATGTAAAAGCTTTGTTACTGAGTACCAGTGTTTATTTTTCTCTGAAAACCCTGCGCGAAATTGGTCTTTTTCGGAATAGTTTTTTCGAATTGATAGTGAATTGTTTTTCTGTTAAAGATGACCAGTAACCAGTTACACAGAATATATTTAACTCTGCAGGAAGCAGTTGACGACGAATGAGGAAATCTATAATCTAATTGCTTGCGAAACGGAGCGATACGCGTCTTAACGGAATGAGGTCATTTACTTTATACCGCAGGAAATCGAAGCTTTTGTTGGAATTCTTCTGTTGATAGAATACAACAGCCAACCGCGTCAGCGCTTGTACTGGAGCAAAGATGATAACATCAGCCGCCCACTGATATCAAGGTCAATGTCAAGAAAAAGGTTTGAAGACATAAAGAAGTTAATCCATTTTGCTGATAACAATAATCTTCCTGCTAGAGGTAAGCTCGCTAAAATTCGAGCTCAACAGGATAGAGTCAATGCTTCACTTTAGCAGTTTGGAGTGTTTGCAAAAGATCTGGCCATTGATGAGCAAGTGGTACCATACTTTGGTAGGCACACTGCAAAGACGTTCATTCGTGGCAAGCCGATCAGACTTGGCAACAAAAACTTGGTATTAGCATCAAATGATGGCTACCCTTACAAATTTGAGATTTATACCGGAGCATGTGATACTAAGAACAGTAGCAAGCCTCTTGTACCACAAGTTGTGTCTGCTCTTTTTTCGATAGTGGAAAACTCTGCTTGTCATTGTAAAACTTTTTCACACTTTGACAAATTTTTTTACATCTTTTTATTTACTACGAGGTTTGCACGAAAAGAGTTTCAGGGCTCTTGGGACAATGCGTCAAGGCCGCACAATGAAGTGTTCTTTGCGGCCATCAAAAAGTGTTGAAAAAGAGGAATGTGGCTGATTTGACCACCGCTCGGACGATTACGTGTCAATAGTGCAATGGAAGGACAACAAGGTCGTTTACCTTGGTTCAAATTTCCGCAACATAAAACCAACCAAAATGGTGAAACTCTACAGCCAGCGTGAAAAGAAAAAGGTCAATTGTATTCAACCGTTCTGCTTCTACCAATACAATCAAGGCATGGGAGGCGTCGATCTGCTTGATAGGTTTACAAGCCAATTCAGACCAACAATTCAAGCAAAGAAGTGGTATTGGCTGCTGTTTGTTAACTATATAAAAAGGCTGACAGTGGCTGTGTGGAGGCTCCATGTCTCCGTGGGAACTTCCTCGTGTTTAGATTTTGTTGAATTTATCCAGTCAGTTGTAGGTGGCGTGTTAAAACTACTAGTTCTGCGTCCTCAGGCCCTAATGGAAGAAGAATAATAAACACCAGAGTTGGTCTGCAACATCCTGTAAACTCGGAAAGTTAAGGACGCTACTCAAACTGCAAAAAACGACACTGTGAAAAATGTTAAGAATGTGGTGTTCGCTTGCATCCTATGTGCTTCTTGGATTACCATAAGTGATAAGATTGAGTCTTTTTCTGGTATTTTTGTCGTTGTTTCGTGTCATTTGGAGTGTTTCCGCAATAGAAAGTGCTTACAGAGAAGACAGAGCAGCGAAATTTTTTGTGCAATGTTAGCTGGTGATAGCGTTTTCGATCATTGTTTCTGTAGAGGAACAAAAAAATTAAACGTAAAAATGATTACTTCAGAGACAACATCGCGTAAAACTGATAAACCATTATTTTTTGAAGGCTTTGTAGTTACATAAAATGCAAGTAAAAGTTTTTCACACTTTGTGCTGAATCAGCATTTTTACAAAAATCAAGGTCATTCTGATTTGAGAAAAACAGCTGTTTTTCGATGGCGTTTGCATCTGAATTTAGTGAGTTGAAGAAAAACTTGTTTTGAATAATGTTTGTAAGGTCACTAAACTAGGTCTCTGTCTAAAAATTACGTCGATAGAAAACAACTGACTGGTTTTTCAAGCTTCCAAATAGTTTGTTCCTCTACAGGAACAATGGTCCAAAATGGGTTGCACACCTACAGCCACGACCAATTTGACGAGACCATCCTTGGACGCGTTTCGTCCTTTTGGACTTATAAGCAGGGCTTATCCTGTCGTACCAAAATAACCCACGTATGCTGAAATTTCGAATGTATGACTGATGAGTTCAAAAGAACAAAACGCGTCCAGAAATGGTCCCGTCAAATTGGTTGTGGCTGTATGTTTGCTTAAATTCGTCTGTTATTTCGTAATCTATTATGTGCTAAGTATATGATATTTGCTTTCCTTCACGCTTATACTTCATGACATTTAGTGCGAAATTAAAGTAAAATCGAAAATATCATTAGTAACTGTTTCATCACACTTTTAAGTGAGCAATCATCAAATCTACCACGAAATATAATATTTATTTACTATAAAGTTTTATTTTTAACAACTTTTGTGTAAATTTCTGGCAATCCAAGGGCACAGGTTGTAGTTCCATACGATGTCAGACCATGCAAATAATATCCCCCATCGTTATTCAGACAAATTAAAGGTTCATTACTGTTGCCCTGCATTGAAAATATCACAAATACTACAATTGTGCAACCAGTCCCGTAGCACTCCAACTTCGGGCCCCCCCCCAAAGTAAGCGCAAGAGCCCCTGCGCACAGGTCATATCACTTTAGAGGTGTAAAATTGAAAAGCTGCATTAAGAAAATACACCACAATTTGTACATAAGTAAACAGGCTAATGTCAGAATAAAGCATGCCGATACCAAAGGTGCAAGTCATAAAAAATTCGGTACCGATGCCAGAGTTCAGTAGGACATTTATGCAGACACTGCGAAACGAAAGCAATGACACTGAAAAACATGAAAAAGTTATAAAAACACAGTATCATTTAAATAGTCTGGAGCGAACCTTTTTGTTCGCAAATGCTCTTATGACATTGTCATAATCAAGAGATCGGGCGCAGTCATTTTCGATTGACAACATGGCTAATGAAGATAGTCTACTGTCTGTCATAGACGTTCTATTAAAAGTTTTGATCAGTTTCAATTTGCTGAAGCTTCTTTCAGCGCTGGCAACAGTCACGGGGCAAGTTAGTAAGATTCGAAGTGCGATGTACACATTCGGATACAATTCAAATAAATGAGTTTTTAGAAGATAGTTCAGAAAGTCTTGAGCCGTTTTGAGATTGCGTTTTTTTTGTAAAATTAAAACAAACCGCTATAGCTCAGCGCTCATTTCATCAGAATCAATGTCACCGAACTTTTTTTGGAACTCTTTACAGCAAGTAAGAAGAGCATTTTCTTGTTGCACAAGCAAAAGTTTGTCTCGTGTGTACAAAAACGAAAAGGCGGAAGAAACCTCACGTAACAAATTAAAGCGCTCCTTTATTGACATAATAGCCTGGTCTACTAATGGATAGAAAAAGTTGCTTTTAAATTTCAGTTCAGGAGTAGCTCGTTGTTCCTCTTCACCTTGGTAATCAAACAATCTTCTTTTCTTTCCACTTCTTGACGGAGGAAAAGAAGGATCAATATCCAATTCCTGTGCTATTTCAACAGCAGATGTTGCGGCACTGTCATAACCCGTTGTGCGATAGTTTTGCAAAAACTTTTCAGTTGCCTGGATTTCCGTTTCCATTGTATGAAGGGAGGAGACTCCATACGATTGAAGAATCTTGCTTGCTTTATTGACTTGGAATAGGATATCATACCAAATAAACACCGACAAAAGAAAACTCCATTTTGATAAATGAGCTATCAACGATTTTGTTTCTGAGGCAGCTCTTCCATCTTTTCTTTCTATGGAAATGGCTTCCAAGTCTTTCAGTGCCAGCAACACCTCTTTTAAATTGTATCGAAGAGGTTTGATGCATTTAATTCTGCTTTCCCAACGAGTATCAGATTGTGACTTTATGGACAGCTCCACATGTTTCTTCAAAATTTCCCAACGCTGAGCACAGGAAGAAAACAGCACATACAACCTTGTAAGTACTCCAAAAAATGTCAATGCTTCCGTCGATCAATTAGCACTGTCAACAACAACTAAGTTAAGGGTATGGTTTGCACAGGGCACGTAAACAGCTTTGGGATTGATGTCTAGCATTCTTGCTTGGACCCCAGAATGTTTTCCTTTCATGTTAGCACCATTATCATATGACTGACCTCGACAATCAGACAATTCGAGTTGCAGTTCGGTCGCTTTTTCTAAGAAAGCGTCCAACAAGCCTTTCCCAGTACTGTCACATATTCTCAAGTAGCCAAAAAATGTTTCTTTAACAACAGCAGCTTCTTCATTACATAGTACATAACGGAGAATGACAGACATTTGTTCATGATGTGACATATCTGGAGTGCAGTCCAAAATTATAGAAAAATATTTTGCCAATTTCAATTGCTGTAAATTTTCTTTTTCAACTTCTGTCGCTAGCAATTCAATTAGTTCATTTTGTATGGTAGAACTCAAATAGTGATCTTTAGTGTTTTTATTCTTGATTCTTTCTTGAAGCTCTTTTAGGATCGGATCTCTTCTTGCCAAAAGCTCAAATATACCCAGAAAATTTCCATTGTGAGGAGATCCTAAGACTTCTTCAGATCCTCTAAAAGCAAGATTCCTTTCCGATAGAAACAAGGCAATGTCGATAAGTCTCTCTAAAACATTTCTCCAAAAACGTCTTTCATTGAAAAAAATATTCATCTCGCGTTTGTCGATAGTGGATGAATTTCTTATCCCTTCAGCTAGCAACATCCATTGACTGCAGCATTCTTGGTGGGAAATGCCGTTTTCATGGTCTTTCAGTTTTTTCGAAAAACCCTCCCATGTATTTATACCACTACAAAAGGGGCTTAGTGTTTTTCCAAATAGCTTACAACAAAAGCAAAAAACTTAATCTGATTCCCCAGAATAAACTAGCCACGACCGTGAAACACTTTCACCATTAGGTAACACACGTTTATAATGGTTGGAGGAAAAACGTCGCCTTGGAGTTGTGTTATTATATGGAAAATTCATTATTAGTTGATGTGGTCCACGCTTTACTATATCACATCGTTGAGCATCAGAAATACTTTCAGGCCATTTACATGGGTCATCAGGGATAGGGGTAAATTGAGATTCAGTTATTTTTGATATTGAAGGTTGCGTATTGGCAGGTAAATCACAACTTACATTTTCTGGAAATTCACAATCACTTTGATGCTGATCGTCATAGTCTTCTTTTTCTTGTACACTATAGTTTTCTTCATCCCTCTCGGTACTAGTGCCAGGTCTACTCTGCTCAGTAATCTTGAAAAAATCTGTCATCTTGGGCAATTTCGCTACAGCATCTCGAGCAGTGGCTGCTTCTTTTCTCTTTTGAGCACCACTTTTTGAACGTTTCATTCTATACAATGTCAATAAAATACTTTATCTGCACTCTGCAGTGTATATATATTGTCCCGGTATTTATAGCCAAACAGAATTCCAGACCATTCTATGATTGTTGCGTAACAACGGCATTGTTACGTCAATCGAATATTCAAGATTCTACCAGAAAATCAATCGAAATATTCTAGATTCTGCGAGATAAAATGACGTTGCATTCACTTATGATGTCACAAGCCAATTTCTTCCTACAGTTTAAATCGGTTGTAAACAAGTCTGCTGAACTGAAAATAGTCACGTAGCCAAAAAGCAATTTCAGACTAACTTGGGCCCCCAAAGTTGGCGTGGCCCCCCCCCCCAATTGGGGGGTTTTGGGGGGCGGCTGCTACGTCTCTGTGTGCAGCACTTTAAAATTTAAATGGAAAATTATTCTGATTAACCTGGGATACTCCTTACTAACATCACCTTCAACAAAATAAGTTTTGCAAACCATCGACCATTGTAAACACAGGACTAGCAACTTGGCAACTTTTTGATTGTCTTACATCGTTACGTCTTAGCAAGCTGGTATTACGCCCAGTCAAGCATCACGCTTTTACCTTACGTTTTGCATGAAACGCAATACAGTAATACCAAATAAAATTGATAAAAATTATAAGTGGCAAAAAGTAAAATTAATTGCCCAATTTTAGCAATTAACTGAAATTGTTAAGAGCCCATTTTCACCAATTAATTGTCTAGAAACCCTAATTCACATGTGTACTACAGTTCAATTGCCAGCTAACTGAAAGATTTTTACTTCAAAGTTACAAATGTTTATTTATTTTCAGTTGTGTGGAAATTCTCCTACAATCATTACAATTTATTTAAAGTTACAAACGGTAAGACAAACCATCACAAAAGTGATTTCACCAAAGTTTGCTTTTTACATATTTTACTGATCAATTTAATCTTACATGCATGTGCAAAGATAACAAAATGCATAACAGATGGCATGAATACGCAAACGACTGGCAATGGCTGATCCATAGAATGCCAGCGTACAGCAACAATCCACGTCAGATATTTCAGCAAAAATCTTGGAGAAACTTCAAAAAAGTCTTTTTGAGGCTCTTGAAAATTTGGTGAGAGACTTTGTGTTAGTGTTTTAAGAAACTCTATCAAAAATCACACCCCCTCCCCAGCCAGTGGTAACAAGCAAGTTTAATTGGTGATGTAGCAGGACATGGTGATATTTACTGGATAAGTTTGGTGTCATCGTGGTTCTCGGAAAAAAAGACGTTTAGCACGTACCTGTAAGAAAAGCTTATCATATTATGGGGAAACAAAGCGTCCCAGAAACAAAACAGAAGACGTTGGTACGTGTCGAACCATAAACATAAATGGTCGATCACAAATAATTGTTGGAGGCATACAAAGAGGTTCAAACATTAGTCCTGTAGCTGCAGCTGCTTCTGATCCCTCCTCATTTACTTCAAACACTGCTTTATGATGAATTCCTGATGCATAAAGCTTCTCCGCGGTGTTGTTCGAAATTCCTTGCAAGTTTGCTTTTTGCGGATCGAAAAGATCTTGCACTCCCATGTCTTTCAGAGTTGCAACTAAATTCAGATCATGTTCCATTTTCATTCTAGGCAGCCCCAAATAAATTTTTGAGCTGTTCATATGCTTAAACAGATCTTGAAATTTTTCAGCAGTAAGAGCTTTTTCAACTTTAGATAGACCAAATTTTTCAGTTGGTACAATCAAAACCAATGAAAAATCTTTATTGCTATAAGGCAGTTCAACCGCGTGGATTCCTAATTCTGCATCAAAATAGTTTTTGTATTTTCCTTTTCGAGCCATCATCAGAACCTTCTCCGTTACATTTTCATTCACAAAAAAGTCGCTTTCATTCGTCATTTTCTTATCAAATTTATCCAACCAACTGCCTCTGAAATAGATGGCATTGGCTATGACTAGTTTTGAATTTACGTCGATACTTCCGCTGGGTAACAAATTGTCAATTTTTCCTTTCGTCTCCTGTTTGACCCACGCATTTATGATTTTTGTAGAATCATCTGATTTATTCTTGAAGTCAAGGGTTTCTACCGCTGCTTGATAATATTTTAAGCAATGTTTTATGAATTGTGCATCCACGGAAAAACTCTTCTCAGGAAATAACTTGCTAGCGGTTTCAAAAGTTACACTTTTAGATTTTCGCAACTTTTTCAGTGCGTTTAGATTTTCTTTGTGAACATCCAAGTCATTTCTGAGCTTTAAGCATTTTTTTAATTCTTCAGCAGTATTTTCTCTGGAACCCAATAACGCCATTGCCAAAACATTAGATATGCTGAATGGTGACATAAAAATGTTTCCATCGTTTTTATCAGAAAGTTTGCGATAAAGATTGTATGCAAAATCCATTCTTGGAGGATGAAAAACTTTGCAGATTGTTTTTAAAAGAATTTACACCGATTTGTAGGCAGTCTCTAAAAAAGAATGATTTAGTAGATTAAAATATGACGCTATGTTTACTATTAACTAAGGTTGCAATTCTCATTGAAAAAATTAATTACAGTCCTGCAAAAGATGTTTACCCTTACAGCCACGACATATTTAAACTGTTCTGTTACATCATAACAAGTCACAATGTCGCCAGAACAGCAACAACTTTTTCAGGATAAAAGATCATGTTAGTAGCTACTTCAGGATGATCGAAATTTTGTTCTTACTAATTCAACAACCAAAAACATTGGTTTGCCATTGCTGCGTAATGCTTGATAGCCTACCAAAAAAACTTTTGCGGTACTTATGTACAGTGGTAGATTCAGGGTGAGACAAGTGAGGCAGCTGCCTCAGGCTTTCCGTTTTTGGGGCCGCAACTCATGGACAACTGAGGCAACTCCTTCCAAGTCCTACAAACGGAGTTTTGGCATCAACAAATAGTGCTGATCTCAAAATAAATTGGCTTCACCAGCGCATTTTGAGCCAAAACCTTAATTTCGAGCACGTTTGTGTATTTCAACCAAAACAGAGATCATCACCAAAAAAGAAAGAGATCGTCGCTTGAAAGCGACCTTCGAAATAGACGTAATCTCTAATTGAACAAAAAAAAAACATTCTAATGAGTACTAGGTCAATAGGGGCTCTTCATGAAATCTTGCCTCAGGTCTCCAACATACTCAATCCACCGCTGCATATGCTTTTAACTAACAAATGCATATGCAGCAGTGGTGGTTTACTTTAATAACTTAGTTGCAAGCAAGAGCAGTTCAACTTAAACTTCATTTATGGGATCAAGAGAGACTGGTTAGTTGCAATAGTTACGACCAGTGGCGCAACCAGGATTTCTTCAAGCGAAGGGGGGGGGGGGCAAAGCTTAAACTCCGAGGATCTAGTCACAATAGGGATATCGAGGTTTTTCTCCCCAGGAAATAAGAGGTGTGTGCGGTTTTTAAACAGAACGAAAAGAAGTTTTAAGGAATTGCACACACACAAAAAATGTTGAGGTCACGGTGAACAAACAACAATACCAATCCATTCAAACGATCTTCTATCGTTGTGAACCGCAAATAGGTTTATAAATATCTCAGAGCACTAAACGAACGCTCATTTGATGCTGTAGTGACCGGATTAGTTGTCAATATTTGAAGAAGAACTTCCAAAGATGGATACGTATGTATATCTTTAGCAGACAGCAACACGCCTAAAGTGTTGTACAGTTAAGAATCACCTTCGTGGCGCAGCCAATATGAACGCCATTGCTTAAATTCAACCTCCTCAGCGTCAATGCTGTCATCCGCAAAGGTAAGATAGAAGTTAACACCATTTCTAATCACAGCAAATGTCATGCTTTACACAGACAAATAGTATCAAAACTTGGAGTTTTATACAATCAACAAGATCAGAGCAAATATTTCGCTGAGTTGGTCAAACACTGTGTCAATAAAAGACAAAAAGACAGAACGCCTGAAAAACTGTAATGGTGAAATAGCTAGTGGATTCGCTCTATTGGCTTGCCGATTCACAATTCGAGGCATGGGCATGGATTCCCCGAAGACACCTTCGGCATGTCTAAAGAGTCCAACAAAATTTGTTCATTGTCCCTAAAAGCCTGGATAACATCTTTGTAACTGGTAATACTCGTAGCATCTAATGCAGTCAATGTAATTTCTTGATGTTCTGTAGCTTCTTTGCAACTGCTTTGGTAAGTTTCTGTGCAGCATTGATAGGTTCTAGGCTAACCAAAAATCCAGATGTTGTTATGGCTTTCAAATAAGACATAGCCCTTCCAAGAACTTTTCCATCTCTTGATTCTGACAGTTGATCCGAGAACCAACAACCGTCGAATGAAACTCCTTGAAAACAAAGACAACATCATAGTTCTTAATTCACTTTGTGAACGCTTCACAATTACGCTTCAAAGGGGAACGCGAAGAATTAGGTCATTTGTCATTAACTTGAGCATGCAGCACCGAAAGACGTTTTTGAGAATTAGAAAAAATACTGATATGTCTTTCATAATGCTTACGCATGCTTGAATTTCACGTACGTTGCATGCCAGAGAATGTTACTGTAACTTGTACTATCTCTGACTGTAGCGTCTCTGCTACTTTTGTCCACTCATTAATTTGTTATTGCGGTCTTTATAGTTTTTAAAAAACATTTCAGAGGAAATGTCGAATTTTTACTTAGCAAATTGATGGTTTTGTTTCCTCCACAGTCTATAGTCCAAAGCATTTTGACTAAAATTAGAAAATTTAAATCGACAATTATGAATCCAGGCTCGTCAAGATGATTTGGTAAATAACTTGCTGAAAATTGGAGACATGCTCTATTCTTGTCAATATTTTTGAAACTTTTTCTGAAAGCACAAAACTCGCTTTCACTTGTAGCAAGCTGCTGTTTTTGTGCAATATTGCCATTACTGTTGTACAATGCTCTTGCGCACCTCGTCAGACACCAATAGGTTATCGTTGCATTATTCTTGCGCAAAAGAACTTGATCGTGTGATTTCTGGTTTATATCAAGAAAGCTGTAGAATCTAGTTGTCCTGGCCTTCCCTTATTGTAGGAAAGTCTCAGAGATGAAAAGACCCAATCGACCGAGATGAAATGTATTTTAGGAATGCGCATACTTTCACCACCCTAAACAATCTTTGCACACGTTTATTTTCATTCAGTTGCACGAGCGAAGAAGCCATTGTTTCTTAGGTTATCACTAGCAAGTCATTAAGCAAACAAGACAATTTTTTTCTTTGATAGAACCAATAGCATATAATTTGTTATTCCTATCAATTACCAATCATATTATCGTAGATTAATCTTCAAAAGTGTGGTGAGGTGAAAACGCAGTTACTGTTGGTATTGGCGAACTATACGATCTTTTCCACACTTCATAAATTGAATAAAACAATGCAGCTTCGGCGTTTAATTTTTCATGCCAGGACTCACTAATTTTGCCAGTAGTGCACCCACACATGTTTAGCACTACGACCCTTGACTATCAGTTCAAAGTATTCACACAACACTTGTCGTTGCAATATCTAAATTAAAAGACTTATATCAAATAAAAACTAACTTTATTCCACTAGTAATCTTGTTACCGGGAGCAAATACTTCAGTCAGAGCGGTATTTTCCATATCATCCATTGGCAAAGCAACAATTGGCGAGAAATGGTAACCTGCTAATAATCTAATAACCAAGCTCAGAATTATCATAAGAATAGCGTTGAAACAGCCACAAAACCAACTGTTAGATTTCCCAACAGCTTTTTTAGATTTAGCTGATTTTTTATTGTCTTCCGACTTTTGCTCAGCTGCTGCTTTCTTCCTTCTTCTTGCATCCATCGAAATATCCAAAAAATACAAGAAATTAATAATTAAAATCAAAAAATTTTTCGAAAAAGAAACGACCTAATTTTTATGAGCAATTTCCAAGTTTTAGACATGCTTTTCGCTACCAGTATTTCACTTAACGTACAGTTCACATAGATTTCAATAAAGGCACCAATTGAAGAAGAAATGTCGCTTTTCACGAACGATTACCGCTCCCACAAGTAGTAATTAAGGGTCAGCAGGGTGGGTTGCCGTAGCTTTTCCTCAATGACGCAAAAGCATGGAAGCAATGTCAATCGTTACAGCAAACGTTGAAGCTCATCCACCTTAAGCTTTTCTTGCAACGACAACGCTCAAGAGTTGAACATCAACGAAATATTTTCTTCTTAAAGCTTTTTGAAAAGAACCACCAGGCCGGTATCAGATGCAGGTACTTCAATAACAGTTTTTATGGATTCAATCTTTGTTCAGCAGTGAACATTGTGTTTTCGCTGTGCACTTCAACAATTTGTGATACAAGAATGGTGAATTGGACTTTATGCTGACTGGTCGTGTACCTTGCATTCTAGTTCCATCAGCACGTGCAAAGTCAAGCGATCGAAGAATTGGTGGTTTTATCGCTTAAATGTGTGCACATGCAAAACTTTTTTCCCAATTTGCTGACAAGTGACAATAAATCATGGCCTAGGAAATGAACTCGACGAGATGTCAATACCACAGCTGCGTTTTAAATTCATAACTACGTTAGCTGAAAACCTTTTTGAAGTGTCCCGACCCACTCTTAGGTATAAATTTTTGCTATGCACACTGATTTCGGTGCGGGTGGGTGGCCAGAAAAACATTTGAGGGAGAGAAAACTATCCGAGAATCTATACTATAAAGCAGACTTCTTGTGTGCGTGAGTGTGTTAGCTTTACCTCTTCTACTCGTAATACTGCTTGGCGTACAAGCGTGAGTGCGTTAGCTTTACCTTTTTTAATGCTACTTGCCGTACGTAAATCCGAACATTTGAGCGTTCTTCCACAACTTCGAATTTATATGTCTATGCACATCATGCAATAAACGAATAAAATTTGTGAAATCGTTGGCTGTTTCAATTGTTAGCTAGTCCAGTTCTTAAGTACGCCGTTGCTGGAAACAGGGCAAACAAGACGTAGTCAGGGATTTCACAAATGTTAGAAAAATATATAGCAGCTATGCGCAAATCCCATAGCGTTTTCTAATGCATTCCTTTACAAAAAATGGTGCTTTTGATTTTGTAACAAGAATTGGCTACGTCAAAACTGCATTACCAATTGAGTAAAGCCGGATGAATCGATATTTTAAACTCAAACATTACTGATTGGGTCCTGCCGGCGAAGCCGGCTAGTTATTAATATTTTATGTAATGCATGGCCAAAATTTTTAATCCGCGCTTTGTTTGTAAATTTTGCATCTTGAAGTTGCACGATACGGTTTTGACGAAAATGTATACTTTATTTTATACAAATTAATTCAGTATATAATTGCTTTGATAAAATAGTTAAGGGAAAGTTAACTTAATCAAAACATTAGGCAAAAATCATAAAGAAAACAATATCTCCGTGGTCCGTGTGCAGTATGACAATTAAGTTTTAGCAGTTTTACATAAAAATATCTTTTTAATACTGGGATTGAATTAAAAAAATCTTGGTGGTAATCAGTGATGGATTCAATGGGGATACTGAGGAAGCATCTTCTGATGCCTTGCCAAGTCATGCATTAGTATATGAATCTATGTTGATAAGTTCGTAGTGGTTTAGTCACAAGCCTTAAAACTAGCATAAATCCAGGGTAAACTTTGCCGGGATAGAAATACAGCCTCGTAAACAACTATTCAATTATACTTTATTGATTAACGTTAAACCATTTCAGATTTTCTGGTCTATACGTTTGTACGCATTCCCATCACATACAGATCATAAGTAAGCATACAAACCTCTCTATACAAGCAGCCTTTTAAATAAATTTTGTTTTATTTAGAAGCAACAAATAACTGTCGTCATTTCCTGCCGTCCAATTTTGCTTTTTAGTTATATTTATTTTTTTAAATCCCATAAGTTTTCAAATATCCTTGCGTGCTTATATTCTCCAACCCTCATCATCAGTCTTTGGGCATTTGTTTTTATTTATTTGATTAATTAGATAACGTTATGCAAGGTTAGTTAATGGTTTGAAGGTCCACACCGACATAAACCACAAACATTATATTGAAAACAATTTACGTATTGCAAACAATGTATCCAACCCAATGTGACGAGACCATCTCTGGACGCGTTTCGTCCTCTTGGACTCCACAGGCTCCTTTATTTATTTAGCTTAAAAATTGTAAAATCTTTATAATTGCGTAAATCTTCTTTTCCCATCCCCTCTAATTAGATCGTAACTTTTTCCATGCATTCCTCTTCTAAGACACCGCAAGTTCGTATGCATTCACCTCCCTTTAAGAAACCAAGAGCACATAGAGTAATGTGCGTTAAAATCAGTCAAAATCTAACTCTGCCAATCAACGTCAATTTTTCTTCAATTACATGGCCAACCCTGGCTATAGCCTATGGTCGATACTTTTTTGTTCCATCATAATGAGTGTAAACTGAAAATAATTTAAATCTTTGTGGATAGGTATCTTTAAGCCGGTTTACTTGTAGAATAATCGTAGTCTTCAAGAATCTAGTGTACAACTTTCA
This sequence comes from Trididemnum clinides, assembly GCA_963675345.1. Lineage (NCBI taxonomy): Eukaryota > Metazoa > Chordata > Ascidiacea > Aplousobranchia > Didemnidae > Trididemnum > Trididemnum clinides. The sequence continues at coordinate 23,014,486 of OY776284.1, read as the reverse complement.
TGAAAATGAACAAGTTAGATGATAACGGGCCTATTCACTTTTGCTTGTTTATCAGAAAAACTACAGTCGAGAAAGTAAAGATTTCAGACAAGTAAACAGCGTATTTCGTCGATTAATAACAGATGCTGACAAGAATATTTCAACTTAGCCGACCTCTCTTCATGGTTTCCCCGCCAAAGAAAATCGACAATATTAGGCATAGATTTTGATATACGTGACTAGGGTAGTTACAAATAGTTCGTTCTGTCTCTCACCGCTAGTCGGCTGGGCAGGACAAGTTATATTAACTACGTATTTCCTATATTTTCTGTTTTGCTGACAAAAATCATAGTACTGTATCGCTAATTTTCTTTACGAAGATCGATCGCAAATCGAGGCAGCTAATATTACTGAGTTTAATCTATTTTTCGGCCTCAAAGCAAAGAAATAAAAAGGAGCGCTACCCGATGCAATTTTTAAATTAGTTAATTTTCCTGTTAGATTGCGTAAAAACAATTTGGGGTACACATATCTGCTTCATTTCAGTAAGGCATTCATTAATGTAGTTTTGCTAATTATTACGAAAGCTCAAACCTATTCCTTAACAATGCAATAATAGCTTTCATAGCACTTATTACAATGTGCAAAAGAATTCATTCCCCCCCACCAAAAGTTTTTGAATCCACCACTGCGGGCCATGATCCCATTCCCTAACTAAGCCTACGCGTAATGTTTAATCCATTCCTCGTTGTCTGACCAGGGTAGGGTCAAAAGGTCTGGTTTCAAAATTCGAAAATATTTGCGATTTCTTGTCCGCAAATAGTGTGCATCGACGCAGCATGAACTACTTCGTTAGGGAAGCGAGTTCGACCTGGCATAGTTGCCCTTGGACCGTAAAATGTCACCGGTTAGCAGCAGCAAACATGCAACGCTTCACAGTCCAACGCTAAAATTAACTAATTTGATCGCTTTTGCCATAAGCTAGCAGTTAGCTTGTGGCAAAAGCTGCAGCCATCAGCAGACATAGATAAGGAAGGGGAAAGAGAAATATGAACAAGCTGTTTGGCCATTGACAAATTGCAATGCCTTAGTGTTTTAGAATTTTAATTTTCCAAAGTATTGAAAACTGAAAAATATCTAGTGCTTAAAAACCTTTTTGTGGAAACGCCCTAGAAATCAGAAAAAACTGAGATTTTTTTAAATTTTGGAATTGCCTACCACTGCCCAAAATATATCTTTGCAAAGTTTTATAAAACATCTCTTATTCTCTCTACCGAATCAAAACACACTTGAGCAAGCGACTTGGTCCTAGTCGCTTGTATGTAATAGGGCTGGAAAAAAAACGAAAAGTTACACTTTAGAGAGACATATCGGCAGGCCTACGAGCCAAATTGAAGAATTTCGTTCCTTCAATCAGAATTCCATCCATCTTTTTAGCCTTTCTATCTGCAGCAGTATCAAGTGTGCCTATTTCAGCCTCACTCTTGTTTTGAAACTGATTTTCTGCTTGTGATGTAACGTGCTCTTCATCAACCAAATATTTGAGTTAAACACTGAAAAACAAAAAGCTCTGAGCCTATTAATTGCTCTGTAGCATTACTCTTCCACCTATATTGCGCGCATGAACTTCAGTCAGAGCAGCTGAGCTTAAAACGCATCTAACTGTAGACTACCAACTAACTAAGCTAAGTCGAACTAACTTCTTGCCTGCCGCCTATTGTTGCTTTGAATTGTGATTATGCGGTGCCAACATAAGTACGAGGTAAAAATTTTGCTGAGTTTAGGACAAATCATGCAGCAATGAAAACGTTTTTCCTTTGAAAAAGCAAATAATACAGCAGCAAAAACGTTTTTCCTATTAAAAGACAAATCATACAGCAATAAAAACGTTTTTCCTTTTCAAAGACAAACTACTTTGTCTTTGGAAAGGAAAAAACGTTTTCATTGCTGCATGATTTGCAAGCTTTGAAAAAAGCTGTTTGAGTAGGGTGGCCATTTTTTGTAAATTCAAAACCGGGACGCTTATAGCAGACTGCTATTATGACTAGGTAGGGTGACTGTACGACCCGTATTAGGCAGAACACTCCCGCTTAGGTCATCGAATGTCCCGCTTTTTCGTTCAGCCAGCCAGCACAGCTTAACCTAGGGTACGCCAAAGTCATACCCACTTTAGGAGGGAATATGTCACCGAAACCAACCTCAATGACGCTTCCGGCTCGAAATGCCAACACAACGGCAGCGAAACAGGTGGTGACCTTTTCTTTCTTTGGAGATCAACCCCACCGTCGGCTTGTTAGAGGTCTCGGCCTTCATTTGACCGTCCCACTGACAGTGCAGTCCGGGGCAGTGAGCTTGTCGAGACCAATGTCAGGCCGAATGGTGGTGGGTCTCCAAAAAAAAAAGGTCAACACCTGTATTGCCCTATGGTCATTTTCGGCCGGAATCATCGTTCAAGTAGGGTACGCTGCCTTTATGTCCAGGTTTATCAAGGCTAACTTTGGCCTACCCTAGGTCAGGCTGTGCTAGGTGACTGAGCGAAAAAACGGGACATTCGATAATTTTAACCGGGACAGGCCTGAAAAAACGGGACTGTCCCGGCTAAAACGGGACGTATGGCCACCCTATGTTTGAGCCACAAGCTTTACGTGACGCTCTCATCAGTGGCAGTATCGTGTCAAAAGGGAAGATCTAGAGTGAGTAAGTGTTTTATGTGATTACGTTGGACGGTAGGCAATCAAGAAAAGCCAATGGTAGCGCTAGTATAGTATTGTAAAGCGCGCCAAAGAAAGATTTTGCAATAGCGAAATGCTAAAGAAAGCTCAGCAAGAGACCAGATAAGAACGCCGCAATTATCGAAAGAAAATCCAAATATTTGAGATAATGATTAATGTACATTAAACAATATTAACAAGCATTAAACTATGAACCACGAGTGACCCAATTGCGACAACGTTACTGGCAATGACTTTTTTGGGGGGAGACCTCCAAACAACCGCACAATATGATGGATTGTACAAAGTAAGACCAGGCCATCCATCACATTGACGAACATTGTGTATTGGTACTCCGATCACTATTAATAGATTCCGCAAAAAAGGAGATTCGAAAAAAGGATCTGCGGAGCAAAAGATTGGGAAATCCTGGCTTGAAGGACAACAGTGTTGTAAGCGCTGGATTTGTAGTTGAACCGGCCCGTCACCATCCCAGCCAAAATATCTTACATTTTGTTTCTTAAATACTTCGCTCACAAGAGGTATTACGAGCACACACTAACGCCCAAAACATGGAGAGTGTATGGAGCAAAAGACAGAATAGTAGGTAGTTGGTAAATTAATTATGGCACATGCATCAAACCACGTTAAGCGTATCTAGCTCTAGTTATTGCAAGGTTTAAAGACTGATGCGAAGATGTCTTAAGCATGTAGTCCATGCAAACCATCCAAGGAAGAAAAGATTATAGCGAGTCAAGCATCTTCTTCTTCTTCTTCTTTCGGCTTCTCCCTATTCGGGGTCGCCACAGCGCGAAAGTATTTTCCACTTCTCCCGGTCGACTTCGTCTCCTTCCTTAGCTCCAACCCTTTCCATGTCTTCTCTTGCCAAATCCATCCACCTTCTCCTTGGCCTTCCTCTTTTCCTTCTACCTGCACCGCCATCTCCATCATCGTTTTTCCCACGTAGCCTTCTTCTCTCCTTTTCACGGTGTCGAATTATACAAGGTCAAGGCTAGTATAAAGTAACAATATCAAATGCACGAACTATGCATTGTTCATCGGTTCAGCTAAAAAAACAAGTGGCGCTGGGAGAATTAGGCTACACTGATCAGCTTGCCACTCGCAATGCGTCGGTTATAAACCATGTGCTATCGTTCGCTTCGCTTCTCTCGTACAATAAAAAGTGTTTCTCCAACTTTTTTTACCAAGAACACACTGAGAAAAATAATAAAATTTCGCAACACATCTGATGAAATTCGAAGGTTATTTTTATTGATAAATGCAGATAAAACTATCAGTCATGGTCAATAAATGAGCACACGTAAATATAAACTTACTTTAATTACAACATAGCTACTTACAGTAGCTACATCTAACCAAGGCTCACGCCCCGTGACAAACAGCTACAGTTATGCAACGAGTTAACCAAACCCCATTAGTGGCAATATTTGTACATAAAAGCTTTTAAGCTAATTCTCATTACGAGCGCACCTAATAACTAGGGCCATTTTTTTACGACCTAAAAATTCGAAAAATATGACTTTATTTTTTGAAATATATGACAATATATGACTTTATTTTTAGAGCATCATATTTTGCTAATCTCATAATTAGCAAGTCGAATGCAAATGTTTTGGGTGTATTTTGAAGAAAAACACGGTCGATCAATGATGTATTAACACGTCTATTTCACTTGAAAATCATCAACTCATCAGTGTCACTCAAGTTCAAATGTCTTATGCATTTAATCAATAGGCTAAGCATTGAAATATAGTTTCATGTAGTGTACAATGTTAGTATCTGCAAAATTTCTGTTTGGACGAAGGAATAATTTCAAAAGGGAAAACGACCGCTCCACAGATGCTGAAGTAGGCTGACATTGCAACAATTTTGCATACAATGCTGGTGGAATATCTGGCCTACTTAGCTCCACAATGATTTTTACATCATTTTTTTCGTAGCGCTTCTTTATGTACTTTTTCAGCTGCAGAGGGTCACTTCCAAAACCAAGAGAGTTGATATCTTCATAGGCCTTTTGTATTGTGTATGTAGAATTTTCCATTTTAAGAATTAGGTTTGTCAGCCCATTGTAGCATTGACTAATTTCAGTCAACTGACTGGTCGGCTTTTGCTCATTTACTATACTTTTGGCCTTTCGCACAATCACTCCTTCACCATTCCATGAATTAACAATTTCCCGAACTTGTGGTAGTTTCGCAGCATAGTAGTTAGCAGCATCCAACCAACTCCCCCAACGAGTAACAACTGGCTGCGGAGGTCTTCCACAAACATCAAAATCAGCAGCTCAGGTTTTATTCTTCACAACGCTTGCTTTTACAGCAGCAATCAAGTCGTCTACTTCCTTGTAAAAAGTTTTTATCTTCAAAGCACAGTTATGCATTTAGTGTGCAAGACAGATAACATGCAGGAAGTTTGGATATATTTCTTTTAAAACGTTGCCTGCACGGCACATGTAGGATGCAGCATCAGATATCAACAAATTGACGTCTTCCCTCCTTACCTTAAATTTCTTTATGACATCATCCAGTTCATCGATTATCTTTTGGCTATTAGCCGAACCATCAATCACAGAGCATTCAACCAAAAAGCAGCAGTCCGGTTTATCCAGCGTACCCCAAAGTATGTGCAAAAAGTTTTTACCTCTTAATTTAGTTTCATCTATAACCAAAAACAACAGCTTCTCACTCAAGTTTTTTGCCAGCTTCTGAGCATTTGCTTCATCTAGTTCTTTAACTTTCAGACGACAAAGAGTTTCAGATGGTACGCTTTGCCCCAAATCTCGAAAAAGCTGTCGAATAGCTGGATGATTTACTTTTGCCATCGGTATATCAGATGATGCAAAAGCTTGAACAAGTTTTGTTGCAAAATCTTGGTATTCACCAGAACTGATAAATGTTTGACGTGTATCGGAAGTTCCAGCACTATTTGCCTTTTCAACGCCTTTTCTGTGCTTGAGAGTAGCAACATGTTGCTCCACAAAGAATCGCTTCTCATGCTTAACTATGCAGCAGCATTGCGGGCAGTAAAGTTCATCTTTTGGAGTGACTGTGAACTCCTTGAAGTCTTTTATAATCGATCGGACCTTTCTCGCATCGGAAACTTTTATTTTTGGCATGCTCACTTTACAATATATAGTCCTTTCACTAAACAAAAAATAGGAGATAGCACTTCGATCTGACTTGAGTTTTATCATTCTGTTCAAAGTGTCATCTATTTTGTTGCTATTGATAGTACTGACATAGAGATGGAACAGCTTACTCCTGCTATGAGTTTCACTAAAGCTAACTTTTGACAATATTTACTAAAATTTAGAGAGGCTTTAGTAACTAGGTCAGCATTAAACTTAAGGAATTAAATGGTCAGAAAATAGTCACTACCAGTACCAACATTCTGGAGCAGGGCTTCTCAAACTTTTTTGCTCTGCGACCCCCATTAGTCGCCACTTTAAAAAAGTATTTCTGTGCAACCTCACTGTATACGAGTATACCTTCACCTTAATGACACTAAGACGTAACTTCCCATTGTGAATTTAAAGTGAAATTCCTTCAGTCAGGCATTTGCTGTCTAGACAGTAAAAGTATCTAGGACTCTAGGTAAACTACTTTTGCCATGCATTGCAAAATAATGTACTGTACTACTGTGTATTGCAATATAATGTGGCTGGACAACGTTACAATAGAAATTGTCATCAAATAAAGAGCGGAATCAAAACCGACGCGATGGCGTAGTGGTTAGAGCGTCCGCTTCGCAGTCGGTAGACCTGGGGTTCATTCCCCTTGTCGAGTGATACCAAAAGCCTTTATTCACAGCTTCCCTGCTTGGCGCTCGGCATTTAGGGGAGGTTGTGGAGAACAAGCCGGCAAGTTCGCTTGTTGTGTCCTTGGGCAAGGCACTTAACGGGACGCCCCACCTTCATATGGAAGACAGGTGACCCATAAACCTCGAAAAAGGCAACTCCCAAGCGAGTGCGGACTTCCCGTTCAAAGTATAGCGATACAATTCGCTTTCTCGTGAATGGAGGATAAATATGGCAAATAAAACAAAATAAAAAACACTTAAGAATAAAAGCACTGCTATGAAATACTTCAGGAAACTCTGCATTAGAACTTTCATTGCCTTCCTTATTTGGTCTATAGACCCACTTATCAAATATTTATGTTTGCAGGATCTGTTTACACTGCATGGACAAAGTTACGGGGGGTTAATCTTTGCATTTTAAAGTAAAAATAAAAGGTCATATTTTATGACCAAATGCAGAAAATATGACTTTTTATGACTTTATAACTTCTTCAATACACCCCGTAACAAAGTAGTTTTTGTATTATTATAGGTTTCATAGCTTTTTGTACCACCAAAAAAAATATGACTTTAATGACTTTTACTCGCCCTACTAATAACATCAATCTGAATCAAAGCAGTGATGCCGACTGCAAAATAACAAAAGCATAGGCATTCGCTGGGTGGGGCAGAACGGGACTCTTGTCCTAGCCTCTAGCATTTTGGTAGTAGGGTCATTCCATGACAAATCACCACAAAAATTTTTAACCACTACCTCTCTGATTTTGATAAAAATCGGTGTATGGGGTTATCTAATAGCCAAAACCTACTGGTGAAAACTTTAGGTTTCTACGACTAATAGTTTTTGAGTTACAGAAGGGTAAAGTTTTTGGGGGAAACAAAAACCCCTTTTCAAAAAATGCATTTATCGTTCTCATGATACGTTTAAAATACAACATGTTAAATATGATTGGAATCAGAAAAGAACAAGGAATTCAAATATAGTATCAAAAATATCGTAAATATTAATATAAAAAGTTATTAATTTAAAAAATTATTTCTCCTTCAACACTTCTCAAGGATTTTGAAACTCCCCCAAAAATTTTTTCAAAAACAACTTTTCATTCATAAGCCATAACAATATGCAATAAAAACAATGGGTATAGACCATTTATTATGCTGAACACTCAATACAAATGATCCGCTAAAGCAATTTTTAAGGCAAATATTTCCAAAAATTTAATTATAATGTGAAGAATTTTTTTGTATACCTAAATTTCAACCTTGAAAATGTTCTCTATTGAAAAAAAAAGATAATCAACTCAAATTTTACAAAATAATTAATAACAATCAGCGCTTATTATTTGAAACAATAATTAAATTATCAAGGATATCTAGAGCATCGAGATTGGTAACTCCATTTGGTAGCTGTCATTAGAAGGGTCACTTCCTCAATTTCTACAAAAGTAAAATATATTATTACTGAATTGCTAATTTTATCTTGGTTATGAAGTACTTGAGTTGTTATAGAAAAAAATGAAGTATTGCGATACCAAAGATTTTGTTTCAAAATTCAACCGCATTGGCAAACAGATAAAAGTGGTAGCTATTTTACACTTAAATTTGGTAGAAGAGTTGCAGCCGTGAAAAACATTGCGTACATTTTACGAATTTCAACAACACTTGTTACATAAATGTAGCCAAACATTGCTCAAGTCAAGTTCTTATGTTATTTGCTTGCTTAATGCCCATCCACATAGACTTATATCAAACAAAAACACAGCAGGGAGAAGAAGTAGAACAAACTATTTAAGTAAAACATTTGCACAATAAAATTTTACTTTTAAGTTGATTTTGAAGTGATCAAATTTTAATATCATAACTTATACGCTTGATTTTTGTGTATTTTTTGAAGAATTTTGTCTAAATTACCATCAATTAATTAACCAAGATACAGAAGGCTTCTAAATATGAAGAAACTGCACAGTGCATAGACAAAAAAAAGAAAAGCGTAATTGATTTTAATTAATGAGGCAATAAATATTGCAACAGCAAAATACCAGTCACAAAAGCAATTTAAAAAAATGTCTTGGATGCTAGCGTATGAACTTTTATCAAACACTTAAGTTGGAGATCTTCCGAGTTTGTACAACTATTTAAACGTTTTAACTGGTTTTTAGCAAAACAATAAATGCACTTAGAAATATCAAAACGAAGTTGCAATGCTCTGGTTCCAATTGAATGTCTTGAAAATTGCATTCTGTGCAGGATAGAGCAGTGGCATACAAACAAAACTTACACTTATAAGCTAAACAACCTAGCGCCTGGTATGCATAGCTTTTGTGTAAATCATATCACTGCATTGCCAGACTTAATCCACAGCTACAAGCTGTGGTTTATTTGTACTTTTGACCTTTCTTTAGGTACTTCAAAAGTGAAGGAAACAGAGTTATCAATCCCATTGTTCTAGATATTCCTGGTATTTATAAAAACTCATTTTTAAACCCATGCACAAATGAAAATTGCAAAAAATATCATACCTAGACTGTTGAACATCGTTTAAAGTATTAGCTGAATGTGAAAGTGTACATAAATTACTGTTACAAGTTAAATATTAGTTTGTTCATTTCACAATTGTTATTATTTTTGTTTAAAGTAATATTGGATCCTGTGAATTACTAATTTTAAAAATGGAGCAGCCAATATTTTCAAGACAGTAGCACAATTGAAACAAATATTGAGTAAACCTTTGCAAAATAGGATGAAAATTGTATATATTAGAACTTATTTCCTACGTCTTTTTGATTTATGCGAAACTTTTGAATGATTTCCATCCCCTCTTTCGTCATCACCTCTAATCATGGGTAAGAAGATGATTAATTATGCAAAGGTCTTGTAAATTTGCTCCCTGGAACAATTTCAGCAGACTCTTCTGTCTCAAAGCAGTGTAGCCAATATCAGCCAAATAGATAAAAACAACAGACAGCAGTAAAATGAAACGCACCGCGATCTATGTAATATGATTATATTTGGCAATCAACCAACAAAATAATTTGCGCAGTGAAGTACCAAGAACGCTTCCGGGTGTATACATTTGGAAAAAAGATATGTTCTGACACGAAACAAGTTTGAAAATCTAAATAGTAAACAAAGCTACTAAGACGTAACAAATTAACGCAATATAAAGTAGTCACCAGTAGTGATATCTATTCCACGGCGCACCTAAGAGGATTGCGCGACACACTGATGTGTTGAATTTCACATGAAAACTCGGCATTTCTTTCCGCTTTGCTACAGGTGATAAAATTGTCTTAAAGATTAAAGAATATTCAGGCGCTTCACGCGGCCGTGCTATGTACTTTTGTTCCATACCTAAAAGATATCATTTATGACGTCACTTAGCAATGTCACAAAGCATTGCTTTGTTGAAGCACATAAGATAAAAATCGAAAGAAAAACACCACGCTTTAAACATTCATAAATGCTTGTGGCATTGTCAATAAAGCTTATATTGTTAGAGAGTTACTTAAATCGGAACCACGTTGTCAATATTTTCCAAAAAGATTTTAGCTGCGTTTCTACCGTCAGCATTGTTTTAGAAAATGAAGAAAACAAGTTTTACAATGGATTGTTCATTATGACGTCACGTTAGTAACCCCAGGGAGCGAAATATCTTGACATTGGTAAGTCGGGCGGTGACATTGAGCAAAAAACCGCTGTGCCAAAAAAAAATGTAAATCAAAAAAATTATCTTCAATTGTAAAGTCATCATGTTTTCACCAACCCCATTATGACACTTACCCCAAAATCAATACCAATCGTGTTACGTTTTAACTATGTTCGTCCAATAGTTTCGAAGTATTTCAAGCACAGTCACACGGAGACAGACAAAACAATCAATTTGGTCTTTGTGTGACTAAAGAAGCATGTTTTTCTACCAACAATACTAGATTAAGCTACGAAAAAGTTGGTGAATTTTTTAAAACTTTGCTTATGACAATAGGCGTCAATAAACGTAGTTGCTGTTTTTTAGACTGCAGTCATAACTTCCACGAGCGAAAAGGGTAACAAGTTTCAAATCGCTTTCCGCCTTAACGCACGTATCGGCATCAACGAGCAAGGCATTGTGGCACAGATGTTATCATGCGATCAATTTATTAGCAACGAAAACAACAATACGCAGAAGCCTACGGAAATTTAAGATGCTATAAAGCACGGTACAAATGCGAAGTAAAAAAGTATCAAATATCCCAAAGAGTTTTCATAACATTAGGCTTCTCAATTTGTAGATATTGTAAGTAGTTACACCGAAAATAATGTCAAGCATCGAGACTCTTCTCTTTATCTTCAGTTTATACTTAAATTTTGTTCATGGGGTAATCGCCATTGCTGTTGCAGCAGTGATAAGCTCGTTAACTGTCATGTCTCCGATCTGTAGACATAAAAGTTTAATCTTAATCTGCTCGTTGTGACCAGGATTTCAATGCTAATTGGCAATAAACGGTTTGCATGAAAACAACAATTTTGCATTACCCAATCAGGAATGAAACCAGCTCAAAATTTTTTTCTAGAGAAATAATTTTATTAAGAGACTACATAGAAATTTGTAAAAGTCAAGAGTATTGAGCAAAGCTGAGGTTCATCTTATGCAAATGTCTTTTTGAAATAGGGGTTAAAAGTTAAGTCAACAGCATGGCTTCCATAACAGGGCAGTTAAGGAAGCTGGCTACGCCCTTACCCAATAATACTTTGTATGGTTTCGTTGCGCCATTTCTATCAAAAAGGTTTGGGATTGAGAACGTTATTGATGATAGTAGTGGCAGGCTGTAAGCAAAACGCAGAGCGTGGTACACTCTGGTTGAAGGATTGCAAAGCAAATGTTCTATTTTATTTTCACCGCTATTTCTAACAGTTGGCTACAAAATATAGTGCAAAACTCGTTTAGCAATCCAAAAGTCGATTACCTGTGTTATGTGTTTTTGGGAAAGACAATTCACACATTGATTTGGTTTATGGCATTTATCATAAACCTAGCATATAATATACAAAATAACAAACAAATTTAACACATTAATGATCACTACCAGAAATACAAGCCAATTTCTTGTAGGTTTTTACTATTTGGTTACTGTTGATCTAATTAAGAAACAAATGCAAAAAAATTTTGCCACCCGCCTTTGGTTTCCTAGCCACGCGATGTTCCTCTAGACCAGTGGTTTTCAATCTTTTCGCTGGAGCGGAACCCCAAGAAAACATTTCAGTGGCACGAGGAACCCCTATGCAATAATTCGTTTGTTTTATGCAAAAAATAGCATTTAATTTATTTAATAAAATAAGATTTGTGCAACTTCTGGCGGAACCCCGGATGAAAACCACTGCTCTAGACTAGAGGAACAACGATCCAATACGGGTGCAAAGCTGCTGCAGAATCAGTGCAGCTGTTGCAGATTAGTAAGGCTGGAGGTGGCTTGTCTGTATTGGTTTACCGTACGAAACTATTAGCAGGATATCTGTGCAGCAATACCCAATCCTGCCTAAGAAGATAAAACAAACATTACCTTTTTCAAAGAAAAGTTACAGAACGCATTTGAAGTAAAAGCTTTGTTACTGAGTACCAGTGTTTATTTTTCTCTGAAAACCCTGCGCGAAATTGGTCTTTTTCGGAATAGTTTTTTCGAATTGATAGTGAATTGTTTTTCTGTTAAAGATGACCAGTAACCAGTTACACAGAACATATTTAACTCTGCAGGAAGCAGTTGACGACGTTTTAGGGTCAACAGGAAGTGAAGAGAAAGATATTATTATTTTGCCACCAGCGCAAGGTGGTGCTTATGCTACTGTTGTAGAGGAAGATGATGTAGGTGAGTGCCATGAAAAAGATTTGCTTCCAAGCGATGTTGCAGGAAATTTAGAGGTATATAACAACGATGAATGCGAAGTTGCTTCCGACGTATCAGCAGTTTAAAGTAAAGAAAACAAACCACCGCCAAAGAAAAAAAGAAAGAAGGCGGAAGCAGTGCTTTGGAAGAAGAAAAGCAGCCTGAAGGAAATTCAGAAGCAAATGTTATGCACTTAGCTGACAGTCACCCTCATCTTGCCCTGCTTGAGCCAGTTGCGCTTTTTCGATTATTATTCAATGAGGAAATTTGTAGTCTAATTGCTTGCGAAACGAAGCAATATTCGTCTCAACGGAATGAGGTCATTCATCTTATACCGCAGGAAATCGAAGCTTTTGTTGGAATTCTTCTGTTGATAGAATACAACAGCCAACCGCGTCAGCGCTTGTACTGGAGCAAAGATGATAATATCAGCTGCCCACTGATATCAAGGTCAATGTCAAGAAAAAGGTTTGAAGACATAAAGAAGTTAATCCATTTTGCTGATAACAATAATTTTCCTGCTGGAGGTAAGCTAGCTAAAATTCGAGCTCAACAGGATAGAATCAATGCTTCACTTTAGCAGTTTGGAGTGTTTGCAAAAGATCTGGCCATTGATGAACAAGTGGTACCATACTTTAATAGGCACACTGCAAAGACGTTCATTCGTGGCAAGCCGATCAGACTTGGCAACAAAAACTAGGTTTTAGCATCAAATGATGGCTACCCTTACAAATTTGAGATTTATACCGGAGCGTGTGATACTAAGAACAGTAGCAAGCCTCTTGTACCACAAGTTGTGTCTGCTCTTTTTTCGATATTTGAAAATTCTGCTTGTCATTGTGTTTATTTTGACAATTTTTTTCATATCTTCTTATTTACTACGAGATTTGCACGAAAAGAGTTTCAGGGCTCTTGGGACTATGCGCCAAGGCCGTACAATGAAGTGTTCTTTGCGGCCATCAAAAAGTGTTGAAAAAGAAGAATGTGGCTGTTTTGACCACCGCTCGGACGATTACGTGTCAATAGTGCAATGAGAGGACAACAAGGTCGTTTACCTTGGTTCAAACTTCTGCAACATAAAACCAACCGAAATGGTGAAACGCTACAGCCAGCGTGAAAAGAAAAAGATCAGTTGTGTTCAACCGTTCTGCTTCTACCAATACAATCAAGGCATGGGAGGCGTCGATCTGCTTGATAGGTTTACAAGCCAATTCAGACCAACAATTCAAGCAAAGAAGTGGTATTGGCCGCTGTGTGTTAACTATATAAAAAGGCTGGCAGCGGCTGTGTGGAGGCTCCATGTCTCCGTGGGAACTTCCTCGTGTTTAGATTTTGTTGACTTTATCCGGTCATATGTAGGTGGCGTGTTAAAAACTACTAGTTCTGCGTTCTCAGGCCCTAATGGAAGAAGAATAATAAACACCAGGGTTAGTCTGCAACATCCTGTAAACTCAGAAACTTAAGGACGCTACTCAAACTGCAAAACACGACACTGTGAAAAATGTTAAGAATGTGGTGTTCGCTTGCATCCTATGTGCTTCTTGGATTACCATAAGTGATAAGATTGAGTCTTTTTGTGGTTGTTTCATGTCATTTGTAGTGTTTCCGCAATAGAAAGTGCTTACAGAGAAGACATAGCAGCGAAATTTTTTGTGCAATGTTAGCTGGTGATAGTGTTTTCGACTATTGTTTCTGTAGAGGAACAAAAAAATTAAAATTGCAGAAAGTAGAGTATTCATTCTCGAAGCTTTTCGTCTGACACTTTTCAAGAGAATTCGTCAGAAATAGAGTGAAAAGGTGAAGTGAGTCACTTATATAGAGACACAGTTGACGAAAAAGAAAAAATAAGAAAAAAGGCTCTATCATGATTGGTAAAAGAAACCACCAATAGAAGGAGCGGAAACTAATGTGTGATTTTTAGACCATAAACGAATTCCTTTTGTTTGCGTAAATTTGGTTTGGATGCTTTAATCTACGTGGCTTCAAGGGTGGAAAGGTGAAAAGAAGTACGGCCACGGACAAGAATAGAAAATTTGTTGTCATTATATTCGTGTGCGCATGTAGGGTTTTGTAAAAGATGTTGTCCTATGGCAGAAAAGCAAGTTTCAGTTTTAAAGCTTCTGATTGGCTTGCAAGAGCGGGCCAATGTGCTGCGGTCCTGAGAAATATGCTTCTGGAGAATGGTTTTCGGCACGTGCTGATTAAGTCAGACAATTCAGACAATTCCTGTATTTCTTCGATTTCATTCGATTCTGCAGATTTATAGCCACCATTGACGAACTGAAAGAACGAGAACTTTCAATCAAGAATGAACGAAAACTCAAATTTTTTTTCCAACAACGATTTGGCAACTTGGCGAAACCAAACAAGGACACTATTATCAATCTCTCTAATTACAAACTCTCCCCAACCGAAGAATTTGTTCTCTCCCATGGACTGAATTTTTGTTTACCACCTCACAGTGTTCAACGAGAAGAGATCTTTGCCGAATTCGAGGTGCTCATTGGTTAATTGCTTCATCATGTCCCTCATTCCTCCGAGCAATTTTCAGCCCTGAAAGCCAGATTGAGCGACCTCGCCCATGCTTACTGCGGTAATCCAATTGATATGGGCGAATTTCTTATTTTAAAAGAGTGCATCCAGGCAACCCGATCCCTCAGATGCAATGAAAATATCCATGTCACTAAACCTGACAAGGGTTCTGGGGTTGTCATAATGAATAAGAGTGATTACATTTCAAACATGGATTTTATTTTGCAAGACAACTCTAAATTTGAAAATCTTGGCCCTTCTTCTGAATTTGACAACACGGCAAAGATTGAAGCTCATATTCAAAGACGGTTGCTTCAACTCAAGAAAGAAGGCCTTCTTTTATCCAATATTTACAGCAGGAGTCTACCAACTGGTTCACAACGGCCCCGAATGTATGGTTTGCCAAAAATTCACAAACAAGATGTACCCTTACGTCCTATATTGTCAATGACTGGCTCAGCACACCATCAATTAGCGCAATGGCTTACGTCAGTTATTGATCATGTTCTTTTACTTTATTCTACCAACTGTATTTCCGATTCCTTTACTTTTGCTGACAAAGTCAAAACTTTTAACTTTCCTCCATCTGTCTTTCTTTGCTCCTATGATGTCTGTAACCTTTTTACTAATGTTCCACTCGCAGAAACTATTTAAATCTGCGCTAATGCTCTGTATGATGGCGAGCTTACTCCGCCTCCTTTTCCCCGTGCAGTTCTTGTTGAGCTGATGCAAATGGCTACTTCCTCCGTTGAATTCAGTTTCAACAATATAATGCACCGACAGATTGATGGCGTTGCTATGGGTTCACCTCTTGGCCCATCTCTTGCCAACATTTTTGTCGGATATTACGAAGCTTTGCTTTTCAAAAGAGTCAACAAACCTCTTATGTATTATCGATACGTCGATGATACTTTTGCAGTTTTTAACGACGAAGACGAATGCAATGAGTTTTTCTCCCGTCTAAATTCTCTCCATCCATCGCTTCGTTTCACTTTTGAAAAGGAATGCAATTGGACTTAGCCCTTTCTTGACGTCCTGGTAGAAAAGAATGACCACGAATTTGTTACATCTATCTACAAAAAGCCTACTTTCACTGGCCAATACATTCGCTGGAACTCGTTTTGCCCCATGAAGCGGAAGACTAATTTGATTTCAACTCTAGTCCACAGAGCTCTAGTCATCTGTTCGAAATCTACTCTTGAAAATGAACTTTCCAACATTTGATCAATTCTTATCAACAACGGTTACCCTGAAGTTATAATCAACACTGTTATGACCAAGAAAATGAATCAATTTTGCAGACCAACGCAATTCGGTCCGAAGAAATGTCCAGTTTATCTTCACTTGCCATGGCTGGTCAATGTTTCGCTGAGGTACGAAATGCAAATTAAAACAGCCGTCAAACGCTGTTACTTTGCAGTTGAACCATGCATTGTCTACACCACCAGACAACTTCTGCCTGTAGCCAAAAAGGATGTACTACCCGCTTTTCATCAAAGCAACATTGTTTATCAATTTCTGTGCCACTGCGATAGTCGGTACGTGGGTCGTACGTCTCAAAGGCTACAACAGAGGATTAAGCAGCACGTGCCGAAAACCATTCTCCAGAAGCATATTTCTCAGGACCGCAGCACATTGGCCCGCTCCTGCAAGCCAATCAGAAGCTTTAAAACTGAAACTTGCTTTTCTGCCATAGGACAACATCTTTTACAAAACCCTACATGCGCACACGAATATAATGACAACAAATTTTCTATTCTTGTCCGTGGCCGTACTTCTTTTCACCTTTCCACCCTTGAAGCCACGTAGATTAAAGCATCCAAACCAAATTTACGCAAACAAAAGGAATTCGTTTATGGTCTAAAAATCACACATTAGTTTCCGCTCCTTCTATTGGTGGTTTCTTTTACCAATCATGATAGAGCCTTTTTTCTTATTTTTTCTTTTTCGTCAACTGTGTCTCTATATAAGTGACTCACTTCACCTTTTCACTCTATTTCTGACAAATTCTCTTGAAAAGTGTCAGACGAAAAGCTTCGAGAATGAATACTCTACTTTCTGCAATTTTCAAATTCTGTACCACAAATCAACTCTTCAAAAAAATTAAACGTAAAAATGATTACTTTAGAGACAACATCGCGTAAAAACTGATAAATCGTTATCTTTTGAAGGCTTTGTAGTTACACAAAATGCTAGTAAAAGTTTTTCACACTTCGTGCTGAATCATCATTTTTACGAAAATCAAAGTCATTCCGATTTGAGAAAAACAGCTGTTTTTCGATGGCGTTTGCATCTGAATTTAGTGAGTTGAAGAAAAACTTGTTTTGAATAATGTTTGTAAGGTCACTAAACTAGGTCTCTGTCTAAAAATTACGTCGATAGAAAACAACTGACTGGTTTTTCAAGCTTCCAAATAGTTTGTTCCTCTACAGGAACAATGGTCAAAAATGAGTTGCACACCTACAGCCACAATCAGTTTGACAAGACCATCCTTGGACGCGTTTCGTCCTTTTGGACTCATCAGCAGGGCTTGTCCCTTCGTACCAAAATAACCCACGTATGCTCAAGTTTTGAATGTATGACTGATGAGTACAAAAGAACAAAATGCGTCCAGAAATGGTCCCGTCAAATTGGTTGTGGCTGTATGTTTGCTTAAATTCGTCTGTTATTTCGTAATCTATTATGTGCTAATTATATGATATTTGCTTTCCTTCACGCTTATAGAGTAGGCACCGCTTATTGTGACCACGAATAATATGACCGGCTTATTATGACCAATTTGGTACGGTCCGGAATTTCTCCATTTAAAATCCTCCGTTTAATATGACCAAACTTCGAATAATATGACCAACATTTTCTCCATCTCTCTTGTTATAGTACAGTATTTTTTCCCGCCACGCACTTATGACTTCACCTTTTCAATATATTGTTACATACTGTACTTAGTTTTACCGTCACTTGTACTGTTACAGTATTGTACTTTGTTTTCGCGTCGATTCAGGTGCGGTTATGGCGGCTTCGGTTTTAATGACCATTCGGATATTATGACCAAAATGGTCTGGTCCCAAGGTGGTCATATTAAGCGGCGTCTACTGTACTTTATGACATTTAGTGCGAAATTAAAGTAAAATCGAAAATATCATTAGTAACTGTTTCATCACACTTTTAAGTGAGCAATCATCAAATCTACCATGAAATATATTATTTATTTACTATAAAGTTTTATTTTTAACAACTTTTGTGTAAATTTCTGGCAATCCAAGGGCACAGGTTGTAGTGCCATACGATGTCAAACCATGCAAATAATATCCCCCATCGTTATTCAGACAAATTAAAGGTTCACTACTGTTGCCCTGCATTGAAAATATCACAAATGTGCAGCACTTTAAAATTTAAAAGGAAAATTATTCTGATTAACCTAGGACACTCCTTACTAACCTTACCTTCAACAAAATAAGTTTTGCGAACCATCGACCATTGTAAACACAGGACTAGCAACTTGGCAACTTTTTGATTGTCTTACATCGTTACGTCTTAGCAAGCTGGTATTACGCCCAGTCAAGCATCACGCTTTTACCTTACATTTTGCATGAAGCACAATACAGTAATACCAAACAAAATTTGGTATTTTGTTAGGGTTTTTTTACTTTTAGGTTTTATTTTACTTTTAAAGTAAAAAAAGTAAAATTAATTGCCCAATTTTAGCAATTAACTGAAATTGTTAAGAGCCCATTTTCACCAATTAATTGTCTAGAAACCCTAATTCACATGTGTACTACAGTTCAATTGCCAGCTAACTGAAAGATTTTTACTTCAAAGTTACAAATGTTTATTTATTTTCAGTTGTGTGGAAATTCTCCTACAATCATTATAATTTATTTAAAGTTACAAACGGTAAGATAAACCATCACAAAAGTGATTTCACCAAAGTTTGCTTTTTACATATTTTACTGATCAATTTAATCTTACATGCATGTACAAAGATAACAAAATGCATAACAGATGGCATGAATACGCAAACGACTGGCAATGGCTGATCCATAGAATGCCAGCGTGCAGCTACAATCCACGTCAGACATTTAAGTAAAAACCTTAGAGAAACTTCAAAAAAGTCTTTTTGAGGCTCTTGAAAATTTGGTGAGAGATTTTGAGTTAGTGTTTTAAGAAACTCTATCAAAGTTCACACCCCCTCCCCAGCCAGTGGTAACAAGCAAGTTTAATTGGTGATGTAGCAGGACATGGTGATATTTACTGGATAAGTTTGATGTCATCGTGGTTCTCGGAAAAAAAGACGTTTAGCACGTACCTGTAAGAAAAGCTTATCATATTATGGGGAAACAAAGCGTCCCAGAAACAAAACAGAAGACGTTGGTACGTGTCGAACTACAAACATAAATGGTCGATCACAAATAATTGTTGGAGGCATACAAAGAAATCCAATCATTAGTCCTGTAGCTGCAGCTGCTTCTGATCCCTCCTCATTTACTTCAAATACTGCTTTATGATGAATTCCTGATGCATAAAGCTTCTCCACGGTGTTGTTCGAAATTCCTTGCAAGTTTGCTTTTTGCGGATCGAAAAGATCTTGCACTCCCATGTCTTTCAGAGTTGCAACTAAATTCAGATCATGTTCCATTTTCATTTTAGGCAGCCCCAAATAAACTTTTGAGCTGTTCATATGCTTAAACAGATCTTGAAATTTTTCAGCAGTAAGAGCTTTTTCAACTTTAGATAGACCAAATTTTTCAGTTGGTACAATCAAAACCAATGAAAAATCTTTATTGCTATAAGGCAGTTCAACCGCGTGGATTCCTAATTCTGCATCAAAATAGTTTTTGTATTCTCCTTCTCGAGCCATCATCAGAACCTTTTCTGTTACATTTTCATTCACAAAAAAGTCGCTTTCATTCGTCATTTTCTTATCAAATTTATCCAGCCAACTGCCTTTGAAATAGATGGCATTGGCTATGACTAGTTTTGAATTTACGTCGATACTTCCGCTGGGTAACAAATTGTCAATTTTTCCTTTCGTCTCCTGTTTGACCCACGCATTTATGATTTTTGTAGAATCATCTGATTTATTCTTAAAGTCAAGGGTTTCTACTGCTGCTTGATAATAATTAAAGCAATGTTTCATGAATTGTGCATCCACGGAAAAACTCTTCTCAGGAAATAACTTGCTAGCGGTTTCAAAAGTTACACTTTCAGATTGTCGCAACTTTTCCAGTGCGTTTAGATTTTCTTTGTGAGCATCCAAGTCATTTCTGAGCTTTAAGCATTTTTTTAATTCTTCAGCAGTATTTTCTCTGGAACCCAATAACGCCATTGCCAAAACATTAGATATGCTGAATGGTGACATAAAAATGTTTCCATCGTTTTTATCAGAAAGTTTGCGATAAAGATTGTATGCAAAATCCATTCTTGGAGGATGAAAAACTTTGCAGATTGTTTTTAAAAGAATTTACACCGATTTGTGGGCAGTCTCTAAAAAAGAATGATTTAGTAGATTAAAATATGACGCTATGTTTACTATTAACTAAGGTTGCAATTCTCATTGCAAAAAATTAATTACAGTCCTACAAAAGATGTTTACCTTTGCAGCCACAACATATTTAAACTGTTCTGTTACATTTTAACAAGTCACAATGTCGCCAGAACAGCAACAACTTTTTCAGGATAAATGACCATGTTAGTAGCTACGTCAGGATGACCACAGTTTCCTTCTTGCTGATTCAGCAACCGGAAAACATTACTTTGCTGTCGCTGTGCACTGTTTGATAGCCTACCAGAAAAACTTTTGCGTGTTTATGTACAGTGGTAGATTCAGGGTGAAACAATTGAGGCAGCTGCCTTAGGCTTTCCGTTCTTAGGACCCCCACTCGTGGACAACTGAAGCAACCCCTTCCAGACAAGTCCTACAAACTGAGTTTTGGCATCAAAAAATAGTGCTGATCTCCAAAAAATAGGTCTTCATCAGTACCTTTGGAGCCGAAACCCTATTTTTGAACACGTGTGTGTATTTCAACCAAAACAGAGATCATCACCAAAAAAGAAAGAGATCGTCACTTGAAAGCGACCTTCGAAATAGACGTAATCTCTAATTGAACAAAAAAAAACAAGGTCACCAATGAGTACTAGGTCAATAGGGGCTCCACATCAAATCTTGTATCAGGTCCCCAACATACTCAATCCACCGCTGCATATGCTTTTAACTAACAAATGCATATGCAGCAGTGGTGGTTCACTTTAATAACTTAGTTGCAAACAAGAGCAGTTCAACTTAAACTTCATTTATGGGATCAAGAGAGACTGGTTAGTTGCAATAGTTACGACCAATGGCACAACCAGGATTTCTTCAAGCGAAGGGGGGCAAAGCTTAAACCCCGAGGATCTAGTCACAATAGGGATATCGAGGTTTTTCTCCCCAGGAAATAAGAGGTGTGTGCGGTTTTTAAACAGAACGAAAAGAAGTTTTAAGGAATTGCACACACACAAAAAATGTTGAGGTCACGGTGAACAAACAACAATACCAATCCATTCAAACGATCTTCTTTTGTTGTGAACCGCAAATAGGTTTTCAAATATCTCAGAGCACTAAACAAACGCTCATTTGATGCTGTAGTGACCGGATTAGTTGTCAATATTTGAAGAAGAACTTCCAAAGATGGATACGTATGTATATCTAGAGCAGACAGCAACACGCCTAAAGTGTTGTACGGTTAAGAATCACCTTCGTGGCGCAGCCAATATGAACGCCATTGCTTAAATTCAACCTCCTCAGCGTCAATGCTGTCATCCGCAAAGGTAAGATAGAAGTTAACACCATTTCTGATCACAGCAAATGTCATGCTTTACACAGACAAATAGTATCAAAACTTGGAGTTTTATACAATCAACAAGATCAGAGCAAATATTTCGCTGAGTTGGTCAAACACTGTGTCAATAAAAGACAAAAAGACAGAACGCCTGAAAAACTGTAATGGTGAAATAGCTAGTGGATTCGCTCTATTGGCTTGCCGATTCACAATTCGAGGCATGGGCATGGATTCCCCGAAGACACCTTCGGCATGTCTAAAGAGTCCAACAAAATTTGTTTATTGTCCCTAAAAGCCTGGATAAAATCTTTGTAACTGGTAATACTCGTAGCATCTAATGCAGTCAATGTAATTTCTTGATGTTCTGTAGCTTCTTTGCAACTGCTTTGGTAAGTTTCTGTGCAGCATGGATAGGTTCTAGGCTAACCAAAAATCCAGATGTTGTTATGGCTTTCAAATAAGATATAGCCCTTCCAAGAACTTTTCCATCTCTTGATTCTGACAGTTGATCAAGAGAACCAACAACCCTCGAATAAAACTCCTTGAAAACAAAGACAACATCATAGTTCTCAATTCACTTTGTGAAACAATTACGTTTCAAAGGGGAACGCGAAGAATTAGGACATTTGTCATTAATTTGAGCATGCAGCACCGAAAGACGTTTTTGAGAATTAGAAAAAATACTGATATGTCTTTCATAATGCTTACGCATGCTTGAATTTCACGTACGTTGCATGCCAGAGAATGTTACTGTAACTTGTACTATCTCTGACTGTAGCGTCTCTGCTACTTTTGTCCACTCATTAATTTGTTATTGCGGTCTTTATAATTTTTTAAAAAACATTTCAGAGGGAATGTCGAATTTTTACTTAGCAAATTGATGGTTTTGTTTCCTCCACAGTCTATAGTCCAAAGCATTTTGACTAAAATCAGAAAATTTAAATCGACAATTATGAATCCAGGCTCGTCAAGATGATTTGGTAAATAACTTGCTGAAAATTGGAGACATGCTCTATTCTTGTCAATATTTTTGAAACTTTTTCTGAAAGCACAAAACTCGCTTTCACTTGTAGCAAGCTGCTGTTTTTGTGCAATATTGCTAGTACTGTTGAACAATGCTCTTGCGCACCTCGTCAGACACCAATGGGTTATTGCTGCATTATTCTTGCGCAAAAGAACTTGATCGTGTGATTTCTGGTTTATATCAAGAAAGCTATAGAAGTTAGAAGCTTATGTGTTAACCTCAGGCATGAAGCCCAACGCTACCAACAAATTTTCCGGCCATTGTTTGCTTTGTGCATAATTTTATCTGAGACCAAAGGGCGGGCCATGGCACAGTGGTTCCCCCCCTGGCTGCGCCCCTGGTTACAGCAATATACTTCACATACTCTTTTGACTCTAAACTTTACATACTACATTAACAGAACCCAAAAGCTGCTCGCGTACCATCTAGAAAGCTCTTGCATGTCTCTGGTAATACATCTATTACAGGCTGCGAGCCATTGCTTTAGTGAGTATGAAGCTCCTACGTTTTTATTTTTGTTATTCATTTTGGTACATAGTTATGGGCTGCGGCTATACACGCACTCGGTACCAAGTGGAAACAAAATAATTTACTTGAACTTGGATTGAAGCAGGTTTAAGCAGGTGTAGTAATTGCTAAACAACAATAGTTTACTCTAACAGTCAGAAAGATTTGTCTGGAACAAGGGTCGGCAACCTTTTGCCGTCAAAGAGCCATTTGGACCCGTTTACCGCAGCAAGGAGACCGATAAGAGCCACAATAATTCTACGGAGCATAGGTCATAAGTATTTTCAAAAAAAAAAAAAAAGGTCTTCACCTGTAGTTAGAGGTGTTGATCTGAGTATCACTTCACACTCACCTGCTTCAAAGAACAGCAAAAGAGCCGCAGATGGGAGGCTAAAGAGCCGCATGCGGCTCCGGAACCGCGGGTTGCCGACCTTCGAAATAGGTCTCTCAAACTGTTTTGTTGTGCGACTCCATTTTATAGAATAAATTTCTATGCGATCCCATTATGGGTACCTTCACGTTATTATTGTTATCAAACGTCAAACTTCCCAATGCGAATCTTGAGTGATATTTTTGTCTATAGCGAAATGATGCAAATGCAGACAGTTCACGAAAGTAGCTATACAACAATAAAGGAACTGGTAATGGAAGTAGCAAAGCAAATATAAAATTAACAAATAACAAAGCGATTTATGAAAGTTATCAAACGCACCAATGGTATGGGCGTGGTAAATAATTCTTGCACGAATCATTCATTTGTGGATTGATGCAAGACCACGCGGGGTAAAGAACGTCCTTAAAGTTTTTAAAGAGAATCCGCTTTGGATATGATGATAGCCAATATGTTGTGCAAAAGTGCAAGAATAAGTGAAAGGTTTGTTTAGAAAAGGTAGGGTGTTCATTTCTTGTTCTTATCTACAAATCACATAAAATCTGCTTTAAAAATTTCGGTTCCAAATTTTTGTCGGGTAATAACTCTAACTTCTTCAGGCTTTTGATGATTGGCGTGTGACATTTAAAAGTTCAATTATAAATTGTTTACGAATCCAACTTTTTTCTAATGCATAGCCCTTAAGAAAAAATACTTATGAAATTGGATATAAAAGCACTTCGAATGACCAACTACTGTACAATCTAGAAAAATAGCCTCGACAATCAACTGATGGAATAAACTTTTCTTGGTTAAGTAATCATCTGTTGCAGCATTCGTTTCAAAACTACCATCTTTTGTATTTTGTTTCCATATGGTGAGATTTTTTACAAATGCTTCTGTTTTGTCTTTAAAAGTAAAAATTTTATAGTTTTTGTTTTTTTAAAGACATGTTCAAATCATCAATTTTCTCAAAACTGTCAAACAAATAGCAAACTTTGACAATACAAGCGTCAATGCGAAAAAGCTTGACAAAAACGGACTTCTGTTCAGTCAAGAACATGACAAGTTCATCTTTCAATTCCAATAGGTCTTATACATGTACATATTGTCGTCTCTGGAGAGCCATGTAATTTTGACCTGCATTGTTAAGCTTGTGTAATCTGGATCGTGTTCTTAAAACAAACGGTTATTGAGAGCATTGCTTTTAAAGAAGTTGATTATTTCAATAACATCTCGATGGACAATATTGAGTTTAGGTAACATTCGTTTGATTTGAAGTGCCTCTCTGCAGTGGTGGGTTTAGGGTGGAACAAGCGAGACAGCAGCCTCAGGCCTGCTCTGTTTGAAGAATAAGGGACCTGCTTTTCCAGATATTTCCAGTAACCTATTTCAGCCTTTTGAATCAGTTGTAATCTTCGAGAAAAAGGTGTCTTCACCGAGAATTTGGGCAGATGGGGCCCTTAGTGAATTTTTGTCTTAGGCCCTAAAATCCTTAATCCACTACTGCTTCTCTGTGTATCATGCTATCAGTATTCGTGTAGGTGACTCATTTGATTGCACGTTCCTTCATTTTTGTAACAAATCCAACCCGCTTGCTCAACATACGTCAACGCAATTTTCCATTGCAGATTTGCAGTTGTGAAAAATTTACTGACGTTAAGAAATATATTTTTACCTTTGGGGTGGCCTTCCAAAGGACGGCAACAAAAGCAATTCTTCTTCAATCCTTTTTTCATGAACATACCGCAAGTATAGAAGCAGCTGTGCATTGTTTGATACATCTATTGTTTCGCCAAGTTGAATTGCAAACTTTGGTCTTTTTTTGAGCTGAATGATTAGCTGCTGGTATAAGTTATTAGTAATTTCAGCAATTCTTCTGCAGACAGCATCATTGATGCAGGCTATCACCGCACTTTTTTTCGTGTACTATTTCTGACGTTTTAACAGTTGTAGGTAAAACGGGATCGTCATCAATAGAGAAAAGTTTGGCGGATTTTGCTGTTTATTAATGAATGTCATGAGAGCCGCACAAATACTTTATTCTTCATTTAGGCTACAGTGAAAACTTTTTCCAAGTCTCTTTGCTTCGTTAAAGTATCCAGAAGCCTTTCAAGGTATTCTGTTGGTTTTTTGGAATGTTTACCATGCCTATTACGTTTACCGTTTATCATTTTGATACTAAAATCCTATTTTAATTTGTAGGCTTGCATGCTTTATGAAGACAAAGTTTTATTGCTTGCCAAGCCAAGCAGTTTCTCCACTCCATCGTTATCATTGCAAGCAAATTCATGCCGCAAGAATATGAGATCATATTTTGTTTTTCTTTTTGACTCATCAACTTTCTTTTGTGTGATTTCAATGTTTCCACACAAGTCTAAACTTAGCCGCTGGTCCATAATGAAATCAATTCTCATTGCTTTAATCTTTAGTTTAAAAATACTCTACATTCTCTCAAAGAAGTTAGCTTGGATCTTGAGTGACACAATAAAAAGGTTCTTTCGGTAAATACTATGAAATGAGAATGAATGCAACTAGGCCAAATATCGATCATCTCGTTACACACCTGGATAGAGTAACAACGCAAAACTTGTTGCTCCAACAAATGCACAAGAAAGACTAAACTTTAAAAGCAATAAGTGTTGATGCCATTGTCGACCAATGACTAGATTTAAACTAGCGAGAAAAGCACAAAAAAGCCGAATTGTTTCGCGAACCCACGTAAGATCGCGACCGATAGTGTTAGAAGCCCAGATCTGCACGATCAATCAAACTGGGTGATTGAAAGGTCAGGCATTCAGCCAAAAATGGAGAAGGTGAAATTACAATCCAGTTGTGTCTGTCACATAAACGAGGGCAGGGCCATTGCAATCCTGAGGGGTTGAAGATGGGTCAGAAGAAGATTAATCCATAGCATGGGTATGGTTGAATGACAATGAAAAAAATGGGGTGTTCAGTGGTTGGAAGTCAGTCTGAAAACTTTGTCATGCGGTCAGCAGGGCAGTCTATAAAAAATTTAACCGGGGAGGAGATGGGGTTATTGACGCAAATAGATTGGGGAGAAAGATTGGTGGGCATTTAGTCTTGGAATTAGTACAAGAAAGTAGTTGGGGTTAACTGTTGATAGAGTATATCCAATGAAAGAGATGGTATAAGTGAGCAAAGATTCCTTAAAAAAAAGTGTTGAGTCTTTGCGGATGAGTTGGCTGGCAGTCAGAAGGTCATGCAGCAATTGATTAGGGGGAGAAAATCCTTCCAGAAAATTATCGGAATTGAGATAGATCTGGTTTCACAATGCGGCGGCAACTAAGCGGAAGAGCTTGGAATGTTTCCAAATATTGGTTGTGGAGGTGAAGTACTAGCACAGGGGTCACCAACCGTTTTTGGATCAAGGGCTATTTTTTGATTACCGACCATGGCGAGGTCACACTTCATCAAATCTTGGGGCTATTTGTGACAAGCACACTCCTACGTCAACGCCGACATTCAGCCTGGACCTATACTTTGTCTTCACATCTCACATATATGGAGGTGTTCTCCGAAAATAAAAAAAAGGTCATCCATCACCTATATTGTTCACACGGTTGTATCACTCGCGGACCAGTTCATGGACTAAAAAATTTTAATATATCTTTGAAACAGGCTGTCAGGTGATTCATATCGTCCTCGCTGGCGCCTCATCATTTTTTCGCGGGCGATATGGCGCGCGCGGGCATACCGTTGCTGACCCCTGTCCTAGTGTATATGTGAGCATTGTATCACGTCCTTTCTTTAAGTCTTGATAAGAAAGTAAAAAATTAGCGTAATTTGCGTTTGTGTCTTTTCTCTTTCAAATTCTTTGGTCGCCCGTGGGAAGAAGAGAAAGGAACTTGTTGAGCAAAACCAATAATCGAGGCATTCGCCGGAAAGATTCTAGTTTGAAAGTCAGGCTTAACATCCGGTCGGTAAGAAGGCTTAACGTCCAGTCGGCTGAACAGATAGGGGTCTTGCAGGGATTTTAACGCATCGTAAAGCCAAACAGTGCGACTGCCTCCACCTGCATGCATGACCGAAGCCCCCCCCTAAATAACTTATAGAGATCTTGCCTACCTATCTGAGCAACTTTCACTAATGATATACCTTCACAAGTGGACTCTTGTTTAACAAATTTCAGGACCGGAACTTGAAATAAACCTGCTCAACAGCTATAGTTATGGCAAACTTCATTTTGCGCACGACTGCTGTCAAGCGTGACGAGAAACCCAGTATCATTAGTTTCACAAATACTAAGAGTGACCACTGGTGCTTTCCAAATATCTCCCTCGCTTAAGAAAATCGAAAATGGAAAGAAACCAAGCCGCCTGAAAACAAAATACAAAACCACTCACGGAATATATTTTACTTTTTCATGATATCATTATGTTATTCTTACGGATATAGGGCAATTTGCATTTCAATGGCTGTACTAGGAAACTCTTATATTGTCTGCGACAAAACAGTTGGCTTATATTAATACTTTTTGTCTGGTTCGATTCATTTTTTTTCTTTTACTAACTGTAAGTAGGCCATATGCCATATTTATAGTAGGCCTATATTAAAATCAACTTTTTTACAGACATTGTTCATCTTTATATTATTGATGGCGTAGATTCTTGAAAAGAATTTTTTTCTGTATAGCAGATGCCACGAGCGACTGATTCGAATTAAATTCTAGCAGGCTCATCACAAAAAGACATCGCCTTTAAAGGAGTTAGCGCATTAAAAAGGAGCCATTGTACCACACCCATTTTTGGCTTTGACTACAAGGCTAAACATATCAGTTCACTTCGCATTCGCGATAAATAAAGGTCTTTATTTTACTTTTATCCCCAAAATCCCCATTTTTTGCGAAATTCTGGCTGACAACTAAAAAGGCCCTAATTTTAATTTTTCTCCGAAAATTTCCACTACAGACAAAACGTTAAGTGATCAAAAATGGTCTATATTGGGCTTGTGAAACCTCTTTTTCTTTCAAAATTTTCTGTAAACCCGTCTGACAGGTAGTTTATAAATATTGTTATGTTTTAAGATTTGGTGTGACGCTTTTCACCCATTCACCCACTTTGTTCCATTTAATACAATGAAGTTAATAGAAAACTAGTCTACGACTCTGTTTGCCCGTAGGCTTGCTAGTGATTATTGTTCTTTGCCTAGATATATATTAACTAGCTCTACTTGACTCTAAACCATTTGAATCAACGGAACTGCTATAACCGTTATAGCTATTGACTTTTCCTGGCAACGCCATAGCTCATTGAATAAAAACTGTACTAAACAACCCGAGGTTATATATTAAGTTTGTCACAAGAGAGTCAGCTATTTTCAGAAATTTTTAATGTTTTAACCAAACTCACAATATTGTAATTCACGCATCTTAGTTTTTGCTACCAGTCCATTTCCCATCATGGTTTGTTTTAAAAGAATTTGACTGAGACTAATTAGCTGATTTAATATTTATTATTTAATCTCAAACTAGCTGGTTGTGTTGGCGCAGTTTGTAGAGCCTCCAACCATTACATTGGTGTTGATGTTGCTAGCTCACTCGGCTGCGCCTGTTCAACCCATGAACCCAGCATTAAACAGTTTTAGTAGCAGCAATAAAATATGTTGTTTGGTTTTTCGTCACAGGTTACTCCCGTTTCTAAACCGAATGTATTTTAAACCAGAACATAATCAAATACATTTGGGGCAGCATAGTCTGTGCTTTTGCGCCCCTGCCCTTTATTTTTTTTAGCTGCGTCTACGTGCTCTGGCACTAGTTCCTACCTTTTTCAAAATTAACACTGGAGTAACTAAGAAACGGTTGATCGTTTCATAAATTTTACAGGTTTTTTTTCGATAAGTCCGGAGAGCGGAAAGTCAAATGGGCCCCAAAATGATAATCGCGTATTTATAGTAGGCTATGACCTGATCGTTTTTTGCGACTAATATACCCTCTTTTGTAATTATTCTACACTTATGCTTTCAAGTTCCTAGGCAAGCCTAAGTGTCATAAGCGTAGTCGAGTGGAAAATGTGGCATGTCTTCCGCATTTTTTGAACCCAATTTCGACGTTAAGCTTGAGCTTATTCCCGTCATTAAGACATCAGTTATATACATCTGAATGAAACTAAAAACTTCTCCCACTGTATTTTGTTGTACATGCTTTCTCGAGCTGGGGAGGACGTATAAATTTTCTTGGTAAAGTAGGGAGGGAGTAGTCATTAACTTAACTAAAAAATAGGGCCGAGTCAGAATATATGCAACTAGTGACAAAGAGCCGGAAATTTTTATGTAGATCGTAGGTTGAAATTTATGTTTTTGGTCTTTGTCAGCTTGAAAATCTATTTTTCTTTTTTTAAGATCAACTTTCTCAAACACTTTTTTTTAATGGTTTTGTAAAGCGTGGGTAAGTTTTTTCTGCAGTTTTTGTGGTAGTTTTTTCTTTAGTTTTTGCTTTTGTTAAATTGTTTAAGGGACGTGGCCCTTCGTCACTCCCCTAAAGTTCACTATGATTTTTGATATTCATGAAATACGTGTAGACGCGTTAGCACATAGCCTTTGCCCGCAAAAAAAGCTGTTTGGCTTATTGGAATGACAATAGCAAATATACTGCATTTTTGTGATATTCTGTTACGTCAATAACTTTGTATTTGATTTGCTATTTATATTGCTTTCACAATTTTGTTAGCACTGAACGAAGTCGCTTTCATTTTTTTTTATAGTTGTTTATATAAATTTCAGAATGCAAAACGCAGAATAAAAAACTGATTTTTAAATCAATGACGGTGAGTCGGAAGAGGGGTTTTACCAGTATTCTAGAAGGCCCAAAGCTTAGGCTGCTAAGCCAGTAATGGCACTGCACAGAACCATGCGCGTTTGGCAATAAAAAAGGTAAAAATGCAGTTGCTCTTTGCTTCCTCGTTTCCGCGTCCCCGTGGTAGGCTAATATGTGGCATGGACAAGTTGCCATCACTTCTAATTTAAATGAATTGCCATTTATTTCGATATATGCTGATTCAAAATATCGCTAATTTAGCTACTGCTTGCAGCATAGCCATAGGCTATGATATGCCGATAACAACTTGTACAATATAAACAAGTTTAGTTGTGAACTAAGCCAATAAGCCGCTTTTAGCTTTGCGAGCAAAGCCTTGTCTACACTGGGGTCAAGCGCGGCTCAACTTTTTGTTTTGTTTTGGCTCAGTCGTCAAGTCTGGCTTTAGACTAAGCCGAAATGAAACAAAGATTTAAGTCGAGCCTTGCTTCCGTGTGCACTAAGTTTAAGTAATCAGCGATAAAAAAAGGCTTTAACACCTTTACTGTGGAAATAGTGGAGCTGCGCGGAAATGACCTATATTGTTAAACTGGACGTCACTTTAACAGTGCCTGGTTGACGCAAGAATTAAACATGCTGGACATAAAACTGTCGCAGAAGCCCTGATTGTCTACTGGCAATCGCTTAGCCATAACAGCACAGCGAGGACAGCTAAGTAATTCTTCACTCGCTAACAACAATTTACCAGCACTCGCCGAATAAACATGCCTCAAAATCGAAACATGCTTTAAGTTTGTGACTTAAGGAAGTTTGTACTATGCAGGCCTATTTCAATGCGATAGCGTCACATGCATCCGTGCTATTTTAGGATACAATGTATCTTGGTTTTTGTTGTTGATATTGGCGACAATTCTGACATAGCGCACAATTTGCCTTGCGCTAAAGCAAAGCAGCATTTTAAAAACTCTCTTTCTTAAATCTTTCCATTTGGTTTAGGCTACCCCGCTCAACTGATTGCTCAGCTGCAACGCAAACCAACATAGGATCGACGATTTCGAACGACACAACCTTGTAGCCAATACAAGAACTTTTTTTCCGTTTATGTACACACTTCGTTTGTATTGTCACAAATAACATGTGATCGCTCCATGAAAAATGTCACTTGTTAATATTTAACCGAAAAAGGAGCTAAAAACGTAGCCGTAAGCAAAGAGATAAAGGGGACAAAGGAGTCAATTGGCCCTCTTAAATAGTTATCAAAACTTCGATAATTGGGTAATCTCCTATGACAAACTTCTGAGTGGTCAATTAAAAAAAATTAATCATATTGGATTTGCACTTAAAATTATGTAGAAAACTAGTGATGTAGTTTCACAGATGCTTTTGTTAAATATCGGAAAGTAAATAAATCCGCCACTGTACCAGTGCATTGACATCAACTTTTTTTCTTGCGCATCGGCAGATATTTTGTAGCTCACACCAATAAACCGCAAACGGTTCCGCGGTGGAGAATAAGACTTGTCTCCCCACTTCTATTTAGGGCTATTTCTCTAATTCGTGCAGATCCGCTGCGTTTCTTTGAAGGATGCATCCCATGGCTCGAATCTTCCTGAGTTTTAAAGCACAAAATATATTTTGAAAACTCACGTAGCTTAGAGTTTTATGCAGTTGGAGTGATCCCAGCAAGATACATAAGTTTGTGAACTTGTGATTCGTAATGAAAGTACAGTGACGGTAATACTTTTCGCCGATAAATCATTCAAAATTTCCGTATGTTTATTGCGTTGTTTGGTCACCAATACACAACTACTACGTAATAAAAGCAGTTTTGCGGTAGTTAGCTGCTATGGTTTAGCGCAGGGATGTCCAACCTTTTAATTTAATGGGCCGCATTGCAAATTCAAATATTTAACTGGGCCGCAAAACCACCGGAATATCTTAATACAATTTAATGAAAAAATTACAATATAAAACAAAGCATGTGAATACATTTTATTTACACTATTACAACATTGTAAATATTGTAATGTTTATATGTAGCTATACATAAAAAAAACATTAAATTTAATTAACCAATATTAATTCAATGAGACTTTTGACTTTGTCTTTCAATGTTTTCAATATTTGCATCAAAGGATGCATTCTTAATTCTAAGAATGTTTGCTAAATGTCTGTCAGTCAACCTTTTTCTTTTTGCAGTTTTAATGTTTTTCATGCTTAAAAAAAACTGCTTGCAAGAGTATGTACTTTCCCACATGCATAATAATTTTCTGGATAAATTTAGAATTTGACTGAATTCATTTTTGAGAGGATGCAATGTCTTATAAAATAAAGAAAGTGTGTTCTCCCAAAGGAAAGTTTTTAAACCTTTCCGACTTTGCAGCTCAATCAGTTCAAGTTGGTACTCTACTGGTGCTTTATCATATTCAAATGAAAATGCATCATTAAACAATTTTAACTCAATTTCAATCTTTCTAAAGTCAGAAAATCTAATTGTAAACTCTCCAAGCAAATCTTCACATAATTTAGTATATTTTTCATAGTTTACAGAAAACTTTTCTCTCTTTCTGATAGGCTACGAAAGTGTACAATTTTACCAGCTTTTAGCTGTGCTATAAAAAGTTCTTTTTGAAACTAGTTATCCGCTCAAACATTGAGGAACATAACTAGTCCTTTCCTTGTAAATGCAAATTAAGTTCAGCTAATACTTCGGTGATGACTACAAAGAAAGACAAATCATTCAACTATTCTTCATTTTCTAAAAAATCCACATTTTGCTTCTTTTCTTCCAAGAACACTTTTATTTCAGGCAACACTAACTGAAATCTTTTTAAGTTTGCTGCTTCACTGAGCCATCTAAATTTTGAGAAATATACTACGTCTTTATATCCACTGCCAACTTCGTCCAAGAATGCTTTCAATTTGCGATGATTTAAACCCCGTGATCTAATGAAATTAATAGCCTTGATAAGATCAGTCATCAAATGTTTCATATTTAGCTTTTGAGCACATAATTCTTGTTGATGTATCAAGCAATGGTATCTGAGAATCTCATAATCAACAGATTCTTTGAATAAAGTAATAAAATCATTGTGTTTACCAGTCAGGGCAGGAGCACCATCAGTTGTAATTGAATAAATGTTTTCCTATCAATACTGAATTTATCTAATGACAAATTAACAAACTCATATATGTCCTTGCCTATTGTTGTGCCCTTGATTTGACACAAGTCCAACATTTCTTCAATAATATTGAAATTTTCATCAATTCCTCTAATGAAAATAACTAATTGTGCAGTATCACTTTGATCAGTACTTTCATCTAACGCTAAACTGTAAAGAACGCATGCAGATAATTTGTCCTTCAGTGTGCCTTCGATAAATATCACCCAAGTCATCAATTCTTTTACCAATTGTCTGATGTGATAGACATGTTTCCTTTACTAAATTTACCTTGTCTGGACAGTACTCATTAAAAGCAATAACAATGCATTCTTATTTTAATTCTTCATCAACAAGTGATTTTCCTTTCTTAGCTAATTTCTCAGCTATAAGGTAACTAACTTTTTTACATGTTCAAGTTTTAACAACATGTTTTTGAAGACTTGCTAGTTGTGACCAAATTGCCTTTGTCAATTCTTCAATTTTCGTTTTTCTTCTTTCTTCATTAAACGTCTGATATTCTGACTCGTGTTTCGAAGCATAATGACGATTGATATCGTATTCTTTGCATACGCTAATCTTATCATTACATATAAGACATATTATATTGCAAAATAACTCGGACACAAAATATTTTTCCGTCCATTGGATATTAAATTTCCTCTTTTCTTCTGCTATCTTCCTTTCTTAGTAATAGATTAAATCGCCTTATGAATATCAAATTTTCAATATTTAAGATTATAGTTCTCTGAAAAAGAAATTGACCATTAATAGGTATACTGAGCCGTAGTTTACTGAAAATCCATTTATTTCAATAACAAAGAAAATATAAAAATCCATTAATATAATTAATTAATCTAATAATTAGTCCAATAATGTTAATTTAGTTTTAACAAGATGGCCTTCAGAGTGATATTTATCCAGTGCATTATATTTTGGGGACTGTGATCACAGAACTAAGAAATTAACAATATTATAAACTTAGTATGCATGGTCAGTCGTAAATTTTATCTTAATTATATTGTTTGTTAAATTGTTTATGTTTATTATTTTATTTATTAACTAAAAAGTGTTTTGATTAAATTACATGAAGATTCTTGTGCTCACTACTTAATAAATTTGCTAAAAAAAAATTTTTTTAATGAGTCGATAGTGGGCCACATCCAGACATTGAGTGGGCCGCAATGCGGCCCGCGGGCCGGAGGTTGGACATCCCTGGTTTAGCGAATACCAGACTCAGCGATTAATTTTGCTAGTCATCACTCTGTTGCGCTGTAAAAATAAGGTGTTCGAAAGCATGGATTCATCATTTGAGATGGTGCATAATGGCAACATAGAGTTGATGGTTAACTCAGGTCCGGTTAGACCTTTACTAGGATTTCCTCAGTCTATTCTACTCGTATTTCTAATTCGGCCAGATTAAACCACTTACAAAACTACCTAAATTTGCCACAACACTATGTAAATTTTATGCAAAAGTTAATTTCTGAACAATAGGCTCAATTGTCCTAGTTTTGCATATTAATTTTGTTTCCATGTAAGTAGAAAATTTTCCATAATATATATACGCCAGATTGCACCAAATCCATTCTAATTCTTCAAAATTTTCTGTGATGAAAACCTCTTAGACCCTCTATATAGGCCTTTGTTGTTGGCTATTGCCTAATATGCTTCGCCGCCAAACGGGTTATAAAAATTTTGATTTGCTCGGTCCTTGACTCACACAATCAAAGGAATCTTTGGCTCCAAAAATAAACGGATTAAGTAAAGCAATACATAATGTCGTGCAGAGAAAACCCTCACGCTGTAAAAATGTTCCCGGTCATAACTTGTGACCACATCGCATTGAGGTTTTCTCTAAAGCTATTTCGCCCATTATTTGTTCCCCACATATTTTGGTATGGCGCCGCCCCTGCAATCAACATCCGCCTTGTTGGAGTTTCCCAACCCATCGGGTCGGGTTAAAATGGCAGTTGTTTTCCTCGACGACCCAAATACTACAGAAACCACTCTGCCATTAATTTTTTGTGATGCTGCCCTCTAAACAATTGCAAAATAGCAGTCCATTTGTTTATGATCGATCGTCTGTTTTTTTCTCTTGTGCCTTTCTGCTCTTTCCTGTGTTTCCTTTCTTTCTCATTCTAACCCTGGCTTTATATTTTCTTATTTTTTTCTGCAACATCAATGTGATCTCGAGAGCTAGGCTAATGCAGCGCTAAACCTACCGCAAATAAAGTCACTTGAGGTGTACTTTTCTTTTTTTCTTGAAGTTCAACTCTCTCCGCCCCTTGATCTCAAAGTTGTTTTCCCTGCTTGATCTCTACTATTTCTGTGGGTCCTCTTTCACCAGCCTCTTACACTGTGACTTCCGCTTTGCGGTCCTTCGGCGTTTATAACTCTACCGTTTTCTGTAGCTCAGCCAATACTATACGCCTCTTATGGAAATTATTCCTCCTCCTCCTCGTCTGATGTTTTCTTACTCACCTTCTAATTTTACGCTGACCCCTTCTCGATAGTCTTTTTTTTCCCGCCTTCTCCACATTCAGCTTTCTTTTTTCCTTAACTCCTGCTTTCTTGCTCTCATTTGACTCGCTCAAAGTGTTTTAAAGAGAATGCAAGTGGTTTTGATGACAGAGATGTGTAAGTTTTCACTTTACCTTGTTTTTCTTGTCGATCTGAACACATCCAGGAGTCCAGCTTAAACACTTCTTCGTCCTTTAGAATTCCCGAAAAACGCGGCCCTACGTCCTCATTGCACCCAGCCTTGGCTTGGCTGTCTTGCTTCTGACAACCCTAGCGCTGGTAATAGAGTTATCGTCTTCGTCAGGTACAGTCTTTACTTTTCTGAACTCTTTACTTCTTTCTTTTTTCTTGATCCTTACTTTAACTATTTGGGAGCCAACGTTTCTCAAAAAGACTCTCTACTGCTCTTATTTTCTGACATTTATGCTCCATCTATTTTCACTTCCTCACATTCTACAGATCAAACTCTTTCTCTCATTTTATTCTTTTTTCTTCTAGAAAATTTTACGAATGAAAGAATTTTAACTGCCGCTATCTTTTCTGGGACTCAAAGGTATTCCGGGGCCCAGTAAAAATGAGAGTTTGATTACATCATCTGCTCCCTCTTTGTGAACTTGACTTCTACACTCTCCTTTATTGATTGTCTAGCATCTGCTCTTCTCCAGAAATTTTTTGCTTTCTCATTTTAGCTCTTTCTTGTTCAAAGGAAGAGCTTAAAGACGTAGATTCTGACCACGATCAAATACTTTTCGCTAATCTTTGTCGATCTCTCATTCCAATAAACATTATTCTGATTTCAATGTTTAGAAATCTTGTTGGGTTGACTTTGAGCCCTACTCTTGGACTTTCTAATTTTCTGCATAAGGATATTCTTTGTCTTTTTCTTTCTCTCTCTGTTATCTGTAGCTACTTTCTTCACCCTCTCAGCGCTAGATGTAGCTAAGTATTTTGTTCTTTTTGGCTAAATCAAACATCAATCTTAAGATTTTGGTCTTTTAAAAAAGAAAAAGCTGAAAGTGAAAGACGCACTTTACTATACTATTTATATAGGTGACGAAGAACAGCATGCTTACATTTCTGCTTTCTTACATATTTTAACTGTCAGTGCCAAGACCAAGGTCAAAACATGGCTAGAAGCAAGCTTCTTTTTCATCTCTTAAATCAGTGCACTCTCTTTTTCATCTTGTTGCTGGTTCTGCAACTTTTTTCTCTTCTTTTTCTGAAGTTACCCAACTGTTTTTCTCCCAACGAGCTGGTATTTATCTTTTCGAATTACTTTAAGCCACACTTTATTCTTTCTCAGCCAAATTTTGTGCGTAATATTGCCAGGGCTAATTATCTTCTTTATGACCTTACAGGCCTCCTTTT
Source organism: Trididemnum clinides (assembly GCA_963675345.1). Taxonomy (NCBI): domain Eukaryota; kingdom Metazoa; phylum Chordata; class Ascidiacea; order Aplousobranchia; family Didemnidae; genus Trididemnum; species Trididemnum clinides. Next base: position 22,977,044 of record OY776284.1, on the reverse strand, counting down.
CTCCGCAGTCACATTCTTCTTTTAACCTTTTTCTAACTTCCTCATAATTTCTCTCGGCTGCCGCCAATCTGGTCTTGTTTACTGCCATCGCCCCAAAGCCAATGCACCGCTCTCACTTTGGCGTAAATCTTCTTCACTTTAAATCATTCTTAGTCTTTGCATTCCTTTCTTTCCATCTAAAAAGCTTGCTGTGTTACTGCGATCTACAAGATGGGAAATTTCGCCACTCTCCTGCCTCTTTCTGACATATATTTTTTACCTCCTACATCTGAAAGCTGTTTGAACGCATTACGCTTTCCCTGTTATTTTTTTCTCTGCAGTTCAACTTCATTTTGCCACCCATCAGTCAGGTTTTCGCCAAGGAAAGTCTTACTCTGGATTGATCATTTTGTCTCACTGCATCTTGAATCCGTATTGCACACCCTAGCACAGCTCTCGACTAATTGTTTTTATGACGAACTTTTGTGAAAACTTTGACTCTGACACAAAAATCTCTCAAACTCATTTTCATTCGCTTTCCTTCTTGCTTTGGTTAGTGTCGTGAGATTTGAACCATTATCATTAATTCACAAGGTTTGCTTGTTAGTTACAGTTAGTTTGCTTGTAACTGGTTCACTCAAACCATCACAATCACAGTTTTATGAAACAGGTACGTCTTTGAAATCTATTAGTGTCACAGTTAAAATGTTAAATTTACGTAAGTGTAACCAGGCAGAAGAGTTTTTTTTGTGTTTGGGACCAGGTTATATTTTGTTACTTATTATTTTACAGGCGCAGAAAATAATCTTTTAAAGCCTAAGTAAAGTTTTTGCATAAAGTTTTCACTAACTTCGTAGGTGCCATGCGTGTGAATGATGTCAGTGTAAACAACTTGAATATCCTTACTGCGTACTTGACCGCACCGGTATATAAGTTAATATCAGAAAAAAAAACTACATACGAAGGCGCTATCAGGGCATTAAAAACGATTTTATTTCAAACCCAAAAATGATATTTACGCCAGTCATCTACTTGCAACAGCGCAAAAAAATGCTGGAAAGTCGATTGACGAGCTTGTTTTTCGAATTAACCAATTAAGCCAGAATCGTAACTTTGTGGCTGATTCTGCACAGGATTATAAAGATGCTATGAACAAAGGTTCCTTTTTAAAGGCATTTTATTTCACTGCATTAGGCAGCGGCTACAAATCAAAATTTAAGCTCTGATGTTTACTGAAGCATAAAGCAAAGCTAGAAGGCCTGAACTGGCAAAGCTAAATTCCGAAAGTTAGAATACCCACAAGATGTCCGTAAACGCCGTTGAAAGCTGTTCTATCTATTCGGAATTGAAAAAACCGTCTACTCCTTATGAAAATACTATCAATTACATACTTAATGCAGTACTAAAACGAACAGATAAGTTATCGACAAAGTCGTTATCGAAGTTAAACAAACTAAACAAATTCAGATAGGTTATCGAACTTAAACAACAATTTAAATTTTGAGAAAATAAAGTTCGTGGCGAGCATGGCCAACACTTTCCTCAAAACGGAGATCTGTGGAATTGTGATTTAAATTTGCTTTTATTCAAACATTTGCACAAAAATACTAAATGTAATGCCAAATTTAATAACTGATTTCATTATCAGAGATGATCTATTGTAGCAAAGTGTGATCTTTTATTTTGAAGGACAACTATCTGAGGTGATCTTTTCTTGTACTGTATAATGCCGGTCGCTCAAGTGCCCTTCCTACAACTATTTAGTAATCTTGGTCATATTTCCAGAACAATTGCAATAAAAACACAAAAGCCTTCACTTGCTGATCAATCGATTATTAAACCCGAAATGGAACGATTGCTAAGTGAAGACCGAATCGAAAAAATTTGTTTTCTCTAAAGAGTCCAATTTCTTGTAGTTGATAATGAAAACGAGAAAAAAGGATGAGCATCGATTATAGCCAAACTATTAATTTATTTACCAGGTTGAATGCATACCCTTTGCCCAGCATTGAATCAATAATAAATGAGCTTGCCAAATGGAAGTGCATAAGTGCACTGGATTCGAAGTCAGCATATCATCAAGTTTAAATAAAATCTGAAGATAAACCACGTGCTGCCTTTCCAGCGGGGTCGGACCTATATCAATGGAAGGTGTCACCTTTTGGCTTTACAAATGCAGTACCGGCTTTCCAGCGCATTATGAATCAATTTATTAAGAGAAATAATATAAAGTACCATATTAATGTTTATTTGAATGGTACAATAGTAGGTGGTATGGACCAAGCATCGCACGATGCGAATTAACAAGCGTTAAAAAAGGTTGCTAAAACTGATCATCTTACGTTTAACGAAAGCAAATGCCTGTACAAATGTCTGCAAATTCAACTGCTGGGGCATTTAGTGGGTAACAGCGTAATTTGACCACATCCAAAACAAATCGCTGTCCTAACAGACTTGCAAGAACCTACTACAAAAAAGAAACTACAAAGAATTTTGGGATTATTCGGTTGCAATTCAAAATGGGTTCTTAATTTTTCAGGCATCATCAGACCACTGGTCCAGACTAATTCATTTCCTTTATCAAGGGATGCATCAAACGCCCTACAAACAATAAAAGATAAGCTTTCTAAAGCCACCGTGCAATCTATCGACGAAGCTCTTCCGTTTACTATTGAAACAAATGCTTCAGATTTTGCCATTACTGCAACATTAAATCAAAGCGGTTAACCTGTGCTTTCTGTGCGCGAACTCTTTCTTCAACAGAGCTAAGGCATTCATCCGTAGAGAAAGAGGCATGTGCTATCTCTGAAAAATGGAAACATTTGTTTCTGGGGAATCATTTTGATGTAATTACGGATCAAAGAAGCATATTCTTTGTGTTTGATGTAAAACACCCATTAAAAATCAAAAACGACAAAATTCAGAAATGGAGATTAGAACTCGATTCCCATAATTTTATTTGCGATCTATCGACCAGCAACCCACAATCGTGCGCTAGACACGCTGTCTAGAGTTATGTTAGCAACTATGATTTTGCCAACGTTGCATTCATTGAGAACTTTATAAATCATTGTGTCATCCAGGTATAACCGGATTAACTCGTTATAAAAGTAAAAAATTTAATGTCTTTTTACAAATGACGTTAAAAATGTTGTAAAAGATTGCTAAGACTGCTGCGAAATCAAAGTTTAATTCTTAAAGCCAAACGAAAACTTACATTCAATTAAAGCAACGCGGCCGTTTGAACTGATTTGCATGATTTTGAAGGACCACTGCCGTCCTGTACCAAAAACAAATACATGCTTGTAATTATTGACAAGTATTTAAGTTTTCCTTTTGTGTATGCGTGCAAAAAATGTGAAAACTAGTAGCAAAATAGTGAAAACTTGTAGTTTGGGTTTCCAAGCAGTGGCGTACGCAGAAAGTTTCCGAGAGGGGGCCAAAGTTTGGTCACAATCGTGTGACGTCACAAATCAACTTTATGAGGAGTGCCGAAGGCACGACCATTCTAGGGTGATCCGGGGGCATGCATCGGGAAAAGTTTGCAAAATTATACCAAAAAATACGCATTTGCGTGTATTCTGGAAGCAAGTTTGAGTATGATGCTTTTACGAGACTTATTAGAAGAATGAAATCGTAAAATGAAAATCAAGCATAAAACAAAGTCAGTTTATTTTAAATCGAGGCGACGGTTTCCTTTCGCAAATTGGACAATCACTTGACTACAATCAAGTTTAATATCGTTGTTTACACAGAAAAGAGCCAATGCATTAAGCCAATTTTCTAGCATACTCGTACGTAAGTACGTTTTGATCAGCTTTAGGGCGCTGAATAACCGTTCACCAGTCGCCGTTGTAACTGGCAACGTTGCGAAAGTTACACAAAGTTGATATTTCGCATAAGTAGCAGAGTTAATTAATTAAATATCGCTTTTAAAATAGTTGTTTGTGCGGCTATATGTCTTCCCTTTAGAAGGTTTTATCTGCCTTCTACAACTCTTATTCACTTTCAAGAGCATAACAAATTTTGATAACTGTTTTACTTTAACCAGATAGTCCAGTCCAGATTTCTACCAGCAAGTGGTCTGAGCGACGAGTGGTTTTTCACAGGAAAATCGAAATCCAGGGCGAACCCCGAATACTCGCGAAAAACCAGCTTTGCTTTTGCTTAAACTACTTGGTTTTGCTTTACATTTTTAGGGTCTGAAGAGGGGGCCATAGCACAGTGGCCTCCTTCCTCGGTACGCTGGTGTTTCCAAGATACGTACACACAGATCAGGGATCTAGCTTTATGTCATATGAACTAAAATCCAGGTTGCGTAGCATTGGTATTCCAACCAGTTGATCTACTCGCTATTAAGCAAATGGCGATATGAGTAGTAGATAATAGTGAACAAGTAGAACGATACAATAGTTTAATTAGGCATGCTGTTTCTTTTGCTTTGCGTTCAAAAAAAATTGCCAATTACTCATTGGGAGTGTGTGTTGTGTAAAGTTTTTATTCTATTTGCTTGTTTTTGTGTAGCCTATTGCTACTAACTATACCCCTCTAAAACGCATGCTTATCTACGTCAGAAGATTGTCTAATGGCGCATCTATGCCGTCTTGAGTAAAACCAGGACCTGTATTTCTCAAACCTCTTGTTCCAAACAAAACAGACCCGTTGGTTGACAGTTATCTTGAATGCTTGCTTCATTTACGTGATCAGTAGCGTGTGAATCTATAGTTTCAACGGTGTTATGGTTGTCGTTTTGTTGAAGGTTAACGTTATTTTGCACATTTGGCACAACAATTACCTCATCAATATCATTTGTAACAGCATTTTTAAATGAACGTTCAATGGAAACGTTGGGGTTAGGAGCTAAAGCCCGTTGAGTAACCGATGTATCTCTGCCATCTTCTAATCTTACGTGTGCGTAATGACGATTAGCTTTGATCAGTTTTGCTCAACCTTAACTACGTGGCTCGTCTCGAATTTGCCGACCTTTTGATCGATATGACAACAACATTTGTTCATCATTAATTATGCGCCAGCTTTTATGTTGGGGGTGATTGTTGTAAGATTTGTACCTCTGTAAAGGTTATATGAAATAATTGTGTTTATTTATAACCGTAAGTGGTCGGAATTTTTTTACTTTACAAGGGCGCTGTGTAATACAAAAGCGTCTTTTTTGAGCGCGCCGAGAAATTCAACGAGGTATCTGTTCTTAGCCCAGTTCTTTTCTCTCTTTTTATCAATAACTTATCAACTTTCCTTCTTTTACCTGCTTTTTTGAGCTGGCAACTAGCCCTTTGGTACGACACCTCTTCAATCATTTATTTCTTATGGGTGATGGTATGTCGGCCGATAAACTGGACAGATAAGGTGCACTTCTTCAGCCATTCTCAGGCTACTTCTTTTATTACTTTTCGTTTTCACTTATGTCTGCTTTTGAACTGGAGGCGTAGGCTACTGTGTTATCAAAATTTTTCTCCACACAAGTTCATTTAGTCTCCTGAAATTAGTACCGGTACTTCCTTGCTACGATCGCTGTGTTGTTTTCTGTTTTCACAGTAATGGACAGGAGCTTTTTTCAAATTGTTATTTCTTCCTAATTGGCAGAATTGTAATACCTTGGTACCGTGCCAGTTGTCACCCAACTAAAGAAACTTTTCATTTTAATTTTTTCTGTCTTTCTTCGGACTCTATGCATCGTTGCTTTAGCCACTTTTAAATTCTGAATTACTAACATTTGGTCCAAACGTGTAAAGTTACCATGATTCTGGAGTTCCAATGTCATCGGTCATGTCCCTATGTCGACGAAGGGGACAGGTAACAACAATACCCTGTGTGACCTTTGATCTTTTTTTGATATTGTTTTTTCTCCCGTTTGGCTGTCTTCACAAACCATTTATGGGAATCGAAAAAATCTTTCCAACAAGAATAGGACATATCAGTAAACTGTTGCAATTGCACTTGTGATAACGCTACTTACTTTTTATTTACCTGCTATGACGCAGAAAAATAAATTAAAAAGTAAAAACACACTTATTTTTTATTGCTAAATAAAGCATTTTTTTTATTCAGGGGAAATATTTTTCTCAATAAATGCATGTGATATGCAGTTGCTCACAAAAAACTATCGTCTGTTTCGAGATCTATTGTACCAATCTCGGAAACAAAAGCCACTTAGAAACTTTTTTATTTATTCATACGTATGAGCTCATGCTCGGTTTGTATGTCTTTCGTCATACTGGGCCACCACGACGGGTAGACTGTTTGGCCCTGCCACCTGTCTGCCACATAAAAATGGTGGCACCACGTTAAGTGCCTAGTCCAAGAACACTACAAGCAAGCTTGTTGGCTTGTTCTCCGCACTATCCCTATGTGCTAAGCGGCAAGAAGGGAAACTATGAATTCCATTTTTTAAAGTCTTTAGGTACGACTCGATTTGGCGGAATGAACCCCAGGTCTACTGTCTGAGAAGCTGACGCTCTAACCACCACGCCATCGCGCCGGTAACTTAGAAATACGACATAAGAATTCATTGACTACGCATAAATACAGATTTGCAATTGCCAAAGTTGAAAACTGGAAGCCAAGATTTGGAAAAACTAAATTGTATTAGATGTTGATTTTGAGAAATTTCATTGACGTCGCATGATGGAGATACTGAAAAGAACCGATAGTCTAAGCCAGGGGTGGACAAACTGCGGCTCGCGACTAACTTTTGTGGGGCTCGCAAAAGCCTCAAGCAAATAATTAAAAAAAATTAATTGATGTAGAAGAACGTGATTGGGTGCATTTTTCTTATCGATAGACTTTGAAAAAGAAATGTGCTTGCATTTTTAATTGAATAAAACTACTTTGATTCATTTGTCTAATAATTGCTCGTTGTTAATGTTATTCCAAATTTAAATTGCAAATGATTTAGAATAATATATCAATGCGTTTGTTAAAAAGTGAGGCCCTCAGCTAGCTTTCGTGATCGCGATGCGGCCCGCAAGCCAAACAGTTGCCTACCCCTGGCATACGCTTTGCAATGATTTAAAACAGGAAAGGAAAAAATAACCTCAAGGTCATCAAAAGAAATCCATAATTGCAAAAAAGTATCATGCTAAACATGATCTCAAACTTTTTTTTGTTTCGTTGGTTCTAATTGCAATGGTTGTAATGGGGCTATATTTCAAAATAAATCTTTAAACTAAATGATTCCGTCATGGTTTTTAAAATTTTCCGCTATTGATTTAAAAATTAAATCATTTAAATGCCGTTGAAACGCATCACTATTTTTCAAATGATCGTGCTTAAAGTAAGTGGTTTCCAAACCTAATGTTGAGTAATTTATGGATGGTACGAAACTTGAGTGATGCATTTATTAACGACGATTTCATCATACTCTTTTGTAAAGTATCATACTCTTGATGGAGTTTGTATTTGCAGAAAAGTATGATGAAATGGATTGTTGAGCGTTGAAGTAAAGATTCTTTTATGCTGAAAAGTGTAGATGATGGCAATGCATAAATGCATATTTTATTATTTCTTTGATTAGTAACTTTCTAACGGGTCGAATTTTTTTGTACAGTGAAATGTGTGATAAAGCAGTTGACAGGTAGGCAGTAAGTTTGGCTGATCTATCTTCTAGATATGTTATGCAGCAGGTCCATTCTATGATTCATATATGATTGTAACGTTTTTGTAAAACGATGCTTTGTTGTGAGATCTGCTAGTGAGTTTTGTTAATTACCATGGTAAATTCTGTTACACAGTTACTTTGGAAAGGCTATTTTTATGTGCTAACATGTTACCGTACTAGCAATCTACCGTACTTGATACCAAACCTGTCAAGCTGTCCTGCTGTCCAAGTTAATTTATTTCTTAGCAAAAACACAACATTGCCATAAAACCAGACGCAGTCAAATGTATATTAATTAGGCAGTGGCTATTTTGCCGTCGACGGCAATTTACCCTCAGAGACTATTTTGCCGTGAGTTGTTTGTGATTGGTCAATCTTAATGACGTACTAAACATGTGACTTTTGGTCGTCTCTGATTGGTCAATTTTAAAACCAATTTAAAAAATTTTGCACCCCCAGGTCTCTATTCCCCACCCTGCACACTCCCTTGCAGTGTACACTGCCCCGTACATTTACATACCGGGCCTGCCCCTTCAGTGTACACTGCCTTTCTTTTAAAGCCCTGGCCAGCTGAGATTTGAACCCGATACCTTGGTATCTCAAGACCAGCACTCTATCCACTACACCACAGAGTCACTGGTGCGATAATAGCAAATTTGGCTATATAAACACACGTGAATGATCACGGCAAAATATATTCCAAGAGCAAATTGCCGTCGACGGCGAAATAGCCACTGCCTATTAATTAACAACAGTCAGAGTGTTAATAAAAGAAGCAATACCTCAGGGTCTCATATGACACAGTGACAGGAGGTGGTTAACAGGTTGAGAATATTTGGGCCAGTAGTGTGGAGCAATTTATTATTTATTATTATTATTATTATTTGCCATTTTTATCCTCCCTTTTAAAGTAGGTTTAAGTAATTTACTGAAATTGTATTCCACAGTAACATTTAGAAACTATTCAAAAATCACCTTTTAACAAAATATGATGCTTATCAGCATGATAGAACTAACTAAGCAACTAAAACAAACTGATAGGTTGGCATTTAGTTAAAGTGGCTGTTATTTTACCATTGGAATCAATTTTGTCATACATGATTAGCGTATCTTTAAATAAGCACACTTGATACCTTGCTCTTAATGATGCCATATCATAGTGGACTGTATCTCTTTATTTGAATGCCATAATTATGAATTTGATATATTGCCAGAGGCAGGATATTCCTACCAAGGCAATGTATGCTAGGGTGGGAGTATGTAAAGTAAATAAAGTGTCCCTTCCTTACTTTTACACTGAGGATTAGAATTTTGTTGAGTGATGTGATTAATGCATCATAGAAATAGATCAATCATTAAGGACAAAAGTTATGCCTTTGATGCATCCTCACCAATTCCCAATCACAAATGTTCAACCAAAAATAAAATTCTAAGAGTAAAATACCATTGATGGCAAAATATCCACTTCCTTAAATTAAATAATAAAATAAAGCTAACTCAAGTGTGTATTTGTTTGCATGTCGGAAATTTTTTTGTGCTTTGCTCTACTTTGCAAGTGCATTATTTAGTTTGCATCGATTTTCTCCTATTTCTCGCAAATTGAGGCAAATGATTCAAAGAACACATGGTCACTTTGTTGTCTCTTTTTAACAGTATTAAATTTGCTTCATTTTGTCAATACTGCTTTGTTGTGCTATGATATTGTTGTTGTAACAAATAAACTGAAACTATACAGGTTTGGTTTTTGATTTCTTAAGTATCAAAATATGGTTTGCAGCTTAAACAAAATTTATACTGGTGAAAAATATGTGATCTCAAGGTGGAAAATATTGCTCAAGTTACTATAGTTGAGACTACATTGCTATGTTGACTAAGCAAACAACAAAGCAAGTGGATTTATCCACAGTTGATGACTTACCAGAAGCATATATATTGATTTTTTAACAAAGTATTTTTTGATTAGTAAAGACTTTAGGTTAATTTATACCACGCTGACATGCAAGGACCAATTGCAATGAAGGAATAGTTAAATAAAAGTAGACGAAAACATTTAAAATGTGTAACATACACTGGATCATCACTGGTAGAAAACATTTTAAGAATAAGTACTGCTTGCACAGAGACAGCCAGAAATACAGAGAAAATAATTCAAAATAGTTCAATATCTCAACAGTACAATGGAGAGCAATACAAAAGTTATTTAGAACAACAATGCATGTTACTCTGTAAAGATTTTTTGCAGATAGAAACATACAAAACGCTTGCAGTACATACCTGTGCTTTGTGGACAAAATCAAGTTGAGTACTGCTCAAACAGAGACTGCCAGAAATGCAGAGAAAGTAAATGAGAATAGTTCAATACCTCAATAATACAATTGAAAGCAATATAAAAGTTATTTTAAACAAAAATACATGTTACTCTGTAAAGGTTTTCAAGACAGAAACAAACAAAATGCTTGTAGTACATACTTTGTGGACAAAACCAGATCCTATATCAAAAATAAAATCTTTAAATGTTTTAATTTAACAAAAAGCTGTCATGTATAGTGTCATGGAATGACCCTTTACTGTAAGGTGGTCTTTGAAAAAATAGAAAAAGCCATTCATCAATCTGCAAATCTATAATAATGTTCTTCTTTTGTGTGTTAAAAATATGGTACTGGTACTTCTATTGTACTGCCACTTACATCTGCTAATGTTTAACTCAACTTTATTCTGATATACTGTTGGGACACATGGTGATTGTAGGAGCATGAAAATGAGCTTTCTTTACTAATGTGAGTAGAAATATGATAGCCAGTAAACTACTGAACATATTTATTTAAAAACGTTTGAATCAACTTAGCCTAGTGGGCAACATTTTAATTATATCTGTTGATGCTCTAAGTATAAAGCAAAATGTTTTTAAATAAAAATGTTCACTAGTTTACTAGCTATTATATTTCTGCTCACATTGTGATTGGTTTTTAGGATTCAAAAACAGATGCATTGTAATGCAACTGTGAAACCAATGCATTGCATAACTTGTATTTTTGAGTAACATTGATTACATATAATCTTGTCACCAAAAGGCCAAATATATCAAGATGTTGATGGGCCTATGTAAAATAATTATTATTCGAAAAAACTCTTCTTTTTCAGCCTAACAGCATTATTTTTCTTTTTGAGATGTAAAGCTGATAATTTTTTAAGCAGCAATCTCACATTGCAAAATCTTTCTTGTACTGCATAGAATCAAACAAAAGATTTTGTGACAAGGTCCTTTAACTTAAAAAAAGAATGTTTGTAGCTGAAAATATTAAAACTATCCCATAATTTCTTTTAGGCCAGTGCTTTTCGACTTTCTTTAGCTTAAAGCCCACTTGTACTGACATTATTTTTGGGCGTCTCTATGACATACTACAGAAAAACAATGATTGAGACAATTCAAAAACAAAATATTAGCAACACATGCAATATACTGTTAATAAAAAACTTGACCTAATTCATGGAAATCCAGAGAAAATCTGTTAATAGCTTAAATTTGTTTTACTAAAGCAAAAAAAAATATTTTAAAATGCTCTGCACCCTCAGATAAATTGTGGCCTTTAATTTAGAAGTGGTGCTTTAGACCAACATTTTGTGAATGTTGGTATGCATGTAATGTGCATTGCCTCTTCTGGTCCGGTTAATACTTTTGCTGTACTCCTATCTGCTGAAAAAACTTGTTTATTGTATTTGACAAAACTTTTCCACTTTATATCATCGCAACAGTTGCAGAAATATAGTTAAAAGCTCTGCACTTCAGTCTGAATATAGCTTCAAACAATTTAGCTTACTGAATCGCTTTGATGTCGTAGTGTTATCCAAATTAAATAAATAAATAGTTGAAACAAATTCTTTTGAAGGTTTTAGGCTCGCAATTTTTAAACATTCATCTGTTAATCATATTGCCTAATGTAGTACATAATTAAACAAAAGAATACACATTGAATTGTGGCTGGCAGCAAAATACACCCACAGGCTATTTTGTACGTGATTACTGTGTTGTTAAATAACCACATTTGCTAAGTTTCATACAGCGTCGCAGTGGCGTAGTGGTTAGTGTCGCTGCGTTCAAATGCTGCGGCTATGAGTTCGAATCTTGGCATTAATTTTTTTGGCATTGGGGTTGGATTCTCTGGAATATGTTTAGCTGTAAAATTTTCATTATTTTGACAAATGACATAACTGCTTTGTACACTGCTGAAGGTGAAGTATATAAAAGGTGAGGGGGAGTGCTGAGGTAAAAATTTTACATTTTTTTCTTGTTGCGTTTCTGATTTGTCATAACAACTGACCAAACACAAAATGTTCAACAGCAAAACAGATTCCAATAGTAAAATGCTGTTGATTTCAAAATAGCCATTGTTTGCACATTACTAAGATTGAAATCAGTGATGTATAACAGCGGTTCCCAACCTTTACACTGGCAGACTGGTAATTATTTATAACAAGATTCTTGAGATGGTATGCAAAATTTATCGCAACAATAGATATATATTGACCCCCTTTAGTTGTGCTGAGTTGTTTTCCATTAGAACTGCGGACTCACTAATATGACTTATAGTGTTACAGCCACACAAAAACAGGATTATCAATTAAGTATTTAAATCTATGTCAATTATAAATGAATTGCAAACTGCCCCTATTTGCTTGCTCATTATTCAGGATTTTTGCCTTTCTGTGTTATTATTTGTCAGTTCATGTTATAGGAACTAATAAAGGTCATAAACAGTTGTGTGACAATAACTAATGCTCATATAATACAACGTAAAAATGAACTTCCTCCAAGTAAAAATAAAACTGTGGATTGGCAAAATTTTTTTGTGAACTACAGTTGGGAACCACTGATGTATAACAAAGAAATAATGCTCTTTTGAAGAGAGTTATTTCATAAGATTTATTTAAACTCAAATACATAATGACCTATAGTAACAGATGGAGAGAAAGAGTTCCTGTCTGCTGAAAGCTATTTTATTTATTGATTTATGGTAGTTTTATGTAGTTTTCTTTACAATATTTCACTTTGTTAAAGTTTTCTGGTTTCAAAGGTAGCCTAACTTTTGGCTGCACCAACTCTTCAAAAAATTTTGACTGAGTGATAAAATCATCACTAATGACAAAATTTGTATTGTCTATATTAAAGCGATATTTCTTTTGTAATGTAATTACATGAAAAAATATCTGATAAAAATAGTAATTGGCACACTATTGGCAAAAAGATAAACTTTCATTTTTTATAAATATTATATGGCATGGGCTCATTTTTGTAGATACATTTGGTTTAGAAATAAGAATTAGTCATGTTAAAAAAACAAACATTTAATAGCAACATTTTGTTAATTACAGTATGCTATTGTTTGTTGAGTGATGCTGGTACAGCTTGCAGACCTTATTCTTTAGCAGTACGTCAACCAAGACCTTGCTACTAGCTGTAAGTAATATCCAATAGCTACTGATTTCCTACTGGGACATTTATATTCAGGGATTTAAACCTCGTCATTTTGTCCTCAAAAATTGTGCTTATTTTGCTTTAATTTTCATCTTTTGACTTCAAATATAGAAGGAGAGTTTGGGTTTTGATATTGAAGTGCACTAGGATAAAATGTTTTGATACAAATCATAATGACAAAAGTGCAAAATTGAATGCAACTTTAATTGTCAAAGAAAATAAAATCGAGAAAAAGCTTTTGCTTATTGCATCTCGCTTTGCTCCCCCAAGTGCCTTTACACTTCATTTTTAAATAGCTCTAATTGAGGGGTTTCCCCTTACTAAAATGTGCAGTTTATATACTTAAGCTATATTATTAAATCCTCGAAATTACTAATTTGTTTGATAAAGCAAGAATAAGTGATTTGAGTTTGGAGAGGATATTATAAAATGTTTTCATCTTTAATTTTCTTAAAAGTCATTGAGAGTTTCTAAAGTTAGCACAGCAAAACATAGTCTTTAATGTAAACAAATGCTACTAGCGTAGCTCTTAAATGCTCTGTGCAAAAACTAAATTTTGGAAGATATGATTAGCTTTAAAAAAGAATGAAGACTGTAAGAAATATTTTGGAGAAAGAAGAAAGACATTTGTTGACAATTTGGATTAGCCTTTGGACATTAGGAACACTTGATGTTATCACCACATTCCAAAGCAACTGCTTTTTGTAAGTAGAAAAGAAAGAAAAACTTATCAACTTTTGTAAAGATCAGCAAGAAGGATAAATTACCTCAGTTGTGGCTTAGACAAACAAAATTGCTGAGCAAAAACAGGAACAGAAATTACTATTGGAAAATCCTACTGACGATGAGGTTACTTTTAGTACAATTTTGCCACAGGTATGTGACATAACAGGATCTATTTCAGAATTAAGAGTTTTCTGTCTTTACAAGTAGGCATACCCTGCAAAGCAGAGCCTATATCACCTTGCATGCTACTCAAAATATAATGGCCCACAGTGAATTAACCAAAGTTTTGAGCCACTAGAAATATTAAATGATACTGCTGGCCACTTTTATATAGGATGTCTGAAAAGTTACTGTGCAACAAAAAATATTTTTGACAATGGCTGCATCAACGGAAGGTCGGGGTATGGTGTGGTTTAAGTCGTAAGCATATTATTGGACCAATATTCTTCGATGAAACTATCAATGCAAAACAGTACTAAACTCACATTTTGGAACCATTTGTAAGCCAGTAAAGTAAGATTGAGCTAGAATAAGAATGATTCCAACAAGACTGAGCAACTGCACATTATGCTCGTACATCACTAAACTTTTTAGAAAGCATCTTTGCTACTTGCATAATTTTATGTGGAATTTGGCTTGCTAGATCTCCGGATTTGACTCCTTGGGATTATTATCTCTGGGGTGCACTGAAAAGTCGAGTATAAGAATAATCCCCACAATCTGGGAGAGTTAAAAACAGCAATTATTCAATGCATCCAATAGTTCACACCCAATATCCTCTGAGATGTGTTTAATAATATGCAGCTTTGAGTGCAAAAATGTCTTAATTTTATTGGAGGAAATTTCCAGCATTTCCTTTAAACAAATGTTGTCTTTAGTAAATAATTGTATTGTCTAGATGTTTTCCAATAAACTTTACTGCAAATACATTAAATTTTTATGAACCCATACTCCACCTTTACTTTTTGATTACCCTGTAAAAGAGTTGTAAGCCAATTTGTTTTTTTTGAGAATAATTATATTCTCTTTTTGCACCAGCAACAACTAGGAATATTCTAAAGCCACACTGCATTAGATTTGTACCTATCCTCTAGAAAACATTGCCTTACATTGGGAGTGCAAGATTACTGAAGATTGCCTAGACAGGAAATATGAGGCAGTTTGTGTTGTAGTTGCAGCTACTTTAGGCATTACTGGTGGTATAACAAAGCTCTTGATATTCAAAACATCACAAATGCTTGTGATTAAACACAAGCAAAACCACTATTAAATTGCTGCAAGTGTAGAATCTATGGACAAAGTGAATGGACTAGTTTTTGATTCCACAACTAGCAACAGCAGATGGAAAGAGAGAAATACTAAGTTGCTTGATCTTTTTGCTTAGGAGAAAGTACAGGGTAATTGAAAAAGAATATATTAAAATCATTAACACATTATTTCAGGTTTGTAGCATTGTAGTGGATTGAATCAGTTGCTATTTGATAGAGTAGTCATTTAACTTTGATTGGTTGTCAATTTCGCTGCCGTGGTTAGTAATCCTTTCAGAGCTATTGAATTGTGGGAAGTACACGTTTTTCTTTACACTCAACACGATGACTCTTTAGGAGAAGGCGTTTTGTGTGCTTGAGTTTATAAAAACAAATGCCATTGTCATGATGCAGCATGCTTTTAGAACACCGTTAGACATTGATCTGCTCCACCACAAGAGCATTCGACAGTTGGCACTTACTAATGACAACAAGGTGATGCAAAGGACATTCTGTGAGTCAATGGTCGAGATGGCTGAAGATAAAGCCTTTTTTTCATTTCTTGTTTTTAGTAATGAAGTGATTTTTCATTTGAGTGGCAAAGTCAACTGTCATAATGTGCACATTTGTGGTGCACATCCTCCACATGAAGTAGTTAAACATCAAAAAGATTTCCCTAAACTGGACATCTTCTGTGCTGTGCCCCAAGGTAAGGTGTATGATCTCTTTTTCTTTGAAGGACACATCGTTACAGGATCAATCTGTCTTCAAATGGTCCAAGACTGGCTATTCTCTTTACCACAAGCAGATTCAAATGATTTTATTTTTCAACAAGATGGAGACTGCACCATTGGCATCTTGGGGTTTGAGCTTATCTGAATAAAAACGTGCTTCAGTGATGGATAGGTTAGAGAGGTGATAAAGACCTTGCTCTCTGCACTTGGCCAGCCAAATCCCTGGAAGTCAATGTGTGAGATTATGACATTATTTTGTGAGAGTATTTTAAAGACAAAGTTAATATTCCACCACTCACAGCAAATATTTGATGACATGAAGATCAAATAGCAGCTGCCATCACCATGGTGGTTGGTAACATGCAGAGGTGCATTTGGGAGGAATTCTGATATGGGCTTAACGTTGTCTGTGCTGCTGTTGGTAGCCACATTAAACACTTGTAAAACACGAAATAATACTTGATTGTATGTAAAACACAAGTGGTGTTCAGGCTAGAGTTTTGTTGCATAATGATTTTGGCACATTCTTTTTGAGACTCTCTGTATCATCCTTGCATGCCATCACTACCTCTGTAAATTAAAAGCTGAGGCTACATGGAAAAATTTGTTTGGTGCAATGACAGCTGAGCCAAAAATGTTTGGCTGTAACATTTTTGAGATAGTTGGTTATATCTTGATTAGACTAGGCTGTTTAAAGGCTTACTAATTCCCAATACACTAGCAGAGAGAGCTGCGGTTGTAATTAATGGGTTAAAGGAGTTGCTCTGAAAGAAAGAAGCGTTAGTGTGTGATGATACCAGTCGTGCATAACTAATACATATTCATTGCTTGAAGCAACTTCAAAAGGATCTAAATAGATACAACTTGCTCTGCTTAGCCCACTAGTGGTAGCAAGCAGAACATTTTTGTGTGCTCATAGCTTCCAAAACAGAGCTGTCGAATCCTTTGTCACATAAAATAACAGGTTGTAAAAGACTCTATTCGGTATAACAGATGCCAACAGGCCTGTTTCGATCTGTTAGATACATCTATTAAATACTGTTTTGATCTATTCTGATGGATTGATACAGGCGTGTTGGGATCTCTCATACCTTTAAAAGCACCTTTCACTCATTATAAACCTGGAGCTACTCATCATGGTAGGTGGATGGGAATAATTGCTTACTTCCAGAAGATGTTCATGAGATGTGAGCAGATGCTCCAGACAACTGAGTAAGTCAATATATTGGCCAGAATAAATCTTTTTCTTGCAATCTTTTATGTTCCTGCTTGGGTAAAATGAACCAATGGTTGCAAAGAAGATGTCAACAACATGGACTTAACAGTACGCTGGATTGTGAAAGCATTCATACAGTTGTTGCAACTGAAGCTTTGCAAAAGATGTTGAAACATCCTTTGTACCTAGTCGAGCATCAGTGCATGCCGTTTTTGCTGACAATTTGGTTGTTGAAGAAAAAAACTGCTGTTGCTTAACACTTTGTATGTGACCCCACGTAAATCTACGTTTATCACGTTTATGGGCAGAGCGCAAAGTCACGTTGATTTATGTGCTTTAAAAAAATGTAAATTTCTCTGTAATAAACACTTGTTCAGCGTTTGTTTTAGGGTAGGGTTACTTCAGTACAAACCACGGCAAATTTACCTAAACCTACGTGATTTTGCACTCTGCCCATAAACGTAGATTTACGTGGTGACGCGTACAAAGTGTTAAAAAGTTTCCTCTTCTGCATGTCCAAGTGATATTCAATGTGGCCCACGTTTTAGCAAGCAAATAAATTACTGGCAGACTTGATTTGCGCTGGGTTTTGGTTTGTGTTGCAAGAGTTTGTATCAGATAACGACTGGTTTCAACTTTTTAGTAAACAAATAGGCTCTACTTTTCACGCAATTAGATCTTTTTTCCTTACAGTAAAAGTTGTAAATGATATTGCTAAAAGAGGATTAAAATTTATTGCAAATTATGGAACGATTTTGACTGGTGATAGACAACAAAGATCACTTTTGATTTTAGCAGTGGAATAGCACAGTACTGGTACCCAAATTTCAAAAATCTTTGCTAAAATAAATCAAAAAATGAATATTTGCTCTTTTTATGCTTTTCACACATTCTCACATTCAACTAATGAATTATATACTGGCCACATATACTGGCTCAAAAAACTAATTGGCGAAAATTACGTATTAAGGAAACGTTATATATTCAAAAACTGCAGCCACAATTGAACTCAGATGAAGCTTCACACCCACTATACCTTTTTAATGTGTAAATTTTGTTTTATTTTTATTCCTAGTCCTTGTCTCACTAATTTAACACAAAATAACTTTGACCCTAAAGTATGTAATAGCTATTGTTTTCTTTTTTCATAATTGAATTGTCACGTCATAAATGTTACACTTGACCGTAGTTTATCAAATTTTAAAGTAATCAGTTGCACTATTTTGGTTGACAATGCTAGCAGTGTTTAGCGAAACGTCCTAATTAAAATATGTACAGCAGTATACTGGCTCTGGTTTTTTTACTGAGAATCGTCAAGAGATCCTAATCGTTTGCTCCTAACTAATGAATTGTTTGTTAATTTGTATTTTACTTGGGTGGAGCAATTTTCTCCTGTGCAGCTTGCGCTTCTATGCAGCTAAAGTAGACATTTGTTTACAGCTTGTCAGGTTGTACAGCTTGAAAGAATTGTGTAGCTTAGTAACGGCAGTGGAACACACAGCTACAACATGGAGCAGGAATATACACTATTAATCAGTTCATAGCTATGTTGTATTGAGTTACTAACAATAATGCTACAAAGATGTGGCCAAGCTTTAAATTAAACCCCAAATTCTTCACAGATAGGTGTTTTAAATACTATCTGACTTGTATGTCAATAATATTGTGTTTATATGTTATGATACTGACATTAAGTTTATGAGCCACGGTAGTAACATGTGTTAATACAGTATTAGCAATTGCATTTCACTATTGCCAATGTGTAAAATTTCACTTAGAGGAAACATTTTTGCTTGACAACAGTTAAATAGGCATACTGTGATCAGGTGCATGACAGCTGGTAGGTGTAATTTCTTTTCTTGCTATGCCAGGACTGGGCAAATAGGTACAGCCAAGGAACTTGATGTTACAAATGTGAATGCAAAAATGGGCACACATAGTTGGCAAAATGGGCTCATCACTAAATAAATTTGTATTTTGATGTATTGATTGACGAGTAGGATGATGATCACCATTGAGGGTACACGTAGGGCCATTGCCCACAATTTAGATTATGGTTACTCCTCAATTGTTCTCAAAAGTCATTGCAGCCGACTGAACCAAAATTTTTTATCCTATAATTACCAATGAATGGGCCTGTCAAGCATATGCTGTAAACAAAAGGTCTGCATGTTTTTGATGCTATGCAAAACTAAGAAGAGCTGACAAAGTAACATAAGTCAACTTTCTTATTTGATTATTTGTGGTGTTGTAGCATAAGTGCTGGAGGTATGTTATCAAAGTGGTAATACAAAAAATCAAGGAGGATATTAAAATGTATAAAGCACTTTTGTGCAAGCCTTCTTTGCACACTTACAGTTGTACTCAGTGCTCGATAGGTTAAGTAAAAAGAGAAAAGTTGGAAATGAAGCCGACCATTTCCAGAAAAAATGAAAATTGTCATGGTAATTACTAATAAATGCTACGTTTTACTGAGAGTCGAGGCAATTGTGTTTTATAGTGGATAGACAGAGATAATCGTAGAACAAAACTTCTGTAGTAGTGTATTTGTGTTTGAGTTGTGTGATTGTATTATGTCTGAAAGGACTGCTGGCACCATCCTATCATCAAATTTGGCGCTTTAAAAAAGTTTGGATTCTTTGCAATAGATAAGTTGTAGCCAATAACCAAAATGATGACTGGCAGTTTTTAGTTTTTACTAGCATAGCTAAACAATGTTATTTGTACAAATCGATAGAAATATCATTTTAATGAAGTCATGAAGTCAGTGCATCTTTATCTTAATTGCGTTATTTGCTTTTTTTTGGTTTTCTGTTTACACTTGTGTTAGATTACCAGTGCTTCTGGCTGGCACAGTGTATTTCTATTTCAAGTGATGCAAGCAAGCATGACCGTTTCTATCAATTGATTTTTTTTTGATGGAATTAATTTGCCACGTGTTTCTATACCTTGCTCATTTTCAAGTTTTGTGCTTATTTTTTTCTTAGACCTTGTTTGTGTTTCAGAAGAAAAAGGTCTGGACCTTGGGTTCTAACAAATTGATGTGTCATTTTGGCAATAGATATAGTGGCCTTGAAAAAAGTACTTACTCTAATAGGTCTGAAAACAGGAAATTCACGGCAAAAACATTGCTTTTCTGCTGCATGGGTATATTTTTTTTGAGGTTAGTGCTTCCCAACCTTTTCAGTATGTCACGTCTCCTGCCCTATATGAAGTTATTCTATACCTCGTTTACATTCACGATAATTGCTAATCAATAAACACAAGCGGTTAAAAAGTTAAATTACGTTATGGGTATTGTCAATAAGAACACTGCTGTTGCAATTTATGTGAAAGCAAGGAAATTTTTGGTAAGGTTTGCAACAATCCAAACCACTCAACATATTTCACATAAGGCTACAGTTTTTCTTTTTGTAAATAACAACCATAGCAAAAACTGGCCTTGGATTAATTCAACATCTTCCAGAAGTCTTTGTTCATTTCCCCTAAGATGTGATTTTATCTCCTCTGGAGAGGCCAGCTTCCCTAGTTAGGAACTACTGTAAGCTATCTTGGGGCTAGTGATAATTTACTCGATTTTTATGTTATGTATTATGTCATCATAGGCTGATAATTTCTACTGCATGTTTTGAATTTAAAGTTTGTATATTTACATTTTTATTGGTTGTCTTACTTAGTTTTAGTTAGTTTGTACTGTTATCGAAAGATATTTAAACCTAGCATTTGTCAGTGCTAGGTCCATTTTATTTTTTTTTGACATTCTGATGATGCATGGTTACAAGATATTTTTTTGAAAGTGCTTGCTATACCACGTTAGGTTGCAGGTTATGAATACTTACTGTTAAAACAAGATTAACCCATATCTTCCTGAGATCGCAAATTTTTTATTTTGTTTTTTAAAATGAAAGATTCTTTGCTGAAACCACCGAAATCAACTTTTTTTTTGAAAAAAAATTTTTTTATTGGTATAAATGGCAGGAATCCAAGCGTCAGTTTAAACTGACACCAGGACAAAAAGGTATGAAAAAAACAAAAATGTAAAAGCACACAAGAGTTAAAACACGCTTGATAACAAAGTTTAAGGCATCAAAAGTTGATAAAATCATTCGCTATCATCATTAGCTGTATAATTTGCAATCACAAGTTGATAACTAATTAAATTTGTACAAGCGCAACTTGGAGCACTGTGGCTACTTGTGACAAATTGTGTATTCGATTTGTCTCTTTTTAGACACACACATCGTGTTCTTGCATATACGTAACTTCAGATATCATGTAGATTACTTGATGCTTGTATTGTCTAACATGTGTGATATGCTTTGAAGCATTCTGGATGCAATGCAACTGTGCACTTTTTGCAACAATATAGTGTCGTGCCCTTGCAAGGCTTATTTTGGCACCTTTGCTGCATTGCTTTTTTGATCCAGTGGTCAACATTATCATACCGTACTTCATTGCTCTGACACATTTGAGGATGCTTGAAGAGCCCGGACGAATCTAACTTCTTAGATACCCCTCTTGCTTGAAGACGATAAATCTGATATGCATTTTGTACCGCCAAGTCGACACAAAATCGGAAAACTGGCCACCACCATTTCTTTGATCGCTGTGTTATCATATATGCAGCAATGTTTTGGTCAAAACGATCGACACCACCCATTCCGTAATTATATTCTGCCACAACATATGTTTGTGTTATTTCAACGCGCTTCTTTTCTGCTTTCGAGTAAAGCTGGGTTTTTTTAATGGGGTTTACTCCAGTGTAGGTTGACGCCACCGTGACCACCTTACTATCTTTCCATCGTGTGATGCATATGCCGGTGTCTTTGTCAAGAACAGAATCATACGATTCTTTTTTTTCTTTCTCCATTTTATTGGCATCTCGTAGTGGAACACTCCCTGTCCAGTTGCTTCTTATGGTTCCTGTTGCCACAAATCCGTATTTTTCTTTTAAATGGCATAACAATGTCATTCCCGTAAAGAAATTGTCAAAGATAATGTGATAGCAATTGCCATCATCTTTCGGTAACTGAAATTTTTTAGTCTCTTTAAGAGACTTGTGAGTGTGGGAACTGTCTGTCCCAGCGTGATTGCCTACACAAACAGCTGATTATGGCGATTTTCCCATCAAACACGAAAAGAAAAGTTGAAAGACGCCAATAACATGTCGCAAATACGGTTCATAGCAAAATTCATTCTTTTGCAAAAAGTGAATAGTGGATCTTTCTGGTGTCAGTTTAAACTGACAGCGAAAAAATTGAAATAAATACATGAGTGCAAAGTTGAATAAACATATAAAAATTAAAAACTGTTCAAGATAGTCCAAAAAACAAAATTCCAAGGTTTGGTAGTTCTTGCATTTCTTTTTTCGTTAATTACGTGAGCCAAAATGTAAACATATCAATTTTTTTAAAACTTTTTTTATAAAGTCCAAACATCCACTTTTTTACAGAAAAAAAAAACGAAATATCAAATCATGTTGCAAATTTACCACTCAACCATTCTCAATTACAACATCACTGATTTTTCCAACAGTTAAAATTTTGGAGACCAAAAATAAAGTGTCAGTTTAAACTGACACCAGTAAGATATGGGTTAAAAGCTGCAACTTTTGACCGTGCTTGTCATGGAATAACCAGAGACTTATTAAAAGGCTGGTAGTGCTCTTTTGATTTTAATATGCTGTAAATTTGGTATGCAGCCTATTAGTTGATTACAGTGTGCTACAGGGTGCGGCATAAATATTAAAACCAACTTTAACATTAATAATTTGATTAGCATAGCTCAAAATTTTATAATTATCCTATTTTAAATGTCTGTGCACTCTAAAAAATGACCTTTATGCGATTCACTCAAAATGTTGCCCTCCTGCTTCGATCAGACGCTCTAATTGATATCTTACAGATTCACAAGTGACGTAAAGGTAGCTTTGAGGCATTTTCACCCATGCCTTATCATTTATCAAAGATTTTTTTCATGCTTCCAGAGATTTGTGATTTTTGTTGTAAGCTTCTTTTTCAAGCCATGACCAGACTAAAAAATCGAGTGGATTTAAATCTGGGGAGCATGAGGGCCACATTTTTTCCCCTTTTTTTTAGATTGAGTCTCAACCAGTTTTGAGTTTTTTGACGTGTGGCAGCTCGCTCCATCTTGTTGAAAAGTGAATAATCGATTTTTGAAATGTTTTTCAAGATGAATTTTCATTTGTTAAAGTTTGTTTTCATTTGTTGGAAAGTGAATAATCGATTTTTGAAATGTTTTTGAAGATCAATTTTCATTTGTTTTCACAATGTAAACGTCTGAATTGATCTTACTGTTTTTTTCAATAACAATGAGTTGTCTCTTTAAAGCGTTTAATCGTGTTCCAATGGAACACTGTTCCATGCGAGAAATCTGGAGCATTTCAGTGATTTAGCTATCTTCATGTTTTTTGAACCTTTTTGGTGAAGGTGTATGATAGCTTCTTGGAGATCAGGTTTCATACGAAAAATAAAAATTGAAAATTTAGATTGAACGTTTTGTATAAAATTACCTAAAGAATAAAAATGCCAAGTTTTAAATATTAACTTCATTACTTTGTAAAGTTACATTACTTTACATGTTCGTTTTAATATTTATGTCGCACCCTGTAGAAATAAATGATGAGACACCACGTGTTATTAGATTTTTATAAATAGAAATATAAACTGTTTTAAACATCAATAGCAATAAAAATAAAAGTCTTATTGATATCTAAGCAAAATTATGTGATAATTGTTGTAGTAATTTTTCATTGTATTTTTCTCTACGCATTTCAATTAGAAAGTAGCATGGTTGTAATGACATCACTCGTGCAATTTCTATAAAACCTTATCACAGAGCTCTTCAACTGGGACTTATGGAACCCTATGGTTCTACAAACATTTTGACGGGCTCTGTGAGCACTAAAAACTCCTCCTCTAGTTTTATTTGGCAAAACAATATTTTTGTCTTTACTTTTTTGGTGATCTTTTGGCCTTAACAACTCTATTATGTAAACTCATGATGTAATCATCTTAATTAGGAATTTTGTATAATTTAAGTGCAAAAATTTCGGTTCAATTTTATTGCGTCCCAAATATACCAGACAAAACGTATATTTTTTTGAAAGATTGAAAAGAGCAGTGGTTAAATGACTAAAGAATATGTTACGACTAGTTGTTCATTGTTTAACAAGTGACGACTCGCATATTATAATTTTAAAGTGTTGTGGAACTCAAAGAGTTTTTGAACTTCTTCTAGTTACAAACCTTTTAGTTAAATGTGTGGCATATCCTCATAGAAGAACATGCCATGACCATAATTCGATTTCATAAAATTGATCACCAGAAAAAAGGTTTCTGGAAATTGAAAAAGGACATAAACATCAAAACATTAGAATATAAATAATTTTCTGTGACAAAATAGGCAAAATAAGTGGATTTGTTAGGAAGATCACTGAAAAAGAAAAGCCTTTACATAGAGAATGGGTGGAAGCAACAAATTTTGCATAGGCTTTTGTCAAAAATCTTTGATATACCTATTTATGAAACTTGGTGAATTACCACCAAATTTTTTCTTGCATTCCCCAGTTAAGCTACACCTAAACTATGGTTTTTATGCAGGAAAACCAGAGCCAATGCAGTTCTCATAAATTTTTTTGCAATTGGTATTCCATGACATTTGTAAAATACTCCAAGGGTTTCACCATGGTAAAAGGATTGAAGTGCGCTGCCGAACATATCATTGCAGCAATAATTTATTTTTTATTTAAACTATAATACGTTTTTTATAGATTAATTAGTTGTTGATTAGCTCAAGAGGATGATGCAGTGCATTATTGACTATGAATTGCTCAAGGCTAGGTTCACGTGATGATCGTTACAAAATGTTTGATACAGCAAAGGTACCTGTGATATTGCTATTTAAGAAAACGTTTTACATGTGTAAGCTGACCTCTATAAGACAATTTACTATTGTAGTCTATTTGCTTGTGTCCATTCTAGTGATTGTTCTGTGCCATTTCCACTGCTTTTCTTATAGCCGGTTTACAAAGAGGCATATCAGTTAACTGTTGTTGATGTGTAATTTAATATTACAACTCCCTTTTCTTCTTATTGCCCATTTTGGAATGTA
This sequence comes from Trididemnum clinides, assembly GCA_963675345.1. NCBI lineage: Eukaryota > Metazoa > Chordata > Ascidiacea > Aplousobranchia > Didemnidae > Trididemnum > Trididemnum clinides. The sequence continues at coordinate 22,951,921 of OY776284.1, read as the reverse complement.
ACTCCTTTACATCAGTTAGAGTACGGTAAATCATAATAGCATTTTTATTTTATTTTTTTGAGGGGTTGCTTCAGATAGCAAATATGAGAGACCAGATATCTTGCAATGCTCAATTTTTCTGACACCATATATCCAAGAGTGCTAGATATTGCTGTACACAGGATATCCACGAGGGGACAGTTTACTTTATCAGTTTTTTCAATTGCAATTTGATCACGTTTGGCAAGGTGGTGACACTTCATTTATTTTTAGCATGTTTTTAAAATTTAAAAGTACTACGACTCTAGTCATATCTTGGGAATACAGCACACATGATGCGCAATAAGCATGATGAACAATTATGTGCAGAAGAGATATGTTAAAGTGTTGCAAACTTGGCTACTTTTGATTAGAAACGGGCAATATGGATTATTTGCCAATATTAAATGGGGTCACCAAAACATGTTAATTGCTTTTTATTTATACTTGAGCATGAGTGGTCTGACGCAATGCTAAAGTTGCTGACCTCTGAAGCAGACTCAAAAAATAATCTTGCAGATTTCAGAAAAATGATAGCCTCTGATTGATCCAACAGTACTTTGAGTCAAAGACTTTTTTTTAGAGGCTAGTTGCTGGAGACATGACAAGAGATGCTTCCTCAGAGTAATGTGGTCACTGAGGGTTATTTCTTCAGTTTGTTGTGCATGGTGATTACTGATTATATTATAAAGGCTAGAAAGTGTGTTGGTTTAAACCAAAACCACAATCATAATAATGAAAGAACGAAGTCGTCTTCTGTCAAAGTAACCTTTTGAAAGGTTTTTCAGGAAAATTATATATTCTCAAGTTTATCAGTGAATATGAGAGCTAATTTTTGTCATTTAAGAACACAGCAAAATGGGATTGGATAGGTCCATAGTCACACACACCTTTTTGTCATAACCTGTTCTACTTCCACTTTTTATCAAGTTTGAATTTTCGGAAATTTTGCTGTTCTTATAACTAAAATTAGTAACGAAAATATAATTGCACTTGGTCACTCATCTATTGCTGTTATAGGTTATTGAAGGTTGCAAGCAGTAGTAAGCAAAACTTTTTGCAATTGAAAAGTAGGGAGCAACGTTTTAGAAAAACTACATTTCTTATTCTATCCTTGTTAACGGCATGGTGGGTAACTACTTTTGACACGAAGATGTCACATCACATATTACAATAAAAAAATTGTGGAAAAGTCTTTGTTCCTCAATCTTCTACTGTTCAAGATATCACTTTCTGCTACTTGTTTTGAACGTGCTCTTTTTTTAAAAAGTATTTAACTTTTTTTTTGTTTTTGCTAGGTTAATTAAGACTGGCGTTTGCAGATAAACCAGCAATTAGAAGTAATTAAATTATTCACGCATGCGGGATTAGTAAAGTAACCGTTTATTGTTGTAACGTGTAAAGTTCACTTTTTTGTGGAGTTACGTAAATTTTTTTATGCCTGAAAAACTTTTTAAACTTTTCTTTTCCTTTGCTGTTAAAATCATTTCGCAAATAATAGGGCCTTATATTTTTCACTGTTTTTTTCGTTTTGACTATTTTGCAAATTATTGTGGTTTACGATTTTGATTTCGTTTGTTCATCTTTCAGTTAATTAAAAGACTGACCCAACTTGGCATTTGAATGTCTAACCAAACTTTGTATTAAAATTGGATAGTCACTAGATATCCAATACAGCTTTAATTTTTTGTCGTTATATGGTGTAAGCCACTGCTGACTTGGTTTCTATGTATCACTTTCCTTTCAACTTTTGGGTCAAGCTTTGGATTACAACTAACCTGTTACTCTGAGGATCTTTTTGTTACAAATGTCATTTGCGAGGTTTTAAAGCCCATAATACTTTTGTTGTGCCATGCCAGTTATCATTAATCTGTTTATATTTTTAATAACCTATTGATATTGAGTCCATTTATCATTAATCTGTTACATTATAGAAAAAATAGTGTAGAGCCATTGCTTTGCTTGCTTAACATTGAAATGCAGATCTTTTTAATTATTGATTTTTGTTTTATTATTTTCAGACAACAGCTGCATTAGCTGTGCCAGCTTTAGGACAGGCCCAGCGTTCTAACGGTATGCATGCCCAAGAAACTACTCGGACTGTCAAAGAACAAAGTAAAGAAAGTTTAGATGCTCAGTGTGGCCTGCATGCACAATATGTGATGCAGTTATTGCAATTGCAGCGTCAAGCTGGGTTTTTGTGTGATATTACCATCCATGTAAAAGACAAGTCATTTAAAGCTCATAAACCGTTGCTGGCAGCTTGTAGTCTTTATTTCAGGTGAGTTTGTTTGGTGTATGGCTCATATGGTTTTCGTAGGTTTAGGTATATCACGTTAAGTGGCTTCACTTGCTTGTTCACTTATGGCTTGCACTGAAAGATGCACCAGTAGTACTATTTGTCATTAAGCATTTAATGGGCAAACACTTTTTAACTAGTATGGCAGCATACAGTAATAAACCGAGTGCCAAATGACCGATTAAAACTTTGCCGAGTAATCTGTAGAGTCACAATGCATGTTTAATGATTATTGTTATTTGCTTCATTTTTGGGATCCAACTTTTTCTTGCGTCGACTCACAAATCAGACGAGATGAATGGCAGGTTGCAAACTCAATGATTGAAAATTTCATTTTGTGTTCTTCCAAGCTCTACATTTATTTTGTGCTTGACGAGTTGCGTAAGTTCTCATCATTTCATTTAGTTGGATTGTAAAGAACTCGAATGTTGCATCGACCAAAACTGTTTTGTTGAGTATTGAGCATTTGAGCAGTCAGGCAAGTAAATTTTACATTCTGCTTGACAACAGCAGCTTTTCTGGAAAATAATTTGAGAACAAAACATTAATGACGTTTGAACAAGCAGCTGTTTTTTAGTTGGGGTATATGTTAGAAGCCACCAAAAAGATGTCAAGCAAATTCATTTGAATAGCTGTTAGCAAGCTGCCTTCCTGCAGACTACATGTCCATTATTGATATGCAAATTAACAGTCACTGATAAGATTACTTGAAAAATGCTTTCAAAACCAAGTCTTAATTAGTTGTCAGATTACTTCTAAAATGCATCATGAATCGGGTTTTAAGTAACGTTTTAAGTCCAACAACCACAAAATGGTGAGATGCGGAAATTAAAATGTAGGAAGTTTATAAGGTTGAAGAGCAGAGATAAGAGAGAAGTTAAGAAAAAAGGAATATTGTTTTGTGATGTCTTCAAAAATTAAGATAATGAGGCCAAGGTTATCGTATTTTGTGGATCAAAGGAAGAAGAGATAAGTTGTGATGGTTGAGAAATTGCAATGGAATTGATCTCCCAAAATCTCTTAGTGTCTGATGAGTTTGTTATGTATATTTTTAGCTTTCACACACCAAACTGCAAATGCAGCAATCACAAAAGAAAAAAGAAAAATGATCTTTTGTTAAAAAATCCGGGGAATATTACAGAACCTTTTGCCCATCAAGTCAAAAGACTCCCTGACTTCAGTAGATACAGATATTTATGGAAACGAATATGTAACACTTTTTAAAATGAATAAACAATCTGTACAAGTAGAGTGTACTAATTTTTAGGAAACGGTAGAGAAAAAAAAAGAGAAGGAAGGCAGTGATGGGACATGTCTACAAGTTTTATCTCTAACACCAGGGGTGTGCAACCTGCTGTCCGTGGATAGGATTTCACATGTGGTGGTAAAAACTTTTTTTTTCAAAAGTTAATTCTTTCAAAGCAACATTTGCACTAAGGTTTTTTTAGCTTACTTTTGTGGACCAATTTTGTTATGGAGAGCGATTTGAAAGTATTATTTTGTTGCTTTGAAAATGTTGATCTTCAAAAAAAATTTTTTTCACCACCACTTCGGAAGGACATAAACTTTGACAGGCCTGCTATATATTTCAAAAGTCAGAAATTGGCCCGCCTGCAAAACAGGTTGCACAACCTTGACCAACACAATCAGATATTTTTGAGGAGAGTTTCCATTTTTTATCACATGTAATTGATAATTTTTTTGGAAAAAACGCACTGCATGCTCCTTAATTCTGAACTGAGGCCACGCCATAGCTTTAAACTTTTGTAGCAAAATAGCTTTTGGCAAAATAATGTATTTACGTGAGGGCGATGGTAAACTTTTGCTGACAGCTTTGGCATGATTATCGGTAATACATTTTTTTGAAAAAGACATTAAAAAATTGATCTCCTACAAATCAGTTGGACATAGAACTGTGATAGACCATGTGCTTGTCCACAGGAATACGCTGAAGAGAATCAGAAATCTTAAAATACTATCAGGCGAAGAATGTTTTACACAACTTAGACTACTAGTTATGGATGCTAAATTGGCAAAAGTGGCTTATTCAAGTGTTTGAAATAACAAACAAACACTTAAGGAGAAAAATATCCTGATGGTGGAATACACAAACGGCAGAGGCAGTCATTGAGAAAAGGCTTCTCTATAAGCGCCAGAAGGACTGGAGGTCGAAGCAATATATTGGATCAAAAAGAAAGAAGTGAAACGCATTGCTGTTGCAACAACAGAAGTTGAAATGCAGCGAACGAGGAAGAGACTACTTTTTAGAAAAGAAAAATACTTTCAAGAATCTTAAAATTGGCTGAAAAAGCGAGAAAAGACAGTAGATATTGTTGGGATACCATGCGTTTGTCGAAAAGATGGGCATTTTAGGGTATGTTTTGAAGGAAAAAATCGAAGTATGGGTAGAGTAAGTGAAAGCACTACTGATCTCCAAAAACAAAGAAAGTGAAGAAAGGGCAGTGGTAGAAAGGATAAAAGGACCTTGCGACGTTGTTTCTAAAAGGTAGGTGGAAAATTCACTGTGTCGCATGAATACTGGAAAGGCGGTAGGCTTTAGCTCTTTTTATTTGCTAATTTACTTAAATTTATGGGACAAGATGGTGACAAAAGATGTAGCAAACGGATTGCCGGAGGGCCTGAAATTGCTGGACAGTTGGAGAAAGGGTGAACTGCCTGAACCGGTACCACTTAATAAGGAAAAGGTGACAGAAGATCATGTGGAAATTACGGAGGTGTCAAACTGCTGCAACATGAAATAAAGATAATTGAACAAATATTTGAGGAATGATGTAGGAGGACGGCTATATTAGACGGGGTGCAAATGGGATTTACCCCCAGGAAAAGGCACTGTAGATGCAATTTTTTTCAGTGCAACAAATGATGGGAGAATGTAAAGTTGCTACGAGAAAGTTTTACATGCTTTGTGTATCAGGAAAAAACTATCGGTCGTCTCCCTAGAAGAATAATTTGATGGGGTCTAAGAAGAAAGGAGGCTGTGGAAAGGGAGGTAAGCGATTATGGAAATGTCCGATCAAGTCAAACAGCTGTGAGGATGGAGGATGGAAAATTAGAATAGTTTTATGTAAATGTTGTAGTCCACCAGTTATCAGTCGCAGCTCTTTTTTGTTCGCTGTGGTGTTGGCTGAAATACCGGTAACAAAAGATGTCCATAGAAAGTATTCTGAAACAGTTTCTATATACAAATGATTTCATACCAGCTTCGGAACTCGGAAGTAGAAGAGAGGTATGGTAATTGGAAAAAGGCCCTAAATGACAGAGGTTTAAAGATAAATGTAAGCAAAACGGAGGCTTTTCATATCGGGCAGAGAACTATATCTACATCAAAGATTGATCCTTGTCGCCGAATAGGGTTAGATCACCCGCCCTATACCTTAGTGATCGTTAGATGACGATTCTGCGACTTGAAAATCCGCTCGGTAGAATTTAACGACTATCTTCTATGCCCTATCCGTCGGCCGAAGGACTTACGCTTGAGAAGCTAGATTGCCAGCCCACTATTTAACAATACAACTCTAATAATACATAAGCTGTTGCACGCAAACAACCACCGCACCACTCTTGTAGCAGCCGATAGTCCCCCTTCCTTATAGAAGTGCTTGGCCCTTGTCTTCTAATTCTTCACACTTCTCGCTTGTCTCTTCACCTCCTTTCTTTTCTTCCTTCTCTGTTTCTGTCTCTGTTTTTTCAAAATGACCCACCCTTACTTACCATTGGCACATAACCGAGAAAAAGTTCCCAAATAATTTAGCCAATCAAAGTTACTAGAAACTAAAAATTAACAAGAAAAGGTTTAAAAACGAGGGAATACCGGAAACTTCTAGCCAAAGAACAACCTATAAAAACGCTTAGAAAATAAACCAGAAAAGATTTTGTCTACGGGGGAAGTACTGGAAATAACTACCAATAAAATCGCTTCGAGAATAAAATAAACAAGCAACGGTTTGTATACGGGAGAATACCGGAAATAATGACCAAAACAAAAAACTACGTCGACACCGGATAATGATATGACTATTCCCGAGATTATTATTGTTACGATCCTTTTGCAGTGTCTGGAAAAAGAGTTGGTTGCAACTCCATCTAATGTATTGAATGCAGCAAATGGGTCCAAAATAATGCACAGGCATGCAAGGAAATTTGCTGCAAGTGAAAGTTTGAACTGCAAATGTTGCCAAGCAATTATTCTGAAGAATCCTAAAAAGAAATTAAGTCTTGTGCTCACACACTCGAAGCTGTGAAAAGTTGTTACGCTACTTGATGGATGTACTGAGCACGGATGAAAGCGCATGATCAAGTCGTATTTAGAATAAGAGCTGCATGGAACAAATTCAAGGAGGTGTCTGGTATTCTGTGTGGAAGAGGGCTTTCTGAAATAACGAAAGGCATGGTTTACAAAATTTGCGTAAAAAGTGCAATATTTTATGAAGTAGGAAGCTGGGCTTTAAGAGTCGAAGATATCAACAGGTTTGAAACAACGAAAATCAGAATGATACAAATGATATGTGGAAAAACTCGGAAGGATGAGATCAAAAGTGAGTACATCTGAGATACAACTGGAGTTGGAAGTATTGCGGAAGAGCCAAAGATTGAGGTCGCATAAGCACGTAGAACAAACGACTGAAGGTAAAGCATCGATCACGGCAAGAAAAATTCTTGTTGATGGAGAAAAGATTGGCGGACCAAAGAAGAGTGCTAGAGATGGTGGCAGAAGGCATCAAGAAAAGGGAACAGGAAGGAATTGATCCCACAACCGGTGTTCCCTTTAAGATCTTTTTTCGTGCTAACCGCCGGCGCAAGTGCGAAATTGCTAGCAAATGTACGAAAACCGCCGGACAAATTTTGCCTGAGATTGCTGAACAAACCGTTACACCAGCCGTAGTGACATATTTTGAAGGTGTTAAAAAGGTGTTTGTGGTAGCCTACAGCTATTTATTCAATGTATACGCTAAGCAAACGTTGCATACTGTAGAGTTTACCCATAACGTTGGTTTGCGCATAACAGCACGTTTTGTTTTTCCCTCAGAAGTATTTTATTCGATTATGACACTCTTACCTAGTTCAGTGCTTTTCAACCGTTTTTGGCATGTGACCCAATGTCGAATTGCATGGAAGCATGTGCCCTGGTTATATATTTTCCCATTTTTACGAACGATCACAAAGTTATCAAGGTAAATTTAAGGGTGTTTGTCTAAATAGTATATATAATAAGTCGTGAAAAAAAGTTTTACAAATTCGCTCGATATGAAGGCTACGTAAAGTACTGGCCCCAGTGAAGACCATGGTCCACCTAAAGAAAAATCACTGATCTAGGCGATCATCTGCCACAAATGATCTTTATTTTTAATCCGATCAAGATGCCATTTTGCGAGTTGGATCTTATTTACTCTAGCGAGATTATGTCAGCTCCAAAATATTCACAAACAGGTAGCTTATCGGTTACTAACCAGCGGCGGCTGTGGCGGCGAAATAACTAGCTATATCTCTTTAATGGGTTAATTTAGGTTATACAATTTCGGTGGAGAGGTGACTTTTGGAATCTACGTTGTTGTTATTGCTGGTAGCAATACACCGTTGAACACAGTAATGAAAATATTCCTGGTTTGTTTTATACGATAAGTTACATAACCTGAAATCCGATTTACTCCAAACAGGCAATTGTTTTTTTTGTCAACTCTGTGTTAGCAATAATTAATTAGTCAGTTACGGAGACTGCTTGAATGAAGTTTTACTGTTTTTTATAATGACGGTTTTCAAGTTCATATGTGTTTCTTTGTTTTCGTTTAACAAAAGTTTTAACACTGTAAATATTTGTATACAGGTTCTGACGATGGCGATATGTAGCGCCGGAAATGTTTGAATTTGTTCATATATTTTCATTACTGCGTTCAATAGTGTATTACTAGTAGCAATAATAACAACGTCTAATTTAGCTTAAATTTGATCTTTCAAACTCTGCTGCCGTTGCAACAGTAATTCGTCAGCGTTTTAGAATGGCAGGTTAACAGTGCGCGTAAATAAAATTAATCCTTTGATGACGCCTGAAATGTACTTGTATATGGGAAGCATTACTTTTATGAAATAATGCGATGTTAGGTATGTTATGACACAAAAACAAAAATTGCTTGCAAACTTTTATTATTGCTTGATATTTCTCTATCGTAGTCAATTAAACAACAGGGTTTTGCAATTGCACGTAACTTTGCGATCGAAAATTGGAAAGTATTTGATGGCCAAAGCTGCACAACATGAAAGAAGAAAATTAAGATTTTGTACGATGTAGCAGTAGTAGTTTGTGCAAAGTAATGTTAGGATTGAGGCACTTCTGAAGCTTGTTTACGGAACCTCTTTTGATAGTCGCGGCAACATAGCTTGCTTTTATTTAGCCATTTACCAAATCTGTGAAAAGAGATTACAAATATTTGATAGATAAAATTTTATCTTCGTGAGAAGCATTCGAAAATTGACCGAAGGAAAAAGAGAAATTTGTGGACGCGAAAATGCTCGAGCGTGGTAAACGCAGCTTTTAAGTCTAATAAAAAAAATTTAAATGCTAATATTTGTAACTACACGTAAAACTACAGATTTTTACTGATAGATGCTGACTGCAAAAAATATTGAGGTGTGTTCTTCATATAAAACCGCTAGTTTTACTGCATTTGCAAGGGAGCTGCACTTCCCGGAAAAAATTTTCGGGAACACCACATATTTTACCGGGTTCCACTCTGTACAAGTAGATGTAAAACACTGCAATAGCCGCGCGTGCGCAATTATACTTAGTAGAAAATTTTTTTTTACGCAATGCACGAGTTTCTGTTAGTTTCGACTATTTAGTAATTTTTCATTACGCTGGTGAACCAGTTTAAATAATTGACCTTAATGTTAAATCAAAAGAAAATTTTAGAATGGTCATTTGTGAACGGCAGTTTTTTTAAATCCCACAACTTCATGGGCAAATTTTACTATATTACATATTACCTTTGAAGCAATAAATATATAAATGCTAGATTTCAACATAAAACGTTTCTAAAGAGATCGCAACTACGATTTACATTTTTTTCTTCACGTTTTAAGGCTTATTTCAATCAAATTTGGTAAGCTATCGCAGCACATAACTGTCAGCCACATTTTATTTAGAAAAAACATTTCAGGAGAGGATTTAAAACTAAAATTGGTTGGAAGTATTTTTTTTTGCTTTAGTTTTTATAAATGACAACTAAAAGAAAGTTGTTAATTTGTAATGTACAAAAACTGAACCGTTTCCTCAAGTAATGGTGTTGTTTGTGCTACACTAAAACCGTAAAGAAAGCATATAGAATTTAACCAATTCTACTTTCAAGCTTCCCTCAAAAATTGATGTCTTGTGTTAAAACTGAAGTTCGAGAGCTACTTGCTAGTACTGCTCTTTAGCTACGATTGAAATTGGCTGGGAATAAGTAAAGAAAAAACAATTTTGACCATCGGATTAATTACTTAAGAGATAATACCAAAAAAGTGTGGCAATGGCGTACGCGGTATTTCAAGTCGCCGTCACTCGCTGTTGCATCACAGCCGAGTGATGTTCGCGTGAGGCGTAAAGCGTCTGTCTTAACTTGAATTTCTTTTCACTGTCTCCCTTGCATTAAACAGTTGGTTAAAGATTTTGCAAGCAAAATTGCAAAAATTTTAACGAACTGAAAGAGTTACCAAAAAATGCCGGACTTTTTTTAAAACAATGTTGAATTGTAGCTTCGGATCCACCGGACATAATTTCGCAAATTCGCACTTTTTTCGCGCTTAAGGGGAACACTGCGGCCACAACAGATCCTCTTGGCGAAAAGGCTGCAAAAACCGGTGGACTTCTGTGGCAGGGATAAACACAGAGTTTATAAAATCTGAAGAGACAAATGAAAGAGAGAAAAGAGAGGCAGTGGGCGATGGCAAACTATGGAATTGATCAATCTCGTTTGATGCTGATGAATAGAGTTTATCTTATGAAAACACCAATGAAAATTATTTGGCGATTACTAGACAGTTTCTACAAATTTCGAGTACAAAGCGCCTCATCAGAATTTTGCCTTCTACTGCGATGAAATACAGTAGTGTTGGCTGCATTTAGTTGTATCTTTGTATGGTGATTGATGTTTTGGTTAAACGCCTGGTCTTTACGTTATTCAAAGAATATTTCCTGATATATCCCCTGGATGTTTTGTTCAAGTTAAACGTCTGCTGCAAGACGCTTGCATTGCTTGCATTGCATTGCTGTCTAAGCACTAGCGCAATCAACAAACGAAATATTCGCCAACGTTTCAATCGTTAAAGTAGCTACCTTAAATCAATTTTAACCTGAATACAGTTTTAAGTTATCTACTATTTTGATATTGTTTCAATCAATTTGTATCGATATAGCTTGATGCTATGTTTGGTATGCCATTAATATTTAAATCATTTGAATGTTAGATTTGCATTTGAGGATGTTTTCATGTGCATAATTTTGCATGCTTTTAAAAGTTCGACATTTCATTTACACAGAAATATCTTTTTAAAGGTAATATGTTAGCAGACTTTCCTGATACCGAACGTATTTTTAGAGTTATAATTTGACACAATTTTTACATTTGATCATGATAATATTGTGCCCAACGTGATAATGTTGTCTGCAAAAACTAATTTTTATGGATTATTTTGACTTATTAGTATTAAGTTGTTATCTAACTTCGTTTCACCTCGTTAACTCGGACAGCTGGGAGGGGGAGGGGGGGGGGAAGAAGGATGTTCGTGTTAGCAGATTGTCCGACTTAACCAACGGCCTATAGGCCATAGCTTATAAACATGCCTAGGGTAACAAAGTTTAGTTAAAAATGCCGTTATTATATAGGCTATTTTGTTATACCACATTTACTTTCATAACATGCAAAAAAGCAGATTTATTTATAAATATATTCATTTATTCAAGTAAATCCCCTGACAAAGGCTACGTTGGGCTAGCCCAGCCTAGCAAACAAACATGTACCGATATCGGCTGTTATTATCGGCTTTTACCAAGGTTATTTTCTTTTACCTTATCTTCATAATACGTAAATAATTAATGTACAGTACACCTGTACACGGTAAAGGATATTTATTTGTTTTGTTTTTATTTTTATGAAAAGCAAAAATGACGAAGACTACTGCATCGTCCATTTGCAAGTTACGTACAGCGACCAAACAGCTGATCGCATGATGTTAACAATTAAAGTCGTATTACCTAGGTTATTTTCTTTTACCTTACCTTGATAGTAACAAAAAAACAAAGTACTACTCGTATTGTTGTCAAAGAAAACTGCTGCTACGATCCGCATTGAAGAAAACGGCCGATTTTAAGCCAAACATTTTTAAAATTTTCAAACAATTTTTTTCTCAATCGTGGAATGTTTTTCTATTTTTTTCTCAGTCATGGTCCGAGTTAACCGATATCCGGCTTAACGAGGTGAAACTGTAATTAATATTTTATGTACAGTGAACCCTCGTTTATCGCGGGGGATACGTTCCAAAGATAACCCGCGATAGGTGAAATTGGCGAAGTAGTCAGCTTTATTTTTTACTGTTATTTTACAATGCAATACTGTACTACAGAATGAAACAAAAAACAAAACCTCTTTTCAGGCTCAAAATGTGTTTAAGAAATAGAAACATTAACGTTTTCTTACAAATAACTATAATAGTTTAAAGAACGGTGTTGTAAAACAATGTTTTTTCACTTCTAGACAACAGTAAAGCCCTTGAGCCAATCAGGATTCACTGTAAAAAAAGCACTGTAAAAAATTCCGCGAAGCAGCGAAGCCGCGATAGGTGAAGCGCGATATAGCGAGAGATCACTGTATTACGCGTTTGTTATGTTGGAGCGCCGTCGATAATTGTTTCATTGGCAGTTAAGGTTGATTAACGTAGAATTTTATTAAACTCATTATTGTATTGGTGAGTTTGCGGCTCAAACACTATATACGTATGTATTGCATATAATTTGCATTGGCGCCGAAAGCTGCTTTCATTACTAGATAGATATTCAGACTAACCCATATTAATGCGAAATGCTCTTTCAAGGTAGCACTTAGCTTCATTCTTTCAACTGAATGTTTATTTAAGTTGAGTACGATTTTATACCAATACTTGGCACTTTAAGTTTTGACAACACTATAGTTTCGCCAATAGTGAAGAAAGTCTATCGTATATGTGCGAGGGTATCGCTATTCTTCGGAACTTTTGTCTGACGAAAGTTGGCAACTTCTCACGTCCAAAGCTTTTCATCTTTGCCGCTGCGCTATGGTGTACTCATCAGAAATTATATAATTTCACTATATTTTTCTTGTCACGTCTGCACACTAAGCAGTGACATAGCGCGCTGAATACCGGTTTCCACTCGCATACTGTTCTGCAAGAATTCATTTTTCACTGCATTTTGCCAAAAATCTCGAGCTGTTTTCACGTGGAAGGTATGGTCCGCAAAGGTAATAAAATGTCAAGCAGATGTGCATGTGATTGCTGCTCGTGACCACTTGCCTTTAATGCTAGTTAGTGGCAACAACGAAAAGTAGTTAACGTTGGTAGATAATAGAAATTACAATACGATTTCAGAGTGAAGTTTTGTTATGTAATAAGTAGGTCAATAAAGTTCCTTTTTTTGCTTAAAGAGAATAATAAAACAAGCCGGAAACTAAAGTTTCACTGACGTAGGGTCAATATTAACGAAGTTATAAAGTCACAAAAAGTTACTTTTTCTGATTTTAGGTCAATTTTCATTTGTTGGGTTAATTTTTACTTCCCTATGTTTTTTTGCATAATTCTACATATTTATCATTTTTACTCCAGAAAAATGATTATTAAACATGTTTTGTGCTGCCAAGACTCTTAGTACAACTTTCAGTACTGGTAATGGTGCAAACCAACCAACCAACAACAGCTTCAGTAGAGCTCAATTTTTCAATGCTGTCTAAGCTACTAACTAAAGACCGAAATTTCGTGTCAGAAAACATAACAGTTGACATGTAATGTGCATTATCATTTAAGCACCAATTGAACAAACTGGATTATTTGGTAGATTTGCTCTATTTTATCGTTTATTTTTCATTTTGTTGAATAAAGTCAATAAAGTTACTTTTTAAAAAATGGTCTCTTAAAAGTTTTTTAGATTACAAAATAGCCATAGTGATAAGAACAATGATGATCGGTTTGGCTTTACTTGTGCACAAAATTAAGGCTACGCCTGAAAGTATGGATGTAATAAAGTGTTATGTAGAAGTTATGTGATGCAACTTCAATCTCCGCAAGCCCTGGATTTTGTGTTGAATTTTGTGAATTGGGCCTTTCCGATTACTGTATGTATTAGGTTGTCCGGAAAGTTCTTAACGTTTTTTTTCTGATTTGCAATACAATGATACATAATGTTTCAATAAACTACTCAGTAAAACAACTTCCATTATTATTAATAACCTTAGTCCATCTAGCAGTAGCTCATACTGCTCAACGGGAAGCAGACCCGTTCTCGTCCTCGGATTCGTCCTAGGGAGTTTGCTGTACCCCCTTAGTTTGTCCGGAAAGTTCTTAACGTTTTTTTTCTGATTTGCAATACAATGATACATAATGTTTCAATAAACTACTCAGTAAAACAACTTCCATTATTATTAATAACCTTAGTCCATCTAGCAGTAGCTCATACTGCTCAAAGGGAAGCAGACCCGTTCTCGTCCTCGGATTCGTCCTAGGGAGTTTGCTGTACCCCCTTAGTTTGTCCGGAAAGTTGTTAGCGTTTTTTTTTCTGATTTGCAATACATGATAGCAAAGTCACCTACCAGAGCCACAGTGTATCCAATTTCATCCTTGATCAAATTTTAACATTTGTTTAATATATGTCTTTTTTGTTCATAGCCAAATATAAATATATGTCTTATTTCAAATACTCTGGATGTCAATAAAAATGGATAGTGAGAAATTTCATATTAGAGTGGTAATGCTTTTTTCTTTAAAAAAGGAACATTTCGGGTTTTGCGATGTTACTATTTGGGTCCCGTGCCCATATCTCACCACTCGAAGAGTGTCATCGTAAATGCAACACCCTCCCAACTTAAAGGCACAACCTTAGCCAGCGGTGGCCCCATTGAAATTATCAGGGACGCATGAGTTCAGGACACTCCACACCCTGCCGACAACCGACTGGTGTTATTGATTGCCGTGTAAGATGCGAAGCGTCCCGAGAAAGCATATTTGTCTCAACCAGCCCTCGAAGTGTAATAGATGCTAGGCCAACTTCGTAGACCAATCTTGGGACCCACGGTGGACGAGAAACAGATCCACGTGGCTCTAGAAGGAGGACAGCAAACCCCCTTGGACGAACCTGAGGCTTCCCGTTAATCAGTATGAGCTACTGCTAGATGGACAAAGGTTATTAATAATAATGGAAATTATTTTACTGAATAAAGTTTATGGAAACCTTATGTATCATTGTATTGCAAATCAGAAAAAAAACGCCAAGAACTTTCCGGATAACCTAATAGAAGAAAGATAAATACGATTTTGTCATTGTCAATCATAAACTGTTATATCGTTATACGAACGCAAATAGGTGGTTAATCATTACCTTCCGTAAAATCAAATTTGCAAAGAATGCAGCACTTTAGCCTAATTTTGGTGTAAAAAACAAATTTGTGTTAATCAGTCCAGCGCAAGATTGCAGCCAGTTTTTAAATCCATTAGTAGAAATGTATTTTTTGTATTGCTGCATAGTTTCGTGTGTGTTGCTTCCGCGTTATGCTAAAACGATGGTTTTGGGTACTGAATTTAAAATAGTTTTGCTAGAACGATGGCTTTGGTTACTGAATATAAAATAGTTTTGTGTATGGGGTAATTTAATGGTTAAATGTTTTACTTTAGGGGTTTGCAACCTTTTTTGCAGACAAGCCAATTGTGCAGTAATGGAAAAATTTGTGGGCCACTCAAGAGTATTTTATAGTGAATATTGGCGTAAGACTGTGTAATGTGTGTGGGTGTGACCTACTGAAGACATTTTTTGGAAATAAACGTTTTGATAGTTGCTTTTTTGCCAATTTCCTTGGAGCCTTTTTTGCCAATTTCCTTGGAGCCTTTTTTGTTTCAAAGATCAACTTACAAGGTCGGCCTCAATTGGGTTAAATTTCAAAGGTGTCGACCTAAAAATTCAGTTTACGGACCTTAACCACAAATCGCATTCTTTGTTCTTTCGCGGGCCTCAGGTTGCCTTCTCTTGTTTTACTATGCTCGGATATAATGAGGTGATCGTTCGTGCTCTCGATGTCTAAATGCTTTGCACATTAGACTGTACAATGTACGTATGCGTATTGTTAGTAAAGGTAATCTTTTTGCTGCGAAGAGGTTATGGTATGCCTCGGGAATAGATATCCGCAATCTGTGAAAGTGCGCTTGGTCGTGTACTGCTGAGACGAAGAGGTTAAAAATAAGCTATCAGTACCTTGTCGAAACAGACTCTGAAAACTGGCGCATTGTTTTTGAATGACATTTTTATAATGTAATGCAAAAAACCTTTCTGTGAAATCGTGAGGAAAGTTATGTGTTGTTGGCAATATATTTGTCTCTTTAACACAACGTGACATTAGGCTAAAAGGGTACGTTTGTTTCTGGAAAAGTCATTTGGTTAACTATTGGTTAAGGCTCACACATTAGCAGTCATTACAAGTACGCGGATGTCACTTACGTTTTGATATTTGAAATGGTTCGTCACTGCAATGAAAAGTGGTTACGCAATTTACTAATGAATAATTTGCGTCAGAAAATCGATACAGGTTACTAGCTGTGTTAATGAATAATAAACTGGTGTATTTTTATGGGTATGTAGCTCAGTTTATTTAAATGTAACAACTTTTGTATAGGCAGTAGTTTGTATCGATCTATTTGAGTATTACAACGGCTTTCGATGACGGATAATAATGCTAGCTAAACTATTTCGTTGACCAGCAACTTAGCTGCTTTAATAGCAACCAAACGTAAATCGAGTTATGTGCTCAATTTAAAAATTAGCGTCCTGGGCACTTTCATGGCTTTGGTTTTGGAGATAGACTTACAAGTAGCACATACTCTGTTTTTGACACTTGATACCTTAACTGTTATGCGTATTCGCTGCTTTGGCCTTTAAAAAGCAATAAATGAAAAATTGGGTTTTTATTAAAAAGATAAGAAGACTTTACTAAAGTTTACCTTTTCGGGGGAAAGGGAGACAGTATTACTCTATACTACTTAAACTATAGGTATTAGTTCAGGCAAGTGGTCTGCAGACTGTGGGCCATGGCTCACTTTTGAACGAATTAACACTTTTTAGTGGACCCTACACACTTTTTAGTGTACGGTTCACTTGCAATTGTGGGCCGCTTGGTATGTAGAAGATCAAACATTAAAAAATAACGATTAACTTGACATATTAAACGATAACTTGAACTTGATCTCCCAAAAACGGGCATTACGTTTGAAAGCATCAATTTCTATCAGAACTTTGCTCAAGACAGGAATATTTACTATCAAAACAGTTGATCCCCCCAAAAAATGGTTTTAATTGACATGTTGTGGAAAATTTTTGAAGTTACTCTCAAGCCTTGGTTTTAGTCAAAATTTTTTAATGGTAGAACGGTCATCAGCAGTGATTGAAAGGTGGATTTGGGCCACTTTAACAAAAGTTTGCCTGCCACTGGTTTACACTAGGCCAGATGTATGATTTTTATGGCTATTGCTTTTTTCTGCAGTTTTTGCTCATGACATTGCGTTAAAATGACCAACCTCTATGCTTTAATTTTTTATTTATATTGCTTTAAGAATTCTAAAAAACTTGAATAAATTGTTGTTAGTCGAGAGTTTCATGAAGGTCTTTTTCAAAAAGTCCCTGTCGAATACCTGCTCAAACGTGCGAACCTATTAAGATGAAGATGTTTGACAAGGTTGTTAATTTCTCGCTCCAAGGCACTAGAGTGTTATTTTGCTGCGTTTGCAATCAAACATCCTGTTGTACATTTAACTTTTCGTATGATGCAGGGCTTTGTTTGCGGATGTCGGCACAAAAGAGTTGACTGCTTTGAGTCTAACTTCATTAACACCTACTGGCTTCGAAGTGCTTCTAGACTACATTTATTCGGGAAGCCTTGCAATTACGGCCGAAAATAGCAGTGAAGTACTATCAGCTGCTACATGCTTACAAGTAAGTTTACTTCATTGTTGTTTTGCGTCTACGTGCTCAGGCCATTTGAGGCCTACAGCACTTTTTTTAATCGTGACCTAGTAAACTCAGTTTTGTAATTCTCCCATTAAATGCTGAGCGCTAAACGGTAAATCTTATACAATTTTTAAAGTCATTGGTATGACTTCATTAGGCACTGGAACGCTGGTCTGCCGACTCCAAAGCTGGCGTTTAAACCACTACACCTCCTCACTGATCTTGCCTCATGAAACCAATATACGACTCTCATTGTCTGAGACTGAACCATACTGCATGGAAAACATTTTGTGTTATTTTTTTATTGTTTAATGTACAATGCTAAGCATTGCTGATGCGGTGCGTATCTATCTCTAGATAACTGCTTTGCATCAAAACTTCCGTTTATCAAGCGGTATGAAAGAATTATTATTAAATACTGCAGAAAGTGTTACGACACTGCTCTTGAACGCAGTTAGATAAATACTTTCAATTGCAGTGTGTTTGTATTTTATACATTTGTAAGCAAACCGCTGTTTTTAAGAATTTGCAGTTGCGTGGTTAATTTGCTCGGCGTTTTACGCTAAAATTTTGGTAATGAGAATAAAAACATGAAAATTGCTATATTGAAATTAATCCTGCAAAAACAACGCACTGCAAATTATTTTCCCCACTAAGAGCAAGTGCGAACCTACTATTTGTGACCATAAAAAATTGTCTTGATATACATATCTCACCTAAATAATTCGGTATTAGAAATTGTTAATCGTTGGGCGAAATAAAACGATTTCATCTCTTGTTTTTGACGTCTGTGTAACTTGGTTTTTGATTTTTACCTCACTATTTTGGTTTTCTTTTATACAAACTTTCATTGTCGGAAAAGTCCAATTTTTTTAGACCAAAGTCTTTAGTATCATCTTACGAAGAGACCAGATTTTTCATATTGCTACTCCAAAAAGCACGACAGTTTTGAAAGCAAATGAAGAATATACGTTGCATAAACAATCGTTTCATGAACTGTAAGCAGAGATTTGCAGTTTTTCAATAAAGTTAATTTTTTTGTTGTTTTCAACATGCGGTAAAACCATAGAGATTGCTCAGAATCGGCATAGAAAAAAACTTCAAAACTTCTCACTTTATGCTAGAGTGTAACTTAATAGATGCTTCTAAAACATCACGTGCCGTGCACTTCATACTGCGATTAGTTGCGTCTTTATATCGTATAACTTTTTTTAGCTATTTCAATATTAAAAGTTGTTTCTGTTTAAAATAGATTACTTTCAAAATTTGTTTAAATTCTGACAGCATTCTTCAATAAATGTCAATCTCGTGGGCGACCGGCTTCATCCACATCTAAAACTAAGTTCTCTGTGTATTGGCTGTCGATGTTAAAAAGCCTGGTTTTATTAAGTGCCAAAACCCTATTTAGCACATATTTAATGATTCAACATGAGTTTGCAATTAGTGGTTGTTAAACCTGATTTAGTTGTTGACAAATAAAGTAAATGATTACATTTAAAGCTAAGACCACGTTTTTTCTGTATTATCATGCCAATCATGTGCAGTCTTTTTTGTATTTTATCTGATCCTTATAGTAGAAAAAAAGAAGATGAAGACCATTTGGAGATAATGTTAAGAATGAAATATAGAACTATTTGAAATTTACCTTGATCTGAAATGTAATGCCGTGATACTGCAAGAGCAGTTGGTCGAGAGTAGAAGCGCCAGTTGTTTCATTTTTTGGTAATAATTTAATTGAGTCCTAAATATTCACTGCTCAAATGCATGGGAAACTGTACGATTCATGGGATGCTAGGAATCAATAAAAATTGCTGTAAATACAAGAAGCTGATGATTGTTTACTGAATCGGTAGGTGCTTAGATGGTTTGCTCAGTCCATTGAGTATTTTTAATGAACTCAATCCGTGTTTGACGGTGCCAGTAATTGCTTACTTACTTGCTATGATGGTCTTTTGCTGAAGGCTCATTTCCTCCAAACTTTCCATTTTGCAATAGAAGGGTGTTGGAGAAAATTTTGAGTTTTATTCATGTGCTAAATTTAGAGAAAAGTTTTGTTCATGTACTATTTGCTTTACTTTTTAGAGATCTTACCAAATCTTTTAGAGGTGGTTAGCTTCTTAATCCACCTGCTATTTTTGTCGTATCTTAAGAACCACGAAGACATTGAGCTTTGTGAATTTGAAAAGAAAAACAAAATTTTACTCCTATCTCTATGACCCCACGTTATGTGGTCATACATCACCTTTGAGAGTGGCTACACCTTTAACCCTCTTTTTGGCGGATCTGCGAATCATAAGTTTGAGTAGATGGTTGTAAGCTATCGTTTACAATACAGGGTGGGCCGTAAGTCGCGCACCAAAACATTTAAGACAATTTTGATTATATAAACGTTATTTTATTTAAAACAAGCTTATCTATGAAACTGATGACACGTTATACACGCTGATACAATCACAAATGCTCAAAATCATAAACACTAACTCAACTCGCTCGTTTATTGTTAGAGGCATATCTGAAAGTTAAAGGAAAAAAAATTTAAATGCATTTCATACCTAAAAAAACTTTGATTAAAATTAAATTTGACAGATATAATGACTGATACATTCAAACAATGGTAAATTACTCTATGAAAGAACATTTATTATACATCAAAAGAAAGGAAAAGATATTCTACGCCATTAATTTTACATTGTTTCACATCACACTCCACGTAATTTCTTGGTGCGCGACTTACGGGCCACCCTGTAAAACAAACGACTTCACTCAAATGTCATTCGCTCCTGCACCATTTCCCTTACACATTATATGGCGCAACGAGATTGTTTTTATGGTTTGCTTTGTTCTATTTTCTCTAAAGCAGACATTTGTAGGCACAAGACTGTATTTACCCAAGTTCATGCTTTTAGATGACAAATGTTGTTGAGACCTGTTTAAACTTCATGCGATCTTCATTCCGAATGACCAAGCATGTCGATCCGCCTTTATTGAAACGTATCAGTTCTGGTGAATCTTCCAGAATGTTCCAATCAACCGAATCTCTACATGACAAAGCAAAAAACCAAAATTCTTTTAACAACACTGTGTCGGCTACCTTATTGCATTCAACTGCATCACCTCAAGTAAGAACGTGTTGTGGTTTGAGACCAGATTCTTAATTTCGAAACCTGAGATTTAGTAGATGCAAATATTTCGTTGTTGTTAACTTACTTATGTTAAAAGGTGGTTTTAATTTGCCCACGCATTTTTTAAACTAATACGCCTTGTCTTTTTTGGCAAAATGGAACAAAAAATAACTTCAACGTGCGCTTGTACAGCATGCATTGTGTTTAGTGAAAGAAGTTTCATGCTAGATTTTGTTATCATTTTTAGGTTTTTGGCTGTCATAGAATCCCAGGCTTGACTCAAAGCGCATTTCGCGGTAGTAGTTGAGCATGTTACCAGATGTATAGTTGTTGGCGTTTTGTTGCGTAAAGATCTGAATAAAAAAAAAATTGTGACATCCGATAACATTTAAGTGTGTTTTCGAAAATACGTAATATATCAGTTAGCCCCGCCTTGTTGCGTGTTGTTTGAGAGCTTCAAAACTGGAAAAATTCTTTAAAATTGTTGATAAGGAGAAGACCCTCCTAACTTGAGCCACATGTTGTCAAAAAAAAATTGCGGTTAGAGATGCTAGTTAAAAAGTAAGCTGTTGTAGATAGAGCTAGGTTGAAGTGACATGGCTCAGCAAAATTGTTTTTTGTAATTACATTATTTTATTATGATTAGCCTATTTCTAGCCGCCATTATGTAGTTGTAATTGTTATGCAATTCAGAACAAAGGGCCTGAAGTTCGTTTAGTGCATTGTTTCCCAAACTTTTTTGTTTGTTACAGTAAAATAGTTAAACATGTAAACATATTTCGCGGCACAACACCCACATAAATCTATTTGTATTGATCGCAAGTAGTATTACAGATGACAGCGAGAAAGGTGATGAATTTTTTTTAAGATTACCACCATTTCGGTCAACGATCTTCGGAGATTGTGTTGTGCTGCCCGAAAGAGTGGTGATCTCCAGAAAAAAAGTCATCACCTTTCTCTCTGTCACCTGTGATGCTACTCGCGATTCATTGCAGTTATAGACCATTACTTCATGGCAGCATTTACTCAATTTTGGCTAAAAACCTACATAAATATTATTTTAAAACCCGCGGCACACGGTTTGGAAAACACTGGTTTAGTGAAAGCACCAGTGGTATATGTCAGGAAGTTGTCTGGGACTAAAAGT
Organism: Trididemnum clinides; assembly: GCA_963675345.1. NCBI lineage: Eukaryota > Metazoa > Chordata > Ascidiacea > Aplousobranchia > Didemnidae > Trididemnum > Trididemnum clinides. The sequence goes on along the minus strand of OY776284.1, from coordinate 22,930,109 downwards.
GCTGCGTTGCTCCAACAAAAGTTTGGGTTGAAAGCGAGGGTGTAGTGGTAGACGTAGTCTGAAGCAGCGCGTCTAAGCCTGCGAAAACGCTGGAAAAAAGACGTAAAATCGACTTTAGTGATTAGCTTACACCGTACTGTTTCAGTTAATTTACGTGGCAAACAATCATGTGGTCAACTTCAATGAATGAAATTCAGATAGGGTAGGGGTGGGCAAATTTTTTAGTCGAAGGGCCGCCTTCACCATTGAAGAGTTGGTTGAAGGCCGCATTGACCATTTCAAGAGTGGCGGAGGGCCAGAGCTTAAAATCTTGCAATAGCTGTATACAATGTAAGAGCTTGCAATAGTTTAAAATCTTGCAATAACTTCTTGTAATGTCGTATTACAGGGCTTTGGAAATAATGGTGTCCGAGAAAAAAAAAGTCATCACCCTCTATTAGGACGGAAAATGCGTTAGTTCAAATTAAGAATTACGTAGCAGCTCTTTAAATAATGGCTTCTAACGTTTTTAGCTTTTTAGTACGGCAAGTGTGGCCACCCCTGTATATTAAATTAGATATATGGAAGTTTCTACATGTGTTGGCGGGCCGTAGTTTGCCCACACCTGACCCAGGGCATAGTTTTCAGTTCGAAGATGTGGACCAACAGGCCAAGCTACTTTTAATCCGTTAAGCTCCATTATAAGATTGTTTTTTTACTTAAATTACTTGAAACAACACTTATTTATTTTTTTACCAGCTTGCTTATCCTATGCTTAAAACCTAAATCCATGGAAAATGGTTATTACTTTTTGTTAGAATCTGTGACGACAAAAATTGGTTGAAAAATATAGGCCTTTAGATTTTATCCTTTATCATGAATTTTAGTACAGGTTATTCTCTTGATTGAAGATTTCGAAAGGCATTAAACCAAGATGCGATTGTTTTTGATTTTTTAGCATTGATGTAATTTAGTGCTTTATTTTTTCTTTTAAAGCTTGATGGCACTGTTACTTATTTTTTTTGTTGCTTTGTTGAGTTTTCAAGCGTTTGGGTGTGCGTGGGTGGGTGTGTTTGTGTTTCCTTCTTTTGGGACGGGGGTAGGACACAGTTTTCCATATTCACTTCAAGCACTGATCGAGATTAGGCTGGTGGAAAGCGGAAGTGTATGCCAAATCAGTTCGGGAATATTGACTGGCAACCCCGCCACCATTAAAGCCGACTGTCAGTGGCGGTGCCTAAAAGTGGCCTCTTAACAACGTGCTGGATGAGCAACTTTTATATTCTCGCCAAGAGAAGCAAGGGAAAGTGCTTTCAGGAAGAAAATTTCTGCAAATTTTGCTTATTAGCAAGTTGACGTTGAAGTATGTTTACTTGTAGTGGCTGCGGTGTTTTGTGAAAGCATTTAATGCTATGCCCTGGCAGAAGTGAGCTACTTGAAGTGATAAAATATCTGATTTTTCTTTGTACGGTTGCTCGTTGTATGAAAGCTGATTTTACTTGCGTGGTTTAAGCCGCTATTAACATGAATATTAAAAACCTAAGTGACTTACCGTACTGAAAACCATTTTCTACACGTGTTTTTAATACTGTGTTTTTAGAAGTTACTAAGCGATTGAACTTGTCTGCTTTCTAATCGCTTTTTTTTAAGACGTAGTTGCACTTAATCTCAAGTGGTTTTCTTACTTCAGCATCGAGTTTAGGTTTAACACTTTGTATTGTTACTCTAAATTTGGGAAAGGGATATTGGGGGTTGAGAGACTTTTAGCATTGGAGTGTTCAAATGTTCAATAAAGTAATGCTCTGATAACTGTTGGCTACTCAAAAGCTGTATTACTCTTCCGAAAAAGGCATTTTTTTAGGTAAAACTTGGATCAAAGAATAATTACGCATTTAAAGTAGAAAGTAAAAACTATTTTTTTAGCAGTCAGATATTGATGTTGTAATTGGGTTGCTGGTTAGCACAGCGGTAAGGGGTAAAATTTTACTGTTGAATTTAAATAGATTTTCGTCATTTATTTTATTAATTTTAGCAGCAGCATGCTTAATGCTTAAAGCTCTTAAAGGCAACAGTCACATTATCCTGTTTTTACGGCCAACATACAAACCGCAGTTGGAACCCGGATCGTGCATTTGAAAGATAACGACTGTTCCGCCTTGCAATGCAGCCTGCAACGTTTGTTTACAACTTCACCCTCAATGTATTGTCGCATTGTCAACCTATTGTTATTGATTAAGCCTAGATTAGTGAATAGCAATGAGCTGGAATCAACAATTTCGCTTTTTCTTTTATAAAGAGTCCGAGCCAGTAGGAATCGCCGATTTTGTGTGTTGGTTTGTCTGATATTTCTCTCGATTGCACGTTTTTCCATAATTATTGTAAGCCATGTGTCTGTAGACAATCATGTAATTACCGGCACTAGAAATCGGTGTTTTGCGCTTCAAGGTACCATGTCAGACAAAAATGTTGGATTAAGTAAATGTGAAAAATGCATGTTATGCCTCAGGCTGTTTCCTGCTCTTCGCTATTTTTTTTTTATCGTGTCGCATCTTGTGTTTTGACGCGTTGCATTGTTGATAAGATCTAGCAGAACTCTCTGCACAATAAGTTTTTTTCACATTGCTTTTCTGCATAATGCAGCAAATTGGATGATACGTTAAGTTGTTAAAGTTGCAATGCTTGTCAATGCGTTGTTTACATGAGCTTGTAAGCAAAATTTATTGGAAGAGCTTATTAATGTTGTCTGAAAAATTTCTTCAAGGTCTATTGTTCACCGTCGGGGTTGACCTTCGACTCCAACCTGTAGATTGTTGTCAAGACGCTTTGTCGCTTAAGTTAACAATCAGCAGGTCTCTTTTATAACACATTTTTGCTGATTTGTGGAGAAAAGTAGTTTGACACGGCAATATTTAAACGACATGATTCTTTTTCGATGTCATTACTTGACGTTTCGCAACGGAGCTCACATTGCTTATAATGGAAAAACGTTGAAATAATTCAAACGCAACAGCACCGTTATTTTTGCGCTAGTTCGAATCTTTTGCGTTATGCCCCCCGCTTCTCAACGTTTAAGGGTCGCCTTTTAACGCCTCGAAGTGAAGTGTTGTCGAAGATCGAATCTCGGTCACTTTTTTGAAAAATCATCATTGCCACAAGTTTTCAGCCGCCGTGCGTTTTGTTTTTGTTAGTTTACTTGGGGCTAATCACCTAGCAATACCATGATACTAGCGGCACTAAGTCCAATGCGCTTCACAGTGTTTCTCACCGTTTACAAGACTGTAATATCACACAGAGTTTTGGTCTCTGGCCGAGAATCGGAGTCATGCAAATGCGTTCAGGTTGACCCAAGCTTCGACTGAGTATCAAAGCAAAAATAGCGGCCGAGATTTAGCTTGAGTAAATGCAGCTAAAGAATGCGTTTTGACTTGGATGTATTGCTCAAAAACGAGAAAAACCATGTACCGGCGTGAAAAATTCTGGTATTTTTTTTACAGTCTCAATTTTCCTGTGGATAGCTGCCTATTGTTCCACACGTTTACCTTGAATCATAAAGGTTTGAATGGGTTTATGTTATCCGCCTACACAAGTCCTTTCTGAATTTGTCATCGCTATTTTAAGATTTAAAGTGGCATTGTTTGTATTATGTTACGTAAAACGTTTTCGGACCGGAGCTTTTGTTATGCATATCAATTGAATTCTTCATGACATTTTAGCTTCGAAATGTGATTAGCTACAAACGTCTGAGGACATTCGACCTTTACTTGTTTATATTGGTAATTAGTGGTATCTCCTTAGTGTCGTGCAAAGTTCAATTTTATGAGCCAAGTGCAAATGCACTTATTATTCCGCTTGAATTGCTAAAATATTTTATTTAACCCGGATAAATCATAGAATACCTATTTGGAGCCAAATCGTAACCTCGTAGGTAATTTGTTGTGAGACTTTTTTGTCTCACAGCGCACCAAATTGGCATTGAGCTGAATTGTATATTTTGGTTTGGTTGTAGTTATTGATTAAATCGCTCAGAGCGTCCTATATTGTCGGTGACGGCAGCATTTGAAACTGGTCTGTGCAATCGCTTTTAGCCACGTACCCATTATTTTGTCGCAAAGCGTAGCAGAAACAACTTTGCTGATGCAACTGCTACTTACTTGCAAGGATCAGGGTTCGTCATTAGGTTGCTCACATGCATGGATTGCTTTGCTTCACAGATCAAAAAATTTTTTGCGCTGTCAGCCGGTTCATGTTGAATGCAAAATTGATCTACGGAAGCTGTTAATCATGCAGATTGTACTCTTAAGTTGTTTTGCGTTTTAACGTAAACATGAACACTGAGCCGTATCACTTCTATTTGTCTTTTTTTTTTTATATTGTAGTAACAAAAAGATTCTTGCCAATATATTTGATTCCTATCTTTGACTATAAAAGCACAATGCTATTTGACATTCCCTCGGTTCGTCCTTTGTTTGCGTCTACTCGGAACGTACTGGCCGTTGAAACATGAAGATTGGAGCGAGTGGTGAAGGTTTCGGGGAGTGTTGTAAAGGGATGAGGGACATTTTGATCAGCACCAGAAACAAACTTTTTGAAATCTGCATCTTTTGATGAAGGAAAGCGTTTTTGAACTCGAAGAAAATTGAAACCGCTCATCCACCGTGCCGTAAGGGGCGACTTTTGCGTGCCCACCAATAGCAGTCCGCCTTGTATTCATGACTACGAGCTCAATAATTTGCATTCAAGACTAGTTCGAAATGGACTGTCGCTTTCTCCTTGTCAAATTTGATTAGACTTGCGGCGTGAATCTGGAAAATCGTTTCATGCCGCGCCGCGCCTGTCAGGAAGAGGAGTGATAATCACAACAAGAAAAGCCAGTAAGCAACTTATATTTTCAAAAAATCATACTGCTCTAGAGGTTTTGGTGACGTCATAAAGGACGATTTATTTACTTCATTAATTCAAAAGAGATTCGCCTTAAGAGCAGAAGATTCACGAAAGGACCTTCTGCTACAGCAAAATTTGTCCCCATTTATATACTGGCGTAGCCGTGCAATAAACGAATGGTCTTTAAACTGTTAATTTGTTTCCCTCCAACCGGCTTTAATTTTTAACTTGTTATGTCATAGGTCCGTTGCGTCGCGTCTCTCTCTCTCTTCTGTAATGACGGCTTGAGTAAATTGCGTGACACAGGTTTAGTTGGGAAATGGAGAAAAGTTAAGTTCGTTCGCCAAGGTGGCGTTGTGTAAGATACTCGACCATGATGCCATGCTTGATACCAACTAAAAGCGTGCATATTGCTAGACAAAGAGACTTATATGCTGTCAAATTCTTATCATTTTTCTTTTCGCAATGGTGGTGCATTCGGCTGAATCAAAAATTCTTTTCCTAGTTGATGTGTCTGATTTAAATATCAGACGAAGCTAGAAAGTGTTTTTATAATTCAATTTTTTCGAATTCCTTCTTGTTAGATTAGTATTTATTTCGCGTTGCATAATTTTAAACCGTCCCTTGGCGCCACTGTTGTTTGGTAAAATGCTAAATCCTGTTGTTTGTTTACCAGTTTAAGTTGCTAGTGTGTATTTTTGCTTCGTGAGGTAATGCGTCCTTGAGAAGAGCACTTAACGGGACTCCTTCGCCTTTGTGTGGTAGACAGATGTAGCGTTAGGACCTAGCAGTTTATTGTTGCAGTGGTACAGTGAACTATAGGCAAGCAAACTGAGGCACGAATGAACCACATCCTGCTTGTTTATACAGCAGTCTGAGATCATAGAACTGCTTTAGTATTATAAAATGCACATATAGTATTTGTTCAAAGTACAGGGTGTTCTTAAATTATTGCTACAATTGCAAAAATTTAATGAACTTTTATTTTTTGAGATGTTTTTATTTGATTTGTTCTATAGTAAAGGGAAAGACTTAAGTATTCTCGCTTGGCAAGTACTTTTTTGAAATAATCTGGTTTGAAATTGCAATTCATTTGGTGATTAAGCGCAATCTTTTGAATCTAGCAGCGACAACAACAACAAGAAAGCCCAGTGCGTTTCCTGATTTAGAGAGATAAAGCCAGATATCCCTCAAACATCAAAAAAAAAATAGAATCTGTGTGAGCGACATATACCAAAAGCTTTAGAAGGTCCATTCACAGGGTTTCTAGCAGTTGTTACAGGCCATAAACTTACAAGATAAGCTACGACGAAAAGACTTATTTTCGTCCCTCTGTTCTCTCCGTCTTTCCTTTTACCGCAAACCCTCTGGCAGATCTAGCAAAAACTGTCTTCTCTGTCATCCTTTTATAGATCGCCGTACACTTATTTCTCCTGGTAAATAACGCAGCTGATGGGTTGACCAGGAGGGGTACGCTACTTGTGCCCTCTGTAATTTCTTACTGTTTCACTCCTCTTATCTTTCGTATCCACTCTTTTCTTTTCTCGGACTGGAGGCATACTCTCTGATCTAAATCTTTTGGCACATAGGTCTCCTCGGGCTCCCCTGAGGAACTTGTGCTCCGTCTTCACGCTTGTTAAGTCCTCTCTCGTCTTGTTTGTTTGTTTGTGGTTACCCCTCCTCTTCCTCGGGATGAAGGTACGACATGAACGGCAATTCAGTTCATGCCGCCAACCTAATTGAAATTAGGTTAGGGGAAAGATGGCAGCCCATTTTGAACCAGTCATGAGTGACTGGTAGCCCACCATTAACAAGGCGGACTGCCACTGGTGGGTACCCAAGAGTCGTCTGTCATGCTGGGTTAGCAACTTCACAATTGTAGTCCGGTGAAATACGGGAGGGCCTCCTGTCTGCCACATAAAGGTGGAGGCGTCCCATTAAGTGCCTTGCCCAAGGACACAACAAGCAAGCTTGCTGGCTTGTTCTCTTTGCTATCCCTTTTATATGCTGAGCGCCAAGCAGGGAAGCTGTGGATACCATTTTTAAAAGTCTTTTGGTATGATTCGACTTAGGGAATGAACCCTAGGTCTACCAACTGCGATGCGGACGCTCTAACCACTACACCATCGCGCCGGTACTACCATCGCTCTACCTCTCGTCTTCGCTGCAAAGGACACAGCCTTCAGCTAAACTCGTATTTCACTAGAATCGAGAATCTTTCCTGTAGCGTCTGCGGTCCTTCGTTCATTTCATTCTGCACCGCTCATTTCATTCTGCACTGTTCAGCTGCCAGCTCTTTAGCGCCGATCGCGCGTTGGTAACTGTCGCTCTACGACCTCTGGTCCAGGCCTGGACAGTTGCCTGGCTTCTGGAGCTCCATGGTCTTCCGTCATGCTCTCATCCTTCAGAAGGGGTAGGGTAACGACAACAACAACGAAAAGAGTTTGCAGTGAGTGTGCCAGACAGGCTAGCTACAGTCCTAGGGATTTTTAAAACGTGTTTGCTTTAACGATTAATTAGCGCTTCACGTCTCCAGAACGCTAAACGAACACAATTCGAGAATGCGGGGCTTGGAGAATCCTCACGAAATCTAGAAAGAAGAGTGGCACATTCCTAAAGTAAAGATGTGTTATGGAATCGTACATGACAAAATTCTACCATATTTTTCGGCTAAAAAGTCATTTACTGCTCAAATTTATTTCGACATTTTAAGACAACTTGTTGTACCACAGCTGGAAGAGTATCAGTTATTTTGCAGCAGGGCAGTAAGCCACCTCATTGAGGCCTTGAAATCCGGCCATTTTTGAACGAAACATTTTCAAATTGGTGGCTTGAAGGTCGTGGTCTCATCAAGAGATGGATTTACGTTGGGCGAATCTGCCCACGTCCCCAGGGACCTCCACATGGGAAGGGCAACCACAAAAAATCATTAATTGGAGCACAAAAAAGTACAAGGTTTACAAATACTTGTAGCTCCTAATTTTAAAGTACGCTTAGATCAGGGGTTCCCAAACTGTGGGCCATGGCCCAGTAGTAGGCCATGAGACCATTTTCAGTGGGCCACAGGGCTATTTTCGTGGTAGAATCTGTTTGTCACAAGTCGGCCTTTTTGGCAACCAGTAGGCCTTAAGTTGAGGCCTGCCGGTTAAGGCAATGTCTAGTTAAGGCTTAACTAGACGTGGACAAAAATCCCCTGGATAATAATTGTACGCATTGTTTTGACACAATGAGGTTTCAAAAGTTGCTTTGTCTGGAAACCTTGGGCTCGACTGTAATTTTATTGTCATTGTATTCAGAGCAGGTTATACAGGGTGGGCCGTAAGTCGCGCACCAAAACATTTAAGACAATTTTGATTATATAAACGTTATTTTATTTAAAACAAGCTTATCTAAGGAACTGATGACACGTTATACACGCTGATACAATCACAAATGCTCAAAATGATCATAAACACTAACTCAACTCGCTCGTTTATCGTTAAAGGCATATCTGAAAGTTGAAGAAAAAAAATTTTAAATGCAAATCATACCTAAAAAAAACTTTGATTAAAATTAAATTTGAGAGATATAATGACTGATACGTTCAAACAATGGTAAATTACTCTATGAAAGAACATTTATTATACATCAAAAGAAAGGAAAAGATATTCTACGCCATTAATTTTACATTGTTTCACATCACACTCCACGTAATTTCTTGGTGCGCGACTAACGGCCCACCCTGTATTATTACTAAAGACACTGCAAATAGTCCAATGGCTAAAAGGAAGTACAATGACAGCTACATAAAATTTGGATTTACTTCACTGAATGATCAAGGAATAGAAAAATGGCAATGTGTTGTGTGCTACCGTGTGTTAAGTAATGAGTCGTTGAGGCCAAGTAAATTAAGCAATCACCTGAATACAAGTCCTCCTGAGCTAAAAGACAGAAACATGGAGTATATTAAGAGATTGGAATCCAACTGCAAATGTCAAAGACTCGACGGTTCTGGCAGCTTTCAACAAACCGATCAGAAACTCACCGAACCCTGTTTTGTTGGTAGCCAAATAATAGGCAGGCAGAAAAAACCTCATAATATTGGTGAAACTGTGATTAAGCCTAGTGCACTAGCCATTGCTAGAATTGTACTGGGCGAGAAGTATGAGATGAGGCTTCAAAGTATTCCTTTATCTGATAACACAGTAAAGAGACAAATTGCGTTAATGTCAAAAGACATAAAGGAATAAATAATCACTGAAAGAAAAGATATATCTCTTTTTGGTCTGTTTTCCTTCCAAATCGATGAGTCTGTTGATGTGGCTTCAGTCTCTCAACTCATGGTTTTCGTTCGATACGCAGTTAGCACATCTATAAAGGAAGAATTACTTTTTTGTAGCGCTCTGGATACCAATACAAAGGCGTCAGATGTAATGGAAAAGGTAGACCACGTTTTTTAATGAAAATGGAATTGCCTGGAAAAATTTATGTGGTGTGTGCACTGATGGAGCCCCAGCGATGCTTGGGTCCAAAAGTGGATTTCGAGCACTTGTGTAAAAGAAGACATCTAACGTTTTGTTCACTCATTGCTTCATTGACCGAAGAGCTTTTGCTTCCAAAACTTTACCGTGTGGACTGCAAGATGTACTTAAAGTTACTATCAAAATAGAAAAAAAGTAGCGCTTTACACACACGTTTATTCAGACAACTTTGCGAAGATATGGGATTTGAGCATATGAATCTTTTGTATTACGCAAAGGTCCGGTGGCTTTCTAAAGGAAACGTTTTATCCAGAGTGTTTGAGCTCCGTGATGAGCTGAAAATTTTTTAAATGTTGTAAAACCTGAGTTAGTAGTTTACTTTTCTGATTCAAAATTCACTGCTTGTTTGGTGTACTTGGTAGACATCTTTGATTCTTTATACACTCTAAATGTGAAAATGCAAGGGAAAGAAAAAAATATTATTCACTGTGTGGATTTGATTAATGGGTTTATTGAGAAATTGTCAAACTGAAGACGTAAAGTACAGAAAGGTAATTTTGCACTGTTTACCACTTTGGTTGATATCTCCCATTTGGACAATGAGCTAAAGACCAATGTTGCTCAATATCTCGAAAAACTGGAATGTGAATTCAGATCATACTTTCCCGAACTTAGTAGAAATGACCTGTCACTTGCAAAAGATCCCTTTCGACTTTCCTCCGAGAAAGTACAAGACGAACTGCAGGATCAATTTATTGACATGAAAAACGACTCCAGCAGTCAAGATGTGTTTGAAGCTTTCCCAGTCACGGATTTCTGGCTAAGAATGGCATCGTCGTATCCAGAAATAAGCAAAACTGCTCTAAAAAAATTATTGCCATTCAGATCTACATGGCTATGTAAATCTGCTTTTTCAACACTTTTCAATGTGAAGACCAAGCAGCGGAACCGTCTTGAAGTTGAACAAGATGTTCAGAGACATAAACATAAACAGAGCCTAGAATTAAGAATCTTGTAACAAAAGTGCAGTATCATTCATCTCATTGAAAAAATAAATAGCTAGCAAACATTTTGCTTAGTTTTGGGTTACAGTTTCATAGTTAATCCTTTATGTTCTTACAGTTCGTTACTTTCGTGCTATTAATCCGTAGTGAGCCACGAACCATTTTTAAATAAATATTTGGGCCACGAATCATAAAAGTTTGGGAACCCCTGGCTTAGATGAAGGATCAATGTGGAAAAACAATGCGAAAAAAATGGGACATAAAACGTTAACAATGTAGATAGTGACGTCATAAAAAGTTATGGAATGAATGGGCAACCTATGGCACTAGTTTGCAATAAACAGCTTAGCAGCTAGCGGTTGATAATTAGTCAAAGCAGTAGCGATGTGCGATCTTGCGAAGAATCAAAAGCTGTCGTATAACGTAGTGGGACTGAAAACGCTGAACTGCGATTAAGGCCTAATTTAAAGATACTGTGAGCTACCAGCACTCCCAGCAGATTTCAAAGCTGTTAGGTTTTTTGCAAGACTGCTAACCTGCGACACCAAGGGGGCGTGCAGTACTAGGCATTGGTTAGGAGTAGACAAAGAGTTAGGGCTGTTATGCCCAGTGTAGCTACAATCTGCACCTGCTCCCCATCCGAAGTCTGCCAGTCTTTAAAAACTAACCTTTTAGCTCTCGCTTGTTTCGACAGATCAACCTAGCCCAACGCGTTTTTCAGAGCTATCGTTGTTCCTTTATTCCTTACAGTTGTGGTCGTTTTTCTTTCGGTTGCATCATGACCTTAGCTTCAAGCATGCGATTAGGCGTTTCCACATACCGAATTCCGGCACTGGCCCCATCCCTTGGCCGCGTTGTTTCCACTACATTACAACATTGGTTTTTCTTATGTGGGGTTCTCTAAACGTACGGTATACCAAACAAAAGTGTGATACATTATTGATTTACCGTACCGAATAACTGAAGCAACTACTGCGTTTAATGTAAATGTGTTGGTAAGAACATGGCAAGAGAAATAGAGCATTGGCTGGATATCCTTGGTATGACTGATGGTGCTCACGTAGGCGCGTACTAATCCATGTGAAAAGACTTAAAGTATTACCTGTTACTATAAAACAAAACTAATGAACATATTACGAAAAATTAAAGTTTATTAAAGCCTTGAAATTGTGCCGATAATTTATGGACACCCTATTTGTTTTTGAAATAATCGTCAACTAGCCAGCACAGGAAATGATACTTGCAAATGAAAAACTTGCGGTTTGTCCTGTTTCAACATTGTACGAAATTGGCAAATTTTCAAACTCTATGTTTCGAAAATTACTCAACGAAATTTGAGGCATAGATACTATCTTTTTATTACGGAAGCTCTTTGCATTTATTTCACAAAAATTCGGCACTTCGTTGGCTGTGAGTGTTGTTGAACTGGTTGATTTTGTGTAGCATATTCAGGTATACGTTTTGGGTACAACTGTATTCTGGTGATATTGGTCAATTATTTTTATCAGTGTTTGGTTTTATGATTTTCAGAATAAAAAACCTGGCTCATTTAGTGAGTTTATTCATTGACGAAGTTTGTATTGCAAAATTTGTGTATTATGTGTTTTTTGCATCTAATTTAAATATATTTGCATATTATTTAAATGCATTTCTTTGTTATCAGCTGCAATGTGGCGACTAGGCGATTTTTGAAGGCTTTACTATTTTCGTAATTGCATAATCAAATTTTTGTTTGCATCATTTCATGCATGGGAAGTTATGAAAAATTGTTTTCTGTTTGTATATTATGAAAGTACATTACATGAAAATTTTGAAGATTGCAAAGTTTATTATCCAAAATTTTAATCTTGCGCTCATCAGCTGCAAAAAAATGTCATTTTAACCATTTTATATGTAGTGAATTATTTGATTATGATTTCGACTCCTTTTTGATGCAAAGCAAAGCTTTTAGCTGTGAAGTATGTGTTTATCTTACTCTTAAAGCGGTGGTTCTCGAGTACTTCGCCTTGCACTCCTGCAGATGAAGGACTTAATTTCCAGTCCCCTACCTGATTTGAAAACAGATTTGTTTTGCAAATTTGCTGCACCCGGGGCAGATTTGAAAAAGTATCTTGCCAAAAAACTACAAAGCAAGTAAAAATGGGCTGGCAATGAAAAAAATACGGATTTGCGATTAATTTTTTTTTTGCTAATGCCTGTCAAAATAGTTATTCTCAATTGACGGTGCAGCAAGAATTTCTAGATGCAAACTTTTTTGTCAATAAGCTGCTTGATTTACGTTACCTATTCAAACACAGAATTGAAAATTAAGCAGTTTTCCAATTTTAGAAATGTTTTTAGAAAAAATATATTCGATGTAAATTTATTTCCATTTTGAAAGTGTTTTCCTATAAAAACGCATTTCATCTAAATGGAGGAGCGTCACTTGACAGACAAAAGTGAGTTACGCAAAACCGTCACTTGACCGGCAAAAGTAAATTATGAAGTTTATGATAATAAATGTATCGAATAAATTTGCTATAAGGTGTTTCTTGTTAGGAAGTTCAAAAAGAACTGGTACAGAAACAGGTTATTATGTTTATTTTATGATTTGATATAACTTAAGACAGCTGACAGTGATCGGGGAGCTGACAGCTGAAGTCGGACAACTGACTGTTTTGAAAGATTTTCTTTGTTGTCGGTCAAGTGCCCTTTTGAGGGGAATTCCACAAGTTTTGTCGGTCAAGTGACGTCGACCCAAACAAAGTTATACTCACTGCGCGCATTTTGAATATAAATCTTTGTTTGGATAGGTAACGGAAATCAAGCAGCTTATTGGCAAAAAAGTTTGCATCTAGAAATTCTTGCTGCACGTCAATTGAGAATAACTATTTTGACAGGCATTAGCAAAAAAAAAGAAAAATTAATCGCAAATCCGTATTTTTTTCATTGCCAGCCCATTTTTACTTGCTTTGTAGTTTAGTGTAAGCAGGAACATAGAAAATGACCGAAAACAATGTAAAAAGTTGGAAGCGTAACGTATACGGCCATAAAATAATATCCGAAACAGGGGTGTGCAATCTTCGGCTTTCAACGTAAAATGATATGGCCCGAGAAAGAATTTTGTGGCATTTTTTGTGATCTCAGAATTTTGTGATTTCAAATCTATCTATTCTTCTATCTTTGAAAAATCCGTCTCTAGCAAAAGAAAGGTCTTAATGTTAAATAAATGTTAAATTTGGATGAAGAACGCGTCAAATATCACTTTGAAGATAATGATCTCTAAAAAAAAGTCTTCATTTAGGTGAAAAAGGCAATCAACCAGTGCCTCAAAGCTTATTTATTCGTACAAGCACTATGGATTGGCCCGCAAAATTTTCAATTGGTTTGAAAATGACCTGCCTGCAAAAAAGGTTGTGCACTTCTTCCCCAAAGCAAAGTTGTTACTGTTCTATTTTCTCATGTTTAAAAGTAGACATATCATTGTCCTTCGCATTTTAAAAGTCCGTAAAGCACGTGTAACATAACCTTTCTCTATCCTTGTAACAAGGAAGCCAATATTACAGACGTATTAGAAAGGTGCATGTCTAGTATGAAAATGCTACAAGACTGAATAAATAAACAGGGTGGCCCAAAAGTAGGTATACAGTTATTAAAAGTAGGGTTTGGATCCAAAAGTAGATTTGTAGTTCTTATGTAGGCACTTTTAAACCTCTAGAATGATAGTTATATCTTAAATGGAAACTGTTTAATCTTTTTAGTGCTCAAAATGTCCTTCTGTACATCTATTCAAAACACTCTGACATACCGTGCAGCACAAATTTCAATTTGCATCAATTTCTCTGAATGCGTCATAAATGCAATCTTTTAATTCATTTACTGTTTTGGGATTCTTCTCCTTGTTATTTACATACTCTTGGTTCTTTACAACACCCCAAAAAAAGAAATCCATTGGTGTCAGGTCAGGTGAGCATGGTGGCCATTCAATGCTACCTGTTCTTCCGAACCAACGCTGTGTAAAGACTTTGTTAAGGTAATCTCTTACTCTTAACGCATAATGTGGAGAAGTTCCATCTTGCTGAAAGAAGAGTTCATCAAAGTTAGGTTTAGTTTGAAGTTGTGGCACTACCACTTCACAAAGAATTTCCAAATAGTTCTCTCCATTAACTGTATGCCTACTTTTGGGCCACATAAAGTGCACTGCTGGTAACTTCAAAGCACATAAAAAATAGTTTAATAACTGTATACCTACTTTTGGGCCACCCTGTATTTTTAAGACACTCTGCGCTGTACAATATTGCCTGTACATGCGAGCTACAGTGATAGTGTTTTCTGCGATAAAGTATGTTCTGCAATGAAGCCAATCGTGGTTTCAGTGTAGACCACGCTTAAGGAAAGAAAGTTTCTTCACTAGCTTATAGCATGTGCTAGTGAAACCTGGCCTTTATCCCTGGGTCTGATTTGCGATTACCGCAGAAGCATCCTCCGCTTTACCCAATCAGCAGCTTCTTTCCGCATTAACCTTAATCATTTTTTTCAACTACTTGTAGATTATTTTGTTGCTATTTGTTTTATAGAAAAATCTACAGATCATATCAACAAAGAGCATTAATGAAGCCGAGTTCCGTAGCATGATCAACGATTCTTCTGATTACACTGTTTCGTTACGAGGTCTTAAAGGTAGGAATGGCTCACTAGATTAAAATAGTTTCATTCCTCTATCCCTCTGTGAGGTAGAAGCTCGTCTTCAACTAATGGGTCACAAATTATGTAGGAGCAGTCGCGAGCTAAAAAATTTTTGTGATACTTAGGACTTTTTCCCGAAAATAGCGCTTTTCTGGTGTGAACTTGAAGTTCAGTGAAGTGTATGAGAAAGAATAACAAGCTCTGTTTGTAGTTTAAAAAAGTAACTTTGATGTGCGTTGGTATTGGGATATCTAAGTGAAAACATTGTTGTGTCTCTACGACGTAATAAAGACAGTTAGATCCATCACCAATAAGAAGGATTGCTCGACAAAGTTTATTTTTTACGTAATGCTTGCTGGCACTCTTAAGGAACGAGACAGTTACTTTAGTCGTTGCGGATTGTTTGGTTTCTGTACTGGTGGAAGAAAATTAAGGCCTTTTGTATTTCTGACAATTATCATCATGCAACAGAGATTGTCAGCGTCGTACGGGACATTCGCAGTCTTAACTAAAATTAATTATTGCTAAAATGTTTACATGATATCAAGTAAGTAGTAAAATTCTTGTTTTAAGCTTTAAGAATATTCTAATTAACGCAATCAAAGGTTGTCTGTCGTTGTAGAGACAAGTGATGAAAGTATGCTAAAAAGAATATGAATTAAGATTTGAATACCGTTTAAATGTCATCGTACTACGAGTGCCAAAGAATATTATTAATACTTTCAATAAATATTTATGTACTCGTTATCATGTAAAGGGTATATTTTTCAACGATTTAAAGACATGGTAGATACATTTTACATGTTGTGAAAATCTGAGGTAGATTAAAAGCGCCATCTTGAATGATAGATTTCAAGCTTTGGGCGTAGATTGCGCAGCGCCACTAACGCACAAAAGCAGTTGCCGTCAAATCAAAATTAACAATACGAGATTTGCATCATATTACTATATTCTAACATCTGTTTCCATTTTGTTATAACGATTGCATAGGTGCGGTAAAACGATTCATTCGCTCCTGCTATGTTAAAAATGAAGTAATAATTTTCTAGGTCGGCCAGCACCTTGGTAATGACATATAAACTGATTTCATGAAGGCTAAAATTTCAGTCGAGGGTTTGATCTCGGTTTTTGATGGATCACTACTATCAACCTTAACCTATGCAATGTTAAAAGGCCTGCTTTCTAATTATTGTGTTGATAAGATTTAGTCTCTGTCTAGCAACGAGATTATAATGTATTAGTGCTTGCTGACAAATAAAATGTTTCTTTTTATCGACACGTCAAAGTCTTGTTTGTCGGCAGCTTGGTGCGAAAAACTGAGGGTCAAACTCGTAGTCAGCGGTGTGCGGGTTCATCGCTCAAAGCGTTTTGTTGCATACGGCGTGACTGGGCGTTACCAGCTTGTGCTTACGCTTCAGATCCAAGCTATGGCTTGCACTTCAGCTACAGTGGAATGTAATATAGCTTACTGACTTATAGACTAAAAGATAGTTTTGTATTCTCATAAACTCTGCATTTCCCGTGTCTACGATCTCATCCCAAGGAGTCGTTTTTTTTGGGCGTTGAATTAGTAAAAACAAAACTTATCGATGAGAATTACGTGGTTGTCGAAAGCGCAGCAAACAATAAACGATTTTAACATTCGTTTAGAAATAGGGTGCTCTTGTTTTAACACTAAATTTTGAACAAAAATTTCTTTAAACTGTTTTTGTGGTAGCGTGCAAAGACAAGGAGCTTTTTGTGCTGATGTTTTGATCACTGATCGTATTTTAAAGATTTAATGAATATAATTAGCGTCTATGGCAGCAATGATTATGACGGAGAAATTGAAATAATAAAAACCCCAACTGCAATATTTTTTGTTTTGTTTTAAGGTAATTGTGCATCATCAATTGTTTCAACTTCGTCGTCACGTCACCAACACAGTGTCCCAGCTCCCCCCAATGCCTCATCTCAGACCCAGTCTTGTCAATTAGCTTTCACTTCCTTTGCCTCTCAACGTCAATTTTCACGTACAAGTGATTCTGATGCGAGCACGCAATCGCTGAAGCTTAACAGCAATGCAACCGGGTTGTGCAAGTAGGTGACGCATGATTGTAACATGGTTGTACTTGAACCAATAAAAGAAAGTTTTTAAAGTATGTACTGTCTAAGATTGTTTTTTTTATAAAATCAAGGTTTTGTTTAAAATGTTGAGCTTTTATGGAACTTTGTGTTCTGCTTGTTTTATTTCAATGTTGAGAATGATGAAGACTAAGTTAATTGATTGATTAAATTGATGGTCAGGCCCGTTCAGATTTCTTATTACTCGCGCACTCAACAGGTCTACTCCAGAGTTTTTTTTATTGAGATACACCCACCGCTGTTCGCGCTTTTTGACAAAAAAAAAAAGTATTTCGGCGTATATTTCTTGCCTGTGGAAACTTACTGTTAATTGTTTTGAAAGTTATTTTTTAAAAGAATTTGGCTCTTAAATTTTACTTTTGCGCGGTGTATTTGTTTTATTTTCAAAAGACACCAAACATTTTGTGCGTAAAGTTGGTTAAACTCTTAGCGCAAAGTCGTGTTTACCACTCGCCATTGTGTCGTTGTTTGGATCTATTGATTAGCGGTGACGTTTTTCACTCACGTTACGTTACTTAATGCGTTTTCTTACCAATTAGACATTGCGTTATTTTTACTTTTGTTGTTTGCCGTGTTCCAGCAGCTTTGATTGTAATAACGTGCAAAATGTAAATAATTAAAAATGATTTATTATGTGAAAACGTAATTAATAATTCAAAAACGATTAACAGCATAAAGGCTATATGTAACAGCAGACTGGCTTATCATACCTTATACTCAATACTACGATAAAAATCTATGTCATAGGCTTACTCTGCCCATTTTAATAGATCGAAAAAGCATAACATTATGGAGTTCAGGTGATAGAGCATCTGGCAATACTCAGGAGCTGCAAATGTCAATCAAAGCGTGCTTGCCTTTTGTACTCTTTGTATTTCTTTACATTCTATTGCAACACAATAACTGCATTCCTGGTGTCCATATGTTGTTAAAGTTTAAAACGTGGCAGATAAACCTAGTAGTTACATAAAGATTCCTTGCGAAACAATACAAAAATTTTCGAATTCTGAATACGATTTTACCAACCTGTCATTCTGCAAATCAAATATAATAGTAACTGTGATAGCAATGAAGAATGAAAAAAATAAACCAGCGGTTTTTAACCGGTGGGCCACAGCATGTAAGTCGGGTGGGCCACGGACGTCTGAGTACTTTGAAAATGAATTCGCATGCCGAATAAGGTTGAGAATACTGGTCCATATGAACAGCCATACGAAGCAGCACCTGTAAACTAGAGGCTTTTTTTCGGAGATCAACTTTACTTCCGTGCCGTGAACTGGTCATCCTCGGCACTGGAGAGGCAGTAACCTTTTTTTATTTTTGAGAACAACTCCCAATGCCATGATGTCTCAGTGACAATGTATTCATCACGTCAAAGTTTTTGTAAAAGTGGGCCACAAAAATTTGTGGCTCCTTGAAGTGGGCCACAGCACGAAAAAGGTTGAGAACCACAGATCTAAATGTTTGAATTGGAGACAATTCAAAATTGTTTCATTTTATTACTTTCTGGAAACATCTTTGCATGTAGTAGTTATTCGGTTTTTATCCGGTATTGTCTCTTAGCAGAGATGGCCAGATTCACCCCATTTTTTTGCAATTGTAGCACTCCGTCTCTCCATATGCTTGATTCAGGGCCTCCTCCTTCTTCAAACCAATCTTTCTCTGTCTCCTCCACTTGCTTCTTTTAGGTCTTCTTCGGTCGTTCTTGCTTTCTCTTGCCATTCACTTCAAGATCCAGAGCAACCCTCAAAACACTATCGTCATCCCTCCTCAGCACATGTCCATACCATCGAACTTCATTTGCTATTGCTAACCGGTCTATAGTTTCCTTCAATTTCAGCATGTCCATCTGTTCCTCAGTCTTCTTCCTGTCAACAACTTTATGATTGCTGATGGCTCTCATCATAGCTCCCTGCGTTCTCCTTAAAATTGCTTTTTCATTTTTTTTTAAACACCATGTCTCGCTCCCATACAATATTGCTGGTCCTACAGAACAATGATAAACTTGACCTTTTGTCTTCAGAGGAAACCTTTTCCCAAGCAATAGCTTTCCACATTCCCTGAATCTTACCTAAACAATTCTTACTCTTACTGTGACTGCCGCTTCACAACCCCCACTAGAATTTAGTTTGTTGCCCAAATAACAAAGTCTGTTCACTGTCTCCACTTCATCGCACAACTTTTTGATCGAATCCACTGTTCCTTCCATTATTCCTCTACATCTCGAGCATACAAAATGTATTACCAACCTAGCCGTAACTCTCTTTGTTTTTGCACATCTGCCATGAACCCAGTTTCCACATTTTGTGCACAACACTGAATTGGCCATGACTCTTCTCTTACAAACTCCACATGGATCTATCTTGCTTTTGAATAGTTCTTTCGACCCGCTTACCATCGCTTTTGTTTTTCTGGTGTTGTTGATCTTTAAACCCTTACGTTCCAGTGCATCCTTCCAAAACCAAAATCTTTTCTTTAAATCTTTCATGGTTTTGCTGATGAGAATAAGGTCATGTGCATTCAGTAATTCATTAGCCTCACCCTTTCTTACATTTTCTGTAATAACGTCTACAACTATTGCAAACAATAGAAGCGACATCATAGTTCCTTGATGTACACCAACTTTTACTTCGAATTCCTCTGAATATGCGGATCCCATCTCATTCTTGTCTTTGCACCATCACACAAGCTCATTACTGCCTGAACCATTACTTCTGATAAACACTTCTTTCTCATGGCCCACTTCATCACTTTTTTTGGAACTCCATCAAAAGTTTTTTCCATGTCCACAAAACTGATATACAACTTATTGTCTTTTTGATATTCCTCCTGCATCCTCCTTACAATGAATACCGCATCCACTGTTCCTTTTCCTGGCATAAATCCAAACTGTATTTTATTTAAATTGATTAATGTTTGTATTCGCCTCTCCAGTACCCTTTCAATAATTCTCATGGCATGCTCTAGCAGTTTTATTCCATTGTATGATCCACAGCTCATCACATCACCCTTCCTTCTAAAGATAGGTACAATCACACTAGTTTTCCACTCATCAGGCATTCCTCTACCATCCAATACACGCTGACACAGTTCCATCATCACTTTAACCCCAATTTCGCCACTTGCAACTATCATCTCCACGCTTACTTCAGATGGTCCAGTTACCTTTCCTGATTTCATCTTTTGCATTGCTTTTACAATTAATTTCATTGCGAGCCTTTTTCCACTGGTCCTGCTACATCAATTTCCACCATGTGGTCCCATTCGTTCTCTTTATTCCTGGTCTTTTCCATGTGTTCATTCCAATTTTTGCCCTATCTTCGATCAAGCTCTATCGTCCTCTCTCCCTCTTAAGCACATTCTTCCATTCCAGATTCTTCCCTTCCTTTTTCATTCTTCTAAGGAAGCATAACACTGTTCGAATTATGATATAAGTTATTCAACTGCTGTTCAGTTTCCTTTTTGACAGCTCTAGCAACAATTTTTCTCGTTTGATTTCTTAAACGTTAGTGATGAGTCTTATTTTCTTCTAATAGGAATCTGCACAGCTCTTTAAATGCCGCCTTCTTTGTTGCTATGGCAATTTTTACTTCCTCATTCCACCACCTCATGTCTTTTCGATTTCTCCTAGATTTCTTATTTTTACTTCTTTATTCTTTTTACACACTTTATCACATGCCTGTAGAACACCATCCATGAAAGTTTTCCGCCAATCAGGCGCGTCCGTACTTACTAATTCTTTTACTCTTTTATTTTTTCAAATCTTACTCTTGTTCGGTTTTCATTCAACTTCCAAATCTTATAATCCGTTTCTTTCCCGCATTTCTTTTCAGAACCTTTTTTTCAGGTTTACGAACATCAGCCTGTGCTGAAGTTCCCCTTGAATCACTTTTCACATTCCTTACATACTTTCTGCATTATTCCTTCACAAAGCACAAAATCAATTTCTGTTTCACATCCACCACCGCTGTACGTAATTTTCCTTTTGTCTGCCTTACAAAACCAAGTACTTGCCAAGCACAGCTCTCTCTTATCACAGAACTCCAGCAATCTTCCTTCTGCATTTCTTTACTCAATGTTATTCCTCCCATGTACCCGTCAAAACCCTCAGCACATTTCCCCACATGTCCATTGAAATCAACTAAGGAAATGATGATTTCACTAGAACTTCCAAAGTCCCACTTGCTCGCCATCTCATCACGAAAACGGATTTTTTCTGGGTGTGGTCTTCCGCTTCATGGCCCATAAGCACATATTATTCGCATCACTTTTCCACCTAAACCTAGCACAATTGCCATTATTCTGTCACTTTTTCTTCTTACTTACCGATATTTTCTTTTTCGTGGTAAGCTTTGATCAGGGCGGGTACGTAGAAAACTTTCCTTGATCAGTATTTAGCATAAAAAGCATTAAGAATTTTTTAGCATATTTGCTAATCAAAGTGTGATGCAAAGCTGGTGGTTAGTGCTACACACACACGTTTGTACACTGCTTTAACAATTCTCGTTAATGAAAAAGAATGTCCATCCATCCCTGGCTGTTATTAATTATAAGTGCCACAATATTCAAAGCAGCGATTACTTAAAGGCCTACCTACGCCAAGGTAAACAAAGGTTTAAAATAATGTTTTGCTGTTTTCTTTAAAATCTTAAAAGTTTCTTAAAAAAGGCTTGCAGGTCCGTACTAGCTGCTGATTAGTTGATCAAGCGATTTTCATTTGATTGTTTACTACCGCGTTTTGGAAGTACAGTATGTAAGGCCATGATGGCAAGGAAAGATGATGCTGCAGTGGAAGAACAATCTTGTTTTTTATAAATTTTGATGAAACTCGGTTTTGCATTGTTCAGATCCGATAATCGAAGTGTAATATGTCTTTTTTTCGCTACGCTTTTCTCATTAGACCTTCGTAACCGATACCCAGCAAGGTTTGTTGCAAGCAATGAGCATAATTTATATTCTTCGGTCACCTTATTCATATTCAAACAATCAGTCGTTGATTTTGTTTCTTAGAAATTGCGATTAGTGAGCCTTATATCCTGTGTACGAACTTAGAAGCATGTCAGCCACCAACAAACTGCTTTAGCATCGAACTTTTGATTACAAAGCAAGCATTTACTGGGATTAAAGTTTATGACACGAAGGGCGTTCAAAAACTAATACAACCACGTTTATTTATACATTTAGTCTTAAAAACACGCAAATTGTTTGACAAAAGAAAGCGTAAAACATAAAGATTTCATTTTCTTGCTTTTCGAACTACCTTTTGAACGAGTATACATGTTTGAATTAAAATTTTACTAACTGCAATATCAACGAGTTTCTGAGAACAGTTAGACCTTTGCATCTGTGGAGAAATGCCACCCTCTCAAACTTTTTCTGAGGGGCCCAAGTAATGGAAGTCTGATAGTGCCAAATATGTATCTTATGGTGATGTGCAATTGTTGTCCAATCAGAGGAGCTGTTGAGTTCGGATTGTGAGGCTGATTTGAGGTTTAGCATTGTCATGATGCAACAAAACATTGGACATGTCCAACGCAGCCGTTGTTTTTTTCTTGCTTTCAACATTTGTAATGTATCGATGTAAACATCTGAATTGATTGTTGCTCCTTTGGGCACGAAACTAACTAGTATCATTCTATTTATGCTCTTTTTGACTCTGGTGTGAAGTAATGAATCCAGGTCTCGTCTTCGGTCACTATGCGTTGTAGAAATGTTTTGCCACTACGACTATGAAATACTCTAGAAGTTCAGAACAAGCTTCAAGGCGGGCTCTGTATGCTTCTTATGGACCCTCCATGCACACATATTTGAATACCTCAAGGAATCCTTAATCTTCACAACACTCTCCTAATGGCTTAGCAAGTTTTTTTTATAGCGGTGCGTCTGTTTTCCTTAATCAGTCCATATGCCCGATTAATGTTAACAGATGGTCTACCACTTGATGGCCCATTGCAACGATCGTTTTTACCAGGATCTTAATATCCATCAATGTTTTGCTTCATCTACTTCGTCCCTATGCGGTAGTCTACCATTCACTTATTTTAGTCTTCTTATATTTAAAGCTGTTTCTTCCTGCGGCAGTAGAAATTCTGTAATAACTCTTTGCTTCGATCGAAATTTCTGTATGGCAGATATGCCATTTTTTCATCTTTTAAGAAGACAGTGAGAGGTTGCTTAAACTTTGAATTGCTGGTTTCACTAATTCAACACTTTTTTTTGGAAAAAAATATGTAAACCGTAGTTACCAATCTGTAATTTGTAAAAGAATCAGATGTTAAATAAAGCTACTAGAAAGCAGCAAAAAAGTAAATTACTTTTTGAACGCACTTCGTATAACAACTACTTGGGTACAAAACAGTATAATGTCATCCTCACCCAGCATTTCGTAATAGCCGACTATTGGGTACCAATCATTGGCAGCCTGTCTTTTTACTTTATCCATTTCAAACTATCACTGTAGTTTGAAATGGGTACCACCACTGTCATTTGAAATGGATGCTCCTTTCCCCCAACTTACCCCTTTAACATGTTGACTGCCATGTCAACAATTATTGTTGACAGCACATTTTCATGGAGGGCCATGTCAACAATTATTGTTGACACGTTTTTTCCTTTAGATGTACTTATATTTCTATACCTTTGGTTTGAAATAAAAGACTGAAACTAGGGGGAAATGAATTTGTTAGCATCATACTTTAATTTTTTATTGTTAACAAAAATTGAAAAATCGTGGCCCCCAGGGTCGTTTTCGGAAAACCCAACGTGGCAGTCAACGTGTTAAGGATCAGTGTAGCTCGTATGTGACATTATTGTTGATTGTTCTATCATTATGACGTCATATAAATAACCACTTCTGAATTCCAATATAATCCCGTTGTTACCAAACAATTACGGAGTTGTTTCAAATTTAGTGAGTTAGAATCTTATGGTCCTTAAAGGGTTAATCAGGATATTTCTACTTGCTTAATGTGTTTGCGGTAAATGGAGATTTGGATTTTGCGTTTGCCACCGTGTTTTCATCTCAAGTAAGAGCAAAGGTTGTCATCAATCGAGTATCTAAATTGCTGGTCTTTTTTCTGACAAATACTGATGACCCCTGCGACTAGTTTTGAACCTCAAATTATATACTTTGCTTAGAACCGTTGCTTGTGCGACGTGTAAATGACGAAATAAAATGTGGCTCCTGAATTGTGAGATGGCTTGGTACCAAGAAGTTCTTCCTTGTGTAAAAGGCTACCAAGTGCAAGTTGAAATGTGGAAGGCTGCCAAGTGCGAGTTGAAATGTAGAAGGCAGCTTATGCCCAATGCCATTTCATAAGTGTTTGATTCAGTTTTCTTCTGTTTAATGCTCTTTGCATTAACTCTGGATATGAGCCTCTGATTTATATCATCGTTGCGAGCAAAGTGACACATGAACTTCTGGTTCAGGATGATGCGTCTTGAGACTCACTGAGTAACACCTGCCCTTTAATGATGTTACGTGGAAAACGTCTCGTTCAATCAAAGTAGTTTGCAGCATAGCGTGTTTCATCATTTTACGATTTTTGAAAATCTAAATGCCTGGAGTATGGTAAGGGTTTTAGAAAAAACTCGCACACCCAAAATTTTAGCTCATTGTAAGTTCATAAAAATGTGACACGCTTACGTAGAAATTCGAATTTAAAAAATTTTTGTCGCCTCTGAAACCGCTTGTCGTAGATCAATAAAATGGGCGTCAAAATGTGCAAAAAGTGTGACCGCTATGGAGAATTTAAAGCGCTTTTATGTAAATAAAAAAATGCCGTTTTGTTGTTGTTATTTCTATCAAAAGCTGTCTACACCAATGCGTGCTATTTAAATGACTTGTTTTGATATGAATGATATCTCCTAGTTTTTTTCTTCAAAGGACTAAAAAGTCTGGCAACTTGGTCTGATCTAGAAGTTGCAAATAGAAGAGTCGCTAAATGCGTGCGCAATAAAGGTTTCGTTGCAGAATAGTCAAGAACGAGACAACAAGTGTTCTGAGTCGAATGACTATTGAGCTGTAGGAAAATTCTCTCTTTTGCCTCATCTAGCGAGATAAGAGTTTGAAAGAAGGTTGAATAATGTGTCTATTGCAGCGAAGACAATGGAAAGACAGCAAGTGCGACAAGAAAGAACCAAGTTCTCCAGTGGGCACTGTTGGACTTTTGTCAAAGAATTTTGATACGCATTCAGTTTAAAAGAAGAGATAAGTGAATACGAGAAGTAAGAGGAGAGATACTGCAAGGTACTCTATGTGGCTAAATCGTTATCAGCCGTGTGGCCAACTTATCAGTCGTATAATACCCGGAAGAAATGAGTAGCTAGGGACCCCTTGCAGCCTGAGAATGGAGAAAAACGAGAGGGTGGCAAGTTCCTGTCAGATGTGCCAAAGATAGTGAGACTTTTAGACTTTCAATAAAACAACAATGATATCATAAATAGAAAGTTTGGGCTCTCATGGCCAATCAATGTGCCATTACAATTACAAATTTTACAATAATAATTGTTTTCAAATTATTCGAAAATATGAAATAGTTAATATGTATACGGCTTTTGGCTTAGCAGAGATTCAAATCACACAAAAATAGCAACATCCAAAACAAATGATATTTGTGAGGGTTGAATGAAGTTAAATAAATTGAAATCGTTCGTAAAATTTCATTTGTAATTGGCCTCATCTTTATCTCTAAAAAGTCCTTTTAAATGGTGCATAGCAACCCACCGTCTTGTTTTAGTTTGCTTGCTGATTGAATATTGCAAGATTAACAACACAAGGCTCTTTGAGCATGCGGCATTACAGACAATGTTGTTTGCAGCACCACAGTCACTGAAGGTAAAAGAATGTCTCCTTTTTTGAGTGAGTGTGTGGTAGGTGATATATTAGAATGAAGGTGGTTCGAATACTACCAAATAGTCCGGTCAGCATTAAAACCAGGTAGTAACGACTCTCTAGTTTGCACGAGCGTGGAAGGCTACTATGCTTTGACTCTTCACGTTAATGCTTGGCTTTCTAATGCATTGTGACCTTAACTGTGTGCTACAGTTGCTTTCAAATGAGTAGTACAATTTTTACCAAGTCCATTTATTTAAGATTTTTTAAAAATTGTCTTACACATACGTCACTCTAACTTATACATGCGCTGACATAATTATCATTGAGAAAGTAACTCAACTTCTGTAGCATGTGTGTCAGTCAAGCTCTACGCTTGTAAATTTTTGTGATAGTTGATTTCAACTTTCGGAAATGCCATCACAAATGTACATTTTTCCGGACAGTCGTTTACAGTCCTTAATAAGTTTGTTTATCGCATAGCATCCAGAGTGTCTTGGTGTGCCTAGATCCAAATGAGTTTGAAATTTAGTGTTGTAAAAGGTCAGTGCGGTACAGAAAGCTTTTTTTGTCCTTCAACCAGCAACGTTGCGGTTGGTGGAGGTTCAGGATGTGACGACGATCGTTTGCAAGAGTTCAGCTCTGCTAGCCCCACACCTTCGTAAAATTTTTGTGCATGCGATAACAGCTTGCTGTTGTTTGTTGTTAGGAGTTTTGTGTGATAATGTGAATGTATGGTCGTTTGTGGGTACAATTAGGCTTATGTCCTTTTAGATAACTCGCATCACATTACCTACCATTAAAAACCCGTTGATACTGAAAACTATTTATCGTGTTAACGCTTCGTTTAACTCGCTTTGCTCGACCAAACAAAAGTTGTTTACAACAAAACTTGATTCTATTGGCCAATCCTACTTTTTTCAACTTTGTAGTTCATTTTACAACACTTGACTTAAAACTAAGTTCTTGCTGCAGTACATTTGATGATTTTTTGCAGTAGCGTTAAAGATTCGGAGCAAAATTTTGTATTTCGCATTCGAAGACTGTGCTTTCCAGTCAATAAAAGTCCTGCAATAAGATGGCAAAAAAATGTTCTTCAATGATAATTTGATATACCGGTGTGCGTAAATACGTACGTTGCTTTTAACTTCTCCAAAACTCTTGGGGGTACGAATGCAGTCTCACTGCGTCGGGGTGAGTGTCATAAAAAGATTGGTAACGTGTAGCGACGTCAAAAAAAGTATGAATTTTTTAAAATACACGTCTCTTGACGTTGGAAGACGACTTGCGACTCAAATGACCGGCAGTATCCGACTTTTTATCTTGCAAAAATAACCCTTCTTCAGGCGGTAAGATGAAATCATAATGAACGAGTGCTTGTAGAATTTGTTTTCTTCATTTTCTCAAAAAATACTTAGCCTAGAAAAGTAGATAAAAGCTACTGCGAAACATATCAATAAATTGAACAATGATTCGTCTAGTTGAAACAATTCTGGGCTGCCGTACCAATGCAGTAAAAATCGCTCGTAGCCTTAAGTGTAATCTGATAACAGCAGTAAAGTTTTTTTTGAAAGCATTATCTTTTCAGTAGGTGATTAGGTTTATTCTTCTTAACATTTGTTGGTAACTGTTTTATTGTGATAGCGTTTTTGTAAGAAATTCAGTACTTTTTATCAGTGCTGTCGGTGTTGGTCTAAAGAGGTATTCTAACTGTGAAGGCTCGCTTCATGATTAAAGTTTGATCCATAAGCAAATTGTTAATGGTAGGGATGTAAACCTCAGCAGTAACACTTAATCAAAAGATATGTTCCATTGCACCTAATGCTATGGAGAGCTACTAATTTTGTAATCGTAGGTATTGCAATGAAATTGAGCGGGTCTTTCAGTTTTTTTCAGCTAAAGATTTTGCGTTTTTAAACATGAAGCTGCTAACTGTAACAGAATGCGTAGATTGCCTCCAACTAATAGCATGCATTGATAATTGCGTTTACTGCTTCGGTAATAATAAGTGGATCACTAATTAGCAAGCAAAGGGTTTGAATGGCCACTACATAATTTATGAACTTTTTTGTCGAATTAAAAGCAAGCTGCCTAAAATTACCGGACGTTTTTTGGCCACCTTTCATAAATTTTTTTCGGCCTACAATTGTAAGGCTCCACAAAAAAAGTGGTTTTGTGATAAGTATATCGATTGGCGATGTTGCGGGTAATGAGCTCGCCGCAGAAAGCTTTGGCCGTACTGCTCCTTTCAAAGCAGTTTGATAAATAATTTTCATATAAGTACGCCACATTAAAGGTAATTGCGTACTCTGCTCTGCATGCTTGCCTAATTATAGGTTTTGTTTTTAAATTTGAGGCTGGTTTCCATCATGCGTAAATTACCGGCGTAGCGCAAAAAGTTTTTGTTTATTAATTCAATTTTATGCTCGGAGCGCTTTTGCCCGCAAAATAACTTTTAAATACACAAACAAAGAATTTTTTGCCGCCTCAACAATTTTCGCCTATTGAAAACCTGCCTTTAGCCAGTTTTTACGTAAAATAAAATTGTCGCATACCCTTGGCTAACATAAAAAGTAGCTTAGTAACAAAAAGCTTTTCTGTTGGCAAAGATGATGTACACATAAATGAATGAATCCATCTTCAGGGTTCTAGGTGACAAAGACATTGTTTCAAAGCTGCTAGTTGTAAGCGTGAGTTGCCATAAAAATTGTCCTCCTACTCGTAGGAATTAATTCTTTATGTGCGGCTTTACCCACAGCCGCTTGGAAAATTTAGACAAGCGTAAAATAGCTTTCTTATATTGTTTTTTCCGCTGAAATTTTTCCTTCATTTTATCATCGTCATCATTTTTCTGCCCGTCGTTGCATTTCCCAACTTGACGGTTGTTAGATCGAACGTTATGAAAACGATGGGTTTGAAGTGCTATGTTGTGCTGCAGAAAGAAGTCTTCTTGGCGGGAATGAAGCCAGTATAAATATAATGAAGGATACAGCGCTTATTGCAGAGTTGTCAAACGTTTTAGGGTGCTGGCCGAAAAAATTTTATAAACCTAACAGGCGGGCCGGAGATGAGCGCGTTTATTATAACGATGCTATCACATCAATCGAGAACGTGACTTAAAGCTAGAGCAACGCGTGGTGTAATTTTAATTAAAACAATGCTTTTGTTTGGCTTTCTTTATCAATTTATCATGGCAAGGTTTTTGTGCGGTGGAGGCTATTCTCAGAACAAATGAAAAATGTTTGTCAGGTAACTAGGATTTATGGCGAGCTTTGTTGACGTTCATCACCCTAAATGTCCACTCACGTATTTACGTTGAACCAAACAACATCAACATTTTTTTTCTTCATTTTCTACAATTTTGAAACTGTTTTGTCACTTGATAAGGCACAAAATTCATGTTTTTGCTTTCAAACGAAGTAATATTGAAAATTTGTTGGCTTCAACTGCAACCCTTCTCAAGCTCTACTGAAGTCTTGTGTCAGGTGGCATGAGACAATCTCAAGTGAGCGCGGATTTTTTTTTTAATTTGAAAATCCGACGGCAGAATTCTGTGTGCAACTCGTCAAATTGTTTGCATACCATGTTATCTAAAAAGATAAATGATGGTCAGGTCGGAAGAATCAATAAGACGCATGCACAGAGTTGTATATTCGTACGACGTAAACATTGTGAACATAGTTAGCGAGTAGAACTTAGCTTGCCTGTTTGGAAAGCCACTAGCGTTTCTCCAGTCATAGGTCCTAAGTATATTGTATGGTTTAGTGTACATGTATTATTTATACCGTTATGTATATGTGGATCGCAGTTGGTGCAGCAAACTGCGTTTTTAATCGATTTTAGGTTGCAGAAAACAAAGCTGAGAAACTCTGGATTAGCTTGTTACGTGCCATGTAAAGTCAATCTTTAGAAGCTAACCACTGACGCAACAATAGATTTATTGGTAAAGTGATGTAATTATCACAATATGCATGGCTTGGATTTGGGCTCAGCAAGTTGAACATTGCTTCCAATATTTTGCGGATTTGTCTTGTATTGTTTTTTTTTTAGCTTGTGATCCCGTTGAGCCATATAGTAGTTGCTTATAGCGAACAATACTGGCATTAAGGTGACTATGTCAAATTGGGTTTGGAAAAAGACTAGCTTAAGCCAAAGTTGCTTTGTCGCTAGATGACGCCAAAGGTTTAGCTTTGCGTTTCATGTAGAACTGCGTTGAATAATTTCTGTTATTACACGGTGTTATGCTACCAATGATGTTAGTGCAGCCCGAGTGCTTCTAAATTGCGTTAAATTGTTACAATATTAACAATCATATGCAAATCTGAAGGCTGCTTGTGGTTTATAGTTTTGTTTTCGTCAAGGATTTGCATCGTGTCAGGCGAATTTTTACCCCAGTTTCACAGTGCTAAGGTTGCTATACACCATTTACCTTTTTGTCCAATTTTGCACATTTTTTGTGCGGTATTCATTTTTTTCTCATACATTGTACAAAAATTTTATCCGCTTTAATGTTAATATGATGCTTTACAGTTTATGTTGTTGTTCGAGATTCGAATTTTGTTGACAAAACCGGAAGTTTACACAGCAAGGTATAACATGAAAAGCCATATTGATGTTCAAATGGATGAAAATTTTCCTATAAAAATGTCTATGAGCTCAAAGCGTACAAAAACATGTAGGCCTACTGTGTACAACTTTAT
Organism: Trididemnum clinides; assembly: GCA_963675345.1. Classification (NCBI taxonomy): domain Eukaryota; kingdom Metazoa; phylum Chordata; class Ascidiacea; order Aplousobranchia; family Didemnidae; genus Trididemnum; species Trididemnum clinides. The sequence continues at coordinate 22,899,463 of OY776284.1, read as the reverse complement.
GCGGAGTTGTATTCTGTTGATTAGATTTGCTTCTAGCCACTTTCGTATAAGGTTTTGATTGGCTAGGCAAGCTATAAAATTTTGATGCCTTTACTAATGATACTAAAGGCATTCATAGTAGAGTTTGAATTTCGTGTCAAAATATTTCATGTGATACCTGTTGTTTGTAATCAGTCAACCGCGAGGCGTAGTTAAGAACTAACGATCAAGAAACTTGCTTATTGCTGGTCTTGTTATATCTTTGGTCATTATTGGAATGCAGGCCAAAATTACGCATATTAACAACGGTTAAAGATAAAAAAGGAAGCTGCACAGTCTTTAATAAAACAAAAAATAATAGTAATCTACAGGCAAAGTCCTATTAATTGTCTGTGGATGCGTGAAGGCAAACAGGTTACGCTTTTTTTGCATCCTAATCTTGATAAGTTTTGCTTCTTATAATTTTGTTTTTAATATCTATTTTACTTCATGTTTTTGATGATATTTAGTTTGCAAAACGCCCTGTGTGACCATCGACAAATATCACCATCGATGTTGTTTTAAAGTTAAGATTTTGATTATTTTTTGCGACAATAAAAGTTCCAAACTAGCTCATTGTGATAGACACTAGAATCTAGCAAGCCAACTAAAGGCAATCGATTAGTTGAATGTTAAAATTAGGAAATGAGGCATTGGGTACTATATCTAACATTATTGTAAAATCATACAAGTTTTGTGAAATAGATCTCAAACACCTACTGCACTGAAGACGTGAGATGTTTGTAACATACTCTTGTATTAAATATTGCGATCAATTCGTTCAATTTGTCATTCTTTTTCAGCATTATATGCAAATATCCCTTTACGTTAATTTCATTAATTTAAGCACATGTTTTCAACGAGTAACGAAATCATATTATTCATTGCACGAATTCTTGCAGGTCTAATGATGATCATTCCGCTCAATTCTTGAATCAAGTGTCAGCAACGTCTCCAAGTCCTTACTTGTCGATAAAAACAACAGCTGCTGTTTTACCCATTCAAGTAAGATTGTTAGAAGAGCATCTCTAATATACACTTGACACATACACAAGACCGTGACAGTTGTGTTGAGCTAAACGTTCAAGTCTGTTTCACTGTTTCCAAGTTCACTGCGTTCACCTCCATATTGCTTCGTAGTCCACTGAGCAAGAAATTGCGCATAGTGAATTTTGTAAGAACCCACTAACGCAACCATAGCGAAGTTACAACGCATGATTGTTGGATCAAGGTCTACAAGAGATGTATTATCTGACAAACAATATTTCACGCGATATTTGTCACAGACGTTTTATTAGTCTCCTGAAAAGCAAGCCAAATTTGTAATCTTTTAAACAGCGAAACCTGTTCTGCTACAATATATATTTCAATTATGCGATCAGCTTGTAGACTACCAATAGGTTCTGGAAAAAGTTTATGTGATCGTCTCAAGGAATGTGCTTTGGCAGCGGTAATTTTGCTATGCAATATCCGCCAATCGAGGAGCTGCAGTTTAAAGCTCGCTCGGACAATGCGTTGTTTGTCTTTGAAAAAGCTACTTACGACAGTTTTTCTCTCGTGGTGCATTACTTCCAACTTTGAGCTGCTAATTTCTTCTCGAGGTGAGTAAGTAATTTTTTTTATTCTTCGGTTGTGGAAAACTTGCTAGTTGTGCTGAAATGAAATATTTGTGTTTTGACCTCCTCGGTACTTTAACACAAGTTAAATGGATTAACTTCTTTATGACATAAAGATATCTAACAGACAGCTTCTTTTTTTCAGACATTTACCTCTTCTGCATCGAGTGTCGACCCAAATTCTGCTATGGGCATTACCTCTATAAGTTCGTTGGACACGTTGTCGAGTCCACCCGAACGTTATAGTGGGGTTGCCCGAACAGAAGGAGAAACACAATCACCTACAGGTGCTAACTTTCAGTTAACTTTTGCTTTTTTCTCTACTCTCTTTCTTTTTTGTTTCAGAACCTCAGCCACATGCTACGTATAAGGTAGGTAATAATCAAGTTAGATCATTTTGTCTAAAGGTTACACAAGGTATTGTTCTTAAAACAAAACGGCTATGAGTCAATGTTTGTTTAGCCACGAAGTGAGTACATGTTTGGCGTCTGCATTTGCTGCTTTCACGAATTTCATTGAAAATACTAAATTTCTAGAAGTTTGATACCAAATTAACAAAATACACTTTGCAGCGTTGAATTCTGACTTCATGAAAAATAGTGTTTTGAATGAAGCGAAGTGAATAAAAGTCTTCGTCGAATTGACCTTTTCCGCTGAAAGCGATGTAAAAGGACATTTTATTTTTTCAGGGTTCTCTGTCTGCGTCTCAATACTCGTCTGATGATCAAGCAAACAGTGTTGAGATCAGTAGTGATGATGACAGTTGCTGCAATGCATGGAGTGTCAACAAACCACTTGCTAATAATGATCTGTCTGGCACACCATATTCTGCAGCAACCAGTGGTGCCTCTAAAAGTCTTTCTAGCCTTGCAAAACCAAACATCCTCAATCGCCAAAGCGTGCCAAAAGACCTCAGTTATCGAGCGAGCAACGCCCTGGTTTCAAAAGCCTTCAGCTTACCATCCATTGGCGATTCGCCGACTCGACCGACGTTTGCAAGATCACAAAGTCTTGACGAAAGATCATTGCAAATGATCACCAGCGATAAAGCGGCCAAGCCAATATCAGCGCTTTTCCCACCAAAGTGGCCCCATCTCTGTCAAGAAAGTAAGCTGTAGAGAAGTAATGTAGCAAAAAAATACTTCAAGAAGCATTTAGAGAGAGAGGTTTTCTTTCGTAAGGTGTCATGGATATGCTTTTGTAAGGCGTGCTTCATTTGACTACACCTGTACTGATTCTTCACGTTCAGCTGCATTTTCGTAAATTCTGTATCGTCGTGAGTCCTTGGATATTTCGACATATTTTTCTGATTGGTTGCAGTTGCTGCTGGGCGTGGTAGTGGCAACTCCAAGGAATGTGTTTTAAAGAGTAAACGTAACACTTTTTCTTATGGCCCGGTAATATCAACGTTTAATAGGCTGGCTTACTCTTCTGTCAACTACATGCAGTGATGCTGTGATCCAGTGGACTCAAATGTTGTCTGCAGGCGTTTTTATCTGAAACGAAAATATAGTATTAAAGATAATGCTGTTGCTGTTATCAAATTTGTCCTGCAAACTTTCTCTTCCGGGATGCTTTCACGTCGTTTGAACAACTTTAACTCACGAGAATATATGACATTACTAACAGTTAGAAATGTACAACGCTCATAACTCATTTATTCTATTGGTTGCTAAGAGCTTGATGATCTAACCATCATCTTCTGTATGTGTATCTGTATACTATTATTGTAAGGAAAGATCAAATTTTAACAATAAAATTATATTAGTGTAACTGCTTTCGTACTAAGTACATATTCAATTAGTATAAGTTTAAAAGTGGTCTTTTAGTGCAGCAATAGATTAGCTTAAGCATTTGTGCACTCTAACAAACAGATCACGCCAAGTTACATTGCTAGCTGTTAGCTATCATAAGCAGCAACTTGTTTTAAAGTGTCTTGCTTAATCAAATTCAAGCTGATCAGAAGCTGGCACGTTGTCTTATTCTGCTATCGTTGCCTTACTGTTGGGTAACGCCACAATGTTTCTTATTTTCAGCCAAATCTCTCACTGAAGGCGAGCATGTGAAGAACCAGACAACAGAAAGCAGTAAAGGTAAAAAGTATTTATATTGTGTAGTCATTACATTCATTGATTGCCAAGCTGTGACCACTGATCGGTGATGTTCTTCAAGATGCATGAAAAGCGATAGGTACTTTGAAGCTTTTTGAAATTTGATATAACGATCAAAACGTCGAAGAATTCATTTCCAGGCCCTTCTAGGTGCTACTAGCCCCCCAAAATAAGTAACATTCGCAAAGTTTTAAAGTGTTGCTGTTTATACACCACCTTATTGTGTCTACTCCAACTAACTGACCGTATCACGTTGGTTTTACAAATTTATCTACATATGTGTGGTGCTTTTCGTTGTACAGAAGCAGCCAAAGTACTGTATGATCATGCATTAGGTTAATGGTATTGACTGCTATTGTACAGAACTACGGCCAGTTAACAGAAGATTTCTAGGTCTCGGACGTTTCAGTCTAAACGCCTTCGTAGATACTACGCCATATCACGTTACCTTGATTCTTGATTAAATTGTATTGCCAGACGTTTTGAAAGAGTTCATTTTGTTGCCGATCAGCCACCTAGTCCATTCATTTAATTTAGTGATTTAAACCACTTTAGTAGGCTCCCCGCTTCTGATGCCTGCACAAGCTAAAAAAAACTTAAAAAGTAGCACATTGATAAAAAGAAATACCGTGCTTTGCTAGCTTTCATCTAGTAAAGGCATTTGGAATTTGAATGACTTGCTATAATTCAAATTGATAGAAAAATTGCTAGTTATACTTTCAAGCTGTCATTTTCATACAAAGCTAACGCATACTTCATTTTGCTTTTTGGCTTCGTTTACTGAAAGATACAATGTAAGACATTGGGTGTACTATGCTCACATATCTACGTACCATTGTAACTGTTTGCTCAAGTATAAGACTTTGATCAGGCAGCTAAGCTGTGGATACTCTTTCTTACTAATCTTAACAAATCCTACGCTAAAACATTGTTATGGCGTAGTGCGTCTATGCATTGTCAAAATTAAAAACTGTGCTTGCTTGCTATACATTACAAAGAGACTGGAACTCCCTTTTTCTTCAGCTCTGAGTTTTTGCTGCAAACATGGTCGTGTGCTCTCCGCCCTTTGTTCTATTTGTGGATTAATTCCTGTTTTTACTGGGCTTTGCTTAACTTGCGATAGATTTTTATTGTCACGAAAACGCTAAAATATTTTGTGTTTGTGCTACCATTCGAGCTGTTGCTGGTCTTTTTCTTACGTTTTAAGCCAGATAATTTTTTCCCTATTTATCTCACTTATTCAGTTCAGTGTTCATCTATTCAAATAGCAATTTGATCAAACTGTATGATCTAAATCAATTTATAAGCAAAAAATGAACGAGATTCAATTCATTTAAGTAACCTGAGCCACCACAACTCATTTGCATCCAAATTAGTCTGCGCTTATCCGCTGTTGTTTTTTTTGTAAACGAGTGTTGAACTCTTATTTCCTAAAAACAATGATCGATTCTCCTATTTCTTAAACTTATTATATCGTTATTTACATACTAATTGTAGAACACTGATTTTTGATAAAAATAGAAAATTTATTGTTCTCTTACACTTTTCTTTGATACCACTTTCATGTTGACTAACTTGAAAAGGATTGCGCTTTCTAACATCAAGGTTGATTTTAGCTTGCACACATTGCACAAGTACTCTGAAACATTTTGTTAGTTGTTACCACCTGCAGTATACCTTGATCACAAATGTACTTTATTACTAAATATCACTAACAAAAAATGCTTCACTACGTTTGTGATGTGTTTGAAAATGGAAACAGGAATCAATTTTTGTCCAAACTAGTTTCCATTGTTTGAATTCATGACGTCGATTTTGTAAATGAGAAACCAACTTAGGCATGCTCCAGTACAGGGTTAGAGAGGCAACTTTGTGTAATCAGTATACACTTCTGTGAAACATCCACCTTAAAGCCTAAATCGTCTTGAAATTCATGCGAGGTCTATTTTGTATTTTTATTTGACAATGATTTGGGGTTACAAGTATCGAATCGCGCTGAAAAAAACTTTTGCTTTTATAACCAATAGTTAATTGTGATTACAGAAAGCGATTCATCCGATCACGTAATCATGTCTGAGGTTATCCGAAAGACGTTACTTCCGCAGCGACCAAAAAGAAGTGCTTCCGTTCCAAAACCTACTGATATTTCAAAGCCGCTTATGATTGGTAGAGAAAACGATGACGTGGTCAAGGTGGAGCCAGACGAGCATGACGAAGCAGGACGATTTCCTGTCGCTAAAAACGTGACTAAAAGTGGACTTAATATCGAATTAAAAGAAAAAGACCCATTTAGCACTTCAAATGTAGCTGAGCAGTCTGCAGAAGATGGAGCCATTCTAGATCTCTCAGTTCCGAAATTATTCCTTTCAAGATCAAATTCAATTCAGCAAGAAGACTTTCCTTCGCCCCAGCGAATCGATTCGATTAAAAGTTCGTCTCGTCATTCTTCTGAAGTTTCTTCGGTTTCTGACCCAGGTCTGGCTCTTGCCGCTGATGCGTTGTCTCTTCTAAAGCAATCAAATTCGAAGTCAACCGATGCAAATTGGTCAGCAGTCCCAGAGCTCACAACTAATGTACAACAGTCTTTTGTGACGCAGGAACCTTTTCTTGATGCATCGACTTGGTTAGTTAGTTACTGTATTACAATGTGGAGGAGGTTATTTTTCCCTCAAAGGCCGTAAAATTTGGTAAAAGAATTTTAAAGCATTTTCGACAGTTTCGCTCAAGAAATAAAATCGTCACTGCTTGCTCGAGTAAAACGATTATCATAATGTGTTAAGTCAAGGTTATGTAGTTGAGCTAAACTTCGATTTCTTGCTGCAAGCAGATATGCAAGATTGAAGCAGAACACGTATATATTTTGCAAAATTTTGTCTACTTTATCAGCATCCGCTTAGCAGACACTTGATTAAGGTAACTAACACACCACGATCACTTCTATCCACTTTTTGTCGCATGGCAGAGTGTACTGCGGAACGGAGATGAATTTGTTAGGACTTTTCCTATGCATAGGTGTAAAGGTATTTGAAAAACATACTTTTATGCCATTTTATACACCTGTTTTATGTAGGAATCACCAAGGTAATGTTCAAAACGCAGCAATAAGTGATGCGTCATTAAAACACGCCACGTATTCACGAAAGCCGAGGAGGACGACTGGTGGTCAAACATGCACGTGGCCGGGTTGCGGACGCTTGTTCCGTCATCGAAATATTTATGAAGAACATCAACGCTTGCATGAAATGGGGATACCAGGTAAGCTTAAAACAGTGTATTTTTTAAGTCAAGCTGGATAATTTTGTGGGCTACTTTTGTTCAATGTTCAAAAAGTTGAATATACTTTCGGAAAAATGTACTGTGGGAAGAAAGCGCGTGGTGAGTAGTACTAGAGTCGCGTGCTTCACTAGGTTAAGACCGTGAAACTCTACCCAGCATGTCGTTAAAAGCGACTTATGGGTATTGACTAAGGCAGTGTTCCTTGTTGGTGGCGGGGCTACCACACAATTAACATTTTTGGCTGGTTCGAAATAGACTGGCTTTGCCCCTAGTCTTATCTCAATAGGCTTGAGAGAATGAATTATAAACGTTTCATGTCATGCTTCTATCCCGAGGGAATGGGTAAACAGAACCACATCCTAATAGTTTTTAAGAGATATTTTGTTTCAATGCATAAAGATTTTTTGCCATGTACTGTGGGGTGTCTAACAACAGAAGCTATGTGTGGCTCTCATGCGCTTGTTGTAATTTGGATTACACACAGGTATTTACTCTTAGAAAAACCTTTCCATTTCATATCATTATGAGATACGCTCGCTGCGTCTACTACGTAGAGTCAAAATAAGTCCCAATAACGAGATGATGAGCGTTAGATTCTGACTAGCAGTCAGCTAGTTGAGATTACTTTCCTTTGTTTTTCGGCAATCTGAACAACCACTTATCTACTACAACTTGTTCATATCAAATAAGCGGTAAGTATTGACAAGAAGATGATGCAATTGGCTTAATCTGGTTTTAAAAATTGCTGCAAGCTGACGAGCTGCCAAGATTTTTTTAGTGGCTTCGGAGCGTACAGTTCAAAGTTTCACATCAGCAGGGATCATCTGGAACGAGTTTGAAGACCTGTTTACTAACCTAACTATGCGAAAGCATGCCCGACAGTCAAACACTCAGTAAACTACACTTACACCAGCAATACCTATTTTCATATAAAATAGTGTTTAAAAAAGGATTTAGTAGGTCTACAACGTCGGCTTTTGCATTACATTTTCATTGCAGTACTATGCCAAGTGTAATTCAAATTGAAAGTTTGGTATGAAGTGAAACTTGATTGGTTAGCATGAAAAGCAAGAGTGCTTTTAAATGAATAAAAATTAAGTTTTTAATCAAACTTTTGACAACACTATTACCATCATTATCAACATTTTAACACCAATACTGGTGTTCAAAGCCAAAAAAATTTGGCAAAGTAATGATTAACTATGCTTGAGAAGGAAAGTGGAGCGGAGAAATCTCCCAACACTCCTCTCTTTTGCTCCAGGTATCAACTTTCTGGTTGGCTTGATTGAGGACAATTTTCCGCCCTTGTTTAGTGCTAGGTAGACAAATACGGGCCTTCGCTCGACTTGAAAAAATTATCAAAAGAAAGATGAATTCAAGCTGGTCACTTTACATGCAACTTCACCTTTAATTATTGTGTTGGTTTTTACAGTACTGTTTGAACATTATAATAGCTTTAACACCGCAAATCAAGTGACCCAACAATGTGGGGGTAAAGAGCTGACTCTTTCCTCTTCCAGCCAGCAACATTGACAAACATCTAAAAGACTTACCTCAACAAGTTTTCCCAGAAAACTTCTTTAAAACTTCAAATGAGCATGTCTTTAGCTTAGATCAGTGTTTGCTTAATTATGACTGCTGACTTGCTTAGTAAACATTCCGCATTCTTCGCCATCAATCACGCAATTTTTCGACTAAAAAACAAGGTATCAAGTTTCTGATGTGTATGCTACATAGCATTACATTTGCAATTTTGTAGGATTTTTGTTATGCAGTATATACGGCATACATAGTGTAAACACAAGTTCAGACACAATTGCAATTAAAGTTGTATTTTTTTCACTATACAGTTATTCCTTTTGAAACGTTCGTCATCTGTTAAATACTTTACTTTTAGTTTAAGCAATTGATAATAAAATGGGGCCGACGCGATGGTGTAGTGGTTAGAGCGTCCGCTTTGCAGTCGATAGACCTGGGGTTTATTCTCCTTGTCGAGTCACACCAAAAGACTTTAAAAAATAGTATTCACAGCTTCCCTGCTTGGCGCTCGGCATTTAGGGGAGGTTGTGGAGAACAAGCCGGTAAGTTCGCTTGTTGTGTCCTTGGGCAAGGCACTTAACGGGACGCTTCCACCTTTATGTGGGAGACAGGTGGCCCAGATTTCCCTCGGAAGAGATGGTTGGTGGCAGGAAGGGCATTTGACCGTAAAACAAATGCCATGTTATAAAAATGCTGATATCTGCTGTGGCGACCCCTGATCGGGAATACGCCGAAAGACAAAGAAGAAGAAAGAAGAATTGGTAATAAAATGGAAACTATCATGAGATATTTACCTAGCGTGTACATTTTTTGGGTTTTGTTGCTATATAAAATACTTGTCACTAAAAAAACATGACTAGCAATGTTTATTTGAAGTTGTAAAGTAACATGCATCGGTTATGTGCAACTGGTGGGCGACACAGTAATCTTTTTACAAAATCTTTGCATAAAGGAGTCACACCTGCATGCAAACTTGTACTGGTTTGACCACGCCAACTGGGTGGATGCTCAAGGAAAAGCTCGAACGCATAAGATTATAAAACTGGAAAATATCTAACGTCACCGTTAATTAAATGGAAAATGGGCCGGCGCGATATTGTAGATCTAAGGGCTGGTTTCCATTAGCCGTAACCTGCCGGCGTAGCGTAAATATTTTTTGTTTGTCTAATTGAAGTTATTTTACGAGCACAAACGCTCTGCGCATAAAATTGATTAGAAAAACAAAGAATTTTTATGCTATTCACGCATAATGGAAACCGGCCTTTAGAGTGAACATGCTACACAGTCTGTATACCTGGGATTAATTCCCGGGTCTAGTCCTATTAAAAGACGTAAAATGGTATCTACAGATCTGCTGGGCGCTCAGCACTAAGCGTAATGTGGTTGGGCCAATACTGGATGATCAAAAAAAGTACTGTGGCACTCATTAGTCTGAGAACCTAACCATTGCTCACGTCTCAACAACGGCATTACAACTTAGGCTGGTAGACTGCGTAGAAAACCCTGCATAGAAGTGTTGCTGCTCCCGAGAACTTTTTGATAGGGTGAATGGGTTTGCTGGCTACCTACCGTTTAAAAATTACGGAGTATTCTGTTTTGTTTATCTGCTCAAACCGATCGAATTGATTACAATCAAATAATCGGCTCGTTAACAGTGACGCTACCAACAGGACAACAAGAATAATGGGAAGAAAGCATATAAGCATTCTTGTTAACCAGCTGCATTTCGTCTGCTCTAGCTTGTCTGCTAGTTAGCAAATCTACTTCACGGGACCTTTTCCACTCACCTGTTTGCGCACAAGCATCAAATAGAGTCAGAGTAAAATATGCTATCAAAATAAAAAACTCAAAATCAATGTTTTTGAAAAAGGATCTGGCATCTGAAATGTTAAGTTTATGGAATTGATTTAAAAATTTCTTCAAAAAAATTAATTTAATTAATTGATATTAAGGCAAATTCAAAAAATTATTTTCTATCATTTTCTAAATTTTCAACTTTGTGCCTCCTTATATAGTGTGAAAAAAAATCTGTTTGCACCAATTTGTGCGGCAATGCAATGGAGTACAACGATCTTACTGTTGTGACAAAACGCAATAAAGTGTGACCTTTTAGCGATCAGTAATTTGAAGTGTGCGTTGCTTCTCAAGTCATGATTCAGCAAAACAGACTACGTTTTGCTCTCTGCAATCCTAAATTTTATTTAGGAAACATCTTAATCATCAAACCTAATTGGTTTAATATAATTTTTTTTCAACATGTTGATTTAAAATATTGTATTTTAATTCTGTGTCTCTTCGCGGTTGAGCAAGCTCTCCTTTCTTTTTGTTTATTATAAGCTAACTTACGATAAAGTTTAACCAATGAAAATTTTGACTTGAAACTGCATGCTTTACGTTCGAAATGTAATTAACGGTACAATTAAATAATGCATTGGCATATGTGTCGCTATAAATAAAAACAGTTCGAAACTGAAAAAAACAATTGCTGCCATCCTAGTTCAGAAGATTTTGTCATAATTAGAGATACATCAAAAATATGCGACCAAAGTATAGTTTGTAATGGTATTTATGCTTTCAAACTGCTTTGAATTGCTTATAAATAGGTTTTATGTCACGTGCCTTACATGGCGATTTAAAAATTGAAGCTGACAATAAAAGATTAAAATCGCATAATTTAAGTTTTTTCTGATAAATACCCCATACCAGCACACGAAAGATTCTTACCCAATTTTGAAACGAAGGTAGTAAACTCTTCACATTTGTCTGTGGTGATTGGAAGTGATTACAAAATCTTTTTGATGTTGCATCTGCGTGAAAAAAAGCTGTTACCGTACGCCAATACCTTTACTTGTGTTGCCATGACACTGTGATGTGATGTGAGCTATTGGAGCAGATAGGTCGAGGTTAAATATGCTGTAAACGTCATTAATATTCGTCGAAAAATACATCTACTACTTCACAATTCTCTAGCTGATCAAAGTCTGATGTAAAAGCATGTGATTACTTGAATAGCATACACTGTATCAACTATGTCTTACCCCTGCATGCTGGATTTTAGGACAATCTAGAATACAGCTGCGCTTCCCTTTGCTTTATTCACCTGGAAACGTAATAAAACTGATACAATTTATCATAATGCGGTGCAGCTGACAGTACATAGCAGTATACCCCAAGAAAAGTCAACATTGGAGCAAGTAGTCGAAATATGTAGAGAGAATTTCACAGCATGTAGAAGAAATATCGGAGTAACAAAATATGTACATGTAGAAAAATTTCGTACAAGTCTTCGGAAAATTATAAATATGAGATTTGTATCTTCTGGAGTTTTTATTTTTATTTGTTATTTTTAAAAGTACATTCTAAAATCAATTTCTTAACTAGGATTTCTGGTGTTTTTATGCTCAGTAATTGCCTATCATATTAACTGTTTGGCTAATCAAACGTAGAAAGAAGTTCCTCTCATTCTGAAATTTAGCGTATTTAATAAGCGATGTGCTAGCTACCAGTTATCAACAGTTTGTTACCAACTTGGGTAGGAATGTATTAGATGCGATAATACATCGATAACTGTACGCCATTTTGTTTTTGAGCTTGTATGCAGTTTGCACTGTGCTACCGATCATACTGGACTTTTATCTGTTGTCATTGAAAGCATTACATTTTGCAAGTAAATCATTTTAATAACTTCAAATCAAACAATACGTATTGTTAAGTAGATTTGCATTCAGTCTTTTAGTAAAAAAGATGCGACTTTTTTACGGTAATACGGAAAATAATTTCAATAACCCCTTTTTGGTTTACAGGCGAATCACCCTTAAAAGAACAATCTTGCTTTTTTAATATTTTTATATAAGCTGTTAAGAAATTTCGTCTTTAAAATATAGCACAGAAATAATTTCTATAAGAGATTTTATTGGCTACTTTCATGAGATGGTTTCTTTTGTAAAAAGAAGAATTAACAAAATCATAAGTAACTGCAGTTGCGCATTTCACCAACAGAGTTTTAAAATTATGATTTTGCTTTGTGGTAAAAAGCTGTAACAAGTTTGTAATCCTTGGTTATATAGTGTCGATAGTAGTCCTTGGCTTTAAGTATAAACAGGGTATTGTAAAATTTATGTGTATTTAGATACTATGTTCTAGTTACTTGATTAGTCAGTATGAACATCAAGCTGTAAAAGGGATCTCAACTCTAATGATGGTTCCATGTTCTGTCTGCCTTTCTATTATTTACTTCGAAATCAATGCATTTTCTGTGAATTTTCTTTTTTGTATTGCCTTATAAAAACAAGTGTTTGAACTGATGTGGAAAACACATTTCCAAGCTTAGTTAAGACAGATTGGGCCTTCTCGAGGTGTAAATCACTTTACACTGCTTTAAATCACTTTCAATCCCTGAGAGCAAATCGAGCGTCTCGAGTCGATCATTGAAAAATTTATAATATGCATGTTTCAAACATTACCGTAATTATTGCTTGATTTAAACTGGTGGTTAAATTTGACCAAATTCACAACTCCTTGAAACATTATATCTTACCAAACTAGTTTCATGCTTGATCAAAAAGCCCTTTCGCGTCTCAAACAAATAAACCTTTGCCCTACCAGCATAGCTACATGGCTTGTCTAGAAACATCATCACAACTTTATGGGTACGAAGAAAATTGTTTCAAATAACCATAAAGTTGGTGAATATTATAAAGATTGTAATAAAGTTTAAATTGCAATCTTTTTATGTGGCATTTTAGGACAACAAATTAAAAAAATTACTAAAACCATTTTTGTATCTAGTAAAATTAAAAGGTTGCAACATCCATTTTTTATTGCATATTTATTCTCCAAACTAAGCATGGGGACAATTTTCAGACCTTTTTCGTAGTTTTGAAGTTGCTACATTCCTCTTGAATGTGAATAAAGAGTAGCGACTACACAGCTCCATAAGATTGGCATAATTTACAATATAGAAGAATTGAGGCCAATTAATGCGCTTAAAAATTAATTTAATGTTACAGGCCTCTTCATAGCTCTCGGGCTCCTGAGCAATTTACTGCTGCTTCTTATAGGCTCTGAAAATGAGCGAGGTGAATAAACGTCTACCCCATATAAGTAATATTTGTCCCAATCACGGCTGTGTTTTAAGCTTGACATTCTTGGTTCATTTTAGCCAACCATAAAATTACATTACCAGTTATAAATCGCTTGCACAATATGTTACCAGCCTAATTAAATTTTTGTGAGGTACACAAAATTGATGACACTTTAGTAATATTTCATTTTTTAAATCTCTGGATTAGAATCAAGTATTGCTGGTAGCTTTGTGGTTCGAGTACAAAGACGTTTTAGTTTTGATTTCTAATTATTGGTACTCCCGGCTGGCATCAAATAATTTGCTGTTATACTTGTATGCTTCTGACAAAAGTTTGATTTAACAACTATTAGTTTACTGGATTTTTTCCTAGGTTATATTTGTTGTCAAAGCTGATTCCTGCTGTCTAAGAATTTTGAGAAAAGAGTGTTTTATGTGCTTTGTATGTAAATTAGTTCCACGTCCTTCTTTTGATGCTAGCTATGTAATTTTTAACATACGATAAAGAACAAATTATATTTTTATTTGGTGTAGCAGCAGGTAAATTAAGGAGTTAAATACAGAAACGTTATGTTTACGTATAATTCCAATAAATTTGTGAGAGATAAGTTAAATTATCATTGGGATTTTATATATACAACTAGCTGTATAAAATGACCAAGAAACAAAGCGATTAGATTGTTTTAACTACCGGTGCAGTAAATTGTTTGGAATTATATTTTTTAGTTCTTCAAAATAATCACAAGTAAATTTATCAAGTGTTAGTATTCTTTTGTGAGATAAAAAGGTAAACACTTTTTTATTTTTATTCCTGCGAACAGATCTTGTTTGAAATGATTTTTTTGATGTGCCATGTTTGCAGAAATAAATGGCTTGATCTATCATTTACGCCATCTTCGTGGTAAGTTCAACTGATATAAAAAAGAAATCCTGCAATGACCTCAATCAGTTAAATCTGCTCAACGCTAACGATTAAACTACTTCGTGATAAAATGTAAAAACACCGTTAAGTTGTTTTTAATGCATAAGATTTTGCAAAACGTAGTTTTTAAATGGATCAAATTGTTTTGTTTTTCTATGTTTGCAAGCAAAATAATTTTTACCAGCAAAAATTTACCCGACACCTTAAACATCTAAACTGCTGAATAGACAAAATGGAATTTGATTGTTTGGCTTTCATTTTTTGTTTGTAAATCCTTTGTGTATTACATTCTAGAAAAACCTTGCACGCCAGCAATCTTTCCGCTCAGCACACAAAAACTTTGTTTAGTTCAAACCATTTCAATATTTTTTTAAATAATTATGATCCGGAAGATGTTGGACCCACATTGCTTATATTTGAGCAAAGCCAAAACGACTGATTTTACTCCATTGACAGCCATTAATCGCTGCTCATATAAAATCGTGATTGGAAGTCGCTGGGGAGCCCCAAATCAAATGGCAACATGGATAGATAAAAACGCCTTAAATTTTGTAAATCACATTTTCAGTTATCAGCAGCGCCACTTCAGTATGAAAAAATGAAAATGTGAATTTGAGAGCGAAAATGCAACTTTTGTGATTGGTACGACGAAAGCATAAAATGTGAAATGAAAGAGCTATTAATGTTATTCCTCTTTTCTACATCTATTCGTTTTCATGATTTTGGTAGGCCGCTTTGCATAATATTGCGCTTAGCATTACAGAAAGATGCCTATTGGCTTGTAAGTGAGCTTCAATGTTGTAGCCTACCAGCTAATTTCTTTTAAGTCTAGTGGCTAGTAAGATGTTTATTGGTTAGTTAGTGAGCTTCAAATGTTACAGCCTATCAGCTAATTTGGCATTTCTTAAGGGTAGAAATGTCAAATTTTAACTAAGAAATTGCGGCTAAAAATGTTTATTCATTAGAAACACTACCAATAATAGGTTTGCACATTTTCAAACGCTTACTACTAAATGCTGTCAGTGCATGCACTTGCCCTTGATTGTTATTGATCAAATAACGGGTGTGTTTAGATGTTGCTGTTTTGTAAAGGGTGGGTAGGAAGCTATTGAATGTTGGTTCCAATCGAAATGCGCTTTGGTTTTTAAATGAATGATAGCATTGGTAAATGATCCTATTGCAATGCATTCGAAATGTTACTGCTTAAACAAGCAAATCTAAGATACTTGTCTTACATGTTGTACACTATATTTTTTAATTTGGCAGTTTCTGACTGTCATTCAAATCCTACCAAGTTTTGTTTTCAATGCGGTTGATGTTTGCCGCACGGTGGAGCTATGAATCAGCAGCTAAAAGTCAAATGTTATCAGTGCTTGCTGGAATCTTGTGGAGCATTACAGGCTTAGCTGGTGTTGTGGTAATAATTTATTTTAATGTTCATTTTGATGAGTCAGCACAGCAGTAGTTTAATTTTTTAACTTTACTTCGGTTTTATCCTTTTTGCTTTTTCTGAAGTGTAAGTTTCCAGGCAGGGGTGGACGCAGAAATTTGTTGCAGGGTGGCGCAAAAATGGCTGCAAAATTCATGGGACCGTCGTGGTAAAGACCTTTAAGATTGGAGATCAAAATTCTCAGTGCTATATCAGGGAAATTGTTGGTTACCATTACAAGCATAATGGCCGAAGATAACATTTATCGTTTTTCTGAGGGGGATGGGGGGTGCGTAGAAGCCTTTTCCTTACGCCACTTTTGGCGGGTAGATTTATCTCAAAAAGGTATTTCTAAGTCGGCTTGGGAAAATGAAGTTGTGATTCAGTAAGGATGGTTAATCCTGGGCGAATATTTTAATTCTGGGACGAATTAGAGTCATTTGATTTGTAAACATAATTTGTAAATTCAGCGCCAACAATAAAGTATTGTTTCATCAATAGTACTTTCTTTGTCAACAATAATTACTATAGGTGTATCGTCATGCTTATGGCTCCAGTCCACTCCGAAATGCTTTAAAATGTTGACCATGTTGTGATAGTTTTAGAGTGTCTTTGCTAGTTCACCCTTTGATAAAAAAACAAAATGGAGAATAGGATTGACGTCATTTGATTTTCACCAACAAGGTTGAATTCTGAAAGCAACTTTTTGTTTGCTTATAGATGTACATTTGATATAGCTGATCCTTAGGCTAAATTGACTCAAAAGAAAAGAATGGTCGCTGGCTGACTAGTCAAAAATATGTTTCTAATTCTTACCTATCGTTTTTTCGTCTGCTGAAATACTTCTTAAGGTTGCTGCACACAGTTTAGGTTTTTGCCCAGCTGTGTACTTTGTTTTTCATGCATTTTTGTACGAACTGTTCATATGCTTAGATAATTATGTGATGCTTTACAGTATTTGTAGTGGTCTGAGCATCTGATTTTGTTCGCAAACTACGTACCAAAACGTACAAAACTTTTGTAGTACATGCTGTGTTGACAAAACCGAATGTTCACACAACAAGGTATACCGTGTGACACCATGTAAGTATCCGAGCGGATAAAAATTTCGGCACAAAAAAACTTTAGAGCAAAAAGCGTACACACCCTGAGAAAAAACATAGATTGTGTACATTCTCCTGCACTAATATAATCGCTCGTATTTAGCAACTGAGATAAAGGTTAGTAGTTTAAGCCATGAGAGTTCCTTAGTACTTTAGAACCTATTTGTATAATTTGAAATATAGTTAAACAAGCTTTTCAAATACGAATAAAAAATATAAACCAATTAGGTGCCAACCCCACAACTTTAAGACATTGGTACTACTACAAAGTTTTTTCGCCGACAACAGTTCCTTTTCAAATGTCTTGTTTTCCTTGTTGCTTTTCCGTTAGAAACTGCTTAGTCACGACACCAAAACGAGGGTTTTTTCCAATATTTAGGAACAAATTCATGTGTGATCACGGCCGTTCTGCCACCAATTATCTGGGGGTCGTTAATAGTTTTAATAACTTGATTTCTAAAAAAGGTTTTGATTTTTGCTTGTAGCCAAAAACAGCGAAAAAATGCCTTGAACGATTTAATCTTTGAAGGAACAAGTCTTCGCTTCTGTGTAGAGACGAAATTAACTGACTTGGGTCGCGAATACTTGCAGATTTAAGACTTTTGTTGGAATTATGTTGCCTGTAATAAAGTGCGGAAACCACAGCAATCAGGCATGTGAATTTAGTTTAATTGCCATGGCATAACATTTATATAATTTAGCCAGGAATACCGATGTGTGTTGGGCGCTGTTTTTAGGCTGACTGTGAGTAGAATATTTTAAATGTTATCTATTCTTTTATATTACATACCTTTTTGCCATTTGCTGGTTTTTGGTCCTCGCCTCATTCAATATGCTTGTCAGTAATGCAATTGCATGATTTTCAGTTTAAAATGTTGCTTCTCAGGAGGTTGTGAGATAAAATCAGAAACCTGCGAATAAAAAGTCATGAACATTTGAGTTTCTACAATTTACAGTAAATTATTTTATTGTTGGCTTCAAGTAAAAATGATATCACACTGGCACCTATTTTTCGGATTTTTGAAAAATTTGAGTTTTTAAATACTAATTATTACTGCACAATGTTCAATACAAAGCACGTATTCATACTCCAAAACCTATTCGTCTCTTTTGGGAGAGTGAAAGGAGTCGGCTGCGAAGTTCTTCGTATTTTTTAATGTTACTTAGTTTGATACATAGAAGCTTGATAAAGTTGATTTATTGCAGCTGTTATTAAATCTTCTGAAATTTAGTGACCTCGAAGGGCTATGATTGAAGTTAGACTTGCTGGTAAGCATTGTTCCTTATGTCATGTTAGCCTTTGCATCTTCTGTTGTTATCAGTGATGTTACGAATACAGCACATTTAGTGCTGCCAGAGTAAATTGACACAGGGACTTTAATTCTGGCAAGGGCTCAATTGCAGTTGAGATCATAAATTGATTGATGATTTTTTTTCGCAGTCACCTATGCAACCTATTTTTAATATGCCTATTTAAGGACTATTCCAGGTTTTTTTGGGCTTGATGTATATCACTTGTTTTTAAACATGGGGTTAGAAATCAACTTTTAAACACAATGAAATTATTCTGAAAAAGAATTTAATAATTTTTGCGTTACATTGACATTGCGATATCAGATAAAATTAAGAATTGTGACAAATGTATCTTTTCTTGAGTTTTTTTCCTAAAGTGAAGAGACACCTTAGTACAGTATTTGTAGTTTAGATCTGAGATCCATTGTACTTTAAATATATGTATAAATTGAACCTTGGTTTTCTGTCGACTGCTGCATTTTGAGTATACTGGGGAATTATTATGCTTTAAGGCGTGACTGAATAAATGTTTACAAAGCTTTGTACTTTCTGCCGAGGCCACAGTTTTAATCTAGCCTGAAAATTTTTAGTTAATGTTCAATAGCCTGCTTTTGTTTTAAAATCTCCTTACTGGATGTTTTAACGATATGTTGTATCTTGATTGTTGAGGTTATAAAACACAATTTTTAGTTTTTTTTTCGTCAAAAATTCAAGAAACTTTTACATGTATTCAATAAGCAATCTCTTGGCTTCACGGCACTCATGTAGACGGTATTTCATTTCTTGTTGAACGTGAGCATTGAGCAAACATGCTTGCCACGATCGACTATAGTTGTTAAGGTATCCGTTTTCTGAATCTTCAGATTGTCCACTGGTAGATGAAGCCGAGGTATTTGCACCAAGCCTTTTGCATACTTCCATCGGAAAAAAAGCAATGGTGTAAGGTTTAATTGTTTCTATTGATGTTAAAAAGCGTTCAGTTATTTTTCGGGATTATAAGCACCCTTTCATCTCTAATCTTACTTGCCGATTCCGTATGGCACTTCTATCCGGTGGCGAAAATGTGATCTGAAAACTGCTTTGAGCTCGTGGCCGTGACTCATTCTGGCCAATCTTGGTGAGACAAAAACTACTTTTTTTTTCATTGACTGGCATTATCAGTAAATAGCAATAAAAACAGTAAATTACAAACTATGGTTGGCACGAAACTTGGAAACATCTAGATAAGGGTATCTGGACCACTGCATTTAGAAAACTTAAAGATTGTACTTTCCAAACGATACCGATTTTTTCTTGCTGCTACGCTTCGTAGTTTTCGAGATAAAATTGTTTTGTTAAGTGACATAGACTCATAAAATATCGTTTGCGTACTTCTAGCATAACGGAGTTAGCAAGCACGTAAAATTGGTATTTGCTTATATCCCTTTGAGCGACTCAAACAGAAAAAAAACCGCTAGGTCGGCCAAGAACTGGGCGATTCAGCTGATCAAGGTGAATTGGTCATGGTTTCGCTGTACACAAATCGAGTCGAAGGACGAAACGCGTCCAGGGATGGTCTCGTCTAAATTGGTTAGGTGGTATACTCATTATTGTTTCCTGGCATATTCATTTTAAATTAATTGTTAATGCCCCTTACGCCCGTATGCTGCTTTGCCAATTAGTTGCAAGGTTTAAAAAAACAAATCGAGTCATTAGATGCAGCAAAAGACGTTAGATAACCCGTGCTTCACCGGATTGAAATGTTAAATCCGGTCATCCGGCTAATAGTAAGTGGCGACTCTTGAGCACCGATGAACCACAGTTTGTCTTATTAGTGAGGAGGCTATGATTGGTGTCGCCAAAAGCAAATTTTGGGTTGGAGGGACTATTTTTTGGTTTTTGTATTCCACAACTGTGTTAGATAACCTTTCTGTAGATATCAGCGCTTTTTAGCCTACATACTAGAAAATACCTTAATTGTCTAATCGGGTTTGAAATTTAAGGGAAGCATTACTCTGTGGCCTTCTCATTTAGCTATGGTCATGGAGGCTACTATCGTGCAGTTTGTGTTAACAATATGGTAGAAATAAACTTTTGCTTTTTATTAGAGTAATTTTGATTTAGTTTCCGCTGAAAACCACGAGTACCGTTTCATACTGTGCCACCATCTTAGGAAGACGAGGGTGAACACAGAAACGTTGGAAGATAGCAAACTCCTTTGGATATTTCTGCGACCTCCTGAACCTCTGTGCTTCGGAGGGTTTGAACAGTGAAGTTGCTCACCTAGGATGTCGTACTTTTTGATACTTACCAATGACTGTCTGCTTTGCTTGTTGTGGGGTCACTGATCGGCAATTTGGATTTTTGACTGGTTCAAAGTAGACTGCTGTTTTTTCTTCTTGCCTGATCTTAATAAGGTTTGCGATGTGGACCGTGTATAAGCGTTTCATGTTTTGACTCCATGCGAGAGGAGGGTAAACACAACGCAATAACACCAAAGATGAAAATGCAGGCAATAACTTAGCCGAGAACAATTGAAAGGGGGGAGATTGTATTTGCAATTTTTGGCAAACTTTCACTAATTTCACAAATCATTTTTGATAATTTTTTGACCTTAAAAAAAGGTCACTGTCCACTGTTTTGCTAATTTTTCTGAAATGGGCCCATCACTTTTATGGTTTTTAAGCTTGTCGGTGAAAGTAGTTGCAGGAAATATACGCTTTCATTGATTTTGTATGAATATAAAGATGTCAAAATCAAAGCTCATGTTTTAGTTAAATTTCTTGTATATCCTTAGTAAAAATTTGCTTTTAAATGAGACATTTTTAAAGGCTGAGTTGGAAATCCATTCCTAGCCTTGTTTTTAACAGGTGGAATAAACAAGATATTGAGATAGATGCAAGTAATATTTTTCTTAATACACGCTTCTCAATAATTACTTTACTTTTTAAGTAAACTTGTTGCATATGCGCAAAATGGCACAGTGAAAATTGTCCCGTGGAGAATTGTGAATGAATGAACAAATTGTGCTTCCCATTCAACGTCGATTTGCGTCAGTAAACTTATGAACGTTTTTATTTACACATTGACGCAGCAATGCGGAAAAGGAGGCGAGGGAGAGAGTGGTCAGCTTTGCTGGATGGTAACTCTGTGCAGAAAAATATTTGTTGTAGTTACATACGAATAGCGTAAGGTCATGTTGGTGCTCTCAAACTTTAAATCAGTTATTTTTGCTTACACAAGTTGCACTTCTCAAATTTGTTTAGTGAAAATTTTATTTTGCTTAAGTTATTATTCCAAGGTTACAATGTCATAACGGAAGTTACATTCGATATCAGCTTTGCTATGTGTGAAATTGAGAGAAGATAGATTAATTATATGTAAGCTAAAAACCTTGTGATTGCAAAATTACATAAAATCTGTAAGCTTAAGGTTGGTTTAGACGCTGGAAAACAATGTGGTTCTCGTTTCAAAGAAAAAAATCTTATTTTCAACAACGGTTTTTAAAGCAATGACGTTAGTGCTTTGATAAAAACGCAACGCAGTCAGTTTTCACGATTGCTAGCATAATTTGAATAGGTAAACGTGTGCACAAGCAAAAAACCTTAATCCCTGCTAAGCAAAGTAGCAAACGGAAAGTGTTTGATAGCCATCGATTGTTTCATTTTTGCGCCTAATGATTTACCATCGAATGCGCTGTCCTTCAGTTACACAAACTGCTATTTTGCAAGACGACATTTGCCTTACCCCTGGCCTTACTAGCCGCATATTTTCAGCAAGTTTGCTAATGCTCTCGATCGAAAAGTGGAATTTCCCGTTTGAAATTATTTTAAGCTAACATTTTATGCGTTATTATCTGCAAGATAGAAATGCCAAACTGAGCCAGTCTTGAGCTGAGCTACATTCCAGTAAGCGAATACAACGAAATCTTACTCGGTGAAATTGCTCTGAAAGTTGACAGACTTTTGACCAAGAAAAAGCTGTTTCTCTTTTCCCAAAAATTGGTAAAATCTTTTTTGGCCTTTTCTAGCATTTTTCCTGAGTAAGAAAAACCTTTCTTCCAACAATGGTCTTTTCCTAAACGAGAATCGTAAAATTCGACCGAGCCTTTGGCTTGTATTAACACAAATAGCTTCCTTCACACTAAATTAATGATGGTAGCTGATATTCAATCATAATGTGACGCTTCAAATTGACTTTCCTCTTTGTCATTATCAAATACATTTCTCTAATTTAGTGCTTTTTGTGCAGCCCACCGGTATACATTTGAATTTGATTTATTGTATCAAGCAATCTGCGTAAAAGAGTGCAAATGTAAATCGATGTTTAATACGATTTCAGGTTGTAAGCTAGCCTAACTTTTACGCTACATTTCGAAACGCGTTTGGACAATGCACGAAAAATATTTTAAATACAACATTTGATTAGTGCAGACTCGTATTAGCTTGTAACTTTATGAATGTCGAGCTACAATAAGAGCGAATTTTTCGTCATCGGGCAGTTTTTAAAAAGGCCTTCCGTTGTTTTAATAAACTTTTTTTAGCAAAAGTACAACATGTATTTTAACCAAAAAATATTTTAATGCTGACTGGAGTGTTCTGTGGTATCAACAGTTGGTTAGCTTTACTTTAAATGATTATTTTGTCATTTGAACTCTATACTACTGTACATTTGAGCTTTTGTGTCTACAACTGACCCTGCTGTGTAGGTCGACCGAACTGCTTGCATAACAATTGTGGGCTGTTGTTATTTACATACAAGTTTGAGCCAAAGCAATGCCACAGTAGCTAAACAAAGAGTGCAATCTTTGAACCGGTTCACCTCCAAACAAATTTATGTGGTCCTACTAAAAAATTTGGGTTGACTTTTTGTATATTTTTCCGACATTTGAGATTAATACTAGGTTTTGTATTTTCTTTTTCGCCAACGTATTAGGATTGGTATTGAATGACGTTACTTTTTTCAGTTATGAGCTGGGGGTTTAGATGTTTTTGAAAATCTTGTAACGTCACCAGTTTGCGCATTTGGCCAGGGAACCCCCGAGTTTACTTTTGCCGTTACTCTCATCGCCCTTACCCAAATTTTGTGTTGTTTTCGAAGATATCACCAGTTAGTTACCTATTATTAGCGTAATTTACGCAATTTGATATGTAGAGGTCAAAATACTTTTAATGTGTCACTGTTTTTGCTAAACCTTTGCTTTTATGACATTGCTCAATCAGTTGAACCAAGTAGCAATTTCTGTTTACACCAAAGGGATAGGAAGCTATGAGGAACCTGTGGATCCAAACGCTTTTTAAGGTAATAAGTAGATCACAAGAGTTGATCTTATTCCTGTAAGCAGGCACCCTTCCGTGCCACCGCTTCACTACTGTTTTTTTTTGAAGTCACACGCATGTTCAAACAAACTCATCTAAGGTATTTTTCTACAGAATGGCTACACTCTTTAAATTACCAAAAACTACAGCTCAACTGTACATTTTATGAACTGCCACTTCTAAAAAAGGTTGAAACCTCAATGTTGCGTGGTTTCTTAAAATTTGACTAAACATAACCAACCTTTAAAATATAATTACTTTGCTACTTTCATCTTTGAATACATTCATACATGTTGGTAAACTTGTTAAGCACATTATGGACTATTGTTTATATTAAAACATATAATTGATAACACTAACGTGACAACCATTAATGTTTGGCAATAATGTCTGCAAGATGACAGAGATAGTCAACTATTTGTTCTTGATGAAACTTGACAGAGATGTTTAGCTATTTGCTCACGACGTAGCTCTTTCCTAATGTGGCATTTTTTATAAGTACAGTGCCTCAGGATAGCTTTATCAATGCTAGTACAGCTAAAAATATTTTACATCACTGATCCCTTTGAAAAATACAGCAATAAGGAAATTTTTATGGTTAAGGCGTCTTGTGCCAAAGGATTTTATCATCCGTTTCGACCATAATGAAGATGCTGTTCATATTTGTAGAGACAAAACTGATTGAATTTTTGTTTTAAAATGCAGTTGTGCTTATGTTTTGCTTTTAAGTTCAGCATTTTGATAACAATTTATAATTTCACCTTTATTATGTTTTTTGGAAGCTGCTTGTTTTACTGCATGTAAATATATGGGAATTTGGTCTTAAACCCCAACGAATTACAAGTTTAAATTCAGAATTTTCAAACTATGGCTATGCAACATTGACAATACAATGAAAAAGATCGCTTCTTCCGATAGTTTTAATTAGGTTTTCATACTAGACTTTTTTCGAGCGTAGAACAAAATTAACTATGCCTTTTACCTTTATACGACCATGAACTAAAATAGTTTTGTAAAAATTGAACAGGAGAATACATAATATAGACTAACATATAACTACAAATTGATTACAGAAAAACTAACAATGAGCAAAAAATAGTCTAACGGATTTAACATAATTTCTTTCAGGGGCTGACAGCGTAGTAGGTAGTAAAACAAATTGGGTAATTAAAGTATATCCAGAAATGCTACACCGTACCCTTATTTGCTAATGAGCAAAGATTAATTAGAAACTTTACGGTAAAGTGTGCTGAAACTACCTCCACATGGTTTTACCTAGTAAAACCCGAATATATTTGATTGATTAAAAATCGATTTCAAATCATGTTACGGTAGATAACGCTAAAAACATTACTTGGTAACTACGTTTTGTAAATTAAAGCTCAATTAATTCTTAAAGCATTACCTTACAACAAGAATAAGAAATGTACACAAAAAGAAAATTGACCCCAAACTGAGGTAGAACTATTGTGCTGGTTTTTGCACCCTATTGGGTGCCAACCCAATTATTGAAGTAACTTTTGTTTATCAAAATAAAATGTTTAGTTTTTATTGCCAACATTGTATAAATATGAGCTGACTTATACTTAAATCATGCTCACTAAGTATATGTAACAAAACATCATGGTTTCAGTACTACAGGTAACTTATAAACTTTTAGGAGTAAGTGCTCTAATTTTGCATTTGCGTTGTTGCGTGTATTTCTGTAGTGTCCCATCTATTCTGTTTGACGGCATATAAATCGAACTCTTATATAAGACGCACCCTCATTTCAGCTGGTCAGACTTAGGAAAAGTTTTAGGGTATGTAGGCAAATATGTTTGAAAGCAATCTAGCAGCTTGTTACAGTAGCAAAAAACATTTCTTTGTAAAAGAAAGTTGGCAGTAAAGATAAACAGTAAGAATAAGCAAGTTATCTCAATACTATTATAGTTACGGTTGGGAAGAAGTATTAGCTAGGTTAGTGATCGTCAAGAAGATTAGTACAAGGAAAGTCTCAACTTTGCATATAGCCTAGGAGATTTCTTGAGCAAAATTTTGGGAAAAAATGTGTCTTATATGCCGTCACATATGTTTGTCTAAAATGCAGTTGGATTTACCCATAGCGTGATACGAAATAATTTTAGCGTTGTGTTGGCCTAGTTTCTCTGTTGTAAACGTTTTCATAAACGACCTAGTTACTTTCAACTATATGAGTTAGCTTCAAACCATTTAACTCATTACATCTAAGTTTTGTTTTACCAGTTGTTTAAGCGAAGTCAGAGGTGTCATGGTCAATTTTACATTTTGATTAAAAGAGCGTAAGTCAGCACTTTGCAAGCTATGGCCTATGACAGTGATGGCAAAACTATGACACGCGTGTCACTAGTGACACGCGAAAAGATTCTCACTGACACGCAGGGAAAATTTTATGGTAGTAGAAAGTATTAGAATAATTAGACTATTCTTAACAAGTGACACGCGAATAGAAATAAATGCACAGTTTTAGTTTTTTTGACACGCCGTCAAAAAAGTCGTGCCATCACTGGCCTATGACATCAAAAACAAAATGGCGGATCGGCGGCAAGACGAAACGTGGTGATTTGCATAGTTGACGCTATTGATTGTCGTTATAATAACTAGCGCTCACTGACTTGTTTTACAGTTCTTACAATTTTGAATACTTTTTTAAGATTTTGTGAGCCTACTATGAACGGTGCTGAATACGCAGGAGAGAGATACTTTTTACATCATTTTGCTAGCTTACTAACTGTATAATCTGAACGTTAACGGATTAGAAACTTATTTTAGTGATTGTCGGCTGGTTTTTTGATGGGTGCTTGAACACTGGTATTCTATTTCACCAGGAAAATAAGTAACTTCGCAATTGTAGGCTACTAATATTTTCTTTTAATCTTGATCCAACGCCATCAACTGTGTAGGACTATGATTTATCTTTTCCGTATTTGTTGAATTAGCTTTATATTTAAATCTAGAAATATACAATGAACAATTAGATGTTACGTGAAAAAGCACAGTCATGTGAAAAAATTACTCATTATATTAACATTTTAAGTTTCATAAGACTGAAAACCATATTTGTGAAGTGTAGCAATTCAGTAAAATTAAAAACAAAATGGCGGACTGATGTTATGTTTGATAACTATCTTAGTGGCAGTGTCATTTCAACCAAGAAAAACTTTTTTTTTTTCGTAAATTTCATTGTTATGCTTATTCTCTTTTATTTGTAGCAGTTTTCTTTGTTTCAGTTATGCGCGGTAGACAAAGATTTTCGTAATTCATTGCTAAAAGCTTACAGGTTTCAGTTGAAAACGTGTATCTTGAACTGTTCTTGCTAACGTTTTTTTTATACTCGTGCCAAATGTATTATTGTTTGGGTACGTAAGATGTCATTATGCTTTTGGTTTTGGTGTTATATTATTGTTTAGGTTATTTTATGGAAAGGTACGTGCTAGGTTAGCAGTAAGGCATGTAAACATTGCTACATTTGCAAAGGGTAAGCGAATTTTGTGATATATCACCTTATGACTAGGTCACTGCAAAATGCTAGTAATACCTCTTTCTATTTTTTGCCCATCGTCTTCCTTGGGATAGAGTTATCGCGCGAACAGCAATTCAGGTTTACGTCATCAACCTAATTGAATTAGGCTAAGGGAAAGTGGCAGTCCATTTCGAATCAGTCATGAATGCAAATTGCCGACTGGTAGCCCCACCACCACCAAGGCGAACTGCCATTGGTGGGTATCCAAAAGTCGCCTCTTACGACATCCTGGGTGGACAGCTTCACCATTCTTACCCGGTGAAGCACGGATACACCTCTTTCTATCGTGACAGTAGATTGTTTTTGTCACACACTAGCAAACTCATTTTTTAGTTGGTCAGTCTATATAAGCAGTTAAGCATAGCTTGATAGTTCGCAGAACGTCAAACCAGTGTTTAATTTCAAAATTTTGGACAATTCACAAAAAGAGAAATCTTAATCAACAAATGATGGCATTGAAAAAACACAAAATTTTACTTTGAATTATTAAAACACTTAACTATTCAAAGCCTGGCCAGCAGTTGATTTGCTAGTTACTAGGCTTATAGGCGATGATCATGACAAAACATTTGTTTCAAAAACAAAGGAGCCTTAAATTTTTTTAGAAATGAGTATTTTTGGTACGAAGATTTTATTGGCGGAATTAGGGATTACGAGTTCAAATTTATACAAGTTATCGGATAACACTGGCTTTACTGAATCTCAAAGCTACCATATGACTAAAGCAAAACAATCAGGATTTTGTTGTTAAAAAGACCTTGATGGGGTTGCTTTACATTCAATATATCTACATATATGTCATCTACACGCAATCTCCAACAGTACCTACCTTTATTACACCTAATACATTGGCAGATTTTCTTTTCGACAGGGCCACAAATTCTAAACTAAATGCAATGCTCCATTAATCCACAAAAAAGTACAGTTGGCGTACAGTAACTGTTCGTTCTAAAACTAAAGCTTGTTTTGTTTTTAATTCAATCACTAACGTTTTTCTTTCACATGTTTTTCCATAATCCGCGAGTGAACTTTATAACTTAAGCTAAACACTTTAGTTGCGAGAGTGCTGTCAATATAAAACAGTCTCTACTGAGAGAACTGCGCTCGGAATGTCGCGCGAGAGAAAAAGGAAACTAGCCGTGTTCGGCGTTGGTCATTTGCATACAAGTTTCTGTTGACAACGGTGAAAACGAACGACGATGTGTTTGCGCGATACCTTTCCGTGACAGCAAATTGGAAAAAAGCAAACGTCTTTTCAATTTCTAATGTTGCTGCTTGTAGTTTACCTTAAGGATGCGTCATAAACTTAACTTACGTCATAACTTACGTAAAAACAGTTTTCTATGTATGACTAGAGCAATGACGTTAGTAATAGCTAAGTACGTAATCAATTGCAGAAAATACACAAACAACAATGTTTTATTTATTTGCCTAACTAGCAGAAATGACGATCAGCCTTAATTCAAGGTCATTGCACCCAATAAATCATTTCTCTTGTCTTACTTTCTCAACCTTTTTCTCGTGCCCCTTATTTTTATGAAAACAGTTGTATGTCTCACCATTTGCGAACTTTGAGTATACAAGCACCACTTTAAAAAATTCTTTCTGTAATTTGTTTTTACTCTGTGTTTACGAATACAACGCCATTGGTTTAAGCCCTATATAGACAAAACAGCATTGCGATTGGCATTTCACGACATGAGAATATTTAGTAAGTTGAGATTCCTTCACACATAGCTATGGATTTGTAAATAGCCTACTTCAAATATGTGTGAATTTAATAATTCGACCTGTCATAAAAACAAGAATCGAAATGTTTGGTGCATTCGCAGTGGAAGGTGCTCTGGATTAGACTAGATTCAAATGTGTGTAAGATCAATACCTGCTTTAACGCCAGCGATGTTTCTCACTGATGCTGGCTTGCAATATGTAAAAGCTGGCTTGCATATTAGAGTTTGATTTACAAAGCTCGTTGACAGTAGTAATCGTACATCACATCACTGACGTTAACGTCCGTACAATACAGAAACATATTGTTAATCGATATTGCAAAACTGAATGAACTTTTTTCCAGTTTCCCAGTTGCGCAAGTGCTACATGGGTGCTCGTGTTAAGAAAACAGTCCGAGAACAATTAGAAGAACTGCGCACTAACGACAACGTATTTGATGGTGGCACCGAGAATGAGGCTGCTAGTCTAGCTCGAATTCGAAAACGAAAATCCGCTTCTGATTGCCAAGGTATCATTGACGATCAACTGTTTGTAAATCGCTTCATTTTGTATAAGCTTTTAGCCATTTCATTCCGGACCAAACACGAAGCTTTTGCGTTTTCTAAGTCGTTGATAGTAAGTATCTCTTTATTTAATGTTTGAAACGGAATATTCAGCTTTACGCTGCAAATCTAATCAAGCGAGTAGACATTTTAGAAAGCGGCAGTCCATTTGGAAAAACCTACAAAACGAACTGGCACTCGAAAGTTGCATCTTTCAACACTACAGAGAGCACAGAGCTGTATTTTTGTGCTAGCTTAGTAAAATAGAGTGAAGTTACCATGTTGGAGAATAGATGATGTATCCCCAGTATGAAGTTATTCACTTGGGGGTAGGCTTACCTAGTTAGCGGTTCTACAATGCAATGTCGCACTTTTACCCCATTGATACGTAAGCTTTGTGTGCACTTACCCCTTATATATGTAGTCATTGGTAGCTTGCTTAGTTTCGAATGCGTGGCATAGATGTTACACCCCTTGCTTATTCTAAGCGAAGTAAAGTGTAGGTCAGACTTTAATTTGTTTGCAGTAATAGTTTTGATGCTTATTGTCGAGGACAGTGCAAGATCGGTATGCAATGTCGCCTTGTGCATCACGTGAACGACATTGGTTATTTTGTATTTACTCCTTGGTTTCCAGGATTTCCACTTTCCGCTTTATTGTTCACTGTTGAGAAGTCGCCACAGATTAGGAAGTGCCTTGCCCAAGATGCAACAACATGTGTGACGTCTTATTTAAATCCACACATGCACACTTCACCATCGTGCAATCACTTCAATCAGCTGTAAGTGGCTTTTACGTACGCCGCTCCGCTTTTTTTGCGTTAGAACCGAAGTTCTTCAACTTTGTTTTAACCCGGCCTTCTTGCAGCGTAGTCTAAAAAAAATAAACGAAATGAACAAAACTGCTCTACCAACATATCCTTTGGAACTTCACGGACCCCTTAAAAATTGTTGACGGGCCCCAGTTTAAGAACCCTTGCGTTAGAATAAAATATAGATCGTGTTTTAGTTATTGAATAGTACTAACGTCGACGCACAATGCAAAAAGTTGCCGAAAAGCTCATATTGTTTGTCGTGCGTACTTCTCTGTCTTTACTGTTGAGCTTTTTTTAAGAACTTTTAAACTGGCTTAATGCTGATTCTTTTTCAAGTGTAGGATGGTATTAGATCATCGTCATGCTTTTATGGGAAAAGTTAAGGAGATTAACGTTCTCATGATAAGGTAACGATTTGTATCGGCCTTTTTCAACCATGTTTACTACGCAATGATAGAATGAAGGTGTTTTCAGATCAAATAAAAGGAACTGCTGTTTATTGTACAGGAACTAAGAACAACTTTGTATTAAAAGTAGTCGCAAGAAACATGACGACGGCTTTGGATGGGGCCTACCCGTCGTAAATACTAACTGCTCGCTTCTCATTGACTAATCACTCAAAGATTTAATATTCTATGGTATTTGTTTTGACAAGTTAACGCCTTTTTTGCCAGCTTAACTCTTATTGCTCTTTTTACACATTTTCAATAGCTTAGCCAGAAACAAAATAAAACTATAGATTTGAAAATTATAGGCGAAGATATGGAAATTGTAAACCTTGCACCCCTTACGCCCGTATGCTGCTTTGTCAATTAGGTGCAAGGTTTACAAACAAAATAAACGAAAGGGGCAGCTTACTTGAAATTTTAATTTGTTTCACATTTGACCACCAAAATAATCGGCATCCATTTTTTCAGGTAGCCTCCTTTAAATGGCCGAGGCAAAGTTGGCGAGTTTAAAACTTAAATTTTTTTGATCAGTCACGAGCGGTTTTGGATATACGCGACAACGCTTCATTTTTGATTTCTACAACCGCGTGCCACATTGTGATGACGTCATAGTGAATTAAACATTTAGTTTTTTAGTTCAAGTTTTTCCCTCGCGATATTCAATCCCAAGCATTTTAGTTTCACAAATAGTAAAATTAAGAAACATCATGTTAAGTGCAATAGAAATGTGTGTTGTATTTTTGTTTTTTAATTAAAAAAAATTTTTTTAAATTTTCTAATCAATTGGATGAGACAGTACGCCTCCAGTCTGAGAAAAGAGAAGAGTGGATACGAGAGATAAGAGGAGAGAAACTACAAGAAATTGCAGAGGACAAAAGTAGTGCTCCCCGTCTGGCCAGCTCACCAGCCGCGTCGTTCCCCGGGAGAAACGAGTGTCCGGGCACCCATTGTAGCCCGATAGAACAGGAGGAGAGAGAAAACAGTTCCTCCCAGATCTGCCAGAGAGATTGAGGTAAAAGAAAAGATGGAGGAGAGGACAAGGTGTTGAGAACGGACAAAACGAAAGTCAGATTGGAGAAGAGAAGAAAGTGGCAGACTTGTTTGTGCTGCCGAGACTAGCAAAGAGCGTGCAGAATGGCGCAGGCTTTGACAGAAAACTTGAGCATACTGAGCCTGCTGAAAAGGAAAGAGTGGCCTCAGTACCACAGACAGGGCAGCTGGCAGGTATGCCAGAGCTGCCTTTGCTAAAAGGAAAAGGAACAGAGCCGTCTGTCCAGAGTACCAGATCGTAAGGGGGTAGAGAGTCAACGTGAGCGAGAGCTGCACCTTGGCGAGAGAGAGAGAGGGGGATCACAGCAAGAGCATAGAGAGGAAAGAGTAAATTCCACAGTGAAGGAAAGCAGGCTCCAAGGAGGAAGAAAGAGGGCAAGCAAGGAGAGCCTCCGTAGGAGAAGTAGAAGAATGCATGAGCAGGTAAATGGACGCAAAAGCTCTTTGAAAGGATCTCGAGGTCTTGGTTTCACTCTAAGTCTGGCCAAACCTTAAATGGAAAAGGAGGTTGGGAGACGAAAAACCCGCCCATCAGATGAAAGAGTAAAATGAGTCAGGGTAACTCGTAGGGAAATAGAGAAGTGGGATAGGGAAGGACGAAAGGCAGCCGGTGATGGCGCAAGTAGCCGCCCGGTGAAGGCGTTCCAATTTGGTGATATTGGTAATGCTTGAAAAAGAAAACCATCCTTGTGAAGCATATGGGAGAAGGGTCCGAAGAAAATCTTTGTGCAGAAGAGAGAGGGACTCTTTAGAGGGGCCCCATGAGGAAGCAGAGATACAGCGTAAGGCCTTGAGACGCGGGAAGAACTTGGCCTTCAGCGAAGAAACATGTTTGGAAAAGGAAAGTGTGTTGTCGAAGGAGACACTAAGAAAAGTTGGAGTTGGATCGAAACGGAGGCGGAAGCCGAGTAAGAGAAGGTTGGGCTGGAGGTTAGCTTGGTGGGGATCCACTGAGAGGAAGGAGGCCTCACATTTACTCGGATTGAGAGGAAGACACCAGTGCTCAGACCAGCGCTGCAGTCGAAGCAGAGCTCCTTGTGTGGCCTCCACCGCAGTATAGATTGAGGTGAAGGAGGACCAAATGGCCAGATCGTCAGCATAAAGAGAGCAGCTGACGGAAGAAGGTAGAGAAGCAGGGAGATCATTGATGAAAAGAGAGAAAAGAACAGGGCCAAAAACGGATCCTTGCGGAACATCTCGACGGACTCGATAGGAACGACTTTTGTGATTTTGAAAAACCACGCAAGTGCGCTTATCGGAAAGGAAAGACCGAGTTCAACGAGCAAAGCCAGGAGGGAGGCCAGCCGAAATGAGTTTATGGAAAAGGAGAGATGCCAGACAGAGGCAAGAGCTTTCGAGAAATCCATAGCAGAGAGGATCGACCGAGAGCCCGGCCTAGGTTTGTTAAACCCATCCGAGATGGACTGAAAGAGGAATAGAATTGGATTTAGAGTACACCCAACTGGGCGGAAACCGGCCTGGCGAGGAGAGAGAATAAGAGTTAAGGACTCCAGAAAGAAGAGTTCGTTCAAAGTAATGCGTTCAAAAAGCTTTGAAAGGATGTGAGAGAGATGAGCCGGTAGGAAGCAGGAGAGTCGAGAGGCTTTCCCATCTTATAGATGGGAATAATTGAAGAAGTCTTCCGGATGGAAGGAAAGGAATGCAATGTCCGGAAAAGATTGAAGATGTGAAGAAGAAAATCCATTTCAAAGCGAAGAAGGTGCTTTGGCATGTGATAGGCAACTTTGTCTGGGCCAGTGGCAATGGACAGGAAAAGGTTAGAGGCAATCGCGAGAAATTTAGCGGGGAAGAAGGGAGAGCAAAAGGTCGAGTAAGACTCCTCGGGTTGTCGCCAATAGAGTGGACATATTTAGGGCTAGGTTTGGGCGAGAAAGAAGAGCAAGTCGCCCGCCATGCCTCAGCCTTGGCCTTGGTGATGACATACAAAGCACATCGGGAAGCGGAGATGTAAGCCTGGCGGTCTTCATCACTTCTGTGAGCGGCCGCGAAAGCCTTGCGTCTTTCACTAACCGCTTCTTCCACTTCAGCGGACCACCAGGCTTTAGGATTGCGTTTGATGTGACCGAAAGGAATGGAAGATTTGGCCGCATTCAGTGACAGATAAGTAAAGATATCAGCAGTAGAGGAATAGAAAAACGAGTATTGCTTTGCAGGACAGTGAGAGTCAAAGTAAAGGGCAAAGTCATCGCAGCGAGCTTTCTGAAAATTGAAGGATGAGGGACGCTTGTCGGGGCGAAAGACCGGAGAGAGGGACAGTTAGAAGAACTGATAGGTGATTAGAACCCAGGTTCTGAAGCACCACCCAGGAGCAAGAGAGGGCGAGAGAGAAGGGAGCAAAGAAGATGTCAGGAGAGGAGCAACGGAGAAGAGTAGGTATGTCAGGATCATTGAGGGGGAGGAGGCCAGAAGAGATGACCCAATTGAATACTTCCCACGGGGGTCGGAAGTATCTTTTGAGTCCCTGAGAGGGGTGATGGCAATTGAAATCCTCCAGAATGAATAAATTTGTGGAGGAGGGAAGGATGGAGGGAGAAAAAGAATTGGTTTTGCCATCCATCAGAGAAGAGCGAATAGGGGGAGCATAAACATTAAGGAATGAGGGCGAGGAGGAGTTGTTTAGTGAGATGCTGACACCTACATAATCAGAGTAGGGGTCAAGCGAAGAAAGAGAGGAGGTAGAAAGCTCAGAGAAAGATAAGCTTTGCCTGACGAAAATGATGACGCCGCTGCTAGCGTGCGTGGTATCAGGAGAGAGAATGCCAGACCGGGAGAGGGTGCGATCAGATCGCAGAGCAGAGAATCCAAGGATCCGGAAAGAGGAAGATGAATTAAGGTTAGATTCCTGGATACAAATAAGGTCAACGGGATGAGACGAAATAAAGTGTAGCAGTTTAGTGTTCCCCACTCGAAGACTCTTATCATTTTATTGAAAGAACCCCGAGTGAGTCAGGGAAGAGAAGAGGAAGCAGGAGGTGTAGAGAAACGGCCAGGAACAAGAGGCGGTAGTGAGGGTGCAGAGGGAGAAGATACGTAGAGGGCGGAATAGCGGATAAGAGGTTTGAAGGCGATGGTGGGCGGAAGTGCTGCATTAGCAGGGGGGAGGTGCCAGATGGAGCAAATTGAACAGTGTAGGTAAACAACCTGGAGGAGTCCAAGGAGGAAGTCACAGTGTTATCTCCAGAAGAAGCAGGAACGCAGCAGGGGGAAGCTCCAGAAGTGAGAGCTGCTAAGAGTTCTGAATTTATAGAAGTAGAGTAATGAGCACCCTAATTTAACCCATTTGTAGCAGGTGCAGCATTGCACTGACCTACCCCGCCAGGTCACATTTCCAGCGCACACTGAACAGGGAAAGATGAGGTTGGGATGAACGTTGCCGCTCATCAAGAGTAGTAGAAAAATGTGGAGACGAAGATGGGCAAGAGAAAAGCAGGAGAAGGGAGAAGACAGGCGATTGATTTTAAAGAAGCTGCGTGTTACCCTTCTGCGGTCGTTCAGGGGGCAGCACGGCGAAAAAATGGTTTGTGCGAGGGGAGTGCCCAGGGTAACTAGGACCCTCGGGAAGGCCAACAGCGATTTTGACCCAACCCAAACGGGGTCGGGGACCGCACCACCACGTTGAAGCGGTTGTTGATTGGTGC
This sequence comes from Trididemnum clinides, assembly GCA_963675345.1. Taxonomy (NCBI): domain Eukaryota; kingdom Metazoa; phylum Chordata; class Ascidiacea; order Aplousobranchia; family Didemnidae; genus Trididemnum; species Trididemnum clinides. Next base: position 22,863,990 of record OY776284.1, on the reverse strand, counting down.
AGAGTACTGTAGCTGTTGTTGTTGTTGTTGTTGTGGTTACCCCTCCTCTTCCTCGGGATGGAGGTACGGCACGAACGGCAATTCAGGTTCATGCCGTCAATCTAATTGAAATTACGCCAGGGGAAAGATGGCAGCCCATTTTGACTCAATCTTGAGTGACTGTTAGCCCCACTACCAACAAGGCAGACTGCCATTGGTGGGTACTCAAGTGTCGCCGAGTTTACGACATGTACCCAAGTTTACGACATGCTGGGTTAACAACTTCACAATTGTAACCCGGTGAAGTACGGGTAAGCCACCTGTCTGCCACTTAAAGGTGGAGACGTTGTGTTAAGTGTCTTGCCCAAGGACACAACAAGCAAAGTTGCCGGCTTGTTTTCCACACTATTCCTTTTTTATGCTCAGCGCCAAGCAGGGAAGCTGTAAATACCATTTTTTAAAAGTCTTTTGATATGATTCGACTTAGGGAATGAACTCCAGGTCTACCGACTGCGAAGCGGACGCTCTAACCACCACACCATGGCGCCCGTAGATGGGGGCATGACGGAAGACCATGGAGTTCTAGACTGTAGCTCGGTGGGGTGGTTGACGTATGAAAGCAAAGCAACCTGCGTTTTAGAGATAAGGGAGGGTTTCGAAAGTTGATTTGGTCATGTTATTCGAGTGGTTGCTTACAAGGGTTAAGTAATTCATTATACAAATTCACGAAAAATCTCTGTGGCTAATATGATTTGCAGACCATTTTCTTCACCCGAAGATTTTTGTTTCAAGACTGTTAAAGCTGTGGTTGTCAATCTTTTTTGGTAGGCTACACCGCGACTGCATCTCAAATTTATCTCGTTTGTTTATCTCGTTTAGAGCCACTTCGGAAGCGTGTGCATGCCAAAGATCGGACGATGTCCATCTTCAACGCATCAGGTGTGCCTGATGCGAAACAGTCGGCTCCTGCCAGTCAACCAGTGCTCCGTCATTCCCTGTCGCAGCCCCTTCCGTCCCACCCTGCGCACTGTTCTTTTCTCCGTGCTCCTCTTCCTCCACCGTTGATACCCAATTCTCATCTGGTCAAAGTGCTGGGCGCAGACGCTGTTGTTCGTTTAGCGCAGCGTGGTGACGTTGTTCAGCTGAAGTCAGGGGCGCCATCTAGCGCTGAGTTGTCGCAAACGCTCGCACAGACTCCACCGCAGTCGCAGCCCGTTGTTCGATTGCCAGTTTCTTCTGGAGTGAGAACTTCTAATATTTCGCAACAAGTAGCCCCTGGTGTTAACCCAGTTCAACAAACTCTTGCTCTGCTTGGTATACGCGCACCGATTCGTCGCACTGATGCAAACATGTACGCTGTGCCCGGGTCGAGTATGGCGTCGGACAACATGCGTCGTCGCTTGGCTATTCGTGAGACTTCGTCGTGTGGTTCACATTTGCCCGGTTTGCCTATTGCGAGCAAAAACAACATCTCCCCTGCAAGCATCAATCCCGCATCTGTCGGGACCGAATTACTTTCTCGGGGGCAAAGAGAGGCATATCAATTGCCATCACGTGACCAGGGCAGCGTACAAGAACGAAGACTTTTGTTACCTCCTAACAAGCCCAATCCCACCACGCTTGGCTAGGGTTAAAAGTGTAGCTAAAATTTAGCAGTAATGTACAAAATTACTACTCAGATGTGATGTCTTTCCATTTTTAAAACGGCCTTTTATTCATTGTGAAAATTGACTATTGAAGTACAAAATATTTCGTTTTATGATAAACTAGGTAATCTAGTAGTGTAATGCTTATGGTAATGACTTGCTTTTAAAGAGAGGTAAGTTAAAACGATAGAAAGACCATGTTGCTTGAAGTTCTTGAGGAGCAGTATATCTATAAAGTATGTGGTGATCCATTTCTACTGTAAGCTTAAGTTTATGTGCTTTTTTGCCAAAATGTCTTTTTTCCACTCCACAATTACGTAGACAATAAATCTAGTTTTACTACGTAACACATTTTATATTGATTATCTATTGAAAAGCGGAATGAAAACAATCTTGGTTCTTGAAATTTTTTCATAACTGAGGGCAGAACGAAATATATCACTCCTGCATAGTTAAAATGCGATTTGTTATCAAGGTTAGTGTAGTTTTAATGTGAATTTTACGAGCGTATAAGACTTTTTTATTTTGAGTTTGTTTGAAATATTCGTGCCGCTTGTATTTTTTATGCTTAAAGCGTGTTCGTTCGCCTTGCATACTGGTCAACGATTTTACATCCTTCCTACAACTCTTTCAATGACCCATGCTATATTTAGCAAACAGTTTTGTTATTTTCGGTAACCTTATCGTTTCAACCAGGTTTTAATTTGTTGTGCGCCTCAAACTATTCGTTGTAGGCGTTGGTCTAGTAGCTAAAACTTACTAGCTTAGTGATGAAACCTTGAGCGAGAGTTCAAACGGTTTAGCGAAACTGAAGTTTTCTTGAGCATTCACGCTTCGATTCTTCACTTCTTACTGGGCTTTGCGCTACCGAAGCGTGACCGACAGCCTTCAGTGGTTCAAAAAAAGCCAAGATATTTGCGTTTTTGACAATGACAAAGAGATGTTTAACTGGAACACCATACAAAAGTTTTTTTCATAGGTGTGTTGCTTTTTGGCAAGAATTTGGTTTTTCCATTTCCTGACGTTACTATTTACACCATACTTGACAATGAGATCCTAGAAATTATTTTTGAACGCAAATTAATCATGTCAATAATTGCACCATATATTTGCTTTATTAAAGTTTTCGACAATCTGCGTTATTAATGTGTTCGATAGCCTTAACGCCTTTAGTACTAAAAAAATCTTTAAATGTAGTAAAAATGTTTTGTTTTTAGTGGAATGTTTGTTGCCGTAATTATGTAGCTGTAGCTTATGCTTGTTGGTGAAAAAATCTGAAGTATGTGCCGTTGCGAAGTAAACGTGTTTAGTTGAGTGCAGTTTGTTGTCTTGAGTTAAAATGTGATAATGGTTTCTGTCTTACAATGCACCAAAACCAATTTCCACTTCGCGCACTACAACTGTGCAATGGAGCATTTGTAAAAAATCCGCCACGCGCAGCTCTGGGAAGGTCGCGTGTCGATGCCTAAAGCGTCGCTCTCCTATTCCCAAAGTCGTGCCGAGAATGGAAATGCAGCTTGCAACTCGCCGCTGTATTCTTGGCCCTACTTCGGTTGTAAAGACTGAGGAGAAAAGCGACGCTTGAAGCATGGACTCGCCACCTCTGCCAAGTGAGCTGTGCCACTTGATTAGTTGACTAGCATTTTGTTGTTTGCATGCATTCAGCTTATGTTGGGTGAGTCAGTGTATTAGTTAAATTGCTTTTTTGTCTATTTTATGGCGTAATCACGATGGCTCCCCACAAAACTTGAAAAATCTGTCCAATTGATTCGATTTATGGTCGTCTAATGTCACTTTGAGTCAGTAGCCTCTCTTGTGATTATCAGTAAGTACTGTAGTTTTTCGAATCAGTAATTCAGAATTTACATTCGGCGCAGAATATACAAAAGCTTCGACGAGTAGCAATTGTGAATTGTTTTGCGCATGCTGTTAAGAGATTGGTATGAACCGACCTTGAATTTGAAACGATTTTTGAGAATCAAATGTTTAATTCTGTGTAAAACGTGGTTATTGCCCTTTAATGCTAGTCAGGGAGTTAAAAGAGTGGAAATAATTAGATTATGTGCTTATGTTTTTGTTTTTATACTTTCGTGAAACCTCACATCATCGCCCACTTGTATATTATTCTTTACTATAATAATGTGATTGTATTTTAAAGATCTTTATTGATGGCCTGAGCCGGTTTTTAGCGGACCATTTATCGCATGAATACCTCGTCTCGCAATTTCATTTAGTGCCCATTGTATAAAATATCGTTTGTCGCATGGTGGCGCATTTTTTTTTGATGATTATGCATTTGTTACTTTGCGTTGAGAAGGCGATTTTCGCGTGTTTTTATCGTGTACTCAGTAGTTGTGATTTAAATGGAATTCGTGTCTTGCGAGTGTGAAATACCTCAATTTTTTTCAATTATTTTCTGTGTTGTAAGCGTCTTTTTATACCATTTTCTGGAGCCTTTGAACCGCCTCTGTTTTTTTGTTTGGTATTGTTTCGGCTACCTCTAAGAAATCTTCCTGTTGTGAATTAAGATGTAGCAAAGTTAGAATGGACGGAAGACGTTTCATAAAGGTTCATTCAACACCTCAACTTAAGATATATTATATTTTTCATCGAACGTCAACGATCCGATAAGTGCTTTTTAGTCTGCAACCTGCAAAAAGTCGTTGTTTGTTTAGAAGAATAAACAAATAAACGGTATTTCTTCTGCGTACTGGATGGTTCGGCAGTGTTTTCTAACGAACATCATTGTCAGACAGTGATTCTGTAGAGATCCTTCCATTCTAGGAATTTGGAGTCTATTAGATAAGAGTGCCGTGGTGTAGTGGTTAAAAGTGTCCGCTTTGCAGTTTGTTGTTTCGGTTCCTTGTCGAGGCATAATGAAGATTTAAAAAACCGTCTTCACATTTTTCTTGCTTGATGATTACGAAAAAGAGAATGCGGGAAAAATTAAATTAAATTTCTTTTTAAGTGAAAGAATAAACGCGTTTTACCTCCGTCTCAGTATGGCAGGGCCTGACAAAGAAATCGCGATTACAACATTAGCTCATGTTCTTAAAAATGAAGCAATCCTATAGAAATGGGAAGCAACCAAAATTATTGTGAAAGGGGAAGCTTCAAACTCCTCTAGTCAGGCCCTTTCAGTAAAACTAGAATCAAAGCAAAAAAATTTGAAACTCGAAAAAATTTAAAATTTGAAACTCGGAAGTAGGTTCGAGCAATATTCTTGCGGCCACCGTTGCTGTTGGTGGGAAAGAATAGTGTACCAACAAAACAAAACTAATTTTATTGAAATGGTTAAAAGCGACTGAAATCTTATGGATTTGCGTACGATCGACAGTAAATCAAAGACAAAAAAGCACGAGCTTGCACTTCCATTTGCTTGCCGCAGAATCACTGGTGCGTGTAGACAGCTCACCACGTTAAAAAAAATAGAGGCTAAATTAAAAATTCAGTGTTTTTGTGATGAGAAAACAATGCAATTAAACAGACAGTTTTGCGGTTACTTTAATTTTCACTTTAAAAATAACAAAGTTAACATATGCTTAACGTTACTATGAACTTTTCAAGACCGACATGACGGTATTGATAAGAATTAGCCAGTGGCTTCACTAGAGAGTTTTCAAGAAGGGTTCTCTGGAAAAAAATGTCTTCATTTGAAATTTTTGTCTGATTTCGAAGATAGGCAGGCTTTTAAATGTCACGCTGTAAAACAGTGTCACTCAGGTGGTAGGCCTAACATCTTTTTTCGGTGACTTCAAAGATAGATCTGAAAAAAGAATTAATTGTAGATGCTTTTTGCAACTCCAACCAATTCGTAAAATGATAAAGTTTGTTAAAAACCGACAAGTTAGACTGTGTCTTCCACTCATGAAAGAAGCAGTCAAACCTACCGGTATTAAAGAAAATTCATCCTTCTAAAATTGTGTACCACCTAACAGAGATACAGAGTTACGGTTACAAAATGGTAATTTTAGACAATCAAAGAACAATAGCTCTTGAAGTGCTGAAAATTTCTGGAAGCCGAAATAAAGTTTATACTATCTTTTTTTTTTATAATCAGGGATGAATTAAACAACAGCAGGGCCGGTGTCATAGGCGTAAATATAGGGAGAGAAAGCACATGAGCTATGCGCCCCAAATTTTTTTTAATCCGATCAAGGATGAAAATGTTTTCAGTGAGTACGGTAGCAAATCGTCAAACTTCAAATAAAGGTCATCGAAAAAATTGGAGATAAAAATTGATAATCAGAAAATATTAACTAGATCAAACAGTTATCCATCAAGTTTAATATTTTTTCTTTCCCCATATTCCAAAAAAAATTGCTTCTGGCTACGCTGCTGGCCCGTGCTAACTTCTTATCGGTGCCCTAAGCATTTTTTGTAATTATTTTTAGTCATTGAAGTGGTATTAAAGCTGTTTTTTATCTTTTAGTACAACAGTTAAAAGGCAAGACACTCAAAGGGATGCCTCCGTCTTAATGTGGCAGACAGATGATGGGTCCAAGCAGTCGTGGTGGCCCCAGTCCAATTGAAGATTTGCTGGCCGAGCGTGAGTGCTATCGCCGTGTGGCCTAAATATACGTTTTCCAGCATAAAGCACACAACAAATAGCTCAAACGACGAAGAAGTACAATAGTTGTCGAGCAGGTTGCAATAAAATTGGTTAAAAGTTTTTGCGGCTCTAGGCTCTACCGCAAAAAAGCAGTAGCACACATGATACAACTTTTTATTTCAAAAGTTTTGAGGATGTATTTTTGGTAGATCAAAACACCAAAACAAAACACGTCTTGTTTTACGATTTGCATAAGAGGCAAAGCAATATATCTTGTTTGGAAGAAATACATGCTCCAGAACGCACACAAGTGAGGTTTGACATGCAGTCGCTCTAAAGCGAGTTGATCATGTCTTCTGCTCGCCACATGGCCTCCAACAACCTAGATAACGGCTATGCACTCCAGCTGCTAAATAAAACTGAACTTCATTCTAAGATCTTGGCTTAATGTGTGGTCACACAGCATATTTCTTGTCTGGAAGGCAAATAAAAAAAGCATCGCACTGTGCCGCTTCGTAGTTTTCAAATGCGCTACATAGACCTTACGCTTTAAGGACCCCGCGAATGTAAAGTTAAGGAATTTTGTTTTTAATTCAGCCGAAGAACTTTTCCATTTTACGGTGTTAGTTCTCTTCAAAACTTTTTTGAAAGCTATTAAAAGTAGTCGACTAAACGTACATTAATTCGTCAGTTTTGTAAGCAGGTATTGGCGCTATGATGCGATCACAATCTACATGTTTATGATTTTACTGAGGAAAATGCAAACTTTTTGCAACTTGGGCAATTTTGCTGAATTCCATAGAACGAGCCAAGATCTTAGTTTTTCGCTGGTCAACCTCAAATTCTCAAAACACAGCAGTTTTTGAACGGAAAAAATTTTTGGTGATTAATGTGAAGAGGGCAAAGATTCGAAACAAAGATCTTTTTGTTGGACATAAACTTCACGATGGCGTAGTTTTAAATTATTTTTTAATCAATTTAAAAAGAAAAAGTTTTGAAATTGAGCCTTATTTCATTTGGACGAAACATCAAGAATGCCTGTTTTTAACCTGAAGTCCTTTTTTATTTGGATTGATCAATCTGTAAACGTACACAACAAGTTACTTCCTTCCAGTGATTGCACAATCTCACGAATGATAATCTATAGCAGCTTTAAAACTGTTGTTTTGATATCATGCAATTTTATAGAATGAAAAAACTTCACATTTCCAAAAATGATGATGCCTCACCGGCATTTTCAGTTTCTACACCTGCATCTGACATACCAGCCAGCCTCAGGTCTCCCACACAAAATCAAATCTGTGCTAGCATATTGTAGGCCAGTTCATCCACAGTAATTCCCGCATAAAATCCAAATATGCCCTTCTGAGCAATTTTAGATCATGCCATCGAACCATTACTGCGTTACTGCAAAGACCTCATATAAGGGCAACGGTTTTTTGGTATTGTGTAAATTGGACCTGTAAGTTTAGTTAGACAAACGTGTTTCCAATATTTTGATTGTGATGCAACATTGACACGTCTGGTAACTTGCAAGTTTATACCCAAGAGATCATAATGATTCCTACTGTTGTTTTTATTGGAATCTTCAAGAACATTTAGAATATTCCACGCTTAGAATGCATGATTTTCCCGGTATATGGTACAGCAACACCAGGTTTCAACTCTCTTATTCCCGCGCCAAGCGTACGTTGTTAATTGGCACTGAACCAGTCGAGTTATTTTGTGGGGCTAGTATTATTAGCATTGCGGATCCTTTCGATTTCGTCAAACAAAAACAAGAAGCGGTTAAAGTTTTCTTGGAATTTTTTTACAGATATGCGCAGCTCCGCCCAGCGTGCACACAGAACGAAAATTCACCGCAAAAAAGCTGCCTCGTAGTCTTAACAACGATCAAGCAGGGGAACCAAAACACAGTTCCTAACAGAAATCCGAAGCATAATCAAGTTGAAACGACAACTCACCACTCGTTTCGCCACGTTTACGCTTTGACAAAGAATGGTAAAAATACATGTCGTCAGTATATATACTGTACCGTATACGAGCAGATGCACCTGTCATATATACGAGTCAAACTTGTGGCCTTATTTAACCACAGGGCAAAGATCAAAGAAAGACAATACAACAAAGAAAAGGCTTTAGAAGTAATTCGCAGGAAGCTTGATTACTACCGTCTACTACTTCTCAGTAGGGGCCAACTGTTTGGTTCACTTTAGGGGTCTAAATTTGAAGCTGTAATTTACTTAATTAAACTCCTAACAAAACAATACGAAATCACTTAATTCCTTTATCACAATATCAATGAATTTTTTAGGAAGTTGCTTATGAAGTCTTTGCTTCACTTTCTTAAGCGACTACGCTTTATAAAGTCAAATTTCAAAAAACTACATGGCGATTGGCGGAACATAGCGGCCCCTCATTATGACGCATCAATTGCATAATTACAATAACAAACAAAGCCGCTCGATTTTTTGTTAAAACAGATATTTTCGTTGCCTAACACACTTCGCTGGAGCAAATACGAATACGATACATACCAGAGACCCAAACTTTAAGAATGCAAGCAAAACACAAAAAAAATAGAAAAAAGAAACCTGGTCGATTATACGAACACGACATTTAATTGCAATAAACATTTCAATCTTAACGGGAAAACAGGCCACAGCTAAGGTGGGCCACCGGTTACGCATTCCCTACAAAAATTAGATGAGAGACATTCCGTAACATGTACTTAACTTTTTTTGACCTCCCCCATGGTTTCCTCCACTTTTTTTACGGCCACCTTGGCCACTCTCACTATGGGTTTCCCATTCCTAATTTGAGGAATCACCTTCTCTGTCCTCCCAAGCTTGTACATACACGTTTGAATGTGTTCTTTAACGAGCCCATAACCACCAGTTGTCCTGGTTTCAAATTTTCAGATACCTTCAACCACTTTATCCGCCCCTGCAGCCAAGGTAAATAGAAGGCTATCCACTTTTCCAGAACCTCTGGGAGAGAGATAAATTAAAGCGATAATTCTTCCTAAACATGTCTCGGTCATGCAGTTGTCCAACTGCTACATACGGGTCTAAGTAAGCGAGTGAAGTGAAGCGATAGCAGTGGAATCTCTATAGTCGTCACTTAATAGTACCAAGAGCCTTTCATTTACAATCCTAACTGTACCCCCAGCGTATGTCAACAATTCAACAAATTTTGACTAACAATGCACCGCGGTATCTAGGATGTGAAAAAGAACCATCTTAAATTGCTTTGCCATTGCTTCCCGGGCGCCACCTTGCGCCGGAATATACGGGGATGTCATTCCCAATTTAAAACTTTTTTCTAAGAAATGTGTGTGTTTCAGAACCGGCTTCGGAAAGAAAAAAAATTTTTTTGATTTCCGTGACTGAACTGAACTAGCGTCCTTTTGTTCTTTCTCGCCTTGTATTTTCTGTTTAGCGTTTGGCAGCTTGGGATTGGAATGCAACTCTCGGGCGAGATTTGCATTCCAATTAGCTGGCCTCTCGTTCCAAGCAGTAAATTAGTAACGCCTTTTTGGATTTTTAGTCAGTGGCCTAATTTTGTTGCTGCACGAAGCTGAAATTTGTTGCTGCATTCCGTTTTTATTTGAAGAAGCCCTCGGTGAAATTTTGCTCTTTCCTTTTATCAATTTGGAATTTAATTTAACTGCATTTTGAATTTGAATTTTCTTTTACTGAATTCCTGCTATAAAGAAGTTTTCATTTAGTCGTTGTGTTTGAAGGAGCGAAGGCCTTTAGTTTCTCCCGGGCACTTGTGCGCAAATCTTCGTTGTTTGAGGATTTGTAACAGTGTGAAAGTCCTTGAATTAAATCAAGTCAGAGAGTTTTTTGACCTGGCCTGAAACGTGCCTGCATTATCTGAATAGATCGTATTGACCTGTCCACGCAGGTCTGTAAATCAAGTAAAGGCAAGCAAAAAAATTATCCAGTGTTAAAGGTGTTACCAACTCAACATAAATAGCTTGAGATGCCATGCATGTAAACAGAAGTCCTAATGCTTTCTGGTTTCTTCTTCCCTCTGAAAAATTTAGAGGGTCAAGGTAATCAACCCCGGAGCGAAAAAAAGGGCTTTTTAAAGTTGCAAGGGGTGCCAGCGGTAAGTCAGACATGAGCTGCCTAGTGGGCGTCGCCCTTTCAGTAGCCCACACAGGGCAATTACGCACATACCGTCTCACTGCAGCATTACCATTCGCAATCCAAAACTTCCGCCATGTAGACATCAGCGTGTGTTGCACACCAAAATGGCAGTCTCGGTAGTGATAAAATAGCATCACTAGCCCAGGTAGGAGGTGTGTAGACGGAAGGAAGAGGGAATGCTTTGTTTTCTATGTTATATCTGGAGATTTGCTTAAGCGTCCTTCTATACGTAGCCTTTCCTCCTCGTCTACACAAGGCCTATACTTCTTTAGCAAACGCAACTCTTTCAAGCAATCTTTCTGGGTTGGCGACGCGATAACACTACATTGTTTGATCACTTTGTCAAGTGCATCAGCGGATTTTCCCTGCGTCGAACAAATCACATCGCCATTCACCTTTTCTGAACCAATTTCACTGTGATTAGTAGAGCCTTTTCCGAACAAGCAGCGCTGAGCATCGGCTTCACAAAAACATTTTTTCTTACTTTATAGCATTGGGACCAATCGAGAGAGGCAATCAAATAAGCTACTCTTTTTTGCAGAGTGCATAAATTAATTGCACTCTCAATCAGTCTATCAATGCCGTCGATACCGCTACTCCCAGACAAATTTACTCTACGCGCTGCAACTGGGATTTCATTTGCTATCAGTGGCACTGCTGCATATTGTTGCAACGGTGACGGGCCATTTATCTACAAATCGCGTGCTTCTGCTTTCCGCATGAGATCCGGTTGCGAACCCACGTCAGCCGCATTCAACTTACGAGGGCAAAAGGGTTATTTAGTCTCACTAGATTTCTCTAGATGGTCAACTCTACGCGTAATAAACTTATTTAAGCGTAGGCTAAGTTAGGATTCTTAAGCCATTGTAGCACCGTAGAGGAATTGTCCCAGGAAAAAATACAGCAATTAGTTATCTCAATCTGCAACGCTAGGCTTGCTTTCATAGCTTCGCTGTGTTTGAAGTAGAGACGAGCTCCTTGCTAGCAATGGGCCACGAAGACTGATTAGCCAAGGCAATATTACATTTACCAATAAACAAACGACACGGCCGGTACATCATTCACTAATCTGCGTAAGTAGACGACGGAAGACAATGCTAGGCGTGAAGCCTCACGAAACCCATACAACTAAAACTCAACGTTGTCACCAGGGCTGCTCTAACCCGCATTCAAAAAAATACCATCTTGGCAGCGAAAAATCTTTTCATATTTCTAACGAGTGAAGCCACGCTTCCCACACTCTTTCACAAACTTTTTATTACTGCTTAAACACTAACTTTTTATTGCTGTTCTCAAAACTATCCATTGAGAGAAGACGGCTAAACCGATATTCTTAACCTTGACATTACTAAGGGGGCACTGCTATTGTAACAATTAAACTGGAGTGCTTCACTTAGGGTCAATATGCTCTTTCCTACCTCGGTTTATGCCAAAACAAAGCAATATACCGGAAGCCAGAGACCTTAGCTCACACAAAGTCGCCTACAGCTACAAAAATGGCGTAAGTAGTGAGCCTAACATTAAATAGCATAACGTTAATTCTTTAAAATGCATATCAATCACTTTGGTGCTCTTTTATTTGTAACGATTTCAAGCACTTGCTGAATTGAACGAATAAAAGAACGCTTTTACTCAGAATAGAACAATAAGACGTTACCAGGGATTCCAGAAACTTGGGAGAAATATAGCGGCTATGCGAAACCCCTTTAATGTTTTCCAAATTGATTTCCTTTCGAAAAACAGTAGTTATGTTTCAGAACGAGCATTGCTATCTAAACTAGCCAAATATTTTATTACTCTTTTCATAATCATCCATTGGATGAAGCCGGCGCAGCCAGTTAAACCGACATTCTTAATCACGATATACTAATGAGGGGCCTGCGGTTGACGGCGGCTAGCTGATAATAAAGCTTGAACTTGAAATAGCTTGAGTCATTTTGTGTACATCACATCACAATAATAAATTAATGAGGCGACTAAGCTATATTACAATAACAAATTATATTATAATAACAAAAACAAGAATAGGAATTGGCAAAAGATTGAATTAAGAAAAAAATAATAAATATGCCAATTACTGCTATTCACGGTTTTAATGACAAAGCGAGGGGTCCGTGTGGTCAGTTGCCGTTGGAAAACCTCCATACCTGCACACTACAAGCGCAGTTTGCTCAACGTGAAATATATTTTAGTCCAAGTTTTTCTAAAATGCGTGAACTGCTACAGTTCAACAAATTAAAACAATCTGAATGGGCTCCACTTGAAAAGTGGCTGTTGGAAACCGAATTTTACTGGATAAAAATTAAAAGGGGTTCTTTCTTGAGCAATCCTTACTCCAATCTTCTTCCAGCTTTTTTTACGCACGAAATACTTTTTCAAATAAAAGAATGTTGCGCAGCATTATTGACCTGGGATGCTGCAAAACAACTCAAGATTTACGCGCGTTGATGGTCGAACAATTTCGATAAATAGATGCTTTGTTTCGGGACATTTCACAATTGCTCCAAGGAACCCTATTTGCCACGAAGTACTGCTTAGAATATACTGCTTTATACTCAAAGTGCAATTAAAATGTGTCATTAAAAAATTTCACAAAATCACATTTTACAGTTCTTTTGCAACTAGTTTGTACGCCTGAGGAACACTAAAAGATCCGCCACAAGCGCTTGTCCTATCTGGTAGTGTTTCTGCCTCAGGATCAGGTAAAAATTCATATCGTTGCAACAATAAAGCTAAAAACATAAAAATCTCCATCCGGGCAAGCTGCTCTCCCAAACAGTGTCTTGGTCCCACCGAAAATGGAATCACGTGACTAGATCGGGTAAACTGTCCCTTCTCATTCAAAAAGCGATCTGGATTAAATTGCTTCGGTTGCTCCCACAGATTTTCATCATTGTGAACAGCCCAAATATTAGAAACAACCTGAAATTGAACCTAGTTAGTCGCCGAATTGCTATAGATCACCGCTGCAGGAATAACGTGTCATCCAATTAATGGAGCAGTACCATAGACTGCCACCGAGCACTGACTCATAGAAAAAGGTCGAACAACATCAACCACTAGCTTACCGTTGTGCCCTTTGGTATAAGATAACTACCAAGCTCAGCATCTTCAGTGGTGGCGTGTTGCAATCCGATTGGAATTAGAGTATGACAGCGAAATATCTCCTCTACAAAAGCACACGTGTAAGGCATCTCATTCCTCTTCTGCATTAAAACTGCACCTTCCATGCCTTTATAAACAAATAACAAAATAACGAGTGTGAATATAGTTTTTACAAACAAATCATTTCGGTCACTAATCAAGAATGCGAAATGAAGACCGAGTAAAACAAAAGGGCATTCAGAGACGAAATCTATCCCAGAGAGACGATGTTAGGCTTAATGAAAAGCTGCCTTCTATCACCGCAAGGAAGCTTTCATAAATTTTAGCTCCGGGTGGTATTTTAACTCATGATCTTTATGAGCTACCTGAGTGTGAACACCGTCACTTTCTGCTAAATGGAGGAAAGTTTGTAAGGGAAATAATTCTTACAACATAACTGAAATGCAAATTCAGCTTTGAGCACTTACTATATGGTAAGTTGATCAGATCACCTGATGTATGGAAAGAAAGATGTAAAGGTTCATTTGTGCCCAATGCACAAAAATTACTGAAAACCATCTCTACTTTTGATATCTTCTTGGCCACTTGAACAGACTTTTTGTGGAACTTGGATAATTTGGAAAGCTCATGCCAGCTCTATTTTTGTTCCAAGAGCTGGTTCTACGCCCTTGGGATTGAGCTTGCCCAAACTTTCATGGGTACGACTTAACCGCCTACGAACTGGTGTTGGACGGTTTCTGTCTTGTGTGCACATGTGGGGTTTTTCTCCTACATGTCTGTCTTGTCTATTCGTCTTGCGCTTGTAGATGAGGATAGGAACAAAAACTGATTTCAAGATCGAAAGCTTAACTACTTGGACGGCTCTAGTTTTATAACAACTCAACTGTTGAAGTTAAGCTGTATCACTTGCTATACAGTTAGTACAATACTGCTTAACTTGAACTTTTAAACATGAACTTTTAAACATGCTTTGAAGTTTTTCATTGTGCCAGCAAATTTACCTGATCAAGTTTTCTAGAAAGATTAAACATGTGCTTTCTTTACACGTATTTTCATCTCAGCACCGTCACAACCAGCTGCTAAATGATGTTGGAAGTCAGATTTTAATAGTGCCAAAAGTACTACGTCATCAGCAAATAGCAAGCGATTGATTTTGAAACTTTCAATTTTGACCCCTTTTCCAGAACAACTCTGCTTCGCAACCCAATTCATATGCAGCGAGAGCACACATATTCTTGAGAAAGTTTAACATCCACAGTGAACGGTTTTTACATCAATACGCTTTGTTCTCGGACGCAAACATTAAAGTAGCTGGCAACTGACCATCAATGCTACACTTTTGTAAAAACTTATATGTGTGAACACTGGAAAATTAGCGAACTTTAATGATACGCTTTTGGCAAAATCCTTTCTCGCTTCCATGCGAGTCACGGACGCCTCCCACTTTATGTAGTAGCTTGTAGTTATATTGGTGGTTGCATGAAACGTAAACCGCATACCACTAAGTGGTAATCAGTTGACAATCCAGCTCCTCGACAAACTCGAACGTCTGTTACAAATGAAGCCATGTTCGATGAAACAATCTTCTTGTTCTTCTTTCGGCTTCTCCCTATTCAGGGTCGCCACAGCACGAAAGTATTTTCCATTTGTCTCGATTGACTTTGTCTCCCTCCTTATCTCCAACTCTTTGCATATCTTCTCTCGCCAAATCCATCCACCCTTTCTTTGGCCTTACTCTTTTCCTTCTACCTGGCACAGCCATCTCCATCATCCTTTTTCCCACGTAGCCTTCTTCTCTCCTTTTCACGTGTTCATACCAGCGTAGCATTGCAGTCCGAAGTTTGTCGTCTAGCTCTGCGATTTTCGCAGTCCCTTTCACGTATTCGTTTCTTATCTTGTTCTTTCTTGTCACTCCCAGTGCCCATCTCACTATTTCCAACTCTGCAACTTCCATTTTTCCCACCTGTCTTTCCGTCACTGCCACCATTTCCATTCCATAAAACATGGCTAGTCCGACAACACTCTTGTACATTTTACCCTTAACCCTTGCTAATAACTTCCTGTCGCGCAGAACTCCAGACACCTTCTTCCAACTCATCCAGCCTGCTTGGATCCTTCTCCTCACTTCTTCCTCACATCTTCCATCGCTACTAACTGTCGAACCCAGTTATTTGAAGTTTTTTGTTCATGCCGTCAACCTAATTGAAATTAGGCTTGGGGAAAGATGGTAGCCCATTTCGAACCAGTGTTTAGTGACTGATAGCCCCACCACCAACAAGGCGGACTGCCACTGTGGGTACCCAAGAGTCGTCTGACATGCTGGGTCAGCAACTTCACAATTGTAACCCGGTGAAGTACGGGTAAACCACCTGTCTGCCACATAAAGGTGGAGGCGTCGATGAAACAATGCACAAACCAATTACGTACCGCTGTTGAAAACTGCCTCTGAGGCCCAATTTCACCTTTAATTTCTCTGTTCGACTGAGCACCATGTACACATCATCCAAAAACTAATCACAATGTGCCGTTAAATCTAGCGCACATGCGTAAATGAAACAAAAACACTAGCCTTTCACCTTTAGTTTCAACATAAACACTAGATACGTAGTGGATTCATTTAAACAATCTCCCAGCCAACTGTTGGCAAGCAGCCCCACACTCACCCAAGCAAATTATATTGGATAGAAAGGCCTCAAACCATTTCATACATGCTCTTCTTCAGAGCCACAACGTTTTGAAGGAGATATACCAACTATTTCCGAGTGATATGTATGGCATGCCTACAAGTTCTTGTTTATTTCCAATGGGACGAGTACTTTCCAACTGCAAATCACCAATTACTAATTTTCAATTTTGCTGTTGCAAACGTTTATGAGCTTCCGGAATGTTTTGACTTTGTTCTGCCCTATTTTTTCCTCAAAATCGAAGCCAGTGTATTGGTGGGTCTGGCAATGGAAAATTTGAGGGAAAAATGCACCTTACTTTTCCAACGAGACTCACAGCCTAAAACCCTGACGCAAGCATACTTATTCTGTGACGTCCAATGTATTATCTATAAAGATTGTACGATCTTTCATTACAAACATTTTCGGAAAATTTCATTTCGTCCGGTCTTCTTCCTTCGACTAGACCTTTATTGACACCACACCACCATGGGCAACCCTACTGCGAGCACAAGATTACTCTTGACGGTTATCCTCTTATATTCATGGAAAGTACAATCTCTTCCACAATGAAACGGCGGCAATTTTTCGAAGAAGTTCTAGTGGTTCTCGAAATAAAAGATCAAAGCCAATATTGCTGAACATTTTTTTATTAAACTTTTTAAAATCCTTTTGTAGCGCATTTAAAGAGTTGTTGTGTATACAACTTTTCGCAAAGCATTGTAACAAATATATATTTACAAGACATACGGCAGAATAACTTAAAATTTCTTTTTACGGGTAGTTGAAGGAATTTATTGCGATGAAAATAAATTATATTAAGTAATACAAAAGCAATTATGTCTCAAACTTGGAAATAGTTTATTTCTATTCCTTTTAGTTCAATCAGAAACATCAAAAAGGTTTGATGTAATCACAGAAAAAACTTTAGCTTCACAAAGCGCTTTGATATACTTACACTGTATACCTATTCATAGACTTTAATGTGTTTTGCTCAAGAGGTCAAATTAATCCTGGTCGATACATTTAGAAGTACCTAAGTAATGGTATATTTAGTGTTGTTTTCTTTTAATTTTTGTGTACACAAAACAAGATCATAGAATTATTATAGCCTTCTTACCGATGACATCTTTTATTTCTTCTCTCAATTTTTGTTGGATTTCAGGATAGTGTACAAGATTCAATAAAATCCAATATAGGGTCCCTGATGTAGTTTCGGTACCAGCTTCAAATAGTTCGTACACGTATATAGCCAGCTGCATCGTCTAGAGAGACGTACGCATTTACATGTAATATTTGATATGCATCAAAGTCAAAGCTACTAGCATACCGAGTATTTATGAAAGGAGTCCACGCCCGATTCGCACAGCGGAATGCCACTGAAGCCCTTTTTTATGATGATAATCTTTGGATGATGCTAACTTGTAGTAATGGCTCGGTCGCGCCTTTTTTGCGTTCAAAACCTTTTTTTCACATACGCATTATACTCAGGTTTTGCTTTGTTGTCAAGGACCAAAAGAGGAGCGTGGTGTAATGCCTCCCTAAAGGTATGATCATGGAAGGCAATGTTTGCCAAAACACAATTTTTGAACTCTTTCATGGATATTTCAAAATGCTTACAGCAGTGACAGTGCAAGTAAAGTGTAGGGGCTTTTGAAATTTGCTACCATCAACTCCTAGCATTTCTACAATTCTGATCTAATGAGCACTCACTGTAAAAGAATTGTGTTTGTCTTCTTTTTTCATTTCAAGTAAGAAAGCATCAATAAAATCTCGAATATTTGAGTCATCAAAAGTTTCTTGATGTTCTTCGATCAGATCATTTAACAATTCTGAACAAATGACACATAAACTCACTTTTCAAAATTAAATTTCATCATAGAAACGATCTTCATCTGGATTGGGCTGGCAAATTATTTGTCGTTAGTAGGTAGGCGCATGGCCGTTGAAGCACGTTGAGAAAGGGCAACAGAATGTTTGGCGAAGCATATTTTCAGCGTCCATAATGTTTTAGAGTAATTTACAGAAGCGGTGGCGTAGTTGTTAGTAAAAGCGTTCTCTTAGCAGTCGGTTGACCTGGGTTACATTTCTTGATCAAATCACACCGAAGACTTTAAAAACAGCATTCACAGATCTCCTTCTTGGTGCTTAGCGTAGTAGTGATGTGAAGGGTGAAATATGAAATGGAGTTTGCACAGTTATCCTAACGAGTGCAATGGGTCTCAATGGCCTATGCATATAGCCGCTGTTGACACCACCACCACAACAAGAACAACTACGCCTATTGCTTAAGTATTTGGCTAATTTAGTTAACATTTTTGAGAAGAACTGCTGTACAAAAAAGGGACAAAAACTTTTGAACAGAGCAAAAATTGATATTATCAATCGCTGCTCTACGGTACCGAGGGTTTATCCATTTACCGCATGGAGCTGCTTGCTATACATTTCGCTTTGTAGTCATCAGCCTGATCGATACCAGTTTCCAGGACAAACCACAAGGAGGTTGACTGCATAGATGGCTCCTCCTTGCAAACGCAAAACATTGAGGATTTCTAGGCTAAGAAAAAAACCAGGGCTATTTTTGTGGCCTTACAGCAGCCTACGACGCTGTGCGGCACATGGAACAGATGGTAATGAAACTCGTCCGCAATAGTAGCTCCACCCCTACCACCAGAATAACGGACAAACGAGTAAGATTACGGCACTTTATGTGCCTACTTACACGTATTGTACTTACGCATAACTGAGTCTATGACTTTCAAAATCTTCTTGTTGTAGTACGATATTATCGGAAGATGACGTAAGGATGGCATAAATGTGAGAATGGTTGCCACACCCAGCATTGTGGGGTCACTTAATCTGTATGCAAAGAATCGTCAGTTTTTACCTTAGAGAAAATAAAGTTAATTTGTTACACTACGCCTACTTTAATTATTTTGCACACGGATTAGTCTGATATCTTTCACATGCATGACGCTTCACTGAAAGTCGTTATACTTTGTTTTCTAACAGAAATATGACAAGCAATTCCAAGTATTGAGGTTATCCAATCTCGGGTGAGAACTGAACCCAAATCTACCGGCAAAAAAGAGTCGGCATTTTCACACTTACAAGTCAACATATCCTTGCATGATTGCTTTAAACCGGGGATCTTCATATTCAAATCGCTGTCCAAATACAACGTTGCAGATAATGTTAGAAACGGCGTTATGGAGAAGCACCTTAAATATTGAGAATTAGAATTTAACTTAGTTTGCGAATACTAGTATTTTTTTATTTAATTATCCATTTCCTTAATAATTGCAAGACAAACAACTCCATTAATATAAACACAAAGCCAGTCTTATCGCGGTCAATACTCACTTTCAATGTTCTAGTTTTGTGTTGATTTGGTAACTAAATATTCAAAATGAAAGTGATTTTTTTTCATCAAAGCATTCACTAATAGGACAAAAAAATACAAATGCGACAATGGTTTGAAAATCTTAATTAGTTTTGGCATCACAAAAACCTTCTTAGACGAAATAACGTCGAAAAAGTTGTCGGTAAAAACTACACCAAAAGAGCGGCCAGTAAAAGATCTATCCAAAATGATAAATTAAATAAGAAAGCCAAGCTTGGTGAAAAAATAGTGCTTAAAAAACTTTCGGGCCGGTCAAGTTGCAAATATTTTTGCGGATTATAATTGTGGTTTCCAAACTTTAAAAACTCTAAAAAGTGGGCTTAAAAACAGAATCCTTAGTAATATGACGATTTCACTGACCGATGGATCAAAAGTTTTTCCTTTCTTTTCTCGAATTGCTTCATTGAGATAAGAAATTTCTTCAATTACTTTCATTTCCAAAGTTTGTTTACCCACTCCCATTCTATCAAAAACAAACAACTAAGCATCGTCACGTCGCAAAAAGTTTATAAATTGTGCAATTCATTTGTGTTACTTAGCCGCACAAAAACCTAATTACACGAAGAACAACTTGCGCCCTAACCAAGTTCGTTACCAGTACTTTTTACACCGGGGGTCACTCACGCGGTGTCAGTGGTGTGGCAACCCAAAGTGAGGCGTCCGAAAAACTTTGTACAAGTCCCTTTCTAAACTGTCTCGTGACAAAATTAGGTTAAAAATTTATAGATAGGGCAACCGGCCAAACAGCTCAGTCACCGAAAAGGGAGTTGCACAAATCCTTTGTAAGCGGTGGTGTTCTTTTGGGCGCTTCTTCACTAGAAATAAGGTGTAATCTGAAACTGTCTTGGACGTAGAAGGCTGATTCTGTCAAATAGTTATAACGGTTATTTATGAAAACCTGGATCCAATATTTCTCAAATATGATGTTAGTCAGAGCACGTACTATATCCTGCTGCAGGGAGAACAGCAAACAAGCACGTTGGTTTTGCAAACTTTCAACCGAATTCTAGGCCGATATAGCCTTCTTACGTTTTTGAGCTCTTCTTGTTGAAGCCTTTTATTTTGGTTTAACATAAGAAGTCGAGCGTTTCCAAACAAATTTTCGGGGGGCAGAACATAAAGTACATTAATCTTGATGTTAACTACATTAATCTGATGTTATTTTCAAACAATCTTATGAAATAATTAAGCTCAATTCTCTTCGAGTGGAGGGAGGTGCGCAAAGTTAGCAAAATCAAGAATTTTTTTAGTTGGCAAAAACAAAAAGAAAGAATTTTTTCCAATCGCACTCCGAAACATAAAGAGCTTTTTTTTGTTTTCGGAAATCAACTTTTGATAAAAAGATTTTGTCAACTGGTCTCCAAAACAAATTAGAGATCTTTTTTAGAGACCAGCATTGCCTGGGGGTTAGGAAGACAATTTCCAAGGCCCAGCACGGTGTTCTCGCAAACCAAGTAGCCCCCAGGAGCCGCATCAAACGTCAACAGGCTAACAAAGAAATGATACTAACATAATCGTTACTAATTAGAAATGCACCGATGCCAATCTCAAACATTGGAAAATTAATGTACTTGCCACTTTACCAATGCACCGGCTCTTTATCGCTATGTATCGGGCTATATTTGAAAACCTTTCGGCTTTTTCTGAAACTGACTTTTTGAAGAAGGTTTACTCTTACGGAAAGAAAATTTCTTAAGTATCAAACGAAAAAGGACTGCCTGTCACGAAGACAAAAGATCTTGCTCAAAATAAGAACGAGAATATTTATTAACAACGACAAATATATATGTTTTCGCTTTTATATTATCACGTTATGAAATCGTTAAGATATATAGTAGCCTTAATACATCAAACATTTTTATTCAGATTTTAAACGTGCTTAAGTGCTTTCGAGGTGCAATTAATCATTTGTTCAAAACATATCCATTTGCAAGCGTAATTTCTAGAATAAGCAGTGTATTTGTTTTCTCTGGAGGAGGGCCATATGATGAGCCGAAAACGTTTCGAATTTAGATAAAAATATTTTATGTGTTGAGATAGCTATATATCTTAACGATTTGGAGGAAAAAAGTACCTCTTTACCAAATTCTATCACGTTGTAGAATGCCAGTAAAAAGTGCAAGAAGACTAACAAAGTCTAGCCGCTACAATTGTACCAACGCATTGCAAATAAAAACTATAAGATCCCAGTTGGTCAACCCAGCGGGTTCGGAAGCCTCACAAAACGTTGAGGCTGCTGTGATTGGTGCAAAATCCCTGCTTAACTCCCATCAGCGCTTTAACAACATTTTTACCTCCCTCGGGCTCACCTTCAACCGCCACCTATTTTTGTAAAGCTTTTCTACAGTTCTTTCTAAGTATGCTTCACCAGAACAATTTCGTTTTCTCTCCGTAATCAAATTTACCAAGTTGAGACGTCATCACCAAACGGCCAGTCGCACCATAGCCGGCTGGCTCTCCTGCCTTTTTTCTTTCTCTGATGCTTCTCTGTTTCTTTTATGCAAGTTACCCGGATTTGTTTTGCCTTGTTCTCTCATGACGGGCTTTCCGTATACCATTCTCTTTTTCAATTTCGCATTTAGACATAAGTACTATTATCGCTAAACTATGAAGCATAAACATAGTCATTCAGAAAACTTCGATTGACAAAACTGGTATAAAGAATTATAAAAAGATAATATGTTAGTGTTTACGGAAAAAACAAAATCAGGAAAAAAATCTTCAGAGAAAGAACAAAGATTAAAAATGAGCAAAAGTTTAGAAGTGGGTGCAGTCTGGACGTGTAGAAAAGTAACTGATTGGTCAAAAGAGTAACTGAGAGTAACTGATTGGTCAAAATAACAGCCGAATAGGCAACAAGAAACAGAAAAAAGATCGAAAGAAAAAGCAAAAACAAATGGCAAGATGAAATGGTGGAAGATGTTGGAAAAACTTGGATAAAAACAACACAGATTAATTGACACAAAAAAATTGTGGTGACCATCTGCCATGAACAATTCATAATGATGGTGAAAGTGAAAACATGTCTTTCCAGATCCTCCTGGATAGGCACTATGTCTAATCACTTACTCATGATCTCTTTTTCTTTCTCCAGCAGGGTTCTCTTATTCTACCCACTCTTCCTCCTTGGAAAACTCATCTTTTAGTGCCAGGCTCACTTTACACTCAATGCTCTCGCTTTGACCCCCTCTTCTCGCCAAGATGCTACTCTTGAATTTTTTCTGAATTACAATCTCGTAATTTGGACTGATGGCTTTGTCCCTTCTCCATTCGGCAAAAAGCGTTTCGGCATTTTTTCCAAGTAATCACTTTGTTCAACTGAAGTCACCCTTTCCTATTTGGCAGGCTCAGTGTGTTTAAACTTTCCTGTCGAAACCTGTGCCATTCCTCAAGATTTCCTGTTGCCTCAATAGCATGAACAAGTCTGTCACATAACCTCTATTTTCTCCTTATACCAGATTCTAGCTCTGTCATTACTGTTCTTTCCTATCTTCCGTCTTCTCTTCTTTCTCACGTTCTCTGGGAGGAACTTTCTACATTCCCTTTTCTATTCCTGGCTGCAATGGGTGCTCCAGTCACCCATTTTTTGCGGGAAACAACACGGCCGATGACCGGCCAGACAAAGTGTGCTGCTTCAGTAATCTACTGTCCTTGTAGGCTCTTGCCTCTCTTATTCACTCATCTAGCTACTTTTAAACTGAAGACAAATTGTCTCAATAAAATTTTTCCTCACGCTGCTCCCCTAGGCCCCACTAAAAACATTGTGATTCCTTATGACGTTTGTGGTATCCTCTTTCGTCTTTGCTTCAACCTCAGAGCATTCTGCTTAGTTCTACGACATCTGTGAAATTGAAAATCTTTGATGCAGCGCGTTGGTCATACGATTCTGCATACCAGTACTTCTGATCTTATCTTGTCATGTCCAGCAACGGCCTCTTTTCACCGCACGCTCTGCGACAACTCTTTCTTGATATACGACCTTCGATCCAGGCCGACAGAAGTTGCCTGGATTCTAAAACTCCCTTATATTCCGCCATGTCCCACCCCGAGGAAGGGGTCACGTAAAATAAAACAAAGACCTGCTGTCTGCTGATATCTACAAACACGTACGATGCTTGCTTAACCACTTTGTGTCCGAGAGCGGCATATGCCGCGCTTGGCAGCTTTGGCACAGCATCGAAGCGCGTGATATCACGCGCTTCGCTGTTGTGGCAAGGCGTGATATCACGCAAAATTTTACTGCCGCTTCAATGGAAAGCGTGATATCACGCGAATGTTTTTGCGGTCAGTGCGGAAACGTATGTAAACAGCAATGATATTTACTGCAGTTAAAGGTTGGGAAAGCTCTTAGTTTAACTCTTTTGCACCCGCGAAGCAGTCTTGAAATTCTTTGTAACAGATGCAAAAAAACGGCTAATTTGCATAAAAAACCATTAATCATGTTTACTTTTATCATTCACTGGTTTTAAGCCATTGGCTATTATATAGATTATGTTATATCGCTGAAAAGGAAATTTCATCCCAGTTAGCGTGATGTGCATTCTAAAAACAATGCCTTGTGACTCAAAATGAGACAAAAACATCTTTACCCCCTTCATTTTTTGGTGAGGGAAACCAATGTTACCCCAAGTTCAAAAGATATTACAGGCCTCGCGTGTGGATGAATTTTTTTGAAAATGGCCGCTAAATGATGTAAAAGAATTATACTTTTAATGTAAAATGTCAAAAATTACCAAACGACAAATTTTTTGAACTATTTTCAATTTTTTTGAAGCCCAGAAGCCAAATTTTTGGCCTTTTTGGGGGATCCTGGAATCTACTGCAACTATCCTTTTCATCAGTCGTTACATAATAACTCTTTGCTTATACCACCTAATATTGCTTATCTTTGAAAAGACAGGTTCTTCCTGATTCAAATAATATGCAGTCTAAAAAGATTATTTTGTTGCTTAAGGTGAAACATAAGCTTCTCTTTCCCTCTACCTTTTTGCTGGGAGAAAGCTAATTTTGATTGATTATAGCACGCCTGTCAAAGGCAATAAAAAGTGTTTTGTTGGCATTTTCTCCTTGGTAACTTGATACCACGTGATAAAAGAACTGTGCTATTTTATAAAAATGTTTTAAGGTTTTTAAAAGGGGTGGTTTCTTCACAATTTGCAATTTTAGGAGGTCTAGCACCAAAATTGGGGGGGTTTTTGGCCGGTACCGAAGATAATTTAGGGTTTATCATGTAGGCTAGTCTTTTTACCATCCAAAACTTAGCCTAAAATATGTATTATAATATATTTTTAAAAAGGAAATTTCTTCAACTTTCAGATAATATAAAACTTAAAACTAATATCTTATTCATAAAGATGAAACAGGACCATTTTTACACCCCCCTTTTTTGTTGGAGGAACCAGATTATCACCCGGAGTACCCTACCTTGCAAAATCTATAAAAAGTGTTTGATGTACACCAGCTCCGTGGAAACTTGATACAGGGCGCAAAAATGAGTTATGTAAACGCATAAACATGATTTCAAATTTGAAAAGAGAGTACTTTTTGTGTGATTTGCATTTTCTGAGGTCCAGCTATCAAATTTTGAGTGTTTTGGGCCGGTACTAAAGATAACTATAGATACCATGCTTCATCAATCATTATAGAATAACTCTTAGCCTAAACCTTGCAACAATATATATTTTTGGAAAGGAAATTTTTTAAACTTTCAGATGATATGTAGTTTGAGAGGAAAATTTTGTTGGTAAAGATGATACAGGACTATGTTGATTTCCCTAACTTTTTTGTGGGGGACTCGCCAATTTTTTTGCTTTCAATGTTTTTAGAGTCGGCTACATATCGATAATTCCACAGACTTCATTTTTTGATCAATCTTTCTGAAAACTTAGATACAGACAGCTAAATAACCATGGATATCAGAAAAAATAGCCAAAATGTACTAAAAAAATTAGTTTTTCTACAAATTGCACTTTTGTGAAGCTTAAGAATCCAAATTTTCAATGTTTTTCGCCGGTACTGTAAACAGATTAGGCCTACAAAATTTTCCAATTTCATACAAAATTTTCCAATTTCATCAGTTATTATAGAACAACTCTTAACCTGAACCATGCAACAATATATATTTTTGGAAAGGAAATTTCTTGAACATTTTGATAATATGTAGTTTGGGATAAAAATTTTGTTGGTAAAGATGATACAGGACCATGTTGATCCCCCCTTTTTGGGGATAGAAATTACCAATTTTTTTGCTTGGTGTCGGGTATCTATCAAAAATTCCACAGACTTCATTTTTTGATCAATCTTTCTGAAAACTTAGATACAGACAGCTAAATAACCATGGATATCAGGAAAAATAGCCAAAATGTACCAAAAGAATTAGTTTTTCTACAAATTGCAATTTTGTAAAGCTTAAAAAAAAGCAATTTTAAAATTTTGCAAAACAAATGCTGATGCTGGGTTTTGAACCTATAATAAAATTTCTGACTGAAAGTGGTTAAGGTACGTACAAATACGAGTTTACAACAGCAACAGTTACAAGTTTACAGTTTAGGTTGGAAAAAATTAAATTGTATTATATAGATCGCTTTTTTGGATTGTCATAATATGTTGTATACATCGGCCGATGCAGATATTGAGACAGAATGACACAATGACTGCCGTAAGGAAAAACCAGCACCTGTACATCTCCATGAAAAGTGATGTAAAATTAAAGGTTAATTGAGCAAGTTGGTTGCTTCAAAACTGTGTTATCAAAGTGGGAGCCCTTGGCATTTTTCGGAACATTTAAAGTGTTCTCAGTCACAAAAAGATTTGTGGTCCCCCAGCCTATACAAAAAGTTTTTCAATAACTACTGCAATCAAATTAAAAAGTTTTCCACAGAGGTTTTTTCAAAACCCTCACCTCACACAAAACCAAGCTTAGAACATCGCAATCTTATACTAACACGGCCTGCTTTTCTCGTACCACCCAGCTGGGTTGTGGTTTGAGATCACATACTATGCCGCACATTTGTAGCAACACACCCTCGTAATGTTACCAATCCAAATTTTCTTTGTATTTTCCAATGTTCGTCATAGTCTCGAGTAGAAACTCCTAGCCCGTAAGTGAACTGATTTATAAAAGCTGATACCGGTCTTCCAGAAAACTTGTGTCCTTGTTTCACAAACGCCTGAAAATAACAATCTTTAAAAAAGCTACAAAGCAAAGCACTAGCCATCCTTATCGCAATTTAAAGACATTTACAACCAGTATTGCCATGGCAACTTTTCCAAAATTTGTTGTCAACAACATTAAAATATGTTCGACCGAAAAGCAATGCACAGTGGCGTTACTAGAGAATAAGTTTATCCCTGAATACCACTCAAGCAACTTGTCCTAAAAAACAGCCGCCTGTTTATACTACTGTTTTCTGAAAGTGTAAGTGTTTTTTCAAATTTAAGTGATCCTTTTTGAGGCTATCTTGGTGTGAAAAACTGAAGCAAAGCCGTCATCGGTGTCGTGTGCTGACCGCCAAACAATTATAGAAAGGATCTAGAAAAAGTTTTTACGTCACTGAAAGAAGAATCTTGTAAATACGAAGTCATCTTATTCACCATAAGCGTAAAAAAAGAAAGATCAGCCCCTTTTTAACCATTGTCAGCTACTTCACAAGTTTTGACAGCCCCATGTATTTAAAAAAGTTGATTTAAAAAAAAAAGAAATGTTGAGCATGTCAAACAATGAGTACGTTAAGTACAGGCAAAACGTTTTGACCAAAACTGGCAAAGCAATCAGAGTTGATCTCCAAATAAAAAGGTCTTCCTTCAGTCAGCTGCTTTGATAAAACAGAAAGTGTTACGTCTATGTTACCTATCATACCACGTTGAAGATTTGCACAAATTAAAGGAAGGCTTTAAAAAGTATTGGACAACTAAAAAGTGATTTCAACGACTTGGGTTTTGACTTTTTCTTATTCGGCCGAAGATCTGGTTTGCATAGCATAAACAACGCGTAACACCCTCAGAAGTTTTTCAAGTGCACTGCTCGAAAACTACGTAAAGTCATTGCTTACAATAGGACGTACAAACAATGCTGTTTTTCAACTCATTTTAGCGTTCACTTAGCCTTATTTCTAACAACCTAACCTTCTGACGAAATAAGATTGTACAAGAACTAAATTAAGTGAGCAAAACGCAATATCAGCATCACTTCTAAAATCTTTACTGCTTGTGTTATATTAGAGCAAGGTGCTTTTACATAAATTAAAATGGGCTGCTAATCCTGATCCTTCTTCGACACGTAACTAAGCTATTTGCTTTTTATTTTACAGTAAAACTTTCAGCGAATATAGTGGCGTAATATGAACTACTTGATATTTTTATAGGCAAGTTTACTTTTTCTCAAAGATGCAACCAGAACTTTGATCCAGAAGATAAAAAGGGGGTGGAATATCAAAAGCGATAAAAAACATACAAAATTGTTCTCTAAAAAAGGATCTTGAGTTTTCACGAGCTAAATTTTTCTTAATTTGTAATTTTGAAATGTAAATACAGGTAAATTTTAGGCATGTTAATGTTTCTTTACCTTCCCTGTCCCCTGTTTCTGATATTCAATTTCGACACAATAATACAGTTACAGAATACAGATAAAACTTTTTTTGGGAGATTGAGACTGATTGATATTAGTTTATTCGCGTCCAGGAGAACTGCTAACCATGTCTAAACCCACTGTCTTTTCAAGTACCTCCTATCCCTTTTTCAAAAATACATTAACTGTTACAACGAACTTGACGTATTGAATCGTAATCATTCAAAACAACCATTTCTTCAAGTGGAAGTCGAACTGACATGATTTTTCCGTAACGTTTACTCCATTCTTTCATTGTTCTTTCCGGATATTTCCCAAACAAAGCAATAGCTCCCAAAAGTGGAACACCTTTAGGTCCTGGTGGCATACACTTGGGTCGTTTGTACCAGTCATAGACCCAAATCAGCAGTATCATTGAAAGCAAAAGCCAAACCAAACTGCATAAACTTATATCCCACATGAAATTAATAGAATTAGACTCTTATCCTGTATCAAAATACGGATCATTCATTGATGATGAGAGTGAAAATAATTTTTAACGCTTTTGTCATGCTTGAGCTGTACGGCCCCAGTAACTAATGATAGCTCGAACAATACCAAACTGTATCATTGACAGCAAAACAAAAGTAATTGATTATAATCATGATGCCAATACGTTTTGTATATACTTACAAAAACATACGAGACAAAAGCACATCTGCCGTGATTGTGCAAAACCTAACAACTACATTTCAAATTTCATAAACAACCGTGATTTCTTTTCTTCTACGTGAAGCCATTGATCAGCAAACGTTAAGAAATAACTGATGTTTGTACCAGGGATGTGGAAGCGGAACCTGGAAGAGGTCCTTTTTCTGTGGAAGCAGAAGCGCGAAAATTCTACTGCTTCAGCTTCCACATAAATTATTTGACTTGAGAGTGACTTAGCGAAAAAGTTTTGTCAATTTCCCGATGTAAATTAAACGGTGAAGTTACACTATAAGTCTGAATGAACGTGCGAAATCAGTAGCACGAGAACAAGAAAAAGTATAACTAGCATCACATTTTATATCGATTACGGGTAAGAAAAAAGTAGTTTGAACAATGAAACGTAGCTAATAAAATGATGATTTGATTAAACTTAACTAACCTTGGTTAGGGGGTTGAAAACATTGAAAAAGAAATTACTCACGACGGAAATAATTTGATCATTTCACATCAGTGCTCTTCAACAGGAGTTTCGCAAAACATGCAGTTGTGTTCCGTGAATTTTAAGGGTTCTGTGAGGGGACCACAAAGATTCTTCGTTTATTACTAGTGTTTATTTCTTATTTCAGTATATTGGTTTCTTGTATGTAGTGGTGTTCCTTGTATATAGATAGTTAGTAATAAAATCTTGTGATAGCCAGTTGCAGATTGTGACCCAATTCTGTTTACAACTTTAAGGACGTCTGAATTTGCTAACTCCCTTTGTTACGTAATAGTTCGTCTGTAATCTTAATTTTGCTGCTGTTGTTGTTAAGGACCCCTTCCAAGGGATGGGCGCATGGCAGAAGACTATGCAACCCCAGAAGCCGGGTAATTCCCCAGGGCCTGGACCAGAGGTCGTAAAAAGACAGAAAACTGCCAAAGAGCGAGCGGCGCAGAGCCCGTAGCTGGACAGTACAGAATGAGATGAAAGGTGTCTTGGGACGGGTGTCTGCAAGCGCTGCAATAAGGATTTTCGATTATGCCAATTCTAGAGAGATAGGAGCCTAACAGTAGGCTGTGTCCGCTGCAGCGAAGACGAGAGAGAACACAGCGAGCGTGACGTAAGAGCATAAATTCCTCGGTGGAAATCGAGGAAACCTATGTGTCAAAAAACTTCAATAATACTGTACGCCTCCAGTCTGAGAAAAGACAAGAACTACAAGGGATTACAGAGGGCACAAGTAGCGCTCCCCATCTGGCTAACTCATCAGCTGCGTCGTTCCCCGGGAGAAACGAGTGTTCGGTGACCCATTGTAGCCTCATAGAACAGGAGAGAGAAGACAGTTCCTGCCAGAGAGATTAAGGTAAAAGGAAAGACGGAGAAGAGCACAGAGTGAGAGTCAGATAGGAGAAGAGAAGAGAAGTGGTAGACTTTTTGGTGCTACCGAGACCAACAAAGAGCTTGCAGGATGGCGCAGAATTTAGCGAAAAAACGTGAGCATACTGGACCTGCTGAAAAGAATAGAGTGACCTTAGTGCCACACAGAGAGAGAGCAGTTGGCAAGTACGCCAGAGCCGCCTTTGTCAACATGAAAAGGATCAAAGCCGTCAGTCGAAAGCACCAGATTGTAAGGAGGGCATTTAGTGTCAGAAAAGTCAAGAGATCAGCAGCAGAAGAAAGAGACGAGTATTCTTCTGCAGAAGAACAGTGAGAGTCAAAGTTAACAGCAAAGTCATCCCAATGAGCTTTCTAAAAATTCAAGGAAAGGAGACGTTTGTTGGAGCGAAAGACCGGAGAGAGAGGGACGGCTAGTAGAATTGGTAGGTGATCAGAACCCAGGTCCTGAAACACCTCCCAGGATCAAGAGAGGGCGAGAGAGGAGGGAGCAAAGGAAATGTCAGGGGAGAAGCGACTGCCAAAGGAGCGATGGAGTAGAGTAGGTATGACTGAGTCATTGAGGGGAAGGAAGTCAGAGATGACCCAATTGAATACTTTCTCCGCACGGGGTGTCAGAAGTACCTTTTGAGTCCCAGAGAGGGTGAAGGCTATTGAAATCCCCCAGAATGAAGAGATTTCTGGAGAAGTCCTGCCAGACTAAAATGATGACGCTGCCGCTAGAGTGAGTGACATCAGGAGAAAAAACACCAGATTGGGAGTGGGTGCGATCAGATCGCAGAGCAGAGCATCCAGGAATTGGGAAAGAGGAAGATAAGTTAAGGTTAGATTTCTGAATACAAATGAGGTTAAGGGGATGAGACAAAATAAAGTGTAGAAGTTCAGTGCTCCTGGGTCGGAGACCCAAGCATTCCATTGAAGAACCCTTAGGAGGTCAGGGAAGAGAAGAGGAAGCAGAAGGTAAAGACAAACAGCCAGGAGCATGAGGCGATGGTGAGATTGCAGAGGGAGAAGATACGAAATAGACGGAAAAAGGATAAGAGGTTTGAAGGCGATGGTGGGGCGGGAGTGCTGCATTAGCGCCAGATTGAGCAGCAAAGTTATACAAGCTGGAGAAGTTCGAGGAGGAAGTCGTAGTGCTGGTAGATGTGGGATCTCCGGAAGAAGCAGGGAGGGCGGCTTCAGGAGTAGGAGCTGCCAAGAGTTCTGGATCTATAAAAAGAGAGTACTGAGCACTTTAAATGAACCCATTTGGAGCAGGGCAGCATTGAACTGACCTATTCTGCCAGGTCACATTTTTAGCGCACACTGAACAGGGAAAGACGGGGAAAAAGTTGAGATGAACGTTGCCGCTCATCAGGAGAAGTAGAAGAATGACAAGACGGGCAAGAGAAAGGTAGGAGAAGGGAGGAGACAGGCGACCAATTTTAAAGAAGCTGTGTGCTGCCCTTTTGTGTCATTCAGGGGCAGCATTCAGAAAGATTAAAGTCAACACGTTTTTTGGAGACGGACAGAAGTTCTATGTTGATGGTAAGAGTTAAAGTTACGTCAAAGTCAGAGGTAGTTGGGGATAGAGAGGGGAAATTGGCACTAGATTGTGTAATTTCTTGTTGTGTGAACAGGTTATTGTCGAAAGATGTAATAGGTGGTCATACGGTTTAGATCTGAGAAGCATTTGGTTAGCTGTTGTTAAAGTGGTTGTAAGTAGTGAAGGAACTTGTAATAACTGTCCATTTGTTGAAGTGTTTAATTATTTTTTGAAGTGTAGTAACGAAATATTTGATTTTCTTACAAGCAATTCGTGATTTTTAAATTTTTGTTTGTGGGGTTTCCGTGACGAACGCGAAAGTACATTAGGGGGTTCCGCGATGACAAAAAGTTGAAAAGCACTGTTCTACATTCAACACGAATTCTAATATTTAACAAAAAGAAACACAGCGTAGTTTGGAACAATAAGCTTAAGCGAGGTAGGTAAAGTAATTGCAATATATGGAGGTTTTTGTCCCCTTAAAATGACAAAGTGTAGGAGAAGGCAGGCTACAGATCCACAAAAGTTAAAAAAATTGTCAACGGTTGTTTTCTCGTTTTTGTTAGTGAAAGCGGAAGCGGTTGGCGAAATAGCCGCTTCCACATCCCTCGTAAGTACAGTTAACAGCTTGAAGGTAAAACTAAAAGAAATGGCCCACTTGTTGCATTGTAGAGCAAAAATATACGACACCAAAGTCAATATTCTCGAAAACTTATTTTTTGTAGTTCCTAGATTTTGCCATATCACGGCAGACAACGTCACGCTTAACGCTTGTCTATTTAGATCTGTTGGAACGATCGTTGTTATACTTTAAACTAGCGGTTCCCAACCTTTTACACCGGCGGACCGGTAATTTCTTATAAAGATTCACGGACCGGTACGCAAAATTTACCACAACAAAGCAACAATAGATATATATCGACCCCCTTCGGTTGTGTTAAGTTGTTTTCCATTAGAACTGCGGACTCACTAATATGACTTATAGCAGAGGTTGCCAAACTACGGCCCGCGGGCTAAGATTGGCCTGCGGGCTAAGATCGGCCCGCAAAGGCTTTTTATCCGGCCCGAGAATCCCTTTTCATAATTGCAAAACAAAGGTATAGCGCAGTGTTTCGTTGACAGAACCACTTCGATCCAATCAATTTAAATGCGAAAAGCATAATTTTGGCAGCAAGAGGGGCGACGACTTTTATATTTTGGAGATCACCTACACGATCTCCGACGTTTCTGACCGTTACTTCCAACCAAATTTGAGTTAACTTTGGCCCAGGGGTCTTTAAAATATCAGCAATGGGCCCTCCATGAAAAAAAGTTTGGAGACTCCTGACTTATAGCATTACAGCCACACAAAAACACGAATGTCAATTAGGAGCTGAGACCTATGTCAGTTATAAATGAATTGTAAACTGCCCCTATTCGCTTGCTCATAATTCAGGATTTTCTTCTTTCTATGTTGTTATTTGTGAGTTCACGTAACAGTAACTAATAATAATAAAGGCTTTATACAGTCGCGTGACAATAACTAATGCTTATACGATATAGTGTGAAAATGAACTTCCTCCAAGTGAAAATAAATTGCGGACCGGCGGTTGGGAATCGCTGCTTTAAACTATTATAAACAGATTGGTTTACCAACATTGTTGATGCCAGTATGAAAATAATGCTACCCAGTGGCGTAAGCAAAAAGTTTTCTAGGGGAAGCCAAAGTTTTGTCACAAATCAACTTTACGGGAAGTGCCGAAGGCACGACCATTATAAGGTGATTCGGGGGCATGCGCCGGGAAAATTTTGCAAAATCCCACCCAAAATACGCATTTTCATGCATTGTGGAAGCAAGTTTTAGTGTGATGCTTTTACGAGACTTATTAGAAGAATGAAATCGTAAAATGAAAATCAAGCGTAAAACAAAGTCAGCTTATTTTAAATTGAGGCGACGGTTTCTTTTCGCAAATTATTCAATCATTTGACTATAATCAAGTTTGATGTCGTTGTTTTTATACAAAAGAGCCAATGCATTGAGCAGATTTTCTAACATGCTCGTACGTAAGTACGTTTTGATCATCTTTAGGGCGCTGAATAACCGTTCACCAGTCGCCGTTGTAACTGGCAACGTTGCGAAAATTACAGAAAGCTGATATTTCGCATAAGTAGCAGAGTTAATCAATCAAATATTGCTTTTGAAATAGTTGTTTGTGCGGCTATATGTCTTCCCTTTAGAAGGTTTTATCTGCCTTCTACAACTCTTATTCACTTTCAAGAGCATAACAAATTTTGATAACTGTTTTACTTTAACCAGATAGTCCAGTCCAGATTTCTACCAGCAAGTGGTGTGAAGCGAGCGACGAGTGGTTTTTCACAGGAAGATTGAAATCCAGGGCAAACCCTGGATACTCACGAAAAATTAGCTTTGCTTTTGCTTAAACTGCTTGGTTTTGCTTTACATTTTTAGGGTCTGAGGGGGGTCATGGCACAGCGTCCTCCCCTCCACCGGACGCTAGTGATGCAACCTAGCATATATGTGCTGACCCCTCAGCCTGAAAATAGTGAGAAGTTAAAAAATAGTTTGGTTATTATGCGATGTTTTGCCATCAAAAGACAAAGCCAATTCGTAAAGTACAGTTTGACATCGCATTTTTAAGACATGAAAAAACACTGCCGGAAATAAGTTGTTTTTTTAAACACTTCGCCAGTAACTTAATTGCAAAAGTTTCAAAATTGGAAAGCAAATTGCATAGCTATCTCAGTGAGCTTCATTTATTGTGCAAACAAAGATGCAAGAAATTAAAATCAATTGGGATAGGTTTCCTCTTGTTTTGACATTCATTTTGCACAGAGAGAAAGCAAAAGTCAATTTGACTGTACAAATCCTTGGTGTCTAGTGTTATTGAATTAACTTTGAATTTTTGGTCTCTTTTTCTACCTTAACAAGATTTTTAAAAATGGGAAAATATCCATTGTTCGATGTCACCTTTCAAAGCTTAGTATTCTTTCACATATAGTCCCTTTCCTTCATCCCATTGGTTTTGCAAACTCCCCAAGCGGTCAGGTATCGACTCGGATTTGAAAATACGATTATGCAAAGCAAAAGAAAAGCGATATCGTATTATCTCTAAGAAACTTTCATGAAGGACTGCATTGCAGTGCTTGTTTACATTATTTGTAAAGGCGCACGCGATTATATTTTCGAAAAAATCTGCCTACAACCAAATCACGTTACAATTAAGAGAATTCCATGCAGTGGCTGCAGCTAAATCTAAAGTTTGACCTCCGAAAAAGATAAATCACTTTAAAAATTGATACACTCCTATACAACCCAAACATGTTGGTATGCCTTGAAAATTCTGGAACACCCTGAGGTGCAGTAACTAGCTAGAAGAAATTTGAGGACGGGGAGGGGAAAAAATATGAAATTTGTAGGAGGACCTTTTTTCTGAAGATTGACCGTTTGTAGTCGTAAAAACTAAAAACATCTTTATTCCTTGATCAGAATTTGGGGACATGGTCTTGTGGCCCATAGCTACGCCTACACTTAAATGTACAATACAATTAATTGACAAACACTGCTGCATTACACTTTGCGGAATTAACAATAGGGGATCGAAGGAAAATTACGCAAACACTGGTGCCCGACGCGCCACTCGCTGGCTTCGACGCTAAAACAACTCCAAATATATAAACTAAACCTATCTAGTTCAACCAACAGTTCACAATAATGAATATAATTGTGCAAAGCCCATGACTTCTAGCAAAACATTTTTTCTAAGTAGAAAATTCTTTTGCCTCTGCGTTAAGCACAAAAACACAAGATAAAAATCAAATAATTGCAATTTGTATCTTTTTCTTTCGAGCAAATATTGTGTCTTAAGTATGAGATTGTATATTTTAGAGAGACTTTTTTTTCCGTCTATTGACTGCTTGGTATCTTAACTTACGCAGCTCCAGCCCATTCTCCCAACACAACCTTTTCCATTTGTGGCACTTCAAACAGCATAGATTCTAAACATAGGCGAAAAAGTATGTTCTGAACAACAAAAGTATCTTCTAAACATATGGTTGAAGCTCCCAAAGACTTTTTTCAGCCCCTCCCATAAATTTGAATGGGCAAAAAATTTGGGAAAAGACGCAAAACAGCAAAAAACAGTCTGAAATACTTTATCCTTCCAAAAGGTCTTTACCTTCGTATTGCGACAAAAATACATTTAACGTTACGTTCATAGTTCTGAACACTGACGCGTACCATAGAAAGCTTTGCAACGCCCGCAACGTTGCTTTTGCGGTAGCGACTATCATGGCCGGTACTAACAGCATTTTAGAGCCCCATATCAAGTTGTGTTCCAAAAAGAAGTTGGGTAGAGGCTCACGTTCTACCACACCACTGGTTCTCACTAAGTCAGTGGCCCATTTGGCCTGACCCAGAATAGTAACAACTAGTTTAGAAACAGCACAATATTCTAACACTTTCAATCACTTTTAATTTACTTTTTTTTTTCCTCTTTTCGAAACTACAATTTGTAAATACAGCCATGGCATTTAAATTCCCGACATTTAACTGTCGGCAAATGACCAAGCCATATTTTAAACTTTCTCTGAGCTGTTAAATAAGATTTGAGTAAAAACCTAATAGGAAATTCCTACACTTTTTTGCTATTGCTGAAGATCAATTGTTTGGTCCTCTACATGCCAAAATGTGAACAGTTTTATTCAGAAAATGAAAAGCATTAGAGTCCAAAATGCTTTCCTTATTTTTAAGTACCTTCCTACGATATCTATTTACTAAACTCTATTTTGACTGATTCACTTGTCAGCCATTGCCAACAAACTTTGCGGCAATCAGCAGCGTGCGTTTTTCGCACACACATTCGCACGTATTTGCTCAACGCCCGGCACGTTTCCTATGATTTAGTTTGTGTTCGCTTTGCTGAATTGCTGTTGCATTCCCAACCGGGGGGAGATGAGGAGGCTTTCCTTTAGCACTAATTTTTACCTAAAACAAGCGATTTTTGTTTCAAAATTGAACTTCAGCCTTCCCTTGGCACAGACGTTTGCGTCAAAACAAACTTTATTCCTCCCTTGCAAATATGCTGCTTGCGCGTGCATGCATATACCCTACCGTAGCCTATGAATGTAACATTCTTTTATCAAAAACTATGAACAAACGAAAAAAGCTATGGATTTTACGAGTAGGATATCCTCTATTTCCAAATTTATTATCGTAAAAGCAGAAAAAGCAATTTGGGCTGACCATGCCTCTGTCCATAATTCTCTAATCTCTTTTGGTCATCAACATGAATCACACTGTAGAGGTGTCCAATCTGGTTGGTCAAGCTGCTGCCATGGCCGGCTGGAGACGGTGGGCCGTCGAGTCTTTACGGTTAAACAAATCTCGAGCGTTCGCTGACTCTCTACCGCAAAATATTTTAACCCGAAAAAATCGTCAACCTCAGGATAGTCGATTGGGTTGAAGGAAGCGCTGTTTTGTGGCCGTAATGATCGCGTGAATAATCATTGAAATCTCTCAATGACTTCACGCTTGTTGTATCTTTGGAAGAAGCAATTTCGATTGTTTATTTGCATTGCTTATATAGTGGTAGAAATCTGTCTTCCAAACAGCCGGCTGTGATTTTGCTGGTAACTCCGAAGCAGGTCTGAACACAAACATGTTTATTGATTTTCGAATAGATCAGTAGACTATAGACTAGGCTCACATTTCTGAGGAGTTGAACATTGCAGGCTATTTATAGAGCTTAATCATTGGTTGTGACGTTTCTGATCGATTTCGGCGCAAAAAAACTTGTGTTGCAATAAATCAAGGGTCGAACAAACAGTCCGTAACCACGTTAATTTCAGCGCCGTGGATCAACACGTACAAACACCGCTTGTTTTAAGTTCTAGCAGCATCCCATTGCTTTGTTTGTTTTGCAACATGTTGTTGGTACAGCAATCTGCGCAGTTGTTCAAAATCAAAGAAGTTGAAATTTGCTGGGTGAGGGCTGCAGCAGAATAGACGAGACGATTGCCAAAGTATGACTGAGGTGGAAAAGTATTGACGCAATTGTGCTCTTTCGCACCAAAAGGTTGAAACAAAGATGAAAAATGATCTCACTGACGTAACAAAAACGAAATAACACGAGCACGCCAGGACTCGAACCTGGAATCTTCTGATCCGTAGTCAGACGCGTTATCCATTGCGCCACGCGCCCGCAATCACAGTGTTAGGGAATTAGTTAGTTTGTTAAATGGCTGCTCAACAATTTTCATTTGCCGTCACAACGATCTCCAATGGGTGCGGATATTGCCTTATACAAGTGCGATAGCAGTGCTTCACATTCATATTTGGCTTGGTTGCAATAAATTTAATTACGCATATTTTAACGTACGGTATATCGTTTTTGCCATTGCCATATGTCTGAAAATCTCGAGCGAAGAAACCGCTACACATGCGAGTGTGGCGGTCTAAGCTATGCTTTATTAAAAGCCTCTAGTTTCTTGGCGGTCACCAATTGCACTGAAGAGACCTGATAGGTCGAAACAGTGTCACTGTCTGCAGTTTTGCTAAGTGCATCGCTAGCCTCCTGCATTACTAAAACCAATCAATTTGTCAACCCGCCCCGTTAAGCAACGCAAGACGTAGCTGGTTTAAGTCTTAGTGCTTTTGCGTGTACATTGCTTGTTTAAAGGACAACGTTAACGAGTAGGTTACTTTTGCTTGTGGCGAGACGGCAGAGACGTAGCAGCCGCCCCCCAAACCCCCCAATTGGGGGGGCCCAGGCCAACTTTGGGGGCCCAGGCCAACTTTGGGGGCCCAAGTTAGTCTGAAATTGCTTTTTGGCTACGTGACTATTTTCAGTTCAGCAGACTTGTTTACAACCGATTTAAACTGTAGGAAGAAATTGGCTTGTGACATCATAAGTGAATGCAACGTCATTTTATCTCGCAGAATCTAGAATATTTCGATTGATTTTCGGGTAGAATCTTGAATATTCGATTGACGTAACAATGCCGTTGTTACGCAACAATCATAGAATGGTCTGGAATTCTGTTTGGCTATAAATACCGGGACAATATATATACACTGCAGAGTGCAGATAAAGTATTTTATTGACATTGTATAGAATGAAACGTTTAAAAAGTGGTGCTCAAAAGAGAAAAGAAGCAGCCACTGCTCGAGATGCTGTAGCGAAATTGCCCAAGATGACAGATTTTTTCAAGATTACTGAGCAGAGTAGACCTGGCACTAGTACCGAGAGGGATGAAGAAAACTATAGTGTACAAGAAAAAGAAGACTATGACGATCAGCATCAAAGTGATTGTGAATTTCCAGAAAATGTAAGTTGTGATGTACCTGCCAATACGCAACCTTCAATATCAAAAATAACTGAATCTCAATTTACCCCTATCCCTGATGACCCATGTAAATGGCCTGAAAGTATTTCTGATGCTCAACGATGTGATATAGTAAAGCGTGGACCACATCAACTAATAATAAATTTTCCATATAATAACACAACTCCAAGGCGACATTTTTTCTCCAACCATTATAAACGTGTATTACCTAATGGTGAAAGTGTTTCACGGTCGTGACTAGTTTATTCTGGGGAATCAGATCAAGTTTTTTGCTTTTATTGTAAGCTATTTGGAAAAACACTAAGCCCCTTTTGTAGTGGTATAAATACATGGGAGGGTTTTTCGAAAAAACTGAAAGACCATGAAAACGGCATTTCCCACCAAGAATGCTGCAGTCAATGGATGTTGCTAGCTGAAGGGATAAGAAATTCATCCACTATCGACAAACGCGAGATGAATATTTTTTTCAATGAAAGACGTTTTTGGAGAAATGTTTTAGAGAGACTTATCGACATTGCCTTGTTTCTATCGGAAAGGAATCTTGCTTTTAGAGGATCTGAAGAAGTCTTAGGATCTCCTCACAATGGAAATTTTCTGGGTATATTTGAGCTTTTGGCAAGAAGAGATCCGATCCTAAAAGAGCTTCAAGACAGAATCAAGAATAAAAACACTAAAGATCACTATTTGAGTCCTACCATACAAAATGAACTAATTGAATTGCTAGCGACAGAAGTTGAAAAAGAAAATTTACAGCAATTGAAATTGGCAAAATATTTTTTTATAATTTTGGACTGCACTCCAGATATGTGACATCATGAACAAATGTCTGTCATTCTCCGTTATGTACTATGTAATGAAGAAGCTGCTGTTGTTAAAGAAACATTTTTTGGCTACTTGAGAATAAGTGACAGTACTGGGAAAGGCTTGTTGGACGCTTTCTTAGAAAAAGCGACCGAACTGCAACTCGAATTGTCTGATTGTCGAGGTCAGTCATATGATAATGGTGCTAACATGAAAGGAAAACATTCTGGGGTCCAGGCAAGAATGCTAGACATCAATCCCAAAGCTGTTTACGTGCCCTGTGCAAACCATACCCTTAACTTAGATGTTGTTGACAGTGCTAATTGATCGACGGAAGCATTGACATTTTTTGGAGTACTTACAAGGTTGTATGTGCTGTTTTCTCCCTCTGCTCAGCGTTGGGAAATTTTGAAGAAACATGTGGAGCTGTCCATAAAGTCACAATCTGATACTCGTTGGGAAAGCAGAATTAAATGCATCAAACCTCCTCGATACAATTTAAAAGAGGTGTTGCTGGCACTGAAAGACTTGGAAGCCATTTCCATAGAAAGAAAAGATGGAAGAGCTGCCTCAGAAACAAAATCGTTGATAGCTCATTTATCAAAATGGAGTTTTCTTTTGTCGGTGTTTATTTGGTATGATATCCTATTCCAAGTCAATAAAGCAAGCAAGATTCTTCAATCGTATGGAGTCTCCCTTCATACAATGGAAACGGAAATCCAAGCAACTGAAAAGTTTTTGCAAAACTATCGCACAACGGGTTATGACAGTGCCGCAACATCTGCTGTTGAAATAGCACAGAAATTGGATATTGATCCTTCTTTTCCTCCGTCAAGAAGTGGAAAGAAAAGAAGATTGTTTGATTACCAAGGTGAAGAGGAACAACGAGCTACTCCTGAACTGAAATTTAAAAGCAACTTTTTCTATCCATTAGTAGACCAGGCTATTATGTCAATAAAGGAGCGCTTTAATATGTTACGTGAGATTTCTTCCGCCTTTTTGTTTTTGTACACACGAGACAAACTTTTGCTTGTGCAACAAGAAAATGCTTTCTTACTTGCTGTAAAGAGTTCCAAAAAAAGTTCGGTGACATTGATTCTGATGAAATGAGCGCTGAGCTACAGCGGTTTGT
Source organism: Trididemnum clinides (assembly GCA_963675345.1). Classification (NCBI taxonomy): domain Eukaryota; kingdom Metazoa; phylum Chordata; class Ascidiacea; order Aplousobranchia; family Didemnidae; genus Trididemnum; species Trididemnum clinides. The sequence goes on along the minus strand of OY776284.1, from coordinate 22,823,046 downwards.
TTTAATTTTACAAAAAAAACGCAATCTCAATACGGCTCAAGACTTTCTGAACTATCTTCTAAAGACTCATTTATTTGAATTGTATCCGAATGTGTACATCGCACTTCGAATCTTACTAACTTGCCCCGTGACTGTTGCCAGCGCTGAAAGAAGCTTCAGCAAATTGAAACTGATCAAAACTTTTAATAGAACGTCTATGACAGACAGTAGACTATCTTCATTAGCCATGTTGTCAATCGAAAATGACTACGCCCGATCTCTTGATTATGACAATGTCATAACAGCATTTGCGAACAAAAAGGTTCGCTCCAGACTATTTAAATGATACTGTGTTTTTATAACTTTTTCATGTTTTTCAGTGTCATTGCTTTCGTTTCGCAGTGTCTGCATAAATGTCCTACTGAACTCTGGCATCGGTGCCGAATTTTTTATGACTTGCACCTTCGGTATCGGCATGCTTTATTCTGACATTAGCCTGTTTACTTATATACAAATTGTGGTGTATTTTCTTAATGCAGCTTTTCAATTTTACACCTCTAAAGTGATATGACCTGTGCGCAGGGGCTCTTGCGCTTACTTTGGGGGGGGGGGGCCGAAGTTGGAGAGCTACGGGACTGCGAGACGGGCCCGGCTGATGAGTCCAAAAGGACGAAACGCGTCCAAGGATGGTCTGTTGTTGTTGTGATTACCCTTCCTCTTCCTCGGGATGGAGGTACGACACGAACGGCAATTTAGGTTCATGCCGTCAACCTAATTGAAATTAGGCTAGGGGAAAGATGGCAGCCCATTTCGAACCAGTCGTGAGTGACTGGTAGCCCCACCACCAACAAAGTGGACTGGCACTGGTGGGTACTGAAGAGTCCCTTTTGCGACATGCTGGATGAGCAACTTTACAATTGTAGCTCGGTGAAGTACGGGTAGGCCACATGCCTGCCACATAAAGGTGGGGGCATCCCTTAAAGTACCTTGCCCAAGAACACAACAAGCAAGCTTGCCGGCTTGTTTTCCACACTATCCTTATTTTTGTGCTGAGCACCAAGCAGGGAAGCTGTGAATATTATTTTTTAAGTCTTTTGATATGACTCGACTTAGGGAATGAACGCCAGGTCTACCGACTACGAAGCAGACGTTCTAATCACTACGCCATCGCGCCGGTAGGGATGGTCTCATCAAAATTGTTTGGGTGGTATGCTCATTGATGTTTTCTTGTATATTCAGCCTTAGTTTTATAAATTGTTAATGCCCTCTTTCGCTCGTATGCTGCACAAGGTTTGCAATAATATAATATAAAGTTTATCGTTAAAATTTCATCAACACCTGTCATGGAGTTGTCAATTTTTTTGTGTTGTGATTCTCAGCACGTAACCGAATTTACGATCAATTTCAGAGCAAGAGAATAGAATTCCATTAATTAAATATAATAGAGAAAACAATAATCGGAAGGTAAACATTCTTGTTTGTCATTCAGAATCAAATTAATGAAAAACATGTTCGATCATTGGCTTGGAATTAAAAGATTGTTAATTCGAGTGCATTCGCGCAGATTACAATTTAGCTCTTTGTTCAATATCTTCGCATATTTAGGAAAAATACAGCTGTCGGAATAGCTATTCGCTGCGATTGGTTGATTTTCTAAAAAAACAGGTTTTTCAACTTTTTTAGCTCCGTAGCATTATGGAGTAAATTCTGCGCGCTTTTATCCTCCCCATTTGTTTCTCCGGTACCCGATAGCTTAGCACTTGTTACGCAGCAGATACTCTCATCTGCTTTTACAAAAATTTTGTAGAGTCAGTGACGTGTCATGCCAGGTTTGAATGAAAGGACGAGGCAGTCTTTCCAAACCCACCAAAAATTATGGCTGATTGTAGATTTGTGGGTCCGCAGCTTTAACCAAATTTTCGTAAGGGCTTATGGCATCAAAACCACTGCCCTAAATCTTTCTTAACGTAAGTAGTCGGATTGATTTTGGGTTAGTAGCAATCTGTCGGCAAATATTTTTACCTGTTTTTTTTTAATTGGAGAAAACATATAGCTAATACTTGCATGTTTGCAACAAACAGCTCTTGGACGTTTTTACTTGTTATCTTGGGTAATCTGTGGTTAGATATCTGCAATGTCGAAAAAATACGAGCACGCCAGGACTCGAACCTGGAATCTTCTGATCCGTAGTCAGACGCGTTATCCATTGCGCCACGCGCCCGCATTAAATGAGTGCTGAATTTAAGTTGTTTGTTAAATCGCCGCTACCAGCATCTGCTTTGATTTACGTCGCGGCGACATCTACGATACAAGCACAGTTTTAACACCACCAAATTGAATTTGTTCAAAAAATCTGTCCATGTCTTTACAACCACGGAGTATCTGTTTCAGGCAGGGCTGCGAACTCGGTCGATTTTTGTAACGAGTTTAAGTTCGAGTTTGAGTTCAGCTTGTTTTGCGAGTTCGAGTTCAACGTTTTCATTTTTGCGAGTTTAAGTTCGAGTTCGAGTTCTATGAAAATTTGCCAAGTTTTTTCGAGTTCAGAAAATAGGTGATTGACTTAGCCTAAGCATGTTTGCAGTATAATTGCGCGTTCAAACTTATGTTCAAACATCTGTTATAATAAGCAAATGTCGTTGCCATAACCCAGGCAATATAAGTATTGCGAATTTGCATTGAAAGCGAAAATAAAAAATAACTTACAATTAAATCATTGTAGGTTCCCTGATTATGCGCTTTCGATCAAAACAAGGGCTATGTCTGCGATTCATTGTTTGCGAAGAAACAGTTAACTGTCAATTAGGTCATCCGTTCTCTACTGTGACTGCTTACATTGCAAAACTGTAAATTCTAATAGAGCGTTCTTCTCAGTGTCTTTAATGCTTTTATAAAACATTTAGGGTTTTATTTTTTTATTTTTGTATTCTATTTTTCATATTTATCCTCCATGTACGAGAAAGCGAATTGTATCGCTATAGCTGCTGCTCAGGCTATATGGTTTGAGATAGGGAAATTCACGACAAATAGCCGCAAACTCAGTCGCTAAATCAAGTGTCCACAAAGTGATGATGTTGAGATACGAAATTTTATTACAGCTCCGATATCCAAAATGACCACATGGTATATTTGATAGGGCGACAGGTTTTCTAAAACACAATGCAAGTGTAAACAAACAGCTACGATAAACACTTAACTAACTTCATAATGTAGACATATTAAAAATAGGGATTTCGATGCAAATTCGAAGATCAAAAACGGCGTTGCGACGGTGTAACATATGTTGTGATGGAAAATTTACAAATACTACGTCGCAAGCCAACAATTCACATTCAAACTTACTAAGTATATGCAAGATACATACAAACTTACTGAACTATTTGAGGTCCCACGCAAATTATTAATTTTCAAGATTGTCGTCAGCAGCAAAACACTGTTATTTCCTCTGGTTCAAACTTTTTACAGAACCGAAGAACTACGCTCTTAGGCCTTATATACGGTAGCAACAGCCAATCAAAATTCACGATACAGGCCACGTGTAGTAAACTTTCTAGAATAATCAAGCCGGAATTTCTCAGATCTTGTTCTATAGATTCCAATTGTCACATTTCGCAAGTTAAACAGTAGGATCACAGTTTCGAAATTAAGTGGTGCGTAGAGCGAAAAGTAAAGACACGATTAGATTGTCTGGTGGCAGAACAAAGCATTCAATTGTTACGTATGTCCAAATTTGATGAAGGCAGTTACGGGGGTTCGTCTTTGTGCAAATAAATACTCCTAAAACAAAGCGAACAGACAAACGGCGAAATAGTTAATTAGCACATTTGGTTTTTCTTTATAGTTAAAAACAAATATCCAACAGCTGGCAGACAGTTTTGGACCACATAAACTAAAGGTCTCCAGCAGAGTGAAAATCAAGCATTGAATTCGAGCAAACAGCACATTTGCCAAAATAAAAATTTAAGAAGTGTTCGATCCGTGACACACCGCCCCCCTTAAGCCGATGAGGGGTCACAAGGCTTAACACAAAGGCGCAAAAATGTACACCAAAAATACAATTTAATTTACATAAGAATCATACACTATCACATTCAAGCAATGCGCACATCTTAGAAATTGGACGAACACACACAGAAAACTGGGTTTGTATTTTGGCGCTTCTAATCAGACCCTGTTTGTCTGGAAAGGTTTCGATTACTCGGCCCATGACCCAAGAGCTACGAGGTGAGTTATCCATTATAAGAACTATGTCCCCATTTGTGACATTGCGTGAAGTGTTGACCCACTTAGAGCGCTTTTGCAACAATGGCAAATATTCTCTAGTCCAACGTTTCCAAAATATATCTGCAAGATACTGCACTTGTCTCCAACGTCTCCTAGCAAAATTGTCCTTTTCTGAAAAGTTACCAGGAGGTAGGGAAACTTGTTCTTTTAAGAGGAGCAAATGATTAGCTGTTAATACATTTAAGTCTCGAGGGTCATCCGTTAAAGTGGTGAGAGGTCGACTGTTTATTATGCCTTCGACCTCGCACAAGAGGGTGAGTAAACTCTCGTCAGTTAAAATTTGTTCGTTGCATATGCCAGTCAAAATTTTTCGAGTAGAGCGAATGAGTCGCTCCCAAACACCACCATGGTGAGATGCTCTGGGCACATTAAACTTCCATTTGATGTTGCGTTGCAAAAGGAAATCATTTATCTGGGCTTGATTCCAATCATCAATGGCTTGGGTAAGTTCCCGTTGGGCCCCCACGAAATTAGTCCCGTTGTCAGACCAAAGTTCCGCGACCTGGCCTCTGCGTGCAATGAAACGTCTCAGGCTTTGAATGAACGAGCTGGTTTCCAGGCTATATGCCACTTCGCTGTGTACTGCCCTGGTGGTGAAGCAGGTAAACAGTACTCCATACCTCTTTAGTTTAGATCGGCCCTGCCTCACCAAAAATGTTCCAAAAAAATCCACTCCAACACAGGAGAAGGGAGGTTTATCAGGAATAAGTCTTTCCTCGGGTAAATTAGCCATTTTTTGTGTAAGTGCCTGTCCTCGAATCTTGCGACACTTTACGCACTTGGACAGCACAGAGCGCGCCACAGAGTTAACACTTACTATCCAAAACCTTTCCCTTAGCTTAGCAATGACGTGTAGGCGTCCCGTGTGGCCTAGTCTTTCGTGTTGCTCTCTGATCATAAGCTCACTCTCATAACACTTAGGCAGAATGATCTGATGCTTGTTGTCATGTGGAAGACTTGACTTTTGTAGTCGCCCACCAACTCTTAGCATTCCATGTTCCAAGTACGGATCCAAATTGCGCAATGAGCTTGAAGATGAAATTTGTTCACCTCTTTGCAACTTCTCGATCTCTTTTCCATAGTATCGCCGCTGCAAGTGTCGGAAAATTAGGTACTCCGCCTCCTGAATCTCTTCAAGACTCAGAAGATCCTTCACATTTAAATGCGATCGACCAAGCCAAATGTTTTTGCAACGAATCACCTGAGCGCAAACTCGCTTTATTTTATGCCAGCTTGAGTAGTTCCTGCATAGTCCATCCAAAAGGCTGATGTCTGGTTGCACCTTTACGGCATAAATAAGGGTTTGGTCTCTTCTTACTTCCGGATCGCTTGTAAACTCTGGTGTGGTAGGATTTTGAGGAATTGTAGGCCAGTAATTAGGTGGCTGCCACAAAAAAGCTGGTCCAGTTTTCCACCGATTACATTTTAAAAATTCGTCGATGGTCAGTCCACGTGTAAGTAGATCGGCTGGGTTATCTTTGGAGGGAACATAATGCCACTGTGAGGGGTCACACACGTTCTTGATTCTCTGAATTCGATTGGCCACGAAGGTGTGGAAGCACTTGCTTTCATTGTTTAGGTAGCATAGAACAGTCACGCTATCTGTCCAGAAAACGGATTGGACTTCCAACTCTGGCATTTGTAGTTCTCTGCGAATCATCAAGTCATTCTGGGAGGCCACCACTGCAGCGCATAGTTCCAATCTTGGAATGGTTAGTGGTTTCAGAGGGGCTAGTCGACCTTTTCCAAAAATGAGGGAGCAGTGGATTTCACCGTTTTTGTTGATCATCCTCAAGTAAGTGGCCGATCCATATGCTCCCTCTGATGCGTCTGCGAAGTGATGTAGTTGTGCGTGAACGATATTGCCAAATTTGGGAGGCTTGAAACATCTTGGCAATGTGAAGAGCTTCAATTTAGGAAGTTGCTCGAGCCAGTTTAACCACTTCCCCTTTTCATTTGGGGGAATCGGGTCATCCCAGCCCAACTTGTCACGGCAAAGTTTTTGTAGCAATACTTTTATGGGTAAAACTGCCACTGCTCCAAAACCCAGTGGGTCAAACACAGAGTTTATCATTGACAGAATCCCTCTTCTAGTACATGGCCTGTCTCTTCTTTGAACCTTAAATGTCAATGAATCTTTTTCCACGTTCCATTGCAGGCCTAAAGCTCTTTCTGTGGGTAGCTCATCACTAGCTAAATCCAAATCTAAAGCTTCCTTAGACCACTCTGACTTAGGGATCGAACCCATGACCTCTCGACTACTGCTTATCCATTTGTTCAAGCAAAAACCTCCTTTATCCAACAGATCGCGAAGCTCATGTACCAGTTTAATGGCTGTTTCGACCGTGGGAGCTGAAGTTAAGCAGTCATCAACGTAGAAGTCGCGCTTCACTGTTTCCACAGTTCTCTTGTCAAATTCTTGCTTGTGATCGGAAGCTGCACGCTTCAAAGCAAAATTGGCACAGCTAGGTGAACTCACGGTTCCGAAAGGGTACACGGTCATTCTGTACTCTTCAATTTCTTCATCTATATTTCCATCTTTCCACCAGATAAAACGAAGCAGGTCTCTATCTTCAACCGGGATTCTTACCTGATGGAACATGGCCTTGATGTCAGCCTGAACTGCCACTAGCTCCCTTCTAAATCTCATCAAAACGCCCAGTAAGCTATTTGTGAGGTCCGGTCCCTGCAATAAGTTACCATTTAAACTAACCCCATTAAACTGAGCTGAGCAGTCGAAAACCACTCTGATCTTACCTGGCTTTTCAGGGTGGTAAACTCCGTGATGCGGTAAGAACCATGTTCTACCTTCGGGCCCTGGCTTCTCAACCCTCTCACAGTAACCTTGGTCTATCATGTCGCTAACGAACCTTTTGTAGTCATTGTAGAATCCATCATTCCTGCTGAATTTCTTCCTCAGATGACTCGCTCTCTGCAGTGCTTGAACTCGGTTGTTTTGTAGCTTGAGATTTGGATACTTGATCGGGAGTCCGATTTCGTAATGGTGATCCTCCAGTTGTTTGGTAGATTCATTGACGGCTTTCATGAATCGCTGTTGATCGACTGACATCTCTTCCTTTCCGTTTACCAAGGAATCCATGATATCGGTGCAGAGAGAGCACATAGGGTGGTTCTGACTGTCGAATGAGGACCTGACAAAAAGGCTAGTCACGTGATCCGAACGACCGCCTGCGCAATTCAATGTCCATCCCACAGGTGTACGAATCGCATAGCTGCCAAACGGTTCTCTTATGACCTCTTGCGGTTGCATCACCATTCGATTGTTATTGCCAATTAATAGACCAACTTTGCATTTCACTTCCGGGATGTAGACATCTTCAAATTCAGCGTACTGGTCTGCATGAGCTTGAGTTGGGATGTCCTTATGGTTAACTGGCAGTTTCTTGCAGGAGTAAAGTGAGCTCAGTGGAATGCAGCAGATTTCGTCCATGTCAGTCACTTCCAGATTAGACACAATCTTTGTTTTTTGATGTCCTTGATCTTTATTGAGCGTGATGGTGCGAATTCCGACCTCCTCACAGTCTTCTATCTTTAGCTTTTTTCTAAGATCTTCAGTGACAAAGGAGTGTGTGCTGCCAGTGTCCAACAAAGCCTTGGTGATAACTAACTCAGCAGACCCTTTTCTTCGTATCTTCACCGGTACTACGGGTAGCAGGCTTTGTTCCATCTGCGGCAGATTGATGAGTCCATTTTTAACCACTTGCTTAGGTGTCTTGGAACTCTCGTTCTCACCATCCTTTACGGGCTTGCTAGCAGGATTTGATTCATCTTCGTCTGGTGGATGCAGCAGTGTTGTGTGAAACTGCTTACAATCACGCTTTTTGCAAGCCTCATTTTTGCGGCGGCAGAACTTAGCAAAGTGGCCTTCCTTTAGGCAGGCTCTGCAGAGTTTGCGTTGACTGACAAACTCTATCCTCTCGTGGTAGTTAAGGTCTCGGAACCTTTTGCATTGGTTTAGGAAGTGCTCCCTTTCACACATGAGACACTTGGCTGCGTGTGTGTCCTTGCTGTTCTTTACTTGTGTGGAAAAGTTCTTCGTTTTTCGGCTGGTACTGTTTTCCTGACTACTGTACGACTTGGAGGAGGTGGGTATTTGAGAAAGATTGGTGCTCTCTCGAGTCTTCTGTCGCACAAAATCACCGAGATCATTGATACTAATATCTCGGTGTTGTTTGTGCAATATTTGGTCCACCTCGTGGTTCCAGGCAGGTATCCAGGGTTGCGGCAGGCGATTCATAATTTTTGTCACCATATCCATGTTGTCCATCCGATTCAAGCAATCCATTCCTTGCAGAGTTATCAGACAAGAGGTAAAATCCGCTGAAAACTTAATCAGGCTTCTATGGTCATTCTCGCTAAGCGCTGGTCCTTTAACAATAGGTCTAATGCACGCTTCAATGACCTTATGCCTCTGACCAAAATACGACTGCAACAACCCTCTTGCTTCCTGATAACCTCGTTCTGCTGTTTGCATATGTTGACACCCCTTAATCAGAGAGTGCGCTATATCCTTAGTGTAGTGCAACAAAAAGAACAGCTTTCTATTCGAGTCGGTCAGTTGCTGATCAATCAAGACGTCGAAGGCCTTAATGAAGCTAAAATAGTCAGCTGGGTTACCATTGAAAAACGGAGGTTCTACCTTAAGGGTAGGTAATTTAGTAAAATATGAGTTATGTTGGGAATCGTCGGAATGTGCCAAAACATTAGCTGGATTAATAGGATTAGCATTGTCGGACAAGGTAGGTGTCTGCATAGCGCTTTGTGTGGGCACGTAAACCCCTGGGTGTATTGACGCATCACAATTAAATTGAGACATTACTCTAGTATTCCCAGTACCATTAGAACCAAGCACGTTAGTATTAGAAGCCTTAGGGACATACAATGTCTTAGTTTCAAACGGCTTACTATATGGGTTAAGGTTTGAGACCATTTTAGCACAATTTACGTTAGCATCGCCATTAACTTTAGGCGAAGTACAAGGCACTGCCACTGGTACGGAAACGGAACTCGACACGTCAACCACAGGTCTTAAAATTAAAGATTCGTTATCAGGCACGGTTTTCACGAGCGGCACTTCAAATTTAGGTTTCAAATCCATGGGCTTATTAATATCAGTGAGCATGCCACTACGAGCATTCCTAGTGAGGCCTGATTTAATTACGTCACTTTTCACACGATTATCATGCAAATTGGTGAGTGCCTTATTTGAGGCATTAGCAGTGCTAGGTATATTTATTGCGGCGTCCGCATTGTTTCCGACCATATCAACCACTGTAGATTTACTTTGTTCGGGGTGGTCATGGGGGACGTTATCGTTAGCAACAAATGTTAGCACATTAGTATCACATTTACGTTTATCCGCACAACCAATATTAGAAAGTTCACTACTTAGCTCCGCATCGACCTGATCCAATTCGGCTTGTAAATGAGCATGTTCCAATTGTTGTTGGAAGATCATGTCTTGATGCTCTCTTTCTTTCATCAGTTGAAACTCTCTTTCCTCTTCATGACGTCTTTGGTCCTCTGCCCGGCGTTTTTGGGTAAGCTGTTTTTCTTCCAGGCGAAGGCGCTGCTGCATTTGTTGCTGCTTCAATTCGTCAATGTGTTTTTGCGACTTGATTCTGGCTTCCAATGCTGCCTTGCGAGCCCTTGCGCTGCTTGTAGATGATCTCGACCAATTGCTCCGGCTTGACGTTGAACGCCAGGAGGTACTTGAGTGGTGGGATGATGGTGCGACCGAAGGAAATGTCGAAGAGCCAGCCATCTTCTTTGATTTGGATCGAGTCAGGATTTCGCTTTTGGGCGCCTTTGACTTGTAAGCTGATTTGTTGGAACGCTCACTTCGTTCGTCATTTTTGTCGACTCGATCCTTGGTTGTTGAAGGCGTTGGTGCTGCAGGCGACATACTTTTCTTCGGTTCATCCTCTGGGGTTGATTGGGTTAGTGCAGTTTGGGCAAGATCTTCCTTTTGCATTGCAGAAGCCATTATATGACGTCGCAGATTCAAGAACAAGAGAACTGGGGGGGGGGAACAGCAACCAATTTTGTTCACGAAGAAGTATTCAATGTTCAAGATTAGCTTTCCAAAATAGTTCAAAAACTTACATATAGCTGCTGCTCAGGCTATATGGTTTGAGATAGGGAAATTCACGACAAATAGCCGCAAACTCAGTCGCTAAATCAAGTGTCCACAAAGTGATGATGTTGAGATACGAAATTTTATTACAGCTCCGATATCCAAAATGACCACATGGTATATTTGATAGGGCGACAGGTTTTCTAAAACACAATGCAAGTGTAAACAAACAGCTACGATAAACACTTAACTAACTTCATAATGTAGACATATTAAAAATAGGGATTTCGATGCAAATTCGAAGATCAAAAACGGCGTTGCGACGGTGTAACATATGTTGTGATGGAAAATTTACAAATACTACGTCGCAAGCCAACAATTCACATTCAAACTTACTAAGTATATGCAAGATACATACAAACTTACTGAACTATTTGAGGTCCCACGCAAATTATTAATTTTCAAGATTGTCGTCAGCAGCAAAACACTGTTATTTCCTCTGGTTCAAACTTTTTACAGAACCGAAGAACTACGCTCTTAGGCCTTATATACGGTAGCAACAGCCAATCAAAATTCACGATACAGGCCACGTGTAGTAAACTTTCTAGAATAATCAAGCCGGAATTTCTCAGATCTTGTTCTATAGATTCCAATTGTCACATTTCGCAAGTTAAACAGTAGGATCACAGTTTCGAAATTAAGTGGTGCGTAGAGCGAAAAGTAAAGACACGATTAGATTGTCTGGTGGCAGAACAAAGCATTCAATTGTTACGTATGTCCAAATTTGATGAAGGCAGTTACGGGGGTTCGTCTTTGTGCAAATAAATACTCCTAAAACAAAGCGAACAGACAAACGGCGAAATAGTTAATTAGCACATTTGGTTTTTCTTTATAGTTAAAAACAAATATCCAACAGCTGGCAGACAGTTTTGGACCACATAAACTAAAGGTCTCCAACAGAGTGAAAATCAAGCATTGAATTCGAGCAAACAGCACATTTGCCAAAATAAAAATTTAAGAAGTGTTCGATCCGTGACAATCGCTATATTTTTGACGGGACGTCCGCGCTCGCTTGGGAGTTGCCATTTCAGAGATGTTTGAGTCATCTGTCTTCCACATAAAGGTGGTGGTGTCCCGTTAAGTGCCTTGCCCAAGGACACAACAAGCGAACTTGCCGGCTCGTTCTCAACAGCCTCCCCTAAATTCCGAGCGCCAAGCAGGGAAGCTGTGGATACCATTTTTAAAGTCTTTTGGTATGACCTGACAAAGGTAATGAACTCCAAGTCTACTGACTGCGAAGCGGACGCTTTAACCACTACACCAGGGTTTCCCAAACTTTCAGGTCATTGGTACCCTCTGGACAATATATAGATTCGCTCGTGTACCCCCGCACTTCCGCTAAGATAGACCGCAAAATATTCTGCTATGTTGCCTTCGTGATGACTTTTCTTACTTTTGGAGGTGAAAATCTGCCGTCGAGAAAAAAAAGGTCATCACCTCCCAGACCTTTGCCTTCCACCCAAAAAGTCAGAGCGTCCACTTTTTCCAACCGGTTTTGCCGTCCTAAGATGCTCTTGAACTCAGGTCTTCAAATTATTAACATCACTTGATCAAATATATTTTAAGGCAGAGTAGAAGTTCTGGAAAGGACATCCTTTTACTTTAACTAATGTACCCCTTCCAAAGTCAAAATGTACCCCAGTTTGGGAACCCCTGCACTACACCATCCCGTCGGTTTATGCAAGAAGCACACTGAGTTTAGGTCGAGCGTAAGCCTACGACGAGCTCGCGCAAGTCGGGCTTACAAAGGGAGACTTGGTGGTATGCAGAGACTAAACTCAAACGAGATTTTTGAAAGCCCGACTTAATATATTATGACGTTTCCGTTATTGAAAACCCACCTTATGAAGGGATTATAGGGTTGCCGTTAAATATAATATATTTTGTGGCGTCATGTTGGCAGTTGACACGCTGTACGTTGTTATTGTGCGATACAAATGGAAGTTGTTGTTTGCAAAAAGATTTTGTTAAAGCGGTTACACTCTTAGATTATAAAAATGGTCATCTAGATTATTTCATTTGGACCTCTAATTAAATTATTTAAGAGCATATGTCAGGATTTTTCCGGATATATTTGGGATCTGAGCGCTGCGGCAGGGCAAAGCACTTAAGCGAATTGGATTCAGTCGAGATCAATGCGAAAGACATATAGAATGGCAGCAAGACAAGCGATGACCTTGTTTTTTTGCAGAATCCTTCGTTTTGTGCAAAACATGTTCAAACATGGACTCCGTTGTGAAAACGCAGCGTCACGAAACCATTTTCAAAGTAGATCTATCTTATAGGTTTGATATTTTGCAATTCAATTTTCGATTATTTTGGTAAATTTTTAGATTGTTTTAGATTTTCTTTTTGAAGATTTAGAGTATTTGTGTTGAAATGAGCTGGCAGCTCTGATCTGTTTACATTTAGTGAGGCTTCATGACGTTTGCAGAGTCCAACGAAATTTAGTGTTTTTATCAACTACAGTTTGTAGAGGCGAAAGAATTTTAATTATGACCGGATAATTTCGCTGTCGTGTTTTATTTTCTTCATCAGCCTACTTCCGTTGGTGAGCGCCACGCAGAAGATGTAAGGCTACCAGTTGCGTACCGAAATGGTTCCTATGCGCGTCCACTCCTCAGGAAAATGTTAAATGTCGTTTTCGGTCATTATGCTCGTAACGGTAACAAACAAATCACCTCTTCTACATAGCAGTGATAGAATTGATTCGGCAAAGATAAAGTTTTGAAAATATTGATCTCCGAAAAAAAGAGGTCTGCATCGCGATTTTACATGAAAACTGCCACCAGGCACTACTTGATTGAACCTGAAAACATGAGTCACGAACTTCAACTAATCCGTAAAATTTTCAAAAAGTCATTTTCGCGCCCCTTCTCAAAAATTCCCCGTAAGCCCCCGACGACTACCATAAGTCTTGTGCGTGTAGTAGAGAAAGAGACATAATACTGTATATAGCACTAGTCAACAACATATCGCTTTTTATGTGACAAACAAATAGCAGTAGATGCATTGAGTTTAAATTTTAAGGTAATTTTCCTCTACCTGATAAATTATCAACAAATCAAACTTAAGCGACATTATAATTTTGACTATTTTTGTTGGTAGAAAACAGTTTCGATGAGATACATATGTTTTGGAGCACTTTTGAGCTCGTGTAAAAGTACTGGTTTTCTCTATTTGTCAAATATTTTTGCTTTTGGCTACAAAGCATGAACATTTCAGTAGACTTTATTATTTTCTGTAACTGAGATATTTTTGTGTTCTGGCTTGAATAATCGCAAGATCTGATAACGTATAATGGGAACTAATTCTTAGCGCTGCTACCCTTGCGATCCTCCCAAGAGGAAACACGAAGTAACAAGACTAATGACGCTTATGTCAGCATAATTGGGACAGCCTCAACTGTGCCCGTTTTGTGTTTCCATCATCAGGTGTCCTCAGTTCTGGCTCTCCAAGAGTAAAGATCACAACATCCAAGAGTAGAGATCACATCTCTTTCCCAACAAAATTCTTTTTCTTACTCCACTGACTCCATTCCTATCTTCGCACTAATTCTGGAGTGGGGCTTCCGTGCGTTTGAGAGCAAGAATTTGAGCTGTCCAGTGAGAATTACTTGGTCTGTGACCTTGGACGCCGAATGTTCGAGCTACAGTTTAATGTTTTTACAAAAGAGTAATATTTGGGTTGCCTATGTCCGCAAACCAAAAATTAGATTTTAATTTTATGATTCACACGAGCACACAGATATTATGCCTAGGCGATTTTGTATTTTGTAACGAATTCCAGTTGAATTGATCGTTGAAAAAGCGTGATTTATACCGAGAGAAAGCTATTCACTATCAACGTTCTCATATACTGTACAGTGCCACAGCATTCCGAGATTCTCCAATAGCCAAGTCAATACGTAGTCAGATATTCATTGTTATCAATCACAATGTATGTTACTTCATAATCGGAATAAATATATATTTGATCTGTTGCTGTTGTTTGTTATCGAGCAATTTGGCAAACCAATCACCAACAAGTCAAATTACCAAACTAATTGCCAAAATTAGGGCGACTTAGTGAGATACAAACTTTGGATCAATAAATGCTTTTGCTGAAGGTGAACATTGTGTGTGGCTCAAACATTCTCGCTTTGTTTGTGTGTTCGTTGCAATAAGATGATATTCATTGACCTAAATCTTTTCATAAAAGAGAATGCATTTCTATGTATCGTAAGTAATTTTCTCTCTCTTGTTATAAGGAAATAATATTTGATGACTAAGCTATTTGGCCGGGCTCAGTTTTGTCAGGGGTACGGCAAATGACCTAGTAAATAAGTGTACAAAAGTAGCATGGCGATTGGCCCATCATTAATTTGATCATTTGATTCGAGGATTTAATTCATTTATTCAATGCAAGATCGTTCAATTATTCATTCAGGCCTTCGGCATGAATTTGTCCTTGAGACTTACTGTGGTTGATGATTCTCAAATATACTCGTTTGCCTCGAGTCAAACGTGCTGTATGAACAAGGAGCAAACCCCAATCAACAACAACGCCAAGGTTATCAACCCCGAAACGCAAAACTGGATTAGTCTCTCAACGCCCTTATTTTGATCTTTGGTTAGCGGTTCACATCAAAACCTATGCGTTATTAATTTTTCCATGAAAAAGAGAGCAACACAGTTACGCAGACACGAATATAACTTTTTACTAAAAATTAAGCGACTCTTCATTAGTGGCTATTTGTTTTGATTTGAGCTGGCAATGAGTTTAATCGAACGGCACCGTCTTATTTTTAGTAGTTACAGTTCTGTTGCATTCCTTAGCGTTGAAAAAATGAGTTTTTTTATTTTTTTATTTTAAAGTTTTATCATCTAGATCAGGGGTCACCTACCTTTTTGAACCGAGGGCTACTTTCTGAGTACCGGCCATGATAAGGGCGATCAGCTGGATAGCGCTTTGGACATCAAAATATTTAACCCAAAACAAAGGTGTTCTCCAAAAAAGTTAACACCCGTGTTTTGCTGCCGCCACCTGTGTTGCTCGCAACATAATTTACCATCGGACTAGAGTTAATATTGATGATTCTACTAGAGTAAAAACCGGGACATTTTGCCAACCGGAACTGGACACCGGGACTGCCCGGCTAAAACGGCACATATGGTAAGCCTATGCAGGCCTGTTTTTTCCTTTGCAGATCCACCATCCACCCTTGAAAAATTTTAAGATAGCTTTAAAATTTTTCAAAAGTGGATGGTAACAGGCGGGCGACCCGGCGCCCGCGGGCATGCGGTTGGTGACCACTGATCTAGATCAACAGAGCAGGGTCGGTGGAGCTAAATAAATGACGAGTAATCTTGACCTGCGACGGAGTGTTCAATGTTTAAGGCTACGCTTCAATGAACTTGATACGGTTTTTCACAAATTTGCACCTCCATCAAGCCGAGGAAATTGTCGCAAAGCGCACATCAATCAAGTCATGACGGCCGCCGGTCTTATGATTACATTTGCGAATAAGGCGGATCTCTAATTCACTCTACAGGCTTATGAACGCCGCTCTTTAAACCACGAGATCAAATTTTGATTAAAGGAAAGCCATCTTCTTCATTGACAATGACGTAATTAAATGGCTGGAAGTTTTGCATCTCAATTAGGCTCAGTGGTCTTGAGTTCAATTTCTTTATCCCATGCCAAAGCCTTTAAAGAATGGTATTCGCAGACTTTTATTGCTGGGCTCTCAGTAACAAAATTAATTAGCGCAAGAAAATATGGAGTAGAATTTGCTCCGTCATTTCATGATTACAAAACGCTGCCAATGTCGTCGGAAAATGCTGAAAACCTACATGATATTTCATTATTTTTATTAATAGAGCTGTTAGTAGCTTGAAAACTTTGAGTCAGTTGGTTATTGCACAGTTTTGAGCCAACTGAGATTACACACTTTTGCCTTCAAGAAAACTGCATTGTTTGGTACTAGAGAAACACACTTGGACAATTTTTCCTGCTCTTTTGCGCTGCTTGTGGCAGGATTGATCTATGCCAACAATACTGGTAACTACTAAGCTAATCTGAGCACATAAACCAAAAAGATGTTTTTTCGTGGTAGGGGAATGAAAATATTTACTTATCACTTCGATAATGCCTCTTGTCTACTTTTCTAGCTCAGCTTTAGCCAAACTCCACCTACAAAATTTAGTAGTAAACTTTTTAATTCAAAATTCGCAGCGGTGTGCGCCCGCTAGAGACAAACCAGCGGCGTTATCGCTATCATTAGTCAGCAAAAGTAATATTGGCTATACCGCAAGGCCGCTAGACATTTTCAACTTCAGTACAATAAACGCTAACACTAGTTCTTCCGAAACGCCAGCGGCCGCTTACCGCTGACCCTAGAGTAGTGGTCATAATTTTAAATCTCACTCAAAACGTAGCCATGTAATGTGAAAACAATGAGTTTTTCCAGACCGGTTGAGAAAATACCATAGCATGCAGATACCAGTAGATAACGCCAACAAAAGGGTAGCTGTTGCAAAGACAGTACAAAAAGCGAACACTTATTAAAACAAAGCTGATAGCAACACTTATTAAAACAAAGCTATTTCAAAAAAAAAGCATCTCAAAATGTTTATCATTAATTTTGATTGTTTTTGCTTTATCACATTTTTTCCTTGTGGAAACAGGTGTTTCCACTGTTCCACTGGAAAGTGTAGCGGTGTAGTACTTTACTTCAACCCATTAGACTTCATTATGGAGAGTAACTTGGCAATTGTTTTGCTTTAAGCCCGGTGTCTCTTCTTAAGGAAGTTACCTAAGAGCCTCACAGAGCTGCTGTCTTATCGAGACTTCTTTGCAAACGATCTCGCAAAAAAAATTGGCGATTCTGAACGAAGGAGAAGCGTAATCTATGAGAACTTCAAGTTATAGTAAAACGGTGCAGCAAGCAATCCATGCTTTCAACACGCGGTTGGAGTTACTTTGGCAGCCATCGAGGATGGCTGAAATCAAGGGCTTGCATACAGCCAAGTGACCAATCTTCAAGTTGTAGGTTAGTTTTTTGGCACAGACGGCCAGAATCGGAAGCAGAATACCGTAATTTAACAAACTTCCTATACGAAATAATAATCTGACAGGGCGAAACGTTTAACAATGGAAACGATATTATTACTCTTTTAACAACTAGAGGACTTCGCGCTAGTGGCAACTATTTTTGGAAAAAACTAGCTCAGCTTCTGCTGGCGAGATTGTACAAAAGATGACGACAATGACGACAACATGACGACAACAGCGGTGCTATGGAGGAAGCTAACTCAACCCTAGAGCACTGATGGCGGCCGCTGAAAATAGCGCCCTGCAATGAAAACTAGCATCATACAGAAATTGTAACGAGTTCTCGAAAACACGGGCCTAGTGAGTTTCTCCTTCTTTTGATCCCTAGTTTATAATTTTAAAAGTAATCTTTTAAAAGTTTTAAAAATCATGAGGCCAAAACAAAGCTGACTTTTGGTTCATTGAATTTCTTGGTCAATTAGCTTCATTCTTTCTTTAATACGCTCTAAAGCAATTGCTGCCTTACCATGGTGCATATGAGGCCAATCGATTTTAACTTTTGCCCACATTTTCAAAGAGCTGGGTAGCAAATATGTTGGTGCTACTATAGCGTGAGGTCTAACACACTATAGCGTGAGATCTACCTCCGGTTACTACTATAGCGTGAGGTCTACCACTGAATTATTTATCTCTCACCCCTCTATAGCTACACACTTGCTACTATAGCTGTAATAATTCCAAACACCACACATACATTCCACACACAAAGGTAAATTTATTCTAACGATACACACTTCGTACATCTAATAATGACACAAATAAATCATTGGTTAGGGTTAGGGCAGTGGTTCTAACCTTAACCCTAACCCAAACCCCACCCGGTTTGCACCTCGGTAGGTGCGAGTCAAGCGGTAGACCTCACCCTGCATCTCGGTAGGTGACTTATGTCGGTAGACCTCACGCTACAGTAGCACCAATATGTTCAAAATATTAATTTCATGCTGTGTATGCAAAGCAAAGTAATTATCAAAAAAAAATTAATTTCAATTAGTAAGCAGCCTATTCAAGATTTATCACGAAACAAAATGTAATTTTTTACTGGTATAGCTGATTGGAAAGTGGTTTGATTTATTTATGCGTATGAGCTCATGCTCGGTTTGCGTGTCTTTCGTCAGACGGTGCCATCACGACGGGTAGACTGCATGGCCCCGCCATCTGTCTGCCACATGAAGATGAAAGCATCCGGTTAAGTACCTTGCCCAAGGACACAACAAGTCAGCTTGCCAGCTTGTTCTCCACACTATCCCTATGTGCTGAGTGCCAAGCAGGGAAGCCTTGAATACCATTTTTAAAAGTCTTTTGGGATGACTCGACTTCGGGAATGAACCCCAGGTCTACCGACTGCAAAGCCGGTTGAATCAAGCGCACAACATAACATCAATCAGATTCGCAACCCGACCGGTGTGCCGTTAGGGCAAATCAAATTTATTTCATTATGAATGATACTGAGTGGTTTGGTGAGAAAGCTTGTGATACCTGTTTAAAAACAAACAACAGATTGCCCTTCTCAAGGAATCCTTATCAACTCATAATTAGCCGGTTAGGAAAATGATTTTACCCGAGCACCAAACAAAAGTCTCGGAGACAACTGTTTATATTTTTTCCGTAGTTCCAAACGGTCCAAACACTCAGCAAAATTTAATACCAAGGCAAACACATAACAATCGATAAAAAAAGAAATGTGCAATGTCAAACAATAAGACTATAGCCGAAGCCAGGAACAGTCCGACAACACATTCCAGTAAATAGCAGAAATGCCGTTATGTGGCGCAATGTTACTAAAAATAATCTTGACGCTGCGTTGGTTGCTGTTGTGCAGAACAATGACAAAGTACAGTATTAAAAAAAGAAACATTGGACAATGGTAACAGGAAGCACATGATCAATTATTACTACTAACAATTTTTTATCCTTAAAGTCGGCAATGGAAAAATCAAGCTTATGCTCATTCGGGATAGAAAAGAAAGCAAGCTTCCTTCTTCCTCCTTGCTTTGTCTACGTCCATGTCTTACTGGAAAACATTTGGTTGGGGAAGTTTTTACAAAATAAGTTTGAAAGCAATCTGACCCTCCTCTGCGCCAAGTTTTAAAGAAATCACTGAAGAAAAAAGTCACTATACTATGTACATGATCATTTAAATGTTCACTTCTTGCAACCAAACTGTGATTCCATTGGTACAGTTGTGCGCTAAGCTTTTGCTAACTAGCATCTGCGTCGGGATGATTGACATAAAAATTTCCATTGCTAGTGGCTGAACGGTAACCGGATGTAGAAGCTGACGACGAAAATGTTTGCGCCATTTCAAGTTTTGCATAATTTTGCTCATCTGAAAATGAAGATCTCTTACGTAAGATTTGTTTTTTTAACCACAAAAAAACAATAAGGCTCTTAGTGCTGTAAGCCTGTAATGTTTTTATTTCGTTTTGCTCTGTTGATTCATCTTTGACGGTAAGTTTTCCTTCTTGATAAAGCGTTTATGTTGGAAATAAACTGTGCCAATCATTACATGTCATAGACGCGCAACCTGCATTATTGTAAAAAGGGTTGACCGGAACGGTAATGATTTTTTTTGAAAACTAGTTGGGCTTCACTGAAAAAAGATTATTGGCTTTGTTATGAGATGTTTTAGATTTAAACCTGCTGATTATTCCCAAAAAGATTTTCAGTTTTTAGACTAAGCGTCAAGCCTAAGGAAAGAGGGGATTCAGCCCTCTCTCATTATTTTCCTCTAATTATTTGCGCCTTTGTTTTAGTTGTTTTGATGTTCTAACCGCAAAAGGATCATCGTGACAAAACAGCAAAAATAACAATTATTTGTTTAATTGAAAATTTAAGGGTGAACCTAGCGCTAAAACTATATTCGAACCGTAGCCTATGCCACTATCAAAAAATTTTCGAGGGAGAAAGCAAATTGACGGCATTACTCTTATGATGTCCATCAAGGAAAAGTTACGCCGTAATCGTGAGTGTAAATGAAATGCAGCGCAATGATATGCGCAAAGTGGGTATAGAATCAACACTAGAGGATCTAGTTTTCACGTTAAAATCGTCACTTATTGCAACAGAATGCTTCACGTAATCCCACTTAGGCTACGGATACTAGGCGAATTTTTGAAAGCAGAGGTTTTTATTTGTTCCCTTAGCTAAGGGTGTTGATAGTCGCGATGTTAGTTGAGAGCGGGTTTATTAGTCGAGACCAACTAAAGAATCAATCAAGCAAAACCAGAAACAATATGAAGGTGTGTGTGTGGAGGGGGGCGATAGAGAATGTTTAATCTCATATTCCATCAGTACACACTCCGACGCAATTTCCCAGTCTGTTTCTTTCTCACTAAAGTATTTGTTGAGAAGCTTAAATATTTCTGATCCGTTGATACGTCCTGGTAAGTCAATGCAATAAAAAGTTCTTCTCCTCATAGCGCACGAAATAAAGAAAACTGACACGATTGCTCTCGTCAGTTGATATGTCGAGTTGAACAGCAAAATAGGGCGATTTCTTTACATCCTTTATAACCTGCTGTTCGATGTCCATTGCCATTTCCAAATTCGCTGCCAATTGCCAATCCTTCGCTGAACTGAGTTTTTGGAGAGTAGTATGCCTCTAAATTTTTGAGGTGCTTCAGGACCCAAAATTTGTTCAGCCGCAGATAAAATGCACGGCTGTACTAACTCTTCCCCAATCGTGTACGGTTTTTTGTTTTAGCTATTTATAAAGAAATTAGATAGGTTAAACAATTTTTCCGTGGTGGTAATCTTTTTTACCTGCTTTTTTTGTTTGTTCATATCAGAGAGTAGTTGTTCAAAGGGCTTGCCTTCAAGATCGCTGTGAGGAGCTAGTTTGGAAGGTTTCATAGCGTCATTTGAGAGAGTTTGGAAGCTTAAAAAACATAAGGGCTGTGGCCATTATTCACTACACGGAGCTATAGCAAAACCAAGCTCAAAGTATTTTTTATCTTATGTTTTGACAAATTCTCTTTTTTGTTTCATACTTCCTCCTTTGACAATTAACTTATCTGCCTATGCCGTATTCGTAGTTTGCTTTACATTTGCAATAGCCCTACTTATACTTGCTTCATTTCCATTTTGAGAATTATCTGTTCAAAAGTCATATTTTTATCCTTGTAAAAATACACCACAGCACCTTGTTGTTTCGTAGATTCTATGTTCATCATTGTACAGTTTAACAGGATAAACTATTGCAGCTGCATGAAATAAGCTAGACGCAGTTTATAACAAAACAATCATAAACGGTTCAAAATGAATTTTACAGGGAGTAAGTTATAGTTTAGTCACAACTTTGCGATGCTTGTGGTTCCACATTAAAATTAACTTGGCAGAAAGTAAGATACCTTGTGGACCGGCAAAAAATTTACGCGCACCGGCGGTTAGGAACCACTGTCCTACACGACACCGCGGTAATTCGCCGCTGCAAAATACCGTGGGAATCCTAGTGTTTATCTAATAAACTACAAACTTTGTAACTGCTTATAGGACAAAGTTCGCAAAGACCGTATCAGAAAACAGTGGGACAGCCAGGGGGCCTATGGAGCCATAGACCCATTTTTGATGCCAAATGTTGAATTTTGTGAAGGGTTATCTGTGATTTTAAAAATGCGATGATTATCTGTGATTTTAAAAATGCAAATGATCTCCAAAACCAGTTCTTCACTTGCGTTTGAAACTGAAAAAAATCAAAAAACTCACTCTCAAAAACTTGATCACCAAAAAAAAGTCTTCAATTTTGTTTTATGATAAAGCAACGCAGCTCACTAAAGCGAAATACGCAAATTGGTAATTGTATGCGAAGTTGCGCAACTTCGATTGTAGTTGATTAGGGCTGTGTTGTTCAAAAATCTTGGCCTCCCCTTCAAATAATACTGGTTTTGCCACTGTTTGAAAATGAATTAAAAGAAAAGATGAGAGAGAAAGAATGATCATTTTTTTGATAAGTACAAAAAAGCCATTGGTTTGTTCAAAAAGAGTTTGCGGACTGTTTATGAACAATATGATACGGGTATCGAATTATATATTCTAGTAATGTCGTCGGTAATTTTCAAAGAGATTATTTTTATTTTGTTTCCATGTACAGATTGTTTATTACATTCATGTGAAATTATTAACAAATACGCCTATTAGAATTGATCCCGTTACAGATCCTACAACTCTCATAAATTTGTCAAAAAAATGTAGCAGTTATTGCACTCCAATATTTAGAGGATTCTTGATATATAATTAATGTCTGTCTAATAGAGCCTTACTTTACAATCGAGTTTCGAGTAAACATTTAAGCCAGTGCTAGTTACTATTTAAGCAAGTAAAGATTTAAGCAGTGCTATTTACAAAAATAGTCTAGATTAGATCGTAATTTTTGAAAGAGTTTTTGTTAAAGAATATTTGTAATGCAAAACAACAAAGCCATGAGTTCGCTACGCTGCCGAGCTAGTTCTGTCTCAACAAGTTTTACGGCTAAGTTGTGTTTTTGATGAAACCGAAAGTGGAAAATGTGCTGAACATTTTAAAACTATTTAAAGGTTTCCAATACCATGTTCCAAAGTAATTTGCTTTCATTTCAATGTTTTAAAAACACTTACCATCTACCTTGATAGGGTTCTGTTGTAAGTAAGCTGATGACGTAGAAATGATGTTATCTGATGACATGGGTGTGAGGTAATCATGTAGCCGAACGAACGATGCTTCGGGAGCAACGTAGCCGACATCAGAAGCTAGAGAGACCTTTTTGTGTTTCAGATTTTCATTGGGCTTGCTTATAAAACAGGAATCGTCGTGTGAGGAATTTGACATCGTCTGAAATCGACTTTTTTCTTTTGTTTCCGATCTGCTACAAAATAAAATACAACATTGCTTTTTAGATAGACATTGATCTACTATATTCTTCTGTTTTTGGAAAAAGTGTTTACTCTATTTAGTTAGTTTAGATGGCAATCAACCATAGATCTAATGAACTTTATGCTATCGATCTTTCCCACAATCGCTTCTGCATTTGGATCGTTAAAAAGGATTTGCTGAGATCAAGTTCGAAAAATCTTTGTATTGTTATGTCTGCAGAAGTGATGGTTTGCTTATCCTGTCGTGAGCTATACGTTAGTGATTTAAAGTTTGCGATTATTTATTTAGCTTTAAGTCAGAGAAAGAAATTTTAATTTAAAAAGACAAGATTATTGTGGCATGTACTGGCAATTTTCTATTTAAAAATAGTTACAAGTCAAGATAAACAAAATTGAACTTAATGCAATTTAATACGTTCTGGAGTTGTACGCTATTCTGCGCTGATGCTGAGCCGTTGTTGGAAAATTATTGTTTGCACAATGCCATAAATTCTTTCGTTTAGTTGTTTGTATTTACTGTCTCGGGGAAGAGGATTGTAGACAGTTGCTAAACATTTCATTTGTGCTTCATTTCGTTTTTGCTCTTTTTTGAGAGCGTTGACGCAACAGAAAATTGTTGGCCAAAAGTGATTGCAGCTTTTTCAATCTATCAACCAACATCTTGCATTCATTTGTGATTGAAGGTTTTTGTAGAATGGCAAAGTCGACGATACGTATGAACAGTTTTTTTTTTTCGGAAGGAATGCACAAAGAAGACTTACAATTGCGTTGAAATAAATGACATGAATGATGTATAATTCCCAAAAAAGACGACTTAGAGCTGTGCTAAATGATCTATAAGAAAAAAAGCTGCAACTCTTAGAAAGAAGTTTAAAGTTACCTTGAGTATCGGTAACAAAGGTGCATATGCAATCATTTGTAAGGCCAGAATCATGCAGCAAAAACTGAGTGCAATTGTCAAATTATTACAATGGAATCAATAATTCTTGCAAATTGAGTTCGACTGAAATACTTTGTACTTGTCTTCTGATTTTCTGAATCATTCCTTCCAAATTACATTTTTCAGGAATTTGAGCAACGGCTGCTTCCATCGGCTTGTTCTAATTTAGCATTTGTAACAGACAGAAATGAAACGCAATTTGTGGTTTTGTAAGAAATTTTTATCATGCCAGGTTGAACCTTGTATTATAACCTTGACATTAATAAAGAGGGTGCAAATTCAGTTTGAAAAAAGGATTAAATTTTATTTAGTTTTGTTTGATTATAGTTATACAACCTATCTAACTTCGGCATGCTTGAGAGATCCTTTTGCTGTTTTTGAGAACTCAGTAAGGTACGATTAATCGAACCAAATTTTAGTTTTGTGAAGATGTTTCCTGTTAGAACAATGCCTGAAAATTCGCCCTTCTTCCGAATTGCTGCTTCAGCTTAAAAAGTCATTACGATTACCTCATTTTAAAAAAGCAGAAGACCAAAGCAATTATTACGAGAATCCAAATCAGGTTTAAACTTTCAAGACCAATCACAAGGTTTATTAATTTGATGCCATTGGAACTTATGGCTTCATCACCTAAAGCATAAGTAATTGCTCAGTATTTACCTAAAACTTCATTCTATACAAAAATGCTTTCCTATACAGTAGAGCTTTATGAAGTAATTGGGTAGAAAAAATTGACAATTCTTTTATTGTTTGATGATTCTCCATCTATTCCTTCTCGATTATAAATGTACCTTCACTCTTTCACCCCAGCTCTAAATGGCATCAAAGTAAAAAACGCCAAAATTCCAACTTTTTGCTATAGCCTTCGCCAAAATATGTATTTGTGACGTAGGTCTTAAGACCGTTTTCCAGGTATTGGTCTTGATCTTTGCCTTCATGGCCTCGGTCTTATTCTCAACCCTTAGAGATCTTGTGGTCTCAAAAATTTTCTAATTATAGAACTAAAAGATCTTTAAGACCACTATTATACTTTGAAATGTTTTAAGACGGTGTTTATGTCAATGGCATTGTGTTGAATCATTACATACCAAAAAGTTTTCAAAAGTTTGATAACAATCTCAATCGAGACGTAATTTAGATTAGCTGTGAATTCGAGTCTTCGAGTGGCATTTGATATGTTCGTCTATTCGCAAGTGCGAACGTGCGACCGCGAAATACAAAAGTACATGAGAAGTTCTTCAGAGTGGCATCGTGAGAAAACTGTCAGAAATGGATAAAAGGTTCTTGGGAATTCGCAGCTGCGACAGTGCCATTCTAAAATACACGGTAAGTTGAAAGCTTCTTTCGAGTGAGATCGAAAGAAAACATGGCATGTAATTTAGGAGCTTGGGGCTTGAACAAAAAATTGACGATTCGAAGATGCGAGCCGTCACAATAAGAAAAGAGGTTTGGGAAAAAGTTAAGAAGTGCCTCACTTTTAATCAATTAAATGTTTTCGGTTGTAGATTAATTGATAGGCTTATTTATAAATTGGCGTTTGCTGTAACTAGCCGACATTGCCTATTTGTTTAACGTAGTGGAAAGTAATTGATTTTTAAATTTGTACAAATCATTTCAAATGAGGTTAGTTTAGTGTTTCCAATAAATTTGTTCGCGTTCAAATATTACCTTTGTTTTTGCAATTGCAAAGCAAAACTGCATGATTAAACGCCAAAGTGAAAAAAAAACTAAAGGTAGCGCATGCGACACTGGGAAAATATAAAATGAGAGTATAAAAGCATGAAAATTTAGTGCTGTCAGCTGCGCAAAGACTTCTAACTATGCTGTCGCTGCCCTGGTACACATGTGAAGCAAGATCCTATGGTTATTGGTATTTTTTGGTCAAATTTGCTTCTAGATACATAGAGATACTTTCAATTTTGAAGCGTGTATAGGAATCTAAATGGTACAATATAATAGAGTAGCATAGTAAAGTAACAAGGATGCATCTACTCGTTTAGATTTAATCTGCCTCAACATTGGTTCATAGGTTATTACAGCATTGCAACGTGTAACGTTCCATCGACCATGATCTAAAATTAATGACGTGCAAATAAGATTGATCTGCTTCTCATAGAATTATGTGAGCAAATTCAGCTATCACTAAATTTGCTGGTTTTTGCAAAATTATGATCTTGGTTCTTGTTTATAAGCAATCTTGGTCTTACCATACGTGGTCTTGGTCTTAAAAAAAGAGGTTTTGATCTTGCTGCTCGCGGTCTTGACTACATCACTGATATGAATCAAATAAACCACAGAAATGATAAAATGATGATGAAACATTTAAAAATATGTTTAAAGTTTTGATGATTTTTTATTTTGCTTGCTCTTTCAAACATTGATAATAATTTAATTTGCGGATATTTACTAAAGGTTATGCAGTTTACTTAAACATAGGCTTACACCATTGTTAACCAGCCCAGAGCAAAGACCACAAACAGTCTTCTATTTCAAAAACTTGTTTAAATACAACTTGTGTTGGCAAATAGATTTTTGATAATTCGCCAGTCCAGCCGGCAAAATAACAGTACAGTATCCTCCCGCTATTCGTGTTTTCATTACCCGTATTTGAGGGATTGTCCCGCTTATTTTGCCATACTAACGTTGTTTGAATCGTGATTCTTTGTAAAAACTAAAAAAAAAAATATATATATATAACACCAAAAACTTGAATCTAATTTAAAAACGTTTTTCTGCTAAAAAATGGCCTAAGAAGTTTACGAAATTGCCGAAATTATGAAAAAAACTTTGAGAGCAAAATCTGCGAGTATGCGGGGCCGCGAACAGTGAACTGCAAATAGGCGAAGGTATATTGTATACAACATGCTATCGGCGTTGTAAAGTTTACTACGCAAGTAGCAAAGTAAAAGAATCTATTTTTTAATGTTTAGAAATTCTCAGATAAGCACTGAAGTTGTCATTTTTTTAACATTCTCCAGCCACAAAAATATTTGTGGTCAACGACAATGGCGTTTTTAACCCTTAGATGCAAAAATGGGTCTGGGAGGCCCCGCAAAATTTTTTTTGAATTCATGTCGACTCTATTTAACATATTGCTCAGGCGTTCCAGATATTCTTCTACAACTTATTCTAGATTGCTTTTGTGGATCGATGCAGAAAAAAATTCCTTGGTGGTGGGAGGGCACCCGTTTCATTAGACTATGCTGAATTTTTGGATACCAGTTTCGCTTGGACTTTCAGTTTATTGCTTTACCTCGATCGCTTTTTGAATATTATGGCCATGTTTTTGAGTATATTTCTTTTTCTACTTATTTTTATTATTTGTTTTCGCAACCTGATTTTAACAAAAAGTCTCTACTGCCTCTTGTGGCTATTTACTTAGATCTGCACGTGGTTCTGCTTAGGTTGGGAATGTAGCTATAAAAGTTAAACCGAAGTCACATCGCTAGCAAGCTTTGTGTTATAGGATCACTCATACACAATCCTATAAGTCCTTCCCCGGCAACCAACAAAATAAGCCACTAGCACCAGCGATTTGTTTTGTTGGTTGGTAGCCCTAGTTTTATGAAAAAAATGTTTGAGAGAAAATATAAAGAAAGTTAAGAACCGTGGTTATTGAGTCTACTGAAACTCAACTGCGTCGGTCGCGACGCCTCGCCGATATGGCAGGCGTCCCGCCAACCAACGCTGAGGTAGTGACCATTACTCCCCCAGCTAACACTTTGCTTGTTAGCATTGCAGTTTGTTTCTAGTGAAAATGGCCGAGCGAAAAGGTGATAAGCTAACGCTTAGCGAAGTAGAAAATATGATTGAAGAGGGTGTTTTGAGCCCAGATGAAGAACCATAATGTTCAGAAGATGAAGATTTTGAGCCATTCGCTATCAACTTACCTTGATTGTCGAAGAGTTCAAAGGAATTAAGCGATGACAGTTCTGATGAAGACAATGAACCGCACACAAAACTGCTAATCAGACTAGTCGCAATGGCACATATTGGTTATCGGATATCCCTCCTCCAAGTAGAACCCCGAGGCATAATATTATACATGAACAGCCAGGCCCAAAACGGACAGTGACAACAAATTCTCCATTCAGTGCGTTCGAGTTGTTTTTATCAGAAGAGATTGTGGAAGAGGTGTGCAAATGCACAAACTTGGAGGGAAGGAAAGTGGCCACTAGTAGAAGAAAGCGATGAAACTATGTATCCAAGGAAGAACTTTTTAGCTTATTTTGTGCTTGTACTTCTTGCTGGCTCTGAAAAGCAGTGGGACGTATCAACGCACGACTTGTTTGGTTATGATTTCTCAAACCCTATGTACAAGGAAACCATGTCGGTAGAAAAATTTGAAGACATCCGGCGCCTTTTGAGATTTGATCATAAAAAGAAGGAGAAAATTCCGACTGCATACAGACCAAATGGTAGCATTTAGATACATTTGGGATCTTTTTGTTTCAAACTGAAAAAATGGTATAGCCCGCATGAATGTGTTACTATTGATGACCAACTGGTGCCTTTCAAGGGACGATGTAGATTTCTCCAGTATATTCCAACCAAACCAGGAAAATACGGCATAAAAATTGTCTGGTTATGTGATTCGACAACAAACTATGGCTTCAACGGAAGTGTTTACATTGATAGACAACCAGGTGAAGAAGTGAAAAGAAACTTAGGAAGTAGCATCGTACATGAACTGCGCTCCCCTTTACAGCATAGTGGTCGCAGCGTAACTACAGACAACTTCTTCACTAGCGTGCAATTGGCCGAATCGCTGCTAAACAAAAACTTAACATCGGTTGGGACCCTTCGTCAAAACAAACCGGATATACCTCCGATCATGAAAGCAAGTAAAAGTCGGTGTCGCGTTTTTAATATATATATGATATTATTAATAGAACTTTCGGTTCTATCTCAAATTCAAATTCCTTTAAAATTGAGGCGACGTATGATAATCGCTCGGATAATTAGGTCTGGCTACAACTTAATAAAAGCTTGGAAAAGATTGGCTTCCGCTAAAACACTTCAAACCACTTTAATAACAGAACAATATATTCACAGAAACGGTACTTCACGACTTCAAAACTTCTTCGCTCAACGATTCCAAAATTATTCACTTTACCACACAATCAAGAAAGACCGCAAAATAAGTCCACCAATCACTGTTCAATAACTCTCCACGTCGACGAAATCCACCATAAATTATCGCAAAAAAACAAACACTATGGCCCTTCCTAAAATCCGTCGAGCCAATCGCTTTTTCCTTATCTCGCTCTCTATGTCTGGCTCTCTCGGCAAAGAAATTCCCGTCGCCTTATATATAAATGACGAAACAATCTGGAGAACGCTCGAACGAAATCACGTGAACAACAAAAAAAGGCATTACAAGTTACGCTAATTGTTTATCGAAATTCTTCGAAGAAGATAGAATCACTAGACCGATCTGGAATTTTACTAAGTCGTCATAACGATTTTGACGTAAAAAATGGCGTACACAGCAATCGGCTTGCGAGAAAAAAAGGGTCTTTCCCTCAGTCAGCAGTCGAACGAACAAATAACGCAGCGCTTTATACAATATGAAAACAACTCTATAAAGCAAATTTCCTTATTCGTGACAGTCGGGAACGACACAGCACTGAGTTCGGCTTCAAGGGGAACACCACCGTGGTAAGCTATGTATCGCAGAGAGGAATGGCGGTTATAATGCTGAGTTTTATGCATCATGACAAAGCTATCGATGAAGGCAGTTTAAAAAAAACCAGAGGTAATACAATACTACAATGGTACCAAGAGCAGGGGTGAACACCTTCGACGAATTGATTCGCACACATAGTTGCAAGCGGCAGACAAAAAGATGGCCAGTAGTGATGTGGTACAATTTGCTGGGTGTTGCTGCACTAAATGCGTTTGTTGTCTTTTCAACACAGAACTCGGAATGTGATGAAGGAAAGACCCACAAGTGAAGATTATTTCTGCGAAATCTAGCTGAGGAATTGGTAATTTCACAAATGAGAAGGTGGTTGAGAGTGACTACAAACCGACGGTCAACTGTACTTGTGGCAATGGAAAGATGCGAAGTCAGAAGAGGAGAAAATGTAGGGACTGTTTCTGAGATGCCTGTAATCAAACGAAAACGCTGCCACTATTGCCCTTCGAAAAAAGATTGTAAAATTGCCCAGGTATGCAAGAAATGTAACAAAAACGTGTGTAAGGAACATAGTTCTGTCATTTGTAACAATTGTCCGAAAAATGCTGAGACATTTGTTAACTTGTGCTTGTAATTTTAGTGCATGCTTGTCTCCAGAGCGAGTTTTGAATTGGAATTTCATTCTAATAATGTACAAAAAGTTATGTAGTGGAACCAAAGCACATAAAGCACACTACTAGAGCACGGTACTTTGTGTGTGAATGCTCCATTATATACCAACAGACACAACCTCAAATGAAAACATACTACTTTAACACCGGTGGGACTCGGAGGCCCGGTTTTTGCATTGGTGTGGGTATAAAGGTTCCTGAATCTAAGGGATAAAAATTTCTTTTTTTGGGCAGATATGTGGCGTGAGAATAAGGAACTAAGCGTGGGGTATAAACAAATATATGATCAAAAGTCAAAAGATCGTGAATTGAAATGGCATTAATTTTGGTTGCCTCTTAAAGAGCTTTTTTTTCAATTTTTGAAAGTGGCCATTCCGCCCATTTTTCTTCCGAAACAAAATTAAAGACTTTTGTGTGAAAATCAATCTCCGCAAAATTCTTTTTACCTCTTGCTTCTGTCATTGGTTTGGGAAGCACACCTTTTGTCTTTCTCTCCCCCTTAGATGTCAAATACCATTAGATTTTGATTGTGCCGATAACGCATTTCCTTGCTTATTTCCGGTAAAAGGAGACCTAATTAATTGCTTTAATATAACTTTAACTGTAATTTCAAGCAAAAGTTTTTTGGAAGGACAATAAATGTCAAAATTTTTGCATGCTGATAATTTCTGTTATACAACAGGTATTGAAAATATATTAATTCGAAGAGCTATTTTCATGAACCGAAGTGCTGCGTGTTTTTTATTTAAGAAAACATGTTTGGTATTTACAGTACATGCAAGGCTACTTTTTTGTTGTAAATTATGTCGAAATATCTTTTTTATTATGCTGTAACATCAATTTTTATCATGATGCCATTAAAAAAGCCGAGAGTGAGTTTACGTAATTTCAACTACAACTTGCAAAGTCGCTTAACTGGGGTTTTAGTTTTTTTAATTAATAAAAGGTGCTTTCATGTGTTGGTCACGATCGAAATTGCAAGCAACGGAAAATAGACCTCTTAATCATTTATCAAAAGCCAACAAGTTTAAAAAAAACCTTAAATTGTTTTTCAAATTTTACTAAGAAACAAAGGCTTGTTGTGGGCGCACATGCAAATTTGCAATATTTTTCTCC
This sequence comes from Trididemnum clinides, assembly GCA_963675345.1. Lineage (NCBI taxonomy): Eukaryota > Metazoa > Chordata > Ascidiacea > Aplousobranchia > Didemnidae > Trididemnum > Trididemnum clinides. Next base: position 22,791,320 of record OY776284.1, on the reverse strand, counting down.
TTATATTACTGTAATATTCAATTACCGGAAGTCAAGTGGCTGTCACATGCACATCACACTTCTATCGCTCTAAATACAACAACACAGATTACGTTAATTTTGAAAAAATAAAACAAGTAGTCAACAGGAAGTCCAAAAAATAAGCTCACTTGTCACGTTGTTTGCAGCATCCGATGATGGCATTTTACCCGTAATCAATTGCTTTAATGTCTTGCTGGAAATAGTTGACGCCATTTTCCTCGGAGATGTTGTCGCACCTAAAAAAGTCAGCGATTTTAGACTGTGAAATCTCGTAAGTGAAATCAAACTTCTGCCTTCTAGAACAAGAATTCTCAACCTTCTTAATATTACGGCGTATTATCTATTTCGCGTATTCATTTGAACAAATATTCTTAAAAATTTTTTTTATGGCGACGGCTGTACTTGCTTTGGAAAGCAAATCAAGCTAAATGATCTTTTTCTAGATCATCATGTTGTTCAAATCCTCGTAGGAGGTGGGCAGTGCAATCACGAAAGAAAAATTAGTGTGAGCGCTTTTTGCATGCACTCAAAGCCACTGGTCAAATAAAAATAAAATAATTCTTATTGTACGGTATTGAAATAAGAATTACCTCCTGACGAGCCACCTTAGGTGAAACAGATTGTTGCGGTGTTTTTAGCTTGAATACATTTCATTTCATTATACTTTATTGCTATGACCCAATCATTGATCCCTATGCTGTCAAATCGACAAATTACGGGTTTTTTTTTATCAAGATAGAAAGATTGCACTTCATTATTTAAAGCTCAAAATGATATTTTGTACGCACTGCTGAAATTTTTGCTGAGACCCGACAGAAAAAGACGTCTGTGTAACGCTTGACTGTTTTGAAAAGCAAAACTTTGGTCTCGCTAATTCTGGGGCTGATGGTTGCGATTGTTGAGATGGTGGATGGGGGAGGGGCTAGCGCGGGTTTTGCCCGGTCTGAGCGAAAGCCAAAAACGGCGTCCTATTTCCTGTTTAGCCAATTATAAATTAAAAAATGAATCAAAGCATGGCCGCTTTATGCAGATCGCCCACCCTTTTCTGTGCTTGTGGGTGGAGAATCTTTTTCTCAAGTTTTTTAGAGTAAGGATCTAGAAGTGGTTACCCAACTGTTTCCCCTGTAATCATAAGCAGAGTTTTGCCAATTGATATGCGGTTTCAAATTCGTTCTCTGGCAATGTTTTTAAGGTGCTGGGAGTTGTAATTTTGACTAGACTATTACATCTAATTGTTCATTCTTTTTTTGATTGATAACAGTTTGTAACATAAGTTGTAGCATTTCATCGTTTTCTTAAGCGGCATCAGCTAGCAATGACATCATCAACCTACCACCTTCTCTAAGTTAGAAACTTTGGGTTGCAATAGTGTTGGTGCCAATGGCAACGCCGTATACTTAAGCGGAGAAACAAGTCCAATGTCTTGGTTAAATCAGATTATTAACGCATTTAAAGCCATGTGTTACAATTGCAAATGAAACTAAAATGATTAATCATAAATTTTGTGCGTTAACACTTCACATTTATGGTTTGCAACAAAATCACCTTCCTCTCTTTGGCAGATATACTTTGCAGATGTAATGGTGCAGCCGACGCTCCCCCGTCTTCATGTATCGTACGCATAAACATTGTAGCTTCCCAATATTGCACAGTTGTGCTCATACGGCTCATCTTTAGCCCAATTTGAAAAGGACAATGAAGATCCATTAACCCAGCGAAAGTTTTGTCGGCTGTTGTTTCTCTTTAATCCGATCCAAAACCATGGCTCTTTTCTATTCTCTTTGTACAAAGCTTCCAATCAGCAGTGTTATATCAGCGCAGTAACTTCTTGGTATCAAAATTCAGGCCTTAAGACAATGTGAGCTTCGATTCAAAGCAGTCGTACTCTTGGGAAAGTCACCCTAGCACGTTCACAATTTGCGGTTTATTGTTAAAATGCGACAGACTTATTTAAATCGTGTAGTTTATTTGAGTGGTGCGGTTTTGATAACTGTTGGAATCATCATAGAAATATATTTTTTCAGCTTGCTTATCTTTTAGACGCTATGCTCTTCTCATTTGTAGTGCTAATAATCCACGTAAAACGGAGAAAAGTTTTGGTTCAAAATTTTCTCCGTTTTTCGTGCATTTTTAGCATTACAAAGCCAGAAATGCAACTAGCCCCATGTCCGCTACGATTAAAGTTAAGGCAGTGCAGCAGGCAGTACCTGCGCTTGAAATTGTGAAGTATTGTCATTTCGAAAACAAGCGATTGATATGCTGCCTGATAAAGAACAATAATACATAAAAATATCAACATATCCGTAAGCCAAAAAACCTGTTTGTCAGTACTGCAATGGCAAGTTACAGAGTACTTTTGTGCAGTCGTTTCACGAGCCTGATTTATGTTAACCTCGAAAACATCAGCTTATTAATCAAGAGCAGCAACGTTGAACAAATTGGGAATTTTTCATGTGAAATCTTGTAGGAATCACAACAATTGTCTGCATCTACAACCAGAGGCGTGCGCAAAAATTTGTTGAGGGGGGACGCGAAGATGACTTTTGCAAATTTCACGTGACCGTCGCGGTGAAGAGCTGCTATTTTTTGGAGATCAATATTTTCAGTGCTATATCAGGGGACCTGCTTGTTAGCTACAAACATAATAGCAGAAAAAGACATTAAAAGTTTTCCTGAAGAGGACCTGAGAGGGGGTGCGCGCATAGGAGCCGTAGGCCACTGTCTATAACGCAACAACTTGGCCGATGGATTACATTCAAACCATAACCAAACCATCTGCAGTTACATAATAGTAAGTGCTTAACTTTGGCTTAGCTTTCTTTTTTTTAATTGCGATTATGCCGCTAACAAGCAACATATGCACATCCAGAGATTTTAGGTCATACGAATACTCGTACAATTACAAAAAGTTCTGAGCAGTATTTCAAATTTATAAGCTTATTCCTGTAAAATACCCAACAATCATCTTAGCGGCCACCCACAATCAAATTTGTAGTTCCATGCAAGTGGCAAAATAAAAGGATAAATTTTTGTAAAGTTATTGGCTGTTTCGGTTGCCAGAAAATCCAGTTACAAAGTGCGTCTATGCTGAAAACAGGGCAAATAAAACCTTGCCACTGACTTCAAAAACTTAGGGGAAATAAAACGGCTAAGCGCAACTACCCATAATGTTTATTCATTCAACATGTTTTAAAAAAACGATACTTTTGATTTTGGAACGAAAAATAGAAATGTGAAAAAACATTAACATTTCATTATTCTGCTATAGTATGGCAAAACTTAACTTATTTATATTAACTTTGTTGTCGTTTATTATTGTTCAACAAGTGAGCAACCGAACCAAATATTTTCAGATATGCCTTGAAGCTGTTAACAGTAGAACGTCGATTATCCGAGTGCCGATTATTCGAAAGCTACTCTGACAAACGTCATAAAAGCTCATCTACATTCTTATATTGAGAAATCGCTCTCTTCGCTTGATAACGGACTGTGTTTAAGTGCAAAAGCTTTTCAATTTCGAACTAATCTAGTGACTATGTCTTCCATGAAAAGAAAAGAAAATGTAGTGACGATTGAGACGAAGTTTGAGACTATAGATCAACTAGAATAGGAGTGAGGGTTTCTTTTCTGGCATTGCCTACAACATTGGTATTTTTATTCGATTATCCGAACCACCCTTTGTCGCAATTAGTTCGGATAATCGGCGCTCTACTGTATTGATTATTTCTTCACGATTGGTAGCTTCAAATGAACGAGAAGAAATCAAAGTTGTTTATGACATTTGAAATGTTGTTGTTACGTTTGGCCAAATCACGGCGGTACTCTTCTCACAACTACCCACTGAGTGCAGCCAGCGCAACCGGACGAAACAATATTCTTAACCTGGACTTTAGTAATGGAGGCCCTGCCAATGTGATAATTTTGCGGTCAAGGCTGGCCTTCGGGATAGCTTGCTCTTACCCTGGCTGCGCTTATCACACGAATTGTAATTTATGCATTTTATACACTTCATCAAATAAACACATAAACTTTTGTGAAATCGTTGGCAATCTAAATGCTCAGCAACTTCAGCTTGAAAACACCCTCATGCTGCAGAAAGTTCTCATAAGACGTTTCCTGGGAATTGGAAAACTTTGCAAAAATACAGCTGGTCTTTTCAAACTTTCATAATGTTTTGTTCAATTGATTCTTTTTTTAAATCGGCGGTGTTAATATTTTATCGAGTACTGACCATGTGAAAAAAACATTATTCATTGGTTGAAGCTGGCTCAGTCGGCTGAACCAATAATCTTAGCCCAGACATTACTAATGAGGGACCTGCTGGCGACGCCTGCTGAGCCGCCTAGTCCACATTATAAAGTGCAATTTTGTCTGTGTGTGTCTGTCAGTGTTTCTCTGAGGGTTGATGTCGTCACAAATCTTTTTATGACACTCATTCCAAAGTGGAGAACAATCGTGCTTAGTTTGTATGCCCAGTTGTTTTGGAGGAGTTAAAGCACACACAAAGAAACACTGACAGACGCACATAGACAAAAATGCGCTTTATAGTATGGACTATAATACTAGACGGTTCAGCAGGCGTCGGCCCTGATTAATAATGTTTGGGTTAAGATTATTCATTCAGCCGATTGTTTTCCACTTTAGAATGAGTGTCATGAAGTGGTTTGTGACGAAATGATGACGTCACAGTTGAAGATGAATTTTTAAATTCACATTTCTTGACCAAGGAAAACGATTTTTTGCTTAAACGAAAGCCTGCTCCGGACTTACCAACTTCAAGAAATTTTACCCTTTTGGGAACTAAGATGATGTCATAATTCAGGGGTGTCAAACTCGCGGCTCTCGAAGCCTTTCAATGCGGCCCGCGAGACGATTCTGAAATTACTAATGAATTTTAGCAGTGTTGCAACGGATCATTGTCGAATAAACGTATGAAGCCCTGATCACAGGCCATACGTGAGAGGTACAGATATTTGTCATGCGGAGACAACTTTACTGATACCGGAAAGATGATGACCTTTTTTTGGAGATCGAGCTTACTTCGGGCTATAATACAGAGATCGTTGCCTAGCAAAGTGGTGATCTCCAAACCAAAAACTTCATGCGGCCCTCGGCACGATTGTTCATATATGCAATGTGGCCCCCAAAAGCCCACGAGTTTGACGCCGCTGTCATAATCAACAACTGATTGTAAAATTTGTTTTCTCTAGTTTATCAAAAAGTAATCACTCTAAAAATAATCGCTTCGAAAAAGTACTGTTTCGTTCTTATGATACCACATCAGTAAACACAGCGGCACGCAGGAGCTCTAGTTATATTTCACTGTAATTTTGTAAATAAACGTAAACAGTTAAATCTCTTACTGGTATGCCTCGCATTAAAGTAAAATGATAGAGTACAGTACTTCCACATTGGTTTAAATGTGCTTTTTGATAATGCAATGGCAAATGCGAAAATTATAATAACTAAACGGTTGAAGGCTTCGCTTTAAAAAACTTTTGTAGCGCTGTCATTTCGTGCGCTAGAGTACTCTTGATCCCTAAGACGTTTTTTCACGTGTAGCTGGGTGTCACAAAATGGCGATTTTTGATACGAAATTATGCAGGGTGTAGAAAAAATTCTACTCTTCCTTGGCACAAAAAGCTGCTCGACGGTTTATTTACCTAATCCAAAACCGAACTTAATGTAAAAGCTGCGCTGCAGACGCTGGACAATGGGTTCCAGATTACATCGCCTTCTTCTAGCTGGGTCTGTGCCAGAAGCAAGCAACATACGCGCAGCCAGATGCTTTCAGTTTTATAGCTAGGTCTAAAAGTACAAAAAATCAGTCAGTAGTAGGCCTATTACTAAACAAACAAATGAATTCACGAAACCAAAACTAAGGAAGATAGGTGGCTGGGATACATCCCCCATATCCTTCGTGGATCCACCACTGTGATAGCTTTTAGCCCATTTTGTTTCAATGTATTTTGGGACCAAGGCACATAGGTGTAGCCAAGCATCTTGATGTCGCAAATATCGTTACGAGAGGAATTGCATCGAGTCGTAAAATAAGCCTACCACCAAACAACTTATTTTTGTAATAGTAAAACCAAAACCATTACGCCGCCCACCATCTACTTTCCAGATTTTATTACCCAGAATATTTTGAAGCATCGAATTAACCACTACCATCAGATGTCCGCCTTCATCTTCACAAATTCTTGATGCTTCTCTAAATTGAACTTTCTTGGTTCCGAAACAATATTCAGTTGAACGAAAAGACAACCAGTTTTGACCAAAGGCAACAGATAAAAAAACAACACCATGCTTTTCATTATTTCAATAAAATAAAAATGAGCAGAAACCTATGTAGAGCACAACCTAATCACAGGTGATGAATAAGCACCTTGAATCAACCTGTGGACAGAGTTTAACATTTAGAAGACATGAGTTTTATGTATAAGATAATATTTAAACAAAAAATCACCAAATCATCAAAAATTCTGTTATGGATTTAAGAAAAAAATTTTTGGAAAAAGAACGTCAAGAAAATGTTTACACTTTTTGAAAGTGAGAATGCCATTGCCATCCGGAAACTAAACTATTATTTGTTTTGAGCAAAGATGCATGAAGTGTATTTGGAAAGAACTACTCAAATAGCTATGTTGCAGTGTTTCCTAACCTTTCCTGCTTACAATGTATTTAGACAATATTTCCTGAATGCAAACCTGAAGAACTCAGAGGAAACAGCATATTCCTAAATGTTTTCTTTGTTACGTTTATACTAAGTAGATTGAACTTAACGTTATCAGACTTGGCTTGGAAGGGCGGTTCCTCTTCAAAAATTCAGTAGCCCTACCCAAGTTTAGTAACCCTATTCGATAATACACGGTAAATAGAGATAAAATTCTTTATGGTGACTGGCACCAAGTTCAATTCTTTAGTTTTTAGGTATTCATTTTTCTAGACTTAAAAGCTGCATTGACCAAATTCTTAAATATTCGCTGCGTTGAATTTTCTTTTTTGCTTTACTTTAACCAACTTTCGTATGCTTTCGTTTTTACAGGGATAATTATTCGCGTTTGAAATATTTTTGCTATCTCTTTTCACAAGTTCGGAAAATAGTTGATTTGATTTTAAAAGGAGCAAAATATATTCATCCAGAATTTTTCATAAATTTTGTAACTCAGCTTTGGAAATGCTTTCAATCCTCTACAGTTATCTATGCCACAACACAAAACTGGATAATGACGTCCCGCTAATTTCTCGGCATTGGAACTAAATTGGTAAAAATTAATCAAAACCAGTCGGTTAGGTAGGGACTGCAAGAGAAGAAACCTTACTTCCAAAATGTTGCAATGTAGTTGATTGCGATAAAGGAATGTACTAGAATGATTATTTGCTTTTATACAGCAACAAATAAAGTTCGCTAGCAGTTTTTGCTGCGTGACAGTCGTGATCAATAGCGTGATTAGAATTTTCAAAAATTTCTCAAGTTTAATGCTAAAATTGCAGATCAATATTTGACCACTTTGGTCTCAAAACAAATTTAAAGACTTTTTTAGGAGATCAACTTTTTTAAAGCAACATTTTCTTGTTTTGGTCTCAAAAAGAACATAAAGGTCTTTTCTTTAGATCAGCTTTAGCGAATATTTTTGGCAAATTGTTTGCAAGCGAATTTAAAAAGAGTTAATAAAGTGTGCAATAAGCCCCCAAACTTTGATACGGATTCGGGTCAGCCTCTTAAGGCTCTGATCCTATCTTATTATTTCGTAACAGTCTTATACACGTAACTCATGATTATACAATATCTGCATTGGGTCAACGTTATTTAGGTGCGCTGTACCTGATATTCTGAAATATTTATGAATGAATGTCGCAAACGTCGTCGAGTTTGAGTGAGCTTCATTAATTTATCTTAATTCTTGCTAGAACAAAAAATACAGTAGAATGGCAATCAGTTATCATTAGTTAACTGAAGCAGCCTGAATTTTTCGCCGCTTCCAATCTGTAACCAATCAGATATTCTTTTGTTAACGAAAGGTTGAGATGATCACAAGAATTATTACGTTTTGCCTTTAGAAAATTTTGAAAACTTTGCACTAGAGCAGGGGTTCTCAACCTTTATTCTCTCATTTACCCCTTGGCAAATTTTACAAGTAGAATTTACCCCCAAATGTTTTTTTATTTCGTAGGCGTAGGTGATGGTCAACCTCTTTATGGGCTCCGCATGACCAAAAGTTTGAGAACCTCTGGCCTATTGTAATAGGTAAAAGTGTGAACCTTTTGCTAACAAAATTTACCCCCAAGGCAGGTCAGATTTACCCCCGGTTAAGAACCCCTGCACTAGAGTATGCTGATGTAACGATTGTCTGGTCAAACAAGTGCAATATTAAAGACGTTACTGTCACTAGAAAATCATCTCCAAACACTTTTTAACTCCAGACTCAGGAAATAAATTTTATTTAGAAAAAATTGATACCGATAATTTAGTTTAATTTATCGTTTATTTTATCGGAGACAAACACAAATACCAGAAGCTTAAGCGCAAGAAGATTATACTATAATTGCACAAGATATACTATAATTGCAAAGTCACGATTCAAATAGATCAAAAATTATAGGTACAAATACAAAAAAAGTGCAATCACAAGAATACGCATTAATTCTGTGAAAGACTGCGACAGACCGTAATCTTGCTCCTGCCCCATGAAGGTTGGCGCAACCGCCGAGTTAGCAGCTTCTCGGATTCTGATTCTGTCCAACAGAGAGAAATGTAACCCTACGTACATAGGAAACTGTGCTTCTCATCAAATTGGGCTACTAGCTGTTTCCAATAAATCCGTCTATACAACTCGCAGCACTTTGCTAACTTTTTGTTTCGTCACGTTGCTTGATTACTAAATTCCAACTTGCTTTAAACAAAAAGCTAAGGTATGCATTGTCTAAAAATTCGATCGTGACAAACAATTTTTTTCCGGATTATTAAAAGATTATAACCAGAGATAACTTCGTGATACATGTAGCATTGCTGATTAAAAAACATGTCCGTTTGAGCTCACTGAATGATAACTTTTACTTTGGCAAAAGAGCCATTTAGTAAATTAACAAGGTTTTAAAACAAAGACAAGTTATTTCGATCTATTATTACACAAAACTGAAAAAATCTTTAAAACAAAAAGCGAATAGAAAAACTGGCTTTATGGAAAAAATCAAAATTCTTAATAAAGTTTAAAATAATGATCACTCGCATGCCAAGAATTGATACTAAGTTACTTCAATTTGCTTCATAAAAGTATAAGAGGTCAAAATTTAGCCAATTGCATAAAATGTGAGATTTCTTTGTGAAATCGCGTGAATATTATATAAGTTTTTTGTTTGAAAAAAATCCTTTTCACAAAAAAAGAGGTTGTTTCTCTGCAGTATTGGTACCAGCCGAAAAATGCAAAAATATGTATTAAAACTACTTGACTCCTCCACTTGCCTGCCTCACAGTAATGAAGGCAACCCTCTGAAGTGTCTCACCCAAAAACGCCACAAGCAAACCTTTTGACTTTTCTCCTATAAGCTAAGCTTCAAGCAAGCAAGCTGGGAATGTCATTTTTAAGGAGCTGGATTGACTCGACAAGGGAATTAAATCTAAGTTTATTTACTGCAAAAGTACGCTCTTATTACCACTCCACCGCGCCGAACATGAAAATAACATCAATCTACTTCGTCAAAAGTCATGCCAAACATTCTATTGATGTTGAAGATGCAAATCAAAGGCGATTTATCAAATTGGTTTTAATGTCACCATGGTGTTAGGTTTTGGTCAGTGAAAATTTGTGAAAAGCAGATGCGTTCTTATCTCAAAAAGATTACATGTCTAAGGTGTAATGAATCTTCAATTATCGAGTAATCAAACGGTCACCAAATTTGATTTTGAATATTTAAGCTATTGTAAATAAAATTATTTTCATCTGTCACGCCCTTATTTTCACCACTTTTCTTTTGTGTTTAACTTTTGTGTTTAACTCTCCTTGGCCACTAGCTTCATTAAAAACTTACGCAAAATATTCTCAGCCCCTTGTACGATAGCCTAAGTAATAAATTAATAATTATAATATTCGAACATTTTATCATCTGTTCACTGTTTCAGAAATACAATGAGGCACATTGCAAAAAAAGTTTGAGAGCCACTGCTCTAGATCGTGACGAAAAAGTTACGTGTAAAGGCTCCAAATAAATAATAGTTTGCAATCTTTTAAAGCCAAAGTGAACGATGAGTTTATCTAAATACATTTTCTTCCTTCAAATGTGATCATTGCGCTTTTGTAGTAGCAGGCCAACAGCGAAGCTTGGCCTCAGCGTAGACCAAGTTAAACGTAAAGGATGGAACGTCTGACTTTCCACTTGGAGATTGCAGATCCTACTCGTGCGTGTCACAATTACATTTTTAATTTACCTGCCAAATATCGGAAGTCTATTTATGCTTTAAAACAGGAGTGGGCAACCTACGGCCCGCAGGCCGCATATGGCCCCCGAGAGCATTTTGTGCGGCCCGCGAGCACTTTTGAAAGTTCAGTAAACCTGAGTGACGATGATAAGAGGGGAAACAATTGCCGTATTAAAGAGCCAAAAACTTTACATGCCACGATGAAAAAAGCATTTGTCAATTTGCACAGACGCATTTTCCGTCCATTCAGAGGGTGATGACCTTTTTTTTGGAGACCATCATGTCCACATTCTGTAATACGACAATGCAAGAAGGTGGGACCTTTTTTTGGGCACTTGCATGAGCACTGGCCCTTGGCCAACCCTTCAGTGATCAATGCGGCCCTCCGGCTAAAAAAGTTGCCCACCCGTGCTTTAAAAGTTAAAAGTTGTTACTTTCAAACAGCATATTATCAATTTCAGCCCGCTTGTTATCTTTTGTAACCTTACTTTTGTCGTTAACTTATCAGCAGCAGCCTAAAGTTTCCGTCTGGAAGTCTGAACTACAAAATATAGAAGTTGCTAGTTGCTAATTAGCAATTTTGAAGGCGATCTCCTATTAAGAAGGATCTGCCTCCAGCATCACATTGGGTGCAAAAAAAGCTGCGATACAAAACAATATCATACAGCAATACCTATATCATGAAGATCTCGTTAAGGGCACACATGTGGAAAAGCAATTTTAATTGGTTAAACGCTTGGAATGCTGAAAATGTTTTTTCTGCGTGGATGCATATAAAGGATATGTTGAACTTTTCGAAATATGCTAGCGTTGTTTAATTTTTAATCAGTCACAATTAGCCAATGTGATTTAAACAGGATATTTGTTACTTAATTTGGCGCAACATAGGTTCAATATATCTACAAAAGCTTTTTCTGCGTTGTATACTTTTTTTACCATAACGTGTAATTTTTGTGTGAGTGTGATTTAGCATCTTCAAAATTCTTGGGCATGAAACTTGGCGCGATTACTCTTCACTTTGGTGTAAGTGTCATGAAAGAGTTCCTGACGTCATGTTGGCCTCACAATTGAACACAATTTATTAATCCACCTTTCTTGACGGAGGAAAACGGTCTTTTCTTTGAACAAAAGTCAGCACCCGACTTACCAACTTCACGAAAGTTCACATTTTCAGCAGGTAAGATGACGTCATAAATTATCAATTATTCGTAAAATCTTTTTCTTTAATTTCTCTAAAAGTGATCATGGTAAAAAGTGGTTGAAAGCTTTTTCATGAGCGATATCAACAAAGCGCTTCGGATAAAAGAAGTTCCATGACAGTGCAAGCTTTATACAGGATGTAACAAGCGATTTTTAAGTCTGCTCTTTCCTTGAATTCTTCAAAAACGCTTTGTTTCATCATGATGTATAAAGTGATGTATAAATCTCGTCTGGTTCCACTTTAGCAAAGCGTCATGCAGCTGGTCTATTTATTATTTACTTTCACTTTAAAAGCAAACTTAAACAGTTAAGCCTGTCACTGATATACGCCTGTTATAGTTGTTAATTAATATGTTGTAGTAATTACATATCGGTTTAAATCAAGTTTTTACTGATGCAACGGCAAGATTGTAGGTGGGTTTTACGTTATAATATCTTTGTAGTACAATCATTTTGTGCGCTGGAGTATTCCTAATCTCCAAGAACTTTTTATTACTCGTAGCTAGGTGGAACAAAACGGCGAGTTTTAATACGAAACCATGCAGGGTTTAGAAAAATTTTTAATTTTTAGCACAAAGAGATGCTTGATAAATTATCCGCTAAAGCCATAACGTAACCTAATGAGCAGAACTGTAGATGTTGGACGATGAGCTGCCGATCACATCGCCTTCCCCTGGATGCATTCATGACGGGAGCAAGGAACATACGCGCAGCCAGAGGCTTTACATTTTATAACTAGGCTTAGAAATGTGAAAAAATAAGTAGTAGGCCTATTACTTCATAGCTAATTCCTGTGAATGCATCAATCACTTCAGCGTCGTTCTGCAACTTGAAGTTACGCCCACACATGCGCTTACGGTAGTCAAATGATCAAGTACGGTATCAATTTATTGATAGGGAAGTTGATATTATGAGCAGAGTGTATGAAATTCAAACATTAGAAGAAATGAAAGAAAAAATAGGTCATTTGGACTTCATCACTGCGTGAAATCATAGCCACCAAATATACAATCGTATTTGTGGTGGTGTATTTTTGCTTGAAAATGGGTGATAACACCAACCGGGTAATTGGTTGCAGGGGTATAGTAGTAGCAGATCAAGAAACTTTTCATGGAAAGTGTAACAACTATGTGTTTGCGTTTTTTGAAAATTTTGTCATTTTGGAGATCAACTTTTTATACAAACAAATGAGTTTGTGAAATCAAAACTAAGAAAGACTGGTGGCAGAGATGCATACCCCATGATCCTCTCTTAGATCCCTTTTGAGGTATAGTTTCCTGTGCTCTTTACCGGGACAAAAGCACATTGATGCAGCTGAGAAACTAGGTGCCACAAATATTATTACAAGGAGGGTTGCGTCAAATCGTGAAATAAGTATACGATTTAACAACTTCTTTCTGTTGCAGTAAAACAAAAACCATTATCGAGCCCAACACCAATTGTGATTTTGTGGGGCTGCGCTTATTAAAAGGAACAAATAGAATTGGAAAATCTTGGAAGTTTGTGAAAAGAAAAGTCATAATTTCAAGTACGATTATCTGAATCAGGGGCATAGGGGTGATACCTCCATTTTTGTTACTGCTATCAGAAATGCAATTTGGGTAAAGACGACAAAACCGGCTGAACTGATATTTCTAACCCAACAAAACTGACTGATTGTCCTGCCGGTTGTTAAAAAAACTTTTTTCCTCCCTTTTCAGGAAATCTTGTCTACCCCGTTGTAGATCACGTAACTCTTTTCTTATTTTGAAACTCTTCTTTCTTTTTATTGAAAGCTTAAATAGAACTGAAGCCAAGAGAAAAATTGCTTTCAGATATTTTTGATTTTTGACGCACATTTGATTTCGTATTTTAGTAGGCTATTTTTGAAACCCAAAATCAATGTTATTATTCCCTAAATCTACTCGCTGTCATTGTTTTTCATTCTTTTTGGTCTACGATGGCATTCTTGTTGAGCCATTCTATTATTTTTAAATATATTCCGGAAGATAAGTTGATGTCATGATCTATTCTTTTGAAACAATGCATTACATCATCACGACTTCTATTGTTTTAAAATACAACTTTTGGGGAAGTTGAAACTTATCTATTATTCTAACAGCGGGAAGAAGCAGTAATGTTTCCATTGTTTTATCAGTAGTTAAGTTGCTTACAGTCATTCAAGGAGTACTGAAAAAAGCTTTGTCCTTTAAAGTAAGTATGACTGTTTGATTTTGAGTGGTGCACAAACATGTGACGTCTTTGAATTAAAAAAAAAACTTTCTTGTCATTACATGTGTTTTCCGTGGAGCTCTTTATTTAGTATGATTTAAATTCGAAATAGATTGTAAAAGTAGCAGCAAGGACTAAAGGAGAAAGCGTTGTTCTGATATGGCACACATAACCATTGGCATCGAGCAAGTACAGCTTTTTTTTGATAAAATGAATTGCTTTAGTATGAGCTTAGCTTTAACAGTGAGTGCATTATAAGGGAGAATATCTAAGAAAAGTTGTTAAAACACACAGCGCCTACTAAAAGTTTAAGACCATCCCCAAATTTGGTTTTTGTTAAGTAGCGTATCTAAGTTGCGTCAAGTTTTTTTTTATTTCGTACTAAATCAGGTTTTCACATAGAATTTACGATTCTAAAGTTCATTTCAAGTAGTTTCAATACATGTTGGTCCATCTTTTGTCAAAATTCAGTTCCTTTTGTGTTGTCCACCGTTCTTGATCACTTCCTTCAGACGCCTTGATATATTATTGATCAGACTCTTGGTGTCTGATCAGTAATATCTCTTGACATTTCCTTCACCCATACTTTTTTTAACAGTCTTTTTCAGATCTTTGGCGGTTGATGGTTGCTTTTTTGCAACTTCATCCTTCATTTCCTTCCACAGGAGTTTTATTGGATTGAGATCGGGTTACGAGGCAATTCCAGGACTTTGACCTTTGTTTTTCCGAGAAAATTTGTCACAACTTTTCATCGGTGGTAAGGGGCACCGTCTTGCATAAAGATCGTGCTTTTGTAGATATGCATGTGCATTTTCACCTAATCCGACAACTGTTTAGCGTATCGGTGACCGGTCATTGTTGTTCCAGAAGGCAAAAATGGAGTCCAGCAACACTATTTTCCGAAATCGCTCCCCAAATCAACCGACTAAAAGGTTGCTTCGTCGCAGAAGTTGTATATTTCTAATGATAACGCTCTCCTGGTAATCTGCAAACGTTTCATTTTCTTAGTACGAAGTGCTGTAAGGGGGGCTCATCAGCGAACATGACATCGCCTTTTGGCACGAGTCTAGTACTAATATTTCTTGACAAAGGCCAGGCGTTTATCCTTTACAGCCGGTGCAGGTTGTGGCTTCTGTGAAAGTTTGTAAGATTTTAAGCCAAATTGTTTTGAAAATCGCCTTGATACAGTCATATCATTCACTCCAACGCCTCTAAAGATCAATGCAGCTTAGATTTTTCGATAAAACTTATTGTATAGTTCATGGTTGTCCATTTCATCAGAGTCTTCCTCTTCTCTTTAGGTCCTTATGCCAGACGTACATTTAAAATTTCATGATCGCCTGATGAACTGCTGTCACACTGACAGTGATTTTGATAGGTATCTGCCGTTTTGAAAATCCTTCATCACGTAAGGTGACGACTTGGGTCCTGCAAACCTTTCTTAGAGACTCTCTGCGCCCCACTTTTTTAGTATAGTCAAACTTCGAAACAGTCAATCAAAAATTCACTTTTGTGTTGACAACAGTAATAGGCTTAATAAGTGTCTAAAAATAAAAAAAACAGCAATTATGATGCAATTACGGCATTGACACAATGCAGTACGATCTGATAGTACGAATTCCCATTATTGTCATGAGTGGTCATAAACTTTTGGTTGGATTTCCATCAATATGCTGCTGTAAATACAAATAGTTCCAGATTCTTTTAATCAAGGAGATTGTGAAAGAGCAATATTCCTCCAAACACTTTGACAGAAGCAAAAATTTTGTGAAAAGCGGTTACATAAACTTTTTGCTTCAAGATAGTTTGAAAGAATAGCAGAAAAGGAGAAGGGGACAATACTGCTTTCTTTTGTAAGTTTGCCGAATCGTTAACATCATAGTTTTGACAGCAAGCAGAACAAAGGCAAAATTGGTTTGGCGAAAATGGTTGAAAAAAGCAATAAGCTCACAAAAGCAAAACTGGTCACGGAATTGACATACTTTTAGCCACCATGCATAAGCATTAACTAATACAAACAAATCATAAGCAAGTTACTGTAAAATCGTTTAATTGACGGATACTAGCAGAAGCAATAGTCGCAAGTATAACTTAGTTGCAACGGCAATAAACTGGCTGGGCGTCGAACTAGGGACGCATGAAGTTGAAAAAATAGCAATAGACAGCAGTCACCGCAAAACTAGAATCACTCACCGGCGGGAGCAAAGTGCAAAGCAGCTGAAGGCAGACTAACAGTAAAGAAATATAAAAAGCGGACAAAAAAATGTTTAGCATGGCAGCTCGATGAAATACGAGGAATGACATTTTACAGTCCTTGCAACAACTAAGAAGTTGTTACAACGGTTAAAAGATTACACTTGAAGGACCAATAAAGTTTCAAAATTTAAGAACTTACATTTAAAACATTCAAAAATCGATCATAAAAATGGCGCCTGGCTGTAAATCATAAAATTACATAATCCATTTCTGTTGTATCGTAAACAAACAATACAAAAACGAGGACAGCAAAATAAAATAAAGATGTAAACATGAACAGGGCAAACGGATTGCAAATATCACCAAGCTAACCACTATACAAATATAATTGTCACTTTAAAGACGCAGAAGCAGATGTTGCATACAACCGTCATTTAACGAGTTGTTCAACAACAGATGTTTAAGAGGTTTATTAGTGTTTAAATACTGTTTAATAGACTGTTTAGCGTTATTTTCGGTCAAGGTTCACAACCTCTAAAAACACGCCAAACCGGGGACGGGTATCGCGAACCCAAATAATTCGATTGAACTTAGGCTAAAAATTGCTGCTTCAGGTGAACCACTAAGATGCTGTTTTCACTCATTTGATTGTTGATGTTGTAGCGCCAACAATGGCTGCGAGTTCCACGAGGGCCCATTGCACACTTTTTAATCAGGATTCAATGATCTCCTTTTCATGTTTCATCCTATTGATAGCTCTCGCTGCTGAGCGCCAAGCAGAAGAAATATAAACGCTTTTAAAAGAACTTGGCATTACTCGAAAGAAAATTAAACTCAGATATACTGACTGCAAAGCGGAGGCTGTAGTCACTGCATCAACGTGCCGGCTACGCTTTAGCGCATAGGTTAAGGAACTTTGTAATGGAAATTATAGGGGAGCAATTAGTAAAAGTTCCAAATTTTCGTTGGGAAATATTGACACTGGAAACAAGAAGATTCTGAAAATTTTCGTCATAAACATTCAATATTGCAGGTTCAAACATGAGCATAGCAATGGCAAGAAAAAATTTTTTTGATTCCTTGTTTATCAAAACAAGCGATTATGTGAGTAGGAACAATATGACGCGCCGTGTGCAATTAGTTGGGCAAGTTATTATTTACCTAAACACTATAAAAAATTGACTTTGAAATTAAAAAAACTTGAATTTAATGAAACAACAAAACTTTGCCTAAATTCTTAAGTTTTTATAGTGACACGAATATTTAAAAAACAAATACAAACAACTCCTTAACAAGACTTGCAACACCCACGTCTTAGACTTATATAGCCAGCCAACTCTGCAATCATCAGGTACAGGAATTGATATGTAAATCTATGTACTCTATCAATTTTCGGACATAAAGTTTCTCTCCTTGCCAAGCAGTTTTTGCAGCATGAAAAAACGTCTTACTACAGAAGCCATTGTGGGCCGACAATGTTGAAGTGCACTACTAACAGTCGGTGAAATGTCTGGTCTTTTACATTCATTATTTTAGAAATGGCATCATTTTCAATTCTGCTTTGAATGCAACGGTTAATGCTTTAAGTGTCTTCTCCGAAGTCAAGTTCTTGGGTCGCTTTCTCTTCTTCTTTGGTGGTCTACTTGGTTTTCCATCGTTTCTATAAGCTTAACTAGACATTCATATTAGTCTTCGATTTTGAGAAGTTGAGTAGCAAAACCAGTTGTTTGCAATCTAACTTCTGCTTGAGTTACTAAAACACCAGGCCCATCAAAACTTTCCACAATTGCTGTGATTTCAGGTAAATTCTTTGCGTAATGTAAGGCAGCATTCAACCAGCTTTACCCTCCTGAAACAACCGGCTGAAACGGGCAACCAATAGTAGCAACTATAGCTTGTCTGGCTTTGTTTTTAACCGTTTTTTCTTTGACGTCTGCGATTAGCTGAACAACATTTTCATAGCGAGATTTAACTTTCATAGCGCAAATGCGCAATAGATGTGCCATACATGTCACACAAAACAACTTAGGATACAGAGATTTTAGTATTGCACCTGCAGCCATCATATATTTGGCAGCATCAGACAATAAACAACAGAATGAGTTTCGGTTGATTCCAATAGATCTAACAGCGCCGTCAACAGCTTGAGCAATGCTGTAGCTATTAGGCGCACATGGTAGAGATTGCCAGTCATACAAATAACTGACGTGAGGTATTCCAGGCTTCCAACAAAAATATTTAAATTTTGTATGCCAGACAGAGTTCTCTCATCAACAACTAGAAATATTTGGTTGTCATGTATAGCACTTCTCATTCGCTGTAACTCATCTACGCTTAATTGCAGCACTGTTTTTCTGCAATTAGTTTCAGTTGGCAAACTGTGACCAATGTCGTGAAATAGGAGCTTGATAAAGGTGTTGGTAGCTTCAACTTAACTTGTACAAAAAAATATCAGCAGACAAAAATGCTTTGGTTACCTTTTCCGCAAAATCAGTGTTAATGCTCATTAAAAACGTTTGCGAAGTGTGTGGATTAGTAGTTCAGACGTGCAGTCTATCACTTTTTGATGTTTGGACTTATTTAGTATTTTGATTAGGCGTATTTGGATGATTTCCAGCAAGAAAGCGTTTCTTGCAAGAAACCGTACTTCTGCACAAATTGCAATATAATTCGTCGTTGGGACTTTTTATAAGTTCTGCAAAGAAGTCTTGAAGTAAGAATTGAATTTTAGAGGTGTTAGTAGCTTCAACTGTCGGCATCATTTACAAACCTAAATCACAGACTAAACCAAAATCTAAGTAAATAGGTCACGTCACCCTTTGACATTTCATTCCACTTTAGAATAGTAAAATACCATAAGTTTGTGAGCTTTCACTCTGCATCTGCATAAACAAACTATTAACACGTTCTTGATTTACCTCGTAATAACGAAAAGATAGTCTAAACTAGCATCGTAGATGCCTCTTCGCTGAACGACAAAAGTTTTTACCTAACTAATGTACAGTGTAGCTCCTCCATATTTTCGCAACTATACGATTGCAAGAAAGTCGCTCATAATTTCGTCTGACTTTGATTTTGGCACCACAATCGTTTGATTGTGACTAGAAGTAGCAATCTGTTCTACCGTACACAATATTGGCAAGCATTGCTAAGTGAAACGAAAAAGTTCAATAAGCTTTATCCCACTTATCACAATTATCAGTTTTTTTCACCAATACGAAAAACCTTTCAACTACAAGCGTTAATTAGAAAAAAATTGACTTTATTACTCCAAAAAAATTGACTTTCTATTGACCTATTGAATATGAATTGAAAAAAAAACTTGCCCAAGTGATAATAGAAGCGGGATCGAAAAGTATTGTATAAATCTCAACCAAATCTAATTTTTGATCCGCTAAGCCCGTTTAGTTTTTTTTTTTTGGAAAGTCCTCACGTACAAGCGTAATTGCTCTCTCGATCCTTGTGCTCCTGGGAAAGGCATTTACTTTGACGACATTGCTTCATATTTGCTTAGCGGTCGGGCGGTGGGACATGCTATCCATCCGCACTAGTGGGTGTAATCTAAACAAATTTTTGCCAACAGATTAAAAGCCTTGTGTGGGAACAAACTTTAAACTTTAGTATAGATTTTAGTTCAATTTTTTAACCTAGCTACTGCAGCATATTTTGTCTTAATAGTTTTTGTAATAAACGTCATGTCTAATAAATACTTTTCAAGGCTGCCACACTTGCGCGATGAAACGATTTTATTGAGAAATCTCCGGAGAAGATTAAATGATTATCGAAAAGTAGTGTTTGCCAGCAGACAAAAAAGCAGGCCTTATGTAAATGATGCGAATCATGCGAGCATTATATAAATTCGCGATTCGTCCATAGCTACTCAAACGCTCTCGAGTTAAATGACAGCGACATTGAAAGTTGTACAGCCGAGTCGACTTATAAATTAGCTTGTAGTCGACTTATCTTATTATATGAATATTTAAGTCAAGTGCCTTTTGTGAGTTTTTGTCTGCCAAGCGACATTAATGTGAGGAGAGGTTGGCCTTAGCGACATTTCTTCTGTCTTTCTTTTTGAAGCAAATGATACGCACAAATGAACAATTGGGCATCTTTAAGGTAATGATTAAAATTGTAATTGGCGGTGCACAATAGGCATAATGGTGCTTTTATGAGTGCTGCTAATGAATTTTAACTAGAACCCCGAGCTGCCAACGCGACTGAACCGAAAAAAACGTAGTTTTTCGAAACCAAACAGACGGTTATGTTGGCTTGTGTTGTTTCCGATAATACCCTAGTATAGTGAGTATAGTGTATCATCATTTAATTGCTAAAAGAGGTCTGTCAACAAATTTTGTAAAGGTACAACTTTACAAAAATAGGGGCCAGAGTAGATCGATCTCCAAAAAAAGCCTTTCAACAAATTCAAATTCAATTTCACAAAGTGGCGATAATTAATTGGACGTTATCACTAAGAATCCGAACCCAAATTTCCAACCCGTATTGTCTCCTTTAAAGAAATCTGCAAAAACACTTCGGAGACTTCGCAAGCTCATTGATAGATCATTGGTTTTGCGTCCCCGCTCAAATATTTGAATGTGATCAAGTAATCAAGATGTTTTTCAGATATATTGTACCAGCTACAAAAAGTAGATCTCCAAAACTAAATAAAATAGATCTTTCAACGTTTTTCAGAGTCAAACTTACAAAACTAGGGCCGCAAACTATAATTTGTGTTTGTATCATTCATGTATCTTGAATCCATGGAAATTCTTTCTTGTACAAAAACAATCCGTAGCCCAAAAAAGGTTACAAAGCGCTTTTTTATTCCATCAAATATCAATGCGGTCAACTACTAGAATTCAGCTAATAATAACAAAATGAAGCAGATTTTGCCTTGGCCTATAACGACTATAATAGATGATTTGAAGCTGCTTGCACTGAAGTGAAAGTGAAGTTAGTAAAGCCACAGAGTGTGAGCTGTGCTCAGGAAGATTTGTGATATATATGACAGCGTACTTTGAGCTATCGTGCCTCGGTAAACTGTGAGGAAATATGCCTTAACGCTCAAACCAAAATACTGTGGAGTTATTTCAAACTGGCTACGTTTACTACCCTGCTTCAGTTTATTAATTGTCAACAGTGCTTAGTGCGAAAAGGCGTTGGCTAGTCATCGTGAGTTCATTGCCATTATAAACTTTAGCTTGTTGTGCTCTTAAAAAGATACTTTAAGGAATTTTCCAAACTTGTTGAAGTATTTGAGATAAAAATGCACTAGGCCAGCAGTACCCATAACTCAGAAACGGGTCTGGACATTGATTGTTTAATGCCTATCCAAAAATGATTTTCCCATGACCTCACACCAGGAATAGATAAAAATCAAAAAATTTAATTGACTTAAAAAATGTTTTTGCGCTCGTCAATGACGAAAAATCGTTTGGATGATCTTTCGCGATTGAATTTGAACAAAATATTGAAGTTGAATTTGATGCAGTTATGATATATTTGCAAAAAATAATGGTCGTCTATTTTGATATGTCATGTCATATATACAGGGTGTCCCAAAAGTCGCGCACCATCCAGATTTCCACAGAAAACGGTTTTATTGATGACAATCATAACAGATGCTCAAACTGTGCACCTACAGCAATGAAACAAGCATCAATTCTCTATATCTAACTGTCTCTCATTCTCCTGAGCGTTTTAGTGCTGATTTTCGGGCACTCAAGTAGTCATTCCATCCTTGTTATTGTTGTCATTTAGCACTAAGTAGCTGTTGTTATTCTTGATGGTTGCTCTCGCTTAAGCCGATTAAGGTTGGATTCTTGAGCTACAGATTGGTGTGTCGCCCCAGCTCTTTCAAATATAAAGATGAATTTAACTTTTTGTTGTACTTTTAGTTTCTTCCTTGTAATTTAATCAAATCTGTATGAAATGTGAAAACGCAGATTAGGATAGTGCGCGACTTCTGGGACACCCTGTATTTTATTTTCATTTATATAAAAAATATAATCATTTCATACAACGTGCAAATTTTGAGTTTGTTTGCTAATTTGTTATTGCAGCGGTCTGTCCCGCTACGTCAGATTTTAAGAAAGCTACTACATTTATAAATAATGATATGGGTTTGCCAACCTACAATCTTTCGCAATTTTTAACATTAAAACGCTAAATGCTCAAATGTTGCTTTTTTCTGGATTGCTTCTTCATTGGCTGATTTTTTCTGGAATGATACTAGTTTACACACAAATGTGTTTACGCTA
This sequence comes from Trididemnum clinides, assembly GCA_963675345.1. NCBI lineage: Eukaryota > Metazoa > Chordata > Ascidiacea > Aplousobranchia > Didemnidae > Trididemnum > Trididemnum clinides. The sequence continues at coordinate 22,769,012 of OY776284.1, read as the reverse complement.
GGACCTTTACACAAATATCCATGTCCTTTCAGTTTTTTGATCAGCAGCTGCGGGATTTAGTGAGACATTCTCGACCGTCAATTTTCATATAATCCTCACTAGAAAATATTATTGAGCAGGATTAACCCTTACTCTTCCAAAGAAAATTTCTAACTACGCCACTGTTTCTAACGTACCACCGGAATGACCAAATACTTGAAGAATACAAAATCTGATGACTTTTTTGTTTTAGATTGTTTGTTTTCATTGAGATCATTCGTTCTATTGTGATTGCATTTGTTGTTGACGGGGCAATAATCTTTTGTAGTGAAAATACTCTTGAGGACTGCAATTGTGGCTGCTAGATATCTTTATTTGGTGATAGTTTCACCAAAGTTTCGCAAATGTACAAATACTGACTAAGAGGTCCGCATAATAAAAAGGTTAGCAACCATTGCAACAGAGCTATTTGAACCATTACAAGCGTTAGCAGTCGTATAAGACCACCCAAACCACAACGACATATTGCAGCAAAGGTGGAACTAATGCATCAGTAAACTGTCTAAACTACATTATTTCATCAAAGAAGCACATTATTACATCATATACGGAACTTTCATATTTACTGGTTTATATCTGTATTCAGTGGTGGTGAAAATTATTATATGATATTACAACCAGATCAAGTCGTTCTTTCGACAAATTTATTATTCAAATTTGACGTTTCGCTCCCCTTACTTACCGGGGAGCTTCTTGAAAAAACGGCAGATGTTACCAGTGTAACATATAAACTGTACAACATAGAAATATAAAGACAACCTGTATTACTAAACACTAAAAATTATTTACCAACAGGGCAGGCAATTACTCAATAACAAAAACATTGTTACATCAGAGATTCAGGGGTGGGCACAGGTAAAAAGTTTGTAAAATACATAAGACATTATTTATTGGAAATAGACACACTGTAAACAGCAGGAAAATTTGCACCATCAATAAGATTGATTAAATTACATGAACAAGCCTTTTGATTTATCAAAAAACTTTCCGCAACGCGACGCCTGTGACTATGACTTCAGTACTTTGACATTATCCCAATCTATTCTATGATCGAAATCCATAACATGTTGACTCAGCGCTGACTTTTTAGTTTAAAAGTCTGGACCGTATCAACATGTTCCCGTTTTCTGGTTCTAGCACTACGTCCTGTTTCACCCACATACACAGCATAGCAATCCCGGCAAGAAATTTAATACACCAAACCACGCTTTTGTTCAAAATTAATAGCATCTTTAGGTTTACGAAACAACGAAGACAACGTGTGACGTGGTTTGAAAGCGATTCCGATACCAAGTTGAGTCAAAATTCGGCTAAATTCGGAAACACCTTGCACGGAGGGAATCGAAGTAAACCGTTTCAGTTTTTCTGCTCTTCTGATACTGTGATTTTGTAAGTACTTCTTGAAACTGCATTTGCTACTCGAAAATCCGTTATTCTTTGAGGTTTTTGTTGTTTGATGGAACCCTTCTATCTTTTTTTCTTTATTCGATGTGATTTTGTTGGCTCTGGAAAATAATGTTCGAGCCACACTAACCTTTTGATTAACAGGGTAATGAGAAGAATAATGAAGATACCTGTCCGTGTGTGTTGGTTTCCTATATACCTTTGTTGCAAGGGATCTATCTTTCATCTGTTGTACGCTTACGTCCAAAAAGGCTAATTGTCCTGATTCTTCCAATTCTTTAGTGAACTTTATTGAGCTCTCTAATTATATTTCAAAGTTAACCCTAAACCTGATGGTTCAGCAGCACAGCTAAACACATAATTGTGTCTCTTTTATAACAGTTTTCTTTTGAAGAGGCAAACTTAAACTGAATTTTTTTGGAACTCAGCATATTTATTCAACCAAGTAACAAATATTGGTGCGAGAATCTGTCACATGATAATATCATTACACTCGACAAACAAGAAATGCCTGCTATATTTAATTATTATATGGTTGTAGAGTCTTTTGAACCTTTTTAAAAGTAGAGAAAAATGAGAAAAAAAACTCTTATTGTTGACTGGGAAGCGTGCACAGATTGCTGCTTTGTATCAAGAAAGATTTTCAAAAAGGCAGATTGCGGGAAGATTACAATTTAGCCAAAGTTAAGTCAACCGCGCTGTACAGAAGTTCTAGAAGCATAGAACTTATGGTAACATGAAAAAAACTGGTAGACCCCGCAAAAGTTCACGAACAGATGAGATCACGTCATTATACGAGCTTCATGAGATCTCCTATTGGTTCTTGTTGTAAATCACTGGTCAGTCGGCTAAAAAAAGTACAGATAGTAGTATTAGCACGGTTTCACGTGATCTGAGCGAGGAGTTCGATTTGAAATCTTATAAACCAGCTGCAAAACCACGTCAACTATGAAAAAGAAGAGATTATCTCTTGCCATGAACATCTTCATTGAACTGTGGAAAAATGGGGAAAAGCATTGTTTTCTGACGAATCCACTGTTCAGCAATTCGCTGTGTGCAAGAGGCATGTTCAAAGACCAAATGCCAAAGATTTAATGCAACGCACACCGGCAGTACAGTAAAACAACCACCAAGCCAAGTGGTTTGGGTAGTCCGTGAGCAAGCATGGGATTGTTGGGTTGTATTTTCCTCTCCCAGGCACTACTATGAATGGCATGAAATATGTTAAATTGCTTTAGAAAAAGATGAGTAATCATGACGATGCACAACACTTCTACATTCACGCATGATGGGGCACCATGTCACAGATCGAAAGTGGTTTCTGAATATTTGACAAAAAGCAAGATGACAGTTCTTGACTGGCCTGGAAGCAGATTATACTTGAACCTCACCAAAAACTTGTGGAGTTACTTAAAGAATAAGGTGGCAGAAAAGCAACCACCTAGTGCTACAGAACTTGTAACTGCCATGAAAGAAGTTTTGGTAAATGAAATCGGCCGGGAATACCATTCAACTTTAGTAAAAATTATGCCCACCCTTCTTGTTATAGAAGTACGAGTAAAAAATGGACAAAAATAACAAAAAGTAACCTCTCTAAAAAATTGTAGATAAAAAGTAGTTGTGAAGTGCTTCGAACATTTTTTATTATGTGTTATTACTCTTCTATTAGGTGTTTTTTCCTTTATGTGCCACTTCCATAAACATCTCTTTTGGGACGTAAGATTGATTTATGTTGTCATCGTAAAAAAAAAATTAGAAAATTTCAGGGTGTTCCTATACTTTTGCAAATGATTATACTTCAATATAAGCTTGATACAATCTTGCTCAAAATCATAATTAGTTTCTTTTATTGATGAAGAAAACAAACTTGGTATTGAAAAGGGCAAGATATTTCTTGAGACCTTATTTTCAATTTGTTTTATTACAGACATCAAAAAAGTTTTTTTCAAAACTTTTTCCGGTTAATATCGAATCTTAAGGCTCCTGGTTTTCAGAAAACTTAACTTTGGTTATTAATTGATTCAAGCTGCGTATTTATCACCAATCTTGTGAATTAGATTTCTTACTTCATAATCTTCTCTTCGTAGCTTATTTGATTTATTGCAAACAATGAAACGTTTTGTGTTGTTTTTGTTTATTTTTTCAAATACATTTGGTCAAAAATGGATTTCGTATCGTTCAATGGAATACTATTTTGGAACCAAGGAAATTCAGTTTGAAAAAGCATCAAGTACATGTGAAAGTGCCGGTGGTCATCTTGTAGTGGTAAATAATAAGGATCTCCAACATAATCTTTCTGTTGAATTACGTTTTCGTAACGCACGTTTGCAAGGTAAGAGAAAAATTTGGGTAAAAAGATTAAAAGTTTTGCTGCTGTGCTATGATTTACAGAAAAAATAAAATGGTGATCTTTGATAAATTCAGAACTTTTTGACTGGGAAATGAAAACAGTAAAATTGTTGGAGCAAGCGAGCTCTGAAGCAGCGGCAGAGCTAAGAACGTGATTCTTCCTTTTTCATGCGGCATAGCTAAGAAGCGCGCGGTAGCACTCCTCGCATCAGCACCCGGATCTGCCAATGATACCTATTAAATATGGACTTAAAATTTTGAATGAAACACTTAATATTGTTCGTTTATAAGTAGCCTTTTCCGCTCTAGATTAATATTGACAGAGGCAAAAGCGTTTGACTTTGAAAGAATATATTTTAGCATCTTCAATTCACGGATATGACAATTGACATACCGACGAATCCGATTAATTGCATACTCAATTTGACATGCTCTTTTATGCGATTAAATGGATTATGCATTTATCCAAAATTTGTATAAAGACACAAATAAAGCACTGTAGAAGATAAAGTATTGTTTAATTACACACAACATTGTTCCGAACACGTAAATTTAATGCATAATAGTGGTTTGTTTAATGCTGTTTTGCGTGCTCTCTGGTAATTGTTTTTTAAAAGAAAAAATGTGCCCATGTCTGCGCCTTCACATTGGAAACGTCGCCGAATTGTATCAAGAGCGTTTAACACTTCTTCATTTTTTTGCTGGGTAACGAAAAAAGTGATTTGTACATTCAGCAAAACAAACCCTCGAACATCGAGATTGCGTAATAAAATGGCAGTTTTTCACTCACATCAAAGACCGACAAAATGCGAAGTACACGTGCAAATTTGTGCTCGCGCACTGTAAAAAAATCTGCTGCAAGATCAAAAAATTCTGCAATGCTGCAAGTTTAAAGTTTGCAAACATGATAGATGCCGCCTGAAATTGATCAAAAACATATTGCAGCATTTTTTACAGTGCACTACGTGCACCCACTGCGCTCGTAGTTGGCGTTGATCTTTCAAAAATAGCAAAACGTTTTGCCGAAGACGAATTTTTGTCACTTGATTTTGCAACAAACACTTTGGTTAATCGAATTACAGCTTTTATTTCAATGCAATTTAAACGGATTATGCAATAAGCCGATATGCAATTAATCGGACTATTTTCTAAGAAAAAGATAGACTATAATTTGAGATTTACAATTCTTATGCAACAAAACAAAATATGCGATTATCCAATAAGCAATTAACCAAGTTTGTCTGTATTTAGCAAAATATTCTAATATATAAAGCGCAATTCTGTCTGTCTGTGTGTCTGTTTTAACTCCTCTGAAAGTGCGAGAGATACAATCATCAAACTTGGCACGATTAATCACCACCCCCTGGTGGGTGGCATAAAAGTATTGGTGACGTCATGATAACGTCATAATCAAAAATAATATTTTTAGAATTTGCATTACTTGACAGAGGACAACCGCTTTTTGCTCAAACGAAAACCAGCTTCGTACTTACCACATTTCAAAAACTTTCATTTGTCTGGGGTCTAAAATGACGTCACAATCCACGATTCATTGAACCATTGATTTTTTGTTCTATCTCAAAAAGTACTTATCGCAGAAACGCGATTAAACGTTCTTTTAGGAGATATTAATAAGCTACATTTGATAAAAACAACTTCACAACAATTAATGCTTATTTGACAATGCTACGAGCAATTCTTTATTTAAGCACTTTAAGGCCTCTAAGCAATTTTTCTTCTCTATTTCGCTTGCACGCTTAAACTGGGTCTATGATGTCATAATATGTCCTGCGCGATTAACACAAATGTTCGCTACCGCAGATCATAATATCAAAATGGTTTCAAAAATGGCAACCTTTTTGCAAAATCAGTTTATAAAAACTGATTTGTGACCTCATTTCTCAACTGATTTTCAAACTTTCTTCAACAAATTAAAGGTCATTTTAGAGCGAGTCTGATAATGTATAATATGTACAATTAATATTAGTTTTTATACTGAAAAAACTGAACTTTAAGACTTGTGGTGTTACTTTTTACCCTACCCAAAAGTAGTAAGCTCAGTAAAAACAGATTACTTCAATACAAAAGCGTTATTATAAAGTATTGACAATTACCATTCTTGGAAAGCTTAGGAAATCTCCTCTTTCTAGCAATAGGAAGGTTGCATATGACGTCACACATTTCGCGCCAAAAAAAGTGGCTGACCAAAAGCTGTAATTTATGCTGGAGAGGTATAGGGCAAACAACTTTTGGAATTATTTTGAAAACTAATAAAAAATTAATTAAAATTTGGAATGAATTATTGCTAGTTGGATACTCCGAAACAAATAAATTTGACCAAAAGCAATTGGGTTGAGAAAGGGTTTTTCCGTTGACTAGTCTAAGCATAGTACTGTTGCCAATTTAAAAAAATTGCCCATACGAGAAGTGCCATTTAAATACCATTTTCTCCTCACTTAAAAATAAACTATACCAATTAGACACCAGTTGGTACCTTAGCAAAAACAAGCATTATTTCATCATTTCTACCGGTACAGTAAGCTTGCCGGCAAGCTTACTGTATTGTCCATGAGCAAGGCATTCAAGGGCATGCCTCCATCTTTATGTGGCAAACAGGTAGTGGGGCCAAGCAGTCTACCCGTCGTGGTGGCCAGGTGTGACGAAAGACATGAAAACAGTGCATGAGCTCATACGCATAAATAAATAAATCGGTACCGTAAGTTTTTAAATTACCCTTGCTCCAGCAGCCACGGTTACCTAAAACAGCCCAAAAAATTGTTAAAGGAGTAGTTAAGATCACAAAATTACATCTGACATATCAATATGACTGGTCTGCAATCACTATTGTCAAAAAAATTCAAAAACTTACTGATATATCCAACAACAACTAATCCAGCATATGACAAACAATACAGAAATCTGCCCTCTCATTTAGGCTACAGTATAATTGAAGTTTACAACTTTTCAGTATGGTTATGCAACTAAATATACTGTATAAGTTACACATTACAATTAACTTAAACTCAGCATTTCCAAACACGCTGATTAATCGAATATGAAACCCTCACAGAAGCTGGGTACAAATAAGCCTGCATGTTTAGCCAATAAAATTAGCTCAACTGTTAGCAATAACAAGCAAACCTTTGCACCTCTTATCGTACTTTGACCTTAGATTCATTCGTTAACATCAGTAAAACAACATATTTAACGTTCATTCAACAACTGTCATGTTTATCGATTTGCTTTGCAAAAAACGATATCACTCCTATTTACGTAATTCAATGCAAAATCACTCAAAATGGTCAGCCACTTTTTCGAAAGCGCATTTTGATAACGTTTGATCACGTGCATGAAACCTTCCTACATGTCATTACAATTACTTGAGGCTAAGGATTAGTTTATAATGGCTGATCAGCAATTGGTTGCCATACATGATGTTTCATTTTTAGTTGTACAATTATCCTACTAGAGTAAACAAACTTGCAATTGTTAAACAAAGTTAGTTCTTTGGTACATTTTGACTACTTTTCCTCACAAGCGTGGTTCTTTTGCAATGTCTGTCAACGTTTTCAAATAGATCCGACAAAAACTGAAGACTCTAAATGTTTATGAAATGTAGTCTATCGGTTAGAAACACACAAAAGTTTAGTGCCTGCGGTTGACAAAATCACAATTTCTAGAAAAACTAAGTCCTTTGGCACATTTTGTCTATTCTTTCTCGATAGCATGGATCTTGGGCATTATCAATCAAATTATTCAAAAGACTCAAAGTCTACAAATTTTAATATGCAGCTTACTCCAAGCAAAACACTTGGTGATCACCCAAGAAAAAGACGATTGGGTAAAGATGGTCCTTTTTTATCGTTTGCAACGACATGTAGGGGTCGAGCTACATATGATCTAAATGTTGAAGCAATATCCTTTGCAATTGGGCAAGGCTGTCGCAGCAGCCAGCTGATTTAATGTTCCAAACCTCGACATTATTAATGGGGGCTCCCGCTACTGCTATAACTGAACTGTGAGTGCTTCATTTCATGTTAGTTTGCTCTTTGCATGGCGGCGTTTATGCCAGGGCCAAGGAACATGCACGCAGTCAGAGATTTTATTTCATATTAATTTGCCTACAGCAACGAAGAAGTGGTAAGTAGCGATCCTAATAATAATAGCTTAAAACGCATTGTGAGGTCATATTGTTAACTGACATCGCAATGCTTGCCACTATTTGGTGGAAACAGCGGCAGGCAGCAAAATTATCTACTATCATTTTGATAGCAAACATAAATGGTAAAGCCCGTTACTGATATTTGTAATTGCAAGAATATGGCTATCGGAACAAAGCACTAATCTTCATTTAAATGTAGGGAGGTCTGGATTAGGGACAAAGTTAAATGTAATAAAATGCCAAATTTAAGAAAATATCAAAATTAAACAATAATAGCATCAATCTGTAACACTGGATTAAGAGGAAATGTATTTGTTTGAAAAAAGCTTAATAGGTGCCTATTGCAATAGATTGTATGACTTAAAGAAAAAGCAGGACCCCTTTTCATGCTAAGGCCGAATTAAAGCAAACAGCCCATGCAAAAATCTTAATGTCACCAATATAAATAAGAAAGCGGGTCCACTAAATCGTCTAACATATCTACCACGAAACAGCTCATTTCTGTATGGGTCGAAACGACCATCATTTGGGCGACGCCATCAATTTTGATTATGTTTCATCCTCTCTCCTCACTCTTTTAAAATTTACGAATGGTAGTTTGTGTCATTGTTCTTTGTTTTTGAATACTTCCAGTCTTGATTAATAAACCAAAATGATCACCACTACATGTGCAGGAGCTATGGCCTATATTTACTAAAACATTTCGTTGTGGCTTTGACAATGTTTGTAGGGTTGAGCTGGCGCAGCTGCATTAATTGATACGTTTTAAATGGGCGAGGGTGATAGCATGGCCTGCCGGGTAAAATTGCACCATACTTAGGAGAAACATTTTTTTCTATTTTGCTTGATGACAGCTTTATAGAGCTACCGGAATCAAATCTGAAAATTTTGGAAAAAGCAAGAACTTATTTAACTGCTATGAGCATACCTAAGCAAAGGAAAACAAATATGAATCATAATGCGTAGCCAGCAGGGACTAAAGAAAGTTTGAGACGAGATCAAAATTAACAACGTCACTGTATTAAATCGCACCACATGGAACATATTATTGGTATTTTGCAGTATAACAGCTTTATAGAGCTACCGGGGTCAAACCAAACATTTGAGGAAAAGCAAGGACACTATAAACTCCCAAAGTACATCAAACAGGGAGAAAAGAGCATGCTACATAATGCAGAGCTAGCGAGGACTTGAGAAAGTTTAAAGGGAAATCAAAAGAAAACAGCGTCACTATGTGAAATCGCACCACACGAAAGACATTTTTGATAGTTTACTTTAGAAAGCTTGATATCAGAAATGTATCCCCTATTTCCAAACTGCGGGAAACGCAAGGCTTCTTCGGGTTCGTTTTAGCAATGAACAGAGCACATAGACCTAAGGCATAGCCAGGATCTTAAAATGAGATATTCAATTAGGAAAAGGAACACAAAAAGTCGTAAACATCTTATGAGAAAATACATAAACGTTTGGTAGCTCTTCATACAAGAACCTGATAGGTAAAGCCGGCTCGGCCGGCTAAACCGACATTCTCAATCCCGACGTTATTGACGGGGTTTCTGCGGGTGACGCCGTCATATCTACTATAAAGCAAGGATTTTTCTTATGCTGCCTGTTATGGTATTTATGTCATTTATGTTTACACTCTACATCATTGTAATAAAACCCCAAGTTTAAGAAAAAAAAACAAAAAAACATGACCATAACAATTTGTAAAACTGAATATAGAGAGAGAACAATAGCCGCTTTTGTCGCTATGCCGGAAACAAGACCAGTAGCGCAGCCAAATTAGGAACTTAACACAACAAATATAAATATGAAAAGGCAGCACCGATTGGCAAAATAAGCTTACCATTGAATAGTTTTTTTCTTTAATTGTAAAAGCAACCACTATCTTGCCGCTACAATCAGTTTTGATTATGTACAATCCCTTCTCCCTCACACGTATTAACCATAATTTGTGGCAAGATTCTTTGTGAGCATTGCCATTCATGATTAAGAGAATATGATGATCACAATTTGGTGTAGAAGAATTGTGAAAGTGCATAAAATTCATTAACTTTTCGCTACTGCCCACACAAGAGCCGGATGGGTGAAGCCGGCTTGGCCGGTTGAACCGAAATAGTAAACCCGGACAATACTGATCGAGGGCCTCTGCCGGCCGACGCCGGCATTTTCTTCTAAATTTCTTTACTTTTTTATTAAATATTGACTTAGGCAAAAGCGTTTGACTATAAAAGAGATTGCATTTTAGCATCTTCAATTTAGGATAAAACAATATAGTGCCTAAAGTTAGCAAGCAATTCTGCAAAAAAAAAAACTCTTTCTGCTAACTTCCAACTTATAAAATATTATGTTGACAGTCTATAGCAGAAATTTTCAAAACAACGGGATTGCTCAGTTATTTTGGGCGGTGACAACTACAGGGTTACTGCAAAATTTACTACAATACTCTTGCTTTGCCAAAATACTCTGGTAACACGCAGCCTATAAATGGCGACAGAAAGGTGAGAAACCAGTTGAAGCTTTATTCTAAATGCTTTTGTAATACCAGAACAATGATTGGCTCTCAATCAAAACGCAGTATGCTTTTTTGGATAATAATTGTGTTGTAACTACTTATCTCTGCTTTGTGGATACAAACAAAAATTAATCTGAGAAAAAAGTAAAACACCACCCAAGAACAACTTGATACCACAATTCTTCTAAGCAGTTATTCAAAGCATAATCGCCGCGATTGTCATTTCTTTTCAAAGTATAATTGCAAATCACATTCTCAAAAATAAATGCATACTCTGATATATACAATGCATTCAATGCACAAAAAAAATCAGTTTAACACAAAAGTCCAACACTCTTTTGCTATCGTGGCAGCTGCAGCACCAACAAATAGAACTCTATGGTTGCTCATAGACAACAATTTTTTCTTAATTTGTTTTTCGGCAGGTTTTCTATTTGAAGCAATTCACAGGGGTTGGTCCTTCAAAAAATCATCAATACAACACTGATCGTCTTTTTTCACGACAGGAAGCTACTTACAAGATAAGCACTTTCTACGATAAGAGGCGCTTCCTGCAATGTAGTCGTTAACGCAAAAGGTAACACATGCATCTGATTCCAAACAGTGATTCAAATTTGCTTTGCCTAAAAACTCAAACAACCACGTGCAATCAAAATTTGTTTAGAAGCATTTTCTTTCTCAATCAGAACGTTATGTGAAGACAAGATATTTGCTGGAAACACTGCATCTTTCCAAATCTAACTCAAACATCGAAATTCTTTTAGTCTGGAAAAGCTGTTTAATGGACATAAAAGTTTCTTCCGTTTACCTGCCGATACCAGCCAGATCTTCCTTTAATTAGATTCTAACAAAGTTTTCCAAAAATGCCTTATTGAAAGCTATGTCGAGCTATTGAATTTTTGTTCAAACATTCCATAGCTTTTATGTTCTAAATGCACGCAGTGAAGGTTTTTTTGCAAATACTGCTACACCTAAATGTTGGCAATTGTCTTTAAAAAACCGAATCCAATTGCTTAAGTCATTCTGTGCCATTTGCAGTGGTTCACTAATCTATTTTTTTCTGTAACCTTCCATTCATAAGCTAAAAACTATAAGTAATGACTTTCAGCTCTGGGTGTATTTATAGAAACCGATTCTCCTTCTGAGTCGTGAGATCAGCAGTACGTTAGAGCGGTTCAGAGCAGACTAATTTGTGTAAATTACACCCTCTCTTTCAGAGCACCTGGCTATGCCTATAACAGTTTGCATTATTGTTTTTGCATTACTGCACTTCAGTAACTTATCTAATGAGTGTAAGTGCCCTGTTTAAGAATGAAACCAATGGCATTTCAATCTCCTGCCCAACATATTAGCCATTTGGCCCACAGTGCTATCAACAAATGCTATTAAAAAATAAAAATTTTTGAATGGCATAATTCTAAATGGTAAATATTAGTGCTGCTGATTGGAGGGAGAATTCAACTAGTAATGATGGGAGAGGAAAAGGGATGGTTTTATAAATATTTTGCAGTAAACTGTCGCAGTTTTTTATTTTCAATCAGCAAAAAGACTAAAATTTGTACACTAAACTATAATATGATATTTAAACATAGAAAAACTATGACAAAAGACGTGACATAGGCACTTTAATAGTCCTACGTGTTGTACTATGTCACCAATAATAACATTGATAATAAAAACTAAAGCAACTTACTGCATGGTTTCGAAAAAAAATTTGATTAAGGTTTTCAGTCATCTGCGTCGTTTTGCTTGGTTTCCATACCTTAATGCACGAGTAACCTGCTGTGCGAAAGCTACCGGCACTAGCCTAAACTAGCGTTGAGATAAGATCCTGCGAGCACTTGCGATCCCAAGACGGAATTTTTTGGGTGTTATGAAGTTTGTTGCTTTGCCAATCTAAAAAACAAAAAACACAAAGATTGATTTAAAAAAAATCTTCAACTTGGCAAAGGGCAATGACATCTGAACATTCGTTAAAAAATAAGCTAAAAATTTTTGAAATAGTTTTGAATATAGCTTTATTTTTCACTGATTACTTAAAAGAATCATAAGTTGTGCAATGAACCCGCCCTCTAAATCTTATGTAGCAATGATATCTCTTTGAGAAAGTCAATCTGCAAAAGCAAAGGCTATTTTACGAATAAACAAAACAATAAATGGCTTTCTAAAAGTAGTTCTCCATAAAATAGGTCCAAAACTTGACCAAAAACACATCAATCTAGCAAAAATCCAAATTGGTACCGGTCTTGGTAAGCGTCTTTTATCGGCTTTGCCCAAGCATTAATGGGATATTGTGCCACGAATTCCTTTTTGTCCTTTGCAACAAACCAAACAGTTTCCCAAATTGTTTTTCTTCTGCCCTTCCTTTCAAAGATGCTCGGTGAGCTATTGGTTACCGATACTGCCGTAGTCTTAAAATAGTCTCCCTCCAGAAACAAGGATAATGTATACGTCACAATTCTGTTGAGGAAAAGCAAAAACAATGGAGTGGACCCGCTTCGCGAACAGTAAAGGCTGGTTTGCATTAGGTTTATATTGCAGGCGTAGCGTAAAAAATTCTTTGTTTCTCTATTTAGTTTTATGCGCGCATAAAACTAAATAGAGAAACAAAGAATTTTTCACGCTACGCCTGCAATATACCCCTAATGGAAACCAACCTTAAATCAACTGCAATGTGGAGAAGAGCAGAATTGTTTTCGATATCTTTTTTTTCTAAATTGTGTAAATACAATATGCGATAAGTTTCTTCCAGATTTGCCACTGCTGCTGAGTATATGGCATTTTTATTTTTCAAGTTTTAAAATAATGGAAACCTTTGCTCAAAGAGGTAATGTATCAGACATTGATAGCAAAATTATTTTTTTATTTAGATGAAAATCTAAAAGAAAAATAAACGTATTTTTGTTGCGCTAATCTACCACAGCTAACTTTAAGTTTTATAAAATAGGAACGCAGAGAATTAAATATTGGATTGGATTGAGAAGAAATAGCAGTCAACTTCAGTTTCGCTGGGTAAATGGGTCTACGGTGTCGTATACAAACTGGGCCGTTAACGAACCGTCAATGCACAACTGTGTCGCAATGGATTCTTATTTTTTCTGGTACAGGTCCAATAAATGGAGAACCTACAGTTGTCAAAATAAGCTTGCATATTACATATGCCAAAGAATAAAAGGTAATGTTTGCTGCCATTCTTGAATAAAAAAATGTTTTGCAGTTGTAATACTTAGCTGCGATTTTGTTATTGACATTTTTTAATTAAAGATTTTCCAAAACCTACTGTTTTACCCTAAAACCGATGGTATTGAACCACATATTTTCCATATACAAATCTGTCTACTCCTTTGGCAACATTTCAAAATAGTGCAACTTAACATCAAGAGATTTGCTACCATGCAAATATTTAGCCTAACATTGTAGCAGGCCCAAGTTGGTTTAAAGAATCAGATTGTTCAACGATCTTATCCCAACTTGACCATTCGTCGCCAATCAGATATATTGAGTTTGGGCCAAGTTACTCGCTACAAAAATTTTCTATGAAACGACAAAAACATTGAAGAGCTGCAAAAGTTTTAAATCCAGCACAAATAGGCAACGTAGTAACTAGAGCAAGATTTTGCTGATCAAAAACTATAAAAAAATTGACTTCAAAATTCACGAAAATTGACTTTACTGACCAAACGAAATGTTGTCTGAATAAATTACTGTTTTTTGAATTTTTATATTGAAACGAACATTAAATTAACGAATACACACAAATCCTCAACAAAACTTGCAACAAGTACGCCTTATATAACATATAACCAGTCAACTCTTCAATCATCAGGTACAAGAATTAAATTGTAAATTCATGTATTCTTTTACATTTTTCGACCATGGAGTTTCTATCCTTGACTAACAACTTTCGCAGCATGAAAAAACTTCTTACTACAGAAGCAGTTGTTGGCCGACATTGTTGAAGTAAACTGTAAACACTCGGTAGATATTTCTGGTCTTTTCGTGTAAATTATTTTAGAAATGTCATTGTTTTACATTTTATTTTGAATGTGACTGTTAAGTGCTGCAAGGGTCTTCTCCGACGACAAGTTCTTGAATTGCTTCCACCGCTTCTTTGATGATGTATTTGGCACTTTCTATCGTTTCTATAAGCTCAACTAGGCATTCACAGTGGTCTTTGATTTTGAGAAGTTGAGTTGCTAACTTTTGCTTGAGTTACTAAAACACCCGACTCTTCAAAGCTTTCCACAATTGCTGTGATTTCAGGTAGATTCTTTGCGTAACAAAGGCAGCATCTAACCAAATTCCCCATCTTGCAACAACAGGCTGAGGCAACCAACCTATGGCAGTAATAGTAGCGACCAATGTAAACTGCGCAACCAATAGTAGCGAATTTGACTTGTATAGTTTTATTTTCAACTTTTGATGACTTGACTTTTGCAATTGGCTGATCAACATCTTCATGGTGAGATTTGTACGGTTGCGCTATTAATGTGCTACACATGTCACATGAAACAGCTTAGAATACAAAGATTTTAGTATTGCACCTGCAGGCATCATATGTTCTGGTGCATCAGACAATCAAAGATAGAAAGAGTTTCTGTTCTTTTCGAGAGATCTAGTAGCATCGTCAACTGCTGGAGCATTGCTATTGCTATTTGACGCGCATGTTAGAGATTGGCAGTCGTACAAATAACTGACGAGAGGTGTTTCTCGACTTTCAACTAAAATATTTTGATATTTATGCCAGATAGAGTGTTTTTGTCAACAACCAGAAATATTAGTTTGTCATGTACAGCATTTCTTATTCGCTCTAACTCACCTTCGCTCAATTGCAGCAATGTTTTCCTACAATTAGCTTCACAGAGCAAACTGTGACCAATGTTGTGAAATAAGTTTTTGATGTGCTTATTGTTTTGCTTGTACAAAGGAATATCAACAGACAAAAATGCCTTGGTTACTTTTTTTATAAAATCAGTGTTACTGCTCATCAAAAACGTTTGTAAAGTGTGTGAGAATGGGAGTTCAGATCTGCTGTCTATCGCTTTTTCATGTTTGGACGTATTTCGGTTAGACGTACTTGGTCGACTTCCAACAAGAAAGCGTTTTTTGCAAGAAACCGCAAAGCTGAACAAATTGCAATACGATTCGTTGCTGGAAATTTTCACAAGTTTTTCAAAGAAGTTTTGAAGTACGGATTGAATTTAAATGTGTTGGTGTCTTTTACTTTTGGCATCATTTACAAGCCTAAATCACAGACTAAACCAAAATCTAAATGAATAGGTCACGTCACCCTTTGACATTTGATTCCACTGTAGAATAGTAAAATACCATAAGTTTGTGAGCTTTCACTCTGCATCTGCATAAACAAACTATTAACACGTTCTTAATTCACCTTAAAATAACGAAAAGATAGTCTAAACTAGCATCGTAGATGCCTCTTTGTAGAACGTCAAACGCTTTTACCTATCAAATGTACAGTGTAGCTTCTTGTTACAGCTATTTGATAGCAAGAGAGTCGCACATAACTTCGTCTGATTTTTATTTTGGTACCAAAATCATTTAATGGGCCTCCATCACAGTCAGAATTGAGTTAACAGTTGGTGGGACCTTGGGCCAATCTAGTGGCGTAGCCCAGGAGTCGGCAACCTTTTGAACTCAGAGTGCCAATTTACGAATAAAATCAAAATGAAAGCAACTTCGCGCGCCAAACATTTCTATGGGTTGGTTTGCACAGTCAACTACCTAATGTGAGCAGTAAACGAATAAGAGACAAATTTTATTGGACAAGGTCTAATACGGTCTAAAGAGTCGCTTTTTAATGATATTCTTGTCCTTGCTCAGCTCCGTAATATTGGGAGGAAATTTGAACACTTCAAGTTGAATACATGCTTCCGCATTTTCTTCCGTGTGTGAAAATTATTATTCACGCAATAAAGTGGATTCAAATGCAGACAGCAAAGCTATTGCCATCTTCTTGAGACAGCTAAATTTCTCCGGCAAAGAGTCTCAACATGATAAAATGTTTTTGCTTGTTTTCACTCGTTTCCAGCAATTTCCGCAAATCAGCAAATTTTGATGTCCACAATGAAGATGCTTTGAAATCGACCAGGTTCATCTGAAAGTCTTTGATATCCATCCATTCAAATGCATGCAAATTCAAGTCTTCCCTGTTGTCTCATCATAGCAGGTGCGCCGTCTATTGTAACTGAGAATATCTTTATATCAATCACTCTTTCTTCAAAATTCTTGGTGAAGGTGTCAAGTATATTTTTCCTTTGGTAGTGCCATGCATAGGTTTCGAACAACAAAGTTCCTCATGTACCTCGCGTTACTGCAGTACCTAGCTACAACTGCTAAACGTGGACTATCGTCTATATCTATGCTTCTATCAGGAGCTACGCTGAAAACATTCGCAGCTTTCAACGCAACAGTTTGCTGCTCAGTTACATCGTTAGACATGTTCGTGATGTGTTTCTCCACTGTGCAAGGAGAAACACGCTTGTAGTGTAGATTTAGCGTGCGCGTGAAATAACTTGGCGTGCCATCAAAAATCCTCTCGCGTGCTACAAGTGGCACGCGCGCCAGAGGTTGCTGACTCCTGGCGTAGCCCTTCCAGCGCAATGAATCTTTCAAAACAAATAAAATGTAAGAATACGCACAATTTATAGAGCGATGATTTCATAATCTATTGTACTTCTATGCTAAAATTTTACGTTTTTACTCCTCTTATGCATCCAGACCAAATGTGTGCAAGTTGCTTTCCCCGTACAAAAATTTTGCGCTTGGCGAAAGGATTTAACTTGTCAGTTATCGCCCGCGTCCATAGATTGATCACTCAAAAATAAAAAAGAATTTCATTTTAGAATGTTTGCCTTTTGGGGATTGTTTTCAGCAACCTTGATCTTGAGAACGGTTGTGGTCTTGAGATCACTTTTTTGTACTCTTGATTTCAGCGCCGGTTTAGGGTCTCCACTCACGGTGTTGGTGTTAGTGTTGAAGCTATGATATTTTGGTCGTGCAGAGCTTGAGGTAACAAAACTTTAAGTATAATTTTTCTATTTAGCGACAAACTTTATATTTTTACTGTTACATTTTAGCAGTAAACAAATAATTTCCTGCTCTCTACCTTCTTTTTGTCAACGTCAATTTTAGGCAAGCAAGAGATTATCCTTTTTTGGCAAAACTCGATACAATTTGTTGCTAGATTCAAAAGTGAATGAAGAGTTGCATGCATTTTTTGCATTTTTTACCGATCTTTTCTTCACAACTATGTCAGCGGGCAGCTAATCATGTTTTTTATATGAATCCGTGGAAAAATGTAGTGCTCAAGATTTGATGAAAAGTTTCAAGGAGTTGATCTCCAAAAAAATTTAAACTTTTTCAAAATTCTTCTTCCCTCCAAAAAAACTGTTTAAAGATACGTCACTACATTTTAAGCGCAACTTTTCTCTAAAAAGAGTCGCAAAAGACGCAGTCCCAAAAACTTGTTGTACACCTCGTGATTTTCAGCTGCGTGGTACAATTTCAAGCCTTGATCAAACCAAATCGCCAATGTACGGTTGTTTATTCACTTCGTGAGCGGCTAAATGTTTTTCCAATTGGTTTGACGAAAGAATTTGGCGAGTGTATCATTAATGACTCGCAAGGACAACCCAATCTACCTGAGATTTTTTAATAGGAAGAAACAGCAATTTGATGTCAAAAAATTTAAAAAAAGTGGTGGTATTCTTTTTCTCTTAGTCTACAGTATATCATAGATCTTTCAGCCTGCTAAATAGTTTCAAAAAATAGCTCTGAAAGTTGTAAAATCTAGGAAAATTATAATACTGTCTGTAGAAAAGGGGTCTAAAAAATTACAATTAAACCTTAAATGGGGCAATTTATACAGTGATCTGGGAGATGGCGGACTGTAAAGTAAAATTTGCAATAAAAATCCGCTATCGCTATATTGATTGATTCTAGTGAAAATTCGCAACCGTTATCTTGATTAATCAAAATGTTAAGACATCACTGATTTTTTCATACTGCTCCGACACGCATATTTAGAAATTAAAGCGTGTTAGAAGACAGCCTGAACATCATTGATCAAATAAGTTTCAGCAGTATTGATTTGGACATCTGACATCACAAGGATCGTGCAATCACAATAAGAAAAGCAGAACAAACTATCAATTGCGTCGAAGTCAGTGGATCGTTTAGAAATGAGCATGATAATGATGTAATTGCATCAGCAACTAGTACTTTTGTGTTGGAAAATACCTTGCGGTTACTTTATTTTTTCTTGAATGACCTTGCGCTTTACGGTAGTTATCATTTTCCAGCCAAAATTTGATCTCAAACACCATTATAAACAATTGCCCGTCATTGGAAGTTGGCTACAACTAATTTTCCGCAATAGACCTGGGAATATTTATAAGTTTTTTGCTGCCCCACTGTACTGATGTACTGTATTTTGGGCAGTAGAGTTGCGTACCTGCTTCAAAACGTATTACCCCAAAATTCACAAAAAGTCAAAACATCCTTTCAAGAACCAAACATTCCAATTTCAGGAGTCTTTTCCAAAAAACTGCCGCTTAGAGCGGACCCTTGCCAAGAGTCTACTCCCTGTGACAACTTTCACCTTCAAACACTGATTCTGGCTGATGCCTCGAAACAAAACCTTTCCCCCAAACGAGATAGCTCACTAATAAAGAGAATAAAGCCAAAATGCTGGGAAGAATTTTTATTGAAAAGCTTGCTTTTACAGCAAAAGCGTTATCAGTTTAATAAATAGTTACCTGTGGCTAGATTAAATTCCATGCGAATAAATTCAACTTTTGTGCTTCAAGTTTTATTAAGATACCTTATACGTTTTTTGTCTAAAGCTACTGATTCAAAGTTCTAAAGTAGCGGTTCTTAACTGCGTTCCCAGTGAAAAATCTGGGGGTCCCCAGAAGGAATGCCAAACTCTATTTTTTTAATCCTGAAATGCACAAACAACAACGACCACCACTTTGACTAATAATAACAGTAGTTTTACAGTAACATGCTACCTGTAGTCAAACGAACGCACTATCATATTCTTCTAGTGGTGAACACAATATTTATTTTAGTCTGGTGCAACAGTTCGTCATTTTTAGTTTTTTACTACATATTATGATGCAATAGACCAAATCTTTTTTCCTCTCCTCTCCTGATAAAATTTTGGTGCAGTATGTTGCAAGAACATCATAAATTGGCAAAAAGAGCTCTGGAAGCATTAATTCCAATTCCAACGACATACCTCTGTGAAGCTGTCATGTCTGCTCTACTTAATATCAAAACTACGTACCGTAATCGCCTTAGAGTTGCAAACGACATGAGAATTGCTCTCAGCAATATTAGCCTCTTGGGGTCGGATTAAATTTCTCTAGTTGTCGTCGCTGGTCGTATTTATTAATTTTATTGTTTTAATTTGTTTACGTAATTATTCTCGTTGGTTTTATGTTTTTCTCTTTAGTTTTACTCCTTCTCTTCTGTAGGCTATCAAACCAAGTAATTCAAACAAAATATAGATGAAATAATTTAATACGTCATTATGACGTCATTAGCAAAGAAAATTTCCCAACTAGCAACAATTATCTGTACTGTTGTTCAGTGTGGTAATTTTTGAAGCATTCATCAGGATGCAGTCCAGGTTGCCTTGCACACGTTTCGCAGTGATAAACCGTTGAAATGCCTTTTACTTTCTACTCTTTCATGCTACATTTTGGATTCATAGCCATATTTAGCACAACTATAAGAAATGCCTTCATTTCTTCCAATGTAGTGTCTTTCCAAGTTCTCCATATTGAACGTTTGCCCAACGGTTGAGCTTTTTCAATTTTTTCTTTCGCATACCTGTTTGTTTCATGAACAAACTCAGTGATAATATCATCGAGAAAATACAATTGAAAATAACTAAGTTTGTTTTCATATTGTCCACTGGTAGGTAGCCTGATTCCACGATTATTGACAGTGAAAAGCAGTTTCAATAAATCGCTGTCGATCGGTGCATAAGAACTCCAAACACTGTTTGAAGTAGCAGAATCACTGGCATTGACATCACTCTCAGCATCGCTAGATGCATTTCCAACACCAACATCCATATCTCCCACATTAGTAGAGAGATCAGCACTATCAACTTCTATATCTCCATCATCAGAAAAACTACGTTCGTGAGAACTTGAACTTTCACTCAAGTTTTCGGTCAAATCGGGTTCAAAGTCTATGTCTTCATCAGATTACTTCACGTCTAGTTCATCACTACTTGAATGAAATAAACCCAGTATGCAAAAATCTTGTTGGTGGTACAGAATTTTAATATAGCTTTGAAAAACGCTGTTTGAGCCATAAGCTTTTCGTGACGCTCTCATCAGTGGCGGTATCACGTCAAAAGGGAAGATCTAGAGTGAATAAGTGTGTTATATGTGAATAATTTGTGTTATGCAGACAGAAAGAGTTTGTTTACACTCTCAGACTCTTTCGATAATCGTGGCATTTGGCCTCCTGCTGCGCCTTCTCTAACTTTCGCAATTGAGAAATCTTTTTTTGGCGCGCTTTGCAATACTAGCGCTATCATTGGCTTGTCTTGATTGCGTAACGTCCAAATTATTCACATATAACACACTTATTCACTCTAGATCTTCCCTTTTGACGCGATACTGCCACTGATGAGAGCGTCACGAAAAGCTTATGGCTCAAACAGCGTTTTTCAAAGCTATATTAAAACCCAGTATGTCCCCATCAATCAATCTTTTTCGCCGAGCCACTACAAGCAATCAGAAAACTGGTATATAGGCTACAAATTTTTACATGCGAGCTGCAACATGTTGTATTACAAACATTTCATTACAACCACATAAAAACTAATACGAATCACAAAACAACAAAGCCCATCACACTAGAGAAAAGCATATGCGAGCAGAAAGGTTTTCCTGAGTCATGCGGGCGCAAAGGTTACCATGCTCTAAGTAGTGCGTATGTTTGCTTCTGGTCTACCACCTGCAAGCAAATTACGAGCTACTAGTAAACTCGTACTCCAGACTCTAGCGCCTCCACTTTCAAACCAGGTCATAGACTTTGACACAAGCCATACCAAACATCTGCCTCTACCTACTTCTCGACACCAGCTGACTTCCTCATCACACGTGCTTTACTTAACTGAGACGCTGTATTATCATGACAACTACACGATTTTGCCGCCATTTTAAGCCAGGCAAATAGCGGTTGCCTTACGACCTCCCTAAAGTCGATTTTAAAGCAAGGCAAGCTATATTTGCCTTACAACCGCACTGACGTCATACCCCCATGAGCCGACCTATACTCGCCTGTCGACCGCAAAGGGTTAACTAGTGATGAGACGATACCAAATTTTATAACGATTCCAATACGAGTCCCGATACCTCATTAACATTCCGATACCAATACGAGTCCCGATTCCGATACATGCAATACATTTATAATAATTCTCAGACCCTGAAGCTGGTTTAACCCTATTCGGCCCAACAGATTTGCGTCGTGCTAAGTCCAACGTGGGGTAGTTTTTGCCCCAAAAGTTTAAAGCATTATATCTTTTGAACTACATCACGTAAAAAAAACGATTAAACCTGCAAACGGAAGAAGATTTCATCTTATTTTGTATTTGTGTTTAACATGTTTCTGAAATTATTGCTTGCAGAAGAGAAAACAATTGATCTGAAGGCAAGTCAAATTTTGATAGTTGCCGTTAGTTCTCATTTAAAAGAAACAAATATTTTTCATTCACTTCTCCTCTCCTGACAGCAAGACAAATTGACTATTTTGGGCCAGTTGCGCTTGGCTGATCACGTAATGTCAGCGAACTCTTGTAACCTATGAAGTCCACGAATACATCGCCGCTAAACAATTTATAACATTATAGTAGGCATCTTTAACATTTTTTACTGGTATAACAACTACGAAAGTTTAAATTTCGACCCGGGTAGTACCAATTTTTTAGAATTAAGTTTAATGTCTTTTTCACACGAAAGCGTTTTGTTGTCAAGAAACGGATTTGACGCAATTTACATAACACCACAAAAGGCGCGAAAATTCCCTCGCTTGTTTGAAGTCAACAACATCAAACCGGTGTGTTCAGCTATTACAAAATTCCTTTCGAGTTATTGTTCGCCTGCCTACATTTGCCTCTACCCCCTGGCTGATATCAGGGAGATATAGTTTATGAAACCGTTTCTATATTACGATGAGCATGACATAGATTTCACAGCTTCTATTACGATGTGTGTCGCATAGGCTTTGCATAATAATATGGCCGACTGCACTAAGGTCATGCGTGGATAATCCTTCTGTATAGTGTTTGTTTTTATTTAACGAATACAACAAAGTAAAACAAGATTGAGGTTGGAGACAAAATAATTTACTTTGTTTGATGATTAGACGAATACTAACTTTCTTCACTACAGAAATTATGAGTAAACTATAGTAACTGCTTTATATATGACTTTGTTGCAGGAATTAAACTTCTATGTACACTTTTGTAATTGCAATTCCCTCAACGAAATAGCCATTCAATTGCAGACATCTTGATAGGAACTACTGTTGTTTTTTTGTCAATGCGAATAGCAAATAATGCTAAAAAAGTTACCGGTGCTGCGAACACTTCTAATGAACATGCAATAGTATCAAAAGTTGTAGCTGACTTATATATTAGTCGGATGCAACGGCTAAACGCCCAGAAGTGCCAGTGCAATAAACCAGAACAAGCAGCGACATAACCACAAATTTGAGACAAAAGGCTTTACTTCCAGTTATCAGCTTGAATTTGTCCCCACTGATTTGTCGACAGTGAGCAAATATAATTGTCGGCAAGACCACTGCGCGTGTGGGTTCCAAGCCAAAGTCGTTGTTATACTTTATAATGCAGTTTGGAGTAGGAAATGACTTGCATGTAGTCATATGTACATGAAAACCTTGTATTTCTACATGTTCGACGGAGGAAACTTTAACTTTTGCAAATTAGCTACGCACTTTATGCTGCTGCGTAAGTTTAAAAAATACATAGAGCTCTTTACTGGGACACGTAATAGAAAAACATCTCAAAAAACACTGCAGTATGAGCACACCATAGAACATAAAGCTCAACACCAACCAGTTACTGACAGGCGCCGCAGAATTTGAAGTAATGCCGTTTGCATACAGCTTTACCATATTTTGGCATTGGCTAAAAACACGCCCCATGTTATCCCTCTCACGGCCGGTGGCTCCAGCTGCGCAAAGTTCACACCTGCGTTGCTTGGTAGACTGCACTCGAAATGCACATAACTGCGATGAATCGTAAGATTCTTCTCTGGGTTCACTAAAGGTGATTTGGATTTTATTTTGACTGCTTTTCGACAAGCCCCATTTTGAACGTAGCGCAACAAATGGGCGTACTAATTGTAAAACCAAAGTTATTTCAAAATCGAATGAATTTGTATTGCGTGGTTCAATAGACTGATTTAGTGCGATGACTGTGGAAGCGTTCACCCGGCAAGTGTCCAGTACATAGGCAAAAGCAGTCGTAATCCAACGACGAGATTTAGTCTTGCAGGAATAAAAATTCATTCGTTGATCAATGATATCTGTGCCTCCTTTAGTGTAGTCGTAAAGCTTATAGATTGCTGGTTTCAATCGTAAATTGTCCTTGGCTGTTCCTAAAATTGGATGCATTGTGGATAGCAGCAGTACGTTTCTTTTTCCGGAACTTTTGATGTTCACGACATAAGAATTGAAAACCAATTTGCCAGATTTATCCCAAAAAACTTCGTAGGGGTTAGATTCCCGACTGCCAACGTGCTTTACTTCTTCAGGAATACCTTTGCCATTTGCCTGCAGCGTGCCTGCCTACAGTTGTGATATTACGTTCCAGCAGCCATTTTCCTAGTAAAATTGAAGTGTACAAACGGTCATAGGATATATTTCTGCCAGAAAGTGATGTGTGCTTTTCCAAGTCTGTAACAAGCCTTTTGATTGTATCTTCAGTATTACGAACATGTGCTAGGGCCTTGTCGTGATGAAGCAAAATTTGACTGTGCAGCTTTCTCCTTGACGTTTTTGGCCATTACTAGCGAAAATTGTTAGCTCTTTTGAAATATCAATTATTTTGATATTGCCGTTAGACAAAATGACGAAACGTTTGCAGGTAATTGGGGAAACCATAAAGACATGTTTGAACTAGTAAAACTTTGCGCATTTTGAAATTACGGCATTTATCTAAGAACTTTTTGACTCTCCCTTGTAGATAAGAAAATGGTGATAACTGAAGAATTTGATCATTTTTGTCACCCTAATAATTATTAAGCTAAATGTTCAATTGCTACCGCTACATAAAATTTTGGGTGCCACTATAGCGTGAGGTCTACAGACATACGTCACCTACCAAGATGCAGGGTGAGGTCTACCGCTTGACTAGCTTCTAATGAGGTGCAAATCGCGTGAGGTTAGGGTTAGGGTTAGGGTTAGAACCACTGCCCTAACCCGTACCCGAACCCTAACCCTTAACCCTAACCCTTAACCCTAACCCTAACCCTGACTCTAACCCTAACCAATGATTTATTTGTGTCATTCTTAGAAGATATACGAAGTGTGTATCGCTAGAATAAATTTACCTTTGTGTGTGGAATGTATGTGTGGTATTTGGAATTATTATGGCTATCGTAATAAGTGTGTAGCTATAGTGTAGCTATAGAGGGGTGAAGAATAAATAATTCAGTAGTAGACCTCACGCTATAGTAATAACCGAAAGTAGATCTCACGCTATAGTGTGGTAGACCTCACGCTATAAAAGCACCAAATTTTGTCCTTCAATTTGTAGACTAGCACTTAGTAAAGCGGTATTTATCAAAGAGTAATCCTTGATAAGGGCCAGAAGTTTACTGTGCAACACGACAAAAATACAATGTAGCTCTAAAACACTGGTTCTCAACCGGTGGGCTAAAGCACGTAAGTCGGGTGGGCCACAGACTTTTGCGTCACTTTAATAATGGGTTTGCAAGTCGAATGAGGTTGAGTAGTAGTGATGCATATAAATCACCATACGGACCACCACCCATGAATGGGAGGCGCAATGACCTTATTTTCCTTTGTAAATCAACTCCAACCGCGAACTGGCCATCCTCAGCATTGGGAGGTAATGAATCATTTTTTTTTTGGAGATCACCTCCGCTGCAATGAGTTCTGACGCTAATCCCAGCAACTTTGTCACCGTCGCATCACAGACGGAATCAAAGCGGGCCACGGTACACGGAAAAAGTTGGCCACGGCAAGAAACCGGGTCACAAGGATTCGTGGCTCCTCAAAATGGGCCACGGCATGAAAAAGGTTGAGAACCACTGCCTTATTATAATGTGGCTCTAAAATACTAACAACGTTTTGTCAGAGTCCTTTTGGTCTTCGTTAGGCAAATCCTTTTTTAAGCGTTTACTTGACGAAAACTGAAGGACTCTGTCGAAACGTTGATAGCATCAGAGTTGACACCAGCGTTAGCTGTACAATTTCTTTTCTGTATAAGTTATGCCTGTCACCAGTTTTATATTTACCAACATAACAACGCAAAAAACTCTTTGTTTAGAAAGTAGTGATCCTACGCCATTTTTATCTTTTATAAATCATTCTACCATGGGCGCAATATAGTTTGCAAATCGCAAATCTATGGCTTGTTTTTGGACTCGCAAAGCACACTCTTTATTATGTAAACAGGCTATGCACTCAGCTATTTTGACAACGCAAGATAGATCTTCGAAGCAAGCATATGCTATTAGCCAACCCAATTAGATTTTCAAATACACAGCTTTTTGAGACACTCACTCATAACTCACGTTAATAAAGTCAAATAGCTGAATTGAATACAAAACAGTCATTTAGTTTACAATTGATAACGGTTCACGTTTGACATAGAACTTGGTTTTCTCAACTCAATTGTTCGACAATGCGTCTATGACAAACGAAGTGAGATATTTCTATATCATTCGCTATCAAACGTCAAAAGTAAAGAACACACGTGATGATGTAATGGTGGGGACAGTTTTGCATATA
Organism: Trididemnum clinides; assembly: GCA_963675345.1. Lineage (NCBI taxonomy): Eukaryota > Metazoa > Chordata > Ascidiacea > Aplousobranchia > Didemnidae > Trididemnum > Trididemnum clinides. The sequence goes on along the minus strand of OY776284.1, from coordinate 22,742,490 downwards.
CTAAATGCGTAGATGCATAAAAACATACTAATTACAGAACAAAGGATGATGCAAAAACAAGAGTGACAAACTAAAAAGAAATTTGTTGGAAATTCACGCGATGAATAACTCTGTTGCGTGGTGAAATGTCTACTTGACAAATGAGCATAAAAACATGACAGTCACAAATCAAAGGAATGCAGTGTTGTTGTTCAAGGGCAAATGCTGACAAGACATTCCAGAGAATAGCGTACAAATAAATGAATAAGATTTCAGTTGCACGTCGCTGCCGGACTTACAAGTTTGTAACTTTAGAAACAACAGAAAATGCGTCTGTAAACATATTTTGAACAAATAAATTTGCGAGAACGACGATCGAGAGTTTTCTTACTAAAACAATGAACCTTGTCTATTCAGCAACATGTTTGAAAAAATGACTTGACATTTGCGTAAAATTATCCAAATCAATACTTTTTTATGAACAAGCAAACAATGTTTGCAGCTGTTTGCCCTGATTACCATTGGCTCTTAGGGGTTGCCAAAGATTTCAGGCTATTTTCGTATGAATATTGGAAACATGAATTTCTTAACAATCAGCATAATTTGCAATTTAATTTCAAAATACAAATGCAATAATATTTGTTTTTCGTTGTACCGATAAATCATCTATTATTTTTAGTTCTGGTCACACGTTGAAATTTAATTTGGGCAAAGATATCAGGGGTTTGATGACCTTAAGCTGTGTTGGCTATTCATCGCGAATTTTATTTCATTTGACAAAACGTCAATTCTAAATATCTATGAAACATTGAAAATGGCTCGTGAACTTGCGATTCAAGCTTCTTTCTAAATTTTTTTATTCTTTTTCCATGAAACATTTTAGCAATAAATTTAACTTGCTTCGAAATATAGCTTAGTGGCTGAATTGTTTGATCATTATTTATTACACAGTTTACACTAAACATACGACTGACTTTGTTTCAGTTTTTTTCGGTAATTTATGGTTTTGTGTAAACCAGAATTAGGATAATTGTGGAAAAGCTTTTATTATAATTAAGCCAAAATTGCAACCCAACATTTCTGTGATCTAGACTTAGAGAAAGCTTTGTGAAAAACATCCTTCGCTGTTTTAACACTTTGAATATTATTGCTTAATTAAGTCCGGGAAAATTATATGGAGCCACAAATGCAGGTCACAATTTGAAAACTTTTTTTATGCTTTCAAATGACCGAACAGGCTTTTTTCTCATTTAATGTGTTTGTTACTGTATATCAGAGGTTCCCAAACTTTTTTTGTTGACGGCGCCCTTTTAAAACTTATCGCTATTCGCGGCGCAGTAATAAAGCCAAAATTTGCGAATTGCAAGTTTTACCAAAAAATTGTATTTAAACCATGCTTATTGTTCAAAATGCAAAATACTTAAAAATATTTAATGTGAGCAGAGAATTGGTTGCTTTATGGTCATTTTATCAAAGCGTGGTGCAATGTTTGATATTGCAAAACGCATCTCGCGTTCAAAGTCAATCTTATTGTGGCACTTCAACTTGATTACTGCTACCACAAAAAAACCGGCTTCACACAAGTATGGCATTGCCAACGGCACAAGAACACCTAGAGCTTTACAGCCTACAAGTGGAAATTCAGCTTGAGCCTTAACCCAAAATAAAATGAGTGAATTAGGGTTCTATATGCTTGTCAATGTGAGAACAGAAGTAAGACTGATAAATTTTTCAGCTTCCAGAGATGTAAACCCCTGAGGGGCATTTGCTTTATCAAGAAAAGAATTTCTTATCCAATTGTACTTCTCCATGTCTTCAGAAAAATATTTCTCAAAATGCGAGATTAGAGCATCCAAATCCAAACAGATCACAGTCTTCATATGACATTCATCGGTATTCTGCAGGGAGAAGTTGAACAGCTTTAGTTTTTTAGCTACTGATTCTCCAATCATTGTCGAGACTAAGTCAAGAGCAGCAGGAAGCTCGAGTTCTTCCGCAATAGTATGCGGTTTTTTACGTTTCGCGATTCTGCACGCAACTTTAAAAGACGCAAGCTGTGCCTTGGCAGGTGTGTGCAAAAAATTTGAAAATAAGACCGACTGCTTATTCATTTCTGACAACTCATCGAGCGATAAATTCGCATGGTTTTACGGATAAATTGTTGCGGTTTGTTTTTAAATGGCGTTTTAGTTTACTAGGTAGCATACATTTTGCAGCAAAAACTTTCCAACAAATAACACATTGCGGAAGCTTGTCACTACGGAAAGTGTTATTTTCCACAATCGTATGGTTGCTATAAAAAATATCAACAAGGTGTAAAATTGTAGTAAGTTGTTTACAACTTTCGCACTGCAATTATTAGGCCGCTAACAAGCTACTGCCAACCGCGCACTGTAGTTTTTTGTAAAGAAAGCAGCGAATATATCGCCTTCTCTTATATTACGGTATATGATCCACTAACAGTACATCACAGCGGAGGTCACCAAACAGCAGATAGGCTGCTAGTGTCCTACTCTGTCCTTTTGTCAAGAAAATAGCCCTGTCTAGGCAGGCGACACGGACAGAGAAAGCAAACAGATAATTCTACGCAAGTTGGAGCCAGGCAGTTCTTTTCTCATCCAGGTAGTTCCAAGGTGAATTTAGAAATCCATAAACATTATAAAGAAAATTCAACCAACCTTCTTTATTTCGGAATCTTAGCAGCATGAGAGCTGATTCGATAAATCCTTAGTGGAAAAGAAAACTATATTAAATAGAAAGCTTTTAATGCAGTGAAAGCTATTGATACATAATAATAATAATGCGAAAATGGAACTTTAATTAAAATGGAAAGCTTAAATAATTTTAATTAAAATGGAAAGCTTTTAATACATAATAATATGAAAATGGAATTTTAATCAAAATGGAAAGCTTAATTAATTTTAATTAAAATGGAAAGCTTTTAACACCAACATCCGGGCAAGAATTAAGAATAGAATATAATTACAATTTTCCAAAATCAAATAGAATACGCAGAAAAGAGCTATCTTTCTGAATTATCTTCTCAAAGGTAGACAAAAATGTTCGCCAAATTTTTACTTCACTCAGGTTAATGAAATTGAACGGGCAATTGTTACACAATCTATTGCATTGTGACGTAAACATGTAATCTGTTTACGAGCAACTCTTCCAAATTGTATTTTTCCATTATAGAATTTCGAGGTACAGAGCGGACTTGACAGCGACAAATGCAACAACTTTCGCGGTGCTCAGTTTGGGAACCGCTGCTGTATATATTTACACGCGGGTATTTATTTATTGAAGCATTGCACAAAACGAGTTTCCGAATATTTGACAATTCGTTACTGCGTGACCTTTTTCCCGAAAACTACAAAAAAATAACGATACTTTTATATCTGTCTAGCTGCGCGGTAGAAACAGTAACCGTAACAACACGTGTTATGGAATTACAATTATGTATGACAAAGATTTACTCTAAAGTTAGCAATGCGGTGGCAAAGTGATATTGCTCATCACTCATCAACGGTCACTTTGCTTGTGATAATACAATTCAAGATCAAACGTGTAGTTTGTTGACAAAAAACGCGTTTACTCTATTTTCTCAAGTCACAGCCAGGCAATAAGTTGCTTTCTCTGGGGAATGTACATCCTATATTGTATGGCAATTGATTCTAAGTAGTTTTTCGTGAACTTTGGTTACCTCTTGTTTACGACTTGCCCGCTTCGCTCTCAGGCTGCTACGACGAGCGCAGAGTGAGGTTACTATCTTTTTTATCTTTCAGCTATATGTCTGCATATTTTAGCAGTCATGTGTATAAATTTGCTAATAACTTTCAATCTACAACCAACAGTCAACTCAGATTTGGTCAAAAACAAATTGAATACTTTTTAGGAAAAGTCATGAAATCTTGATATTGTAGGGTCGTCGTGGACAAAGCTGTACTTAAAGAGGAAATTGCTCGGGCAATTTTTGCCCCGCTTGGGCCGAATAGGGTTAAGAAAAAAATACTTTTTGGACAAAGTGCTTTTATAAATTATGCATTCAGAAGGAAGATAAATGATTTTAAAAAATGGGATTCATTTGCAATTCTTATTGAAAAGAATAAAGCCAAAATGCCGGTAAACATTTTATCAAAACGTTTCGCTTTTACACTAAAAGCATCATAAACGGTCACTTAAGGCTAGGCTAAGACAGATACTGTATTAATAGCTAACCGCAATACAACTGTACAAGTTGTTCAGCGGTTAGCTATAAAGGTTGTATAGCGATTAGATATCAATGCAGTATCTGTCTTAATCTAGCCTTAGGTGACCATTTATTTAACTGATGAAGCTTTTAGTGTAAAAGCGAAACGTTTTAATAAAATGTTTATCAGCATTTTGACGTTATTCTTTTTACTAATAACTGGTTTTGTTATAGCAAAAAAGAAAAAAGTTTTTATATAATAAAATGAAATGAAAAGGGTAATTGTTTAAAAAAAAAATATTCAAGTAAATTCCTTGAAGTTATTTATTAATATTTAAGTTCCAATATTTTTAGGTTGTAATTTAAGTTGCAAACATACGAATTCCAAAGAATCGTTTTCAGAATCGAAAATTCGATTAAAATTCTCCGACTCCGATACCGATTGCGATACCAGAAAAAGTTCCGATATTTTCGATTCTCGATTCCGATTCCGATTTCGAGTACTCGTCTCATCACTAATATTAACTCCCGTATTGATGAGCTGTTTTCGAAGAGACAAGAATAGAAGTCACACTGACTATCACTTGTGCTGTGTTTTGCCGAGTAAATTGTGATATTCCATTAACCACTTGTGTTATGCTTTCATAAAGAGAGTTTTTTTTAATTAATTAGAGATCCAGTAGTGAACAATTTATCCGTCTTATCACCATAGTGTTTGTTCTTTCAACATACACCTCCTTTGCAGGTTGTGCAGACAAGCAGTACCCAAGCTAATATTTTTAGAAATAGGGGTCCCAGGAGTTGGAACGGTTAAAAACCACTGCTCTAGAGCTTGCATCTAATTGTTTATATCTTTTGAGAATAACTTTGAATTAATAATCGCTGGAAACATGCCAATAAGGTATTTTTGAGCTATTAGTGGTGGTAACTGATCGGATGCAAGCCAATCGCCGAGCACTGATACATGGAATTTTTTGCCTAATGTTTTTTTCTTAGAAGTTGTATTTAGTTTAGTAGGCAAACTTTAATTTTGTTGATGCAATAAACAGTATAAAATTGTTAACACTTTTAGGGGCGACAACAACAACATCTATAAGTACAAACACAACAATAACAACTTCAAATGCAATGGCGACAAATATTTCCCGCACGATATCATCAGATGCGACAAACAATGAAACAAGTAACCTTATTTTTGACCGCTTGTTGACTAATTTTTATATATTCGCAAAATTATGTACTCTGCATTGTTACCTTCTCGAGCAATGCAATTTATTGCGTACCTTCTCAATTATATCGCAAAAAATGGCCCAAAACTTCCTCCTGCTTCATTAATATCTGACTCGGGCCAAAACATCAACTTACAAAAATGGCCACAAAAGCTTCCCATCAATAAAAGTTTAGTCGTAAGGTGAACTTTTTATTTCTCGTATGCTAAAGTCCTTGAACTAATAACTTTATTAGTAGCCTACAACATCTTATTGGCCTAACTCTTTACATGATTGCGTTGTTGATTAGACTACATACTGCTAGCCTATCTACTGCATATGGGTTGACTTACTTAAATTTGTCTCCAAAAATTTCTTCGCAATATCTTTAGTGGCAATTAAATAATTGCTTGTCTTGATTTTCCAAGATACAGGTTACATGATTTTCGAATCTTGTCAAAGGTCAGCCGTGTAGTAAAAAGTTGTGCCGTCAAACTTGCCCAACAACAAAAGTTAGCTTTATGTATTTTTTTGATCAATTTAACTGCTTTCAAATGCCCCGATAATGAAATGGTTAAAAAATCTAGCTTGAATGCATTGGATTTGCTTGTTTACACTTTGGCCGGGTCATAGAAAAAAACTCCTAAAAATGATTTATTTTAGCTTCCCAACGTAAGTCTTTGTAAAAATGTCAAGTTTACTTAGAGTCCCTTCCCGAAAGGATCTTTAAGATGATTTTCTATTTTGGCAAAAATACAACTGGCAAAATAATCTCTAGTTCAATCTGACTAAAGACTAGCAAACAGAGCGTGTGTTCATACGCCTGAATGAACATCCATGCAAAGATTTCCAATAATATGATCATGGTTGATTGTGATCAAATGTATTGATTGGCTGCTTTTGTATGTAAATTTTACATTAAAATTCAAGGCGTGGTATGAAGCTGTGTCTTTTATTCATTAGTGCTGTAGTTTTTATCCATTTTGAGTTTGAATATGTTGGTGATATTTATAAGTTGGTTGCGGTTTTTTATGGAGTTTTTAGTTGTTTTTGTAATTATTATGTTTCTTTTGGTTTCGTTTCTTGTATAGTAAAACTAACTTTTGCTAATTAATTATTTATTGATCAAATATTTGCTTGGTCAAATTGACGAAGATATAGCATTCCTTATGAAGAGCAATGCAATTATCGATCCAGCATAAATTTTGATAAAGCTTAATGCAGGGCCCCTTGTTGAGCTATTTTTCCAGGTCTTCCCTCTCTTTGGGAAAACCACAACTGTTCATTAGTTGAATCGGTTAGAGCCTAGAAATTGATGGGAGCAGTAAATTAATGATATTGGGGAAGTAAGCAAAACGAAATTGTGAGGAAGTTTTAAACCATATTTCAATCGTTTCCTAAAGTCAGTGGCGTGTTTTGATAGAGGTTTGAGCAAAGGTCAGTGTTAGAAAACATTAAATTGTTACTTTCCGTATTAAATTTCGGATAGGGGGGAACTTTTCTTCCAGGTTTTTGAGGAACCAAACAAAAATCCAAAATAATGCTTTATTAAACATAATCAAATTAACATAACAATAATTAACATAAACAAATCCACCGAAGCTTTTCGTCCCCTCACGGGGACTTCATCAGGGCTAAATAAAAGAAAAGAGAACAAACTTTTACTCTTAAATTAAATTTAATATGGTATTAAGATACTAGTCATTGATAATTCAGTTAGTAACGTTTTAGCACTGTACCACTCAATGGAACACTTGTAGGAGCGACTTGGCGCCTTGTGAATAACCGAGTTTTATGTTAAGGGATGGCTTAAGGCGTTTGATTAGGAACGCTTCCATTAGTTCGGTTTCAGTGCTGAAACGGCACTTTCCGTATTGTTTTGCTCTTTAACAACTAGGCATTGAAGTACAAGACCAGATATACGTAAAATTGATGTAAAATAGATGATGGATTGTCATATTATTAAAGAATCGTTAATTTTTTTCACCCAATTACTTTTCAAAACCTTATGTTAATTAATAATTTAATTATGTTATGCAACAAAACGCTATTTCTATTTTGCTTTTGTCACAAGGCATCTTCTAATTTCTCAGTGTAACTCTTCTGGTGTAATGAAAAGTTAAAATGATCTTTATTTAGGTTTTATATCCACACAAAATTCATAAAAACTCAACGTTTCGAAAAACGAAAATCAGGTTTTCTTGGTCAGGATTGACTAAAGTTTAAAACATTGACAACGGTTACATAAAATCAAACAGAATGAAAAAGAGAAAAAGCAAATTTTGGCAATAAAGTAATGCAGCAGCGACAACTTGCGGTTAAAGATTTATAAATTTGTATTTTATCGCCAAAATTTGCTTTTCCTCTTTTTCATTCTCTTGATTATGTAACCGCTGTTTGTATTTGAACTTTATTCACTCCTGATGAAAAAAACTGATTTTAGTTTTTCGAAGCATTGAGTTTTTATGAATTTTATGTGGATTTTGAATTTGAGCAAAGATCATTTTCACTTTTAATTACACCAGAAGGGCTATATTGAGAAGTTAAAACGCTATTTCATAAAACAAAAATTATAGCTCACGTTAAATAACTGTTTTTGTATATTCTTTAGGCAATGAAGCTATTAGTTCCTACAATGTCAGCGTAATTCATCTTGTTATCAGTCTTGGAGTTTTAAACCTGGTTTGGATTTTCATAATAATTGCTTTGCTGATCTACGTTTGCAAACTGAGGTATTACTTCCTGACTTTTTTGACTGAAACAGCATTAGGAAGGAAAAATTTCGAGGCGATGCTCAATTATAAGCAATGTCTGCCCAAACCAAACTTGCTCTCTTTTTTCAAATCTAAGCAAAAATATTTGCACCACTCTTTGAGATATTGCCTTATCAAAACAAGGTTTATTCTAACGTGGAAAAAGTTTATTAGAATACAGTGTTAAAGATCGGGGCCACTTAAAATGGCCAAATGTTTCTTAGCTCTAGCTCAGGATTCTATTGTGATTTGCGTCGTTTAATGGAAAAGTTCTTTGTCTGTGTTTAACAAGTAATGACTTTACAAATAAATAATCTACTACACCTTATTGCTGCCAAAATATTTCAAAAGTCATTTAGACATAAATGCACGAAGTTAGTTTGTGTCCCTAATAAGTTATCCTTGAAAAATAGCTACGTGAAAAACTGTTAAGGCAAACCAGTCATGTATTCATACATGTCAACTAGTTTGCAACGAGGTTGTAAATAAAAATATTACTGACTTTGAGTTAGACCCATTAGTGGTACTCAAGCAATACTTTCGTAGAATTATCAAAAGTATTGTTTTTACCTTACTTTGTTTGAAATATCAGTACATTTTGTTATTACTATTTATTACTGTCATTTAGAAACCGTAAATCGAAAAGAGCTCATTGGAGTGTAATGCTGAATTTAATAAACTTACTTTGTTTACTTTTTTCAGCCAGTACCATGCGTTTAGTTACGTTCACAATTTATTCAATGACAATCTGTTTTCTTTGCAAACCAGGGCGTCGAGCCCGAACTGGCACGAACCGTTTCTTTTCCCAAATCCGAATCGAAATCGAACCTCTAAAATTTGACCCTGGCGAGCGCGAATCAAACTTAAACCGTAATTTCTATAAAGCGTTGAACCTGAACCGGAACTGAACCGATGAAAATAAAGTTTGGCGAAACTAAATCTGAACCAGAGCGTCATCGTTCAAACAGTTTTACCATTTCCGCAGATTCATTCAGAAAAGTGGCAGTCTCAATTGCATACCGGTATGTAGTTGTACTGACTTTGCCTGATATCAATAATTAGGATTTCAAAAAATAATGTAGGTAACCAAAGTTTTATTTTGGGCTCGTGCGAGAAAGCAAAATAAATTTAAAATTTTACTGATAAGATTTTTTTGTTATTTACCCCAAAGCGCTGTTATGTTGTCATATAATTTGATTGCTCTAAATCTTATCCTCTTGATATAATGCTCTTTAACGCTTAAAAGGCGTTAAAAGACTAAGCAATGTGATGAGACCAATATCCTTTTGCTTTTTGATAAAAAGACTTACAGTAGATCTTTATGATATTTCTGATTTAGCTTACAAAAGCTAGAGCCAACTGGCGTAGTGGCTAATCATTTCAATTTAGTCAGAAAAATTTTGCTTTATTTCGGATCACGTTATTGGTAATGGTCTTTTTTCAAATTTCGCAGACCCACAGAAGTTTGGTGAAAGTAAGTGGTATTTAGCAAATCTTTGAGATATTTGCTGAGGTTAGGCTACATAATAATTTTTTTAGGGCTTAAAGGACAAAACTTTTGTGAGAACAATTGCCTTCTTTGGCCTTTTTCTCCAGCAACTACTACGTTGAAAAGAGCTGTAACTGATTTGTGAACGAAGCAAAATGTGCTGAAAAAACAAAACAAACTGCAAAAACTTTAAATAAAGAATATATGAATCGCATGTATCTTCTGGCGCAAAAACTTTTCAAAATCTTAAAATCTTAAACCTTTATCACAACACAGCCCACCAATAATTAATTTACACATTTGCGTAGTTTACATTTAACAAAAGCATTAATTGCTTCCAAAATTTGAACCAAGAATGGTTCACTTCCAAGGAAGATTTGCAAAAACTATTACCTACATTCAACGCTGTTTTTTTATACTAGTTTACCGCATTCCAATTCAACAGCCTTTTAATTTTTGGCATCTACCGAACTAAAACTTTTTACTACTTGAGTAAAGTTACTTTCCTACATAATCTACTGAAGTAAAAGTAGAAGTAGAAGAAAAGAAAAGTAGAAGTAAAATGAAACTAGTTAAGTAAGTAGGTCCTTGCTAAAATACACCACTAAGTAGTTTACTTAAGTAGAACTATTTCGTTATTGACCACTTCTTCCAATGACAACACAGCAGGTAAAGTATTTTAAAGCCATTTAATAATACTTCAGTTTTTGCATGAAAATCCCCAGAAAAGCAATAAGCAATTTTTACTTCTGTATGTCCATGAGTGAACATAAATTTTCTTATTTCAATTTTCCCCTTAAAAGCGTTGCTGGGGCAGCAGCCAAGAAGCTTTCAATAAACCTTACCATACGCAGCGACACCGGTTTACTCAACTGGTTCAAATTCAAGTCTTGACCCACCAAAGTCGCTTATGTAATTCATCGACATCAACCTTGGGCAGTAAAACGGTATTTTCACGATTGGGATAAAAAAGTCAGCTGATGGATTTTTTTTGGTATTCTACTTACACATCCGAAGCAACGCTGGTGAGACCTTCAATACGCAGAAGCAGATGCTTCATGTTATAAGATTTTCGAACTTCGTTGCTACAACGTGCATCCATTTAGAAATTTCGAGATTGCTAAGTAGATTTTGGAAAACCTTCAATTTTTTTGGAAACTTTTTTTCTGCAGATTGCACTCGAGACTGCCAACCATCACTATTTTTACAAATCAAGATTGATACGCTAGATGAATGTCTCAGTAAAAAATAATAGTTATTTTTTTGTGGCAGGTCAAGAACAAAAGAGAACAATCAATTTCAGGCAATGTCAGGAACCATACAAAACAATTGCAGTTTTGTAAGTAGCACCAAAGAAAATTTGACGACCAAAAAGACTGATATACCTCTTGATGTCGGCTACATTGTTCCCGAAACAACCTTTGTTCGTGGCAATGAATATCTCACACCCATGTCATCTGATTACGTCAGGCCCACATCAACAGCTTACTTACAACCTGACCCAATCGAGATAAATTGTAAGTGCTTGCCAAACATAGAAATACAAATAAACTACTATACTTTTACTATGGATATTGGAAGCAATTAAAAAGTTATATTGTTCAACACAATTTTGGTTTTTGACTTCATAAATAACTGAATTTAGCCAAAAACTTGTTTGACAAAATTACTTAGACATAATTGAAAACGCGTAGATTTGATGTAGTATATTACAAATTGTCTGTAACAAAAGAATCTAACAAAAAATACGGCCTAATCTAGGCTATTTCGGGAAATGGCTGCGCAAGCTAATTGGTTAAAGCAAAAACTCGACTGTAAAACAAGTCTTTATTAGACTGGCTTAACACTGGAAGATCATTTAATTTATACCTTCTACGGATTTTGAGCAAACTTAATGAAATTTGATAAGATTTACAGTGGGATTAATTCTAGAAGGCCTATGAGGTAAAATTTCATATATTTCCAACAAATTATTGTATATTACAACAAAATAGGTTGTTTTAAACATGTCTTGCAGCAATATTTACTCATCACTAATATTAGAACAGATGTTTGATATTATCCCAAATATCGTGTTGACAAGCAGTTTGTAGTCTCTTTTTCAACTATTCAATGGCTTGGCTGTACTAATATACTCTGATTTTGTTCTATCCTTCTAGCCCTTTTTCCAGTTTATTTTCAGTGAATCTTTTCATAAGGTTTCTACAAACTTTTCTTCTAATGAATCTCAAATTATTGTGGTGTTTTCAATTAAAATCAGGACTTTGTTATTGACATTCGTCATTTCAAAAATAGGGCGCGGTTACCTGATTTTTTACGATTTGTTTTGTTAAGCAGCATGGAAGCATGACAAGAAACCTGCTGCTAGGAATGATTTCTAGAAGTCTGCCATCACAATATAATTCATCACCCCGGCACTGCAAATCTTCACTTCTCATTTTTTGCTTAGCTGTATTGTATTGCAATACCGCCAAATCAAGCAACGAGTTAGAAATTTCTGGTTATAAATGTCGATTCCGTCGGCAACGCCGGTTTCAACGGAAAATAATTTTTGAGAGCAGTTACAAAAAGTTGATATAAATAGGGGCATCTTTTCTGTGCCGAACATTGCACTTTGAATTAGACTGGTCTTATTCACAAACTCATTATTACTTCACAAATTCCACCCGTCCCTTCGATAACTATACCGACACTTAATCCAAGTTAAGAGTGGGCACCGTAATGCTTTTGATCTTTTTTTTAATGATTACTGAAAGAAATTATTTTGATGGTAGGGTTATTTCACAATTTGATGCAAGCGCTCTCGTAATGATATACTTGTTGCATTCTCCATCGTACCGGTGCAACTTTTGTCATTTAGATATGCTTGGCTTGACTTATGTGCCTTCCTGCCGGAACAGAGCAAACGGGAGTACCTCCTTGATTGTGTTGCATTCAATCGATCGGTTGGCCCAGTACACAATTTTAAGAAAATTTTCTTTCGTAGATACGATTGTAGTGGACCTACCGACCTAGCTTTTTCCATTGATTTCCCCTCCAACTTAGAATTTCATATGATATTTCTGTAATACTGATTTTTCTGCTTATAAATTAAGACTTCGCTTTGTTACAAACAGCAAATAATTTCACAAGCTTTCGTAAGTTCATTTGACCAATCGCATGATGGCCTAAATTGAAAGTTATAAAAGGAGGCTGAGATGATTTACGTATTTACAGGAATAAAGCTATGAAGTAATAGGCCTAATATTAAATGAGTTTTCATAGTTGTTGGCCTAGTTGTACGACGAAAAGCCTCTGGATAGGCGTATGTTCCTTGCTCTAGCATAACCGCAGCCAGGAGAAATCGAATGAGTAGCCTAGGCGCAAGGTTCAGCATCTACAGCTGAGTTATTACAATTAGCTAGATCAGGGGTGGGCAAAGTGCGGCCCGCGAACAATAGTTGAAATTCCCGTATAACTAAGTTAGGATGATAAGGATAGGAACACTTGCCGTATTACAGAGCCAGAGACTTCAGAAGCAACCATTAAGTGAGCAATTGTTAGTTTCTACAGACGCATTTTCCGTCTAAACTAAGGGTAATGACCTTTTTTTTAGGGACACCATCATTTTCACACCTTGAAATTCCACATTGTCAGGTGATATCGCAAAATTTGAAGCTGACGAAAGCTATTGAATTGCATACGGTTATTGCAAGATTTTAAGCACTGACCCTCGGCAACTCTTGAATCCTCAATGCGGCCCTCGCAATGCGTTCGTTAAAAAGTGCGACCCTCAGCTAGCATCCGTGACCGCGATGCGGCCCGCAAGCCAAAACAATTGCCCACCCCTGAGCTAGATTATGGCTTAAGCGGATAACCTACAGACCAGATTTTTTCGCTACAGGTGGATAATTTGTTCAAAATCCTTCATAATGTCAAATTAATACTCGGCATTTTGTTCCACTTTGCTGCACGTGATAAACATGTCTTAAGGGTTAAAAGCACTTTGGCTTGCGACATGTACCAAGGCTTTCTAACTTGCAGTTCAACTACATGTCAGTCACTGTAATTTTCGTTTTTGCCATTGCATAAATAAAAAACTAAATTTAAACCGTTATGTTTGAGCTGTAATTTATCATTCTACTTAAACAGGTTAGTAATAGGCTTTAATATGTGCGTTTGTTTTCAAAATGACAATGGATAGCAGCTGTTTCCATAGAACTGATACCAGACAACATTATAAGTTCACTTGACATTTTGAACAAACAGGCTTAAAAAGAATGTTTGAATGCTTCATCACTCGTAGCATAGTCGATACAGCTTAGATTGCTAGAGTTGTTTATGTCAAAAGCTTCTTGTTAATAACTTCCTAAAAAGCTTTCAACCGCCTTTCTAAGGTCATTTCTGGATGAAAAATAAGGTAAACAAGTTCTACAATCAATTGTTAACTATGGCGCCATCTTAGTCTATAGTAAGTTTTTCAAGTTTGGAAGCCGCGCACTGGCTTATGTTTGAGCTCAAAACCGCTTTCCTCTGTCTAGAAATGTAAATTAAAAAAATCATTTTCAATTGGGACGTCATTACAACGTCATCATTTTTTAGTACACTTATCCTGCAGTCTCGAGCAAACTTGTGATAAGTTTTATTTGTCAGCAATTATTATGTTGTTGACATAAACCAAGGTCAACAATTATTATGTTCGCACATTTATTAGTTTCGAAGAAGTCAAAGTGCAGCAGAAGACGGAATTGCGCTTCAGGCTATACTATTTTTGATCTTAAAAATAATTCAAATGTTTCACGTTGAGCTTCTACTAACTGCTTTAAATTACACATGAAATCCGATGATCTTTTTTAAAAAGTAGAAAGTTACGACCTAATTATTCTTTTTTCGCTTTTTTGGGCCACCAAGCAAAATTTCTGTTTTTTGGCAAAGTATAGCCTTACTGTTCAAACATTCGAACAACTCAACTGTGCAGTGGTTATTTCTGTTAAAAGCACCAAAAAAGAGGAGGGAAACTTGCCGTTAAATTCCCCACCAAAACTCACAAACGAGAAAACTTGAAGCGAAAACATGACAAATTGTGACAGCAACAAAACATTTCCAATATTGTTATTTTTGTAGTTAAAACAACATACCTAATCTACTAAACCTTTATTTTCAGATGAGCAAAATTACGAAAACCCCGAGATAATGCAAACATTTTCCTCATCAGTTTCTGCATCCAATCAGTTTTCCGGAAAAGGTGATGGGAATTTATACGAATAATCTGAAATGATCTTGCATATGCTTGTATTTAATAATAGCTTTAAAAATTTTGACTACGAGAGGATTAGATTGTTTGCAAGTTCTTTTGGGAAAACCTTCTCGAGTAAATGCTTTCTCAAAACATCGACGTAATTAAGGGAGGAATTAACTTCAACGAAAATTAGTAAGATAATGCTCTTTCAAAGATTTCCTTTTTTTTGACATTTTAAAACGGTTTGAAATAAGTAAACTGTTTGTAAGTGACTTATATTTTTGGTAAGTGACTGAGAACTCAAGATGTAACAACTGTTTTTCGCCACATTTAAACCAAAAATTTAATGGTCACATGTGGCTGATAATGATGTCCGTTTTGTAATCTTGTTGTACATACAATACTACTTTTTACTATTGTTTGTGCGTCAGAAAACAATGTTATGTTAGTATTGATCTTGGTTTAGCTTTATCAGATTAATTATGCTAATTGATTAGGTGCCACCACTAAAACAACAATTCTTTTGATACATTTTTCCTGATTTCTACTTACATTTGATACATTTGCCCTGATTTTTGGCCTCAATAGCAAAAATTGCTCGCTACATCTTTCGTAGTTTTATTTCTTTGTTTTCATCGATTGTTTGCTGTGTCAATAATTTTGTTTTGTAGTTTGTTGTCTGTTTGGACCCTCTGGATGTCTGGAAAAAAATAAATTTTATCTCAAGATTATCCTTTGGTACTACACCAGATTGTTTTGTAAACAGCATTAGTTTAGGCCGTCAATGTTAATGAATAAGCTGGGCTTCAACAAGAAACACTTAAAAGTCAAGTCTTGTCTCCTCTCCCTGTAAGAAGTGTTTTCTGGCTATGTGTCTCCTTGTGACTGTAATTAAATACTATATTTTTGCTTATAGGTAATATTGTTAATGACCGTTTTTGCCTGTAAGCAAGAAATAATTCTTATTAAAAAACATTTCTTATTCAAAAACTTTTGTTCAAGTTAAATCAGAAGAACATTTATGTCGACCGAGATAAGTAGTTCACACTGACGATAGCTGATTTCGCTAAACGATCTTGAACATGATGTAGGCGGCGGCCACAGTCTGCATTGTGTTTAAAATGCCGATAGCCGTAAACGGTCATTACAAATATTACTTGAAATAGTAATATTTTAGGTATATTTGTAATGACCGTTTACGGCTATGACCGTTTATAGGTGTAATGACCGTTTATAGGTTACAGGCCAAAACTGTGCAATCGTTTTGATTCAGTTTTGGAAAACCAAAATTTGCGCTCTACTAATAATCTGTTTTTCTAGCAAATCTGTTTGTGGCCAACCTGGTCAAAATTCCCCTAAATGCTACTTTTCCAAAGTGATGTGACTCAGGTATTCACGAGCTTTTCACTTACCCTTACTTGCCAATCGAGAGCCAAGCAGAGTATAAAAAAACTTTTTATTACATTTGAATAAAATATTTAAGCGCTTCTAATCTTCCCCCTTTATCTAAAAAAGCCTGCCTTTGTCTTATCAACTGCATATAGGCTCACTATAGACCAAGAATTTTTAAAAAGGGAAAGAAGCATAAACGCGTGTCAAGTTGATTTTTTGAGTTAACAATTTTAAAGTTAATTTTTTGCTTTGTTGCCAATTCAAAGTAAAGAGGCATGCCACATTACTCGCTGCACGTAAATACGCTAGCCCTTAGGCCTGCTAAAGCCACAAGAGCGGTTCTTGCAATCCACCAACCCGGTGGTTGCTATCCAATATGTAGCATCAGCTGCAATCCACAAATGCAAACAGTTGATTATTTTTATTAAGGTTGTATCGGCATCCAACTAGATCTTTTGGCGTAATATTTTGTATATATCGCTCAAAATTATTTTTAAACACGAGATGAAAATGAAAGAAACTATCTTTCCTTTTGAGATGCGTTCAAAAAGGATTGAAAGTTTCTTTTTGCAGGCGTGCTCGAACAAATGTGGTAAAAAATCTTTTTTTAAGTCTCCCTTAAAAATTTCTGGATTCACCTGAAACTGTTGACGGTGATGGTTGCTACGCCATCTTATTTTGAGTAAACCTTTAAAAAGAAAACACACTTTTTTAAAGGGATTGCTGAAATATTGATTTATTTTAAAAGTATCAGATATATCGTATTAAGTAATCTATAGGTATGTGATCACCTTTCCATTATTAAAGTAGAGCAAAGCAAAAAAATTAAATTAATGTTTTTTCTCTGCCAAACGGTCGAACCTTCTAGGACTCGTGCTAGAGTTGTTGTACTTAAATTGGTAGTCACACGTTTTATACATTACGACAAACTTCTACAAAACAGTGTACATGGCTCCCTCGTTTTATCGCAGTTAAAGGGGACCACAACCCACCGCAACAAGGGAAAAAACGCGAAGTGTCGGGAATTTAGAATTCCCGACTTTGGAGTCAATATTCATGAAAACTGACGGAAAAAGAACACAAAAAGTTAGAAACAATTTCTGTTTTGTTTAATTCGAACACAATCCAGGAATTAATTACATATTCAAGAAAAATAGGTATACAGTAGTGTACATGTTTACGTCAGTTCGGGAAGCACCTCATCTTCAGGTATCGGCGTTGGATCGTCAACATTGCCTTCTGAGAGAAGCGGACAGGCTGGTGGTGGTGCCGAAGAGGCTTCCACTGGACTCGGAGGCATTTCTGCTGGAGGCGCTAACTGTGTAGCTGGGTTTTACATTGGAGAAAAAACATGGTAATGGGTAATTGTTTTTGTTGCTTTTTCTTTTGCTCCAAATTGCTCCCGTGCAAAGACATAACCCCGTCAGCACGATTGCTAAACTGGACGACTCGAGCCATTTTGTCTTATGCAAATCGTTGCATTGCCCTTGCCATGTTGCACAATTGTTGCAGGGATAAGTTCTGCAAGGTAAGGCCACTTTCTTCAATATCTTCTTGATCTTGCTCTTCTTCGTTTTCTTGTTCTTTTGCAGACTTCGTCGTCTCAAGGAGGTCTTCATCTCTCAGTGGCTCCGAGTAGCAATCGATAAGGCCAATTGCAATCGATAAAACATGCGAGCCAGCCTCACCGCCTTCTTCACCACCGACTGATGAACTTCGTCAGGAGTGAAGCCTGCATAGTCGTGCGCCACGTTAGGCTATGATTTTTTCCAGCTAGAATTTATGATCTCACTTTTCATGTCCTTCAACCCTTGCTGGATATCAGTCAAGCATGAAGCAATGTAGTGATTGCGCTGGTACTTTCTGAGAATGAAGTCTTCGTCGTCAACTGCCGACATGAGGCCTTCCGCGAATGACACCTTGATCATCGGCTGAAATAAAGGTGTTAGGGGGAAGAAACTCGATCTGCACCTTGTCATATTGCAGGTCCGTTGCATGGCCTCCAGCACAGTCCATCAAGAGAAGACTCTTAAAAGGGAGGCTCTTCTCAGTTAGATGAAGCTTTACCTGGGAAATGAAGCAATGGAGTAACCATTTGATGGTCAGGACTTTCGTTTTCCAGATCTTAGAGTTATGCATCCAGTAGACGGGAAGCAAAACCTTATTTTTAAACTCTTTCGCGTCTGCGAAAATAGCTAAAATAATGTCCACAAGGTGGCAGTGAGAAAAAAGGCCATAATTTGTCATAATTATTTACCTCGAGTTTGTTTGTAAATCATTACTCATCTTTTTACTTCCCCGTCAAGTGTTATATATCGTTAAAATCTTCATTTCTTGAAGATTTCAAAAATGAAAAAATTTTTTTGAATAAGCAAATTTTATGCAAATTACCCCCCTAATAGGTGCTCAGTTGTCTTTAAAATTAAAGTACTCTTACCTTAACACTATAACGATCAAGTGCGTCAATTGACGTATTTGAAGTATTTAATTTCCTGTATCTCCACCGAATTTTATTTTTTTTCTAAAACTTTTGGACAGTTTTTGTATTATTGCAACGTTGAGTTGGTGTGTTTTTTGAGGGTTTTACGATCAAAAAACAACAAATTTAGTCATATATCTCCCTAGAACAACCAAGCGCGTCAATTGACGCACACAGCTGAAAATTTCACCAAGAGCTTACAAAAGGTTTAAAAATCTGCGGAATTACTACAACCTGAGAAACCAGACAACGTGACAATTAGTTTTGTCTGAGAAATAATTGAATATTGAGAGGCCACAGCAGGCGTTTTCCTTCGCTGTAGAAATTCGGGCATTTTTGATGATTTTATTTGAGACCAGCCCGTGCTTGCAAACAGTAGATATTTAGGAGGAAAAGCAAGCACTACTGTTGTACAGTGAATGCTGTTATCATTAATAACAGCGTTTTACTTCATGACTCAAGAAGTCTTTAAGATATATTGCAGTTTGGCAAGCTTTGGCTACTTCCCATGCACAACTAGGGCGCTTGCAATTGCAATACTGAGCTTCAAGCCGGGCCCATCTGCATTTGCGACCGGCAAAATTATGAAAAGCTGCTCACTGTCATTCTTTCGCATTTATTTGATGAGGCAATGCTCACAAATATAAGAAAATGCACTGTAGTTGAAACCCTTTGCATTTCTGACAAAATAAACTGGAATGTGACGCTTGATGAGCTGGACAAGTTTATTGGACTGATTATTGCGAGAGGAATTTTAGCACAAAGAGATTTGCCTGTAGAAAGTTTATGGCAATGAACCTGGACATTTCCAATGTTCAACAACACTCTATCTAGACACAGATTTAAGGAAATAATGCAATTCTTACGTTTCGACGTAAAGAGTGATAAGCGTCAAAAGGTGATACCGGTACATGACAAGTTTTGGCTAGCTTCTTCGCTATTGAGAACAGTTAGATTGAGTATGTTCCTGGCGCTTACATTACTATTGACGAGCAATTACTTTCATGTAAGACTAGATGCAGATTAATTCAATAGATGCCAAATAAACGGAATAAGTTCGGAATCAAGTTCTGGTTGGCGGTTGACGCGGAGGCAAAATACCTGTTCAATAGCTTTCTGTAACTTGGGAAAGATGAGAGCAGGGACACTTCTGTAAGTGTACCGAAATATGTCGTGACAAAGCTGATGCAACTGATTTTCAAACGTGGCTATAATGTAACTTGAGACAACTTTTTCACAAGACTTGATGTTGCCCTGCATCTAGCTGATCAAAAATGTAGTAATATGGCCACAGTCCAACAGAATCGAAGAGAACTGTCAGAAGATTCCAAAAAAAGCAACAGCAGCACGAAACTTCCCTGTTTGCATCTACTCAAACGGCTATTGTTACTTTGACTTCATATTAGTGTGAAAAACAAAAGTCGGTAGTAATAATGAGCACATTACATCCTGATGCAGAAATTACTTCCGACAATAACCTTCAGAAAAACCAGAGACTGTTTTTATTCAATTATAAAACAAAGGCTGGCGTTGACGTCACTGATCAGATGGCTAGGAAATACTCTGTAAAAGCTGGCAGCAGAATGTGGCCCATTCACTTGTTTTACAATTATTGATCTGGCATTGATTAATACCTGGATTCTCTTCGGAGATATCTACAAGTCGAGCGTCAGTCGCCGAAAGTTTGCACAAGTTGTTGTAGAAGAAGGGGCAACTTCAAAAGACGATAATGGAAAAAATGCTGTAGCACAAAGAAATCCCTTAGAAACTAACGAACCTCAAGAAAAAAAGCGAAAAACATATGCTACCTCAGAGTGCCGTAACAGAACAATGGATTCGTGCAACACTTGCCGGAGCACAGTATGTGGTGAATGCTCCACAAAAATTTGCCCAAACTGTGTTGATTGAACGCAACCGACAAGTTCCTTGTTTTTGTGGAATATTACGGTTTTGTAAGCAACAGCTTGATTATCAATTATTTTTTTTGTAAACGTTGTTGGTATCCAAAATCTATGGTTTATGTTTGTCAAATTTGCTCTTTTAACTTTACTTTGTTCTTGCTAATTATGTATTACATAATGTTTGATTATTTTTAAGGTGCAGCAAATAACATCTCGACTTCAAGAAATTTTACTTAACCAAATGAAAGAACGAATTAAAGTTTATCTTCATTATGCGTCAATTGACGCACTTGGTCGTTCTAGGCAGTTTGAAAACGCGGACGTTCTAGCGTTAAAGACCACGACAGATTGTATTTTCTACCAATTTTTTTAGAAATTGTCGCTAGATGATGCTAAAGAAATATGCTTTCAAGGTATATCAGTCAAAACTTACTTAAAAGCCAAGGTTTTCTACAATTTGCAACTTTCTGAGGCCCATGACCTTTTTTCGGTCGGTGGTAAGGATTTACCTCACGACGGCAATGAATCTCCTAATGTATTAGTCACAGGCGGACTGCCAGAACCTTTCCCGTACTGTTGTCTATCCAAGGAATAAAAATCAAAATCAAAGTAAAATCCAAATGAATATATTGGAAGCAAAACGATAAAAACTTTGAACAGACCTGCTCGTGAAAATTGACTAAACTTTATCCTCCGAACAATTGAACAGCAGCAAATTCAAATTTAAAATAAACCTTCCTAGAGTCACATCTTTTTCTTATACAGATAATTACTAAATACCCTAAAGCCATGCGTTTTTGTGTTACGGTCAGACAAGTAAAAACTAGATAACGTAGTGAGGAGCGATAAATAAAACTTGCAAAAAAAGACTGTTGTTCTCAAAGCGACAGTTTGACTTCCGGCGAAATCAGTTGCAGAACACTTGTTTAAAAAAGGCGTTGGTGCGATAACAATCGGTACTAAATTTTGTTAGTTACATTTAGTGTCTAAAATATGATCATTCAGTATTTGCTAGAGGTTAGCCCAAACCATGTAACATTATGTATTTTTGAAATGGGAATTTCTTTAAGATTCAGAAAATATCAAGTTTAAATTGAATATGTCGTCACTAACAATAAAACAGAAGTTTTTTACACCCCTCCTATTTGTTGAGAAACAAAGCAAATACAGCTAATTTTCATTTAGAGAAGCCAAACTTGTGCTAGCTTTTGAACTTGTATTTTAACTTCTATCTCCTTGAAAACTTGATACAAAACAACCACTTTAATGGTGAAATATTTGCAATTTGTTTTATCTTTTTAAAAGATTTAGCTTTTCTAAAAATTTTAATTTGGTGAACGTAAGTCGAAACTTTTGGGGGGCTTTGTATTGATATGATGTACGATACTAATTTTTGATCTGTAAATATCATACACCGCTCAGCTTAAACTGTTTAAAGTTATATATTGCTGGAAAGAAAATTTCCTAAGCTTTTAAATGATACCAGTATTTAGCAACATATCATATTTTTTATGCACTAAATCTCCTTTATTTTATCTACCGTACAAATTTTTTGGGGGGTGTTTTGAGATCCCTAAGAAATTTCAAAATTTTAATGAAAAAATTGTTTTATTATTGCTTAAAATTTTGTCAAATGATGCCACAAAAGACTAGTTTTCAGACTGTCTTAATGATAAATGGTTTGGTTTCCTGGAAAACATGTAATCTCAATTTGATTTAAAAGTAGTTGGCTCTTGCTGAAAATTTTGTCGTCTGCAACTGGAATCTTGGTCTTTTTAACCATTTTTAGATAAGAAAATCCGAGAATCAGACCACAAATCTTACGTCTTCCGATGCGTGAGGACTTAAGCGTGATCTGTTGAAATTTTTATGAAAGTCAGATGAGAAATAAAGTCACAAATCTATTTTTTATTAAACTAATTTTGTTACTCGATGGAGAAAAATTTGAGGAAAACACGAGATCATCATATAATGATCTTGGTAGCGAAAAAGTTAACGTCCGTGGATTTTTGGTCTTATAAATAAGGTCTGGCCTAAGCATTAAACCTGCAGCATTGCCACAGGTGATAAGAGTCACACGGTCCTTGTGGGCCTTGAAGCCTGGCCTCTTAACTCCATTCTTGAAGAAGAATGTAAGAGAAGGCATTCTTCGCCAAAAAAGGCCTGTTTTATCCACGTGCTCAGGAGGTAGCCGCCCTCAACCGGTGAGCTTTGGAAACTCATTCTCCACGTAACGACGAGCGGCATCGGTGTCAACATAGGCAGGCTCACCATACAAAGGCACGCTTCTGAGGCCGTACCTTTTTTGGAATCTATTGAACCAGCCTTTGCTGGCTGTAAACCCTCGTTCTCGAAGAGGCGAATCTCTTGTAGCAGATCTAGCACTGGCTTGAGTGGTCAGGTTCATCTTCAGCGCCTTCTTCTTTTCTTTTGTCGTCGTCATTGGGCAAGGTTTGGTAATAATGAGATTTAGCCTTTGTCGTGATCATATCGGTGTCAAAACTCACGTTTTTTTTTCGGCAATCAGCAATCGACAGGGCCAATGCAGCATCTGTTTTTACAATTCTTTTATTACTCGGAGTTACCACATATTTCGCTTTTGCATTGAAGGTTATTGCAGCAGTTTTGCGGATGTTCGCTTTGCATTTCTCAACATAGGGTACTGTGGATTCATTTACTCCATAATGGCGTGTCACCGCGGCATAACTTCTACCCTCTTTTAACATATCTAAAAGTTTGACCTTTTCACTGATGGTCATCATCTTCCTATTTTTCATGTGCTCATTAGAGAAATCTTTTGCAGGGGCACTTCGCTTAGGAGGCCTTGCAAAGGTTAAACAAAAAAGTTTATCTCAAACGCAACACCAAGATATGCGAGACACAGTCAATAGCGTGAACGAGAATGGCATGATGATGCGCAGTCAATCAGCAATATGGCGCTATTTTTGAATTTTTATTTTTTGATGAATATTTCTGGAAAATTCGCGATGCACTAAAGCCGTGAAATTTGAACCGCGAAGTGGCTAGAAAACACTAAATTGATAAAAAATCGCCAAATGTATGCTATTGCACTAGATTGCCGAACTTTTGCAAGTCAATCAACATTAGTTATAAATAGAAAGATGTTGCGCAAACACAACAGAATTTGAAGCAGCAATCTTTGCTAAACTGCGTTGTTTTTGCAATATAAGTAAAATGCTCCTAAAAAGGCTCACTCGCCAAATACTTTTTACTATACTAGCCAAAGAAAGTTTCTTTGACCACCCAAGAACTATAGATATACGTATGACTGCGACTTGGCTTGGTCCAAAATTTGAATTACCTGTATATCATTTGAGTAAGTGGATGTAGGCTTACCATAGATGATGATGGTTAAATTTTATTGGAATTTTCATGACTTTTTACCCTCTCGATCATTTTAAGAGAAAAACCATGAGTAATCTTTATGGTTAAAGGCAAACGCAAATGCTCTACCACTATCGTGTAGTTACGCTATTTACACAGCATGTCAGAATACGGGATTTTTGGTATGGTTGCCACCAATATCAATCTGGGTCAGTAGTGATTGAGCCACCTACTAGACTTCAATTTGTTATGATGATGCATTCAAAATAGACTGTCGCGTTTCCTAGGCCTGATTTTAATTAGATTTGCAATGTGAACTAGATTATTTAGTAAGAGAAAGGTAAACAACAAAGTCAGTGGAGCTGTTATGCATTCTTTTACAAACAGTAACTATTAATGCTGCTGCATTGGCAAACAACTATTTCATTTCTGCCAGTCTACTACCTTTCTGTTCATAGATATTCTTTCCAAAACTACGAAAAGACAATTTTAGAAACTTTGCACGATCGATTACGTGCAAACAAACAGAATGTTATAATTAGGGCCTTCACAACGACTTCAACTTTGTTGATGAAGTAAAGTACTGAATTTTAATCACAAGTTTTTCGTTCTGCTACCAAACGAAGAGTTTTGAAGACCAATTATCAAATATTATCAATTATGTGCATTATATATTTATTTTCTTTCACGGTCAGCTGGTCCGATGAACGTCAACTTAGTGGCGTTGCTAAACTGTTTCTCTGCATTTGATTAGAAAAGTACTTTCTTTTCTTTCTGTTTTGCCAAAACGCAGATGCACAACTGGGACGGAGTCCAAATGAGCATAAGTAAAATTACCATCATAACTACAGGCTAGTGAGACTATTGTATATCATAAATTCGGAACCTTTTAATATTGAAAGGTGCTGGCAACAATACTCACATTCATAAAGAATGACGTTTTACAGTAACTTGGCAGATAAAATAAGTTTTGACATATTATACAGCCTCCGGAAATGGCGCAAGCAGGATTGTATTGAAGTTTTCAGGAGAGGAGGGAATATAATCCACCGAAATTAAAAGAAATACCCATTTGTTTTATCGAGACGCAAAATTAGAATGCTATAAAGACAGCAACGTCTCTTAAGCAAAATGACATATAAACAGATATTCAAAAGCGTTCAAATTAGTTGTGCAGTGAAGCAGAATAGCAAATTCAAATAAAATTTACTTGAATAAGCCCACAGACCAGCCATTATTGAGGTTGAGTTCAGCTGGCAGCGCCGGCTTTATTTACAGAGCAGTTGTGAGATCAGTGATGAAAAATTGATGGTTTTTCACTTAGCAAACTTTGTTTTATAATCAAGTGTATTTTCGTAGGGAATCGACTAAAAGGCGTTACGGAAAATAAGCATAAACTCTATTCTCTTGATCCCGACCACTATATTATTCCTTTATATGTGAGTGCAGGGGAAAAATCACAATCAAAGCAGGCAATGATACCAAAATAATAGTCTTTTTCACAAGTAAAAATACAGACTTTTAAGTGGCGGGCTTACTTCACGATGCGGTGTGCTCCCTCTCGTATTCTTATTTGTGATTGCATTTCTTTGGTTAACGCTTTATGTACTTTGTTTCCACCATAGATGTCATAAAGGTAACAAAAGGAGCCACACCTCGATCACAATTTTGAGCCTAAGCCAACGCGAGCCAACGCTGCGATTATCTAAAGAGCTTAAGAGTGTAGACAAACCCTTTCTGTCTGCACAACACCGGGCGCACAGTCTTGAGTTTTAGTGAAAGTTTTCGAAAAAGAAAAAAGCGTTCATGAAGTATAATGTTATATTTTTGCAGCTTTACTAATAAAGCTCCAATCGCTATTATTGATTTCTGGCATGGGAAGCAAGTTTTTAATGTTTCCTGCGAAAGCTTTTAACTGCGTTTCTGTGGCCAGTACTTTTCAAAAACTAAAACGACAATTTCTACAAATAAATGCTCATTACGACATCATGCTATCCCCCAAAGTGGAACAGTTTTTTTTACAAGCTAACGAGTGCGCTGGCTGATTTTTTGAGTTAAAAACCGCTTACCTCAATTAAGAAATACGAATTAAAAATTATCTGTGGTTGTGACGTCATCGTGACGGAACAAACCCCTTTGTGACGCTCTATTCGAGCCAGTGGTTTATTGTAGAAAGTTTCATGTTTCTACACCCGTTAGTTTTAAAGGGGTTAAAACACACGCACACTAAGTTTTATTTAACAACATGCTGGTTTAGATAGCTATGACGTCCTATTAAAGAATCGATTTTACAATTTTCGAAAGGTCTTTGGAACAAAAGTTTTTAAGAAAGTAAGTGACCACGACCCGCAAAAGTCAACAAAGTAAAATATATTTAAGAAAAATTTTTATTATAAGTGAATAAAATATTGCAACAACTGTTTAATCTTAAACAAATATTTCAATTCTTTCCTAACAAATCCTTTTATCAGGCGCATATGTAGACTTAAGTTGGTGTGGTGAAAAAAAGTGTATCAATGTGTTTATTATTTGTCACACTGGTAACCACAAGATAATTTTTCGCCCTGTTTGAGAGATGAAGCATAAAACTAAATTTGGATCATTACCAGAAAAAATATTTCTAAAAACTTATTTTAAAGTTTGATAGCTTCGAAAATACTTGAATTTACGACCTGATTATAAAAATCTGAGTATACGTTTTATGCCTAAGTAGATTTAAACTTTTTTACGCTTTCAAGATCTAATAGAACATTCACATTTTCTTGAGCCATTTTGGTCTGAGGCAGTGGTACTCAACCTTTTTCTAGTCTTAAACCTTTTTGGAGAAATTGTCAGTGCTGCGGATGACGCAGTTGTTTCAAGACCAATGATGTGAAGACCTATTCGTGATCCACGTATCTTAGATCTGGCATTATAAATTTTGTTTGTAAAATGCATAGGAAGATCTTTTGTTGATAAACAAGTTTTGTGAAAGCACTCGGTTGCATATCATACTGTGGTTATCAGAGACGTAGCAGCCGCCCCCCAAACCCCCCAATTGGGGGGGGCCCAGGCCAACTTTGGGGGCCCAAGTTAGTCTGAAATTGCTTTTTGGCTACGTGACTATTTTCAGTTCAGCAGACTTGTTTACAACCGATTTAAACTGTAGGAAGAAATTGGCTTGTGACATCATAAGTGAATGCAACGTCATTTTATCTCGCAGAATCTAGAATATTTCGATTGATTTTTTGGTAGAATCTTGAATATTCGATTGACGTAACAATGCCCTTGTTACGCAACAATCATAGAATGGTCTGGAATTCTGTTTGGCTATAAATACCGGGACAATATATATACACTGCAGAGTGCAGATAAAGTATTTTATTGACATTGTATAGAATGAAACGTTCAAAAAGTGGTGCTCAAAAGAGAAAAGAAGCAGCCACTGCTCGAGATGCTGTAGCGAAATTGCCCAAGATGACAGATTTTTTCAAGATTACTGAGCAGAGTAGACCTGGCACTAGTATCGAGACGGATGAAGAAAACTACAGTGTACAAGAAAAAGAAGACTATGACGATCAGCATCAAAGTGATTGTGAATTTCCAGAAAATGTAAGTTGTGATTTACCTGCCAATACGCAACCTTCAATATCAAAAATAACTGAATCTCAATTTACCCCTATCCCTGATGACCCATGTAAATGGCCTGAAAGTATTTCTGATGCTCAACGATGTGATATAGTAAAGCGTGGACCACATCAACTAATAATGAATTTTCCATATAATAACACAACTCCAAGGCGACGTTTTTCCCCCAACCATTATAAACGTGTGTTACCTAATGGTGAAAGTGTTTCACGGTCGTGGCTAGTTTATTCTGGGGAATCAGATCAAGTTTTTTGCTTTTGTTGTAAGCTATTTGGAAAAACACTAAGCCCCTTTTGTAGTGGTATAAATACATGGGAGGGTTTTTCGAAAAAACTGAAAGACCATGAAAACGGCATTTCCCACCAAGAATGCTGCAGTCAATGGATGTTGCTAGCTGAAGGGATAAGAAATTCATCCACTATCGACAAACGCGAGATGAATATTTTTTTCAATGAAAGACGTTTTTGGAGAAATGTTTTAGAGAGACTTATCGACATTGCCTTGTTTCTATCGGAAAGGAATCTTGCTTTTAGAGGATCTGAAGAAGTCTTAGGATCTCCTCACAATGGAAATTTTCTGGGTATATTTGAGCTTTTAGCAAGAAGAGATCCGATCCTAAAAGAGCTTCAAGACAGAATCAAGAATAAAAACACTAAAGATCACTATTTGAGTCCTACCATACAAAATGAACTAATTGAATTGCTAGCGACAGAAGTTGAAAAAGAAAATTTACAGCAATTGAAATTGGCAAAATATTTTTCTATAATTTTGGACTGCACTCCAGATGTCTGTCATTCTCCGTTATGTACTATGTAATGAAGAAGCTGCTGTTGTTAAAGAAACATTTTTTGGCTACTTGAGAATAAGTGACAGTACTGGGAAAGGCTTGTTGGACGCTTTCTTAGAAAAAGCAACTGAAATGCAACTCAAATTGTCTGATTGTCGAGGTCAGTCATATGATAATGGTGCTAACATGAAAGGAAAACATTCTGGGGTCCAAGCAAGAATGCTAGACATCAATCCCAAAGCTGTTTACGTGCCCTGTGCAAACCATACCCTTAACTTAGTTGTTGTTGACAGTGCTAATTCATCGACGGAAGCATTAACATTTTTTGGAGTAATTACAAGGTTGTATGTGCTGTTTTCTTCCTCTGCTCAGCGTTGGGAAATTTTGAAGAAACATGTGGAGCTGTCCATAAAGTTACAATCTGATACTCGTTGGGAAAGCAGAATTAAATGCATCAAACCTCTTCGATACAATTTGAAAGAGGTGTTGCTGGCACTGAAAGACTTGGAAGCCATTTCCATAGAAAGAAAAGATGGAAGAGCTGCCTCAGAAACAAAATCGTTGATAGCTCATTTATCAAAATGGAGTTTTCTTTTGTCGGTGTTTATTTGGTATGATATCCTATTCCAAGTCAATAAAGCAAGCAAGATTCTTCAATCGTATGGAGTCTCCCTTCATACAATGGAAACGGAAATCCAGGCAAGTGAAAAGTTTTTGCAAAACTATCGCACAACGGGTTATGACAGTGCCGCAACATCTGCTGTTGAAATAGCACAGGAATTGGATATTGATCCTTCTTTTCCTCCGTCAAGAAGTGGAAAGAAAAGAAGATTGTTTGATTACCAAGGTGAAGAGGAACAACGAGCTACTCCTGAACTGAAATTTAAAAGCAACTTTTTCTATCCATTAGTAGACCAGGCTATTATGTCAATAAAGGAGCGCTTTAATTTGTTACGTGAGGTTTCTTCCGCCTTTTCGTTTTTGTACACACGAGACAAACTTTTACTTGTGCAACAAGAAAATGCTCTTCTTACTTGCTGTAAAGAGTTCCAAAAAAAGTTCGGTGACATTGATTCTGATGAAATGAGCGCTGAGCTACAGCGGTTTGTTTTAATTTTACAAAAAAAATGCAATCTCAAAACGGCTCAAGACTTTCTGAACTATCTTCTAAAGACTCATTTATTTGAATTGTATCCGAATGTGTACATCGCACTTCGAATCTTACTAACTTGCCCCGTGACTGTTGCCAGCGCTGAAAGAAGCTTCAGCAAATTGAAACTGATCAAAACTTTTAATAGAACGTCTATGACAGACAGTAGACTATCTTCATTAGCCATGTTGTCAATCGAAAATGACTGCGCCCGATCTCTTGATTATGACAATGTCATAAGAGCATTTGCGAACAAAAAGGTTCGCTCCAGACTATTTAAATGATACTGTGTTTTTATAACTTTTTCATGTTTTTCAGTGTCATTGCTTTCGTTTCGCAGTGTCTGCATAAATGTCCTACTGAACTCTGGCATCGGTGCCGAATTTTTTATGACTTGCACCTTCGGTATCGGCATGCTTTATTCTGACATTAGCCTGTTTACTTATGTACAAATTGTGGTGTATTTTCTTAATGCAGCTTTTCAATTTTACACCTCTAAAGTGATATGACCTGTGCGCAGGGGCTCTTCCGCTTACTTTGGGGGGGGGCCCGAAGTTGGAGTGCTACGGGACTGGTGGTCATGCCAACCATCACCAAATACCATCGAAAGTTAAAAAAATTATAAAATAAATCCGTTGTTCTAAGATGCATTAAAATTCACCAATACATTCACGGAACCGCTGAAACCATGTCACGGACCCCAGATTGGGCACCACCTGTCTAAGGTAACAATGAAATAAAATAGATCGATAGATTTTTTTCTCTAATTCTATTTCTAGTTGTAATGCTAATAAATGTAAGCGCAGTTTAGATAAATCGACATCGAAACTCTATAACAAAAATGAAATGTATATTTACAGCATGCAGCAAAATCTTATATTCTGATAAAATCAATCTAAACACTTAAGAAGGAAGCAAGACAATAATAAATTAATAAATTTTGTGCCTGCTATTGCCAAGATAGTCCCTGAGCAAAAAATAAGCTTTACAGACAAAATCAATTTTTTGTCGTTGTTAGCTCTAGTACTGCATTACATATGCAACAGAAACAGTTTTTACAAGAATTAAAGTAGCGTTGTTGTACAAGCAAAAGTAATTTTTAGCATCCAGCGTCACTTTGTAGCCTAAATTTTTGGGGCACTGTTTCTAAAGGTCAAACTAGCAGCTGCACGTTTTAAATGATTTGGCCAACACCGATAAATTTTACTCAAAAGAGTTTTACTTCTGCCAAATCATTGGGCTCTAGTGCGCTTATGGATCTTCTAAATTTCTTGGTTTAAATATATGTCATCAAATTTAACAAACAAGAAGAAATGCGGTAATATAAACCTTTGTTTGTCATCTTGTTAAAGTTAAATGTTTGACAGTGTGTGGTACTGTAAATCTCCAACTAATTGAAGGTTGCTTAGAGGATCTGCCAAGGAATCGTAAGCATTTGTTTGTGGTTTATTAATGTTATTCTTCGGACAAAATTCTCCAAACACTGGCTCTTCTTCTGCCAAATCTAACTGCTCCGGAGAAATTTGCTGCAAATGTGGTACAGCCTGAGATGCAAACTGTCGCATTTGCTCCGAGCTAGATCCATTTTCTCCACGATTAAAATAGTCTTTATGTCGATTCTTGACCGGGTTTTGCTGCAACACGTGGCGAAGTGGCGTAAAACGCTTGTCAATCTGTTTTTGTGGCAAAGTAGGATGATTCGTCGGTGGGGTATAATGATCCTGCTTTGGAGGTAACCTGTAGGCCATTGGTGTGCTACAGTTGAGATGATTTGTTGGTAACATCTGGGACGTTGGTGGGATGCGATCGTCTTGTTTTTTCGACAATGCGGGGGGCATCAGTGGTTTCGTACATTTAATCTGCTTTTGCATTGACAATTGATGAGTTGGAGCGGTGCGAGTTGGTTGATTTTTCTGCAACATGTGTTGCTTTGGTGTGGAAGTATGATCAGTCTGATTTTTTGGCAACAAATGGGGCATTGGCATGCAAAGATTAGCTTGATTTTTCTGTAACATATGGGGTATTGTTGTGCCGCAATTTGTCTGATTGTTTTGCAACATATGTGGCATCGATGTTGTTGTACGATCAATCTGATGTTGATTTTGTTGATATTGCGATAAGCTGTGAGGCATTGGTGAAGTAACGTTGAACTGTTTACGCGGTAACACGGAATGCCATTGTGTGGCTGCACAATCATCCTGGTTTTGCGATAGCAAGTGCGGTGTTGGTGCGTTACGATTAAATTGATTTTGCTGCAGCATGTGAGGAATTGATGTGATTTCACGGTTAATCTGATTTTGGGGTGACGTGTGGGGTATCCTGTCAGTATGATTTACCGCAGAGTGATTCATTTGTTGGGCACTGGGAAATCTGGAAGATGTAGGCGTGTCACCTTGTCTCGTAAAAGAGGAATCAAATTTCATTTCCAATTCGTAAAAATTTTCTGCGTCAGAAGAAAAATTTGAATTTTGTTGAAAAAAACGTTCATCAAAACTTAAATCACTTGATGAACGCACTAGTTCATTTTTTGACTGGTTGCTTGACTGGTGAACTTCATTTCTTTTTGGGTTTGTAGGTTTTGAATTAACTTCTTCTGGGCTTTCGTAATTATGTTTTTTCTTTTGATTACTTCGGTTTATTTTAGGATAAGCAACTGCAAACGATTTTTCTTTCATCATGATACGTAGTTTATTTCCTTTGTTTTTTATTGCTTGCATCAAGCTGTTGTTCGTTTTCGCTTCACCATCAATTGGTTTCTTTCCGGTTTCATTTGCGAATTCTTCGTACAGTTCACTTGCTTCTTCGTCGCCATATTCATAAGTATTTTCAGCAAAACCTGCGTTTGCGTCATCACAGGCTAAATCGTAGAAATGCTGGTCAGATCCTGAAGTCAAATTAGTAGCATTCCCGCTGAAAAAACTGTTATCTGCTTCTAATTCGTAACAGTTTGATGAATACATTATCAGGCTTAGGGATCTAAAAAACGTACATTGATTATTTTCTTGCAGTCACTCCAATGTAAAATTTTCCTTCCACCTATCTGCAGCTTTGACACTTATTTTCAGATACATAGGCCATATCGAGTCAATTTTGCATTAAATTACAGTTATACACTTCTTTTTATGCATCAATTCTGATACAGGCGGTAATTGAAAAAAAATACTGGTTTAAACTAAGTTTGTATCTTTTGACAACCGAACCGAATATCGACATCAAGCATCGTTTGGACGCAAGTACCTTGTACCGGCACCATCTTACTGATTGAAAGTACCATTGCCCATCTATGTAATTACACAATGTAGGCCTACATGCTTCTTTGACACTTACGCTAGAAACCTTTAATAATACAAAAATCTCCTGATAAAAATTAGTTAATTCATCAAATGGACACGTTTTCAAAAATGCTTACATTTTTGCTACTTTGTATGCTCTTTACAGCTTGGGTAGTATAGTACCTAGTAAATGCGGTATTATTTTTCTATTTTTCTCAATTGCTTGACAGTTTGTGTCGAACGTCGCTTGACGCATGAAAGAAAAAGCTCTTTAGGTATATGACTACTAGAAATCAGAAAGGTGAAATTATCTGAAAAAGTAAGATTTTTGTATATCGCTGTGGAGTTAAACTCCTCTCCTGCCTCCCTATAACTGCACACAGTCTTATAAAACACTGACGGCACGAAGAATGTAAACTTTGTATTTTTCCACGCTCTACTGTCACCTTTTATTTGATGAAGTAAACTTTTAGGTGCTACTATAGCGTGAGGTCTACCACACTATAGCGTGAGATCTACCTCCGGTTACTACTATAGCGTGAGGTCTACCAATGAATTATTTATCCCTCCCCTCTCTATAGCCACACTATAGCTGCACACTTACTACTATAGCTATAATAATTCCAAACACCACACATACATTCCAGGGTTAGGGTTACGATTAAGGTTAAGTTTAGGGTTAGGGTTAGGGTTAGGGTTAGGGTTAGGGTTAGGGTTAGAATTAGGGTTAGGGTTAGGGTTAGGGTTAGGGTTAGGGTTAGAATTAGGGTTAGGGTTAGGGTTAGGGTTAGGGTTAGAATTAGGGTTAGGGTTAGGGTTAGGGTTAAACCCTAACCCAAACCTCACGCGATTTGCACCTCGGTAGATGCGAATCAAGCGGTAGACCTCACCCTGCATCTCGGTAGGTGACTTATGTCGGTAGACCTCACGCTATAGTAGCACCAACTTTTATCTCTATCGACCAAAGACGTACCAATTGATGTGTTTGTGGCTTTTCATATAAGTTATAATTTTAGCAATAATCATCACTAAAAATTCAGTAAAAAGTACAAGCTAATCACGAAATTCCACAATCACGGAAAAATGTGCAAAACCGAAAATTTGTGAACTGAGAATTAAAGGGCAAAATTTATCAAATCTCAACTTTTTCCGTTTGCATTTTTTCGGGGATTTTTATGTTTTTTTTTCTGACCTCAAGTAATTTATTTTGTCACGTAGTCAGACAAGGCTACTAAAAACGACTGTAGGCTACCATTTAAATTAGCGCCGCTAAAAATATTTTTGAGGGGCACAGGAAGATTTACCTCCTTTAAATGGTGTCAATACTCACATTTACACATACATTTGCATTTTAAGAATTTAGACCGAGAATGAGGTAAAATGAGATGCGTCCACGTTGTTATACTTCATTATGGCAAAGCTAGAAAGGCTTACAATAAATTTGCCGTTGGGATGAAATTTTAAAACATCTACATCACCTTGTGCTTATGCTATTTAGGACTTTCGACGCTTCTTTGCTTAATAACATTTTTTATGTCACAGAATCTTTCAAAATCTTTACGAATATGTTCAAGATCAAATAAGCAAAAACGGGTTGCTGCAGGAGTGCAAATGTGTCACTCTGTTTAGAAGTGAAGGGGGAGTGCCATGAAGTCGCTGAGTAGGGCTAACGTGAACGATGTGCGAGACTTAATATAGACAGCTAGACTTAAGGCAAAGTATAATGCTAACGCTAAGTGCAAACTCATTTACTAAAAGAATTATGTTTGCATTAATTCAAAAACATACATTTCGAAGTAAAAAAAATTTGCTTTTAAGAAAGTAATTACAAGTTATGCACACCCATAGATCAGGAATTGAAGTTCTCCGTAGTTTTTTCATTTCTTCCAAAATATTGTCAGTCTACCCTAGAATATTGTCAGTCTTTTGAAATTTGAAAAAGTAGTTGCAAAATTTTGAAAAAGTTGTTACAATGATTTCAATTCAAATTTAAAATGATGCAAAACACGATTAGGTTAACAGTTCACAATGTGCCGAGAAACCGTTTTCGGTTTACTAAGCTTTTCTTTCGAATTAATTGAAAGGCTTGATTTTTAGTTTTTGTAACTTCTGTGATATCCAAAAATCATTCCACGTTCTTAAGACACAGATTATTGGTCGGGTGCATAACCTGCGGTCTTGAATAACAGATAATGCTGCAGTGTACACATTTCTTAGATTTGATTAAAAATTGATCTCAAAAAAAAGAAGTGCATTACCTTTACACGGTCAGAATGAAATCGCAATTTCTACTAAACAAGAGTTAGTTATAAAGTACCTGCAGCTATTGAGGCGAGCTATCATGATAATTATCAGTCAACATATCTTGAAAATTAATCGATACATTCAAACTCTTTTTGCGTTAAGGTCACTTGACCGACAAAATTTGTGAAATTTCCTCAAACCAACAGTTGACCGACCACAAAGGAAATTTTCCAAAACAGTCAGTTGTCCGACAACACTGTCAGCTTCCCGCCCACTAAAAAATATTCAGCTGTCACTGTCAGCTGTCAGCTCTTATAAGTTATATCAAATCATAAAATAAACGCAATGATCTGTTTCTGTGCTAGTTCTTTTTGAACTTCCTAACAAGCAACACCTTATAGCAAATCTATTTAATATAACTATTATCACAACTTCATACCTAGGGCGGTAAAGTGTTGTTTTTGGATACTTCATCTTCGTTGGTTAAGTGACGTTTTACGTAATTTACTTTTAACGCTTCCCCCTCTCTTTAACTGTTCAATGGAGCGAGGTCATCGCCGCAATCCAACTTAATTTCAGCAATTTTGGAAAAACTATTTTCAAATAATTTGAAAATAGAAAAATATTTTTGGGCTTTAATACCTTCATATGCAGCAAATAAGGGCCAAACTAACATTGCATAAAAAAGTATTCAAATTGTTTACTGTAATTTTGAAGGATTACTTTAAAACGTCACTGCAATCGATACTTAAATAACATATTTGTTAAAAGCTTTAAAATTTTTGCAGGTTTTGATGATCCAAAAGCAACTTTCACTCACAAGAGGATCTCTTTATTTTTCAGCATTTTGCTTAATTTTACTTGATTTTAAAAAAGAGAACAACATGCATTTTTTACTCATGCTGTTTTTTCTATTTGACAAAATAACATTTTTTCTGTCGTAAAAAGAAAAGACATGAATACCTCATCTCTGTTAATGCTTTTAAACTGTTTTCCCAAGCACAAGAACTTGATCAAGAGCAGATTCAGAGCTTAAACAAAGCAATGGAATTAAACGCGAGTCTTATTTTCAAGATCACACGCCCTAGTATTTTATCAATCCCTTACAAAATCATAAAGCATAAATGAAAAGAGAGGTGGGGCTTAATTCTACAATCCTTTCATTTTTTTACAATATTAAAAGTGTTAATAAAGAACAGTGATAGCTAATAATTTGACAATAGCTAATAATTTCTTACGTTATTAAATAGTTGACAAAATTTTGCAAGGTCATAAACTTTATGTGCTTCCATCTCCTTTGATTGAATAAATAACTTGACATGGTTACACCAACATTTTAATTATGACAACAGGTTTTGATAGCAAACGAAATGGGGTTTTAACTTTTACCTACCTAGGATATCAGCTCCTGGGTCCTATTACTTGCAGGTTCTTATTTGCTGCATACGTTAATTTTTTGTTTGTTTGTATGCATAACGGTGCTCAGGAAACAACATCCAGTCGCCACAACCTGAATAATTGTTTGGCCCTTAAAAAATCTCGTTACTTGCAGAGCAGAAAACAAAAAACAAAGTAAACACAGAACACTCAAACACAGGAGCTAGAAAAGCAGTCTAATGCAAAGCTAACAGGCCCGTAAACCAAATCAAAAGGACTACCATGAGGATTACCAAACTTTTAAATCCTCAGTTCCACACCATCAATCGACAATAACATCAAGCAGCCCAACTAAACCCACAGACCCTAAATCTTCTCATGCGTGACTAACCTCCCAAACCCCACATCCCACCTACACCGTAGGTTGACATCAGTTAAAAGCCTTTCAAGTGTTCTCATGATGGAATAAACTCGCAAATCCGGAGTCACACACGATCAGCAGATATCAGATACACAACACACAAATCCCAAGTGTTACTATCAAGAACTAAAATCTCCAATTACCACTTCACACCATCCGTCAACATCATATACAAAGCCCACAAATTCCGTGCATTCTGTCAGCAACTAAATTTGTGAAATTCCGATCCCTGCACCATCAGTTGGCATCAGATACAAAACATGCACACCTCGGGTGTTCCCATCAAACACTAAATAATTTGTCTCACTGGCGACCGTGAATGAAGTACAAGTCTACCTTGCGACCTGAAACAGCGAAAAATTGTGCAACCCTAAACTACAACAAACCTGCATTCGAAATTTTAAACTTCTAAAAAACCAAATGGTTGCGCATACTTAATGCCAAAATAAATATTAATAAAATGATTTTCCCTCGTATATGACCTAGAATTATTACTCACTGTGTTTACATGTTTCTACTACATTAATTATAGTCTACAATCAGCCTGGGTTTTGGTCTTATTTTTTTCGTCATAATGGTCTGCTGTCTTGTGAGTAATACTATAATATAAAACTATTTGTTTTGATACGCCGAATAGATATTTACTTGGATGATGGAGTGTAGAGTTGTCAGTACAGCTAATTGCTTGGTTCCTTAGATTTAGTTGTTTTATTATTCTGTTATAGCATAGATGATGCTTTGTAGCGAAATGCATTTGTGCGTTTGTGTATTAAATTGTGTATTTAAGAGTATTTTAGTGTAATTAAGTTTTAATAAAGTTTTGAGTTGATTTAGTTGTTTCAATCATACTTCATAAAAGAATAGTCAGAGATGCAATGATTTAGTTTGGCCATTATTTTGAATCAAATATGGGTTATCGTTCAGAACTTAACTCAAGTGGATACCATCACCCACGCTTTTTGAATTTCATTTGCTTAAAAGTTGTTCAAGTAGGCTAGACAGCGTCCGTATGTGTTTGAAATTTACTGCTACAGAGGCTTATTTTTTATTTATACTGTTTAAGGCAGAATCTTCTCGTGTGCTTTGTTTAGTGAGCCGGTCTAGAGTGGATAGCCAAAATTTTGCATTGGCTGATATCTCCGTGGGCTTTTCGCTTCAGACTCAACAGATCAACAGAAGTAGCTGGCTGGTAAACCTTGGGCTTTTAGCGGGAACCTTGCCTCCGGCCTTTAACACTATAACGATCAAGGAAATTAAATACTTCAAATGCGTCAATTGACGCATTTGAAGTATTTAATTTCCTGTATCTCCATCGAATTTTTATTTTTTTTCCTAAAACTTTTGGACATTTTTTGTATTATTGCAACGTTGAGTTGGTGTGTTTTTTGAGGGTTTTACGATTAAAACAACAAATTTAGTCATATATCTCCCTAGAACAACCAAGCGCGTCAACTGACTCACACAGCTGAAAATTTCACCAAGAGCTTACAAAAGGTTTAAAAATCTGCAGAATTACTACAACCTGAGAAACCAGACAACGTGACAATTAGTTTTGTCTGAGAAATAATTGAATATTGAGAGGCCACAGCAGGCGTTTTCCTTCGCTGTAGAAATTCGGGCATTTTTGATGATTTTATTTGAGACTAGCCCGTGCTTGCAAACAGTAGATATTTAGGAGGAAAAGCAAGCACTACTGTTGTACAGTGAATGCTGTTATCATTAGAAACAGCGTTTTATTTCATGATTCAAGAAGTCTTTAAGATATATTGCCGGTGTTGACATGCCTTTGCTTTTTCATGCTTTTAAAACGTGTTTTGCTAGTAATAGTGTATTCATTACCTCAAGAAGTTTTACTGCTCCACAGGCTTTGTTGTAGTTGCAAGATATTTCAGCAGACTGCTCCGTTAGTAAAAATTCCAACAGCGAGATTGATGATGCATTAAA
Source organism: Trididemnum clinides (assembly GCA_963675345.1). NCBI lineage: Eukaryota > Metazoa > Chordata > Ascidiacea > Aplousobranchia > Didemnidae > Trididemnum > Trididemnum clinides. Next base: position 22,703,718 of record OY776284.1, on the reverse strand, counting down.
TAACGATTTAGATGAAGCGTAGCTTGATTGAAGTGGGGAAGCATCAGACGTCAATAGTGCTAGCAAAGACAATGAAAACGATCCACAGAATCAAGTGAAGCTGAATCAGGACTTGATTGTAAAAGACGAAAGAGTTTGGCAAGCTTTGGCTACTCCCCATGCACAACTAGGGCGCTTGCAATAGCAATACTGAGCTTCAAGCCGGGCCCATCTGCATTTGCGACAGGCAAAATTATGGAAAGCTGTCCACTGTCATCCTTTCGCATTTTATTTGATGAGGCAATGCACAGAAATATAAGAAAATGCACTGTAGTTGAAACCCGTTGCATTTCTGACAAAATAAACTGGAATGTGACGCTTGATGAGCTGGACAAGTTTATTGGACTGATTATTGCGAGAGGAATTTTAGCACAAAGAGATTTGCCTGTGGAAAGTTTATGGCAATGAACCTGGACATTTCCAATGTTCAACAACACTCTATGTAGACACAGTTTTAAGGAAATAATGCAATTCTTACGTTTCGACGTAAAGAGTGATAAGCGTTAAAAGGTGATACCGGTACATGACAAGTTTTGGCTAGCTTCTTCGCTATGGAGCCTTTTTATTGAGAACAGTTAGATTGGATATGTACCTGGCGCTTACATTACTATTGACGAGCAATTACTTCCATGTAAGACTAGATGCAGATTAATTCAATAGATGCCAAATAAACGGAATAAGTTCGGAATCAAGTTCTGGTTGGCGGTTGACGCGGAGGCAAAATACCTGTTCAATAGCTTTCTGTAACTTGGGAAAGATGAGAGCAGGGACACTTCTGTAAGTGTACCGAAATATGTCGTGACAAAGCTGATGCAACTGATTTTCAAACGTGGCTATAATGTAACTATAATGGTGTTGCCCTGCATCTAGCTGATCAAAAATGTAGTAATATGGCCACAGTCCAACAGAATCGAAGAGAACTGCCAGAAGATTCCAAAAAAAAAGCAACAGCAGCACGAAACTTCCCTGTTTGCATCTACTCAAACGGCTATTGTTACTTTGACTTCATATTAGTGTGAAAAACAAAAGTCGGTAGTAATAATGATCACATTACATCTTGGTGTAAAAATTACTTCCGACAACAACGTAAGAAAAACCAGAGACTGTTTTTATTCAATTATAAACAAAGGCTGGCGTTGACGTCACTGATTAGATGGCTAGGAAATACTCTGTAAAAGCTGCAAGCAGAAGGTGGCCCATTCACTTGTTTTACAATTATTGATCTGGCACTGATTAATAGCTGGATTCTCTTCGGAGATATCTACAAGTCGAGCGTCAGTCGCCGAAAGTTTGCACAAGTTGTGGTAGAAGAAGGGGCAACTTCAAAAGACGATAATGGAAAAAATGCTGTAGCACAAGAAATCCCTTAAAAACTAACGAACCTCAAGAAAAAAAGCTTACCAATGTGACTTGTTGTCCATGTCATGTGTGTGTGTCCTTAAATGAGACCCCATGATATACTGTAGGTATTGCTGTATCATATTATTTTTATTGCATTTTTTTGCACCCAAAAGCAAATTTGTTTTTTTCAGCATGTTTATTATTGAGTGTTTTTTACACCTGCCTGATGAGACGCAATAAGGTCGAAACCGGTCGCGGGTTATTGACATGATGTAATAGATTGCTGTATGGTACGGTATGATGTTGGTGATCATTTTTGAGCAAATTTTTCTATTTTAACGTATTATTTTTTTTGTAAACGTTGCTGGTATCCAAAATCTGGTGTTTATGTTTGTCAAATTTGCTCTGTTAACTTTACTTTGTTCTTGCTAATTATGTATTACATAATGTTTGATTATTTTTAAGGTGCAACAAATAACATCTCGACTTCAAGAAAGTTTACTTTACCAAATAAAAGAACGAATTAAAGTTTATCTTCATTACGCGTCAATTCACGCACTTGGTCGTTCTAGGCAGTTTGAAAGCGTGGTCGTTCTAAGTTAAGTTTTTAAACGCACCAATCCTTGTATAACTCTTATTATACTCCAACAAACCAACCAACTTTGAAACAGGGATAACAAGAGTCAAACAACATTTCGGCCAAAAAAATGCAAAAGAATTACGATTATTGATTAAAAGTGAGGAGGAAAACGCTCCCCATCACTACACTCTTTCCCTTCTTGTACCGATCTTCCTGGATTCAAAGAAAATTTGGAAAATAATCGAGAGGTTTGGCTTGCATATGACGGTTAACAACCATTGCACTAGAATGTAAGCTTTGGTCCTGACCTCGTGTTTCATACCGCAGGTCAATACAAATGAGTTCAAAAGTTACACATTAGGAATTGCATTTGAATGCCCTTAAAAACAAGCAGAATGTTAAAAAATTTTAGCTGGCCAAGTATCTTAAGTTCAAACTTCGAGATGGATGTACTCCTTGGTGTTACAAAGCGTTACTGCTAGGTTAAGAGACATATTGTTTAATTTAATGCAGTGTAGACTTACTTCCTACAAAAAATAGAACGTTATAGTAAGGTGACCTTAGAAATTTTTTGAATAAACTTTACTCAGGCAGCCTTCGCACAAAGGGGTTTTTGCTAACTGAAATGAAACTTCTTACCGATATTTAGACCAGGTATTGAGACGAAATTTTGCTTCTTGATACTGGGGGCAAACAGAGCGATGCTTTCTTCGCGCTCAGTATCAAGCAGCGAAACCTCTTAAAACCTGGTCTAAATATCGGTAAGAAGTTTTATTACTGGTTGCGAAAACCGCTAGGTGGGAACGCACCCCTAATTTTACAATAAAAACGTTGTTTATTACAAGATTAACGTTATTTAGTGCTTTATTGGTTTCATACAGAACTAAAAATGTTGATTTTGTTATAAATGACGTTTTAATTCATCAAATGGTACACGGGCACCAAAAACAATGCCGAAGTATATATCGCCAGTTGTTAGATTATTTGTTGCAAATTCTCTCTCTCTCTCTCTGTTCGACTTCACAACTTCAGAAAAGGAGTCATATCTTGAGCAATAAGACCAAGGTCAACACCAGGAACAACATTCTGAGGAAATTGACCAGCTCGAAATCGGGATGCACGTCTCACACCCTCAGAACATCAGCCGTGGCCTTGTGCTATACAGCTGATGAGTATGCATGTCCTGTATGGTCAAGATCTGTACATGCCAGCGAATTAGATCCAGCCCTAAACAATGCTTATCATACCATCACAGGTTGTCTCAAACCTACCAACACCAGCAACCTAAATCTACTTGCTGGTGTCGTACCACCTGAAATTAGAAGAGAGACAGCCAGCAGAGCGGAAAGACTCTGCTAATCTACTGACCCAAGACATCCACTATTTGGGTCTGTGCCAGCACCGACGAGATTGGAATCAAGAAGATTTTTTCTGAGCCACGTCCAATCCCTTGTCTAGCCCAAAGCAGAGACAAACATGGAGCAATGGATCGATAAGTTAAAATTCAACTCATCCTCTGTCGATATAAAAATTCAACCATCAGAGAGTCTCCCTCCAAGAAGCAAGGCACCCTGGCCGATATGGAAAACAATCAATCGGCTTAGATCTAGCGTAGGCAGTACCAAGGCAAATGGGGATACCATTCTGGCGACTGCTCGTGTAATTGTGGCACAGAGACGCAAACGATGGAACACCTACTGCAATGCCCACTGCTCAAAACTCCTTGCTCTTGTGATAATTTGCGTATTTTTTAACGACACCGCATAAAAATGCGTGAAATTGTGGCAATCAACAATCTGAAGACCCGACACAGACAGACAGACAAGGTTTCAACTGCATTGACAATCAAACGACCATTAAGATTTAAACTGCAATATCAAGAAACATTTTTGTGAGCATTTCTCCTCCCTCCCAGGCCACCACTCAAATTTTGATTTCATTTGCCATCCAATCCCAACTATTTCAAAGAATATTTCGTTTTATCAAATTAGTTTTGGTTTTTAAACTTCATTCACTTAGACATTTTTCGGCATTTTGCTATTTATAGGCCTATTCCAGACAAAAATTATATTAAGTAGACCAGTATAGAGTTAGATTTTCTTTTTCTCCTTTTTACAGATGCAGCAACCTCACATTAACTTGATATTTTGAGTTTTCTGAAAGCTAAAGATGAGCGTCTCAACGTGTAAGCGTTGTTTGTGCGCGTCTATTAGCTGCTTTCTATTTTTGGCTGTTGCTTTGTTGTGTTCTATTGCTTAGCGTATGTTCCGCCGCCCAAAAACGTTTGAACTAGTGAACAACGCCTGCAAATTTTGCTGTGGCCTACCGTTATGGTATTATAACCCATTTACTTTTGAGTGGTGCTATATTTAGCTTGCTTCCAGGTTACAAATGGTCTATGTACAATGAGCCAATTATTACCGTTATGCAATTCATTTTCTCCTGTTACCATTTATTTTGTACAGGGGATAAGAAAAAAACTGTATGAATGCTCAAAGAGTACTGGGACATAACAAGACTCAGAACTGCTTCTATTTGACCAAAATACGTTTTTGGTACAAAGTCATAACTGAAAACCTGAAAATTAAATCTTACTATGTGTTCTGTTTTTTAGTAATAATTATCACACAAATTGGTTTGATGATGCCTTTTCCTAAGTTAGTTCACGTTACATGAATAGAAAGCTATCAAATATTTATAGTAAAACATTCTAATTTATCTGTTTAAGTGCTTTTCAATTTATTATAGCTGTTGTGACTGCCTTGTCTGCAAAATTATTTTTTTCGCTATCTGTTAACAAACCATCATCCGCATCAAGAATATAAAAGAAATTTTTAGCTATGAGGAAATTGCTGTCAGGTCACAAGTATTTCCATACACTTCCTTGTCTGTATCAATGTGAGATGACGCATCTTTGGACTGTGCATGGGTTCGTGTTAGATTTTCATTGATTATAAATATTTCAGCAATAATAAAAAAGGTAAAGTAAGTTTACATTACTTGTTTCAGAAGACAAATTGGTGCGTTAAAAAGATAAACACTTGACTAAATTTAAAATCCAAAACAATAAATCTACAAAAAAATAAGTTCTGTCTGTGAGTGCGGGTGACCTTGCGTTTGCATGAATTATTTTGAAGCTTTTAGGGAAGCTAACCTGAAACTCGGCTCGGTTGCATGCTTCATCACTGCTTCGGGATGAGTGTCGTAAGAGGAGGTTGACGTCACGGTGACGCCTTTTAAAAGATAAATTTTATCTCTATCTCTTGCGCATAGCTCCGGCCTTTTGCATGACATCATCATACTCGATATAGAAGCACAGTTTTTGCAAGTGGACGAGTCCGAAGCCAGCATCTGACTCGTCCGCTTGCAAAAACTGCGCTTCTGTATCGGGTATGATGATGCCATGCAGAATGTATTTCAAAAGAATTTATTTCTTTTTGTTCTCTTTTTAAATAATAAACGTAAAACTCGAGTAAAAGCTTTTACAGAAAATATTGAAAATCTGCTTCCAATGACAAAAATGTTGTGACAATTTGAGCGTTTTCGACGTTGGAATTAAAAATTTCTTCTTTTTAGCTTTGTGCTATGTTCACGATATCTCGTGACGTCATATTACATTCTGGTGCAATTTCAGTAAGAACAGAATTTGATTTTTGTGTCTGTTATCATGTAGAAACCGCAAATGTCCCGTAGTTAACAAGAAAAATGTACTATTCATTAATTATTGTGAGTCAAGGCAGCCTTTAGTAAAAAACAAAGAATGAAAAGCGAATGTTGATATGATTTAACACTTATTTGAAATATGGTTGGAAGACTTGTTGGAATATATCAATTACTTATATGTACTTATTGAGTAAGTAAGATCAGCCCAGAATTTAGTGAAAGTGTACTGGAATCTATAAACGCATGTGCACAAAAAACCATTTTCTTGAAAATGAGCAAATTTTAACGGAGACGGTCGATAAATATCATAAGAAGGTTGACAGGGCCATCGAGAGACCAGTCCGGCCCGGTGTTCCGCCAATCGCCATGTACTTTTTTACAGCGATTTGACTTCATAAAGCGTAGTCTCCTGATAATGCGACGCAAAGACTTCATAAGCAATTTTTTACAAAATTGATTGATATTGTGGTAAATTAAGTGATCTGTTGTTTTGTTAGGAGTTTAAGTAAATATAGCTTCAAATTAGACCCCTACAGCGAACCGAACAATTAGCCCCTACTGAGAAGTAGTAGACGTTACAACCGGGCTTCGGACGGACTACTTCTAAAAGCCTTCCTTTGTTGTATTGTCTTTCTTTGGTCTTTGCTCTGTGGTTAAATAAGGCCACATGTTTGACTCATATATATAACAGGTGCATCTGCTCGTATTTATATATATAGTGACCACGTGTATTTTCGCTATTCTTGTCAAAACGTCAACGTGGCGAAACGAGTAGTAAATTTTCGTTTCGGCCTGATTACTGATTATGCTTCGAATTTCTGTTTGGGCCTGAGTGTTGGTCCCCCTGTTTAATTGTTATTAAGGCTGTGTGGTAGCCTTTATCGCCGTGAATTTTCGTTCCGCGCACGCTGGGAGGAGCTGCGCATATTTGTGAATAAAACACTGCAAGAAAGCTTCAACCGCTTCCTGTTTTTTGTTTGACGAAGCAGAAAGGATCCGTAGAGCTAATGTTACTAGTTCTACAAAGCAACTCTACTGGTTCAGTGCTAATCGACGACGGTACGCTTGGCGCGGGAATCAAAGAGTTGAAACCTGGTGCTGCCGCACCACCCTGTACCAAAATTAAATAAATATAGCAGGCATTCCTCGTATGTCGAGTGTAACGATATTTCAATCAGATCACTTCGTTCTTTCGACAAATTTTCTATTCAAATTTAACGTTTCGCTCCCCTTAGTTACCGGGGAGCTTCTTCAGAACACGGTAGATGTAAATAATGTGACATACAAACTGTACAACATAAAATTACAAAGACTACCTGTATTACTAAACACTAAAAATTATTTATCAACAGGGCAGGCAATCACGTAATAACAAAAACATTGTTACATCACAGATACAGGAGTGGCCAAGTGAAAAGTATTGTGAGAAACATAAGACATTACTTATTGGAGACGAACACACTATAAACAGTCGGAAAATTCGCACCATCATTGCGATTAATAACATTACATGAACAAGCCTTTTGATTTATCAAAAAACTTTCCGCAACGCGACGTCTGTATGCATGTGATTCTGACTTCAGAATTTTGACATTATCCCAATCTATTCTATGATCGAATTCCATAACATGTTGACTCAGCGCTGACTTTTTAGTGTTAAAAGTCTTGACCGCATCAACATGTTCCCGTTTTCTGGTTCTAACACTACGTCCTGTTTCACCTACATACACAGCATTGCAATCCCGGCAAGAAATTTGATACACCAAACCACGCTTTTGTTCAAAATTAATAACATCTTTAGGTCTTGCCGGGATTGCAATTTAGTTTCTTGCCGGGATTGCAATGCTGTGTATGTAGGTGAAACAGGACGTAGTGTTAGAACCAGAAAACGGGAACATGTTGATGCGGTCAAGACTTTTAACACTAAAAAGTCAGCGCTGAGTCAACATGTTATGGAATTCGATCATAGAATAGATTGGGATAATGTCAAAATTCTGAAGTCAGAATCACATGCATACAGACGTCGCGTTGCGGAAAGTTTTTTGATAAATCAAAAGGCTTGTTCATGTAATGTTATTAATCGCAATGATGGTGCGAATTTTCCGACTGTTTATAGTGTGTTCGTCTCCAATAAGTAATGTCTTATGTTTCTCACAATACTTTTCACTTGGCCACTCCTGTATCTGTGATGTAACAATGTTTTTGTTATTACGTGATTGCCTGCCCTGTTGATAAATAATTTTTAGTGTTTAGTAATACAGGTAGTCTTTGTAATTTTATGTTGTACAGTTTGTATGTCACATTATTTACATCTACCGTGTTCTGAAGAAGCTCCCCGGTAACTAAGGGGAGCGAAACGTTAAATTTGAATAGAAAATTTGTCGAAAGAACGAAGTGATCTGATTGAAATACCAAAATTAATTCCCGGCCCCTTGAAGCAAGGATCTGGTAAAGTCTGAAAATTTTCCCATAGAAGGATTGTGGCTGAAATTGCCTGCACCGCGAGGCAAAACTTTCATAGGCACAGTTATTTGGAGGCGGTTACTTTTTTTGGAGATCAAACTCAACCGCCTGCTGATTTCTATTTCCCTATCGATGGAAAATTTTCTGAGCAGGTCCATATATCAAAGCCAAAACAAAACACGTGATAATCAAAACCAATCCGCGTTGCTTTTGAAAACAGCCCGGTTCCCCTAAAGAGCCCGGGCCAGGATATTCTGTACCTTCTTGCTTCCCCTCTCAACGGCCATGGGGGTTGAGGCCTTATAAAAAAGATAGAATTTAGGAACACCTTTTTACTACTAACACAGAAGGACGACTCAGGGGTCAAATAAAAGCCGGTAATCAATTTATCAACTTTAAAAACACTGCATTCTTTTTGGGAATAAGATGACTTTGCTACCAATGTTTCCTGATCAAAATTGTTTTTACATGCAATGGTCAAAATGTCGTTTACTCAGTGTAGAAATGTGCTTAAAAGCTTTTACGGGAGATCTCAGAATAGTAGTTGGCAATTTAGTAATTGGCAATTTATTTCGCTTCTGTTTTCTCAACACAAAAAAAAACTCGTCAAGATAAAAATAACGAGCGAAAAAGGAATGCAGGTGACAAAACGAATTGACGTTAAACACACCCAAATTTTTAAAGATTACATTAAAAAGATTCTAGAGAGGGGCATGGTCACCGCACCTGACAAAAACATCAAGCAAAAAAATTGAAATAAAAAAAACACAACAAAAAAGAAACTAAAAAAGCATTTAGCCAAATAACAAAATTTTACCCTATGTAAAAAAACCCAATCGCTAAAAGAAATGCTGCAGAAAAATAGATCAGCAGTAATTTAACATTTTTAGCGACGCATCAATCCAATTCTTTTTTAAAGATACTTTTCGCTCCTTTTTTCTAATGTTTCAATTGCAGCTCTGTTTTATATTCAACTAGTCAACTCTGCCGGCGTCAACTGCAGGGCCGCCCATTAGTAACAGGGTTAAAAATATCGGTTTGGCCGGCTGCGCTGGCTTCACCGATTGTGCATTTGTGTGAACAGAAATGAAAAAATTGTGTGGCTTGTGCACATCCATAATTCTTTTGCACGTAGTGTGATTATTTTAATCTCTTAATCAAGATTCGTAATTCTCACAAACAAAGAATATTGAAATAAACAACCTCACCACTTTTAAAAAGTGTGAGTAGAGTAGGATTGAAACACCGTCAAAAATAATGGTAGCTGCCAAATGATGGTTGCTTTCGCAATTACAGAAGTAAACTATTTAATGGTAAGCCTTCGGTGAGGCCCCTCTGTTTGTATTTATATTTGTGGTTTTAAGTTCTTAAGTTGCACTGTTTGCCTTGTTTCCCGCATGGCGGCCAAAGCGGCCATAGCGGCCACAGCTTCCCTAAAGTCATTCACTGTATGTAGTAGAAGCCCATCAGGCTAAGTTATCTTCAAACAAAATAATCCCTCTAAATTCAATTTTACAAATTGTAAAGTTTATGGTTTTATTTTCATTTGTTCTTAAATGAGGAATTTATATTACAATGCTTTATAGTGTAGAATGAACAAAGTCCGCCAATATTAACTACATATTATTTCAACATGATAAATGGAACACAAAAGAAATAAGGTAGTGCAATACAAAAAGCGACAAAAGCTACACTAAAGTTTGTTGCAACATAAAACATGATATCTATTATAGCTCCATGTGGTCTACGTGGAGCTCAATGCACTTTGCTAATCTTCCAAGGACTGAGCGGCATACTTTAAAGCACAGCTCCAACCGCACTTAAGCAATGGCAGCTAGAATTTGTTCAATAAGTTCAGCAATGTTGCTGGGTTTGGCTGATTAATAATCGCTGGATAGGTCGAGGGCTTAGATTCAAATTGCCTTTGAAATTCTTGTTAGATGAATGTCATACTTTCGGATTTCCAGAACCACTTCAGAACTTAATCTTTTGCTCTTTAGTTAATCGGGTAGACCTAAAGGTGAAACAGTGTATCTCAAATATGAAATAAAAATATAAGATAAAACAGTAGGTCTGAAATATGAAATAAAATATAAAATTTTAGCTTTAAATGACATAAAAAATAAAAAAATTAAATAAGTATGAATAAATTTACCAGCGTGAGAAAATATGTAGTTACTTATGGCGGACCCTGTTGATAATTAAACGGGCAGCATAACAGCAAAAGAAAAAAAATCGTTGCCAGAAAGTATGTGTCGGCGTTGCCCGCAGGGCCCCATCAGTAACGTCGGGATCGAGAATGTCGGTTCAGCCGGCCAAGTCGTTTTCACCCATCTTGCACTTGAGTGAACAATAAAAAAAGTTAAATTTTTTTTCTGCGCATGAGATTTTTACGATTTGGTGCACTCCTTTTCCTCAGAAAATTTCTGATTTCAAGATCCTGGCTATGCCTTAGGTCTTCGTGCTCTGTTCATTGCTTACGGAAACCCAAAGGAGCCTTGCATTTCCCTTCGTTTGTAGCTATTAATAGGAAACAAATTTCTGATATCAAGCTTATTATAAGCTATTTTCAAGCAAAATAACAAAAATGTCTGTCATGTGTTGCGATTTCACACAGTGACGTTGTTTTCTTTTGATTTCTCTTCACAGTGACGTGGTCAAATCCGGTCTGCGATGAAACCATAGAACACGGAAAATAATGCGGTCACCAAACGCTTCCTGAACTGTTTGCAAGCTGACTTGAGCAGCGTGTGCTGTTGACCTGTCTTGCTAAAATCAGACAAATTCTCTCTCTCTCTTCTTCCGTTAATAGTACAAAGAATGGCTCAAAAATATTATTGATATAGCCTACTGCTCAGGATTTATTGTAGTTTCAAAAAGATTGGACCTATTATACGACTTCGTGCTACAACACAACAAATTAACTGATTAAATGCACTGTTATTTTTCGAACATCCTACAGAAAAAAGGACCTGCTTTAATCTTGACAAAAATTTGCTTCTTGCGTTGTCAAACAAGCTTTAATTAGGCTATTGTAAAAAATTTTTATCGGAAGCACCATCTAAATATCTCCTAAAAAAGCTTTTACTTGTGTTTTAATGGCCTCTATTTTGTGAGAAAATGAAAAACACAGAATTTGCAACTAAATATCAGTTGTGACGTCACTAAGCCTCTTATGACACTGATCCAGTGTCAGTGATCAATAGTGCCCAGTTTCAAGTTTCCACGCCCAATCATTTCGAAGGAGTTAAGGTGTTCTACGCACCAAGGCTCAGACAAAAATCCGTCTCATACTTATAGATACCTGGATTTGAGGTGGTTTAACTCAAATGAGCAGATTATTCAAAGTGAAGACTTTTTCGTGGGAAATTGATATCAAACCGACGCGATGGCGTAGTAATTAGAGCGTTCGCTTCGCAGTCGGTAGACCTGGGATTCAATCCCTTTGTCGAGTCATACCAAAAGACATGAAAAATGGTTTCCACAGCTTCCCTGCTTGGCGCTCGACATTTAGGGGAGGTTGCGGAAAACAAGCCGGCAAGTTTGCTTGTTATGTCCTTGGGCAAGGCACTTAACTGGACGCCCCCACATTTATGTGGAAGACAGATGGCCCAGACACCTCGGAAATGGCAACTCCCAAGAGCGCGCGGACGTTCTGTCCAACATATAGCGATACAATTTGCTTTCTCGTGAATGGAGGATAAATATGGCAAATAAAATATAAAAATAAAAGAGCAAAAATTTGAAAGTGTACCGTAGATCTTTTTTAGGATATCAATCGCAAATGCGAGAAGTAAAGCAAAGACCAAGCTGTAATCAATTGGAAGCTGCAGGCACCAAGTCACATCGATCCGCGGGTCACACAATTTTTCATTGCTGGTTGCAGTTTGATCCGTCCTGCCGCAGTCAATGCTGGGTTATAGACGCCATTCTTGGCGAATGTATTCTAGAGTTTCGCGGATAAGACGGATCAAAAGCGACTGGATTAAGTTTGGGAAAACGTTTTGCAGTCTGAGTAATGGGAACTAACGAAATCGCGGACTGTTTCGAGTCCGCGGAAAAAAGGCCTTAATCAATAGCATAAACAAAATGAAGTTAACCCGATCAAATAAAGTTAAACAAAAAAAAAATTTATTGAAAGAGCAAACAAATGTTCAAATGAAACAACCTACATGTATGACACCTTGCACAAACTGTTGCTATGACAACAGAGAATGCTAAATCAATACTGTATCAAATATTGCTAAGTTAGACAAAAAAATCTGAATTAAAATCATGTGATGGCTTGTGCATGCATAATCAACGTCACATGTCATAGCACAGTCGATGGAGTATCGGAAAACAGCGTTCAAGTACGTGCACAAGCCGTTGCTATGGCAACAAAACACACTAAATTATTTGTTGTTGGTAAAGGAAATCCCTATTTGGATGCACACTCCTCCTGATTTCGATCGCTGTGACGGCTTGTGCACGCACAATCAATGTCACATGTCATGGCACACTCGATGGAGTATCCGACAACAGCGTTCAAGTACGTGCACAAGCCGTCGCTATGGCAACAAAACACCCTGAATCATAGTTTGTTTGTAAAGGAAATCCCTATTTGGATGCACACTCCGCCTGATTTCGATCCCTGTGACGGCTTGTGCACGCACAATCAATATCACATGTCATAGCACACTCGATGGAGTATCGGAAATCAGCGTTCAAGTACGCGCACAAGCCGTTGCTATGGCAACAAAACACCCGCAATTATAGTTTGTTTGCAAAGGAAATCCCTATTTGGATGCACACTCTATCTGATTTCGATCGCTGTGACGGCTTGTGCACGCATAATCAATATCACATGTCATAGCACAGTTGATGAAGTATCGGAAAACAGCGTTCAAGTACGTGCACAAGCCGTTGCTATGGCAACAAAACACCCTCATATATCGTTTGTTCGTCAAAAAAATCCCTATTTGGATGCACACTCCTCCTGATTTCGATCTCTGTGACGGCTTGTGCACGCACAATCAATATCATATGTCATAGCACAGTTAATGGAGTATCGGAAATCAGCGTCAATGGAGTATCGGAAAGTACGTGCACAAGCCGTTGCTATGGCAACAAAACACCCTGAATTATAAGTTGTTTGTAAAGAAAATCCCTATTTGGATGCACACTCTATCTGATTTCGATCCCGGTGACGGCTTGTGCACGCACAATCAACGTCACATGTCATAGTACAGTCGATGGAGTATCCGACAACAGCGTTCAAGTACGTGCACAAGCCGTCGCTATGGCAACAAAACACCCTTATATATCGTTTGTTCGTCAAAAAAATCCCTATTTGGATGCACACTCCTCCTGATTTCGATCCCTGTGACGGCTTGTGCACGCACAATCAATGTCACATGTCACAGCACAGTCGATGGAGTATCCGACAACAGCGTTCAAGTACGTGCACAAGCCGATGCTATGGCAACAAAACACCCTGAATTACAAGTTCAAATTTTGTTATGTTAATTTGTTTACTAACCTTCATTTCTTGAAAGTTATAGGATTACAATTTCCCTAGCTTGTAGCAAAAACTAGAAAGCTTATTTTTTTGTCTTAGCCTCCGTGATGTTCCGAGTTATCGGAAGCGGTTGGCTAATTAGTTATCACAAAAGCAGAAAACATACACGTGGATTTATAGGATTACTTGCAACGTGGACAAGTATATGAAGTACATGAATCGGATGTTTCATGGGATGATGATATAGACAAACATTCTTTGTGGTACCAGTCTCTGCAGTCTCCGTTGCAAAAAATCATTTCTTTATTACTTGGTTTCTTGCAGCTACTTTGAAGTGCACATAAAGAATATCTTCCAATAAACAAAGAGGAAGAGACAGCTTTTACAAAGTTTTTAGATGATGTAAATCCTCTCGGACTTTTGCGATTTACCACAAAATTCTCGCTCCATTTTGTCGTCGGGAAACTTGAACTCCGTTGCTTGGAATCAAGTTTTTCATGTTTTAATTTTTCCTCCGGTTCAGATATTATATTAGTTGCAATGCAATTTCTTGCATATTTAGAATCCAAATTGTTGCAATCAAAGAAGCAACCGTTGCATACCATAAAACTGTACATGCAAACATGCACTCCACAATCATAGCTATTCCTCTGAAGGTTCAGGTCTGTAGGTGCGCTGATGTCCCAATCTTTTTCCTCAAACATTGACATGGAATAAGAAACGTGCTGCGACTTGACATAATTTAAAATAGTTCTCAAGAGATTGCGGTTTATTCCGTGGAGAGAATCCAAATATACAATCAATTTTAGTTTTAAAACAACAATGGCCACCACCCAGTGCGAATTGTTTACGTTTAAAGGTATAATCCAAATATCATGATTCATAGGTTTTTGTTGATAAATCCAACTCCAAAACATAGATGGGCTGGTACATCCGCATTTCAATCATTCCACAAAATGAGTGCTGTAACTCAAAACTTTTACATAGTTTGAAGTTAAGTACTCGGAATAACTGCATTTTAGCAAAAATGAGTCAATTATTACATCATTTACCCATTTCTGGGGCAGCAGAGTAAACAAATCGTTGTTTTTCACAGCATATCCACCAACCATGCATATTGGTTTACTGCTATCGGTTATATTTATTGGAAATTGAAATCCTGTCCAGGGGGGGACTACAAAAGTTAATTCATCAGTATTTTCAATAGCGCTAGATGATGGCTTGTTTACTGAAGTGATTACTGGTGACTGATTTTTCTTAGGCGTTGAAGTAAATAAAGGAAATGAATGTTTACATTCTGACGCACTGTGAGAATCAGCAGCAGGGGTGTATTGAAATTCGAAGTTACTTCTCGGAAACTTTCTACCTGCTTTGTTTTTTCCTCAAGCATTTTGTTTCAAAACGCTCAAATTAAACATTTTTTTTCGCTTGTTAGTAGGCTTTCCTACAGCGATATTACAGGCTTCAATGTGCCTACATGACTTTGAAGAGCCGCAGGAGCATTTTTCTGGATACAGTTGGACTGTATACAGTCGATTGTTTAGTCCTCGTACAAGAAAGCAATGCATAGCTGTATCCAGACTGACTCGCTGTTGCGAGCAAAAGTATTTTGCCATTTCTTCCACAGAGTACGATTCCTCTTTTACTTCAGAAGGCAACTTTTTCTTCTCATTTTTAACATATTCAGCAATTTGATCTGGAGCAACAGCATCCGATGGAAATTCAACATCTTCGATATTACGTGCAAGTTTGGGATCCACCACATGCCAGTCACCCATGCCACAGTATCCACGTAACATTTCCCGGAGTTCAAAGTTTTGCAAAAAATAAACAGAGAGCATAAATCATGCAACTTCGTTTCTGAATGTCCAATCGCTCTTTTCAATTGAGCATTAAAACTTTCTGCTAGGTTTGTGGTTGCTCCGCTACTTTTACTGTAAACATTTGCCTTTTCAAGCAGCCATCGACCGGATCGTTTGATTATTGAGAATTTTAAGTGACTTTCATAGTAATCGTAAAATGCTCTGGTCCAAGTATCTTTAAGTTGTCTTTCTAAATCATTGAATTTTTCGTATGAAGCGCAGTTAAGAAGTGACCAAATGTGATTTCGATAGACTAAAAGATCGTCACTTTTAGCATTGTGACGATGTAGCCAAAATTTTACGTCATTTAAAAGATGATTCCAACAGTTAAAATGTTTCCAAGTGGGACAAATTTTTGCAATAGCATTTTCAATTGAAGCTTCGCGGTCCGTAATCAATGTGGCAGTAGAAAACTGAAAATATTTTCTCACTGTTGAAAAAAACACTTTGTGCACCACTTGTCGCTTGCTATCGTGAACCATTATCAAGAGTGGTATAATAGGCTTTTCTATAAATTCGATTTGACGATATAATAAAGTACTGACAAAAAAGTCACCACAATTGAATGTCACGTCATAACAAAAGTAAAATCCTTCACTCCGGTATAGCTTTTTTGCCTGCTGCATTAGTTGTGGTATGCCAAATATTATGTAGAAGTTTGGAAAAAGCTGAAAATCCAGTACAAAATCGGTTAGTGTATGCACTATTTCATACGCTCCGTAAAGATCATCATGGCTTACGCTACGTTTTTTGCCTTCACAGCAAAATGTATGCATGAGCCATCATAATTAAAGGAAAAGGATTTGAGCGATCAAGGATCGCAATCAGGAGGAGTGTGCATCCAAATAGGGGACTTTTTGTAAAACAAACTATAGTTCAGGGTGTTTTGTTGCCATAGCAACGGCTTGTGCACGTACTTGAACGCTGTTTTCCGGTGCACCATTGACTGTATTATGATATCTGACATTGATTATGCGTGCACAAGCCGTCACAGCGATCGAAATCAGGAGGAGTGTGCATCCAAATAGGGATTTCCTTTACAAACAACTTATCATTCAGGGTGTTTTGTTGCCATAGCGACGGCTTGTGCACGTACTTGAACACTGTTTTCCGGTACACCATCGACTGTGCTATGAGATACGACGTTGATTGTGCATGCACAAGCCGTCACAGCGATCGAAATCAGGCGGAGTGTGCATCCAAATAGGGATTTCCTTTATAAACAAACTATAATTCAGGGTGTTTTGTTTCCATAGCGACGGCTTGTGCGCGTACTTGAACACTGTTTTCCGATACTCCAATAATCGTGCTATGACATGTGACATTGATTGTGCGTGCACAAGCCGTCACAGGGATCGAAATCAGATAGAGTGTGCATACAATTAGGGATTTCCTTTGCAAACAAACTATAATTTAGTGTGTTTTGTTGCCATAGCAACGGCTTGTACACGTACTTGAACGCTGATTTCCGGTACACCATCGACTGTGCTATGAGATGCGACGTTGATTATGCGTGCACAAGCCGTCACAGCGATCGAAATCAGGAGGAGTGTGCATCCAAATAGGGATTTCCTTTACAAATAACTTATAATTCAGGGTGTTTTGTTGCCATAGCGACGGCTTGTGCTCGTACTTGAACGCTGTTTTCCGATACTCCAATAATCGTGCTATGACATGTGACATTGATTGTGCGTGCACAAGCCGTCACAGGGATCGAAATCAGGCGGAGTATGCATCCAAATAGGGATTTTTATTACAAACTAACTATAACTCGGGGTGTTTTGTTGCCATAGCGACGGCTTGTGCACGATCTTGAACGCTGATTTCCGATACAGTACATCCTCGATTATCCGGTCATGTTGGGCAACCTTTTTCCAAAATCTTGACCGGATAAGCATTTGGCTGGATAAGAAAAGACCTTAAGAAAAAAAGAACGAAAAAAACGAAGTTAGTATGAGAACAAGCTTAGCCACAAAACAATTTAAATGCTAAACGAAAGAGACATTTGGGTAAAGTTTAAAATCACATAGTTCAACAAAATAAGTTATTAAACAGTTTAACTTTCATCAGTACTATTGCTGAAAAACGAAAGGATGGAGGTTTGTTTGATAGTGCTTTCTCGCCTTACAGCAGCAAACTCACGAAACCGGATAAGGTGTGACACATTTGCTGGTGTCGCTTGTGGTTGACAACGGTACCATGTTAAATATTTATCCATGCTATTCATAGCTTCACCGTGAGTGATTGGACACTTTGATGATTGTGGATCTTCAATTTCATCTTCCTCTTCGTTGCTGTCTTTTTCATCGTCCCCAGAAATCAGTTCAACAATGCCTTGCTCATCCATGTGTTCATATCCAGGACCATCACAGCACATCCAGTTCTGGATATCATCGTCTGTCAGTGTAATATTTACCCTGGAAAATTGTTGCACGAAGTCGTTGTTTGAAATCACTTCTTGAGGGACGTTATTTTGCTGGATATCATTTGGTAATGGCATCAACTTCTTCCAGGAGTTTCTGATAGCAGCTGGTGTAACCATATCCCAAGCAGTTGCAACAGTATCGATAACTTTCATCATATCAAGTGTTTTCAGGAAGTCTTGTGTGGTGAAGGTTGATTGCGATACAAGATCTCTCAGAATCGACTTCCTATAAACCCTTTTGATAGATTCGAGGACCCCTTGATCCATTGGCTGTATTAAAGCAGTCACATTTGGAGGCAAAAACTTGGCAATAATTTTGCCATCATCTGACACAAGTTCTTTCTCACTTGGATGAGCGGCACAGTTGTCAAGAAACAAAATTGCTTTTTCCTCCCTGCCCAGTTTTCTTAACTTTAGTTTTGTTTCAGGAATGAAACAATTTAAAAACCAATCTCTGAAAATGTGTGTGTTGATCCAAGCATTTTTTTGATTTCTATAAACAACTGGCAGCGCTTCCTTGTTAATTATGCGAAAACAGGTGGATTTTTCGCCTTACCAATAAACAGTAAAGGCAATTTTATTGTTCCACTGGCGTTTGCGCATGCATTTATTGTGACCCTGTCTTTAGCCTTTTTTGTTCCATCTGGTTGTTTATGAACCGAAGCTAACGTGTGGCCTGGCAACATCTTGAAATATAAGCCGGTTTCATCACAGTTAAAAATTTGGTCGGCTGAATAGCCTTCAGTCATGACAGAAAAGCCATTGATGAACTGTTCTGCAGAAAAGCTATCGGAACTTAATTTTTCACCAGATAAAGTCAGATTTCTCAAGCCAAACCTTCCGCAAAAGCGCCACTGGAACCCTAAGCTTGCAACAAAGGGCTTGGAGCTTTCTCCATAAATTAAGCGGTGAAACTCGGAGGCCTTTTCCATTAGTATCGGGCCAGTTACTGGGCAGCCTTTTTCGCGCTGCTGACGAAACCAAATGTAAAGCGCGCTATCTAATTTGTCAAAATCTCCATTTCTTATTGCTTTACAAGTTTTAACCGCGCCAGGTATTCCAAGCTCATTCTTTTCTGCTTTAAACTGTGTTAACTTTTCTTCACTTCTTAAAATATCATTTAAAGTAGATTTCCCAATTTTGAATTGGTTCATTAATACAAATTTAGGTACGTTCTGCTTTGCCAATCTGCAAACTTTCAGTTTATCTTCTATTGTTAGCACAACTCGTTTTCTCTTTGTTGCACGCTTATCCATTTTAAAACTTAGCCAATAGAAACTGAACCTATACTTTAACTGATTTGAAAAATCTTCTACATTAACCAGCCATAGTAATAATTATTCCGTAATACACAAAATAGTAACTATTAGCCTACATAATAATATAAAACGTGTCTGCCTGTTGAACACGACCGGTTAATCGAGGAGCCGGATAATCGAGGGCCGGATAAGCGAGGATGTACTGTACTCCAATAATCGTGCTATGGCTTGTGACGTTGATTGTGCGTGCACAAGCCGTCACAGGAATCGAAATCAGGAGGAGTGTGCATACAAATAGGGATTTTTATTACAAACAAACTATAATTCAGGGTGTTTTGTTGCCATAGCGACGGCTTGTGCACGTACTTGAACGCTGTTGTCGGATACTCCATCGAGTGTGCCATGACATGTGACATTGGTTGTGCGTGCACAAGCCGTCACAGCGATCGAAATCAGGAGGAGTGTGCATTCAAATAGGGATTTCTTCGACAAACGAACGATATATCAGGGTGTTTTGTTGCCATAGCAACGACTTGTGCGCATACTTGAACACTGTTTTCCGATACTCCATCGAGTGTGCTATGACATGTGATATTGATTATGCATGCACAAGCCGTCACATGATTTTAATTCAGATTTTTTTGTCTAACTTAGCAATATTTGATACAGTATTGATTTAGCATTCTCTGTTGTCATAGCAACAGTTTGCGCAAGGTGTCATACATGTAGGTTGTTTCATTTGAACATTTGTTTGCTCTTTCAATAAATTTTTTTTTTGTTTAACTTTATTTGATCGGGTTAACTTCATTTTGTTTATGCTATTGATTAAGGCCTTTTTTCCGCGGACTCGAAACAGTCCGCGGACAGTCCGCGGACTGTCCGCGGACTATTTGAGTCCGCGATTTCGTTAGTTCCTGAGTAATGTCACAAAACATGTGGAACTAGTAAGTGGCTCAAGAAACGTTGCTGGAATCAAGTTTCAGAGATACCTAACAACCATTTTTCGGAGATGTTTGAGCTTGGTTCATCGTTTTTAAGTCAGCGTCAGATTTATCGGTGCGTCGTAGTGGAAACTAAAACGCCCAACTCTGCAGAAAGTGATAAACTAAAACGCCCAACTCTGCAGAAAGTGCCCAACTCTGTAGATAGGTCAAAATGATAATTTTGTGGGTCAGCGTTAAGATTAAAATTTTCGTAAAAAACGTTTATGAGCAAATTTTTCTATTTACTTTGATTCTGGAGGCAGATCTCTCTTAATAGGAGATCGCCTTGAAAATTGCTAACTTGCAACTAGTACTGGTACCTCTTGTAGTAATTTTCGTAAAGATTTGGGCTAGTGTTAGTACGGGTTAGAGTTGGTCTGTATGATATCAAGATAATACTGCCTTTAAGTAGTATCCATATGCCTTTGAGGTTACATAATTTGATGGTGGCTTGTGCCAGTAGACTTGTTAATTTTGCATGGTTGTTGCCAGATTTGACGTTTATGTGGTGGCCTACAAAGATCTGTTATGTTATGTTATGGTCTGTTAAGACTACGACGGCTTGATAGCCTCAAATCAAAATATATGAACCGATGTAAATTGATTAAAAATTATAAAAGGAAATTTGTGTAGTGATGGAGTTAGTGTGTATGCATATTTGGCTGAACCAATATTTTTCTCTTGGTGCAAATAATTGTTAGCCTTGCAGGATGTCAGTGGCTTGTAAGCTAGCCTGTCAAGTTATAGTCGAATAAAAAAAGGAATTTTTAGATCAGGGTGTTAAAAAAATGACTCCTCTGACTTTCATTTTCTTAGGACAACTTTAGGTATTGTACCAAAACACCAGAGACTAGGACAAAACATAGCACTTAATTTCATGTGACTAAAAAATATTAAGGCTGTGTTGCTATTCCTGCACTTGCCAGTAATGCATACCCTAACCCCTGCCAAAAGAGTAGGTGTGATGGTTTTGCAATATTTGTGTGTGACATCAAGTGTCCATTTGTGCAATGCTTGTGTACAACATCATTCCGATCTTTTGCTTGTACCTACCTCTAATTAGTATGTGACAAAACACAAGCAGGTTTATGTAACAGTGGTTTGTGTCAAAAGTTTTTAATTTTCAGTTAGATGAGGTGTGGTAGCATGGCATGGTGGACTGAGCATCAGATTTGCAATGGCAACAGAAAAGTTTTAATTTTTCAGTTAGATGAGGTGTGGTAGCATGGCATGGTGGACTGAGCATCAGATTTGCAATGAGACTATGGGCCCATGGGGTTTCCATGGTCTGAAGTTTATCCAAGAAGTCGGGAAATGAATAGCTGCTAAGTCTGGAGAGCCCAGATCCACAACTTTTTTAATGCAGTCCATTGGAATAGCAATTCAAAGAGGAAGTGCTGCCAGTGTTGCTGGAACTGTTCCAAAAAGCAAACTTTTGGATGAGGTTTATTATTTGTAATCAACATGATCACGTGATTCAAATTTGTTTATGCAAAATTTAACGTAACAGTACCAGTTTATCATTTCTGCCATCTGCTCTCTTTTTTTTTTGTCTGCTGTATAATTTTGATTTCGTTTGTGCGATTTTTATTTAATTGGTAGCAAATTCTTAGTCATAATCAAAGAGGCTAGACTGTCTTTTACCACTATTTGTCTTAGCAGGACATGTATTGTTTGCTGTTTATGCTGTGCTGTTGATTTCTGGTTTGTGATAAGTGTTCTTTATGCTTGTTTGTTAACGAAAGGTGTGTTTTTGGTACTTGACTCGAGTCATTTGGGTGATATGAATCAACTTGACATCAATGAAAAAAAAAGTTGATGTAGTGATGAACATTGCACACATTACCAACATCATGGAAATCTAAGACACTATGGCATTTGCTATTTGGTAGGATTCAAAGGAAACTAACTTTCTTGTGATTTTATCATATTGTAGAACTGTATTAGGGCTGTGGTGCTGATACAATTTTTGTGACTAGGATGCCTTGAAGAAATCTTATATATTGAAACAGGCCTGTTGAGATCTATCATTTCAGATTTGATGCATGTATTTTAACTCTTAGTGTTTTTTCTTGCCATATTTTTATGTTGGAAATAACTGGTTAATTTTTGGAAATTGTTTTAAAACCTCTTTATCAAAAATAAGTGACACTGACTCATGTTTTTAAAAAAAAATGGCAACAGTGCAAAATGAATGTATTATGCTATGTTGTGCCACCAAGAGAAAGCATTGTGTTATTAAACTACATTTCAGGTTCCAACTACTGATTGTGCCAGCTACAATACCATGTTGAGATGTGTGAGAGACTGTTGAGTGTGCTGATATAAAGGCTGCAAGGTCAGGTTGCAGTGTCCCAAATTCTCTGAAAGCATAAAAAGAAGCTGAGTATATACAAAAGTGTTATTAGCCTTCATTCATTTAAGCTAGAAAAAATATACCATGTCAAAGAATAATATGAGTTTGTTGCCACCTGGCTTTGCCTGTCAGCAACAACTGTGCCAAAAAAGTACTAACTTTGTGGGATTAAAAATTTAAATTCCTCGTGGTTATTTCCCACACATTATATTAAAAATCAGTTTCTTGACCATTTTGCTAGATAACATGTAGGAATATAAACAAATCAAAAAAATTTTTTAAATTGCAAAACATATTTTACACTGATAAAGTTGAACATTATGGATTTGACATTGTGCACCATGTGAAAGTTATTGCATGTGTCAATTATGGCCATTACAATTGTTTAAGTCTATCATTTTAATTTTTCAATGTTCTACCAATGCTGGTTACCATTTCTATTACAGGGTGTCCCAAAATAAATGAAACCCACAAAATTGCTAATAAATATGTTGATTTTAACCCTATAGTTTATATTTTTCAGATTTGATAACAGTTATAAATAACAATTATTATTTTAAAACCCCATGGCTTGGAAATTAGAAGAAAAAATTTTTTGCGTCATGACTTATATAGAGACTAAATTCTATAAGACTGTTCAAACACGCTTCCGCAGGAAGTTTAATTTCAACACTTATCCTGGAAAATCCCAAATATTCCTGTGGCATCGTAACTTTCAAATCTATGGAACTGTAAATATACGTAGCAAGAAATTAGAGAATCCATCTAGTGGAAGGAAATTGAGTGCAAGATCTGCAGATAATGTGGAAGCGTCCAGAGTTTCTGTTGGCCGCAGCCCGAAAAAGTCCATTCGAAGACGCAGTAGTGAGCTCGGCATTTCGCGGTCCTCGCTGCATAGAATTCGCCTGACTTGAGTCCCCCAGACTTCTACCTGTGGGGCTTGTTAAAAGACAGAGTTTATCAGAATAACCCCAAAACTATTGCTGAATTGAAATTGGCCATTACGCAGAACATTTGTGCAATAAAAAGAAAAGAATGTGCCAGAGTGATTGATAACTTTGCTCGGCGGCTTCAAGAATGTCTGAGACGGAATGGTGGTCATTTGGAGCATGTATTTAAATAAACCTTAAAATTTAGCTTAAGGCCCCAAACTTTCAGTACTCAAATGTTATTATATGAGCTCACAGAAAATGTTAACATTTTTAACGTATTTTGTTTTAGTAATAAATGGTAATCGAATTAATAGGTTTCATTTATTTTGGGACACCCTGTACTATGCAACACTGAAAAAGGAATTTCTTAAAGATTTAAAATAGCCTGACTTCTAAAAGAATACTTCGTTGCTGGAAACAAACAGAAGCAACTTTACTACCCACTTTTTGGTGTTAGCTTATCTTATTATCCTGGTTTAAGCTATTTTTCATGCTTAGTTTATTGTCTGAGAAGCATGCCCTCCATTCTTGCCCTATATTTTTTAGTACAATCTCTTTATTTTTGTGAATTTTAATTACTCATATATACTGGGTGCTAACATTGATTGCTTTTTTTTTTTAGTAAGACAATTGTACTGATCTGTCTTTGCTTTCCCCAGGAAAATTAAAAATGACAATTTCGGTTTTGAGAAAAGTGGTACATGGCTATTTTGAAAGAGGTTGAGATTAAGGATCATCATCATCAGTTTATATTTTAGTTTAAATTCAAATTTATGAAGAATTCACCACTTCAAGTCTTAAGTTATGTACTAAATATACCAAGTTCATTGGTATGTTTATTACATAACTTAAAAAGTCATTGCTAATTTTGGATGCTTGTGGTGTGAAGATTGAGGCTTGGTTTGTGGATTGTAATTGTAAACTCAAGTCTCACCACCTGTTGCCATAGTTTTTAAAAAGTTTATGTTGTTACTTGCACAATTCATTATGTCAACATCTTCAGAAAATATTTTGCTAACACTCAGGAGATTGCTGGCAAGAGTAAAAGTGTAAGTTGTTTTTATTGATTATCAACTTACCTGGTTGTGCACAGAAAAGTTTTGCTTTAGTTTTAAAACATTTCAATTCTGAATTAAGGATTTCAATGCGTTGGCCAAGTGGATAATAGTGCCGTTTGCAGAAACCATGATCAATTGATGATGGCATGCAATCAAACCTTTTGAACACTGTGTTGTTGCTCCCTTGGAAAAGGCATTTTGCAATGGCTGCCAGACTTTCGGCAAGCTGCAACTTTATTGAAAATAATATCAAGTGATTCAATCTATTGTAAAAGCTTGAAAATTGTGAAGCAAGTCTGATCTCTTAACTTGTTCTCAGTGTCACTATCCTGCGAATCTGGAAGATATAAAAGCAATAATTAAATACAAAATCATTAAATTGCTTTCCTGGTTAACAGCATATTTAGTGCAAAACTTATGATGTTTTACAACCTATCTTTTCTAGATTTGTACTCACTTTGTCAGAGTGATTCTGCCATCATATGGCAAAACCTAATAACTGCAAAAACTATGTTTTTGAGAATACTGACTTTGTTATCATTCGTTATCATTCAACCAGGGAACAACTGGACCAAATTTTTTTCAGTTTTACCTTAAAGCTGTTACCTATACGAAAATTTATTATTATTTTACGTTTGCTGACCGCTGGCTTCACGTAAACGAGAAGAAATCAAGGTTTTTAATGACATTTGAAATGTAGTTGTTAGGTTTTGCCATATCATGGCCGCATTGCTATTATAGAATTTGAAGTTTTTTGTTTGTTTTTGTTGTTCTATTTACCGGTTCGGTCTCTTTTGCACCTTTACTCATTATAATTAAAAACGTTTTTCACGATCTAGATTTTAGGGTTGCTTTTAATTTACAGCGTTATTGTATTTAGTACTAAAAATTGACTGCAAATATTTATATTAGTAATTAATGGAAATGGAAAACGGTTCTGTTGAAGACAGTATTGCGGACAAATCTAAAACTCCCATGTGGCGAGTTAATCAACTGGCTAGACATCACAAATTGCAACCAATTTATGACGTTGTAAAAGAAGAAAAAGGAAAAAATAAAAAATTTACTGTATCATTGGTTTTGGATGAAGAAAAATGGCTTGGATATGGTAACACAAAGAAGCAAGCACAACAGAATGCTGCCAATAAAGCCATAAAAAGTACGGTTTTAAAACCGCCTCCAAATCCAAAATGTAAGGAAGGTATTAATTATAGGGCACTTACTGCAACTGTAAGGTTGAATGGTTGGGCAATGCGCCATGGAAAAGTGGTGACTTATACAGTGTGCGAGAAAAAGTATGGACCTTCGATGAATTATTGCAATAGTCAACAGCAGCAGCTACCTCCTACCCCGATTTACTTTCAAGATTTTCTTGATACTCAGTACAAAGTAATTCCAAGCGTTTATTCTGAAAATTTCCGATTGCCAGCAACTAACTACCAGGGTTCGTTTCATTATTCTAGTCGCGGCAGACCTTGCTTTTTTCGAATATGTGTTGAAGTTGGCGACCAGAAATTTTATGGTGAAGGATCGTCGCAACAATCTGCTCGACATGATGCTGCTAAAAATGCTCTTACTATCCTTGAACAGCAGGCTAGTGATGAAAACGTTGCTCCAAGTGACGTGGCAAAGTTAAAATCGTCTGTATGTTTGCTACATGAAGAAGCTGTTCCCAGGAACATGTCTATTGTGTTTAATACAATTGAAGAAGTTGGCCCTGCACATTTGCGACGTTACACAGTCGAAGCAGTGGTGGGGCAGTTTGTTGAAGGAATACTTGATAAAAAGCAAGCTTATTTTTCAGCTATTGGGTCTGCTTTTTCAAAAAAGCGTGCAAAACAAGATGCTGCCAACCAAATACTCGATAAAATGAAGCAATTACCACCTATCATGAAGAAGATAACTCACGATTCAAATAGAACTTTACATACCGCTCTGCTACCATCTAGCTCTTTACATCCTGTTAGTCGTCTGCTGCAAATTTGCCAGGCTAGAAAAGTTAGAGAGCCTATGTATCAGGTGGTTGGTGAAGTTACCCTAAAGAGAGGTGAAAGTAAATTTTCTATGAAATGCACTCTCGATGATAAGTCTGTTGTTGGTAGTGGGCGAAGCAAGAAGGAAGCCAAAAAAGATGCAGCTGATAAAATGCTAAGTGAACTGGGTAAACACCCAGATTTACTGAAAGTGATTCCAAATAAAGATCTGCTGCCACAAAAATCAAGTTTAAAATCCCCTGCACCTAACAAGGATGGGAGCAAAAATTTGCAAGTGAAATTTTTAGAAAGTAATCCAAAATCATAAAATCTAGAAAACTATATCTGCTGCAATTTTCAGAGATAACCTTCAATATTTATTTTAAGAACATTCAGGACTAGTGTTACAATGTTTACTGTAATATTACCTTGATTTGGCTTTGAAATGTTTTTGAACATAACTGTGCAACCTTTTTTCATAATTCGCTTGGCAGTACTTTCGATTGAAATTTAGTAGTGCACCTCTGCTTCTGTTGAAGGAGTTGTTTGTAAATGCATTTTCATTGTTGACATCATGCATTGCTTATACGCTTTGTGCGGTCATGCGTCATAGTATAAATGTGTGACATCACAAATGTTTCAAGCTGAAGCCAAGCTATTGAGTTGCCGACGGAAATCGATACAAGTTAAACATAATGTGATCAGGTGCTCTAGGGATGGTTTTTTCCGTTTTGAGAGAGGGATTGTTTCCATCCAAAATGCCTCTTCGTGCTTACATAATTTATTCGGACTTGTCCTATCGAGTTTTTGAAAAGAAAAACGTAATCGCACAAATATTTCGAAGTGTGATAAGTTGCATGCCTCTTCTCGAACTCAAACTATTGTTATTCTGCATTACGGTAAAATTGCAGCTGCCATTGGCCAGAATGTTTTGACGTTATTATCCAAAGATTCATGGCTCAAATTGACGATATCAGCAGTTCAACACATGCTTGTGCACTGAGTTTTAGTTTTGTTAAGGTTTGCATCTCGAATTCGACTCTACTGGCCGCGGAACACCGGTGCAGAGCACCAAACAAGAGTTTAATAATGCGTAGAAAATCTGTGATATCTGTCTGATCAGCTGGTTAAAGTCTATTTTTTTCGCGTAAACGCCCCGCATCAGCGTTCCGCTATGTCTACCCTCCAAAAATACAGAAACATGACGTAGAACGATATATTTTGCGTGCTGCTGCTACGAATACTGCTATTTTTCTGCGATTTGATTTATTAAGTTTTTGTGGATAACAAAAGTGAAAGTGCTATGTGTAATAGTGTATCTTTATTTTTTGTGTTGGGAAACAATTAAAAGTATGGCAAGACATGTTTTATTCTATTAGGTTGTTGTTGTGTTTTAATAACGTTGCCTTTTTTGAGTTGGTGATTGGTTATCAATCAGTATTTGAAGCTGAATGCTTTTTTTACGTTTGCAGGGCATTGACCGTTTTTAAATGATGATATCAAAATAGTACAATGCATTCATACAATTATACATTGAAAAACACAACAATGTTTGAAACAAACATTTTAAATTGTTTTAAAATTTTGCCAGCATGTTAGCTTAAGTTTTCAATTTGCAAACAGATCATGAGCTCGTACACATGATGAATAAAGCTTAAATTTTGAGTCGTAGTTAGAACTTTTGAGATGGCATGGTCTTGTAGTTGTTGTGAAAAAGTGCTAGTTTGGCACGATATGCTTGTCAAAAATAAAATCATATCTTGTTGCATTATTTTGTTAAAATATTTGATCTGAAATTTCGTTTTTGAGCGTGCTTTGGCCCATTAAAAGTGTTTATTCATTTCAGGAGTTAGTTGTGGCGAAGTATGCGTCCAGTCCCTGGGAGTTGAGGTTTAGGAAAAGAAGTAAGCGAAATCTATATCTGTTTTCAAAGATGCAGTAGAATTCTCTCTTGCAACGTACAAGTCTGACATTAATCCTCTGTTGTATGCAACTGCATTGAAACGAAAGGAAACCGTTCGAACCAGAATTTTCATCTGACATATGCGATTGTTGTAAGCGAGATCATTGAAATTTTAAACAAGTTGAACAAAGCAGGGCCGCCAGTGCATGTCAGTAGTTCTGTGTATGACGTTAAAAGCTGTCTTATGTTTCATTAGAAGCAACGTGCTACATGATTATTTGTATTGGTCTAAACTAGCGGTCGGAAATTCGTTGCAATTACCGAAACCTTTTTTTCAGTTGTAGTTGCGACCCATGGAGCGAAATAGGAAGTAGCCTTGTTCGTTTAAACAAATAGTGCATACCCCTACGTTGAAATTGAAGTTTCAGCTAAGTCGTTGCTCGATAGTTTCCTATTATTATATCGATGCGACCTTCCCAGGATTCTAATAATTACTCTCTTGGTCCCACAATTTAAACGTACCAGGCAATTGTTACTACATCGTACTAAGCAGTCCACAGTTTGTTTAAACCTCGTTCAAGTAGTGGGACATATATTTCAGTACAACTTGACGTTCTTAAACAGGCTATGTGAACCTTTTTATCTATAACTCGTAGTTATCATTTAGCGTAATTCTGATTTTGTTATTGTAATCGCTATAAATATTCGCAAAGTGATTATTGCTCTTGTAATTAGACTAATGTACACCACTTCTAAAGCAATATCGTTGATCAACGTCAATTAATTCCACCCATTTAAGGGTTAGCAGAGGTCTGCTTTGGAGGACAAGGATCAAAGTTAATTTTCCTTTTTGGCATTTGAAAACTCCATTTGACAATTTTTACATCTTGTCTCCTCTTCCCTTCAGGCCAATTTTTGAACACTGGCTCGGCCTGAAAGTAGGCTGTGATATGTTTTCTTGCTATGAAATTGTTTTGTTGAAAGTGGGTAGCAAGATTTTCTGCGGTGCAAAAAAAATAATGGCTGCCCGAGTATTAATTGGTTTGTGTTTGGAACGCGATCACTTTACTGCCGTATCGGTAATACTTCGTACTATCTTTTAACGGTAGATTTTGTTTCTGTAAGACTTGATTTAGCCTATTCTGTTGAAAATACAGTGTTAAGCAATTGTGTAAATTTTTCACGTGTACAAACGCTCTTTCGTTCGTAAAATTTATATTTAGCTCCCCCTTAGTAGTCAAAGTTTGTTATCAGAATGCGAGGTGATCACTGTATTTTGGTGGTGTTCCCGTTTGCTATGAGTCGCATAACTTGAGATGAAGAAAGTTTGTTTATATCTTTTGATAAGATCTGTAGATTACAAAAGAAAATGCCCGCCTAAAAGTTTTTCTCTCTTTTAGTTCGCGGGATAGCGTCGCTAGTAGTTTTTTATTTGGTTTCGTGGTTGACGACAAGCTGTAAAAAAGTTTTTGAAAACAGTGTTGTCCCTCAAAACAGCGGTATTTTATCCTAAACGGCTCTGCTGTTAAAACATCTCGGCAGAAGATTCTGTTCGAGCGATTGATCGCAATAAAGAATACTTTACTGTATTGCGTACACTAGGTTTATAGCTAGATGCTGATGACCGTAAATTGTCACCCAATCACTTCCTCGTATTAGAAGCGGGCCGTAAAACCTGTAATGGACCAGAGGCTCCATCATAGGCTTATGCCCTTGGGTCGCACGAACGGAAAGTGCAGCGTAAGGAATCCGTGGCGGAAAATGTCGCAAGTTAATGCATGAAGGATTCCGAATTGTGGTAAGGTAATTTGAGCATTGAAAAGAAAGCCGAAGCTGTGGCGCAAAAAGACATAACGAAAAAATCCTAGTTAGCACGTAGAAATTGAGGAAACTTTGTCAAAATTTTTGAGTAAGCAATACGCTTGTCCAAAGGAAGAAAGAGACTAAAGGATAATCGTAAAGCGCACCCCATACGGATAGTTTTTCTGCGTCGCTCGAAAGAAGTAAATAATCAGGAATCTATTACAGACTAATAACAGCAGAAAAGATTGAAGTGGAGAGTTCCTGCCATTTATGCGAGAGAGTGTAAGGCTTGTTAGTGTAACCAAGACCAGTGGAGAACTTGCAGAATAGCACAGCTTCGGAAAAAAAACTGACGCAAACTGGGCCTGCTTTAAAAATTCCGTGACTTTAGAGTGAGCGTGTCAGCGGTCGGCAGTGAAACCGGAACTTCGGGAGGGCCGAAAGGATGATAGTCACTGTCGACACTACTCAAAGGTAATTTGGAAAAAGTTAAGGTGTGCAAGAGCAGCACCTTAACGAGAAGAAGAGGAGGGTTAGTGCAAGGATAAGGATTAAAAAGTGTGAACTTAGATTTAATGAAAGGAGACAAGCAAGCAAGACCATTGCAAGAAAAACAAGAGTGGATAAGTGGACGCGATGTCTCTAAGGAACTACAAGTAAACCTTGGTTTTACTTTGTATCTTGCCAAAGGTAAAATATGGAAGGTGAACGGTAGGCAAAAAATTCACTCACAAAAGAACGGGTAGTAATAAGACGAGGGAACCGGAAGAAGTTGGAAATACAGCAGAAAGAGAGGCATAGGCGAGGACTAGAGACCGCCGGTAATGTCGCGACTGGCTACCCGATGAAGAATTTCTACTTGTGACATTGGTTGGAGTGTAAAAAAATTATTCAACAATGGTGCAGCTTAGAACAGATTGAAACAAGTTTTCTAGAATAGATGAAATAGTGACTTTTTACAGGGTCAACACGAGGAAAGAAAGATAGGAAAACAAATAGTTTTGCCTTCAGCTGCGACATATGTTTTAAGAAAAAGAGAGAATACGGTCATAGATGACCCCAAGAAAGGAGAGAGTTGTGTTGAACTGAAGAGGGAATGGAGACTTTAAAGATTTGACTGGCAGGGGTCCAATAAATGTGAGGTTTTGCTTTCGCTAGGGTTGTGAGACAGATACGAATGACAAGCGCTCCAGGTCTAGACCAATTGTAGTTGCAGTCTTGCCAAAAAGTCTGAAGTGTAGCTTCCGCAGCAGCCATAACGAAAAAATAAGATCGGATGGTCAATATAAAAAAAACGCAGTTGATGAAAGAAGGAAAGAGCGGAAAGAAAGAAGGAAGAAAGAAGGAAAGGAAAGGAAAGGAAAAGGAAAGAAAGAAAAAAAAGGAAAAATTGGAAAATTAATGCTTGAAGACTGTTTTGAATAGGCTCAAGCTAGCAAATAATAAGCACATTTTCATTGCCATCCCCACACCAAGATCTTGGAATTAATTTTGTTATAATCAATATAACCTATGTTCTGGCGCTAAAAAAAGTTACACAAAACAGGTGCTGAATATCTGCGTAAAATTTTATTGTATACCTATATCCTATGAACATCCAAACTATTGATCTTCTTAACGATCTAATGTATAAAGTGCAATTCTGTCTCTCTGTCTTAACTCCTCCGAAACTTCTTGGCGTACAAAAATCAAACTTGGCACAATTAATCACTTTCCCGGAATGAGTTCCCTAAATGGGTTGGTGACATTACGATGACGTCATAATCAAAGACATTTTTTATTGCACTTTTGAAGCGAGGCATATGGATTTTGGCTCAAACTGAGGCCAGTGCACGAATTACCAAGCTTTACAAAATTTACTGCTTTAAGATGTCATATGACATTATTATTAACAATTAATTAAAAAATTTCTTTTTTTTTCGTCAAAAACACTGATCGTATAAACGCGATTAAACGCTGTATTGGGCTTTCGATAAAAACAACTCTACAACAATTAAAGCTCAATTGACAAGCAGCAACAGAATCTTTTAAGCATTTAAAGCCTTTGAATCATGCTTCTTGCTTTCTTTCTGCGAGCTTTAATTCGCTCTATGATGTCTGATGCTGTTTGGTACGATAAATATGCCACCAGAGATCTTCAGTTGATAATTTTTCTAAAAATTGCCACATTTTTGCAAATTAGATAGTTTATTTAAAAACTGATTTGCGACTTCATTTCGCAATTGATTTTCAAAATTTTTTTTTAAATTAAAGGATATTTTAATTCAATTTTAATAATACGTGACACGCACATATACTATAAGTTTTTACACTAAATAAACTAAACTTTATGATCTGTGGTGTAACTTTTTATTTCCCGAAAAAGTGGTAAGCTGAGTCAAAACAGGTAAGTTAAAAACATATATATATGGTTATAATAACTTACTAACAATCAGTGTCGTTTAAAAACTTAAGAAAATTGCTATTCAGCAATCTGTTATTCTGACTAGTTGGGGCCAAGGATTAATTTGCAAAAACTGATCAAAAGTGAAGTCTCTAAACATTTAAAATGTAGCTTACTCCAAGCAAACAAATTGATGATCCTTCTGCAAAAAGATGGGGGTAAATAGAGTTCAATTTCATTTCTTGCAACAAAATATTAGTATCGACTTATATATCATCCAAATGATGAAGCCATTTTCTTTGCAATTGGGTGAAGCCGACCCAGCCGTCAAATTTCCTACTCTAAACCTGAACATTGCTAATGGCTGCCATTACAATAACTTAATTGTAGGTGCAAAACTTCGGGGTACATGTAATTTGTCCTTCTTCTGGCTACGTTTATACCAAAACCAAATAACATATGCTGATCCAAA
This sequence comes from Trididemnum clinides, assembly GCA_963675345.1. NCBI lineage: Eukaryota > Metazoa > Chordata > Ascidiacea > Aplousobranchia > Didemnidae > Trididemnum > Trididemnum clinides. The sequence goes on along the minus strand of OY776284.1, from coordinate 22,670,723 downwards.
GGCTTTAGGTCGTACAAATAGGCTTTCAGCTGCAAAAAAGTTGTAAATAGTGATTCTATTAATCCAACAACGAATGGTGGCATGACTCTAAATCTCGGCAGGTTTAGAGTCATGCAACCTTTCATTGCACAAAATCCATTGACACTCTAAATTGGCCAATTTCTTCTGGGTTTTCAAGCTTTGGGTTGCATAGCTTGTTTCTTCTTCCGTAAGATTAAGTCGTTTTTTTTGTGTAATTTAGTTTCTTTTTAGGTTTTGTTTTTTTGGACATTTCTTTAGTTGCACGGAGTTTTTTCATGCATGGGTGGTGGTTTCCGATTGTTTTCTTTTCTTGGATTTTGTTTTTGACTGAAAAAATTGGCATTTTATGGCATGACGTCACAAAAATGTTTGAAAAGCTGGTGCATGATGCGGGTCTATGAGCAAAGCTTTCCTGGTCAGCTTGAAAAAAAATCATGGTTCTTCTTCATTAATTCGAGAAATTCTTGGTATTTCCACATCCAGTGGCCAAGAAGAGGTAAAGGGTTCCTCATTTACTGAAGATAAATTTCTTAATGCTGCAGTCTCAGATAAAAGTTGCTGAGATGGTGCGTCATCTTCACTACTCGGATCAGCTACGAAATCACTTGAAGGCAATATCTGCCCACCGTAAAAATGTATTTCAGTGCATTTGAAGCCATTTATTGCATTCTCAAGGGTAGCTGATTTTAAGTAAGCTGTCTTAAAAAGCTCACTGAGATTTTCATCAGTTCTGCGTCTACCTGGATGTGATCGTATCCACAATTGGCAAGCAGCATTTAAAGTTTCTTTGAGGGATTTGAAGAAGCTTCGGTCAAGAGGCTGCAATTCGTGGTTAGTGCGTGGAGGGAGAGACAACAAAATAAGCCACTTTTTAGTGCCATGGTTACCGGGGGGGGGGCCAGGGAGGCACGGCCCTTGACGGTTGCTGGTTCCCCCCTATTTTGGATTACTCTAAACTCTTTGTTTTGTTTGGACCACCGCGTAATAACAAAACATCAAACAATGGTATTAGGAAACTTAGATTTCTGATGCAAAATACGTTCAATTTAAACATAATCCTTGTTAGACGCTATCGATTCTTTGCACAGATGTGGCGCAATCAGCTGCTGAAACACAATAATTGTGACGCAATAAACCGTCTTGTCAACACTTGTAGCAGATGTTTTCATTTCGCTTACTTATTAAGCATGTAAAAGGCGCAAAATAAGTTTGAGAGATTGGTTGCAAAGTTCTAATTCGAGTAAAAGTTCTGAAAGTTTGCAAGGTCTCAGCTTGTCTGCTCGCTGCAGTGCACCTTTAACATTCGCTGCAAGTAGCCTCCAAAGAATACTTAGCATGCTACAGTGCCTGGAAAAATAATCAAACGTTCTGAAATGGGTGAGGAAATTACCTCATTAATCAACACAGAAGCAATTGAAAGAAATTGCTACTATTTTTCTATCTTAATTGACATAGTAGCTTTTTTGGCTAGTCATTAATTGGCATTCAGGGAAAAAATTGACGCAATTAAGAGCGAAAACGAATAGGGAAATGGACTCTTTTTTAAGTCTATGTAATTACACTGTTAAAAAAATCAGCGTTTTCGTGCAGTTATCAAAACTATCCCAAGAAATGCAGCGTACCCAGCCCCGTTATCCAACTCGAACTTATTGGTGCTATGAGCTCAGTAGTAACCGAGGGTATCAAGCAAGAGATCGGAAATTCTTGGTATATAATCAAAGTTGATGGCACCAAGGACCCAACTGGTGTAGAAAACATTTCCATAATTATTGTTTTTTATAACGAGCTTTCTTTAAAAGTAACGGAATGTTTTTTGGTTTTATCGAGCATCGATTCGGGTGATGCGAAATCAATTACTGACGTGATTTCAGCGGGACTTGCTGAAGCAGGACTGACTTCATCAAAAATACGTAGCGAAATCTGAAATGGCAGGACACTGTGGAGGATTTCAACGCCATTGCAAGAACGAGAAAACAGGAAGATTCCTGTTTGCAAGGAAGATCCTTGCATTGCCGAAACCATCAATTGTCCCTTGTAGTGGTGCGCGCAATATTGGTTAAACAAGCGATCAATAGTTTTTGCACGTTTCTGGTAGTCTTTACAATTTTTCGCAAGCTCACAGTTGCACTTCACTGTAATGGTGAAAAGTTGAAACGCCTTTGGGCAGCGGTGAACTGGTATTCAGGCTACAGTAACAGCAGTTTTCAATTCTTTTTGACATATAGCATCGCTTCTCCGATAAATGGGAGGCCTACTTTTAGGGCTCATATAGCAGAAACACGTACAAAGGTATCAGGGCTGCTTCTAGAGCTGCAAAAACAAAGTTTCCTGTTCGTTGCAAAGATGCTTTGCAAAGTGTGTATTGCATTGCAATCATTCGTATTGTTTTGTTGCTGATGACAATTGAATTTAAAAGCTTGTGCTGTGCTTGTCAGTCTTGTTATGCTGCTGAGCCACCATAACGACAAGTAGACTGCTTGGCTCCCAGATTGAAATAGAAGCAATTAAATGGCTTGCCTCACATCTTAGAGGAAGCTCATACCATGACCCATTTCAATGTTATCACCAGCGTGATGGCTTATAATAATAACTAAATATATTTCGGGGCTATTGGTGGTTTTGGCGCCATCTGCTTTACAGACCTGAATTCGCTTACCCTGACGAGACTTAAAAAATGGTATTTACAGTTTTCCTGCTTGGCGCTCATCACGAAAAAGGTAGTTTAGGGAACAAGCCCTCAACTTCGATCGGTTGAGTTTGGCAAAAGCATTTAACATTATACTTTTGTATTTGATGTCTCCTTATTTACAGTAGCAAACAGATAGTGGGGCCAAGCAGTCCACCTATTGTGGTGTTCAGTCAAACAAAGGACTAGCAAATAACACTCAACAGTTTATATAGATGTGCCAAAAATAAAGCATCAAGCTTCGATAAGCAATATTCAGAGACGTAGCAGCCGCCCCCCAAACCCCCCAATTGGGGGGAGCCCAGGCCAACTTTGGGGGCCCAAGTTAGTCTGAAATTGCTTTTTAGCTACGTGACTATTTTCAGTTCAGCAGACTTGTTTACAACCGATTTAAACTGTAGGAAGAAACTGGCTTGTGACATCATAAGTGAATGCAACGTCATTTTATCTCGCAGAATCTAGAATATTTCGATTGATTTTCTGGTAGAATCTTGAATATTCGATTGACGTAACAATGCCGTTGTTACGCAACAATCATAGAATGGTCTGGAATTCTGTTTGGCTATAAATACCGGGACAATATATATACACTGCAGAGTGCAGATAAAGTATTTTATTGACATTGTATAGAATGAAACGTTCAAAAAGTGGCGCTCAAAAGAGAAAAGAAGCAGACACTGCTCGAGATGCTGTAGCGAAATTGCCCAAGATGACAGATTTTTTCAAGATTACTGAGCAGAGTAGACCTGGCACTAGTACCGAGAGGGATGAAGAAAACTATAGTGTACAAGAAAAAGAAGACTATGACGATCAGCATCAAAGTGATTGTGAATTTCCAGAAAATGTAAGTTGTGATGTACCTGCCAATACGCAACCTTCAATATCAAAAATAACTGAATCTCAATTTACCTCTATCCCTGATGACCCATGTAAATGGCCTGAAAGTATTTCTGATGCTCAACGATGTGATATAGTAAAGCGTGGACCACATCAACTAATAATGAATTTTCCATATAATAACACAACTCCAAGGCGACGTTTTTCCTCCAACCATTATAAACGTGTGTTACCTAATGGTGAAAGTGTTTCACGGTCGTGGCTAGTTTATTCTGGGGAATCAGATCAAGTTTTTTGCTTTTGTTGTAAGCTATTTGGAAAAACGCTAAGCCCCTTTTGTAGTGGTATAAATACATGGGAGGGTTTTTTGAAAAAACTGAAAGACCATGAAAACGGCATTTCCCACCAAGAATGCTGCAGTCAATGGATGTTGCTAGCTGAAGGGATAAGAAATTCATCCACTATCGACAAACGCGAGATGAATATTTTTTTCAATGAAAGACGTTTTTGGAGAAATGTTTTAGAGAGACTTATCGACATTGCCTTGTTTCTATCGGAAAGGAATCTTGCTTTTAGAGGATCTGAAGAAGTCTTAGGATCTCCTCACAATGGAAATTTTCTGGGTATATTTGAGCTTTTGGCAAGAAGAGATCCGATCCTAAAAGAGCTTCAAGACAGAATCAAGAATAAAAACACTAAAGATCACTATTTGAGTCCTACCATACAAAATGAACTAATTGAATTGCTAGCGACAGAAGTTGAAACAGAAAATTTACAGCAATTGAAATTGGCAAAATATTTTTCTATAATTTTGGACTGCACTCCAGATATGTCACATCATGAACAAATGTCTGTCATTCTCCGTTATGTACTATGTAATGAAGAAGCTGCTGTTGTTAAAGAAACATTTTTTGGCTACTTGAGAATAAGTGACAGTACTGGGAAAGGCTTGTTGGACGCTTTCTTAGAAAAAGCGACCGAACTGCAACTCGAATTGTCTGATTGTCGAGGTCAGTCATATGATAATGGTGCTAACATGAAAGGAAAACATTCTGGGGTCCAAGCAAGAATGCTAGACATCAATCCCAAAGCTGTTTACGTGCCCTGTGCAAACCATACCCTTAACTTAGTTGTTGTTGACAGTGCTAATTGATCGACGGAAGCATTGACATTTTTTGGAGTACTTACAAGGTTGTATGTGCTGTTTTCTTCCTCTGCTCAGCGTTGGGAAATTTTGAAGAAACATGTGGAGCTGTCCATAAAGTCACAATCTGATACTCGTTGGGAAAGCAGAATTAAATGCATCAAACCTCTTCGATACAATTTAAAAGAGGTGTTGCTGGCACTGAAAGACTTGGAAGCCATTTCTATAGAAAGAAAAGATGGAAGAGCTGCCTCAGAAACAAAATCGTTGATAGCTCATTTATCAAAATGGAGTTTTCTTTTGTCGGTGTTTATTTGGTATGATATCCTATTCCAAGTCAATAAAGCAAGCAAGATTCTTCAATCGTATGGAGTCTCCCTTCATACAATGGAAACGGAAATCCAGGCAACTGAAAAGTTTTTGCAAAACTATCGCACAACGGGTTATGACAGTGCCGCAACATCTGCTGTTGAAATAGCACAGGAATTGGATATTGATCCTTCTTTTCCTCCGTCAAGAAGTGGAAAGAAAAGAAGATTGTTTGATTACCAAGGTGAAGAGGAACAACGAGCTACTCCTGAACTGAAATTTAAAAGCAACTTTTTCTATCCATTAGTAGACCAGGCTATTATGTCAATAAAGGAGCGCTTTAATTTGTTACGTGAGGTTTCTTTCGCCTTTTCGTTTTTGTACACACGAGACAAACTTTTGCTTGTGCAACAAGAAAATGCTCTTCTTACTTGCTATAAAGAGTTCCAAAAAAAGTTCGGTGACATTGATTCTGATGAAATGAGCGCTGAGCTACAGCGGTTTGTTTTAATTTTACAAAAAAACGCAATCTCAATACGGCTCAAGACTTTCTGAACTATCTTCTAAAGACTCATTTATTTGAATTGTATCCGAATGTGTACATCGCACTTCGAATCTTACTAACTTGCCCCGTGACTGTTGCCAGCGCTGAAAGAAGCTTCAGCAAATTGAAACTGATCAAAACTTTTAATAGAACGTCTATGACAGACAGTAGACTATCTTCATTAGCCATGTTGTCAATCGAAAATGACTGCGCCCGATCTCTTGATTATGACAATGTCATAACAGCATTTGCGAACAAAAAGGTTCGCTCCAGACTATTTAAATGATACTGTGTTTTTATAACTTTTTCATGTTTTTCAGTGTCATTGCTTTCGTTTCGCAGTGTCTGCATATATGTCCTACTGAACTCTGGCATCGGTGCCGAATTTTTTATGACTTGCACCTTCGGTATCGGCATGCTTTATTCTGACATTAGCCTGTTTACTTATGTACAAATTGTGGTGTATTTTCTTAATGCAGCTTTTCAATTTTACACCTCTAAAGTGATATGACCTGTGCGCAGGGGCTCTTGCGCTTACTTTGGGGGGGGCCCGAAGTTGGAGTGCTACGGGACTGGCAATATTCAAAATACTAATATTGCAAGCGAATTATTGTTTGCGTAATGCGAAAAATTATTATTTGCAACAATATTTTTATAGTGTTATGTATAAGGCAAATTGATATTGCGTCCAGGAAGCCAGGATTGTCACAACAGTTTTTAAATTACTCCACGCATCGCTTTGCCTTTTGCTTGAACGTAGCCACAGATCGGCACTCCAAGTGTTTGGTTAGTTTCGTAATTTTACAGTTCTACAATCACAGTCGATGTCTCTGTTTCAAAAACAGCCTCAGGTTACCAATTTGCTGTGTTAATGTGAAAGGTAGTGATTGAATGTACGTCGGCAATATAGGTTGCTCGTTGGTGTTGTTTAAAAGTTGATTGATTAAATATTAATTTACTGATTTATACCCTAGCACGATATTTGTGTTATTTTGGCCTTAAAGAGACCTAACGTATATTACCTAGTGAGGCCAAGCAGTGCTACCAAACAACTGCAAATTGAACCGCAAAAGATATCCCGTTTTGAAACGACTAATTTTTATGTTGCATTTTATAGGTTCTAAGTTTGTTTGCTCCAGCCAACAATATTCTTCAAACTGAAAATACTGACTTATCAACTGGGGTGACACTTGTTGCCGCGTCTGTTAAAAACGTTCACAATCTTCTAACAGAAGAGAAATTTTGCGATGTATGGGATGAGGTCGTTACTCAAATTGATGCTCATTTAAGATAAGCACGACGAGATAATACATCGTTACTAAACTGTATAGTCGAAAAAATAACCGGAAATAGTAAAATGAATAAAGGTGCAATGCGGAGATTATTTTATTGCACATTGGATCAAGTCATCAATAAAATAGTGTGCATTTTAGCCATCAAAATACCAAATTATATGCTGCTGTCTTTGCTCTTCAATATGAAAATCGCAACTTTTTAAATGTAAAGAAGGTGCAGCCTCTTTTGGATTTGGTAGACGGCACAATCGTGAAAGCAGAATTTAATGTTGCCGAGACGTACTTTGCTTAATTTAACGGTAATAAGAACACAAAAGCCGGCAACAAACTCCTTTCTGAACATTGTTGTAAGATTTCGTGTCGTCCAGTTAACCTATTTATCATTGGCGCTGTGATCACTTTTATCGCTTTTTCCTTTCATGTGTTGAGGTATGAATTATAATCGCTACCGTGACGGACACGCCTTTGTCTCAGAGATTTAGTAATTCTCAGTTTAGGTCAACGTGGTCACTGCTTGTTAGTTTTTATATTTTTTCGTTGAGGCATGGCAGAAGCTAGTTTTACTGGGAATTTACTTTTCGGGTTAATTCAGTTATATTTTTTCTTTTGGATATACTGTAGTGCTCGTACCGTCTTATCTTAGTTAGATTTCTTACCGGTACCAACGCTAGCCTTGCTTGTAAAATAGATTTATCAGTTTTACTTATCTGGCCCCCTTGGCTCGCTTAGTGCAGTGAACTGTAGTTTTTGGTTTTTGTGATCATTTTCTGACTCTCGCATAGTTGTGTGTTGCTTGCCTTTTGCTTTATTTTTAGATGCTAAATTAGCGGCTTTTAACGCCAATTAGGACAAATTGCTAATTGTTTTCGGTAAAGCTATCGCTGCATTTCTTGCTTCTTTGCCCGAGTTGGTTTTGTTTTGTTCTCACGTGGGACAGACCAGGTTAGCTATGGCTGTCCAGCAAGTTCAAATAGAGTTATCCGATTCTTGCTGCAATCGCAAGGATCGACCACAATTGTGAAGCACTTACGGTGATACCTACAGTACATCTTGCACTAAAACTAAGAATCACTCTCGTAGCCTCTACCACAAAGTGTGAGAACTCTTTCTGTTCCGAAAACTATCATGCGAGATCGCAGGCAATCAATGAAGCACGCTCGCAAAGCTCATCTTGCCCAACTTGCGTTTGCAAGCACCTTGACAAAAAAAAAAAAAACTAAAAACTTATTGAAACGAAAACATTTTTCGATAGGTCAGCATCTCAAATCGTAGACTGCAGTTATTTTAGTCAAATTTAGTTGATTTACTTTATTTTAAATTTTGCGGTGTTTTTTGTTTCACAGTATTGGCTCCGCACTTTTGTGTTGTTTTTTTTAATTTGTTATTTTAGTATTTCACAACGTTTTTTACTTATTTAATGGTAATTTAGTGGCTACCAACAGTACAACAATATGTATCTTGATGCGTCATGTACTTGACTAACGTTACCTACATTAGCAGTACATCGAATTTTTTAATGCCGGTAGTTCGGTTGTTTAAATTTCAAACACCACTTCACATCCCAAGTTTACACCATTAAATCTACCAAATATGGCAAAAATCTCAAGTTACATTATATTATAAATTTATCTAATGATCAACACACGATCAGTCATATATGTTTTAAAATCATGAAGGTTTGCATCTTATGCAATTCAAAACATTCTATAGGCCTAATCAACTATGTCTTTTTTTTAAACAAAAAATACAGAATTTTTAAAATTGCACAAGATTTGCAGCCGTACAAAATCAAACATGAAAAACATCGTCTATTTTAGTGCCCCCTCATTTTCGGCTTGTGCCCCACCACTTCGTTTACTCCGGCGACGTCACTGCCACTTTCTCTAGCAAAATTGATTCAATCCAAATTTTTGTTTTATGGCCATCCATTATGATTAAAACTGGGTTAGATTTACTTGGCTGTACAAACTTCACAAAATGTTGTGCATAAGCCATAAAGCTATTGCATCAATCCAACCATTTTCAGTGACTTCATTTAAGGTTCCAGGCGGTGCATATCTGTCAATGAAAGCATTTAGTTTTTTCTTTTAATTATCATCATGGGTGGAACATCATTTCCATCCGCATTACAACAGACCATTACTGTGGTTGTTACTCGTTTTTCTCCACTGATGGTAGAAGACACAATTTGTGCCCCTTTTTGCGTTAAAACTTTATTGGGCTTCTGCACACACGTCAATCCTGATTCGTAAAGATTTGTTGTGGTCCCAAATCACGGTGTTCAAAATCTGTGCTAAATTTTCAAAATATTCGTTTACTAAAACTTTGTTTAATCCACATTCACTCGACCCTCTTTTTCCGAACCTCGTTAATCCGTATTTTAGTTTATCCAAACAGTGAGTCCGTACGACCAACAAATGAATTCAAACAACACGCGCCTTGCATACTGCTAGAAATGCCAGATAAGTGGCTACTGACGCTCGTAAACACAATGTTTTGTCGGGTATCTGTGAACAATTCTTCCATTCCATACAAAAACACAACGTATGTACACGGAAAATTATATCATTTTATGAGGTAACAGTGAAAACATACACAAAAATTTAATTTATTAGGTCATTACTAAAACGCATAGTTGAGAACTGTTATTTTATTTTATTTGTTTTACATAAACACATATGTGTTATCAGAACTTTTTCATTATCCGTACAGGTTTCTGCACCATCCGGTCAGAAAAAGCAAGGGTTGAGTGCACTCTGTTTAGAGAAATTGCCTCGTGTTTTCTCAGTAAAACACCAGGAAGTCTTGTTAAGAACCAAATCACAAAGTCTCTGTCAACCACGTTAATCTCTTTGTTAAAGGGACTATCAATTTTGTTTTTCTTACAAAATTCATACGCTAGACTATGCAAGCCTGCAATTGTTAGGCCATAACAAGAAATTTCCATTTAGTAAACATATTGCGCAAGTTCATTTTTTTGGTGAGTATATTCAGTACTGGATTAAATCTTCCCAGCTTCTCACACAAATCTGGATGCTGTTCTGGCAGGTCAATTTTGCAACGTCGTCTAAGAGCTTCACATGGGATACTAAGTCCTATTGTTGCTTTTCTGAAAGTGGATGTCTTTGATTTTACAGCCTCTATTGCTTGTTTCATATTAGCTTCATTCCACTTGGCACGAATATAAATCGATGTTTGTTACTCAGTCAGTCAAAACAATGCACAAAACTATAAAATAAACATGCACATAAATTAAAACATACCACTACGCATCTTATCACAGACATTTGACGGATACTGGGTCATACCGGTATATGTCCCACAATCGTTAATTGTTATGCCATTATGATGTGATAACCACTTTTGTAAAATCCATTATTTTCTCATTGTTACCAACAATTATGGAATTGTTTCAAATGTTATCAATTAAAATTTTGTGATCCTTGAAGGGTTAAAATTGAATGGACTCTCAACTAAAACTGGTAAAATCAGCATTGAAGCTAATGCACAAATATTTATTTAGTTATGAAACCACTTTTCACCTGACCCATTTTGCCCCACCAAACAAGCAATGACTGAGCAAACAAAAATATTTACCATACATATTTTAATAAAAGCATAAACTGGAAGATTTTTCAACAACATTACAAATAATTCTATTTTGTTTTCTCAGAAAAAACTTTATTACCAATTAAATTTTTCTATACTATGAGATGTTTTTGTCAAATGCTATAAAAAAAACAGGTTAAAAAATTCACCCCAACTTATACTTCAGTTATCTATTTCCACTTCAATCTCTGAAATAGCAAATCGTAATTTTAGGGTAAATGATATTTCATAGTAACCAACTGAATAGCCAGTATGCTGACGTACTTAGCTAAGTTTTTATGTTAATGAGAGGTTAGTTTTTAGTGATCAAAATAAAACTGACCTGTTTTACCCGCGGACCTCCTTTACTCTAAATTATCCTAATAACTCTACCGCGAATGTTTGATTTCGAATTAGTTTGCTCTTTACCAGGCTGCGTTTATGCCAAAATCAAGCAACATGGGCCCAGCCAGAGGCGTTAGCTCGTAAGTACAAATACTCCCAGAGTTGGAAAAAAGTTGTTGGCAGTGGGCCGAAATAGTTTAATCCCGAAAATACATATCAATCAAAGTAATGCAAGAGGCCAGCGATAAAGCATAGCTTACTTAAGTACTTCAAGAGCTTGTGAGCCCTGGGCTGTGACAGCACTATTGTTATAGAACTTGATAAACTTAGTGCACCTGCGACAACCGCAAATCATTTATAAGTGATAAGACTTCGCAGAGTACTGACCGACCATGAACTATAGTGGACCTGTATAGGTCTCACAAATGCGACGGTTTAAGCTATGCTTTTTACAAAAGCCTATAGCTTCTTGTCGGTTACCTACTGCACTAATGAGACTTGATAGATCAAAACAGTGTCAGTTTGCAGTTTGCTCAAAGTACATATCAATTACTTTGGTGCTCTTCCACAACTTTGATATGCTTTCAATTCAAGCACTTGCTCAATTTAACGAGCAAAGGTGGTTAAATTTAAGGATGCCCGTGGTGAAACCAGGCCAACTAAGACGTTGCCAGGGGCTTATGAAATTGGGAGACATGTAGTAGCTATGCGCAATCCCCCGTAAATGTTTCCTTTTTATCAGTGGCGTTTTAAAGAACGATAGTTTTATTTTACCAACGAGATATAGCTACATGAAAAAACAAATTTTTTATTCCTATTTTGACCATTATCCGTTGGGGGAAATCGTCTTGGCCGGCCAATGTTGTTAACCTCGACATTACTAATGGGGTCCTGCCGACTATTACTCTATATAGCCAGAAGGTCAGAAAACGTTTCTGTAGTATGCTAATCAACAAAATATTGGAAAACTATTCATTCATTCATTTGACAGTTTTGATAACTGCAGCCGGTGTAGTATATCGCAGTTTGAGGTTGCGTACTGCATTTAAATTGATATTTGAGTCAAAGGGAGGGCAAAAAGTGAAGCTCAATTAGTAGAGCGATGGACATTCACCTCCCTCTAACTAAATATGCTTGCTGTAAACTCAATCTTAATTCTTAGTGAAACCCATACGCGCAACCTCATTGGCACGTTGATTTTGTTCTGCGAAGCGATTTATTTACTTTTAAAAAACGTTCAAAAAAGTTCCCAATTTAGAGCTTTGTAACTATTAAAACAACGCACATGTAACGTAGCGTTAAACAGATCAAAAAATATGGCCTTCTCACTAAATTTCCAGCGATCACAATTAATTTTCTGTTACTGGTCTTTCCGCAATCCACTTAGCTATATTTGGACGAGATTCAACGGCTTTCATCATAGCTTTAATGTTGGAGAAATCTTCAAGAAATTGATCACCAATTTTGCGTTTTACAAAATCAAACCAAGTATATGCAGCAAAATCCAATGCAGTTGGGTTCTGTAGAAAAATCCAATGCAGTTTGGGTAAGAAACAATATTAGTAGTTGCGTTTATAGATGAGTTGTACTTTTTTTTGGCTGTGTAGTAGTTAAAGCGTCGGCTTTTGAGCCAATACACCTCGGTTCAATTCCCTTGTCGAGTTTTACCAAAAAACTTCTAAAGCGGTATTAGTAGCTTCCCTGCTTGGCGCTTAGCACGAAAGAGACACGGCGGAGAAAAATCCGGCAAGTTCAATTCTTGCGTGTTTGAAAAAGCCAGTTAAACGGTATTTTTTTATCTTTATGTTGCAGACAAGTGGTGGGGCTAACAGCCTACCCGTCGTGGAGACCCAGTCTGACTCAAGACATGAGCTCATAAGCATAACTGAACAAGTTCTCATGCCATAGAAAAATTGTACATGGGTTGTATGCTGCAAGACAGATCAACCTTATATTGAGACCGGCTTCGTTGTTGCCATTAATTCTGGCACTTTTACCACAAGCAGAGCAACCGAACAAGATAAACTGCCGTAAAGTGCTTTTCTCAAACACATACCATAGTGATTGCAAGGGGGTAGGGAGACAAAGTTTTTTCATTGTCAAACAGCGAATTCAAACGTGTTGTAGAAAAACCAATCGCTGCTTCTTTCCATCTAAATTGCAATGCAACCATTTCACAGACTCACCTTTCCAAACGCATATTCACCTTCGCTCTTTCCGATCAGCGCTTCCAGTTTGGCTAGTCGCGGATGAATCACATCCTTGAAAACTGATGCAATCTGCTCAGCCTGTTAATAAGCTACTGTTTTACCACCAGGAACGTTGGCAGCGTGGCACTCAGTTATCAGTATCGATGCATTTCTACGGTAGACTATGGCTGAGGGCAACTGTTGCTTTTATTCAGTTTGCAAATTATGTCCGAAATTGTGGGAAAAGAAACATAAATACTTTTACTCATCTCCCAGAAATGTTTTTCATTTCCATGCCAGATTGTACCCTGATAGTATTTTTTCCGCAATTTCTACATCACATCAATTACCACACCGAGCATTTTCAAACTATAGCAAAAGTTTGGTGGCTTTGCTAGAGATGTTTTAGGAAGATAAAGCAAGCTGTGATTCAAAAAAGTATTCAGCTAAGCCTGTCACCTTAAAAGTCACCGGCACTTATTCTAACCTCAAATCTGCAACAGAAACAGAAAAACACAGAAAATGCTTTATAACACATAATGCGAAGAGTAAAGAAGATATGACGCAAAAATGTAGAACAGCTTTACGCCAAAACCCTACATCTCACAGGAACTTTTGAAACTTTGTTTGCCCATGATTGGTAGATTTATTTATTTGTTCGCCGGCAACAAATAATAAACAATAACTAAGAAAAGCGAAAATTGAATTTAGATAAGGATTTTGGGGGGCCAGGAAACTTTCTAGTCAAAGCTTTCTGAGAGAGAAAGAAAAAAGTAAAAAGAGATTTCAACAAAGCTAGTAAAACCATGATTTGGTAAAAGTCGCCCCATGTACTACACACAAAAGCTGGCAGGTCTGTTTCAACGTAAATACCGCTTGCGCTAACTGCAAAGGCATGCAGGATATTCATGGCCGATTAATAGCTCAAAGATTGTAGCATGGGAACGCATGGAGTATCTAAGATGATCCTCGAGGAGGCTAGCAATCATTTCGTCCCAACCCAACGGAGTTGGAGACAGCGTCTGTTCAATTCGGATAAACTTAACAAACCAAAGCCGGGCTCTCTGACAATTCTTGCCACTATCGAATTTTTCAAGGCTATGAACTCTGTCTAGCTGCCAATCAACAGCCGCCTCAACGTGGTAGTGCGGTCCCCGACCCAGTTTGGGTTGGGTCAAAATAGCTGTTGGCCTTCCCGAGGGTTCCAGTTTCCCCGGACACTCCCCTCACACAAACCATTTTTTGCTGTGCTGTCCTCTGAACAATCGCAGAAGAACAGCACGCAGCCTCTTTAAAATCGTTCGAATGTTTTCTCTCATCTCCTGACTCTCTCTTACCCATCTTCTCATTCTTCTCCTACTCTTGATGAGTGGCAACGTTAATCCTAACCATGACCCCGTCTCTCCCGGTTCAGTGTGCGCTGGAAATGTGATCTGCAGGGTAGGTCGGTGCAATGCTGTATCTGCTCCAAATGGATACATTTAAGGTGCTCACTTCTTTTCTTTTCTAGATTTAAAACTCTAGGCAGCTCTCACTCCTGGAGCTGCCCTGTCTGATGCGTCTCTGCTTCTTCTAGAAATGCCACACCTACCAACACTGTGTCTTTCTCTTCAGATCCTTCAGCTTGCATATCTTTACCACGTTACCTGGCCCATCTCCCACTTTCTACCTTTTCTCTTTCTTTGCTTGATCCCTACTCTGACTATGTAGGGGTCAACATCTCACTAAACAACTCCTCCTCGCTCTCATTCCTTAATGTTTATGCTCCCTCTATTCGTTTTTCTTCAACGGATAGCAGAACCAACTTCTTTTTTGCCTCCATTCTTTCCTCCTCCAAAAATCTCTTCATTCTGGGTGACTTCAACTGCCATCACCCCTCTGGGACTCAAAAGATACTTCTGACCCCCATGGGAAGAAAGTATTTGATTGGGTTATCTCCTCCAATCTCCTTCCTCTCAATAACCCTGACATTTCTACTTTTCTCTATTTGTCCTCTGGTAATCACTTTTCCTGACATCTCCTTTGCTCCCCTTTCTCCTGCCCTCACTTGCTCCTGGGAGATGCTTCAGAACTTGGGTTCTAATCACCTACCAATTCTACTAACCGTCCCTCTCTCTCCGGTCTTTCGCCCCAACAAACGTCCCCCTTCCTTCAATTTTCGGAGAATTTGTTGGGATGATTTTGTTTTTTACTTCGACTTGGACTGTCCTTCTGCAGAGGAATACTCGTCTCTTTGTCTTTCCTCTGCAGCTGCTCTTTTCCCTTCTCTGACACTAAATGCGACCAAATTTTCTATTCCTTTTGGCGACAACAAACGCCAATCTCAAGCCTGGTGGTCCGCTGAAGTAGAAGAAGCGGTTAGTAAAAGACGTAAAGCTTTTGCCACAGCTAAAAGAAGTGATGAAGATCGTCACGCTCACATCTCCGCTTCCCCACATGCCTCGTCTGTCACGGCCAAGACAAGGCTGAGGCATGGCAGGTGACTTGCTCACCTCTTTCTCCTGAATCTAATCCTAAATCTGCGCACTCTATCTTTCGTTCTGTCGCTAGCTCTTTTTCCTCCACTCCTAACTTCCCTAATTGTTCCTCTAACAGGGAATCCGTTTCGGTCTTCGCCGATTATGGGAGATCCCACTTTTCTGTCTCCCATCCAAAAAGCCAGAGGCCAAAGAGCAAGAGCCAGATGCTCTCTTTCCAAACTCCTCCGTGTCACGTGCCCTGAGAAGTCTCATTCATCTTTTTGCTCTCCTTTCTTTACCGAACAATTTCTTGCGGCTGCCACAAACCTCTCCTCGTCCACAACCACACGCCAAGACAAAGTTGCCTATCCCATGCTAAAGCACCTTCCTCGCTCTGGCATAAATTTTTTCCTACACATTTTTAATCTTTCTTGGTTTTTGCATTCTTTTCCTTCCATCTGAAGACATCCATAAAATGGGAAAGCCTGTCGACTCTCATGCTTTCTTCCAGCCTATCTCTCTCACTTCCTGCGTCTCAAAGCTTTTTGAATGCATCATTTCATCGTGTCCACTCTTCTTTCTGGTATCTAACTTCATTCTCTCTCCACGGCAGACGAGTTTCCCCCCTGGGCATTATACTTTTGATTAAAGTCTGTTCCTTTCTCAGTCCGTTTCGAAGGAATTTAATAAACCCAAGCCGGGCTCTCGGACGATTCTCCAAAGTTTTTGACTCTGTCTGGCATTCCACCCTTTTTTCATAAACTTATTTCTTCTACTTCTCTGCCTTCTTCCGTCAGCTGTTCTATTTTTGCTGACGATTTGGTCATTTGGTCCTCATCCCCCTCGGTCCCTACTGCGGTGGAGGCCACACTAGAAGCCCTGATTGGACTCAAGCGCTGGTCTGAATACTGGGGTCTTTCTCTCAATCCTAGTAAATGCGAGGCCTCTTTCTTCTCAACTGCCCCGTTCGTTTCAATCCCACTTTAACTTTCCTTGGGATCACCTTCGACCGCACCCTTTCCTTTTCTAACCATGTATCCTCGTTGAAGGCCAAGTTCTTCTCTCATCTTAAGACCTTACGCTGTATCTCTGCTTCCTCATGGGGACTCTCAACTCACCAGCGCTTATGCTTCCTTCTACTTCTCTTAGGGAGGCTCTCCTTGCTTGCCCTCCCTCTCCTCCTTGGAACCTGCCTTCCTTCACTTTTTCCTCCTTTTGCTCACGGACTAATCCCCCTCTCTCTCGTCAAGGTGCGGCTCTTGCTCACCTTGAGTCTCTCCCACCTCACAATCTGGTAACCTGGACAAATGGCTCTATTCTTTTTCCTTCTGCCAAAGACAGTTCTAACGTATTTGCCAACTGCTCTCTCTGTGGCGCTGAGGCTACTCTTTTCTTTTCGGAAGACCCAGTATGTTCGAGTTTTTTCGCTAAAGCCTGCGCCATTTTGCTCGCTTTTTGCTGGTGTTGGCAGCACCAACAACGCTGCCATTTCTCTTCTCTTCTTCTTTCTGCCTCTCGCCACCCTGTCCTCTTCTTCATCTTTTCTTTTATCTCAATCTCTCTGGCAGATCTGTCTTCTCTCTCCTCCAGTACTATCAGGCTACAATGGATACCCGTACACTTGTTTTTCCCTGGAAACGACGCGGCTGATAAGCTGGCCAGACGGGGAGCACTACTCGTGCCCTCTTTCAATCCCTTGTAGTTTGTCTCCTCTTATCTCTCGTATCCACTCTTCCCCCTATCAACTCTAACAGGTTAGGGTTAGGGTCGGTGGCTGGGGCTTTCTACAAAAGATTCGAGTGTTTTTTGCATCCGCCTAATGAGAGTCAATAGGGTCTAAACTGGTCGCGGGTTATTGACATGATGTAATAGATTGCTATATGGTACCGCACGTTGTTAGTGATCATATTTGAGCAAAGTTTCTTTTCTACGTTTGTTTTAAAGTATAAATGCCAACATATTTTTCTCGGTAGAAAAATTGAAATTTTTGATCAGTCAATACGGTCCTTCTTTAGAATCTCCAACATCTCCAATCTATAGCTAAGCTATATCACCTTTTCTTTTTTGTCCAATTCGATTAAAGGCAACTTCGAAAAACTTTCGAGTAACACTTCCATCCACATATCGATCTTGGCAGCAGTTAAAGAGTCTCCACCATCGAGTTTAAATTCCCTCGCTAGGTAGCGCACTGCAGCCCGACTGTGAGCGATTTGTTCGCCATCGACAAAAAGGACGGGGACTTGACCAAAAAGCATGTCTGAAAAGTTATTTTTGCTTGTATCTTGAAAAATCTTGATCTAATTGAATGTGAGTCAGAAAACGTTTCGAGTCCACAGGCATTGGTGGAAGCATGGTTATAGAGGCAATTTTGTCTTGAAACTTGTTAATTTCTTCCGCCAAAACGCGTCGACTAAATAGCGTTAGGTTAACCATCAGTTTTAGGTGATCCTTGAAAAGGTTCCACTGTTTATGTATGCAAGTTTCCACAAATTTGATCGTGGCCTCTTTCTCCCTCTAGCTATGCCATGTGCCAAAGTCCTTTGATAAAAGAACTAAAACAGGATCTAATCTTTTGCCTCTTGGAGTGGAAAAACAAAGCTGGCCTATATTTTCCCCTCCTCTCAAGTAGCCAACTGAACACCTTGGACATAATTTGCTTTAAAACTTTGGAGTTAACAAATTTTGTGTCATATGCATATTGGTGGCAGTTACAGAATAAAAATACAGGTACAGCCAAACCAGAAAAATGAACCAAAGATGTCTAAAAAATGAGGGGGACAGGTCGCCTTGTTCTACCGGAAAGATCCCAGGTGATTGCAGTAATTATAAACAAGTTAAGCTTATTGCCCTTTATCTGCACAAATATACAAAAGTTGTAGCATAGCCTACTCGGTTTGTGTTCTGGCCATTCTTCTAATGTGTGACGCAGATCTTCATAAGCAACACCTTTTTCCACAAACAGCAATCTGATCATTTCACCAAATCCTCTTGCATTAAAATGCCGTAGTTTGTAAGAAGGCATAATTATTACACACTATTAACCGAACAATTTTGTATCAAACAGCTGAAACAAAGGTTACTAGATTTAGGAGTTACATGGAATTAATGGAACATTTCAGAGCAGAATGCTTGCTTGTACAGCTAAGCTAGGTCTTTCTTGCACAAATATAACAATTTAACGGCTTTACTGGCCAAGTTTTGTCGGCCAGGCATTGAAACTTCAAGATGAATAATGTTTCTTGCTACGTAAATTGTTGTCTTATCGTCACCTTTTTCTGTCTGCTGTTTTGACTCGTTTCTCTGATGTTATTTTGGCGAAAAATAAAGTTTTACTAGCTGCTACAACTTATGTTAAAACGTACGCATAGCATGGATCCAAAAAAGAACTACAGTAGATTGTTTCCGGTCGAACGTGCTAGTCTAAACTTACTGATTTATGTCAACCGAATCGCTTCACAATTTTTGCCCTTCTGTTAGTTCACTAGCACTGCAAAACGTGAGATTGTGGTTTACCAGTCCGGTTTTAACTGCTTGATTGCACTTATTGCTACTTGTAAATTCTAAGCGGGCGCCCTTTAAGTTAGATTTGTATTTTTGGCACATAAAAGTGTTTTGAAGTCTTTTCATTCAACAATATTCTGGTTTTGTTGGTTTTAAAATTAAAAAATTAGTTGTTTTTTTAAACTAAAGCATGGCTGTTCCACCAATCGCTACGTAGTGTTCCTCAGCGATTTGACTTCATACAGGGTGGCCGCTAGAGAATGTGACGCAAAGACTTCACAAGCAATTTCCTACCAACTTGATTGACATTGCGATAAAGATATTAAGTGATCTCGTGTTGTTTTGCTTGGAGTTCAAGTACATATAGCTTCAAATTAGACGCCTACAGCGAACCGAACAATTACTGGCGCGATGGTGTAGTGGTTAGAGCGTCCGCTTTGTAGTCGGCAGACATGGGGCTCATTCCCTAAGTCGAGTCATACCAAAATGGTATTCACAGCTTCCCTGCTTGGTGCTCAGCGTAAAAAAGAGATAGTGTGGAGAACAAGCCTGCAAGCTTGCTTCTTGTGTCCTTGTGCAAGGCACTTAAAAGGACGCCTTTACCTTCATGTGGTAGACAGGTGGCCTACCCATTCTTCACCGGGTTACAAATGTGAGGTTGCCAACCCAGCATGTCGTAAAAGGAGATTATTGGGTACCCACCAGTGGCAGTTCGCCTTGTTGGTGGTGGGGCTAACAGTCACTCACGACTGGTTCGAAATTGGCTGCCATCTTTTTCCTTGCCTAATTTCAATTAAGCTGACGGCACGGACCTGAATTGCCGTTCGTGTCATACCTCCATTCGGAGGAAGAGGAGGAATAATCACAACAACAACAACCGAACAATTAGCCTCTACTGAGAAGTAATAGACTTTATCACCGGGCTTCCTGCGGACTACTTCTGAAGCCTTTCCTTTGATGTATTGTCTTTCTTTGGTCTTTGCCTTGTAGTTAAATAAGACCACATGTTTGGCTCCTGTACATGACAGGTACAGTCCCGTAGCACTCCAACTTCGGGCCCCCCCAAAGTAAGCGCAAGAGCCCCTGCGCACAGGTCATATCACTTTAGAGGTGTAAAATTGAAAAGCTGCATTAAGAAAATACACCACAATTTGTACATAAGTAAACAGGCTAATGTCAGAATAAAGCATGCCGATACCGAAGGTGCAAGTCATAAAAAATTCGGCACCGATGCCAGAGTTCAGTAGGACATATATGCAGACACTGCGAAACGAAAGCAATGACACCGAAAAACATGAAAAAGTTATAAAAACACAGTATCATTTAAATAGTCTGGAGCGAACCTTTTTGTTCGCAAATGCTGTTATGACATTGTCATAATCAAGAGATCGGACGCAGTCATTTTCGATTGACAACATGGCTAATGAAGATAGTCTACTGTCTGTCATAGACGTTCTATTAAAACTTTTGATCAGTTTCAATTTGCTGAAGCTTCTTTCAGCGCTGGCAACAGTCACGGGGCAAGTTAGTAAGATTCGAAGTGCGATGTACACATTCGGATACAATTCAAATAAATGAGTCTTTAGAAGATAGTTCAGAAAGTCTTGAGCCGTATTGAGATTGCGTTTTTTTTGTAAAATTAAAACAAACCGCTGTAGCTCAGCGCTCATTTCATCAGAATCAATGTCACCGAACTTTTTTTGGAACTCTTTATAGCAAGTAAGAAGAGCATTTTCTTGTTGCACAAGCAAAAGTTTGTCTCGTGTGTACAAAAACGAAAAGGCGGAAGAAACCTCACGTAACAAATTAAAGCGCTCCTTTATTGACATAATAGCCTGGTCTACTAATGGATAGAAAAAGTTGCTTTTAAATTTCAGTTCAGGAGTAGCTCGTTGTTCCTCTTCACCTTGGTAATCAAACAATCTTCTTTTCTTTCCACTTCTTGACGGAGGAAAAGAAGGATCAATATCCAATTCCTGTGCTATTTCAACAGCAGATGTTGCGGCACTGTCATAACCCGTTGTGCGATAGTTTTGCAAAAACTTTTCACTTGCCTGGATTTCCGTTTCCATTGTATGAAGGGAGACTCCATACGATTGAAGAATCTTGCTTGCTTTATTGACTTGGAATAGGATATCATACCAAATAAACACCGACAAAAGAAAACTCCATTTTGATAAATGAGCTATCAACGATTTTGTTTCTGAGGCAGCTCTTCCATCTTTTCTTTCTATGGAAATGGCTTCCAAGTCTTTCAGTGCCAGCAACACCTCTTTTAAATTGTATCGAAGAGGTTTGATGCATTTAATTCTGCTTTCCCAACGAATATCAGATTGTAACTTTATGGACAGCTCCACATGTTTCTTCAAAATTTCCCAACGCTGAGCAGAGGAAGAAAACAGCACATACAACCTTGTAAGTACTCCAAAAAATGTCAATGCTTCCGTCGATCAATTAGCACTGTCAACAACAACTAAGTTAAGGGTATGGTTTGCACAGGGCACGTAAACAGCTTTGGGATTGATGTCTAGCATTCTTGCTTGGACCCCAGAATGTTTTCCTTTCATGTTAGCACCATTATCATATGACTGACCTCGACAATCAGACAATTCGAGTTGCAGTTCGGTCGCTTTTTCTAAGAAAGCGTCCAACAAGCCTTTCCCAGTACTGTCACTTATTCTCAAGTAGCCAAAAAATGTTTCTTTAACAACAGCAGCTTCTTCATTACATAGTACATAACGGAGAATGACAGACATTTGTTCATGATGTGACATATCTGGAGTGCAGTCCAAAATTATAGAAAAATATTTTGCCAATTTCAATTGCTGTAAATTTTCTGTTTCAACTTCTGTCGCTAGCAATTCAATTAGTTCATTTTGTATGGTAGGACTCAAATAGTGATCTTTAGTGTTTTTATTCTTGATTCTGTCTTGAAGCTCTTTTAGGATCGGATCTCTTCTTGCCAAAAGCTCAAATATACCCAGAAAATTTCCATTGTGAGGAGATCCTAAGACTTCTTCAGATCCTCTAAAAGCAAGATTCCTTTCCGATAGAAACAAGGCAATGTCGATAAGTCTCTCTAAAACATTTCTCCAAAAACGTCTTTCATTGAAAAAAATATTCATCTCGCGTTTGTCGATAGTGGATGAATTTCTTATCCCTTCAGCTAGCAACATCCATTGACTGCAGCATTCTTGGTGGGAAATGCCGTTTTCATGGTCTTTCAGTTTTTTCAAAAAACCCTCCCATGTATTTATACCACTACAAAAGGGGCTTAGTGTTTTTCCAAATAGCTTACAACAAAAGCAAAAAACTTGATCTGATTCCCCAGAATAAACTAGCCACGACCGTGAAACACTTTCACCATTAGGTAACACACGTTTATAATGGTTGGAGGAAAAACGTCGCCTTGGAGTTGTGTTATTATATGGAAAATTCATTATTAGTTGATGTGGTCCACGCTTTACTATATCACATCGTTGAGCATCAGAAATACTTTCAGGCCATTTACATGGGTCATCAGGGATAGAGGTAAATTGAGATTCAGTTATTTTTGATATTGAAGGTTGCGTATTGGCAGGTACATCACAACTTACATTTTCTGGAAATTCACAATCACTTTGATGCTGATCGTCATAGTCTTCTTTTTCTTGTACACTATAGTTTTCTTCATCCCTCTCGGTACTAGTGCCAGGTCTACTCTGCTCAGTAATCTTGAAAAAATCTGTCATCTTGGGCAATTTCGCTACAGCATCTCGAGCAGTGTCTGCTTCTTTTCTCTTTTGAGCGCCACTTTTTGAACGTTTCATTCTATACAATGTCAATAAAATACTTTATCTGCACTCTGCAGTGTATATATATTGTCCCGGTATTTATAGCCAAACAGAATTCCAGACCATTCTATGATTGTTGCGTAACAACGGCATTGTTACGTCAATCGAATATTCAAGATTCTACCAGAAAATCAATCGAAATATTCTAGATTCTGCGAGATAAAATGACGTTGCATTCACTTATGATGTCACAAGCCAGTTTCTTCCTACAGTTTAAATCGGTTGTAAACAAGTCTGCTGAACTGAAAATAGTCACGTAGCTAAAAAGCAATTTCAGACTAACTTGGGCCCCCAAAGTTGGCCTGGGCTCCCCCCAATTGGGGGGTTTGGGGGGCGGCTGCTACGTCTCTGAATATTGCTTATCGAAGCTTGATGCTTTATTTTTGGCACATCTATATAAACTGTTGAGTGTTATTTGCTAGTCCTTTGTTTGACTGAACACCACAATAGGTGGACTGCTTGGCCCCACTATCTGTTTGCTACTGTAAATAAGGAGACATCAAATACAAAAGTATAATGTTAAATGCTTTTGCCAAACTCAACCGATCGAAGTTGAGGGCTTGTTCCCTAAACTACCTTTTTCGTGATGAGCGCCAAGCAGGAAAACTGTAAATACCATTTTTTAAGTCTCGTCAGGGTAAGCGAATTCAGGTCTGTAAAGCAGATGGCGCCAAAACCACCAATAGCCCCGAAATATATTTAGTTATTATTATAAGCCATCACGCTGGTGATAACATTGAAATGGGTCATGGTATGAGCTTCCTCTAAGATGTGAGGCAAGCCATTTAATTGCTTCTATTTCAATCTGGGAGCCAAGCAGTCTACTTGTCGTTATGGTGGCTCAGCAGCATAACAAGACTGACAAGCACAGCATATATGAAGGGGAGTTGGCATTAAAAGGGTTGTATTCTTGTCAAAACGTGAACGTGGCGAAACAAGTAGTGAATTGTCGTTTCGGCCTGACTGTGCTTCGGATTTTTGTTTAGAACTGCGTGTTGGTTTCCCTGCTTGATCGTTGTTGAGGATGAGTGGTAGCCTTTATTGCCGTAAATTTTTGTTCTGCGCACGGTGGGCGGTGCTGCGCATATTTGTGAACAAAAATACCAAGAAAACTTCAACCGTTTCCTGGTTGTTGTTTGACGAAGCAGAAAGGATCCGTAGTGCTAATATCACCAGCTCAACAAAGCAACTCGGCTGGTTAAGTGCTAACCAACGACGGTACGCCTGGCGCGGGTATCAGAGAGTTGAATTCTGTTGTTGCCGCACCAATGGCCTTCCTGTAGTTCTGACAGTTATTATTTTGGTAGGCTGTTTGTTGAATTGTCATATAACAAGGTTAGCCTGGATGTCGAACGCCAAGCCTTGAACAAATTATCGCGTCGAATTTTGGGGAGACTTCTCAAGATTTCTTAAAAAAGCTTTTTTCAATGACTCTTTTTTCAATTTTAGACAATTAGTTATCATGAACATAGGCGTAAAAGTAGGGGGCTTGAGGGTTACAGCCCCCCTAGGTTGTTTTCAGGCCCCCGAGAATATTTTCAGTCCCCCCAAATATTTTCAGCCCTCAACTCATTTCGACAATCATTTGGAAAAATTGAGAAGTTCTAGCTTTGAGATTGCCCGCTATAACGTGTCGCGCCTCGCACTTCATTGAGCTGCTATGTCAAACATTTTTTTGCCTTTTTTTCATTTTTTGTTAGCCTGCTTTCGTGGGCTTTGCACGTTGTTCCCGCCGTTGCGTGTGATTCTAGTTTTTTCATTGTACGTGCTGTAGATTGCTATTTCGCAACTTTGTACGTCCCCAGTTCGACGCCCAGCCAGTGTACCGTTGCTGCTATATCCGTCAGTTGGACTATTTTATTGTAACTTTGCTTATTTTACTGACGAAGTAATCTACAGTCAGGTTTGTAGCCGCTCGGTTATCTCCGCTTAAAGAGTATCGTGTGCATGTAGTTCGCACGCCTGTCGATACAATCTCACGACAGGAATTTTAGCTTTATGGCTTTCCGGCAATCTTGCCGTGGATTTATATCTGTTATATTACTTATGACGTTCGGTTTAACCAATTGTTCCTGTAGTTGTTGGCGACTGGAATCATTGACCGCACTGGCTTGTTACGGCAAGTTCTCATACGTAGAGTAGTGAATTACAGCAGCATGAAGTTTAAAGATTATTTTTAATCCATCCGTTGTGGTGTGACAGAGTTGATCCAAATTAATATTGCACCGTGTATTTGAGCATTATTATTGCATGTGTCTAAAATCACATACACATATTTTTCTTTTTTTATGTAAGACTAGATAATGTTTGTTTTTCTTCTCATGGCAGCTCGTTGATCGGCTTGCCTTTTTTGCCATCATTTGTTTCCTGGTCGCTTTTGTTCGTCTGAGGCGCACATCGACCTGGGTTATCAGGACGTGTGCAGCGACTTAGTTTTTTGTGGCGTGTGCTGCAATTTTGCTATCGACCAGTCGGTGGGCAATTTTCTGCTCTCTTTCTTCGCTGGACGTCTTGGCAGACGGTTGTGTTTTGGTTTTGGTCCGCCTTCGCTGCATAAATTCTACAGTCTGAACATTGACGAAATAAAGAATAATTACCTTTGTGCTTTCTCATTTGAGTACCGTAGTTCCCATCATTTGGGTATCAGTCAGCACGCTCTCGTTAAAAGAAAAAACCCAACACCGCCAATGGTCAAAGCGCGTGCAAATTTCAACTAGTGAAAATCTTTTTCAAGGGAAGTCACTGGTGCATTGAAAAGCATTTTTGTAACCGCAGCCCGTAACAATTGTCACAACTGCTGCTGATACTCGATTGTGATGTCACCTACAAGATTATTCGAGTTGGTTTCGCATGTCTTTCCGCGAACATAAAGCAAAGCGCCGAAAACCAATACGGATGTCTCGTTTCCTGAAATAAAGGCAGTAGGCAACTTGGCTAGCAATTAGGGTTGAGCGTGTTCGCTAACGGCAGGCTAACGAAATATATGGGGCTTTACTGAGTTAAGTGAGAAAAACTTACAATAGGCTACTAAAAAATGAGCAATGCGGGATAAGCTAAAACAGGGGTCGGCAACCTTTTGGACGCGGCGTGCCAGTTTTCGAATAACATCAAAATGTGAGCAACTTCGCGTGCCAAACTTTTTATGTGTTTGGTTTGCACAGTCAACTACCTGATTTGAATAAATAACGAATAAGACACAAATTTATTTAATTGACATCATTGGATAAAGTCAAATAGAATCAAAAGAGTAGCTTTTTAAGAAGATTCTTGTTCTTGCTCAGCTCTATAACATTGGGACTAAATTTGGACACTTTCGGTTAAACACATATGCTTCCGTATGATCTTTCGTAAGTCGGCTGCGATGGGGACTGAGAATAAACTTTATGTGTGAAAATATTTGTTCACGCAAGCAAGTGGATCCAAATGCACACAGTCAAGCTAATGCCATCTTCTTCAGACAGCTAAATTTCTTCGGCAAAGATTTCCAACTGTTAAAATGCTGTTGGCTTGTTTTCAATCGTTGTCAAAATCCTGACAAATTTCGATGTCAACAATAAAGATGCTTTAAAATCGATCTGCAGCATCTGGAAGTCTTCAATATCGATCCATTTAAATTCAGATAATTTCAGGTCTTTGCTGCTCTCGGGCTTGATGAGAAAAGAAAACAATGAATCAAAATGCTGAAAATCTTGAAATCTATTGCAAAATTGAGACATTTGATCCTTTATGTACATGTCGATTACAACTGCATTAACATAGTGATCCACTGAAAAAGCCTTCAGATATTAAAGATGCAAAAAGTTGCAGTTTGGATGGCCTGTGTGTAGACATCAAGTTTAGATATAAATCCTTTTCATACCTCAAAAACACACATCACTGTTTGTTCTGTACCTTGCAAACAAAGATAAAATTCGTTAGGATGCATGGTGATATCCGCAAGAAACGTCAATTTTACTAGCCACTTTTCATCCTCCAGTTCAGGGTCGGCCTTTCCTTGTCCTATTAAAAAGGCCCTTATCTTAACTAGACATTCGAAAAACGTCAAATTCCCCTACAAGTCACCCTGATTCATTTTACTCTTTCATCTTATGAGCGGGTTCTTCGTCTCCCAACCTCCTTTCCCATTTCAGGTTTGGCCAGACTTGGAGTGAAACCAAGACTTTGCAGATCTTCCTGGAGAGCCTTTGCGTCCACTCACCCGCTTACGCTTCCTTCTACTTCCCTGGGGGAAGTAGAAGGAAGCCCTAGGGAGGCTTTTCTTGCTAGCCCTGCTTTTCCTCCTTGGAACCTCCCCTCCCCTTCTTTCACTGTGGAGTTCACCATCTTCTTTTTATACCCTCGCTCTGATCTCCCTCGTTCTCACCAAGGTGTGGCTCTCACTTACCTCGGCTCTCTCCCCCCCTTACGATCTGGTGCTTTGGACTAACGGCTCTGTTCCTTTTCCTTTTGGCAAGGGCGGCTCCGACATGCTTGCCGGCTGCTCTCTCTTTGTGGCACCGAGGCCACTCTTTCCTTCTCAGCAGGCCCAGTATGCTCAAGCTTCTCTGATAAAGCCTGCGCCATTGTGCAAACTCTTTGCTGGTTTCGGCAGCACCAACAAGTCTTCCACTTCCCTTCTCTTCTTCTCCTATCTGACTCTCGTTTTTTCCTCACCACCCTATCCTCTCCTCCATCTTTTCTTTCACCTCAATCTCTCTGGCAGAACTGGCAGGAACTGACTTTTCTAGGAACTGTCTCTCCTCCTGTTCTATCAGGCTACAATGAGTCCCGGGACGCTCGTTTCTCCCGGGAACAACGCGGCAAGACGGGGAGCGCTGGTTGCGCCCTCTGCAATCACTTGTAGTCTCTTTCCTCTTATCTCTCGTATACACTTATCTCTCTTTTCTCAGACTGGAGTGCTCCCTCGTCACTCTCGCTGTGTTCCCCCTCGTCTACGCTGCAACAAACACAGTCTTCTGTTAAGTTTTTATTTCTTCAGGATTGGCAGAATTGAGAATCTTTCCTGCAGTGCTTTCGGACACTCGTCCCAGGACACCTCTCATCTCATTCTGCACTGTCCAGCTACAGACTATTTGCGCCGCTCACTCTTTGACCACTCTCTCTCTCTCTCTTTCTCTTTACAATCTCCGGTCCAGGCCTTGGGGAGTTGCGCTGCTTCTGGGGCTCCATGGTCTTCCGCCATGCCCCCATCCCTCGGAATGGGTCGGATAACAACAACAACAACAGCAAACGTCAAGAGAACCTTACCTCGACTTAACCACCCAACACTGCAGTGCAGAAGCATATCATGTTATGCACTTTCCATCTTCTCAAGCAAAGATCAAAACTGTTTGTGTGTGGTAGCAGAGTGTGCGACAAGGAAACTCTCTATTTTTGTTACAGTTGACATTACGTCATGAAGAGCAGAATTTTTATCTCTTTGCACAAATACTTTTTTGATGAATAATACAGTGCAACTTCATAACAGGGTTCCCAATCTTTTGCTCAGCCATAGTAACAAATCCAAGGTGCTGCCCATCATAACAGGTCCGCCGTCTGTTGTAACTGAGAATATCTCGCTTATATGAATCTCTCTTTCCTCGAAGTTCTTAGTGAAAAGTCAAGTATATCTTTTCTTTTAGTAGTGCCATACATAGGTTTCAAGCAACAAAGCTCTTCATGTACTTCTCCGTTACTGCAGTATCTAGCTACAACTGCTAAACGTGGATTATTGTTTATATCTATGCTTTTGTCAAGGAGCTATGCTGAAAACATTCGCTGCTTTTAACGCAGCAGTTTGTTGCTCAGTTACATTGGTAGCCATATCCGTGACACGTCTCTCTACTGTCCGAGGAGAAACAGGCATATCCTTGATCCTCGAAATTAGTGTGCATTTGTTTGGCGAATCATCAAACAACACTTCAGCACAACTGATAAAAGCCTCCTTCACAAACAATTTATCAATAAATGGTTTTCGATGTTTAGCAATGCCCTCTGCGATTTTGTAGCTATCTTTGATTGTTCGATTCGTGCTACAAATCACTTTCTTGAAAATGCAGCTTTGCTTTTCATAGTGTGAAAAGCAAAGCTTTTCATAGCCTTTTTTAAAAATTCGATCTTCTCTGCATAGTCCTTACTTCTTATGCTTCGTTTCAAAATGTCGTTTTATGCTAGATGTTTGGCAAACGACACTTTGACAAGAAAGAGCACACACAGCTTTGTCGTCTCGAGAAACAAATCTGAAATCTGTCGTGCAGAATTCTTGGAAAGATCTCACATCTAAATTGAGATTCTTAGAAAGCCTAAATCCGTAATTTTTTTAGGTAAAGAGGCTGCTTTTGAAATCAATTAAAAAAAAGCAATAAGCAAGCAAATATTTTATTGAAAACTATTCAAACGCTATCGGTCAAACATTCAGCCCTCATCAGGAATATGCGGTACATAACTAACACAACTGGTTAGCAACAACAGTAGATATAACGAGCATTGCTTTAATTATTGTTGCAATACCATACCAAAAAAATTATGGCGTGTCTTCACCACAATTTTATTCATTCTTGCGCCGTCGCTCCCGCACATTTTTGTTTATTCTAATTTGTTTGTGTTCATGGGAGCTCACATGACTGGCATGTCTTGAGCAAATTTTTTTCGCTCTCACAAGGAGCTAGTTGTGAGTGTGACTGGCAGAGCTAGAGCAGACATCTCCGACATAGAAATTGTCTCGTGAATTGCATGCTTGAC
This sequence comes from Trididemnum clinides, assembly GCA_963675345.1. Classification (NCBI taxonomy): domain Eukaryota; kingdom Metazoa; phylum Chordata; class Ascidiacea; order Aplousobranchia; family Didemnidae; genus Trididemnum; species Trididemnum clinides. The sequence continues at coordinate 22,641,252 of OY776284.1, read as the reverse complement.
TAATTTGAAGACTGTTGATTTCGTGCAGTGTAGACAGTTTGAGCTTGTGATTGCTCCGCGAAATCTTAAGTGTAGATTTCACATGCGCGTCAAATCACTTGGCGTGCCATGAAATATCCTCTCGCGTGGCGCAAGTGGCACGCGTGCCAGGGGTTGCCGACCCCTGAGCTAAAACGATATTAATTAATCAGGACAGAGGTAGCAATTGGAGGTGTTGTTGGTATCACTCGAGCGCTATATTTTGACCAAGTGTCGTTACTAAAGATAATTTATGGAATAATTTGAGTAAATATGCTATCAGACTTCAGGGTAACGGGATACGTAATCCACAGTCTTCAAATATGGACTGAATTGCCCCAAATCCTTTCGAAACGCCATGCCCTAGAACAGAGCAACAAGTGCCGCATTCTTCCCGTAATGAGCATGAACTTTTCCGCCTAGACAAAAGCAAATTGTATTAGATGCAAAAAAAGGGGGCAGCAGGAGAGGTCATTTAAATAGAACATTTCAAGCCAAATGGAAGGAAACTTACGCGTGAATTTGCCACAATGCAGAACAAAACAAAGCATTTTGTTCAGTTTGCAAAGCTACAAGAAGGGGAGAAAACCAAACAAAGATGTTACCACATCGCAGGCAACGTGACATTTTAAAAGCATTTGTTTTTGAGAGATTCAATAACGTTGTCTGGGTTTGATCGTCACGAAAACTCAGAATTACATCGGTCTGCAATTCAACTAATACTCAACCAAAGAAACGAAACTGTCACACAAACGGAAAATGGAAGTAATGAAAGGAAACAGAGTAGCTTTGGAAAAAATTTTCATCAATTTGAGATTTCTTGGATGCCAAGGTTGAGCCATACGAGGGAAAGAAGAAGCTACGTCTAATCTTGCGATGCTGTTGCAAGAGCGAATGGAAGATGTGGCGGAGTTAAAGTAATGACTAAAACAAAAAGAAAAGATTAAGTACTTATCTCCAGCGATAACCAATGAAATTTCAAATGGTTTTAGCCGTGGTGTTTTAACTAAGCTGCAACAAGACATTCAAAAAGCAAAATATTACGCCACTATATTGGCGGAAGTTTAGACGCATCAGGGAAAGAACAAATAAGCATTTGTTCCCGTATCACAATGGACGATTTAGATGTGCAAGAGGTAATTCTGCGGCTTCCATAAAACTACGTCATACACAAGTAAAGAGATATTAAAAATCGAAAAAAGTTCTTTCCAGCTTTCAGTTATCAATTGATAAATATAGAGATCAGTGCTACGATGGTGCTGCCAATGTTTCTGGACACGATAATGGATTGCGTATGGAGTTGATTCATGAAGAAAGTCGAGCTATTTACGTTCATTGTAGAGCCCACAAACTCAACTTAGTTGTTCAGGATTCTTCCAAAAATAGCAATGATGTGAGAAATGTGATGGGAATAGTACAAAGCCTTATTGCTGTTATTCTTGGCTCTCCTTAGAAGATTGTTGTGGTTTTACCAACCATCAAGTTGCATCGTTGAGGCCATTTTGCGCCACTCACTGGATTATGCAACTAATTTTTGTGGAAACCATTATTTGTAACTATACGCCGACTATTCTATGGCTGCAAGATGACGAGCAAATACGAACAGATTCTGGAGTAAAAGTTGAAGGTTTTTTGCTTATGATGCAAAAGTTCAACACTTATTTTTATGTTGAGGTGTTGCGGATGGTTTTTAGCTTTGTTGAAAGCGTTAGTGCACAGTGGCAGATTGCTCAGCTTAATTTTGGCAAAGCCCTGGATATTTTTGCTCGCACAAAAGCTTTTATCACTAGCGCAAAGAATGATACCAGATTTGATGGTGTATGGAGTGAAATTTTGAGTGCTACAGAAGCGAACGATATTATTGATGATCCAGAATTGTGAAGACTACAAAAATTTCCCGACGACTTGATAAATCTTCAAATGCTTTCTTTTATGCAAACGCCAAAAATATTTATAGACAGTTATATTGCGAAGTGCTGCTGGATTCCATAATTTCTGGGTTAGTGATCGTTTATTCCAGATGCTAGAGCTGTTTATTTAACAAATACAGAAAATTTTCTCATTGGCAAACGTAAAGATTCTATTTATATCGCTCGCATTTACAAAGACGATGTTAGAGGGCCGGGATTGACTTTGCATAGAGATCTACTCATTGACCGAGCAATGTCAACAGGACAACCGTTCGAGAGCTATAATGATGTAGTTGAACGCCTAAAAGATGAAGAAGTTTTTCGTGAACTGCTACAGGCGACCAATCTTGTCAAAATTATGCTTACGTTGCCTGTATCTACACGTAAAGCTGAAAGGTTATTTTCTGGTTTAAGACGTTTAAAAACTTATTAGCGATCTGGAATAAAGCAGCAGCGGCTTAATTCTGTGGCAATTACGAATGTTTACAAGAAAGAAACCAAATCCTTGTCAATCGTTACACTTATTGGCGATTTTGTGTGTCGAACTTCTGTTCGAAAAAACACGTTTTACTCAACCAATGTGTGACCTGACGTGCTGTTAATACATTATTTTATTCGCATTTTTTGCCTTTAATTTATTTTCGTAATTCGTTAACAACTGCTAGATAATTTAACCGAACTGCTATGGCTTTTGTGAAAAACTTTCAACTTACAAATTCAATCCAATTAAAAGCTAAGTTTATTTACGGGAATAAAGTATAAAAAAAGGACTAACTTTGTCTTGTGACAGATCATCACATGAAGACTGCGAAGCACGGGAAAAAGGGAGACATGTCCCTCCAGAAAAAGAAAAGTACCCCAGTGTCCCCTCGCTATAATTTGATTCGCTTAAGTAAAAGTCACTTTTCTCAATAATTCATTTGTGCATTAAACAACTTGGGGAAACAGTGATATCTTTCGTTTTTTTAACTTCACTTTCTGCAAAATTACTAAAATTTAGTGGCGATTATGATAAATGACTTTTTTGGTTTTCACCTTTTCTTCAGGAGCGAATTTAGCCCAACAAGTTTCTGTGCTTTCGGCGTAGACCGGGAGGAAAATAATCTTTTTTATAGACTACATTTGATTTCAAGTAAAAATTTTACTTTCTTGGGAGGCATAGGCGTAAAAGTTGGGAGGCTGATGTGGTGCTGACCCTCTACAGAATGGTGGGTACCCTCAAAATAATGTCAAATCCCATTGCATACATTTCAAAAATTTGATCTCAAAAAAGATCTCGTGACTTGCGATGCAAAACAGTCGTTTTTCCGTCAGTTCTCACCCCCCATAGAATACATCGTAGCACTGATCTCTATATTTATCAATTGATAACTGAAAGCTGGAAAGAACTTTTTTCGATTTTTAATATCTCTTTACTTGTGTATGACGTAGTTTCATGGAAGCCGCAGAATTACCTCTTGCACATCTAAATCGTCCATTGTGATACGGGAACAAATGCTTATTTGTTCTTTCCTGATGCGTCTAAACTTCCGCCAATATAGTGGCGTAATATTTTGCTTTTTGAATGTCTTGTTGCAGCTTAGTTAAAACACCACGGCTAAAACCATTTGAAATTTCATTGGTTATCGCTGGAGATAAGTACTTAATCTTTTCTTTTTGTTTTAGTCATTACTTTAACTCCGCCACATCTTCCATTCGCTCTTGCAACAGCATCGCAAGATTAGACGTAGCTTCTTCTTTCCCTCGTATGGCTCAACCTTGGCATCCAAGAAATCTCAAATTGATGAAAATTTTTTCCAAAGCTACTCTGTTTCCTTTCATTACTTCCATTTTCCGTTTGTGTGACAGTTTCGTTTCTTTGGTTGAGTATTAGTTGAATTGCAGACCGATGTAATTCTGAGTTTTCGTGACGATCAAACTCAGACAACGTTATTGAATCTCTCAAAAACAAATGCTTTTAAAATGTCACGTTGCCTGCGATGTGGTAACATCTTTGTTTGGTTTTCTCCCCTTCTTGTAGCTTTGCAAACTGAACAAAATGCTTTGTTTTGTTCTGCATTGTGGCAAATCCACGCGTAAGTTTCCTTCCATTAGGCTTGAAATGTTCTATTTAAATGACCTCTCCTGCTGCCCCCTTTTTTTGCATCTAATACAATTTGCTTTTGTCTAGGCGGAAAAGTTCATGCTCATTACGGGAAGAATGCGGCACTTGTTGCTCTGTTCTAGGGCATGGCGTTTCGAAAGGATTTGGGGCAATTCAGTCCATATTTGAAGACTGTGGATTACGTATCCCGTTACCCTGAAGTCTGATAGCATATTTACTCAAATTATTCCATAAATTATCTTTAGTAACGACACTTGGTCAAAATATAGCGCTCGAGTGATACCAACAACACCTCCAATTGCTACCTCTGTCCTGATTAATTAATATCGTTTTAGCTTATCGCATTGCTCATTTTTAGCAGTCTATTGTAAGTTTTTCTCACTTAACTCAGTAAAGCCCCATATATTTCGTTGGTATTTGTATTAACATTCGTAATTTATTGGTAATAACATTAAATTATTGGTAATTATATTAACATTCGTAATTACATCATGAATGATAAGGCGCGCAACCATAATATATCTAAAGGGGGGAGCGAAAAAACTAATAATACATTCGTATATCGTTGCTTAAACAGTTTGTCAAAGTTGATGGCCTACGCTATTTGTATTTGGCGCTGAATCAGCATAGGAGTATGCAACGCGCGGTCCGCTTTCACTGATTGAATTTTTAGATCGACACATTTGAAATTACGTCTTTTTGAGGACGACCTCGTAGGTTCATCTCCCACAAAAAAAAAGGTCGTCAAGTGGGTTTCGTGAAATAAATTGGCAAAGGGACCATTGTGATCACGATGGTCTACCAAAATAAATGTTTTTAAGTTTGTTTTGTTCCAGGAACTGGCAAAAGAGTTACGGCGCAAACGATGATTTTCATAAAAAAAAACCTTCCAGTTTGCTTCAAGACAAAAATTGTGAAAGGAGTCATTGCTTAAAAGGTTAATTTCCACAAAGCAAAAGATCATTTAGTTTGTTTACTGACAAAAATTGGTAAAAGAGTCACCTTCAAATGGATGATATCCAAAAAAAAACGTATTTTGTCTGTATGCCTTCCAATATACACCAATGTTTGCTTTCGAAACTTTGACTGATCTACTAATCTTCCAGTATCTTGAAATTGCCCCGTCTGCAAAATAGGTTGTACATATATGAATGACCCTACGGCTATGGTTGATATATTTCATTGAATACTGTGACATCTGCAGTTTTGAACTTTGAAGAAACAAGAGCAGTGTTCAAAAAATTAAAAAAAAGAGAAAAGGTAACGTATGCAATAAGAAAAAACACAATGCTGTAAAAAATCTGCTTAATACTAAGAATATGGCTTGATTTGGTTTCTTTCAGCCTACAGAGCAAGATGGGCATTCGTTATTTACGTTTGGTCTTCATCCTAAGGAGGAAGAGAGACAACTTAACACCAGCACAGTAGGTAAGCGAACCTAGTTTCTCACAACATGGCGAGCAGCTAATTGAGCTCAACAGAAAAAAGCTCGTCATTGAAAGACCAAAACATCAACACTCGTACACATTCTATGCTGTTGCGCCCTTGGGAAAAAACTGAACGATAATTTTTCTGCTTGATATACGCCGATTTCTCGATTCTTACTGTCTTGACAATCATCCATTGGGGGGAAGTCGTCTTGGCCGGCCGATGTTATTAAACTGTTGTTGTTGTTGGTTTACCCCTCCTCTTCCTTGGGATAGAGGTATGGCGCAAACAGCAATCCAGGTTCACGCCATCAACCTAATTGAATTGGGCCAGGGGAAAAGTGGCAGCCCATTTCGAACCAGTCGTGGATGCAAACTGCCTACTGGTAGCCCCAACACCAACAAGGCGGACTGCCATTGGTGGGTACCCAAAAGTTGCCTCTTACAACATGCTGGGTGAGCAGCTTCACTATTCTAACCCGATGAAGCACGGGTAATGTTATTAACCTCGACATTACTAATGGAGTCCTGCCGGCTAGTACTCCATATAGCCAGAAGGTCAGAAAAAGTTTCTGTAGTATGCTCATTAACTAAATATGGGCAAGCTATTCATTCGTTCATTTGACAATTTCGATAACCGCAGCCGGTGTAGTCGATCACAGTGTGAGATTGCGTACTGCATTCTGACTTTGCATTTAAATTGATATTTGGGTCAAAGGGAGGGCAAAAAGTGTAGCTCAATTAGTAGTGCATGGATTTAAAAGCGATGGACATTCACCTCCCTCTAACTAAATATGCTTTGCTGTAAACTCAATCTTAATTCTTAGTAAAACCCATACGCGCAACCTCATTGCTACGCTGATTTTGTTCTGCGAAGCGATTTATTTACTTAAAAAAAAACGTTCAAAAAAGATCCCAATTAGAGCTTTGTAACTATTTAAACAACGCACATGTATCGTAGCGTTAAACACATCAAAAAATATGGCCTTCTCACTAAATCTTCAGCGATCACAATTAGTTTTCTGTTACTGGTCTTTCCGCAATCCACTTAGCTATATTTGGACGAGATTCAACGGCTTTCATCATAGCTTTAATGTTGGAGAAATCTTCAAGAAATTGATCACCAACTTTACTTTTCAAAAAATCAAGCAAAGTATATGTAGCAAAATCCAATGCAGTTGGGTTCTGTAGAATGAATATTGTATTTTAAAATTCGCAAAAAAAACAATTGTTGAGTGGTCACAAGGTCTTACATGTATAGTAATGCAAGAGGCTGGCGATGCACTTAGCAAACCGCAGTACTGTTTCGACCTATCAGGTCTCTTCAGTGGAGTTGGTGACCAATAAGAAGCTAGAGGCTTTCAATAAAGCATATGTAGCTTAGACCGTCACACTTGTGGGACCTAATACTGGGTCCACTGTAGTGGATGGTCTGTCAACCTCTGCGAAGCAAGACCTTGTGACCACTCGGCTGTGACAGCACTATTGTTCTACCAGTTGTTAGACTTGTGCACCTGCGAGAACCGCCACTCATTCACGAGTGATACAGCTTCGCAGAGATTGACAGACCATCCACTACAGTGGACCCAGTATTAGGTCCCACAAGTGTGACGGTCTAAGCTATGCTTTATTGAAAGCCTCTAGCTTCTTATTGGTCACCAACTGCACTGAAGAGACCTGATAGGTCGAAACAGTGTCACTGTCTGCAGTTTGCTAAGTGCATCGCTAGCCTCTTGCATTACTATACATGTAAGACCTTGTGACCACTCGGCTGTGACAGCACTATTGTTCTAGCAGTTGCTAGACTTAGTGGACCTGCGACAACCGCCACTCATTCACGAGTGATACGGCTTCGCAGAGGTTGACAAAACAATTGTTTGGGTATAAAGGAATTTTAGTTGTCGTATTTTTAGATAAGATATACTTTTTTGGTTGTTAAAGCCACGGCTTTTCAGTCAGTAGACCTCGATTCAATTCCCTTGTCGAGTTTTACCAAAAAACTTTAAAAAACGTTATTAGTAGTTTCCCTGCTTGGCGCTTAGCACGAAAAAGATAATGTGGCAAAGAAGCCGGTAAATTCGATTCTTGTGTGTTTGAAAAAGCCAGTTAAACGGTATTTTTTCATCTTTATGTTGCAGACAAGTGATGGGCCCAACAGCCTACCCGTCGTGGAGACCCAGTCTGACTCAAGACATGAGCTCATAAGCATAACTGAACAAGTTCTCATGCCATAGAAAAATTGTACATGGGTTGTACGTTGCAACATAGAACAACTTTTTGTTGAGACCGGCTTCGTTGTTGCCATTAATTCTGGCACTTTTACTATAAGCGGAGCAATCGAACTAGATAAACTGCCGTAAAGTGCTTTTCTCAAACACACACCATAGTGATTGTGGGGGGGTAGGGGGACAAAGTTTTTTCATTGTCAAACAGCGAATTCAAACGTGTTATAGAAAAACCAATCGCTGCTTCTTTCCATCTAAATTGCAATGCAACCATTTCACAGACTCACCTTTCCAAACACATATTCACCTTCGCTCTTTCCGATCAGCGCCTCCAGCTTTGCAAGTCGTGGACGGATCACATCCTTGAGAACTGATGCAATCTGCTCAGCCTGTAAGTAAGCTACTGTTTTATCAACAGGAGCATTAGCAGCATCAGGACCGATGCATTTTTACGGTAGACTATAGCCGAGGGCAACTGTTGCTTTTAATCAGCTTAGAATTTATGTCCAAAAATGTGGAAAAAGGAACATACATTCTTTTACTCATCTCCCAAAAATGTCTTTCATCCTCATGCCAGATACAGCCTTTATAGTATTTTTTTGACGATTTCTACATCACATCAAACATCACACCAAGCATTTTTAAATTACTAGAAAGTTTAAATGCCAACTATAAAATTCGCTTAGAGGTAAGACCAGCTGGGTGGCTTTGCAAATGGTGATTTAGGAAGATAAAGCAAGGTGTGTTCAAAAAAAATTTAGCCTGTCGCCTAAAAAGTGCATCGCTAGTTAAGCCTGTCGCCTTCAAAGTACTCCCTGCATCTACAACAGAAAAACACAGATGAAAGGCAGACACAGAAAATGCTTTATAACGCATAATACGAAGAGGCCTCACGGCAAAGAAAATAAGGCGTAAAAGTGTAGAATAGTTTTACGCCAAAACCGTCGATCTCTCAGAAATTTTTAAACCTAGTCTATCCACGACTTAGCAAAAGCTGCAGCAGGTGCTACGCACAAAAGCTGGCAAGTCTGTTTCAACGTAAATATCCCTTGTGCCAACTGCAAAGGCATGTAGAATACGCATGGCCGACTAATGGCTCAAAGATTGTAGCGTGAGAACGCTTGGAGTATCTAAGACAATCTTCGGGGAGGCTAGAAATCATTTCGACCCAGCCCAATGGGGTCGAGGACCGCACCACCACGTTGAGGAGGCTGTTCATTTCGGATAAGTTTAACAAACCCAAGCCGGGCTCTGACGATTCTTTCCACTATCGAATTTTTCAAGTCTATGGACTCTTTAGCACTCCGCACTTTTCCATAAAATTATTTCTTCTTGCTTCCCCCCTTGCTTTGCTTGATGGACCAAATTTTTTCTTTGTGATAAATGAGTTTGCTTGACATTTTACAAAATCACAGCTGCTGCTCCTTTCGAGTAAGCCAAAGAGTTCCGAAAGAATCCGTTTTTGGCCAATGTTCTATCTTTTTTTATCAACAATCTTCCTGCATCTTTCTTCTGCCGTCAGCTGCTCTCTTTATGCTGACGACCTAGACATCTAATTTTTCTCCTCCTCTCTACGAAGACCACATAAGAAGTAATGAACCGACTAGAGCGTTGGTTTGAGCACTAGTGTCTTCTTCTCAGTCGGAGCAAACGTAAAGTCTTCTTTCTGGTGGATCTCCATCATGCTAATCTTCAGGCGCGAGCCTTACCGCTCAACTTCTCTCTCCGCTTCCAATCTTACTTTTCTTGAGGTCACCGTCGACCGCATTCTTTTCTTTTCTGAACATGTATATCTATTTAAGGAAAAGTTCTTCCCTCGTTTCAAGGCATACGCTGTATCTCTATTTTCTCCAAGGAGTCATTATCTCTTCTGTACAAGTCTTTCTCCGGCTCCTTATTACTTATGCTCCGCTAGAACAATTGTTATTTTTTAGCGTTATTAACGTTTTCAAGTCTAAACACCTTCACCGAGCGGCAAGTTGAGCCATTACCGGCTGCCTTTAGTCCTCTCCTATCTCTCTTCTTCCTGAGACATCCCTGCCTCCTCACGAGTCACCTTCACTCATTTCGTTCAGTCTTCTTATAAGCGGGCCCCTCGTTTAACCACTTTCTTTTCCCATTTTAGCTTGGCCACACATGAAGGGAAACCAAGGTTTTCGAAGTCCTCTTGGGAGATTTTTACGTCCACTTACTAGTCCATAGTTCTTCTTCTTTATTCAGAAAGACTCTTCTTGCTTGCCCTCTCTCTCTTTGCAACTCTCCATTTAATATGAAGCCAGTTTTTCTACTCGATGCTCTCGCTCTTATCTTCCTCTCTATCGAAAAGATGCGACTCTTGACCCTCTCCCATCTCAGAATCTCGTGATTTAGACCGATGGCTCTGCACCTTTTTTTTCCTTTTGGCGAAGGGGCTCTGGTGTCTTTTCTAGCTGCTTACTTTGTGACGCTGTGGCCATTCTTTCCTATTCGGCAGGCCCAGCATGCATAAATTTCTTTGGTAAAGACTGCAAGTTCTTTTCTAGTCTCTGTAGCACCAGCAACTCTTTGCCCGATGCACTAGGGTTCAAAAAAGGTTCGTCTAATTGGAACCCCAGTGCACCGGTCTCTAGTGCACCCGGTCTATCTGCTCCAAACCCAGACTACCACAAGAACTAGACAACATCAAAACTATCTTTCGCAAAAATGGCTACCCAGACAGTATTATTCAGGCAGGTGTGTCCACGGCTATCACCAAATTCTTTTGAATTCAAGAAGCAGATCAAAAGCTGCAGTAAGTAATTGCTAAAGAGCAACTGATCTTCGGTTGAAATTCTCCACCAAATCCATTCTTTCTGCAGCCCACAGGGATGTCGTACCTCCCCTTCAACCAAGCAAATATCGCATACGAATACGTGTGTCGCTGTGACTGCCGGAACGTTGGCCGCACATCCCAAAGACTGCAGGACAGAATCAACCAACTTGTACCTAAATCAATCAGCCTCGGCATGAATACAAGTAACTTGGCAAAATTGCAGCCTTACTTCTTCTCTCGCGAATGTGATTCGGCTACTGGATTTTACTTGAAAAGCAAGACTATGCCACCGCTTACAATGGTAATCAATTTGCTGTGTTGGCTGTCGCTTGATCTTTCTTTCATCTAGCCCAACTACTTTCATCAATAACAAACAACCCGTACTACGCCATCAAAAAGAATTTATCTAACACTGCAATTGGTCCACGGCGCTTGGATTTCGGACGATGCCACGCAACTTTTCGATAGGCTCCCCGACAATTAATAGCGACGCTTTCTCTTATTCTGGTGTTAACTTTTGATGACAGCCAGAGAAAAACGTTTGGGTTTTCACTTATTACTGAAAAGAGTTATGAATCCGTTTTCAAAAGCTTTTTTGAAGTTTTGTGTCATCAAACAATTGTTTGAAGTCAAATGGTACACAAATTTTTCTCGGGAGGAAAAAGATCAAACCCAAAGTTGAAATTTATGATCAGCCAACTACGGTTTTTCTTTAGAATCCTTATAGCTAAGCTATATCACCTTTTTCTTTTCGTCCGTTTCCATTAAAGGCAACTTCATAAAACTTTCGACCAACACTTCCATCCACATATCGATCTTGGCAGCGGTTAAAGAATCCCCACCATCGAGTTTAAATTCCCTCGCTAGGTAGCGCACTGCAGCCCGACTGTGAGCGATTTGTTCGCCATCGACAAAAAGGACGGGAACTTGACCAAAAAGCATGTCTGAAAAATTGATTTTTATTTATACAGGATCTTGAAAAATCTTGATCTACTTGAATGTGAGTCAGAAAAAGTTATACGTCGACAGGCGTAGACAGAACATAGTTATGGAGAGGCAATTCTGTCTTGAAACTAGTTGATTTTTTCCACCAGAACGCAACGACTAAATAGAGTAAGGTTAACCATCATTTTTTTAGGTAATCCTTGAAAAGATTCCCACCCTCTACGTGTGCAAGTTTCCACAAATTGGATCATTGTTCTTTTGCCCCCTGGCTACGTCACGAAAGTCCTTTGATAAAAGAACTAAAACAGGATTTTGCCTGTTGGATTGATAAACAATGTTAACTTATATTTCCTTCCTCCCCTTTAAATACTGATCACAATAGGCATAATTTGCTAAAAAACTTTGGAGCAAAAAACCTTGTGTCATATGCATATTGCCGGCAGTTACAGAATAAGAATACAGCCAAACAAGTAAAATGAACACAAAATATCTAAAAAATGAGGGGGACAGGTCGCCCGGTTTTCGCTAAAAGTAGGTTTCAGCTGATGGCAGTAATTCATAAAAAAGTCAGGCCTGTAGTCTTTATCTGCACAAATATACAAAAGTTGTAGCATAGCCTACTCGGTTTGTGTTCTGGCCATTCTTCTCTAGTATGACGCAGATCTTCATAAGCAACACCTTTTTCCACAAACAGCAATCTGATCATTTCACCAAATCCTCTTGCATTAAAATATCGCAGTTTGTAAGAAGGCATAATTATTACACACTATTAACCGAACAATTTTGTATCAAACAGCTGAAACAAAGGTTACTAGATTTAGGAGTTACATGGAACTAATGGAACATTTCAGAGCAGAATACTTGCTTGTACAGCTAAGCTAGGTCTTTCTTGCACAAATATAACAATTTAACGGCTTTACTGGCCAAGTTTTGTCGGCCAGGCATTGAAACTTCAAGATGAATAATGTTTCTTGCTGCGTAAATTGTTGCCTTGTCGTCACCTTTTTCTGTCTGCTGTTTTGACTCGTTTCTCTGATGTTATTTTGGCGAAAAATAAAGTTTTACTAGCTGCTACAACTTGTGTTGAAACGTGAACTACAGTACATTATTTCCCGTCGAACGTGTGAGTTTAAACTTACTGATGCATGTCAACCGAATCACTTCACAATTTTTGCCCTTCTGTTAGTTCACTAGCACTACAAAACGTGAGATTGTGGTTTATCAGTCTGGTTTAAACAGCTTAATTGCACTTATTGCTACTTGTAAATTTTAAGCCTACGGCCTTTTAGTCGGATTTGTATTTTTGGCACATAAAGGTGTATGAAGTCTTTTCATTCAACAATATTCTGGTTTTGTTGGTTTTAAAATTTGACGATTAGTTGTTTTTCTAAAGCATGGCCTTCCTATAGTTCTGGCAGTTATCAACTTGGTAGGCTGTTAGTTCAATTGTCATATAACAAGGTTACCACCGGCCTAAAACACAAAATAAGCACGCAGCCGAAAAGCGATGTTTTTGCCATAAATCTGCGATTTTGCACGCAATTTAATGCAAAAACCTTTTTTGTCTGTGGAGTTCAATACTTTTATAGCACCTTTTTCGCCAAATTTTATGAGTGAGGACTTTTTTGAGGTCAGTCTTTTTGAGATATAAATAATACGTTTGCCAATCTAGCCAATCAAGGTTCACGCGACCGGCCGAATCCTTTTCATAGGCCACGAAATTTCACGCCGCTGGCCTCAGATTGTGCACCTCTGATTTAACCAATAAATTTCAAAACGAAGCGATTTTTAAGACAAATTACGCACGCCACTCAAAAATATGCATGTTTTTATCTTCTAAGAGAGTCCTCGAAAGTAAGCACAAATCTTAGAAATAAGAACGAAATGGTAACTGTGCATACAACAGAATTGGTATGTAGGTCGAACGTCGATCCTTGGCTGAACTATCGCGTTGGATTTTGAGGTCACTTCAAAAGACTTTTAATAAAAGCGCTTTTTAATGAATTATCATGAAAGTGCATAAAAATCATCCATCATCTTGATTTAACTCAAACAGCGCTTTAGCTGGTGGAAAAGCAAACTGGGTACGAGATTGTTTTGGCCGGAGGGTTTTCAGGGTTTCTAAGACTCTCAAAAGAGCCATTTTGACCAGGCTCTACCAGGTCAGGAACTGCAGCACTACGTTGAAGCGGCTATTGAGAGGTGAAGAATCGAACGCTTAGCTGCGCCATCACCAGTTGTGTCTCGTTCTTGCTTACACCTAGAACTTTTCTAAGGCATTTCCGTCAACCCTGCGGGTCACCCTAACTCATTTTGCTCTATTCTCCTATGAACAGAATTTTTGCTTGCAGACCTCTTTTCCCGTTTCAGGATCGGCTGGACTCAAAAATGAAATCATGGCTTACCAACAGTTTCTGGAGAGACTTCTTGTCCACCAACCACTCATTCTACCTTCTTCTTTGTGACAAGCAGTGGTGTATCGGAGGGGGATCGCCGTCCACTTACTTTTTTTAGAAAACTCTTGACCGAAGGCAAATATTATTGCTATTCAAAATTTTTTGGCCAACAGTCTACCTACTTTATTATTTAGCAATACACCACTGGTTGCAGGTTTTAGACTACTTGCTTGCTCTTCTACTTTTTCCTGGAATTCTTTCTTTCAGCATAGAGCCCACTCTTTTCACCTCCTTTGGTATATGATCTGACCCTTTTCTTTCATGTTAAAGTGCTACTCTGTTTTTCTCATTGAAGAGAAAAGTCGCTCTTCATTTTTTTTAGCAGATACAGCTTGCTTCATTTCAGGGCTGCGAACTCGAACTCGAACTTGAACTCGAAACTCAAAATTTTGTGGGACTCGAACTCGAACTCGAAAATATTTAAAGCGAGTTCGAGTTCATTTTTATTGGTATAATATCATTACAGGTGAATTTTAAAAAGTGAAATCATTTCATTGGAAATTAAGGACCTTATGCAGAAAGTAGGCTTAAGCCAGGCTTTTATAAAATTGTCTAAGCCCAACAGAAGTCATCGATTTCCTATGCAGAAAAAAGTTATTGCCTTAAGCATGGTTTAACAACTTGTTTAAGCCGGCCTTTTATAAGTCACCATTGTAGATGGCTTAAATCGCGACTTATGTAAGCAATGAGGCAAAACCCTAGTTATTGCATTGCTGTTGCTAAATTTGGGCAATGGGCCCCAGGTAGCTGAAATCAGTAACACGGTTATGCAGCTTGCCGTATCACTTACTGTAACCACTTCAACCAAATCTTTTTGCAAACAACAAATTCCATTTGTATCGCACCATAATAACGTACAGCGTGTCACCTGCGCAGCAGTAACGTCACAACCCCTTCATAAACTGGGTTTGAAAAAACGGTAAACGGGCTCTCAAAAGTCTCGTTGAAATTTAGTTTTTGCATACCGCCAAGCCTCCCTTTGTAAGCCCGACTTGCGCAAGCTCGGCTTAGGCTTAAGCTCGACCTAAAATAAGTCTGCTTTCTGCATAAGACCCTTAATGTTTTGCGAAAACATTACCGGCACTGAAAAGAACGTTCTAATTAGATTTAAGAGTTTTGCAATGCATACAGTCACAGTAGAGAATGGGTGACTTAATTGACAGTTAACTTTTTCTTTGTAAACAATGAATCTCTGACATAGCCCTTGTTTTTATCGAAAGCGCACATTCACGGCAGCCGCGACTAAACTGCGATTGTTATTCAGATCCAAGAATAAAACCTTGTGCTGAAAGTTAGTAAGAGAGGATAGGTAAGCAAAACAGAGTAAGATCAAAGAGCATGTTTAATAATTTAATCAGAATTAGGTAAATCTGACCAGCAGAACTGTTTTTGTAACGTTGCACTTTTTACTGGCAGTGTGTTTATTTCTCAATTTATTTAGTTGCTAGGATGGTTAATTGGTAGTTTTCGTTCATTTCAACTTTTTGTTTAGACAAAATTAATCCAAACTTGAATCTTGATTACTTATTGTATAAACCTAGCGAAATGCCACATGCTCAATCCAGTCATGTGTATGACTGCTTTGACTTTGATGACAAATATAAAACTTACAAATGCATCGGGAAAAAGAAAAGTGCCGAAGAATGCGGCAGCATTATAAAAGTGGGCATGTGGAACCCATGCAGCAATTTAAAACGCCATTTAGAAAGATTCCATGCTGGAAAATCAAAAAAAGTAAAGCAGGCAGATGTATTGAATACAAGATTTAAAGTCCAAGCAAAAGAAGTTGGAATTAAACAACCAGCCGTTGATTGCGTCCCATTTCCAGCCACAATCTGTAACTGTAGCAATGAACAAGGATAAGTTTATTTGGGGCATAATCCAATTAATTATGTCTGGTGTGGCACTACGCTTTTTTGAAAGCCCGGAATTTCAAACTTTAAATGGCGAAATGGCTCGAAAACTAGGGGTATCCATTTCGAGAGAATCAATTCGCCGATATGTAGTTGATGCAGCAAACAAAATGCGAGAATCTTTGATCAACGATTTAAAAGGCAGGCTTTTATTTATTAAGATGGACAGTGCAACAAGACAATTTCGAAGCTTTTTAGGAACCAACGTCCAATATTATGACAAAAATAAAGACAAGTCAGTGGTAAAAATGTTAACTTGTGCAAATACAGAAAAAAGGCACACTAGTCGACAAATGTGCAACTTATTCACTGCAACAATGCAGCAATTTGGCATTGCGAAAGAAAATATTCTGTGTTTGGTTGTTGACAATGCCAGCAATATGACTAAAACGATTGAACGCTTAAACGAAGATGACCCTGAAGTAGAATCAGACACCCCACAAGATGAAGCTGCCGATGAGTCTGAAGACTATGATGGCATAGAAGACGATTGTGCAATGCGCGTTAACATTCACCACATGCGCTGTGCTGTTCACACCTTCCAACTTGCTATTAAAGACGGTCTAAAGCTACCAAACTGCGATAAATTACTGACGAAAACCCGCCATATAGTTACCAAGCTTCGATCTCCAAATATTTTGTCCTTGCTGGAAAAACGAGGAAAAAAACGGCCAATACTTGATATGACAACAAGATGGGCTTCAACATAATTGATTATCAAACGCTTGTTAGAACTGCGAGAATCCATTGGAGAATTAAGTTTGCTTTCTCCAGAACTTCATATTTCACTTGTTATGTGGTCAAGCTTAGAAGATATTGGCTCTGTGCTTGAAATGCCCTATTCTGTTACCGTAAACCTGCAGGCCGAATCTTTAACGCCTGGAGCATTTTTAAAGGAGTGGTGCGCACTTAAACGAATCTTGCACAAAAGAGAAACAAGACTCGCTCAAGAAATTGTCTCATCAACGGAAAAACGCGAGGAGGCTTTATTGCGGAACAAACTTTTTCTTGCTGGAGTGTTTGTCGATTCCAGATACCGAATTTTGCTGACGCTGCAGCAAATGGAAAATGCAAAGATTGGAATACACGAAATGACTTTGAAAAATTATCATTGTTCTAGATCTGTATCGAACTTAACTTCATCAAGCATTGAGTCTGAGAAAGCGCCAGACTGTGTTGCAAGCCACAACCAATCGTCAACATCGGAAGAGGATGAATTTGAGAGAGAGCTTGATTTGATTGAACAACGAAGATCATCCAGCATGTGCAGTAATGCCAACGACGTATTAAATAAAACGACTGAAGAATTAAACAAAAATATCGAGAAAATGATTGAAATTGGTCGACTTAAAGGAGAAACTGTTTGGGATGTTATTAAACAATTGGAAGAGCCGCTTCTTAATACGGCAAAAATTCTTAGTGCCATGCCGGTTACCCAAGTATCCGTGGAGCGATTGTTTTCTTCTATGAAATTCATTTTAAGTGATCAAAGATTGTCGATGACGCAAGAGTTACTGGAGTCCATATTATATTTGCGTGCTAATGCTGAACGATAAAACAAACTTTAAATGTTCATACAGCTACTGTATGAAATTTTACTGCTACTTTTTGTAGATAAATGGTGAAGTAGACATAAGACTCGCCATACTTTCCAGTGTTTTGTGAATTTCTTTTTAATTTTTCTTTCTGCTTTTCGTTTATTTTTCGGTAGTTTGACACAAAAACCTACAATGATTCAATTGTAAGTTGTTTTTCAATTTTCGCTTTCAATACAAATTCACAATACACATATTGCCTGGCTTATAGCAACCACATTTGCTTATTATCACGGATGTTTGAACATTAGTTTGAACGTGCAATTTTACTGCAAACGTGCTTAGAATAAGTCAATCACTTTATTTTCTGAACTCGAAAAGAACTTGGTAAATTTTGACAGAACTCGAACTTGAACTCGCAAAAATGAAAATGTCGAACTCGAACTCGCAAAACAAGCTGAACTCAAACTCGAACTTGAACTCGATACAAAAATCGACCGAGTTCGCAGCCCTGCTTCATTTTCCCGCTAAAGCCCACGCTGTTTTGTAAGCTATCCTCAGGTTGGCAGGACCAACAAGGCCCCAATTTTCTTCGCGTTCTCTCAAATCCTTATTTCGTTCTTGCAGTGCGTTATGTGTGCTAGGTATTATAAATAGAGCAATTGCAATGCCCATCCTTGCTGTCTCTCCATAAGACTTATTCACAAGTTTAGTGTAAACAAGTTTTCACAGATACTGTTTTATGTTTGTGAGTGATGGTAATGCATCTTGCGCTAGCGCACGCATATAAAAATTTGATTTCATTGATTCAATTAAAATCTAATTATTTACACCTTGCCATATTATTTCAAATCAGTAAACACGACTTTGACCGTTTTTCAGTTTCAAATTATTGGTAATTGTATTAACATTCGTAATTACATCATGAATAATCAAACGCGCAAACACGATATATCTAAAGGGGGGAGCGAAAAAACTACACTCGTACAAAGGTGCTTAAACAGTTTGTCAAACATCATTCGCTATTTGTATTAGGCCAGGAGTGGGCAAACTACGGCCCACCAGAGAATTTTATAGAAACTTCCTTAAATCTAATGAAATATGACAAAATATTTGCTAAATTTTCTTACGATTACTTTAGTAATCAAAATTGCTGGTAATAAAAATAATTCTTTCGCTTTCCCGGACGTGACATTTCTTTGTTCAGGAGAAAGCACACCATTCGAAGTTTAAAGTCGCTTTGTACTAAAGTAGGAGAAAAATGTGTAAATTGTGACCCAGCTGTTTTGTGACTAATTTCTTGATTTGATGCGGAAATGGTCACATAATTTGAAACATCTTGGCAGGGCTTGAAAAGAGCTTTAATGTTTGTTAGCAAAGTATTGAGGAAATAGGCGATTCATAACAAAAAAGAAATGAAGGGTGTTTGCTTTAATTTTAGGTTCTACGCTATTGACATGAAAGAGAAAGTTTGGGAAAGATATTCAACTGAAACGTTACTCATACATGTGAACATTCCTGTACACTCTGCCAGACAGAGACGTAGCAGCCGCCCCCCAAACCCCCCAATTGGGGGGGGCCCAGGCCAACTTTGGGGGCCCAAGTTAGTCTGAAATTGCTTTTTGGCTACGTGACTATTTTCAGTTCAGCAGACTTGTTTACAACCGATTTAAACTGTAGGAAGAAATTGGCTTGTGACATCATAAGTGAATGCAACGTCATTTTATCTCGCAGAATCTAGAATATTTCGATTGATTTTCTGGTAGAATCTTGAATATTCGATTGACGTAACAATGCCGTTGTTACGCAACAATCATAGAATGGTCTGGAATTCTGTTTGGCTATAAATACCGGGACAATATATATACACTGCAGAGTGCAGATAAAGTATTTTATTGACATTGTATAGAATGAAACGTTCAAAAAGTGGTGCTCAAAAGAGAAAAGAAGCAGCCACTGCTCGAGATGCTGTAGCGAAATTGCCCAAGATGACAGATTTTTTCAAGATTACTGAGCAGAGTAGACCTGGCACTAGTACCGAGAGGGATGAAGAAAACTATAGTGTACAAGAAAAAGAAGACTATGACGATCAGCATCAAAGTGATTGTGAATTTCCAGAAAATGTAAGTTGTGATTTACCTGCCAATACGCAACCTTCAATATCAAAAATATCTGAATCTCAATTTACCCCTATCCCTGATGACCCATGTAAATGGCCTGAAAGTATTTCTGATGCTCAACGATGTGATATAGTAAAGCGTGGACCACATCAACTAATAATGAATTTTCCATATAATAACACAACTCCAAGGCGACGTTTTTCCTCCAACCATTATAAACGTGTGTTACCTAATGGTGAAAGTGTTTTACGGTCGTGGCTAGTTTATTCTGGGGAATCAGATCAAGTTTTTTGCTTTTGTTGTAAGCTATTTGGAAAAACACTAAGCCCCTTTTGTAGTGGTATAAATACATGGGAGGGTTTTTCGAAAAAACTGAAAGACCATGAAAACGGCATTTCCCACCAAGAATGCTGCAGTCAATGGATGTTGCTAGCTGAAGGGATAAGAAATTCATCCACTATCGACAAACGCGAGATGAATATTTTTTTCAATGAAAGACGTTTTTGGAGAAATGTTTTAGAGAGACTTATCGACATTGCCTTGTTTCTATCGGAAAGGAATCTTGCTTTTAGAGGATCTGAAGAAGTCTTAGGATCTCCTCACAATGGAAATTTTCTGGGTATATTTGAGCTTTTGGCAAGAAGAGATCCGATCCTAAAAGAGCTTCAAGACAGAATCAAGAATAAAAACACTAAAGATCACTATTTGAGTCCTACCATACAAAATGAACTAATTGAATTGCTAGCGACAGAAGTTGAAAAAGAAAATTTACAGCAATTGAAATTGGCAAAATATTTTTCTATAATTTTGGACTGCACTCCAGATATGTCACATCATGAACAAATGTCTGTCATTCTCCGTTATGTACTATGTAATGAAGAAGCTGCTGTTGTTAAAGAAACATTTTTTGGCTACTTGAGAATAAGTGACAGTACTGGGAAAGGCTTGTTGGACGCTTTCTTAGAAAAAGCGACCGAACTGCAACTCGAATTGTCTGATTGTCGAGGTCAGTCATATGATAATGGTGCTAACATGCAGCTTTTCAATTTTACACCTCTAAAGTGATATGACCTGTGCGCAGGGGCTCTTGCGCTTACTTTGGGGGGGGGTCCGAAGTTGGAGTGCTACGGGACTGCTGCCAGAACCAAGTTTGAGTGCTAGGTTGACAAATGATGAAAAGTGGTCAAAAAGGTATCATACTAGGCTGGTATAAAATGGACCCCAAAGCCTCGTATCATGCCATGTTAGTATAAAATGGATTCCACCGCCTCGTATAATTTTCACAGTGGAGGGCAGTCATCTCACCTAACAATGAAAAAGGTGTAGGGCATTTTCTTATGTTGCACATACTTTATGTAGCACTAAACACCGGTATGCCTTTAATTTTTGTTGTATTTTGCATATTTGCAGGTAACTATAATATTGTTTGAAAATTACTTTTTAAAGCATGTAAACAATCTGTTTCTTGCGCTTGCAACTTGCAAAGAAAAATATTTTTAGATTTATTAGGGAACTTATTTCAGTTCGCTACCTCACCAATCTGATACCGGTATCCTAGACTAAATATTGGTCTGGTAGCTTAGTAAATTGGTTTGCCGGCTATATATTTGATTGCTAGCAGCTAGGCTATAGCTTCTAGCCTAAGCTAACGCCCGGTTATACAGTAGCTTAGGCCCTCTGTACCTTCTACAAAAGTTCCTGTGACAAACTACTTGTCTGAAGTCCTTTTTTGAGCCACTAGCTTGAACTATCACCTCATTATTCCATCTTAGCGCTGCTGGGTTGAACTCTAAGTTTTTATGACAACTTCGGTAAATCGGTACCAAGACTGCAAACTTGTAACTGTAACTGGTTTGTCCATTTATTTCTCTCCTAGCATGCTTGTTTTCGTAAGTTACGTCAAAGTCATAAATTTGAGTGCATAAATCTCACAAAATATTGAAGTTAACGATAAATTGTGAGTTATGAAAAGTTTAAAAGTTTTTCACAATAAAATTTAGTATGGACTTACTCAGCCGGGGTCGGTCCCAGCGCCCCTTCCCCCCCTGGATACGCCCCTGTGTAACTGCACTATCTATTGAGCAAATTGAAGCAACTAAAAACTTAAAAGTTAATAATTGAGCTGCTTTCATAGTACCGACTGATCACTTTTCAACTAATAGTTTAATACATTCACATTCAGCAAAACTTTGAATCAAAGGCGCTTTGGAACTCCGTTCAGACTACATTCTTTCCAGTTGCTATTGTGCTATCTATTGAGCAAATTCAAGCAAGAAAAACTTAAAAGTTAATAATTGAGCTGCTTTTGTAATAGCCACTGGTCACTTTTCAATACATAGTGTAATACTTTTCTCGATAGCTTGAAGCGGCTGCACGTGCTAGCGGCTTTTAAGCGTGTTTATTAAATCAGCGACGATAGATCGTTCGAGAATGATGTCTATTCTCCGTTGCTATGGTCTTAAAATTGGGTCTGCTTTTCTGCGGTAGATTGGAGCGGTTGTGGCGCCAGCTAAAGCACACTGGTTTTGACGCGTAAAAGAATTCTGGTTCCATCTAAATCAGTGTTTCTCAAACTTTTTTCAATTGGTGCCCCTCTGAACAACCTACCAACTTTCGAACGCCCCCTTCGACAAAAAGTAAAAACACATATATTCGACATTCACCTCAACAACATAATATCAAACTCAATAGCTTTTAATGGGATGGATGAGGCTGGTGTTTTCTTATCAATTTGTCAATATCAGGTTTCAACTTAGTAAAGAACAGTCTCGATTCTCCACGGTTGACTATTTCAAGACGATTTCTCTTGTTGTCCAGAAGCGTTATCACCACATTGAATGCACGCTCTACCAAGTAAGAGCTGGGAATGGCAATCAGAAAAAGTTTGACCCGATCCCACACATGAGAGTATCTTTCTTTAATTTCGTTTTGCAGCCAAAGCGATTGATACGAAACTTTGAAGTTTGGTTTTAGTTCAAGATCCCTTTTCAATGTAATGAGTGCCTCTTCCAGAATTCCATTTTCAGAAATAATATCACAAAATGGGTCGACTTTTTAATCAGGGACTTCCAATTGAAATACATCTTGAAATCGCACTTTCATGTCTGCCTTTAATTCCTGAAAATGTTTGCTGTATGTGTCTATGTCAGCATTTTTTATAGCACAACCAATGCGTGAATCAAGTTGTAGCAAGCTTGCGAACTGAAAAAACTCTCGACTAGCTGAATTTCGCCGATGTAATGTAAGCTTGTTATTGAATCCAGACAGTGCCGACTTTACCTTGATAAGGTTTATTTCGTTTCCTTAAAGGGATAAGTTCAGTTCATTAAATTGGGCGAATATGTCTGATACGTATGCAAAATCATTTCTGATGAGTATGACTTCTAAAGCAAGACCAGGATCGCAACTCAGCAAAAATTCCACGACAATATAAAAAAACAAGTTAAAACGTGCAAGGCAGTTTCCTTTTAAAAGCCATCGTACTTTGAAATGAAGTAATAAGCTTTCAAAGGCTTCATCACTTTTATTGCACAATTGCTTGAATAAGCGTGTGTTTAGTGCGTGGGCTTTAATTTTATTAACTGCCTTGATAACAGCTTTCAAGGACTGGTTAAGACAACCACTAATATTTTTGGCCACCAAATGCTGCCGATGAATTACGCAATGACATATTATCATGCAATGGCATATTATCACATTAGGATTTTCGGATTTCAAGAAAGCGTCGAATCCACTGTAACGACCCATCGTAGATGGTGCACCGTCAGTTGCACAGGCAATGACATTGGTCAACGGAATTGCATTGGTTTCAAAATAACTTTTGGCTTCCTGAAATACTGTTTTTCCTCGCGTACCAGTATTTAGAGAGAAAGCTATTTCCAGCTCTTCACATAAAACTCCATTGTGCACAAAACGAACATAACCAAGTAGTAGCGACTCATTACCAGGCAAAGTATTTGTCTAGTTGGAGGCTAAATTCAGCATTCCTAAATGCGTTGCCTAACTATGATCTACATCTGCTGACAGCTCATCAATGCGTCTTTGTGCGATATCATTACTCAAAAGAATTGACTTGATAACTGAGAAACAAGCCAATGCAAAACAATGTTCAAAGCTTCTTTTGCTGCCGGCAAGATCAATTCTTCACCAATAGTATGAGACTTGTCTTTTTTTGCCATCATCAAAGACAGATTGTAAGGTGCTAGCAATCCATCAACACTTTGCTGGGAAGAGCTTGCAAACATCAAACCAAAAGTTTTTCGTTTTTTAAAATTTTCTCAAAGGCACTGAAAAAATGTTGCAATTTTGTCAGCTTTATTTAGGTGAATTTTTGTTAAATGCTCAGAAAGTCTGGATCATTTTATTGCTTCATTAGAAAATACTTTATTGCATAGCAAACACATCGGCTGCAAATCAAAAAGAGGGGCTGGGATAAATTCATATTTGAGGTAGTATTGCTTACATTTTCGTTTTGCAGAACTCATTGTTGCTGTAATATTTAGCTAAATTTACTTTTTAAATCTAATAATGTTTACTATCTTTAAATTAAAGATTTTAGAAGATCAATTATTTAAATTTGAAAACAGCCTAGCCCTAGATAAATAAGGCAAGTAAAAACATCAATAAACCACGCTATCTTATTTTAGTTTCTGACTTGTATGAAAACAAATATCAAAAATTAAATGTTCAAATTGATCTATTTAAAGTAAATTGTAGAACACCAACTTTAAGTGACTTACCGCTGGTTACAAGACATTTTAATTCTTGACTTAATTGTTAGGAAAGAACAAATACTGACGTAACAATCGGTAAATTGGAATCTATTCGATGTTGCCAAATTTAATGTGCGATAAATTTATTCAGTGTTGAAAAACCGTAAAGATATTAGCGGACGCTTGCATCTCTAGTAGTTGTGCAATCACATTTATGATGTAATCACATTGAATGTATTAAATTTAGACATTTCAAGGTTTTTAAGTTATGCGTTATGATACTGACGAACATGCCAGCTCCTGCAAAGCGATGTTACTAACAATTATCTTGATAGGTATCTGCAAGAAAGTCACTGAAGTCATCTTTTTTAAAATATTCTCATTTTGTTTCTAGAACTGCCCTAATTATTCTGAGCGTCCCCCAACTGCCCGATTTGTAACCAGCGCCCACTTTGAGAACTAGTGATCTAAATAATAGTATTCCCAAACTTGAGGCGACGTACTGTGTCGCTCAAACAATTAGTTTGACAGCAACTTCACTGAGAACTTGATGATGATGGCACACTAATATCTGATCTACCAGCTGTAGATCCACAGTACTTCTTGTTCGAAACAACAAGAAATATGCTTACAAATAAAGTTAGTCTCAACTGCCTTGCCAACTACAATGATCAGTTTTAATCGACTTTTACGGCTTCCAACAACGATCAATTACACGTCGAATAACTATTCGCAGATACACATCAACACTACCGATTTCTAAGGAAAGATTTTTTGTCATATATATTGAGCAAAGAACACTCTAGATCAGGGGTGCCCAAAGTTTTTACGGTTCGGGTCACATTTTACTAGTATAAGTCGTAACTAGTCGAAGAAGAGCTATTTGTTGGAAGTTAAACTGGCATAATTTAGAGTTATCATATCTGAAAAAGAAAAAACAACGTTCTTAACTTGAATTTTGGTGGAGACAATTGTCACGAAAACAGTTCCGATCCGAACTTCGTGTACCTCAGCTCTAGATCAAAGGTGGACAAAAAGCGGTTGGCCAGACTGTTTTGCGGTTTTTCTTGATGAACAGCGGGTTTTTAATATCAACCACAATTGATCATTCACAAAATACTGGTTTATTTTTAGCACAATCAAATCAAAACTTAAACGAAACAGCAATTGCTAGTGAATGCTCCTCAAAACTGCAGTGTGGCGTAAATGGTTTATCTAAGTCTGTTCAAGCTTGAGTGCAATTGATGACGAAAAGCAATGATGTTTAAGCAAGCAGCGTTTTACGACCATCAAAATCTATAAAACTTAGTGAGATTCTAAATATAGCTTTTATAAGGTTAGAAAAGAAAAAAGCAGTCTTTCGTAACAAATTCGGTGCGATAGCGGATGGCCCCAGAAAATACAACAAACAAAAGTATGCACCGAATAACTTAGGTAAGGGTGGTCCAAGATTGCGAGTGTAAAGGGCCATATTTCGGTTTGAGACTAACTTGGCCGCTATTGGAGAAACGTTATTGTGATCAAAAAGCTGATTTGGCTATTCTAATCGATTTAATCTTTTACTGCACCACCAAGTTACTTTTTGATGATTTCTAGTTGTTTGCCACTCAAAAAATGATTTTCAGCAAAGACACCTAAGAAGGTATATGACACAACTAATGAGCAAAACATTTTATTTGTTTTCATTATCATGTCAGTGTTTGCATTAATTTTGGTAGTCCTCTATCTGCAGTAAGCAGTATTTAACGTTTGACTGGCCATTCTGATTTATTCTTTTCGTACACGCCACCAGAAGGAGATGAGCAAAAAATTATTTTTTTGCTTTTTTGTAGAGATTATGGTCACTGATGCATGAAACAATTTTTTATTTGGTTGTGACGTCATTCATATGCAAATTAATTAATGTGTACAATTGTACACAAATCCATGAATTTGATGTAATTTTTTGCTATTTTATGTTTGCCGCAATATTACTCATTTTGAAAAATTCTCTTTATTGACCTTTTAATATTCGATGATTTCCTCATCAAAACTCCAATATCGCTGTTTCACACAGATGTAACAATGTTATGTGGAGATTCACTTTTATTGACAAGTCATTTAATGTGAAAAGCTTTAAAGCAATTTCGTTTATTAGTTAAGCACAAAAACACATCACATTTTTCGCATTTGATGCGACTTCGCCCTTTGCAACCTTCCTCTTACATCGTTGGCCCACGGCATCGATTGCACATGGAAAATGACGAAACTGATCCAATCTTACATCCGAGTTTGGACGGAGTCTCTTGGCTGATAGCCCATTGCCTCCCTGATAATTTGCTAATTCTTCAGCAACGTCATCTTTATAGCAACGTCATTTTCATAGTCATCAAATTCATTATCTGACAAGCAATCCAAATCTGAATCACAAAGGTGTTCCGAGATATCATCGCGAGTCAAACATTGCTTTTGTGCTGAAAAATATCAAATTTAAATCATAAAATAAAAAAGCAAAACCGTTTATATCAAATTTTACTGTTAAATATTTGGCCTCTGCTAATATTTTTACATCAATAGGTAGGAAAGTACATTTAAATGAGCAAAATTTTTTTTAGGAATAGAAGATTTGACCCTATGGCCTAGACCATACCATTTAAAAACTTATGCCACAATTAATCACGTAATGAAACCAAATATTTAGTGAAAATCATCCACATAAGAGGACATTTGGGAATAAAAATAGCAAAAGAATCTGGAGGCTTGGGAGCTCTGACATAACCCTGGTTTGTAACTTCAGTGAAAAAAATTTTCACTTAAATCTAAAATGCCCTTATTTGCCGATAGCTTTAGCTCTGCTTACAGATCAATTCAAAACCGTAATTTAGAATAAAAATTTAAGAATGATATTGAATGTTGTGTAAACTGCAATATACCTCGAAATTAGATAGAACATCTGACATACAGTCCTCCACAGCTTACAACAAAGCATCAATACATACTTGCCATTTCTTTTTGTATCATGCAATCGTAAAATAACCAGTACAATTTATCAATAGGTTGTATCTGCAATGAAAACGTAGCTTAAATGACTTGTTGGTCACATTCATATCCTCTAATAGCCTAGGCTATGTACTTCCAGTTTTTCTGTCACACAATCCAACTGAGAATCAAATCCACACAAATGTTTTTACAGAGCACCACGTCAATGATGCAGCAAAACATGAAGTTTAACCTAAACTTCACACAGACTAGTCTTAGTTTGCCAACCGTTAACTTATTGCTTGCTAAATTTTAAGATAAAATTTTTACTGTTACAGGCTATTTCGATAACTGAGAATAAAATGAGTAAGCCATCAGTAGCCTAAGCCTGTTGCACAGGCACAATAGGCCAAGGCACAACATTATAACTGTAGCTGGATAAATAGTTTACAGCAGGCTACAACAGCCTAAACTCAAGACGCTTTCCTAAAAGCATTAGCCTAACCTACGTGGCTCATGACTCAAGAGTGGTATTAAAAGTAAACTGGTCGCTTTGTAGGCAACTGAATAAAGCAGTAGGTCTAGGTTAAATGGTCATATAGTTATTCTAGAGCTAGGCTAGTAGGCTACTGACACATAAACCGCAATTTTCTGAAAGTCAATATTGCTTATGAGGGTTTGTTGCTCCGACCTTATATGCTTTCTATTTCAATTAACTTTTTGTTTTGCCGTCCACGTGAAGCACGCATGAATGAGAAATGAAAAAATGCGATGTTGCCAACTCAAATCTTGAAACATAAAGCACAATTTACAAATAATGCGAATCAAAACTGCATAAGAAAGATCCCATTTTTATCGGTTGATACACCATGTGTACAAATGATGACGCAAAAACTTAAAAAAATTATTGCCACCAGCAAAACACTTTTTCATCAGAAATGGAACTTACAAACAAAAATATCGATCCTCTTCAATATATTTTTTCCTGATTTTCTGACTTTTTCGATAATATAGGGGGGGTTTCAAAAATTTTAAAAGCACCACTATTTTACTACAAGGTATGACTGTAAAAAGAACTAAAAAAATCAAACTTTTAAATAAGAATTTTTCAATTTAGTAATGGTGCTGGAAAAGTTAACAACGTGTACAAATGTGTACGTGGTGTACCGAGTCAATATTTGTTTTGCCAAATTAGATAAAGCCCAATGACATTCTATGTGTACAATTGTACACATTGTGTACGAAGAGGTTATAGAGGTTATACGTCAATTTTAAATTATTCCAATATTTGAGAGGTTTTTTCGTCACTGTATGCTTTGCAATATACTAGGCACATTTGTGATGAAAAATCACTTAGAGGTTAACACTGCCAGTTGGTTACAAGATTTTTTTCACAATATCCATTAGGCTTATTAAGAAAGATCCACAGGAGGAATGGCCCTAAACTTTTTAATCTCGATTAAAGATGAAAGATATTTTGAGATTTGATTGTTTTAAACGCCGATAATTTCCACACAAGGCAACAAACAGATTTGAGGCACAAATTTGACAAAATTTGGGGTTGAAAAAACAATCTTTGAAAAAGTCATCTTACGAAATTAACAAGAGCACAGATCAAAAATTGCATTTTTTCCCGATCCCTTCCATCACATTTGCTTCTGGCAACGCTAATATCAAACACATCCGTTAACTTGCTGTTAAATCCAACTAGAACAGTGGTTTCCGACCGGGGACCCACAAAAGACTTTTGGAAGAGGGGGGAACACAAGATTTTTTTAAAGTTTTCAAAAAGGTGTTTAAATTTGTTTCAAGACGAAAATACCGTCAGCTCTTCCATAAAAAACGTGGCGCTAAGTCTGCGATTGAGTTGAGAATCCACAGCATGTCAGTAAAGTTTTCAAATAGGTCCATGGCATTGAAAAGACTGGGAACCACAGCATGACAGAGTCAATGCTTCCAACTAAAGGCAAAAATTGACGCGTGCTCGTGTCGTAACAAAGCATAAAAAACATAACTACGCAAGTGACTCATTGACCAGCTCTTTGATGTTGTGCGACTTGCCTAGGGCCGTTGTTATTGCAGTGCATCTATTTAGAAACTAGGTGTATTTTAATTCCTGAGGTTTTTGCACTAAAAATACGATATGCACAAAGTGTTGCCAGGGCTTAGATCACCCTGGTCTAGATTTTGGAGGAACTTGTTCAGCCAGAATTGGAGGAACTTGTTCATTTACTGATCACAAAGTCAGCTTCTATGCGTAATTGCGATTAATAGCTCAGTCAAATCTAAAGCAGCAAAAGCGCACTGTCATGAAACCAATGACAAAGATTTTTCTCAAATTTTTCTTGATAAATCAAATACTGTTTTTAATGATTATTCTCAGACATGAAATTCGTAAAAACAAACGTCTTGCTACCGTAACAATTAAAAGTTTACCAAAATTCGCACAGTTTTGACAACTTGTCGTCCGAATTATCAAAACTTTGTGAGTTGCAAAGAACCAATTAGTAATGTGATGGTTGTGAGCTAAAAACAATAAGCCCAGACTAATAAATTCATCTTAATTTAAAATTTTTGCGTTTGGAGCTTTTAATGTGTATGATAAATGCTACAGCCCTTTGATATTCCCAATTTTTCATGGGTGGCTCTCACAATGAGCAACTTTGTGCACTCCTTTCTAGATGTTCTAGAAGATTCCAGTAAAAACACCAATAGGTGTCACTATACTGTCATAAATCACCCTCTCAATCTTGCAGTCAAAACGTTGTAAACAAGTTTTGCTGAGTAATCAGTTACGTAACATAATAACAGTTTTTATCACCGAAAAAAATTATTATTCGTCACGGGTGCATCTAAATGAAGCTAACTGACATCGGAGGACTAGGAATGGGACAAAAACAAACGGGACATGCACCCCCTAAAGTTTCATGGCTACCCAATTTATAATTAAAGCTTTTGAAACTGGAAAAATTTAGTGTTCGAAAACTTGGAGACAATTCTATTTGAAGAACAACATTACAATTGAAAAAGCTGGCTTTTTCTTCAAACTTGTTACCTTAGAAAACGTACATGCCTGTTGGCATCTTTCAGTCATACAATTTTATAATCGTTTATGACCCCCTCCTCTGATCATTCAAAAATCAAGATTTTTGAAAATGTTGACGATCAATGATCACGCTTGTAGGCTATTATTATCATTTTACATTGTTGAAAAAAAATTTCTTGAAAGTTTGGCATATGCTAACCTTACAAAAAGTAATTAACAGTAAGAAGGGAAGCGTAACGACTTTATCAACCTTGTTGTGTTGTTTACTTATCAGCGGTATAGTTTTCCTTTACTTCAGCCCATATTTCAAATTTTTGCGCGTATATTTATTTTCTGTAAAATAGACAGGTTTCTGATTATAGCTTTGTCACTGCTATAGGTTGTCTTTTGGTCTTGAAAGCAGGGATCCCGTTTCGGGAATCAAAACTTTTTGTATTTCCGGTTTTATCAACAAAATTCTTCGTTTTACCTGGATAGTACGCAATCATTGGTACAGGGATATATGTATATTGGCATATCAGGGATATCACTAAATTAAAAAGTATTGTTTAAAAGTCCATCACAGGCTTCACGATGAAAAAACCAAGAATCTTTACAATGCTTTACTGAGCATTCCAGTTATCTCAGTTGAAGTAGAACATACTTTATCTGCTGCTGGCTTTTTCACCATCAAACTTTTTCAGCTGTTTACTATTTGGCTACCAGTATAGCTGTTTGTTTTATCCACCAACCTTCACTTCAAAACCGCAAAAATTTGGAAACACATCTCAATAAAAATATTTAACTAAAATCTAATAATTCAACAATAATAAGTGTGACTGTGCAGCAGCCTTGCAGTTCTTGGAAAAATTTTGTATAACCTCGGAACAGTTAGCTTGTGATGTACTTCCAGTTTTATTGGTGAATGGTATCAGCATTTTTATAGCCTTGTTTTCAGTGGACGGTATCTAGATTTTCTTTCATCTGATGATTTCTATAAAGCGAAACTAGCTCGTAGCAAACTTTCGCAACTGTGTACTCTATTTTATTTTTTTTGAAAAGTTATTTGATAAAACATAAGAATTACTAAATTAATTAAAAATTTATTGACATTTTAACAAAATAATTTTGCCAACTAAATCACAAACAGATTTTAGATGTTTTACCTTTGGCTCAATATTTAAAAGAATGTCTCAAAGTTCTCCTCCGACTTTTTTCTGCATTGCTAAGTGGTAAAAATCAGCTGACCGCAAACGGTATTTTGATCCTCCCGAACTGATTCTTGCTTCTTTGTAGCGTAAGAGGAGAACCGCTTTTATCAAAATTTTTTTAGAAGGATGCCAGGATCGTTTATTGTTTTTGATTATTAACAAAAGAAAAAAATTTTGTTCGCACATGTAAGTTATACAGAATTGTAAAGAAATTCTAAAATTAATTCAAGGATGCCGGAACGAAAATAGCAAGGGGGAAAGGCAGAACGAAAGAAGTTGGAGAGAAATGCTTTTTACAGTAAATAGATCATGAATGCACTTTCTTCCACAAGTTTGTGAATAAAGATCAATCTGCATCAAACAACCTTGTTTACTGTAGTGGCCGTGGGAAATGCGGATCTACACTGTTGTATCGTTATTTAACATATTCTGCATGCTATAACACTTTTTTACTTTCAATTTTTTGGTCATACCTAGTTATGTGTTCTTGCGACAACATGTAAGCATGAACATGTAAATCAACTAGGATTCGCTTATACATACTGATATGTTTGGTGGCTTGTATATAAATACTTTTGGAAAAGTCAAAAAATATTAATAAAACGTTCAGACAACAAAAATTATCGAAATGAAATATAACCCAAGAAATATATTGTTATTCAAGCTCATTAATCAAACTGACAAGGCATTGACTGCCAAAAGCACACTACATCAAAACTCCTTCTGAAATATACACAGAAAGAAGTTTGGAGCTTGAATTCGAAAATTGTGTTGCTCAGAATTTTCCAAACTGTGCCACGACTCACTGTTGTGCCACAGTCCCCTAGAAAGTGTGCCACGCTGCAGCAAATCAATTGTAAAATTTCCGATATCACAGCACAACAACTAAGCAATGAATTCTTCAGTTTTAAACAACTGTATAGTAAAAGGAACGGTCAAAAATAACAGTCATTGTTAAAAATGAACAGCCATGCACTCATGCACATACGTGTGACGCTTGGTTTTCGATCAGGAGAAAACCGAAAAAAATTTTGTTCAGTAAAGATGAGAACATTTGTTTTCTGCTCTAATGTAAAGAGGAGAACTTTTTTGGATAATTCATAATTGAGATCACTTATCATAGAGCAGTGCAAAAGGACGCAAACGAACAATCCCTGCGGAATTTGAACGTTTACATGCTCCGCCATTTGAGCTACCGAATATCAACAACTCACGATGCTAATTGGCTTATTATAACCTGTTTTTTATTTGAAGATTTACTATTCGAAAGTGAATATTTTTCTATTTTGTCTGGTTTTCAATTTTCAAGCGAGGCTGACTTAACTGTTGCAGGGCTGCTATCAGTTTAAATAGGGCTTCAGCTTACCCTATATTTACATTTATGCTCGTGAGTGTTATTGTTGAATAAATTGCTCTGTCATTGAAACATTTCATTGGCCCACTTTTTTCTTTGTTTTTGTTTGTATTCAACTTAGTAGCACAGACTGTAAATATAATCAAGCCCATTTTTGATGGGCAGTGATTCGATAGCGGTCTGAATGAGCTTTGAACGAAGAAAGATTGAAAACAACTGGTGAAGCTGTTGCAACGATCAAATAGGCCAATAACAAAATCCTTTTCTTTGCCTAATTGTTGGTCACCACACACGTTGATGAGGCCTGATATATCAAAACAGTGACATCTAAATTTAAATGAAATAAAAACACTATGCAACTGAGTTTATTTGAAAAAGTAAGGACCTGCTCATAGCAAGCCCAAAATTACCTGGTGTTTCAGTAATCCATTGTCTAATTTAACCAGTCAGCATATCTAACCTGTTTAAAGAATTAAATTTGCAAAACATAAATAGAACTAAACGTTTAAGTTTATTTTAAAATCTGAAGCCGATCTTGCAAAACAATAGTTTTGTCAATGCATAAATTAACTTAGATTTGTTAAACAATAACAATAATTATTGAGATTTGGTTGTTTCCATTACGGTAAATGATAAAAAAAGTCGGCATACAAAAAGTACGAGGGTCATTTAATATATAATGTAAATTTTGTCATAAAAAGTTTTCTAGTAAAGACAAAGTTTACTTCTTTTATTCATTTTTCTATGTAATTCCCCAACACTGCCACACATTTCTGATATTGGTGCTCACATTGTTTTTTATCTCCTCATCACTGGCAAACTTTGTTCCCTGGGTAAACTCTTTAAGGGGCCCAAACAAATGAAACTTGGAAGGGGCAAGCTTTGGGCTATAAGGGGGTGTGGAAGCAGTTTCCAACCGAGCTGATACATGGTCTCTTCTGTTTTGGCTGCTGTGTAAGGCTTACCATTGTCTTGATGCAAGATCACTCCGATTGACTAAAGACCTCTGTGTTTGTTCTTTACATCTTTCTTCGCCTATCCAAGAAGCTCAAAGTAGTTGGCACCGTTAACAGTAGTTCCTTTTTCAAGGAATTCTGTCCGACTGCATGGTGTCATCCATTAATTTGATCATGGTTGGAGTTCTCACTCCGGTAGGTTTTCCTGGCCAGTCTTCAACAAAAAACTTTTTCCGTTCTTCTTTGAATAATTTAGCCCATTTGTAGACATATTTTTGATTGAAACATGCTTCTTTATACACATCAAACATTCTTCTGAATATTTCACTTGTTTTGCGCTGTTCTGCTACCAAAAATTCGATCACTGATCTTTGTTCAATCCTTGAGCAACTTTCCAGGTCAGCCATTTTGTAAAAATTGAAAAATTGAAAACAAAACAATAAGCTATCAAAACACAAAGTACATGAAGTTTACATCTAATACCTAAAAACGAAAATAAAATAAAGTAAACTTTTATCTCCACTAGAAAAATTTTTTATGGAAAAATTCATTTCATATATTGAATAGCCCTCGTAGATGTCATGGGTTGGCTATTTTGGGGGCAAGAGAGCAAAATCTCCGAGTGTGATTAAAACTTTTTAATCAGCCGGCTATGTAGCCCCATGGAATTAGTGTCAAATTGTCATTTTCCGCAACATTTCATCGGTTCAGATTGTGATTGATGATTTTCTTCAACACAAGGCGTTATGCTACAGGAATTGGCAGATGCATTTTGACATATATTTAAGATATTACCAAGTTCTCGATAAAGGACATTTTGAGCCACTTTAAAGCTCGCAACACCAGAAAAGTGCAAATGTTTTCTGGCCTTGTCATAATCTATAAATCTATTTATCTTTCGGTTAAGCATTTCCTCTTTCCTGAAAACCATTCCTAAATAGAGCCTAATTACACTGCCCATGTTTTCATTAAGTTGCAAGTAAGCCGGTGTGCCTGAAGGTAGTGTAGAACTAATCCTGCTAGCATGTTGGATAAGCATGTTTCGGCTTTGTCAAAGCACTAGGAATAGGCAAATATTTTGAGAGAGATTAATTTTGTTTTGTACAAACATGTTTTTGTTTTACTTCAGGAAAAATGCTTTTAACATTAATTTTAGAGATGGATGGCATTAAAGTTTGTGGTCAAAAAATGACCAACGAAGATCAAGCCCTACAAATATCCTAATAAAATTATGTTGATAAATTAAAAAAAGAATTTTTCTGGATTTTAGTAGTATTTTCAAAACAGTTTGGGACTGGTAAAAAAACTGTTAAGTCAATCACACTATTGTATTTTTAGGCTTACCAGAAAATTTTAACAATTTTGCACCTAAGAAATCGAGATGCGATCTCTTCGAAATGTCAGCGGCGCTGGCACAGTATTTTTCTACTATCATACCATGAACGTCATCTAGCTAGAAAAATGCGGTGAGATACTCAGCAAGACACAGTCGTGTAGAATTTCAGCAACCCTAGACTTTTTCCAAGGTCATTAAACAATTCTACTTGACATAGATTTTTAACTTTTCCATCGTGCGTCGTCGTTTTGGCAAATTTTCTTTTGTTTTTGCAGTGGGTCAACCGTGTGTTTAATTGTAATCATTTAGCACATAGAGGTAGATTTAAAGAATAAAACTAAAATAAACCTAGGAAGCAATAAACATAACAATATTTTAAATTTTAATACGAAAAACCGACGATTGTATACTTTATTACGTCATAAAATAAACTTAGCAAAATTGCGGAAAATACCCCATCAAAAGTAATTGGCTGGCCAGATTACTGTCTATTTAACAAAACAATAATCCAGGTTACATACTCGTAGATGTCTTAAGCTGTGAGCATTAGATGGGCGTTAACACTGTGAATAATTTCCTGCTACGTCGTCTCAGTGAGTTACCAAGTTGTAAATATGTCAACGGTTTTTTTTGTGGTGGTAAGAATATTGGTATTGCCTTCTTGTTTCGCGCTTCTAAAGCGGTCTAGTGATTAGGCAGTGGGGTTGCTTCAGAAGCATTTTACAAGAAGACGATATAATTATTTTGCAAGACCTTGCACCTAATTTGTAACGCAGCATACGAGCGAAAAAGGGTATTGACAATTAATTAAGGCTGAATATACAAGGAAACAATAATGGGTATACCACCCAACCAATTTTGACGAGACCATCCCTGGATGCGTTTCGTCCTTTTGGACTCATCAGCAGGGCTCGTCCCGTCACAACCAAAACATGGTCTCGTGAAAATTGGTTGGGTGGTATGCTCATTATTGTTTCCTTGTATATTCAGCCTTAATTAGTTGTTAATGCCCTTTTTCGCTCGTATGCTGCGTTATCAATTAGGTGCAAGATCTTATAATTTCCGATCTTCGCTAATGATTTTCAGAATGATAATTATTTTGCCTGTGATTTCCGATTATTCGTGAACAGACACATTACGTAATCAAATTTGACAGACAATTGTAAGGAGCTTTTTCACTAGCTCTTACAAGCCGGATACATCTAGGTGCTCATAATAATAAATTTAGTTGTTAATTTGCAACATCCAAGAGGAGACAAGCTTTTTGGTCGCCGGAAAAATTAATATATGGTTTAAATACCATGAAAAGTCACAGCACTAAGGTATCGGTTTAAATTTTTTTTTAATGAAGCAAGCCAAATACGAAATTTGTAATAAGTGAACTGCACTGTAAAAAAACTGCAGCAAATCACTTTCATAATTGCAGGCGGCATTTTTGATGTTTGCAGAATTTTGCGAAATTTTGTTGATTTTGCTGCAGCATTTTTTATAGTGTGTACACTGTAAAAACAAGTTCTAATTTTACTTTCCATTTTACTGTAAAATTTTACTGCATTGTAAACTGTTTTCTAGTTTAATGTCTATAAAAGAATAGCTTGTAATAATGTGACTTTTACCATTAGTGATGGCGAATCAAAAAAGATTATCGAAAAAAGAAAAATTTCCCTTTATAAATACTTCTTTTTACAATTACTTATAAAAGGAAAATCACGAGCTGTGTGCAAACGACCAGATCGGTTTTCTCAAAGTAATTCAAAATTTCGGGTTAAAGTGGCTTCAAGAAAGGCATGTGCAAGCAAACTGTATGCAGTAACCCAAGTTGATGAATAGGCTAAAACGAATTCCAAGTTTTTTAATACTTATGCAATGCAGGTCGCAGCTTTATATAGTGGCAGTATTTCGTACGTTCTCTAATAGGCCAAATCAAGTTTAAAAAATTGCTTCCTAGAATGTTTCAGAACTAGTGGTTTTGCTGAGTAGATCAGTCGTGAGAGATAAAAAACAACCCAGATAAATTAGTTAGAGCATAAATACTTCAGTTTGACGCAAGATATTAATTGTAAGGGCCGTTAACCGTGAATGGTATATGCTGAGTCTGTTTTAAGTTTAATGTCGCTTTCTAAGAAAGTTTGTTGGTATTTGCTGTAATCCTAAAGCTAACATCGCTTTGGAGCCAAAAACAAGAACAACTGGAAAAAATATCTATTTTTTAAGGAGCTTATGCAAAGCTTTGCCAAATGTGTGCACTGTAAGTGCATGTTTAGTGGAAAGCTTTCGTTGGCAATATCAAAAATTTGCCTAAAGTCATAAGACCACTAACCAATTTGCCTGGCTAAATCCTGATCTTGAATCTCATTTTATAATGGTATGAAAGGCCGGTTGATATACTACACCTAAGAAGTGCTATCAAAAGACTATGGATTAAGCCAGGGTGGACAATCTTTTTGCTTTTGCCGATCAGGCCTACTTGCAGCCACCACTACAGAGAACAATAAAAATTTTTCGTGAAATAGGTAGACTATTACAAACGAATATGGTTTATTTGATAATATTCTTTTAATTGTTCTTAAACGTGTGATGAAAAGTCTAACTTTTTTGATAAATTTTCGTGAGCACAGTGTGCAAAGCATTGCATGAACAAGTCAATAACGTTTTATGATGTTAACATCCACATACGTACGTTTTGCGTCGCATGCTTCTTATTCATTGCTTCCCCACATTGATCCCAGCCGAGCTTAAGACCAGGATCTGGAGGTGCAGTGTCAAAAGCCAAATATCCAGTGTCAGAAGCCAAATATGCTCCTACAATGGCGACAGAGCTCTTGTCAATGCTTGCCCGCCTTAACTTATCGTACATGCTCTAGATTGGTTGCACCAGTAGATAGGTCGCTCTCTTAGTTTGAGGCAAATAAAGTGGGTATTAGGGTTTGACTCGCAGATAGGTCGCACTTAAATCTGGGAAATCAAATTACCATAGATAAAATCAAATAATACAAAATATTTACCTTCATTTCAAAAATTTGCTTACAAATATTGAAGTACTTTTGCTGTAATTCCAAACTAGACAATTATAACAGCATCATCACTGTCAAACATTCTTCTCAGTTGTTCATC
Source organism: Trididemnum clinides (assembly GCA_963675345.1). NCBI lineage: Eukaryota > Metazoa > Chordata > Ascidiacea > Aplousobranchia > Didemnidae > Trididemnum > Trididemnum clinides. Next base: position 22,603,142 of record OY776284.1, on the reverse strand, counting down.
AGATATTTCAGGGTGGTCCAAGATTGAAAATATAAAGGGCCACATTTAGGTTTGGGACAAACTTTGCGGGCCGCAGTTGGAGAAATGTTGGAGTGATCAAAATGTTGATTTTGTTATTCCAATCAATTTAACGTTTTGCTGCACCACCAACGCATTCGATGTTTTTTGATTGTTTGCTACTCAAAAAATGGTTTTTAGCTAAGTTAATTAAGAAGATTATTGCGTTTTTCACATAATAATACAGAACTTTTCGGTTCTATCTCAATCTTAAATTTTTCTTAAATTGAGGCGACGTATGATAATCGCTCGGATAATTAGGTCTGACTGCAACCTAATAAAACTTGGAAAAAGATTGGCTTCCACTAAAAACACCTTCAAACCACGTTAAGAACAGAGTAATGTATTCACAGAAATAATACTTCATAACTTGAAGCTTCTTCGCTCAACGATCTCAGAATTAATCACTTTACTACACAATCAGAAAACCGCAAAAATTAATTTCACCAATAACTGCTTAATACTCGCCAACTGAAGGCCAACTTCTTCCCACGTCTCAAGGTCTTAATCTGTATCTCTGCTTTCTCATGGGGCCCCTCTAAGAAGTCCCTTTACCTTATGTACAAAGCTTTTCCTCGGTCGCCTCTCACATATGCTTCACCCGGATGGTTTCCTTTCTTATGCGTTACTAATATCACCAAATTGGAACGCCTCCACCGAGCGGCCAGACGCACCATCACCAACTGCCTCTGGTCCTCCCCTATTCCACTTTTACTCTCCGAGGCTTCCCTACCTGCCCTACGAGTCGCTCTAACTCATTTCACTCTGCCATTTTATGAGCGTGCCTTTCGTCTCCAAACCTCCTTTCCAAATTCAGGTTTGGCCAGACATGGAGTGAAACAAAGACTCTGCAGATCGTCCTGGAGAGATTTTGCATCCCCTCATCCGCTCATGCTTCCTTCTACATGTCCTAGGGAGGCTCTCTTTGCTTGATCTCTCTCACCTCCTTGGAACCTGCCATCCTTCATTGTGGAGTTTAGTCTTTTCTCCTGCTCTCGGTCTGATCTTCCTCTCACTCGCCAAGGTGCGGCGCTCGCTCACCTTGACTCTCTCCCTCTCATGATCTGGTACTCTGGACTGACGGATCTGTTGCTTTTCCTTTTGGCAAAGTCGGCTCTGGCGTACTTGCCAACTGCTCTCTCTATGGCACTGAGACCACTCTTTCCTTTTCAGCAGGCCCAGTTGTTGAAGTTTCTCTGCCGAAGCCTGCGCCATTCTGCACGCTCTTTGCTGGTCTCGGCAGCACCATCAAGTCTGTCATTTTTCTTCTCTTTTCCTCTTATGTGATTCTCGCTCTGTCCTCGCTTCCTGTCCTCTACTTCATCTTTCCTTTTATCACAAACTCTTTGGCAGATCTGGCAAAAACGGTCTTCTCTCTCCTTCTGTACTATTAGGTTACAATGGGTCCCCGGACACTCGTTTCTCCCGGGGAACGACGCGGTTGATGTGCTGGCCAGACGGGGAGCGCTACTTGCGCCCTCTGCGATTCCTTGCAGTCTTTCTTCTCTTATCTCTCGTATCGACTCTTGTCTTTTCTCGGACTGGAGGCGTACCGTCTCATCTAAATTCTTCGACACATAGGTTCCCTCGGTTTCCACTGAGGAACTTGTGCTCCATCGTCACACTCGCTGTGTTCACTCTCGTCTACGCTGCAACGGACACAACCTTGTGTTGAGTTCTTATCTCTTCAGGATTGGCAGAATCAAGAATCCTTCCTGCAGCGCCTGCGGACACTCGTTGCAGGACACTTCTCATCTCATTCTGCACAGTCCAGCTACGGACTCGTTACGCTGCTCACTCTTTGACGACTCTCTGTCTCTTTTCGACCTCTGGTCCAGACTTTGGGGAGTTTCCCGGCTTCTGGGGCTCCATGGTCTTCCGCCAAGCCCCCATTCGTCGGAAAGGGTCGGGTAACAACAACAACAACAACATGATATTCTTTTCTGCATGCAGATTTTGTTTTGTGAAATATAAGTTTTGCTGTATATTTTGTTATGTGATTGACATATAAGCATAGTACAATCTTAAGTATATACTATGTTGGTTGGTAATGCAAAAACTTATAAAAAGTTTAAGTTCTGCTTACTTCATAAAAGTAATTTAGATATTGCATGCAATCGGTGAAATTACTACACAGAAAAGTAGACCAAATAAAGTACAGAGTGGTACTCTTTCTCGAGGTACACTTTCTCGAAGTTATACTGCTCCTAATTGATGGTAGCAATTTAACTACTGTATTTATTTTCTGAAAACTACTGGTAATTAGTGATTACTGTACCTATAACAGTTAACTATATAGCAGTGAGTAGTAGTATTTCAAAAACTGAAGAGAAGTTAAACTGCTGCCTGCTCTTTGGACAGTAAAATTTTGTAACAGTGTTGGCGAATTTTACGTTGAAATGTTTTTGTAGCATAGCGATGCCGCGCATCTGAGCGCTTACAATCCCTAAGAAATTTTTTACGTAAAGCAAAGTGCAACCAAATGACGAGTTTCAATGCGAAATCTTACTGTGATATGCAAAAAAATTATCCTCTTTTCAGCGCAAAATGCTTGTCCGTGTGTTATCCACTTAACTCATAACCTAACTTATATGTATTGTTCGTCTTTAATAGGTACAGAAATTTTCTTCGTGAATTTTAATACTTCTCACTGGATAAAATCACTTGCTTTGTAGACGTTGTACTTGTTAAAACACCTGTTGTAGTAAAAGTATTTTTGTGAGAATATTATTTTATTTTTGGAAAAATAGCAATCATAAGTTCAATCTTGTGTTTAATAGTTCTTCAAAAACTTTCGAAATTCAATGTACGATTATTATTGATAATATTTCGGTTGTTGAACAGTAAAGCGAATAAAACAAAAAACAAAAAAAAGTGATAGGAATTTTTTTGAGCTTTGGTTTTAAAGATGCTGGAGAAAGAGCTGATCGAGATAAGTTGTATTTATTAATGCAGGTTGCTGATTTGTGGATGCAGGCTGCAGAGGCGATTTTCCTTCTTTCCGCAATAAATGTATTCTAGGTCTAATTGATGTTTTTGTTCAAAATCACAACATTACAACTTGAAGGAATGATTGGCCTTACCCCTCAAATAGGCCGGTGGGCTCTTTTCTGATGACGTACGTGGTTGAAGAAAAACAACATTGCGCGAGCGATTGTTCGTCCAACCATTTTTAAATGTGTTTGTAATTGGTACACTTCGTTAAAAATTACAAGTTCACTGTTGCAATGCAAGGTCAGCCGTCGTTTGCCTTCCGTAACTATATTACTTCTTTCATCGACAAAATGGCAAACTGCATTGTTTGCACTTTTCAGCGATACGGTCCCTCAAAAAACAGAAGAACACGTGATATTAAATGGTAATTTACCATTGGTAAACCTTGACAAAGTTTAGGGGAATTTGCTGGTGCTTTTTAAACGTAGATTATATATTCATCAGCAGCAACTTATTTACATAGCTCGCCGATACAGGTGAGTCGTAGCCTACTTGTACTATGAGCAGAGTAAGCTAACCGATATACTACGTCGTGCCTTGACAAAATAGTTTTCATTTTCTAGCACATGCATTTTGATGCAAGTATTGAAGTTCAAGTCATGGACCATTTTTTCACCGATACAATGCCGGATTGGTCTTGCGGTTTCTCGGCTGCGAGATCAGCACCGCATTGGCAGTGATCGATCAATGTTGGTAGGAAACAAACAACGAAACCTCTCATCCTGTAGCGTTTGATTTCGAGAATTAACGAGCTCAAAGCATATAGCTGTAAAAAAACTTGGGTGATTGGCAGTGATTTTGAAAAACGATGGATTTTTCACACGTGATGGTTTAAGCGCTTTAAGGCTTAAATCAAAATCATTTCTTTCATAAGATGTCAATGTAGGGCTTCCAACGTCAAAATGTAGCTACTTAGTGTTTTCCTGTAAAAACATTTACATAAAAGCAAAGTCATCAAGGTTTAGTAGACGTAGGTATTTCTTTCAATCAATTCTTGATACTGACTGTTAAACGGGATTAAGGAAATTGCAACTCGCAGTACTATACTGAATGCATCAAAATTTTAAATATTCCTAGAAGTTTTGCAAATTGTATAATTTCAATCACTGGATAGAAAGCTATGCTTTATTAAAAGCCTCTAGCTTCCTATCGGTTACCAACTGCACTGAAGAGACCTAATAAGTCGAAACAGTGTCACTGTCTGCAGTTTTGCTAAGTGCATCGCTAGCCTCTTGCATTACTATGCTTAAGTATTGTTTCATGCAGTCATTATATTTTGTTATTCTTTTGCAGATTTTGCAACATATCTTTATCTTTACAACTTGGCTTACAAATTGCTTATCTTATTTATTCGATTATGTCAATGAATATTTCTTTGCTTGCTTTCTTTTTTGTAGCAGTTTTATTCGTAGGTATGTGTAATAGCTTTAACAGAGCGAATGCAGTTTTGCATGACTTAGTAAGCATTAGCGAAAATTTAAATAATTTTATGCACTTTCGCCGTTCATATACACGAAATGGTGATCATTATATTCTCTTAATCATGACTGGTAATGCTCACAAAGAATCTTGCCACAAATTATCTTCAAAACTTGTGAGAAAAAAGATTGAATGAAAACTGATTTTTTTTAGCGAAAACCGTTGATGTGAAAACTATTTAATGATGAGCCAAAATGAGTAGTCCTTTAAATTCTATATTTTTAGCCTTAGCAGAAAACTAGCGGTTTTCCACACAAGTACTTATCTTTAGATCTCTTCAAAGCGGTGCAAGTATTGATACAGTGCGTTTCTATTTTCACGTCATGAACACTGGTACCGATTCGGAGAAATTTCTTCGTATACGCCGAGGGCACAGTAAGAAAATTTCAACCAAATCCTAAACTTGATTACTTTCCATAAACATTAAATGTTAATATTACTCTACGCGGATACTCTTATTGATACAATGAAATAAGATTAATTTATTTTCACAGCAGGGCCATCATGGGGTCGACGAAATCGACCTAAATGCGACCATGGACTTAAAAGAAATTCGTGTGAGAGAAAGGATCGTGAGGTATGAAGGTTTGCTGAGTGAATAATTTAGGTTTGGTAATTAGATGATGTTGGTAAAGGGAGTAATACTTGAGTTACATATTAACAGTTAACTTCTATCTTGGTACATAGCAAGTCCAAACTATAAATTTGAATTAGTTTGATCAGAAAATTTAAGTTGATTAAGAAAAGTCTCGCAAACTAACTTGCCGGGAGCAACCTCTCAAATTTTCGAAAAACACTTTCGCCATCATGTGTTTAGTGCAATATACTGCAGGTTTACAGCCAGCATAATGTGAGCCATTCTAAACAAATCTGCCTGAGATGGAATCTTATACAAAATAAACTTTAAAGATCAATTGGCCATCAAAGAGCTTATATCTTGAAAGAACTTTAGCTCGACGCTCTAGGATTAGTCTCATGATTAAGAATTTTTTTGGTCAATCGTAAAATATACAAAATGCATTTGGTTTATTGTAAATCCAATTTACTCTATTCTTGTTTAGCAGAATACAATGTAATTTGTCACTCTTCACCTAAGTCGCTGCAAAGAACTGGATTCAATTTTGTTGGGTCTAGTAATGAAGGTGGACGTAGCCTAGAACTTGCTAAGGTTGCTAAACTGACTGATAATCAGATTTATTTAAATCCAGTTTGTTATGACTACATCGTTAATTTTCAGATATGCTTCTCTTTCCTTAGAAAAATATATGTTCCAGGAAAAGCAAGAACGGTCTATCCAAACTGTAAAAGCTTTGCGAAAGGTAACGATTTTAGAAGTACCGATACTTCCAATTTATTTCAATGTCATAAGTAGGTCACAGGCACCAGCTATAGACCTACTTTATCTTTTACTCAAAACAGCAGCTCTAAATAAAGTTGAAAATATTATGATGAGTCAAAATTGTTCCTCTGATACTAATCTTATTAAAGATTGTGAACACAAATGCGTCTTAAACCAGTATCAATCGCGTGAATAAGAAGTGCAGTAACGCACTTTGATTAAAGCAAAAATTAAAACAAAACGCAATAATGTTTAGCAATACAGAAATATTTTACATCTTTTTAAAGAATTGTTTCCTTAATATTTTTAGTTTTCCCCAAAAACCGAATGTTCAAAATGCTATTTTGACCTTGAACGATAAAAGAATATTTATTCAGGTATCCGGGCAGTACAATCGCCGCCTCGCCGAAACCTGTAGAAGCTTTCACTTTTTTAGGATATGCTCTTCTTTAGCACCGAATGACTCAGAAAATAGAATATAACAAATCTTCCATTGTTTTAAACTTGTTTTCAAAACTGATTCTTGAATAGCGTACGGCCTTGCTAAAATGCCTAACAGGAATGCGAGCTACTGTCTTTTAGCAAGTAAAGCTACATATTTTCTTTTTCTTTCAGAACAAATGTGCAAATGCAAGTGGTGTAGACGATCGTGCGACAAGATGTTTTACCGGATCGTTTGGTGATTAATCGCGAAGAACTGAAGACAATTGAGAAATTTCCCTTACCGTGTGTCGTAATTTGATTGCTCGATTTTCTTAGAACTTACTTGACAGTCATAATGCATGTATTTTGCTATTTGTTGCTTGGCTTTTGCATTTTTTTAACGTTATTGTTATTCATATCGGTGAGTAAATGACCGCTATAGCCGTAGGATATTTTAAATTCAAGGTTTTATTACTTCCTATACAATGATAAATATATAATGCAGGCTTACCTTTATTGGTTGCACTTAAAATAACTCCGCACATGTAAACGGTGCATGCGATCAGTGCACTCTATGGTAAAAATAAGGCACTTTGAAATCAGATGAAAACTTATATGTTCAGATGAGGGCTATGCAATTTTTTTCTAGGTGGGTCAAACGTATAGAAATTTACCCAAATAGATAAAACCTGCCAGCCAGGGTGGAACCTTTATACAATGAAGATTATTTGTTTTGAAGTGTAATCCAAACTGACTAGAGTTGTCACGTTAAAGACCTTGTTGTTTTGGAGATCGTTCACCAATGAGCAGAGGCTTTGAGTGAAATCTCAGAAGCATTTAACAATTATTTGGGAAGCTGTAAAGCCTATTTACAAGTAGGGCCATTTTTATGAAATATGCTACAGGGCCCTTCAGGACTTAATTCGGCTCTGCACAGGGTCACTAAATATTTACCACATCATGGTTTATTTGAATTAAAGCACAAATTTGGAAAGAATGGTGTTATCTGTTGAAAGGTTTTTTCTATCGCGATTTTTTGTAAATATTCTCTATTATTTTTACAAAGAGCGTTTGTGAAATGAGAAAAAAATATGCACATGTCATTGTAATTGCTATTTAAAAGTTAGTCTTGTGGAGTAAGTAGCCTAACATAATGAATGATGTCAACAGCTTCTCATACAATGTTCGCGAGGGTTATTGTTCTCGGCATTTTCCTAAGTTTTTCATTTTTTTGCATTTTTTTTGCAAGTTTATAATTAAACAGATAGCTCCAACTAACCGAAAATTAGTTTTGCTGATCTCTATTCCCGTTAATGAAGATAGTTTTTAGCTTGGATATTAATGATCGACTTAATCACTTTAAAATTTATCGAAAGCTAAAGCTAATTCCCAACCGTACGCCTCTGCCTATAAGACATAACCTCGCGTCTGAGAATTCTAGCAACTTTGCTATTTGTACAGATTTTGTCATTTCTCGTCTTTTTATCTGGCGGTCGGTCAATTGAAAAAGATTAACCACATGAACTATGGCAACATGCTTTGTAGGACCAGCTCTGAAACAAAAATTGCTACCGTGCGTTTGACCTCATGCAACAACGGTTTATGAGTCTGTTTAAAATAAAAGCATTGGATGACTTTTATTCTTATCGGGCTTGGGTAAACCAATCCTGCCGCGCACTAAAAATAGATGGATCGAAACCTGTTTCGAAGTTGCCAATGTTGCTGGCACAGCACATTTCTACTTCAAGCCAGCAACCAAGCAGAAGAATTGTAGAAACATGTCTTTTCCAGAAGCAAAACAGCGCCGTGCGAGCATTAAACTCGCAACCTCACGTTTTCGAGTAGACACTTTATTGCACTGAGCCATCTTGTCAACGAGTTATAATTGAATCGGAACAGATCCGCCTAATCTTTATAAGCGAAGGTCTTGTAAAAGTTTTGAAGATAAATAGCTGTTACATTATGGGGTGCTCCACGAAAACAAGGAAATTTCAGCTTTATTTTGCTATATTTGACTGTGTTACAGCTTCAGGAAGCAGCATTTATGTAACTGTGAGTGTGAAGTAATTGTTCTGTTTAAAAACAACATCCACCTTGGGGATTAAAGAAATGCCATGAATTTTTGCCGAAGTTTTTTTGATCGCTACAGCTACAGGCTTCACGCTATTTCCAAGTTTGCTTTCGCTTTGTTTTCAATACCGTGAACCAAAATTACCGATTTTGTTGTAGTGAACGTTGTAGCACCAAACAAACTCCTAGTATTTTACAGAATAAGAAAGATATACCATAAAGTAATAAATCTATTTTTTAAACTTTATGTTTTTGTCACTGCTTTCAAACCTGGCTAAGTTTGTATGCCTTCTCCTCGTTATAGCCAGAGGAAAGTAAATGAAAGGGTACATAATCTTTGTCACGAAATTATGAAGCGTGTCTTCAGCCTATTTCAGCACAGTTTAACTTATTTCTAAATGTAAACGGCTACATAGAGGTTTTTTGCTGATTGGCGCTTAGTTGACTGCTCAAGCTGGTCACGGAAACTATACCGAATCAACTTAGTTTTGAATTATAGTACGGTAGAATTCGGTTAAGCCAGGGCTGTCCAAACTACAGCTCGTGGGCCAAACCCGGCCCGCGGAGGCTTTTTATCCGCCCCGCGGAGGCCCTTTTCATCTGGCCCGCAGAGCTCTTTTCACAAACAAATTTACAGCACGAAAAGCATAATTTGTAACAGCGAGAGGAGGTGATGGTCTTTTTCTTTTGGAGATTTCCTAATTTTGGGGCAAGAAAACGCGTTCTCCAACGTTACTGACCGTTGATTCCCACCTACTTTGAGTTAACTGTGTCCGCGGGTCTTTAAAATGTCAGCAATGTGGCCCTCCGCGAAAAAAGTTTGGACCCCCTGGGTTAAGCCGTCATCTCTACGAAAAAGTGAAAAGTGACAACTTACGCAAAATGACGATATGGGTGAACTGGTACAAATGGCGTATATAGTTGTTCTTTAATCACAAACTTGGGCAAACTTCTGTTTATTTTTGATTTCACAATTGTTGAGTTTTTCGATGATTTTCTACTTTCCTTTTAAAAGGAAAATCTTTATTTTAAACAAAATTTATCGGGAAAAATTATTGTTGGCTACACTGAGTTTCACTGCAGCAAATACTGTACTGATGAGTCTGTCAACTTTGTAATAGTAGTACTGTATAGTAATAATCCTCTGGCTTCCTCCCACCCAATGAGCCTGACATATCAACCTTTCTCCATCGCTCCTCTGGCAGTGTCTCCTTTCTTGACATTTCCTTTGCTTTCTTCTCTCTCGCCTTTTCTTGCTTCTGGGAGGTGCTTCAGGACCTGGGGTCTGATCAACTACCATTTCTTCTAACTGCCTCTTCTCTCTCCTGTCTTTCGCCCCAACGAGTATCCCCCTTCCTTCAATTTTCCGAAAGCTTGCTGGGATGACTTTGCCTTTTACTTTGACTCTCACTGTCCTTTTGCAGAGGAATACTCGTCTCTTTCTCTTTCCTCTGCTGCTGCTATCCTTACCTATCTGGCACTGAATGCGGTCAAATTCTCCATTCCTTTTGGCCGCATCAAACGCCATCCTAAAGCCTGGCAGTCGGCTGAAATGGAAGAAGCGGTTAGTGAAAGACGTAAGGCTTTCGCTGCCGCTCACAGAAGTGATGAAGATCGCCAGGCTTAAATCTCGGTTCCCGACGTGCGTCGTCTGTCATCGCCAAATCCAAGGCTGAGGCATGGCAAACGACTTGCTCTTTTCTTTCATCTAAATCTAACCCCAAATTTGTATACTCTCCTTCGTTCTGTCACTGGCTCTTCTTTTCTTCATCTTCCCTATCTCCTAACTTCCCTAACTGTTCCTCTCCCAGGGAGTCGGCTTCGGTCTAGGTCGCCTTCCTGAGATCCCACTTTTCTGTCTCCCAGCCAAAGGCCTTACGTAGCAGAGCCAGAGGCTACCTTTCCGAGCTCCGCCGAGCCACGTGCCCTGAGGAGTCTCACTCGTCCTTTTGCTTTTCTTTTTCTCCCGCTGAATTTCTTGCGACTGCCACAAACCTTTTCTCGTCCACTGCCACTGGGTCAAACAAAGTTGCCCATGCCATGCTAAAGCATCATCCTCGCTCTGGCATGGATTTTCTTCTTCGCATTTTCAATCTTTCGTGGTCTTTGCATTCTTTTCCTTCCATCTGGAAGACATCTTCCATTATACCCAACCATAAGATGGGAAAGCCTCTCAATTCTCCTGCTTCCTTCCAGCCTATCTCTCTCACCTCCTGCGTCTCAATGCTTTTTAAACGCATCATTCTATCATGTGTACACTTCTTTCTGATGTCTAACTCCATTCCTTCACCTCGCCAGGCCGGTTTCCGCCCTGGACGGTCAACTGTAAATAATTTTTTTTATCTTTCTCAGTCCATTTTGAATGGGGTTAACGAACTCAGGCCAGGATCTCGGACGATTCCCGCTATTATTGATTTCTCGAAAGCTTTCGACTCTGTCTGTCACCCCTCTCTTTGCCACAAACTCATTTCGGCTGGCCTTCTTCCTTGCTTCGCTCGTTGGACTCAATCTCTTCTTTCTGATAGATGTGCTTGCGTGGTTTATCAAAATCACAAAAGTTGTTCCTTTCGAGTCCGTTGAGATGTTCCGCAAGGGTATGTTCTTGGCCCCGTACTTTTTTCTCTCTTCATCAATAATCTCTCTACTTTCCTGCGGTCTTCCGTCAGCTGCTCTCTTTATGCTGACAATCTGGCCATTTGGTCCTTCTCTCCCTCGGTTCTTTCTGCGATGGAAGCTACACAAGGAGGTCTGATACTATTGGAGCGCTGATCTGAGTACTGGCGTCTTCCTCTCAATCCGAGCAAATGTGTGGCCTCTTTCTTCTCAGTGGATCCCCACCAAGCCAACCTCCAGTCCCATCTCTTCCTATTCAACTCCCGTCTCCGTTTCAATCCCACTCCACCTTTTCTTGGGATCACCTTCGACCGCACTAATTCCTTTTCTAAACATGTATCTTCGCTAAAGGCCAACTTCTTCCCACGTCTTAAGGCCTTACGCTGTATCTCTGCTTTCTCATGGGGCCCCCTCTAAGAAGTCCCTTTAACTTATGTACAAAGCTTTTCTTTGGCCCCTTCTCACATATGCTTCATTCGGATGGTTTGTTTTTTAAGTGTTACCAACATCACCAAATTGGAACGTCTCCACCAAGCGGCCGGTCGCACCATCACCAACTGTCTCTCGTCCTCCCCTATTCGAGTTTTACACTCCGAGGCTTCTCTACCTGCCCTACGAGTCACTCTGACTCATTTCACTCTGCGATCTTTCGAGCGTGCCTTTCGTCTCCAAACCTCCTTTCCAAATTCAGGTTTGGCCAGACATGGAGTGAAACAAAGACTCTGCAGATCGTCCTGGAGAGATTTTGCATCCCCTCATCCGCTCATGCTTCCTTCTACATGTCCTAGGGAGGCTCTCTTTGCTTGCCCTCCCTCTCATCCTCGGAAACTGCCATCCTTCATTGTGGAGTTTAGTCTTTTCTCCTCATGCTTTTGCTCTGATCTCCTTATCACTCGCCAAGCGCTCGCTCACCTTGACTCTCTCCTCTCTCATGATCTGGTACTCTGGACTGACGGCTCTGTTTACTTTGGCAAAGGCGGCTCTGGTGTACTTGCCAACTGCTCTCTCTGTCGCACTGAGGCCAGTCTTCCTTTTCAGCAGGCCCAGTGTGCTCGAGTTTTTCCGATGAAGCTTGCGCCATTCTGCATGCTTTTTGCTGGTCTCGGCAGCACCATCAAGCTTGTCATTTTTCTTCTCTTCTCCTCCTATGTAATTCTCGCTCTGTCCTCGCTTCCCTGTTCTCTCTTTTATCTTTTCTTCTATCATAAACTCTTTGGCAGATCTGACAGGAACGATCTTCTCTCTCCTTCTGTACTATCAGGCTACAATGGGTCCCCGGACATTCGTTTCTCCCGAGGAACAACGCGACTGATGTGCTGGCCAGACGGGGAGCGCTACTTGCGCCCTCTGCGATTCCTTGTAGTCTCTTTTCTCTTATCTCTCGTATCGACTCTTGTGTTTTCTCAGACTGGAGGCGTACCGTCTTATCTAAATTCTTCGACACATAGGTTCCCTCGATTTCCACTGAGGAACTTGTGCTCCATCGTCACGCTCGCTGTGTTCACTCTCGTCTACGCTGCAACGGACACAGCCTACTGTTGAGTTCTTATCTCTTCAGGATTGGCAGAATCAAGAATCCTTCCAGCAGCACCTGCGGACACTCGTTGCAGGACACTTCTCATCTCATTCTGCACAGTCCACCTACAGACTCTTTGCCCCGCTCACTCTTTGGCAACTCTCTGTCTCTTTTCGACCTCTGGTCCAGACTTTGGGGAGTTTCCCTGCTTTAAGGGCTCCATGGTCTTCCGCCATGCCCCCATCTGTCGGAAGGGGTCGGGTAACAACAATAACTTAAGCGAATTAATTTGTACACAAACCATTGCAGTTTTGTTCGGGACTTTGGAAAAGTGACGAGTTATGCAAAACGACGACTTAAGCAAATTCAACTGTATTGCACTTGAACCAAGATTTCCGTCGACCACACCGGTCAACAAAACAATTCACTCCTATCGCGGCAAGCTTCTGCTTCAAAAGATGGAAATCGAAAAAACAAAATGTTCGGCAGAAGATCGCGAGAGCGTAAAAACAATAGAATATAAGCAAGGAGTTCTTAATTTGATTCCAACACCCTTCTTAATCCCGAAACTTGCAAAACCCAATGAGAATATCAAACATTTAAGCTCAAACGAAAGCTTGCTTAAAGACAGACTATACCTCTCCTTTTTCTCCGCAGACGATTGCATGTCGCCAAACACAACATCTTGCAATGGTATCAAAGACACACTGTCTATTGAGCTGGTTGGCAACGCTGGGGAGAGTCTGGTCGCTCGACGCTCCATTCACAACCCGTTCAAGTGCACGATTTTTAAAGGAATCACCATCGGCTAGAGTCTCTCGTTGACGATCCTTGTTTTACCAAAATGAACGAGGAGGAATGGGCAGTTGCGTCGATACCCAAAGTTATTCTTTAGTTATGTCTACACCACCAATGAGCTAACCGTGTCTATGTTTAAATTACCAAGAATAGGATTTTTTTCTGTTCGTCAAACTTTTCTCACAAGCAGGGTGTACAGTTGCGGAGTCAAATATTTTCTCTAGAGTCAGAACCAATGCTGTTATACGAAAGCTTTATCTCTAAAATCAAAAATGATTAAAACTTACCAGGCGTGCGCATTTAAATGAGATTTTTCATTTCTGAACTTCGCTAATTGTAGAGCGCAATACTCGCACTCGTCTGCGTCTTGATATGTGGGAGCTTCCAGTTTCCTAAAGCCGGCAATTGCACAGGCATACCTCTCAATTTCAGAGAAATGTTCCAGTGATACATAATGTTCAAAAAATTCGAAACTAAAAAAATTCATTTTGTTCTATTTTATCGAATGACTTCGCTAGAGCTCACATTTATACTCACCCCCGTGAATAAAGCAAAAGAAAACTTGAAAAGATGAGAAGTGGTACAAAATTTCAACAAAGTTTTTGCTAGCGACTATTTCATTGTACTCTTTTTAAAAAGAATAAGTGAAAACTCTACCGTTTTTGTCCAGCTCTTTTCAGGAATTGTCGCAAGAATGAAGCCTGGTGTTGATGGCGAGGAATTTATAGCCATTAAGGTTGGGAAAAATGTTGGAACGTTCTGATTGGTAGACAACCAGACGTTTCGTCGAGTCCAAATTAGAGACGGAATTTTAGCGTGTAAACGAATACTTTCTCGCGACAAAGCTCTAGTTTAAGCATTTTGATAAAAGTTGCTTCCAAGGTTGATAAATAAAAAATTGTTCTTCTTTTGGTCAAAATAGAAAATTGATTGCCATTGTGGTAAGAGGCCATTTTTTAGTGTTGAGGAGGTGTTGTGCTATTGCCGAAGTACTAATAAAATTAGATTGAGATAAGTCACGATCTGGTTGAATTTGGTTTCTTATTGCTTTTGGTCTGAGAGTGAGCTGAGACCAATTCCCTCCATGACTGGCTCATCTCAACATGAGTTGGCCAAGTTGCTCTGCACAATACTTTAACCGGTGCTCGATCGATACACAGCCCGCTTTGTTAAAGACTCGTTTACCTTTGCTAAAACAATTCAAAAACTTACTACCGACTCGGATCAAACTTTTCTGTGTTTATTTAATATGTTAAGATGGAAACCTTCACCAACATTCCATGGGTGGAAACTATCCAAATGTGTGCGGATCCTTTATATGGAAGCAATTTGATTCCTCCAAGCATGGATGAAGATGTCTTTATTGAACTTATGAACATCGCTACTACTTCTATTGAATTTAGTTGTATTAGCAAAATGTATAAGCAAATTGATGGTGTCGCTATGGGCAGCCCACTTGGTCCAGCTCTAGCGAATACCTTGGTCCAATCTCACAAAAAAAGTTATTTATCGGCAACAATCAACCTTTCATCTATTTCAGATACATGGATAACAACTTTTCTATGTTTAAAAGTGAGTCCAATTGCAACCACTTCTTAAAGCAACTTAATTTACTATATTAGTACCTTACCTTCACCCATAAGAAGGAAGTCAATGGCAAATTGCCGTTTTTGGGTGTGCTTGTAGAAAAGAGTAATTCAAAATTTTTAACTTCTGTTTACCGGAAGCCTTCATTTTCCAGCCGGTACAATCGCTGGGATTCGTTTGGGCCTAAAAACAAAAAACCAATCTCATCAGTACTCTGGAATAGATTCCATTTGATTGATTCTCCGCTCCAATTCTTCAGCTCTAAAATAAAGAGAAATTGTTTGGATAATTCACGATTGAGATCACTTATCATAGAGCAGTGCAAAAGGACGTAAACGAACTATCTCTGTGGACTTTAAACCCTTACCTGAATATCGGTTACATGCTCCACCATTTGAGCTCCCGAATATTAATACCTCACGATGCTAATTGGCTTATATTAACCTGTTTTTTTTATTTTCAGGGTTACTATTTGAAAGCGAATATTTTGCTATTTTGTCTGGTTTTTAATTTTCTAGCGAGATTGACACAACTGCTGCAGGGTTGTAATCAGTCTGAAGAGGGCTTCAGCCTACCCAAAATTTTTATTTTTGTTCGTGCGTGTTATTGCTGAATAAATTGCTCTGTTATTAAAACATTCAACTGGCCCACTTTTTTCTTTGTTTTTGTTTGTATTCAACAAAGTAGCATAAACTGTAAATATATTTAGGCCCATTTTTGATGAGCTGTAATCGACAGAGGTTTGAATAAGCTTTGAACGGAGAAAGATTGAAAACAATTGGTTAAGCTGTTGCAACCTTCAAATACGACAATAACAAAATCCGAGCTATTATTTAAATGCGGGACCCATGTCTTTTTGAGATGGGCAACTATGTGGCCCCCATATAAGTTGCTCATCTGATCCCAATATCAACTTGTCCGTCCAGAAAACATAGACCTTATATGGGCAGCCCTTCAAATTATATGGATTGCCTATCTTGCTTTTATGTAGGTCCCATATAAATAGACCATTATTAAACCGGGTTTTACCGTGCGAATTCAAAATTAATCTTGCAATGGCTGTTTATTGCCTTTTTTAGGTGGGCAACCACTCTTCATATAGGATGCCCATCTGGGCCCAATATTTACTATTCCGTCCTGAAAACGTAAGTCTAACCTGTGCAATCTACTGTATTGTAACACAACTGGACACCGACATCGACTTGACATTAATCTTAAATAGGGTAATTGCTTATGCACAAAAGTTTTCGTTCATGAGTTAAAGATATAGCAGCCATAAAAATGGACTTTCCTATTTTAGAACCACTCTTATAGATGACACATCTTTCCCAGATAGGAATAAAATTAATTTCACACAAAATAACCGACATTCATAGAGGGCAGCTCAACTGCTCACACACTAAACATTTTGTACTACGAACAGTGCGATCTTGGTCGGTCCAACCGGCTACCTAATTTGACAATACGCTGTCTTACGCTAAAACAGCTATTAATATATGCAACCACAAAAAACTGAAAGAATCTACGTCTATTAATGAGCCAACAAATAAAAAAGATGCACAATCATTTCCTAACCTTATTTAACAGTTTACTCCTCTTGAGAGAGCTTCTTCTTTTTTGGCAAGGATCGTCGACCCCTTTCCAGATTTCTAGCACCTAGCAACCATTTACTGACAGCAACTTTTATATCTTTTATTGTTGAATTAGAAATTACTGAATTTTGCTGGGCAGCGCCTGCAAAGAAGAGAATTTTATAAGAGTTATTCCTTTTATTTTAGGGCCTGCCAAAGTGGTACTTCGCAATGCCTCTTTGTAGCCATTTGTCTTTTTCAAAGTGATGTCCATATTCTAATCAGCAAACAATTGTAAGCCCATATCAACGTCAGCTTGCATTATTAATTCAATAAATTAAGAATAAGTACTATAGAAACCCATACCGTTCAGAAGAAACTATCAACGTCAAATGAGCCGCATTACATTGGTGTGATTGTTTATTGGAAAACTATACGTGGTAATTTATAAAAAGCATTGAACTTATATCTGTGGTTTCTGATAATGGGTCAACTAAGAAACGTTTTACAGCAGATGAAATATCACTGAGCACACGTGGCTTGCGCAATTATTATTGGTAGTAATATTTGAGATTATACTATGTGAAGAACTTATGGCAAAAATATCAAAAGCATTTGCATTCTGTAGCGCCTCTTTCCTATTTCTGCCAGTCAAGTTACACTAAAACGTCACATTGTCATATATCCCACCCCCCCCGAAAAAGCGTGGCGGCATAATTCTTGCAAATTCTGCCGCCTGTGTTTTGCAAAAAAAGTCTACAACAAACATAATAATTAATACTTCATTCATTCAGTGGTAATGAACCATCAGTAAATATTAAATTCAAATATACAAAAGAACTGTATGCAAGCAGCTTTCACAACAAAGCAAATCTTTTATTTTTCGCTCTCTAGGCATAAACCTAAGACTTATCAAAATTTCAGTTTTGGTCATTTGACCAAAATCCCAAATAAAATGGGGTGCAACGCCATTCGTGACTTATTTTGCTGATTTGTGATGTAAATTTGTCATTGCACCAATAATCTTTAAAAAAAAATAAAAACTACACACCTCCACACTCGTTTAATTTACTAAATTAAAATATCAAACTTGTAGTATTTGCATGTAAAACTCGTAGTCGAAAACCAAAGATAATTTGAAACGTCACTTACCAAATTATCTCAAACATCAGCTTTTTCTAGCGAAGATTTTAGCTCTGATAAATTTGAAAGATCTTTTAGAGACAAATTCAACGCCACCGGCTTTTTACTGGAAGTTGCTTTTGCGTTTAAAGTTGTTACGACACTCTGCATCAGTGATGCTGATATTTTAAGTCGTTCTTGAGTATCAAGAGCGATCTCTATTAGCTTCATAAGCATGCGTTTTAATTAAATGAAGTCTGCAAAAAAATTTCAATTTTTATTAGCCTAGACGAGAGTGAACACAGTGAGCGTGACGAGGGAGCGCAAGTTTCTCAGTGGAAATCGAGGGAACCTATGTGTCGATCGAAGAATTTAGATAAGACGGTACGCCTCCATTCCGAGAAAACACAAGAGTCGATACGAGATAAGAGAAAAGAGACTACAAGGAATTGCAGAGGGCACAAGTAGCGCTCCCCGTCTGGCCAGCTCATCAGTCGCGTCGTTCCCCGGCAGAAACGAGTGTCCGGGGACCCATTGTAGTCTGTCTTGCCAGATCTGCCAAAGAGTTTGTGATAGAAGAAAAGACGGAGGAAAAGAGGAAAAGACAGGGAGGTGAGGACAGAACGAGAGTCACATAGAAAGAAAAGAAAAGAGAAAAGAAATGACAGACTTGATGGTGCTGCCAAGACCAGCAAAGAGCGTGCAGAATGGCTCAGGCTTCAGCAGAGAAACTTCAACAAACTGAGCTTGCTGAAAAAGAAAGAGTGATCTCAGTGCCATAGAGAGAGCAGTTGGCAAGTACGCCAAAGCCGCTTTTGCCAAAAAGAAAAGTAACAGAGCCGTCAGTCCAGAGAACCAGATCATGAGGGGGAGAGAGTCAAGGTGAGCGAGCGCAAGGCGAGTGATAGGGAAATCAGAGCGAGAGCATGAGGAGGATAGGGAGATCAGAGCGAGAGCATTCTGCACCAACCAAGAGCCGGCTCAACGTGGTGGTGCGGTCCCCGACCCCGTTTGGGTTGGGTCGAAATGGCTGTTGGCCTTCCCGAGGGTTCCAGTCACCCCGGGCACTTCCCTCTCTTGTCTACGCTGCAACAGACACAGCTTTCTGTTAAGTTCTTATCTTTCTAGAATTTGCAAAATCGATAATGGTTTCTGCAGTGCCTGGGGACATCCGTCCCAGGACACATCTCATTCTGCACTGTCCAGCTACGGACTCTCTGCGCCGCTCGCTTTTTGGCGACTCTTTCTCTCCACGACATCTGGTCCAAGCCCTGGGGAGTTTCCCGGCTTCTGGGGCTCTACAGTTTTCTGCCATGCCCCCATCCCTCGGAAGGGGTCGGGTAACAACAACAACAAAGCTAAATTTTCCTTACTAAATCGTTTTTAAGGAGTTAGGAAAAACAGCCGCATTACGCTAGAGATTATCAAGCAAACAAATAGCTTCAATCAGGCTTTCCTAAAATATTTTTGGAAATTTAGTTGGAATGGGACCACAATAAATATTTTTGCGTTTTGATCAGAAGTAAACCGGCGGCATGCTCGTGTATGTTCCAGATTAAGTCACGGGTTCAGGCAATCTTAAGTCACCAAAAAATATAGACGATTTTCTAAACGGACTACTAAGGAAAAAAGGTTATCACCTTTACAGCAATGGCGAAAAACCGCAATTGCTTGGACCTTCAAAAACGTTTTTCATTTTGAAAGTAAAATATCAATTCGAACCAATATTATACTCAAAATCAGAAAAGTCAACCTCAAGAAAATTTATCTTTATATAAATAGTAAAAGCCTTTAACTCTGCAATACTTTATTGAATAAAAAGAGACTTTGCATTCAGGCTTAAAGCGATAAGCAACTGGTTTTATTACAAAGTTTTAACACACTATTTAGGGTAAAGCCCACGTTCTCTTTAATAGGGTCTACCCACCAACTTAAAATTTGCATCTCCAGGGACAAGGCTTTTTGTGCCTTAGCTAAAACAAGAGAAACTTGCACTCTTAAAAATCGTGACAACCTTCATTTTTTTGCATAGAAAGGTCAAATTTTTGGTTATCCCACATAGTAAAAACTATATTGTTTACATGCTCCAGTAAATACCCTGTTTTTGGATACCAGCTTCTTCTGAGCGCCAATTTCCCATATTTTCTCAACTCATTCAAAGGAAGGCTAGGGTACCATGCCCTTACGCCTTTTTGGAATCCTTTCACACTCTTCAGTTAAGAAACCATGAATTAGGGAACATGGGTATGGTCAGAAAAAGGCGCTGACAGAAAGCACCTTGAATAGAGGTCTACTACAATATCTTTCAAACCCTTTAAACTTTTAGCATTTTGTGTTACCGTTACAACTTGTTTGATTCCTTCCGAATGCTTTTTACTTTGAGTAAATGTTACAGATGTACTGATGCTCGTTTTTGTGCTGATGTATTAATGCGACATGCAAATGTTTGGTCCCTTCTCAACATGTTGTTTTTGTTGTGATTACCCCTCCTCATGCTGGGGATAAAGATACGGCACGAACGGCAATTTAAGTTTATGCCGTCAACCTAATTGAAATTAGGCTAGGGGAAAGATGGCAGTCCATTTCGAATCAGTCATGAGTGACTGGCAGCCCTACCACCAACAAGGTGGACTGCCACTGGTGGGTACCCAAGAGTCGCCTCTTACGACATGCTGGGTTAGCAACTTCACATTTGTAATCCGGTGAAGTACGGGTAGGCCACCTGTCCTCCACATAAAGGCGAAGGCGTCCCGTTAAGTGCCTTGCCCAAAGACACAACGAGCAAGCTTGCCGGCTTGTTCTCCACACTATCCCTTTTTTATAATGAGCGCCAAGCAGGAAAGCTGTGGATACCAGTTTTTAAAGTCTTTTCGTATGACTCGACTTAGGGAATGAACGCCAGGTCTACCGACTGCGATGCGAACGCTCTAACCACTACACCACCGCGCCGGTCCCTTCCCAACATCGGCTGGTGTATCTGCTTTTTGTGACTTTTTACAAAAGCATCATTTGACGCGACCTGGTTTTTCCAAACTTTGATTGCCAGTAACCTTTGCAATTGCAAAGCGATATTTGCACCTAAGCGTAAATACCCTGTTTCCGGCTGACGCACTTTTGATCGCCAGTTCATTTCCAGGTTAGTGGATTATGAGACAGCAATGTGTAGGCGGAAAAACCGCAAGCACTGTAGCCTACTTTTTGCACTAGCCTTCGTAACTTTCACAATCTTACTATTATGTGATGAAGACATGAAAACGGCGAAAACATGGTTAAAATTACTTGGTAACATCATTTTCTTATGCTATGAGACATTTTTTCTTATTCTGATGCTCGCAAAATGCACTTTCTGTTTGGGAGTTAAAAATTCGGTTGTGATGCGACAAAATGGTCTTCATTAAGATTAGTTTTAAGCAAAGCTCAAAGGCTACAAAACATGAGTAGTCACATTGGTTTTAAAATATTTTAATATTAGCACCAATGCAGTACATGTTAATTTCACCATTTCTTACATTACTCTTAAAACTGAGCGCCAAGCAGATCTGTAAATGTCACAATTAGTTTCTAAACATTTTTTCCCCGGTCCTAAGAAGCCTTTCCGTTACTCATTTGAATTTACGTTAAACCTTGTTGCGGAGTTTTTGCGTACGGCTGGCAGGAAACACTTTTACCTCAAGTCAAAAAATTACATAAAGTGCCTCCCCACTTCGGACAACATCGCAAAAACCTTTCAGCACTTTGCCTGGTTGAAGGAATTGCTAGTCTGCAACTTGCATTTCTCATGACTGGTTTAAAATAGACGTCGCTTTTTTTCAATGCCGACCTCCATCAGGTTTGCAGCGTGCACTTGAATAGATTGTTTTACGCCACACATTCAGTCTAAAGGTGAGAAGTAAAAGCACACACAAAAAAATTATTGTATAATTCTTCAAGATTTGAAATAGAACACGAGAAAAAAGGAAACACTTTAATATTCAAAAAATAACAATGGTAACTTGCTGAGTATCCAACAATTCAGCACCGGTAGTATCCGCAATTAAAGATAGTTCCCTCATTGACACTAAAAAGAAAATTTCAAACGCTCTAAAACCCTGAAGTCACAATAAAAATATACACCCGGCATTTAAATTTGCCACTATCAGCCTTTCGAGTAGATCAATATGGGCGAGGAGTGCTCTCAAGTCTCCTTGTTGCATCTACCACCGCTTGTGGAGGTGAAGGAAAGTCATCACTTTTAAATTCATTGGGTTCTACTTCTTCCTCTGATTCTTCATCAGCAGCATGTTTTTTATTTGCGTTTCCTTTAAGATAAACTCATTAGTGACAGGGGCAAAAACCAAACTTTTTGAATACCAGGCTGTTAGAGCTAAACATACTACCAAAATTTAATGTAAAGTAACGAGTGGAACAAGATTTTTCAACAATTTACGGCAGCACAACTGATACTAATATTTTATTAATTTATATTAATGGTTTTACTGAGCATTTAGATTAATAGTTGTTTACTCTTAACTACCATATATAGACAATGTTTATCTACTTTTGGAAGAAATGGTATCTTCAATTGTTGTGTGTATGTCTGACCCAGCAACTACCAGAACGACCGGCGCGGTGGTGTAGTGGTTAGAGCGTTCGCATCGCAGTCGGTAGACCTGGCGTTCATTCCCTAAGTCGAGTCATACGAAAAGACTTTAAAAACTGGTATCCACAGCTTTCCTGCTTGGCGCTCATTATAAAAAAGGGATAGTGTGGAGAACAAGCCGGCAAGCTTGCTCGTTGTGTCTTTGGGCAAGGCACTTAACGGGACGCCTTCGCCTTTATGTGGAGGACAGGTGGCCTACCCGTACTTCACCGGATTACAAATGTGAAGTTGCTAACCCAGCATGTCGTAAGAGGCGACTCTTGGGTACCCACCAGTGGCAGTCCACCTTGTTGGTGGTAGGGCTACCAGTCACTCATGACTGATTCGAAATGGACTGCCATCTTTCCCCTAGCCTAATTTCAATTAGGTTGACGGCATGCCGTATCTCTATATCCTGAGGAAGAGGAGGGGTAACCACAAACAAACAAACTACCAGAACGGCACAAGATATTTTTGTTTTACGTTCACTTCTTACCAATTTCACTCTTCCGTCATTCCAGATGAAAAAGTGTTTGTAGCATTTTTATAACATGATTAAGCTTATGGACCAAGCAGCCTAGATTAATGGAGTAAATGAAAAATGGCAGAAAACATAATTGATACAAAGCCGTTCTGTTTTTTGCGGCTTTGAGAGAGGATGCTACGTATATAGGTCTCAGCATCTTGAAATTAGTTCATATTTCACACTTGAGCATTAAAATCGTTTGCCTTTCATCAAATAAAATTGATTTTTGCATTATATAAAATGAAAGCAATGACTGGTAGAGCCAGGATGATTATATACAGTAGGCGCCGCTAATTATTACCACGGATAATATGACCAGCCGCTTATTATGACCAATTTGGTACAGTCCGAAATTTCTCCATTTAAAATTCTCCGTTTAATATGACCAAATTTCGGATAATATGACCAACATTTTCTCCATCTTTTTTACAGTACAGTATTTTTCCCGCCACGCACTTATAACTTCGCCTTTTCAACATATTGTTACACACTGCACAAAATTTTACCGTCACTTGTAGTGTTACAGTACTGTCCTTTGTTTTACTGCCAACGTCACACTGTTACTTCAGGTAAACGATGAATTTGACGGTATTTGGACTTCTTGTGGCTTACGGCGTCGATTCAGGAGCTGTTATAGCGGCTTCGGTTTTTATAACCATTCGGATATTATGACCAAAATGGTCTGGTCCCAAGGTGGTCATATTAAGCGGCGTCTACTGTACAACAGAAAAAATACGTAGAAGTCTTTTTGTAAATTGTCTGACAGCAACAGGCAGATGGCAAAAACGACTGAAAACTTGTTAGTTAATACACACTATATAGGCTATTGTTATACCAATAGTTTTTTGCTACTGTATTGGTAACTATATATTTTGTTGCTTTTTAAGCAATAAAATAAGTTGCAAGTTTGTATGTATAGAAATGAAATAACTTACTTGCTTTACCCAATATTCTGACCTTCATTTTTCCCAGGGATACATTATGTTTGGTCATGGCCAAGGCTTTACTGCTGTTCACGGGTAGCCACCACACTCCATCTTTCTCTTGACTCAACCGCCCACTAGCACAATTGCAATGGTAGCTGTAACAGTGTTTGTTGCAACGGATTCAACTACGACAAAATTTATCATAATGCTCTTATCTAATGTATCCAATACCTACGTAAAAATGAAAGTTACCGATGCTACCACAGCCAAACAGTTTTTACCACACACAAGGCCGTTTTCAATATTTCTGCTTCAAGATAAATCACATTTGCACAGAAACTTGACAGAAACGTACTATTATTTAACATAAATAATGGTTTTGCTAGTTTGAAGTATTACCACGGTGTAATAACATGATAAACCAATGATCGAGCTGCACATCTTTCATCACTGATTTAAACAAAAGATATAAAGCGACGAAAACAAGAATCATGCTTAATTGCAACCCTGTGAGCTGGCAATAAAGCTATCTTTTACGAAAGTAATGCAGCATAGTACACTATTAATGCAATCACAAGCATTTAACCAAAAAAATGTCATAAAGTTACAGGCAAATATTTGAATGAATTCAGTACAACAGCTTTTATAAACAACTATTTACCTACAATGCTATGTCGTTTTAATTCATACCGTACGCACAAGGTTGGATGTTGTTGATGGGATGTAAGCCTACAAGCAACAAATTGCTCTTGAAAAACTTTGTAAAGAAGATATGATTGTTCTGTAAAGCCCTTTCTCCGAAACTGATGAAATCTATTGATGAAAGTTATTGTGGTGCAGCAATAGCATGTCAACATAACTATCATCAAGTTTACGAAGTGGTATTAATACAAATTTACACTTGCAATAATCAGTATTGGTTACCTATAAAACTTTAATGTGATATCTGATACAAATATATTAATCGTGAATCTACTGTACTTTCAAAAGATGACTTTGCAGATACCTGGAAAAAAATAACAGTTTTGATGGTGAGCAAAATTTATTGCTAATAATAACAGAACAATCATCTAAAAAAACAATTATCACCAGATATGCATGAAATAAAAAATTTTCCAAGATATTTCTTACATTGAGTCCAATGGCTATGCTTAAATATTGTTGGGCCGGAATAATGCTGCATATGCTATAAATGCTCAGTGTTTTGAGACTCTTGCTGTTGGCCTTGTTCATGCAAGTGTCTTACTATTTGAGCGATTTAATGTTGTGGCCTTTTAACTAAACTCTTCAGCTGTCCTAAATCATTTTCAATCGGAAAACAAGACACATTGTCTAAAAGTCCATACATTTTCACATCATTAAGCATGTGCAAGATATTATGCATATTGTAGACTGGGTTTTGTTTTCCGTAATCTTTGTAGCATTTGCAACATAAGAAACCAAAAGCTGCTTTGTAAAATCAATGTTTATGATGCCTTCTTCAGAAAGTAAGACTCTAATGCACATAGAAAGCAGTGAAAAATTATTGTAAATAGCAGGACTCACTTTTGCGCGCAGTAACACTATGCCAGTGTATAGCAAACATTGTCAATGTTCAGTAGCCTTCCACATTTCTACTTCTTTTGAGGGCCTGGGCTTTCTAACAAACTCACTGGCATGTGAGGACAAATAGATATTTGATCTTCTGATATCAGTATTACAAATCTATGCGATAACCTGGTTACCAAAGCTCCGTTTAACCGTAAATATATCAATTTTTGTGTTACACCCAAGCACTGTAGGTGCATATAATCCAAAGAAAAGTTGCTTGGGAAACCTAATTCTAAGTCAGCAAAAGGAGAACGGCAGACATGATGCGATGGATCTGACATCTCTTTAAAAGTGCAATTAGTGCACGAATGTGCATTCATTTCTCGAAATATCATTCTTCCTTGATGCCAAACACCTTTTTGGGTGGCTTGCCAGTGATCTCGTCACAACATGATTTCGTTACAGTGATCTCATCACAGAAAAGTTTTGTTTGGACGGAAAAATATATCATATTATGTCTACTGGAAGTCGCCGCTTTTTTGATAAGTCGTCGCGATTGCGCCAGATTTGCCCACACTGATTAAGGCAAATCTTTCGAGTTCACGCCTGTAAGTCGATGTCAGACATCAGGTGTAAAAGATAGAAACTGCGTTTTCTTTGCAATCCCAATCTTATACACATGTAATCTACTCAGATATTTGCATTTGTATAGGGATACCTTGTCAGAAAGTCGTGGACAGTAGTGCAAGTGGGTGTTCCTGTTAAAGACGCCGTTTTAGTTTGGCTGCCAATCCAAATAGTAAACCAATTAAAGTAACTTGATAAATAGCCTAAACTAAATGAGTTAAATTGTGACCGCTTTCCTACTGAAAAGAAATTGTTCAATAAAATCTTTCGGATGTTAAATGGTTCAATGAAAGTCTTCTTTCCAGTGTCATTTGAGATATAAAACCAAGATAACAGCAATTTTCAGCGGAAAAAGAAGTATAGTCAACCTCGGGTGACAAAAAATTAACGTTATTTACATTCTGCTGTTGAGAAGAACGGCCATGAACTGGGGGTAGCCTATTTATAAAGGTTTCACTGTTCTTAGAAAGTAAGTATATTGTATGATATTGCACTGTTCACTGCACACAATAGCATCAGTTCGAGACAAAATCCTTTCATGTGAATTTTAATTAAAACTGATTCTCACTTTAGTAAAACTGCTAGGCCTCTTTCTACATCAACCACATGTAGCTGCTGGAGACCTACATTTATAATTCGTGTCTTTGTGATGTTAGCAATACCAAGAAACAATATCTAGGACAACCAATTGTATGAAGTTTTTATTGTCTACTTCCATGTGATCGCATGAGAATCTCGTAGATTCGCAGCACTATAAAACCGCGACACCTCAATCATTTTAGATCTTTCTCAAAATCAAAATATGGTCGAAGTGTAAATCTCTGCTATCATGTTTGAATCGTTTCGGGAAGTCGCATGCAGTCAGTAAGTGAATGTATTGGGTTGTCGCATAAGTTCGTTCGTATTTATGAAACATGTTACTTTAATACATGGAATTGCACTCAAAAATTTTTGGCTGTCTGTAAGGGCATGAGGAACCCATGCGCCGAGTTTTTGTACCTTTCCCATCTGCCGTAGATGTCTAGCAACTGTTGCATAATCATACCCAGTCGCTTGCTCGAGATCTCTTGTGGACTGACGAGGATCTTCGTGAATCAACAGATTTAAGGTCTCTTCGTCGAAGTCGGATGGTCGTCCTGAGCGAGGTGCATCGTCCAGGTTGAAAATGCCTTCGCGAAACTTCTGAAACCATTTCTGTGCAGTTCGCTCTGTTATCGCTTCTTCTCCATATACTTTGCAAATATTCCTGGCTGCCTCAGATGCATTTTCCTGTCCATTGAAATGAAAAAGAAGTAAATGTCGGAAATGAAGTTTTTTTTCAACTTGGCACTCCATCTGAAAGGGAATGGAATAATGTTATCGAATAGACAAAATCGGTTGACAACAAATTTGAAAATGCATAAATGATTAGTATAATGTGAATATTTACGTAAGAAGTGTCACAAAAAATGATAAGCACACATAAACATCTCAATAACAAAAAGCGAACGAGCTTATGCGACAACCCAATATTATAAGTTACCGAATTCATTGTTAACAACGAGTGCTTGTTAATTGTTTCCTTATCATGTAATTCTTGTAAGTTACCAAGTTGCTATTATTGCTACTAGCAATACACCGTTGAACATAATAATACAATATATTTAGACAATTCAAACGTTTTCGGCGCTACATTTCGCCCTCATCAGGATCTATACACAAATATTTAAAGCATTAAAACTTTCGTTGAACGAAAACACAAAAAGCATAAAGTAACTTGGAAGAGTTCTGACAAAAAACAGTAAAGCTTCATTCTACGCTCTTCGTAATTATCTGGTCACTGCTAACAAAGAATTTGATAATAAAAAAAAAAAAGAAGGAAAACAATTGCCTGCTAGGAGTTAATCGGATTTAGGGTTTTTTAAATAATTGTTTCAAATGAATGGAAATTGTTTGGTTAAATGATTAAATAAATATCTTTGATTAAAACACGTTTAGTAAAAATGACGCTCCGTTTGCATAGAGTTGTTTGTTTAGCACAGGGTTGCTTCTTTTGATGACCAAGGCTTCATGGATTTTGGCTTCGTAGGATGTTTGGCATTTTCTAATCATTTTAAACTAATGTAGCGCCGAAAACGTTTGAATTGTCTAAATATAGTTTATTATTATGTTCAACGGTGTATTGCTAGTAGCAATAATAGCAACTTGGATACTAAAAGTCACCTCTCTACCGAAATTGTATTATCTTGTAAGTTAATTTGTGACGAAATTAAAACTATAATAGTATCAGTGATAATATCGTATATCTATTGCGGCAAACCTCGCTAAATTTCAGTTAAAAGGTCATAGGCTTAACAGTGTATAAAGTAACGTGCTTCTCCATAATCTTCTCGCATAATTATTAGTTTTTATCGTCGTACCGTTAAAGCTTTATGCCATCGCTATTCACCACTTTAATCATTCTACTCTACTCATATTTGCATCCAAATCAAGTGTGAGGTTTGGCTATTTGTTTATAATTGTTTAACCCTTTCTTTCCCGAATTATGATTTAGGTACAGGAAAATTCCAAAATGCTCATTTTAGTTAGTTTTAGACTCAATTATGATAAAAAAAGAAAAAAATTTTGATTTAGTTGCGCGTTGGCGATTTGAGGGGTGTTGCCACTTGGCAACATTGGGAAGATGAGGTAGCACATATTCACAAGTACAGAAGTTTAACTTATATCGAATTTAAGGTGTAATTCCTTGTTGCAATGCTTCTTGTTGCCAAAACAAAGTAAACTTCCCTAAAGCATAGACTGAAAATCAATTAAAAATATCTTACAAGCTAATAACTTTTATCACAACATGTATTTTGTGAAACAAACGACATTATTTTACATGAAATTTCACAAAGCAGTCACTGTGATTGTTGAGCCGGAGTCCAACACCACATTTTGAACATGCTATTCGTGTGTTGCCAACAGAACATAACTGACATCTCATCTTTTTGTCGCGGTAAATAGGCCAATGCGCATGCTGGTCATATCTTACATCAGCAGTAGGCAAAGCTGTGGCCGCATTGCGCTTGGCCACTGGTTGAAGATTCTCATCATTGCTCGCAGCTAATAGGCGACCTCGTTATTTTACAGGTGTTTTTTTTGCATGAAGTAAAGCAGAAGCAACGCTGCATCGAAATTCCCTCAAAGGAGTATATTTGGCATTGTTGTATTGTTTCATGTGCCTGCGGTAAAGTAGCCTGAATTTACAACCGCCAAATCAGTGCAATAGTAAACAATTCGCAAGTACCATTTGTTGCTTCTGATGTTTGTTCGATAAAATTCGATCATCATGTCCCACAGATCAACACCACCCATGTAACGATTGTAATCTTTTGCAATGGGTGGTCGATCAATTTCCATCCTTTGCTTTGAGGCCACACTCCAACGATTACATTTGTCTCTTGGCTCAACACCAGAATGCGATGAAATAAGGTGAACTGGCTTGTTGTCATACCATTTTACTACAATCACTCCATGCTCCTGGTCAACTTTGAGGTCACAAGCTCCTCTGCCCTTTTTTTAGCTCTTGGTCTGTTAGCAGTTTGCAACCTTTCAAACGATTGAGACGAATGGTGCCAACTGTCCATATCTTTTTTGCTTTAGACATTCAACCAAACCAACTGAAGAGAACCAATTGTCAAAAAATACTTTGAAATTATTTGCAACGTTCAAATTTTGTATCAAGCGCAGTACTACATTGCCTGAAACACCAAACTCACCAGCCGATTGCATAGACTTTCCGGTGTAAAGTTCAGAGTCATACATGATGCCTGAAGTACCTGCTCGTGCAAACACTTTGAAACCCCACTTATGAGGCTTTTTTTCATATACTGCTTCATTGAACCTTTACCTTTGAAAGGTATCACTTGCTCATCAATTGCATGCATTTCTTCGGGTTCAATGAACTGCATGGCAGAGCGAAGACGATCCAACAAGAGTGAAATTTTAAAAAGTGGATCATACTGTGGGTGTTCTCGGGACTTCATGTTGGTATTGTCATTGAAATGTATGTATCGTAACAACAACTCAAATCAATTTCGAGACATCACATCAGCAATCACATTAAACCGACAAAACTTAGCCCAATACAATTTATAGCATGTGCATGGAAATACTTCTGTAGGCAAAAGTATGCCAATAAACTGTTCAAATTCAAAGTATGGCAATATACTGTTCTAAATCTTGGCGTCAGGTCATGAGACAAAACAGTAGGGGCAGTTGTATTGCCTCGCCACTGTTACGCACAAACGCATGAACTGAAAACAATTGGACAAAGACTCATGCCCTATTTTAAAAGTTTCGTTGACAAACCAAGTTTTTGTGTGCTCCCAACAGTCTCAATTGGGTTGTTGTGGAAAACAAAATATGACGTTTACCATCTAGTGATATATTCTCTAGCAAGAAATCAGACGGCAAATGCGTATAATTTAGATCAAAGATCATTTCTTGTCTTTTTGGCTCCTGAGGACGATGTTTTTGTTAAAAGTAATAGAAATTGCGTGTCGTGTAATCTATACGTGGCAAGGCTGCGCGAGAAGCAGCATTGGGAATTTCTTCTTGTAGAGCTCTACGAAAGATTTGCGTAGCAGAGACAAACAACTTTTTGCACGCTTCCAGCTTTGTTTTTTCGCAACCAGAGCAGCTTCCTTCGCACCATATTAGGGGAGTGAGCATGTTTTTTTTTAATTTGGGAAAAATCTCAAATTTTTTTGACGCACCATGCAAGACATTTAGTTTTACAGTTGCGCACCGCACGTCTCCTTGTCTTACTACCATTTTGGGAGTAAATATTCCGTTCTGCGTTACCTGAAATAGCTCTAACCACATCATACAACTAATTTTATCCTAAATGAATTAAGGTGCGATCAGTGAATTCTGAAGTTAAAAGGAAGATACTAAAAAAGTAATAGGCTGTCGCAGCCTAAAATCACGAACAATTTTCATCATTTTACTCAAAATAAGGTAAACTATATGGACATGATTTGACATGAATATCAAGCTGAAAAAAATTTAAGCTGAAATATATTGCCCTGTCTCCTTCCCCCTCATTACATCTTTGTTAACAATAATTAATTCTTCATAAGACTTTTGCTATTAGGCAATTACTTGTAAGCATTTAGATCCAAGGTTTGTTACGTCTCTAGAACAAACTTATTATATTAGTAATTTCCTATACTCACGTAAAAGACAATGTTTTTGTCACCATTAAAGTTATACCACATGGCTGGTTTAGATTATATTTTAAAATAATTCGTCTACGTTTGCACCAATTAAAGCAGGGGTTCCCAACCAGGGGTGCGAGGAAGCATCTTAGGGAGTGCGAGATGATTATTTAGGTTTTTGTGTTGCATTATTGTACTGTCATGCTCAGTTCATCCGATGCTAATTGTTCTGCACAATCTGTGTCTAATTATAGCATGCCTAGCGCACGACTTTCAATTCACCCCGAGATGATGCTGATCTCCAAAAAAAAGTCGACCCATGTAATTTCAGCCGTGACTTCAAAATTGGCCAACATCTTGGCCCGGGACATGTTAAAATATTTTAGGGG
Organism: Trididemnum clinides; assembly: GCA_963675345.1. Taxonomy (NCBI): domain Eukaryota; kingdom Metazoa; phylum Chordata; class Ascidiacea; order Aplousobranchia; family Didemnidae; genus Trididemnum; species Trididemnum clinides. Next base: position 22,571,774 of record OY776284.1, on the reverse strand, counting down.
TGCGAGAATATATCAAAATACTTTAGGCGTGCGGGCCATTACAAAAGTTGGGAACTACTAAATTAACGGAAAACAAAAAAATCCTAAACTGTTTTCGCCAAAATCGAGCAGGATTAACCACATTATAGATAATAAATGTTAATAGATAAGCTAGTTACTTTCCTACAAAAGTTACATTTCCAATTTGATAGTTCTTTTTTTTCCTACGAGCTGCCAATATACTGCTCGTGTTATTCCAGTTTGTCAAGGGAGATGCTGCCATTTTTCGCAATGGTCACAATGCAATGCATCTTGACGAAGACATACAGGTTTTGAACAGTACACACAATTGTCATCCATAGTAAAATTTTGCAAATAACGTTCTGATATCAAAGTTGAATTCTTTTATTCTCAACTTTATTTTAGCCATTATATCTCTAGCCATTAGGAAGGGCTAAGCTTTGAGTTTGAGGAAGACATTTAAAATTATGTTTTACTGTGGTCGAACTCAGATTTGTTTGTTTGCGAAATATCACAAAACACTATTTTTGCATCTTTGTTAAAAACCCAGCAGGTGTTGCCACAATCTCGCGATTACAAGCCAACAAAACAATGGCAAATTGATTACGTGTCGGCTATCTCTACAACCTACTACAGTATAGGCTACGGCAGGTTTCTTCAGTTTTTATCATGCAAATGATGCGCCAATATCTTACGCGATACATTTCTGTTTAGATTAAAGGCCGTAAGAGTAAATTACCTAAACGCTTTCTGGCCTATAACATTTTTTATTCTTCTGATTCGTCAGTCAGCCACCGTGGAGCAAAATACAAGATAAATATTTAGACCTGTTTCCGAATTTTAACGCTACGCCGGAATTTCATGGCTCAATAATCTTGCTGCATGATGTGATTCGCTATGCAAGGAAAAAAGAAAGCGAAAATGACTTCAAGTTTACAAAGGCCCAGCAAAGCAGACATCGTGAGGTTCGAACTCGAATTATGTCATCTTGTTGTCACCAAACCACGTTTTGAAACTCATTTGACCTCGTTGTAGACTAGCATTCATCGTTATGCTGAATATTGCTCTTCAGGCTTTATAAAAAAAGAATCACAAAAAACAGAATAATAGAAAATTACACCACCTAACACAATTTTTGTTGGGCTACTTTTTTCCGTGACTCTTTATATATTTTTGAGCGCTGAGTTTAAAAATCTGGTTAGTTTTTTTTGTATCATTGTTACTTTTTGAGATATTCATACTTTTTGTTTTATCCGACCGAACTGTAGCTAGCAGATTGTGTTCTATCTTGCAGTAGATTCTAACTGCATATCAAGGTTCCGTTCAATACATATTTGTAACTGCTGCTATCCCAGTCACACGGTTTGGGGAAGGTCTTAGCGCACAGCGCAAACTCAATCGCGGTATCAAAAAGCACTCTTGATGATTGAATCAAACGTAATTTTGAGACAACAAATCCAATCGATCATACACGAATGGCGTCGATACTGCGACAGATTTTTGACTGTAAGCGACTTTCCGACACGATTCAACTTTATAGCAGAGATTCCACTTCATTCGTATATTGATTTTGATAAAAAAATGCCAAATGACTAGAATGCCGCGGCATATATAGTGCTGCTAAATTACAAAATTTCCAAGCGAGCACGTGGAAATAGACAAAAGAAAACTTCATAGAGAATGGCTGTTCTACATCTTTTGTCTTGGTATTGTTTACCACACAAAAAGCGATAATTATAACAATAGGTCTCTAGCAGCCTATTCAAATAAAAGAGGCCCTGCAGTTTAATCAGGGCGAGAAAAACAATTTTAATTAAAAGTTTTATGAATTGATTTTTTCTGTAACAATAATAAACGCAAAAGTCAGTTTGAAAATGGTTCATAAAGAAGAAGGCGTGAAGATAAACATAACACAGTTTTTTTCAAATAATAAGAGTCATTCAAAAATGCACTGTTGAGCGAGCTTTTTTTTATGACCACTCTTATCTTGCCTTATCAAAGACCAAATGTAGTCTCCAATCATTGCACTGTCCCAGCGGCCTTTATATAGTCTTTCCATTGGCTTAATAACCTGGTGAAATCTCTCACCATGCTCCTCACTAAAGTCACCAAGATTTTCTTGAAAGAAATCTAGATAAGAGCATAAAAAGTGAAGTTTTACAGACCTGCGACAACACATGTTTTGGTAACTTTTGATAAGCTTTTTCACTAACTCTTTGTAATTTGGATTCTTTTTATTTCCCAAAAGTCCATTAACCACACCTCGAAATACTTGCCACGCTTCCTTTTCTGTTTTATTGATTTTTTCTTCCAAGGTTTTAGGCTTTAACATTGTGTTTATTTGGGGACCAACGAATATTCCGCCTTTTATTTTGGCCTCTGATAGCCTGGAAAACATTGAACGGATTTCTTGAAAAGCTTCTCCTTTAAAATCCAAAGCTTTAACAAGCTGTTTTACTAGATCTAATTTGATATGAAGTGGTGGCAGTAAAACTTTTTTCCGGCTTATAAGAGGCTCCCTGATGACGTTATACATTCCTGGTGTTAGTTCTTGCAGTGTCGGCCAATAAATTTTCTCGTAGTGCTCACCATCAGCTCTACTATTCCACAAGCACAAAAAGCAAGAGTATTTTGTGTATCCACTCTGCAGACCCGGCAAAAATCCTAGCATTTTGAAGTCACGACAAACATACCACTTAAACTGAGCATAATTGATTTTAATGAGCAGTTGCTTGACATTTTCATAGCCTTCTTTCATCTGCAGTGAATAAGTAAGTGGAATTGATGGATATATATATTGCCATTGTGAAGTAACACCGCTTTAAGACTTTTGGTAGAACTGTCAATAAAAAGCTGCCATTGAGTAGGATCATAATCTATTCCAACAGCACGAAACAGGCCTTCTACATCTTTGCAATAGCAAAAGGGTTTAATAACATCAAAATAGACAGAAAACTCCAAGTGCCTCTTCCAGTCATCGCCAAGCAGATTCCACTCATTCAGTCTGGATGTTAATAACTCTGCTCCAGATTTTGTAAGACCCAGATCACGTATTAAATCATCCAATTCTTGTTTAGTCGGAAAATGAGGTTCTGCACTTGTTGTTGATCCATATTCTGCATCAATGTCTGAATTTTCACTTGCTGTTGCGGAGTCTTCACTTAAGTACGTTTCTACCTGAAATGATAAAGAGCAAGTACGTAGCAAGAATTGGATCCAGTCTCAGAACATATAAATTGCAGTTAGTTGCACTTACCCACAGAAAATTACTCACATTTGATGGTGAGTTTGGAACCGGTAAGGGGTCACTATGAGGAACAAGTGCAATGGATGAGGGTATGCTTGGATAGTCATAGCTCTTTTCCCTCTAACCTTGCGATACTTCGAAATGTTTATCACGCAAAAATAGCAATCATCATGATAATTTTGGGGCTCTCTCCAAACTCTGGAAACTGCAAATGACGTAACTCTTCCAGAACCCCTCAACCATCCTTCAAGATTAGATCGACAGCTGCCACAGATTACATGTGTTGCCTAAGAATTGTCCTGATCGCCAATGTCCATCTCAAAATATAGTTTATACACTGTCCAATACTTTGTTCCTTTTACAATTTTATACGAAAAATGTTGGCCGCTGGTGTAGTATCCATATACATAACAAAAGCAATCTGGTGAAATTTTACACTGTCTACTAGCCATTTTTATTACACTATTTAAAAGATGAACTCAATTAAGATTAACACAAAACTTAACTCTATAAAATATAATCATAGAGGGCTACTGAGTAGGCGCGATGGTGTAGTGGTTAGAGCGTCCGCTTCGCAGTCGTTAGACCTGGGGTTCATTTCAAAAGTCGAGTCATACCAAAAGACTTTAAAAAATGGTTTTCACAGCTTCCCTGCTTGGCGCTCAGCACATAAGGGATAGTGCGGAGAACAAGCCGGCAAGCTTTATTGTTGTGTCCTTGGGCAAGGCACTTAACACTAGAAGGACGGAACGCGTCAATTGACGCATTTTTCACCTTTGCGCATTTATAATTTTCGAAATGTGCGGATTACCACGCTCATATTCCCAGACTTTTTCTAATTTGGCCAAGCCCACATGCTCTCAAAATTTCTTGTTTCTATCTTATCTGTGAAGCGAAATGGAATGGCAACTACCTAGAAGGCCGACGTGCGTCAATTGACGCAATACTGGTTTACAATGGTAGCCTTACATTAAAGCGCATCGCCGCCTGTTACAGATTATATCCAACAGTGGAGAACAAAAGATAAACAGCTGCTGTCTGCACTTCTAAGCGTGGGAAAATCATTTTCGGTCTAAAAAAGGAGTGTAAAATACTGTACTTACTGTAACTTCAATGCAGCTTACACTTACTGCAGAACAAGGGAGAAGTTTCGTATAGGCATATTGCAAGAAAGGTTCAGTAGTTTATCTAAAATGTTTTAGTGTTTTTTTTATATTGTATCAATTTTTAGGAATTAATTTCGGAATTAGTATCAAATTAATCAATTTTCAATTCTTCTGCTAACCATAAACTGCTAAAAATGTCTAGACGAAGAATTGCAGCAAGGCGTGCTTTAGAAATCATGCAAAATCTTCCCTCAGACTGCTCTGATGACGATGGCTCTGACAGTGAAATTATCGACCCAGCTGTAAATACAGCATTGGCCAGTGTACCGTCGATTGAATCTGACGAATCAGATAGCGACGAAGAAGATGATGACCAAGTTACACATTCCGTCGTGCAAGGCCAAGGTGTACCAGGCATGATTCAAGGTAGGGATGGGTCAAGGTGGCAAAAGATTGGTGTGTCATCTGCTGCTCAGGGCCGTTTACAATCTCAGAATATCCTGCGGTTTCAGCCTGGGCCTACATCATATTCAACAAGACGTGTTGATAGTGACAGTCCGGTTTCTTCGTTCCGGATACTATTTGATGAACCAATGTTGAGAAACATAAAAAAATGCACAGTTGAAGAAGGACGAAGGCAAACTGGAGATCAGACTTGGGATGTGACATTGCACGAATTAGATCAATTTATTGGGTTGGTGGTTGCTCGTGGCGTGATTGGAGGACGTAACTTCCCTCTTAAAAGCCTTTGGGGAAAGTCGTGGGGTTGTCAAATGTTTTCACAAACCATGTCACGAGATAGGTTTGTTGAAATTATGAGATTTCTTCGCTTTGACCTAAAGACGGAAAGACGTAGAAACCTTCTGCATGATAAATTTGCTCTCGCTTCCCAACTCTGGAATAGCTTCATATCAAACTGCCAAAAAGCATTCATCCCACAATGGAACATCACTGTCGATGAACAGCTGCTGCCATGTAAGGCAAGATGCAAATTCATCCAGTACATGGCTAATAAACCTGACAAATTTGGCCTAAAATTTTGGCTTGCAGTTGATGTTGAAAATAAATACTTATTCAACGGCTTTCCTTACGTGGGAAAAGACGATACGAGGAGCAGTGACTTGAGTGTACCTACAGATGTTGTACTGAAGCTCATGGCCCCGCTTTCCCAGCAGGGTTACAATGTCACGTGCGATAATTATTTTACCTCACTTGGTCTTGCTTTGAAACTGGCAGAGAAAAAATGCAGTCTTGTGGGCACATTGCGCCAGAATAGAAGAGATGTCCCTGAGGAGTGCAAGAAGAAAAAGGAACTGCATGAAACCGAAGTGTTTAGGTATGAAGGCCAAACCGCGATCACACTGACATCCTACCAGTGCAAAGCAGCAAAAAACGTGGCAGTTTTGAGCAGCTTGCACCCGGATATTCTACTTTCAAGGAACGAAAACCCAAAAAAGAAGCCAGATTCAGTGTTGTACTACAACAAAACAAAAGTGGGAGTGGACGTTTACGACCAAATGACAAGACTATATTCGGTGAAAGCAGCAAGTAGGCGGTGGCCTGTGCATGTTTTTTACAACGTAGTGGACATGGCTCTTATTAACAGCTGGATTATTTATAAGCAGGTTTGCCAAAGCAGTATCAGTCGTAGAGAATTCATCCAAAGGGTAGCAGAAGAACTAACTGGAAGTGCGACGAAGGTGTCTTGTAAACGGAGTGCAAACAAAGATTGCAGTCCCAATGACGCAAACGCTGGGCCTATTGTAAAACGTCGCCTTACCTGCTCCACTTCAAAGTGCAGAAACCACACCACTGACATGTGCCAAGCATGTAACAAACCAGTGTGTGGGAGATGTGCAACCAAAAAGTGTAAACTGTGTGCATAAGTACAGTCATGGGTTGAAGCAAGCATCCACTGGTTATTAAAAACGAGCCATTATTATTTGAATGTGATTGCATTAATTCAATAAAACATCAAAACAATCTTTGATTAAAAAAATTTTTAAGAGTTGAAGTGCCTTTTTACGTGCGACATGATAGTTTGGCAGCTTTGAAAATTTTGCGTCAATTGACGCATTCCGCCCTTCTAGGTAGTTGAAAATTGCCGTCCTTCTAGTGTTAACGGGATGCCTCCGTCTTTATGTGGCAGACAGATGGTGGGGCCAAGCAGTCTACCCGCCGTGGTGGCCCAGTCTGACCAAAGACATGCAAACCGAACATGAGCTCATACGCGTGAATGAACTGAGTAGGCTGTTGACATACATGGCTGGCCGTTAGTAGGGTGGGGTAAATGACGGGCTTTTGCAAAACTTTCAAAAAAGCTTAGCGTTTTCTATGGCCATTTTGGATGCTGAGCTCGAATCCGTTGGAATTTTTGACCTATAACCTCATCTGACCCCTTAAAATGCTAATTTATTCAAAATGGCGGCCAAAATCGAGATTTTTGGAGTTTTTTCAGCATAGCTTAGAAATATATCGTGTAATATGTCTATATATATGTTTTTTGGGTCGTAGATTACGAAAATGACACTTTCGTGATGCTCACATACACTATTGAAGATGTTTATGAAAATTTTCTCTGATATATCTACTAAATTTATCAATATCTGACACATAGGATATTTATATATCGTTAAAGCACTGAGATTATATTGATTAAGCCAAAAAATACCAATATAATAACAAATGTTCAAGTGAAAATTTTCAGGAGCAGTCCGCCAACATTTTTATCAACCTCATCTTCTGGTTTTATTGCGTTTCTGATGCTTGTACGAAGTTCTTCAGCAGTAAATTTTTCGACACGAAATTTTCCAGTATTAGAGCCCTTGACACGTCTCTGTTGACGAATATTTGGCGCTACGGTGAGCCGCAGGAACACAATTTTAGAGATGAGTTGTTTTTCAGATAACGATTTAACCAAATCCAAGTTATTGTCAGTCAAAGGTCCTCCATGTTGTTTACAAATGTCTATAGTTTGCAATAACCTTAGATTTTTCTTTTGGTTTAGTTCTTCTTTCTTAGCGAGAACAAGTTTTTTTGACATCTTCACAGTGGCCAAGAAATCTCTCTCTAGCTTCCTTACTTCTGAGCTTTCTTCGGAGGTTCTCGCCCACTTCCAACTATCCAATCTTTCTTTATCACTTAAGTTTTCGAATGATGAATCTACAAGGAGTGCATTGGTACAGATCACCCTTTTCCTGGATATTGATTGGACCGATTCTGTCCCACCGCTAATTTTTAAGCGATTATCAAACCAAGCAAACTCGCTCTCGCAGCCTAGATTAGTTAATGGAGCATAAGTCAGTTTATTCGGATCTGGTAGTTCGTCGTTTTGACCTTCATCATGTTCCAGAATGTTGTAGAAAAATGACATGGCTGACAGCTGGCACCTTAAAGTTTCTGACGTTTCTTTAAGCATGGCAGAGTACAGACGATCTTTACCGTTACCAGATTTTAGTTGTTCACATAGGTCATCAATTTCGGGTAGTTTCAGCTTAAAGAAATCTCGCACATCATACCAGTTTCTGACATTCTTGAGATTTTTCCCTCTCTCATCAATTCCTAGCAGGTCCATTAGGGGAAAAATTACTAGATCAGCGATTTTCCTATAAAGTTCGCAGCACAAACTGAACCAGTCACTTTGAATATAAATGGACACAGCCATGACCAATTTATTCGAGTTAATGTCTACCACAGAGTCAAAGAATTTTAGAACCTGATCTTTCATTTTTAGAAATTGATTTGCTATCTGAGCTATACGACCGCTGTAAAGCCCTTAAAACCTTGTCCCTCAATACCTTCTTGCTCCATCCATTGAACAAATTCAGAGTACAACGAAACGCTGTGGGCTGCATGACTTGGACTCAACAACTTGGATATAGCTATCTCACCTAGGGTGTGGATAGAAGAACGGGATGAAGTGAAAGCTTTTTCTCCGACTTTCACACTTATCAGATTATGAACGCCTATTCTCTGTTCCGCCTTCCTGAACACTTTATCACACGCGTTATCAACACCAAGTATTATATGAGCACAGCATTTAAGATTTTTAGATTCTGGAATAGCCATACTTTCTCTAAACGTTTCGTTATTTCCCGCTCTGTCACTCATCCAAAAATCAACTTCGTTTTTTATTTCATCAAGTGTAGAGTCACCCAAAATTGCCAAGATTTTAAGTTTCTCTTCATATGTTGCAGCACTATCTTCTCCAGAATGCGATATGTTTTCCATAAAACCAGTAGTGAGAGATTTTTTACCTTCTGGTCCATGAACTGTTATATGATCAGCTTTTATGTCGTACATTTTATGGCCGGCGGCTTTTGTCGTATCGTCCAACCCAACTGTTATGACATTGTCACCTTTATTCATCAAGTAGGACGCAACATGTTTCATATTAAGAAGGTAAGCATCTTGCAGATACATTGAGATGCATCGCTTACTGGGGAAGATATATGTTAAATCACCAACGCTATTTTGCTTTCGTATCAGGGCAGTACTACTAGTAGCTGTGTTTTCACCTCCAGAATCATCATCATTTTGATTAGCCTCATCGTCCTCATCAACGTTTTCATCAGATGATATCTGCCAGTTCTGACCAAATATCATATTTGCTGAGCGAACTATGATGCCAGAAATATCTGCATGACTAACTTTAAATTCCGACACACATTGCACTATACACCTAACCAAAGCTTCGTTCAGATTCCTTCTTCCTGTTCTGATTTTAACGTCAGGAAAGTATTTGAGTTCAGCTTTATCATCATGAGAGGCTGAAGACGGAGTCATTGGATTGCTTCTTGTCTGTCCAGAACTAGTTGGTGTGGTCGGTATTACCTTGGTGGCTATAAAAGGTTCGTCATGTACATTACGGTCGTCTTGGTCATGATCAATAGTATCTTCAACATCAGGCTTATATGAAAGACTTTCAGCATCTCTCAGCTCATCTATCTTCATTCTCTTTCTTTCAGCTAACAGATTCCTAGTTTCTTCTCTTTTCTTTTTTCTAGTCCAGGCTTTCGGGACAGTAGGTGTGCATATTGCTACGTAATCACCATAGCAGTTGTCAAGATAAAAATTCTCATCTTCATCTGTCATTTTCTCTCCAGTCTCTGCTTCCAGGCTCCTCTGAAAATCTATATTCTTAGTTCTAATATCATACGCATGAGCACACATAGCATCATTGAAGTTTCTTGCTTTCTCAGTCCACTTATCATCTTTTTTGTGACTTGTGCGCTCGTATCTTACTAGCGCCATTAACGTTTCATAATCGTCCCTAATCTTTTTCGCCACCGCACGCCAAGTCAATGGGTAGACGTTCTTTGATATCCAATCATTACGTATTTCAAATGCGACAGTCTTACTAGCATCATTCTTACTGATTTGTTTTTCTCCTTTAGAAACAGGTTGGCATAAATATATCATACGTCCAAGTAAGTACTGCCCAGATGGTAGTTTCGATTTAGTTTCGTAAGTGTCTACCGCTTTGTATTCTTTCAGTTGTAATTTTACAGTAGTGATGTTGCTTCGAGTATCTTCTTTGGATTCAGCCATATTTAAATTTATCTATCTGAAAGCACACAAATCATTAAATACATTACTACCTAACACAACACCGAATTTTCAGCTCGAATCCTGTAAAACAAATAGGTCTAAAAGCAAGTTAGCCCACTTAACATGCCTAGTAGTAATGTATCTGAAATAAGTAGGATCAGAGTAAGGCAATATAAGCATCAAATATCACAAATATGGCTACATAACAAGCAAAAATCAGTAAGAATTCGACATAGAAAGCCACACGTGCACGGCAGCCCCACGAAAGTGTCATTTTTTTAATCTACGACACAAAAAACATATATGTAGACATATTACACGATATATTTCTAAGTTATGCTGAAAAAACTCCAAAAATCTCGATTTTGGCCGCCATTTTGAATAAATTAGCATTTTAAGGGGTCAGATGAGGTCATAGGTCAAAAATTCCAACGGATTCGAGCTCAGCATCCAAAATGGCCATAGAAAACACAGGGCTCTAAAAAATTATCTCATTTACCCCACCCTACCGTTAGGTTCCTGACTACAACGCAGAACTTCTCTCTGCAAACACTGAACATGGCTTTCTAATCACACTATTCTGAATTTTATAGGCTGAAATAAAACGAAACTGACGACTGATAAGTAATAAAAGCACTTTTGTCAGTGATATTTTGCACTCCCATATGCCCATTCACTCCCTCAAGCTAATAAAACACCGATTTACAACATGATAATGCTGGTAGAGACAGATCACAGCAAGCATAACTGCAGAAGAAATCTACAGTTAACGGAAAATCATAAAAAACGAAAGTCGTTGTATCTTTAAAACGATCAATGATAGAAAAAAACTGATAGTATTTTTGGAATCGGCGCTTGAAAATCATACTGACACACTTAAAAAAATTAGCCAAACAAACTTTTTTAAAATTTTGTGACGTTGTGTAATTCTTTTGTTCATCTAAAATTTTTATTAGCATTATGTGTTATTACAGTAAGCAAAATTTTTTGCTTAATGTGAAGTAGTCCATTCATTGATTTATGTGTTCTTTGTGTGATCGAAAGTTCTTTGCTTTGTGTGAGATGTTGACAACGTGAATATTTTCAATGTAAAAGTTCTCCATTTGATATTGCTTCATTTTGCCGACTTTGCGACATCATATTTGTTATATAAGAGTAGAAAATCCTAAAAAAGCAATCTTGGGTCTGCGAGACCCAACGCGCGCATCTGTGTAATTTTGTTAGCACGCGCTCCGCGGGGTTAAAAACGACCCATGATAGCCAATGACAAATCTTTCAAAGACAAAATCAAGAAAGGAGTCATTGGAGCTTCGGTTTGAAACTACAACAAAAATTCTTGCTGCGGTTTTGCGACAGCAACAAAAAATTCTAGCTTAGCTTCAATTAGGATATAGCCGCATGCAGATGCGACAGAAACAAAAGAAGCAAAAGCTGGAACTTTTTTTCACTCCTCAGAGTTTTGACATAGGCCTATTTTTTGACATGAGGCCAAATTTCCAAAGCTTGTTCAGCAACCTTGATATCTTTTACCCATCTATGCTGGCAAAGCCGAAAGGGATACAAATCACTGCCTGTAATTTGAATGAAATCTTTCCTTCTGGCTGGGGTATCATGAAAAATTTGCCGCAGAAAACGCAGAGTATTGCCAATATTCCATCCAGATTCTTTTGCTACCTTTATAAATCTGGACAACATGCAAACTACAACTTCCAATATATGTTGGAAGAACTGCTAAATATATTCAGCAAATCTGGGAGTTCTTCACCTTTGCATTTTTGAAAAAGATTGTGATAGAACTTCCAATTTACCTTGGGACCATCCATAGATATTTGTACCGAACTGCAGGGGCTAAGTAAAGCTATTCCTTTTTTCAAATGAGTCAACATATTTGCTGCTGTAGCATGACCCATAAACTCTGAATCAAAGTATTTTTCTGTTACTTTATTGCTTTTGCTGTCCCGAATCTAACTATCATATCCATTTGCTTTATCTGGTTGATTTGATTCAAGCTTTTATCAAACGATAAAGTATAGTACTTGACTACACGAATTTTCTCTATAAGCAGCCAATGACAATTAGGCCAAATGCCAAAATACGCTAAATTAGCACACTTTGTAGCTCCACATGAAAATGACTGTGCAATCTGACTGTCATGAAACATTTCAGAAAATAAATAGCTAATATCTTTGAAAGAACTAAATGAGTAGTGACTGGTTATTACTTTAATAACCCATAGAACTTCTGCATGCAACACTTCCTCTGATATGATCAAAGATGTGCTTAGTGATGATACCAGCACTGTTAACACATCACTGGTTTGTTCAGGAATAGCCACAGAAAATAAAACTTGTTTACCAGATTTGTTGGTGGTAGGCGCAGACTTATTTGTCCCGCCAAAGAAGTCAGTGATAGATTGTGTGAAAATACTTTGCTTGTGCTTCATAATCTGATTGTGTTGTTTGCTTTTCATGTGGTTTTTATCAGCACCGATCTTAATGTTTGATATATCAAACTATTTTCTGCACAACTTTCAGAACCCATTCCTGTCATCTTTTGTCTGCTGAAGTCAAGCAGCAAACTCTGGTTCTTGCAACCAAATTTCACGAAAGTGACATCGCTTGGATGCCATACCAAACACTGATTACAAACAAATTATTTCTTACTAACACTTGTCTGTAACTATTTTCTGTAACTTGCCTGTAAAATAAAAGTTTTGATTTATCAAGTTGTTTTGTAGATTTTTGTATGTAAAAGAAAAAGATTTGGCAATTGTCCTTCTTGTGCAGTTGCAAAATTGCACGCTTCTCAAAATCAAGATTGGTTTGGGTTTTAGGTTAAGGCTCATTTGTTGGCAGTAAAGTTTAAGATTAGGCTTTGGTTAATAGTTATCTTTTAAATTTTCAGCTAATAAAAGCACAAAATTGCATCAAAAACACAGTGCTGTTGCTGCATGAGCTACTCTTAAATCATGAGATGAAGAAAAAATATTTTTTGCCTCCAGTAGTTACATTATATCGGAAAAGCAAGATAAAGGAGCATATCACAAAGATAATTACCTTTAATAGAATTATACAACGTATTGCAGAATGCAAATATATTTGTTTTTTGGTGATAGGTAAGCGGCAGATCTTGATACTACAAAGGTTTATAACGATAACTTCGAAAATATAAGTGTGAATAGAGTACGTCTCAATGCACTGCACTTTTATAATCTTCCCATCTGACTTCGCGTATCACACTGCCACACCACTTCACTTGTCATTCAAATAAATATCATACATTATCCTACTAAAATTAAAAAAATCAATGAAGTAAGGTATTAAAACCGATTGTATTTGCTAAGTTACTTTTACTGATATTACTAATAACTTTCAGAAAAATTTTTTTTCAGCTCTCAGCAAAAATTCATAACTTCCAATTTTTAACAAATTTTCCATGACTTTCCAAGATTTTCCAGGTTTTTCCATGACCGTAGGAACCCTAAAACTAACTCTATACGAATTAGATACTCGTCGGTACATTAGCAAAAACAACCATTATCTCATCGTCACAACCGGTGCCGTAAGCTTGCCGGCAAGCTTGCTTGTTGTGTCCATGGGCAAGACATTTAACGGTATGTCTTTATCTTTATGTGGTAAACAGGTGATGGGGCCACGCACTTTACCCGTCGTAGTGGCCCAGTCTGACGAAAGACATGCAAACAGAGCATGAGCTCATATGCATCAATAAATGAATCAGTATCGTAAGTTTTTAATTACCCTTGTTTCAGCAACATAGGCAATAGCCAAAAAATCGTTAAAGAAGTAGTTAAGGTCACAAAATTACATCTAATATATCAACACGACTGGTCTGCAAGCACAAATGAAAAATTACTGATTTTGTCCATCAATATCCAATCGAACTTATGACAAACGATACAGAATTCTGCCCTGTCATTTAGGCTACAGAATAATTTAAGTTTACAGCTTTTCAGTATGCTTATGCAACTACATATACTGTATAAGTTGCACATAACAATTCACTTAAACTCATCTTTCCCAAATACGCTGATTAATCGAATATGAAACCCTCACAGAAGCTGGCTACAAATTAGCCTGGATGTTTAACCAATAAAATTAGCCCAACTATTAGCAATAACAAGCAAACCTTAGCACCTTTTATCTTACTTTGACTTTAGATTCATGCCTTATCATCAGTAAAACAACATATTTAACGTTCATTCAACAACTGTTACGCTTATCAATTTGATTTGCAAATAATGATATCACTCCTATTCAATTCAATGCAAAAACACTGACGCTGGTCAGCCACTTTTTTCGAAATCGCATTTTGATAACGTTTGATCACGTGCGTGCAACCTTCCCATTAACTTCGCATTTGTCGATGGCAGGAGAAAGGTTGGCAAGTTGGACCCATAAATGGAGAAAATTTCTCGTGAATGGAGAATATTTATGTAATGTAAATGGATAATATTTCTCGTAAATGGAGGATAAATATGGCAAATATTCTCCACTCGTTCTATCTCGTTTTATCTGAACAAGCTCATTTTTTTTTTGTCATAATTGGAAAACAATACAGACACAATGTTTGAATTTAGTTTTCAAATATCTAATTAAGGGAACTCCTATTTTTTGTTTACTTTGCCGTTAGCAAAATTGCCAGCCGAAATCCTATACTGTATTAAACAAACTTTTAAAAAATGTAAAAGAGTGATTGTTTGATAATTTTTTTATTGGGAGCTTAGTCACGTTGCTTTTACTAGTTTTCTCAAGATGATGTCTTTTTACTTACAAATTTGCGAGAAAGGAACGTGGTGTTTGGCGCAGTCATTAACTAAACGAAGACTTTTATGAAATCTGAATTACTATGCTGGCAATCAATGATAAAACGAGGCGTCGAAGTGTTCGTCTTTTAAGTGATACTCTAATATAGTATGATGAAGCGTTTAGTGAATAAAAAAAAGTGAAAGCATCCAGCACAAACCCAACAAATTCTATTAATAGATTCTAATCTGAATGCCAAATTGAAGACTGCAGCTCAGGATGCACATGATGCTATTGGTTCATGCATTCATGAAGACCGTGATTTGAGTAATTTTGATTTGAATGAGAATACAGAGACTATCAATGAAACTCCTAATTGGTCTACTCGTTTGGAGTTTGTTTCTAACGAAAAATTAAACTAGAAAAATAATGATATTTCTTTTTAACTTTCACAGTGGGTAACATTGTTTGGTATCGCATTATCAGCTTTAGCTGCTTTGTTGATAATTCTAAGAAGCGTTGGGCTTAAACTGCCCAAAGATCCTAGAAGATTATTAAAAACTACAACATCTTATAAAGTTGAAAAAGCTGCTGATGATTCATTTTGCTACATTGGTTTACAAACCGCCCTTAAAAAGAATGCAAATTTAACTTCTGATTGTATTCACAATTCTGAAGTAATTTCACATATAAACAGAGATGGGTTGGAATATCATTATTTAAAAGCTCTAACACCCAATTGTGGCCAATTTTAGGCGCCAACAAAGAGATAGTAAATTGCTCTTCATTTGTAATCGCTCTGTACTCTGGGCCCCATAAGTCATCATTACTCAACGAGTACTTATTTAAATTTGTGGAGGACGTTCAAGAGGTAGCTCAAAATAAAATTTGTAAAAAAGAAAGAAAATTTTTTGTTAAGTTTCAAGTTGTAATATATACAGGGTGTCCCAGAAGTCGCGCACCATTCTAATCTGCGTTTTCATATTTGATTTAATTACACGGAAGAAACTAAAAGTACAAGAAAGAGTTAAATTCATTTTTATGTTTGGAAGAGCTGGGACGACACACCAATCTGTAGCTCAAGAATCCAACCTTAATGGCCCTGAGCGAGAGCAACCGTTAAGAATAACAATAGCAACTGAGTGCTAAATGACAACAATAACAAGGATGCAATAACTACTTGAGTGCCCGAAAATCAGCAATAAAACGCTCAAGAGAGTGAAAGACAGTTTGATAGAGAGATTTGATGCTTGTTTCATTGCTGTAGGTGCACAGTTTGAGCATCTGTTATGACTGTAATCAATAAAAGCGTTTTCTGTAGAAACCTGGATGGTGCGCGACTTCTGGGACACCCTGTATATATACATATATATACACTGTATATTGCACCTGTAAGAGTTTTTATGAAAAGAATAAAAATCATAACGGCTACAGTTCTTGTGAAAGGTGCTCTCAAGGCTTGCCAGTGATCTCGTCGCAGAAAAAAATCTTTTTTGGCAGAAAATTATTTCATTTAGGCCCGTGGAAATCTTGGGTTTTTCTGGTGATTTCGTCACACTAACAAACTATTCTTCTTTTATGTGTTTTACAGTTTTCAAGCAGTTTGCAAGCGTAAGTTACACTCTATTAACTCACTAAGAGTCCTAACTATTGTAGCGCGAATCTGACAGACTACGGTACCAATGATGATCAATGAGCAGTCACTGTCTAATCCTACAAATCAAAAAATATATTCATAGTCAGATATTTAGCCAAAAAAATTAATAAACAGTTTCAAAGTTTAAAAAATTGGTTAATTTATATCCGACAGTGGCGTACACAACTCAATATTTTTTGGTACGCCTTGAACAGTTGCATCTCGAGGAGAAATTAGTACGGAGTATATTGGATAGTCTAATACGAAAAACCGTAGTGAATCTCACTGAGGCTTGTTACAAGCTTTTGAAGAGCATAATCAGTTGTATAGGAAGATAAATTTTATTGAAAACTTTATTTAAAAAAATGTCAGGCCCAAATCTAAGAGTATATAATGAATCCTCTTTTAACGCAACTGATAATGTAGTTCAGGGGTGTTCAATCTGAGGTCCGAGGCGTGAAATTTGGTTTCCTGCCCAAGGAATCCCAAATGTGGCGACCTTGAATGGCAAACCTTTTACTTACATCCCAAAGAAAGCGGTGTCCCACGTGAAATTAGAATATTTTGGCGCAATTATAGCTTTAAAAATATTGATTAACCAAAAGTCTTTATCGCCCGTTTGAGCGAATGATACCAATGCTTAATTGAGCCTTGAAGCAAAATGGTTTATGTACTTCAAATGGCCGGCAAAATTTTTTTAGCCCAATTCACTTTTATTAGTTTTCTTGTAAATTTCGCATTCTAATTTTGTCAAATTGGTTTGACTGCATTTTGCATCTTACAAATGAATTAGGCTACTAAAATTAGGTTAGGCCTATAATTCCGTTATCATATGTTTTATACACAAACGTTATGACAAAGTTAATGATTTCCGAGGTTTTAGCAAAAATCAAAACAAAAACATGCCGTCACTTTGCGTGCAATCTTTGCTATTGTACTTTAAAATACTGAAAAGAGTTCAGTACTATATATCACAATAGATATCAAGAAATCTCGAAGTTAGAGGCATTTTTTATTTGCCCCCTGGCTACGCCTATTTTTATATTTAAATTTTTCCTTCAGACAGCGAAGTTTGTAGACTTAAGACAACATATTCAATAACAACTTGAAAAATAAAAGTATTAACTTAGAAGTATGTCACTGATTGCAAAGACATTGCATTGCAAAGATGATTTGTAACTTTGACGCCTACGAAAACAAAAATGCAAAACCAACAAACTGGTTGGCTAATTCTCTATTGTTTATCTAGTTTGCAATCGTGGGGTTGTGGCAATAACAGCTAGATTTTCAACAGGAGATGCAAAAATGGTCCTTTGTTGTAGCTCGAAAACAAACAGCTCTACTAAACAATTGTATCTTGCCTTATCCCATTAAAACTCTAAAAAGTTACTGCATACTCAAATACATTTGGCTAATATGTTGATAGGTCCTACAATTTTTGTACCAAAATTCGAAAAGTATCAGCCTATGAGTTTTGTAATGATTTCATTAGACAAACAACGCAGAAAGTACTACGTAATATGAAGCAAACAACTATTGATCATCACAAAGACACTGTTCGCAAATGAACTTAGCGTGTTCTGAGCACAAATACTTGTAGCAGATATTACAGAATGCAAGAATGCGCGCATTGGGTCTGACAGACCCAGATAGTAATTTCTCATATAAACGGCTGCTAATATATTGAGGTTTTTGGTCGAAATTGAAGTAAAGCCGAAATGAATCAGCTACAGAATGTTCTGAATTGATAGTGCGCCACAAACATATTATTTTATGCAAAAAAAGATCGTCTGCGTCTGTGAGACCCAACGTACGCTCTGCAGGGTTAAAAAAAGAAGTTTTAAAAAAAAGTGATACGTTTAGGAAGTTATCTACTATTGACCCTGCTGACAAAAAGAACCAAAAAACCCAAAGCATGTTGACATTGGCTTTGCTACTTTAACTTAAAAAGTTAAAACTTTAAAAAAAGTTTCAGAAAAAAAAGCTGCAGGTAAACTATGTATTTTATCTTTCAAAAATGATTGCATTACGTTTTTGTCTGCTATTGTAATGAAACTGTTGGAAAGATCTTCTTTAAGGTACTCTGGTTCAGAGTTTGGTGATGGTCGTACCACAGAAGTTATTATCCAATTCTGCAGAAGCACAGGTTAAGTTTGAGCGACTTTTGCAGATTTTGCTCAACGGAAAGTGGTGTTCGGCAGAAGCCTCTGACGAAATTCATACTCAGTTCAAAAGCTTTGTATTGGAAATAAAACAAAACCATCTTGCTGAGTTTTTGAGTTTCATCATGAATACAGACAGATTGGATGAATTCTATTGGAATTACATGAAAGATGTGAAGCACGCAAAGGTGTGGAAAATTTTTAGAAATATCTTTCCGCTTTTGCATGGTCAAGCTACAGTCGAGAGAGGGTTTTCAGTCCACAGCAAAATTTTGGTTGAAAATTGGAAGAGAAAGCCTTAGTTGCGAGTCGCTTTGTGTACTGTAATGTCAAGAGTGATGCTAATCATTTCAGTGAGCTTTCTTTTACCCCCAGACTGAAAGGAAATGTTCGGGCAGCAAGAATGCGATATCAGTTGTATTTAGAAGAGCAAAGGAAACTTCATGCTAAAAGTGATAAAGCTAAAAAGAGGAAAGCTGTAGAAGATGAAATTCGTGAAGTCGAATGTAAAGAAAGTTATGAAATAAAAGCATCCAAGCTATGAGCCTAGAAGCAGGCAAATCAGCTACAGAGGCAGAAGTGAAGTACAATTTTGCTTTGCTTGCAAAGTCAAATACTTTCACACTGAAGATTCGTGAAAAAGACAAAAAGTTTTGTTACCAAGTATGTGTTTAGAAAAAAAAGTTGAAGTTTACGGAATAACATTTATCTTTGTATGCTTAAGAAGTATCACATTGGTTCAGTATTTAAATTGCTTATGCTTTATCATAACTTTTTGTTGAACTTTGATGGTTGATGTGTTTTTTTCCTGGGAGAGCTGTTGATAAACTATATTTCTTAATATGCTTTCTGCTAAATGCAACTACAGCACAAGGTAATTTACATCTTTTGGAAAAAAGAAGTTATGTGAACTTTTTGTACCCGATTTACTGAGAGATGTTTTTCTGTTAGATCGTGGAATTATTTTCTTGAGCTCTAAAATTTTCTTTGTAAGGCACCTGCAGGTAATATGGCCATGCTGGCAATATGGCCCACTGCTCCGATCTCCGTATCTAAGAGAAAAACTATTTTTCCATTTTTATGAACTTGGAGTGGATCCATACTTGTATTGATTCGCACAGTTAGGGTTAGATCTGTGCAGTAATGAGTTCGCTACAGCGAAACAAAAGTTTGAAATCTTGAAATTGAGCGTTTTTATAAAATCTAGGATTTTTCACCCTTCCAAAAATGGGGTGTATGGTTGGGGAAACTTTAATTTCTTTTTAGCAGGGCAGGAAGGGATTGCTTCAGTTAAACTAAGTAGTTTTGTGTGCTTAAAAAGATTTAAGCATTAGTTTAATTGATATGAAATTGTTCGAGAGCCGTTGCTGGTAATAAGGCCCCCCTCCATTTGATTGAATGTGCACCTGTGATTGTGTTAGTGTGCATACAGTACTGTAAGTGTGAACACACCTGTCTTTGCATGTACGCTATAGTGATTTTGAGTACGCCATTTGATTGTGAGAATTTAGGGAGTACACCTTTCTTTTAACGAAAATGTGATTGCTTAATTTTAAATTTAGTTGCGTACAGCATAGTAATGATCTAAATTTAGGGTACGTTTGCCCGCATGTTTTTCGATCCCTACGATTTAACCAGTAGCTACAAAAGATATTCAGGACCTCTTGTTAATGTTCCTGAGCATCTTCATGCTTCATTTAATGCAAAAACATCACAAAATATCCATTAGTTTGTCTACAAAATTTCTTAAATAGCTTGACAATCTTGGGCCTTATTACCTGCATGTGCATCTAATATGGCCCAAAAAAAACTTTTTTTTAAAATAGCCTCATGGAAACCCTGAACTTCATCCGACCTTCAACGTTTGATATATGATGTGTAACAACTTACTCTACTTCCATGCACAGTTTGACCAGAAACTTTCCAGTAGTTTTTAAGAAATTTGAGAGTGTTTGTTAGGGTGGCCATATTACCTGCAGGTACCTTATATGTTTCTTGTTTATTTTAATGTGGCGTTTCATGTTATAACTAACTTGTTCATTCATGTTGTACCTAGATTGCATAAAGTCATAGTTAACATCAAAAGTGCTCAGTATTTCTTGATCCAGTTAAATGAGAATTGTAAAGGGTTTTTTGTAATCTAGTCTTTCATATCATTGTTGGTTTGATATTATTCTAATAACAATAATATTTGAGCTTAGAAACAAAGCTATTCTAAGTAAAATGCTCAGCTTAGAGATTGCAGGATTAAAGATTGCAAAAGAGGACTTTTTTTTCTGGCTAGAAGAAATAGTTATTGTCGTAGTGTTTTCATAGCCACACTGTATTTGTTTGTGAATTTAATCGCAATGTCCAGGGTTGTTGCATGTGCTAGTTTGCATTTTATAACAAACATTAGCATAAGCATAATTAAAGAAGACTTTTAGAAAGTTAGCTGAAACATTAAAAGATTCAAATTTATTTAAGATCGCTTAAGTTAAATATGCCAGAAATGAGTAATTTAACTGAATGCCTTCTTATTAAGTATTATGTTTTATCAATGCCTTGTGAGAGTACCATTGTTGTAGTAAGGTGTGTTTAACCAGATATTATATTTGTAGATAATAAAATTGAATAACAAAGCAATGTGAGTAAAATAATGTTGGCAAGTAAAAACGTTGGCACAAGGAGCAATTTACAAAAATTTAATCTTGTTACCGAAAGTGCTATTTCAATTTGAACTGATAGATGTATTTAAAAATGCGTAAAAATGCTTTTATAATGGTCATGGAAAAGTCGTAAATAAGGTCATAGAAAATCATGGAAAGTCATGGAATTTAGTTTGGAAAATTAAGTGGGAACTCTGTATTTTTAACTGAGGTGCAAATGGTATTTGGATGGCACTTCTCTTAGGGTCAATTTATTTTTAATTGGCACACACTACTAAGCTTCGACCAGCCAACAGAAAGACCTGATTTCAACGAAATTGCTGAAATCAATTTAATTAAATTTTAATGAATTTTATTGAATTTATTTGTTTTCAAGGATCCAACAAGCAATAATTCATTTCAATTTTTAACAAATTTCTCACTAGTTTTCAAAATAAATCCAAAAGTTGGTGTTTGCGCTATACCTTTTCAGCAAAAATTACAGGTTTTGGTCAGCCACTTTTTTGGCGCGAAATGTGTGACGTCATATGCAACCTTCCTATTGGTAGTGTAAACAAACGTACTTCACAGGCTTTCTGAAAGAGTGTTTCATAACAATTTCACATGGTTAAGCGGTTTAAATATATGGTTGAATGGCGTTGTTTCTAGAAAAGGTGACGGATAAAAAAATTAAGGTAAGAGCAAGCTTTGAATATCAATCATTAACAACTTGGAGCTATCTTCCATATATTCAGTTGAGTTTGTGAGAATTTAAAAACTTGATCCAGAGATTTTCATTAAACGCTTTCGCTTCGAAGCGGCATCAATGAAATTGTAAGCACCTCAGACAATAAATCATCGGGAAATGCTCAGCAGCTTTTAGCTGTCACTGAAACTATTTTCAAGAGAAAAGCAAACAAAAGCAACATATCAACATATGCGGAATTTAGTGTGATATCTTGCCTCTTTGTTTGACAAAAGGATAATCAAACAAAGCCTTATATAATTAAAACTTGCTTTTTGTTACGCCACACTGTGAACTATAGGCGTATGCTATTTGTGGAAGCGTTAATTACTCAAACTAAATGTTTAATTATTCACTTTCTCTTGCTACAAAGCTTCCCATCAGCTTCTTTTTCCATCATTCTACAACTTAACCGGATTGTGGACAGCACGAACATCAATTTCATCAAGACAGTATATTTCGTGAGCAGTAAAAGTGTGTTTTTTGAGGGTCTTGAATAAATTCAGGTAAGCGATTTCGCTAGGGTCTTTATCAAATGCAGTCGAAAGAAGGATGGAAAAGTTTTAGCATTAAATTTACGAACAGATCGACCAATGAATTTTCCTTACAAGTTTTTTTACCCATAACCGGCATGCAGACGAATTTGCTTTACGAGCGCGGAGGCAAATATATTCGGATATCTTTATCATATTCATAAGCAAATAACTTCAAGTTGTCTTAAAGTAATCAGTTACATCAGCGATCTCCGATGTGCTAAACCAGTGTGGCTGTTTTACCCACCAGAATTCTAGATATTCCTTGTTTCTGTCTAACCTGCTTGAATTTCGCTGCAACTGCAGCAAAAGTGGTCTAGACCAGGGCTTATCAAACTTTTTGGTTTGCAACCATATTTTGCACCAAAAAATTTTATGCCACCCCTTATTGGGTACCTTAGCCTAGACCAGGGGTGGCCAATCATTCAGAAACCAAGGGCCACATTTCTTACCATGTTTCTGCAATGAGCTACATCATACAAAAGATATAATGATCGCATGAACATCTCCCCACCTCATACATACATAACACATACATTTGCTAAGCTCGATTTATTGTCAATGTCACACACCAACCTGATAACGACAGAAATGTGCAAGCTATTTGTTATCATGCAGATTACTTAGTCAGTGGGAATTCTGGCATTCTTTTTCTTTAACAATCTTCTTCAAATCGGGATTGTATTCCGTTATTGCCACTCGAAGCAACCTTTCATGACGGTGTCATTCAGTACAAATCGATGCCTTGATTTCATGTGATTTAGAGTAGAAAACACAGACTCGCAGACGTATGTTGACCCAAACATTAAGAGTACTTCAAGTGCAGCCCGTTTGATACTGAGGTAGTTTTCCATTGGCACACTTTTCCAAAACTCAGTGGTCCCTTCCCTTAAAGGAGGTTTTAGTTTTTCCTCCTCACAACGATTGATCATCTCCAATTCAGACGTAGCCTCATCTGTGACTAGAGGGGCTTTCAAACTGTCTGTCTCAAAATTAAATGGGTAGACAAGGAACGAAATCTGCGGCCTTTTCATTTGTAGATCACGGAACCGCAACATAAAGCTTTCTCTCAGGGTTTCAAGAAATGTTGCATATCTAGCTCTTTGCTTATTCGGAGTGGTTATAGTGACTTGCCCGCTGGCTTTTAGCTGGGTAGGCAAATGCGTCAAATCTCCTCTTTCAATATGCTCCCTAAACAGCTTCAGTTTGTTGACAAAAGCAGACACACTTTGCATTAGGTCAGGCAGCAATTTTAACTTACCCTGCAAATTTAAGTTCAATCTGCTCAAGTGACACAGCATATTGACCAAAAAAGCTAGATCCATAATCCACTCGAGGTCCGAGAGCTCAGGATAGTTTTTGTTCTTGTCTTTCATGAACAGTTTCACAGCATCTAAAAGCTGAAAAAAGCAAGAGAGTACTTGGATTTTTGACAGCCACCTTTTGGTGCAGCGCAGCGGCAGGTCACCTGGAAACCCTTGGTTTAGCTCAGTGATGGGATTCTTGAATTGTCGGTGGTGAAGCGCATGTGTTGGGTGTAGTTGACGTTTTCCATCACAGCCTTCCTGACGTTGTCCAACTTCAATGATTTAGACACCGGTTGCTCCCAGTAAATGACTCGGTGAAAACTCCAAAACTCAGGAAATGTTTAGTAAGCTTTGCACAGCCCCACAAGTCCGTTCACAGATCCGATCATGGCTGGCGCTCCATCTGTGATTATTGCAGTTAGGTTTGCTGTGGGCAGATTTGCTTTCTCAATTGCAGCCATCATTGCTTCTTTCACATCTATGCCGCGGGTTCTGTCTTTTAATGGCACAATATCAAGGGGCTATTCTTTGATCAAAAACTTCGTTGAAATAAATCGTGCAAATATTGCCAATTGAGGCTTGTCTTGTATGTCACAACTCTCTTCCAATGCGACACTAAAATACTCGCAAGCTTGGAAGTCAGAATGCAACTGTGATTCAATAACTATGTTAATATCAGATATTCTGCGTTCAACAGTGTGGCGGGACAGTTGGACATCTGATAGCATTCTTTTAAGTTTGTTGTTTTCAGAAGATAAGATTTCAACAATGTCACAGAGGCATTTTTTAACGAACTCCCCTTTATTGCATGGCTTTTTGGCCCGGGCAATATCCCAAGCCACTTGATAAGATGCAAGCGTTACAGTCTCTGAGTGCTTTGTGAATTTTTAGAAAACCTGTATCTGCTTTTCTGCTTGACTTTTTAATGTGATCAACTTATGGTTGCGAAGTTCAGTCCTTTCCGGAAATTCACGGTTGATGTTAGCATGGAGTGACCTGAAGTGGTGCTGAAGATTTGAAGCTTTGAAATGTGCTAATGACGCCTGGCATATAGGCAGAATTGCTTGCTATTACGTTCAGCAAAAAAATATAAGCTCTCCCACTCTGTTAAAAACATCCTGTGTTTATTCTCATATTTTCGTTTTGCTGTGCATTTTTTCTCGGCCATTATTAATTAAATATACTAAGTTATTTCTCAAATACACTAAAAGCTAAAAAAACGCAAACACAATTAGCCTGTCCACATGTATAAAAAATACTACAAAACTAGCAAGGCTACTGGTAGATTTTGACTAGAACTAGGCTGCTGATAGAAGAAGTAGGCTGCTGATAAAACAAACAAGGCATGTGAAAAAGAGCCGCGGGTGGGCCACCCATGGCCTAGGGCCCTAGGCATTATAAAGCATACGTCTTTTAATAATCATTTAACGTCATATTTGTAGTTGATATAACATGATTACTGACGGAAATATGACGTGGTAGGCCTATTGCATAGGTGGCATAGGAAAATTTTTTTGTCAACGTTACTTTTGACAGAAAAGAGTGTTGTAACATCTTTAATTGTCTTACCTATTTATGACAATTTTGTGTAGTAAATTATAAACTCGTTTTTTGCCGGATATCTGAAAGAAAAATCTGTTCTCTTTTATCAAGACTAGTCACATTAAAACAGTGGTTCTTAAACTTGTTGGAGGTACCGAACCTCGCAAGTTTTATGCGGGCATTCACCGAACCCTACGTTGAAATTCAAAATATATCTGTTAACAAACTTGAGCCTAAAGTGAACTATGCATCTGTTGCACATAAGATCTTATTATTCAAAGAAAACGAACAAAAACATGAATTCCACAGAAAAACACAACTCAATAAATATTTACCACAAATCAATGCGTTTTATGCTGTTGCATTTCAAAAATAATTCTAAAAATGCGTGGCTTGACCTTGGAAAGTGTCACTGTCATGTCATTTTCGCAACAAAGTATGTTTCTTTTTATATCTACCATTGTAGAAAAAGACTTCTCGAAAAGATACGTTGTAACAAACGGTATGAGTATCTCAAGAGCTTTCTTAGCAAGAAGAGGGTAAGCTATGATTTGGTGACATCAAAACGTTGAGAGCGTTGTTGTTCTGAAGAGTTGCTGTTGAACCTGGCTCTGCTGAAGTTCAATAATTTTATTGAGGTATTTATCATTGACATCTGCTTGACCAACACTAATCGTGAACGGCTGTCTTACCCATGCTGGATATGACTCTCTGTTCGGGAAGTATCCGTCGAGAGACTTTGTGAGCTCATCTAAGTGCGAGGAAATTTCTTGTTTCAGTTCTGTGGGTACGGAAATGTTCCCATTTCCGGATACATCTTCGATCTCACTTATGCAATCATCCAACAGGGAAAATTAGCGAAGTTATCATTCTCTGTTCGTCGTTTCCATAGTTTGATTTTTTTTGAAAAGCCTTCAGATGTTCTTTTACTTCGATAATGTTGACTCCACCACCCTGCATCTGTTAGATGAGATGGTTGAGAGCTCCGAAGATATCGGCCATGTATGCCGAAACGAGAATGAACTCAGAATTTTCAAAATAATCTGCATGACAGTATTGGTGCTCTTGCAAAAACACGGGTAACTCCTCACGCAAGGTGAATACATTGCCGTTCATGCCGTACTTCCATCCCGAGGAAGAGGAGGGGTAAACAAACAAACAAAACAAAAGGTGAAAACACGGCTTAGCACTTTTCCCCGGGACAACCACCGAACGTTAGAATAGTACAGAAGTACCTCGAATTCAGAACCCATTTCATTGCACAGCTTCTTGAATATGCGGTGCTTCAAAGCACTATTTCGCACATAGTTCACACATTCCACCACAATTGTTAATACTTCTGCAAATTTTGGAGGAAAGGTTTTTGTTGCTAACGCATGCCTGTGTAGAACACAAAATGCGTTACAGTTATGTGTGGGGCATCGGCTTTCACCTGCGCACCAAAACCAGATTTTCGCCCTAACATGGCTGAGGCTCCGTCCGAACAAATTGCACAAACCATATCCCACGAAAGATCGTTGTCTCTCAAGAAATTATCCACAAGTTTCTTAACGTCAATAGCCTTAGTTGATGTTTTAGAGACTGACAAAATAAAAAAGTCTTCCTTTATCACGTCTTCTTTCACATAGCGCACGAATACAGCAATCTGGCTTAGACTGGCAACGTCGGTGGTCTCGTTAAGTTGGAGACTAAATTTTGCCGGGCTTGAAATCAAGTCTGAAACTATTTTAACCAAAATGTCATCGCTCATTTTATCAATTCTATTGCTGATGGTGTCATTCATTGAGATAATTTATAATTTATTTGAAAAAGTGCAGTTTGAGATAATTTATTTTCCGCTGTTTTTCCAAGCATGATATTCGTCATCTTCAACGCAGCTGGTTTTACGAATTTTTCCCCAATGGTGTGTGGTTTGCCCTGTTTGGCAATCAGGTATGCAACTTCGTACGATGCTGTAAGGATCGGTTTGTCGATCGGAGCAAAGCCAAAAACAGGCAGAGTAGCCTTTTCATCATATCTGGGTCTTTTTATTTTAAATTCAGCGAGCGTTGTGTTCTTGTATTTTCCATCGCCATGCATCTTTAGAAAGTGTTTCTTTAGTTTTGCCAGTGCTAAGCTAGAATTGCTCAACTTGGCGTCGCAAATAGTGCACTGAGGACGCTGACTTCCATCAGGTTCTGTGATATACTTAAATCCATATTGTACATATTCATCTGATCACTTCCTTATTTTCTTCGACATAGTTAGAATGAAGGGATTAAAATACTATAAAAAAGATCAATGTCTACTAAATTAAATTTAAATGAAATTAAAACTAACCCTAACCCTTTGAAATAATGTCAAAAACTAAATAAGATAATTAATTAAGCAGTCTGCTGAAATGTCTTGTAACCGCAACAAAGCCTGCTGCGCAATGACTCGTCTGACCATATTTGAGGCTACATAGCAGAACAAGTTTCTGAAGCTAAGAACACAGAAGTATACAATTCAACGCCTGAAATATATCATGGAAATAACGCTTTTATAGGGGATAACAGTAAAGTCAGTGTAAAACAGCAGTCTCTGCCTTTCCTTCTAAATAACTAACTGCTCGCAAGCACGTGCTAGTCTCAATCTACAAAATTAGAACGCTGGAGAAAAATTATCTCAATCCTGTTGTGATCTCACAATGCTCAATTTACAGCTCTAACTAAAACAATGCTAATTATCACTTGCCGTATGTTTTCACGTTGTCATGATTTTGAAGACTGTAATCGCACTCTTAGTGAAACTTTCAGCTGTGTGCGTCAATTGACGCCCTTAGTCGTTTTAGTGTTAAGTAGAGGACATTGTTATTGCTATACACACAGCGTGTGTATACTTATTCTAATCTCCGCTGAACCCTAGTACTGACTCATCGAACCCAGTTTAAGAACCACTGCATTAAAAGCTGTTTCGCAGAACAAAACTATAATCCAGAAATGAATACTGGCCTGCGACAGTTTCTGAAATTGTTTGCTGTTTTCTGCAGACAAAAGATAAGCAAACAAAATCAATTAACTAAAAACAGCTGCAGGAGTTATTGAAATCGCTAGTCTTTTTAATTAACTAAAGATGTGACAACAAAACCAGGCAATTTAAACTTACTTTTAAGAAATGCGGGAAACTTAAGCTCAAGGTAATGAGTTCTAGACCAAAAAATGTGGATCTACCTAGTATAGATTGTGCTAGTTGCTTGTAATCACCTATTACAGAAAGCCCATTGGTATACTTTGACTTACAACATGATAAGGTCAATAACAACCCAACATATTGATATATAAAATCCGCTACATTATTTGGTCTACAACAGGGCTTCGTGGGTCGCGACCCCATTTGGGGTCGCACGATTTAGTTTTGGGGTCGCGAAACAAATTTAAAACAAATCGGTTGTATTTATCAGAACTAAAAGCTTTTGCAACCCTTGCAAGAAAATTAAAAAGTAGACCTGCAGTAAAATGATTTTGTGTTGTATTTTTAGGGATAAGTCCATCTTTACGCTGTCAGATGTTTACTACAAGGTCTGTCTGAGCTTTCAAGTAAAAATCATCAAAAACTTGCAACAAGTTATTCATTGTTGCTTCCCCTTTGTTGTAACGTACTAACCGATATTGACTTTGTTGACACGGCTTTCACTTGTAAGGAAATTTCCTTATTTGAGAAAATTTTCTAATTTGATAAAATTTGACTTTAAAAGTCAGAGAAAGAGAAATTAGGCGGAAATGATCAAGATAAAAAAAATCAGGAGGAAATAAGAAAATTTGCGACAATATATGTTTACAAAAAATATAATGTAAAATAAAGTTTTAACATGCCATGTAAAAATACAGAAATTGTGCAAAAAACGCTGCTGAACTTAATTTTTTGTGGTCAAAGCACCGGAAAGAAACAGAAAAATGTTTATGCCTTATTTGCAATTTGAAATCGTATTTTTCAAGCTTAACAAAATAGCTTAACAAATACTAATATTTGATAGCTTGGAAAGGTTGGCATGCCTAAATAGAGCCAAGCGGAAGCCAATGAAAAAGTGCTTAAGATATGCAAGTTGTTTACCATAACAGTAGCGTATTTTGAAAAAGTGTCATGTTCCCTTGGTTTGGCCTTTACACGAGAATTCAAAAACTAATTGTGTTACCTAGATTTGCATCAATTCTTGACTTTTTTCAATATTTCAATAAGACGTTATTTCAAGAGCAAACAGTTCTGCCGTATCAGTTCGTTTCTTTCATAAATCATCATGCGCAATATTCATCCCGTTAGATGTGCTTGATAAATTTTATAAAATTCTTTTTTTTTCTTAAGCTTTTGTTTGCTTCACTATTTCTATCACGTATTTTTTTTGTTACTGTATAGTTACTTTCGTGATTGTGTACATTTATTTGCATGATTTCACCCCAGAAAAAAATACTTGAGATTTGTGATCAGTGGTGCAGTTATGGAGGGAAACAAAAGAGATAGTCCTCAAAGGATATGACAGAAGCAAGAAATGTAAAAGAACAGTTTTTTGTGACCAAAATATGCAAAATTCTTGCTTTCGCAAGGTTTTCTTCGTTTAATGCTTTGCCCTCTGAAAGGAGATCGGGTTCACGTAATTTATATAATTGCTTGGTAATAAGATTAAGCTTGCTTAATGCTTCGCTTCTTACCCCCTCCCCCTCAAAACAAAATCGTTTCCATACACGCCAGTGCCTGTAATGGGACGCTTATTGCTTAAATATCATTAATGTGTAGGCTATCCATCCAGGAGTCGCTTAGAAATTTTTTTTCTAAACTGGGGTCGCAGAACAAAAAAGTTTGAGAATCCCTGGTCTAGAATAATTTGGTCAATCTATACAATATTATTATTTGATAGCTGTCACTATTTGATCTACAAAATAATGACGTGGCCAATTAATGCAGTATGAATTTTGGAAGCATATTAAAATTTGATGAACAAAATAATGTGCCCATATTTTCCAATATGGAAAGACCATCGATAATGTTCCTATCGATAATGTGATCAAACATCATGGGGTCAACAATGTATTTTCTGCATGAAAAGTCCATCATTATTTCCACTTTGAAAATGACTTGGTCAACCAACACAATGCTAACGTAGGGCATCTACTCATAATTTGATCTACAAAATGTTGTCTTTAACTTTTATATAATATTATTTTGGAAGCCCATCAATATTTTGATTGACCAAATAATGAAGTAAATCTATGTATTATCTAAATGGACAGCTCATCGATAACTTGACTCACAAAATGATGTAGTAAACCCATGAATTTTCTACCTAGGATGCCCACCAAGGTAATTTACAAAATCATGTGGTCCACCAATACAATATTAACTTGGAACGACCCCAAATTTTTTGATCTTTAAACTAATGTAGTTTGCCCTCATGTAATTTAAATGATTGGGAATTGTGAATACATAAATTCTAAGGTTACGCTTTAAGGTTCGATCCTTATCAATAGCCTATAGATTCCACTTGATTATGACGAAAATTAAGTGGCTGACAATTTTGTATAGTTCAAAACTAAGGTTGCACTTTCAATCTCCTTATTGACGTATATTATAGAACCCATACAATATCAATGTAAAAGATTTGAAATAATGGAGGCCTAATAATGATTTAAATTATAAAATAATGAAGTCAATCCACAAATTATTTGGGTGAAGCTCTTATCAATAATTTGACTTACAAAATGATATCGTTAACCAATGTATTATCTATATAGAAAGCCCATCACTATTGACTCACAAAATAATGTAGGCAAACAATGCATTGTCTATGCAGGAAGCCCATCATATTTTGGTTCTACCAAATGATGTAGCCGACCCATGTATTATAGGCCTATACATTGGAAGCCCATCAATAGTTTGATTTACAGAATAATGTTACGAATCCATATTTTTTAAATATAAACACCCAATCTACGTTTTGACTTACAAAATCATGTGATTAATATATTTAATTATTATCTACATATGAAACCCATCAATAACTTGACTTACAAAATAATCTGGGCAACTCACAAATTATCTGTGTGAAAAGCCTAAGAATAATTTGATCTACAACATGTAAAAGAACAACCCAAAGAGTATTGATATAGGATGTACCATATAATTCTCTTTTTTACAAAATAATATGTTAACCCATACAAAAGTCATGTAGAAAACCCATCAATATTTTGGTCAACAAAATGACGAGGTCTTCCGATGCATTTTCCACATAGAAAGCACATCAATTACTTGACTTACAAAATAATGTTTCCAACCCATACAATATTGATTTAGGATCACCATCAACAACTTCATCCAAAAAATATTACGGGCAGCCCACATAATAAGCCTACCTATATTGAGAGCTCATCATTGATTCATTTCGCAAAATAAAACCGTTAATTCACACAATTTTGATGTAAGAAACCCATATGAAAACTTGCACTAGTCAAAAATCTCATGATAGTTCGAATTAGATGAAATACAACAATTTTAAATTAAATCACATTACTTGTGCGTGTCATAAATATATGTATTTTAGGTTTATAAAAAATTGTTTTCTCTTACACAAAAAAGGATGGGCTTCTATGTAGGTCCCATATAGTTTGCCGATACCAATCCCACCTGCCCATCTATCCCAGCAAACCTATTTAAATCTTATCAAAAATATATGTGGGCAAGCTGGCTGGGATACTTCTTTTTGCCTAATTCTCAGTAACCGAACGTGCTGATGAGACCTTACAGATCAAAACAGTGGCATCAAAGTTTAAATGAAATAAAAAGCACAATGGAACTGAGCTTATTTGAAAACGTAGGAATCTGCTCATAGCAGGCACAAAAATACGTGGTGATTTCGTAATCTATTGTCTAATTTAACCCTTTAGCATATCCAACTTTTTTGGGAAACTAAATTTGCAAAATATAAATAAAACTAAATGTTCAAGCAGTATATTTTAACCCTTTGAGGGAAAATGTAACACATATGTTACATGATTGTAAATTGTTATGTCATTATGACGTGATAACCATTTTTCTGAAATTTATTGTGATTTTGTTGTTACCAAACAATTAAGGAATTGTCTCAAATTTTATGAATTAGAATCTTATGATCCTCAAAGGGTTAAAATCTGAAACTAATCTTGCAAATCAATAGGTTTGCCAATGCATAAATTAACTTAAATTTGTTAAGGAATAACAATAATTTTTAAGCTTTGGCTGTTTCCTTTGCGGTAGCCTAGATCACCAAAAAGTTGGAATACAACAAGTAGACCTAATAGGTTGGCTATTTTGGGGGCAAGAAAGCAAAATCTCGGAGTTTAAACAAAACTTTTCAATCAGCCGGCTATGTAGCCCCATGGAATTAGTGCCAGATTGTCATATTCCGCAACATTTTATGCGTTCAGATTGTGATAGATGATTTTCTTCAACACATGGCGTTATGCTACAGGAATTGGCAGATGCATTTTGATATATATTTAACATATTACCAAGTTCTCGATCAACGGTATTTTGAGTCACTTTATAGCTCACAACACCAGAAAAGTGCGAATGTTTTCTGGCCTTGTCATGCTCTCTACATCTATTTATCCTTCGGTTAAGCATTTTCTCTTTCCTAAAAACCATTCCTAAATGGAGCCTAATCACACTGTCTATGTTTTCATTAAGTTGCAAGTAAGCCGGTGTGCCTGAAGGTAGTGTAGAACTAATCCTGCTAGCATGTTGGATAAGCATATTTTGGCTTTGTCAAAGCACTAGGGATAGGCAAATATCTCGACAGAGATTAATTTTATTTTGCACAAACATGTTTTGTTTTATATCAATCGCGCATCAGTTACTTGAAAAAAAATGCTTTTAACATCAACTTTAGAGGTGAATGAAATTAGGGTTTGTGGTCAAAAATTCACCAAAGAGGATAAAGCTCTTACGAATAGCCCAATCAAAATATGTTGATAAATTTAAAGAAGAATTTTTCTGGATTTTAGTGGTATTTTCAAAACAGTTTGGGACTGGTAAAAAACCGGTAAGTCAATGACACTATTGTATTTTTAGGCTTATCAGAAAATTTCAGCAATTTTGCACTTAAGAAACCAAGGTGCGATTTCTTCGAAGTGCAGTCATGTAGAGCTTTAACCAACCTAAACTTTTTTTCCACGGTGATTGGATAATTCTACTTGACATAGATTTTTAACTATGATTTTCCAAACGTGCGTCGTAGCTTTGGCAAATTTTTTGTTGTTTTTTCAGTGGATCAACTATCTTTTTAATTGTAATCATTCAGTATATAGAGGTGGATTTAAAGAATAAAACTAAAATAAACCTATGAAGCAACGAACATAATAATATTTCAAATTTTTTCAATATAAAAACCAGCCATTGCACACTTTATTACGGCATAAAATAAACTAAGAAAAATTGTGTAAAATACCCCATCCAAAGTAATTGGTCGGCCAGATTACTGTCTTATTTAACAAAACAAAAAATCCAGGTTACATACTCATAAATGTCCATTAAGCTGTGAGCATTGCATGGGGGTTAACGCTGAATAATTCCCTGCTACGTCGTCTCGGTGAGTTACCAAGTTGTAAATATATCAAGGTTTTTTTTTTGTGGTTAGAAATGTTTGAATTGCCTTCTTATTTCGCCTTTCAAAATCGGTCTAATGGATGGGGAGTGGCGTTGCTTCAGAGGCATTTCAAAGGAAGACCGCATAATTATTTTGCCTGTAATTTTCGATTATTCCTGAACAAATATATTACTTTTTTAATTTTGACAGACAATTGTAACGAGCTTTTTTCATTAGCTATTACGAGCTAGATACATCTACCTGCTCATAATAATAAATTTATTTGTTTAATGTAAGATCTCGTTAGAGGAGACAACAAGCTTTTTGGACGCCAAAAAATTAGTATATGGTTTAAATACCATGACATGTCACAGTACTAACGTATCGGTTTAAATTTGTTTATTTCAATAATGCAAGGCAAGTACGAAAACTGTAATAAGAGAATTGCCCTGCAAAAACTGCAGCAAATCACTTTCATAATGGCAGACGACATTTTTGATGTTTGCAGAATTTTGCGAAATTTCTTTGATTTTGCTGAAGCATTTTTATAGTATGTATACTGCAAAAACAAGTTCCAATTATACTTACTATTTTAGTGTGAAATTTTAATGCATTGTAAACTGTTTTCTAGTTTACTGTCTGAAAAAGAATAACTTGTAATCATGTGACTGTTATCATTAACGATGACTAATCAAAAAAGATATCGAACAAAGAAAAGTTTACCTTTATAAAAAACTAGCCGGCGTCGCCCGGCAGCGCCCCCATTAGTAAGGTCGAGGTTAACATTATCGGATGAGACGGCCAAGTCGGCTTCTCCTAATGGACAGCTGTGAAAACAGTAATAAAAAGTTTATGTTTTTTTCACATTGCCAAATCTCGTTCCGAAATAAAATTATCGTTTTTAAAACGTAATTGATAAAAAAACATTTGCGTGGGATCGCGCATAGCCACTACATGTTTCCAAGTTTCTGGAACCCTTTGCAACGTCTTATTTGCAATGCTTTCACCATAATCGTTCTTAAACTTAACAGATTTTTTTTTGTTTAAATGAGCTAGTGCTTAATTAAAAGTATAATAAAGTTGTGGAAGGGCGCTAAGGTGATTGATATGTATTTCGGGATTAATCTATTAAGTATTAGGCCCACTACGTACAACTTTTTGATAGCTGTTTGGGTATTTGTATGAGCTAACGCCTCTGGCTAGGCACATGTTGCGTGGTTCTAGCATAAATGCACCCAGGCAAAAAGTAAACTAACACAAAATCAAACGCTCCCGGTTAAATTGCGAAAATAGCAGCGCCCTCATTAGTATTGTCGAGATAAGAAAATCGTTTCAGCCGGCTTCACCAAATTGATATTTGTGAGAACAGTAATAAAAAGTTAATGTACTGTTGACGCAGCCAATGGTCGTTTCAAAATCAAAAGTACCGTTTTTCAAAGGAAATGGCTAAAGCCTTAAAAAACCATTACGGGTATTGCTCATAGCCGCCATTGTTTCCCAAAAGTTTCTGAAGTTTCTGGCTACATCTTACTTGGCTTGTGTTCTACGTTGGAACTGAACTTGGTTGCAACTAGAACAGCCAGCAATTTCAAAAAGCTCAATTGCTCAATTTTATGAATTGCATCGAAGCAAAATTTCAAAGTTATTCTTAGGAGGGGCGCCAAAGTAATTTACCTAAGTATTTTCAAAAACACCCTACTAAATATTAGGACCAGTTTTAACGACTATTTGTGCGACCTAATGCCTCTAGCTGCGCTCATGTTGCTTGGTCTCGGTATATACACAGCTGGAAAGAACAAAGTAACCAGAAGTGATGCACCTGCTGTCAAGTTATTACAAAAGTAGCCATTAGTAATGATGAGGTTAAGAATATCAAGTCAGACGAATGAATCGGGCTTACCCAGTCACGAAGAAAGTGGCTTCAACAATTAGATGATGTGTAGCTCAAAACTAATGTTTAGTTGCAAAGAATAAAATAGGACCATCTTTACTTTCATGTTTTTTCAGGGGAATGACCAGTTTGTTTGTTTGGAGTAGGCGGTTACACTTTTAAATGTTTAGAAACTTCATTTTTAGAAAAATCTTTTAGAAAATGTAAATAGCTAAAGCCAAAGAAGCACGCTTCTAAGAAAAAACAGTGCAAATGTACTAAACAACTAACTTTTACCAGAAATTGAAAATTTTGTGAAGTGCATGCACCAAAATTTTAGTGCTTTTAACCGGTAGACTATACCAAAAAATTTTTTAAATCTTCATTTTTTTGATAAATCTTTTTTTGATAAGTTTTCATAGATAATGCCAAAAACCATGCCTTCTCGGAAAAAGTAATCAAAATGTACTAAAGAATTAACTCTTTTTAGAATATGCAGGTTTCTTAGGTATGGTAGGAAAATTGTTCTACTAACAATGAAACATGACGCATGACAACCAATTTGGATCAGCCATTGTAAACCAATCTTTAGCCTTAACGAATTAGAATAGCATATCACTGGAAAACAAATTGCTTCAGCTTTCAAACATCACTTACTATTAGCACCTTAACGCAACGTTTATTCATAAAAGTAAACTTTTTTCTCAGCTTAATATATTTTTGGGAAAATAGAATTACACCACATATCTTCAAGTTCAGTTTTTTTAGTATAAAAACTAATAACAAATGCCCATGTCATTTGTTATCGGAGTCGCCTTGAAAAGCGTCTTAATTTTTTAAAAAAGTTTGAAAATCGGTTGAGAAATAAGATCATAAATCAGTTTTTAACTAACCTGATTTTGCGAAAATGTTATAATTTTTGAAAAACTCAAGAAAGACCGTGCTAATCGTGCCAGACAGCATTATGACATCAGAAAGCGAGTTGAAGCGTGTAGAAAAAAACCAAGAAGCTTGCTTAGAAAGCTTAAAATGCTTAAATAAAGAATTTGTTGTTGCATTGTCAATTCATCATTAATTGTTGTAGGGTTTTTTTTATCAAAGGCTCTTTGCTAAGATCTCCCAAAAAAGTTTTCAATCGCGTTTCTACGATCAGTATTTTTTGGGTAAGTTAAGAAAAGAAATTTTACATTTAATTGTTAATTATGACGTCATGTGCATCGCAAAGAAGTAAAATTTGTTGAATTAGGTAAATCGGCTTCTGACTTTCGTTTATACTAAAACAGTGTTCCTCGGTCCAAAAATGAAATTAAAAAAAATCTTTGATTATGACGTCATCGTGACGTCACAAACCCTCTTGTGACCCTTACCCGAGGAGGTGATCAATCGTTCCAAGTTTGCTGTTTGTACGCGTGACAATTTTGAAGGAGTTAATACAGACAGACAAACAGAGAGAATTGCGCTTTACACATGTATATTAAATTCCTTATACAATTACTTATAAAAGAAAAATGACAAATTGTGTACAGATGACAGATCGGTTTTCTGAAAGCAATTTAAAATTTCGGGTTAAAGTGACTTCAAGAAAGTTAAGTGCGAGCAAACTGTATGCAGGAACCCAAGTTGATAAATAGGTTAAAACGAATTCCAAGTTTTTTGATACTTATGCAATCCAGGTGTTGTTATTATTGTTGTTGTGACCCGACCCCTACCGAGGGATGGGGGCATGGCGGAAGATCATGGAGCTCCAGAAGACGAGAAACTTCTTAGGGCTTTGACCAGATGTCATAAAAAGACGGAGAGTCGCCAAAGAGTTAGCAGCGCAAAAAGTCCGTAGCTGGACAATGCAGAATGAGATGAGTAGTATTCTGGGACAAGTGTCCGAAGCGCTGCAGGAAGGATTATCGATTCTGCCAATCCTAAAGAGATAAGAGCTTAACAGTAGGCTGTGTCTGTTGCAGCGCAGACGAGAGAGCACACAGCGAGCGTGACGAGGGAGCACAAGTTCTCAGTAGA
Source organism: Trididemnum clinides (assembly GCA_963675345.1). Lineage (NCBI taxonomy): Eukaryota > Metazoa > Chordata > Ascidiacea > Aplousobranchia > Didemnidae > Trididemnum > Trididemnum clinides. The sequence goes on along the minus strand of OY776284.1, from coordinate 22,534,101 downwards.
AATCGAGGGAACCTGTGTGTCGAAGAATTTAGATGAGACTATACGCCTCCCGTCCGAGAAAAGACAAGAGTCGATAGGAGAGATAAGAGAAGAGAGATTATAAGGGATTGCAGAGGACGCAAGTAGCGCTCCAGGTCTGGCCAGCTCATCAGCCACGTTGTTTCCCCAGAGAAATGAGTATCCTGGGACCCATTGTAGGCTGATAGTACAGAAGGAGAGAGAAGACCGTTCCTGCCAGATCTGCCAAAGAATTTGTGGTAGAAGGAACGATGGTGGAGAAGACAGGGTGGTGAGGACCACACAAGAATCAGATAAAAAAAAAAGAGAAAAGAAATGACAGACTTGTTGGTACTTCCGAGACCAGCAAAGAGCATGCAGAATGGCACAGGCTTCAGCAGAAAAACTTCAACAAACTGGGCCTGCTGAAAAGGAAAGAGTGGTCTCAGTGCCATAGAGAGAACAGTTGACAAGTACGCCAGAGCCGCTTTTGTCAAAAGGAAAAGCAACAAAGCCCTCAGTCCAGAGTACCAGATATTGAGGGAGGAGAGAGTCAAGGTGAGTGAGCGCCGCACCTTGGCGAGTGAGAGGGAGGAGAGCATGGAGAGGAAAGACTGGACTCCACAGTGAAGGATGGCAGGTTTCAAGGAGGTGAAGGAGGGCAAGACGAACCTCTCTAGGACATGTAGAAGGAAGCATGAGCGGGTGAGTTGACGCAAAAACTCTTCAGGAAGATCTGCAGAGTCTTGGTTTCACTTCATTTCTGGCCAAACCTGAAATTGGGAAAGGAGGTTGGGAGACGAAAAGCATGCTCGTAAGATCGCAGAGTGAAATAAGTCAGAGTGACTTGTAGGGAAGGTAGAGAAACCTCGGAGTGTAAAAGTGGGATAGGTGAGGACGAGAGGCAGTTGGTGATGGTGCGACTGGCCGCTCGGTGGAGGCGTTTCAATTTGGTGATATTAGTAACGCATAAGAAAGGAAAGCAAAGAAAAGCTTTATACATAAGAGAAAGGGACTTCATAGAGGCGCCCATTAGGAAGCAGAGATACAGCGTAAGGCCTTGAGACGTGGGAAGAAGTCGGGCAAAGATACATGTTTAGAGAAGGAATTAGTGCGGTCGAAGGTGATCCCAAAAAAAGTTGGAGTGGTATTGAAACGGAGACGGGAGTTGAAGAGGTTGGGCTGGAGGTTAACTTGGTAGAGTCCATTGAGAAGAAAGAGGTCTCGAATTTTCTCGGATTGAGAGGAAGATACCAGTACTTAGACCAGCGCTCCAATCGAACAAGCTTCCATCGCACAGGGGACCGAGGGAGAGGAGGACCGAATGGCCAGATTGTCAGCATAAAGAGAGCAGCTGACGGAAGAAGCCAGAAAAACAGGAGGATCATTGATGAAGAGAGAAAAGTACGGGGCCAAAAACGGATCCTTGCGAAACACCTTGACGGACTCGAAAGGAACAACTTTTGTGATTTTGATAAACCACGCAAGCGCGCCTATCAGAAAGAAGAGATTGAGTCCAACGAGCAAAGCAAGGAGGGAGGCCAGCCAAAGTGAGTTTATGGAAAAGAGCGGCATGCCAAACAGAGTCGAAAGCTTTCGAGAAATCAATAGTAGCGAGAATCGTCCTAGAGCCCGGCCTGGGTTTGTTGAACCCATCCGAAATGGACCAAGAAAGAAACAGAATTTGATCAAGAGTAGACCGTCCAGGGCGGAAACCTGCCTGGCGAGGTAAAAGAATGGAATTAGACTCCAGAAAGAAGTGTACACATGATAGAATGATGCGTTTAAAAAGCATTGAGACGCAGGAGGTGAGAGAGATAGGCTGGATGGAAGCAGGAGAGTCGAGAGGCTTTCCCATCTTGTGAATGGAAATGATAGAAGATGTTTTCCAGATGGAAGGAAAGGAATGTAAAGTCCAGGAGAGATTGAAAATGTGAAGAAGAAAATCCATGCCAGAGCGAGGATGTTGCTTTAGCATGGGATAGGCGACTTTGTCTGGCCCAGTGGCAATGGACGAGGAAAGATTTGTCGCAGTTGCAAAAATTTGAGCGGGAGAAAAAAAGAGCAAAAGGACGAGTGAGACTCCTCAGGGCACGTGGCTCGGCGGAGCTCAGAAAGGTAGCCTCTGGTTTTGCTACGCAGAGCCTTTGGCTGAGAAACGGAAAACTGGGATCTCAGGAAGGCGGCGTAGACCGAAGCCGATTCCCTGGGAGAGGAACAGCTATGGAAGTTAGGAGAGAAGGAAGACAAGGAAGAACAGAGTATACAGATTTAGGGTTAAATTTGGGAAAAAGAGAAGAGCAAGTGGTCTGCCATGTCTCAGCCTTGGATTTGGCGATGGCAGACGAGGCACGTCAGGAAGCGGAGATATAAGCCTGGCGATCTTCATCACTTTTGTGAGCGGCAGCGAAAGCCTTGCGTCTTTCACTAACCGCTTCTTCCTTCTCAGCCGACCACCAGGCTTTAAGATGGCGTTTGATGCGGCCGAAAGGAATGGAGAATTTGACCGCATTCAGTGCCAAAAAGGTAAAGAGAGCAGCGGCACAAAAAAGAGAAAAGCACGAATATTCCTCTGCAGAAGGACAGTGATAGTCAAAGTACAAGGCAAAGTCATCCCAGCAAGCTTTCTGAAAATTGAAGGAAAGGGGATGCTCGTTGAGGCAAAAGATCGGAGAGAGAGGGATAGATAGAAGAATTGATAGGTGATCAGACCCCAGGTCCTGAAGCATTTCCCAGATGCAGGAAAAGGCAGGAGAGAATGGAGCAAGGGAAATTTTAGGAGAGAAGCGACTGCCAGAGGAGCGATGGAAAAGGGTAGATGTGTCGGGATCATTGAGAGGAAGGAGTCAGAAGAGATGACTCAATGGATTACTTCCTCCCCACGGGAATCGGGAGTACCTCTTGAGTCCCAAAGGTGGTGATAGCAATTGAAATCCCCCGGAATGAATAGATTTCTGGAGGAGGAAAGAGTGGAGGGAGAAAAGGAGTCGGTTCTGCCATCTGTCGAAGAAGAGCAAATAACAGGAGCATAGACATTAAGAAATGAGACCGAGGAGGAGTTGTTTAGAGAGATGTTGACCCCTACATAATCAGAGCAGGGATCAAGCAAAGAAAGAGAGGAGGTAGAAAGTTCAGATAAACCCGGTCTGACCAAAATGATGACGCCGCTGCTAGCGTGCGTGGCATCACGAGAGAGAATGCCAGACTGGAAGTGGATGCGATCAGAGCGCAAAGCAGAGAAACCAGGAATCCGAAAAGAGGAAAATGAGTTAAGATTGAATTCATGGATACAGAAAAGGTCAACGGGATGGGACGAAAGAAAGTGAAGCCGTTCAGTGCTTCTGGCTTGAAGACCACCTGCATTCCATTGAAGAACCCTGAGGAAGTCAGGTGGGTAGAGGAAGCTGGAGGCATAGCCAGGAGCAATAGGCGGTTGTGAGGGGACAGAGGGAGAAGAAGATACAAAATGAGAAGAAGGGGGATAAGAGGTCTAAAGACGTGAGCGGGGCGGGGGTGCAGGACTAGCAGACGAGGGCCAGATCGTACAGTGGAGGTATACATGCCGAAGGAGTCCGGGGAGGAAGTCACAGTGTTACGAGAGGGGATGGAGCAAGGGGGCAGCTCCAAAAGTGAGGCTGCAAAGAGTTCTAAGTCCGGAGAGGGAGAGTTGAGAGCACCTTAGACCCATTTAGAGCAGGTGCACCATTGCACTGACCTGCCCTGCCCTGCCCGGTCACATTTCCAGCGCACATAGAGCAGGAAAAAATGGGGCCAGGGTTGGGATGAACGTTACCGCTCTTCAAGAGGAAGAGAAGAATGGGGAGACGAAGGCAGGTAAGAGAAAGGCAGGTGAAAATAGAAGACTGGCGACCGATTTTAAAGAAGCTGTATGCTGCCCTTCTGCGGTCGTTCAGGGGGTAGCACGAGAAAAAGATGAAGGAGAATGCCCAGGTAACTGGGACTCTCAGAAAGGTCAACAGGGATTTCGACCCAACCCAAACAGGTTCGGGGACCGCACCACCACGTTGAGGCGGTTGTTGATTGATGCGGTTGCACCAGTGGATAGTTTAAGATAAATAAAGTAGGTATTAGGGTTTGACTCGAAGTTTGACTATCAGGTCACACGAAAATCTGGGAAATCAATACTACAATTGCTAAAATCAAATATTACAAAATATTTACCTTCATTTCAAAAATTTGCCAACAAATATTGAAGCATTTTGCTATAACTCTAGACAATTATAACTTCATCATTACATATTTCAACCAGATCGATTCGTTCTTTTGACAATTTATTTTTCAAATTTAACGTTTCGCTCCCCTTAGTGCTCCCCTTAGTACTTTTCGATCTCTTTCGCTCTTTTCCCCTTAGAAACGTTAAATTTGAAAAATAAATTGTCGAAAGAACGAATTGATCTGGTTGAAATATCGTTACACTCGACATACGAAGAATGCCTGCTATATTTAATCATTATTACAGTCAAAAATTCTTTTCAGTTGTTCATCAGATATTGCATTGTCATCAGTGGCCATGTCGTAATCGTCATTAAGCTCATCATCACTTTTGAAAGTTATGATATGCTCATCGTCATCCTCATTTTCTGTCAACTATGAGTTTTATTGTTAATTTTGCAAGCAATCTAGTAGATAGGTCGCACCCCTATTTTTTGAAGGAAATTTTGGTAAAAACAGTGCCCCATTCCACGAGTAAGTATGGTAAAGTTTAGAGCACATGTACACGACTGCATCAGTTGTTATTCGCAGCCATGTGCAGCCTTAAGCCTGCACTATTGAGTGTAACCCTCAGACCATTACATTACATGTTGCGCGACTAAGTGAAACTATTCTTTGCATCAAAGCTTACGTTTTGGGTTCAAACTATTGCTTGCAATCACATGATAAGTGGCTGTTGACTTCAAAATCATAACGTCATTTAGCAGCCTCCCTCGTTTATCATTCATTGGCATTTGCTGAAGTGAAAAATTCTTATCGTTTACTATAAGATATGTTAGTCACTGGTAATTGCCTGCTAGATAAACTACTCAAGATTAAGAAAAAAGCAAAGTGTGCTATAGACAGGGTTGCCATATCGTGCTTATTTCTAAGATTTATGCTTATTTTCAAGAGCAATGTCTTACAAAATATGAATGCGCTTATTTCTAAGAAATGTGCTTATTTTCGATTCCCGTGCTTATTTTTTAGAGTATAGATTAATAAATCTAGGTTTTGCATAATTTGTTTGCTTATTAAGTTTTGTTTTGCATATAGAATTCTTTATTACTTGGCTAGCACACGTAACAATCGTCTACTATTACGTAATTCAGAAAATGCTCTCGTAGTTTCTCCAATTTTGTGCAATTGCGATGAATTTACTCATGCGTTCTTTTTGTTATTGTTACGTAAGTTTTTGTTAGCGAGAACAGTAGGCTTTGCTGGCGAGAGTAGAGTAGTAGGCAGGTAGGCTCATGATAGTGAAAATTACGAAGAGTAGAAAGATTAAAATTAGAAGGGAATAGTTAGAGTAGATAGGCTTGCGTAATAATATTGTAAGTAAGCTTAGCAGTTTAAAGAAATTTCGATAAATGTATTAAAGTATCTGTAATTATCATAGAGGGTGGTAATCTGAGTCGTCTCAGGTTTACAATCAACAACAACAACAACAACTTTTATTTCGTTCAAATAAACGTACGAGATTTGAACAGGACAGTGAAAGATCACTAGTGATCATCTAGTCAAACTGCCCTTTCTTGCATCACAATTACTTATAGTATAACAGCAAAAGCGTAAGACACAAAGCAAAAGCATATGTACAGCTAAGCTACAGCAAAACTATGTACATCTGGCCAGAGTAAAACTAGTATCACATATACATCAGGCCAGAACAAAAGTACCACTACTACTACTTTGTGTAGTAGCTCTATTATATATATGATTAACGTGGTATCAGAGATTGCAATATTAGTATTGCTTTAATAATAAACTTGAGTAATATTTAGTGAAACTATGCCAAGACAGAGATTTGTTTAAAAGTGGAATTTTGTTCCAAATTTTTACTCCATGAAAATTAAAAGAAGATTGCCCATATTTAGTGTTGACTCTTTTTAAAAAGTAATTTTTATTTGTAATTGACCTAGTTAAATGAGTATGCTGTTGTGATGCAGTTCTGAAGTAGGAATTAAAATTTTCTGGAATCTTGTTATGGTGAAACGAGTGCATGAATTTTGCTATTTCTAATTCGAAAATATCTTTAAGTCGTAAAATATTCAATCAACAACTTTTGTGTACGACCTGATATCATATAAGCGTGACAGCATTTATAAAAGTTAATTCGTATAATTTTTAGACATAATTTAGAAAAATGAGTAAGCGTAAGCATGTATTTCGTGATGATTATGAAAAAGAATTTGCTAATGTATAGCAAAGCCGAAAAGGCAAGAGCTATGCTCATTTCTGCAATTGCGATAGTGAAATCAACCTTGAGGCCATGGGAAAAACAGCTATTAGTCCACACAATGCTACCACAAGACACAAAAATAATGCATCATAGTATTGCATCGAACCAATCAATGAAAAATTTTTTTACTAGCAGAACTTCACCAAATAACCTGGATTACAAGGCGGCAGCAGCAGAGGGTGCTTGGGCATTTCATATTGCCAAGCATCAGCAATCATTTCTTTCTAATGATTGCACTACACATCTCATAAAGGCGGTTTTCAGTGATTCTGACATAGCGAAAAAATTCACAAGTGCCAGAACAAAAACAGCATCCATTAACACTGGTGTGCTTGCTTCATTTGCCCAAAAATCATTATTATCAGAACTTGGAGAAAACCCATTTTCAATATCGATAGATGCTTCTAATCACAACGAAGTGAAACTTTTTCCCTTGGTTGTCAGATTTTTCAGCGCCAAGGTTGGAGTGCGAGTGCGAATTCTCGATCTGCGGTTAATGCCATGTGAAACATTACAACAGATAATGAACTTCATCTGTTCTCTTGAGGAAAATGGGCTCAAGCTTGAAAACATAATTTCTTTTTGTGCTGACAATGTACCAGTAAACTTTGGGGTTGGCAACAAAAAGGAAAAAACAACGTTTTCAATTGCCTGCAAGAAAAAAACAGTGCACGTTTAATCCCAATTGGTTGTCCTGCACATATTTTACATAATGCAGCTGAAAAGGGAGTTGAAAGACTTACTGTAGACATTGAAACAATAGTTTTAAAAAGCTGCAGTTACTTCAAGAGTCAAACTAGTAGAGTACAAAATCTTAAACAATTTTGCGCACACCTTGAAGCTCAGTACACTGCACTTCCCACTTACATACCAACACGTTGGACTACATTAGGTAATGTGCTCGAAAAGATGATAGAATTTTGGGAACCACTAACGCAACACTTTCTCTCCCTAGGGTGTCCACCACGGATTCTTGAGAATTTTTTCAAATCAGAAAAGTCTCATGTTATCGTTTCGTTTCTTCATAGTGCTTTGTCGGTTTTCAAAAAGCCGCTACTACTGTTACAGAGCACTAGTGCATTATTTCCGGATCTGGCTGACATCTTTAAATCATTCAAGATGGCCATTTTTCAGCGTCGTAATTCAGAATTTTATGGAGCAAAAACAGATGAATTATTAAAAGGAATCGACAGTGACTGTGTTGAGGTGCTAAAATCAAGCTTCAAAAAATTTTATGAAGTGACTCTAGAATACATTGACAAATGGTATCGACCAGATAAGCATCCAGCCAACGTCGCCTGGACACTGCTGAGAAATCGGTCAGTTACATATGAAGAAGTAAAAGAAATGGCGAAGAAGGTCGATCCCGAGGTAGCGATGGCACATGAGCTGTTTGACGAAGTTTCGTCTCTCAATGATATGCTTGAAAATATTCCTGATGAGACATTCAAGGAAGATAGCCGAGAGACTTTTTTCTGAAAAGTGGGTGAAACTTTTTTCTGAAAATGATTCTCTACCGCTTTTATACAAATTAGCTGCTATTGTTTTCTCTATTCCAGTCAGCAACGCATTCGTGGAACAAGTATTTTCTCTTGTATCATTGCAATGGAGTAAGGAAAAAAATCGTCTAAGTGAAAAAACTGTCAAATCACTGTTACAAGTTCGAGTAAATTTAGACTTCAGTTGCTCCGAGATGCACGAAGTCATTTCCAAAAATCAAAAACTGCTAAGCAAATTCTTAGTGGTGAAAAATATTTATGATTTGGCTTTTAAATCAATAAAAAGATTTTTCTTGTATAAAAATACTCAATTTCCGTTAATTCTAGTATTTAAAATTTTTTCAATTTGTTAATCGCTAGGAAAAATTCATACCAGGTGATACTCATATGATTTTTGCAATACAAAATTGTTGAGGAGTGGTAATCTATTACGTCATCGCACAGCAGCGTGCTTATTTTTTGGTGTAGGCAGATGGTAACCCTGGCTATAGAGCTAGAATACGACAATCATTTGTTATAACTTTGTATATTTTGTATATAAATTTTCTTTTTGCCTTTGGATCTTATGCATTAAAAATATGCTTTGTTTTTGATGTCTTTGCTATAAATGCATCTTCTTTCAGCCAGTACTGTGACAAAAATAGCTTCAGAATTGTGTTTACTGATAAAATTTCAAAAAGATAGTATTAATAAATGCATTATGTCTTCAATTCAAGCTGTGGGTGCTGCTCCCTCTTTTGTTGAAGAACTTATATACAAAACTGACATTGCCAGTGGAGTGAGTTTGTTTGAAGGGCCATTGCGCTCAGAACATTTAAGAACGAATTGTTATAAACAGCATTTAAAATTGGTGTCTCCTGCTGTCCATGATTTACCAGTTCAAGGTAGATGGGATATTGCTTCTTTTTCATATCATTATGCACCAATTTAAAAATATTGATGAAATAATAGCAACGATCAAGGCAGCAACAATCAAAAACAAAGATCGGAAGAAAGATTTTCATGATGCTGGTCTGCCATCTCCTCCTGACCCTGTAATTACAAGATGGGCAACTTGGCTTAGAGCTGCCTTATTTCACAGTGAAAACCTTCAAGCTGTTCGTACCATTGTCAACAATTGGACAAGTGCAGGCCTCTTAGTCATCAGACCAAAAGACGCTATCAATGTGGGAGATTTGGTGCCGGACTTGGGTAAAATAAATCAATACCAGACTCTAGCAGCCAACGTAGACTTCTTGGAAGGAAGTGCCTGCACGATAACCGAAGCATACTGACTGCTGAAGAATATGCAATTCGATGATGATCCGTGCGCAATTAAAAATTACATTAAAAACGACTATCCAACTCTGATTTAGAAACAATAATAAACTGTACCAACTTAACAATTGACCCAATAGGCTACGCACTATTGCAAAAAGCCCAGCCAACCTCTGCTGTTATTGAGAGGTCGTTTTCTATGCTCAATAAATTACTGAAAAAAGACAGAAATTTTGATGTTAAGAACGTAAAAAAGTATATGATGCTGTATTACAATAAAAATTCCTGGTAATTATACTGAGTGGCTTTTGTTAAAAACATCATATACAGACTGTTTATTTACGGTACAGTTGCGATTACAACGCATTTTTTGTATTACACACTAATTGATACCGTTACACACAATGGCTCGTTATCCTAGGTTTTGACGTCATGCGTCGCTTTGTTGCATTAGCTTCAAGACTGAGTGATTGAGAAAACGTTTAAAGTAGGCTACCTTCTTCTTTAAAAACTTATGTAAATTGCGGATTATAAAACATTTTAATCAAAAAAGTGCAACAAGACATAAATAACAGGCGAAAGCGGTTAGGTCAAAATGAAGTCAAAATTTTGCTAAAATAAAGTCAAAAATATTTTTTTTTAGGTAAAAAAATGGTCCTATACATCAGGGCTTCTCAAACTTTTTTGTTCTGCGACCCCATTTTAGAAAAGAAATTTCTACGCGACCCCTGGATGGGTAGCCTACACGTTAATGATATTTAAGCAATAAACGTCCCATTACAGAACACTGGCGTGCCTTGTTTTGAGAGGAGAGCGAAGCATTAAGTAAGCTTAATCTTGTTATCGAGGAATTATATAAAATACGTAAACTCGATCTTCTTTCGAAGGGCGAAGCTTTGAACGAAGAAAACCTTCCGAAAGCAAGAATTTTGCATATTTTGGTCACAAAAAATCTGTTCTTTTACATTTTTTGTTTCTCTCATATCCTTTGAGAGCTGTCTCTGATGTTTCCCTCCACAGTTGCACCAGTGATCACAAATGTCAAGTATCTTTTTCTAGGGCGAAATCATGCAAATGCGCACAATGCAGAACAGTAACTATACAGCAACAAAAAAGAATACATAATGAAAATACTGAAGCAAACAAAAAATTTGCAAAATAAAAAGTCATTTTATAAAAATTACCAAGCGCATCTAACGAGATGGATAATGCGCACAATGATTCATGAAAGAAATTAACTGATACGTCAGATCTGCTTGCTCTTGAAATAATGTCTTTAAATGCATTGTGAAAAAAGTCAAGAATTGACGCTAATGTAGCTAATATAATTAGTTTTTAAATTCTCGTGAAAAGGCCAAGGCAAGGGAACATGATACTTCTTCAAAATACGGTATTGGTGTGGTAAGCAACTTGCATAGCTTACGCACTTTACTTTGGCTTTCTCTTGACTCTACTCAAACAAACCAATCTTCCCAAGATTAGTAGTAGTCAAAAGCTATCTTGGCAGGCTTGAAAACTACAATTTTAAATTACAGATAAGGCATAAAAATTTTTCTTTTCCTGGGAAGTGCTTGGACCACGGAAAATAAAGTTTAACGGCGTTTTTTACCGCAATTTCTGTATTTGTACAAGGCATTTTATTTTACACTATAGGCTATTTTTGTAAAGATATGTTGTAGCAAATTTTCCTGTTTCCTCCTAATTTTTTTGTCTTGATCATTTCCGCCTAGTTTCCCCTTTTCTGACTTTTGGAGTCAAATTTTATCAAATAAGGAAATTTCCTTCCAAGTTGAAGCAGTGTCAACAAGGTTGATATCGGTCAGCATGTTACAACAAACAGGAAGTAGCAATGAATAACTTGTTTCAATTTTTTGATTATTTTTTCTTGAAGGCTCAGGCAGACATTGTAGTATACAACTGAAAGCGTAAAGTTGGAGTTACCCCTAAAAATGCAACGCAAAATCATTTTACTACAGGTCAACTTTTAATTTTCTCGTAAGGGTTACAAAAGCTTTTAATTCTGATAAATACAGCCAATTTGTCTTGAATTTGTTTCGCGACCCCAAAACTAAATCGTGCGACCCAAAATGGGGTCGCGACCCATAGTTTGAGCAAGCCTCAAAACTGATTGCAGCGGCAAAATGGTGGCTGCTTTCATAACTATAGAAAAAACTATTTAAACAAAGCAAACCACTTCTCAATACACAGCTATTTGCTAAAGGCTGTTTCTTTTGCTGAAAAGGTTTTAATTTATTTGTCTGATTCCGTCACAATCTATTATGTTGGCCGCTATTTTGTTCAGTTATTTGTCATCATTAAGTCGTTTTTTGAAATTACCTATCCTATTTTTTGCAATCCACAGTACATGGTCTCATACCGCCTGTTCCAGCACCGTTATTACTTTTTTTTATTTTTTCTGGCGAATTTGCTTATTAACGGCGACACAGTAGAATCTTTTGTTTTTTAGTGAATTGTTATTGAGCAACGATATATTCAATAGTTAAAAAATTTTACAGCCAAGAATTACGACATGGATAACCCTTGTTTAATTTTTACTGCTTTTACTATCGGTCATATGCTCTGAAGTTTGTACATTAACGAAATTTGGCTGTATTATTGGATTCTTTGTACAAGCTTTGGAAAGACAGCAGTGAAGGTCTCAGCGTTCCTCTGAGACTCGTTATTCTTAACACCGCCAATCGGCTTGGCTAGACAAGTTAGGCCACATTCTCTAGGTATTTGATTACCGGTATATGTTTCATTCAAATTTTTATTTGTTGTCTGACTTGCTGAGATAGTGCAAAGCCTAAGATTATAATAACATTGTTAAGTTTAAATTCTATATTGCACTGTAGTTCAAATAGTAAAATAGAGGCTTTGACAAGGGCTTAATATAAGTCGAAAACGTTCAGCTTAGAGTGCATGTAAACATCTAAATCAATTATCAAAAATGAAAAGTGGTTAGGGTTTGCTATGTAAAAAATTTTTACTCTGTGGCTGCTAGATGAGTACGGAGGGGATTCTTATGCACCCGCCCCCTCAAGAAAACGTTAAATATTATTTTAAGCAATTATGCTGATAACGGTTACATACGAATGACGTGTTCTACAGTGACAGAATTAGTTTAAAGGTATGAGACTGTGAAAAGCATTATTTGTTTCATATTATTCGTGATTTTATTTGATAAATCCCTCATCAGTTCTGTATAGAACTTTACTCAACTTTGCCCGAGTGATTGTGGGTGTACTACGTTATATGAGATACACGTGATGTGGTAATAATGTAGGGTGGAACAATATGAATTACAATTAGGATCTTTTTAGGTTATAAAATTTAATTGATGTGCTCTTTGAAGATCTTGTTGTAGAGCTACACTGCTGCAGCGTATGTGTTGTTCGTGTAAAAGCGCAAGCAGTAAATAATTGCTAAGGTATAGGAGTGACAAAGGTGAACTAGTTTCAAACAAAAATTACCTTAAAAATGGTTCCGGAAAGTACAAAACTTGTGTATATTTGAGTGTACTTATGTAAATTTTTTTCGGGGAGCTTGCACCTGACGGCTTGGAACAATAGTGCCTTCGGCACTCACAAAGCGCAAATATGCCGAAAGAACATTTTGGCACCCCCTCAAAAAATTTCTGCATACGCCCCTGTTGCTAACTCTGTTATTGAGTCCAAATCTTTCAAATCTTTTTTATTATTTTGTACTGCAAGCCTGTAAAATCTCTGTTGTGTGAGATTTTACATCCAGCCCCTTGTATTTTGTAGGCTCATAAGTGAGTTCCCAACTTCTTTTGAAATTCATTTTTATGAGTCACTAAAATTTTCTTTTAAGACCCTTATGTATTGCAGCAGTTTGTTCAGCCAAAACAATTTCAAAATAACCACTCTTCCAATACGCTTAAATATAGTAGATATTTGAAGATCAATGTACAATTTTGAGTTACATTTTCTTTACTTAAAAATGCAATGATGATGACTCACTTAGTAGTTAAAAAAAGCCCATGCCACGAAATTAGACGGTAATAAAAGAAACAAAAATCAATATCTCTCAATTTCACTTGTGTTCTTTCTTTGGCGCCCCTTTGACCTAGCTTTCATATTTTTCATAACTTAGCTTATAGTAGGTGTATTTAGTGCCATTTTTTGTAAAGATAAACAACAAATTTGTTTTAATTTTTTTACACTTATAGTAATGCAAGAGGCCAGGGATGCACTTAGCAAACTGCAGACAGTGACACTGTTTCGACCTATCAGGTCTCTTCAGTGCAGTTGGTGACCAATAAGAAGCTAGAGGCTTTTAATAAAGCATAGCTTAGACCGTCACACTTGTGGGACCAAATACTAGGTCCACTGTAGTGGATGGTCTGTCAACCTCTGCGAAGCCGTATCACTCGTGAATGAGTGGCGGTTGTCGCAGGTGCACTACGTCTAACAACTGCTAGAACAATAGTGCTGTCACAGCCGAGTGGTCACAAGGTCTTACATGTATAGTAATGCAAGAGGCCAGGGATGCACTTAGCAAACTGCAGACAGTGACACTGTTTCGACCTATCAGGTCTCTTCAGTGCAGTTGGTGACCAATAAGAAGCTAGAGGCTTTTAATAAAGCATAGCTTAGACCGTCACACTTGTGGGACCAAATACTAGGTCCACTGTAGTGGATGGTCTGTCAACCTCTGCGAAGCCGTATCACTCGTGAATGAGTGGCGGTTGTCGCAGGTGCACTACGTCTAACAACTGCTAGAACAATAGTGCTGTCACAGCCGAGTGGTCACAAGGTCTTACATGTATAGTAATGCAAGAGGCCAGGGATGCACTTAGCAAACTGCAGACAGTGACACTGTTTCGACCTATCAGGTCTCTTCAGTGCAGTTGGTGACCAATAAGAAGCTAGAGGCTTTTAATAAAGCATAGCTTAGACCGTCACACTTGTGGGACCAAATACTAGGTCCACTGTAGTGGATGGTCTGTCAACCTCTGCGAAGCCGTATCACTCGTGAATGAGTGGCGGTTGTCGCAGGTGCACTACGTCTAACAACTGCTAGAACAATAGTGCTGTCACAGCCGAGTGGTCACAAGGTCTTACATGTATAGTAATGCAAGAGGCCAGGGATGCACTTAGCAAACTGCAGACAGTGACACTGTTTCGACCTATCAGGTCTCTTCAGTGCAGTTGGTGACCAATAAGAAGCTAGAGGCTTTTAATAAAGCATAGCTTAGACCGTCACACTTGTGGGACCAAATACTAGGTCCACTGTAGTGGATGGTCTGTCAACCTCTGCGAAGCCGTATCACTCGTGAATGAGTGGCGGTTGTCGCAGGTGCACTACGTCTAACAACTGCTAGAACAATAGTGCGGTCACAGCCGAGCCTCTTGCATTACTATACATGTAAGACCTTGTGACCACTCGGCTGTGACAGCACTATTGTTCTAGCAGTTGTTAGACGTAGTGCACCTGCGACAACCGCCACTCATTCACGAGTGATACGGCTTCGCAGAGGTTGACAGACCATCCACTACAGTGGACCTAGTATTTGGTCCCACAAGTGTGACGGTCTAAGCTATGCTTTATTAAAAGCCTCTAGCTTCTTATTGGTCACCAACTGCACTGAAGAGACCTGATAGGTCGAAACAGTGTCACTGTCTGCAGTTTGCTAAGTGCATCCCTGGCCTCTTGCATTACTATACATGTAAGACCTTGTGACCACTCGGCTGTGACAGCACTATTGTTCTAGCAGTTGTTAGACGTAGTGCACCTGCGACAACCGCCACTCATTCACGAGTGATACGGCTTCGCAGAGGTTGACAGACCATCCACTACAGTGGACCTAGTATTTGGTCCCACAAGTGTGACGGTCTAAGCTATGCTTTATTAAAAGCCTCTAGCTTCTTATTGGTCACCAACTGCACTGAAGAGACCTGATAGGTCGAAACAGTGTCACTGTCTGCAGTTTTTTTACACTCTTTTTTCATTTCATGCTGCAGCGTCTTTTAAAACTCGTAAGTGCTTGTAAGAAACGTTAAACTATTATATAAGCTTAGTATTTCTTCAGCAACTAATATACGAACTGACCATATTGCAATATTTTTTGTATCATACAGGAATCTGCATAAAAAGTAAATTTTTTGCTCAAAAATGTCATTTTGTTTTATGAATTGTAAATGACTGAATTTAACAACAGCAATGAGTATCACCTCACTATTCCTTTTTCTGTGTTAAACTGGAAATTAAAATCAAGTTCAGTTCATTAGCAAGTTAGTGAAACGATGCGATTTATGTCTGGTAACACCTGGCCAAAAAGTAGAGTGTGAAATACTTTAGTACTTAAGTGCAAGTTCTATAGATAGCGGACCTATGTGCAGTCATCAAATGCTGCTGCACGGACAGTTATGACAGATTGAATCACTTCGTAAGTTACTTAGATGTGCAAACGTCGCACACTTTAACTGACTTCAATTTAAGATGTCCAAAAACACATCTAAATAGACCTTGAAAACAAAAAGTATTGTTCTACTACGGTCTCGTGCCTTTCGGGGTCTTCAAGGCTTGTATCAGAAGTTATGAGATTTAAAAAATCAAGTAAAAAATCGTATGATCTGAAGGCATTTGACAGGCAGGTAAAAGCATGAGACCAAAACAAACTGATTTTTCGTGTTAATGTAATTTGATTATGAGATAAGTTTCTTTTTGCCCATGTTATACATTGTAATCTGCATGTGCGTTTATTTTGATTATCTGTGTTAGCTTTGCTGATGTTGATGTTTATAAAAGCATTTATTCATTTTTTTAAATGTACTCTAGTTTTGAATTAAGTGACACCGTTGTTGGGTTCATGGGCGTAGAGCTGGCAAGTCGAAGAAAGTATTTCCGACTCTGACTTCCCAGTCTTAAATCTTTCAACCACGACTCTTATAATGATCCGATACTTTACTCTTTTAATATCTTTCGACTCATACTCCCGCCTGCTAAGTAGGCCTGAGGTTTAGTTTTTTTGTGAAGGAAAGTTTATTTTGCAGGTTAATCGTTAAATAAATTCAATTTTTCAGTTCACAACTGATTTGGCAATTACCGAACGGTGAGTGCTACGTTGAGTTGTTCCATCAAAAGTCTGCTTTGTAAGCAAGTGAATCGTGGGAGACACTCACTAAAACAGCATCGCATAACTCTTTTTTGTATTATTTTTTCAGCTTTCAACACAGCCATTTTCGTATTTACGAGACCCGACTATGGCTCCAACTCTTGTAACTTTAAATTTCCCACTCCTTTGCCTACATCCGACTCACCAAATACCGACTATGGCTCCGATTCCTCAGCCATGAATAGGTGCATGCCTTGCTCACCTTATGTGAAGTAGCCTGCAGTTATATAGCCTATCTGAAAGAAGCCTGCTCGATAATCTTTTCTGCATGCAAACTTTGTTTTGTAAAATATAACAGTGTGGTAAAAATATTTGTAAAAAAAGTTAAAAGTTTTGCCTACTCCATGGCAGTGATGTAGATACTGCATGAAGTCGGTAAATTTGCCACACGGAAGGGTAAACCAAATACAGTGCAGGTATTAATTACAAAGCAATCCGCAAGTTAAACTGTTGCCTTCTTGATGGTAGTAATTTAGATACTGCATGAAGTTGGTAAATTTTCCATACCGAAGGGTAAACCACAGACAGAGCAGGTATTAATTCTTAAAGCAATCCGCAAGTTAAACTGTTGCCTACTTGTTTGTAGTAATTTAGATACTGCATGAAGTTGGTAAATTTGCTATACGGAAGAGTGAACTACAGACAATGCAGGATGGTAATTCAAAGCAGTTTCTTGAAGTTTAAACTGCTGCCTACTTTATGATAGTAAATTACTGCAGCAGTGATCTAAACGCTACTGGTAATTAGTAACTTTCCTGTTCCGATAACATTTAACTAAGTAACAGCGTGTAGTAGTAATTCAAAAACTGAAGAGAACTTACATTGCTACCTACTCTTTTGCCAGTAAAATTTTTTAACACTGCTGGTGAACTTCACGTTAGAATGTTTTTGTAGTATAGCCATTCCGCGCACCTGAGTACTTACAATCCCTAAGAAATATGTTTTACAAGTAGCTAAGTGCAACCAAATGTCGAATTTTAATGCAAAATCTTAAAGCGATACATAAAAAAATAATCCTCTTTTTAGCGCAAAACGTTTGTCCGTGTGCTATCCACTTAACTCATAACCTAACATATTATTTTTATCCTTCTTTCCGTAACAAATGTACTTTAGGTCTAATTGACGTTTTTGCTCAAAATCATAACATCACCGCTTATGCTTGACTTTACCCCTTAAATAGGCCGCTGTTCTCTCTTCTAATGACGCAGTCGAAGAAAAACAACATTGCTTGAGCGATCCTTCTTCCCACCATTTTTAAATGTGATTATAATTGGTACACTTTGTTTAAAATTACAAGTTTACTGTTGTAATTTAAAGTCAACCGCCGTTTGCCTTCCATAAATATATCAGTTCTTTCTTCGACAAAATGGCAAACTGCATTGACTGCACATTTAGGCGATTTCGGTTCCTCAAAATAGAAGAACACGTGATGTTAAATGGAAAACCTTGAAAAATTTTCTGGAAACTTCTTGGTGCTTTTTCAACGTAGGCTATATATTCACCTCCAACAGCTTATCTACATAACTTGCTGATAGAGATGAGTCGTAGCCTACTTGTACTATGTACACAGTAAGCTAACCGATATACTATGTCGTGCCTTGACAAAATAGTTTTCATTTTCTAGCTGACGCATTTTGATGCAAGTATTGAAAGTCAAGTTACGGTACGTTTCTTGTCATTGAAACGCTGATGCAAAGTGGAATTGGTCCTGCAGTTTCTCAGTGGCAAGATCAGCACCGCATTTGCAGTGATCTATCAATGTTGGTAGGAAATAAACAACCAAACCTTTCATCCTGTAACGTTTGATTTTGTGAATTAACGAGCTCAAAGCATATAGCTGTAAAAAATTTGAGTGATTAACGGTTTTCTTGAAAAACGACAGATTTTTTCACACGTGTTGGTTTAAGCGCTTTAAGACTTAAATCAAAATCACTTCTTTCATAAGATGTCAAATGTAGGGCTTCCAATGTCAAAATGCAGCTACTTAGTGTTTTCCTGTGAAAATAGTTACATAAAAGCAAAGTCATCAAGTTAAAGTAGGGATAGGTATTTCTTTCTATCAATTCTTGATGCTGACTGTTAAACGGAATTAAGAAAATTGCAACTCGCAATACTGTATTGGTTGCGAATTAAATTTTTAATATTTCTACAAGTTTTGGCAAATTGTATGATTTCAATCATTCAATAGAATTACTTTAGTACTCACAAGGTCTTACTTGTATAGTAATGCAAGAGGCTAGCGATGCACTTAGCAAAACTGCAGACAGTGACACTGTTTCGACCTATCAGGTCTCTTCAGTGCAGTTGGTGACCGACAAGAAGCTAGATGCTTTTAATAAAGCATAGCATAGACCGCCACACTTGCGGGATCTATACTAGATCCACTTGGTGCAAGGTCTGTCAGTACTCTGCGAAGCCGTATCACTCGTGAATGAGTAGCGGTTGTCGCAGGTGCACTAAGTCTAGCAACTGCTAGAACAATAGTACTGTCACAGCCTAGTGGTCACAAGGTCTTACATGTATAGTAATGCAAGAGGCTACCGATGCACTTAGCAAAACTGCAGACAGTGACACTGTTTCGACCTATTAGGTCTCTTCAGTGCAGTTGGTGACCGACAAGAAGCTAGATGCTTTTAATAAAGCATAGCATAGACCGCCACACTTGCGGGATCTATACTGTTTCATACAGTCGTTATTTTGTCATTCTTTTGCAGATTTGCAAAATATTTTTGACTTCACACATGGCTTACAAATTGCTTATTTTAATTGTTTGAGCCCTGAATAGCCCTGAATCACAATGAATATTTCTTTGATTGCTTTGTTTATTGTAGCAATTATATTTGTAGGTATGTGTCATAGCTTTAACAGAGCGAATACAATTTTGCATGACAACTGATTTTTAAGCGAAAACGATTGATCTAAAAACTGTATTTATTGATGAGCCAAAATTAGCGGTTATTTAAATTTTATATTTTTAGTCTTACCAGAAAACTGACATGTTTTTACTCAAGTAATTACCTTTAGATTTCTTTGAAGTGGTACTAGTATTGGTACAGTGCGTTTCTACTTCTATGTCATGAACACTGCTACCGAGTCGGAAAAATTCCTTCATATACTCCGAGGGAACCGTAAGGAAAAATCAACCAAATCCTAAACTTGATTTCTTTCCATAAACAATACATGTTAATATTAGTCTACACGGATATTGCTATTGATACAATTATTGAGATTAATTTTTTTCATAGCAGGACCAACACGGGGTCGACGAAATCGACCCAAATGCGATCTTGGCCCTAAAACAAAATCATGTAGAAGAAAAGATCGAAAGGTAAGAAGATTTGCTGAGTGAATAGTTTAGTTTGCTAATTGGATGATGTTGGTTTGTGGAGTAATGCTTGAGTTACATGTTGATAGTTAATCTATATCTTAGTACATAACAAATTCAAACTTTACATTTGAATTCGTTCGGTCAGAAAATTTAAGTCTCTCAAACTGACTTGCAGTGACCAACCCCCTCAAATTTTCCAAAAACATTTTCGCCATTATATGTTTAGTGCAATGTAGGTTTACTGATAGCATAATGTGAGCTATTCTATACAAATCTGTCTACGAGATGAAAACCTAAATAAAATGATTTTTAAAGATCAATTGCGAATCTAAGAGCTTGTAATCTATACTATAAAGTGCAATTCTTTGTGTCTGTGTGTCTGTTTGTTTTAACTTCTCTGAAACTGCTCGAAGTACAGGCATTAAACTTGGCAAAATAATTTTTTGAAGTTTGTATTGCTTGATAGAGAACAACCGCTTTTTGCTCAAACGAAAACCAGCTTCCGACTCATTGCATTACAAAAACTTTCGTTTGTTTGGGGTCTAAAATGACGTCACAATCAGCGCTTCATTAAACAATTTGTTTTTTTGTTCTTTCTCAAAAAGTACTAATTGCCGGAACGCGATTAAACGTTGTTTCAGAAGATATTAATGAGGTACTTTTGATAAAAACAGATTTACAACAATTATTGTTTGTTTGACAATGCTACGAGCAATTCTTGATTTAAGCATTTTAAGCACTTTAAGCATTTTTTTTTCTATTTTGTTTGCCAGCTTAAAACTGGGTCTATAATGTCATAATATGTCTCGTACGATTAACACAAATCTGTGGCTACCACAGATCATAATATGAAGATGTTTTCAACAATTGCAATCTTTTTGCAAAATCAGGTTATTAAAAAACTGATTTGTGATCTCATTTCTCAACCGATTTTCAAACTTTATTCAACAAATTAAAGGGTATTTCAAGGTAATTCCGATAGTGTGTAGTATGTACAATTAATATTAGTGATTATACTGAAAAACTGAACTTTAAGACCTGTGGTGTAACTGTTTACTCGTTCTAAAAAGTGTTAAGCTCAGTAAAAACAGGTGACTTAAATGCAAAAACATTTTACTAAGTTACTAACAATTACTGTCTTTTGAAAGCTAAGGAAAGTTGCTTTCCAGCAATATGTAATTCCAATTACTTAGGGCAGTGTTTCCCAAACTTTCTGGTCATCGGTACCCTCTGGACAATTTATAGATTCGCTCGTGTACCCCCAAAATTTTCTCATATTTTTGGCTGTGAAGCTCAACTTGCTTTGATGCACAACTTATTTTCTATAGCTAGACAACCCATTACATTCCTCCTAAGTTTGCTAAAAACTTTAAAATTGATTATTTTAACCTTTATTCTCTCATTTACCCCTTGGCAAATTTCATAAGTAGAATTTACCCCCAAATGTTTTTATATTTTCACCTCTACAAATGCCTATTGCATTGGTTCTCAAAGTGCTCCGTAAAAAAAAAGTCGCTGACCTTTTTTTTTTAGAGAGCACGATATCCACGTGCGGTAAAAGATCGATGTGAGGTGGGTCCGCATGTTCTGAAACGAAAAATAACGGTTGGCTGACATCAATCGGCAAGAGTCAATGTGTTTCTATTTCTAAAAGTATATTGTGGGGCTCCGTAGGTGATGGTCAACCTCTTCATGGGCTCCGCATGACCAAAAGTTTGAGAACCTCTGGTTTATTGTAATAGGTAAAAGTGTGAATTTTTTGCTAACAAAATTTACCACGAAGGCAGGTCAGATTTACCCATCGGTTAAGAACCCCTGTTTTAGTTTAATATGAAAAGGTTGCGTGATTAATACTAACGGTAACTAACCAAAGCACACAGTGTTATTCGTAACAATGTAATCCAAGCTTTAACAAATGCTACAATCAAACTAACAGTATATCGGCTGAATAAGACCAGCAATCCTAACTAATGTGATGGATGAGCCTGCTTTTTAGCAACAAGCTTATTAATCAATACCAGGTAAAATATTAGCAACAGCACAACGAAGCTGTTTTGCTTTCCATGCTGTGATTGGACAAAATAAGTCATGTGAAGTACCAAAGTGTACTTGGTAGTTACTGTAGTTCTAGTTAAAGCTTTTACTAAGGTGAAAATGTCACTTCCTCAGAAGCTCTTAAACTCAGGTCTTCAAATTATTAACATCAAGTGATCAAAAATATTTTAAGGCGGAGTAGAAGTTCTGGAAAGAACATCTTTTTACTTTATCTAATGTACCCCTTGAAAAGTCAAAATGTACCCCTGGGGGTACATGTACCCCAGTTTGGGAACCCCTGACTTAGGGCTAACGATTACTTTATAATGGCTGATCAAAAATTGGTTGCCATACATTATGTTTCATTTTTAGTTGAACAATTATCCTACTTGACCTAACAAACTTGCAATTGTTAAACCAAAGTTAGATCTTTGGTACATTTTGATTACTTTTCCTCACAAGCGTGGTTCTTTTGCATTATCTGGCGATATTTTCAAAGAGATTCTCAAAAACTGAAGTCTCTAATCGTTTATGAAATGTAGTCTACCGGTTAAAAACACACAAAATTTTGGTATCTGAACTTCAAAAATTACAATTTCTTGAAAAACTAAGTCCTTTAGTACATCTTGGCTATTCTTTTTCGATAGCATGGGTCTTTGGCATCATCTATCAACATATTCAAAACGTTTCATCGAAAAATGAAGTCTACAAATTTTAATATGTAGCCTACTCCAAGCAAAACACTTGATGATCACCCAAGAAAAAGACAATGGGATAAAGATGGTCCTTTCTTATCGTTTGCAATAAAATGTAAGTGTCTAGCTACATGTGATCTAAATGTTGAAGCAATTTCCTTCGCAATCGGGCAAGGCTGGCACAGCCAGCTGATTTGATATTCTTAACCTCGACATTATTAATGGGAGCCGTACTATTGTTGTAGTTAACCGCGAGTGCTCCATTTCCGGTTAGTTTGCTCTTTGCATGGCGGCGTTTGTGTCAGGGCCAAGGAGCATGCACGTTAGTTCATATTAATTCGCTTACTGTATCGAAAAACTGTTAAGTAGCGATCCTAATATTTAATGGCTTAAAATGCACTGTTATGTCATATTCTTAAATGACATAACCATGCTTGCCACTATTTAGTGAAAATACCGGGGTACATGTCAACAACCTCCAGGTAGTGTACCCTGGTGACCAGCGAATTTGTTTCTGGGCGAATATTGACAACCTGAGTGAGCACATCGTGCGAAGCTATCATCTAATACCATCCATATGACTACTCAGCTGTTTCAATGGAACTCCAATCTTAAGCAAGCGCCCTTTACAAGGTAGGCAAAAACCTTTGTCGTAGAGGAAGCAGTCACGTTGTTACAGCTCAATGTAGAAGGCCTTACAAAGGCGAAGATCAACGTCATTAAACATCTGGCGCAAAAATATAACCCAATAGCCATACTACTCCAAGAGACATGCAAATGACACCTCTCGCCTCAAAATATGCGGATACCAACTTGCTGTCCATACCAAAAGCAACATTTATGGGAAAGCCACATTTGTTGAAAATGGCTCCAAGTGGAAGATAGCCATAACCTGTCCAGCTGATTCAATACTAAATTAGACAGCTGTTGAGGTCGAAGGCACTATAATCATCAATGAACACAAACCACCTCTAAGGGTTCTCAACAAGCGTAATATTCCA
The DNA here is from genome assembly GCA_963675345.1 of Trididemnum clinides. NCBI lineage: Eukaryota > Metazoa > Chordata > Ascidiacea > Aplousobranchia > Didemnidae > Trididemnum > Trididemnum clinides. Next base: position 22,510,695 of record OY776284.1, on the reverse strand, counting down.
ATCTTTACCCCATCATGCATTTATGCAGGAGATTTCAACTGCCACAGCACTGCATGGAAATACCAAGCAACCAGCCCTAACGGCTCTTCCTTGGAGGACCAGGCATCCATTGCCGATGTGACCGTCCCCAATGGCCCACACTAACCGGACAGTTTTAGATTTGGCAGATGGAACTCCACTTCCAACCCAGATTTGGCTTTCACTAACATAACAAATACTTTGCCACAACGCTTAGTTTTGAACCCCTTTCCTAGATCTCAACACCGACCTTCATAGATTATTCCGTATATCCCAGTTGAACCTATTCCAGCAAAGGATGTTAAGAGATGAAACCTCCGCAAGGCCAAATGGAAACAATTTGCACACTTGGTGGAATTTGGGTTTGATACGTTGCCGTCTCCATGTACCCCTTACCCAAACATAGCATACACAATCTTTTGCCAACTGCTTTTCTAATCAGCAAAGAAAACCATACCACATGGCTGCCGCCAGTAGTATATCCCAACATGGGAACGAATGTAATCATCACTACAAAGAATTCGTCGAAGCTGAAGACAAGTAGTTAGCTGATGCCAAGGCTGCAGACCTGATGGACCACCTCAAAAAGAAACGCAATAAACGATAGGAAGAAATAGTTAAGGTAATAGACTTCACCCACTCAAGTAAGAAAGCCTGGAAAGCTTTTATCCGCCTCACTGGGCGCAAATTTGATTCAAAACAAAGCCCAATTACATCCATCTCCGTTGCAAAGCAGCTGTTAGGTAGTGGGTGTTTCAGAGGGGCTGATAAACAACATGACCTCTCTGTTAAGAGGCAGTGTAGTATGATGTGGGGGATGCCTGGGGTTGGTAGCCACCTGACCACACCTTTCATCATCTCAGAACTCACATCGACCATAAAACTACTGAAAGGTGGGAAAGCCTAGAGCCCAGACAACATTTCACCAGAGTTTATGATGCATTGTGGTAAAAAATGCTTGGAATTGGTGCGTAAATTCTGCTCCTTTTGTCTTGAGCACACAGTTATCCCAAAGATTTGGCGTAGAGTCATTGTTGTGGCCATCCTAAAACCCAACGAACCGGCTGACAACTCCAAAAGCTAAAGATTTACTTACAGACAACCTCAAAAAATTTTGGAAAGACTGATTCTTGCCCGCATCAACCCCGCAATTGAGCCTCAAGTACCATCGAAGCAGGCAGACAATACATCAAATACCCAAACTCATGTGTGAGATTGAGAAAAGCTTTGAGAATGGACAGAAAGCCGGGGCAGTAATGGTGGATCTGACAGCTGCCTACGATACTGTTCGGCACCAGGGCCTGGCCCTAAAGCTTCTGCGTACCATTCCAGACCACCATCTTGTGCGTTTCGTACATTTTATCAAACCGCAGTTTCAAACTCAAAGCCAGTGCGGGACAAATAAGTCGACTACGCATACTCAAGAATGGCTTACCGCAAGGCTCAACACCGTTGCCTATCTTGTTCAACATCTACATCAGCGACATCCCAACAACTATCTCCCACCAGCACGGCTACGCAGATGACATAGCTAGGGTTACCATATTTTGAAAAGCAAAAATCGGGACAGTGGATGACGAATTTTCACGAGACGAAATTTATGGACCCACCAACGTATTTTTTATCAAAAGCGGGACGGTGAGTTGCGGTAGCAGGCTTGAATGTCGAGGTGAAGGTGCAGATCTAAAAACCAAAGACGAAAATTGGGGTGATCTCCAAAAAAAAAAAAAAAAGGAAAGGTCACCGCCTGTTAGTTCCACAACTTGTGTCATTTTCAAGCCGAAAAGTGGAAAAATTTTGCAACCGAGCAGGCGTTGACCTTTTTTTTTTTTTTTTTTTTTTTTTGGAGATCACCCCAATTTTCGTCTACGCTTCCGTGTCTGTACCCTTGACTCCACAATCAAGCCTGCAAACACATCTCACCGTCCCGCTTTTCTTGGTGAATTAATTGAAATGTCCATATAGTTGGTTAAATCCGTTGTGTTTCACCGAAGCAAAAAGCGGGATTTGCGATCAAAAAAGCGGGACAAGGCCTCAAAAAGCGGGACGTATGGTAACCCTAGACATAGCACTTCATTACTCCCACAAATGCTGGCTAAAAGTTGAAGAAACGCTATTTAAAGATATGAAAGACCTTGCTGACTTCTTGGAAACCTGGAGACTAAAATTGAATACAATCTCGACCCCTTTTCATTTGAACAATCATGAAGCAAAACGGAAACTAAACATCTGCATCCATGGAACCACCCTCCCTTACAACCCACACCCTAAATATCTCGGAGTAAAACTGAACAGACAGCTAACATATAGACTACACATAGAAGGTCTACGTGGGAAAGTGATGGCAAGAAACAACTTCATCCGATGCCTGTCTAGGTCGACTTGGGGTGCAAATGCTAAAACCCTCCGAACAGCAGCCCTTGCAATTGTTTACAGCAGCCCAGAATATGCCACTCCGGCATAGAGCCGAAGCTTTTATACCAAAAGTTCGACGTATCCCTGAATGATACCATGGGGATCAAAACCGGCTGCGTGAAACCCAATCTCCTTCCTGTGCTCTCAGAAATTTCCCCAACCAAGCTAAAAAGAAACTATGTCATCAAAAAGATATCTTACCACGCATGGGCCAACAACAACACCCACTGCACAGTCTGGTACCTGATCCACAGAGCCTATGCCCACAACACCTGAAGTCACGCCACCCCGTCTACCGTCACGCAGCAGAACACCATAACTGCAACCACAATCTTATTGAGGCCTAGAACAAAGAGTGGATTAAACATTAATGCCCTAAACAGCTGACGCTAACCGTAGATACTATCGCACCACCTGAATCCGACTTACCTTGGAAATTGGGGTTTACCCCCAATTGCCTTAGAGCTGGAGTGGGGCGGTTTGATGTAGAATTGCGCAAATGGGAACTCAGAACATCAGCCTCATGTGCGTGAGGAGCTGTCTCCCAAAAGGAGGAACACATCTTGTTTGATTGCAACCTGCTTCGTCCGCCTAACACCGACAACAACCTCACTAACGTGACCGATGATACGAAGAACTGCCTTCAACATCTAGCCGAAAACCTGCGATGAGCCCTCAAACGAAAGCAGAAGTGAAAACAGTAGCAGGCAGCAAAGTTATCCACTATCATTTTGATAGCAAACATAAATGGTAAAGTCCATTACTGATATTTCTAACTGCAAGGATAGGCCTATCGGTACAAAACACTAATCTCCATTTAAAAGTAGAGAGGTCTAGATTAGGAGGAAAGTTAAATGTAATAAAATCTCAAGTTTAAGAAAAGACTAAATTAAACTATAATAGCATCAATTTGTGACACTGGATTAAGAGAGAATGCTTTTGTTTGAAAAGCTTAATAGGCGGCTATCGCAATAGATTATATGACTTAGGGTAAGGGCATGGCCATTTTTCATGCTGCTGCTGAATGAAAGCAAAACAGCGCCGGCAAAAATCTTAATGTCACCAATACTAATACGAAAGCGGCGCCACCAAATAGTCAAATAGGCCTACAACTAAATAGTTCATCTCTGTAATTGTCAAAACGACCACCAATTGGAAAACACCAACAATTTTGACTATGGTTCACCCCCCTCTTCCTTACACTTTTAAATATTGCGAATGGTAGTTTGTGACATTCTTTTTTTTTGAATATTTCCAATCTTGATTAATAGGCCTATATGATCACCATTACATGCGCAGGAGCTATGGCTTATATTTACTAAAGCATTTCGTTGTGGCTTTCACAAATGTTTTTACGGTTAAGCTGGTGCAGCTGCATTAATTGATACGTTTTAAATCGGCACAGGTGATAGTATGGCTTGCCGGGGTAAAATCGCATCATACTTAAGAGAAACATGTTTTCTATTTTGCTTGATAATAGCTTTATAGAGCTAACGGGATCAAACCTGAAAATTTGGGAAAAGCAAGGATTTTTTTAACTTCTATGAGCATACTTAGGCAAGAAAAGACGAATATGAATCATAATGCTTAGCCAGCAGGGACTTGAGGTAGTTTGAGGCGAAATCAAAGTTAACACCGTCACTGTGTTAAATTGTACCACATGGAAGATATTATTGGAATTTTGCTTTATAATAGCTTTATAGAGCTATCGGAGTCAAACCAAACATTTGAAGAAACGTAAGAACACTTTTCACTCCCCAGGGTACGTCAAGCAGGGAGAAAAGAACATGCTACATAATGCGTAGCCAGTGGGGACTTAGAAAGTTCAAACAGAAATCAAAAGAAAACAGTGTCACTGTGTCAAATCGCATCACACAAAAGACATTTATGCTATTTTGATTGCAAATAACTTAATATAAGAAATGTGTATATATATATATGAGTTGCTAGTTGCTAGCCAGCAATTTTCAAGGCAATCTCCTATCAAGAGGGATCTGCCTCCAGCATCAAAGCACAATAGAAAAGTTTTGCTCAAAATGATCACCAGCATCATACGGTACCATACAGCAATCTATTACATCGTGTCAATAACCCGCGACCGGTTTCGACCTTATTGGGTCTCATCAGGCGGGTGTAAAAACACTCAATAATAAACATGCTAAAAAAAACAAATTTGCCATTGGGTGCATAAAAAATGCAATACAAAACAATATGATACAGCAATACCTATATCATGGGGGTCACACTCAAGGACACACACACATGACACGGACAACAAGTCACATCGGTAAGCCCTAATAGGGGTGCGGGATCATTGTCAAGACTTACTAAGACTTTGTCTTATTAAGACTTTAATATTACGAATTGTCAAGACGTAAGCAATACCCATGATATAGGTATTGCTGTATCATATTGTTTTGTATTGCATTTTTTATGCACCCAATGGCAAATTTGTTTTTTTTAGCATGTTTATTATTGAGTGTTTTTACACCCGCCTGATGAGACCCAATAAGGTCGAAACCGGTCGCGGGTTATTGACATGATGTAATAGATTGCTGTATGGTACCGTATGATGCTGGTGATCATTTTGAGCAAAACTTTTCTATTGTGCTTTGATGCTGGAGGCAGATCCCTCTTGATAGGAGATTGCCTTGAAAATTGCTGGCTAGCAACTAGCAACTCATGTATTAATGATAAGTCTTGACAATGATCCCGCACCCCTATTAGGGCTTACCGATGTGACTTGTTGTCCATGTCATGTGTGTGTGTCCTTGAGTGTGACCCCCATGATATAGGTATTGCTGTATCATATTGTTTTGTATTGCATTTTTTATGCACCCAATGGCAAATTTGTTTTTTTAGCATGTTTATTATTGAGTGTTTTTACACCGGCCTGATGAGACCCAATAAGGTTGAAACCGGTCGCGGGTTATTGACACGATGTAATAGATTGCTGTATGGTACCGTATGATGCTGGTGATCATTTTGAGCAGAATTTTTCTATTGTATAAGAAATGTGTTTCCTATTTTCAAACTACGGGAAACGCAAGGCTCCGTTGGGTTGGTGTCAACAATGAACAAAGCACACAGACCTAAGGCATAGCCAAGAACTTGAAATGAGATATTTTATTAAGAAAAGGAGCACAAAAATTGTGAAAATCTTATGGGCAGAAAACACATAAACGTGTGGCAGCTATTTACACAAGAGCCTGATAGATGAAGCTGGGTCGGCCGGCTGCACCGACACTCTCAATTCCGACGTTACTGATGAGGCTTTTTTAAGTGACGCCGTTCTATAATACTATAAACCAAAAATATTTTCTTTTACTGATATGCTGTCTGTTAAGGTATTGGTGTCTATACTCTACAGCATTGAAGTAAAATCTCAAATTTAGGAAAACCATAACCATAACAATTTGTAAAACTGAATTTACAGAGAACATTTGCTTAAAAATAACTCGCCCTGATGTACGCCTACTAAAATATGGTGAATGATTTTTCGGAAGCCACAGCCGCTTTTGTTGCTATGCCGGAAACAAGACAAACAGCGCTGCCAAAAGAACCTAATACCACAAATATAAATGGGAAAGAGGCAGCACTACACCATAAGATAGGCTTACCATTAAATAGCTTATTTGTGTAACTGTAAAAGCAACCATCTTTCGGCTGCTATAATTAGTTTTGATTGCGTTTCAATCCCTCCTCCTTCAAAAGTATTAACAATAGTTTGTGGCATGTATCTTTGTGAGCATCGCCAGTCATGATCAAGAGAATATGATGATCACAATTTTGTGTCCAAGAATTGTGAAAGTGCATAAAATTCATTGACTTTTTGCTACTGCTCACACAAGAGCCCGATGGGTAAAGCCGGCTTGGCCGGTTGAACCGAAATATAAAACCTCGACGTTACCGATGGAGGGTCCCTGCCGGGCGACGCTGGCAAAACCAGTTAGTACTTAATATATCTTGAAAGTGCTTTAGCACGGTGCTCCGGGATTAGTCTTATGATAAAGAGATTTTACGTAATCGCAAAATATATTATATGCATTTAATTTATTTTAAAGCCAATTTACTCTATTCTTGTTTAGCAGAATACAAAATAATTTGTTACTCTTACTCTAAGTCGCTGTAAACAACTGGATTCAGTTTTGTTGGGTCTAGTCATGGAGACGGACGTAGCCTAGAACTTGCGGCCTAACTGACTGATAATCAGATTTATTTAAATCCAGTTTGTTCTAACTCTAGATTGTTAATTTTCAGATGTGCTCCCCTTTCCTAAGAAAAAATGATATTCCAGGAAAAGCAAGAGCGGTCTATCCAAACTGTAAAAGCTTTGCAAAGCGAAACAAGTTTCGAAGTACCAGTACTTTTATTTTATTTCAGTGTCATAAGTAGATCACATGCACTAGCTATAGGTCTACTTTAATCTTAAGCCTACTTTTTTCGTAGATCTATTTTAATGTTCACACAAAAGCAGTAGGTCTAAATAAAACTGAAAATATTACGATGAGTCAAAATTGTTTCTTTGATACTAATGTTATACAAGATTGTGGACACAAATGCGTCTTAAACCAGCATCAATCGCGTGAATAAGAAGTGCAGTAACGCATTTCGATTATAGCAAAAATATTTACCAACATGGAAATATTTTACATATTTTCAAAGAATTGTTCCTTTAATATTTTTAGTTTTCCATGAAAGCCGAAAGTCCAAAATGCTATTTTGACCTTGAACCATAACAGAACATCCATTACAATTTAAGTATCGGGACAGTACAATCGCCGCCTCGCCGAAACCTGTAAAAACTTTCACTTTAATAACGCTATGCCTTTCTCTAGCACCGAATGACTCAGAAAATTGAATAAAACAAACAAGGTTTAGTAGGCATAGGTATCTCTTTTAATTAAATAATTCTTGATGCTGACTGTTAAACGGCATTAACGAAATTGCAACTCGCAACAGGAAATTGATTACATCCAAATTTCAAATATTTCTACAAGTTTTAGGAAATTGTAAAATTTCAATCTATGAAGAGAATTGCTTAAGTACTGTTTCATACAGTCATATTTTGCTATTCTTTCGCACATTTTGCAACGTAGTTTTGTCTTTGCAGTGGCTTACAAATTGCTTTTTTTATTTATTCCAAGGCTTTTCAAACTGTGGGTCGCGAAACAAATTTAAAACAAACTGGCTGTATTGATCAGAACTAAAAGCTTTTGCAAACCTTGCAAGAAAATTAAAAAGTAGACCTGCAGTAAAATGATTTTGTGTTGTATTTTTAGGGATAACTCCATCTTTACGCTGTCCGATGTTTACTACAATGTCTGTCTGAGCTTTCAAGTAAAAATAATCAAAAACTCGCAACAAGTTATTCATTGTTGCTTCCCCTTTGTTGTAACGTACTAACCGATATTGACCTTGTTGACACGGCTTTCACTTGTAAGGAAATTTCCTTATTTGAGAAAATTTTCTAATTTGATAAAATTTGACTTTAAAAGTCAGAGAAAGAGAAATTAGGCGGAAACGATCAAGATAAAAAAAATCAGGAGGAAATAAGAAAATTTGCGACAATATATGTTTACAAAAAATATAATGTAAAATAAAGTTTTAACATGCCATGTAAAAATACAGAAATTGTGCAAAAAACGCTGCTGAACTTAATTTTTTGTGGTCAAAACACCGGAAAGAAACAGAAAAATGTTTATGCCTTATTTGCAATTTGAAATCGTATTTTTCAAGCTTAATAAAATAGTTTTCGACTACTAATATTTGATAGCTTGGAAAGGTTGGCATGCCTAAATAGAGCCAAGCGGAAGCCAATGAAAAAGTGCTTAAGATATGCAAGTTGTTTACCATAACAGTAGCGTATTTTGAAAAAGTGTCATGTTCCCTTGGTTTGGCCTTTACACGAGAATTCAAAAACTAATTGTGTTACCTAGATTTGCATCAATTCTTGACTTTTTTTAATATTTCAATAAGACGTTAATCCAAGAGCAAACAGTTCTGCCGTATCAGTTCGTTTCTTTCATAAATCATCATGCGCAATATTCATCCCGTTAGATGTGCTTGATAAATTTTATAAAATTCTTTTTTTTTCTTAAGCTTTTGTTTGCTTCACTATTTCTATTATGTATTTTTTTTGTTACTGTATAGTTACTTTCGTGATTGTGTACATTTGCATGATTTCACCCCAGAAAAAAATACTTGAGATTTGTGATCAGTGGTGCAGTTATGGAGGGAAACAAAAGAGATAGTCCTCAAAGGATATGACAGAAGCAAGAAATGTAAAAGAACAGTTTTTTGTGACCAAAATATGCAAAATTCTTGTTTTCGCAAGGTTTTCTTCGTTTAATGCTTTGCCCTCCGAACGGAAATCGAGTTCACGTAATATATATAATTGCTTGGTAATAAGATTAAGTTTGCTTAATGCTTCGCTTCTTACCCCCTCCCCCTCAAAACAAAATCGTTTCCATACACGCCAGTGCCTGTAATGGGACACTTATTGCTTAAATATCATTAATGTGTAGGCTACCCATCCAGGAGTCGCTTAGAAATTTTTTTTCTAAACTGGGGTCGCAGAACAAAAAAGTTTGAGAAGCCCTAATTTATTCGATCATGTCAATGAATATTTTTTTGCTGGCTTTTCTCATTTTATCAGTTTTGTTTGTAGGCATGTGTCATAGCTTTGAGGGAGTGAATACAGTTTTGCTTGACAACTGATTTTTAAGCGAAAATCATTGATCTAAAAACTATATTTAAAGATGAGCCAAAATTAGCGGTTATTTTTATTTTATATTTTTAGCCTTACCAGAAAACCAGAAAACTGACATGTTTTCACTCAAGTAATTACCTTTAGATTTCTTCGAAATGGTACTAGTGTTGGTACAGTGCGTTTCTATTTCTATGTCATGAACACTGCTACCGAGTCGGAGAAATTCCTTCATATACTCCGAGGGAACAGTAAGGAAAAATCAACCAAATCCTAAACTTGATTTCTTTCCATAAACAATAAATGTTAATATTAGTCTACACCAGTGGTTCTTAACCTTTTTTTACCCATGGGCCCCTTTTCCCTTCTTTTTTTTCATGGTGGACCCCTTCATAGCTATTGGACATAAGAAAAATCACCTTCGCTTGTTCTTGCCACTGACTGATGGGTGGACGCCTAGTGACTAATATTACATGGATCCTAGGGGTCCATGTGGACCCCGGTTGAAAACCACTGGTCTACACGGATACTGCTATTGATACAATTATTGAGATTAATTTTTTTCATAGCAGGACCAACACGGGGTCGACGAAATCGACCCAAATGCAATCTTGGCTTTAAAACAAAATCATGTGGAAAAAAAGTTCGAAAGGTAAGAAGATTTGCTGAGTGAATAGTTTAGTTTGCTAATTAGATGATGTGGTTTGTGAAGTAGTACTTGAGTTACATGTTGATAGTTGATCTATATCTTAGTACATAACAAATTCAAACTTTACATTTGAATTCGTTCGGTCAGAAAATTTAAGTTAACGATGAAAAGTTACCGAAACTAACTTGCAGTGACCAATCCCTCAATTTTTCGCCATTATGCGTTTTGTGCAATGTAGGTTTATTAATGGCATAATGTGAGCCATTCTATACAAATCTGCCTATGAGATGGAAGCCTAAACAAAATGAATATTGAAGAGAGCTTATAATGCTTTATATATTTTGAAAGTGCTTTAGCACCGCGCTCTAGGATTAGTCTTATGATTAAGAGATTTTACGCAATCGTAAAATATACAGAATGCATTTAATTTATTTTAAAGCCAATTTATTCTATTCTTAGTAATGCAAAAGGCTAGCGATGCACTTAGCAAAACTGCAGACAGTGACACTATTTCGACCTATCAGGTCTCTTCAGTGCATGAAGAAGACCTGAAGAGACCTGATAGGTCGAAACAGTGTCAGATCCAATGAATAGGTCGAAACAGTGTCAGATCGAATAGGTCGAAACAGTGCACTGAAGAGACCTGATAGGCCGAAACAGTGTCACTGTCTGCAGTTTTGCTAAGTGCATCGCTAGCCTCTTGCATTACTATACAGGGTGGCCCAAAAGTAGGTATACAGTTATTAAACTATTTTTTATGTGCTTTGAAGTTACCAGCAGTGCACTTTATGTGGCCCAAAAGTAGGCATACAGTTAATGGAGAGAACTATTTGGAAATTCTTTGTGAAGTGGTAGTGCCACAACTTCAAACTAAACCTAACTTTAATGAACTCTTCTTTCAGCAAGATGGAACTTCTCCACATTATGCGTTAAGAGTAAGAGATTACCTTAATAAAGTCTTTACACAGCGTTGGTTCGGAAGAACAGGTAGCATTGAATGGCCACCATGCTCACCTGACCTGACACCAATGGATTTCTTTTTTTGGGGTGTTGTAAAGAACAAAGAGTATGTAAAGAACAAGGAGAAGAATTCCAAAACAGTAAATGAATTAAAAGATTGCATTTATGACGCATTCAGAGAAATTGATGCAAATTGAAATTTGTGCTGCACGGTATGTCAGAGTGTTTTGAACAGATGTAAAGAAGGACATTTTGAGCACTAAAAAGATTAAACAGTTTCCATTTAAGATATAACTATCATTCTAGAGGTTTAAAAGTGCCTACATAAGAACTACAAATCTACTTTTGGATCCAAACCCTACTTTTAATAACTGTATACCTACTTTTGGGCCACCCTGTACATATAAGACCTTGTGACCACTAGGCTGTGACAGCACTATTGTTCTAGCAGTTGCTAGACTTAGTACACCTGCGACAACCGCCACTCATTCACGAGTGATACGGCTTCGCAGAGTATGACAGACCTTCCACTAAGTGGATCTAGTATAGATCCCGCAAGTGTGGCGGTCTAAGCCAGTGGTTCCCAACCTTTTACACCGGGGACCGGTAAAAATTTTTAAAAATGTTCGCGGACCGGCAACAAAAGATCCGTAGTGAGTATAATATATATTTGTAACCTTTCTGTTAACCAAAGTTGTCGTTGCATAACATACTACAAGATTTAGGCATAAGCTATGTATTTAGGACGAAAAATTACAACAAAATGGAAATCAAGTTAACTCAAACAACGAAATGTTAATTCATTTACATACAAAATCAGTTGTTAGTGGGAAATTTGCTGCTGTTTCGCTGTCAGTATGCGATCCAAGCGAGGTATAAAAGAAGTTATTGAAACACGTAGCTGTGCTTCGGCATCCAGCCGATTTCTTTGCTTTGTTTTAATTAAAGTTAGCGATTAAAAAGATTTCTCGCATAAATAGCTAGTTGAAAATACCACCAACCATTTGATTGCTTTGTGAGTTAGGCACGAATATTCGTTTTCAAGAGATATCCAGAATTGCGACAATGATTCTTTTTTGTATCTGGACTGCAAAGTAGAATCACAGCATAATTCAATCAGACTTTCTTTTTCATGGGGATTAAGGTCGCATGTGTTGACATCTTCGATGAAAGGATTGTTGATCCAAAGGTTTCCACGTCGAGGATCTTCATGTTCCGGAAAATAATGGTTAAAACTGTTAGCCAACTCTTTTAAGTGTTGACTTACAATGCTCAATAACTCTTTACAGTTAACATCAGCACTTGCCAAATACTTATTTAAAATTGGAAACATAATTGTATCTTCCTTTTGCACAAGACTATCCCAAAGTGCCAGCTTCTGTTTGAAAGCATCAGTCTTTTTTCTCAGTACAAAGATACTCGTGCAAGGGCCTTGCAGAGAAGTATTAAGCTCGTTCAAACGGCCAAATATATCTGCCAAGTACGCAAGCTTACACAGCCACATCTTATCTAACAAAAACTCTGCTAATGGGGAGTTCATTTCTCTCAAAAAGTGTTTTGTTTCTTCACGAAGTTCAAATAGGCGAGAAAGAACTCGTCTTCGTGACAGCCATCTTACTTCTGCATGGAGAAGAAGATGATCGTGCTGCGAATCCATACTTTCACACAATACTTGGAAGAGTCTGGAATTCAGAGGTCGACTTCTAATTGCATTAACAATTTTCACAGCTTTAGTAAGCACGTTTTTCAAATCAGGAGAAAGCTTCTTTGAAGCCAAATGCTCTCGGTGGATGATGCAGTGAGTAAACAGCATTTCTTTGTGCGCAACTTCTTTAATTTTTGCAACCACACCAGAGCGATAACCAGTCATGCTCGCAGCTCCATCAGTACATACTCCGACGCAATTTGCCCAGTTTATGTCTTTCTCACTAAAGTACGTGTTAAGAAGCCTAAATAGTTCTGACCCGGTGGTACGTCCTGGTAAGTCAATGTAACAAAGAAGTTCTTCCTTAAAATCTGTTTTCCCCTTATAGCGCACGAAACATAGAAGAATGGCACAATTACTCACGTCAGTTGGCTCGTCGAGTTGAATAGCAAAATAGGGTGATTTCTTTACCTCCTCTATTACCTGCTGTTCAATGTCCATTGCAATATCTTCAATCCTTCGTTGAACTGTATTGTTGGCGAGTGGTATGCCATCAAATTTTCGAGCTGCTTCAGGACCCAAAATTTGTTCAGCCGCAGATAAGATGCACGGCTTTATTAACCCTTCCCCAATTGTATACGGTTTTTTGTTTTAGCTATTTGTAGGGAAATTAGGTAGTATGCATGTAGAAAAGATTTTTCTGTAGTTGTCATCTTTTTCGTTTGTTTTTTTGGTCATTCATATTAGAGCGTAGTCGTTCAAAATATTCAAGGGGCTTGTCTTTAAGATTGTTGTGTTTTGAATGGAAGTGATGAGCAAGTTTGGAAGGTTTCATAGCGTCATTTGAGAGAATTTGGGAGCACACTAAACATAAAGGCTGTGGCGATTATTCACTACACGGAGCTACAGCAAAACCAAGCTCCAAGTATTTTTTATCGTATTGCCTGACAAATTCCCCTTTTCGTTTCTTACTTCCTCCAGTGACATTCGACTTATCTGCACATGTCCTTTTCGTAGTTTGCTCTACACTTACAGTAGCCCTACTAATACTAGCTTCATTTCCATTTTGAGAATTATCTGTTTCAGAAGTCTTAGTTTTATCCTTTTTGTTGAAATACACCATAATACCTTGTTTTGTTGATTCCATACTAATCCTTCTGCAGTGTCACAGTACAAGCTATTACAGCATCTCAAAAGTAAAAAAATTACTTTGCATAGCATTCCATCAATAAACTTTTAGAACGCTAGACGTAGTTTATGTCGAAGCAATTTTAACATAATCAATTATGACGAAACAAAACTTAGGTCAAACATGAATCTAGAAGGTAATCGGAAGGTTTACCTTGATTAATATTAAATAGTTTTGCGGTATCAACGATGAAAGGCGAGATACATCAGATTTACTGCTGCGAATCGGCTAGGCGTAAAATGAGTTCTACAGAGAGTAACATCTTCACAATGGTTATGATTCCATATTAAAATCATCTTGGCAGAAAATAAGATACTTTGCGGACCGGCAAAAAATTTACGCGGACCGGCGGTTGGAAACCAGTGGTCTAAGCTATGCTTTATTACAAGCCTCTAGCTTCTTGTCGGTCACCAACTGCACTGAAAAGACCTGATAGGTCGAAACAGTGTCACTGTCTACTCTATTCTTGTTTAGCAGAATACAATGTGCAGGGGTGCCCATAAGTAACCATACACTTGTAACAATGCTCCACACCCTCAGCCTTAGATCTTTCATAATTTTCTGTAATGATATTTGGGAGATTTGCACTTGAAAGCTGGCTCAAACTTGCAATGTGCTTGGGTTTTCATGGTAAAATTGGGCCACTGATTCTTTATTCTGCGGACTCCTAACTTACACAGGTCGACCGCTTCTTTTAATATCGTAAACACTGCTAGTCTCTCGAAATTTTTTCTTCCATGCATGAATAGCCTGTCTTGATGGCGGTACCCTACCAGGAAATCTTTCAGCGAATTCTCTCTGTACAGATGGAGCATCTTCTTGAATACTCTTTTCCAAAATAAAAATTTGTTCTTCGATGGAATTGCGATATGCCATCGGTAGTCGACACTCGACTGAGATTAAAGGATAAGAGTGGAGTTCACATTCATATTTACATAGATAGCAAGCCGAGTAAAAAAGTTTTCTAATTTTGATTTATTGAAGTCAGCAGTAACATTGCATTGTGCATTACGCTGAATTTTAAATGTGCAAATATTTACCTATTCAATAATAAGTAATTATAAGCAATCAATTTCACTCTTTAGTGATATCAAGTGTAAGGATACTTATGTGCACCCCTGTAATTTGTTACTCTTACCCCAAGTCATTGTAAACAACTGGATTCAGTTTTGGAAACAAGTGCAAAATTTTCCCCAAGACAACAAGTGCAAAATTTTCCCCAGTTAGTTATCAAGTTTATTCTTAAGAACATTAGAATCTCAGCTGGCAGGGCATTAAAAGAAAGGCAGTGTACACTGAAGGGGCAGGCCTGGTATGTAAATGTAGGGGGCAGTGTACACTGAAAGAGAGTATACAGGATGGGGGATAGAGACCTGGGGGTGCAAAATTTTTTTAATTGATATTTAAAATGGATCAAGTGCATAAATTTTCCCATGTGGGGAAATTTATGCACTTGATCCCAGTTTTGTTGGGTCTAGTCATGGAGACGGACGTAGCCTAGAACTTGCGGCCTAACTGACTGATAATCAGATTTATTTAAATCCAGTTTGTTCTAACTCTAGATTGTTAATTTTCAGATGTGCTCCCCTTTCCTAAGAAAAAATGATATTCCAGGAAAAGCAAGAGCGGTCTATCCAAACTGTAAAAGCTTTGCAAAGCGAAACAAGTTTCGAAGTACCAGTACTTTTATTTTATTTCAGTGTCATAAGTAGATCACATGCACTAGCTATAGGTCTACTTTAATCTTAAGCCTACTTTTTTCGTAGATCTATTTTAATGTTCACACAAAAGCAGTAGGTCTAAATAAAACTGAAAATATTACGATGAGTCAAAATTGTTTCTTTGATACTAATGTTATACAAGATTGTGGACACAAATGCGTCTTAAACCAGCATCAATCGCGTGAATAAGAAGTGCAGTAACGCATTTCGATTATAGCAAAAATATTTACCAACATGGAAATATTTTACATATTTTCAAAGAATTGTTCCTTTAATATTTTTAGTTTTCCATGAAAGCCGAAAGTCCAAAATGCTATTTTGACCTTGAACCATAACAGAACATCCATTACAATTTAAGTATCGGGACAGTACAATCGCCGCCTCGCCGAAACCTGTAAAAACTTTCACTTTAATAACGCTATGCCTTTCTCTAGCATCGAATGACTCAGAAAATTGAATAAAACAAATCTTCTGTTGTATTGAGCATTTTTTTCAAAACTAATTCTTGAATAGCATATGGCCTTGCTAAAATGCCTAACAGGAATTGCGAGCAACTGTTTTTAGCAAGTAAAGCTGTTTGGCGTATTCTCTTTTTGTTTTTAGAACAAGTGTGCAAATGCAGATGGTGCAGACGATCGTGCAGAAAAATCCTTGACCGGATCGTTGAGTGATTTAACGCGAAAAATTGAAGACAATTGAGAAAGACTGTTCCCTTACCGTGTGTCGTAATTTGATTGCTCGATTTTTTAAAACTTATTTGACAGTCCCAATGAATGCATTTTGCCGTTTATTGCTTGGCTTTTGTTTTTTTTAACGTCGTTGTTTTTCATATTATCGATTAAATGACGGCGAAAGCTGCAAGATATTTTAAATTCAAGGTTATATAATTTCCTATACAAAGATGATAAACATATAGTGCAGGCTTACCTTTATCGGTTGAACTTAAAATAACTGCGCACATGTAAATCGTGTTTGCGGTCGGTGTGATCTATGATAAAAACGGGTCACTTTCAAATCAAATGAAAACATATGTGTTGAGATCAAGGGTGTGCAAATTTTTCCAGATGTGTCAGATTTACTGAAATTTACCCACTGGATTAAACCTGCCAGCCAGCGTGGAGCACTTTCAAAATAAAGATTATTTATTTTGAAGTGTAACCCAAACTGACAGAGTTGTCGCGTAAAAGACTTTGTTGAGTTCGGAGATCTTTCAACATGAGGTTTTGACTGAAATCTCGGAAACATTTCACAATTATTTGGGAAGCTGCAAAGCGTATCTACAAGTAGGGCCTTTTTGATAAAGGAGCTACTGGGCCCTTACAGGATTTAATTTGGCACTGCACAGAATCAATAAATATCAACCCTAGTTCACTTGAATTTAACCACAAATCTGGAAACAACTATGTTATCTTTTTAAACGTTTTTTTCTATCGAGTTTTTGTAAATATTCTCTGTTGTTTTTACAAAAAGCGTTTATTAAAATGTGAAAATAACATGCGCGTATGAGTGTAGTTGCTATTAAACAAGTTAGTGTGGCGGAGTAAGTAGCCTAACTTAATAACTGAAGTAATCAGCTCCTTATACAATGTTCGCGATGGTTATTGTTTTCGGCAATTTCCTTAGTTTATATTTTTTTGGTATTTTCATTGCAAGTTTATAATATTAAGAGGTAGATACAACTAACCAAAAATTAGCTTTGCTGATTTCTATTCCGGTTTGTAGAGACAGTTTTTAGCTTGGATATCAATGATCGACTAAACCACTTTAAAATTTGTCGAAAGTTAAACCTAAACCCAACCATGCGCCTTTTCCCATGAGACATAGCCTACGCGTCTGCGAATTGTGGCAACCTTGTTTTTTTGTACATTTTTCGCCATTTCTAGCTTTTTTGTCTGGCGGTAGGTCAATTGAAAAAGATTTATCTCAGGACCTATTGCAAAATGCTTTGTAGGATCAGCGCTGAAACAAAAATTACTACCGTGCATTTGATTTCATGAAACAACGATTTAATTTTGAGTCTGTTTTAACTAAAAGCATTGGCTAACTTTTTTATCGATCGTGCTCGGGAAAACTAATCCTGCCGTGCACAGAAAATAAATAAACCCAAACCCGTTTCGAAGTTGCCAGTACTGCTGGCACAGCACATTTCTACTTCAAGCCTGCAACCAAGCAAGGGAATTGCAGAAGCATGCCTCTTTTCCAAAACCAAAACAGCGCAAAGCCCATGCGAGCATTGAATTCGCAACCTCACGTTTCCCATCAGACTCTTGTTGTACTGACCTATCTTGTCAACGAGTCAAAATCGATATTAACATTTGCGTCGAACTCTTTACAAGCGAAGGTCTTGTAAAAGTTTGTAAAGACAAATGGAATATTACTCTATGGGATGCTCTTACTCTATATTACTCTATGGGATGCTCCACAAATAAATGTAATACAATATGGGATGCTCCCCAAATAACAAGGAAGTTTCAAATTTGTTTTGCTATATTTGACAGCGTTACTGTTTCAGGAAGCAGCATTTGTGCAATTATGAATGGGAGGTGATGGTTCTATTCAAAATATCATCCACCTTGAAAATTAACAAAATGCTATGAAATTTTGCCAAAGTTTATCCTTGAATCGCTGCATGTACAGCTTTCACGCTATTTCCAAGTTTGCTTTTGCTTTGTTTCAAATAAAGTGAATCAAATTTTTTGATTTTATTGTGAGGCAAATTAACAACGCAAGTCTACAATTTAAATTATGACTAAAGCAATTATTCAAAGACCGGCATAAAAAGTTGCACCAGTATGATAAACTTTATATTTTAAAAATGCGCTTTAATGTCTCTCATGAAATCTATTTATCACGTTTCTACGTTAGATACTTTTTGAGAAAAAAAATATTCAAATTTCTCAAAAAAGATTAATTGTGGCGTCACCTTACCCCGTACAGGAATACAAGTTTTTGCATGCTAATGAGTTGGGTGGTAGTTTTTTAGCTAAATTTCGATTTTCACCGTTAAGAAATGTAAATTAAAAAAATCTGTTATTAATCATAGCGTCATCAAGACTTTACCAAGCTCCTTATGACATCCATCTAGAGACAAGGATCAATTGTGCCAAATTTAATATTTGCAAGGACGGTTATGGCGTAGGCCACGGACGTGTGCATCGACGCACAGAAAGAACTCTGATATGCATTTGCTTTCATTGTTCAGTGAAAATGAGAGAATGCAAACTCGACCGACAACCACGTAAAGTTCTTTATAAGACATAAACACTGGGTCATTCTTAACCTCTCATTATATACAGTAATTTTTATGCCCAGTTTGCGCGTTATGCTTTAAGTATCCATGCAAATATAAACTGTTGTTACAAGTCGCTCCAACGTTAAGAAAACCATTTATTGTTACTTTTTAGTTCATGCATTTTGCGGCAAGTTGTGAGAGACAAAGTAATCAACGTTTCATGATCACCTCTACTTCTCGTCTATCACATAATCGATGTCGAACTTATCCTATAAGCTCTTGCTCTGCTGTTCAATTCTGCTACATCTTTGTTGTTGCATGTCTCGTTAAAGCTTAGTCATTCCAATTGATGTTGCATGGAATGAGTGGGGAATTCAACGTGACAGTTGGTGAGATTTAGACGTAACCTCATTATGATCACTGAATCGCTGATCCAACTTGTGATTAAACCTGCGATGGTCGAATACGAAATTCCAAACATTTACTATACTTTATCAATGTTGACTAGAAACAAATATGTAAACCGAAAAACTTAACTCAACTCGAGAAATCTACTAGCTTGAAGAATCAACAAGGTCAACGCTCATAAGAGGTCTGTGCTACTTGTGTCGTCTTGAAAAATAAGGCAATGGTTAAGAGATATAAATTTAATTCAATTTCAATAGTTTCATAAAAAGCGACTAAAGGGCTTTCAACGTCAAAATGTACAGTGTGTCCAAAAAGTTGCTACCGTATACAAATCCATGTATTATAAATCCAGTAACTTGTTACTCCAAGCCTTGATTACGCGGTGTTCTGGTGGTTCAATATCATATTTCGTATGCTGTCTGATTTAACAAGCTTCATGACAGGTCTAGTTTGGTCACTTGTAATGTAAAATGAAGGAGCGTGAACTCTATATTCGACCGTGTAGTCACTTGCATCGACCATCTTTACGGAACAAACTACGAAGTATGAAATATCAATTGAGTACATGAGAAATGAGAAGTTGCCGTAAATTTAAAATGTTAGATATCTAGGTAATAAACTTAGAAAATCAATGCATACATTCATAGCACTGTGTCAATAGACAGTAATGCAAATAACATTGAAATTTATTTCTACATTAAGAATATAAAATTGAGAAAATTTGAACGGTAGCGGCTTTTTGGACACACCGTCTATAACTAATTGATGCTGTCGGCATGTCGCGACATTTTTATCGTCAACTATGTTGGGGTAAAAACTAATCTGTTCAGCCGGCGGCTCCTGCTTCAAGCAAAGAATATATGCAAGAGCAGTAAATATCGGTTGCTATAATTATGGAATGGGCAGCACAAAGGCTTGTTTCGAACTCATTTTCTACGCTTATTTACTCTAATCCCTGTCTCCATTCGTTTATTTCAAGAATAGTTTCACTGAAAAGCAGTAGGCTATAATTATGCAAAATGTTTGTTAATTTGTTTCAATAAGTAAAGAGGTCACAAAATCAAAGCGCGTGTGGTTGCAATAATAGTGATAATTTTGCAGTACACTTGATCATCTAAACGACTAACCAAGAAAGTTGTTCGGCAAAGTGATAAATCTTTTTTTTAAACTTTGTGTTTATGACACTGTTCTCAAACCTGGCCTATTCCTCAGTATACCCAACGGAAAGTAAATGAAAAGATACATTCTCTTTGTTACGGAAATAGGAATTGTGTCTTCAACCTATTTTAGCACAGTTCAACATACTTCCAGATATAGACAGCCGTGTAGGAGATTTTTTGCTGATTAGCGTTTAGCCGACTGCTCAAGCTGGTCACCGAAACTATCAGCTAAGTTTTTATTATTGTACAGTAGATTTCGGCAGTGGTGGGCATGGTACAAAATAAAAGTACCGCGGTACAGGTACGGTACTAGGCACGGTACTTTACAAGAAGTTGTAGAATCAATATACAACACTTGCATAATTTGAATTGTCTTTTGAATCACGCCATAAAAAATTACAAAATTTTGCAGTATTTATTTACATACTAAAAAAGAAATAATAACACAACCGACGTAATTTTACTTGTTTGCTTTTGAAAATTAGAGCATTTCAAAATGGACATCACTTAACTCCAATTTTTTTGGGCTTTAGAATGTCTTTTCCAATTGAAAACGTTTTTTCAACTGCTGCGCTTGAGGGTACGGCAGTGTTCATTTGTATAAAAACTTGTTTCAATGCTTCATGCGTAAAGCATGAAGCATTGACATGTTTCTGAGGACTAGCGTCAAGAAATCCTTTCATGAATTAGCTGCGCTCTGTTTTCCGTCTTTTGATTACTTTAACAAAAAAATCATCTTGCTTCACAGCCTCTTCTGTTTCGTGGCTGCTGCTGGTAGCACGTAGATCTTCCCCATTTAGCAAAGATTCAACCATGTCGATCATCTTGGTCTTTATTTTTTCGCGAATAGATTCACAAGTAAATTGATAAAATTGGGTATCTTCATCCAATATTATCCAGAATCGAAAATGCTGGTGCAATGCCATGGCCACTTGATATTGAGCATTACTCAATTCCTAATGAAATTTTTCCAGCCAATTTCAATCAAAACCGTTACTAACGGCAAGCAAACCGCAACATTATTGTTCGTTTGAAGCTTACGAATTTTTTTGCAGTTATGAAGAGTGTAGACCAAAGAATTCCCGTGGACGCATATTCTTCACTTTGCAGCTTATCCAACGTTGTGCAGATAGAGCGCATTACCCTGTGATAATTTTTGAGAAATGCAGGATCATTGTTAGTGAAGAGCAGCACAGTCAAAATAGTACAAGCTCGATTAAAAGCTTTTAAATTGTCTCGATTGTCACAAATAGCAATCAATTGTCCAACTGCATCATATACAGAATTCCATTGGTTTACAGTTGGAACTTGAAGCAGAAAACTAATGTTATCCTTTATGACATCCGACCCCTTGCTGCTCTTTGGCTGTTTATTCCACATCTCTTGGGTTTTTGGAAACACTTTTTGTAAATAGCATATTTGTTTAGAGTCTTGCCAGCATCAGTAGTCTCCGCAAGATTAAGAGTGTGTGATGGACAACGCATATGTTTTGGCAAAAATACTCCAACACCTTCCTCATCATCATTATCTCCTTCAAGAATGGGTAGCGGTCGTACTAATTGCATCGTGTCTTCATCAATATTACCACTGGAACAACTTGATCTCTCTCCATCAGAGCTTTTTTCTTGAACAGTTTCAGCCGTCTCGCGATAAAAATTAAATGTCTTAACAAAGTTTGAGCCATCATCAGTAGTTGTATTTACAATTTTGGTTTCAATTCTAAAAACTCAATTTATAGTTTCAAGCTCTTCGGCCAACACTTTACAAGTATGTGCTCCTTTTAAATGTTTGCAACTCAACATGCTCTTTTTTTTTTCAAGTGAATCTTCATCGATGTCTCATGATGAACAAAGCCGCCATTTTTTTCCTAAATCGGTGCGCTATGACGTCATTTGCATTTAGCGAGTGACGTTGAGCGTTGTAAAGAAGACAGAAAGAAGACATGCATCAGCAACTCAAGGCAATATGAAACGGATTTAACCTTGAGCAGACGCAGAGTAGAGAAATCAAATTGCTAACAAAAGTAGGCCTACCGATTGAAGTACCGGGTAAAATGCAGTAAAAAGTACCGCGGTACAGGAAAACAGTACAAAATTAAAAAAGTACCACGGTACCGGTACCGGTACACAAAAAGTACCGGTATTGCCCACCTCTGCATTCCGGTTAAGTCGAAGGGGAAAGTGAAAAGTGATGACTTAAACAAAATGACGACTTGGGCAAACTGGTACAAATTGCGCATAAAGTTGTGTTTTTAATTCCCTTATCGTCAGCAAACTTTTGTTTTATTCTTGATCTCATCATTGTTGAGTTTTTTGATAGTTTCGTACATTTCTTTTAAAGAGAGAGTCTTTTTTTTTGAACAAAATCAATCTGGAGAAAATTATTGTTGGCTACCCTGAGTTTCATTGCAGCAAACACTGTAATTATTATAGTGCTGAATCTGTCTACTGTACTGTACACATGTAGTCTTGCATTCTAATTAAGGGTTGTTGCGTCATAGCTAGCTTTGAAATTGCGTGTGCATGGGTACTTGTGTGCTTGAACTGACTGACAACAGTAGCTCTGGCTGAAATGTCCGCTCAGAATGGCTGATGATTCACAAAGTAAACAAAATTTTTTTCAAGGGAAACAAAATTGGTATCGAGTTTTGCAAAATGACGAGGCAGCCGATGACGATTCAAGCGAATTAATTTGTACACAAACCATCGCAGTTTTGTTTGGGACTTTGAAAAAGTGACCAGTTATGCAAAACCTCGACCTATGCGAATTCTACTGTATTACCCTCAAACCGAGAATTTTATCGGCCCCGCCGATTAACAAAACAATTCATTCTATCCTAACATGCCGCTGCTTTTGAAGATGAAAATTTAAACAGAAGACTCAGACAAGATGCAAAAAAAAAATGTACGGGCGTAAAAACAATAAAATATGAGCAAGGAGTTCTTGATTGCCGTTCCCAACATCTTTTCACCCCCAAAATTTCTAGACCCAATCAGAGCATTAACATTTTAGCTCAAACGAAAGCTTGTTTCAATAACATGCAACACATTTCTTAAACAATAAACCGATTTGAACATTTGTAAATGTTGATGGCTCTTGCTGCACTTCCTTTGAAAGCTAATAAAATTTGCAGCTGAAAGTTTTTTGAAAAGTTAAATTTGTTCCTATATTTGCATCCTCAAATCATATTTAGTATTTAACTGTCTACTCTTTGTCGCGTCAGATATAGCTGGCATTTGTTAATGGAAATCACGCAACAAAAGTTGAAGGAGACGATTACTGATATTGTGTAACAAAGTTGTAATAAATCGAAACCTGAACACCTCCAACGTATTTCGATTCGGCAACTCCAAAAGTTTATTCAAGATCCGCTGAAATTTACGTTGTTTTCCCAGTGTTTTTGATCCATTGTCAAATTATTGCAACTCAGCATTCATATATCGTGCAGGGAAGCAAAATAAAAATACCTAAATGTCATATCCGACAAAAATACCAAATTTAGCAGATGGTATTTTTGTCGGGTATACCACTACGTATTTTTTGTACAATTTTCGCTATTCTAGTGTTTTTATCTGGCCGACGGTCAATTGAAAAAGATTAATCACATGACTTATCGAAAAATGCTTTGTAGGACTAGCGCTGAAAAATATTAGCCAACTACCCTGCGTTTGACCCTATGAAACAACGATTTGATTATGACTCTGTTTTCAATAAAATTCAGAACCTGCAAACGTTTATTGCAGATCAGCAGAAATTTACGTTGTTTTCCCAGTGTTGCTGATTCATTGTCAAATTTTTGCAACCCAACATATTTAGGTCGTACAGGGAAACAAAACGAAAATACCCAAATGATTTTGAAACCTGGAACCGATCTTTGAAAACAATGACTTTGACAAGGCATAAATTAATTTTAACTCGCATGACAGTAAACAGTAGTAGGCTTAGGTTATCAATATACAGCACAAATAATGCTAAATTAGATCTACTTTAAGATGTTGAAAAAATTTTAAGCAGACCAACATAGTAAACTACTTGCTCGTTAGCAATTTGTCAAATTTGGTTCCCTTACCTGTCATTCTGCTGTTCATACGCAACGGGAAATATGCGTTTTTCGTTTCATTATGATCAATGGCTCTGTAATTCTCCACGTGAATGTGTTTCATTGCAAAACCAAAGTCGGCCTACTCTTCCGATTACGTCTACTCCAAACAGAAACACCATGTTAATGAAAGCCAGACAGTAACTGCTAATTCGATATTTTGTTGTGTGTTGATGACGGTTAAGTCATCAAACTTTCTCCATGAAAAGTGCTTTCAAGTTTCGTTTTGTGTTTAGTGGTTTTTCACCATGTCTTTAAAATTCAATGGCAGGTGCAAGTAATGTTTCGGCTGTTCCGCAGAGTGATTATAAATAGATCCAAACAATCATTATAGTCAGCCATTATATCCATTTGATTTGCAATAAAATCACTGAATATGGGGCATGAGTAGTCTAATATGCGTGATAATCAAGTGTAAAAAGTTTAAACAAATGCTTATTCAAACTCGTTTGTTCAAATGTTCTTGCCGCCATATCAGGAAGAAACAAATTTTTTTAAAAATAGGATTTTAGAATGCAGGAAAAATACCACCTCCTTTCATTTCTCGTCTTAAAAAGCCAACTGTAGGTAGGGTTACCATACGTCCCACTTTTTGAGGCCTTGTCCCGCTTTTTTGATCGCAAATCCCGCTTTTTGCTTCGGTGAAACACAACGGACTTAACCAAAGTTATGGACATTTCAATCAATTCTCCAACAAAAGCGGAACGGTGAGATGCGGTTGCAGGCTTGATTGTGGAGACAAGGGTACAGCTCCGAAAACAAAGACAAAAATTGGGGTGATCGGTTGCATAATTTTTCCACTTTTGGGCTTGAAAATGACACAAATCGTGGAACTAACGGGCGATGACCTTTTTTTTTTTCTTTTTTGGAGATCACCCCAACTTTCGTCTTTGGTTTCATAACTGCACCATTACCTCGACAATCAAGCCTGCAACCGCTTCTCACCGTCCCGCTTTTGATAAAAAAAAACGTTGGAGGGGTCATAAATTTCGTCTCGTGAAAATTCGTCATCCAATGTCCCGATTTTTGCTTTTCAAAATATGGTAACCCTAACTGTAGGTAATGTTTGCTTAAAACTTCAAATTAAAAGCATCAAAAAGCAAATACCACTACTCTTCGACAATATAGTGTGCTCCAATCTGCAATGCATAGAAACCGGGTAAGAGACCATTTTAATATTGACATCACTCCGTTATTAGGACCAGTTTATTAAGGTCACGAATATTTTCTACTGTAAAGCATAGAATTATATTTCAATGAAAGAATCATCCCTCTTTCCAGACAGCGACCACTTTTTGGTAGGTTCAAAACGCTTATAGACTCCAACTAACGCGACCGATTAGTAAAACAACATTTTCGCTCTTGCAAAAATGATGACTTTCTTAAAACACTTGCTTTTGGATTACAAGGTGTGTCCGAATAGTAACGAGACTAGTGCTATAAAAACTTTATCATACTTTCCGGAGCTTGATTTGTCGAGATCAAGAAACAAAGAAATGCGCTTTTTATTTTTATCGCACCTTGATAGAGCGTGATTGATTCAACCGGTACATTGGGCAATTTCGAAGTATTATGTTAAAACTGTGAAATGACTACTGCACATGGTCTTGTTTGTCTTACAGTGTGAAATCACAGTAATAAAGGAAATCTGTCAATAAATTTTCATGCATTGCTTAATGCATAAGTAGACCCCAAATCTGCGTAACTTCTAATAACCTCTAATTGGGCTCATGCATAATTCCGTAACGCGACCGCCACACTAACATGATCATTTAACTGAGATCTCATAGGCGGTCCATTTATCGTAGGGCATCATAAAATGTTCGCCAAAAATGTCTTTTCCGCATGATTACTCATTACTGTTCCGTAAACTCACAATAATGATAAATAACCTAATTGAAAGTAAACTGAAAAAATTTTGGAAATTACCTCAGTATATTTTCAGAGTCGCTTTCATGTATGTAAAAGTCCTGCACCGACTTGCGCAAGCACAACTCGCCAACACAGGCGTGTCCAAGCTACATGTGCAATGTACAAAGCAAGCTAATTTGTAAAGCCCAACAAGTCATGCCTTGAGGAAATTGTTCTCATTTTATAGCTCATGCATTTAGCGATTAGTTTTGAGGTCAAGTCACAGGACATCTCATCATCACTGAAACTCTGATATAGACCAGAATTGAACTTGCAATTTCTCAACTGTGAGAGCAGCAACACATTTCATAAGAAACAAATTTTGAATGGAATAACCTCGCAATAGCGCTCTGTTTCTAATAGGGAAGCAACCGGTTCAACATGCCTCAGCAAAATTTGCCATAAGCTGCACTGATGCAGGCATTGGAAAACAATGATTTCTTTTACTTGATGGTTTGTGCTAAGCACATTTCAATCCAAGTCATGTTTATTGTCTTATTATACAAAATAATATTGATCAATCGAATGATAGGAAAGTAATTAATTGAAAATCGAGATGAAACCTTCGATTAAAATCTTAGGCTTGATAAAAATCCGCTATTTTTTCTTCGCAATAAAGCAGCATCAGTAAAAACGAATTTCGGATGGTATTCAAACTCACAATCTTCACTGGCTATCAAGTGGTGTGAGTCTTGGATTTTGGTAACCAGGCGTTGTACCTGGAAGCACAGCCGTAACCATTCCGCCACCGAAGCAAGACGGTTAATTGTGCAACTTTCCGTAGATAATCGCAAAGACCATATGCTTGAGAACTATAGAGTTGGGATTGTTTTCGTCAAGCAAAATTTGAGTGTGGAAAATTTTAGTGATGAGTTGCAACGCCACCCTCTGAGATCATCAAGCTATAGCAGGAGATATCGGTGTTCTATCAAAAAGATTATTTTGGTTAATGAAGCGACGTAAGAGAAATGCATCGAGAATCGAAATTTAACCTTCAATCGTGATCGTAGCCTCAGCTGACTGATCTGGCAATCAATCACTTAAATCTATGCGATACAACAAAATCTCGAAAATAGAATTCCAGTAGTTAAAAAGGATTAATTCCCAGCAATGCCAATAGAAGCAGTGCCATTATTGTGTCGATACCTTTGCTTTCATTATCATTTTACAGATAAAAGCGTTAATACAAATATCGCATTTTATCACGCAATTGCCAAATGATTATTACCTCGTTTGTTTTCCTTATTTTGGTAGTTTCAATTGTGTGTAAGTAGATCTATGATTAAAAATTGTTCATCAAGACATTCAGAATGCCTATACAACCTTTTTTTTATAACATTGTTGTTTTTTCTAGTGTACAAGTACCGAAAATTTAAATTGACATGTTATGGGAATAAGTTATTGGAAAGGTGGTCCGCCCAATAAGTTATTGAAGGTGGTGAAGTTGTAGTTGATCAAACTCTGAGTAAATATCATATCGAAAAATTGGGAAAGTTTTTGAATCCGTTTGAGTGTAATCGACTTTAGCGAGGTTATTGGCATAGCAAATTTACTTGCAACAAAATATATAGGTTGCAACCTCTAACATCCGCCTGATAATACCCAATGAGGTCGAAACCGATCGCAAGTTATTGACTTGTAATAGATTGTTGCATTGTACTGTATAAAGTCGGTAATCATTTTTGAGCAAATTCTTTATTTTACCACATTTACTTGCAGCCTAATTGTCAAACTGTAAACAAAAGTTCTTGAGGTTCCATAAGACAGCTTGGCCTTAACTTACTTTTGAGTTGTCAGTAGCTTAGTACAGCTACAATGAGCCTACATTTTCGCAATCAACGCAATCTATCTCAAAGAAATTGCCGTAAAGCGCTCTTCTGACGACCACAACAGTGCAAAACGTGATCTTACACCGTTGTATCAAGTTAACCATGACAGCCTGGAAGCAGATTGAAATAAAATTTTAGCAAGCTTGGTGTGGGGTCGACAACGACGTAAAAATTGTGATACTCTAAAAATGCAACATGATGATCGATTGGTGAGCAACTTTTCAATTTACCCACAATTGTTGTAATAGTCTCCGTAATAAATCAACAAACAATTTAAAACTGAACCCAACATTTATCAGATAATAGAAAGTGTAGTGCATATGTACCCATCTGTAGTAAAATCATACAACATCACAGCATACAAGACTTTCCACGGCTGCCGAAAAGTCCCTGGGTCAAGAGAAAGAGAGCTAGCTTCAAAAAGGATAGATTTTAGTTTTCAAAAGAAAACTTTTACTTAACAAAGGGACCAGCCGCAATGACAACACCATGAGGAGCATTATAGAGTTGTCATCACTACCATAAGCGGTTTTTATGGCAAAAACAAGAACAAAAGATCCTCCACAACAAACTGACCTTTAAAAACATCTTTATTCCAAAAACAAGTAAAAAACAACCACATCTCAAAGATATTTCAAACTGAGCAGAATTCTGCTGGGCAACAACTAACGTATCTATCAGAGCTTTTGATGAGTAAAGCAGTTAAAAAATTATATTTTATAAAACATTAAATAAATAAACACGCGAACGTTTTCCGTATTCTTATGAAGTCTTCGTTGGAGCAATTTTTCGTTAACTCAAATAACAATTTGTTACCGTTTGGTTCCTAAAAACTGGAACAAAAAGTTTCCCATGTATAATCAACCGTCACAGGTACACCGATAACTATCAAAGTTTGAAGTAAAATATTTTCGGTTTGTAAAACGGGCTTTCTTGCTCTTTTGTGTTCCAGTAGCTCTGAGGTTTACATTTTGATTTTTTAACTTGTGGTAGATCTTCCTGAATCAAGAAAAATGATACGTCATAACTGCCTGCAAGGCTTTCCGACTTTTTTTGCCAACAACCTTTTTCAATAGGTACAACTTTTTAGCATTTTTTCACATCTAGCAGAACTAAAAGCGACAAAACAAAACGAAATACATCCATGCAGGCGAACTGCTAAGATTTTTGTGATTAGAAAGGCATAGGCTGCCCAAATTATTGTGTTTTTCGAGCAAAGTCATTGGGTGTTCCTAAAAATGATGCTCAATCTGTTTTGAAGCAAAGTGTTATGGCTAAGGAGGATTTAGTTCTCTTATACCCTCAGATTGCGTTCTTGCAATCAAGCCTGCCTCATCAATAAAGGGAATGGGTACAAAACGCCGATATACAGAGTGTCTAAAAAATAACCAGCCCGGTGGTTATTAATTTTTTCACTGGGCAGCCTTACAAAACGTATTGTTTCTGGCCCTAGACAAACTTAAAGTTTCTTTAATTTGAAGATTTCTGTTTGCAAATTAACTTTTTGAAACCGTCTGTTTTGCCCAAACTCGTGGTTCAAGCTGTTATTTGATGATGAATTTTCTTCGATTCTTTAAAATCGAATGTCTCTTTAATTTTTTCGGTGATGTGCAGCACAACGGCAGCGCTCTCTTTCTCTCTTCTTGTTCTTTCCAATATACGAGGTGGAAGTCTTATCTGCCAACTCATTCAAATATTTACTTTAGAAGAAATTAAACACATTTATTTAAATAAACCCTTATTCAAATAGAATACAAAACAAAAGATTAATACTTAAATATAAACACAAATTTGATATCACAAACTTAAGTTGGCTCCCACGCCGAGCCACGCCTGTACGCCGACGTGTCCTTCTTCAACTGACACGTCGGCATTGAATTCAAATCAAGAGTTGTAATGTGAAGTGATGCGTTGAAATTAATGGTGCATAAAAACTAATTAAGTGGAACAATAAGGTAGTGCGCAGTGCTACAATACTCCTTAACTTACTTTTTTTTTTTAATTAAAATTAAACAAAATGTAACCCCCCCCCCCCGCAGCGCGGCCAGAAATGACCCCACGCTGCTTGCTTAAGTCGCTACTGGTTCCCCTGACAACCCAGAAAGTGGGAAAGATGGCAATTCCATTAGAACAAAATGCGCGTACAATTGGAAGCGACTACTATTTGATTAGCACAAAATGTAACACTTCGATCGGCACAGAATATTGACAAACGAATAATACACCAAACACAAACAAAATAACACGATCCTGCTACTGGTAAGCCATTCTGATCTTCTATACAAACACAGCAATACATTACTGCAAAACATAATCGTCTAAATAAGCAGGTCTTCGGATAGGCCGGCCAACACGAGACGTAATAGGTAGGGCCACAGGATTGTCAGGATCATTCGAGTCGGAAAGGGCGGTGGGCGTTTCGTCACAGCTAGCTCTATTGGATGAAAATAGGGGCGTCGGTTGCGATGGGGACGTGTCGAGTAGGATTTCATTGTTAAGAGTATCAATATTTAGATATGCGACCTTTAAACGATCGACCGAAATTTTATCGAGTTTGCCCTTAATGTCAAGCGCAAAGTACTTGGGGTTTCTGTCAACAATTTTGTATGGTCCTTTGTATACAAAGCTAAGTGGTGGTTTGTGATTATCAATTCGTACATAAACATGTGTGGTCTCAACTGCAAAAAGAGCTGGATCCAAGAAACGTTGTTTGTTGGTCTTACGGGGCTGGAAATAGGGTAAGGACGTTATAAACCGGGAAAGATTTGGGGCAAAATCTGGGCCTGGTTCAGAACAAGTATTAGCGTGCCGTTCTTCAAAAAATTCTCCGGGCAAACGAACTGAATCTCCGAATAATAATTCGGTTGGATAATAATTGGATAAGTCCTGTTTGGGTGTATTCCTTAAGACCAGCAGGACCCATGGAAGGTGGTCATACCAATCGTTCGGACTTCCATAACAAGTGAGACTGGTTTTAAAGGTTCTGTTGAATCTCTCGATGATGCCTTGAGCCTCAGGGTAGTAAGAAGTCGCAAAATGTAATTTGGAGCCCAAATATTGACTCATCTCCCTCCAGGCGACTGAAAGAAATTGGGCCCCCCCTGTCAGTGTAAATATGTTGAGAACAGCCAGCCCATGCAACCCAGTGTCAAATGAAGGCGTCAATGCATTCTTGGGCGGAAATACCTACTAATAGAATGTCCTGGCTATAACGGGTAAAGCGGTCAATTACGACCAAGAGGTATTTAAAACTTCTACTGTTGCTTAGAGGTCCTGTGATGTCGACGTAGATGTGGGTTAAACGTTCGTTCGGTGGAGGAAGTACCTGTTGAATAGGTGTCTGATTATGTTTTTTTTATATTTTAATTTTATCTAAATTTTTTTTAATTAAAAAAAAACACGTCGGGGTCACCACCATTGTAGCACAACGGCAAGCATCCGACTGTAAATCCAAGTCAAAATGAGTGCACTCCATACGGCGACTAGTCACTTCTATCATGATAGCTACTTTAGCAGATTGCGTTTGGTTTATATATTACCATTGCTGTTGGTAACTTTCGGTTTGTGGTTTGTAACATCTTCGTGCTCATACGACTCTTAGTAGCTAGATCTCATTTTCGCGATAGCTGCGCATGTGTGCATCGAAGTTGCAGTGGCTGCAACAGATGAACTAAATAGAATTTTTTGCCGTTCGTTTAACGTGGCTGCACTGACAATACCTGGCGGTGCCCACTTTGCGAAACCTGGATTAGCCTACTTAACTAAAGTACATTAAAGCATTATGTCTATTACATTGTTGCAAGCAAACAACAAAACATGGGCAAATGCCACGAAAACCAACTTAGTTGGAAAAAATGGGATAAACAAAACAGCGTAGAGCGCAAAACATACAAGTTATCACCAGCGTTATCATTTCGTGTTTATTTCTAAAATTTGAGCTTATTTTCACGAACACTGCCTTAGAAGATAAAAATGTGCTTATTTCTAATAAGCGTGCTTGTTTTTGAGCGGCGTGCACATTTTTTCTTAGAAATCATTTTTGTTTTGGAAAGGTATAGGTAAAAATCTTGACCTTCGAAAAATAAATAGAAAAAAGGTTTTCGTCACAGATTTGAAGTGTAACTGTGACAAGTTATTGATTTGCAATGACCTCCATATTGCCACTCCAACATAAAGATATCAATTTTCCATAGTTCTTCAACTCCCTCATTTTTTTTACATTTCATACCAAGTTCTATTATTTCAGTTCTGAAAGTTGACGTTAACTTTTTTACAACTACACTTTTTTTCTTTTTAGGAGTGCTTGTCTTTTCTTAGAGAGAAATATATTTTTGAAAATTCTAAAGTAATATATCCAATGTAGAAAAATTGGGAATAGAAATGATTTAAAAAGTAATTTCTTTTGTTCTTGTTTTACGTAGACTCATAATTACTGTAGCAGCTGAGTCCGATCATAAAACAAAATATCAACTCAAAGAGTCTATACATTTGATTAAAAGCATTACAACACACATAAACCTGTACATTGAACTTTCCACTGATGCGTTCTAAACTTTTACCAAGAAATGTGTAGGAACACGTGTATAATGCAATTTATTAAGCCTAGTCATTTTTGAATAAAAAGGCTGTAATTCAAAGAATAACCAAACGCGACGTTTTTAAGGGTAGGATTTCAAACTTAACATCTTCAACAAATTTATCTAAGGCAAGGGCTGAGTATTTTATTTAATAAGCGTCCCTTTTGTGATCTCTTCTGTCTTATAGTATGAGCGTGAGGGAAAGCAAATATCATAAACCTAGCACTTAATAGGTTACGAAATATCAGGCTAATTTATGCAAACATACTGCCACAACCAATTTGACGAGACCATCCCTGGATGCGTTTCGTCCTTTTGGACTCATCAGCAGAGCCCGTCCCGTCACACCAAAATAACTTGTCTGACAAAATTTCAAATGTACAATTATGACGCAACCTATTCTCTAGATGGGAGCGCGGCGTACCTTTGATAGACATAAAAATGAAAGCAATCATAATCACGGCGCTTTTCCCTTTACGTGATCTCGCATACTAATGTAGTGAGCAACAAAGAAACACAAGAAAAGTTATCAACTGCAAACTGTACGTTGTGTAAAGAACCCCACTATATTTGTCGATGCGACAAGGTCTAAAGTTGAATTAATTTAGACGCCTCGACTTGGTTAAAAAAAGGGATTATGTTTTCGTTGCTTAAATACGGGTCACGTGATTGGATCATGCTCTACTAAAGAAGGTTGTTCAGTAGATGGATGCAAAAGGGCCAACCATTACTCGTTGTTACATGTACCTTTAAAGGACTCTGAAGGTGAAACAAGGCCGTCTGTTGTGCAATCTATCTGCAGTATTTAAGAAGAGAAAGGAAGACCACCTTATCTTCCTGTTCTGCCGGTGAAAGTAAAGAGTGGCAACAAGATTTTAACCACTTATGCTCTACTTGACACAGAATCACAAAAAACTTTCTGCTCATTAAAATTGGCTGACTCGTTGGGTGTTGGTGGTGCAGAATGCTCAATGGAAATAAAGACCATGAGTCAAGACAATAAGTCTACAGTAGATGAGGAAAAAATTGTTGATATCCTTTTGCAAGCTTATGATTCAGAAACGCAAATTAGTTTAAGTAAAGTATTTGTGGTAAAAACTTTGCCAGTAGAAAAATGCTCAGTAATGGGGCCAAGCTTGCTAAACTCGTGGAGTCATCTTTGAAATTTGGATCTGCAGCAGTTAGACAACAAGTCCGTGGGCTTGTTGATCGGTACAGATTATAAACAGCAATGACGCCTTTAGATTGTCTCCCGGGACCAGAAGACGGCCGGGATGCGGTAAAAACGCCGCTTGGGTGGATTATCTACGGACCCAATTCTAATTGCCTGTGTGAAGAAGATGATAGAGCGATTTTAAAAGTTTTGAACATCCAAATTGAACAGGTTTAAGATGGACCTCCATTAAAAGATCCAAATGTAAATGAGGTTGATTGTGGCCTAACCACAAAGAATTCTCGAGAAGAACGCGAAGCTTGTGACAAGATGAAGAGATCAGTAAAGTTAGTTGATGGTCATCTTCAACTACCCTCACTATGGAAGGCAGAAAAAGTTGTTTTATCGGAAAGTCGAAAAATGGCGGATATGCGACTTATGCATTCGAAAAGACCATTGGTTAAAGATGAAAGTCTCCACAAAGAATATGCGGAAATTTTGCAATCGTATTTTTTAGAAGGATATGCCCAAGTGATTCCTGCAAGCGAGGTGCAGGATTTAGAACACTCGTGGTTTCTTCCTCATCACAACGTGATCAATCCCAAGAAGCCTGAAAAACTAAGAACAGTATTCGATTGTGCTGCGGAAGTAAAAAGAGTATCATTAAATAATTCATTGATTCAAGAACCTGACTTAACAAATTTGCTGGTCGGGGTTTTGACAAGATTCCGAGAAGGTCCAGTTGCACTTGTAGCTAATATACGGTCCATGTTCCACCAAGTTAAAGTAAACAACAAAGATAAGAATACTTTGAAGTTTTTGTGGTGGAAAGAATGTGACTTCACTAAGCAGCCTGATGTCTGGCAGATGACGGTTCATCTCTTTGGACCCAAATCATCGAAAAGTTGTGCGTCGTTTGCCTTAAGGCACACTGCGGAGTTATTCAAGGACCAATTTTCAGCAAATGCTGTGAAAGCAGTTCAAAGGAATTTTTACGTTGGCGATTTTCTTTTCCCAGCCGCAACACTCGAACAAGGCAGATCAACTGCACGAGAAGCCGCCCAAATGCTGTCTAAAGTTGGGTTTGTCCCAACCGAGTGAATTACAAACACACCAAAAGCACTGAAAGATTTTCCGACAGATGCATGCGCAAAATTTGACAAGTCAGTTTTTGTTTCTAGTGAGCGCCGAGAACAAGTGTTAGGAATTCACTGGAATGTTAAGTCAGACCAATTTGCCATTAAAGTTCAACTGAGCCAGACACCATTTACTAGACGAGGATTATTATCGTTGTTGTCTTCCATTTTCGACCCCCTTGAATTTGTGGCACTAGTGTTAACTCCGCCAAAACAGTGGTTAAGAGATCTTGAAGACCAAAAGTGGGATGAAGAAGTCTCCCAAGAAATAAAGGAGCAATGGCAAAAATGGATGAATTTGTTCATTGCGCTAAAAAATCTTTCAATTAGTAGATGCGTAATGTCTGCAGATAGTAAACCAGTGATTTGTGAACTGCATCATTTTGCAGACGCTTCTCAGATGGCTTATCACGCTGTATCTTATTTGCGAACTGTTCACCAAAATGAAAACATTTTTTGTTCTTTTTTCATGGTAAAAGGGTATTTGGCTAAAGATAGAAGAACAGTTCTTCAGCTAGAATTGCTGGCTGCTGTAGTTGTCGTGAAATTGAATGCTTTGATCAAAGGTGAGCCTAATCTTGCGATTACACGATCATATTTCTGGTCAGATCCAACGTCGGTTTTGCTTTCAATAAGAAACCGCAAGCGGTGATTTCCTGTGTTCATGTCCGACCGTCTTGATAAAATTGAACGTGAGTAGTATGTAATACGACTTTCGAGCCCCTTTTTGCGGTGGAATTGCGGTGGATTACGTCATTTCCGAACGTGACGTCCGAACGTGGTGATACGTCATTGAACGTGCGGCTACGTCATTTCCAAACGTGTTGATACATGAACTTGTAACAACTTGTAAACAAATGGTAACACAAAGACAACGTGTACTTGTAACAACTTGAAATCAAATGTCAATACAACTTAAAACAAATGTCAATACAAAACAAATGTGAATTCAACTTAAAGAGAAATGTTTATAACAGCTTGTAGATACAACGTGTAACAACTTGTAAATTACATCTTGAAAACAAATATCAATACAAGTTAAAACAAATGTCAATACAAAAACAAATGTGAATACAACTTGAAAAGAAATGTTTATAGCAGCTTGTAAATACATGACAACTTGAAATTGATTTGATGTTTATAGCAGCTTGTAAATACATGACAACTTGAAATTGATTTGTTATAGGCACCCTCACTTCAGAATACCCCCACTTCAAAAGTTCTCCAATTAATTTCGCTTTTCAACTCGTTAACGATCTTTTGCCTTATTGTAAACACAGCTATTGTAAAGCGGAAATACTAACTTTAGATTGTGGCTGCAGCCTTTGATAGTAAATTACCAACAACTTCCTTTCGAAGCGTAAACGTTAATCGCGTATAAGCATTCATATCTTGAGATTGTTTTTAAAACCTCTGAGCGATTTGATTCCCTAGAATGTTGTTTCTTTACCCTTCTAGATGTGTTTATTGGAGACCTTTTCCTTTACTCGTGATATTTCTGCAGTTGGTTGGAATTAATTTACATCTATTTCAGTATGTAGGTAATGGATTCAGTCTTTTTGTCAATAATTTTGTAACCACACATAGCTCTCATCATAGCTCTCTCCACTCTCTTGCGTTTTTCATTTTCTTTTAAACACCATATCTCACTTAAATCACTACTGTTTACATCGTAAAACTGAAAAGATTTATCTTTAATTGTGTGCAAATCATAAAACATTCATCTCAAATTTACATTCATTTTTCATAAAACTAGAAACTAAAATTGTATCCTATCATCACACTGTTTAAAGATTTTTCCGAAATTTAGCAACTTTTCAACTTATTAATACGAAATTTCTTAGTTTTCAGTCTCCTCAACTCCGCTACGTAGCAATAAGCACAGCTTTTAGCATTTTTGTAGGACATTAACATTAAATTCAGGATTTTACAGTTTACCTAGCTCCCCTACATAGCAATAAGCACAACTTTTAGCATTTTTGTAGGACATTAACATTAAATTCAGGATTTTACAGTTTACCTAGCTCCCCTACATAGCAATAAGCACAGCTTTTAGCATTTTTGTAGGACATTACCATAAAATTCAGAGTTTTACAGTGTCCTTAGCTCATCTACATAGCAATAAGCACAGCTTTTAGTGTTTTTGTAGGACATTACCATTAAATTCAGGATTTTACATTTTACCTAGCTCCCCTACATAGCAATAAGCACAGCTTTTAACATTTTTTGAAGGACATTAACATGAAATTCAGGGTTTTACAGTGTCCTTAGCTCATCTACATAACAATAAGCACAGCTTTTAACATTTTTGTAGGACATTACCATAAAATTCAGGGATTCACAGTTTACCTAGCTCCCCTACATACCAATAAACACAGCTTTTAGCATTATTCGTGGGACATTAACATGAAATTCATGGTTTTACAGCGTCCTTAGCTCCCCTACATAGCAATAAGCACAACTTTTAACATTTTGTAGGACATTACCATAAAATTCATGATTTTACAGTGTCCTTAGCTCATCTACATAGCAATAAGCACAACTTTGACCTTATTCGTGGGACATTAACATAAAATTCAGGGTTTTCAACATTTATGTTTATTACAGCTAGTCGTTAGTTTTAGAGGAAAATAGCCAACAGTTTTCTAGATTATCAGGTTTGCTGGGGAAAATCACAGGCAGCGACGTTGTGAGTTTGGTGGAAGAAACAATATTAAATTTGACACAATTTCAAACTTTTATCGTTACTTTTTAGATTAAAATTTCAGTAGCTTGATCAGACCTTTGAGTGAAATGTAGATTTGCTTCACATATGACAGTGAGGTAGTTACATTTTATGTTACTTTCACACTTTCTTGGAAGAAAAGTTCAGTAGATTGACCAGACTTTTGGGTGAAATGTAGATTTGCTTCACATATGACAGTGAGGTAGTTACATTTTATGTTCGTTTCACACTTTCTTGGAAGAAAATTTTAGATTGACCAGACTTTTGGGTAAAATGTAGATTTGCTTCACATATAGCAGTTAGATAGTTAAATTTTTATGTTACTTTCACACTTTCTTGGAAGAAAAGTTCAGTAGATTGACCAGATCTTTGAGTGAAATATAGATTTGCTTCACATATGACAGTGAGGTAGTTACATTTTTATGTTCGTTTCACACTTTCTTGGAAGAAAATTTCAGATTGACCAAACTTTTGGGTAAAATGTAGAATTGCTTGACATATGACAGTGAGGTAGTTGAAGTACAGCGGTTGAAACATTTTGAAAAGGTCAGAACAGTGAATTTTGTTTCAATTCAGCATCACTACTAAATATTATTGAACCAAGAAGATTGAACTTTTATCGTGTTTGGAGACTACTTCAACAATTGTTAAAATTTTCATCACGCAACCAATTTACAATATCTTTTCATGCAACTAGAAAACAATTATAACGCTGGTTTAAGTAAAAACTTTCAAAATCTTCCACCAACATTAAATTTTTCAAAATCAGCTAAGCTTACTATCAACAAAAATCTGATGCAAGCGGAAACATCAACATCACGCCAGCAAATCTTTAACCAATCACAATCGATGTAGAACTTCAAAAATGGTTTTCTATCAACAAAAATCTGATGCAAGCGGAAGCATAGACCGTACGGAGGTGATTACGTCTTTAAAGTTATAAACATTCTTACCTCTTATTTGACCAATCACGAACCAGCGGGTGTTTTGATTTGCACTACATCACAAGTTTTCATTACACAATTGTTGGAAAGAACAAGACAGGTCTAGGCAAGAATAGTGATTTTTATTCTTTCTTTGTTAACATTTCTCTATAAAAGTCGTATGTTTTGCGTGAAAATGGGAGGAAGAACAATGAAAAACTGCGGCGAGACACACACTTCAATTGCTGACGAATATGAAGAGAGGGCAAAAGAGGTCGACGTTACAACGACCTACCCCTACTCCTCATGCTACGACGGGTTGATGGAGCAAACAGAGTTGTTGGGGCGTGCAAGAAAACACCAAGAACAAGCAAGAAAAATACGTAAAATCTTCCTCGACATTGACAAAGAAGGGAAATCAACACTCTCAGACGGTGAGATGTTTCGAAAAGGCGTACTGACTGTGTCAAGAGGAAAAGCTCTTTTTTCAACCGATCAGCTTATTCATGTGTGTGAGCATATGTTTGAAGGCCTACCGTTTGTGGCTTTCAAAGGCCCAGCAGATACACATTCTTACGTGGTGGTGATTTTCTCATCTAACTGTCAATACGGCGGTGTCTGCGAAGTGAAAACAAGATTGGAGATTTTCAAAAAAGAGGTAGCTGTAGAGAATTTTCTTATTCGATTTAAAATCGAATCCATCTTTTCACCCGAGAAATATTTTCAACTTCGAATCTGAAGAAGCGCGAGTCTTATCCTTCTCAGACGTTTGACCTCGTCGAGTCAATAATTTAAGTCCTGAACAAATGGCTCAAGCTGGATTTTTATACAGAGGCAGTGACGATCGAGCAATTTGTTTTCTGCGGCTTAAGTATTTACCAGTGGGCAGATACGGACATCCCAGAAATTGAACACGCGAAATACTGGTCCGCGTGTGCGTATCTAGAGAGAACGTTTGGAACTGGTTTCATTAACCAACATAGTAACTTCCGCATTCCAGAAGAGGAGTTTTTGTCGGGAACGAGATTCGGGTTTGCTACCCCTGAAGAAGCAGCAGATCCAACGCTAACGAGAAACCCTCCAGTTGAAAATGAAGAACCGAGCATAACCCCCCTATCTGAGGCAAAAAAGTGTGACACATCTCAAGAACTTGTGTGTAAAGTGTGCTTCGATGCTTTAACAATGCCTTGTGGGCACTGTTTTGGATGTCTGAACTACTCGGCTAAGCTTTATTCAAAGGAATGACCCATATGCCGTGTGATTATTTTGGATGTGAATCGTATTTATATTGTATAAAAAACACTCGATTGCATTCAATTCTGTTTATTTCACGTAAAACAGTTACATTTTCAGTAAATTCTGAATAAAGCGCTCAACAGTTTTATTGTTTACACTAACATTACTGGAGAAATGAGTCAATATCTCGGATAGAGAGCAACCACGCGAGCGAAATATGTAGTACATGGTATAATGTCCACAGACTTCAGATATCAAACTCTGTAGGGTGTTCGAGTTGTAGTCCCAGGATGAGGAGTGAGAATCTAAAAATCTGTCAAACCATAAACAATTGGATGTAGACCATAGCTATCGAAAAACTCAGCAGATCTTGGATTGTTGAAGAGCATAGCAACCCAGTGTTCTCCAGGAGCAGTGCTCGGTGTTAACAACATAACTCCCAGGATACTCCACAGTAGGTAGCTGATCTTTAGGATAAATACCCTTAAAAATCTTTTTGCACAGGAGTCATTCCTCTCAATCTGTAGTGTATCCATCAGTCAACACGTTTCTATCAGTCGGTCAATCAACCAATTCTGCATGAATTACGACATTGCTTCTGTTGGAGGAGTGTTAAAGTCTAGACATGTTTTTCATCAACTCCAGATGTGTACAAGAAGCCCCAGATCTGACGCAAGAATTCATTGCTTCACCACATTCAACTTTTTACGTCAATACACTTGAATTCACACCAAAAGTTAGGTTTCATTGGTTGAAAATGCAGTGGGAGACTAAAATTTCTTTCAGATTACTTGTTAAATTCTCACCAAATCTTGAACACGTTGAGACAATTAATTTTATCTGACACCCTTGTGAAGACCACTAAACAACCTTGTGTGCGCTCAATGTACAGTATTTTTCAATTTTAAGTTATCAATCACAACTATTATTTCTGAGCTAAATCAAAAATGGTGAATGAGTGGCGTAATGTTTTGCATTATTTTTGCACTATGTTAATTCTTTTGCTGTATGTTTATTCTATCCTATAAGGTTTTTAAACTTAAATTTTCTTACTGTGAATTTACCTCACCACATATCTCTGTACATAAC
Source organism: Trididemnum clinides (assembly GCA_963675345.1). Lineage (NCBI taxonomy): Eukaryota > Metazoa > Chordata > Ascidiacea > Aplousobranchia > Didemnidae > Trididemnum > Trididemnum clinides. The sequence goes on along the minus strand of OY776284.1, from coordinate 22,469,911 downwards.
AGCAAATCAATCCTAATATTTGTAACTTTCAACACTACATAATCACTGAAACGAAACAACACCAATTGTTTGTCAGATTTTGATTACCTTACAAGTTATTTTATGCAACAAAAAAATCAAACTTATGACGATTGAAATCTACAGATAGGTGGTGGGTTCGGTGTACCAGCTGCAAACATAAACTTGTATCGCCACTACATGTAATTTCAAAGACCACCTGTTTCCAATCTACACCTAAATCGTTCTATTGCTACTCCTCTTCTCCTATTTGGTTTATTTGCAGTACAAATTTCTAGCGATTGTCTCTAACATATTGTTGCATAACATCCAGGTTACCTCAATTTGTGTATGAGAAAACTTCCTAGTTTACAACTCGCGGCCATTATTCTAAGAGTAATAACTTTACCTTGACAGATATTGTTCTTACAGCTGAGAAAGTAACTTTTCACTAAACTTTTTGAGAGCGTATTACAAAGTTGATTGTAAATCTTCATTCATCTTTGGCATCTTCCTCCACATCAGCGATTTCATCTTCTGTTTGGTTGGTCTTCCACCTCTTGGTCTGTCAAACAAGCTACCAGTCTCCAATAACTTGGTACTCCAAGCCTTGATTATGCGATGTTCTGGTGGTTCAATATCATATTGCACACGCAGTCTGTCTCTAACAAGCTTCATGACGTGTCTAGTTTGTTCACTTGCAATAAAAAATGAAGCGGCGTGAACTCTATATTCAACCGTGTAGTCACTTGAATCAATCATCTTTATTGAATAAACTACAAAGTATGAAATGTCAGTTATGTATATGAGAAATGAGAACCACATCCTTTGTGAAAAAATGATGGAAGATATGAAGATATTTTGAACGGTACCGACTTATTGTGAAAAAAATGATGAAAAATACGTAAATATTTTGAAAGGTACCGACTTATTGTGAAAAAGTGATGGAAAATACGTAAATATTTTGAACCGTACCTATTACGGTACCGACTTATTGTGAAAAAAATGATGAAAAATACGTAAATATTTTGAAAGGTACCGACTTATTGTGAAAAAGTGATGGAAAATACGTAAATATTTTGAACCGTACCTATTTTTTGGACACACTGTATATCTTTATTATTTGAAATTATTACATTTACAGATTTTAATTCTTGAAAACGTTTGAAAGTTGAAATGTTTATTATTTATTAAAGTCGCTTGCAGTTTTAAGTATTAACAAATTTAGAAATAAGATGTAATTGTTCAGAATAACCCATCTCTATGCAGCACAAACCTTGGTCAATGTGAACATCGTGTGATAGCCCCAATCAACTTTGTAATACGCTCTCAAAAAGTTTAGTGAAAAGTTACTTTCTCAGCTGTAAGAACAATATCTGTCAAGGTAAAGTTATTACTCTTAGAATAATGGCCGCGAGTTGTAAACTAGGAAGTTTTCTCATACACAAATTGAGGTAACCTGGATGTTATGCAACAATATGTTAGAGACAATCGCTAGAAATTTGTACTGCAAATAAACCAAATAGGAGAAGAGGAGTAGCAATAGAACGATTTAGGTGTAGATTGGAAACAGGTGGTCTTTGAAATTACATGTAGTGGCGATACAAGTTTATGTTTGCAGCTGGTACACCGAACCCACCACCTATCTGTAGATTTCAATCGTCATAAGTTTGATTTTTTTGTTGCATAAAATAACTTGTAAGGTAATCAAAATCTGACAAACAATTGGTGTTGTTTCGTTTCAGTGATTATGTAGTGTTGAAAGTTACAAATATTAGGATTGATTTGCTGTTATGTACAGAGATATGTGGTGAGGTAAATTCACAGTAAGAAAATTTAAGTTTAAAAACCTTATAGGATAGAATAAACATACAGCAAAAGAATTAACATAGTGCAAAAATAATGCAAAACATTACGCCACTCATTCACCATTTTTGATTTAGCTCAGAAATAATAGTTGTGATTGATAACTTAAAATTGAAAAATACTGTACATTGAGCGCACACAAGGTTGTTTAGTGGTCTTCACAAGGGTGTCAGATAAAATTAATTGTCTCAACGTGTTCAAGATTTGGTGAGAATTTAACAAGTAATCTGAAAGAAATTTTAGTCTCCCACTGCATTTTCAACCAATGAAACCTAACTTTTGGTGTGAATTCAAGTGTATTGACGTAAAAAGTTGAATGTGGTGAAGCAATGAATTCTTGCGTCAGATCTGGGGCTTCTTGTACACATCTGGAGTTGATGAAAAACATGTCTAGACTTTAACACTCCTCCAACAGAAGCAATGTCGTAATTCATGCAGAATTGGTTGATTGACCGACTGATAGAAACGTGTTGACTGATGGATACACTACAGATTGAGAGGAATGACTCCTGTGCAAAAAGATTTTTAAGGGTATTTATCCTAAAGATCAGCTACCTACTGTGGAGTATCCTGGGAGTTATGTTGTTAACACCGAGCACTGCTCCTGGAGAACACTGGGTTGCTATGCTCTTCAACAATCCAAGATCTGCTGAGTTTTTCGATAGCTATGGTCTACATCCAATTGTTTATGGTTTGACAGATTTTTAGATTCTCACTCCTCATCCTGGGACTACAACTCGAACACCCTACAGAGTTTGATATCTGAAGTCTGTGGACATTATACCATGTACTACATATTTCGCTCGCGTGGTTGCTCTCTATCCGAGATATTGACTCATTTCTCCAGTAATGTTAGTGTAAACAATAAAACTGTTGAGCGCTTTATTCAGAATTTACTGAAAATGTAACTGTTTTACGTGAAATAAACAGAATTGAATGCAATCGAGTGTTTTTTATACAATATAAATACGATTCACATCCAAAATAATCACACGGCATATGGGTCATTCCTTTGAATAAAGCTTAGCCGAGTAGTTCAGACATCCAAAACAGTGCCCACAAGGCATTGTTAAAGCATCGAAGCACACTTTACACACAAGTTCTTGAGATGTGTCACACTTTTTTGCCTCAGATAGGGGGGTTATGCTCGGTTCTTCATTTTCAACTGGAGGGTTTCTCGTTAGCGTTGGATCTGCTGCTTCTTCAGGGGTAGCAAACCCGAATCTCGTTCCCGACAAAAACTCCTCTTCTGGAATGCGGAAGTTACTATGTTGGTTAATGAAACCAGTTCCAAACGTTCTCTCTAGATACGCACACGCGGACCAGTATTTCGCGTGTTCAATTTCTGGGATGTCCGTATCTGCCCACTGGTAAATACTTAAGCCGCAGAAAACAAATTGCTCGATCGTCACTGCCTCTGTATAAAAATCCAGCTTGAGCCATTTGTTCAGGACTTAAATTATTGACTCGACGAGGTCAAACGTCTGAGAAGGATAAGACTCGCGCTTCTTCAGATTCGAAGTTGAAAATATTTCTCGGGTGAAAAGATGGATTCGATTTTAAATCGAATAAGAAAATTCTCTACAGCTACCTCTTTTTTGAAAATCTCCAATCTTGTTTTCACTTCGCAGACACCGCCGTATTGACAGTTAGATGAGAAAATCACCACCACGTAAGAATGTGTATCTGCTGGGCCTTTGAAAGCCACAAACGGTAGGCCTTCAAACATATGCTCACACACATGAATAAGCTGATCGGTTGAAAAAAGAGCTTTTCCTCTTGACACAGTCAGTACGCCTTTTCGAAACATCTCACCGTCTGAGAGTGTTGATTTCCCTTCTTTGTCAATGTCGAGGAAGATTTTACGTATTTTTCTTGCTTGTTCTTGGTGTTTTCTTGCACGCCCCAACAACTCTGTTTGCTCCATCAACCCGTCGTAGCATGAGGAGTAGGGGTAGGTCGTTGTAACGTCGACCTCTTTTGCCCTCTCTTCATATTCGTCAGCAATTGAAGTGTGTGTCTCGCCGCAGTTTTTCATTGTTCTTCCTCCCATTTTCACGCAAAACATACGACTTTTATAGAGAAATGTTAACAAAGAAAGAATAAAAATCACTATTCTTGCCTAGACCTGTCTTGTTCTTTCCAACAATTGTGTAATGAAAACTTGTGATGTAGTGCAAATCAAAACACCCGCTGGTTCGTGATTGGTCAAATAAGAGGTAAGAATGTTTATAACTTTAAAGACGTAATCACCTCCGTACGGTCTATGCTTCCGCTTGCATCAGATTTTTGTTGATAGAAAACCATTTTTGAAGTTCTACATCGATTGTGATTGGTTAAAGATTTGCTGGCGTGATGTTGATGTTTCCGCTTGCATCAGATTTTTGTTGATAGTAAGCTTAGCTGATTTTGAAAAATTTAATGTTGGTGGAAGATTTTGAAAGTTTTTACTTAAACCAGCGTTATAATTGTTTTCTAGTTGCATGAAAAGATATTGTAAATTGGTTGCGTGATGAAAATTTTAACAATTGTTGAAGTAGTCTCCAAACACGATAAAAGTTCAATCTTCTTGGTTCAATAATATTTAGTAGTGATGCTGAATTGAAACAAAATTCACTGTTCTGACCTTTTCAAAATGTTTCAACCGCTGTACTTCAACTACCTCACTGTCATATGTCAAGCAATTCTACATTTTACCCAAAAGTTTGGTCAATCTGAAATTTTCTTCCAAGAAAGTGTGAAACGAACATAAAAATGTAACTACCTCACTGTCATATGTGAAGCAAATCTATATTTCACTCAAAGATCTGGTCAATCTACTGAACTTTTCTTCCAAGAAAGTGTGAAAGTAACATAAAAATTTAACTATCTAACTGCTATATGTGAAGCAAATCTACATTTTACCCAAAAGTCTGGTCAATCTAAAATTTTCTTCCAAGAAAGTGTGAAACGAACATAAAATGTAACTACCTCACTGTCATATGTGAAGCAAATCTACATTTCACCCAAAAGTCTGGTCAATCTACTGAACTTTTCTTCCAAGAAAGTGTGAAAGTAACATAAAATGTAACTACCTCACTGTCATATGTGAAGCAAATCTACATTTCACTCAAAGGTCTGATCAAGCTACTGAAATTTTAATCTAAAAAGTAACGATAAAAGTTTGAAATTGTGTCAAATTTAATATTGTTTCTTCCACCAAACTCACAACGTCGCTGCCTGTGATTTTCCCCAGCAAACCTGATAATCTAGAAAACTGTTGGCTATTTTCCTCTAAAACTAACGACTAGCTGTAATAAACATAAATGTTGAAAACCCTGAATTTTATGTTAATGTCCCACGAATAAGGTCAAAGTTGTGCTTATTGCTATGTAGATGAGCTAAGGACACTGTAAAATCATGAATTTTATGGTAATGTCCTACAAAATGTTAAAAGTTGTGCTTATTGCTATGTAGGGGAGCTAAGGACGCTGTAAAACCATGAATTTCATGTTAATGTCCCACGAATAATGCTAAAAGTTGTGTTTATTGGTATGTAGGGGAGCTAGGTAAACTGTGAATCCCTGAATTTTATGGTAATGTCCTACAAAAATGTTAAAAGCTGTGCTTATTGCTATGTAGATGAGCTAAGGACGCTGTAAAACCCTGAATTTCATGTTAATGTCCTTCAAAAAATGTTAAAAGCTGTGTTTATTGCTATGTAGGGGAGCTAGGTAAACTGTAAAATCCTGAATTTTATGTTAATGTCCTACAAAAACACTAAAAGCTGTGCTTATTGCTATGTAGATGAGCTAAGGACACTGTAAAACTCTGAATTTTATGGTAATGTCCTACAAAAATGCAAAAAGCTGTGCTTATTGTTATGTAGATGAGCTAAGGACACTGTAAAACCCTGAATTTCATGTTAATGTCCTTCAAAAAATGTTAAAAGCTGTGTTTATTGCTATGTAGGGGAGCTAGGTAAACTGTAAAATCCTGAATTTAATGTTAATGTCCTACAAAAACACTAAAAGCTGTGCTTATTGCTATGTAGATGAGCTAAGGACACTGTAAAACTCTGAATTTTATGGTAATGTCCTACAAAAACGTTAAAAGCTGTGCTTATTGTTATGTAGGGGAGCTAGGTAAACTGTAAAATCCTGAATTTCATGTTAATGTCCTACAAAAATGCTAAAAGTTGTGCTTATTGCTATGTAGGGGAGCTAGGTAAACTGTAAAATCCTGAATTTAATGGTAATGTCCTACAAAAACACTAAAAGCTGTGCTTATTGCTATGTAGATGAGCTAAGGACACTGTAAAACTCTGAATTTTATGGTAATGTCCTACAAAAACGTTAAAAGCTGTGCTTATTGCTATGTAGGGGAGCTAGGTAAACTGTAAAATCCTGAATTTAATGTTAATGTCCTACAAAAATGCTAAAAGTTGTGCTTATTGCTATGTAGGGGAGCTAGGTAAACTGTAAAATCCTGAATTTAATGTTAATGTCCTACAAAAATGCTAAAAGTTGTGCTTATTGCTACGTAGCGGAGTTGAGGAGACTGAAAACTAAGAAATTTCGTATTAATAAGTTGAAAAGTTGCTAAATTTCGGAAAAATCTTTAAACAGTGTGATGATAGGATACAATTTTAGTTTCTAGTTTTATGAAAAATGAATGTAAATTTGAGATGAATGTTTTATGATTTGCACACAATTAAAGATAAATCTTTTCAGTTTTACGATGTAAACAGTAGTGATTTAAGTGAGATATGGTGTTTAAAAGAAAATGAAAAACGCAAGAGAGTGGAGAGAGCTATGATGAGAGCTATGTGTGGTTACAAAATTATTGACAAAAAGACTGAATCCATTACCTACATACTGAAATAGATGTAAATTAATTCCAACCAACTGCAGAAATATCACGAGTAAAGGAAAAGGTCTCCAATAAACACATCTAGAAGGGTAAAGAAACAACATTCTAGGGAATCAAATCGCTCAGAGGTTTTAAAAACAATCTCAAGATATGAATGCTTATACGCGATTAACGTTTACGCTTCGAAAGGAAGTTGTTGGTAATTTACTATCAAAGGCTGCAGCCACAATCTAAAGTTAGTATTTCCGCTTTACAATAGCTGTGTTTACAATAAGGCAAAAGATCGTTAACGAGTTGAAAAGCGAAATTAATTGGAGAACTTTTGAAGTGGGGGTATTCTGAAGTGAGGGTGCCTATAACAAATCAATTTCAAGTTGTCATGTATTTACAAGCTGCTATAAACATCAAATCAATTTCAAGTTGTCATGTATTTACAAGCTGCTATAAACATTTCTTTTCAAGTTGTATTCACATTTGTTTTTGTATTGACATTTGTTTTAACTTGTATTGATATTTGTTTTCAAGATGTAATTTACAAGTTGTTACACGTTGTATCTACAAGCTGTTATAAACATTTCTCTTTAAGTTGAATTCACATTTGTTTTGTATTGACATTTGTTTTAAGTTGTATTGACATTTGATTTCAAGTTGTTACAAGTACACGTTGTCTTTGTGTTACCATTTGTTTACAAGTTGTTACACGTGTTTACAAGTTGTTACAAGTTCATGTATCAACACGTTTGGAAATGACGTAGCCGCACGTTCAATGACGTATCACCACGTTCGGACGTCACGTTCGGAAATGACGTAATCCACCGCAATTCCACCGCAAAAAGGGGCTCGAAAGTCGTATTACATACTACTAACGTGGAAGTAATCCCAATAATGACTGGAAATATGTTCCTTCTGGTGACAATCCAGCTGATGAAGTGACCAAAAAGATGAGGGCCACCAAGTTTGTAAAATCGAGCAAGTGGTTAAAAGGTCCTGATTTTCTGAAACTGCCAGAAGAAAAGTGACCATCGCAGAATGCCATTTCAGAGAGCGAAACTGATGATGATGAACACAAAAATATTGATGCGATTGAGCTGAAGCCATTGAGTGCTTCCTTGGTGATTGCATGTGCCAGTGACGACTCCCGCGTGATACAATTAATCAATCACTTTTCCTCATTTGGTCGACTAAAGAAGGCAGCGGTGTGACTCCTTAGATTTGGACAGTTTCTATTTTATTTTATTTTATTTGCCATATTTATCCTCCATTCACGAGAAAGCGAATTGTATCGCTATACTTTGGACAGTAAGTCCGCACTCGCTTGGGAGTTGCCTTTTTCGAGGTTTATGGGTCACCTGTCTTCCACATAAAGGTGGGGCGTCCCGTTAAGTGCCTTGCCCAAGGACACAACAAGCGAACTTGCCGGCTTGTTCTCCATAACCTTCCCTAAATGCCGAGCGCCAAGCAGGGAAGCTGTGAATACCATTTTTTAAAGTCTTTTGGTATGACTCGACAAGGGGAATGAACCCCAGGTCTACCGACTGCGAAGCGGACGCTCTAACCACTACGCCATCGCGTCGGCCAAAAGCAAGGGAGAACAGTTCAACATGAATCACCTTTCTATTAGGGAGTTGGAGTTGGCTGAAAGATTGCTTATCAAGTTTGATCAAAAGAAAAATTTGCCTGTGCTGTACAAAGCGTTGGAAAAAGAAAGGACACTGACCATCTCTAATTGCCCAAATGCTTTGTGGAAAGGAAATCCCAAGATGCTGAATCACGCCATAGTAATGGTAAGCCGTTTGGCAAATGTTTTGTGGCGTTTTGTGTAAGACATCTGTTGCTTTTACCAGCAAAAACTCAGTCGACCAATTCAATAATTTTACAAGCTAATCGTGCTTGTGGTTATGGTGGTATTAATCATACTTTTTCTACTTTAAGGCAGAGATTCTGGATCCAGAAGGGGTGCTTTTCAATTCGAAGCGCCATCGGAGAATGTTTAGTGTGTGGAAAGTTGAACGCCAAACCTTTGAATTAAATCATGGCAGAATTACCAGCCGCCAGATTGCAAATTTACGAATCACCATTTACCCACACGGGAGTAGATCATTGTGGGCCTTTTATGGGAAAGCATGGTGGAAGTAAGGTCAAACGTTATTGTTGTATATTTACTTGTCTAACCACAAGGGCTGTTTACATAGAGCTTGCTTTAGATTTGACTACGGATGGTTTTTTAAATGCTTTACGTCGGTTCACTTCCAGACGAAGAAGTGTCAAGCATCTTTACTCTGATAACGACACCAACATCCTTGGGGCAGAGAAAATTTTACGAAATTGAATTTTTGAAGTTTGATCAGGATCGTGTACACGAGCACATGAGCAATAAAGGAATGGTCGTTCAATATACCAGCCGCAAATCATCTTGGTTGCGTATGGGAACGGATGGTAAGATCTATTCGTAGAGTCCTGAGTATTTTGAGCTTTGCTCCTATCTACAACGAGGACGTACTTCACACGGTGCTGACTGAAATAGAAGCCATCATCAATTCACGACCCCTGTTCCCAATCACATTGCTTGATGTAGAAGAACGGCCATTGACACTGAACGATTTGCTCTTACCTGGGCTTACCATATTTTTGCGATTAAAAAACGAAACGCTTGAGGACAACGCTACTATGGGTGACGAGGCAAAGTCCGGGACACGCTTAGCGGCAGCAATACTGATGTTGACCTTTTTTTATTTTTTTGGAGCACACCACTATTTCGGATGCAATAATTCCACCCACAACAGGGGTGTCCTCCAAAAAAAATAAATAAATAAGATCAACACCTACTTTTCTGCTCTTTTTGTGTCACTTTCGGCCCAAATTGTCATCGAGCTAAAGTTCTACGTCATAATGCCTTTGCTTACCGGGATAAACGTTTAAATACCGTAGTTCTAGCTATGCTGGTTTACTGAATGAAAAACCGGACTTTCGATTGATTGACCGGAACAAAGCCTGAAAAACGGGACTGTCCCGACTAAAACGGGACGTATGGTAAGCCTACTCTTACCTGATGCCAACGTATCTTTGTTATCGCCACAACCTGATGAAAGGGACCAATATCTGCTAAACAAATACAAGCGTACCAAGTTTCTCATTAGTAAAGCGAGAGACCGATGGATTAATAAATATCTACAGTTCTACACAATATCGCCAAACAATCCAAGTGGTTTGGAGAAAAACGAAATCTGTCTGTTAATGATGCTGTTATGCTGTCCACTGATTCTTTGACAAATGACATGGAACTCGGACATGTAATTGAAGTTTACCCCGATAAAAGAAGCTACGTCCGCAAAGCGCGATTACGATTAAAGAATCGTGAACTGCTACGACCAATAACAAAAATGAGACTGCTGATTCCTGCTGAAGAAAGCGCCACAGAAACCATTCCGCCGTGGCTTAAGACTGTGGTAGAAAAGAACACAGATCAATAAATAAAATCATAAGATTGTGGTGTTTAGGCCTAGATTTGTGTGTGGAGTTTGTATTGTTGCTAGCTTGTGTTAATTGTGTAAATATCTTTATTGAGGTAAACTACGTTATAACGTGCATTTTAGGGGGGAGTGTGTTAGATATTTATTCAGTCGTTATCGCCACGTTCTTTGTCGTTAAAATTGCTGCCTTTTGTTGATCACACGATCACGTGACCGTTAAAGCTCAGCGCAAAATTCGTTTTTTCACTCTACCGTTGTTTTATATTTTCAGTAGTAAGCCAAAAGAGCTTGCAGTTGTGGGTAGACTAGATTAGACGTTTAATAAGCTAAAGTCGGAAACTTAACTATTCTACTTCAATTTAGATGAAGTTGGTTATAATAAAGTGTGTTGCTACAGTTGTTTGATAGAAGTTTGGCGCAGAAATCAGTTGCTGTCAATATGATTACGTCATACTATGACGTAATCATATTGTATGACGTAATCATCATATTGGCAGCAACTGATTTTGGTATATTTCTTTTATAGAAACCGTCTTGTACTGTCTCGTAACACCGCATGCTTGAACGGTTCTCCCCCCACCCAACTTTCGCTTTTGGAGTCCAAGTATTGTTACTATTTTGAATCATTTATCCTTTAACTTTGTTTATATCTAAATAACATTTGCTCGAGTCAACGTCTGGAGATATTGAGAGGAAACCAATACGAGACGCGTTGCAGAAATAAAAAATATCAACAATCAAGTCGAAGCAGCCGTAGTTTGGTGCGAATAAGGTGTTGCCAAAGCGTCTTAAAGGAAAAAATTCGCAATGGGCTGGTTGATGAATTACACCTAGGAAGTGCCATCAAATACTGTGGATTAAGCTAGGGTGCACAACCGTTTTGCTTTTGCCGATCAGTCTTACTTACAGCCACCATAGAGCGCAATAAATTTTTCGTGAGATAGATAGACTACTACAAACGAACGTGGTTTACTTGACAATATTCTTTTAATTGTTCTTAAAAGTAAGATGAAATGCCTAACTTTTTGATGAAATTTCTTGAGCACAATGTGCAAAGCGTTATATGAAAAAGTTAACAACATTTTATGATGTTAAAGTTCAAGTTGGTACGTTTTGTGTCGCATGTTTCTTATTTATTGCTTCCTCAGACTGATCCTAGCCTAGCTTAAGACCAGCATCTGGAGGTGCAGCGTCAGAAGCTAAATATCCAGTGACAAAAGCCAAATACTTAGTGTCAGAAGCCAAACATGCCCATACAATGATAAAAGAGTTCTTGTCAATGTATGCCAGCTTTAACTTAAATTTTGACGGTGTAGTGGTTACAGCGTCCGCTTCGCAATCGGTAGACCTAGAGCTCATTTCCCATGTCGAGTGATACCGAACGACTTTCAAAAATGGTATCCACAGCTTACCTGCTTGGCGCTCGGCATTTTAGGAGATGTTGTGGAGAACAAACTGGCAAGTTCACTTGTTGTGTTCTTGGGCAAGGCACTTAACGGGACGACCTTTATGAGGAAGACAGGTGGCCCAGACACCTCGGAAATGGCAACTTCCAAGTGAGTGCGGACGTCCCGTGCACGTGAATGGAGGATAAAAATGCACAATACAATACAAAAAATATATGTACATTACTGCATAAGTTGTTATCCGCAGCCATGTGCTATCTCAGGCTAGCACCATTGGGTGTAACCCTCAGACCAATACATTACATGTTGCGCGGCGAAACTATCCTTGGACCAAAGCTCACGTTTTGGGTTCAAACTATTACTTGCAACCACATGATAAGTGACTGTTGACTTCAAAATCATGTCATTTTGCAGCGTCCCTCGCTTATCATTCATCTGGCATTTGCTGAGGTGAATAAATTCTCATCGTTCACTATTAGACATGCCAGTCACTGGTAATAATAATTGCATGCTAGATAAACTACTCAAGCTTAAGTTAAAAGCAAAGTGTGCTATAGAGCTAGAATACGACAATTATTTATTATAGCTCTGTATTTTTTGTTTTGGTAATTTTTTGATGACATTACGTTTTGGAATGCAACTGGCCTGCATTGCTTAAAGTTCTGAATTATGGAATTACTCGTGAATATTAGTGTTAGTATATTTAACATTTGTTAGCGCAGCAATGGTGTTTCATCAATCACTATTATTTATTTAGCAATGTTCTTTTTTAAATGTTCTTTTAACGAACCATTACTCATGGTGCAATTGTATGGAAATAAGTTTAAATGCGATGTGGTTTCATGCGGAAAAACGTTTTACAATTTCAAAAGCTTTATTGAACACGTGTAAGATCATATTAAAGAATAGACCTACCATACGTCCCGGTTTGGCCGGGACAGTCCCGGAATTTTAGGTCTTGTCCCGGTCAGCTGAGCGAAAGTCCCGGTTTTTCATGGAGTCAGCTAGTTACGCTAGTTACTAACTACGGAACTACGTAGTTAATGATTGCCCATGTAAGTAAAGGCAATTTTAAATGTAACTCGACGTTGCCGAATATTTGGATCGTAATAGGGTTACCATACCAGTCCCGCTTTTTCAGGCCTTGTCCCGCTTTTTCATGGAAAATCCCGCTTTTTGCTTTTCAGTCAAACAGAACGGATTTAACCAAATTTATGGACTTTTCAATTAATTCTTTAACAAAAGCGGGACACTGAGCTGCGGCTCTAGACTTGATTGCCGAGGCAAAGGTACAGATTCAAATTTATAAAAAAAAATTGGGGTGATCTCCAAAAAAAAAAATAAATAAAAAAAAAGGTCAACACCGGCTTGGTTTGATAAATTTGTGCACTTGTGGGCTTGAAAATCGCGCAGCCAAGTAGGTGATGACCTTTTTTTGGGGGGGGATCACCCCTATTTACTGTAAAATAATGTCCGCGCTTAACCTGGTTAGCTATAGCAAAGCCCTCTGATCAGGCCTGTTGTTCTGAAGCGTCCCGGTTTTTCATTGCAAAAATATGGTAAGTCTATTAAAGAAGGATATTTCGTTTAATATCCATATTTATCATGCAACAAGTCCTACAAACTTTTGTCTTTATTTACTTCCCACTTATCAAGACCTCATCTCCGCATGCTGAAAATGTGATCAAAAATCAAAGCACTTCTTCAGTCTTTAAACGTAGTTTTTTAAATACCAATGAGAGTTTATTTCTTACCCTAGTAAACAAATCCCTTCTTGCCTTTGGATCTTATGCATTGATAATATGCTTTGTTTTTGATGTCTTTGCTATAAATGCATCTCCTTCCAGCCAGTTACTGTGACAAAAATAGCTTCAGAATTGTGTTTACTGATAAAATTTCAAAAAGATACTATTAATGAATGCATTAGCCTATGTCTTCAATTCAAGCTATGGGTGCTGCTCCCTCTTTTGTTGAAGAACTTATACACAAAACTGACATTGCCAGTGGAGTGAGTTTGTTCGAAGAACCATTGCGTTCAGAGCATTCGAGAACAAATTGTTGTAAGCAGCATTTTAAGTTAGTGCTTTCTGTAGTCCATCAATTACCAGTTCAAGGTAAATATGATATTGTTTCTTCATCACATCATTATGTACCAATTTAAGAGTCACTAAAGTTTTGTTTCAAAATCCTTATGTATTGCTGCAGTTTATGTAGCCAAACCAATTTCAAAATAACCACTCTACCAGCACGCTTAATGATGTAGATATTTAAAAATCAATGCACAATTTTGAGTTACATTTTCTTTACTCAATAATGCAATGATGATGACTCACTTAGTAGTTAAAAAATATACCACGAAATTAAACGGTAGTAAGAGAAACAAAAGTCAGTATCTCTTAATTTCACTTGTATTCTTTCTTTGGCCTCCCTTTGACCTAGCTTTCATATTTTTCATAACTTAGGTCATAGTAAGCGTATTTAAGACCATTTTGTGAAAAGATATACAACAAATTTGTTTTGATTTTTTTACACCTTTTTTTGATTTTATGCTGTAGCGCCTTTTAAACACTCATAAGTGCTTGGGGGAAACGATAAGCTATAACCTTAGTACAGGGTGTCCACAAAGTCCGTGTGCACTTCAAAAGATTTATAACTTTATTTTTATTTGCGATAGAAATAATCTGTAAAAAGTGTTATAAAGTTTCATCTACCTAGTTTTAAGTGCAGTTATAGAATAATTCTTTATCGCAAAACTTGTAACAGTGTTTCAACTGATACAGCGTTTCAACAAAATGGAGCTCCTTGCCACTTTGCTCTGCATATTAGACAGTTTATAAATCTAGAATTTCCTAACTGATGAATTGAAAGGGGCGGATCATTTTCTTGGCCTCCGCGTTTGCCAGATTTCACTCCATTAGATGTTTTATGGGGACATGTGAAAACAATTGTGTAAGCAACCAAACCTGGTTTATTTGAAGATTTGAAAGTTAAAATAACTAATGTGATTTTAGACATTACTATTAATCAATTGACAAATCATTTGTGTGATCTGCAAAATCATATTACCCTTTGTATTGCAAATAATGGAGGACGTTTGAAAACTTAAATGAAATTTCATCGAGACCTTAAAAAATCTAGATTTTCTTCTTTCTGATTCTTTTTGCAGATTATTTTTATCGCAGATACAAATAAAGTTATAGATTTTTTAAAGTGCACACGGACTTTATGTACACCCTGTATTTCTTCAGCAACTAATGTACAAATTGACCGTATTACTTTGTTTTTGTTGCATCATACAGGAATCTGCATAAACAGTTAATTTTTTGCTCAAAAATACCATTTCCGTGTGCAAGTTCATAGCAAAACGTTTTATGTATTGTAAATGACTGAATTTAACAACAGCAATGATTATCACCTCACTTTTCCCTTTTTCTTTGTTAAACTGGAAATTAAAATCAAGCTTAGTTTCGTTATCAAGTTAGTAATACGGTGCAGTTCATATCTGGCAACACCTGACCAAAAAGTGGAGTGTGAAATACTTTAGTACTTAAGTATAAGTTCTACAGATAGCGGACCTACGTGCAGTTGTCAACAGCTATTGCACTGGCAGCCAAGTTATGACAGATTGAATCACTTCGTAAGTTACTCAGCAGAGCAAACGCTTTATTGGTGTTACCTGGCAAACTTTAAATAACTTCAATTTTAGACGTCCAAAAAAATACATTTAAATAGGCTTTAAAAACAAGAAAGCATTGTTTTACTACGGTCTCCAGACTTTCGGAACCTCCTAAGGGTTGTGTCTGAAGTGATGAGATTTTAAAAAATCAAGTAAGAAGTCGTATGATCCGAAGGCACTTGACAAACAGGTAAAAGCATGAGACCAAAAAAACTGATTTACTTATGTGTTAATGTTATTTGATTATGAGATAAGTTTCTTTCTATTATGTTATTTGTTTGTAATGAGCATGTGCATTTATTTTGATTATCTGTGTTGGCTTTGTCGATGTTGAAGTTTAAAAAGATGATAATTAATTTTTGAACTGTAGTTCTGAAATTAGTGACACTGTTGTTGGGTTCATGGGCGTAGAGCTGGTAAGTCGAAGAAAATAGTCTTTCGAATACGACTTTTATAATGATTCGACACTTTACTCTTTTAATATCTTTCGGCCATTACTCCCGACTGCTAAGTAGGCTTCAGGTTTAGCTTTTTGTGTGAAGGAAAATTCATTATGCAGGCTAATCGTAAAATAAATTCAGTTTTTCAGTTCACAAACGATTTGGCAATTTCGAAACGGTGAGTGCTACGTTGCGTTGCTCGAGCAAAAGTCTGCTTTGTAAGCGAGGGCATTGTGGGAGACACTCATTGAAACAGCAGCATATAACTATTGTATAAATTTTTCGACTCCCAACACCGCCATTTTCGCATTTCTGACTCGTATGACTTTAAATTTCCGACCCCTTCGCATACATCCGACTCATCAACTACCGACAATGGCTCGGATTCCTCAGCTTTGAACAGGTGCATGATGGGAATGCCTTGCTTATTTTACGTGAAGTAGTCAGCAGTTATACGGCCTGCCTGAAAGCAACCTG
Organism: Trididemnum clinides; assembly: GCA_963675345.1. Classification (NCBI taxonomy): domain Eukaryota; kingdom Metazoa; phylum Chordata; class Ascidiacea; order Aplousobranchia; family Didemnidae; genus Trididemnum; species Trididemnum clinides. The sequence goes on along the minus strand of OY776284.1, from coordinate 22,453,728 downwards.
CTTGATGATGTTCTTTTCTGCGTGCAGATTTTGTTTTGTGAAATATAACTTTTGCTGTGCATTTTGTAATATGATTTACATACGAGTATAGTACAGTCATTAGCAAATACTATGTTGGTTAGTAATTCAAAAACTATTAAAAAGTTAAACTGCTGCCTACTCCATGGCAGTAATTTAGATACTGCTTGAAGTCGGTAAATTTACTATACAGAAGAGTGACCTAATACAGTGCAGGTATTAATTTAAAAATCAATGCGTAAGTTAAACTGCCGCCTAATCCATGGTAGTAATTTAGATTTTGCATGAGGTCGGTAAATTTACTAACGAAAAAGACAAAATATAGAAGTTGCTTGTTGCTAGTTAGCAATTTTCAAGGCGATCTCCTATTAAGAGAGATGTACCTCCAGCATCACACTAAGGAAAAATAGGAAATTTTTCCTCAAAAATAATCACCAACATCATACGGTACCATACAGCAATCTATTACATCATGTCAATTACCCGCGACCGGTTTCGACCTCATTGGAGCTCATCAGGCGAGTGTAAAAATCACTCAATAATAAACATGCTGAACAAGAACAAACTTGCCAATAAATGCAAAAAAAAGATGCAATACAAAACAATATGATACAGCAATACTTATATCATGGGGGTATCATTCAAGGACACATACACATGACATGGACAACTAGTCGCGTTGGTGAGCCCTGATACGGGTGAAGGATTACATAGCACAACAAAAAAAATTTTTTCTTTTGTGCCAGGAATGTTGGAATGAATTTAGGGTAATTTAGGGCCACTGATTCCAAAAATGATATCAGTTTTCCTAAATTGGCTCTAGTTTTGGAGATAAAAGGCATTTTTTGAGGCCAAGTGTACTCTGTCTGCAGGCTACTATGCTTAGTCGCAAGTTGACCTTTGTGATGCAGGTAGAGATAATAAAAGCAGATAGTTTTCATGCCCATCATTCCACAGTCGACTTAAAAAAGAATGGAACTGAGCCTGAGCAAAAACTTCTACAACCATATAGCTAGCCTACTCATGCTTTTGAGATTTTTTAACTTGGACTATTGCGGTACAAGACTTGCTACTAGCCTACAGGTTGCATTCAAAAAGTTCAGTAACCTGCGAAATTAGCAGACTACACTGTGCAGTTAATGGAATTAAAGCAAAATATGTTAAAAGTGCAAAACATTCAGAACCTTAACTTTATTTTAACGCTACTAGCCTAGTGAGCTGTGAAGAGTCTAGTTCTACTGGTACCAGTTTGAGCTGATTGCATTGTTTTGCTTTGCTAGCTTGCTTTGCATTTACGTAATCACTTGTTAGCAGAATTTCTTATGCATGTTACTAATCTACTACCTAAGCTTCAGTACATTACATTGCAATGTCTTCTTGTCGACGCAGCTGTGCAAATAGTCCTGATGCATTCTGTTACATCTGCGGAGAGTATACGCCCAAGCACCAAAAGAAAGGCATCAGGGATTTTGTCAAGCAATCATATTTTGAGGTAAATCTTGGTGACCAGGATAAGCCTTGGGCACCTCACAAGGTTTGCAAAACTTGTGTAGAAAACCTGAGACTATGGAAGAATGGGAAGCTTAAAGGATTAAGATTTGGAGTGCCTATGGTGTGGAGAGAACCAAAAAATCACCATGACCATTGCTATTTCTGCATGGTTAATATAAAAGGTTTTAACCGCTACAAAAAAAGGAAGTGGGAATATCCAGATTTAAAGTTAGCAAGACGACCAGTTCTGCATTGCGAAAGCATTCCTGCGCCTGTTTTCACTTCACTTCCTCAGCTTCATGATTCAGATAGTGAAAAACCACATGCACTAGAGTGTAGTGAAACAAGTGAAGGCAGTTGCAGTAAATACGAAGAAAGCTCTTCAAGTCCAAAGCAATTTACCCAGCAAGAATTAAATGATTTGACCAGAGATCTAAATTTATCAAAACAGGGATCTGAGCTTTTAGCATCCAGACTGAAAGAAAAAAATTGCCTGCAACCAGATGCTAAAATCACATTTTACCGTTATAGGGAAACAGGTATTCTTCCCTTTTTCAGCCAAGACAATGACCTTGTATATTGCAACAACATAGTTAGACTTCTGCTCAAAATGAAAATCCCGAGCTATAGACCAGAAGATTGGAGACTATTTATTGATAGTCCCAAAAGGAGATTAAAGTGTGTTTTGCTGCACAATGGCAACCGCTTTACATCTATACCAATAGCTCACTCTACAAAGCTCAAAGAAGAGTATGACAACATCAAAACGGTGTTACAAAAGATTTGTTATGAGGAACACCAGTGGTCAATCTGTGTTGATCTTGAAATGGTGAATTTTTTGCTTGGACAACAAACTGGATACATCAAGTATCCTTGCTTTATGTGTTTATGGGATAACAGGGCAAAGTAGCAACACTGGATAAAAAAGTGTTGGCCTACAAGAAATACTCTGAAAGTTGGTGAAGAAAACATCATAAGGGAACCACTAATTGAAAAAGATTATGTTGCCACCCCTCCATTTTAAACTTGGCTTAATGAAGCAGTTTGTTAAGGCTTTGGACAAAAATGGAGGCTGCTTCAAATACTTATGTAGATTTTTTTCTGGATTTAGCCTTGAGAAACTGAAAGCGGGGGTTTTTGATGGTCCACAAATTCGTAAGCTCATTAGCGACCCAAATTTTACAAAAACATGACTGATGTTGAGCTTTCTGCTTGGTCCAGCTTCGTCTCTTTGGTTAAGAACTGTTTAGGTAACCACAAAGCACTGAATTATGTTGAATTGATTGAAAATATGCTTACAAAATACCAAGAAATGGGAGTGTAGCGCAACGGCAGGCATCTGGCTGAAGTCCGGCGTCAAAAAAGAGTGCACTGCATACGGCGACTAGTCACTTCTATCATGATAGCTACTTTCGTAGATTTCGTTCAGTTTATAAGTTAACACTGCTGTTGTTGACTTTTGACTTGTGGTTTGTAACATCGAAGTTGCAGTGGCTGCAACAGGAGCAAACATGAGCATCAAAGTCCCCTTCCTCCATAGTCACTTAGACAGATTTCCTGAAAACTTGGGTGGTTTTTCGGAAGAGCAAGATGAAAGATTTCACCAGGACATAAAAGTTATGGAGGAGAGATATCAAGGAAGATGGGACAGACATATCATGGCTAACTACTGCTGGTGCCTGCAGCGTGATTGCCCTAATGATCCTCATCACAGGAAATCGTATAAGCAGTGTTTCCAAAAAAGAACCGAAATTGAAACCTGAAAAAATCTCATTGTGTTCTGCATAACATTTCAATAGAAATTGTCGTAGTAATTTATTGTGTTGATGTATTTTAACAAACTTGGATGCAAATAGGTCTACTAGACATTGTGAAAGCTTATATTGTATACATTTGAATCCACAATGAGATATTCAAATATTCAGATACACAAAAATTCAAATATATCAAAAACTAGAGCCAATTTAGCAAAATTAATATCATTGTTGGAATCAGCGGCCCTAAACTACCCTAAATTCACTCTAATATCACCGGCATAAAAAATTGTGTTGACCACTGTTATTGTTGAAATTTTATCTTTTTACAAAGTATAGAAGTTGCTAATTAGCAATTTTTAAAGTGATTAAGAGGGGTCTGCCTCCAGCATTGCACTAAGGTAAAATAAAAATTTTGCTAAAAAATGATCACCAACATCATAGGATAACATGCAGCAATCTATGATATCATGTCGATTATTTTTGGAGCAAAATTTTCTATTTTACCTTGGTGTGATGCTGGAGGCAGATCCCTCTTAATAGGAGATCACCTAGAAAATTGCTAATTAACAACTCGAAACCTTTATATTTTGTAAAATGACAAAGTTTAACAATGACCCTGCACCCCTATCAGGGCTTACCATTGTGACTTGCTGTCAATGTCAAGTGTGTGTGTGTCCTTAAATGAGATCCCTATAATATAGGTATTGCTGATTCATATTGTTTTGTATTGCATCTTTTTTGCACCCAATAGCAAATTTGGTTTTTTCATCATGTTTATTATTGAGTGTTTTTTACACCAGCCCAATGGAACCCAATAAGGTCGACACCAATCGCAGGTAATTGACATGATGTAATAGATTGTTGTATGGTACCATATGATGTTGGTGATTATTTTTGAAGAAAAAATTTCCTATTTTACCTATACGAAAGAGTAAACCACACACAGTGCAGGGTGGTAATTCAAAAAACTTTCTCCAAGTTAAATTGTTGCCTACTCCATGGCAGTAATTTAGATACTGCATGAAGTCGGTAAATTTACCATACGAAAAAGTAAACCAAATACAGTGCAGGTGTTAATTCAAAAAAGCAATCTGCAAGTTAAACTGCTGCTTACTCCATGGTAGTAATTTAGATATTGCATGAGGTCGGTAAATATACTATACGGAAGAGTGAACCTCAGACAGTGCAGGGTGGTAATTCAAAAACCTTTCTCGTTAAACTCCTGCCTACTCCATTTTAGTAATTTAATTATTGCAGTAGTTTTCTAAATACCACTGGTAATTAGTAATTTTACTGTACTTGTAACAGTTAACAAAATTACAGGGTGTAGTAGTAATTCAAAAACTGAAAAGAAGTTAAACAGCTGCCTGCTTTTCGGACAGTAAAATTTTTTAATAGTATTGGTGAACTTCACGTTAGAATGCTTTTGTGGTATAGTTATGCCGCGAGCCTGAGCATCTTTAATCCTTAAGGAATTTTTTCATGTTTAGCAAAGTGCAACCAAATGCCAAGTTTTAATGCAAAATCTTGCAATAAAATGCAAAAAAATTAATTTCCTTTTTAACGCAAAATGCTTGTCCATGAGTTGTGCACTTAAGGCAAGGGTTCTCAACTGGGGTAACTTTGACTTACTTTGGGAGTAATTTTACAGCTGAAATTTGCCAAGGAGTAAATCAGAGAATAAAGGTTGAGAACTTCTGACTTAAGGCATAACGTAATTGCTTGTTCGTCTTCAATAGGAACAGGAATTTTCTTCTTTGTTTGTAATGCTTTTCATTGGATAAATTCACATACTTTGCTGACGTTGTGCTTGTAAAGACACCTGTTGTTGTGCTAGTGTTTTTGGGAAAATGTAATTTTATTTTTAGAAAAATAGCATTCCCTAGTTCAATCTTGTGCTTAATAGTTCTTCAAAAACTCTCGAAATTCCATGTACGATCATTGATGATATTTTGGTTGTTGAACAATCAAGAAAATAACATAAAATCACAAAAAAGGAGCAAAATTTTTTTGCGTTTTTGTCTTAAAGATGCTAGAGAAAGAGTTGGACAGAGTTGATCGAGATAAGTTGTAACTGTTGATGCAGACTGCTGATTTGGAGATGCAGGCTGCGGAAGCGATTATCCTTTTTTCCGCAATAAATGTTTTCTTGGTCTAATTGTCTAATTACTTAAAATCATATCATCACCGCTTGGAGATATAATTGACCTTACCCCTCAAATAGGCAACTGCGCTCTCTTCTGACGACGCAGTTGAAAAAAACGACGTTGTGTGAGCGATTGTTTTTTCCATCATTTCTAAATGTGTTTGTAATTGGTACACTTTGTTTATAACTACAAGTTCAGTGTTGTAATGTAAGGTCAGCCGCCGCTTGCTTTCCCTAGGTATATTACTTCTTTCATCAACAAAATCACAAACTACATTGTCTGCACATTTAGGCGATTTAGATAAACAGAAGAACACGTGATGTTAAATAGAAAACCTTGAATAATTTTATGGGAACTTGCCGGTGCTTTTTCAACGTAAGTTATATATTCACCTGCAACAATTCATCTACATAACTCGCCGATACAAGTGAGTCGTAGCCTACTTGTACTATGTGCACAGTAAGCTAACCGATATACCATGTCGTGCCTTGACAAAATAGTTTTCACTTTCTAGCACATGCATTTTGATGCAAGTTTTGAGTGTCATGTCACGGTACGTTTCTTTTCATCGAAACGCTGATGCAATGCCCTAAATTGGTCTTTCAGTTTCTCAGCCGCAGGATCAGCAACGCATTTGCAGTGATCTATCAATGTTGGTACGAAACAAATAACGAAAACCGACAAACCTAACAGAATTCGAGACCTCTCATCCTGTAGCGTTTGATTTTGAGAATTAACGAGCTCAAAGTATATAGCTGTAAAAGATTTGGGTGATTGGCGGTGGTCTTGAAAAACGATGGATTTTTCACACTTGATGGTTTAAACGCTTTTAAGACTAAAATCAAAATCACTTCTTTGATGAGAAGTCAATGTAGGGCTTCCAACGTCAAAATGTAGCTACTTAGTGTTTTCCTGTGAAAACAATTACGTAAAAGAAAAGTGATCAAGATTTAGTAGACGTAGGTATTTCTTTCAATCAATTCTTGATGCTGACTGTAAAACGGGATTAAGGAAATTGCAACTCGCAACATTATATTGGTTGTAATACAAATTTTGAATATTTCCAGAAATTTTGGCAAATTGTATAATTTCAATTATTGAATTAGCATTGCTTAAGTACTGTTTCATAGTCATTTTATTTTGTTATTCTTTTGCAGATTTTGGAACATATCTTTAACTTTAAAATAGCTTATAAACTGCTTATTTTATTTATTTGATCATGCCAATGAATATATTTTGCTTGCTTTCTTTGTTTTATCAGTTTTATTTGTAGGTAAGTGTCATAGCTTTGACAAAACGAATACAATTTTGCATGACATATTGATTTTTTAGCAAAAACCATTGACGGGAAAACTATTCAATAATGAGCCAAAATTAGCAGTTATTTAAATTCTATATTTTTGGCCTTACCAGAAAGCTAACAATTTTCCACACAAGTAGCTGCCTATAGATCTCTTCGAAGGGGTACTAGTATTGATACAGTGCGTTTCTACTTTCACGTCACGAACACTGCTACCGAGTCGGAGAAATTCCTTCATATACCCAGAGGGAACAGTAAGGAAAAATCAACCAAATCTTAAACTTGATTTCTTTCTATAAACATTAAATGTTAATGTTAGCCTACACAGATACTGTTGTTGGTACAATGAAATTAAACTAATTTTTTTCATTGCTGGACCTACTTGGGGCCGACGAAATCGACCTAAATGCGACCGTAGACTTCAAACATAGTCAGATGGAAAAAAAAATCTGAAGGTAAGAAAGTTTGCTGTGTGACTAGTTTAATCTTTGTTTCTTCTTCTTCGTATGGAGGGGAAAAACCGACGGGATCAGATGCTGGCTTCGGTGGTATTAAGCCAGCATAGGATATTGTCATCTAAAGCCGTCATACCAGCTACCCCTCGAGGTACCAGAAGTATGGGGCACGTTGAGATAACGTTGTCTGCGGTTTGATCGGTTGCGCCACACTCGCAATTCGGCGAGGGAGCGACCTTATTTGTACGTGGACGAGTAAAAACGCCCAACGCCAGTCCGCTGGTGTTGGGCGTTTTTACTCGTCCACGTATGAGCTTAACCCAAGATGTTCTGGGCAAGCTCATTTCAAGGGGCCTAGAACTGGTCCTGGGAATGAAAACATGGAGTCGGATGTGTGTTTAGAATACTCTGCGCTCCATCTATAATTCGTCCACAGAGTCGCGCCGATGCTCTGTTTAGATAGGTCATTTAATAGTTTCCGCGCAGCAGGCACAAATGTGCGTCTAGACTTTAGTCTCTCCCTGGGCACATGCGGTAGCCTAGTTATTTGACCATGTGCAATATGGTCTCTGGGTCCAGGGTGCCACGCTTGGCCAAGGAGAGTGTTGCTCCCAAGCGGCGAAGCTCAGCAGGATAAATGCCTGAATTGATTGGCAGGTGGTCCATTGGCGTAGGACTCAGGCATCCAGTGACAGTGCGCAAGGCCTCATTCAAAACACTGACGATGAGACGGCTGTGTGCGCTGCGACACCAAACTGGTGCACAGTACTCAGCTGTAGAGTAAACCAAGGATAGGGCAGCTGCAAACAGTAATTTAGCTCCAGCACCCCATCCTGAGCCCGCAAGTAGCCTCAGAAGAGTGACGCGGGTAGCTAGTTTTTTGCGCAATGTCTCGAGATGGTGGCGGAACGTACCCCAAGGTAGGTTGGAACTGGTCAAAATGGCAAGAGTTTACCATTAGCGCAAATATTTAGCTCACGTTTGGCCTCTCGATTCTATAAATGAAAGGCCGCTGTCACTGCTTTAGCATGGCTGAGTTTCAGCCTCCAAGTCATGAAATACGCTGAGAGTGTAGCCATGTCTTGGCTTAAAGTTTCCTCCAAGCCCTTCCAGTCCCTAAATAAATGCAGCAAATCCAGATCGTCGGCATAGGCATACTCTCTTGAGGTTGTGGAAAAAAGATCGTATATATAGATATTAAATAGGAGGGGGGCCAAGACCGATTCCTGATGGACGCCATTTCTCAGACGTCGAAACCTGCTTCGCTTGCTATCACCGGTGATGAAGGTGAAGCTTCTATTTCGGATAAGTTTCAAGATCATCGGAACAATAATAATAACCATGTACTTATCCAACAGAAGTCTTAGTAGCTTGTAGGTAACAACGCGTTACCAGGCAATGTCATAAGCCGATGCCAAGTCGACAAACACGGCGCCAGCCTTCTTCTTAGCCTGAAAAGAATCCTTGACATTTTGCGTGAGCAAAACGGTTTGGTCCACGGTTGATCTCCCGTGTCGAAATCCAGCCTGCTCCCTAGGGAGCTGCGGATCGATTGCTGATTAAAATGATGTTGGTTTAGTAGGTTTTGCTGATTAGATGATGTTGGTTTATGGAGTAATACTTGAGTTACATCTTGATGGTTAACTTATATTTTGGTACATAGCAAGTGCAAACAATACATTCGAATTAGTTCGGTTAGAAAATTTGAGCTAATGAAGATAAGTCTCGCAAACTAACTTGCAGTGAGCAAACGCAAAGTTTCAAAAAAACATTTTAGCCTATGTGTTTTGTGCATTGTAAGTTTAATGCCAGCATAATGTGAGCCATTCTACTCAAATTTGCCTATGAGATGGAAGCCTTACCCAAATAAATTTTAAAGATCAATTTGCCATTTAAGAACTTGTAATACTTAATATATCTTGAAAATGCTTTAGCACGGCGCTCTGGGATTAATCTCATGATTAAGAACTTTTTACGTCAATCGTGAAATATACAGAATGAATTTATTTATTTCAAAGCTAATTTACTCTATTCTTGTTTAGCAGAACACAACGTAATTTGTCACTTTTACCCCAAGTCGCTGTAAAAACTGGATTCAGTTTTGTTGGGTCTTGTAATGAAGATGGACGTAGCCTAGAAATGGTTGCCTAACTAACTGTTAATTATCAGTTAGCCTAACTAATATCAGATAGCCTAACTAACTGATAAATCCAGTTTGTTCTAACTCTAGATTGTTTATTTTCAGATGTTCTCCCTTTTTCTAAAAAAAATGTATATTCCAGGAAAAGCAAGAGTGTTCTATTTAAACTGTAAAGGCTTTGCGAAAGGTAACAATTTTAAAAGTGCCGATACTTTTATTTTATTTCTGTGTCATAAATACATGTAGATCACACGCACCAGCTATAGGCCTACTTCAATCTTCACACAAAAGCAGTAGCTCTACATAAAATTGAAAATATTGTGTTGCGTGAAAAAAATTTTTTTGATACTAATCTTACGAAAGATTGTGGGCACAAATGCGTCTTAAACGATCATCAATCGCGTGAACAAGAAGTGCAGTGACGCAACTCGATTGAAACAAAAATTGAAATTATACACAAAAATATTTACCAATATAGAAATATTTCACATCTTTTCAAAGAATTGTTTTAATATTTTTGGTTTTCCACGAATACCGAAAGTCCAAAAAGCTATTTCAACCTTGAGCGATAAAAGAATATCCATTAGCATTTAGATATCGGGGCAGTACAGTCGCCACCTCGCCGAAACCTGTAAAACCTTTCACTTTTTTAACAATATGCCCTTTTATAGCATCGAATGACTTAGAAAATTGAATAAAACAAATCTTCCGTTTTATTAGGCTTTTTTTCAAAACTGATTCTTGAATAGCGTACGGCCTTGCTAAAATGCGTAACAGGAATTGCCAGCAACTGTTTTCACCAAGTAAAGCTATTCAGTATGTTTTCTTTTTGTTTTGGAAAAGGTGTGCAAATGCAAATGGCGCAAACGATCGTGCAATAATATCCTTTACCGGATCGTTTGGTGATTGAACGCGAAGAACTCAAAGCAATTGAGAAAGACTGTTCCCTTAACCGTGTGTCGTCATTTGATTGCTCGATTTTCGTAGAACTTACTTGACAGTCACAATGCATGTATTTTTCCATTTATTGCTTGGCTTATGCTTGGCTTTGCTTGGCTTTTGCTTTTTTTAACGTTACTGTTATTCATATTGCCGAGCAAATCTCAGCTATAGCTGTAGGATATTTTCATTTAAGGTTCAATAGTTTCCTATACAATGATAATCTAATATACAGGGGCGGTCAAAAGTTACCTGATAGTAAATCAAAACCATTTAATTACAAGAGATATTTTGTGGGCACATGTGCGATGGCCATGCCACCATCTTCACATTTAATCTAAATTCTTTTCATGTGCATGTATTAACGTATATCGTTTTGCCATCGTCTCCTTTTTTGTCCAGTGCTGTCAAATTTATTTTCTATGTATGCTGATTTGGGCAAAAATAAAATAAAATTGATTGATTGATTGATTTAATTTTAACAACTGAATAAATTTAATGAAACATCTAAATATGAAAAATTTTTAAAACTGTTCAAACTAACTTCCTTCTTGTGCGACACATTATTAAAACGAATAAATAAAATTGAATATTTGATGTTTATGGAAATTCATTTTACTGTCGGGTAACTTTTGGCCACCCCTGTATAAAGCGCAATTCTATCTCTGTTTCTGTCTGTTTTAACTCCTCTGAAACTGCTTGAGATACAGGCATGAAACTTGGAACTATTGATCAACACTCCGTGGTGAGTGTCATAAGAGAGTTGGTGACGTCATAATCAAATTTTTTTTTTAATTTGCATTATTTGACAGAGGACAACCGCTTTTTGCTCAAACAAAAACCAGCTTCCGACTCATCACATTACTAACACTTTCATTTCTTTGGGGTCTAAAATGACGTCACAATCAACGCTTCATTGAACAATCTGATTCTTGTTCTTTCTCAAAAAGTACTCATCGCAGAAACGGAATTCAGTGTTTTTTCAGAATATATTGATAAGGTCTTTTCGATAAAAACAATTTTACAACAATTATTGCTTATTTGACAAATGCAGTTCTTTATTTACTGTAAGCACTTTAAGCTCTATAAACATTTTTCTTCTTTATATCGCTTGCCCGCTTAAAACTGCTTTATGATGTCATGATATGTCTTGTACGATTAACACAAATTTTTGGCTACCGCAGATCATAATTATATGAACATGCTTTCAAAAATTGCACCCTTTTTGGACAATCAGTTAGTTTGCAATGCTTAAAAACTGATTTGTGACCTCATTTCTCAACCAATTTTCAAACTTTCTTCAACAAATTAAAGGTTATTTCAAGGCATTTTCAATAGTGCATAATATGTACAATTACTATTGCTTTTTACCAAAAAACTGAACGTTAAGACATGAGGTGTAATTTTCTACCCCTCACAAATAGTAGTAAGCTCAGTAAAAACAGGTGATTTCAATACAAAAACGTTATGGTAAGGTACTAACAATTACTGTCCTTTGAAAGTTTAGGAAATTTCCTTTCCGACAATATGTGATTCCAATTACTTGAGGCTAAGAATTAATTTATAGTTGCTGATCAACAATTGGTTGCTATACATTGTTTCATTGTTAGTTAAACAGCTATCGTACTTGACCTAAAAAACTTGCCATTGTTAGGCAAAGTTAGTTCTTTGTTACATTTTGACTACTTTATCTCACAAGCGTGTTTCTTTTGCATTTTATTTGTTCGAGGTTTTCAAACTACGGGAAACGCAAGGCTCCCTTTGGTTCCTGTCAGCAATGAACAGAGCGCATAGACCTAAGGCACAGCCAGGATCTTGAAATGAGATATTTTATTGGGAAAAGGAACACGAAAAGTTGTGAACATCTTATGTGCAGAAAACATGTACTTTTGGTAACTCTTCGTACAAGAACCTGATAGGTAAAACCAGCTTGGCCAGCTCAACCGACACTCTCGATCCCAACGACACTGATGGGGTCTCTTAGGGTGACGCCGTCATATATACTATAAAGCAAGGATTTTTTCTTATGTTGATATGCTGCCTGTTATGCTATTTATGTCTGTACTCTACGTCGTTGTAATAAAATCCCAAGTGTAAGAAAAAATTAACATAAAATTAACCAGAGCAATTTGTAAAACTGAATATAGAGAGAACAATTGCCACTTTTGTCGCTATGCTGGAAACAAGACCAATAGCGCAGCCAAATTAGGAACTTAATACCCCAAATATAAATAGGAAAGCGGCAACGAAAAGAGAATATGATGATCACAATTTCGTGTAGAAGAATTGTGAAAGTGCATAAAATTCATTAACTTTTCGCTACTCCTCACACAAGGGCTGGATGGTTGAAGCCGGCGCAGCTTGGCCGGTTGAACGGAAATACTAAACCCGGACATTACTGATAGAGGGCCTCTGCCGGCAAAGCCGGCTAGTAAATATATAGTGCAGGTTTATCTTTATCGGTTGAACTTAAAACAGCTCGGCACATGTAAATGATGCATGCGGACAGTGCAATCTATGGTAAAAATCTAGCACTTTGAAATCAGATAAAAAAACTGATATGTTAAGATAAGGGGTGTGCAAATTTTTTCCATGTAGGCCAAATTTATTGAAATCACCCAACTAGATAAAACCTGCCAGTCGTAATGGAGCCTTTCCAAAATAAGGATTATTTGCTTTGAAGTGTAAGTTAAACTGACAGAGCTGTCACGTTAAAGGCCTTGTCGTTTTCGGAGATCTTTCACCAACGAGCAGAGATTTTAACTGAAATCTCGGAAACATTTCACAATTATTTGGGAAGCTGAAGAGCGTATTTACAAGTAGGGCCTTTTTTGATAAAGGTGGTACTGGACTTTTACAGGGCTTAATTCGGCTCTACACAGGGCCACTGAATATCAACCATATCATGGTTTGGCACAAATTTGGAAACAATCCTATTATCTTTTTGAATGTACTTTCCATCGAGTTTTTGTAAATATTCTCTGTTGTTTTTACACAGAGTGTTCATTAAAATGTGAAAAAAATACGCGCGTGTGATTGTAATTGCTATTAAACAAGTTAGTGTGGTGGTGTAAGTAGCCTAACTTAATAACTGATGTCATCAGCGCCTCATACAATGTTCGCGATGGTTATTGTTCTCCGCAATTTTATAAGATTTCATTTTTTTGGGGGGGAGTTTCATTGCAAGTTTATAATATTAAGAGGTAGATACAACTAACCGAAAATTAGCTTTGCTGATCTCCATTCCCATTACTAAAAACAGTTTTTTAGCTTGGAGATCAATGATGGACTAAATCACTCTAAAATTTATTGAAAGTTAAAGCTAAATCTCAACCATACGCTCTTCCTATGAGACATAGCCTACGTGTTTGCGAATTGTGGAGACCTTGATTTTTGTACATTTTTCGCCGTTTCTAGTTTTTTTATCTGGCTGACAATCAACTGAAAAAGATTAATCACATGACCTATTGCAAAATGCTTTGTAAGACCAGCGTTTGAACAAAAATTACTACCGTGCATTTGATCTCAAGAAACAACGATGTGATTTTGAGTCTGTTTTAAATAAAAGCATTGGCTAACCATTTTACCTATTGAGCTTGGGAAAACCAATCCTGCCGCGCACAGAAAATAGACGAATCCAAACCCGTTTCGAAATTTCCAGTACTATTGGCACAGCACATTTTTACCTCAAGCCTGCAACCAAGCAGGGGAATTGCAGAAACTTATCTTTTCCAAAACCAAAACAGCGCAAAGCCAATGCCAGCATTGAACTTACAACTTCACGTTTGTGATGAAACGCTTACGCACCGAGCTATCTTGTCAACGAGTCAAAATCGATATGAATAGATGGGCCAAATTCATTATAAGCGAATGAGCGCTGGTCTTGTACAAGTTTGTGAGGATAAATCGCTGTTACATTATGAAATGCTTCACAAAAGAATAAGGAAATTTCAGCTTTATTTTGCTGTATTTGACAGCGTTACAGTTTGAGGAAGCAGCATTTATGTAATTATGAATGTAAGGTGATTGTTCTGTTTAAAAATGAACATCCACCTTTCGGATTACAGAAATGAAATAAAATTTTGCCAAAGTTTTTTCTTTGATGGCTACAAAATAGGTTTCACGGTATTTTCAAGTTTGCTTATGCTTTATTTTATTAAACAGTAAAGCAAATTTTTCATTTTGTTGTGATGTACGTTGTAGCACCAAGTAAGCTACCAAGAAAATTAACAAAGAAATTCTACTGTTTTCCAGGCGAAAAAAGATATTCCGTGCAGTGACAAATCTTTTTTTAAACTTTGTGTTTTTAACGCTGTTCTCAAACCTGGTTAGGTTTGCGTGCCCCTTCCTCATAATAGCCAAGGGAAAGTACATAAAAAGGTATATACCTTTTGTTACGGAAATATGAAGCTTGTCTTCAGCCTATTTCGGCACAGTTAAACATATTTCCAGATATTGACGGCCGTGTAAAAGATTTTTGCTAGTAAGCGTTTAGCCGACTGTTTAAGCTGGTCACGGAAACTTGCTAAATCAGCTTAGTTTTCATTATTGTACCGTAGAATTTGGTTAAGTCATCACCTTTAGGGATAGTGGAAAGTGATGACTTACGCAAAATGACACTTAGGCAACTGGTACTAACGGTGTATAAAGTTATTTTTTTAATCCCCATATCTTCAGCAAAATTTTGATTTTACGGTTGTTGAGTTTTTTGATAATTTTGTACTTTTCTTTTAAAGAAAAAGTATTCGTTTTTAAGCGAAATCAGTCCGGAAAATATTGTTGGCAGCACTAAGTTTTACTGCAGCAAATACTTAAATACTGTTGTGCTGAGTCTGTCTACTACATACCTGTAGTCTTGCATTCTAATTGAGAGTTGTCATAGCTAGCTTTGAAATTGCGTGTGCATGGGTACTTGTGTACTTAAACTGACTGACAACTGTAGCTCTGACTGAAATGTTCGTTTATAATGGTGATGATTCGCAAAGTAAACAAAGGTTTCTTTCAAGGGGAAGCAACATCGGTGACGAGTTAGCCAATGCTGCACCAATCAACAGCCGCCTCAACGTTGTGGTGCGGTCCCCAACCCCGTTTGGGTTTGGTTGAAATGGCTGTTGGCCTTCCCAAAAGTCTCAGTTACCCCGGGAACTCCCCTTTATTTTTTCGTTGTGCTGCCCTCTGAACGACCGTAAAAAGGCAGCACAGAGCTTCTTTAAAATCGGTCGCCTGTATTTTCTTTTTTGCTGCCTTTCTCTTGCCTGCCTTCGTCTCCTCATTCTTCTCCTTCTCTTGATGAGCGGTAACGTTCATCCAAACCTTGGCCTCATTTTTCCCTGCTCTATGTGCGCTAGAAATGTTACCTGGCAGGGCAAGTCAGTGCAATGCTGTACTTGCTCCAAATAGGTTCAAAAATGCTCACAACTTTACCTCTTCGAATTCAGAACTCTTGGCAGCTCTCTCTCTTGGAGCTGCATCCCTACTCGTAGCACTGTGACTTCCTCCTCGGACTCCTCTAACCTGTATACCTCCACTGTACAATCTGGCCCTCCCTCTGCAAATGCTGCACTCCCACCCCACCCTCGCCTTCAAACATCTTATCTCCCTTCTGCCCATTTTGTATGTTTTCTCTCTGCTCCCTCACCATTGCTCCTTGCTCCTGAGTGCCCTTCTACTCCTGCTGCTTCCTCTCCCCCTTAACTCCCTCAGAATTCTTCAATAAAATGCTGGATGTCTTTGAGCGAGGAGCACTGAATTGCTTCACTTTCTTTCGTCCCATCCCGTTGACCTTATCTGTATCCAGGAATCCAATCTTAACTCATCCTCCTCTTTTCGGATTCCTGGTTTCTCTGCTCTGCGTTTTGATCGCACCCACTCTCGGTTTGGCATTTTCTCTTGTGATGCCTCACACGCTAGCGGCGGTCTCATTATTTTCGTCAGGCAGAACTTTTCTTTCTCTGAACTTTTTACCTCTTCTCTCTCTTTGCTTGACCCCTACTTTGATTAAGTAAGGGTCAACATCTTTGTACACAACTCCTTCTCGCTTTCATTTCTTAATGTGTACGCTTCCCCTATTCGCTTTTCTCCGACGGATGGCAGAACCGACTCCATACTTCATTCCTTTAGAAATATTTTTGTTCTGGGTGACTTCAATTGCCATCACCCCCTCTGGGACTCAAAAGGTGCTTCCCATCCCCGTGCGGAAGAACTATTCGACTGGGTCATCTCTTTTGACCTCCTCCCACTCAATGACCCTGACATACCTACCCTTCTACATCGCTCCTCTGGTAGTCGCTCCTCTCCTAACATTTTTTTTGCTCCCTTCTCTCTTGCTTCTGGGAGGTGCTTCAGGACCTGGGTTCTGATCATCTACCAATTCTTCTATCTATCCCTCTCTCTCCTGTCTTTCGCCTCAACGAGCATCCCCCTTTCTTCAATTTTCCGAAAGCTCGCTGGGATGACTTTGCCTTGTACTTTGACTCTGACTGTCCTTGGGCAGAGGAATACTCGTCTCTTTCTCTTTCCTCTGCTGCTGCTCTCTTTACCTCTCTGGCACTGACAGTGGCCAAATTCTCCATTCCTTTCGGCCGCATCAAACGTCATCTTAAAGCCTGGTGGTCGGCTGAGGTGGAAGGAGAGGTTAGTGAAAGACGTAAGGCTTTCGCTGCCGCTCACAAAAGTGATGAAGATCGCCAGGCTTACATCTCCGCTTCTCGTCAGTCATCGCCAAGGCCAAAGCTGAGGTATGGCAGACCACTTGCTTTTCTCTTTTGCCCAAATCTAACCCTAAATCTGTATACTCTGTTCTTCGCTCTGTCGCTGGCTCTTCTTCCTTGTCTTCCTTCTCTTCTAACTTCCCTTATTGTTTTTCTCCCAGGGAATCGGCTTCGGTCTACGCCGCCTTTCTGAGATCCCAGTTTTCTCTTTCTCAGCCAAAAGCTCTGCGCAGCAGAGCCAGAGGCTACCTTTCTGAGCTCCGCCGAGCCACGTGCCCTGAGGAGTCTCACTCGTCCTTTTGCTCTTTTTTTCTCCCGCTTAAATTTTTGCGACTGCCACAAATCTTTCCTCATCCACTGCCATTAGCCCAGACCAAGTCGCTTATCCCATGCTAGAGCATCTTCCTTGCTCTGGCATGGATTTTCTTCTTCAAATCTTTAATCTTTCCTGGACTTTACATTTCTTTCCTTCCATCTGGAAGACATCTTCTATCATTTCTATGCACAAGATGGGAAAGCCTCTCTACTCTCCTGCTTCCTTCCGGCCAATCTCTCTCACTTCCCGTGTCTCAAAGGTTTTTAAACGCATCATACTATCCCGTCTACTCTTTTTTCTGACGTCCAATTCTATTTTCTCTCACCCCGTCAGGCCGGTTTCCACCCTGGACGGTCTACTTTTGATCAAATTCTTTTCCTTTCGTGGTCCATTTTCAATGGGTTTAATAAACCCAGGCCGGGCTTTCAGATAATCCTGTCTACTATTGATTTCTCCCAAGCGTTTTACTCTGTCTGGCATCCCGCTCTTTTCCATAAACTCATTTCGGCCGGCCTCCCTCCTTGCTTTGCTTTGCTCGTTGGACTCAATCTTTCCTTTCTGATAGGTGCGCTTGAGCGGTTTATCAAAATCACAATAGTCATTTCTTTCGAGTCCGTCAAGGTGTTCCACAAGGATCCGTTTTTGGCCCCGTACTTTTTTCTCTCTTCATCAATGATCTTCCGGTTTCTCTGCCTTTTTCCGTCAGCTGCTCTCTTTACGCTGATGATCTGGCCATTTGGTCTTCGTGCCCCTCGGTTCCCTCTGCGGTGCAAGCTACACAAGGAGCTCTGTTTCAATTGGAGGGCTGGTTTGAGTACTGTTTTGATTGGAGAGTATCTTCCTCTCAATCCGAGCAAATGGGAGGTCTCCTTCTTCTTAGTCGATTTCCACCAAGCTAACGTCCAGCCCAATCTCTTCTTAATCAACTCCCGCCTGCTTTTCAACCCCACTCCAATTTTTCTTGGGGTTACCTTCGACCGCACTCATTCCTTTTCTAAGCATGTATCTTCGCTAAAGGTCAAGTTTTTCCCAAGTCTCAAGGCCTTACGCTGTATCTCTGCTTCATCATGGGGCCCCTCAAAGGAGTCCCTCTTTCTTCTGTATAAAGCTTTTCTTGGGCCCCTTCTCACATACGCTTCACCCGAATGGTTTACTTTCTTAAGCGTTACCAATATCATCAATTTCGAACGCCTCCACCGAGCGGCTAGTCGCACCATCTTCGGCTGCCTCTCATCCTCCCTTATCCTACTTCTCCTTTCCAAGGCTTCTTTACCTTTGCTACAAGTTACTCGGAGTCATTTTACTCTTTCACCTCATGAGCGGGCTCTTCGTCTCCCAACCTCCTTTCCTATTTCAGGTTTGGCCAGACTTGGAGTGAAACCAAGACTCTGCAGATCGTTCTGAAGAGCTTTTGCGTCCACTCATCCGCTCATGCTTCCTTCTACATGTCCTAGGGAGGTTCGTCTTGCTTGCTCTCACTTTCCTCCTTGTAATCTGCCCTCTTTTACTGTGGAGTCCATTCTTTCCTCATGCTCTCTCTCAGATCCTCTTCTCTCTCGTTAAGGTGCGGCTCTCGCTCACCTTGGCTCTCTCCTCTCCCATGATCTGGTACTCTGGACTGACAGCTCTGTTGCTTTTCTTTTTGGTAAAGACGGCTCCGGCATTCTTGCCAACTGCTCTCTTTATGACACTGAATCCACTCTTTCCTTTTCAGGAGGCATAGTATGTTCAAGTTTTTCCGCTGAAGCCTGCGCCATTCTGCATGCTCTTTGCTGGTCTCGGCAGCACCAACAAGTCTGACATTTTTCTTCTCTTCTCTTGTCTGACTCTCGTTCTGCCATCGCCTCCCTGTCCTCTCCTCCATCGTTCCTTTCACCACAAACTCTTTGGCAGATCTGGCAGGAACGGTCTTTTCTCTCCTCCTGTTCTATCAAGCTACAATGGGTCCCCGGACACTCGTTTCTCCCTGGGAACGACGCAGCTGATGTGCTGGCCAGACAGGGAACGCTACTTGCGTCTTCTGCAATCCCTTGTAGCCTCTCTTCTCTTATCTCTCGTATTGACTCTTGTCTTTTCTCGGAATCGAGGCGTGCTGTCTCATCTAAATTTTTTGACCCACTGGTTCTATCGATTTCCACCGAGGAACTTGTGCTCCCTCGTCACGCTCGCTGTGTGCTCTCTCGTCTGCGCTGCAACGGAAACAGCCTAAAGTTAAGTTCTTATCTCTTTAGGATTGGCAGAATCGAGAAATCTTTCTGCAGCGCCTGCGGACACTCGTCTCAGGACACCTCTCATCTCATTCTGCACTGTCCAGCTACGGACTCTCAGCGCCGTTCACTCTTTGGCGGCTCTTTGTCTCTCTACGACCTCTGGTCTAGATCTTGAAGAGTTTCCCGGTTTCTGGGGATCCCTGGTCTTCCATCATGCCCCCATCCCTAGGAAGAGGTTGGGTAACAACAACAACAACAATTAGCCGATGATAATTTAAACGAATTAATTTGTACACAAATTAATGCAGATTTGTTCGGGACTTTGAAAAAGTGACGAGTTATGCAAAACGACTACTTAAGCGAATTCTACTGTATTACACTTAAACTAAGAATTCCATCGGCTACGTCGATTAACAAAACAATTTATTGTATCCTATCAAGCTGCTGCTTTGAAAAATCAAAACCCAACAAAAGATTCAGATAAGATGCAAAACAGAAAAAAACAAAATGTACTGGCAGAAGATCGTTTGAGTGTAAAAACAATAAAATATAAGCAAGAAGTTCTTGATTGCCGTTCCCAACGTCCTTTTTTCCCGAAAATTCCAACACCCAATCAGAGTATCAAACATTTTAGCTCAAACGAAAGCTTGTTTCAATAACATGCAACACATTTCTTAAACAATGAACCGATTTGAACATTTGTAAATGTTGGTGGCTCTTGGTGCACTTCCTTTGAAAGTAACAAAATTTGCAGCTGAAAGTTTTTTGAAAAGTAAAATTTGTTCCTATATTTGCATCCTCAAATCATATTTAGTTTTTAACTGTCTACTCTTTATCGCGTCGGATATAGCTGGCATTTGTTAATGGAAATCACGCAACAAAAGTTGAAGGAGACGATTACTGATATTGTGTAGCAAAGTTGTAATAAATCGAAACCTGAACACCTCCAACGTATTTCGATTCAGCAACTCCAAAAGTTTATTCAAGATCCGCTGAAATTTACGTTGTTTTCCCAGTGTTTTTGATGCATTGTCAAATTATTGCAACTCAGCATTTACATATCGTGCAGGGAAGCAAAATATAAATACCTAAATGTCATATCCGACAAAAATACCAAATTTAGCAGATGGTATTTTTGTCGGATATACCATTGCATATTTTTGTACAAAAATACCATTCGGATATTTTTGTACAATATGCGCTGTTCTAGTGTTTTTATCTGGCGGACGGACGGTCAATTGAAAAAGATCATTTACATGACCTATTGCAAAGTGCTTTGTAGGATCAGCGCTGAAACAAAAATTACTAGTGTGCATTTGATCTCATGAGATAATGATTTGATTTTGAGTCTGTTTTAAATAAAAGCATTGGCTGACTATTTTATCGATTGGGCTTGGAAAAATCAATCCTGCTGCGCACAGAAAATAGACGCATCCAAACCCGTGTCGAAGTTGCCAGTATTGTTGGCACAGCACATTTTTACCTCAAGTCTGCAACCAAGCAGGGGAATTGCAGAAACATGTCTTTTCCAAAACCAAAACAGAGCAAACCCCATGTGTTGTATTTCAATAAAGCAATCATCCCGCTTTCCAAACAGCGACCACTTTTTGGTAGGTTTGAAACGCTCATAGACTTCCACTAACGTGACCAATTAGCAAAACAACATTTTCGCTCTTGCAGCAAATATTTATTTTCGTAAAACACTTTGCTTATATCATACTTTTCCAGATCTTGAATGCGCTTTTTATTTTTGTCTCACCTTCATGGAGCGTGATCCATTCATTCATATAAGCTTACGATTTGTTTGCACATCCTTTGTCAACTGAGCCACCGCGACGGGTAGACTGCTCGGCCCCACCACTTGCTCCGCCACATAAAAATGGACGCATCCTGTTGAGTACCTTGCCCAAGGGCACATCAACCAAGCTTGCCGGTCAGTTCTTCACACTGTTCCTTTTGTGCTTAGCGCCAAGCAGGTAAGCTGTAAATACCATATTTTAAAGTTTTTTGGTATGACTTGACGTGGGGAAATGAACATTGGATCTATCGATGGCTAAGCGCACGCTCTAACAACTACACCATTGCGCCGGTTTTGGAGTGTAATTGATTGCGTTGATGATTGCTTCTGCAATTTCCCTGCTTGGTTGCAGGCTTGAGGTAAAAATGTGCTGTTCCAACAGCACTGGCAACTTCGAAACGGGTTTGGATCCATCTATTTTCTGTGCGCGTCTGTCTTGATTTTGATTTTTGTTTTAGTGCTGATCCTACAAAGCACTTGCAATAGGTCATGTAAATGATCCTTTTCAATTGACCGTCCGTCCGCCAGATAAAATCACTAAACCAGCGAATATTGTACAAAAATATCCGAATAGTATATCCGACAAAAATACCATGTGGCAAATTTGGTATTTTTATCGGGTATACCATTCATGTATTTTAGTCTTGTTTCCCTGCACGATATATGAATGCTGAGTTGCAATAATTTGACAATGCATCAAAAACACTGGGAAAACAACGTAAATTTCAGCGGATCTTGAATAAACTTTTGGAGTTGCTGAATCGAAATACGTTGGAGGTGTTCAGGTTTCGATTTATTACAACTTTGCTACACAATATCAGTAATCGTCTCCTTCAACTTTTGTTGCGTGATTTCCATTAACAAATGCCAGCTATATCCGACGCGATAAAGAGTAGACAGTTAAAAACTAAATATGATTTGAGGATGCAAATATAGGAACAAATTTTACTTTTCAAAAAACTTTCAGCTGCAAATTTTGTTACTTTCAAAGGAAGTGCACCAAGAGCCACCAACATTTACAAATGTTCAAATCGGTTCATTGTTTAAGAAATGTGTTGCATGTTATTGAAACAAGCTTTCGTTTGAGCTAAAATGTTTGATACTCTGATTGGGTGTTGGAATTTTCGGGAAAAAAGGACGTTGGGAACGGCAATCAAGAACTTCTTGCTTATATTTTATTGTTTTTACACTCAAACGATCTTCTGCCAGTACATTTTGTTTTTTTCTGTTTTGCATCTTATCTGAATCTTTTGTTGGGTTTTGATTTTTCAAAGCAGCGGCTTGATAGGATACAATAAATTGTTTTGTTAATCGGCGTAGCGGATGAAATTGCAACATAATAATCGGCTGATGAGGAGCTTTTTGATTTGCGTGCAATTGTTGTAAGAGTCTCCACAATAAATTAATAAACAAATTAAAACTATATCGAAGTTTACTCACTGAATAATCGCAAGTGAAGTGCATATGTACTCATCTGTAAAAAGTCATACAACATAACCGTGTACGGGACTTTCCATGCAAAAAATTATTTCTTTTTTAGCACAAAATGCTTGTCCGTGGGTTATCCACTTAACCGATGGCGTAACTTTTTCGCCTTCAATGGTTAAAGAAATTTTCTTCGTGATTTTCAATGATTTTTACCGGATAAATTCACTTTCTTTGCAGACGTTGTGCTTGTAAAGACACCTGCTATACTAAAAGTATTTTTGGGAGAATATTATTTTATTTTTGGGGAATAGCATTCCCAAGTTCAATCTTGTGTTTAATAGTTCTTCAAAAACTCTCGAAATTCAGTGTACGATCATTGACAATATTTTGGCTGTTAAACAGTAAAGCGAATAAAACAAAAAACAAGAGAAAGTGAGATGAATTTTTTTGAGTTTTGATTTTCAAGATGCTGTGGAGAGTTGGACAGAGTTGATCGAGATAAGTTGTAATTATTGATGCATAGGGGAGACCGGGGAGAAATGTTACAAGGGAGGGTTGTTACACTCCTTATTACTTCTTTAAAAAAAATTTTAAATCGCTGCAATTAATGTTATGCTATTGCTAACATCATTTTCTTTAGTTTAAAAGCATGTTTAATAAAAACTGCCAGGTAAAGAAAAGATAAGAGAGGAAAAGGATTTTTGGGTGTCAAAAGTAAATTTTGAAGATATTATCCAAAACTAGCTGCTTTCAAGGTATTTTAGCGTATGTTTGAACGGACTGCATTTTTCAGAGGTTTGGTTACTGTAATTTCAAGCAGAAATGGAAGTAAAGTCAGTTTGGTCAAATATGCCAGAGAATATTAGGGTTTATTTATGTTACTGGGGATGGGGAGGCTTGATACACTGTGTAACAAGTCACCCCAACATTCCTACGTATATTTTTAGTTAGTTTATTTTTTCAGAGTATTTTATTACTTCTCATTTATTCACATTTAGAAGTATAGCGAACTGGATGGCCATTCTATAGCCTAATAGATAGGTACCGGTACTGGTACGGTAAATAAAAATACTAATACTGGTTCTGGTATCTTGGTATCTGTAAGTTGTAGCAAAGTAGTGCTCAGAATGCATTTGCACGTTTTTGTTCTAGTCAAGCAATACTGGCAGACTATTTACAATTAACCAGCTTGGTAGCTAGGTGACGATAATATATCTGTTATCAGTAGATTTCTCTCATTGTTTTTTTTAGTAGATTTCTCTCATTTTTCAGTAGATTTCTCAAAGCTGCACCAAGGCAATCAAAATGCTCTTCAAAAAAGCGTCGCATAGCAGTGATCCCTGTAACTTTTGAGAAAAAGACATTAGAGAAGTTAAATTCTATTAGACGCACTAAAGTAAGAACACAGAAGAAAGCCAAAAAAAGATTTTGCTGTCATCATCATCAGCTAAGGAAGAGTGGTTCTGCATTGTGTGTGTAGTGGCAGTTACTCAAATTCAGCACCAGGTGAATCCTGGATTCAATGTTGCCAGTGTGAAGGATGGTCACATTATGTATGCAGCAGTGCTGACTTGGTCTATATTTGTGAAAACTGTTCTGAAAACAATTAAAATTGAGCAATACTTAATCGGAGAGTAAAACATTGCACCACTTTTTAAATTGTTTTCATCAAAAGCAGTTTATTAATATCTTCTAAAAGAATATTTAATCGTGTTTCTGCGATGAGTACTTTTTGAGAAAGAACAAAAATCAGATTGTTCAATGAGTCGTTGA
The DNA here is from genome assembly GCA_963675345.1 of Trididemnum clinides. NCBI lineage: Eukaryota > Metazoa > Chordata > Ascidiacea > Aplousobranchia > Didemnidae > Trididemnum > Trididemnum clinides. The sequence continues at coordinate 22,429,246 of OY776284.1, read as the reverse complement.
TTGTGACGTCATTTTAGACCCCAAACAAATGAAAGCTTTTGAAATGTGGTAAGTCGGAAGCTGGATTTCGTTGGAGCAAAAACTGGTTGTCCTCTGTTAAGTAATGCAAATTCTAAAAACAATATTTTTGGTTATGACATCATGATGACGTCACGAATACCTTTATGACACTCACCACAGGGTGGTGATCAATCGTGCCAAGTTCGATGCTTGTACCTTCTTCAGTTTCAGAGGAGTTAAAACAGACACACAGACAGACAGACAGAAGTGCACTTTATATATTAGATACTTTAAAAAAATTAGATGGTTAAATATAAATACAAATTATTGATGAAGTGTGACATTAATCAACAATAAGTTTACCTGAACTTTTAATGAAAGTATTTTACAATAAAATGTAGTAATGCAGTGCCCCTCGTGATTGGGCCCCGGTGTATTGCATCGGGTGCACCGGCGGTAGTTATGGCCCTGATTCTAGGTCTAATTGATGCTTTCGCTCAAATTTACAACATCACCACTTTGAGCAGAGGTTCTTAACCAGAGGTACCTGAACCCCTTGGGGGTACAAAACACCAAAGCAGGGGGTGGGAGATGAGGCGTCAGAATAATGATTATTTTAAACTATTTGCTAAAAATTTATTTTCAATGTTGTTTGAAATAAGAAAACATTTCCGAAGCCCATTTTAACATTTGCATTTCTGAATGATTTTTTGTTATAAGAAAGAGTTACTGTGACATAATAAATAATATAGCTTCTTGTTTGTTTCCACAGAATTGGTTTTGAATTGAGTTGGTTTTGTTGTGAATAATATTATGGTTTATAAATATACTCCGTAACATGCTACATTGTGTTTTATTTCATTGTTAGACTGTATATTTATCGGTAGTTTTGTAGGTGTTTGTTCGATAGGTCTAGCGGTACAAAAACATTTCACAAAATTTTAAGGGGTACGTGCGCCAAAAATGTTAAGAAACACTGGCTAGGATATGTGATTGACCTTCCTGTCAAATAGGTCGCTGCGCTCTTTTCTGATGACGCAGTTAAAGAAAAACGACATTGCGTGAGCGATTGTTCGTCCCACCATTTTGAAATGTGTTTGTGATTGGTGCTCTTTATGTACAATTACAATTTCACTGTCGAAATGTAAGGTCAGCCCCCGTTTCCCTTCCGTCAATATATTACTTTTTTTACCGACAAAATGGCAAATGGCAAACAACATTGTTTGCACATTCAGGCGATTACAGTTTCTCAAGAAAAACATAAAAACCTCGTAATGTTCAAAAGAAATCTTAAGGGAATTTTCCGGTAAAAAATTTTAGGGAACTTCCCGGTGAAATATTTTAGGGAATTCACCAACCCACATTAAAATAAAATCTATTCAAGTTAAAAACACCTCAACAGTTTGTTTTGCCCAAGGCAGCTCGTCATGAGGTAGTTCTAAAACACAACACTGCTACAACATAGTGCATAACTCATATCCAAAAATATAAAAATCAAAATAAAATAAAACTAAAATACAAAGTTCGAAAATCAACGTAAGGTAAGGTTCCGGTCTGCCTTACTCAAGCGCTACTCGCTACAACTGGCCAGTAAATGATGGTATTGTCGCGCGCACTAGCGTTTGTAGGGCGGGAAGTCATTGAAACGTGGAAAAAGTTAAAGGTAAAGAGTGTGGGCAAAACGATTGCAGGAGCTAAAATATAGAATTAAAACAGTCCACAAATGAAAAACCACAAATTAAAAAGCTAGTATTAGTATTAGTTAATGTTTTTCAGCTTGAATTTGGTCTGGTATCTGCACTTGAAGATGAACTTAGATTGTACAAGCTGACCGATATACTACGTCGTGCCTTGATAATATAGTTTCCATTTTCTAGCTCACGCATTTTGATGAAAGTTTTGGGTGTCAAGTCATGGAATATTTCTTATCATCGAAACGCCCATACAATTTCCGGAATCGATCGTGCAGTTTCTTGGTCGCTGCACTCTTTTCTGATGATGTAGTAACAGAAAAAAAAATTGCGTAACCGACCCTTTGCCTCACCATTTTTAAATGTGTTTATAATTGATATACTTCGCTTAAAACCTCGCTTTTCGGTTCCTTAAGATATATATATGAAGAACACGTAATTTCAAATACAAACTTAAAAAATTTTAGGGGAACTTTCCGGTGCTTTTCCAAAGTAGGCTATATATTCATCTGCAACAATTCATCTATAACAGTCGCCGATACAAGTGCGTTGCAGCGTACTTGTACTATGTGCATAGTAAGCTAACTGATATACTATGTCGTGCTTTGACAAAATAGTTTTTATTTTCTAGCTCACGCATTTTGATGCAAGTTTTGAGTGTCAAGTCATGGTGCGTTTCTCATCATCGAAACGCTGATACAATGCCCTGGTGCAGTTTCTCGGCCGCAGGATCAGCAACGCATTTGCGGTGATCTATCAATGTTCGTAGGAAACAAATAACGAAAACCAACAAACCTAACAGCATTCGAGACCTCTCATCCTGTAGCGTTTGATTTTGAGAATTAACGAGCTCAAAGCATATAGCTGTAAAAGATTTGGGTGATTGGCGGTGGTCTTGAAAAACGATGGATTTTTCACACTTGATGGTTTAAACGCTTTAAGACTTAAATCAAAATTACTTCTTTCATAAGACGTCAATCTAGGGCTTCTAATGTCAAAATGTAGCTACTTAATGTTTTCCTGTGAAAACAATTATACAAAAGCAAAGTGAACAAGGCTTAGTAGACGTAGGTGTCTTTCAGTTAATTCTTGATGCTGACTGTAAAACGGAATTAGGAAAATTGCAACTCGCAATGGTGTATTGGTTGCAATTTAAATTTTGAATATTTCTACAAGTTTTGGCAAATTGTATAATTTCAATCATTGAATAGCATTGCATTAAGTACTTTTTCATACAGTCATTATATTTTGTTATTCTTTTGCAGATTTGCAACGTATTTTTAACTTTACAGTGACTTACAAATTGCTTATTTTATTTATTCGATCATGTCAATGAATATTTCTTTGATTGCTTTCTTTGTTTTATCAGTTTTATTTGTAGGTATGTGTCATAGCTTTAACAGAGCGAATACATTTCTAAGTAAAATATTAATTTTTTAGCGACAACTGTTGATCCAAAAGTTGTATTTAATGATGAGCCAAAATTAGCGGTTATTTAAATTCTATATTTTCACCCTTACCAGAAAACTAATGGTTTTCCACACTAGTAGTTACCCTTTAGATCTCTTCGAAGTGATACTGCTATTGATACAGTGCGTTTCTACTTTCTCGTCATAAACACTGCTACCGAGTCGGAAAAATTCCTTCATATACCATGAGAGAACCGTAAAGAAAAATCAACTAAATCCTAAACTTAATTACTTACCTTAAACATTAAATGTTAACATTAGTCTACACGGATACTGATGTTGATGCAAATAAATAAGATTAATTTTTTTTTCATAGCAAGACCTGCATGGAGTCAACGAAATCGATTTAAATGCGACCCTGAACTTAAAAAAAAATCATGTGGAAAAAAGATTCCGGAAGTAAGAGTTAATAGTTCAGGTTTTACTAATTACATGATGTTGGTTTATGGAGTAATACTTGAGTTACATGTTGTACATAGCAGGTGTTGTTCATAGCAAGTCCAAACAATACATTTCAATTAGTTCGGTCAGAAAATTTAAATTAATGATGAAAAGTTTTACAAACTAACTTGCAGTGAGGAACCTCTCACAATTTCGAAATACATTTTCGCCATTATGTGTTTTTTAAAAACATTTTTGCCATTATGTGGGTTTACTGCCAGCATAATGTGAGCCATTCTATACAAACCTGTTTATGAGATGGAAGCCCAAATTAAATGAATTTTAAAATCAATTGGCCATCTAAGAACTTGTGATACTTAATATATCTTGAAAGTGCTTTAGCACGGCGCTCTGGGATTAATCTCATGATTAAGAACTTTTTACGTCAATCGTGAAATGTACAGAATGAAATTATTTATTTTAAAGCTAATTTACTCTATTTTTGTGTAGCAGAACACAATGTAGTTTGTCACTCTTACCCCAAGTCGCAGTAAACAACTGGATTCGGTTTTGTTGGGTCTAGTCATGGAGATGAACGTAGCCTAGAACTTGCGGCCGAACTGTCTGATGATCAAATTTATTTAAATCCAGTTTGTTCTAACTCTAGATTGTTAATTTTCAGATGTGCTCCCCTTTTCTAAGAAAACAATATAATGTACGAAAAGCAAAAGCGGTCTATCCAAACTGTAGAAGCTTTGCGATGCGAAACAATTCTAAAAGAACAGGTATTTTCATTTAATTTTAGTGTTTTAAGCAGGCCAGACGCATTAGCTGTAGGCCTACTTTAATCTTCACACAAAAGCAGCAGCTCTAAATAAAATTGAAAATATTATGATGAGTCGAAATTGTTTCTTTGATACTAATCTTATAAAGGATTGAGAGCACAAATGCATCTTAAACCAACATCAATTGCGTGAACAAGAAGTATAGTATTGATTAAAGCGCACTTTGATTAAAGCAAAAATTAAGACGAAACACTAAAAAGTTTGCCAATATGAAAATTTTTTACATCTTTTTAAAGAATTGTTCCTTTTAAAATTTTTAGTTTTCATCTAAAACCGAATGGTTTCCAAAATGCTATTTTGACCTTGAATCATAAAAGAATATTTATTTAGGTACCGAGGCGGTACAATCGTCGCCTCGCCGAAACCTGTAAAACATTTTACGTTTTTACGATGTCCTTCTCTAGCACCGAATGACTCAGAAAATAGAATAAACAAACCTTCCATTGTATTAAACTTTATTTCAAAACTAATTCTTGAATAGCACACGGCCTTGCTAAAATGCCTAACAGGAATTGCGAGCTACTGTCTTTTAGCATGCAAGTAAAGCTATAAATACTTTTTTGTTTTAGAACAAGTATGCAAATGCAAATGGTGCAGGCGATCGTGCAACAAGATCCTTCACCGGATCGTTTGGTGATTTAACGCGAAAAACTGAAGACAATTGAGAAAGACTGTTCCCTTACCGTGTGCCATCATTTGATTGCTCGATTTTCTTAGAACTTACTTGATAGTCGCTATGCATGTATTTTGCCATTTCTTGCTTTGCTTTTGTTTTTTTCAACATTATTGCTATTTATATTGGCGAGAAAATGTCGGCTATTGCTGTAGGATATGTTAAATTCAAAGCTTTATAGCTTCCTATACAATGATAATAAATCTATAGTGCAGGTTCACCTTCATTGGTTAAACTTAAAATAACTCCGCACATATAAATTGTGCATGCGGTCAGTGTAGTCTATGCTAAAAATGGTGCACTTTGAAATCAGATGAAAATTTATATGTTGAGATCAGAGGTGTGCAAATTTTTTCGGATGGATAAATTTTACTCTACTGGATAAAACCTGCCAGCCAGGGTGGAGCCTTTCCAAAATGAAGATCATTTGCTTTGAAGTGTAGCCCAATCTGGCAGAGTTGTCACGTCAAAGATCTTGTTGTTTTTGGAGATCTTTCACCAACGAGCAGAGGTTTTGACTGAAATCTCGGAAACATTTCACAATTATTTGGGAAGCGGTAAAGTGTATTTGCAAGTAGGGCCTTTTGATAAAGGTGCCACATTCTCTTGCAGGACTTAAATTGGTTCTGTACAGAGTCACTAAATATCGATCATATAATGGTTTACGTAACATAAAATATTGTTTTGGAAACAATCCTGATATCTTTTTGATCGTTCTTTTCCAGTGAATTTTTATAAATATTCTTTGTTGTTTTTACACAGAGCGTTCATTAAAATGTGAAAAAAATGTAAGCGTATCCGTGTTATTGCTATTAAACAAGTTAGTGTGGTGGAGTAAGCAGCCTAACTTAATAACTCATGTCATCAGCGCCGCATAAAATGTTTGCGATGGTTATTGTTCTCTGCAATTTCTTAAGCTTTCATCTTGTTTGGGAGTTTCATTGCAAGTTTATAATATAATGAGGTAGATACAACTAACCGAAAATTAGCTTTGCTGATCTTCATTCCCTTTTATGAACAGTTTTTTTGCTTGGAGATCAATGATGGATTAAATCACTCTAAAATTTATCAAAAGTTAAAGCTAAATCCCAACCGTACGCCTCTTCCTATGAGACATAGTCTACGCGTTGGCGAATTGCGAACTTGTTTTTAGTTCAATTTTTGCCATTTCTAGTGTTTTCATTTTGCGGACAGTCAATCGCAAAAAAATAATCACGTAGCCTTTTGCAAAATGCTTTGTAGGAACACTGAAACAAAAATTACTGCCGTGCATTTGATCTAAAGAAACAACGATGTGATTTTGAGTGTGTTCGTAAAGCTCATGCAAGCATTGAACTCGCAACCTAACGTTTTCGACTAAGCGTTTTATCGCACTGCGCTATCTTGTCAACGAGTCAAAATCGATATTAACAGATGCGCCAAATTCTTTTTAAGCGAAAGTCTTGTAAAAGTTTGTGGAAATAAATCACTGTCATACTACTACATGGTGCTTCACAAAAAAAACAAGGGAAATTCAAATTTATTTTGCCACATTTGACAGCGTTTTGACTTTAGAAAGTAGCATTTATGCAATTATGAATGTAACGTGATTCTTCGATTTCAATATGAACATCCATCTTGCGGATTAACACTAGCTTTACGGAGGGGTCGTTTTCGACCCTGGTTGTTGTTTATTTGCTTTATATCGAAAAAATGCGTGACCGAATATCCATGAATCGCTTTGACTTTTCTTAAATTTTATTCTAGATTACATTCCAGGTTTTCAAACTTTAAAAAAATTCCTTACTAGTTGAGTATTCGCGTCTGAAAAAAAGCTACCCCTGGTTTTACGGAGGGGTCGTTTTCGACCCTTTTCATATGTATAACTCGTCTTTGCAGGAACCAGGAATTATTAGACACAAGGCTGCATGCTGAAGCATCTTGTTAGTAGTAGCAAACAATAGCTGGTCTGAAACTGTTCAAAATGTGACAACAATGTCGAAAGAGCCTTCTAAGTAAATACTATGACAGTGAAAAGCAGGTACTGGTATTTTAACTGTGTAAGTCCATTTAGAAGAATCCTTTTAGAGACAATGCTCTGTTTGTAGTGCATCTTATCAGCTGCAATTGAAGTAATAGTTATTTTGTGGATAAGGAAACAGGTGACAACAATCAAAAAAATGTGTAAATACAGCTGGTCAAAGATTTTCGTGTATATTTTTTCACATTAGATTGCAGTTTATTACAGTAGTTGGTGTGAGTTGAGTACCGCTTGCAACAGGGTATTTGCCCTAGCCAATAATAACAACGTTTTCGCCTTAGAATAGTTTCATTCATGAAACACGTGTACTAGAGTAAACAAAAGATGTTTTGTGTGTATTTGTTAGGTCATTTGTAGAACTTTAGAGTGCAGAATTTGTTTATTCTATAGTCTAAAGCAAACTGTATAATAGATATGAACGCAAACAAAGTTGCAGACACAATCTTATCATGGGATACTGATGATGAGCTGTCAGATGAAGAAGAGATTTTTTTTGGTGTTGTTAGAGTTAAAGTGATGATGACTCAAACACCCAGCCTACTATATCTTCTGAGTGCTTGTTGGGCAGAGATGGCATTCCGTGGAAATGCTCCAATCCAGTAAGCAGTGTGCGTGCTGGAGCCCATAATGTGTTTACAGCAAAACCAGGGATTCCTCGGGATGTAGCTTCATCAAGAAGCACATATGATGTGTGGAAACATTTCATTTCTGAACATATTTTGCGTATGATCTGCAGATACACAAACGAAGAAGCTCAACGAAGAGGCGATGATCAATTTACTGTAAGCCTAGCCGACTTAGAAACGTTTATTGGACTACAGTATGCAAGAGGGATCTATGGAAAAGGTCATCCCGTTGCTTTCTTGTGGAGCAAAAGATATGGCATTCCTATATTTTATGCAAATATGAGCAGAGATTATTTTCTAAAAATGTTGAAATACCTGAGGTTTGATGACAAACCAAACAGAGTCAGAAGTGGACCCTGCGCTGACAAGTTTACACCGATTAGACAAGTATTTGAACATTTTGCTAATCAATGTCAATAGAAGTATACGAGTAACTTTTCACTAACAGTGGATGAACAACTGATGCCTTGAAGTCGCGCTGTTCCTTTGTGACTTTTATGCCAAATAAGCCAGATGAATATGGTGTGAAATTTTGGGTCCTGGCTGACGTGGAAACAAAGTATTTCTCAAATATTGATGTTTATCTTGGAGCTCAAGAAAAAGAACAGCGTGATGGTGTTCCTCTTGCTTAATCGGTGGTTGTTAATCTTTGCAAACATATCAAAGGAAAGGGTTACAACATTACACGTGACAACTTTTTTACCTCATTACCCGTTGCCGAAAAACTTGCGAGAGACAAACTATCTATTGTAGGAACAATACGAAAAAATCGACGCCAGTTGTGCAAAAAAATGACTGAACTAGAGAATAAAGCTACATACTCAAGTAAATTTTATTGGCATGATCCCACAAACTTCTTATTTGTGAAATATCAAGCAAAACAGAAAAATTCAGTTTGCTTGCTTTCCAGCATGCAAGTAATGAAAAAAAAACCGGAAATGATTTTATTTTATAATGCAAACAGAGTAGGCGTTGATTGCTTCGATTTAATGGCACGCTTATACACTGCAAGGTTAGCGAGTCGAAGATGGCCAATAGCTGTCTGGGGTAACATCTTGAACATTGCTGCTATCAACTCCTACATATTGTATAAAAAAGTAACAAATGAACCCATAACACGCCGGCAGTTCATACTAATGCTTATGGAAAACCTGCTGGGCAAGGCAGAACCTTGTCCGAGCAATAGCAATAGACAGTTCAAAAGAGACGGTGAAGAAGTGCGTAAGCAAAAGAAGTGTCATGGTGTATGTTGCGACAACAAGATAGTCTCAACTTGTATTTTATGCCAAAAACCTCTTTGTGAAAAATGTCCTCAAGACAATTTTAGAGTGACTCACGTAAAGTGCATAGCTTGCGTAAAACTGACTAGTTAAATGCTTTTATATTTTGTTCAAAATGTATTTTTTAAAAATAAAATCATTTTGTTATGCGTAATCATTGCAATACAGCATACTAGCAGTTCAGAAACTAGTGCAAAAAAAACGCAATTAGCAAAACAAGATCGGGGTCGAAAACGACCCCTCCGTAAAACTAGGTGCAGAAAATTTCCCGTAAAGCTAGTGTTAAGGAATTGCCATAACATTTTGCAGATGTATTTTTGAATTATAAAATTTACGAAGTGGTATTTTTGTACAAGTTTCGCCATTTCTAGTGCTTTTGTCTGGCGGACGGTCAATTGAAAAAGATTTATCACGAGACCTATAGCAAAATGCTATGTAGGACCAGCGCTGAAACAAAAATTACTACCGTACATTTGACCTCATGAAACAACGATTTGATTTTGAGTCTGTTTTAACCAAAAGCATTGGCTGACTTTGTTCAGGAAAATTTTTTAATTTTGCAAGGGGAAGCAAAATCGGTGACGAGTTATGTAAAATGACGAGTTAGCCGATGACTACTTCAGCAAATTAATTTGTACACAAACCATTGTAGTTTTGTTTGGGACTTCGAAAAAGTTACGAGTTAAGTAAAACGTCGATGTATGCGAATTCTACTGCAGCGTGGTCCAACTGCAGGCCCGCGGGCCAATCTTGTCCCGCGATATTTACGGTGATTAGCGTGATTACGATAGGGTTGCCATGCGTCTCGAAAATTCCGGACATGTCTGGAAATAATAAAGCTTTGCAAAAATTTGCTCAAATGTAGGTGATGACCTTTTTTTCGAAGACCACCTTTTTGGGGGGTAGCACATTCCTAGTTAAAACCGTGGCCCGCGGATTGAGTTTTTGCTTCTGATGGCCCGCTATAAAATTAAGTTGGACCACACTGTTCTACTGTATCACGCTCGAACCAAGAATTCCGTCGGCCACGCTGATAAACAAAACAATTCACTCCTATAGCGGCAAGCCGCTGCTTTGACAGATGGAAATCGAAACAGAAGACGCAGTCAAGATGCAAAAAGGAAAAAAACAAAATGTGCTGGCAGAAAATCGCTAGAGCGTAAAAACAATAAAATATAAGCGCGGAGTTCTTGATTGCCGTTTCCATCATCTTTCTCCCCCAAAAATTCAAAGACCCAATCGGAGTATCAAACATTTTAGCTCAAACAAAAGCTTGCTTCAATAATATGCAACATATTTCTTAACCCTGCTTTGGCACCATGGGGTCAATATGACCACAGGCTTATTTGATAGGCTAAATATTCCAAACTTTGAGATTATAAGCTTTCATCTCGTTTTGTATTTTCTTTCCAGGTTCTTGTCAACTGTTTATATTCATTCAATCTTAATTTCAATGTTGCCTTTTTTGTAAATTTCACATTTTATTTGTTTGAAGTCATATTGACCCCATGAAAGAACTATTCATATCGTTAATTGTTCCTCAAGCTAAGCCCAGATTGATGACCCCTCAAACACCTCAGGTTGTAAAACAAATCATTTGCAGCTGTGGAATTTTACTAGAAGCACCTCTAGCTGTTCAAAACATCACCCAGCATTGTCCATCAGGGCGCAAAAGATGCTTCCTTTGTCCGAGATTAAAGGACAAAAAGTACAGACTCACCTACAGTAGATGTCATAACACCACTTGCAAAGAACACAGCAAGATGGTGTGTAACCAGTGTCAGAAGTAAAATATTCGTGTATTGTGCACTCCACTACATTTTTCAAGCAATAAACACCGACCGATAACAAATTGAGTTTTTCTACTGGTGGCAAAATGTATTTTTAGTAATGGAGTCATATTGACCCCAAGGTACTGCTAACGTGATTTTTATCATGGTGCCAGAGCAGGGTTAAACAATAAACCAATTTAAACATTTATAAATGTTGGTCGTTGTTGATGCACTTCCTTGGAAAGCTAATAAAATTTGCAACAGAAACTTTTTGAAAAGTAAAATTTGTTCCTAGATTTTCGTTCTCAAATCATAGTCAGCTTTCAACCGTCTACTCTTTGTCGCAGCCAGAGCAAACAAGCATTTGTTAATGGAAATCACACAATAAAAGTTAAGGAAAAATTACTGATATTGTGTGACAAAGCTCTAATAAATCAGTACTTGAACACCTTTAGCGTATTTCAACTCAAAATCTTCAAAAGTTTATTCAAAATCAGCTAAAAGTTACGTTGTTTTCCCAGTGTTTTTGATCCATTGTCAAAGTTTTGCAACTCAGCATTTATATATTGTTCAGGCCAACAAGACAAAAATACCTCAATGGCATACCCATTGTATGTTTTTCGGGTGTAGCCACTAAGTATTTTTGAACAAAAATGCCCATTTTCGCCATTTCTAGTGTTTTTATCCGGCCGACGGACGGTCAATTGAAAAGAATTAATCACATGACCCGTTGCAAAAAGTTTTGTAGGACCAGTTCTGAAATCAAAATTACTACAGTGCATTTGACCTCATGAAACAACGATTTGATTTTGAGTCTATTTTAACTAAAAGCGTTGACTAACTTGTTTATCTATCAGGCTCGTAAGAACCAATCCTGCCGTGTACAGAAAATAGACAGATCCAAACCCGTTTTGAAGTTGCCAGTACTGCTGGCACAGCACATTTTTGCCTCAAGCCGGCAGCCAAGCAGGGGAATTGTAGAAACATGCCTTTTTCTAAAACCAAAACAGGGTAAATCTCATGTATTGTATTTTAATAAGGGTGTTGAGAATAAAGAGTCTCAGAGGAACGCTCAGACCTTCACTGTTGCCCTTCCAAAGCTAGTACAAAGAATCCAATAATTCAGCAAAATTTCTTAATGTACAAACTTCAGAGCATATGACCGATAGTAAAAGCAGTAAAAACTAATCAAAGGTTATCCACGTCGTAATTCTAGGCAGTAAAATTTTTAACTACATCGTTGCTCAATAACAATTCACTAAAAACAAAAGTTTCAACTGTGTCGCCGTTAATAAGCAAAATCGCGAGAAAAGAAGAAAAAAGGTAATAACGGTGCTGGAACATAGCGGCCCCTTTGAAAAGCAATGCAAAGTGAAATTTCAAACAAACAATTCAAGAAGCCCCGACGTAATCAAATACCGTAGAGATAATTCAGCACTTCCAAGATGTCGAATCTAAAATTTTAACAGTCCAGATAATTCGTTACCAGCCTAAATTTCGTGTTAACGCCAAGTAAAGCTACGCATAAAGCATATTTACAAGTAGGCTACAATGTTCGCCATACATAACAGAACGAATAAGCAATAACGCTATAATAATTCACACTACACAAGCTATACCGAGGCAATCTTAGATATGTCACGAAGGATGTATTCAATCTCTCTGGTACCAGAATCCTTTAATATGGCAATTGTAGCTCTACAAACTATATCTTTCCCCTTACACTGTTGTGGATGCACGCAATGAATGTGTCCAAGACGGTATGTCCTACGTTTGAAAATGTCTGTAGCATCTCCAACTAAAACCAACTGACCTGGAGAAAGGATTAATTTTCCCTTTGAGAGGCAAGGAGCAAGGATGCCTAAAGGGTCAAAGTGACTTGCAAGCATACGTAGCATTTCCCTTCTAGCAGAGGCTTCCGATAATGCACTGTTTCAGCATACCTTCAAACGATCATTTTCTACATCCCATACTACACCCAAAGCTTTGCAGTCGGTCATGGGGTGAGAGCCAAGATCGATCTACCGAATACTAGATCCGAGTTCACTCTGAGGTATGTTTGATAAAATAGACTTTGACAAGCCGTTTGCTTCCCATTTACGCAGTTTAAATCTTCTACTCTCAAAGAGCGACATTGATTCACGAGAAATCATCTCAAGATCAGTCAACGAGTCAGAGGTCATAAACACATCATCCATGTAGCGGTTGTTCTCAACCATGGACAATGTCAGTTCAGTAGCGGCAGTAAGATTTTCGAGAATTAAACGTTCAATGGCTGGAAGGGCAATATACGCACTAGAGTTTATTCTCCAAACGTGCCTTGTAAAACGATAACGTTGTATTTCCCAGCGGTCCAAGTCGTTATCCGCGTATCAAATTAAGCGAAACAAGTCCTGTTGGCTTTCTGGAAGAGATATTTGAAAATAGCATTTGCTCAAATCAGCCGTGCATGCAAATTTTCCGAATCGGAATCGGATAAGGACGGAACAGTTTTAAAACCAAAATTACTACCGTGCATTTGACCTAATGAAACAACGATTTGATTTTGAGTCTGTTTTAACTAAAAGCATTGGCTGACTTTTTATCGATTGGGCTCGGAAAAACCAATCCTGCCGTGCACAGAAAATAAATGGATCCAAACCCGTTTTGAAGTTGCCAGCACTCAGCACATTTCTGCTTCAAGCCAACAACCAAGCAGGGAAATTGCGTAAAAATGCTTTTTTCCAAAACCAAAACAGAGCAAACCCCATGCGTTGTATTTTAATTAGGCAATCATCCCGCTTTCCAGACAGCAACCATTTTTTGGTATGTTCATAACGCTCATAGACTCCCACTAACGTGACCAATTAGCAAAACAACATTTTTTTATTTTGTTTAGATTTAGAGCGTAATTGATTACGGTGATGATTTCCGGCATGATGTCGTAGTGGTTAGAGCGTCCGTCTAGCAGTCGGTAGACTTGGGGTTCATTTCACCAACTCATGTCATACCAAAAAACTTTAAATAGTGGTATTTACAGCTTCCCTGCTTGGCGCTTAGCACAAAAACGGGCAATGCAAAGAACAAGCAAGCAATCTTGTTTGATGTGTCCTTGGGCAAGTCAATTAATGGATTGTCTTTATTTTTATATGGCGGACGATGGTGAAGCCGAGCAGTCCACCAGTCGTGGTGGCCCAGTTTGACAAAAGACATGCAAACAAAGCATTAGCGTACATGCATGAATGAAAAGCGTGACTGATTCAACCGGTTTGTTGGGTATTTTTTCAAGTATTATGATAAAATTGTGAAATGGCTACTGCACATGGTCTTGTTTGTCATTTAGTGTGAAATCACCGTAATAGACAAAATTGCTAACAAGTCTCCATGCATCGTTAAATACTGTAAATGCACCACAAATTTGCATAACTTCTAATTGGGCTTATGCAAAATTCCGTAAGGCGACATCCATGCCAAGGTGACCACTTGACTGAGGTCACATAGGTGATCTATTTACTGGAATGCATTATAAAATATTTGACAAAAATGTATTTTCCGTAGGATTACTCATTACAGTTCCGTAATGACAAGTGATAAAACAAAATGTTATCACACCTCAGCGTTTTTTTCAACACCGCCCTCACCCTATGTAAGTGTTCTGCAACAACTTGCACAAGCACAACACGCCAACGCAGACGAGTCACAGACTACATGTGTAATGAAAAAAGTAAGTTATCTTGTACAACCTGGCAAGTCATGCCTTGAGGAAATTGTTCTCATTTTCGAGTTCATGCATTTTGCGATCCGCTTTGAGGTCAAGTCACCGAACATCTCATGATCACTAAAACGCTGGTATAGAGAGGAATTGAACTTGCGATTTCTCAATTGTGAGACCAACAACTCATTCGCAGCAACGCATTTCATAAGAAATAAACTTTGAACTAAATAACTACGCAATAGCGCTCCGTTTACGATAGAAAAGCGACCGGTTTAACATACTTCAGCAAAATTTGCGATAAGCTGCTGTGCTCCAGGCATTGAAAAACAACAATTTCTTCTACTTGATGGTTTGTGCAAAGCACTTTTCAATCCAAGTCATGTTTAATTGTCTTATTATACGATATAACATTTATCAATAGAATCATGGAAGAGTAATTCGTTGAGAACCGAGATGTAACTCTCGATTAGAATGTTAGTCTGGATGAAAATCAGTCATATTATCGCTCTAAAGCAGCATCAGTAAAACGAATTTCGGGTGGGATTTGAACTCACAATCTTTACTGACTATCATGCGATGTGAATCTTCGATTTTTGTAGCTGGACGTTCAAACTAAAGGACTGTCGTTAACATTGCGCGACCAAAGCAAGACGATTTATTGTGAAAATTTCGACAGATAATCGCAAAGACTATACGCTTGATGACCTTTAGAGTTGGGATCATTTTCGTCCATCAGTAGTGTGCAAAAATTTGAGTAATGAGTTACAACTTCACCCTCCGAGATCATCAAGCTATAGAACGGAATATCGGTGTCCTATCATAAAGATTAATGGTTGCTGGTTTATTATGTGATCTACACATATGTTTCAAGTTTAGCTTGTGATCTACCTAAAAAATGCGACGATAAGAGAGTACGTGATAATAGATAAATTCCAATATTTCAAGTTTAGCTTGTGATCTACCTAAAAAATGCCACAATTTCAAGCCAAAATAATGAGACGATAAATGCCACGATAAGAGTAAAGGTTATGGTTAGGGATAGATTAGCTGACTGATCTGGCAATCAATTACAAATCTAAAATCTACGCGATACGAAAAATTCTCGCAAAAAGAATTCCAGTATTTTAAAGGGATTAATTCCTAGTAATTTAAATAAAAGCAGTGTCATTATTGTTTCCATAACTTTGCTTTCATTATCTTCTTTGCAAATTTTGCGCCATTACAAATATCTCATTTTATCACGAGATTGTCAAATGATTATTACCTCGTTTGTTTTCCTTATTTTAGGAGTTTTAACTCTCTGCAAGTAGGTCTACAACGAAAATCTTGTACACCAAGACATGTAGAATGCCAATACAATCTTTTTTTTATAACTGTTATGATTATAATCTTTTGTCTTTTGCATTGTATAAGTACTGAAAACTGTTGGTTTATAATGGGAATAACTTATTGGAAAGACGGTCCGCCCATGTAATGTTGTAGTTGATCAAACTCTGAATAAATATCTAAAAATTTGGAGAGTTTTCGAATTCGCTTGAGTGCAATCGACTTTAGTGAGGCTATTGGAATAACAAATTTACTTGCCACAAAATATAAAGGTTGCAACCTCTAGCACCCGCTTGATGATACCCGATAATATCGAAACCGGTCGCGAGTTATTAACATGTAATAGATTGTTGCATTGCATTGTATGAAGTCGGGGATCATTTTTGAGCAAATTCTTTATTTTACCATATTTACTTGCAGCCTAATCATTAAACTGTAATCAACAACCTCTTGAGGTTTCATAAACAGCTTGGCCTCTAACTTGCTTTTGACTTGTCGGTAGCTTAGTGCCGCTACATTGAGCCGACATTTTCGCAATCAATGCAATCTATCTCAAAGAAATTGCCGTAAAGCGCTCTTCTAACGAGCACAACAGTGCAAAACGTGACCTCACACCGTTGAATCAAGTTAACCATGATAGCCTGGCAGCTGATTGAAATAAAATTTTAGCAAGCTCGGTGTGGGTTCGACAACGACCAAAAAAATTTTGATACTCTAAAAATGCAACATGATAATCGGTTGGTTAGCAGCTTTTGACTTATGCACAATTGTTGTAATAGTCTCCATAATAAAACAAACAAGTTAAAACTATACCAAGGTTTATTAGGTATACGAAAGTGTAGTGCGTATGTACTCATCTGTAGTAAAGTCATACAACATAACAGCGCACAGCACTGTCCAGGGCTGCCAAAAAGTCCCTGGATCAAGGGAAACAGAGCAAGCTTTAAAAAGGACACATTTTAGTTTTCGAAAGAAAACTTTTACTTAACAAAGGGGCCTGCATGGCGCGATGACAAGACCATGAGGAGCATTATACGGTGGTCATCACCAACATAAGTGGTTTTCGTAGCAAAGACAAGAACAAAGGATCCTTCACGACAAATTGATCTAAAAAACATCTTTATTCTAAAAACAATAAAAAGACTTTACCTTAAATATATTTCAAATTGAGCAGAATTTTGTTCGGTACCTAGCTTATCTACCTGAACTTTTCAGGAGCAAAACAGTAATAAAAAAACAATATTTTGTGGAACGTAAAATAAATAAACACACGAATGTTTTGCGTATTCATACGGAGTCCTCATTGGACCAATTTATGTTAACTCAAATGACAATTCATTACTGTTTGATTCGTAAAAGCTGGAAGAAAAAGCTTTTCTTCTTATATCAACCGTTTCAGGCACACCTAAAATTATTATCAAATTTTTGGTAGAAATAACTTCGGCTTGCAATAATGACTTTTCTTGCCGCCTTTTGTTCCACTAACTTTGGTGTTTACATTTTAATTTTTAGCTTGTGGTAAATCTTCCTGAATCAAGAAAACTGACACGTTATAACAGCTTACAGGGCTTTCCAACTCTTTTTGCAAACAATCTCTTTTAATAAGTACAGTTTTTAACATGTTTTCACATCTAGCAGAACCAAAAGCGACCCAACAAAAAGATATGCATTCATGCAAACGAACTACTAAGATTTTTGTAACAGAAAGGCATAGGCTATCCAAATTATTGTGCTTTTGTTTCAAAGTTATTGGGAATTTCTAAAAAAAGATGCTCAATATGTTTTGAAGCAAAGTGTCATGGCTAAAGGGGCTTTGGTTCTCTTATTTTCTCACATAATGATCTTGCAACCATGCATGTCTCATCAATAAAGAGAAAGGGTACAAAAACGCAGAAATGTAACATCCAGTAGTGGATATTGGGTGAGGCAAATGAGGCAGCCACCTCAGGCCCCGCCTTTTTTGAGTTATCGAGGGGACCCTATTTTAAAAATGGCGTGTGTAATTTTAGGCTATTTTGTGTCATTTTAAAATGAGTCCTTGGGCTTAACAACTGTGGAAGTGCAAACTAAAAGTGGCTATTTTGCCTTTAACTGCATTTTACCCTTGCAAGCTATTTTGTCGTTCAACGTTTGTATGTCTTCAAAATTGGCTTATTTGCTGCAGTGCTTATAAGTATTGCTTTGGCGTACTCATAGATACTGTTTGGATAGTGATACTAACTATGAATAAAATGGGTAGAAGTTCGAATCTTTGCAGGCAGGGTACTTAAACAGAGGCAGTATATATTAAGGAGGGGATGGCAGTTTGTGGATATGAGTGGGACTGTAAGCTGAAAGCTCCATTTTTGTCAAATTACTTTTTGTCAATTTTAATAAATTATAGAGATTGACCAATCACAAACATTTAACGGAAAATAGAGTGCAGGTGTACAATGTCATTGACGGCAAAATAGCCACTGTCTAAATAAAAACCAAACACTAAAATTTGTTTTTTCTATTACTGTATTGGGCTGAAGGTTTTCCGGTTCTTTTGACAGAAACTGTTGTGACAATGTGGGTTTAACATATTTTTTAGGGTGGAGCCTCATTTTACTAATATGATCAGAACAACTTATATTTTTAGCTGTTTGAGCAGACCAGACTTTGCCTGTGAACTGTGATAATTTATCTGTGAAGTCGGTCCAGCTTTCCGTTGTATCAAAACGTGAATCAATTAATTCACCTTTTTATGAGCGGTTCATTGATGTTAGTGAGATACAGGTGAAAGCAGAAATAAATTTGCTTTGAAAGAATAATCGGTCAGTTGCGTTTGTGGTGCAAAATAATATTAGAGATATGCAAGCACAAAAAGTTTTTGCAAGATTTAAAAACATTAAGTTTTAGTTGTTTGGCATCTTTGTACTTGCATTGTTCTGCTCAAGCCAATGATTCAACGGCAAATTTGCTACATCCTCATATTTAGCTTTTTAGAGGAATTTGTAAAAGGAGAATTTTAATATAGCTTTGAAAAAAGCTGTTTTAGCCATAAGCTTTTCGTGACGCTCTCATCAGTGGCGGTATCGCGTCAAAAGGGAAGATCTAGAGTGAATGAGTCTTTTATGTGAATAATTTGGATGTTACGTAATCAAGACAGGCCAATGATTGCGTTTGTATTGCAAAGCGCGCGAAAGAAAGATTTCGCAAGTGCGAAAGTTAAAGAAGGCGCGGCAGGAGGCCAAATGCTACGATTATCGAAAGAGTTTGAGAGTGTAAACAAACTCTTTCTGTCTGCATAACACCGGGCGTCGGGTCTTGATATAAGTAGCCTCTAAAAGATTGAGATGGAAAGAGCTGCGCGCTGCGGTAAGGATTGAAAACCGCTTATCATCATAGTTTAATGCGCATCGATCATTATCTAAAAGATGCTGACCAATGGCGGAGTCACAATCCGGCTTGGTTTCGGTTCGTTTGCACGATCTGTGTGGTTGAGATCGGCGTGGACGAGTCAATTGCTGTCTTAACCATTGTGGAACATGTTGCTTGATGCGATCCTGTAGTCGTTGAGATGTTCGCCCTACGTACCGACTATCACAGTGGCACTTGTATTCATATATGACAAAGCTTTTCTGAATGGCAGGTAGAACATTCTTGCGGGCCACAGGCAGCATGCGCTTAGACGTAAAGACCAGGCGGGTGCTGACGGAACCATAGCAGCTTTCCACGGCGGTTTTGACTTCTTTTTCTAAGTTTGTAGATGGCTTACCTATCCAAGGGACCCTCAAGTACACAGGACACTTTTCAGGGCCAAATCGCTTAAGGGTGGAGAACTGAGCAATTTTCTTGGTGATCTGAGTGTTGATGATGTTTTTAGGATAGCCATTGTCCAGTAATATCTTCTTAATCCGTTCTATTTCTTCATTGAGTCTACGTTTAAGAAGATATTACTGGATTTAGAACGGATTAAGTGACACAAAAAAGACGGTCATCACCAAAAATCGAATAACTTCCAAAGTTTTATTTATATTGACACAAAATTTCAGCTGCATTAGGTCACGTCCTTGGTAGCAGACAACTCGAAAATTTCAAGTCTGTACTACAAAACCTCTTTGTTTCACTGGCGCTCAAAAAATGTGCTCGAAATGAGCTCCCCGGCGCTGCAGGCACACTTGGATCCGGCGGGCAAAATTCTCGATGACCCTCCCGCATTCCTCCCTTGGGATCGCTCTTATTGCTGCCTTCAGGTCAGGGATACTTTGGGGGTTGTTGGCATAGACCCGGTCCTTAAGGTATCCCCACAGATAAAAATCTGGGGGGTTCAAGTCCGGTGAATACGGCGACCACTGCGGGTCACACCTGCGGCTGATCAGTCGGTCAGGAAAACGCTGCTGTAGCCATGCCAATGATTCTTTTGAGGTGTGGGGGGTGGCACCATCCTGCTGGAACCACTGGAGGACCCTGACGACCTCTCTCCGTC
Source organism: Trididemnum clinides (assembly GCA_963675345.1). Taxonomy (NCBI): domain Eukaryota; kingdom Metazoa; phylum Chordata; class Ascidiacea; order Aplousobranchia; family Didemnidae; genus Trididemnum; species Trididemnum clinides. The sequence goes on along the minus strand of OY776284.1, from coordinate 22,409,016 downwards.
GACCAAGTGCTGTGTAGAACTTGCCAAGCACCTGGACATATCGCTCGGTGTTGATTGTCACACACTGCTCATTGTCGTCCTCGAACCAGAATGGTCCAATGATGCCATGTTTGAAGATGGCAACCCAGGCAGTGCACTTCAAAGAGTGTAATGGCCTTTGCAGACAGTGCTCAGGGGATGTGCTTCCCCAGAAGATGTTGTTTTTAGAGTTCACGTGACCCGACAACAGAAAATGTGCCTCGTCCGAAAACCAGACATTGTCAAGAAAGTCTGGCACAGTGTCAATCTTGTCGCAAAATCACTGGCACATGATCACGCGCTTCCTCATGTCATCAAGTGTAAGCTTTTGTTTAATCTGTATCCTGTAAGGATACAGGTTGAGATCTGCGATCAAAATTCTCCGCACGGACTCTCGGTTGATTCCAAGCTCCTGACTTCGCCGACGCACAGACTTGCTTGGGCTGTGGACAACAGAGTCTCTGACTGCAGCAACGTTGTGCGGTGTCCTTGATGATTTCGGTCGTCCAGAGTATGATTGTCTGCTAGTGTCTTTACGATTGAGGTTATGCAGTCCCATGGGTTCTGAACTTGTTGACCCATCTGTAGATCATTGAATGAACAGGAAATTCACGACATCTAAACCGTTCTTTAAATTGCAATTGAGCTGCGTGGATAGACTTCTGCCGAAAATATGCCTCAACTATAAATATCTATTGCTCAGTAGTCCATGGCATCTCGAAGGTCAAATTTGGTAGACTCTTATAACATTAATACTTATCGGTAAATCTGAAAAATGGAAAGAATTGATAATTATTTCAAACGTTATTCAACTTTAGGTGATGACCGTTTTTTTTGTGTCACCTGTATATTAAAAAAGGAGAATTAGTTAAATCATTATTCATGATTGGTATATGCCACTATCTTTGGTTCTGATAGTAAAACAATAAAAGATTTTAGTGGCTTTAACGCTTTGCTTGTCTGGTGACTCATCCAAACATGAAGTCTACTAAAATCATATTTATCAAAAAGGTTTGTTTATTCAGATTCATTTGTAAATTATCAGTTCAATTAAGATAGTAGTCCTGGATTTGCTGTATACCTTACCTTATACCAGACAGGTTTAGTGCATCGGTTAAATAGAGAGTATGAAAGTATGGCATCAAAACGAAGGCAAAAGGAAGAAAGTAGGAACATGGATGATGCAAAAGTCTAATGGATAGATTTATTGTAATTAACAGCCCTACTACTACTACTACTACTACAGAACTGAGAATTAAAAAGTGTATTTTCAAACATCCAAGTTATGTGTATTGATGAAACAGAAAACGATACCAGCAGCCATCAAAGATAATAATGTAGAGGTTATTGTTATTGGTAAATTGATTGCTAACCTGTGCTCAGCAAAAACAAAGCAACAACCATTGTCACTAAACCTCCTGTTTTTTTTTCAATAGACCTACTGCAATTAACCAGCGCCAGCATTTAAAATTTTAGATAACTCCTATCTCAACGCATTACGATTAAATTCAATGTTTTTTTACAAGCATAACGTTTATAAGCATGTGAAGACTCATATTTTTAGAAAGTTTAAGCTTTGTCTAGCAGTACACTAGCTAAACATATTGTCAGCCCTTATTTCACGATGTTTTGACAAAAAAAAAATGGCCTATGTTGCTGCATAACATCTAAATATTCTGCACAATTCTGTTTTGCGGAGTGTTTCATGACAATTAAAGTCACACCAAGTTTTTAAGGCACTTGTGTTGCAGCAAATCATTTGAATATTCCCTACAATTGTGCTGTTATTGTAATGCTTTCGATAGCGAATTACTCCAAACTTTTTTAAAGGATGATTAACTGTGTTAAGTGCGGTAACTAGTTACTGCAAAAAAGCGTTTCAATATTTCTAACGTATGGCTTTGATTATGAATATATCCTAATGTATCTGCATCAATTCTTTTGCAACAATCTATAGCCTACCAAGTGGCGTTGTTTGATCGCAATTGTTTATAGCTAAATCAATTTTTCGGAGCCTTATTGGAATTTTGCCTCAGGCCCCCAATTTTGAATATCCACCACTGGTAACACCAGTAAATTACCTTATGCGAAGGCTAACGGTTTTAGTCTTCACACCATAGTGTCTAATAAATAATGTAACTAGACCAGTTGTTTCTATTTTTTTTTCTTTCGGCACCCTTACAAACGTATAGCTTCTGGCCCTAGACAAATTAAAAGTTTCTTCAATTTGAAGTTAAAAACTTCTTTTTGCAAATTACCTTTTTAAAATCGTCTTTTTTGCCCAAACTCGTGGCTCAAGCTGTTATTTGGTGATGAATTTACTTTGACTATTTAAAATTGATTACCTTTCCAATTTGCAATCCTTTATTTCTGGTGATGAACTATATAAAGTTTTTTTGTCATTGGTTTTACGTGGCTGAGCTAACAACATTTGGCTGTCCTCACTTTGGGAAACCTCGAATAGCTTACGTATCTAAAGTACATTAAAGTATTTACAGCAAGCAAACAACAAAATATGGACAAATGCCACGAAAAACCAACTTTGTTTGAAGAAAAAGCTCAACAAAGAAGCGTAGAACGCAAAACATACAAGTTATGACCAGGGTTACCTTTTCGTGATAATTTCTAAAATATGTGCTTATTTTCACTAACACTGTTTAAGAAGATAAAAATGTGCTTATTTCTAAGAAGAGTGCTCATTTTTAACTTGCGTGCATATTTTTTCTGAAAAATCGTTTTTGTTTTGAAAGGTATAGGTAAAAATCTTGACCTCCAAAAAATAAATAGAAAAAAGGTCTTTATCATAGATATGAAGTTTAACTGTGATAAGTTATTGATTTGCAATGACTTCCAAAAAAGACTATCTGCTATTACCACTCGACCACAAAGATATCAGTTGTCCATAATTGCTTTATTCCCTCGTTTTTTTTTACGTTTCTTATCACGTTCTACTGTTTCAGTTTTGAAAGTTGACGTTAGGTTCTTTTACAACTACATTGCTTGCTTTTTCTTATCAGAGATATATTCTTGAAAGTTCAGCAGTGACATATCCAATGTAGAAGAATTGGGAATAAAAATGATTTGAAAAGTAATTTCTTTTGTTCCTTTTTTACAGAAGCTCATAATTACTCTAGAAACTGGTCTCGATCATAAAACAAAATATTAACCCAAACTGTCTGTACATTAAATTAAAAACATTGAAACACACATAAACTTAAGTAATGTGCAGAAACACATGTACAATGCACCTACTGAGCCAAGTCGTTTTTGAATAAAAAGACTCAATTCAAAGAATAACCAAACACGACATTTATAAAGGTAGGATTTCAAATTTAACATGTCCGAAAAATTTTTCCAAGATATCGGCTGAGTATTTTATTGGATAAAGATCCCGTTTGTAATTTCTTCTGTTTTAAAAATGAGCGCAATCATGAAAACTTCGTTTTACTCTTTTGAGCATGTAAGTCTGTTAATGTAAACTCAATAAATCTTCGCTGTTGCCTTTAGAAAAAACTTGCAAATGCAGTTGACGCAGAAGAACATGTCACACTAATTCATATCTGCTGTATTAATTCAAGATGAAACAAAGACAATGCGGTCTATGGACCATCATCAGGACTTACCGAGAAAATTGAACGTTTGACTTTTTGTATTGGTTTATTTTGTTTAATTACCTCTGAAAATAAAATACAAACAAAAACAAAAATTGCTTGTGCGTCGGAAAACTAATCGGCTAAAAAACGCCTTTCCTGACCAATCCCTGAAAACATCCAATTAACATTCTTTTCATTTTATCGAATAAATTTGCTAATCTTACTGCTTCTAAGAATAAACAACTTTTAGCAAACCTTTGATTAAAAACTCTGTGCTGGGTGGACCCAACTACTCCATCATATACCCTAGCAAGTTTGAGACTTCTATGCGCTATCTCTTTAGGCAGCCATACTTAGCTTTTCACCATGGATTTGTTACCGTTTTTCCCAGAGACCTTGGGCATTTATCAATTACTTTCCATGATTAGCCAATCCTAGTCGCATTCAAAGACTACGCCTGGTTTTTGACAGATCCTCGCTGGTCTGTTTCTTTTACATAAAAACAAATTCTTAAAACTAAGCCTCAATGTAAGCGACTCTTCTACAAAGCGGCTTGGACACACTCAAAAGTAATGGTTTGTGGGGCCCACGAACCCCCAAGAAAGTCCGTGAGATGATTTCAGAGGTAAAGTGAATGCTTTGGTGATTTTTGACGGTTTGCTGTGATGGTACGTGTGACCAAGCTGTGAAATGCAACCTTAAGTGCGAATGCCAGTGGATTTGAAAAGCATATCATCCAAAAAAACATTTTCACGTCCATCTGATCAAGAAAATTTTGTCATTTCTAATTTTGATACATGAATCTACAAAAAACAGCTCTCACATTATCCAGTTTAAAACAATTTAGGGTCTGCAGGAATGGCAATTTCTTTAAAGGGGTTCGTTAATGCGAAAACGTTGGAAACTGGTGCTTTGACAAATTTTTTTAGTTTACTACCAACGCTTTCAATCCTCGCCCTCCTCCACTACTTTTTTTAATTCGACCCAAAAGCAAATAATGATCATGGACGGTTGCTAGTAAAGTTGTAAACACACAGAAAAAAAAATGCTAAACCAAAATTCAATAGAAACTAATCATGTGCTTCACTGGTTTCCTAAAATCTCAAAACCACTAGCCAATTTGGCTAACTAAATTCTGATCTTAAATCTCATTTTATAATGACATGAAAGGCTGGTTGATGAATTACACCTAAGAAGTGCCATCAAATACTGTGGATTAAGTCAGGGTGCACAACCTTTTTGTTTTTGCCGATCAGTCTTACTTACATCCACGACAGAGCGCAATAAATTTTTTGTGAAATAGGTAGGTTATTGCAATCAAATATAGTTTACTTGATAATATTCTTTTAATCGTTCTTAAAAGTGTGATGAAATGTCTAACTTTTTAATGAATTTTCTTGTGCACAATGTGCAAAGCATTACATGAATAAGTCAATAACATTTTATGATGTTAAAATCCACATTGGTACGTTTTGTGTCGCATGTTTCTTATTCATTGCTTCCTCAGACTGATCCTAGCCTGTTTAAGACCAGCATCTGGAAATGCACTGTCAAAAGCCAAATATCCAGTGTCAGAAGCCAAATATGTCCATACAATCGCGAAAGTGCTCTTATCAATGCCTGTGAATATTTAATTAAAATATTCTACAGCTTTAGCCGACATTTATTCGCCAATAAGAATAACAATAACGTCAAGAAAACAAAGCCAAGCAATAAATGGAAAAATACATGCATTGTGACTGTCAAGTAAGTTTTAAAACAAAGCGAGCAATCAAATGACGACACATCGTAAGGGAACAGTCTTTTTCAGTTGTCTTCAGTGTTTCGCGATTTATCCTTCAATGTACCATAAAGGGATCTTCTTGCACGATCGTCTGCACCATCTGCATTTGCACACCTTTTCTAAAACAAAAAGAAAATATATAGCATTACTTCCTAAAAAAACAGATAGTCGCAATTCTTGTTAGGCAATTTAGCAAGGCCGTATGCTATTCAAGAATCAGTTTTGAAAAAAATGTTTAACTCAACGTAAAACTTCAGGTATTCAATTTTCTGAGTCATTCGATGCTAGAGAAGGGCATATTGTAAAAAAAGCGAAATGTTTTACAGGTTTCGGCGAGGCGGCGATTGTACTGCCCCGATACCTAAATAGGTATTCTTTCATTGTCAAGGTTAAAGTAGCATTTTGGACTTTCGGTTTTTTTAGAAAACTAACGATATTAAGGGAACAATTCTTTGAAAAAATGTAAAAAATTTCCATGATGTTAAACATTTTTGTGTTTCGTTTCTATTTTTGCTTTGATCGAAGTGCGTTACTGCACTTCTTATTCACGCGATTAATGCTGGTTTAATATGCATTTGAGTTATCAACACTTTATAAGATTGGTATCAAAGGAACAATTTTGACTCAACATAATATTTTCAATTTTATTTAGAGCTGATACATTTTTATGAAAATTAAGTAAGTTTATGATTGAAGTAGATCTATAGCTGGTGCGCCTGACCTACTTATGAGGCTGAAATAAAACAAAAGTACCGGCACTTTGAAACTTGTTTCGCTTTGCAAAGCTTCTACACTTTCGATAGACCGCTCTTGTTTTTCCTGGAATATTATTTTTTCTTAGAAAACGGAAACACATCTGAAAATTAACAATCTAAAGTTAGAACAAATTGATTCAAATAAATCAGATTATTCGTCAATTAGGCCGCAAGTTCTAGGCTACGTTCATCTCCATTACTTGAACCCAACAAAACTGAATCCAGTTCTTTACCGCGAGTTGGGGTAAAAATGACAAATTGCATTGTATTCTGCTAAACATGAATAGAGTAAATTGGCTTTAAAAGAATAACGTAAATTGCATATTATATACTGCATTTTACGATTACCGTAAAAATTTCTTAGTCGTAAGACTAATCCCAGAGCGTCATGCTAAAGCCCTTTCAAGATATATTAACTATTGCAAGTTCTTAGATGGCCAATTGATCTTTAACGTTCATTTTATTTAGGCTTCCATCTTATAGGTAGGTTTGTTTAGAATGGCTGACATTGTGCTGGCGCCTGGCAGTAAGCCTATGCTGCGCTAAACACACAAATGCGAAAGTGTTTTTTTAAATTTGAGAAGTTGCTCACTGCAAGTTAGTTTGCGAGACTTTTCTTAATTTACTTAAATTTTCTGACCAAACTAATCAAATGTATTGTTTGGACTTGCTATGTACCAAGATGTAAGTTAATCATCAACGTGTAGCTCAAGTATAACTTTATAAACCAACATCATCTGATTAGCAAAACTTAAACTATTCATTGAGCAAACCTTCTTACCCTCCGAGCTTTTGTCCCACATGATTTTGTTTTACGTCCAAGGTCGCATTTATGTCGATTTCGTCGACCCCATGTAGGTCCTGCTATGAAAAAAATTAATTTTATTTAATTGAATTAATAACAGTATCCGTGTAGACTAATAATAAATAATAATTAACGTTTATGGAAAATAATCTAGTTTGGGATTTGGTTGCTTTTTCTTTATTTTTCCCTCGTGGTATATGAAGAAATTTCTCCAACTCGTTAGCAGTGTTCATGGCATGAAAGTAGAAACGCACCGTACCAATACTGCTACCGCTTCAAAGAGATCCAAAGGTAATTACTTGTGTGGAGAAATGTTGGTTTTCTGGTAAGGCTAAAAATATAGAATTTAAATAACTGCTAATTTTGGCTCATCACTAAATACAGTTTTTACATCAATGGTTTTGCTAAAAAATCAGTAGGTAATGCAAAACTCTATAAGCTCTGATAAAGCTATGCACTCACCTATAAATAAAACTGATAAAATAAAGAAAGCAATCAAAGAAATATTCATTGTGCTGAAATAAATAGAGTAAGCAATTTGTTAGCCAAGTTGTGAAGTTAATATAGTAACTGTATGAAACAGTACTTAAGCAATTCTATTCAATGATTGAAATTATGCAATTTCTCAAAACTTGTAAAATTATTCAAAATCTGAATGCAATCAATATGCTCTTGCAAGCTGTGATTTTCTTAATTCCGTTTAATAGTCAACATCAGGAATTAATTGCAAGAAATATCTATGCCAACTAAATCTTATTGACTTTGCTTTTACGTAATTGTTTTCGTATAGGAAAACACTAAGTAGCAACATTTTGACGTTGGAAGCCCTACAATAACGTCTTGTGAAAGAAATGATTTTGATTTGAGTCTTGAGGCGCTAAAACCATCAAGTGTGAAAAGTCCATCGTTTTTCAAGATCATTGCCAATCATTCAAATCTTTTACAGCGATATGCTTTGAGCTCGTTAATTCTCAATATCAAACGCTACAGGATGAAAGGCTTCGTTATTTGTTTCCTGCCAACATTGATAGATCACTGCAAATGCGTTGCTGATCACGCGGCCGAGAAACTGCAAGACCAATCTGGCATTGCATCGGCGTTTCGATGATGTTCTATGACTTGACACTTAAAAACTGTTCTCAAAATGCGTGAGCTAAAAAGTGAAAACTATTTTGTCAAAGCGCGACATCGTATATCGGTTAACTTACTGTGCATATAGCACAAATATGCTACGACTCACCTGTATCGGTAAGTTATGTAGATGAGTGATTGCAGGTGAATATATATCCTACTTTGGAAAAGCACCGGAAAGTTCTCATAAAATTGTTGAAGGTTTTTTATTTAACCTCACGTGTTCTTCTGTTTATCTTGAGGAACCGAAATCGCCTAAATGTGCAGACAATGCAGTTTGCCATTTTGTCGATAAGAGAAGTGATGTATTTACGGAAGGCAAACGGCGGCTGACCTTACATTACAACAGTAAACTTGTAATTTTAAACGAATTGTTCCAATTACAAACACATTTAAAAATGATGGGACGAAAAATCGCTCACGCAGTGTTGTTTTTCTTCAACTGCATCATCTGCAAAGAGCACTGCGGCTTATTTGAGGGGTAAGGTCAATCACATCTCCAAGTGTTGATGTCGTGATTTTGAGCAAAAAACATCAATTAGACTTAGAATACATTCATTGCGGAAAAAGGATAATCACCTGCAGCCTGTATCCACATAACAGCAGTCTGCATCAATAATTACAACTCATCTCGATCAACTCTGTCCAACTCTTTCTCCAGGATCTTGAAAATCAAAACGCAAACAAATCCCTTGGACTTTTTTGATTTTTTGTTTTGTTCGCTTTACTGTTCAACAACCAAAATATCATCAATGATCGCATGTTAAATTTCGAGAGTTTTTGAAGAATTATTAAACACAAGATTGTACTTAGGAATGCCATTCTTCAAAAAATAAAATAATATTTTTTCGAAAAAACTTTTAGAACAACGTCAGCAAAATATGTGAATTTATCCAGTAAGAATTAAACACCACGAAGAAAATTTCTGTACCCATTGAAGGCGATTGCTAAGTTAGGTTAGAAATTAAGTGGATAACCCACGGACAAACATTTTGTGTTGAAAAAGAAATTACTTTTTTTGCATTTTACTGCAAGATTTTGCATTAAAACTCGGCATTTGGTTGCACTTTGCTAAACATGAAAAAATTTTTTAAGGATTAAAAGTACTCAGGCGCACGGTATGACAATACCACAAAAACACTCTAACGTGAAGTTCACCAACATTGTTAAAAAATTTTACTGCCCAAAGAGCTGGCAGCAGTTCAACTTTATTTCAGTTTTTGAATTACTACTACACACTGCTATTTAGTTAACTGTTATAAGTACAGAAAAATTACTAGTTACAAGTAGTTTTTAAAACACTGCTACAGTAAACTACTACCATGGAATAGCAGTGGTTTAACTTCAAGAAAGTGTTTTAAATTACCACCCTGCACTGTCTGTGGTTCACTCTTCCGTAGAGTCAATTTACCGACTTAATGCAAATCTAAATTACTACCATGGATTAGGCAAAACTTAACTTTTTAATAGTTTTTGAATTACCAACCAACATAGTATATGTTTAAGGCTGTAATCGTACTCGCATGTTAATCATATTACAAAATGCACAGCAAAAGTTAAATTTCACAAAACCAAATCAGCATGCAGAAAAGAACATCATCGAGCAGATTACTTTCAGGCAGGCCGTATAACTGCTGACTATTTCACGTAGGATGAGCAAGGCATCCTCTCCATGCACCTATTCAGAGCTGAGAAATCCTTGCCATAGTCAAAGTTGGTGAGTTGGACGTATGCGAAGAAGTCGCAAGAGTCGAGGTCACAGTCGACAGGTGGAAATACGAAAACGGCTGTGTTGGGAGTCGAAAAATAAATAAAAAGAAGAGTTATACGCTGTTGTTTTGGTGATCCTCTCGCTTACGAAGCAGATTTTTGCTGGAGCAACGGAACGTAGCACCCACCTTTTTTTAATTGGCGAGTCAGTTGTGAACTGAAACACTGAATTTATCTAACTATCAACCTGCATCATGAGCTTTCTTTCATACAAAAAATAAACCTAAGGCCTTCTTAAAGTCACGAGACTACGGTATAGTAGAACAGCACTTTCTTGTTTTTTAAGGCATATTTAAAAGGGTGTTTTGGAAGTTTTAAATTGAAGTCAGTGTAAGTTTGAGTTATAAATCTAATCAACTGTTTGCAATGCTGAGTAAATTACAAAGTGATTTAATCTGTCATAACTGTCCGTGCACCAGCTTTTGATTACTGCACGAAGGTCCTCTATCTACATATCTTGCACTTAAATACTTTATTTCACACTCTCCTTTTTGGTCAGGTGTTACCAGACATAAATCGCATCGTTTCACTGACTTGATAATAAAGTAAACTTGATTATAATTTGCAGTTTAACACGGAAAAACGAAGAAATAGTGAGGTGATAGGCATTGCAGTTGTTAAATTCAGTCATTTACAATACATAAACGATTTGCTATAAACTCATAAAAGGAAATGATATTTTTGAGCAAAAAATTATTTTTATGAAGTCTACTGTATGATACAACAAGAGTACAATAATACTGTCAGTTCGTTCAATAGTTGCTGAAGAAATACTAAGCTTATAGTTGAACGTTTTATACAAGCACTTAGGAGTATTTAAAAGGCGCTATAGCATGAAATCAAAAAAAGGGTGTAAAAAAAGTCGAAAACAAATTTGTTGTTTATCTTTACACAAAACGGCACTATGTATATCTTTACACTAAACGGCATCAAATACACCTACTCTAACCTAAGTTATGAAAAATATAAAGCTAGGTCAAAAAGGCTCTAAAAAAAGAACTCAAGTGAAATTAAAAGATAATGGCTTTTTGTTTCTTTTATTACCATTTAATTTCGTTGTATAGGCTTTTTAACTACTAAGTGAGCCATCGTCATTGCATCATTAAGTAAAGAAAATGTAATTCAAAATTGTACATTCACCTTCAAAAATTTACATCATTAAGCGCACTGGTAGATTGGTTATTTTGAAATTGTTTTGGCGGCACAGACTGCTGCAATACATAAGGATTTAGTGACTCTCAAATTGGTACATAATGATATGATAAAGAAGCAACATCATATTTACCTTGAACAGGTAGTTGATGGACAACAGGAAATATCAACTTAAAATCCTGCTTATAACAATTCGTTCCTAAATGTTCTGAACGTCATCGTGTTTCAAACAAACACAATGGACTGGCAATGCCAGTTTTGTTTATAAGTTCTGCAATAAAAAAGGAAGCAGTACCCATAGCCTGAAATGAAGACATAATGCATTCATTAATAGTACCTTTATGAAATTTTACCAGTAAACGCAATTCTGAAGCTGCTTTTGTCACAGTATGTGCTGGAAGGAGATGCTTATATTGCAAAGACATCAAAAACAAAGCGTATTGTCAATGAATAACCTCCAAAGACAAGAAGGTAATTTGTTTACTAGGGTAAGAATTAAACTTTTTGGTTTCCAAGAAACTACATTCAAAATCTAAAGAAGTGCTTTGGTTTTTTGTAACACTTTCAACATGAAGCAATGTTGTCTTGATAAGTGGAAATAAGTAAAAACAAAATTTTGTAGGACTTGTGGGAAGATAAATATGGGTATCGAACAGAATACCTTTCTTCAATATAGTCTTTCACAGTTATACTGTAGAGTAGTTTTGTATGTCTGTCCTCTTTAACTCCTCTGAAACTGCTTGAGACACAAGCATCAAACTTGGCTCGATTGATCACCACGACGTGGTGGGTGTGATATGGGTTTGTGACGTCATGATGACGTCATAATCAAAACTATTTTTTAAACGTGTAGATCACTTAACCCTTTGAAGGATAATGTAACACATATGTTACATGATTGTTGATTGTTATATCATTACGACGTAACAGCCATTTTTCTGAAATTTATTGTAATTTTGTTGTTATCAAACAATTTAGGAATTGTCTCAAATTTTATGAATTAGAATCTTATGATCCCTAAAGGGTTAACAAAGGACAACTGCTTTTTACTCAAATGAAAACCAGCTTCCGATTTCCACATTACAAAACTTTTATTTGTTTGGGTTTGAAATAACACCACAATCAACGCTTCATTGTGCAATCTCTTTTTTGTTCTTTCTCAAAAAGTAGTTATCGCAGAAACGCGATTAATTGCTCTTTCAGGAGATATTAATAAGATGCTTTCGATAAAAACAACTTTACAAAAATAAAGATGTTTTGACTTTACTACGAGCAATTCCTTACTGAAAAACTTTAAGACTTCTAAACATTTTTCTTCTCTTTCTGGCTTGCACGTCTAAAATTGGCTCTATGATGTCATAGTATGTCTCGTACAATTCATACATATCTTTCGCTACCGCAGATCATAATATAACGATGTTTTCAAAAGTTGCACGCTTTTTGCAAAATCAGTTTACTAAAAAATTGATATGTGACCTCATTTCTCAACTGATTTTCAAACTTTCTTTAAAAGATTAAAGGTTATTTCAAGACGAATTCTGTAGTGTTCAACATGTACCATTAATATTTGCTTTTTTGCTGAAAAAAAAACTGAACTGTAAAACCTCTGGTGTAACATTTATTCCTCCCAAAAAGTGGTATGCTCAGTAACACAGGTAACTTTAACACAAAAACGTTATGGCAAGGTTGGATACTAACATTACTGCCCTTTGAAAGCTTAGGAAATTTGCTTTTCAGCAATATGTGACTACAATTACTTAAGGCTAAAGATTAGTTTATAATGGCTAATCAAAAATTGGTTGCCATACATCATGTTTCATTTTTGTTTGAACAACTATCCTACTTGACCTAACAAACTTGCAATTGTTAAACCAAAGTTTGTTCTTTGGTAAATTTTGACTACTTTTCCTCACAAGCATAGTTTTTTGCATTATCTGTAGACGTTTTCAAAAAGATTCATCAAAAACTGAAGTCTTCAAATGTTTATGAAATGTAGACTACCGGTGAGAAAGATGCAAAACTTTAGTGCCTGCGCTTCACAAATTGCAATTTCTAGAACAACCAAGCCCTTTGTCATATTTTGGCAATTCGTTTTCGATAGCATGAATCTTTGGCATTATCCATCAAAATATTGAAAAAGACTCAATGAAAAATGAAGTCTACAAATTTTGATATGGAGCCTACTTCAAGCAAAACACTTGGTGATCACCCAAAAAAAGATGATGACATAAAAATGGTTCTGTCTTATCTTTTGCAACAAAATGTCGAGCTACATATGATCTAAATGTTGAAGCAATTTTCTTTGCAATTGGGTGAGGCTGGGCAGCAGCCAGTTGATTTGATATTCCTAACCTCGATATTGTTAATGGGAGCCTCCGCTATTGTTATAACTTAACTGTGAGTGCTTCATTTTAGGTTAGTTTGCTCTTTGCATGGCGGCGTTTACGCCAGGGCCAAGGAACATGCACGCAGTGAGAGAAGTCAGTTCATCTTAATTTGCCTACAGTAACGAAGTGGTAAGTAGCAATCCTAATATTTAATGGCATAAAACGGACTGTTTGGTCATAATGTTTACTGACATCACAATGCTTGCTACTATGTAGTCAAAACAGCAGCAGGAAGCAAAATTACCCACTATCATTTTGATAACGAACATAAATGGTAAAGTCCATTACCGATATTTGTAATTGCAAGGATAGGCCTATCGGTACTAAACATTAATCTTGATTTAAAAGTGGGAAAGACAAAGTCAAATGTCACAAAATCCCAAATTTAGCAAAAGATCAAAATTAAACAATATCAGTATTAATTTGTAACAGTGAATTGTTGAAAAAGGGTCTGCTATTAACAACCAGTAATAAAGTCAGCTAAGACATTTATAGTGATTTTCGATCTATTTTGACGTTTTTGCGACCAAGATTGACACTGTTGCAATCAAGATTGACAGCTAATAAAAAAAATTTTTTAAATAAAAATTTTTTATTTGACATTACAGATTAGCCCATTTTTGAAATATTTAAGCTTATTCTTGATTAGTAATATATAAAACAATAAAAAATATATCCCTATGTCTCAATCCCGAAGTTCAGGAGAAACTCAAGGCGATAACACGGAGAATACGATAGATCTCCACGTAGAAAACACAATGACGCAGGATACGACTCACGAGGGCGATAATGATGCAGCGAATGAAGCAAACGTTGGGGTGAATATAGTTCGCAGGAGAATGAACAATGTCGTGAATGGTACCATACGTCGTCGAATATGTTCACTTTATGATGAAGGTAACAATATATCATATATTGGCCAAATCACAGGTGTGAAGCGAACTACTGTGCACATGATTCTCAAGCGATACGCAAATACTGGCGATACCGAGGCTGCGCGGAAGGGTGGTGATCAAAAATTGAAGCTTTCTGAAACTCAAAAAAATGTTATTACACAATGGGTTGATGATGCTTGTCTGCTAACACTTAATCAATTAAGAGCAAAGGTGGCCGACGTGTATAATATCCAGGTTTCAAATTCTTGTATTGACGGGGTGCTGAGAAACTTTCATTATGCAATAAAGAAGGTCGATACGATACCCGATGCACGCAATAGGAGCAGTACGATTAAACAGCGCTTTGAATATTCAATCCGTTTTAGAGACCTCGAACAGGAAATTCCTGTTGAGAATTTTATATTTGTTGATGAAGTGGGGTTCTCTGTAAGTACTCGGCCCAAAAGAGGAAGAGCAGTTGCCGGGCAAAGAGCAAACACGCCAGTCCCATTCTCAAGATCGCGCAATATTTCGGTAGTGGCTGCCATGACAAAAAATGGAATGCTATCTAATAAGGTGCATGATACAGCAGTAACCGGTCAGGATTTCCAACTCTGCCTGAATGAAATCAAAAATATATGCATTGAATAAGAAATATCAAACCCAGTAATCATTCTCGACAATGCGAGAATACATCACAGCCGTATATTGAAGTGGGATGGATTTTTACCAGTGTTTCTACCACCCTATTGCCCATTCTTAAATCCAATAGAGAATTGTTTTTTGAAGTGGAAGAATGCTGTTATAAGAGAATGTTGTACCTCGGAAATACATCTTAAGAATGCAATAAATACCAACTTCTGGACAATTACTTCTAAAGACTGCAATGGTTACTACAAAAATATGCTCAGATATTTGAATAGATCAGCCAATCGCGAAACAATAAATACTTAATTTATTCATTTAATATATTTTCTTTCTTTAGTGGTTTTCTAATCATTGTTGCTATAACGTCAATCAAGATTGCAAAAGTGTCAATCTTGATTGCAACAGTGTCAATCTTGATTGCAACAGTGTCAGTCTTGATTGCAACTTGTCAATCTTGATTGCAACAGTGTCAATCTTGGTTGCAACAACGTCAAAATAGATCGAAAATCACTATATTTACCATAAGAAAAATTAATTTCGCTAACGCATCCTCAGTTTCTGAAAAAAAATAATAAAAATTGCACAAAAAAATTAAATATTTTCAAACAAACTAATGGTAAACCAGAGAAAGCTCATTCAACCACTGAAAATACTGGTCTAGGAAAATCCCAACCTTGCAAGAAATGTGCCCTTTGCGGCCATTTCAACCATTATAAATTTATGGTATATCAAATTAGTATCATCACAGCAGCCAATGGTAAAATTTTTGCATTGACGCAAACCTTGGATTGTTCAAACTGTGGCATACGTGGCTGCATGCCGTTTATGTCACAAACAATACATTGGTCAAACCATAAACAAATTTTCAAAACGCTAGTGCCATCACAGATTTATTTGGAATCAATTTAAATGCGACAATATTGACGATAAAGCAGCTTTATTACATCATTACCACACCTTCCATCGACTTACATTACAGACAAAACCAGATATTGCCGATTGTTTTTTTGTAACGTTTGTAGATCAACCGCCCAAACATCTTTTATCTATTTTGCGAAAACATATGGCTAGACAAATTGAATGCCACTATTAACATAAATAAAATGCTCTTGCCCTCAATTAAGTGACTTTGTAACTTTTTTTTTTTTGAAATACTGTATTAGTTTTATTTCCTCTTACATCTCAGTGTGTTATCCATTACTTACGTCACTGGTTCTATAGATTATGACCTTTCACTCATTATTATGATATACTACCCTTTGTTTATTTAATAATTAGACGTCTCTTTTATCTCACATCTATTTCTATATAACTTGACCTATCATATTAGTTTGAATGTATTTTGAAAGGAGTCGGAGCTAGTTTTATGGCCTGTAGTTTTGATAGCTGTTTATTATTATTGTAGACCTTGTGCAGATAAATATTTTTGCTTCTTGTTGAGTTTTGAAGATTTTATTATCTTAGTACAGCCTTTTCTCTGGTTTACCATTAGTTTGTTTGAAAATATTTAATTTTTTTGTGCGATTTTTATTATTTTTTTGCAGAAACTGAGGATTCGTTAGCGAAATTAATTTTTCTTATGGCAAATAAATGTCTAAGCTGACTTTATTACTGTTTGTTAATAGCAGACCCTTTTTCAACATTTACTGATATAGAGTAAAATCGCTTGGATAGACTATCCTGCTAGGGTTTGATTACTTTTTTCCAATTTTAATTGTTAACACTGGATTGAAATGGAATGTTTTTGTTTGGGATCAAAATCTAAAAATTTGGGAAAAGCAAGAACTTTTTCAACTTTTATGAGCATACCTAAGCAAGGAAAAACGAATATGAATCATAATGAGTAGCCAGCAGGACTTGAGAAAGTTTGAGAGAAAATCGAAAGAAAACAACCTCACTGTTTGAAATCGCACCACACAAAAGACATTTTTGCCCTTTTTGCTTAAAAATGGCTTAATATTAGGAATGTTTTTTACACTTTCAAACAACGCAAAACGCAAGGCTCCCTTAAGTTCGTGTCAGCAAAGTACAAAATAGATAGATCTAAGGCATAGCCAGAATCTTGATATGACATATTCTATTAGAAAAAGGAGCTCAAAAAGTCGTGAAAATCATATTTGCAGAAAGCACATAAACGTTTGGTTACTCTTCACTCAAGAGCCCCATAAGTGAAGCCGGCTTGGCTGGATGAACTAACACTCTCAATCTCGATGTTACTGATGGGGACTATGCGGGCGACGCCGGCGTATTTGCTAATATGCTGCCTGCTATGCAGAGCCTAAACTTCGTCAGGTGGGGGCCCGCTGCAAATATTTGTTATGGGCCTCATTTTTTTCTGTACTTAATATTCAATTGAGCTGCTTTTCTCAACACAGAAATTGTTGACAACTTCGTGTTACAAAAAGATTTTTCAATTAAAATAATGAGATAAAAAAGCAGTGAGCTAAACAGATAAAAGGAGCTAAAGCTAAGTTTACTATGCCTGCCAATCAAAGGCTTTAATTAGAATAAACTCACCGAGGTTTGCACGGTTCAGCATAGCTTTTGTGTATTCAAATGTGTATTCAAATCAAAATAATGGCATAGCAAGGATATAGTGGGGGCAGGCTGCAACAGCAATTTTTTTGATTGCTTGATACTGTAATTGCTTAATCAAATAAACGTCGCAAACCAAAACGTTTTTTTAATGACAAAATAATTATGTGCAACCTTTTGAGGCAAGATGCTTTGTGAGTACTATTAACAATATTTCAGCAAAATGCAGATGTGCTATTCTAGGCTGTGCTAAGTGGACGTTCAATTAAAAAGATTTATCACATAACCTATTGCAAAATGCTTTGTAGAACTAGCGTTAAAACAAAAACTACTTCGTGCATTTGACCTCATGAAACAACGATTTGATTTTGAGTCTGTTTCAAATAAAACATTGGCTGACTTTTTTTATCTATCAGGCTCGTAAGAACGAGTCCTGCCGCTCACTGAAAATAGACGGATTCAAACCCGATTCAAAGTTGCCAGTATTGCTGGCACAGCACATTTCTACTTTAAGCCGGCAACCAAGCATGGGAATTGCAGAAACACGCTTTTTCCAAAAGCAAAACAGCGCAAACCCCATGCGAGCATTGAATTCGCAATCTTACGTTTCTGATTAAAAGCTTTATCGCACTGAGCTATCTTATCAACGAGTCAAAATCGATAAGAACGTATGCGCCAAATTCCTTATAAACGAATGAGCGCATGTCTTTTAAAAGTTTGTGAAGATAAATGGGTACTTACGTATTATCGGGAGGACCTTTAAAAAAACGACTCAAAAATTTGCAGTGTACACTGCCCCGTACATTTACATACCGGGCCTACCCCTTCAGTGTACACTGCCTTTCTTTTAAAGCCCTGGCCAGCTGAGATTCGAACCCGACCTTTAAAAAAACGACTCAAAAATTAAGGTCCTCCCGATAATACGTAAGGACCGATAAATGGCTGTTGCACTATGGGGTGCTCCACAAAAGAACAAGAAAATTTTACATTTATTTGGCTGTATTTTACAGCGTTACGGTTTCTGAAAGTAGCATTTATGTAATTATGAATGTGAGGTGATTGTTCTGTTTAAAAAAGAACATCCACTCTGAGGATTAAAGAAATGTTATAAAACTTTGCATAAGCTTTTTCCTTTGATCGCTACATGTACAGGCTTCACGCTATTTTCAAGGTTCCTTTTGCTTTGCTTTAAATAAAGTGAAGCAAATTTTTTCTTTTATCGTGGGGCACGTTGTAGCACCAAATAAACCACCAAGAAAATTAACAAATTAAGTCTTTTGTTTTACATTTCAACTGATGCATTTGTTTAAAGAGAGGCATAAAAAGTTGCACCAATGTGATAATCTTCATATTTGAAAAATGCACCTTAATTTTTCTTGTGAAATCTACGTTATGTACTTTTTGAGAAAATAAAAAAATTCGAATTTCTCCAAAAGCATTGATTATGGCGTCACCTTACCCCGTACAGGAATACAAGTTTTTGCATGCTAATGAGTTGGGTGTTAGGTTTTTTTAAGCTAAATTTCGATTTTTACCGTTAAGCATGGTAACTTAAAAAATCTGTTATTAATCATAGCGTGATTAAGACCTCACCAAGCTCCTTATGACATCTATCTCGAGACAATGATCAATCGCGCCAAATTTTAAATTTGCAAGGACGGTTATGGCGTAGGTGCACAAACGTGTGTGTGCGTGCGTGCGCTCAGAAAAACTCTAAAATGCATTCACTTTCATTGAAAATGAGAGAATGCAAACTCGACCGACAAACACGTCAAGTTCTTTTTAGAACTTAAACGCTAGGTCATTCTTAATCTCTCGTTGGATATTAGTTTATATTGTTAATTTTTATGTTCAGTTTGCGCGTTATGTTTTAAGCATCCATACACACATAAACTGTTGTTACAAGTCTCTCTTACATTAAAAAAACGTTTGTTGTTACTTTCTAGTCCATGCATTTTGCGGCAAGTGATAAGAAACAAAGTAATCAACGCCTCATGATCACTTCTTCTTCTCGTCTATTGCACAACCGATGTCAAGCTCATCCTATAAGCTCTTGCTCTGCTGTTTAATTTTGCTACATCTCTGTCGTTGCAAAAGCTTTGACATTCCAATTGATGTCGCATGGAATGAGTGGGGAATTCAACGTGACAGTTAGTAAGGTTTTGATGTAATTTCATCATGATCACTGAATCGCTGATCCAACGCGTGATAAAACCAGCGATGGTCGAATACAAAATTACAAACCATTTACTGTACTTTATCAATGTTGACTAGAAACAAATATTTGAACCAGAAAACTTAACTCAACGCCAGAATTCTGCTAGTTTGAAGAATCAACGAGATCAACGCTCATAAGAGATCTGCGCTACTGGCCGTCTTCTTGAAAAATAAAGCGATGGTTAAGAGATTTTTTAATTCAATATTAGTAGTTTCATAAAAAGTGACTGAAGAGCTTATAACGTCAAAATATAAGCTACCAATCGACGCTGTCAGCACGTCGCGACATCGCTATCGTCAACTATGTCGAGGTAAAAATTAATCTGTTCAGCCGGCCGCTCCTGCTTCAAACAAAGAATATATGTGAAAGCAGTAAAAATCGTAGACAGTGTCACTTTCTGCAGTTTGCTAAGTGCATCGCTAGCCACTTGCATTACAGTAAAAATCGGTTGTTATAAATATGAAAAGGGCAGCAGAAAGGCTTGTCTTGCACTCACTGTCTAGGCTTGTTTACCCTAACCATCGTATCCCTTCGTTTAATTCAAGAATAGTTTCACGCAAAAACAGTAGGATATAACTACACAAAATTTTTGTCGATTTGTTTTAATAAGTACGGAGGTCACAAAATCAAAGTGCGGATGGGCGTCATAATAGTGATAATTTTGCAGTACACTTGATCAATTTAATGGCTGAATAAGAAAGTTATGCCGTAAAGTGATTAATCTTCCTTTAGCTTTGGTTTTCAACGCTGTTCTCAAACTTGGCTAGGTTTATGTGCCTACTCCTCGGTATATCCACGGGAAAGTAAATAAAAAAGGTACATACCCTTTGTTACGAAAAATATGAAGCGTGTCTTCAGCCTATTTTAGCATAGTTCAACATACTTCCAGATATAGACGGCCGTGTAGAAGATTTTTGCTGATCAGCGCTTTGCCGACTGCTCAAGCTGGTTACGGAAACTATCAGCTGAGTTTTTATGTTTGTAAAGTAGAATTCGGTTTAGTCGTCGCCATGAGGGAGAGTAAAAAGTGATGACTTACGCAAAATTATGACTTGGGCCATTGGATGCAAATGACATATAGAGTTTTTTATCCCTATATCTTCAGTAAACTTTTGTTTTATTCTTGATCTCACCATTGTTGAGTTTTTTGATAATTCCATGCTTTTCTTTTAAAGAAAGGGTCTTTATTCTTGAACAAAATCACTCCGGAGAAAATTATTGTTGGCTACACCGTGTTTCACTGCAGCAAATACTGTAAATACTGTACTGCTGAATCTGTCTATTGTATACATGTAGTCTTGCATTTTCATGGAGAGTTGTTATGCTATATCTACCTTTGAAATTGCATGTGCATGGTTACTTGTGTGCTTGAACTGACTGACAACTGCATATCTGACTGAAATGTTCGTTTATATTGGCTGATGATTCACAAAGTAAACGAAATTTTCTTTCAAAGGGAAGCAAAATCGGTGACCAGTTATGCGAAATAACGATTTAGCCGATGACAACTTAAGCGAATTAATTTTTTCCACAAACCATCGCTGTTTTGTTGGGGCTTTAAAAAGTGACGAGTTATGCAAAACGTCGCCTTAGGCGAATTTTACTGTATCACACTCAAACCAAAAATTCCATATCGGCCACGCCGCTTAACAAAACAATTCATTCTATCCTATCAAGCCGCTACTTTCAAAGATGGAAACCCAAACAGAAGACTTAAATAAGATGCAAACCGGAAAAAACAAAATGTACGGGCAGAAGATCGCTAGAGCGTAAAAACAACAAAATACTCGTATAATAAAAGCAAGTTCTTGATTGCCGTTTCCAACATCTTCTCACCTCCAAAATTCCTAAACCCAATCATAGTATCAAAGATTTTAGCTCAAACGAAAGCTTGCTTTAATAACATGCAATACATTTCTTAAACAATAAACCGATTTGAACATTTGTAAATGATGTTGGTCGCTGTTGGTGCACTTCTTTTAAAAGTTAACAAAATTTGCAGCAGAAATTTTTTTGAAAAGTAAAATTTGTTCCTACATTTGCGTTCTCAAATCATTGTTGACTTTTAACCGTCTACTCTTTATCGCATTCACAGCCAGCAGACATTTGTTAATGGAAATCACGCGACAAAAGTTGAAAAAGATGATTACTGATATTGTGGAGCAAAGCTGTAATAAATCAAAACCTGAACACCTCTAACGTATTTCAATTCAGCATCTCCAAAAATTGATTACAGATCAGCTGAAATTTACGTTGTTTTCTCAGTGTTTTTAATCCATTGTTAAATTTTTGCAACTCAGCATATTTAAGTTGTTCAGGGAAACAAGACTAAAATACCCGAATGATTTTAAAACCTGGAACCGATCTTCGAAAACAATGATTTTGACAATACATATATTAATTTTAACTCGCATGACAGCAAACAATAATATGCTTAGATTTTTTAATACACAGCACAAATAAAACTAAATTAGATCTATTTTAAGATATTGGAAAAACCTTAAGCAGACCAACATAGTGAACTTCTTGCTCTTCAGCAATTTGTCAAATCTCGTTCCCCTATCTGTCACTATGCTGTTCATGTGCAACGGCAAGCCTAGGTTTTTGGTTTGATTATAGCAAAATGCTCTGTTATTCTCCACGTGAATGTGTTTCATAGCAAAACTAAAGTTAGCCTACCCTTCCAATTACGCTTATTTGAAACAGAATTGTTAATAAAAGTCGGACAGCAACTGCAAATTGGATGTTTTGTTGTGTGTTGATGACGGTTAAGTCATCAATCTTTCTCCTTGAAAAGCGTTTTCAAGTTTAGTTTTGTGTTCAGTGGTTTCTCATCAAGTTTCTAGAATTTAATGGCAGGTACAAGTGGTATTTTGACTGTTTCTTAGAGTGATTAAAAATGGGTCAAAATAATCATTGCAGTCAGACATTATATCCATTTGATTTGCAATAAAATCACTGAAGATGGGAGGTGAGGAGCCTATTATGTGTGCTAATCAAGTGTAAAAAAATTTGAGCAAATGCTCATTCAAATTCGTTTGTTCAAATTTTCTTGCTGCTGTATCAAACAGAGGCAAATTTTTAAAAATCTGGGTTTTGGAATGCAGGAAAAATACTACCTCCCATTCCTTTCTTGTCCAAAAAATCCATTGCCGGTGATTACTGCTTAAAACTTCAAACTAAAAGCGTCAAAAAGCAAATAATACTTCCCTTCGCCAATACAGTTTTCTCCAATCTGCAATACGTAGAAAACGGTTAAGAGACCACTTTTACATTGAGATTACTCCGTTATCATGACGACTTTATTGGGGACACGAATATTTTCTATTGTGAAGCAAAAATTGTGTTTCAATAAGACAATCATTCCACTTTCCAGACAGCGACCACTTTTTGGTAGGTTCAAAACGCTCTCACTAACGCAACCGACTCCCAAAACAATATTTTGCTATTGCAGCAAATATCGATTTTCGTAAAACACTTGCTTTTGCATATATCATACTTTCCGGAGCTTGATTTCTTGAGATCAAGAAACAAAAAAATGCGCTTTTCGCTTTTATCGCACCTTGATAAAGCGTGATTGAATCAACCGGTACATTGGGCATTTTTCGAAGTATTGTGATAAAACTGTGAAATGGCTACTGTACATGGTCTTGTTTGTCTCACATTGTAAAATCACAGTAATAAACAAAATTTGTTAACAAGTTTCCATGCCTTGCGTCCATGCATTGTTAAATAAATGCATCACAAATCTGCGTAACTTCTAATTGGGTTCATGTAAACTTCCGTAACGCGACGGATACGCTAACATGAGGACTTGATTGAGGTCACATAGGTGGTCTTTTTATTGAGGTGTATCATAAAATATTTGCCCAAAAGTGTATTTTTCGCTGCTTTCTCACGAGTACTCATTACAGTTCCCTAAACTCACAATAAACAAGTGATGAATAACTTAAATGAAAGTAACCCTGAAAACAATGTTGGAAATTACCACCTCAGCGTTTTTTCAAAGCCGCCTTCACTCGATGGAAGTGTTTTGCAACAACTTGCTCAAGCACAACTCGCTAAGGCGGGTGAGTCACAGCCTACATGTGCAATGTAAAAAGTAAGCTAACTTGTATAACCTGGCAAGTCATGCCTTGAGGAAATTGTTCTCATTTTCGAGTTCATGTATTTTGCGATCAGCTTTGAGGTCAAGTCACAGGACATCTCATGATCACTAAAACGCTGGTATAGAGAGGAATTGAACTAGCGATTTCTCAATTGTAAGACCAACAACACATTTGCAGCAACACATTTCATAAGAAATAAACTTTAAACTGAGTAACTACTCAGTAGCGCTCCGTTTACGATAGAAAAGCGACCGGTTTAACATACTTCAGCAAAATTTGCAATGAGTTGAAGTGGTCCAGGCATTGGAAAACAACAATTTCTTCTACTTGATGGTTTGTGGAAAGCACTTTTCAATCCAAGTGATGTTTAATTGTCTTATAGTACGATACAGCATAACATTTATCAATAGAATGATGGAAGAGTAATTCGTTGAGAACCGAGATGTAACCCTCGATTAAATTCTTAGCCTCAATGAAACTTTATCATTATTTTTCCGCTCTAAAGCAGCATCAGTAAAAACGTATTTCGGCTGGAACTCAAACTTACAATCTTCACTGACTATCATGCGATGTGAATCTTCGATTTTGGTAACTGGACGTTGTAACTGACAGCACAGCCACGAAATCATTCCCTCACCGAAGCAAGGTGGTTAATTGTGCAAATTTCGGAAGATAATTGCACAGACCATATGCTTGATAAATTATAGAAATGGGATTCGTTTTGTGCGTAAGTAGTGTGCAAAATTTGAGTAATGAATCGCAACTTCACCCTCCGAGATCATCAAGCTATAGCAGGAGATATTGGTGTCCTATCGAAAAGATTATTTTGATCCATGGAGTGATGGGAGAGTAATGTATCTAGAATCGAGATCTAACCTTCAATCGTGATCGTAGCCTCAGCTGACTGATCTGGCAATCAACTCTTTAATCTATGCGATACAACAAAATCTCAAAATAGAATTCCAGTAGTTTAAGAGGATTAATCTTTTGCTATGCAAATAGAAGCAGTGTCATTATTTTTTCACAACGTTGCTTTCATTATCATTTTTGTATATCTTCTTCTCTAAATCGCTTTACTATGAGGGAACTGTCTAGTTAACCTTCGTTTTTGGCGCTCAGAGAACCGTCACGCAACACCACGCAACACCACGCAAATAAAACCAAGGTAAAGGTTATGGGACATTAGAAAGTGAATAAAGCACTCATTTGAAAATATGGGCAAAATATGCGTTTTTCTTGTGCGTGGCTTTAAATTTTTGGCAAGCACTGTATCTAAAAGGGATGACTATTTCGGTGCCATTAAAAAGTGCGTTGTCATAAATTTGAAAACCTCGGTGATTTGGTTGCTTTGCTGATTGAATTAGGTTGCGTTACTGTCAAAAATATGCCTTTTCACAACATCCGCCAAACTTGCGACGTTTAATATCAACACACATGATTTTATAACAAAATTTTATAAACTTACATTCTACTTATATTCATTAGTCAAAGATTTTTACGTAATGGCTCTCACCACGTAATGAACTCGTAATCTTGAACACTTCTGAAAACTTTGATATACAAAAATGACAAATTTTTGACAATGTAAGTCACTCGTTACAATCTGGATCAGACACTGATTTTTGAAAACTAGTACCATATTAGGTATGCTTAAAGAAGCAAAATTTTAGCTTTTACTCAATTCTAAGTCATCAATCAGGTTAGTTGTACCTTTAATGCTGCTATTTGAGAGTTCAAAATCACGACTGTTGAGAAGTGAAAGATGTTTTGTCAACTAGTACACATTTTCACCTTATCTTTCCCGATCAAGTAATAAATCTAACACTTTCCTGCACCAGTTCAAACAAAATCTAAAATCCCTCACTGACATTGATGTTGAACCCCTCACCCAACTCTTTCAAGCATCACATTTAGAGAAGATATTTTAAGTAAAAGGATTAATTTGAAGCAATATTATGAATAAAAACCATCCTTGAGCGTTGCTCAGCGGTCACAAAAATGTTACGGTACACGATGAAGGATATTAGCAGAAAAAAATCCGTGAAAAGTGCAAAGTTAGCCGCAAAGCAGTGCACGCAGCATTCGCAAATTTCAAACTGAATGGCAATTTCATCGAAAAGAAAAGATCCGGACGTCTCAAGAAAACTACTCCAAGGGATGACAACCTGATGAAAAGGATTTTTAGCCGGTCTCCATGCAGCTCAATGAAAAAACTGCAGAGTGCATTAGCGGCGAAGAGTTGCCATCTGAACGCTATGACTTTATCACGACGCTTGGAGTATGATTTTGGCCTAACATCACGCAAGCCTGCAAGAAAACCTTTGCTGACAAAGGCAATGAAGGACAAGCGGTTGAAATTTGTCAACGTTCATCGTGATTGGACAACTGAAGACTGGTTCAAAGTGCTGTTCAGTGACGAATCGTGCATTCAACAGTTTGTGGTTCGTGAGCGCAACGTTCATTGGCCCAAGGTGAACGTTACAATCACACACAATTGCAACCATAAAGCATCCAGCAAGCCAAATGATTTGGGGGGCACGTCAAGTAAAGGCACAGCAACTTGTATTTTTTGACCCCTGGGAACACAATAAATAGAAAAAAAATACTTGAATTTAAAAAAGATAAGTCAAAACTACATATAAACGTTCATGAATGTTACATATTTTATGCACGATGGAGCGCCCGGTCACAAAGCAAAAATGGTGTCGTCATTCCTCAGAGATGAGAAAGTGGAGGCTCTTCCATGGCTTGGAAACTGCCCCAACCTCAACCCCATTAAAAAGCCATGAGAAATTTTGCTGAAAACTACCTACATGGACATAGACGAAACACCTTTGTAAAATTATTAAAATGGTT
The DNA here is from genome assembly GCA_963675345.1 of Trididemnum clinides. Taxonomy (NCBI): domain Eukaryota; kingdom Metazoa; phylum Chordata; class Ascidiacea; order Aplousobranchia; family Didemnidae; genus Trididemnum; species Trididemnum clinides. The sequence goes on along the minus strand of OY776284.1, from coordinate 22,382,381 downwards.
TGGGTGATGGAAATGACACCACAGTACTGCCAAGCCTTGGTTTACAGCACGCCATCCCATATAGAGAGGCAGCTATAAAAAACAAAAGAAGCACATCAAGTATTGAAGCGTTGTTGAGCTCTTGTACTGCAATGCGGTTTGTATAAGTGTCCTTAGTTAATTTGCTATTTAAACTGTTTCCTTTGTAAATGAGAAGCACATAAATTCAAAATTCTCGGATTTTTCAAAAAATAATGGGTGGTTCTAAACTTTTGGTACGCACTGTAGTGCACAAATGTTGTAAATTGAACAAGGAAATGAAAATAACAAACATAAGCTATGGCTTGCAAGCAAACGACGCATCCTTCAATTTTCATCTGAAAAAGTGTGCAAAATTACAAAGTTGTATTGGATCCAGGCGGCACATCGAATATGCATAGAGCTTTGTTTATGGGATCCACGATAGTATTTTTTTATATAATCAGTTGTCATATTGTAAAGATCTATTATTATGGGAATTGCATCATACGCATCTTATTTTGTATCAAAATTGGGATAAACATAACCATCGGCGGCCACTCTTCTTTCTATTAAAAATTCACTAAGCTTATTTGAACTCAGCAGGTTTTTTATCAACACATTATGTGTATCTTGGATCCATTCTTCCACGTCTAGCATCCCTCTATTCTTTCCAGAGTTTCGTTTTTCAGGATAATAAGTGGCAGCATACAGATTTCTTGAAACTCTTTCTTCAGAAGAGATATCATCATTATCTCTTTTATTCAAGGCAAATTCTGTAGAATTCCTCGTTTTTGTTTCTTCCTCTTTACCACGATTGTTATTAAGCATAAATTCTACGTTTAATTTATGCATTTGGTTTGGTGTTTTTGAAGGTTATGAAAACAACTGTTTATGTTATCCTAACTTATCCATGGTGTCTCTAAGCATTTTATTTGTCAATGGGAATTTTAAATTACCTTTCCAGGGTGTAGTTTCTGGAACATTTAATTTTTCAAGCAATTCGTACACACCTTTTGGCTTCAAGTAATTGTTAAGATTTCTGTGTAATTTTCCGTTTTCATCATCGGGCATGATGGATATGCGGCAATGTTAACTCTCATAATGATATTATCGCAGATAATTAAGTTAACAAATCTGAGAAATTAAAAGAATGCTACATTAACAAACTCAAAAAATTGAAACAGAAAATAAAAGGGTTATTTGATGATATGGTAAATTCATTGCTCTTGTAAATATGAAACCGCACAAAATTTCAGCGACATATTTTGTTAACTTCTAGTTTTCAAAGCATCCTACTGCCATCTATTATTTTTTAGTTTTTACAAAAGTCACATCCGAACAACGTTAGTATGGCAAAATAGGCGGGACCTTTTTTCCCCTCAAATACGGGAAAAAAAGACACGTAGAATCGGCTATGCTTGTCGCCCAACACAATAACAGTATATAATCTTTTGTATAAAGTTTGCCCCGCAAAGTTGAAGCTTTCTAGGTGATGATGCGTGTATTTTTTCATTTTTGACGCATACCACTTTTTTAGGTAGCAAGTATTGTATTTTTGATGCGTATCACTTTCTATCTGTAGTTTATAGCAAAACAAAGCGAATTGAAATTTTAAAATTGATTGTTTGAAGGTCAATCTATGATGAAAACTTTCGCAATGGATGAAGACTTGTAGCATCTCAGATTAAAGTTTCTATCATGAACTTATGCATAAGCGTATAACCGAGTTAAAGCTAATTTTGGTGAATGGTGACAGATTTTTGAATATTAAAAATTAACAAATGCGACCTAAATCGCTTAAAATTTTATGTAATTTTGTTTCGTATACCATATCTAGAAGTGATAAAATTGTACATTTGATAATGTTGTTACATAAAACAAAACGTTTTGAAAATTATTCATCGCAAGAAAAATAACAATAATAATAATAAGCTGCAGTTTTGTTTTACTTAGGTATGGCCACTAAAAATGAAAAAATTGCACTTTTAGATACAAAAAAGATCTTGTATTTCGATGAATTTTAGAAAATTTTTATCTTAATAGTCTCCAACATCAGTATCTAGTGGGTTAAGTAGAACTAAAACGGTACACATGTGCGTTAATGGAAAGGACTGCAGAACGATAGCGAAATAACATGACACAATTTTCGAACAGTAAATAAGGTCAAGTAATGACCAAAGGGTTGAAGAGTTTGTTTCTTAGACAAGAAGGACGAAATTATAAAGTTTGGTTTCCAACTTTGCTGCCAAGAATCATTTTTACTACAAAACTGATTTTAAATATTCTGTTTGCTATTTATAATTTATGAACACATTTTCACGAGAGTTTTCACACATTTTCACAGATTTTCACTACAAAACTGATTTTAAATATTCTGTTTGCTATTTACAATTTATAAACACATTTTCACAGGAGTTTAATAAGAACAACTTCAACAACACTCTGCAATTCCAAAGGAAAACTGGATTTGTTATATCAACTTATGCAAATGTTGAATAACATTGTTTATAGTTTTCAGGAGTCTACTGCACGCTTGGCGATCGGACTTTGAAATCTTAAGTACAAGTGCAACAATTTATGACGTCACATTCTCGCGCGATAATCAAGATGTCACATCCTAGTTACAAAGAAAAGTTTTAGCTTTCCTATGTAGCAGCGACTGAAGATTAACATTTCCATGAATCGCAAATAATCAAATGCAAAGAGTTTTTCAGTGGACCACGCATGAATTTCTATTTTGAAAAAGATCAAACATGTAGCTTTGTGCTTGGAAGTAGTAAAAGCGGGTAGGAGGGCAAAAACGAAAGATGTTCCCGAAAGAGTTGGGAAAGGGGCTTGGCGATAATTTCTCTTACTTGCAGAAATGCAATAGGGTAGCATTATTGGCAAATCCAAAACTGGTCTAAACACAAAATTGATGTTGAATAGTTTTCTGTGGCAGAAGGATATTGTGGGTTACAAGCAAAATTTAATTTTATATGTTATATATTGCATAGTTAAATTGCTGGTTTTTTATCTGTTTTCATCGATATTCGTAAATTTTTGTTGTTCTGCAATTTACGTTGTTTAATTAATGTTTTTTTGTTGTGCTTCTGAAATTCATTAATTTTGTATCCTAATGTGAATTTTCGCAATTTCTTTAATCTGCCTTTCCGGATTTTAGTGTTTCATGCTGTAGTTTTCAAATTTCAATCCTGCAAAAAATTAGGAAAACTAGTAGTTGAAAATGTCAGGAAAACTATTGAAAAGGCAGCAAAAGACCAAGATTTTGTTGAAGCAATCCAGTATAATTGCTCTCATGCTTTCTGCATAACAAAAAAATTGATTTGTGCAAAATATCTTTTTTGGTATTGCAGTTCCTCAGTAAAAAAATTCCCTTTCAGCCGATTTCCGATTCAAAATTAGCGTTTCTCATTCTTATAAGATCAACATCAGCTTCCGAGCGCGTTTGAAAGAATAGTGAGAGGGTGTTTTAGAATTTTGCCTTCCGGCATGCACGTTTAACTTGGGGGAAAGATTTGGCAAGGGCAGTTTCAATGGCAATCATCCAAAATTTTGCTGCAATAAAGTTCACGATGCTAAGGCAGCTTCTTGAATCCGCTTTCTTGCAACAAAAATATGTGTTTTCCTTCACCTAATTACATTTCTCTCTTGTCAATGGTTGTATAAAATGACATGTGCACGAGTGGTAAAATGTTTCAATGTAGATAATGGCAAAAATAGATTTTATTCAACGAGACATTTTGTAAAAATGTCATAACCCAAGGCTCCGCAATCTTTTCAGCACTGGGGACCCGTTAAATAAGCAGATATCATTTTGCGGATCGTCCTTCGATATTCTAGTTTTTTAACTGCAACCTCTCGTAAAAGTCTAAACATATTTTCGGTTTTTTTTTAAACTACTTCCACAAGCGAAAGTATTGGCCAACTGAAAACAGGCCTATACGTGGCGCAAGTGTTCATGGAAGTTAATGTACGAAAGATGATCCAACAACTTAAGAGAATATTTTGCAGTGCTTCCAAACCGCTACATGTATTGTTTCTGCTCTGCCTAGTAACAAATTTCTCACATACCGGCACTCGGCCATGGCCCGGTGGTTGTCGAACCAAGTCACTCTGTTTAGCCTACGCTAGTGCAAAGTAGTACGGTTTATTCAACACGACATCAATACTAAGCTGAAAGAAATTGAGTGAGTGGTCTGAAGAAAGTTTTAACAATTTTATGGTTATTTTTTAGAATAGCTTGTTAAAAGTTTCTATCTAAAAGAGAACATGCTTGGTCAACTTCGGCGTACTTGATTGTTCCATAAGCCTATACACATATTGCCATTGTGACAAAAATTTTCACCTCAATGTCAGCAAGAAGTTTTTTTGTATTTGGCATTCTGAAGTTTACTGCGAAACATATACTGGTTAAAGCAATAGTTTATATATCCGTTTTTGGTCTCTTTTCTATCCATTTCGCAATGTTTGGTCGACCTTCTACTGCTTCCTTCATTGCTTTGACGTTGGGAAAATTATCCAAGAAATTCTCATCCCATCGTTTAATCAAATCAACGATTGCTGATATCGCAATGTCTGCCGCAGTAACATTCTGCAAAAATACATTTTCAAAAAATGAAAATCTAGCTGATTCAAAGGCATGCCTCTTGCAGCTTTTGCAATACAAAGTAAGCATAGAGGCAGAGAAGAGTAGAGCAATATCCAACTAATTAAGAAAAAAGACATGCTCCTGGTGGCACCTAAATATTTGCGTTATTGTTGAAAGCTATTTTGAACAAAGGTTGCAAAGTCACTTTTATATGACGCTAAAATGTGTTAAAAAACTGTGTTGAAAACTCAACTTGAACTGCCAGATTTTAAGTTGGTTTAAGTCTCAGATTTGCCAAATAGTTGATAAAGCTTTAGGTATGGTGGGACAAGTACAATACTTTTTACACAATTAAAAACGAAGCTCAGTTTTCACAACGAATATAATCTATAAGCCTCAAACTTTCTCCTAATTCTCTACTTACTTTTCCAAATATATAGTTTCCGTCCGCTTTTGCAATTGTTTTTTCGAGCGTGGCGAACTTAGGTTTAATCACATCCTTGATGGCAGCCGCTGCCAGTTCAGCCTACAATTTTTATTTGTTATGATTTATGCAAAAAGCACGCATTTCACCCTATTGGGAGAGTGAAGTTGCTCACTTCACGTGCTGCATGTCGGCTGTTGGGAAATGGCGCTTTGTCTGTAGGTGGAGGGATTGTCTGTATTAAATATGCCGAGTTTGAAACGAGTGTTCGCTTCTCTAAAGTGATGGATATTATGGGCATATTCGTCATGTCGTTAGGTTTACGGAATAAACATTTGTTTGTTTGTGGTTGAGGGTCATTTATTTACCATTAGTCGTCATGCTTTTTATATTGCCTCCAGCCCCCCAAGGATAAAATGCATCAGCCTTAATAAAAACAACTAGAGGGCTAATAGACATGCGGCCCGGGTTCCTGACAATGGAAATGCGATCTTGGTCAACTGGCCACCGCAACACGTCGGTTAGCTTCTAAGCAAAATTTGACGGAGAAAGTAATCGAAAAGATGTGAAGTCTGAGCTGAAGTTGGTCTTTTCCCAAGCTTGCTTTAAGGCTATAACGTAGTAACTGGTCGGCCAATCACGTGATAGCGCATAATTGCTCTTAAGGTTTATAGCGTAAAGATGACCATTCATTTAACTCCCTGCCTCAAAGAGTAGAAGTTATTGTAGTTAGAGAGATGTTGAAACGTCAAAGTTACAAAAAGCCGTTTCATGAAGCAATTTGCATTCTAGGTGGAAAATAGACCATGAGCAGCTTAGAAGTTTATTCAGAGAGTGAGAAAGTGGCCTAAATTCTGCAGCTATAGTTTATAAAAAACGTAGTGGTTTTAGAGAGTAATTTTCAGGGAAACTTAGTCTTTTCAGTTACATATACTACCGCCTTTACCGGGATTCTATCTAGCGACAAAAGAGGAATTTATTTAGGTTCAAATCAAATTGATGCTTCTACAACCTCAGTTAGTTTGGTCTTAGTGGAATTAAAGATTTTTCATTCGTAGTTCTATTACAATCAAGGCTATCTATTATTTGTAAGATAATATACCCTTTTTTCTTCTGGTTCCGCAAATGGAAGTTTGACGAGCCCCTCACACATCACTTCAATCCACATATCAACTTTAGCAGCAGTGAGAGAATCCCCGCCGTCGAGTTTAAACTCTCTCGCTAGATAGCGCACTGCAGCGCGACTGTGAGCAATTTGCTCGCCATCGACAAAAAGAACGGGGACTTGGCCAAAAAGCATGTCTGAAACAAACACAAATTTTTAGAATATTGCAGGCCAGTTGTTTAAAAGCAATACCTTCGGCGAATTACTTTTGCTTTCCAAATAAAAGAACGAAACGAATTTGATGTTGCTTCGTAATTCTCGACAGGATATGAGATTTCATACAGTGTCCTACAACTTGTTAATTGATTGTTGTTAATGACTTCAAAATTGTTTAAATATTTTTTATTGCCTGCCACGGCAGGTTTTCCAAGAAAGCAACCACTTAGGCATAGATGCGCCTAATTTTTTTCTAATTAAATGCCCTGGAATTTGAATTGTTTTTAATGGACAGTATCGAGTGGTTTCATTTCTTGTTTAATCCGGGATCGTAATGTCACATTTGTAACGTGATCTGCGTATGGAATCCTTTGGATATTTCTGTAGAATCACATAGCTATGTTGCGTCGGGTTTCCCCAATGATTATCCATGTTTCTCATCCACACTGTATGGCAGTTATGTTCTTTTTGTTGGCTATTACACTACTGATAGAATCCTATAACGTCGATGAGTTCAAACAAGTGGTGTGGATATTTTTGTACAAATCTTGAAGAGTAAAAACATCTTTGGAAGCATTAGAAATTTTGTTCGGCGTCTAATGTTACCTCAAATATCAAAGAGAATATGCTGGAACAGCGTTGAAGTGGGCTTTTGTCAATTATAGCCAGGGGTGTATTGGAGGGGGATCGGGGGGGATCGCCGTCCACTTACTTTTTTTAGAAAAAACTCTTGACTAAAGGCACATTTTATTAATATTCAAAATTTTTCTTATTTTAATGTTTCTAAAATATGTTTTCAAATATACTTTTTTAAATAAATTTGTTTTAATTGGTATTTCTAATTTCTTTCAATAATTTGGTAATAAAATGACAAGTGTTGAGGCCAACCGTCCACCTACTTTATTATTTTACAATACACCACTGACTACAACCACAGTGACAAAAAATCACCAACATTTGATTAATTTCATGAAATCATGCGATGATCAGGTGTCTGATTTAAACACTTGTTGAAGCTGCTGGTTTATTGAAAAGCGTCGGGGAAAAACGTTCATGTCTGCTTTGCCAAGAGCAGCCTACAGAAAATAAATGTACCATTGATATTGCAACTTAAATATGCGATGGGACAACATTAACGAACGTCAATGATGTAACAATGCAGTTTGACTAGGAGCCTGATTCACCAGTAAGGCGACGCTCTATTGCACCCAGGTGCAGCGTGGCTGTCTAGCACAGGTCATGGTGGGCAAACACTTAATGAAAAGCGGAAGAGAAAAACGTTTGAAATGGTTGGAAAATTGACAATAGTTTGGCGAAATTTCAAATACAATTGAAAGCGAAAAACACTACTTAATGGAAGTCGATATTGAGCTTTGGCCGCTGTATAATTTTTGGGGTTTGGAAGTATCACCTCGCAAGCAAAGCTATGCAGTTTGCGCCTAATGACATGGAACCATAGCAAAATAAATATTTGGTCACAAAACCATTTTTGCTGCAGCAATTCAATAAATAAGCAGGCAAGTGCCTTAGTGAGGCACTTGCCTGCTTATTGCCTGCTCAGTTTGTACCTTTGCGTACCGGAGATACATTTAGTGCTGCATTTCTAATCGTTTTACAAACTATTATTAGTATAGGTGCAGCCTAGTTTGATGCTGGTGCAACGCCCTGCAAAGCATCACTTTCAATGCTAATTAGAATATTGACGTCTTTCAAAATGTCAATGACTCATGAACGAAAAGCAAACGAAGTTGTTATGGCATTCACACGTGACCACCTTAAACGCATTGATTGCAACGAAGTTTGCGAGAATTAGTCAAAAAATTCCTTCGATCGCAGTAGTTTCAACTTGCTGCTTTAAAAGTTAAAAGAAAAGCACTTGTTGTTCCCGCAACTAGGGCTAACTTTTCTTTACAAATGTTTAACCATTTTTCAATCTCTATTGCAGCAACATCGTTTCACAAGAAGCTTTTTTAATTTTTTGCGTTTCTTTCTCAGATTGTCGGTGTTTGAGTATTGGTTAGGGGCGGCTCGTGTATGGCACTGTGGAACTGCAGCACCCCCAGTCCCCACTCCATCTTATCGATGACATTCGATATAAATAATTAATATTTTTTTTTCTTTATTTTTCTTATACTTGTAGTTACATTATATAATACATAAGGTTAATCTCAACAACCATCCTAAGTTTATGAAAAAACTATAAAAATCTTTTTGCTTCAAAGCTCCTGTGATATTGTGTTTGAAATTAGCAGTAGATTGCAATGCAGTTGTAGAAAGAGAACTGTCGCTTATGCAGTACCGACCCTTGTTTGCTGGTGTAATAAGGGTTTCTTTTTGATGGACAACTGGCGAGCTGTGTGAGTGTGTGTGTGTGTGTGTGTGTGTGTGTGTGTGTTGTAAAGATGATAGATAGTGACAAAAATTAGGCCTATAGGGTAATTTTCTGAAGCAGTCCCCCCATTAATTTTAGCTACGAGCCGCCCCTGATATTGATGTTCATATTTTGGCTTCTGAACATTTGATATTGCCTATTATTTTGATCTTTTTGTCTTTTTGGAAAATCTGTCATTGATGGCATTTCATTTGGCGCAACCGCCACTCATCCAAGCAATGGAAAACAAATATCATAGCAGCCAGAAACAATTGCTGTAAAGATAGAAAATTTCTTTAGGTGACCTTTTTTTTGAGATCGATGTTTTGTATCCGTTTTGTATACATCAGAAAAAAAAACTTTTTTCTGGATGGGATTAAAACATTTGGAACTCATAACCCCTGTGGCCCCCCTTTGCAATGACTATGGAAACAGTGTGAAGTTTTTCTAATTTCAGATTAATTTGATTCCATTGCGAGTACCGATTAGCATACTACTCCAATATATTTGCTTTTTTTAAATTTATTTGAGAAATAGAAGTTTGAGCCGCCTGTCGTAAAGAATCGCACTTCAAATATCTTAATCACACTGCTACAATAATTGCGAAATTTTTGATCTTGCCGTGTAAAGTTAATAAATAACGCAGCATCGTTTGCCTACGTTCCCATCACTCCCCCCAACCCCCTCCATATAAAAAATGATGGAAACAAGCCTGGCACTAACAACCTGCTGTATTTAATGCAGGAGCAGGCTGGTTGATACAACTTTTGTGCGGTGAGATGATTCATTAACAGTTTATTGTAATGGATTGAGCTTTAAATTTGAAGTTAAAAACTGCGAATTTAATGGTCAGTTTGCTTTTTCTCTTGTTTGCTTTGAAGCAACTAGCTTTAAGTTGAAACTTTAGCTTGCGCTGACGAAAAGGATATTTAGACTAGTCATTTGGCTCTAAGTAGTAATTGACTCGAAAATACGTAAGATCATTTTGAAATGTCGAAAACTACATTTCTTTTGTGCACGAAAAATTAAATAAATCTCATCTATTTTTTCAAACATCAATACTAGGAACATAGCTTCCCCCACCAAAGCAAAAGCCTTTTAGTTTTGTCGGACTTTTCAGAGCGGAAACGTGAAATTAAAAAAGTTTACTTGGTTTATGCTGGGGCCAGTTCTCCGATGTATATCTCGTGTCTTCGTATTCCACTCCAGCCTCAGCAAATAATAATCTGCACATTTCTCCAAGACCTCGAATGCTGAAGTAGCAAAGTTTGTATGAAGGCATATTGTCTAATCGACGTCTATTTAAATTGCAAGTTTTCAAAATTAAGTGAAATGCTGCAATAAAAGCAGATTATAAAGCTGAGTACTGCGGAAGCGTCGTTGCTTTTTCAACATATTTCTATAGCGATGTGAGAAGACTTCTGAGGCAATTGAAGGTTAAAACAGCCAAAAGTTGCGGTGTACGCACGCTAAGCTCCATGGTTATTGGAGAATTCAGTCGTGCGGCACAATTCACAAAAGTTATATAAACTGACCAATTTTTTGGGACTTTTAAAATTGAGTGAAACCGCATCCCCGTCATAACTACCAAGACCGGCCAGTAACTGCGGTAAAAACAAGCGGGTTGGTATCAGAGAAACGAACTTTTTACAGAAGGTCTTCGATCGAAAAAAATTTGTCGTACAAAAGGAATTCTTTTCAACAAAGTTGCACTGAGACTAACCCGTTCCTGTTGTACGGCTAACCATAAAATCATCCTTTGCCGGGACCACATTCGAATTTAGTAGTAAGCCACTGCCTGCGTAGCGCATTCTGCTCGCACGCTTTGCTACCGAACTGGGGAAAGCATACTTCATTAAAATCAGTTGACTTATTTTGCGATTTACCGTTTTTCGGTTAAAACTAAAAAATACTCTCTTCACTGCACATGTGGACAACTAAGTATATAAACATCTCTCAATAGCATTGCTTCCTTCGGAAGCCTCGAGCCTTCAGCACTCGGTTTGTTGTTTTGTTTCTCGCTTATAAGACGCTTTCTATCGATCGTAACCACTTGGAACTAGCAATAAACTATGCAGCTCATTCCATTTGTTGATAAGACGTAGGCTATAGTTTTATTCATCTCTGATTTAATACTATTGCTTGGTATTTTGATCAGTCAAAAAGTTTTCCATAATAAACACATAAACTGAAAAAAATCGTCGAACTCTTTTCAAAATTTATTGATTTTCGTGCAACTTTTGCAGTTTTTAAGTTCAATGGCAGCACTGACACTATTCGCCAATACTTCACATATTAAAATCTGTTTTACACGCAAAGCACGCAAACTAAAGCTCTTTAAGCAAATATTTGAACAAGTCAAAAATGATCATTACAGCGTTACCCGAAGTATTTAATGCTAATACAAGAAGGCATGGTTAGGTTAGGAAAACATCTCAGTGCTGTGCTTGCTTTCTCTATAAAATAGTGCGGGTTGTATACACTCTGGCGCTAAATTAATCAATCGCATCATTTATCTCGAAAAATGCGGGGCTGCGTAACTTGTGTTATATTGGGAAACAAAACCATTTTTACTTTAGCTGCGTTGATTCCCATATTGCCCATATCACGGGTACCTTTTGTCTGTCTACCTTTTTTTCACGAGGTCGATCGCGTAAAGTTTTTCTTTTACAGAGAAACGGTTTCGTTTCTTCGCTGGCATTTCCACTTGAAAGTTTTTAAATATTGTAAAGAAATCAGAAACACAATAATTTCCTGCTACATTGACTTGCCTGCCTGCTATGCACGCAGTCACGTGATTAAAAAAATCACATGAGGTTAATCAAATGTTCGTACTTGCCAACTTTTGCATTCCTTTTTGGAATGCATCGACTGATCGCGGTATATCGGACTTCGCGCGAAATCGAGATGCGTTACAATAAAATTTCACTGTGCCTTTATGATGCTATCTTTTTGGCTGGTGGTAATTCATAATAGGAAAAATACGTTGATTTACATACCATCTTGCATTTTGTTGGTGATTTCGTAGAGTCAGTTGGTTACTTTTCGTAAAGTTTTTTGAGAGAGAAATAAAAGCGTCTGAAGTCTACATGGGTTAGAGATGTTTTCCAACTTGAAAAACTAGTTTTTGAGGCGTTAAACGATGTCCGTTCATCTAGAAGTAAGCCGACGAGGACACTTTTCTCACAGGCAAATTTTTCGCTTAAACCATATTTAAAATCTTTGGGATCTTTTGACCAGTAAATGAATCTAGGTCCACATACCGCGAAATAAACAGTTACTGCGTCAAGCCCCATGCACACTTCCATCTTTTTCGCGTCGCAAGCCACACAGACGCGATAGCGACACGAACTCAAGACGGCCAATAGACACAGCACCTTAGACGGCGATTACAACCAATCACTCAAGATCTAACGATGAGAGAAGTCGAGTTTAGGAACCAAGGCACGAAGTAAAAATGCGTTCTACTTTATTATCGACGTCGTAAGGGGATCATTTGGAACTCGAAGTCAGTGCAGTTGTAAAGCAGTCGTTTGATAACCAGCAAAAAGTAACTGATGGGTTTTGGTTTACTAAACTATAGATTTAAGCTGATTAGCTTATCTAGTTCTGTAACGCTAAGTTATAATTTACGCTTATTTTGAGGTCAATCTTGTTCAATCGTTGCGTAGGTGTAGATCAGGTGTAGGCAACCTTTTGCGAGCGAAGAGTTGCTTGAGCCCAACTTCAACAAAAAAAGAGAACAGTGAGGACCGCAAAAGATTGTACTCGGGAAAATATACATGACGCAGCCCATCAAATCGAGAGTGTTCTCCAAAAAAGATCTTCACTTTTAATTTGCGACATAGAACCGAATTCAAAGACACGCTCACATGATTTATACTTTCTTAACCGAAGTGTTCTCCAGAAAAAAAAAGGCAACAAAGCTGCAGATGGGAAGGGATAAAGAAGGGCAAAAGAGCCACAGGTTGTCGACCCCTGATCAGCTGCGACTCCGGAACCCCTGATCTAGATAGTTGAATAAAAGCTCAGTCGTTTGTGGAAACTTTGAAGTCGGTGTCCGATTTTTAAACATAAATTATCAGCATGCAGTTATTAGGAAAAAACTTTGCTCTAGCAGCCAGTAGCGTTTGGAATGCATCGCTTTTTTACAATGCCTTCTTGTGAAAGACATATCCACCTAGGCCAGTGGTTCTCAATCTTTTTCGTGCCCTGGCCCATTTCGAGGAGCCACAAATCTTTGTGGCCCAGTTTATTGCATTGGCCAACCTTTTCCGTGTGTCGTGGCCCACTTTAAGGGGGTCATATATTTTTGTGGCCCGCTTTGATTACGTCTGTGATGTGATGATGACAAAGTTGCTGGGATCAGCGTCAGAACTCATCGCAGCAGAGGTGATCGCCAAACAAAAAAAGGTCATTGTCTCCCCAGTGCCGAGAATGGCCAGTCCGCGAGCGGAATCGGAGCTAATTTGCAAAGGAAAATAAGGCCAATGCGCCTCCAATTCATGGGTGCTGGTCGGTATGGTTGTTCATGTGCACCGGTATTTCTCAACCTCATTCGACTTGCAAACCCATTATTAAAGTACGCAAACGTCTGTGGCCCACCCGACTTACTTGTTGTGACCCACCAGTTGAGAACCAGTGGTCTAGGCTACTAAAACAACGCCCTGCAAGTGAATGACGACCTAAGGAAAATAAAAAGCATGGCTCTGTACTTTTCTTTCTGGACCCATGGGGAGATTTTAGAGGCTAGTTGGACTATATAATTGTACAGCCTTTTTCGTTAGATGAAGGTAAAATCGACCATCGCTTTTCATTTTACAACATTCTGAATAGATTTAAGACTCTGCATGCTGCTGCACCATACACTGATATAACTGTTAAAATTGTTTGATTCAGCAGTAACTTTACTTCTCCAATCAAGTGGAGAAGGCATTGCTCTAACGTGGTGCTGCTGGAACATAGCACTAAACCTTCCGATCTCCACCCACATGTATTAACTTCACTGGTCCAACGCCTAGTCTTGATCAAACCAAGTCTCTCATGCGACATTATCATTTTGTTTATTTTTCGGTAACCCAAAAAGTCATTTTCCAGTTGGTGTTGCGAAGAAAATCGACGACTGTTTTTCGGGTATCATATTACATGGATATTTCAACATTTCTGAAACCTTTCAAAATACGTAGAAGCAACGACAAGCAAGTTTTGTTGAACAGCTGTATAAAAAAGCATCCTGAGAATTAGGAAAAAACGTTTAATTTTTGCATGTATGCTCTCATTATTAGACGTTTCCTACATCGCACACTGGAGCAAACCTCTCCTTCCTTCCCTCACGTTCAGCATGGCTTATTTTAACTACAGACTATATTATGTCAGTTAATTTTCTCGCCTAGGCAAACTTAATAATGCGTCGTTGTCGAATCGCGAGTAGAGTGCGTTAAAGCTGAAAAACGAACCTGCTTTTGTGTTGCTTTCGCTTACAACGTCTTTAAAATAGCACTGCATTACAAGCTTTTTTCAAAAGCTTGTTCTAAAATGATACTCTAGGTTCAATTTATTTTTCAAGTGCCTTTTCGAATAAGCCAAACAAGTAGTAGCTGTAAATGAAATAAATGCCAGACATCATTTATTCATAAACTGTGCCATTCTACTCACTAAGCCTCTACGATAATACCGCCATTCTTTGGCCAAGTTAAATTTTAACCTGATAGTGTTGTGTGCCCGTGAAGTAAATTTGCAAATGCCCAATTATAGAAACCGGTTTGATTCACGTTTTGTCGAGTAGGATCAAGGACTTTGAACTTCCTCCATAAACTCATTTCAGAGCTTTGACTGAGTGCTTCTGCATCATACTATGAGCTACATATTAAAGCGAAGAATTAATTTGAAGTTGCTAACTCAAACAAGTTCAATTGTTTGCTTGTCAAAAAAGGGTTGTATTCACCTGAAATATATTTCACATTTTTTGTGTGAAGGCTAGGCCAACAATGATCGTTATATACAGTGTACGGGTAGGCATGATCAAGACTAATGCGTAATGCTTTTAACATTAAAATTTCATTTTGTTTTCAGTGATCTGCGGTTGTTGATTCAAATCAACTCTCACACTAAATTCTGCATAAAATCATATTAAAGTCAAAATTTTGTCTCATCAAAATTTACTTTCAAAAAAGTAATTTCTTGTTTATTTATGGCATTTTTTGAGCAGCTAAAAATTGTTTAGAAAATGTGCTTTCATACGATTTTTAGAAAAGTCTTTTAATTCATAATTCTGTAACAGTAATGCATTGTCATCACAAGAAAAATGCATGATTGGACTGAACATTTTTCACTTTATGCGTGTTTGTTAGAAACGTATTCATTTTAGAATTTTGATTGCTGAATGCATAATTACTACGCAATTAATTCAGTCCTATAAAACGTTTTGTCTCGCTGCACGTGGTTTTTCTGGACCGTAGCTTGCAATATTTACATGGTTTATTAAGATGTCTAAACAAGCAACAAGTAACTTTCTACAGCGAAAGTTAGGCAAATTTGCAGCCAATATTCAAATGAGTTTTTGGCAACTCCAGCAGGCGATTTCGGTGTATTATATTTGCGACCTATTAGACAAAATTTACAAAAATTTTTGTGGGAAGTTACAGGAAAAGTACTGTAAGCATCACCAAACTGAATTTTAAAGGAAAGTAGATTCCTTTGTAAAGAAACCTTTTTACAGCCAGATCAATTATACTCAAAGGAAAAATTAGTGACTTCATTCCTAGCAGCAGATATTCCATATCATAAACTGAACCATCTAGTTGCAAAGTCTGTGTTTGCTGCGATGGGAAAATTTCTGCGTACTGAGACTGCAGCCGAGATAACCTTGCTTAGTTAGCATCTAGAAAAAACACAAATTCGGGGACTACTTCCTGACAAAAAAATTTTTTGACTATGGATGAAATAGAGGTAATAAAGCAAAAATATATTATTGTGCTGGTATGCAGCTTGCAGACTCCAACTGTATATAATTAATTGAGTGTCATTCAATTGAAAGCTGAAGCAGTGTAAATAGCCATTTTATTCTGCACACTGTGGAAGACATATTGCGACAACTTGGCACCAAACGAGAAAACTTAGCATTGGTTTTTACGGATGCTGCACGTAATCTGTCTCTTGCTGGTGTGACACTAAAGGAATTAAATCTTTTTTGATGCATGTAAACAATCAAAACCAAAGATCGCAGAAATAATTTTTGTCAAGCTGAATTGCCATCACCTTTTGTCCCTGTGATAACCTGACGGGCATCTTGGATTAAAGCTGCATTGTACTAGAGTGAAAACTTTCCTTCTTTCCTTATCATTGGACAGGTGGAGGTCTCTTAGTTGGCCGAGCAAAAGAAGCTATCTATGTGAAAAATTGGTGCAAGACTTAGTTCGTATAAATCAATACCGGGCTCTATCAGGTAACGTCGGCTGCCTGGCAGCAAGTGATTGCGTTATGACAGAAGCATACAAATTATTGAAAAGTATGCACTTTCACGATGACCCTGCTCAATTCAAGTCTACATCAAGAAACGATTATCCAACTATGATTTAGAAGCAATTATAAACTGTGCAAACTTGATAATTCTCCCAAACACCTTTGCATTATTGCAAAAAGCCCAGCCAATCTCCGCTACTGTTGAGCCATCATTCTCTATGCTGAACAAATACTGAGAAAAGATGGGAATTTTGAACCAGAAAATGTCAAAAAATACTTGATGCTGCATTAGAATAAATAAATTCGGTAATTTTTGGGTGTGATTTCGTGTTGAGCACAAGATAGCCAGACAATAAAATATATACAATTGTAGTAACATAGCAGAAGCGCTCTTTCTGTAGAATCAGTTGTTATGCATCACTACAAGACAAATTGAGATTTTATCTAACTGCTAACGACCAAATATCAATTATAGCTTCTTTAATTTTATGTAAATTCCTTTTCTGGAATATTTCAACTAAAATCTGTACATTAAAACTTTAATAATTTTATGCCTATATCGTTTAGTCAAAATAAAAACAAAATTTAACAAAAACAAAGCCAAAAAATTTTTTCAAAACAAATAAAACATGATCCTATAGTAATGCGAGAGGCTAGAGATGCACTTAGCAAACTGCAGACAGTAACACTGTTTCGACCTATCAGGTCTCTTCAGTGTAGTAAGTGACCGACAGGAAGCTAGAGACTTTGGTCCGATTTATGATGCAACAGTTGCGTATCGAACAAACTATACTTCGCTTAAGGAAGCTTATTGAAGGACAAATGATATTTCATCCAAAAAAAATTATTTTCTCAGCCAACGTTTACTGTTTTGAAAAAGTGTTTACTCTGTCCAAAAAAAATAATAAGATTCAAATTAAATTTTCGTCTAAGAAAAGGGGATTTTTGACCGGTTTGACCTTCCGGCCAGAAATCTCTACTTGACCCCAACGGGTTTCATCTCCGGATCCCTCCCCCATTGTTGGTTTTACTAATTAATTTATAGGACAACAACACACGCCTTAGCTCCATGAAGAAGAACTCAAATACATCAGAGAAAAATCTTCAATTATTTAACAAAGATGCAAATTACAATGGGTTTTATGAAATAAAGCTGGCATCAATGTGTGCAGAACCTCCTGAACTCAACACCTTAGAATCCCCTGCTAGCGCCCTTCTCAATAACAGACTTTTATCATTGTTAGCTTGGTTGCCGGTAATAACTTATCGGCCACAAATATTCGTGATTAGATATGTTTGCTGAACATACGCGCTTTCGATAATGCAAGCGTTCAGTCGGTAATTATTGTTAAATTCAAAATCACATGTTGTCGATGAGTTGCGGTTTGTTTAAATTTTTTAATGATAGGTCCAAACAGTGTCACTGTCTGCAGTTTGCTAAGTTCATTGTTAGCCTCTTGCATTATTGTAAGAGCTTGTGACTACTCGGCTGTGACAGCACTATTGTTCTAGCAGCTGTTAGACTTAGTGCACCTGCGACAACCGCCACTCATTCATGAGTGATACGGCTTTGCAGTGGTTGACAGACCATCCACTATAGTAGACCCTGTATTAGGTCCCACAACTTTAACGTGACGATCTAAGCCAGTGTTTCTTAAACTTTTTCTTCTGCAGCACCCCTTTTGGTCAATCCTAAGCGGTCCAGCACCCCATATCTTTGGCTAACACCTGGTTACTTATAAGGATAAAGTAAAGACAAGTGCAGTAGATTTTGATCATTTGTTTGGTTTATTCTTCAAAACAACTTTGCAACGTCTATCATATATCTACTCAGATCGGTAAAAATACATTTGTCCAAACGTATCCCTTTTGCCTTTGACCGCCTCATATGTCACCTTTTCCAGCACCCCCTGAAATTAATTTCAGCACTCAAGGTTAAGAAACATTGGTCTAAGCTATGTTTTATTAAAAGCTTTTAGCTTATTGTTAGTCACCAACTGCACTGAAGAGACCTGATAGGCCGAAACAGTGTTACTGTCTGCACTTAGCAATTTTTCTTAATGTAAAAAATTTTGATGTGGTTTACCGCCTTTTTATCATAACAGGAGACTGTGTTCGTTGCAGCGAAGGCGAGAGAGAACACAGCGAGCATGACGTAAAAGCACAAGTTCCTCGATAGAAATCGAGGGAACCTGTGTGTCAAAGAATTTAGATGAGACAGCATGCGTCCAGAGTCCGAGAAAAGAGAAGAGTGGATACGAGAGATAAGAAAAGAGATTGCTGAGGAAACAAGTAGCGCTCCCCGTCTGGCCAGCTCATCAGCCGAGTCGTTCCCCAGGAGAAACGAGTTTCCAGGGACCCATTGTAGCCTGATAGAACAGGAGGAGAGAGAAAACAGTTCCTGCCAGATATTAAGGTAAAAGGAAAGATGAAAGAGAGGACAAAGCGAGAACCAGATAGGAGGAGAAGACAAGTGGCAGACTCGCTGGTGCTGCCGAGACCAGCAAAGAGCTTGCAGAATGGCACAGGCTTCAATGGAAAAATTTGAGCATGCTGGGTCTGCTGAAAAAAAATGGTCTCAGTGTCACAGAGAGAGCGGTTGGCAAGTACACCTGAGACGTTTTTGCCAAAATGGAAAAGAACAGAGCCGTCTGTCCAGAGTACCAGATCGTAAGGAGGGCATTCAGTGTCAGAGCAGTAAAGAGAACAGCAGCAAAGGAAAGAGACGAGTATTCCTCTACAGAAGAACAGTGAGAGTTGAAGTAAAAAGCAATGTCATCCCAACAAGCTTTCTGAAAGTTTAAGGAAGGGAGAGGTTCGTTGGGACGAAAGACCGGAGAAAGAGGGACGCTTAGTAGATTTGGTAGGTGATCAGAACCCAAGTTCTGAAGCACCTACCAGGAGCAAGATAGGGCGAGAGAGAAAAGAGCAAAGGAGATGTCAGGGGAGGAATGACTGCCAAAGGAGCGATGAAGAAGAGTAGATATATCAGAGTCATTGAGGGGGAGAAGGTCAGAGGAGATGACCCAATCGAATGCCTTCTCCCCAGAGGGATTAGAAGTACTTTCTGAGTCCTAGAAGGGGTGATGACAATTGAAGTCTTCCAGAATAAAGAGATTTTTGAAGAAGGGAAGAATGAAGGGAGAAAAAAAATTGGTTCTGCTATCCTTCGGAAAAAAGCGAATAGTGGGAGCATAAACATTAAGAAAAGAAAGCGAGGAGGAGTCGTTTAGAGAGATGTTGACCTTTACACAATCATAGTAGGGGTCACGCAAAGAAAGAGAGGAGGTAGAAAGCTCATAGAAGGATAAGCCCTGCCTCACGAAAATGATGACGCCGCCGCTAGCGTCTGTGACATCAATAGAAAACATACCAGATCGAAAGTGGGTGCCATCGGATCGCAGAGCAGAGAATCCAAGGATCCGGAAAGAGGAAGATAAATTAAGATTAGATTCCTGGATACAAATAAGGTCAACGGGATGAGACGAAATAAAGTGTAGCAGTTCAGTGCTCTTGGATCGGAGACCCCCCAGCATTCCATTGAAGAGCCCTGAGGGAGTCACGGAAGGGAAGAGGAAGCAGGAGGTAAAGAGAAACAGCCAGGAAAATGAGGTGGTGGTGAGGGTGCAGAGGGAGAAGATACAAAGTGGGCGGAAAAAGGATAAGAGGTTTGAAAGTGAGGGTGGGGTGCAAGTGCTGCATTACCAGAAGGGGGCCAGATGGGCCAGATTGAGCAGAGGAGGTATACCAGCTGGAGAAATCCAAGGAGGAAGTTACAGTGCTGGTAGTTTTGAGATCTCTAAAAAAGCAGGGTCGCAGCAGGGAGAGCAGCTCCAGGAGTAAGAGCTGCCAAGATTTCTGAATCTAGAAAAGGAAAGTAGTGAGTACTTTTAATGAATCCAATTAGAGCATGTGCAGCATTGCACTGACCTATCCCGCCAGGTCACATTTCCAGCGCACACTGAACAGGGAAAGACGGTACAAGAATTAGGATGAACGTTGCCGCTCATCAGGAGAAGTAAAAGAATGAGAAGACGGGCAAGGAAATGAGAAGGCACGAAAAGAGAGAAGACAAGCCGATTTTAAAGAGGCTGCGTGCTACCTTTCTGCGGTTGTTTAGGGGGCTGCACGGCGAAAAAATGGTTTGTGTGAGGGGAGTACCCGGGGTAACTGGGACCCTCGGGAAGGCCAACAACCATTTTAACCCAACCCAAACGGAGTTGGGGAACGCACTACCACGTTGAGGCGGCTGTTGATTGGTGCAGTTCAATTTTGCTCGCTTTACATGTGTATATTATATATACGACAGAAATTTCGCGCTTCACTATCCAAAAAGATCGGAGTCAATACATGTTTTGGGGACGGACAGAAAGTCCGTAATAATGATTAGAGTTAAAGTTAACTCAAAGTCAGAGTTAATTAAGGATAGAGAGGGAAAATCAGCGCTATACGGTGTAATTTGTTGTTGTGACGACAGGTTATTGTCGAGAGCTGTAGTATGTGCTCATACGGTTTAGATCTGAGAAGCATTAGGTTAACTGTTGTAAAAGTAGTTGTAAGTAGGGAAGAAACTTGTAATAACTGTCTATTTGTTGAAGTGTTTATTTATTTTTAAAATTTTAGTAACGAAATATTTGATTATCTTGCAAGCAATTTGTGATTTGTAAATTTTTGTTAGCGCGGGTTCCGTGACAAACGCGAAAGTACATCAGGGATTCCGCGATGACAAAAAGGTTAAAAAGCACTATTCTACATTCAACACAAGTTCAAATATCTAAATAAGAGAAAACAGAGTAGTTTGGAACAATAAGCTCAAGCGAAGTAGCTAAAGTAATAGCAATAAATGAAGGTTTTGTTCTCTCAAAATGATAAAGGGTAGGAGAATGCAGGCTACAGACCCACAAAAGTTGAAAAAAATTATCAACGGTCGTTTTCTCATTTTTTTGTTTGTGGAAGCGGAAGCGGTTGGAAAATAACCGTTTCCACATCCCTGAATGTAACACATACGTTGCATTATTGTTAATTGTTATATCATTATGATGTATAACAATTTTTCTGAAATTCATTATAATTTTGTTGTCACCAAACAACTGGGGAATTGTTTCAAATTTTATGAATCAAAATCTTATGATCCATAAAGGATTAATGATATCTTGGTGTCTTTTCAGACAAAACTAACGATTGGTTGACGAAAAGTAAACCGAATGCTTCGTATTATTTATTCATAAACCGAGGTTGGTAAATAAGATAAGCGCTATTTCTTTCTAAAAGTTACCGGTTTGTTTTCGATTTGGCAGCGATGTGATATCGAAAGAATTACGTTGAAAAATATTTTAACATAATCTGTTGACTGACGATTCTAAGTGGGCTTGCACAAGGTCATTTTTATGGCGAGTTTGTCATCTCTACTCTTTGTTTGGCAAGATGCTTCTTCTTCCAGAAATTAGGGCGGAGGGTTTATCTTTATACCACTATGGGGTTGATGGGCGCTCGCGATCTAGATATTAGGACATGACTCCAGCAGCCATGCCACCATTTTATCATTTAGGACCGCCAGTCAACGTTTCCTACCAGGAAACTGGTATATTGGGCAGGATGTTAGGATGTATTCTGCGATTTGCTCCTCCAACTAACTCCATCACGATGCATTAGCTTCCAGATCTCATCTTTCTATTGTTGAGCGGAAATGCCGGACACCGCTTCGTAAACAGTTGAGCCTCGCCCATGCTTTGATTGCAAGGGTGAAATTGGGGAACTTTGTAGATATTAAGCAGCTAGTGAAAGTGGTTGTCTGGTCTTTAAGCAGCGACGGGGAGGCTCTGATGGAGAGGCGAGTTTTTTGGATGGTTCGAGTTCATGATTGCCTTGCCTGTCAAGCGCCCTGTGGCAACATTACGGCGGAGTTCAGAAGATTGGATGTCTGTCTGGATAGGGAGCTAGTCAAGAGGTGTTGAGCGCAGGCAACCGGTCACAATGCGCAAGGCTTCATTTATTGGGACGTCAATGTTGTGTCAAAGCGTGATTGGCCCAGCACTCCAGCCTAACTAGGCCAGCCGCTTGAGAAGAGATATAGGGTTGCTGAGTCTCTTACGCAGTGATAAGAGGTGTTGGCGGGGGTTGAGGGTTTTGATAGGTCGGCCCAGCACAAAATGGCAGGGCAGAACCGCTTACACGGATTCGGAGCTCACGCTTCGCTTCCGTGTTGTGAAAATAGATGGCAGCCGATACGGTCTTTGCCTCGCTGAGTTTAAATCCTCATTTGCGGAGATATGCCACTAATGTCTCCATGTTCTTGCTTAGAGTCTCCTCTAGTGCTTGCCAATTCCCGCCGAATGCAGCAATGCAAGATTGCAAGATACTTTAGGAAGTTTGTGGAAAGTAGATCATAGTAGTTATAGATATTGCATAGAAGGAAATCAAGGACAGATTCCTGAGAGACGCCGTATTTCAGGCGTCGCAATCTGCTTTGCTGTTCGCTACGAGTGGAAAGACAACAATTTTGAAGGAGCTCCATGATCATTCTGCGGAAGCAGGAAGCCTATGCGGAAGCAGGCAGAGCAGCTTGCAAGTGAGGCCACGGTGCTATACAGTATCGTAAGCAGCCGTCAGATCAACAAAGACGGCATTAGAAATCTTTTTAGCCGAATAGCAGTTCTTGATGTCTTGAATCATGCGAGTGATCTGTTCTACAGTTGATCTCCATATCGAAATCCTGCTTGCTCCATAGGGAGCAGCGAATCAATGATCCATTCGACACAGCTGTAGATAAGGCTTGGAGGATTTTGAAGGGGATCCGGCGATAGCTCTTGGCATTCACGGAAGGCTTATTGGGCTTGAGGATTACGAAAACTAGGGATCTTCTCCAGATTTTGGGAATTCGTAGTTGATGTAAGCCGGAAGAAAGGAAAACTCATAGCCAAGACTTGGGCAGGGGCCACATGGAGTATGGGCTCCCGAAAAATGTTTTCAGGACCCAGTGCTTTGGCTGGCTTAAAGTGCTAGAGGGAAGCAGCAAACTCCTACTGTATGAAATCTTCAGAAATCCTTTCGTTGCGGGTGTTGAGACACTCCCTGGCACCAAACCGGGTGGCCTTGAGATCTCTGACCGTGCAGGCCCGGTTTCTCACCAACTCTGAGGTGATGACATTCGCTTACATGCGGCATGTACGGGAGCTGTGTCTAGATCTGCCAGTTAAGTTTGTTGAGAGTGCGCCACTCTAACCGACCGTATTGCCAGAAGTCCAAGATGTTAACCGCTCTTGCCAACGCAACTGGCTCTCCCTTCCGAGTCTGTTGAGAAGAGCTGTATATGGTGTTTAAGATTTGGAGCAGATGGTGCTTGAAGGAAAGTACTATAGAGGAACTTGCACCTTCAATTCCAATAAGGTTGGTAGTTGTTTAGACGACTACGTGGGATAAATTTCTTTGCCGCTGCTATAAGTGCACTGGAGAAGTTGGTGGTATTCAGCTGAGGAAGCTGCTCATTGGATCTGTTGGTGAAGAAGCGAAAGAGTTTCCAGTTGGCTTTTCAACAGCTCCAACGCTTCGTCGGCTCACTCGGGACTGCTGCACAAGG
Source organism: Trididemnum clinides (assembly GCA_963675345.1). Lineage (NCBI taxonomy): Eukaryota > Metazoa > Chordata > Ascidiacea > Aplousobranchia > Didemnidae > Trididemnum > Trididemnum clinides. The sequence continues at coordinate 22,358,637 of OY776284.1, read as the reverse complement.
CTTGGAAACGATATCAGCGAAGATTGATGATGTAAACAGGGAAAGTTTTAGAGCAGGCGGCTTTAGGATGCTACATGGCAGCGCCGACACTACCAAATGCCAGGTTGGGGTTATTTTCAGTGTTCCAGTGGCCAGAAAGGTAGTTGGCTGGGTTCTTCGGATTGAAGAGCAGGGCAAGGGAGCTGTTAGCTGACATTCAGCAAGGATATTGCGATGGCCATGCCACCATCTTCAAATTTAAACAAAATTTTTTTCACGCAAATGTATTAACGTATATCCTTTTGCCATTGTATCCTTTTTTGTCCACTGCTGTCAAATTTGTTTTCGATGTATGGTGATTTGGGCAAAAACAGAAATAAAATGATTGATATTTCCGTCCATTGAGTCGGTATTACATTTCCACCTTTCACACTGGTAGTTGAAGTCGCCAGCATAGAGATTGGGTGGGTCGGACACTGATATTAACGCTTGTGTAAGTAGTGATAATGGGATATCTGAGATATTGGAAGACCGGTCGAAGAAACTTTAACAGCATCTGTTACTTGCAAAGAAAGCAGAGCCATCCTTCCGGCTGATAATGACATGGCTGGTGTTAAGTTGGAAATTACTAGCTTGCCTGCAGATAAGCAGTGGATCTTCTGAAGTGAGAAAACAAGGGATGTGGTGGAGAGATCACCTGCTCGATGAGGAAGAGTTTGCTCGCAGTAACCCCCTCAACGTTCAGCTGCCGTAGCCTATTCTCGGTTAGAGGTGGGGAAGCAGTTCTCCTTCTCGACTGCGTCCGAGAGTTTTGGCTTTTGTAGCGGACTTGGCTTCACTTACGATTTGTCGCCATTAGCTACTGACGAGGGGTACCACGAGACGTTGTCAGCTTTGCCCCTCAGATGGGCAATTATAAAAGGTAAGTGACGAGAATGACTGAAGTGTGGTCGATTTGATTAAAGCACGGTTTTTCGGCGATGATGAATACTACGATATCACGCGTATTTGGTTGTCTTTCAACTTCAACGTCTTTTTAGCACAACGACATATCCTAATAACGACCAATAACACTTTTCAGAATTTCTTATTTCATTCGCCATGCAATATCAAGCAATTCCAGCAGGATAATGGCACCGTCGCTTTCCTGCGAATCTAGATATTTAATATCTAGAATCAAGTAGCATGGCAGAGTAGCTTTATACAGCCCCTGATGAAAACGATGTTTGCAGAAATTGACTAAAGTTTTGAAAAGGTGGACCAGTGCTCGGCCTATCTATGCTTTAGGGGTGAGCAAAACGCGGTAGTGGAGCGGTCAGCAGATCCAGGGTCAACAACTTCTTCGCCTCAAATCTAAGATTTTAAAGGAAAAGATTTACAAAATCTGTGCGTGGCGTTTAGTAATAGGTACCGTAGAAGATGAAATATGTGATAAAATTCAATTAGTCATTAATAGAAATTGTCTTGGCGCTACAAGACTGCAGCGGGTAAAACAGAGTCAAAAAACTTCATCATATCTCATTTTCACAGGGCTTTAATAGCATGGCAAATAAACACGAACTGTTGCATTTATTATAAAATTTGGAAATACGATCTATAACGACCGTCAGTTCTTTACAAATTACACAAAGATACTGTGAAATTAATAACCAAAAGATAGTAAAATTAAAAACTGAATGAGGTACATGCAAAATCAAGATTGATCTCTGAAGGCCAATGTATTCACTGTTCACGCTGCCTGATTAAGCGGTATTTCACTTTAAATTATACTAATTTTCAGTTTGGGGCCTCTTTGCTATCCATTCTTTTATTCTTGGCAGATTCTCGACTTCGTTTATCAAAGCTTCAATTTTGGGAATATTTTTTGGAAACACATCTTTCAGGTAACCTTTCACCGCAGACATCATGGCATAAACTCCTATATCGGCTGCCGTGACATTCTAAAAGCAAAAAGAATCATTTTGATACTCATCCTGAAAGCAAAACTGTACACATGACAAATGCACTGACAGATTAAAAATACACATTGCAGTTGCAGCCAATTTTTTATTGGAGCGTGACATTACGTCATAACAAGACACATACTGTGCCCTGGAGCTCGAGGGCTCCCCAGCCGTAGTCCAAATGTCGCAAATAGATGGAAAAAACAAGTACCGAACGTAAAAAGATGAGGCAGGTCAAAACGATATGAAAGATAACCTGCTTAAATCAATGTTGCTGGACAGGAATTGCAGAAAGTATCTGTAATTCTTTCAATTCTATATACGCTCAAGAGTAAAATAATCTGAATACCAAAAAATGAAGGAAAACTACAGGACAAGTGCAAGAAAATTGAAAATCTAATAAATTAGAAGGAAAAAAATCAGTCGCAACCCTGCAAGAGACAGTATATTGGTATAGCATCATACACTGTTCGGTAAAACCGTCTGCCTTGTGGATGCCCGGTAAACAGAAGTAAACCAGTATTCCACCGCAAAACCTATTGAAAAAGGCAGTAATGTCCTCCACCTGCATCTACCAATCCACGATCGACCAATACTTTGATTCAACTTAAAATGAAAAAAAATTATCTACTGATATTAAACGCAATGAAAGAGACATCACAGTTGTGTTGAAGACGTGAAAATTTGCAAGCAGGACCGCATTTCTTCAAGGCTCACTTAGAATCATGACATTTATCGTAAAATCGACATTTATCGTAAAATCGTCAAAAATAACAAACTAGGAAGTCTTCATGAAATATCTTATACAATTTTTTATTTTTGATTAAAGGATGTAAGCTAAAGTTTCTCAATCTAAATTCGCCTTTTGTATTTTTTAGTAAGCTACCTTTAAAAATAGATAGCCGATGTAGGTTCAACTCCTAACTTTATATCAATTGGCTGCAACAAAACAAACGCCAAATGTAGCATTCGCTTTGTTGTTCAGCGCTGGATATCTCATTCAAACATGTTAGAGTAAACTACTTATGTCCACCTACCTTCCCAAATAAGAATGGTCCATTGCTTTCTTGAAGAGCAGCTTCCAGTTTGTTGAGACGTGGCGCGATATCATTTTCCATAACTTTAGCCATTAATTCAGCCTAAATACAGAACAGTTTCGCAAAAACCAAAAATTGATCAAAGAAAAAACGAAGAGTAAATGAATTTTGATCACCAGGCCAAAGCTATTTGATTTGGTAGACATACTATACTATTTTGACAAAAAAAAAAACGAGAAAACCCAACTCTAATCGTCTCATCTTCACAATAACATTCAACCAATGGCGCTGAAGTAATTACTGTACTAGACAAAAAGGCATAATTGATTCAAGTCGAGTCAAATCGTTTTTTTTGTAAACAGTTGTAAAAATGATATCGATTAATTAGACCACATTAGGACGAAACAGCGGTCATAACCCTAAAGCTTGAGTCAAATCACTTCCAACTTATCGTCCCCACCGCTGTACTGCAGCAAAATGATAACATAGTCACCTTTTTAGCTTCATCTTTTTCACTATAAGGAAGTTTTGTAAGTCCTTCAACCAAAACTTCGATCCACATATCGATCTTAGCTGCATTGAGGGAATTGCCACCGTCAAGGTTAAATTCTCGAGCTAGGTAGCGGAGTGCAGCACGACTGTGAGCGATTTGCTGGCCATCGACCTCTAGAACCGGCATTTGTCCAAAAAGCATTTCTGAAAAATTACACATCAATTGTAACAAAAGTGGTGGCAGGTGACTTGTGCGAGTTAAGCATTAATGAACCTCATGAAATTGCTGCAATCCAGCTTTAAAAATATCACAGGGCCTATTCGCCAACAATAAATTGACGACGCTACTGGTAAAACAGCTAAATTAAAGGAAATAACGCTACAAACTCTTCCTTCCTCCCACCCACACACGAACGTTTTAACTAACAACCTAAAGCAATTTTAACGCAACAGTCACGATTTTATTTTATATTTAGGGCTTAACCCTTTCCCTTGTTACATTACATGAAATTAGGAATCGCACTTTTCTTCCCCTAAACAATTCTTGAAATTCATAACTAAATGACATGAATTTACTTGGTTTGGTTTCTGGCCAGGTCTCTGGAGTGTAACGAACATCTTCATATTGTTGTCCTTGCTGAGCAAACATCAACCGGATCATTTCACCCCAACCACGGGCATTGAAATAATGCAATTTATAAGAAGGCATTTTTGTTTATTTCACTTTTTACGAAAGTACCAATTGCTTAGATTTCTGCAACAACATCAACAACTTTACGTTTATTTTTTAGCTCTACGTATTCATTGCATAGCTCGGCCGATCATTTTAAATTGAAAAAAAAACAAGTAAGCCTACAAAAACTATTTTGAAACATTTTCTTGTGCACTTTTTACGCTAAATTCCAGTCAACAAATTGCGCCCTTTGAGCCATATTAAATACCACAAAATAAATCCAAGTCATACAGCTCGCTAGCAATGCATTGGCAGGTGTTTTAGAGGTGAACTGTCTGTCTCGGTGAACGGTTCACTTTACGTTGAAGCATTGTTTGCTTTTCAAAAGACTTTAATTACAGCGTCAAGTTAAGCCCGTTATATACCGGGAAGGAATTTTCTAGACACGCTGCTGGCAGATGAGTCAGCAGACTGCACTCAGTCAAGCGTTTCATGCGGCTCGCACAAGGAACAGGTTATTGATTGACAAAACAATCTGGAGTAAACCGGCTAATTACGGTTTTATTGGTTGCGTTTGATCGGTTTATTTTTTGCTGGCTTATTGCAAACAATAACCAAAGCTTTAAAACGGCATACCATAAATTTAGCTGTTTGATTTTCATAAAATTGGAGACCTAAGTTGGAATTAACGATTTTAAAGTCACAGTCAGTAAAACCACGTCCTTTTGATCTTTAATAGTAAATATCGGTAATCAATTAAGAAAAAGAGTTCACTACCGTTATGACTAAGATCTTCTGGTGCCACAATACAAGTGCCGTCGAAAAGCCACAAAGACCGCAAGACATATTTTTATTGGAAGTCATTTCATGAAACAAAGGAACTTTAATCCACTGTGATTTATATTTAGTGAGCAAGTGGTAGTGGATCTTAGCCCCATAAAATTGCTTTATTGTGGCTCCTTCCCCTTGATACATATTTTACACAGCAGCCCCTTTGTCATTTTGTCTTTGACAATTTGACACAGATTTAATTGATTTTCTTAAATATTGCTGCGTGAGTGAAGTTAAAAGTAGTACTGTTTCAACCATTGCTCAATTTAAACTTTAAAAACACCATACCAACGATATGCTGATTGCTTATAGCCATACCAATGGCTAAATTAGACACAGACCTAGAAGCTTGGTGTGAGACAAGGTCAACTTATAAAAAAATTTCCAACAAAAGCTTTTTTGGAGCAAGAAATTTCCTTAGAAATATGGTTGAAAATGAGTAATAGCACTGTTTTTACTGTCTACTCTACACTGTCTTTACTCGTCAAAGCATTGTTACACAAAGCTTGCAATAGACATTCAGATCATAAAGCTACAATTACCATAATGTCGAATCCGGTTATAACTCGTCGGTTCAATACTTCACAAACAACAGCAGCTCAACGTACATCTTTCATGTGATAAAACCGTCACGCTAGTATGCAATGATGCGGCAAAAATGTAAACCTGCCAAGTCACTCTGACAGATCATATTTCAAATTTTGCATGCTCATTTTATGAAACGAATTCTGACGAAATATTTTGAAATGTGATATCAATTTTACGATTGCTTTGATCAAATTCGTTATGAAAAATAACATAGGAATGAAATCCATTCTCAAACGAATGTTTAAAAGCAATTATTTATTTGTTGCTGAAAAATGGGCCACAAGTGTTGTGATTTAAGTTACCATAGTCGACTGTTAGGGGAAACTCTCATAACATCAGTCCCAACCGTTTCGTTTTTCTGTTTGCCGTCAAGGACGGTGTCGCCCCTATAAGGGCTGCCTGTCAGTTATAGGGTTGAGAGTGTTTTTTAAGCTGATATTTTGATTAAAAGCATTGTTTAAGCTGTCTGCATCGGCTCCACCCAAACAACATCTCTGCAAACAGTTAAAAAGCATTGGCACAGAAAGGGAGGCATCGCTCCTATGCCACAAAACCCTGATCATAAACTTTAAATTAAGACTGGTCGAGCTCACTAACTCTCTATCATTTCACAATTTCTATTTGCGCTTTTCTATAAGAAAAGAGTCACAAAGTAAAGGTTGCGGGTAGGCGCCGTGGTGAAATATTTGTTTTATAGTTACAGGAATTAGTTATTTGGTCGTAGGATTGCTTCACGACTTTGTGCGAACCCCCTCGTCATGATATTTGTGGCACCAAGTTTCTTAGCTGCACCAGTGCAGGCAGTCCCGTAGCACTCCAACTTCGGGCCCCCCCCCCAAAGTAAGCGCAAGAGCCCCTGCGCACAGGTCATATCACTTTAGAGGTGTAAAATTGAAAAGCTGCATTAAGAAAATACACCACAATTTGTACATAAGTAAACAAGCTAATGTCAGAATAAAGCATGCCGATACCGAAGGTGCAAATCATAAAAAATTTGGCACCGATGCCAGAGTTCAGTAGGACATTTATGCAGACACTGCGAAACGAAAGCAATGACACTGAAAAACATGAAAAAGTTATAAAAACACAGTATCATTTAAATAGTCTGGAGCGAACCTTTTTGTTCGCAAATGCTGTTATGACATTGTCATAATCAAGAGATCGGGCGCAGTCATTTTCGATTGACAACATGGCTAATGAAGATAGTCTACTGTCTGTCATAGACGTTCTATTAAAACTTTTGATCAGTTTCAATTTGCTGAAGCTTCTTTCAGCGCTGGCAACAGTCACGGGGCAAGTTAGTAAGATTCGAAGTGCGATGTACACATTCGGATACAATTCAAATAAATGAGTCTTTAGAAGATAGTTCAGAAAGTCTTAAGCCGTATTGAGATTGCGTTTTTTTTGTAAAATTAAAACAAACCGCTGTAGCTCAGCGCTCATTTCATCAGAATCAATGTCACCGAACTTTTTTTGGAACTCTTTACAGCAAGTAAGAAGAGCATTTTCTTGTTGCACAAGCAAAAGTTTGTCTCGTGTGTACAAAAACGAAAAGGCGGAAGAAACCTCACGTAACAAATTAAAGCGCTCCTTTATTGACATAATAGCCTGGTCTACTAATGGATAGAAAAAGTTGCTTTTAAATTTCAGTTCAGGAGTAGCTCGTTGTTCCTCTTCACCTTGGTAATCAAACAATCTTCTTTTCTTTCCACTTCTTGACGGAGGAAAAGAAGGATCAATATCCAATTCCTGTGCTATTTCAACAGCAGATGTTGCGGCACTGTCATAACCCGTTGTGCGATAGTTTTGCAAAAACTTTTCAGTTGCCTGGATTTCCGTTTCCATTGTATGAAGGGAGACTCCATACGATTGAAGAATCTTGCTTGCTTTATTGACTTGGAATAGGATATCATACCAAATAAACACCGACAAAAGAAAACTTCATTTTGATAAATGAGCTATCAAGGATTTTGTTTCTGAGGCCGCAGCTCTTCCATCTTTTCTTTCTATGGAAATGGCTTCCAAGTCTTTCAGTGCCAGCAACACCTCTTTTAAATTGTATCGAAGAGGTTTGATGCATTTAATTCTGCTTTCCCAACGAGTATCAGATTGTGACTTTATGAACAGCTCCACATGTTTCTTCAAAATTTCCCAACGCTGAGCAGAGGAAGAAAACAGCACATACAACCTTGTAAGTACTCCAAAAAATGTCAATGCTTCCGTCGATGAATTAACACTGTCAACAACAACTAAGTTAAGAGTATGGTTTGCACAGGGCACGTAAACAGCTTTGGGATTGATGTCTAGCATTCTTGCTTGGACCCCAGAATGTTTTCCTTTCATGTTAGCACCATTATCATATGACTGACCTCGACAATCAGACAATTCGAGTTGCAGTTCGGTCGCTTTTTCTAAGAAAGCGTCCAACAAGCCTTTCCCAGTACTGTCACTTATTCTCAAGTAGCCAAAAAATGTTTCTTTAACAACAGCAGCTTCTTCATTACATAGTACATAACGGAGAATGACAGACATTTGTTCATGATGTGACATATCTGGAGTGCAGTCCAAAATCATAGAAAAATATTTTGCCAATTTCAATTGCTGTAAATTTTCTTTTTCAACTTCTGTCGCTAGCAATTCAATTAGTTCATTTTGTATGGTAGAACTCAAATAGTGATCTTTAGTGTTTTTATTCTTGATTCTGTCTTGAAGCTCTTTTAGGATCGGATCTCTTCTTGCCAAAAGCTCAAATATACCCAGAAAATTTCCATTGTGAGGAGATCCTAAGACTTCTTCAGATCCTCTAAAAGCAAGATTCCTTTCCGATAGAAACAAGGCAATGTCGATAAGTCTCTCTAAAACATTTCTCCAAAAACGTCTTTCATTGAAAAAAATATTCATCTCGCGTTTGTCGATAGTGGATGAATTTCTTATCCCTTCAGCTAGCAACATCCATTGACTGCAGCATTCTTGGTGGGAAATGCCGTTTTCATGGTCTTTCAGTTTTTTCGAAAAACCCTCCCATGTATTTATACCACTACAAAAGGGGCTTAGTGTTTTTCCAAATAGCTTACAACAAAAGCAAAAAACTTGATCTGATTCCCCACAATAAACTAGCCACGACCGTGAAACACTTTCACCATTAGGTAACACACGTTTATAATGGTTGGAGGAAAAACGTCGCCTTGGAGTTGTGTTATTATATGGAAAATTCATTATTAGTTGATGTGGTCCACGCTTTACTATATCACATCGTTGAGCATCAGAATACTTTCAGGCCATTTACATGGGTCATCAGGGATAGGGGTAAATTGAGATTCAGTTATTTTTGATATTGAAGGTTGCGTATTGGCAGGTAAATCACAACTTACATTTTCTGGAAATTCACAATCACTTTGATGCTGATCGTCATAGTCTTCTTTTTCTTGTACACTATAGTTTTCTTCATCCCTCTCGGTACTAGTGCCAGGTCTACTCTGCTCAGTAATCTTGAAAAAATCTGTCATCTTGGGCAATTTCGCTACAGCATCTCGAGCAGTGGCTGCTTCTTTTCTCTTTTGAGCACCACTTTTTGAACGTTTCATTCTATACAATGTCAATAAAATACTTTATCTGCACTCTGCAGTGTATATATATTGTCCCGGTATTTCTAGCCAAACAGAATTCCAGACCATTCTATGATTGTTGCGTAACAACGGCATTGTTACGTCAATCGAATATTCAAGATTCTACCAGAAAATCAATCGAAATATTCTAGATTCTGCGAGATAAAATGACGTTGCATTCACTTATGATGTCACAAGCCAATTTGTTCCTACAGTTTAAATCGGTTGTAAACAAGTCTGCTGAACTGAAAATAGTCACGTAGCCAAAAAGCAATTTCAGACTAACTTGGGCCCCCAAAATTGGCCTGGGCCCCCCCCAATTGGGAGGTTTGGGGGGCGGCTGCTACGTCTCTGAGTGCAGGCCCATGTATCTTGGTCTCGGGACAGAGCAAAAAGTGCTAAACCTCTCCCCAAATATGTTGCATCCGATCACCCCGTTGGCCGAACTACCCCATAAGCTATTCCAACCCTTCGGAATATTGGCAATCTCCAAAAAACAAAAAAAGGTCTTCAAGTTGGGCTGTCAGGTGGCCCCGCATGATTTTTCGCTCCAGGCCCCTAAAATCCTTAATCCACCTTGTGTGTGTGTATGTGTGTGTGTACTATATACATTTCTATATTAATGTTGTATTTGTGGTGTAGACCAACTCACCTATTTTTTTCTGTAAATTTCCCATCAAATATCAAATTTCACTGCGAATTTCAAAAATTATACCTACAGTACTGACTTCTCTACTAATAAATTAAGACTATCCTTGCTTACAAACAGTAAATAATTTTTTAAACTTTTATGTGTCACAATGGCGTAAACTACATCTACAAAAATAATTGGAGGGATAATAAAATTACATAAATTACTAAATATTGCACATAGCCTTTCCAAATGCACCGCCATAAGCAAAGATTTAATTTGAATCGAGGCATTTGGCAAAGGTTTTGAGTGCTAAGTTGAGTTCATGCTGGACGTTTCTTCACAAAAGCCCATGAATTATTTAACATACAAATTGATTCTTGCTCTTTTTCAGCAACATCTTTGGTACTATCTATCATATTAACAAATAATTGACTTTTTGCTGATGGTATTCGATAACTTTCTTAAGATGTTGAGGCTAATCGTCTCAATCATTTTGTTTTGGCTCTAATGTGACGTATAATTTGTTGATCTTTGCTTAAAATTACGCAGCTTCTTGTCAGGCTCGGCAGCGTCGAACGTGACGAAATACAAAACATATTTTCAAAAGTCGAAAAAAATTTCCCGATGCTTTTCCATGATCTAGAAGAGCCAAACCTTGATGTAAAAGAAACGGCAATGACGAAAATATTCTCAAAAGCAAACGTCTGGCAAGTGCTTGGCTCTTTTCTTGCCTTCATCCTGTAGGCTGCGGTATTCATAAAGAAGACGGACGCCTGCGATGCTCCTAGTTTTGTAACAGCAATCCAGTAAAAATAGGAAATTTGGTAGCCTTCCAATGCCTTGACTGTTTTTTTCAATTTTAAAAAGTTTTTAACAAAAATTCTGGATCCTACCCCAAATTACGGCAAAGTAAGCTCATTTCATCTGCTTTCTTGCAAGTCCGAAATAAAAACGCTTTGCAAAGCAGGCCCAAGATTGTGATGGATCAATGGACATGCACCCTACTATTTCCTTGAAATCGAATTGCTTGATTTTTATATTTTCACAGGCATTTTACCTGCATCGGGTTGATTTAGCCTTTGAATAGACTGCTGTTTGGGACAACAATTCTAATTTGCTGACGCAGGAATTAAAGCGATTTTCTAAAAGTAAATGGCTCCCAGGCGATGTTGTTGTCATTTTGTTTTTCCTGGTAATTCTGGTGAAAGAAACCAACACAGTAGATGGAAAGGGTCTGCAAGAGTCATTGCTCTTACCTCTACATAATGGCAGTGATGCAGTTTCAACTTGCAGGTATCGCGAGTCATCCTCGGTATCTTCTTCTCTCACGTCACTTTATTTTCATTAGGCCTAACAGCAAAAATTGAAGTACTTTTTGGTAGAGAATGATTTGGTTTTATTATTCACACCTTTCTTGTACTGACGCTAATCAAATATACATGTACTTCATTACATTGTCAGCTTACCTCAGACACGTAATGCGACATTTACTGTACAGAAGTTTTCTTCATTACGACTATGGCGCCAAAGCCAAAATGTGTTGTTGATTTTTAAACGATAAAGTCCTCAGGCTCTGACACTTCATATTTCGCAATCAATCATAGAGTAATTAACAGTGTTTAATTCGTGGTCAAACAATTATTTTGCGCGGCTGGATATCCCATATGCGCTGTTTATCTCTTTCAACTTTTATATTAGAACGCCCGCTTAAATATCCCTGTGGCTAATCGTTTGGCCATTTCTGTTGAATTTAATTAATGTAAAAATCTTGATATTAATGGTAAATTATGGGTGGGGACAATCAAATTGACATTTCCCCCTTAAAAAATATTGGGAAAATACATCCTTTGAGAATAATAAATACAGCTGCTACTGTTTTCACTGAAGTGGTATCTGATACCACTATGGCGTTATTTAACATTATGACCAAGAAAGCTTTTTTTGAAGCTTTTAAGAAACAAGAAAAAAAGCAAGCCTAAAAAGTGTGTAAGTGCTCTATCACTTGTTGTGTCGTTAATAACGTTTAAATTGTCAAAGATTTAATTTTATTGAAAGCATTTTGTTAATATCTCCCGAAAAAGCTTTCAACCGTGTTTTCCCGATCAGTATTTTTGGAGAAAATGAAGAAAGCTAATTTACAGTCAATCGTTAGTTATGGCGTCATCTTCCCAAAATGGTTAGGTTTCTTGAAGCAGGTAAGCCGGGTGTTGGCTTTCGTCTTAAGAAAAAAAACTTTTTCCTCCGATTAGAAATGTCAATCTAAATAAAATCTTAAATTTTGATGTTATCATGACACTATTAACCCTCTGATGACACCCACCCCTGAGTGGTGATTAGCCGTGCCAAGTTTGATGTTTGTACGCACAACAGCTTTGAAGCAGTCACACATACAGATTGAGTAGCGATTTGTAGTTTGGATCAGGGCTTTGCAACCTGTGGCCCGTCAGGTTAAATTTTTCGGTCCGCAAAGCGATGAAGGATGGAATTTGTGCCAGGCGTACACACAATCATATTGTTAAATCGACACTTTTAAAAATTAGCCTTTTTAAAACCGCTTTCTTTCGCTAACCTACCGAAGAAAAAAATGTATTTGAGTTTGTTTTGTATCAGAAATTTGCAAAATTTGCACTATGAAAAGGATGCCCACCAAAACAATGGTCTCAACAGTCTTACGTCAGTGCTCACTTTCATAACGCCAACTGGCCCCCCAACTTGACCTCTCTTCGATTCCTGTGCAATTAGCCCGTTTGCAAAAATGGGCTACTCATCCCGAGCGTAGATTTATTTTAATTTTGTTATATTTTCATCCTCCGATGCCGGGAATATCTATGCGGTTACGCAGAGAAAAACACAGAGCGTTCACAACCACTTCAGAGTCGCCAATAGTGCCTGCACAGCACACTTCCACACAAGCTTGCAACCAGGCAGTGAAATTGCCGTAAAATATCTTTCAAAGTGCGTTGTTGCACTTTGAAAAAACCCATGCAAGCACTGAACTCGCAATCTCACAATTACGAGCCAGCGCTTACCGAACGGAGTTACAAGACGTTTTAGAAGAAAGTGATCGTCGGTACATTCCTTTGGTTACGCTACTACTCTCCACCATACGTGTTTAACTACATTGCTGACTAGATACTGATAAGCTATTGCGGACTCCATAATTGATCGATCAATCTGGCTGTCAGCATTTACTTTACTTTTAAATCGATAAAAGAAACAATTTGTAGCACCGCCGATATTGCATTGAAAGACAGTAACTGCAATGCAACCTAATTATTAAAAAAGATATTCACTATAGTCAGTGGCCTGCGCAGAAATTTGTGGTGTAGGCTTGTTTTCTCTGGTTAAGAATACCCAACGCACGATTATTGTAGGAAGTTTGGTGGCAGGCTACCCTGAAAATTTTTTAAAATACCATACAAAATAAGCATTTTCTTGCCTCCTTGAACAACTTTTAGGCTAAGGCTTGCATGAATTTTTTGTTTAGTTATAAAAATAGTATGGTTATTTATTTACTTAAAAAATTGTACGCCATTAATTTTCATGGGATTTGACTCCAAACCTCCCTCTTCGCGCGTACGCCACTGACTGTAATGTTTGTAAGGTTATATGTGATTACAAAGGCGTGAAATTTCTCTTGCTTGGTGCCTTTTTTAAAAACTCCCTTCCCATGCGCTTCAAGGACCTTCCCGAAATATTGTAGTTGAATTTCATGTGGTTGAATTCAACCAATGAAATATTCATGATATTTTTCTGAAATTCAAAAAATCAATAGCGGTATGCACTAGTTTCAACTACAAAAAACTAAGAGGGCGACTTAAAAGATTGAACGTGTTTTTGAATCATTGCATTTCAAAAGTATCTATATATTGGTATTTTTAGTTTTATTTTCTTTGCTGTTGAATATAGAAAGCTTGCATTTGAGTCCTTGAATTGCCAGCGCTTGTGCTCGCGCATTGCTTTTTATTACGAACTCTACCAGCAGGGAGGAGAAATTGCAGTGAAGTGTTTTTTTCAATGATAAACCAGAAACAACGCATACAACCACGTGTAATGTGAACTAACCATTGCAAACTACAGGTAAATGGCACTAAGCTACGCAACCAGTTTAAAGTGATATTTAGCATTTGGCACGACAGAACGGCAGAGATCAACGCGGGTTTGCATTTACATGATGGTAAATGTGGTTATAACTGTTAGCAATACTGCCAGTAGTGAATGACTATAAGTTTTTGGTAGCTGCTTTTTGCATTATTTAACCTAAGCTAAACATTTTCAATTGACTTGGAAGTATGGTACTGCTGCAAAAATATGAAAAGGATTTGGATTCAATTTTATTTCTAAAGCGAATATGCACTTTAGGCGATGGATTTGAATGGGACTTGGATTTTTAAAATCTAAATCCGATCATCTCTGTTGAACGGGACCGTGTGCCTTGTATGTTTTCAAAACTTCTCTATAGTTGTAATTGGTGAGTGGCAACCGAGCTTGATACAAAAATTGCCACTTAGCAAGGTGATCAGAGTTTCTTTTAAATAATAAATATATGAAACGATTACAACATTTTTCAAAGATCAGCTGTTAAAATTGCAAGTCATTGATTTCAATTAAACAGTTGATGCGAAAATGCATTCTAGAATAAACCAAATTTGAAAAACTAAAAATAGGTTTAGACCAGATCGCAACGAATTATCGGTTTATCATCAGCGAGCTAACTAGAACATCAAAGACAACAAAAGACCAATGTGGAATATTTTCGCTAGATTTTAATGCTTAAATGTGGTAAAAAACTATTGCGCAGAAAGAACGTAATACTCGGAAGACAAAACTTCCTTTCTAGATAAATGATGTTGTATTATTGCGTAACTAGATGCAATTATCAAGCTTATCAGGGATTAAGCAAATTTGTCGTAGAAAAATGTGTAGCTTCCACTCTCAAGGGAACATTTTTGTTAAGTTTTTCAAAACCCAGTTTCGTTTTATTTAATTCATTGAAGTATATACAGGGTGTCCCGCAAAAAAGTTTATTTTTAAAATTTTTGTAACGCAAAAACTTGTAAAGATAAAGCAATGAAAGTTTCACCGTGCATAAATAATGTGTTGGAGATTTGTTTGCCATCAAAATCGTCGTTATCCATTTTACTTAGCTGATGTTACTGGAGTTTAAAAATAGTCATATATTTTGATGATGCTGCTTAAATAACATGCTCAATGTGATCGCCATGGCGCAGAAGGCATTCCCTTACTCTCACAGCAAAATTCTGAATTACTGCTTTGCATGTGTCAGCGGAAATGGCTCTCATGAACGTAGTTATTTCTTGTTTAAGTTCGGAAATAGAGGTAGGCTTATTTTTATAGACATTATCTTTTGCGTAGCCCCACAGAAAAAAGTCCAGTGGGCTAAGGTCAGAGAGTGTGAAGCCCAGATGTGGGAAGCTTTCAAGAAAATCAGCCTGTCTTCAAATTTTTCAGACAATAATTTTCGTGTTTCCACTGCAGTGTGAGGTGTTGCCCCATCTTGCTGAAACCATAATTTTTTCAAGTCAAAGCGACGACGACGAAGACAAGCAGTAAACTTTTTGATGACGTGGCGATAGTTTTCTTGATTAACCGTCACCGCATTCTCAGCATTGTCTTCAAACCAGTAAGGCCCGATGATTCCGTCAGAGCTAAGCGCACACCAAGCTGTGCACTTCCTGCTGTGGAGTGATTTGGTGGTAACAACGTTTGGAGGTTCAGTGCCCCAAATACGGCAGTTATGACGGTTTACTGATCCATCCAGATGAAAATTTGCCTCATCTGAAAACCATATCTTGCCAACCCAATGTTCATCATTTTCCATCATTTCATTAAACCATGTGCACATTTGAAAACGTTGTTCTTTGTCCCTATCAGTCAAAGTTTGCTTTATTTCCAGTTTGTAAGGATATAAGTTGAGGTCTTGCTTCATTATTCTTTAAACGGTGGACTTTGTCAAGCCAAGTTCAGATGAACGCCTCCGTATTGATTTTTTTGGGCTACGCACAGTCGATTCACGTACAGTATCAATGTTTAATTCGGTGCGAGCAGACACTCTCCTTCCAGAATTTCCTTTATTTCTGTTGTGGCAGGTGCCATGCACTTCAAACTTTTGAACAATTTTCTTGATTGACGTCACAGATGGAGCTTCTTTTACACCAAAATGCTTGCGATATTCCCTTTGGGTTTGGACCAGTGATTTAGTTTCCAAATAGAACTTTACTATTTTTGATCGCTGCTCAATTGTGAAAGGCATGATTAAGACAAAGGCTTCAAAATTTCAGGTATAAAACTCCTATTACCATAGAATAAAACCTGAAAAAATGAAAGAGTCAAATGCTCTAAAACAAAAGTAGTTAAAAATTAAAAAATAAACTTTTTTTTGGGACACCCTGTATGTAAGCTAATCTTCGAAATGATTATTTGCTAAATTTGCTAAACGCATTCTAAAACGGTAGGCTATTTTTTGATCTTTTCTTGTTTTTTTAAAAATCTGAAAAAATCTTACGTAAACTCTTGCTTTTTATGCAATGCTAAATAAGATTCTGATCTTGGACTATATTAAAGTCGTGTTCAAACCTAAATAGTATTTTCGCATGTTGTTTTTTCACAAACTTAAATTCAGATATTTTAAGATGAATAAGGCAGGCTCGAAACTAGGTAGAGTTGAAGAGGATGATATTGAAAGGAGTAGCCTGGGGAGAACTAAAGGTATCGTTGTTTTCAAAGCACGCAAAGTGGATTGATGGCCTTTTTTAGAACATCTTAAAAACGTTAGCAAATTTCTATTTGGCCTTGGAACACGTCATCAGTAAGCTTTGGTTAGCTTCCTTTTATGAAAACACTGCTTGCACTCTTTGGTCTTCTTCGTCGTATAAGCTATTTTGTTGTGACCTTTATGGAAGAAGATGTATAGATAGGTTACACTGCGTTAGCGCTCACGCTCGGTTTGCAAGTCTTCAGTTAGACTGGAGCCACCACGACAGGTAGACTGCTAGGCCCCACCATCTGTCAGCCACATAAAAATAGAGGCATCCCGTTAAATGCCTTGCCCAAGGATTGTTCTCCACACTATTCCTATTTTGCTGAGCGCCAAGCAGGGAAGCTGCGAATGCTAGTTTTTAAAGTCTTTTGGCATGACTCGACCTGGGAAATGAACTCTCCACACTATTCCTATTTTGCTGAGCGCCAAGCAGGGAAGCTGCGAATGCTAGTTTTTAAAGTCTTTTGGCATGACTCGACCTGGGAAATGAACCCCAGGTCTACCGACTGTCAAGCGGACGCTCGAACCACCACGCCATCGCGCCGGTGCACTCTTTGGTGTTTTAGTATGACAAAATGAATAACTACACAGGAATTGCCCCCGCCTTTAAATGAAGTTACATCAGTAATTTTTTGTACTTTACGGCGAACAGTTTTAGTACAAAATCAAACTGCTCCATAGATTTTAACTGCACATCACAATAGCAGTGCTAATCAAGTCTGTACTTCGGGAAAGGGTTTCATAACACCATGAACAAGTGAAAACTTCTTCTTTTTCGAAAGATTTCCTCTTTCATCTCATCGATCACTGTACAGTTGAGCTTGTCTTTTATTGCATCAGGCAAGTAATAGTCTATCATAAAGTTTGAAAGATAAAACTTTTTTTTTAAACTTGAGGAGCTAAAGGGATAATAAAAAAAGGGAGCGGAAGTGTGCGACCAATCGAATGTAGGGACCGAATGAACACTCAAATTTTGCGCCACTTGTTGGCAATATTAATTTAAATTTTGCTGGTGAAAACATGCTTTTCTTTGCTGTGCGTTGTGACAAACGCTCAAGCACGTAGTTTCTTAGACAGAGAAAGAGTGCAACTTTTTTTTATTGGAGGACAAAATATACTTTTCGGGTTAATGTTTGAAGGGCGCTTTGGTAAGCTGTAGCCAGTTTTAGAGCTATTGATAGGTATATTTCAGGAGAAAAGTTATTTTTTCACATTTTGGAAGTAAAGTGTTTTCTTTGAAGTTATTGAGTTATCGGTCAACCGCCATTTTCTTGGAACAGTGGTTGAGGGACCTATGGAACGGTGTTACGTAGGTTCACTCTCTTTGATTCTCTGTGTTTGAATTTTCTATTTGATAAATTTTCAGGCTTGTAATATGCCGATTTTAAAGAAAGAAAATCTAGTAGGGGTTGTTTTCCGAAGACAACCTTTTAATAAGGCACTTGATGATATTCTCTCAAAAACGATGAGTATAAGACAAGCATCCTAAGTATAAGGCATTTCGATAGGTGCTTTCATCGCTGCAAGAAAAATATGGCTCTTCGAAACAAGTCAATTCAGAAGGCATCAATGGTTACAACTTAGGTGAGCAGTTACTATAATTAATAGAGCCTAGCTTAGTGTAAACTTCATCAAACCTTGATTTTTTTGTAGATATTTTCCACAGAGGAAGAAAAAGCATTGGAAGAACATATGCCTTTCACGTGTCAAAGCTTTCAATGGATTAGATATAGGGGGAAGTCGGAAGCTGTGAGGCATTTTTTTACTTCTTTCGCATACACAAATAATTGGAAGCTGAAAACTCAACACTGAATAGTTCATAAAGTAACCCAAAATTTTATGGATTTGTATTCTTACCTGTGAGTCATTTTTTACTTCTTTCGAAATATTTTGGCATACACAAATGATTGGAAACTGAAAACTCAACACCAAATAGTTCATACAGTAACCCAAAATTTTATGGATTTGCATTCTTTTGCTGTGTAACCGAACAGAGAATGTTGAACAAAATTTCAAAAAAAATGGTTCATAAGACCCCAAGGTGAGGAACCATTGAACCGCTAAAATCAATCAAAATGTGAATTGCATTATTGATAGCAATAATGCGCAAATACTCAAATTGTTTTTTTTATTCGCTGTACATGTACAAAGAACAAACGAACGCATCCAATAACTTGTTACAGTTTTATCATGAATAGGTAACGGGGACACAATAATTCCTCAAAAAATATGACGTCATATTTTTCAATAGATTGCCACAACATGTGTGTCTTGTATTTTACAATTTTTATGCTTCAAAATTATCACTACTGAACTCCTCATTAAAAGGTGATGACTACAGCACAAATTTGTCATACAAAGGATTTTACGCATAAACGCATAACAATATGCAAATCACATTTCATACCAGGAAAAAGTGCAAATGTAAATGTTTGTCTGGTCTTTAGTTGAAGGGTAGATTCTAATGGAGAGGCGAACTTTCCGTGGATGGTTCGAGTTCATGATTGCGCTGCCTGCCAGACGCGCTGTGGCAGCATTACGGCGGAGTTCAGCGGGTTGGATGTCTGCCAGGATGGGAAGCGACAAGAGGTGTTGGACGCAGGCATCCGGTCACAATGCGCAAGGCTTCATTTTTTGGGACGTCGTTGTTGTGGGTATCAGCGCTACAACATCACACACAGGTGCACAGTACTCACCGGCGGAGTGAACCAGGGCACTTGCTGCTTTGAGGAGCGTAATTGGCCCAGCACTCCAGCCTGACCCGACCAGCCGCTTGAGAAGGGATACAGGGCTGGTGAGTCTCTTCCGCAGTGACAAGAGGTGTTGGCGGAAGTTGAGGTCATTGATATGTGGCTCAGGGCAGAATCGCTTGCATGGATTCTTCGCTCACGCTTTGCCTCCATGTTGCGGAGATGGATGGCAGCCGATACGGTCTCTTCCTCAGTGAGTTTCAAACCCCATTTCCAGAGATATGCCACTAGTGTCTGGCACTGCTCTGCGATGACCGGCACTCCTCAAACCCAGGAGAAGCACTCTCCATATAATATATTGATGAAGTTTCTAAACATGAATTTGTTCAGTTATTTTTGCTTGAAAACATCTCTTTGTCATTCAGATGCACTAGAATTTACTTCTTAATGAACTTTAAAATTTTTCTGAGGATGACTTTCTACCGCCCTCAATATCTGATCAGTTTCAAAATCCACTGACTTTGGGCATCTCCAAGAAGAAGTTGAGAAAGACGTAGCGGGTGGCTTATAGCGTGATCAATATCCTTCTATTAACATCGCAGAAGTGCCTCACTGCAGTCCAGCAACCTCGACATTTGAAAAAGAAAGCACAACCTTTTGCTGTTTGCCGAAGGCGAAATCGAAAGCAAGATCAAGGTGGAAGAGAATCAGCGCTAAAAAATTTACAGATAATTCTGTTAAAGAAAAGAGTGCTTTCAAGTAAAGTTATTGAGATTATTCCTCATTTGAAGAAAAGGGTGTTGCTTTATTTCTAGCTGACACTCTTTTAATGGTAGTGAACAGGGTTTTTTAAGAAAATAGAGGAATGCACAAATTGAAAACTGGTTGAGCAACTGGTGCTTCAACGTCTGCTGTACAAACAATCCTTCATTGGTAAATTGACTACTTATGGTAGGGCCTTTGTCGTTTTAAAACGTTTCTTTTTTGCAGCCGAGCATGTCTTTGTGAGCAGTAGGCAACTCTATTAAAATGTTCAAAATCTAAGTACGCCTAGGTGCAATAGCGTGTTCCAGTCGCAGACTTCATGAAAAGGCTAGGGCTAGACCGATATTACAGGTAGCTCCGAGATTAAGTGCTTAATTCAAATGAGAGCCTCACGAAAATTGCATAGTCTAACAATACCACTGTTTGAGAAAAAGTAATATTTGAAATGCTTAGACAGTCAGAAGTAATAATTTTTGTCGAATTCTAAAGTGCAAATTTTTGTTCAGGTTATTTAAATATTTATTATCGTCAAACTAAAAGTTAAAGTGTAGAGGAAGCAAGGATTGAGACAAAGCAGTTAAATATAATTTGGTAATCACAAGGGCTTAGGTGGTTTGAAGCAGCACATCAGGAAAGATCTGAGAAAAATCAGTTAAACAAAGAACTTGAAGACAGCAATAAAAGTAAAAATAAGAAAGGAAGTGCTAGCATGATGCATGAATCACAACAAATCACTCAATCAGCTGTAGCCGAAGAGAACAATAGTTTGATTTCCGAAACTTTTGATGCATTACCTAACAGGAAGCCAGCCAGCATTGGAGATACAGGCCAAGGACAGTCTTCCAATCAGACGCATGCTGCAAGTAATTTGAAAGCTCTAACGAAGATTGCACGCAAAAATGGTCGTCGTTATCTAGCTACGCTGCCATCCTTGCTTTGGTTTCGAAAAATTGGTAAATTGCATTCCACTAATTTCAAAGTACCTGCTATCGCTAAACAAGATGGAATCATGCTTGGAGATGAACTACTTCAAATCAAGAGGCCACTTAGAAGCAATGAAAGCACTGCTAATTGAATTACTTTTAACCTTACAGTCACCAACACTTATGAGAAAAGCGTTGGCTGTCCGACATTTGCGACTAGCGAACAAAATAGGAAAGTTGATGATGCATGTTTACCATGGTGCAAAAACACCAACACTTTCCGCATACAGCTTTCTATTACGAGTGGTGGTTGCTGAGTTTGCAAATAGTCTTCGGTATGGTCACCCTCAATGATCACCCTTTAATTTTTATATTCAATATCTTTCTTCAAATGGCAACAACGAACCACTGGATTTCATCGTGCTAAGTAGGCTTGTGAAAATGCTTTGTCAAAAAAACTTTTGAAACCATCGGCAATATCACTTCCCTGCGAAGAATCAGTCGTCAGAATACACTTAGATGAAATTTATTTGCTGGTGAAAGTGATTTCTCCATCTGGAGATTTTGAAAATGTGTTTCTTCGCGCTGCTAAGCCACAAATGGAGGTGCAAAAGGTATCCATGATGCTGACATTAAAGTTTGCGCTAGCACTATTGCGTCAAGAGACTATAAAGAAGTACCTTTGGCACAGGCAAAGAAATTATTTCTCAGAGCTTCTTCTTTTGCTATTGATGGTGCGTCTGTTAATGCAGGACAGAAAAAATAGTCTTTTGGCGTTACTACAGGAAGATTTGAAAGCGATTTCTATGGGCCCAAATGAAAAACAACCAGCACTTTGCATAAAAATTTGGTGTACAATTTATCGAGCTCAACTTGTTTGGAAGTCTCTTACTAACTAAGTAGTTGAAATTGATCATATGATGCAACAACTATGTGCATTGTCAACCTTTTTCTGGTCAATTGGAGAAACGAGTTTCCTTGCTATGTGATGCTCTCTCTGACTGATCAAGACAATATTCATTAAATTCTTTATTTAAGAAAAAAACACATGCTGAAATGACAACGTCGAGAACAATGGTCGACAACATGGTCGTGTGGATCGGAGTGCTTTTCACGAGGGTAAATATCGAGAGTTCAGACCTCACTAATGCTACTTTGCTGGGTCCTTAAAAAGGCTCTTTGCAGCAATTTTCCTCTACTTGGTTGCAGATTTGTAGAGTAAATGCGTTGCACCAGATGCGCTGGTGACTACCAAGCGAGTTTGATCACAATGATATTCTAGCATAGCAGAAATGAGATTTTCTGGGGAGTGAAGGAAAATATATTACTCTCCATCAACTCTCTGTCAATACGCTGCTTTAATCGTGGACTTAGTTAGCTGAGAAGTTTTGAGGACAAAGTTTGTGTCATATGCATGTCACTGAATACAAACATATAAAAGGTGAGAGGGAGTTGTCTCTCCGTCCTCTCTGAAAGTAGATACCTAGCTTTGATTAATAAGTTTTCAGAAAAAATGTGTTGAAAGTAAGTAAGACTAAAAAACATTACAATCAATAAATGTTGTGTTTTCTTTTTTCGACAGTGTCGTTACTGTTACGTCATAAAAGTAGCTACTTATTTGCTTTGCTGAGTCAGCCTTTTTCACTTGCTGGTAGATGCTGTACCTACAGCGAGTTGTGAGTCAGTTTATGATATCGAGTGTTCTATTTGAAAGCAGCTAAGGATCTTAATAATTATAGTTTTGTACGGCTGGCTCGACCTACTGCGACGGTTGGTTCGCTGATAGAAGTCAACAATACGGTACGTGCTAGCTTTATATACTTTCGTAGCGTTTTGCTGTTCGTGCTTTTCTTATGTGTGCCCTTTGTAGAAAACCGCCTGATCGTGTATTCGCCTGATAATTAAATTGGTATATGTTCAAGTCGTGTTTGGATGAATAACGCAGGCGCGTAATTTCAAGTTGAATTCCGTGAGTCAACATAAAGTTTTCGTATTGACAAGTGGTCGAGTTATCTGGTCTGGATTAAAGTAAGTGCCGTTTATTATTCTGCGGTAGGGACCAGCTTCAACATACCTCGCGGTCAGACATTTGAAGTGTTGCACAATGGATGCCGACGGTGGATATGATAATTTGAGCTCTATCTCCTCCAGCAGTGATAAACAAAGGAAATTAATTGTTAAGATCGAAACGGCCAAGTATGCGAAACGCCAAAACGATGCGCGGCGTAGGGAAGAGGAGGAAAAGGCCGCATTCGAAAGGAAATTAGCAGAAGCGGAGGATCTGCGCAAGATCCAATTTGCCGAAGTAGAAGCAGCGCTATGGGAGCGAGCTAAGACCCCCTCAGAACAAGATAAGAAAAGTGTTGTAGCTTACCCACAGGAGAACTTTCCTATCTTACCTACCCCACAAGATCATCTAGGACGTTCAAATCTGCCATGTCCCCCTTTGGCTGAGCCAGGACTAAGTCCACAGCGCCTCACCCCGTCTGTTGAACCTAACGATGTCCAACTGTCTAATCCTAGATTTTACCCCCAATTTCTGTGAATCCTCCTGACGATCACTGTCAGCCACCACCCCCAGAAAATGGTTTTGGTCACCACTTTCAACCTTTGCCCCAAGTGAACAGTTTTGGGGCATACCCTCAAATGACTCCTGCAGCAAATACCTTTGAGCCCTGTCCTTCACATTCTCGACGTCATAACGTTAATTATTACGAGCCCCGCTCCGATATCAGGGAGCAATTATTGCCAAAACCAGATGTGAAAAAGTTTGATGGGGATCCTTTAGATTACCTTGCCTTTCGCAATCGGTTTAAAGCCCATATTGCTGACTGGTTGCCTAAAGATAAAAAACTGTCCTACCTGCTGCAACACTGCAATCAGAAGGTTGCTGAGCAGATTCGGCATTACGCCGACTACCAGGGTACCCAATGTAGTTACGAAATGGCATGGGAGGAACTTAGACGTCGGTACGGACAACCACATGTCATCGCGCAGGCGTGTGAAGAGAGGTTACGCGCCTTTCCCAATATGTTGGACAAAGATCCGGAGATCTTGAACAAACTGGCTGTGTTGTTGAGACGTTGCTGCTCGTCTCTTGAAAGCACTCCGGGTTCCTCCAGCTTAGATACTGTTTACTTTATCACGACGTTGATAAGTAAATTGCCAGTCTCTATGAGAGAAGAGTGGGTGAAAACCTCTGTGGAAGTCAGTGATAATACCGGTAAGGTCGCCGGATTCCACCACTTTACCAAATTTATTGAAGAGCAGGCGAGAGTTGCCAATTCAGTCTACGGGCTAAAACTGTATTCTCGTTTGACAAAGACAAATGCAAGAGCTTACAAAGGAAAGGCGCAAGTCTATGCAACGACAGCGCCCGGTAATCACGGGTCGGAAAAAACTGAGGCAGATATCTGCATGTACAGTAAAGGACGTCACAAGATTTACCAATGCGGAAAGTTTTCCTCTAGGTCTTATGAAGACAAGTGGAAATTTGTGGTGGACAACCGCCTATGTAAGCTGTGCCTGCGCCCAGGCCACATATCTTTGCGTTGCTACTCGCAGTTGGAGTGCAAGAAAGTACGATGTAGAAACAAAGCAGCTCATCATACACTGCTCCATCCTCCAGAGAACGTTCATCAATGGCGCGATCACTCTGAAGATGCGGGAGAAAGCTTTCCAGAGGAGAGTCAAACACGCGGTGGACCAAGTGGTGATAGTCAAAAGGAAGAAAGAATCGAAGCTAACGTACACTCCACACGCTCGTATGAAAAGCGAGGTGCCTACTTGGACATCGTTCCCATTAAGGTGGTGAGCAACGACGATGCAGTTGAGACGTATGCTCTTCTAGACTCTGGATCGGATAGAACATTTTGTGAAAAACAGTTGATGGAAGAGTTAGGATTGACTGGTTGTGGTGTTCCCCAGAAGATTTCGATTCAGACCATGAATGGTAATTCCGAAACTTTGGCCTCGATGACCTTGCCTTTGAATGTATCCGCCCTAGATGATGACAATGTAATGACGCTTACAGAAGTTATAGTCGTGGACAAGATTCCGGTTGAACCAAATCATGTACCAAATGAGCGTGATTTATGCGCACATGCGCATTTACGTGATGTTTATCTACCTCAGATTGCGAATGGTTCTGTCATGCTGTTAATTGGAAACGACAACCCTGTTGCCCACAGATGTCTAGAGAGTCGTTTTTCACCTGATCCTGAGGATATCCCTGATGCTATTCGTACACCTCTTGGTTGGGTATTAAGAGGAATTCGCTTCAAGAATTCACCTCCCCAAAAGAAAGCTGTAAACTTCTTTGTAAAGGGATTGACGTGGCCGGCTGGTACTGATAGCCTTCAAGACCTTATCATCACGGATGAAGGAGAGTTTTTCAGTCAGCAAGGAAATTCTGATCTGTATGATAAAGAGGAATTCATAAAGATGTTGTCCTCACACAAGGAGATGCTTGAGTTTGGTTTGAAATTCTCAAGAGAAGATCCTATTGCCTATGACGCCATGTGCCGTAACGTAAAGCGCGAGGACGACCACTATCAACTCCCCTTACTATGGCGAGACGATTCTTGCGTACTTCCTGATAGTAAAGACGTTGCTCTGAAGCGCCTCAAAGGCTTGAAGAAGCGATTACAGCGTGATGAATTATTACACAAAGCGTACACCGAGCAAATGGACGCGACTTTGAATAAAGGCTATGCAGAAAAGGTTCCAGACGAAGAAATTAATTGCAACAGGCGTCACTGGTACATACCACACCATCCTGTTGTCACTCCAAAAAAGACTCGTATCGTTTATGACTGTGCTGCAATTTCCCAAAATCAGTCCTTGAATAATCATCTTATGAAAGGACCAGATTTAACTAATTCTTTGATTGGAGTACTACTTAGATTTCGGAAGGGCCAAATTGCGATTGCTTCAGACATCGAAGCAATGTTTTACCAGATTAAAATGGCGCCAAAAGATCGCGACTGCCTTCGGTTCCTTTGGTGGCCTGGTGGAGAATTAAGCCTTGATCCCGAAGTTTACAGAATGAAAGTACATTTGTTTGGAGCCAAATCTTCGCCTTCCTGCGCCACCTTTTGTTTGCGGGAAACAGCTAGAGAGTTTGGCAAGTTTTTTGACCCCATAATTGCTGAAACCGTGTTAAAGAATTTTTACGTCGACGATTGTTTGGTGTTAATAGTGATGAGCAAGGTGTCAAACTGGTTAGAGACCTTCGACAACTGTTACAAATGAGCGGTTTCAATTTGACCAAATGGGCATCTACCAGTTCCAGTATAATGTCTAGTATACCTAACAGCGAAAAATCGCAGAATCTTCAAAATGCAATGCCCGGTGAAAGTTTGGGAATGCGTGTTTTGGGAATAAGTTGGAATGTTTCTACTGACGAATTCCGGTTTTCTGTTGACTTA
This sequence comes from Trididemnum clinides, assembly GCA_963675345.1. NCBI lineage: Eukaryota > Metazoa > Chordata > Ascidiacea > Aplousobranchia > Didemnidae > Trididemnum > Trididemnum clinides. The sequence continues at coordinate 22,332,267 of OY776284.1, read as the reverse complement.
CCCGAACATCAAGTAACCAAACGACAGATGTTGTCCACAACAAACTCCCTTTATGATCCACTGGGATTTGTGGCACCAGTGGTGGTTGAAGCAAGATTGATTTACAGCGCTGTTTGCCAAAGTAAGATTGGCTGGGACGAGGTCATCGATTCTGCCAACTTAAAAAGATGGGAATTCTGGAAAAGTAGCATACAGCAACTTAAAAATGTTAGGATCCCTCGTTGCTTTAAGCCTAACATATGTGATGGAACGAAAATTCAGCTACATTTGTTTTCAGATGCTTCTTCTGTAGCTCGTGGCGTGGTATGCTACTTGCGTACTGTGTACTCAGACTCATCGGCTACTTGCAGATTGGTGATGGGAAAAGGTATTCTTGCTGGTTCTGGAAATCACACAATACCAAGGCTCGAACTAGAAGCGGCTCTAGATGCAGTTAATATGTTTCGCATGATAAAGCAAGAACTGGAGCTGCCGAGTGAATGCCCCTGTTTCTTTTGGACGGATTCGATGATAGTTTTGCAAAGTTTGAGAGCAGAAACGAAAAAGTTTTCCATTTTCCCTCGGAATCGTCTCCAAAGGATACTGTCTCATACTAAAGTGTATGACTGGTTTCATGTTAGTTCAGAAGAAAACCCTGCGGATCAAGCTTCCAGAGGCGTGTCGGCCAAGACGCTATTGAAAACCGGAACGTGGTTGAATGGTCCGGATTTTTTGCGAAATACGTTTGAAGAATGGCCTGTGGATGTTACACGACCAGACTTGTACGAGAAATCCATATACAAAGCTTACGATCTGGTTTCTTCGGTGAAGTCCTTTGTTTCGGTGGCAGAAGAGCTTACGGGAGTAGATAGGCTGATGGCGTATTTCTCTTCCTGGCATAAATTAAAGATATCTACAGCGTGGATGTTGAGATTCAAATCTTATCTTTTATCAAGAATGAGACATAACAACAGAGAGCCTCCAGCTGGCGAGATTTCTGTTCAAGAATTGGACCTAGCCGAATCGGAATTGATTAAGTTTGAGCAAACAAAGCGATTCCCCAACTGGATAAAGTCGCTTTCCAAAGGGGAAATTCCACATTTGCCTAAGTCGGAAACACGGCAGATGGAAAAATTAAGCCCTATTCTTGTCGAAGGTATCATGCGTGTTGGTGGAAGAATAACTAATGCTAACCTTCCATTTAACGCCAGACACCCCATTATTTTGCCTACTGAAGGCTATCTAACCAAATCAATCATTGTTCACTATCATGAACAGATTTCTAAGCACATGGGTGAAAATTATACGCTAAATCTCTTGTCTCAAAGGTATTGGATAATCAACCCTAAGGCTACTATTCGCAGAGTAATAAAGCAATGTTTAGTATGTCACAGAAAATCTGTCAAACCTGGTGAACAGATGATGTCTGATTTGCCTAAAGAACGTCTAGACATGCGAAGAGTGCCGCTTTTTAACACGGGCGTGGACTTTTTTGGTCTTTTAATGGTGCGCAGAGGAAGAAGCGAACTAAAAAGATACGGCTGTCTATTCACATGTCTTACCACGAGAGCAATACACTTGGAGGTAACACCTGATTTGACTACGAATTCTTTTATCAATGCTCTCCGACGCTTTATTGCCCGGCGAGGACAGGTTAGGAAAATCATTTCAGACAACGGCTCAAACATCGTTGGATGTCATAACACTTTAAAACAAGGTATTCTACAATGGAATCAGCAACAAATCCACCACAACCTCCGCCAAAGGGCTATTGAATGGAAATTTAATCCACCATGCGCTAGTCACATGGGCGGAATCTGGGAGCGAATGATTCGTACAGTCCGCCAAATTCTGCTCAACATTCTACCAAGCAGACCTCTTGATGACGATTGTCTGCTAACTTTAATGGTCGAGGTGGAAGATATCGTTAATTCGAGACCCCTTACGGAAGTCAATCCCGAAGCAGAAGGAAATCTTCCGTTAACTCCCAACCACCTTCTTCGTCTAAATGTTGAGCCAAACCTGCCACCTATGAACACTGATGAGAAAGATGGCTTTCGAGCTGCTGATCGTTTTCGCCAAGTACAATTTTTGGCTGATAAGTTTTGGCAACAGTGGATAGTGGAGTATCCAAGATCCATCATAACCAGAACAAAATGGCATCGCAAGAAGCGAAACTTCCTAGTTGGCGATGTAGTCCTTTTAATAGAAGATTCTACTCCGAGGCAACATTGGCCGTTGGCTCGAGTGATTCGAACATTTTCAGATCAACACGGAGTTGTGAGAAGTGTAGAGGTTACTGTGTCATATGGGAAAACATTTAAAAGACCAATACACAAAATTTGTCTCCTGATTCCAATTTCCGAAGAAGAACATCAACCGAAAGAATGCTCAACTACACAACGACGGAATCAATCGAACTGTTAAAAAAAAAAAAACTATTTGCTTGTCAATGCTGTGCTTCGTGCTCATCATTTGGGGGGGAGTGTTGTGTTTTCTTTTTTCGACAGTGTCGTTACTGTTACGTCATAAAAGTAGCTACTTATTTGCTTTGCTGAGTCAGCCTTTTTCACTTGCTGGTAGATGCTGTACCTACAGCGAGTTGTGAGTCAGTTTATGATATCGAGTGTTCTATTTGAAAGCAGCTAAGGATCTTAATAATTATAGTTTTGTACGGCTGGCTCGACCTACTGCGACGGTTGGTTCGCTGATAGAAGTCAACAATACGGTACGTGCTAGCTTTATATACTTTCGTAGCGTTTTGCTGTTCGTGCTTTTCTTATGTGTGCCCTTTGTAGAAAACCGCCTGATCGTGTATTCGCCTGATAATTAAATTGGTATATGTTCAAGTCGTGTTTGGATGAATAACGCAGGCGCGTAATTTCAAGTTGAATTCCGTGAGTCAACAATAAATAAGCAAAGTCGCCATTGAAAAAATATTCTAGAGTCGTTCGAACCGAAACTGGCGAAGAGCGTGATAACTTGTCTGTACAAGCTGCTCCAACAAGCTAGTTATCCGGGATGATGAGAGATCAAATGGTGAAACTCATGCATTGTTATGCTTGCTTCACCAATTCGTTATCTAGTTCTTCTTTCTGCTACAACTTATAAGCATCGCTTGCGAATTTGACTTCATGAACTTCTTTCACTATATGTCGTTTTACATTTCACTGTTTCCTGCTTACACTTAAATTTTTGGTATCGAAGTCAAACACATTGAGTAAAATTTATGTTAATACTGTGTGCTCGAAACAAAAAAAATCACAAGTTATGGCAACAACGTGACTGTGAACGTTGGAAAAATTTACACCTATCTTTAGCGACTGTTGGCGATACCTTTAAATGTATTTCCAAAGTTGATGGTAGCGCCATTAAATTATATTGAAAAACTGATAAACCGCTGAACTGTTGCAATGCTTTGAGTTAAAGGGAGGCGGAAATGCAGAGGATAAAATGCTTTTCCAGTTTTAGACGATTTTCAGGAATAATTTGGGATGCTAAAACAAAATTTTATCAGTGAGCTTAATACTTGTGACATTTATGCGTGTGGTTATCGAAAAGAATAATTGATAAACTTCCTACATTTGATTTCCTATTCAACGCTGTACATTTTACCGCATCTGAAAGTATTTCAGTGCCATTTCACAAACTTAACGCGATCGTTCAGCATCTCTTTAAATTGATAAATTGCATTTTGTATTCCCTGTATACAGGAACGAGGCAAAGATTTTAGATTTGGGGATAAAACTTTGGAAACTTTAAATAACTTCAGATAACTTTAGAAAAAAGGACGCTTGCTTTTTTGATTCTTTCTTTTCCTGCACTCCAGTCTGTGTTTCTTCATAATTGGTGACGATTTTGTTCAACGATGTTTCCCTTTAATTGACATAGGCTGCAGGGCCAATGACGTGCCTAACTTTGATTACGTCGCGCTTTAGTGAATTGAAAAACTTGCCGCCTTGTTTCCTGCTTGCGAGCGATGTTATATCATTGTTTGCCTACAGTTATTACAGATTGATTTGTAATGTGATCTACTGTCGGAGTGAAAGCATAGACTGCGCATAGCCGCGCGTTAACCTGCAGTGCAGCAACGTTTTGTAAGTTTATAAATGCTTAACATTGGACCCACAAACAAACTGAGACTGCTTGTAGCATGTAAATTACGCAGAATTTAAACGTAAGATAAAGTGATTGCAGGTGAGAAGTTGAGTTAAACCATGCTTAATTTCAGTGTTTTCCGTTCACAAAGGCGAGAACAATGTTCTTATGGGCAGTAGCGGATTTAGAGGGGAGGCATCTGGGCAGGTGCCCAGATAGTTTGACCAACAATCACGATCACCGGCAAATATGAGGAAGGGAGCAGAGTAAAGAGTTTATCCTTGTCAATATTATTCATTGTACAGCGGTATGGCCCAGTGGAACCTCAAGCGATATCCGGATCAGACGTGGTGAGTTTGATTCAATCCTAAGCTCGGTTGATCGCTTGACACTATTTCGGGTAGCTGCTGCTGACCAGAAAATCGCAAGCTCTTCTTGCAAACTCAATTACTGTTTATTGCTTCGTTACTGAACGTTACAGTTGCTAGTAGCTACCAATGCATTACTATAGGCACTATTATAATTTCTGCAGTATTTTTTCATGGCAATCTTCAGGTATTTTTATTGTGGAAGCAAGTAGCAATTAGGCTATGCTGGTGAAATGTATCATTGGATCTACCTTTTGTTGTGTCTGCAAATTACAGAGCAGGAAGGAGTCGCATTGCGATCGTTTCAAAGCCTGTAATTAAAAATACCTGACTCATTATTGAAGTTATGAGCTACAAGCCTAATTCTTGCATTTTCTTAAAATAGATAAAGCGTCTAACAAAACAAATCCTGACCAAAAAGGCTTATTTCAAGCACAAGTTGTATTAAAGGATAAAACGCTGTAGTAACAAAGTAGTATAGCCTTTCAAATATCCTTCCCAATCCCAATAGGAAAGGAATACGTTGGCTTACCCTGTCTGTCGAAGATGAAAAACATTTATTCGGCTTATAGGATTAGTTGAAATATGTAAAGTCGCGCCCCCCCGCAATTTCTTTCTTGGTCCGCTACTGCCCAGTGGACTTTTCGAAAGCATAAAGCTACCTTCTATATGTGCAGCTTTTGAAATAACTTATTGACTGTGGTAATTTGTTTAGCGAAAGGGCGCTGGTTGTCTTGCGATCGAAAATCCACGAATTTAGTACTAGCGTGAAAATGATGCATATACCAAGCCAACTAGTTAAACAAAATAAATTGATTTTTGTTCGTTTATTGATAAACACGCCAAACAGACTTTTGAAAGGTTATTCACAGATCTCCTGCTTGATTTTCAGCAGTAGAGGAATGTGAAGGATAAAATGTGAAATTGAATTTACCCATTCATGATCATCTTTCGATCAATTTTTCGATTATGGTTGATAGTTCTACAATGCAGCGTAAAGAATTTGTCAATTGTTTACGGGTGCTGTTCATATTACTCTGCTTTCTTTTTTGTTTGTGTTATAGAATTTTTGGCGTGAACAAAACAAACAAACTCATTAAAAAATAGACTCGCGCTAAAAAACTACCCCAGCCATAAAAACGTCAAAAGACTACGTTTTGTTTTCTTCAAGTTACACTGTATTTAAAGCACGTGACTTACAACAGCTTAGTATTCTAAGTACGTGGTTTACAACGGAATTCTGGAGTTGCCTAAGACTAGACTTTTAGACCGGCGGTCAAAGTTAAGCCTGGATACCATGAGATACTGCATTAATTGTACTAGTCAGCATTACTAAGTCATCTGTTTAGGTTATGTGGCGAAAGTTCAATATAAGAGTGTGCACTATCACGATCCAATAAGATGTAATGCGTATAAATTCACTTTTTCCAGTGTTCAGTCATGGCCTCAACCAATGATTACAGTATTAAAATTGTAGATTTTTGGCTGTCCAGCTGCTAAATAGAACTGTATAATAGTTGCCCCTTTAGGATATATACGGGAAGAAAAGCAGGCAGACATATTGAAAACAAGGAATTTCGAGATTAAAGGTCACAGTTTCCTGAAGTTTTTAGACGAAGAAAACGCTTAGTCAGTTTCTATCGTTTTGTGAATCGACTTAACTTTGTTTTTTTGAACACAATAAACTATTCGTGTGTTTACCTAATTGAGTAAATGAGTTGAATTGAGCATGCACGCTTGGAACAACGTTCTGGCCGTTTCCTAACAACATCTTTTTTACAGTAGAATGACCTTCAGTGTGTTAGAATCCTTTACTGACACCGCGCTATTGTCACATTGCAGCTGCAAGTCTAGTTTATCTGTCCATAGGCGTAGCCATGGCCCATCTTGTTTATTCTTTCTTTTGAACTAAACAAACTTGAAGTATCCTCAACGATGAATCCTTTACTGACACTGCCCTATTGTCATATTGCAGCTGCAAGTCTAGTTCATCTGTCCACAGGCCTAGCCATGGCCCATATTGTTTATTCTTTCTTTTGAACTAAATAAAACTTGAAGTATCTTTCACGGTTAATCCTTTACCGACACTGCCCTATTGTCATGTTGCAGCTGCAAGTCTAGTTTATTTGTCCATAGACCTAGCTATGGCCCATATTATTTATTCTTTCTTTTAAACTAAATAAACTTGAAGTATCCTCAACGATGAATCCTTTATTGGCACAACACTATTGTCATATTGCAGCTGCAAGTCTACTTTATTTGTTTGTAAGTTTTATGATTGCGATAGTCTTGTAAAGTTTTATGATTGATAATGGTGTGAACTTTTTATTATAATTACTCCTCACATATAAACCGTTAAAATGGGAAATATTTCCCTCCGGAAATGTGAAAACTATCTATTTAGGATAATTGATTTTCTTTCCACTTCAAATTGATTTTGGCACGACTTCGTGCAACCTTATTTATGTATTTTACGCTCATGTATCCATTTATAACTGTTAGTAAACTAAAGCTGCTTGCCTTGACTGAATGTTTGATATTTTTATGATTTTTCTTGGATTTGCAGAATTTGCAGTCGTACGCTATAAATCATAAATATATTTAAAAACCATGCCTGCGTATAAGGTTTCTTATTTCAATGCCAGAGGCTTTGCTGAAATGATACGAATGATGTTTGCAGAAAAAGGAATCGAATTTGAAGACGAGCGTTATACTTCCGAATCGTGGCCCGAGCATAAACCAAGTGAGGTGTTTTGTTCATTTAGCCTTAATTTAAAAGGGTAGGAAGACGTGGATTCAATTCATGGATGTCATGATTATGGGGTGGACATGAGGTTGCAAAATTGATAATGAAAAGAAAGAGCGTAAACATTGTTCAAGACTTTGAAACTTCTAATGATTGGCGCTTTACTATTCTCTGTGCATAACCTACAAAAACGCTGGCCGGTGGAGTCAATGCATAATTGTTACATATTCACCAAGCTTTTTCAAGTCATATTTTTGACTATTGGCTTTAGATATCGCACTGAGATATTTTGTATTACGGGCTACTTCAATTCACAAAGTCGTGTCTTCTTTTCCTTCTTGTATATACTTTTCCTATTTCTTGCGAAGAAACTGCGAGATGAAAAAGTTATCCAGTTTCAGACTGCAAACCTAACTGAAATCAAATTGAGGAGAATAGACAACTTTTGTCAAACTAGCCTGAATACAAATTCCAAGCTGCCAGTTTCTCTCTACTAACTAGGGCTACGACTGACGGGCTGCCATTTACGCCATGCAAGTATATTGTTGGACGATACTGACTTGAAAATTTTTTTTCAGACATGCTTTTCGGCCAAGTCCCCGTTCTTTTTGTCGATGGCGAGCAAATTGCTAACAGTCGCGCTGCAGTGCGCTATCTAGCGAGAGAGTTTAAACTCGACGGCGGGGACTCTCTCACTGCTGCCAAAATTGATATGTGGATTGAAGTGTTGATTGAAAGCCTTATGAAGTTTCCCATTCACGAAACTGATGAAAAGAAAAAGGTAACGACGAAGTTTTACCGATCCAACTAAATGTGTTTTTGGTGTAGTAAATCTTAAATATGTTGAGTTTGTGATCAACGCGTGGTCGAGACTTTCTTTGGAGTTTTGAGATTGCTCAGAACGCAAAACGTGCAATCTTCAAAAAAGAAGAAACTACTCGTAAAAGCTTTTCTTCTCGAAGCATAAACACAACTACTTAGACGAGAATTGAACACTTGAATTCATATCATAACGACCATTCAATTTCTGCTAAAATTTTGAAAACAAAAAACTAACTCGATGAAAATGTTTTTAAATGTTTTGCTGTTGCTGTTTAGGGCGTAAAACGCTTCTCATCAGAAGCGCATCACTTGCACACGTTTCACAGCTAGAAATGAAGCAAACTAATGTGGAAAAAGATATACAAAAACGAAATTTACCCTATAATGGTTCAAATAAATTGTTGCACTAAAAGCTGTTGCAGGTGAACAGCTCCGAAAAAGTGAATCATATTTCATTTGTTTGCAGAGTTTTATATTTTTTTACTTTAACTGATTGTTGGCGCCAGAACGATTTTGATGATCTGTGAGAAAAAATTTTTGCGACCTTATGTTTGTTTTTTTTTGTCCACATTACTTTTGCGTTTGTGTTTGAAGCAGGAGATTTGTAAATTTTGATTTGAGTCTGGGGTGTAGCTTGATGCTTGTCACAGAATTGAGTGCAGGTATACTATTGCCATGAGGATGCCCTAACTAGAAAATAATTTCTAGCAGTTACACGTATGTTACTAATATTGAGCTCCAATTCTGGTTTCGGATACTATTTTACCCTAATTATGTATTAGGATAGCCAGACTTGCCTCACGCTAGAGGCACCTACGGCATAGACAAAAGAGCCACCTGGCTGGGTCACATTTTTAATACATGTACATCCAAATTGAAAGTGAAAATCTTTTTTGGAGATCAATATTACCAAAGCCTGAAATGGCATATTTTTTCATCCACAATTCCACAATTTAAGGGAATCACTATCTTTGAAGCTTGAATTCACTTATTTTGTACCCAATTATAAAAGGTAGACGTTTGTAAGGTTTATTTATTGACATTAACTATTGAGCTACATCACTCATAATAAAAGCAACATGAGTTGAAAGAGCCACATTCAAAGAGCCGCATGCGGCTCGCGAACCGTGGTTTGGCCACTCCCATTACATAACAAATTTGTAAAATATTGTAGTTTAACATATTGGTGCTTTGCGACTTTAGCTGGAGCAATCTCAAATTGTTTACAAAGATGTATTTTTGCCAAAACTCGTCAAGCTCGAAGCTTTACTGAAGGAAAACAACGGAGATTACGTTTTTGGAAAGGTAATTTTCAATATATTAATATTCATGTTCAGGGTGGTGGTTGCATCTTCACTTTGGTCTGCGAAACTGCGACAACTTTAATCTTTCAAAGCAAGATTTACACCTTTTGACAGATTTCCTTATTATTAAGTTGTCATTTCAAGTCTTACTGTATATTGAGTGAGCATGTTAAAGCAGATTGTAATTTGAACAATAAAACCTGTCAGAAGAAGAAAAAATCTTTCTTGCCAACAGGCAATATGCAGCTTTGCTTAAAAGATTGAAAAGTAAATAAGAAATACGTGAAGCTCGTCAAAACCACAGTACTATACTTGCCGCTGTTTCGTTTGATGAAGTTGTCGATTTGACAAGTTGTGTTCTGAAATACATGTAAATGTAGGAACCTATTTTCGTTTTGAGGAAGAGGAGAACTGTGATACCAAAGTGTTGTTTTTTAGGATCCCACTGCAGTGGATTTTGTTCTTTACAATATACTGGATATGTACAAAAGAAAGGCAGGAGGAGATGAGTTCCTGGACCCTGTCCCTAAACTGAAGGACTTTATGGCCGCTGTAGAGGCGCGCCCCAAAATTGCTAAGTGGATTGAGCAAAGACCGGATACCGAAAGTTGATTTACCATTGTTTTTTTGATTAAAGCCGAGTATGATTCTAATTGAATAACTGTCATCGTCAGTGAGAATTGTCATTGAAGAGATCTTAAATTTAGAAAACGTTTTCTATGCTGTGAGTCAATGTAAGAAACCAATTTATTTGCTTTGCAAAAGTAATTCCATTCTAATTTGTAACTGTTGCAATTAAACTTGTACAATGGTTGTAGTAACACAACTGCACTTTTATTTAAAGACGGCTGCTTAGTGTTTAGGTTGTTTATTGTGTTATTGGAATTTATTTGATTTATCATGCATATGTATTTATTCTTGAATAAACCACACAATCAAAAGTGTTTGATGCGTTAGGCTGCTATTCCATGTTTGGCGCAAAACTTGTGTTTGGGCCGATGAAACGGATTTGGTTTTTTTACAATATTGCACTTTACCTAGCACCGAGTTCCATCAAGTTTACTTTGCAAAAAAAATATCGCTGGTGGCACTTACGACGCGAGTTACTTATTAACTTGAGCCACTTTTTTGCTAGTTACCAGCAATTTTGCTATTTCTTGAATGTGTTCCATCGGTTTCCATTCTGTGGGACCAATGAAATACCTAATGAGATCCATGGAACATGATTGATTGCAAAATGTTTCAATCATGTAAAAGGCATGGCGTAAGGTTTATGAGTTTAGAATTACTCCGAAATATGTGTTTCAAAGAACGCAGACTAGCACAATCCACTACAATAACGTTCACCGCATTACAAACTGAGTAGCCATCTTAACTGTACCATAGATAGACATACAGCAAATTGGTATACTCCACACAGCCGTTAAATTAAGCTCGGCTAGTTGATGTGGCAGTAAGATCTTTTGAATGTCACTTATCAATAAAAGCTATTTCTACTGTTATTCTGGCTACCAGGTATTTTTGATAAATTCATTTTATTTAGCTCTTCTGGTAATGTAACGTTTATTTAAGTTGATACAAGTTCTTATCGAGCATGCAAAAAACTTTAATATCCGTCAACGTTTCGAACAGCTATACAGCTGTTCTTCATCAGGACTAATAATAAGCGAAAGCACGAGTGAGGCAATATAAATAGTTTGCTACGCAATCGAAAGAAAAAGGCAAAACAAAAGGTTTGAAGGCGAATAATAAACAACTGTAGATTACGACAAATTATCATAAATTTCAGAATAAAAACAATTTTCTTTATCATTGATTGAATTTTCAGAATTATGAATAAAAAAAAGATTCAAGAAATCGGCGTTTCAAGATTTTACCGATTTTACCAAACGCCGATTTCTTGAATCTTTTTTTATTCATAATTCTGAAAATTCAATCAATGATAAAGAAAATTGTTTTTATTCTGAAATTTATGATAATTTGTCGTAATCTACAGTTGTTTATTATTCGCCTTCAAACCTTTTGTTTTGCCTTTTTCTTTCGATTGCGTAGCAAACTATTTATATTGCCTCACTCGTGCTTTCGCTTATTATTAGTCCTGATGAAGAACAGCTGTATAGCTGTTCGAAACGTTGACGGATATTAAAGTTTTTTGCATGCTCGATAAGAACTTGTATCAACTTAAATAAACGTTACATTACCAGAAGAGCTAAATAAAATGAAAAGCTATTTCTTCCATATTTGGAAAAATGAACCCGTTATTTTTCTCCATTGTTCAAAGTAGCTTATTGTGTTGTCATTATTGGTATACAGAATATAAATTGTTTATAAAAGAGCTTGCAGAATTAAGATTTTTCTTTGAATAAAAAGGTAAATCTATCATCTGATCTCGATTCAAACTAAAGCTTTTGTTCTAAGATAGCTCTCGGTTCTGCTTATCTGAGGCGTCTCCAAAATTCAAGACACTTAGGATGGCTTCGAAGTAGGTTAAATTGAAATTGAAAAGTATCATCCGAATCGATCTCAAAAGTGTGACGCAGTAAAACTGTTTCAGATGCACAAAAGTATTCTATAAAAACTAAGAAAAATAACCAGCGCAATTCGATTTGGAAACCTCAAATGGAGTAAAATTCCAAGTGGGTAAAAATGCAAATTAAAAGGTGAATAAATTCGTAGGACCAAACTCTAAATACAGTAGTGTTCAGGTTTCAACATTAATCGACTTTATTGTATAAACATTCTAAGCCGAGTAAGTTAGGCCAAGCAACCAGGATATACCAAAAAGTGCTTTTCTACAAAAACCAGATCTGCCAACTACACTGTGTTTGAATCAACTGAGCGACGAGCGTGATGAGAAGGTTTTAAGGAGCTCACCCCCATCAAACATTTGTACTTTGATCTTGGCAATGAGCCGTGTTCATATGAAATTACGAAAGTGTTTCCAATTTCGACACAATTTCAAATATCAAGTATTTTATCTTTTGACTTTGGATTTGATTAGCTTTTTCTTTGGCTTGTCGGGCCAAGTATTAATAATCAGAAAGTAAGCTTTTATTATCAATTAGGCTTATAATCCGCATTCAAACTGCATTTTATACATTTAACTTCAAGGTACAAATTTTACGCAAAAAGTACTAAACAGCTTAGATTAAATTGTCCTAATCTCGTTTAAACTTTCTTCTTTAGAATATCACGTACAACTGAGAAAACTTGATCTCTTCTTAAATTCTGTTTTTTTGGGCGTGCTCTTCATCTGAGCGTGCATACGGAGGTGGAGATCTTGAAGTATGTTCTAAATATATTGCCAACCACCACAGTGACCTCGAATGAGGAAAACCTGGTTTGGAAAAATGTGTGTTAATTTTGATCAACTATCATATTACAGCAATTGTTTAAATACATCCAGGACACTTTGTTTTAAAAAAGCATCATTGCACTAAAGGATATTTTCGGAAATCTGAAGTTGAGTGTAGTCTCGTCTCACTTTCCTACAAAAAATTCTAAGATTAACCATCATAATTCGTTTTTCTGAAAATCAACATCTATTTTTTTGACAAATTTAAGTCGAAACTATATGATGAAGGAAGGCTAACAAAACGAATGCAGTAGAACGCCGATTATCCGAACTAATTGGGACCAAGGGTGGTTCGGATAATCGATTTTTTTGGATAATCAAATAACAATACCAATGTTGTAGCACACTGCCAGAAAAGAAACACTCAGCCCTATTGCTAGTTGATCTGTAGTCTCAAGCTTTGTCTCAATCGTCACTACATTCCGTTTTCTTTTCATAGAAGACATAATCACTAAATTAGTTTGAAACTTAAAAGCTTTTGCACTTACACACAGTCCGTTATCAAGCGCAGATAACGATTTCTCAAGATAAGAATGTAGATGCGCTTTTATAATGTTTGTCAGAGTAATGTTTGGATAATCGGCGTTCTACTGTAATTAGGCCTGTTCCACAGGATACATTACTAACAAATGATGAGTTATAACTACTGCAATACGCTGATGATCGTTTTTGCATTTGCTCTTCGCACATGTATTGCAAATTATATCAAAGGTTTTGCTTTAAATTTAAATATTAAGAGTTTCTTCACAGGTGAAATTGTGAGAAAAGCAAATTTTATATCATTCACTTCAAGGTGTAAGTTATGCTGACTTACCTTAAAAACAGCGTTCACTTGCTGATACAATCTAGATACCGCGAATGACTTGAAACAGGAACCAACTCTTTCTAACGAGCTCATGCATTCAAAATTGAATACATCTGAGATTGCTTTGTTTATTGCTTGCGGTGAATTTAGGCTAGAATTTAGTCTTGCGGTAAATTTAGCCTACTTCAGCTGAAAAAATGATGAGTATTGCCTTTTGCATTATCGAAGGGAAAGTAAGTGCAATGGCAAAACTAAGTGTTACGTGAACTGACAAACAACATCGTAGAAAGGAGAAAATCCTAAATTATGGGCAAGCGAATAAGGCCAGTGTACAATTCATTTATATCTGACATAAAACTGAACGCCTAATTGACATTCGTGTGTTTATGTGGCCGTATTGTTATGAGTAATTTTGGTGAGTTCGCAGTTCTAATGAAAAACAACTTTACACTACGGAAGGGGGTTGATATCACGTTTAGTTTATTTATTATGACCAAGATCAAATTGTGCCTGAAAAACATGTTATGGATACTGCTTTCTCCTATGACTACTACCGGTTCGTACTCAGAAAACAAATTATTCATGCCACTTTCTCCAATTCGGAGAAAATACCCCAAGATTGTTATAAATAACGGCCCCAAGTTCTACTGTGGCAGATTAAAGAAAGCATTGGTTACAAAGCCATGCTGCAGTATCTATCAGCTTTAATAAAGCATTATGTACGGTACGTTTACTGAATGCTGCTCTATACGAGTGTGCAGATGTAGAAATAGTAATATGATTCTTTGTATTTGTAGAAGTAAGATAACCCGAATTTAACATCATAATCACTATCTCGCGCTTAACGCTTCCCTCTAATTGTTCTTATGGCCCATGAAACGTGTACTATATTTTAAATCTTGGATGAATAAATGAATTGCTTAATTATTGTTGGGCCATTGATCACCGGGAGACGAGAAAGTGAAGTTGAAATTCGTATCCGGACTTATTCAGATAGCATCACTTCGGTTCATAGAGGCGCTGAAAGGATCGAAGATTACACTAAGCTTAACGCGAGAACATTAGTCAGCGTAAATTAAAACTCAAAGACCACTTGACGCGAAACGACGCAAACAGTTGGCGTGCAAGTAAGCAAAGCACTACACTAAAATAGGCTACTGTAATTTAAAAAATTAAGGAAAAACGGACATTTTTAGGAAATGCTTAGTTTAATTGTACTCAATTTTTTAAATTTTACTTGATTGGGTGGTTATTCTTATATTTTTTATCGACTTTAGTAAATGTCCGTGCTTCTGGGATTTCCAAACCTTTTTAGTTGGTAGTTTTTCCACATTTCTGTAAGTCAGTTATCCCTTTCACATGAATTTTCGTGTTTCAGTAACTTCATGCTTAATATGAATTTCCGTATTTCGGTGATTCAGTACTTCCACCATTCAATATGAATTTCCGTATTTCCGTAATTTTCCGTTTTTGGTGTTGTCCCAAACAGCTTGTCAAAATTTCCAGATCTTCATTTTCCGCTCGTTCCGCATCCGATGTAAACCCGCCTTTAATTTGCTTTACCTCGTTGAAACTATGTAAACGGATGGTATGCAGAGTGATAGCACATAAGACCAATAAAAGAAAAAAATGCAATCTTATTTGCCCTGTACCTTGGCTTGTTTATGTCAGCTTTCAAGTGGTAAGCAACGATTTAAAAAAAGGTTTTAATGTCGAGAAAATAAGGCAATATCCAGTGAGAGGTACTTTGGGCATCAAAACTAATCGTTTAGTTCAGCTCGATGAAATCAATTCATCATTAGGCATGCATCCAAGCTAAAACTACAAACCATAAAATAGAGAACTAGGTTAAAAAGCAATTTACTTCGCCCCTTTCGCAAGGTGCATGTCATGAATAAGTATAGCGTTAAAGAATAGTTTTACATAAGTATAGAGTTTTAATCTGTTTGATTTGCCGTGATTATTTTATTTGTAAATCTAAATTATTTGTAGCCCTAACTTGCAAAGCTGTTTTCAAAAAAAGATTTTTTTCTTTTGGATTTATAAATAGATTTGTACCTCACACGCCTTTCTGACGTCACAATGGCTGTTTACGTGACTTAGTTTCCCAGCGCTTTCTAGTGATTCTTGTTTCTTCTCGTAGATTTTTTCTTTTTTTTAAACTGTATGAATAAAGGCGTTTTACAATAGTTAAATGGCTGGATAAACTGTTGCTATTTTTTGTCTTCTCGCTAGTTTTAGAGCTGTATTTATTGTTTTTGCAATATTTTGCGACACTATCAGTGACAGCCCGAGTAGCCATGAAAAGCCGGAGTCGCCACTGCTTCCAGTTATCAGCTTGAATTTGTCCCCACTGATTTGTCGACAGTGAGCAAATATAATTGTCGGCAAGACGTGTGGGTTCCGTGTGGGTTCCAAGCCAAAGTCGTTGTTACACTTTATAATGGAGTTTAGAGTAGGAAATTACTTGCGTGTGGTTATATGTACACGAAAACCTTGTATTTCTACATGTTCGACGGAGGAAACTCTAACTTTTACAAATTAGCTGCGCATTTTATGTTGCGTAAGTTTGAAAAACACGTAGAGCTCTTTACTGGGACAAATGATAGAAAAACGCCTCAAAAAACTCTGTAGTATGAGCACGCCATAGAACAAAAAGCGTAACACCAACCAGTTACTGACAGGTGCCGCAGAATCTGAAGTACAGTGATCCCTCGCTATATCGCGCTTCACCTATCGCGGTTTCGCTGCTTCGCGGAGTTTTTTACAGTGCTTTTTTTACAGTGAATCCTGATTCATTGTATTCATTGCTATATAAAAAACATTGTTTTACAACAACATTCTTTAAACTATTATAGTTATTTGTAAGAAAACGTTAATATTTCTATTTCTTAAACACATTTTGGGCCTGAAAAGAGGTTTTGTTTTTTGTTTCATTCTGCAGTACAGTATTGCATTGTAAAATAACAGTAAAAAATAAAGCTGACTACTTCGCGGATTTCACCTATCGCGGGTTATTTTTGGAACGTATCCCCAGTGATAAACGAGGGTTCACTGTAATGCCGTTTGCATACAGCTTTACCACATCTTTGGCATTGGCTAAAAACACGTCCCATGTTATCCCTCTCACGGCCGGTGGTTTCAGCTGCGCAAACTTCACACCTGCCTTGCTTGGTAGACTGCACTGGAAATGCACATAACTGCAACAAATCGTAAGATTCTTCTCTGGGTTCACTAAGGGTGATTTAGATTTTATCTTGAATGTTTTTCGACAAGCCCCATTTTGAACGTAGCGCAACAAATGGGTGAACTAATTGTAAAACCAAAGTTATCTCAAAATCGAATGAATTTGTATTATGTGGTTCAATAGACTGATTTAGTGCGACGACCAACTCTAACTCTAACCAATGATTTGTGTCATTCTTGGAAGATGTACGAAGTGTGTATCGTTAGAATAAATTTACCTTTGTGTGTGGAATGTATGTGTGGTGTTTGGAATTATTATAGCTAAAGTGGTAAGTGTGTAGCTATAGAGGGGTGAGGGATAAATAATTCAGTGATAGACCTCACGCTATAGTAGTAACCGGAGGTAGATCTCACGCCATGGGCGTACGACCTCAAACCAATTTGGGGGGGCACCAAATTTTTGCCCGAAAAATTTGTCACTGTAATAGTATCTCCAAAAAAAAAAAAAAAAAAAAAAAAAAAAGGTCATCGCCCGTTTCGCTGCACCTTATCTATTACTTTTGGACTACACATGCCATCAAACGTGGGTCCAAAGTGGTATTGACCTTTTTTTTTTTTTTGGTGATGCTATTACAGAGACAAACTTTTCGGCAAAAATGTATGGACACTTACTCAAATTGCCCGAAAAATTAAAAGTTGCCCAAAATTTTTACTCAAATTGCCCGAAAAATTACAAGTTGCCCGAATTCAAGGGGGGCCAGTGCCCCCCCGGACCCCCCACTTCGTACGCCTATGTCTCACGCTATAGTGTGGTAGACCTCACGCTACAGTAGCACCAAATTTTGTCTTTCAATTTGTAGACTAGCACTTAGTAAAGCGGTATTTATCAAAAAGTAATTCTTGATAATGGCCAAACGTTTACTGTGCAAAACGAAAAAAATATAATGTAGCTCAAATACAACCGGTGGGCCACAGCACGTAAGTCGGGTGGGCCACAGACTTTTGCGTTACTTACTTTAATAATCAGTTTGCAAGTCGAATGAGGTTGAGTAATAGTGGTGCATATGAATCGCCATACGGACCAGCACCCATGAATGGGAGGCGCAATGACCTTATTTTCCTTTGTAAATCAACTCCGACCGCGGACTGGCCATCCTCGGCATTGGGAGGTAATGAATCATTTTTCTTTTTGGAGATCTATTTTCGTATGAATATTGGAAACATGGATTTCTTAACAATCAGTATAATTTGTAATCTAGTTTCAAAATACAAACGCAATAATATTTGTTTTTCGTTGTGCCGATAAATCATCTATTATTTTTAATTCTGGTTACACGTTGAAGTTTAATTTGGGCGAAAGATGTCAGGGGTTTGATGAACTTGAGCTGCGTTGGCTATTTATCGCGAAATTTTATTTCATTTGACAAAACGTCAATTCTAAATATCTATGAAACATTGGAAATTGGTCGTAAACTTGCGATTCAAGCTTCTTTCTAAATTTTTTTATTCTTTTCCCATGAAACATTTTAGCAATAATTTTACTTGCAAAATCTCTGCTTTGACAGAAAGCGTAACTGCAAACCTATCGTACAGCATGGCAAACTCGTTGCAGCAAAAAATTTAAGCAACATTACACTTCGAAATATAGCGTAGTGGCTGAATCGTTTGATCATTATTTATTACACAGTTTACATTAAACATACCACTGACTTTGTTTTAGTTTTTTTGGGTAGTTTATGGTTTCGTGAAACCAGAATTAGGATAATTGTGAAGAAGCTTTTGTGATAATTAAGCCAAAATTGCGTACTAGCATTTCTGTGATCTAGAGAAAGCTTTGTGAAAAATATTCTCCGCTGTTTTTGAAACTTTGAATATTATTGCTTGATTAAGTCCGGAAAAATTATATGGAGCCACCAATGTAGGTCACAATTTGAAAACTTTTGTTATGCTTTCAAATGACCGAACAGGCTTTTTTCTCATTATTGTGTTTGTTACTGTGTATATTTACACGCGGGCATTTATTTATTGAAGCATCACACAGAACGATTTTCCGAATATTTGACAATTCGTTACTGGGTGACGTTTCTCCTGATAACTACAAAAAATATAACCATACTTTTATATCTGTCTAGCTGCGCGGTAGAAACAGTCCCGCAACAACACGTGTTATGGAAT
Source organism: Trididemnum clinides (assembly GCA_963675345.1). Lineage (NCBI taxonomy): Eukaryota > Metazoa > Chordata > Ascidiacea > Aplousobranchia > Didemnidae > Trididemnum > Trididemnum clinides. The sequence continues at coordinate 22,313,429 of OY776284.1, read as the reverse complement.
TACAATTATGTATGACAAAGATTTACTCTAAAGTTAGCAATGCGATGGCAAAGTGATATTGCTCATCACTCATCAACGGTCACTTTGCTTGTGATGATACGATTCAAGAACAAATGCGTTGTCTGTTCGCAAAAAACGCGTTTACTCTATTTTCTCAAGTCACAGCCAGACAATAAGTTACTTTCTCTAGGGAATGTACATATTATATATGGCAATTGATTCTGAGTAGTTTTTCGTGAACTTTGGTTAGCTCTTGTTTACGACTTGCCCGCTTCGTTCTCAGGCTGCTACGACGAGCGCAGAGTGAGGATACTATCTTTTTTATCTTTCAGCTATATGTCTGCATATTTTAGCAGTCATGTGTATAAATTTGCTAATGACTTTCGATCTACAACCAACAGTAAACTCAAATTTTGTCAAATATAAATTGAATAATTTTTAGGAAAAGTCATGAAATCTTGATATTGTAGGGTCATTGTGGACAAAACTGTACTTAAGAGGAAATTGCTCGGGCAATTTTTGCCCCGCTTGGGCCGATAGGGTTAAGCAAAAAATACTATGAAAATGTATCTAATCCATTGTCATTATTCAAAATGCAAAAATATTGAAAATATTTAAATTAAAAAAGTTAAAATTTGCAAATAATCATTTCTAAATGTGCCTCAATTTTATATCAATATTGATATATTTTCCAATAGTACCAGAGAAAAAAATAATTATTTTCTTATATGTTTTTAGCATTGAAAGAAAATGTCTTGTGAAATCAATATGAATTTCATTTAGCTATTGTAAATTAATTAAGAAGTAATTTTTTATTTTATATTTCAAAGAACAAATTCCCTTGAATTGGGATTTCACTCAATTACTCCAACTGTTTCCTTCTGGTCTAAATTATTTGGCAAAATTTTATCTGCTTCCTTCTTCAAATACCGGACTATAGAAAATATACTATCTTTCATTTAAACTTTTTCTAGCCTCACTTTTCTTACCCAGCATAAACTTGTCTGCATTTTTTTCAAAACTTGGAAATAACTGGCAACAATTAAACATGCCAGAGTCTTACAAAAAGCCATTGTTGCGGAATGATGTTATATTTTGTATTATGACGTCAAAATGTGTTTACGTTTTGGTTACAATGTTTTACCCAACGAAAACACCATCAAAACTGTATTTCCTACGATGACGCAGTTTCGCTTGTGCTTTGCACGATAACGAGGCCTCTAATAGAGAACGCCTTGCCCATGATACTTCTAAATTACATCTTTACTATTTTTTGAAAGAGATCATATCAGTACCTTTTATGACTTCATTGACTTGGTATAGTGGTGGGCCTGCAGCCCCATCAGCACCTGCCTTAATCCGGCGCTGTTCATAAGTGCCATCAACGATAATTTCTTCGCAAAGTAAACTTGATAGAATTGATATTAAGTAGACTAAAGTGAAACATTGTGAAAGAGCCAAATCCGTTCCACACTTCCCTTATCCTTTATTTGCAATGATTTGGTCGACAAGTTGTGCATCAAAAACCTAGTAGCAAACTAACGCATTGAACACTTTTGATTGTGTGGTTTATTCAAGAACAATTACGTAAACACGATAAATCCAATAAATTTTATAAAAACAGAAAACAAAGTAAACACTAATCAGCCGTTTTTAAGTAAAAGTGCAATTGTGTTACTACAACCATTGTACAAGTTTAATTGCAACAGGCACAAATAAGAATGCAATTATTTTTGCAAAGCAAATAAATGATTTTCTTTAATTGCTTCACACCATAGAAAACGTTTTCCAAATTTTAAGATCCTCTTCAACAACAATTCTTATTGACGATGACAGTTATTCAATTAGAATCATACCCGGCTTTAATCAAAACAATGGTAAATTATCTTTCGGTATCCGGTCTTTGCTCAATCCATTTTGCAATTTTGGGGCGCGCCTCCATAGCAGCCATAAAGTCCTTCAGTTTAGGAACAGGGTCCAGGAACCTATCTCTTTCTACATTTCTTTTGTACCTATCCAGTATATTGTAAAGAACAAAATCCACTGCAGTGGGATCCTAAAAAACAACACTTTGGTTTCACAAATGAACACAACTCTGATTCAAACTTCGTCGTTCTTTTCTTCCTCAAAACGAAAATATGTTTCTACATATGCATGTATTTCAGAACACAAACTCGTCCTATCGCAACTTCGTCAAATGAAATAGTGGCAAGTATAGTACTGTCGTTTTGACAAGCTTCACGTATTTCTTATTTACTTTTCAATCGTTCAAGCAAAGCAGCATATTGCCTGTTTGCCAAAAAGATTTTCTTCTTCTGACAGCTTTTCACTGTTCAAGTTGACAATTGACTTAGCATCCTCACGGGGTATACAGTAAAAACTTGAAGAGACAGTTTAACAATAAGGAAATCTGTCAGAATAAGGTATCTTGCTTAAAAGATTAATGTTGTCGCAGTTTCGCAGACCAGAATAAACATGCAACCACCACCCTGAACATGAATATATTGAAAATTACCTTTCCAAAAACGTAATCTCCGTTGTTTTCCTTTAGTAAAGCTTCGACCTTGACGAGTTTTGGCAAAAATACATCTTTGTAAAAAATTGCAGTTTGCTCCAGCTAAAGTCGCAAAGCACCAACACGTTAAAACTACAGTAAGTATTTTACGAGTTTGTTATGTAATGGAAGTGGCCAAACCACGGCTTCCGAGCCGCATGCGGCTCTTTGAGCCTTTGAATGTGGCTCTTTCAACTCATGTTGCTTTTATTATGAGTGATGCAGCTCAACAGTTAATGTCAATAAATAAACCTTAAAAACGTCTACATTTTATATTTAGGTACAAAATAAGTGAATTCAAGCTTCAAAGATAGTAATTACACCAAAAAGTCATTTATCTTTATTGTCGATGAAAAAATATGTCATTTCAGGCTTTGGTAATATCGATCTCCAAAAAAGATTTTCACTTTCAATCTGGATGTATTAAAAATGTGACCCACCCGTGTGGCTCTTTGTTTATGTCGTATGTGGGTCCAGCATGAGGCAAGTCTGGCCAACTATGGCAAAGTGATGTCCGAACCTATAATTGGAGCTCAATTTTAGTAATGCACGTGTAATTGCTAGAAATTATTTTCTAGTTAGGGCATTCTCATTGCAGTAGTATACCTGCATTCAATTCCGTGACAAGCTTCAAGCTATACAACAGACTCAAATCGAAATTTACAAATTTCCTGCTTCAAACACAAACGCAAAAGTAATGCGGACAATAAAGAACCAAACATAAAGTCGCAAAAATTTTCTCACACGTCATCAAAATCGTTCTGGCGCTAACAGTCAGTTAAAGTAAAAAAATATAAAATTCCGCAAACAAATGAAATATGATTCACTTTTTCGGAGCTCTTCAACTGCAAAAGTTTTCAGTGCAACAATTTATTTGAATCATTATAGGGTAAATTTCGTTTTTGTATATCTTTTTCCACATTAGTTTGCTTCATTTCTAGCTGTAAAGTTATAGTTATTTGCAACATAAGAAACGTGTGCAAGCGATGCGCTTCTGATTAGAAGCGTTTTACGCCCTAAACAGCAACAGCAAAACATTTAAAAACATTTTCATCGCCAATAAACTCGGATTTGTTCCAAGGCCACTTTTTGAAAAGCTAAATTAGTCGCGTTAGTGTTTTGTTTTCAAAATTTTGGCAGAAATTGAATGGTCGTTATGATATGAATTCAAGTGTTCAATTTCGTCTTAGCAGTTGCGTTTATGCTTCGAGAAGAAAAGCTTTTACGAGTAGTTTCTTCTGTTTTGAAGATTGCACGTTTTGCGTTCTGAGCAACCTCAAAACTCCAAAGAAAGTCTCGACCACGCGTTGATCACAAACTCAACATATTCAAGATTTACTACACCAAAAACACATTTAGTTGATCGGTAAAACTTCGTCGTTACCTTTTTCTTTTCATCAGTTTCGTGAATGGGAAACTTCATAAGGCATTCAATCAACACTTCAATCCACATATCAATTTTGGCAGCAGTGAGAGAGTCCCCGCCGTCGAGTTTAAACTCTCTCGCTAGATAGCGCACTGCAGCGCGACTGTGAGCAATTTGCTCGCCATCGACAAAAAGAACGGGGACTTGGCCGAAAAGCATGTCTGAAAAAAATTTTCAAGTCACTATCGTCCAACAATATACTTGCATGGCGTAAATGGCAGCCAGTCAGTCGTATCCCTAGTCAGTAGAGAGAGACTGGCAGCTTGGAATTTGTATTCAGGCTAGTTTGACAAAAGTTGTCTATTCTCCTCAATTCGATTTCAGTTAGGTTTGCAGTCTGACACTGGATAACTTTTTCATCTCGCAGTTTCGTCGCAAAGAATAGGAAAAGTATATACAAGAAGAAGGAAAAGAAGACACGACTTTGTGAATTGAAGTAGCCCGTAATACAAAATATCTCAGTGCGATATCTAAAGCCAATAGTCAAAAATATGACTTGAAAAAGCTTAGTGAATATGTAACAATTATGCATTCACTCCACCGGCCAGCGTTTTTGTAGGTTGTGCACAGAGAATAGTAAAGCGCCAATCATTAGAAGTTTCAAAGTCTTGAACAATGTTTACGCTCTTTCCTTTCATTTAATTATCAATTTTGCAACCCCATGTCCACCCCATAATCATGACATCCATGAATTGAATCCACGTCTTCCTACCCTTTTAAATTAAAGCTTTATGAACAAAACACCTCACTTGGTTTATGTTCGGGCCACGATTCCCAACTATAACGCTCGTCTTCAAATTCGATTCCTTTTTCTGCAAACATCATTCGTATCATTTCAGCAGTGCCTCTGACATTAAAATAACAAACTTTATAGGTTGGCATGGTTTTTAAATATATCTATGATTAATAGCGAACGACTGTAAATTCTGCCAATCTAAGAAAAAATAAGAAATATTCAGTCAAGGCAAGCAGTTTTAGCTAACTAAACGTATTATTACACCACAGTTATAAATGGATAAATGAGCGTAAAATACATAAATAAGGTTGCACGACGTCGTGTTAAAATCGATTTAGAGTGAAAAGGGCTTGGGGTTACTTGACTGTACAAAAAAGTGAGGGGTCTCATCAAAGAAATCAATTATTCTAAGTAGATAGTTTTCACATTTCGGAAGGGATTATTTCCCATTTTGAACCCAATCTTCAGCAATAAGACTTACACAAAAGACAATGTTTGATTAAAAGTGTTGCTTTACGCGTCATGTTACCAAACGATGAAATAGTGAAGAATGTGAAATAGTGCGGCGTCAGTAAAGAATTAACCGACGAAGACTGAAGGTCTTTTTACTGTAAAAAAGATGTTGCTAGGGAACGGCCAAAAGGTTGCAAGTGTGCGCACTCAATTCAACTCATTTTTTCAATTTGGTGAACACATGAATAGTTTATGGTGTTCAAAAAAACAAACTCAAGTCGTTTCACAAAACGATAGAAACTGACCAAGCGTTTTCTTCGTCTAAACATTTCTGGAAACCATCACCTTTGATCTCAAAGTTTCTCGTCTTTGAAATGTAACTAAAATAGTGATGAAAACTTATTCAATTCATTAAACACAAGTGAAACGAAGAGTGTGGAAAGACTGCGATGTGACTTGAAAATTTTTAAGTCAGTCCAAACCTGCTGCAATGGTCGACGCACATCTTGGTGTAAGCCCGAAATGTGACCTTTAAGGCAAATGCCGGTTTCGTACGGCCAGGCCGCACGTAACGTAACGATCGTGTTGAAATAACGTAACATTATATCTTACTGGATCGTGATTGTATCTTTTAGAAGATAAACTGGCGCTAAAAAACCACTGCGGCCAAAAAGTGTCAAGACTCCACGTTTATTTTTTGGTAAAAAAAATAAAGTCAAAAATGCTGGAAAACATTTTGTTAAAACGTTCGCTACTGACCTGGGGACCACAAATTAACCTGAATATTCAACCACAAATTAACGTCGATGGAGCATCGCAACCGATATATTTGTATAATACGTAATAGTTATAGAAAGTTTGTCTGCAATGCGCTTCTTTAGTTAGCCTTGCCCAGCTGATTACATTTATGGTAGTTGTTTGTTTTATCAATTTGTGATGTCAGAACTATGACAACCTTACTAAATTTAGTTGAACAGCGGTTTGCTATCAATGCAGTATCTGTTTAGCCTTGCCTTAGGTGACCATTTATTTAACTGATGATGCTTTTAGTGTAGAAGCGAAACGTTTTATTAAAATGTTTACCACCATTTTGGCTTTATTCTTTTTACTAAGAATTGCGAATAAATCCCATTTTTATGCTCCTACTTCACGTTTTGTTTTCTTCAAGTTTCACTGTATTCAAAGTACGTGGCTTACAACCGCTTAGTATTCAAAGGACATGGTTTACAACCGAATGCTGGAGTTGCTTAAGACTAGATTTTTGAACCGGCAATCTAAGTTGAGCCAGGCTACCACGAAACAGTACTTGTACTGCGTCAGTATTACTAAGTCATCTATGTCGGTCCAGCTGCTGAATATAACTGCAAAATAGTTGCCCCTTAAGGATATTTGGCCGAGACTAAAATCGATGTCACACGCTGCACCGCTCCACGGCTACGATATGGTCGCAGCTAGGTGCAATCGGCTGAGTTCAAGACGTGTCATTGATCGACTGGAAGTCTACCACTCTGATTGTTACGCTACGTCGGCATGTAAAAATAAGTCTTTTTTGTCAGGATTTGTTTAGTTAGATTCTTAATTTATTTTAAGAAAATGCGAGAATTAGGCTAGTAGGGATCACCTGAAGAATTACCACCCCAAGCTCCTTCAGGGTGATCAGTCCCGTAGCACTCCAACTTCGGGCCCCCCCCCCCCAAAGTAAGCGCAAGAGCCCCTGCGCACAGGTCATATCACTTTAGAGGTGTAAAATTGAAAAGCTGCATTAAGAAAATACACCACAATTTGTACATAAGTAAACAGGCTAATGTCAGAATAAAGCATGCCGATACCGAAGGTGCAAGTCATAAAAAATTCGGCACCGATGCCAGAGTTCATTAGGACATTTATGCAGACACTGCGAAACGAAAGCAATGACACTGAAAAACATGAAAAAGTTATAAAAACACAGTATCATTTAAATAGTCTGGAGCGAACCTTTTTGTTCGCAAATGCTGTTATGACATTGTCATAATCAAGAGATCGGGCGCAGTCATTTTCGATTGACAACATGGCTAATGAAGATAGTCTACTGTCTGTCATAGACGTTCTATTAAAACTTTTGATCAGTTTTAATTTGCTGAAGCTTCTTTCAGCGCTGGAAACAGTCACGGGGCAAGTTAGTAAGATTCGAAGTGCGATGTACACATTCGGATACAATTCAAATAAATGAGTCTTTAGAAGATAGTTCAGAAAGTCTTGAGCCGTATTGAGATTGCGTTTTTTTTGTAAAATTAAAACAAACCGCTGTAGCTCAGCGCTCATTTCATCAGAATCAATGTCACCGAACTTTTTTTGGAACTCTTTACAGCAAGTAAGAAGAGCATTTTCTTGTTGCACAAGCAAAAGTTTGTCTCGTGTGTACAAAAACGAAAAGGCGGAAGAAACCTCACGTAACAAATTAAAGCGCTCCTTTATTGACATAATAGCCTGGTCTACTAATGGATAGAAAAAGTTGCTTTTAAATTTCAGTTCAGGAGTAGCTCGTTGTTCCTCTTCACCTTGGTAATCAAACAATCTTCTTTTCTTTCCACTTCTTGACGGAGGAAAAGAAGGATCAATATCCAATTCCTGTGCTATTTCAACAGCAGATGTTGCGGCACTGTCATAACCAGTTGTGCGATAGTTTTGCAAAAACTTTTCAGTTGCCTGGATTTCCGTTTCCATTGTATGAAGGGAGACTCCATACGATTGAAGAATCTTGCTTGCTTTATTGACTTGGAATAGGATATCATACCAAATAAACACCGACAAAAGAAAACTCCATTTTGATAAATGAGCTATCAAGGATTTTGTTTCTGAGGCCGCAGCTCTTCCATCTTTTCTTTCTATGGAAATGGCTTCCAAGTCTTTCAGTGCCAGCAACACCTCTTTTAAATTGTATCGAAGAGGTTTGATGCATTTAATTCTGCTTTCCCAACGAGTATCAGATTGTGACTTTATGGACAGCTCCACATGTTTCTTCAAAATTTCCCAACGCTGAGCAGAGGAAGAAAACAGCACATACAACCTTGTAAGTACTCCAAAAAATGTCAATGCTTCCGTCGATCAATTAGCACTGTCAACAACAACTAAGTTAAGGGTATGGTTTGCACAGGGCACGCAAACAGCTTTGGGATTGATGTCTAGCATTCTTGCTTGGACCCCAGAATGTTTTCCTTTCATGTTAGCACCATTATCATATGACTGACCTCGACAATCAGACAATTCGAGTTGCAGTTCGGTCGCTTTTTCTAAGAAAGCGTCCAACAAGCCTTTCCCAGTACTGTCACTTATTCTCAAGTAGCCAAAAAATGTTTCTTTAACAACAGCAGCTTCTTTATTACATAGTACATAACGGAGAATGACAGACATTTGTTCATGATGTGACATATCTGGAGTGCAGTCCAAAATCATAGAAAAATATTTTGCCAATTTCAATTGCTGTAAATTTTCTTTTTCAACTTCTGTCGCTAGCAATTCAATTAGTTCATTTTGTATGGTAGGACTCAAATAGTGATCTTTAGTGTTTTTATTCTTGATTCTGTCTTGAAGCTCTTTTAGGATCGGATCTCTTCTTGCCAAAAGCTCAAATATACCCAGAAAATTTCCATTGTGAGGAGATCCTAAGACTTCTTCAGATCCTCTAAAAGCAAGATTCCTTTCCGATAGAAACAAGGCAATGTCGATAAGTCTCTCTAAAACATTTCTCCAAAAACGTCTTTCATTGAAAAAAATATTCATCTCGCGTTTGTCGATAGTGGATGAATTTCTTATCCCTTCAGCTAGCAACATCCATTGACTGCAGCATTCTTGGTGGGAAATGCCGTTTTCATGGTCTTTCAGTTTTTTCGAAAAACCCTCCCATGTATTTATACCACTACAAAAGGGGCTTAGTGTTTTTCCAAATAGCTTACAACAAAAGCAAAAAACTTGATCTGATTCCCCACAATAAACTAGCCACGACCGTGAAACACTTTCACCATTAGGTAACACACGTTTATAATGGTTGGAGGAAAAACGTCGCCTTGGAGTTGTGTTATTATATGGAAAATTCATTATTAGTTGATGTGGTCCACGCTTTACTATATCACATCGTTGAGCATCAGAATACTTTCAGGCCATTTACATGGGTCATCAGGGATAGGGGTAAATTGAGATTCAGTTATTTTTGATATTGAAGGTTGCGTATTGGCAGGTAAATCACAACTTACATTTTCTGGAAATTCACAATCACTTTGATGCTGATCGTCATAGTCTTCTTTTTCTTGTACACTATAGTTTTCTTCATCCCTCTCGGTACTAGTGCCAGGTCTATTCTGCTCAGTAATCTTGAAAAAATCTGTCATCTTGGGCAATTTCGCTACAGCATCTCGAGCAGTGGCTGCTTCTTTTCTCTTTTGAGCACCACTTTTTGAACGTTTCATTCTATACAATGTCAATAAAATACTTTATCTGCACTCTGCAGTGTATATATATTGTCCCGGTATTTCTAGCCAAACAGAATTCCAGACCATTCTATGATTGTTGCGTAACAACGGCATTGTTACGTCAATCGAATATTCAAGATTCTACCAGAAAATCAATCGAAATATTCTAGATTCTGCGAGATAAAATGACGTTGCATTCACTTATGATGTCACAAGCCAATTTGTTCCTACAGTTTAAATCGGTTGTAAACAAGTCTGCTGAACTGAAAATAGTCACGTAGCCAAAAAGCAATTTCAGACTAACTTGGGCCCCCAAAGTTGGCCTGGGCCCCCCCAATTGGGGGGTTTGGGGGGGGGGCTGCTACGTCTCTGAGGGTGATGATTACTCAGATGAGAAAATCTGGGGTGACGATTTTTCTGGTGGGAAAATTTGGGGTGAGGATTCTTGAGGTGGGGAATTTTGTTTATTAAATTCGTTTAACTTTCTCACTATTCTGGGATGATGATTCTTCAGGTGGAAAAGTTTGGAGTGACCAATCTTCAGATGGGAAAGTCTACGATGACGATTCTTCAAGTGGAAACTCATGGGTGATAATTTTTCAGGTGATCCGCAAGTAGTTTATAATTTCAATAAGGTATCAGCTACTTCCAATTACAGGCTGAAAATAATCGCGCTGCAACTCCTTCTTTTTGTAATTTGCGGGCACAGCGAAAGGTAGATAGAATAACGATATATTTTACCAGCATAGCCTAACTGCTATCTGCTTCCACAATTGAAATTGCATGGGAGTGGTGTAGGATAGGTAGAGGTGATAAGAGTGCGAAATCAAAGCAGCCATGCGCGTTTTAAAACCGTACAAAACATGAGCTAAAATCCCCCATTTAAGCAAAATTCTTATGACGGCGTCATAAGCATTGCTACTCAACCGTTGCAATCACGATCAAAAAATCGGTTCTGATGAAATATGATCTATACGCTGCTATGCATATATTTTGGTGTTTTTGCTTTATAACTATCAGCCTTTTTCTTACTGTCTGTAATATGCTGAAATACATGTCATGCTGTTTGATTGCCATGGAAAAAAATACTGCAGCGATTATGATAGTGACTATATAGTGCTGCATTGGTAGCTATCAGTAACCCAAACTTTCAGCAACGAAGCACTAAACAGCAGTTGGAGAGCTGCGAGAAGAGCTTGCGATTTTCTAGTCAGCTGCAGCTACCAGAAATTAATGTCAAGCGATCAACCAAGCTTAAGATTGAATCGAACTCACCACGTCTGATCCGGATATTTCTTGAGGTTCCACTTGGCAATACACTGAATAGCATTAACAAGGGAGAACTTTTTATCCAGTCCCCCTCTCCCATTTGCCGGTGATCGTGACTGTTAGTCAAATTATCTGGGTACCTGCCCAGGTGCCTCTGCCATAGATCCGCTACTGCACTTGAGAACATTGTTCTCGCCTTTGTGAAAGGTAACAACTGGAATTAAGCATGGTTTAGCTTAACTTCTCATCTGCAATTACCATATCTTTTCTAGCTCAGGCACACGTATACACATTTAAATTCTGCGTAATGTACATGCTACAAGCAGTCTCAGTTTGTTTGTCGGTCCAATGCTGAGCATTTACAAACTTACAAAACGTTGCTGCACTGCAGGTTAACGCGGCTATGCGCAATCGGTGCTTTCACTCAGACAGTAGATCACATTACAAATTAATCTGTAACAACTGTAGGCAAACAATGATATAACATCGCTCGCAAGCAGGAAACAAGGCGGCAAGTTTTTAAGTTCACTCAAACGCGTCGTAATAAGTGCATATCTTTGTTGAACGTCATGGGTTCTGTCACCTACATCAATTAAAGGGAAACATCGTTGAACAAAAGTGTCGCCAATTATAAAGAAAAACAGACTGGAGTGCAGGAAAAGAAAAGGATCTAATGAACATGTCCCCTTTCTTCTAAAATTATGATGTTTAATGAAATATTGGAAGGTTTTCTAGAAGAACTCAGCATGAAATTAACAGAAATTGTGCATAGTTTTCGAAACAGTGATAATTTATGCATCAAACTTTTTACTCCCGAATCACAAATTTTCACCACGCTCACAATTTACATACAAAGAATACAAAATGCAATTTATCAATTTAAGAGATGCTTGACGTCGCGTTAAGTTTGTGAAATGGCACTGAAATACTTTCAGATGCGGTAAAAATGTACAGCACAGTCTACGCAACATTGAATAGGAAATCAAATGTAGGAAGTTTATCAATTATTCTTTTCGATAATTACAGGCAAAATTGTCACAAGTATTGAGCTCACTGATAAAATTTCGTTTTAGAATCCCAAATCATTCCTGAAAATCGTCTAGAACTGGAAAAGCAATTTATCCTCTGCATTTCCGCCTTCCTTTAACTCAAAGCATTGCAACAGTTCAGTGGAGGTAGAGTTTAAAACACGATAACCATAACTTTTGCAAAGTAAAATGGGGTATTCTTCAAATGTAAATATACGTAACGTTCGCAAAACCATTATCCGTGACGACAACTGAAGTAGATTTTCGCTGCTACAAGCCTGTAACTAGTTAAGTATCGGTACAGTAGTATAGTTGTACAACCGAGCGAGGCAGGGTTATTTGGAACATTTTTTTGAGAGTTGAAGTAAGTGTTTTTACAGATGACAAAGTATCCTATTGCATTAGGTTGGACACGCTGCTGCATATGGTTCACTACCAGTGTATGCATGCAGTAGGCCTACTATTTGACATGAGCTTATTGTTGTCTTCGATTACGCACGCAGTCATTGTATGTGCTGTAGTTTTGTAGGTGGTACTGGTATGTGCAGTTGTGATGATCGTCTTATTATCACTACGTATTATTTTTTGGTTAAGCCTAACTTTATCTATTCATAAATAGTCCAACCAATTTAGCTGCTTAATTTGTTTTTTGTTAGTGACTTTGTGTAAAATCGTTCCGCCAAACACTTTCTTTGACGAATAAAGCATGCTGCTTATTTATTGGACAAGGTTAACTCTGGATAATGTTGTTTACATTTCACCAATTAATGTATTGCACCAAATTGTGGACGTACACATCTTCAGTTATTGCAAAGCTAGATTATAGTCTTGTTTTACGGCAGAAATGCTGGTAAACATCAGTCCTGCTACTGTAGGTTTGTTAGGATTTGAAGGGGTGATTTAGAAGCCTAATTGTTTGCAAATTTGACTTAAAAGTATCTATTGCTTTTTCGTTGTGATGTACAAGCAGTGGGCTTGAGGTATTATATATGAATTTGTTGTCAACGACGAAGTTAATTTTACAGAGAAAAACCAGTGTGATTGGCAATGATAACACTTGTTTTAGCTAAAACATGTTCGTGATCTTTGCATATATGTATGGTTAGGGCTAGGGTCATTACGTAACGTTTAGAATCAGTTGATATTACAGCACATTGTGAACATGTACTATTTAGTTGGACACATATGATCATACTGGGTAGTGTTCGTGGTAAGGATTCACCTCTTGAAGGGGATAAATCTTCGTATATAGGTGTCACAGGCGGACGGCCAGGACCTTCCTCGCACTGTTGTCTATCCAACCGATTAAAAATCAAACAGTAAAATTCAATGGGTATATTAACAGCAATAACGATAAAAACTTTGAATAGACTAGCGCGAGAAAATTGACTGAACTTTTATCCTCCAACAATTGAACCAGCAAAATTTCAAAACCAAAAATAGAAATGAAAGTAACTTATTTTTCTTTGTATAGATCAGCTATGTCCAACCGAAATGCCATACTGGGCCAAAAATTGTACCATTATTTTAATGAGGGCCGCACTTTGAATAACCTATAATTGAACAGTATGAAGTTCAACTCAATTTTTATGTGATAAAAAGAGTCAACGGCAAACTCTCAAGCAATAATATACAGACAAAAAATAATAAACAAGAATCACCAATTTATTTCCTCAATTAATGTGAAACTTGTTTTTCAATGTTATTGCTCATCTTTCTAATATCAACGGGCAATTTTGATACTGCACAGCGTAACTGGTTTGTCATGTTTTCATCCGTCAGCTTATTTCGATTCTTCGATTTGACAATCTTCAATTTTGAGAAGAATGATTCGCACAAATATGTTGTTCCTATTGCCGCTGCAATACGCATTGCCATTTGCTTCAGGATGGGGAACTTATCTTCATGGATATACTCATTATAAAATTTAAGTTTTTCACTTCTTTGAAACAAGTGTTTCAACTCCGTACTTGATTGAAGATCAATCAATTCAAGTTGCAGATACTCTGGAGCCTTTTCTACCTGAATGTCAAATGGGCACATAAAAATTTTGAACAAATTGTCAAATTTTTGTAGGTAAGCGAATCTCTCTTGAAATGCTTTCAACAATTTTGTGATTTCGTTGGCACATTTACAAAAATCTTTGCTATCACTCTTGAAGCTGTTTAATAGTGGAAGGTGAAACGCATTTTTCGATTTAAGTTGACTTTCGTAAAGTTTAAGTTTTGTGACAAATGCTTGTATATCTTCATAACAGTCTGTAATCAGTTTGCCTTCACCTTGAAGTTTCTGATTGAGTTCATTTAATTTTTTCGTGATGTCAGTAAGAAAACATAAATCTAGAAGCCATTGGTCATCATCGAGTTCAGGAACATCGTAAACCTTTTCTTTCATGAAATTTTTAATTTCCTTAAATTTTTAGCTTTAAATTCCAGAATCTTTCTAAGCATTTCCCACGACTCAGCCACCGAATCTTCGCGTAGAAAAGCACATCACTGTACTCTGACTCCAGTTCGTTAAGATACTCTTGAAACTGACGACGTTTCAGCGAGTTGTTTTTTATCGAGTTGACATCTTTAACTACAACTGTCATAACATGGGACATATTTAGTACTTGGGCACACAAGTTTTCCAGATGTAAAAAGCAATGACAAAGAAACGTTTCTTTTCCAGAGCTGGAACATCCTTCCAAAGCTTCTATATGTCTGAGAATCAAAGTAACTGCTCCAACATTTTTTCCAATTATTGATGGTGCTCCATCTGTTGCGATGCCAATAAGATTTTTCAAATCTAGTTGATGATCTTCCATACATTTTATCACAGCATCTTTAATGTCTCTACCCGTAGTCGTGTTTTTTAAGCTTACAACATCGAGGAATTCTTCTGTTACTTTCATTTGACTGTCAATTCCTCTGATAAACACAGCAAGTTGAGATGTATCAACGATATCCGTTGTTTCGTCGAAAGCCAGTGAGAAATAGATAAACGTTTTTGAAGTTGTTTCTAGCGTCTCACAAATTTCATTTGATATGACATGAATTCTTCGTGACACAGTTTGACGTGAGAGACTGATTTGACTGAAATCTTTGACTTTTTTTGGTGCAATTTCTTCAGCTGCAGCAAGAAGGCATTCTTTTATATACTCACCATCCGTAAAAGGTTTCATTTTCTTTGCAATAATATGAGATATGCGCATACTAGCATTTACAACTGCAGTTGCTTCACCTGTAGGCCTTTGAAACACGTTTTGCTGAGCGTTTAACCCGGCTTTGAGTAATTGCAGCTTGGCTTTTCGTTCACCAACACTAAGTTCGTTAATTTTATCATGTTTTTGCTCGTAGTGTCGTTTCAGATTATAAGATTTTATGCTTGAAACACATTTACGGCATATTAAGCATATAGCTTTGTCCTTAACTTGAATAAAAAAGTACAAGTCTTCCCACTCTTTCTGAAACTGTCGATTTTCATCTTCAAGCTTTCTCTTCAACTTTAGAGACATACAGCTAATGTGTTTCTATACTTTATTCTCAGTAAACTCTTTAGCTTAAACTACTGAAAGCGTTTGATCCATAATCAAAATGATAACAACGATTTGGCACCTCTATTCACTCCCTAGCTATGATGTCATAGGCAAGCTATGAGTCAATGGAATGCGGCAGCAGGGCTCTACAAAAGCGCTTTGGCAAAACAAGAATTTGGCAAATAAAGTCAGTACGTCGTTCTTGGATAAAATTGGTCTGTTTTATTCAATTCCCATCGGGCAGAGTTTTCCTGAAAATGTTTGCTGGTTATCAAAATTAAGTACTAATTGTCATTATACTGTACATACATAAAAACGAAAACGTTCAACTGGGCCGCGGGTTGGACATAGCTGGTATAGATAATTAGTAAGAGCCTGAAGCCACGAGTTTTGTGTGCTTCGGTCAGAGTGTAGAAAATAGATAATCGATAAAGTGAAGCGCGACAAACAAAACGTGCAGTAAGGCTGCTGTTCGCAGGGCGGAAGTTCAACTCCCGGCAAACTCAAGTCAAACAATTCTTGTTAAAATGGGCGTAGGTGCGATTACAGTTGGTAATTAAAGTTTTTTTTATTGTGTAGGTATATTCTTATTCTTCTTCGTCGTTTGAGCTCTTTGTTCTGAGCATTATGCAGGAAGATGTATATAAACTGCATTACCGCTCATCCTCTGTATGCAAGTTTTCAGTTATACTGGGTCACAACAATGAGAAGACTGCTTGGCTGCATCACCTGTCTGCCTCATAAGATAGGGGCACCCCATTAGTGTCCTACCCAAGGACACAACAAGCAAGATTGCGGTCTTGTTCTCTACACTATCCCTATTTTGTTGAGCACCAAGCAGGGAAGTTGTGAATACCATTGTTTAAAGTTTTTTGGCATGGCTCGACTTGGAAATGAACCCCAGGTCTACCGACTGCAAAGCGGATGCTCCAACCACTATGCCATCGCAAAAGTTGAAAATTTCTATTCTTATTAAAAACACTTATAAACATTTAAGGAAGTATAAAATTTAAGTCAATGTCCCTTGGCCACAATTTTTACGCATCCATTTTATTTGAATGTTTTCTTATTACTGTGTATTAAGGTAGAACTAAACATAATTTTGAAGTAAAAAATGTGATTTAAAAACCTTGTAAATGACCAAAAAACATTGGTTTATTCAAAATAGTTTAAGGGGTTGCCATTGCTAAGTAGCTGGCAACCACTAGTTTAGTGAACAAGCCATCTCCATATCAGAAAAATTGTAAATTATTTTAAAATTTTGTTGGTGGTACAGAATTTCAATATAGCTTTGAAAAAATTTGATGAATTGTACAAATCTAACCAAACAAATTCTAACGCTACCTTGCTATCTGCTTATGAACTAAACAAAATATTTGATGGCAGTTTTGGTGGTTTCAATGACATCTCATGCACTGAAAGTGATGACTTAACAGACGTTGATGAAATTTGTCTGTTTGATACAAATGATCGATACGTAACCAGTAGTAAAGCTCATACCAATTTACTGAATGACATTATTAATTCCTCAGATAACAACTTCACTGCTATTAGTCTGAATATAAGATCATTAAACAACTACAAAAATTTGGCAAAACTTGAAGGATTGTTATCATCACTAGCATTTAAGCCGAGCCTAATTGCTGTAACAGAAACTTGGCTAAAGCCAAACCAATCAGGACCACACACAAACTTACAGGATTATATATTCATATCTAACCCTCGATCAAAATTTCGAGGTGGAGGAGTAGGTTTCTATATCAAAAATGATGTGGTTTACTCTCGTCGTACTGACCTAGAAATAATGAATGAAAAAGTATTTGAAGCAATCTTTGTTGATATTATGTTCAAAAATAAAACAATAACTTGTGGAAATATTTACCACTCTCCTAGTAAAGATGCTAATGCCCAATCCTTGTTTCAATCAATTCTAGAAAATACACTGCACAAAATAAGCAAAAGGGAATGTTTGTTGTTTGGAGACTTCAACATAAACCTCCTTGACTGCGATGAACCTAATGTTGGCAACTTCATTGAAGTGATGTTGGAAAATGGATATAGGTCATTAATCAATAGGCCAACTAGAATCACACAAACCAATGGCACACTTCTAGACCACATTTGGACTAACTGTTGTAATGCACAAAAACTAAAGAGTTGTATAATTACCTACTCAATATCTGATCCTCTAGTAACAATGATGTGCATGTCCATCAAGAAATCACAGACTAAAAATATTGAGTATTACCGCTCCTTCAGTGACACAAAAATAGCCTCGTTTACCCAATGTGTATCTGAACTTGACATTACTCCTATCTTGGAAAAGTCTGATCCCGATGACGCATACAACCAGCTGAAAAAGCAGTATATGACTGACTTTGAAAAATCGTTTCCATTAAAGAAGGTCAGTTTTAAAAACAAACCAAACAAGAGTTGGTTTGATAGAGAAGCTCAGGAATTGCTGGACAATAATGAAAACCTTTTTATACACTACATGAAAACCAAAACAAACCACTCAAAAACATTGTTTACCCAAGCTAGAAATTACTATTACAGAATCATAAAAGAGAAAAAACAGACTTATTATAAGTCATTATTTAACATATTCAAGGGTGATATAAAAAATACATGGCGTCTTATTAACAACTTGCTTGGAAAACAAAGAAAATCTGATTGCAAAAAACTCAAAATTGATGGTAAAGAAATATATGAACCACAGGCTCTTGCAAATCATTTCAACAACCACTTTTCTACCATAGCCTCCAAACTGATGGATGAACTTCCACCAAGTGAAGCCAAATATAGTGAATATTTAAAACCATCCTCACGCTCGACAATGTTTGTATGGCCTACTTGTCCCATGGAAATTTCAAATATATTGCATATCATGAAATCCAAATTAAGTGCTGGCATAGATCAAATACCATCAAAGCTATTGAAGTCGTCACCAGATAACATATTAGTTGCACTAAGCCACATCTTTAACTTATCGCTTAGCAAAGGAGAATTCATTAATGATTTCAAACTAGCTAAAGTATGTCCAATCTATAAAAAAGGTGACAGCAGCAACATTAATAACTACAGGCCTATAAGTTTGTTATCAAATGTTTCAAAGATTTTGGAAAAAATTATGTATAGGCGTCTGTGCACATTTTTGGACCAAAGTAATTTTTTCTCTGTCCATCAATTTGGCTTTAGAAAACATCATAACACCTCACATGCAATAACGTTTATGGTACACAAAATAACCGAATCCCTTTCCCATAAAGTACCCACACTCGGTATTTTTCTTGACCTGTCTAAGGCTTTTGACACAATAGATCATGATATACTGCTTCACAAATTGCAACATTATGGAGTCAGAGGCATAGCTTATGACTGGTTTAAGAGTTACCTGACTGGTAGAACGCAGCAAGTGGAATGTAATGGCACTCTATCAAACATAATCAACCCAGTGACAAGAGGGGTGCCTCAAGGTTCAAATTTAGGCCCATTGTTATTTCTAGTTTATGTTAATGATTTCCAAAACTGTTTAAAATTCTCCGAATCCGTTATGTTTGCAGATGACACAAGCATATTTTTAGAAAATAAAAACATAGCAACACTTTATGAACGTGCTCAAGAAGAGTTACACTATATTGACAAATGGATGGTAGCCAATAATCTCTCAATAAATGTATCTAAAACTAAATGCATTCTATTCAGATCCTCTAAATCTAAACCATTTCCTACTAACTTAACTGTTACACTTAGAAATATGAAAATTGAACAGGTTACTACAATGAAATTTCTAGGTGTACATATTGATGAGCACTTAACTTGGACAGGACATATTAGACATCTTCAAAATAAATTAAGGTCCACTCTTGGCGTGGTAAGCAGAATCAAACCTTTTCTAAGGCAAGGCTCCATGTTAACTTTGTACCACTCTCTAATCAACAGTCACTTACAATATTGTATTACTAATTGGTGCATTGGAAATAAAACATTGATAAATAAACTACAAAAAACATGCAACAAATTCATAAGGATGGCATGCAACCTAAGGCACTACAGAGATGTAACTGATGTAAGAAAAACTCACCAGCTACTTACTATAAACCAGTTACTAACTAAGGAGATTGCAGTATTTATGTTTAAACAGAACTCTGGAAAAAATCCTGACGTATTTCGAAATGTATTTGTAAAAAGCATTTCACAATACAATACCAGAAATAGATCTAAATTAATACCAAAACTTTGCTCTAGCAGTTTATGTCAGCAGTCTATTTCGTACCAAGGTCCCGCCATCTGGAGCAAATTGCCAATTTTTTTCAAAAATGAAAAAATATCTGTTGTCACATTCAGCGCAAAGTTGCGAAATTACTTGTGCCCAAACTCCATTGGTATTTGAACAGATTGCTGGTTTGCTTCTTTTGCTTACAGATAATGTACGCGGTGCGATCGAAGGAAGCATCATCATCATCATGCAAGGGCGATTCTTTTGAAGGCTTCCAAATACAACAACCAATCATCAACAACTTCTTGTAACATTGGACATTGGGCAGCAATAGATTATAATAATAACAATCTAAGAAACATCGCCTCCATACGAAGAAGAAGAAGATAACAATCGAAACTCATGTTACCAAATTACTACTACCTAAACTTGAATATTTTAGTATGCTCTAACCTTATATTGTGAGCATAATCACCTTCCTAATTCTATCGACTGTAAAAGAATAGTAATACTACCCACATTTTAATATGTTGCAACATAATAGACCAGTTTCTAACACAACGGTTGGCAGTTGTTAAATTCACAATTTATGGAACAGTGCTATTTTTATATGTAACACCACTTGGCAGAGCAATTAGTGCTTGAAACATGACAACCACATTATTATAATGAAGTATAGCATGTGCATTGCAGATATCATCTCTTAATGTAAAATAGGATTATCATCTGTTTAAATGATTATGTTGTTGTGTTGTATGTTTACGCTTGGCTCCTCTCAACACTGCTTTCTCATCAAAAATACAGGTACACGAAGTGAAGGTAAAATTTTACTCTTTTAATTCTGCAAGTAACAAACTACTAACATTCATGCAAACGTAAGAACTGGGGCTGTAGGACGAACTACTTATTGATGAACTGTTACTCTCAGGTAACACATTAAAATCTTTGTGTTGAGATGAGCTAAGCTACGTGTCTTGTAAGTTAATAATGTACATGTGTTTCGTAGATATTAAATGTGTTGTGCTTTTTTTTTTTTTTTTTTTTTTCTTTTCGACCAGTTGCTTAATGAAAGGGTTTCCGGACCCGGTGAGGTTTCATTTTCAGGGTGGTTTTTCTTTCCTCACCATGCTCAGATGAGCTAAAAAACAGCCTTATAGGCCGGTTGCGCCACCCATTGACCACCTACGTAGCCGTGTCTCGCACTGGTCATCTTTCTGATCCTTACTATTTTGAATGTTCTAACTTCTTATTTACAAAATAGTATGATCTACAACTAGAAAATCTCCTGCGTTATTGTTTTGTTCTGTTTGTTTTTTTTGTTTTTTTTTTGTTGTTTTGTTGAATTTAGGGTTTAGCGGCCATGCAACTATTGCTCTAGTTTTATGGATCCACTGTTTTCATTTGCATGTTTTAACGTCTGACGTTGTGTCGCTTCTTCCTTTTCTTGACTCCATTTCTCTCATTATTATTGTTGTTCAGTGTCGTGTGTAATGGTGGTGGTCATGAATAAAAAAAGAATGAATGAATGATTGAATGAATGAAAAGCTGTTTGAGCCATAAGCTTTTCGTGACGCTCTCATCGGTGGCGGTAACGCGTCAAAAGGGAAGATCTAGAGTGAATAAATGTTTTATGTGAATAATTTGGACGTTAGGCAATCAAGACAAGCCAATGATAGCGCTAGTATTGTAAAGCGCGACAAAGAAAAATTTCGCAATAGCGAAATGCTAAAGAAAGTGCAGCAGGAGGCCAAATAAGAACGCCGCGATTATCGAAAAAGTTTGAAAACGTAAACAAACTCTTTCTGTCTGCATAATACCGGGCGCCGGGTCTTGATATAAGCAGCCTCTGAGAGATTAAGATGGAAAGAGCTGCGTGCTGCGGCGAGGATTGAAAACCGCTTGTTATCATAGTTCAATGCACATTGATCATTATCTAAAAGATGCTGACCAATGGCTGAGTCGCAATCCGGCTTGGTGTCGGTTCGTTTGCACGATCTGTGTGGTTGAGATCGGCGTAGACGAGCCAATTGTTGTCTTAACCATTGCCGAACATGTTGCTTGATGCAAGAACGCTCAACGCTCAGATTGTCGAGAATATCGCTCAGTTCTCCACTATGAAGCGATTCGGCCCAGAAAAGTGCCCTGTGTACTTGAGGGTCCCTTGGATAGCTGTTATGGTTTCGTCAGTGCCCGCTTGGTTTTTACGTCCAAGCGCATGCTGCCTGTGGCCCGCAAGGATGTTCTAGCTACTATTCAGAAAAGTTTTGTTATATATGAATACAAGTGCCACTGTCTGTCTGTATCGTATCTTCAGATGGTTGATTGCCACAATTTCACACATTTCTTTGCGGTGTCGTTAACAGTGCTCAAATCGTCACGAGAGCAAGGTGTTTTGAGCAGTGGGCATT
This sequence comes from Trididemnum clinides, assembly GCA_963675345.1. NCBI lineage: Eukaryota > Metazoa > Chordata > Ascidiacea > Aplousobranchia > Didemnidae > Trididemnum > Trididemnum clinides. The sequence goes on along the minus strand of OY776284.1, from coordinate 22,291,371 downwards.
GCAGTAGGTGTTCCATTGTTTGTGTCTCTGTGCCACAAATACACGAGGGGTCGCCAGTATGGTATCCCCATTTGATTAAATTTGCCCTGGAACAGCCTACGCCAGATCTAAGCTGATTGAGTGTTTTCCATGTTGGCCAGGGTGCATTGCTTCCTGGGGGAAGACTCTCAGATGGCTGAATTCCAATATCGACAGAGGGTGGGTTGGATTTTAACCTATCGATCCATTGTTCCATGTTTGTCTCTACTTTGGGCTGGACATGGCTCAGAAAAGATCTTCTTGATTATAATCTCGTCGGTGCTGGCTCAGATCCAAATAGTGGGTGCCTTGGGTCAGTAGATTGGCGTAGTCTTTTCGCTCAGCTGGCTGTCTCTCTTCTAATTTCGGGTGGTGCGATATCAGTAAGTAGGTGTAGGTTGCTGGTGTTAGTAGGTGTGAGACAACCTGTAATGGTCCGACAAGCATTGTTTAGGGCTGGATCTAATTTGCTGGCATGTACGGATCTTGACCATACAGGACATGCATTTTCAGCAGCTGTATAGCACAAGGCCAGGGTTGATGTTCTGAGGGTATAAGGCGTGCATCCCCATTTTGAGTCGGTCAATTTTCTCAAAATGTTGTTCCTGGTGTTGACCTTGGCCTTAGTGCTCAGAATATGGCTTCTGTAGCTGAGTGTGCGATCGAGTTTGACTCCCAGATATAAAGGGTTTGGGTGGTATTCCAGCGATGTTCCGGACCAAGTAACTCTGAGTGGTCGGTTTGCTTCTCTATTTCTGAGATGGAATGCACACACCTGAGTGTTTGATGCATTTGGTTTCAGATGGTTCTTTGCATAGTACTCAGTCAGCAGAGTAAGAAAGTCTGTTAGATTTCGTTCAACAGCTTCAAAGGAACTTTCTTGGGATGTAATGCACAGATCGTCTGCATAACTAAAACGAGATGTTATTTCGTCCGTGGGTTGATCATTGGTGTAGATGTTATACAACAATGGGGCTAAAACACTGCCTTGAGGGAGGCCATTTCGCTGTTGCCGCCATCGACTTTTCTTCTGATTCAGAGCCACATAAAACATCCTGTTCATTAGAAGAAAGAACCAAGGAGTGTTGTCATTGCTTTATCATCGGTCATCTGGTAGATTTTAGTCATCAAGATACGATGATTCACTGTATCGTATGCAGCAGATAGGTCGACGAAAACAGCACCCGTCACTAATCTCTTCTCGAAACCATCTTCAATATGCTGCGTGAGGTTAAGCAATTGGCCAGTTGTCGATTTACCTTCACGAAAACCAGCCTGTTGTGGAATGATCTTTGGTTCCACAACTGGGGTAAGCCTTCTAAGCAATAGCCTTTCGAACAGTTTATATGGGTGGCATAGCAGGGAGATCGGTTTTAAGCTCTTAGGCAATGATAGGTCTTTGCCTGGTTTTGGGAGAGCAATAACGCATGATTTCCGCCAGATCTTGGGAATGTGATTGGTTTCCACGCAACGATTAAACAGTTCAAGCAACCATTTTTTAGCTTGCTGGCCGAAGTGTTTTAGCTCTTCCGTAAAGATGCCATCCAAGCCAATCGCTTTGCCATTCTTGAGAGCAGCAATGCCATTAGAGAACTTTTGAGCTGTAAATGGTGATGTTAGATTTGGTTCCATGTTTTGTTTTCCATTTTTTCTAAATTTCACCCTAGGGGCTTTCTTTCCTTTTGTTTGCCCATTAACTAAGAGCTGATGTGCAACTTGATTAGCGGTGACTGGGTAGTGTTGATGTGTTGGAATGGCAGGATCGTTGTTTAGTTTTCGAATCAGATTCCATGCCTTTTTGCTGTTTCTAACCATGTCCGTTGATTCAATTGTATCTAGCCATTTCCGTTGGCGCTCTTGAGTCATGGAGGCCATGAGTTGTTCTCCTGCAATAATGGTATCTTCAGCAAAAGGATCTTCCTTGTATCGCATTTTGTACTTATCCAGCATGTTCAGACTTTCTTCGTTGAGACATGGCACATACCTAGTTCGGCAGCCACGGGGAATATGTTTCCGTGCAATATTTTGAACCAGGTTAGTGAAAAGTTCGTAATTTTTTGGATTTGGTGTGATATTGTAGATTTGGTTTTCCAGGTCGGTTGTAAAACTTATCCGGTCTGCTTTTTGTAAATTGAAACGGCGTTGGTAAGGCACAACTGTAGGTGTGACTGCTGCATGGACACTGACACTAATAGGACAATGTTGCGTTCTGGGAATAGGGTCCAGAACTCCTTTTTTGCATAAACTGTCAATTGTTTAGTTTACAAACGCAATGTCTGGATTATATCCAGCTTTCCACCTTGCACTATTAAAGGAAGGTGGATGCTTAGCATCATGCACTAGAGAGAGTTTGATTACTGTCTGACCATTGTTCAACGGCGTTGCCATTTTCGTTTGTTGAATTGTATCCCCATTGGGTGTTGTGGCTGTTAAAATCTCCAATGACAATCCTGTTCTTGTGTGGTTTAAACAGAGGTGGGAGCTTGAAGGGTGTTGCTGGTGGTTTGTAAACTGATGTGATAGCAATGCTTCCAAGATCTACAGAGAGGGTTTCAATGTTATTTTGGTCGTCTGTATGTATTGATTCCACGGTTGTTCCTTCTTTTACAAAAATAGCACTTCCATACTTATTGTGTGGAAGTTTAGCAATACAAGTCATTCCTTTCACTCTGGGCCGGTAGCTTTGTGGTTCGCAATGGGTTTCTTGTAAGCCAAGAACACTGCATTTATGCTTCAAACACATTTTTGCAATAAGATATCCTTTAGCAGCAGATAGTCCTTCAATGTTCAGGGATATAACTGTTATCGACGGCTTTGAAAAAAGCCAGCTTTGAATATCGCCTTGACGATGACATTTCTTCCGGTTTCGGCACGACATTGATTCGAGTACAACGAAAATTTGTAGCTTGAAGTGGTAGCAGAATTCGCAGCAAAGCTGACATGGATCGCGATGTGAACGCTTCTGCTACAAGTGCCACTGTGATAGTCGGTACGTTAGGCGAACATCTCAACGACTACAGGATTGCATCAAGCAACATGTTCGGCAATGGTTAAGACAACAATTGGCCCATCCACGCCGATCTCAACCACACAGATCGTGCAAACGAACCGACACTTAACCGGATTGTGATTCTGCCATTGGTCAGCATCTTCAAGACAATGATCAATGTGCATTGAACTATGATAACAAGCGGTTTTCAATCCTCGCCGCAGCACGCAGCTCTTTCCATCTTAATCTCTCAGAGGCTGCTTATATCAAGACCCGGCGCCCGGTATTATGCAGACAGAAAGAGTTTGTTTACATTTTTAAACTTTTTCGATAATCGCGGCGTTCTTATTTGGCCTCCTGCTGCACTTTCTTTAGCATTTCGCTATTGCGAAATTTTTCTTTGTCGCGCTTTACAATACTAGCGCTATCATTGGCTTGTCTTGATTGCCTAACGTCCAAATTATTCACATAAAACATTTATTCACTCTAGATCTTCCCTTTTGACGCGTTACCACCACCGATGAGAGCGTCACGAAAAGCTTATGGCTCAAACAGCTTTTTTCAAAGCCATGTTAATATATTTAAGCAAAAAGCTAGTGTTTCATCTCAAACACGCATAATGATACTGTTCTTATTCAACCTTTGAAAGTTCTTGTTGTGTTTTCATGCCTTTTTGAGAACTACAGCATTGATAGTAGCTCAAAATCTTAATCACCACCCACTGTAATGATAAAAAAATAATTAAATTTCTGATATTCTAATATTCCTAAGGTGTGATGCATATGACACTGATCATATTTGACTGTAATGTAGTGTAAAAAAAATAACACCTTAAATTGATACAAACAACTGAAAAGCAATTAGCGCCGTGGATTTTCAAATGCTCAAGATTCATTAGTTATACTTAAAATTTTTACACCCAATATTGTACAATACATTACTAAAAAAAAAGATAATCACACATGTAATAACACTACTCGATTGTTGTTGTTATAGTGGTTGAGTAAGTTTGGTTTCTCACTGTTACGAAAATATCACCAGTTGTCATGTAGTCTTTTTAACTATTTTTATTTTAAAAGACATCTTTTGTTGTAGAAATCTCCCAAAGTAAATTAAAATGGCTTGAAAGAAGAGCTTTGCACTGTGTATACTCGCGTATATGTCGCACTTTTTTATCCAAACAATTTAGCCAAAATTTTAAGTGCGACCTATACACTGGACATAAATACAAGTCATAGCCTAAATGAATAAACACTTTTTACGTACGCTAGTGCATTTACGATTTTAAAAGTGCAACTCCTTTTATGTGTAGAATAACTTCATGCAATCTCACAGCATGATGTATGTAAATAAATTTTTGAAAAAAGATGAATATTTGATAGTTTCTATGTTAAAATGAGCCGTGTAACTTACCGTATTGCAGTGTGTTTTTTAGACTATCAACCACAAATATTTACTTGGACAAGCACAAAATAGGGATGCGACCTATACACGGCTGCACCGATCAACAGCCGCATCAATGTGGTGGTGCGATTCCCGACCCTGTTTGGGTTGGATCAAAATGGCTGTTGGCTTTCCCGAAGATCGCAGTTACCCCGGGCACTCCCCTCCTTTTTTTCACCGTGTTGCCCTCTGAATGATTACAGAAGGGCAGCAAACAGCTTTTTTAAAATCGATTGCCTGTCTCCTCTCTTCTGCCTTTCTCTTGCCCAAACCATGGGCCCATCTTTCCCTGTTCATTGTGCGCTGCAAATGTGACCTGTCGGAATAGATCAGTGCAATGCTGCACCTGCTCCAAATGGGTCCATTTAAGGTGCTCACTACTCTCCCTCTTCAAATTCAGAACTCTTGGCAGCTATCACTCTTGGAGCTGCACCCTGCTGCGTCCCTACTTAAAACACTGAGACTTCCTCGGACTACTCTGGCCTGCATACCTCCACTGTTCAATCTGGCCCCCTCTGCTAATGCTGCACTCCCGCCCCACCCTCGTCTTCAAACCTCTTATCCTCCTTTTACATATTATGTATCTTCTCTCTCTGCACCCCCACCACTGCCTCTTGCTCCTGGCTGTCCTTACTCTGATTATGTAGGGGTCAACATCTCTCTAAACAACTCCTCCTCGTTCTCATTTTCTAATGTTTACGCTCCCCCTATTTGCTCTTCTCCAACAGATGGCAGAATCGACTCCTTTTCTCCATCCATTCTTCCCTCCTCCAGAAATCTTTTCATTCTGGGGACTTGAATAGCCATCACCCCCTCTGGGATTCTAAAGGTACTTCCGACCTCCGTAGGGAGAAAGTATTCAAACTCTGTCATTTCTTCTGACCTCCTCCCCCTCAATGACCCTGACGCACAGTACCTACTCTTCTCTATCGCTCCTTTGGCGGTCGCTCCTCCCCTGACATTTCCTTTGCTTCATCCTCTCTCGCCCTTTCCTGCTCCCGGAAGGTGCTTTAGGACCTTGGTTTTGATCACCTGCCAATTCTCCTATCTGTCCCTTTCTCTCCGGTCTTTCGCCCCAAAGAGCGTCCCCCTTCCTTCAAATTTCAGAAAGCTCGCTGAAGTGACTTTGCTTCCTGCTTTCACTCTCACTGTCCTTCTGCAGAGGAATAATCGTCTCTTTCTCTTTCCTCTGCTGCTGTTCTCTTTACTTCTCTTGCACTGAATGCGGCCAAATCTTCCATTCCTTTCTGCCGCATCAAACGCCCTCCCAAAGCCTGGTGGTCTGCTGAGGTGAAAGGTGAGGTTAGTGAAAGACGCAAGGCTTTCGCTGCCGCTCACAGAAGTGATGAAGATCGCCACGTTTACATCTCCGCTTCCCGACGTGCTTCGTCTGTCATCGCCAAGGCCAACTCGGACGACCCTCTCTGCTATTGATTTCTCAACTCGGACGACCCTCTCAAGTTTTTGCTACGTCTCAAGGCCTTACGCTGTATCTCTGCTTCCTCATGGGGCCCCTCTGAGGAGTTCCTCTTTCTTCTGTATAAAGCTTGTCTTCGGCCCCTTCTCACATATGCTTCATCCGGATGGTTTACTTCTTAAGCGTTACCAATATCACCAATTAAACGCCTCCACCAAGCGGCTAGTCGCGCCATCACCAGCTGTCTTTCGTCCTCCCCTATCCTACTTCTACTCTCTGAGGCTTCTCTACCTCCCCAACGAGTCACCCTGACTCATTTCACTCTTTTATCTTATAAGCGGGTTCTTCGTCTCCCAACCTCCTTTTGCTTTTCAGGTTTGGCCAGATTTGGAGTGAAACCAAAACTCGGCAGATCCTCTTGAAGAGCTCTCGCATCCACTTACCCCCCCCCTATGCTTCCTTCTACTTCCATTAGGGAGGCTCTCTTTGCTTGCTCTCCCTCTCCTTGGAACCTGCCTTTATTCACCGTGGAGTACACCCTTTCTTCTCCATGCTCTAGCTTTCTCTCTCGCCAAGGTGCGGCTCTCGCTCACCTTTACTCTCTACTCCCTTACGATCTGGTACTCTGGACAGACGGTTCTGTTTTCCTTTTGCCAAAGGAAGCTCTGGCATACTTGCCAACTGCTCTCTGTGTGGTACTGAGACCACTCTTTCCTTTTCAGCAGGCTCACTATGCTCAAATTTTTCTGCCTGAAGCCTGCGCCATTCTGCAAGCTCTTTGCTGGTCTCGGCAGCACCAACAAGTCTGCCACTTCTCTTCTTTTCCTCTCTGACTCTCGTTCTGTCCTCACCACCCTGTCCTTTCCTCCATTTTCCCTCTACCTCAAACTATCTAGCAGGAACTGTCTTCTCTCTCCTCCTGCTGTATCAGGTTACAGTGGGTGCCTGGACACTCGTTTCTCCCGAGAAACGACGCGGCTGATGAGCTGGCCAGACGGGGAGCGCTACTTGCGCCCCCTGCAATCTCTTGTAGTGTCTCTCCTCTTATCTCTCGTATCCACTCTAGTCTTTTCTCGGACTGAAGGCCTACTGTCTCATCTAAATTTTTCGACCCACAGGTTCCCTCAATTTCCACTGAGGAACTTGTGCTCCCTCGTCACGCTCGCTGTGTTCTTACTCGTTTACGCTGCAACGGACACAGCCTTCTGTTAAGCTTTCATCTCTTTATGATTGGCAGAATCGATAAGTCTTCCTGCAACGGACACCTCTCACCTCATTCTGGACTGTCCAACTACGGACTCTTTTTGCCGCTCGCTCTTTGGTGACTCTGTTTCTTTACGACCTCTGGTCCAGCACCTGGGAAGTTGCTAGGCTTCTGGGGATCCATGGTCTTCCGCCATGCTCCCATCCTTCGGAAGGGGTCGAGTAACAATAACAGCAATCTATGTACGGCTCAATCACAATTATCCACTTTGACAATCACAAACTAGGGGTGCGATCCACACGCGAGCATATACGGTACCTTTTCCCCAATCAACTTCTTTTGTTATCACACCTCAGCTGAGTGTTATTTATTGTGCATTTGAACTTATTACATTTTGTTATTAAAAGTTTCAATAAATATAGTGATTGAGTATCTAAAAACGTAGTTGCCAAAATAATGCATTTTAGTTGCTTTCTCTACAACATAGCGTTCATTGAATTACGTGCAGTTTTGGATGTGATGGACCTATAGAACTGGGCCTAATCAGATATTAGACTCTATAAGATTCATTTTCACACCGTGCAACATCAAAAACAACCATTGGGTATTGTTAGCACTTGATGCCTGCAATTAAATGCTTCTACTTTTAGATCCAAGCAGCACAATATTCATTGCATCTGTTCATGTTGTCCAAACTGGAGAAGAAATTGTAAATCTTGTTGCAATGGAGAAATTTGATTTTTCTCTTGAAAAAATTGGAAGTCCAAAAGATCATTCCAAGTTGATGGCATTGTGGGGATGTTGTTCGTCTGCATCCACATCTGCTTGCAAAACGCGATGATTTCAATATACTACTACAATGATTTTAAACATTTTACATTGCATATATACTGAACAATTTTTGGAAATTGCCTAAGCGCAAAAATGGATTTGTTTGCTTGTTTAAAATCCAGAGGCTTTTCGAGTAAAAGCATAGTACAATGTAAAAGATGTAAATGCTGATGGCATAGCAAGTGTCCTGAATTCAATAATTAATTAAAAAAAAAACAAGTGTCAGAACTTTGTTTGTTCATGATTGACCTAGCGTCAGAATTTTGTTTGTTGTGGTCTGCGTGAGTTAATTGGTTGCTTAAAACAATTTTAAGCACCACTGCTGTGACTATGTTTTTGCATTTTTGATTAGGTTGTAACAACCAATCAATGCGTTTGATCAAATAGTGAAATTAGCTTTCACGAAAGATAATATTCAATTTTTAAATTTTGGCTGAAATTCTTGATTCCACTCACAAAAATGAGAATTCAACATCACTAATGAGAATTCAACATCACTAGGAATAAAAATTGCACAAGTAAGCCTTTGGAATCAGTGATCCTCCCAACTTTTGATTGTGTGACTTATTCAAGAACAATTACGTAAACATGATAAATCAAATAAATTAAAATAAAACAATGAACAACGTAAATACTAATCAGCCGTCTCTAAGGAAACGTTCAGCTGTGTTACTGCAAATATGGTACAAGTTTAGTTGCAACAGGCACAAATAAGAATGCAATTATTTTTGCAAAGCAAATAAATTATTTTCTTTAATTGATTTACATCATAGAAAACGTTTTCCAAATTTAAGATCCTCTTCAAAGACAATTCTTACTGACGATGACAGTTATTCAATTGGAATCACACTCGGCTTCAATCAAAACAATGGTAAATTATTATCTATCAGTATGCGGTCTTTGCTCAATCCATTTTGCAATTCTGGGGCGCGCCTCCACAGCAGCCATAAAGTCCTTCAGTTTAGGAACAGGGTCCAGAAACCCATCTCCTCCTGCCTGTTTTTTGTACATATCCAGTATATTGTAAAGAACAAAATCCACGGCAGTGAGATCCTAAAAAACAACACTTTGGTATCACAAATGAACACAACTCTGATTCAAACTTATTGACGTTTTTCTTCCGTTCTTTTCTTCCTCAAAACGAAAATATGTTTCTACATATGCATGTATTTCAGAACACAAACTCGTCATATCACAACTTCGTCAAATGAAATAGTGGCAAGTATAGTACTGTCGTTTTGACGAGCTTCACGTATTTGTTATTTACTTTTCAATCGTTTAAGCAAAGCTGCATATTGCCTGTGTGCAAATCAGGGATGCGGAAGCGGTCCTTTTTCTGCGGAAGCGCGAAAATTCCATCGCTTCCGCTTCCACATAGGAGGGAGAAAAGAAATTGGTTTTGCTATCCTACGGAGAAGAGCGAATAAGAGAAGCATAAACATTAAGAAATGAGAGCGAGGAGGAGTTTGTTTGTTTGTTTGTGGTTATCCCTCCTCTTCCTCGAGGTGGAGGTACGGCATGAACGGCAATTCAGGTTCATGCAGTCAACCTAATTGAAATTAGGCTAGGGGAAAGATGGCAGCCCATTTCGAACCAGTCTTGAGTGACTGGTAGCCCCACCACCAACAAGGCGGACTGCCATTGGTGGGTATCCAAGAGTCGTCGGACATGCTGGGTTAGCAACTACACAATTGTAACCCGGTGAATTACGGGAGGGCCACCTGTCTGCCACATAAAGATGGAGGCATCCCGTTAAGTGCCTTGCCCAAGGACACAACAAGCAAGCTTGCCGGCTTGTTCTCCACACTATGCTTTTTATATGCTAAGCGCCATGCAGGGAAGCTGTGGATATTATTTTTTAAAGTCTTTTGGTATGACTCGACTTAGGGAATGAATCCCAGGTCTACCGACTACGAGGCGGACGCTCTAACCACTACACTATCGCGCCGGTAGAAGAGTCGTTTAGAGAGATGTTGACCTCTACATAATCAGAATAGAGGTCAAGCGAAGAAAGAGAGGTAGAAAGCTCGAAGAAGGATAAGCCCTGCCTGACGAAAATGATGACGCCGCGGCTAGCGTCTGTGACATCAATAGAAAGCATACCCGGTCGGGAGTGGGTGCCATTGGATCACAGAGCTGGAAAGAGGAATATAAATTAAGATTAGATTCCTGGACACAAATAAGGTCAACGGGATGGGACGAAATAAAGTGTAGCTGTTCAGTGCTCATGGCTTGGAGATCCACAGCATTCCATTGAAGAACCCTAAGGTAGGAAGAAGAAGAGAAAGCAGGAGGTAAAGAGAAACAACCAGGAGCATGAGACAATGGTAAGGATGCAGAGGGAGAAGATGCCAAGTCGGCGGAAAAAGGATAAGAGGTTTAAAAGCGAGGGTGGGGTGCAAGTGCTGCATTAGCAGAAGGGGACCAGATTGAGCAGTGGAGATATACCAGCTGGAGGAGTCCGAGGAGGAAGTCACAGTGCTGGTAGGTGTGGAATATCCAAAAAAAGCAGGCAGGGCAGCTCCATGTGTGAGAGCTGCCAAGGGTTCTGAATCTAGAAAAGGAGAGTAGTGAGCACTTTAAATGAACCCAATTAGAGCATGTGCAGCATTGCACTGACCTACCCCGCCAGGTCACATTTCCAGCGCACACTGAACAGGGAAAGACGGGACAAGGTTAGGATGAACGTTGCCGCTCATCAGGAGAAGAAGAAGAAAAATGAGAAGACGGAAAAGAGAAAGGCAGGAGAAGACAAGCCGATTTTAAAGAGGCTGCGTGCTGCCCTTCTGCGGTCGTTCAGGGGGCTACACGACGAAAAAATGGTTTGTGTGAGGGGAGTGCCCGGGGTAACTGGGACCCTCGGAAAAGCTAACAGCCATTTCAACCCAACCCAAACGGGGTTGGGGACCGCACCACAACGTTGAGGCGGCTGTTGATTGGTGCAGTTCAATTTGCTCGCATTACATGTATATACTATATATACGACAGAAATTTTGCATCTCACTATCCAAAAAGATCGGCGTCAATACATGTTTTGGGGACGGAAAGAAGGTTCGTAATGATGATTAGAGTTAAAGTTAACTCAAAGTCAGAATTAGTTGAGGATAGAGAGAGAAAATCAGCGCTATACAGTGTAATTTGTTATTGTGACGACAGGTTATTGTCGAGAGCTGTAGTATGTGGTCATACGGTTTAGATCTGAGAAGCATTAGGTTAACTGTTGTAAAAGTACCGGTAGTTGTAATTAGTCAAGGAACTTGTAATAACTGTCTATTTGTTGAAGTATTTAATCATTTTTTGAATTGTAGTAACGAAATATTTGATTATCTTGCAAGCAATTTGTGATTTATAAATTTTTGTTAGTGGGGATTCCATGACAAACGCGAAAGTACATCAGGGATTCCGCAATGACAAAAAGGTTGAAAAGCACTGTTCTACATTCAACCCGAGTTCTAATATATAAGAAAAAGAAACACAGAGTAGTTTGGAACAATAAGCTCAAGCGAAATAGGTAAATGAAGGTTTTTGTCTCCTCAAAATGATGATGTGCAGGAGAAGGCAGGCTACAGACCCACAAAAGTTAAAAAAAATTGTCAACGGTCGTTTTTTCGTTTTTTGTTAGTGGAAGCGGAAGCGGTTGAAAAATAACCGCTTCCACATCCTAGGTGTAAATAAGATTTTTTTTCTTCTGACAGCTTTTCGCTGTTCAAGTTAACAATTGACTTAGCATTCTCACCCGGTATACAGTAAAAACTTAAAATGACAGCATCACAATAAGGAAATCTGTCAAAAGAAGGTATTTTGCTTTAAGGATTGATGTTGTCGCCATCTCGCAGACCAGAATAAACACACTGAACATGAATATACTCGTATTGAAAATTACCTTTCCAAAAACGTAATCTCCGTTGTTTTCCTTTAGTAAAGCTTCGACCTTGACGAGTTTTGGAAAAAATACATCTTTGTAAAAAATTTCAGTTTGCTCCAGCTAAAGTCGCAAAGCACCAATAAGTAAAAACTACAGCAGGTATTTCATGAGTTTGTTATGTAATGGGAGTGGCCAAACCACGGTTCGCGAGCCGCATGCGGCTCATTGAGCTTTTGAATGTGGCTCTTTTAACTCATGTTGCTTTTATTATGAGTTATGTAGCTCAATAGTTAATGTCAATAAATAAACCTTACAAACATCTTCATTTTATATTTGGGTACAAAATAAGTGAATTTAAGCTTTAAAGATAGTGATTTACCCAAAAAGTCATTTATCTACATTCTGGATGGAAAAATATGTCATTTTAGGCTTTAGTAATATTGATCTCCAAAAAAGATTTTCACTTTCAATTTAAATGCATTAAAAATGTGATCCAGCGGCACGACCCCGTCTTTGTGTCGTATGTGGGTCCAGCTTGAGGCAAGTCTGGCCGATTACAGTAATGTCCGAAAGCAGAATTGGAGCTCAATATTAGTAACATACGTGTAACTGCTAGAAATTATTTTCTAGTTAGGGCATTCTCATAGCAGTAGTGTGGCTGCGTTGAATTCCGTGTCAAACCTCACACCCCAGACTCAAATCGAAATTTACAAATTTCCTGCCACAAACACAAAAGCAAAAGTAATGCGGACAATAAAGAACCAAACATAAAGTCGCAAAAATTTTCTCACACGTCATCAAAATCGTTCTGGCGCCAACAGTCAGTTAAAGTAAAAAAATATAAAACTCTGCAAACAAATGAAATATGATTCACTTTTTCGGAGCTCTTCAACTGCAAAAGTTTTCAGTGCAACAAATAAATTGTTGTAACAAATAAATATACAACTGTATTTGGTTTTTGTATATCTTTTTCTACATTAGTTTGCTTCATTTCTAGCTGTAAGTTATAGTCATTTGCAACATAAGAAACGTGTGCAAGCGATGCGCTTCTGATTAGAAGCGTTTTACGCCCTAAACAGCAACAGCAAAACATTTAGAAACATTTTCATCGCCAATAAAGTTGGATTGAGTTCCAAGGCCACTTTTTGAAAAGCTAAATTAGTCGCGTTAGTTTTTTGTTTTAAAAATTTTGGCAGCAACTGAATGGTCGTTATCAGTGGCGTACGCAGAAAGTTTCCAGGGGGTCAATGTTTCGTCGCAATCATGTGACGTCACAACACAACTTTATGGGGAGTGTCGAAGGCACGACCACTTTAGGGTGCTTCGGGGGCATGCCCCGGGAAAGTTTGCAAAATTACACCTAAAAATACGCATTTTTGTGCATTCTGGAAGCAAGTTTTAGTGTAATGTTTTTACGAGACTTATTAGAAAAATGAAATCGTAAAATGAAAATCAAGCATAAAACAAAGTCAGCTTATTTTAAATTGAGGCGACAGCTCCCTTTCGAAAATTGGTCAATTACTTGGTTATAATCAAGTTTAATGTCGTTGTTTATATACAAAAGAGCCAATGCATTGAGATGATTTTCTTCCACGCTCGTACGTAAGTACGTTTTGATCAGCTTTAGGGCGCTAAATGGCCTTTCGCCCGTTGCCGTTATAACTGGCAACGTTGCGAAAATTTGCAGCAATGTTTCAGTGATGGAATGCGTCCCAAGTTGTCTCGCAGTATTACGAGTTACTTTATTTCGGCTAAAAATACAACCAAAATATACTTTCAAATCAGGGCGCTTCTTTTGTTTGTTTTAGAAATGCTCACGCATAGTGCCTAGTGATACCGGTAGCTCTCTAGTCTCGCACAAGTTGTACGATTCTCTTTAAAAACGTGGCTGCCATTAACCACTCTGCAGAAAGCTGATATTTCGCATAAGTAGCAGAGTTAATTGATCAAATATCGCTTTTAAAATAGTGGTTTGTGCGGATATATATCTTCTCTCTACAAGGATTTGTCTGCCTTCTACAACTCTTTTCACTTTCAATAGCACAGCAGATTTTGATAACTGCTTTACTTTAACCAGATAGTTCAGTCCAGATTTCTACCTGCAAGTGGTCCGAGAGACAAGTGGTTTTTCACAGGAAAATCGAAATTCAGGGCGAACCCCGAAAACTTGCGAAAAACCAGCTTTGTTTTTGCTAAAACTGCTATGTTTTGCTTAACAGTTTTTCATTTTTAGGGTCTAAAGCAGTGGTTCTTAAAGTATGGGTCGCGACCCAAACATGGGTCGCGAAGACTTAAAAAATGGGTCGCGGCAAGGTGATCAAATCCGTCAAAACGATTTTTTGCAAGATAAGAATTTTCAAAATCTACAGATTTTTTTTCTTTCCGTTTATTAAGTCTTTCAAAATCATTGTATCATACGCAGTTAGTTGGCTTCATCTCAATAAAATAAGATTATTGCATCATAAGTAGTCTTCTAAAAGTTTTAGTGGCAGACCAGCTGCTGCAGAATTTGCCGAAATTACTTAGCCTACTAGTAGCTAAGTCTAAGTTATGTTATGTTGATTGCGGAAGTATGTTGGAGCTGAATAATTCAGTGAATAGGTCAGTGGAGTACTAGGGTTGGTAGTAAGGTTTGAAAATATGAAAATTTAGCTTTTTATGGTGGTGGAGTAGTTTGAAACAATTTCCTAAAGTAGCACATTAAATTGCAGGTATTATTGTTAAAAATTAGCATTATACTGTAATTAGCGTCTGAGAATGAATAAGTATTCCTACAAGCAAGAATTTTTGGACTTGGGATTCACTTCTATCGAAGATCATGGTGCTGAAAAGCCGCAATGTGTACTGTGTTATAAAGTGCTATCCAACGAATATCTGAAGAAAAATAAATTGAAGAGACATTTGGAAACGAAGCACCCGCAACATGTGAAAAAGAATCGCATCTTTTTTCAGCACCGAGAAACGGAACTGAAACGAAGCAGAATTTGCTCAGAAACGAATCCAGCGCTTTTAGCCTCCAAGCAAGCCGCGCTGGCATCGTATGTTGTCTCGCTACGAAGAAGGCATTAACTGGGAAAACTGTGTCAGCTTATGCACTGACGGCGCTCCCGCAATGCTTGGTGCTCGACACAGGTTTACTGCACGAGTCAGGCAAATCAATCCTTGTGTCCAAGTCGTCCTGTCTTTTGCACCGTGAAAATCTTGCTGCGCAACATTTGTCTCTGGATCTTTGTGCAGTGATGAAGAAGGTTGTAGGTGTAGTCAACTTTATCAAAGCCAGTGCTGTTAATTCTCGTCTTTTCGAGCAGTTGTGTGTTGACCACGGGTCTCAATTCCAACATCTCCTATTTCACTCTAATGTTAGATGGCTTTCTCGTGGAAAGCTCTTGCGCCGTCTTATAGATCTACGAACAGAAGTGCAGGTTTTTCTCAATGAAAAAAATCATCGACATGCCATTCGGTTTTAAGATAAAGAGTGGATGCTCAAAGTATGTTACCTAAACGACATCTTCACCACACTGAACGAGCTTAACACATCAATGCAAGGCAGAAATCAAAACATCATTACTCTCTCCGAGAAACTGTCTACCTTCAAAGAAAAGCTGCAACTCTGGATGAATAAACTGGAGCATGGACAAACAGCAGCGTTTCCATCCCTGAACGAGTATCTGGAGGAATGGAATCAGACTGATAGTAGCAGATTTGATGTCATCAAACCCATTCTAGTGGAGCATTTGGAAAACCTAATCACGGACTTCGATCGCTACCTTCCCGACGTAAATTTGGAAGCTCACCTGTGGGTCAGAAATCCGTTTCTGGCAAAGGTTGACAACTTATCAGAAGATGTTGCAGGGCTGCAGGAAGAGCTTATCGACTTGCATCATGACCAGTTCCATCGACAACTTTTATGCACAGCGTCACTTGGAGAGTTCTGGACCTCAGTTAAAAAGGAAAAGCCAATAATTGGTAACGAAGCAATGACTTTTCTGCTCCCATTTTCGACCACATATCTCTGCGAACAAGGATTTTCGGCACTGACAGTTGTTAAAACCAAGGCTCGCAATCGCCTCAGTCTTGGTAACGATCTGCGCGTTGCGCTCAGTAAAATAGAGCCATGCATAGAAGAAATTATGAAAGGAAAATATCAGTTTCATCAATCACACTGAACCAATGATCTGTTCTTAATTAATTGTTGTGTCAAAATATTGTGTACTATAACTGGTTGTCTGTGTCTTATCTGAATAAATAGCAGAGTGCTAACATTAAAAAACCATTTTTTCTACCTTTAAGCTTTAAGGTTTGGGTCGCGAGATAATCATAAAACTCAGATTTGGGTCGCGCTCAAAAACGTTTAAGAACCACTGGTCTAAAGGGAGGCCATGGCACAGTGGCCTCCCCTCCTTCGGTACGCTGGTGGTCATATATGAATTCAAGTGTTCAATTCTCGTCTAAGTAGTTGCGTTTATGCTTCGAAAAGAAAAGCTTTTACGAGTAGTTTCTTCTTTTTTGAAGATTGAATGTTTTGCATTTAAGGCAATTTCAAAACTCCAAAGTAAGTCTCGAACACGCATTGATCACAAACTCAACATATTCAAGATTTACTACACCAAAAACATATTTAATTGATCGGTAAAACTTCGTCGTTACCTTTTTCTTTTCATCAGTTTCGTGAATGGGAAACTTCATAACGCCTTCGATCAATACTTCAATCCACATATCAATTTTAGCAGCAGTGAGAGAGTCCCCGCCGTCGAGTTTAAACTCTCTCGCTAGATAGCGCACTGCAGCGCGACTGTGAGCAATTTGCTCGCCATCGACAAAAAGAACGGGGACTTGGCCGAAAAGCATGTCTGAAAATAATTTTCAAGTCAGTATCGTCCAAAAATATACTTGCATGGCGTAAATGGGAGCCAGTCAGTCGTATCCCTAGTTAGTAGAGAGACTGGCAGCTTGAAATTTGTATTCGGGCTAGTTTGACAACAGTTGTCTTTTCTCCTCAATTCGATTTCAGTTAGGTTTGCAGTCTGACACTGGATAACTTTTTCATCTCGCAGTTTCTTCGCAAGGAAGAAGAAAAGTATATAGAAGAAGGAAAAGAAGACACGACTTTGTGAATTGAAGTAGCCCGTAATACAAAATATTTCAGTGCGATACCTAAAGCCAATAGTCAAAAATATGACTTGAAAAAGCTTGGTGAATATGTAACAATTATGCATTCACTCCACAGGCCAGCGTTTTGTAGGTTATGCACAGAGAATAGTAAAGCGCCAATCATTAGAAGTTTCAAAGTGTTGAACAATGTTTACGCTCTTTCTTTTCATTATCAATTTTGCAACCTCATGTCCACCCCATAATCATGACATCCATGAATTGAATCCACGTCTTCCTACCCTTTTAAATTAAGGCTAAATGAACAAAACACCTCACTTGGTTTATGTTCGGGCCACGATTCGGATGTATAACGCTCGTCTTCAAATTCGATTCCTTTTTCTGCAAACATCATTCGTATCATTTCAGCAAAGCCTATGATATTGAAATAACAAACTTTATAGGCAGGCATGGTTTTTTAATACAGTTTTGATTAATAGCGAACGAGAGTAAATTCTGTAAACCAAAGAAAAATCATAAAAATATGAAATATTCAACCACCGCAAGCAGTTTTAGCTAACTAAACTTATCATTACACCACAGTTATAAACAAATGTATGAGCGTAAAATACATAAATAAGGTTGCACAACGTCGTGTTGAAATTGATTAAAAATGGAAGAGGCTTAGTCGACCGTACAAAACTTCTTCAAATTCTAGAGGTCCTATCAAAGAAAATCAATCATTCTAAACAGTATATACTCGCGTAGAAGTAAGAGTTTTTTATTCACGTTTTGTACAAAGAAATCAATAGGTCAACTGATACGCGCGTAAGTTGCCAAAGAGTGTTTTTTTTCTTCTAAACTCACGTGTTAAAAAATCATCATTTTGCAACATTCCCGCGAGAAACTTCTGTTATCTGTTCAAGCGTCTCTATCAGTGTAGGTAATTAGCTGATGTATTACCCATAATGCATGTAAATAATGACTTTATATTTTTTTGTTGAACTGTTGACTTTTTAACATTGTTCAACCACATTTTGTCATTTGGCCACCATCTTACCGATAGTGAGTGAAAACGAGCTATCGGAAGCTGGTTTAATAAGCCTACAAAACGGTGACAAACTACTTTCGAAACGGCAAACTACAAGTTATCAGAATTTCGGTCGCACGAAATAAAAATATAAGGAAATTATAATTTGTTATCAATTGTTAATGTATTACCGGTTTGTGGTACAATCGTCAAAAGAATTTTGCTTATGGTCCTTGAAAGTGTTGACCTATCGGCATTGACAAGCAGTTTCGTTACGGTGAGCGATAATAGGGTATGTTAATATTATACATGAAATTGGACAACAAAGCTTTGGTAAGCTTTATTTCTTTCGGTAAGATGTATTTCTTTAGGCAAGCTTTATTTTTTCCAACTTTTCCTTTCAAAACATAAAACTTGGGGGTCGACCTATACACGGGAATTCGCAAAATTTGAGAATTTTTTCCCAAAATAAGAAGGTCAACTTATACGCGAGATCGACTAATACGCGAGTGTATACAGCAGTTTGCACATTTCGGAGGAGATTGTTTTCCATTTTGAACGCAATCTTCAGTAATCAAAGTTATCACAAAAAAACAATACAATATTTTATAAAAATGGTCGACGCAAACCTTAGTGTAAGCCCAAAATGTGACCTTTAGTGCAAATGCCGATTTCGTACGGCCATGCGCACGTAATGTGACAATCAGAGCGCTTGACTTGCAATCCATCAATGACACGTCTTGAACTCAGCTGATTGCACCTCACCACAAAAGAAACATGGCCGTGGGGCGGTACAACATCGATTTTAATCTCGGCCAAATATCCTCAAGGGGCACTTACTATGCAGTTATATTTAGCAGCTGGACAGCCGAAAATCTACAATTTTAAAATGTAATTATTGGTTTGAGGCTTTGACTGATTAAACACTGGAAAGCAAAAGTGAACTTGTACGCATTTTATCTTATTGGATCGTAATAGTGTATACTCGTATATTGAACTTTATCCACATCTTCTTCGTCGTTTGAGCTATTTTTGTTGTTTGAGTCACGTTTTTGTGAGCTTTATGCAGGAAGATGTATATATAGGCCACACTGCGTTGGCGCTCACGTTCGGTTTGCAAGTCTTCAGTTAGACTAGGGCCATCCTAACGGGTAGACTGCTTGGCCCCACCATCTGTCTGCCACATAAAGTTGGAGGCATCCCGTCAAGTCCCGTCAAGTCCCGTCAAGACACAACAAGAAAGCTTGCCGGCTTGTTCTCCACACTATCCCTATTTTGGTGAGCGCCAAGCAGGGAAGCTGTGAATACTAGTTTTGAAGGCTTTTGGTATAACTCGACATGGGAATGAACCCTAGGTTTACCGACTGGGAAGCGGACGCTCTAACCACTACGCCATCGCGCCGGTTTTTATCCACATGACCGACATAGATGACTTGTTTTATCTAAGTTGTGCTTGGTTACCATGAAATAGTAATTGTACTATGTCGGTATTACCAAGTCATCTTTATCTACGTGACCGACATAGATGACTTGGTAATACGGACTTAGTACAATTACTGTTTCATGGCAATCAAGCACAACTTTGAATGCCGGTCGAAAAGTCTAGTCATAAGCAACTCCAGCATTCGGTTGTAAACCATACACTTTGAATGAAAGTAGAACGTTTCGGCCTCACAGTTTTTGAACTTAGGACGTTTTGGCTAAATTTTTTGATGTGTACAAATGTTGAGGCAAACTTGTTCTTCCAACCCTCGCATGCATTGTTAGTCCTCTCATTGCACCCTAACCCTAGCCCTAACAATATTAATTGAATTTTGAAAAAATTAAATAAAAGTTAGTGGCTAATCAATTGGTGAAATATAAAATAAAAGGATGCATTGAGGCCAAAACTTCCTCAGCCGAAATGTTCACATACCACTTTGATTATAGTGTAACTTGAAAAAAAACAAAACGTGGAGTTTTTTGGCGCTTTTTTGACTGCAGTGGTTTTTAGCGCCAGTATATCTTTTAATCAACTACAATTTGTTTTGTTCACGTCAACAATTCGATGACACAAACAAAAAAAGAAAGCAAAGCAATATAAACAGCGCACGTAAATAATTGACAAACTCTTCACGCTTCATGGTAGCATCACCCAGCATAACCAAAAAATTGGTCTAAAGACGATCATAAATGGGTTAAAATTATTTTTTAATTTTATCCTCCATACTTCTACTGCTGAAAGTCAAGCAGGAGATGTGTGAATAACCTTTCAAAAGGGATTGGTCTTACTCGAAAAGAGAGTTGAACCATGGTCTGCTAATTTTAAAGCGGCTGGAAACATTGTATTTTTTCTCGCCGCATGGATCAGTCTCTGGGATTTGATAATCGCCTTAACTGCTCGGCGTGTTTATCAATAAATAAACAAAAATCAATTTATCTCGTCTAACTAGTCAGCTTGGTATATGCATAATTTTCACGCAAGTACTAAATTCATGGATTTTCGATCGCAAGACAAACAGCGTCCTTTCGCTAAACAAATTGCTACAGTTAATAAGTCATTTCAAAAGCTGCAACTATAGAATGTAGCTTCGTGCTTGCGAAAAGTCCCCAGGTCAGTAGCCGATCTAGAATAAAATTGTGGGAAACGCTCGACTTTAAATATTTTAAATAATTTATAAGCCGAATAAATGCTTTTCAACTTCGGCAGACAGAGTGAGCCAATGTATTCCTCTCTTATTGGGATTGGGGAGAATATTTGAAAGCCTATAGAGTACTACCATGCTACTACAGTGTTTTATCAATTAATATAACTTCCGTTAACCTGTTAACGGTCTCCGCTCACTCGAGCGGCGCCATTCACAGTGTCACCAGTTTAGACTGTGTCGCTTCCAAGCGGTCACCACTCAATACTGATTGCACGTGCTTACAGCTCTAACCTTTATGCATTCGTTGTGAACATATTTACTTCAATATAACATGTAAATATATGTATTAGATATATATTGACATTACTAATGAAAAAAAAAATTTCTAGGTTGAAGGGTATTTATTTATGGTTGAGTGTGCCACAAACGAAAACAGGGTGAAATGCAAAGTCCAACACTACATTCAGGACACCAGACACTTGTGGCTTTTCGTTTTTTTTCCTTTTGGCATTGAGCACAGCGTCTTTGTGGACGAGCTCTATTTTCTGTTCCAGGACAGTAATCCGGAAAATGTCTTCCGATAAGTCTTGATGGCTTAGAAACAATAGCGATTGATCTTCCAACACGTGATGATGGAATTGGAAGGGTTGTCTTATATTTTACTATCAATTCTTCACTGAGAGTTATTATAAAATCAATTCTAGACTTCGCGCCTCCGACAGCTTTGTATGTAATGTAGGCATTCAATACTGAAATGTCTAATAAATGCCTAAACATTTTCAGATAAAACTTTTTCATTCTAAGTCTTGCTGTCGTATAGTGACACAACAAACCATCTGATAAGTCAACTCCACCCATATTGGCATTATAGTCCACAATGACCTCTGGTTTTTCAGTTTCCAATCCTCTCCTTGATACCGTTTTCACCATTGAATTATCATGAATTGTGCTCAGAACTGTAACGTCCCTCTTATCTTTCCATTTTAGAACCATAGTTTTATTTTTGAATGCAACTACAACTTCAGTTTTTTTCAGTTTTGCCTCTTTCACTTTTTGCGGCACATCTCTACGATTCAGTCTCAGTGTTCCCACAAAATCAGTTTGTTTATTAACCAATATATCAGCCAAACTAGGACTCGTGTAAAAATTATCTGAGTACAAACAGTAACCTTTGCCGAACAGTGGATTGCAAAGTGTACAAACGATTTGTGGAGTAATAGGTAACTCTCTATACTGTTTATTATATTTTGTATCACCTCCGGTATAGACAACAAAATTCCAGATGTAGCCAGTTGCACTCTCGCACAAATCAAAAAATTTAATTCCAAAACGTTTCCTCTTTGATGGAATATATTGTACTTATGACAGTCTTCCTTTCCATCCAAGCACGGATTCGTCAATTGAAATATTTTTCGTAGGAATATAATTGTTTCTAAATTTTGGTAAAAGGACATCAATCAAAGGCTGAATTTTGGCAAGTTTTCTTTCAGGTGCATTTGCAAAGCAAGCATAACTAGTATCATCTAGAAAATGTAGGAATTTAGAAATCATTTCAAACCTACGACCAGTCATCACTTTTGGAAACAACGAATTGCGAACACTTTCTCGCTTTCCGAAATAAAATCTATTTTCACTCTTAGAATCAACGCCTTGTAATATTAGCAATGCAACATAAAGCTTTATCTCTTCAGCTGACGTATCATACCATTCCCGTAATGGTGCTTTTTTAGGCAAAGATTCAACACCTGCTGCTTCAATAGTTTGCTTAGCAAATCTATTTGTTTCTATTGCAATCAATGCAATAACTTGGTCATCAAAGAATTTTTCAAAGAATTCAGGTGGTGAGCTTTTGTCTGCAACCTCAAACTTCACACCAGGATCTGCAGTGAATGCAAAAGGCTGACGTGCTCTTCCTGTACTCGTCCAGTCAACAGGATAAACTATGTTATCACTACCTTTATCACTGTTTGATTCACTTTCGAAAGAAGAAATCGATATATTTTCCGAATCACTGGTTATGCTAAATTCCGATTCGCTGTCACTTGTTTCCTGTAAGACATCTTGAATTTCTTCTTCATCTAAGAACTTTCGTTTCGCCATATTGAAGGGATGAAACAACGAAGGAAGCAACCGGAATGTAAGAAGAGAGTACACCCGCAACTGTCTCAAACGCAAGAAAATAAGCACATTGACAACTACGCTATATGAAGCACAAACGGCACTAAATAATGCACTTTGTCTTAGCAACTGCTTTAGATGGCTGCCAGACATATGTTTTACTACTAGATATCATATAATGTCACGGGCAATACTAATTAAACTAAAAATCAGTGTGTCATCATATGATGTCGGCGCCGCTGTGGTACAGTCACGCGTTGACATCATATGATGTCAGTCGCCAGTAGAATGTAACACGTGCCGACATCATATGATGTCAATACCCATTAACAGGTTTAAAGGAAAACATTGCTTTTTTTGTCAGGATTTGCTTTGTTAAATTCTTAATTTATTTTAAGAAAATGTGAAAATTAGACGAGTAGGGATCACCTGAAGAATTACAACCTCAAACCCCTTCAGGGTGACGACTATTTAGGCCAAGAATCCTAGGGTGACAATTCTTCAGGTGGGGAAATTCGGGTTGACGATTCTTGAGGTGGGGAATTTTGTTCATTAAATTCGTTTAATGTTCTTACAACTTTGGGGTGATGATTCTTCAGGTGGAAAAGTTTGAAGTGACCAATCTTCAGTTGGGAAAGTCTTGGGTGACGATTCGACATGTGGAAACTCAGGATGATTTAAATTCTTTACGTGATCCGCCAGTAGCTTATAATTCCAGCAATATATCAGTTACTTCCAATTACAGGCTGTAAAATATTCGCGCTGCAACTCCTTCCTGCTTTGAAATTTGCGGACCCAGCGAAAGGTAGATAGAATAATGGCACATGTCATCAGCATAGCCAAATTGCTACTTGCTTCCACAATTAAAGTACCCTAAGATTACCATGAAAAAATACTGCAGCGATTATGATAGTGAGTATATAGTGCTGCATTGATAGCTACCACCAACCGAAACTTTCAGCAACGAAGCACTAAACAGCAGTTGGAGAGCTGCGAGAAGAGCTTGCGATTTTCTAGTCAGCAGCAGCTACCAGAAATTAATGTCAAGCAATCAACCAAGCTTAGGATTGAATCGAACTCGCCATGTCAGATCAGGATATTGTTTGAGGTTTCACTTGTCCATACACTGAACAATATTAACAAGGACGAACTTTTTATCCATTCCCCCTCTCCGTATTTGCCAGTGATCGTGACCGTTAGTCAAATTATCTGGGCACCTGCCCAGGTGCTTCCCTCCCTAGATCCGCTACTGCCTTTGGAAACATTGTTCCCGCTTTTGTGAATAGAGAAAAGAATTAAGCATGGTTTAACTCAACTTCTCATCTGCAATTACCTTACCTTTTCTAGCTTTGGCATACCTATACACATTTAAATTCTGTGTAATTTACATGCTAGAAGCAATCTCAGTTTGTTTGTCGGTCCAATGCTGAGCATTTATAAACTTACAAAACGTTGCTGCACTGCAGTTTGACGCGGCTATGCGCAGTCTGTGCTTTCACTCGCACAGCATTTCCATCACAAATTAATCTGTAACAACTGTAGGCAAACAGTCATTGCTCGTGAGCAGGAAACACGCCGGCAAGTTAATAAGTGCGTATCATTGTTGAACGTCAAATACTCTGCCATTTATGTCAATTAAAGGGAAACATTGTTAAACGAAATCGTCGCAATTACAAAGAAAAACAGACTGGAGTGTAAGAAAAGAAAGGATCAAAAGAGCAACCTTTCTTCTAAAACAGGGGTCGGCAGCCCTTTTACAAATTTTAGTAATGAAACGGCCCGCCTAGTGGTAGTGTATTTTATTTTGTTAAACCCTTCTTGCAATTATCTGGCATGGTATACTCATGAGAACTATCTTAACAGAAATCGAAATTTATGGACTGGCGAAAAACTTGGATTCACTATAAAAGTTTCCCAACCGCATTATAATGGTGAATGCAAGCCTGTTCCACCTTCCCAGAGACGTAGCAGCCGCCCCCCAAACCCCCCCATTTGGGGGGGGCCCAGGCCAACTTTGGAGGCCCAAGTTAGTCTGAAATTGCTTTTTGGCTACGTGACTATTTTCAGTTCAGCAGACTTGTTTACAACCGATTTAAACTGTAGGAAGAAATTGGCTTGTGACATCATAAGTGAATGCAACGTCATTTTATCTCGCAGAATCTAGAATATTTCGATTGATTTTCTGGTAGAATCTTGAATATTCGATTGACGTAACAATGCCGTTGTTACGCAACAATCATAGAATGGTCTGGAATTCTGTTTGGCTAGAAATACCGGGACAATATATATACACTGCAGAGTGCAGATAAAGTATTTTATTGACATTGTATAGAATGAAACGTTCAAAAAGTGGTGCTCAAAAGAGAAAAGAAGCAGCCACTGCTCGAGATGCTGTAGCGAAATTGCCCAAGATGACAGATTTTTTCAAGATTACTGAGCAGAGTAGACCTGGCACTAGTACCGAGAGGGATGAAGAAAACTATAGTGTACAAGAAAAAGAAGACTGTGACGATCAGCATCAAAGTGATTGTGAATTTCCAGAAAATGTAAGTTGTGATTTACCTGCCAATACGCAACCTTCAATATCAAAAATAACTGAATCTCAATTTACCCCTATCCCTGATGACCCATGTAAATGGCCTGAAAGTATTTCTGATGCTCAACGATGTGATATAGTAAAGCGTGGACCACATCAACTAATAATGAATTTTCCATATAATAACACAACTCCAAGGCGACGTTTTTCCTCCAACCATTATAAACGTGTGTTACCTAATGGTGAAAGTGTTTCACGGTCGTGGCTAGTTTATTGTGGGGAATCAGATCAAGTTTTTTGCTTTTGTTGTAAGCTATTTGGAAAAACACTAAGCCCCTTTTGTAGTGGTATAAATACATGGGAGGGTTTTTCGAAAAAACTGAAAGACCATGAAAACGGCATTTCCCACCAAGAATGCTGCAGTCAATGGATGTTGCTAGCTGAAGGGATAAGAAATTCATCCACTATCGACAAACGCGAGATGAATATTTTTTTCAATGAAAGACGTTTTTGGAGAAATGTTTTAGAGAGACTTATCGACATTGCCTTGTTTCTACCGGAAAGGAATCTTGCTTTTAGAGGATCTGAAGAAGTCTTAGGATCTCCTCACAATGGAAATTTTCTGGGTATATTTGAGCTTTTGGCAAGAAGAGATCCGATCCTAAAAGAGCTTCAAGACAGAATCAAGAATAAAAACACTAAAGATCACTATTTGAGTCCTACCATACAAAATGAACTAATTGAATTGCTAGCGACAGAAGTTGAAAAAGAAAATTTACAGCAATTGAAATTGGCAAAATATTTTTCTATAATTTTGGACTGCACTCCAGATATGTCACATCATGAACAAATGTCTGTCATTCTCCGTTATGTACTATGTAATGAAGAAGCTGCTGTTGTTAAAGAAACATTTTTTGGCTACTTAAGAATAAGTGACAGTACTGGGAAAGGCTTGTTGGACGCTTTCTTAGAAAAAGCGACCGAACTGCAACTCGAATTGTCTGATTGTCGAGGTCAGTCATATGATAATGGTGCTAACATGAAAGGAAAACATTCTGGGGTCCAAGCAAGAATGCTAGACATCAATCCCAAAGCTGTTTATGTGCCCTGTGCAAACCATACCCTTAACTTAGTTGTTGTTGACAGTGCTAATTGATCGACGGAAGCATTGACATTTTTTGGAGTACTTACAAGGTTGTATGTGCTGTTTTCTTCCTCTGCTCAGCGTTGGGAAATTTTGAAGAAACATGTATGGCTGTCCATAAAGTCACAATCTGATACTCGTTGGGAAAGCAGAATTAAATGCATCAAACCTCTTCGATACAATTTAAAAGAGGTGTTGCTGGCACTGAAAGACTTGGAAGCCATTTCCATAGAAAGAAAAGATGGAAGAGCTGCCTCAGAAAGAAAATCGTTGATAGCTCATTTATCAAAATGGAGTTTTCTTTTGTCGGTGTTTATTTGGTATGATATCCTATTCCAAGTCAATAAAGCAAGCAAGATTCTTCAATCGTATGGAGTCTCCCTTCATACAATGGAAACGGAAATCCAGGCAACTGAAAAGTTTTTGCAAAACTATCGCACAACGGGTTATGACAGTGCCGCAACATCTGCTGTTGAAATAGCACAGGAATTGGATATTGATCCTTCTTTTCCTCCGTCAAGAAGTGGAAAGAAAAGAAGATTGCTTGATTACCAAGGTGAAGAGGAACAACGAGCTACTCCTGAACTGAAATTTAAAAGCAACTTTTTCTATCCATTAGTAGACCAGGCTATTATGTCAATAAAGCAGCGCTTTAATTTGTTACGTGAGGTTTCTTCCGCCTTTTCGTTTTTGTACACACGAGACAAACTTTTGCTTGTGCAACAAGAAAATGCTCTTCTTACTTGCTGTAAAGAGTTCCAAAAAAAGTTCGGTGACATTGATTCTGATGAAATAAGCGCTGAGCTACAGCGGTTTGTTTTAATTTTACAAAAAAAACGCAATCTCAATACGGCTCAAGACTTTCTGAACTATCTTCTAAAGACTCATTTATTTGAATTGTATCCGAATGTGTACATCGCACTTCGAATCTTACTAACTTGCCCCGTGACTGTTGCCAGCGCTGAAAGAAGCTTCAGCAAATTGAAACTGATCAAAACTTTTAATAGAACGTCTATGACAGACAGTAGACTATCTTCATTAGCCATGTTGTCAATCGAAAATGACTGCGCCCGATCTCTTAATTATGACAATGTCATAACAGCATTTGCGAACAAAAAGGTTCGCTCCAGACTATTTAAATGATACTGTGTTTTTATAACTTTTTCATGTTTTTCAGTGTCATTGCTTTCGTTTCGCAGTGTCTGCATAAATGTCCTACTGAACTCTGGCATCGGTGCCGAATTTTTTATGACTTGCACCTTCGGTATCGGCATGCTTTATTCTGACATTAGCCTGTTTACTTATGTACAAATTGTGGTGTATTTTCTTAATGCAGCTTTTCAATTTTCCACCTCTAAAGTGATATGACCTGTGCGCAGGGGCTCTTGCGCTTACTTTGGGTGGGGCCCGAAGTTGGAGTGCTACGGGACTGCACCTTCCTATGCTTTTTTAAGCCAACGTCGCCTTCAACTACTTTTTTGTGTACCTGTACTTAAATCTTAACACCTTTTGATGCTTATGTAAACCAAGTGTATCATATTCGATGACGTACTGTTTGCGTAACTCAAAACTGACAGCAAATTGTGTTACATTTGGGGACAACCTTTCTTTCAAATTTGGTGGTATATTTCATTCGTATAGTATAGCTGCGTCCAAGGAGAGAAATGAGTGGAAGTCATAGGAAGAGTTGTATAAAGATGCTTGGCAGTTTCAACTTTGTAATTGAAATGCACAATATACCCCAATTTCTAATTGTAACTTTATTTAATATTTACCGAGAAGTTTAGCTAATGATGGTCATTAAGCATATATTTATCAATTTTTAGCAATCGGGCAATGTCGACAAAACGTAGAAAAGTTGATGCTAAGTGTTGGAGCTTTTAATGAAAAATGGGAAAACAAATACTTTTTGAGCAAGCTGCTCAAGGCGCAACGCTTGCCTGTAGTATTACTTTCATTATCTTTTTACTAAAAATTTTGGTGAACCACGTGTTCGATTTGCAACGTTTTTGTTGCTGTAAATAAGGAATTTAACATAAATCGCCTTTATGATACAAAGCATATTAATTTTTCCAAGTTTACGGGTCAAACAAGAAAAAAACGAATTTAATCAACTTAGAACCACTTTAAAACAGCAGAGTTTTGTATTTCAAAGGCAAACCACTGAATTGAAAAATATTACTTTTGCTAGTTACTAGGTAGCACAATTAATAGCAAAAGACAAGAAAACTGTTTACTGATGGAAACTTTGTGAAAAAATGTATGATAGCTATTGTTAAAACCGTATGTTCGGAGAAAATAAAATTGTTTTCTGGTTTCAGTTTTTCAGCACAAACCATAACCCGACGAATGAGAAAGATTTCTGAGAACGTGAAATATATAGTGAAAAGATTGTTTTGAAAATCTACAGTTCTTCTCAATAGCGATAGATGAGAGCACAGACACGACAGATACAGCTCAGCTGGCAGTATTTGTGAGTGGAGTAAACGGAGATTTTCATGTTGTTGAGAATGTTGTTCAACTGCTTCCTATGATGGGTACTACTACAAGAGCCGATATTCTGAAATCATCATTTCAATGCCTTGAAGCCATAAATTGCAATCTCTTAAAACCGGTTTCACCAACGGCTGATAAAGCCCCAACAATGGTTGGAAAAATATACGTGTTGTGTCTTTGCTTCAAAAACACGTGAAAGACCATAGAATTAATAACGACATTATAAACTTAGAGTGTGTCAGCCATCTGGAAGCATTGTGCGCAAAGGTATTAACCTTAAAGAGCGTCATAGACAGAGTGGTAAAGGCTGTGAACTTTATTTTCTTCAGAGGGTTGAACCATCGTCAATTTCTCCAACTATTTTTACAAACAATGGTTTGTATAGAGATTTGCTTTATTTCTGCAATGTACGTTGGCTTAGTCGAGGTGAAATGCCACAAGAAGTGTACATATTGATAAAAAAATAGCAATCTTTTTTGAAAAAACAAAAATGCCACCGAATTTCGCAATCAAAAATGGGTTTTTAATTTAGCATTTTTGGTTGATTTGACATCGCATTTGGTCAACCTGAATTTTTGGCTTCAGGGAAAGCTCCAATTGATACATGAGATGTGGAGTTATGTACGCGCATTCGAAACAAAACTACGACTTTGAGAAATTTAGTTGGGAAATGGAAATTATGCTCACTTTGCTACATTGCAAGAGGACAAACCTATGAGCATTACTTTATTTGTATCTGTGACACGACATTTAAGATCTGAATTTTTATCTCGCTTTCGTGACATTTGCTCTCGCGAAATTGATATCGGAGTGTTTGGTACTCCATTTGATATACAGGTTGACGCTGCACCAGAAAAATATCAAATGACGTTAATTGAGCTGCAGTGTAGCAACGAGATAAAATTAAAGTTTCATTGTAAGCATGAATCACTGCTTGGTTTTTATAAAAAATATCTTGAATCCAAACGATATTCCAATTTTGTTAAACATGTCAAAAAGATGGCATCCATCTTTGGCACCACATATGTGTGTGAACAATTATTTTCGACAATGAAACTAACCAAGACCAAGTTGGGAGCACAACCTACTGATGAACATTTGCAAGATGTTATGCTTCTTTCCTCATCAACTCATTACCTGAACTTCAAAAACTTTCTAATAAAGCACAACCTGAAATATTCAATTAACGTTTTTCTGCCGGTATCAATAAATGTATGTTGCATTTTATGATGCCATTATGAACTGTTAAAATCAGCAGTTCTGATCAAAAATTCAGCAGCAGCTGATCAAAATTTCATAAAATCAGCAGCACCTGATCAAAATTTCATAAATTCGCAAATTTTTACAACAACACTGTTAATGGTAAATTTATACGGCCCGCTGAGACCTTGCAGATTTTAGTTTTGGCCCGCAGCTAGTGAAAGGTTGCCGACCCCTGTTCTAAAATTACGATGTTTAATGAAATATTGGAAGATTTAAGACTTTTAGAGAACTCACCCTGAAATTAAGAAAATTGTTCATAGTTTTCGAAACTGTGATAATTATAATTTATACATTAAACTCTTTACCCACAAATCCAAAATCTTTCCCGCGTTTCCGTATACAGGGGATACAAAATACAATTCATTGTTGCAGTCTCGGCAACCTCTTCCGTCCTTTCGCACGTCTCCGCTGGCTGTGCGTGCTTGAAGAGGGGAATAGCGTTGCAACCTCAGCTACTTCACCTCCAAACCACGAGCAGAAAGTCACCAACAACACTTGGCTTTATATAAGGATCGCCATCTACCTTCAGTAGCTATCATGATAGAAGTGACTATTCGCCACAGGGAGTGCACTTATTTTAACTCGAACTACAGTCAGATGTTGTTGCGCTGCAATGGTGACCACGCAAAGAAGCTATATTTTCTCCGATGGACTTGGACGGCTGCATCTTCGGTCAAACAACACAAGCCATCGTAGAGTCTCCAAGCCCCAAACGTCAAGACCGCCCTTTGATTGATGTCTTGGCGAAAATCTTGCTTACTTCGGCCGTCAAGCTTCACGCTCTCAACATTGGCGGGGAAGGCATTGTTGCAACCTCAGCAACTTCTTCCGTTCTTTCGCGCGTCTCCACTGGCTGCGCGTGCATTGCTTGCTCGTGGAATTGTGTAGCAACCAAACAACTTCTACTACAAACCACAAGCAGGAAGACGCCAAAAATACTTTGCCTTATATATGAAACGTCTTTTTTTTTTGCAGTTGCAATCATGATAAAAGTGACTAGTCGCCACACGATGTGCATTCATTTTAATTTGGAGTGCAATCAGATGCCTGCCATTGTCCTACATCGTCAACTTAAGAGATGCTGAACGATCTCTTTAAGTTTGTAAAGTGGCACTAAAATTTTTTCAGATGCGGTAAAAATGACCAGCACAGTCTACACAACGTTGAATAGCAAATCAAATGTTGGAAGTTATCAATTATTCTTTTTCGCAACCCCACGCAAAAATGTCACAAATGTTAAGGTCGCTGATAAAATTTCGTTTTAGAATCCCAAATTGTTATGAATTTATGTCCCTTTCTAAACTTGTCATCTTTTTGCTTCTTTTGTCCGATTGCTGCTTCTGCCACTCACCGATGCGCTAAATTTGAGAACGTGGTTGACCAGGTGGCCTTGGGTTGACAAACAGAAGCTAGCAACTATTAGAAAATTCTATTTAAGCTTTAATTCTATTTAATTATTATTGTCTTATATTGTGCTGATAGTAGTATTTGCGAATAAATTCCTTTCTTTAAAAAACCACGTAACATTTCTTTTCGAATAGTTGGGGCCACAGCGGTTTACCTGTGGCTATTAAAGATACCGGTAGTTGCTGAGTTAGAGTAAAAAGGTTTTTTTGTTTTTTTTTTAGACTAAAGCTGGTTAGGCTTCCTTTATAAGCCGGTATCCAGGTAGGCATAAATAGTGTTTCTTGTAAGCAGGCAAGTGTTTGTAGAATATCTGGGTACTACAATCTTTTCGCCATGTTGAAGATGCATGCCATTGCAATTGTAAACAGTAGCAATTCTTGTTTCGATTCGAGTGATGCAGTGTCATCGCGTGTGGTCTCGGATATTGAATCTTGTTTAAGATCATTGAGTATGAAGAAGATAGAACTCATCAAGTTAAAGATGGAATTAGAAAAGACGTAAAAGGTAAGCCAATCTTTGGATGATATTTCGGAAAGGTGTGACAAACTTTATTTGGAGGCCTCATTGATTCAGGTATCAATTGATGGTGAAGAGATTGAAGGCCAAATAGAGAATGTTGTCGGTGCCATTGAGCTGCTGTATAAGACATGTTTAAATCCGTTGACCAATGCCAACGTTGGTAGCCCCAAATCAAAATTTGTGAAAGGCGTAAGCACTCCATCACCAAAGAACAGTGAGGATGATGTTTTTGGATTACATAGGAATGCAATTGCGCCTATACCAGTAAGAGCACAGGTCCCTCCTAAAGTGTGTGGATTAAAGTTGTTGAAAGATTCCAAGGTAAAGGATCCTGATGTGGTTGAAAACTCTGCAGTTTCAGGTTTAGGTGATAAAGTAAGGCAGTTGGATATGAATAATCGTGACCCTGCCCTGTCATCACCACCATCACCAATTCATGTAGATTCTTCTGTCTCTGGTGGAAATGGGGTGATGATTAACGCACAAGAGAATAATACATATGACACACAGTGGCCGAATGTCCATGGACCAATGTTCACAACTGGTAGTGGACTTAGAATGCAGCCACCACCAGGATTCCGAAATGCGTTGCCTATTACTCACAACACACCATTTGTGTATCCATTGGCCATCACACCCTTTGATGGTGATTGCTTAAAATATTGTGAATTTGTAGAAAATTTCGATGAATACGTTGCATCTAGTGCCCCAGATGATGGCTGTAGATTACTTCAGCTTGAATCTCTTTGCTCTGGAGAAGCTAAGGAAATTGTCGGTGGCCTTGGCAGAATTTATGATAAGTCGCAAGCTTATTGCACTGCACGAGCTCACCTAAAGTCAAAATATGGTGACAGACATCACTTAATGGATACAGTGAGAAAGGATCTTTTAGAAGGAGAAAAGATTAGCGATTAGGATGGTAAAGCTTTGTTCTCATTAAGTGATAAAATGTTTTGCTGTGAAGCTACCTTCCGCAGTTGAAGAAAGCTTCTTGAGCTGGATAGTCCAGATGTGATTGAGAAACTGTTTGATAGACTACCTTACAAGCTTAAAGCAGAGTTTGTTTCAATATCTCAAAGAAATGAAACAACAGGATGTTCTAAAAAGTGTTTCGGATAATGTTGACGCAATCAAGCTGGTCCAATGTTTTTGTTGCGAAGGTGAACACCAGTTGTGGCATTGTAACCTTTTTAAGGAGTTTGATTTGGAGAAAAAAACTAAAGTGGTGAAGAAGCACAGGCTTTGTTTCAATTGCTTGAGAGCAGGTCACGAACGTGTTCATTGCAAACTCAGCAAAAGCTGCAGTCGTTGCCACAGACGTCGCAATACGCTATTGCATGGGGATGTGTCAAACAGTAGTGCCCATTCTAAAAAATCATTGCCTTCTAAACCAAAGAAAACCACATCTGTAAATATTGCCAGTAATCAATGCGCAGCCAAGATAAATCAGTGTGGGAGAAAGCTACATAAAGTGGTACCAGTTAGTTTTTGGGTTGATAATCCCAGCAATTCACTGACGAATTGAGCATTCATGGACGAAGGATCAGAAACTAGCTTATGCACCTTTGAACTTGCAAAAAATCTCTGTGCCCCTTTAATTAATTGTAGAATTGACATTTGTACAAACAATGCCGTGACACTGGTGAATAAGAAAATTAACTCTATTTGCATTCAAGGTGTGGATGAATCATCCATTTTCGAAGTGAGTAACGTACTTGTGCAGAAGGACATAATTGATGTCAGCTCAGGCATACCGAGCAATTGGATATCTTAAGATTACCGTCATTTGGCAGACTTAAAGTTTCATGCCATAGAGAGCTCAAAAGTTGAACTGCTTTTAGGCCAGAATGTGCAGAGTGCATTTTGTGTTTCTGAGCAGAGGTACGATTCTAGCAATGAGCCACATGCCTTACACACCTTATTGGGCTTGACTTTGTGAGGAAACGACTATTTATGTTCAGCTGCTGATTACTCAAAAGGTGTCAAGGTTAATTTTATCCTGAGAAGGATACCAGTTGCAAAAGAATACTTGACGTACTTCATCAGGATTTTAAAGACATCGAACAGCCTGAAGTAATCAAAATGTCTGAGGATGATCTTTAAGCATTAGAAATATTTGAAGAGTCAGTTAATAAAATGGACGATCATCATACAATTGCTCTTCTGTGGAAGGAATAAAATACTTCATTACCCAACAACAAGAAAATGGCTGAGAAGAGGCTGCTTGAACTGAAGAGGAAGTTAATTGCAAATGAGGATATGTATGAAAAGCACTGTAATAAGATAAAACTTTTTACGACATACTGGGTTAGCAACTTCACAATTATAACCCGAAGAAGTATGGGTAGGCCACCTGTCTGCAACATAAAGGCGGAGGCGTCCCGTTAAGTGCCTTGCCCAAGGACACAACAAGAAAGCTTGCTGGCTTGTTCTCCACACTATCCCTTTTTTATGCTGAGCTCCAAGCCGGGAAGCTGTGAATACCATTTTTTGTTGTCTTTTGGTATGACTCCACCACTTGGGTAATGGACCCCAGGTCTACCGACTACGAAGCGGACGCTCTAACCACTACGCCATCGCGCCGGTAGGAAACTCCGTTTTCCAATTATATAAAACACTAGCCGGCGTCGTCCGGCAGGGGCCCTCCATCAATAAAGTCGGGGTTTAGTATTTCGGTTCAACCGGCTTTTTTGTGAGCAGTTGCGAAAAGTTAGTAAATTTTATGCACTTTCACAATTCTTCTACCCAATATTGTGATCATCATATTCTCTTAATTATGACTCGCTATGTTTACAAAGAATCTTGTCACAAAATTATGTCGATACTTGTGAGGGAGCAGGGATTGAAACATAATCAAAACTGATTGTAGCAGCGAAATGGTGGTGGCTTTCATAATTATAGAAAAAACTACTTAATGGTAAGCCTATTTTGCGATGTGGTGCTGCCCCTTGCCTGGCATTAATTTCCTAATTTGGCTGCACCATTGATCTTGTGTCCGGCATAGCGACAAAAGCGGCTATCGTTCTCTCCATATTCAGTTTTACAAATTGCTCTAGTTATGGTTTTATGTTGATTTTTTCTTAAACGTGGGATTTTATTACAATGATGGAGAGTACAGACATAAATACCATAACAGACAACATAAGAAAAAATCCTTGCTTTACAGTGTATACGACGGCGTCACCCGAAGAGCCACCATCAGCAACGTCGGGATTGAAAGTGTCGGTTCAGCCGGCCAAGTCAGCTTCATCTATTAAGCTCTTGTGCGAAGAGTTACCAAAAGTTTATGTGTTTTCTGCCCGTAAGATGCTCACAACTTTTCATGCTCCTTTTCCTAATAGAATATCTCATTTCAAGATGCCTTAGGCCTATGTGCTCTGCTCATTGCTGACACGAACCCAAGGAAGCTTTGCGTTTTCAGTAGTTTGGAAATAGGAAACACATTTATGATGTTAAGCTATTCTGAAGCCAAATAGCAAAAATTTCTTTCTTGTGGTGCGATTTCATACTGTGACGCTGTTTTCTTTTGATTTCCCTTCAAACTTTCTCAAGTCCTCGCTGGCTACGCATTATGTAGCATGTTTTTATCTCCTTGCTTGACGTGCCCTGGGGAGTTAAAAGAGTCTTTGGTTTCCCCAAATGTTTGGTTTGACCCCGGTATCTCTATAATGCTATTATCAAGCAAAATAGAAAAATGTTTCTCCCAAGTATAGTGCGATTTAACCCTGGTAGGTCATTCTATCACCTGTGCCAATTTAAACGTATCAATTAATGCAGCTGCGACAGCTTAACCGTACAAACATCTGTTAGAGTCACAACAAAATGTTTTAGTCAATATAAGCCATAGCTCCTGCACATGTAATTGTCATCATTACTTGGTTTATTAATCAAGACTGGAAGTATTCAAAAAGAAAGAACGATGACACAAACTACTATTTGTCATTTTTAAACGTGTAAAAGGGCGGAGGTGAAACATAGTCACAATTGATGGCGTCGCCCAAATGGTGGTCGTTTTGACTAATAAAGAAATAAGCTGTTTAGTGGTAGGCATGTTCGAGGATTTAGTGGGCCCGCTTTCGTATCAAAATGGTGACATTAAGATTTTTGCTTGCGCTGTTTGCTTTAATTCGGCTTTAGCATGAAAAGTGGCCCTGCCTTTTGGGATTTTATTACTGTTTCTTAAACTTGGGATTTTATTACATTTACCTTTGCTCCTAATCCAGACCTCACTACTTTTAAATGAATATGAGTGTTTTTTTACCGATAGGGCTATCCTTGCAATTGCAAATATCAGT
Organism: Trididemnum clinides; assembly: GCA_963675345.1. Lineage (NCBI taxonomy): Eukaryota > Metazoa > Chordata > Ascidiacea > Aplousobranchia > Didemnidae > Trididemnum > Trididemnum clinides. Next base: position 22,255,081 of record OY776284.1, on the reverse strand, counting down.
AACGGGCTTCACCATTTATGTTTGCTATCAAAATGATAGTGACTTTACTGCCTGCTGCTGTTTTCACTAGTGGGAAGCATTGAGATGGCATCTAACATTATGACCTCTCAATGCCTTTTGAGCCGTTATTATTAGGATCGCTACTTACCACTTTTTCGTCATTGTAGGCGAATTGATATGAACAAACGTCTCTGACTGCGTGCATGTTCCTTGGCCCTGGCATAAATGCCGCTATGCAAAGAGCAAACTAACCCGAAATGAAGCATTCACCGTTAAGTTATAGCAGTAGCGAGAGCCCCCATTAACAATTCGAGGTTAAGAACATCAAATCATCTGGCTGCTGCGACAGCCTTGACCAATCGCAAAGAAAATTGCTTCAACATTTAGATCATATGTAACTCGACATTTACATTTCGTTGCAAACGATAAAAAAGGACTACTTTTACCCTATCGTCTTTTTCTTGGGTGATCACCAAATGTTTTGCTTGGAGTTGGCTGCATATTAAAATTTGTAGACTTTGAGTCTTTTAAATAATTTGATGGATAATGCCAAAGATCCATACTATCGAGAAAGAACAGACAAAATGGATTAAGGACTTAGTTTTTCTAAAAATTGCAATTTTGTGAAGGGCAGGCACTAAAATTTTGTGTGTTTTTATTCAGTAGACTAAATTTCATAAACATTTGGAGACTTCAGTTTTTGATGGATCTGCTTGCAAACGTCGACAGATGATGCAAAAAAACCACGCTTATGAGGAGAAGTAGTCAAAATGTACCAATGAATCAACTTTGTTTAGCACTTGCAAGTTTGTTTTCTCTAGTAGGATAATTGTTCAACTAAAAATGAAACATGATGTATGGCAACCAAGTTTTTATTAGCCATTATAAACTAATCTTTAGCCTCAAGTAATTGTAGTCACATATTGTCGGAAAGCAAATTTCCTAAACTTTCAAAGAACAATAATTGTTAGTACTTTATTGTAGCGTTTTTGTACGAAAGTCATCTGTTTTTAAAAGGTTGTAATTTTTGAAAACGTTTTCATGTTATGATCTTTGATAGCGAAAATTTGTGTTAATCGTGCGAAACACATTATGACGTCATAGACCCCAGTGTAAGCGCGCAAGCGAAAAAGAAAAAAAAGCTTAGACCGCTTGAAGTGGTTAAAGAAAGAGTTGCTCGTAGCATAATCGAATATACATTAATTGTTGTAAAATGGTTTTATCAAAAGCAGCTTATTAATATGTTCTGAAAAAACGTTTAATCGAGTTTCTGCGATAAGGACTTTTTGAGAAAGAACAAAAAACAGATAGTACAATAAATCGTTGATTGTGACGTCATTTTAGACCTCAAACAAGTGAAAGTTTTTGAAATGTGGTAAGTCGGAACCTGGTTTTCGTTTGAGGAAAAAGCGGTTGTCTTCTGTCAAGTGATACAAATTGTAAAAAAATTTTTTTGGTTATGACGTCACCAACACTCTTATGACTCTCACCACGGAGTGATGATCAATCAAGCCAAGTTTGATACTGGTACTTGTAGCAGTTTCAAAGGGGTAAAACAGACAGACAGATGGAATTGCGCTTTATAAATTAGATAAATTGTGTATGAAGGAGCTTGCAGAATTAAGATTTTTCTGTGAATGTAGAGGTAAACCTATCATCTGATCTCGATTCAGACTAAAGCTTTTGTCCTCAGATAGCTCTCGGTTCTGCTTATCTAAGGCGTCAACACAATTCAGGACACTTGGGATGGCTTCGAAATAGGTTAAATTGAAGTTGAAAAGTGTCATCCGAAGCGATCTTAAAAGCGTGACGCAGTAAAACTGTTCCTGACGTGCAAAAGTGCTCTATAAAAACTAAGAAAAAGTTCTCAACTCAAATTGTGTGTCTTGTGAAGAAAAAAAGTGTCATCCAAGCCAGGTTGTCTCCTCTTTTTGCAAAGCCACTACTTTTAACTTTCTATTTTCATTTGATCTTGATGCTTGGATAATGATCAGCGCAAGGCGATCCGGAAACCTCAAACGGAGTAAAATTCCAAGTAGGTAAAGATGCAAATTAGAAGGCGAATAAATTTGTAGGGCCACACCTTAAATACAGTATTATTCAGGTTTCAACCTTGATCGTCTTTATTGCATCAACATTCTAAGCCGAGTAAGTTAGGCCAAGCAACTAGTATATACTAAAAAGTGCTTTTCTACAAAAACCAGATCTGTGAGCTACGCTGTATTTCAGTTTACTGAGCGACAGGCGTAATCAGAAGGTTCTAAGGAGCTCTACTTCGTCAAACATTGGTACCGATCCTGGCAATGAGCCGTGTTCATAAGAAATGACGAAAGTGTTTCCATTTTCGAAACAATTTCAAATATCAAGTATATGATTTTTTGACTTTGGACTTATTAGCTTTTTCTTTGGCTTGTCGGGCCTAGCGTTGATAATGAAATAAATTAGTATATTAAGCTTTTAAGATCAATCAGATTTATTATCGGCATTCAAACTGCATTTTATACATTTAACTGTAAGGTACAAATTTTGTGGAAAAGCCTAAACAGCTTGGATAAAATTGTTCCAATCTCGGTCAAACTTTCTTCCTGAGAATATCACATACAACTGAAAAAAAACTTGACCTTTTCTTAAATGTTTTGTTCGGGCGCGCTATTGATCTAAGCGTGCATTTGGAGGTGGAGATCTTGAAGTATGTTCTAAACATATGTAGATTACCACGGCGACCTCAAAAGAGGAAAACCTGGTTTGGAAAATGTGTGATAATTTTGATCAACTATCATATTACAGCAATTTTTTAGATACATCCGGGACACTTTGTTTTAAAAAAACGTCATTGCTCTGAAGGATATTTTCGGAAATCTGAAGCTGAGCATAGTCGTGTCTCATTTTCCGACAAAAAATTCTAAGATTAACCATCATAATTTGTTTTTCTGAAAATCAACTTCTATTTTTTGACAAATTTAAGTCGAAACTATAAGATGAAGGAAGGCTAACAAACCAATTAATTAGGCTTGTTCTACAGAATACATTACCAACAAATGATGAGTTATAACTACTGCAATACGCTGATGATCGTTTTTGCATTTGCTCTTCGCGCATGTATTGCAAATTATATCAAAGGTTGTGCTTTAAATTACAACATTCAAGAGTTTATTTAGACGTGTAATTGTGAAAAAGCAGACTTTATAACATATACTTTAAGGTGTAATTTATACTGATTTTTTTAAAATAGCGTTATCTCGTAGATACCGCCAATGACTTGAAACAGGAACCAACTATTTCTAATGAGCTCATGCATCCAAAATTGAGTGCATCTGAGATTGCTTTGTTTACTATTTGCGGTTAATTTAGGCTAGCCTACTTTGGTTGAAAAAATGATGAGTATTGCTTTTTGCATTATCGAAGGGAAAGTAAGTGCAATGGCAAAACTCAACTCGACTCGAGAAATTTAGTCAGCGTAAATCAAAACTCAAAGACCACTTGACGCGAAACGACGCAAACAGTTGGCGTGCAAGTAAACAAAGCACTACACTAAAACTTATTTCAGTTGCAGAAGCTGCAGAAATTTACCGAATTAAGGATACACAGAAATTTTTAAGGAGGTCTGGGAAAACACCAATTAAATTGCGGGGATCGTAGAAATAAGAAAATTTACGGAAATACTTAGTTTAATTCCACTCAATTATTTATTTTTACTTAATTTGGTGGTTGTACTTTTATTTTTTATCGACTTTCGTTAGTTTCCATGTTTCTGAAATTTCCGTATTTTTTTAGTTTGTGGTATTTCTTTGAATCAGTTATTTCTTTTATATGAATTTCTGTGTTTCAGTAACTTCATGCTTAATATGAATTTCCGTATTTCGATGATTCAATAATTCCACAATTCAATATGAATTTCCGTAATTTTCCGTTTTTCGTGTTGTCCCAAACAGCTAGTCAGAATTTCCGGATCTTCATTTTCCGCTTGTTCCGCCTTTAATTTGCATGGCTTTGTTGAAACTATGTAAACTGATGTTAAGCTGAGTGATAGCACAAATGGCCAATAAAAGAAAAAATGCAATCATATTTGCCCTGTGACTTGGTTTGTTTATGTCAACTTTCAAGTAGTAAGCAACGATTTTAAAAAAGGTTTTAATGTCGAGAAAATAAGGCAATATCTAGTGAGAGGTACATCGGGCATCAAAACCATTCGCTTGGTTCAGCCCCGTGAAATCAATTCGTTATTAGGCCTACAGCCAAGCTAAAACTATAAAACCATAAAATGAAGAATTGGTTACAAAGCAATTTACTTCGAGCTTTCGCAGGGCGTAAAAGTGTACGTCATTGTGTTAGGTTGCCGAAATAATACTAATGATAAAAGTAGCATGATAACGCATGTAAAACAACTTTTTCTTGCCAAACAAACTCCGTAAGCAAATTAATTGGGTTATTATGACTTAATACAGGGATGGTCAAACTGCGGCCCGCAGACCAGTTTATAAAGGCTCGCCAAACACCTTGCCCACGTGGTGTGATTTTATTGTTATATTGTATAACAATACATCTTTACAACCTATTTTTGCATAGATGACGTGAATCAAACTGCGTGCGGCTCTCCCGTGGCCAGGCAGTCGCAAATTAGGCCTTCGGGTCAAAATGTTTGGCCACCCCTGAGTTAATAAATTGTGTCTGAACACCGATGGATTTACTTCTGACACCAGTATTGCATCTAACGTGAAGAAAGTTTACAAACAGAACACTGTAAATGGGAGTATAACTGCATCAACAAGCTTGCTTTTGCAGCGGGAATGAGGAAAGTTGAACAACGCATAAGTTTTTATCTAACAAATATAAAAATGCTTGAATTGATATCTCTCTGCGATTTCCCGGTATCAGAAGGAGAAGTTTCTGGTGCAGGCTTCTTGGGGTTTCCTCCCCATCCTAAACATACACAAGATTAAGATATCATGCTCTAGTCGAGCTCTTGTGAGCAATAACCCTAACAAGGGTGCGGGGTATTAGAACTTCTGTTCCGCGTTTATAACAATGCTTAGATTCAATTCCCCGGTCGGGTCACAGCAAAGACTATAAAATGCACAATTTTATAGATTCGCAGATCTTCTTCTCGGCGCTCAGCTATAGGAGTTATGTGGAGAATAAATCTGAGTTCATTCAGTTATGACAAAAAAGAATGTAATGGGCCTCACCGGCCTGAGCACATACCTACTGTTGGCGCCTCAACAACAAAATCAGCCCTTAAAACAACGCAATGACTGCTGTTTAACCGATTTGCATTGATTCTTGTTTTTCAAATGGTTCGGGTTCGAATTTTTGTAATTATAAGGTCAGAGCTTATAAAAGCCATTGATCGAAACAATTTCGATGGAACATAGTCGAGTTGCGTTGTAATTGTTATCTTTATATCTGTAAATATTTTTGTGCTAAAAGATTCGAAAAGTCTTTGAATTTTAAGACAACGTTGTTTTCGTGTTCGATGAATAATTTTTCTCTGTTTTGAGCGGCAACACAACTGAAAGCGGAACCAGAAGTTTTTAGTGAAAAATACCGGCTTAAAGAATTTTAGGATTTCTAAAAAAAGGGTGTGTCCAAAAAGCAAAAAAAGTGTTTCACCTATTGCTGAACATGTCTTCAAAAAAATTGATGTTTATTGAGCTATTTTTTAATTAAGTGGATGCAATCCCACTGCGCTTTTTGAGGCTGCCAGTGTAAGAGGGTGAGCTTGAGCACGGCCACTGATAAGAATTAACGGTTGTTATGATTTGCATGATGTTCGAGCATAATCAAAAGAAAATATTTATTCAAAGCTTACTTTACTTTAATGGTGGGGTCTGGGAAGAGAGAGAGAATCGTTCCTCTCAAATTTGACTTCAAGAGCCTTAATATATGATCACTGTCATCACAGCTAGCAAAAAATCAAATCTTATTTCTCCCACCAAGTTTTATTTGCAAGACGTCTGGTTAAGGAGGTTGAAAAAAGCCTTAAATCGTCTGATGGCAATTTTAAATTGTGGACATTTTTCTTAAATTTTACTACTCGCACTTTCAAGTTGTAGGCAGAAAAAAAATTTATTCGAAGGTTGTCATGTGAGACAACACAAAATGATGTGTTAATGATTAAAATGATTAAATTAGTTTGCTTAATTGTGCATTTAAAGGTGAGATGCTGGACTGCACTTCTACGTGTGGTACATTTAACCCTCATACGGTTATTGGGGTCAAGACTAACCCCAAGGCAAGTTAATTTGTAGCAACTCTTTCTATTTGTGGTTGTTCAAGTTGTGCCCTCTTGAATTCTTCAATCAGACTGTTTTTGTACAAATGATAATGATGTTCTCCTTGAAACGCTAATTTTCTTTTTTATATTATGCTTTCAACAAATATATCATAAACATTAATTGGGGTCAAAATTGACTCAAATATGTAATATTATGTTATGTCTTATAGTGTATTCTTTAGTTGCTACATTTCATGTTTTTTTGATAACTGCCTAATTATTTTCTCTTTTCCCAGCGATTCTTTTTAGGTCTTTTAGAAAAAGTAATGGCTAAGAGAAATAGAAATGTGTTTTTTAGGATGATCATTGTTTACCTATCAGAATTTTTGTTGCAGCTTTTTTCAACTAGTTCTTTCCTTGCATGAACTAGTTTCTCATTCCTGTTTTATGTACGTGAATTAAACACCTTGCTCATACGAAATTTCATTGCAAGTTTGTTCTTGTCGTGTTCAAGAACTGTTTAAGTTTCCTGGTATAAAGACTTGTTTTCTTATACATAGGAGAATTGGTGTGGTCAATTGATTTAGTTTCGTGCTTATTGCATTTGACCTCTAAGTACCCAATTTCACCCAATGGGATTCTTTGAATCACATACAGTTTAGATTCATGTTGTCGCGTTTCAAATAGAAATTTTAAATCTATCTCAATCTTAATTTTCTTCTTAAAACTGAGGCGACTTGCAATATCGATCAAATAATTGAGTTTGGTTGCAACTTAATAGCTAGGAAAAGATTGGCTTCCACTGAGATACTTTAACCCACGCACTTTTCGATCAAGAACAGAACAATACGAGAACAGAACAAGAACAGAACAATCGCATATTCACAAATCACTTTACAACTTCGAATTCCTTCGCTTGCCAAAACACAGAACTAAAGCACTTCAATAAATAAATATCAGAGACTTACTAAATTAAAAAACCACCAAAATAATCTCTTAATTCCTGCCACAACAATCACCACAGAACAACGCCTTTTTACTATGCTCTGCTATCTTTCTCTGAACTACGCTCTCTCACTGAATGAATAAAATCTCGCCGCCTTAAATATACGACGGAAAATAATCTAGAAATTGTTAGAACATCATATGACACAAAAAAATCACCGATAATAAATTACGTAATCGGTAATAATAAAAAAAAAAGAAGAAATCTTTGAGAAGAAACAAGAATCACTAGAAAACGCTGGAAAACAAGTCACGTAGACACCCATTGTGACGTCAGAAAGGCGTGTGAGTTTTTCTATTTACAAATCTATTTATAAATCTGAAAGAAAAAAGGTTTTTCTTTGAAAACAGTTTAGCAAGTTTAGGGCTTCAGACAATTTAGATTTACAATTAAAAATGATCACTGCAAAATAAAATAACAGATTACAATAACTACACATATACAAAAACTATTCTTTTAACACAAATTTACTTATTCGTGACACATGTAACAACAGGTTTATGAATCAAAATACTTAAAATGTCAACCAAGATCAAGTTCTAATCCTATTATAGATTACACTTATATTCAAATTTCTTGCAAATTTAGGAAAGGTTATTTAAAGAGAAAATTTGGCCCATGTTATTTTTTATGTTTGAATATCGACACTGTACTAAAATTATGCAAAAAGAATTATTTTGATATTCTTATAGCTTCTTTGATTGATGTTTGTAACAAACGCAACATTCAGCATGATGTGAAATGTGACGCCAATCAACTTTAACGTTACAAAACGTAATCAACGTATGAGACTTAAAATAGAAATTTCACGTATGGAAATCCACTAAAGAATGCAGGCACTATAGAATAAATGGAGAAACAAATGGTGCGGTGCTGTGTTAGCAGACTTGCCAACAATGATGAGTGATATACTTTACTAAACATATAAACCTACTGGCCGACGTCGTCCGACAGGGGCCCTCTATGAGTAATGTCCGGGTTTAGTATTTTGGTTCAACCGGCCAAGCCGGCTTCAACCATCCGGCTCTTGTGTAAGCAGTAGCGAAAAGTTAATGAATTTTATGCACTTTCACAATTCTTCTACACGAAATTGCGATCATCATATTCTCTTAATGATGACTGACACTGCTCACAAAGAATCTTGCCACAAATTATTGTAAATACTTGTGAGGGAGAAGGGATTATACATCATCAAAACTGATTGTAGCGGCAAAACGGTGGTTGCTTTCACAATTAAAGAAAAAACTATTCACTGGTAAGCCTATTTTTCGATGTGGTACTCCCCTTTTCCAATTTAGTTTGTGGTATTAAGTTCCTAACTTAACTGCGTCATTGGTCTTGTTTCCGGAATAGCAACAAAAGCGGCTATTGTTCTCTCTATATTCAGTTTTACAAATTATTATGGTTATAGTTTTATGTTGATTTTTTCTTAAACTTGGAATTTTGTTACGATGCTGTAGAGCAGTGGTTTTCAAACTTTTTTCGATGCGACGCATTTGAAAAAAACTTGCTATATTTACGACACAACATGGAGCATCCCAAGGTTTTGTTTCGCTGTTCTGCAAAATAAAGATGACCCAAAATTTAAACAACTGTCGTTATACTCGCGAAATTTTGTTTGAGGTTTGTCATCTTCAATTGTGAAATTAGGCTCTTCTGAGGTTGTAACTCATCTCTTTTGTTTTTCTCCACTTTACTGCTGAGTGTCTTGGTCTTTATTTATTTTGCGTCAATTTATATTAAAATTGTGCGAATTGATGCTTAGGTGACGAGTCAATAATCACAACAGTGTATTGACAGTACTTTTGTAAAAAGATCACTGGTTAAGCGCATTGGAAAAAATAAATAGGATTCTACCTTCAGAACTCTTTTGACATAAAAAATCGAGGGTTATTGGTTCAAATCCAAATTATCATGAGACGCATTTGGAAAATTATGACGATGCAGCAGGGCATCGCGACGCACAGTTTGAGAACCACTGCTGTAGAGTATAGACATAAATACCATAACAGACAACATCAGAAAAAATCCTTGCTTTATAGTGTATACAACAGCGTCACCCGAAGAGCCCCTGTCAGCAACGTCGGGATTGAGAGCGTCGGTTCAGCCGGCCAACCCAGCTTCATCTATCAAGCTCTTGTGTGAGGAGTTACCGAAAGTTTATGTGTTTTCTACACATAAGATGCTCACTACTTTTCATGCTCCTTTTCCTAATAGAATATCTCATTTCAAGATCCTGGCGATGCTTTCAGTTTATGTGCTCTTTTCGTTGCTGACACAAACCCAAGGGAGCCTTGCATTTCCCGTAGTTTGGAAATAGGAAACACATTTATGATGTTAAGCTATTTTGAAGCAAAATAGCAAAAATGTCTTTCGTGTGATGCGATTTCATACTGTGACGCTGTTTTCTTTTGATTTCCCTTCAAACTTTCTCAAGTTCTCGCTGGCTACGCATTATGTAGCATGTTCTTTTCTACATGCTTGACGTGCCCTGGGGAGTTAGAAAGTCCTTGGTTTTCCCAAATGTTTGGTTTGACCCCGGTAGCTCTATAATGCTATTATAAAGCAAATAGCAATAATATCTCCCATGTGTTGCGATTTGATACAGTGACGCTGTTAATTTTGATTTCGCTTCAAACTTTCTCAAGTTCTTCCTGGCTACGCATTATGATTCATATTCGTTTTTTCTTGCTTAGGTATGCTCATAGAGGTTAAACGAGTCCTTGCTTTTCCCAAATTTTCAGGTTTGATTCCGGTAGCTCTATAAAGCTATTATTAAGCAAAATAGAAAAAAATGTTTCTCCCAAGTATGGTGCGATTTAACCCCGATAGGTCATACTATCACCTGTGCCAATTTAAACATATCAATTAATGCAGCTGCGCCAGCTCAACCGTACAAACGTTTATGAGAGTAACAACAAAATGTTTTAGTAAATATAAGCCATAGCTCCTGTACATGTAATGGTGATCATGTTGGACTATTAATCAAGGCTGAAGTATTCAAAAAAAAAGAACAATGACACAAACCATCATTCGTCAGTTTTAAAAGTGTAAGGGGAGGTGAAGCATAACCATAATTGATGGCGTCGCCCAAATGGTGGTTGTTTTGACAATTAGAGAAATGAGCTGTTTAGTGGTAAGCCTATTTGACGATTTGGTGGGTCCGCTTTCGTATCAATATTGGTGACATTAAGATTTTTGCCTGCGCTGTTTGCTTTAATTTGGCCTTAGTATGAAAAGGGAACATGCCTCTGCCCTAAGTCATATAACTTATTGCAATAGGCGCCTATTACGCATTTTTCGAACAAAAACATTCTCTCTTAATCCAGTGTTACAAATTGATGCTATTATTGTTTAATTTTAATCTTTTCTTAAACTTGGGGTTTTATTACATTTAACTTTATCCCCTAATCCAGACTCCCTACTTCTAAATGAAGATCAGTGTTTTGTACCAATATCCTTGCAATTACAAATATCAGTAATGGACTTTACCATTTATGTTCGCTATCAAAATGATAATAGATAATTTTGCTGCCTGCTGCTGTTTTCATTACCTAGTAGCAAGCATAGAGATGGCATCTACCATTATGACCTCACTATGCGTTTTAAGTGATTGAATATTAGGATCGCTACTTACCACTTTTCGTCATTGTAGGCGAATTAATATGAACTAACGTCTCTGACTGCATGCACCTTCCTTGGCCCTGGTACAAACGCCGCTATGCAAAGAGCCAACTAACCCGAAATGAAGCACTCACAGTTAAGTTATAGCAATAGCCGGGCCCCCATTAATAATTTCAAAATGAGAGGAGATCAAATCATCTGGCTGCGCCAGTTTCGACCAATTGCAAAGAAAATTGCTTCAACATTTAGATCATATCTAGCTAGACACTTACATTTCGTTGCAAACGATAAGAAATCCCCACTTTTACCCTTTCGTCCTTTTCTTGGGTGATCACCAAATGTTTTGCTTGGAGTAGGCTACATATTAAAATTTATAGACTTTATTTTTCAACAAATCTTTTGAATAATTTGATGGATATTGCCAAAGATCCATACTATCGAGAAAGCATAGACAAAATGTACTAAGGACTTAGTTTTTCTAGAAATTGCAGTTTTGTAAACTGCAGGCACTAAAATTTAGATATTTCCAACCGGTATGCTAAATTTCATAAACATTTGTAGACTTCAGTTTTTGATGGATCTGTTTGAAAACGTGGACAGATAATGCAAAAGAACCATCACCACTTTTTGGGAGAGGCGGAAAGTTTGAAAATCAGTTGAGAACTGAAGTCACAAATCGGCTTTTAAGTAAACTGATTTTGAAAAAGGTAGCAATTTTTGCAAACATTTTCATATTATGATCTGCGGTAGGAAAGATTTGTGTTAATCATACGAGATATATTATGACATCATAGACAGTTTCAAGCGTGCAAGGGAAAAAGAGAAGAAAAAATGCTTAGAAGGCTTAAAGGGGTTAAATAAAGAACAGCTCGTAGTCAAATAAACTTTAATTGTGGTAAAGTTGTTTTCATCGAAATCACCTTAATAATATCTTCTAAAAGAAAATTTAATCGCGTTTGTGCAATGAGTACTTTTTGAGAAAGAACAAAAATTAGATTATGCAATAAATCGTTGATTGTGACGTCATTTTAGACCGCAACCAAATGAAAGTTTTTGTGATGTGGTAAGTCGTAAGCTGGTTTTCGTTTGAGCAAAAAGATGTTTGTTTTCTGTTAAGTAAGGCAAATTCTAAAATAATTATTTTTGATTATAACGTCATCATTACGTCACGAACCCCCTTATGACATTCACCACGGAGTGATCAATCGTTCCAAGTTTGATGCTTGTACCTGTAGCAGTTTCAGAGGAGTTAAAAGAGACACACAGACAGAATTGCGCTTTATATTGATAGTACAAAACTTACAGACAGAACAGCGCTTTTCAACCGATGGGCCGCGAAGGTCCTTCAGGTGAGCCGCGAAACGTTCTGCCATAAATTAATGATTTTTTGGAAAAAATTGTGAATTGCGAAAGCTAAAAATGTGCTATTAACTTAACACTCTCGTTTTGTAGCAACTTCCTTCCTGGAATAAATAATTGTTCTCAAACAAATTTTTCATGAAGTGGGCCCCAAAACAAAGTTTCGGCGAAAAGTGGTCCATGACATCAAAAAGGTTGAGAAGCACTGGTATAGATGAGATGAGCAATTTGCTATAGCATGAAAACAGAGCAAAAAATTAAGAAAGTAGTTTAGAAGAGGAAAAACAATGATAGACTTCGGTTGGGCTTGCTCAGAAAATATAGAGCAAGAAACGACTAAACAACAGATCTAATATCGGTAAAAATATTTGCAAAAATACATGTAAATAAAGATGAAATAATATGGAAATGAGATGAGGAGATGACAAGAGTCTGTTAGAAAATTAATGGTAAGATTAAAGCAGCCAAAAAATAGAGGAAGCCACGAGGAATATAGGCTACATATAGGGAATTAAAGAAAATATTGATATATTGAGTGTGAATAAAGACAACACGGCGCAGAAAGTAACTTGAAGGATGAGAATTGGCTGTAGCGACAACTGAACTAAATAAATAAAGTAGTTTTGTACAGTAAACTGAAGACATAACTATTCTTAATGCTTAACCACCAAACGTGATATTTATTTTCTATGTCAACGAACTTTTGACAATGTAACTACCTTTTCTTAAAATGATTTCATCACAGAAATTGTAAAATCGGTTTATGTGTGAGACGAAGTCTGGTAAACACACTGGGTTCCCGACGACCTACTTCATGTATCAAGGTCAATAAAAGTTTGAGTAGAAATATGATAACCAGCAAGCTGGTAAACATTTTGTTTAAAAACATTTCACTTTATAGTGAAAGCATCATCAGTTGTAATTGAAAGGTTACCCACTAGGCTAAGTTAAATTTTGTGAGCTGTTGTACCGTTTAGATAACTTAAACTACTAGGATTATTATATAACAAAGAAAGAATAATACAAAACAATTGTGTGGTTGTGAGAATTCTAATTAAGGTGATTTAAAATTTAAGAAAACAGCATAAAGTACTTGAATTTCAATATAGTGCAGGTATTTACATCTCTATGTTAAACAGTTACAGCAATTTACAGCTAAAACCAAGATAATGGATAAATCAGTAATGTATTTAATAAATAAAATGGGTGGGACGTTTCATCTAAGTTTAACAAGGGCTTGTATTTTTGGATAAGTTTCTTTGAAGCGTAGTTCTCTATTGCTACTGCTATGCCCAATTATTTCTGGAGAGTTGAAATGAATGCTGTGATTAGGATTTAGTATGAGGAGCTTTGCAACGTCCAATTCTCGATTAGATTTTCCATGTGGTTTGTGGTCCTTGATTTTTGTGATAAGATTACGACGAGTTTGACCAATATAAGATTGACCACAAGAGCAGTTTAGTTTGTATACCACTCCTAAATTGTGCAATAGTGGTTGACCTTCTTTTAATTTGAAGTGGTTGCCAATATTATAAGAGTCGTGAATTAACTAAAGCGAAATTTTCTATAGAGAGCATTTTGGCTATAAATTTTTGGATCTCTTTTTTTAATTTGAAGTGATACTTTGCGAAGATTGGGAAGTCACAGAAGAAGAAAAATTTCTTTTTCTTTGTTAGTGGCTACAAGATTATCACAATTTTTATCTCTAGCACACTTTGAAATAGAGTTTTCGGTTGATTTATGTCACTTGTTAAAAAAGTAATCGTATATGTTTATTGATGTACCAAAGAGGATAACCATTGCTTTTTAGTATAGAAATAATCTTTTGAAAATCTTCATGAATTAAATTGTACGAGTTGCATAGGCTATAAGCTTTGTGCAATAGATTCTTAACTAAATTTAGCTTGTCGCAAAGGAAAACAAAACTTTGTCGATTGATGTATGGTCCAGTGTTGGTGGGCTTTCGGTAAGCTTTTGTTTCAATTTATCGTCGCTATTATCTATCCAAACATCCAGAAAAGGCATTTAGTGATCCTTTGAAATTTCGTGAGTAAATTGTATATCAACATGTATCTTGTTAAGCTGTTGATAAAAGTTAAAGATGTCATCTTGGTTTGAAAGCAACTCGAACCAGGCCCCACCTATCTATAAAATTGAATTGGTTGTGGATTTATCTTTTTTGTTTGATCAACAATCCAGTTCATGCACACACCAGCCAAAAGTGGGGCTAAAGGAGATCCTACTGCTACTCCGTTAATTTGTTTGTAGTACTGATCGATGAATTTCAAAGTGGTATTCTTGGTGGTCCAGATTAACAACTTTTTGAATTGAGTTTTGTTAAGGACGTCATCGTATTCTTTTTTGTGTAATTTAAGCAGTCCATATAGAGTAGAGGTGACAGCTGAAATGGGCCAAATTTGATCATAAATGTCTTTTCCAAAAAAACTTTTCTTCTTTTAGTAATACGCAAATCGTTGAATTTTGGCTAAGTGAATGATGTTGTTATCATTTAGAACTTTTTGAAATTTGGACTGGTTAGAAAGAATAGTTCCATTTTTTTCTACATAGACGACCTTGTCCATGACAACTACTCCATTGCCTGTTTGCAAATGATTAGTGATGAGTTACTTACTAATTGTTGTAAAGCCTCTAGTTCTTGTGTTGATTGTAATGTTTAAGCTTGCATTGTAATGTATAAGATTATAAAAAAGGATGATTTGAATTTGCTGTACAAGGTAATTAGCGCCGATTTAAGTTCGAGGCGATACTTGCTGTCTATTAGAATAGGTCGAAGCTGTTGGTGAAAATTCTCAAATTCTTCTTGAACATTTATGAAATTGAGTTTTCCAGGGAAAATGCCAAACTTTAAACCTTTCCTTAGGAGTTTACATTCCACTTCTGAAAGCTCATATGTGGATAGATTTGCTATAACTGAGCAAATTGTTGTATCTTCACTTAGGCCTAAATCTATAGGTTGCGTTAGTGAACAGCTGCGATTGTTTTCTTTAATAATTGAACTTGCTTTTCTACGAATTGTTTTACATGTAAGCGAGATACTGTAGATAACTAATTGAGTTGTTTGGATTTTCTTTTAATTTTTTAGCAGTGGTCTTCAGCTTTTTTTAGAGTCTTTTGGTGTTCTCTAATCTCCATTAATAAGAAATTTTTCTTTAAAGTTATGACTCTTCTACATTTCTTCTTTTCTTTTTTTGTAGAGTTTAAATCTCAGAAATTTAGGTTCAAGTTGGTCGATAACGCATTTCATTAAAAACTACTTTTCATTAAATTTTTCATTAAACGCTACTTTCGTTAAAAATGAAATTTTCGTTGAAACCGCTGAAAACATTTTCATCAAATGCTACGTAAAGAAGAAAAACTTTCTTGAAAAAGACAGTTACGATCGAATTAGACCCACTTTAAACGTCACCAAAAGAGGAAATTACACAAAAAAAGAGTACATATGTCGGCCTATCCTTGCATCAAACGGTAGTTACACATATGAAATGCAGTGTGGCTCAACGAGACACTTGCACTACAACGACACTTGCACTAACACTTGCAACCCAACTAACATCAAAGACACTTTTGATTTTGTTTCCAGATTATCAAAAAGCAACTTGAGTACAACTCACATGGATTCATTTGATGTCATTAGTCTCCATTAATAAGAGACAAACTTTCCAAAAAACCTTCCACTAGATTTCGCTATTAACCTAGTTTTACAAAAAATCTACTCTGACAGCGGATCAACCTGGTTTCAAGGCCTTAACAAACTCAATTCAAAAAGTTGTTAATCTGGACGACCAGGAATACCACTTTAAAAGTAGATTATTTTTTGTAGAATTTCAGAAGGATAAAAAAGTTAAAGATTGTGTTACCGGCAAAATCTCCACAGTTTTTCTTCGGGTCCAGTTTTTGCGTTCTTGTCCCATCTTTTAGGGCCCGAGTGGAACCACCACCAATACAAACCTGAGCAGAATCTCCCTGCGATATCCTGCCAATAGAAAGAGATTTGTTAGCTTACAAGCACCTAGCGAGTACTGATTACAACAACGTAAGCTTATTTTTGCGAACGCCAGTTTAGCTCATAGGAATGATTCTTCACGCTTAAATATAATGTAGCTGTATTGGCATTGCAGTCTGCTACAGAAGTTCAATCTTGCTTTGCTTCTTTATCTTCTAGCTATATACACTAACAGCAAAGTTATTGTGAGTGGAACTAAATAGTTACAAACAAGTTGTCAAAACCTGTTGCGGTGGTTTCAAGCCTTTTACGTTTCCGTACTCTTGATCGTTCGAGATGCCTACCGTTTTTGATAATATTTAAGTTTAATGCCAATTATTGAAATACTTTTACCGATGGAAATCATTGTAAAATGGCTTTCCTAAAAAAAACAAAAATGCAGCTGTCGCAGTTTTGAAGGCAACGTCATTTTCGATCGTGTTCGCCAGAATCACGACACAATGTTCGCCATAATCCAAAACCACGTACCAATCAGTGAATCCGCTTGCTGACGGCCACCCCCATAATTTGGCCACCACAATTCAATCATCTCTTTAACATGACTGGTTTAACGCAGTTCAAAAAATCTTTATTTCAGTAACGCTACATGCTAAATAAAACTATCCTTTGACGTCATAAGAAGTTAATTACTTGAAGTTTTTTGTTAGAAAAGCTTTAACTACATTACGTATTGAAATGTGCTTATCTTATAGGTTTTAGACCAATTCGCACATCACTCTTCTGAATGTATCAATAATGAGTCGGGCCCTGAAAATTCGTGGAAGGCCTGCTGGACTATAGGACGTCTTATCTATTCTTGCTAAAGCAGCACATCAAGCACCTAGACGTATGCAATGAGGTATGCAAAGATGTATGCAATGAGGTATGTAATGCAAAGAGGTATGCAAACTTTTAAATCAATTTAAACTAAAGTCATGAGGAGCAATAATCACGTTGACGACAATACACCAAGTTGAGCTTCTTAAAGAAATTATTAACCTTAAAATAACTAGCTTAATTTCAAGAAGTTAACTTTGTTTAAAGTCTCAAATGAGCGTCACCAAAAAAAAAACAATGAGGCCTGGCATGTTGCAGCAACTCATACCTCACTCCTGGACAGATCGCGTTAGGAAACCCATAAACATCAAAAGCACGAAACTGAAGAAACCCTGGTTCAGCAAAACCACGTTGATTAAATGGGATTCCTTGCAATATAGTTGCGTTGTTGCCTTTAGCGTACACAATTGGTGGAGCAATACGTGTGAAAAATCTATTAGTACCTGAAAAAAATATCATTGATGATCACCAGAGATGTGGTAAGTTTTCTACAAATACTTTTTGTGAATGATTTTTTTGTTATGATTTTGTTAACGTACCACCGCACTATACTAGGCATTTAATCAAAGTCATATAAACCATGGGGAAGACCAAGTCTTTTCATTAGAAGAGTTTCTAATAATGCTGTTGGGCAGGTCTGACGTAAGACAGTCTCTTTTGAAAGAAAAACAAAATTAAGATATGTGACCGCCTCAAGCCTCAAAAGGGGGCAGGTCATAGATACAGAATTATAGTTCCAGTGTTTTTATATTATTGTATCTCGTTTCTGCCGACAGTGGTTTCATGTATTCATTTGCTTTTTGAGGAGAATTGTTAAAATTTTCAGTTTGATTAAATGAGAAAATAGGTCTACAAATATAAGAACTCTTGTGTAAAAGATTATACTTTAAACCAGTGGTCTTTGCTCACCTGTGGAGCAGCGTTTACGCGGTATTGGACAAAAACTCTGTGACTATCTTTTAAAATAAATAGAGCAAAGCTTATTTAAGTAAAATTAACCTCTTGCAGTATTTTTTAATACAAATTTAATTTGTTTATTGTTTATTAGTTTATTGTTTATTTTATACAACCAAAAACAATTAAAAGTTGCAGTTGCAAGAGTTGCTGTGAGAATTTTTAATGATCTTTGGGCATAGATGCAGGTGAGGGAGGGACGTGAGGGCCATGATCCCACCCAATATTTTGAACCCAATCAAGAAATTAAAATGGTTTTAGGTGTACAGATTTGAAACAATTATCAACGTCAACGTTATCCAATAACTTTGATGTTTAGCTTGACTAAAAAAGTGGTTAAAAAAGTATTGATCTGTGAAAAAAAAGCGTACTTTGGTACCCACCCAAAGCATATCTCTGCAGTTATGTCTTCAGGTGCTTGTAAGCATCAATATCTCAGATGAGATACTGTTGATCAGTTCTTTTAACAGACTGGTTTCTAATGTTCTTAAAAGGAAACAATTCTTTGGCAGCGCATTTATGGTTAGAAAACCTTTTTCTTTCATGTAATGTATTTCTAATTATGATGGAAGCTAATATTTATTTTTATATTTGCATTACTTTTATTCTTCAGACTGACAGGACAGCGACATGCGGTGGCGCTCAGCACACGACAATGGTCCAAATTTCTTTCGGAGGTTTCCTTTCTTTTCACTTAAATTGCTTGTTATAAATGAATTCACAGCCTGATGAAAATCGCCAGGCAGATGAAATTATCGCAAAGTGTCTTTTTAAACGAAAAACAACTCAGCCATTGTGAGGTTTGAACCAATGACCATTGGACGATTATGGTCGGTATGAAGCAGTCGTCAACTAATGTTCTAGACCACATTGTCTTTAAGTAGGACAGCATAATAAGAATCTTTATGTATTTTTCCGCCTTTACTCATCACATGCAAAGGGATATTGATGCATGGCGGAAAATAGCAAATCTAGCACATGCTATATTTCAACGACATTACCGAAACATTAGTCGATCCTATAAACATACCGGAATGTTTCAATGGGGCGTAATTTGCGAACAAATTCTTAAGCGTTCCTCCGTAATTCTGTAAGAAATCGTTGGTGGTGTAGTATTTTAAGAAGGATTTTGCGCTGAAATCTTTGACTTCGATGCTGTTAGGAACATGCCAAATCATCACATTGCTTGCCTGAAAAAAGCTGAGCTCAATTTCTACGGCACATTGATTTAAGGAAGGCCTAACAAACATTAAAACGCGCGCAAGATTTTCAGTGAAATTGGATAGAGGTTATATTTGCCTAAATAGCTTTTGAAATGTTTAAATGACGTTTGTACTTGACTGCTTTCCAATACGCTCACGCTCTAATTACAAAAACTTTTCCCATTATCTCTTTTCTTGGCTTCTAACTGTAACTTCGGTTGCATCGCCATCATATGTCCATAGATAAGGCTTTCTTGCGGTCATTTGCAAAAATATAAGACCACCCAAACAAAATGCTAAGAAACTGTAAGCATACATTCGAATTATATGAGTTTGTTTGCCTATTTAGTTATCGATTCTAAATTTAGTAATGCAAAGGCATCTTAAAGGCTTATCTGCCATCAGTTGATTAAAATAGCACTTCCACGACCAGTTTTGTTCTTTTAAAAACTCTTGAGGTAGACTCAGTTATCGAACCGACGATCACATGAATTACTTCATGCGGTTTATACCACTCCACCATCGGTTCGATCAACTAATGCAGTTAAATTTGTAGTTATACAGTTGGACTGGCAACAAGCTATTTTATCAATAGTCGTGAGATTTTAGCATATCAGATATCAACACTTTTAGGTTTTGTAAAATGCCATGCTCATTTATCAGCATCGAGCAGCTTAAACATTAGCAATTGGTGAAGTGGTTCTACACTTGTGGCTATGACTAAAACCACCAAAAATTAAGTACTCATTGCAACTTCTACAGCATTAGTAGTAACAAATGGCATGCACTTTAGCATTAGCAGTATCTTAGCATTAGCAGTATCTTAGCATTAGCAGCATTAGCATTAGCAGTAGCTGTATCGGTAAAGCCTGGCGCCATTTTCCCACACTATCAGCGACCTCTTGTGTTGAACGTTTTTCTCGCACATCCCAACACTTTTTATTTACTTCACCACAATAGCTGCCAGCAATCAAAAATATCGCAATCGGTAGGCTAAGCAGATTTCATCTACTCGATGTCAATCATCAATCATTCCTTAGTGTTTTTTGCGTCATTTCCTGCAATATCATTTGAGCGAAAAGGGTTTATAACTCTTGCTTACGTAGTCACAGCTCTGAAAATGTTGGCAAACTAAACTTTTTCCAGGTTTTATTATTTCGCTCGCTTTTTCGGAAAACGCTTAACAGTTTCAGAGCAATTGACAGCGTTGCAACGAATCAAAACTGGAAAGGTTAGGTTTTCAACGATACCTAGTTAAAAAGTATTCAGGGAAGATTACAGCCGCGTAGAGGGAAACAATAGAGGTGACGCTCTACTCACCAAAATTTTTTGTACAAACAACAGTGCAATAATACATGACTTGCTTGTCGTGACTAGCATTTATGGTCAGCTCTCCCCACTTTTCGGCCACGCGCCAGGAAGAGGAGGAAACAATTCTAAAGCAATCTAATGGTGCGCTATGAAAAATAAGCTCAGCGTTTTTGCGCGTGTCGCTAGGTGTCTTCTAGCACAGCATATACCCCTTCAAAATAAATAGCAATTAATCCTCAAACAACTTGCAAGAATGGCCGTGTTTTATAGACCGGTGGCCTTACGGATTGTCATTGAGTTTTAACAACACTGAGTGCAAAACCGGAGATGTCCGACAGGTCATTATCCGTGACGTAACATGATAATGTAGAGTAGACGGTTATCATTAGCTTTCACCTGTACTTGATAGTAGGCCATATTTTTGTAATCATCATTTGACAATGAACTGATTGTTCCAAAAATGTTGGTGTTTTCCCAGTTTTTCGTTCCTACAGAATATTTTTTTGAAGATTGATTTATTTCTGAGAATTTGTACTTAAAAACGTCACGTGCAATCATATTTGGCTCTCCTGCAAGCTCACATACTGTAATTACGTAAGCATTGAAACCAGAGGATTGATTGATTATACTGCACTTTCAAAGCAGCTTGATTGTTCCGTGGGCTGTACAGCGGTCAGCTATCAACAGCAAGATCAAAATTTAATCTTTTTATGTACCAGCCAGTTCCATGGCTCTAGCAGCTTCGTCGTCTTTCATTAACACAAAAACGCAATGATAAAAGCAAAGTATAACAAATTATCCCCGTTCACCACAGGGTTTATAACGTTCGCCAAAATTTTTCCCCAAGGGATTTTGAGATTATATATTGTGAGTAATGAGTATTTTCATTTCAGAATAAGGAATGTATTGGATCACACGTTGGAAAGAGCACCGGGGTGTTCATATTTATGCGAATTCAAATCAGGGATATAGAACCTTAAAAAATTCAAGAACCTCTGGTCTACGGTTTCTGCACATAATTGATAGATTTTATTTTTGTGTTGGATTGCTTGGCATTTAGAAAACAAATGCTTTCTAAGATGATTTTCCCACACGAACAAATTGCGATTCAATGTCTAGCAATACTAAGGTTCTTTTGATCAAAATGTACCCTTTCAAACAGTTTCGTATTGTGCTTTTCCGTCGGTTTAGCCAAATCTTTTTCTATTTCCGAAAGCAGTTAATGAATGCACCCTGTAGATTTCTACATTTCTGCATAAAACGAGAGGAAGCCTTCTATGATGTATTTCGTCTAGTTTTCTTTACGTACGCAATTCCACGTACTGAGTTAATTTATGATGTCACCAATTAAAGCGTGAACGAATGAAAGGAGTACAGGGCAAAGTGCTGCAATAAAACGACACTGGAGGGTTTCCAGTCTACAGTCAACCGATTTCTAGCCATGCAAGTGTGATCTTGGTCGAATAGACAGAGCGCTTTATGGCTAATACCAGAGCTATATTGGCTGTCACAGCAGATCACTGAAAGCAAACTTTTATTATGTAACAAGGTTTGTCACGTAGCTTTGTCACGTGTCTACAAGTAAAACAAAGACCTAAATCATAGCTCTTGAGTAAACCATTCAGAGGGGTTCCGTGAGCTCTAATGGTTCCGCAACGGTTCCTATTCCTTTGGTTTTATTTGGCAAAATAAAGGTTTTTCATTACTTTCCAAGAACATTTCGGAAAAACTTGACATCTCTGCAGTAAACGCATGATACAATCACCTTAATTGCGCATTTTATGTGATATCAAGGACAACAATTTCATTTCAAAAATCATTGCGTCACAAATACGCAACAACTCAAAAGGTAGATTTTCTTGAAAGATTGAAAATAGCACTGTTAAAAGGCCAAAAAATACGATGGAACCACTCCAGCTGTTCTCTTAAGCAACAAGTTACAACGCACGTACTTTGACTTCAAAGTGGTGAGAAACAGCAGGCATAGGTTTTCAAACTTTTTCTAACTACAAACCCTTTGGTTGAATTTAGCTGTGTGGCATATCTTCAAAGATTAATATGGCATTAGCAGAATTTCATTTCAAAATGCTGATTAATAAAAAAGTCTTGGAAGTTGAAAAAGAGCGAAAGTATCAAAACAATTGAAATGCAATGGTTTCTATGACAAAATGGGCAAAATAATCGCTTTCACAAAGATGTCTCTAAAAAAATCATTGGAGAATAAGCGGAAGCGACAGATTTTGCATAGGCTATGAGAACACTTGTACCAAGGTTTCTACGCAGGAAAACCAGATCTAACGTTCTGTAGTTCTCATAAAATTTCTGTGATCGGACACCATGACATCTGTAAAAGTATCGTAAGGGTTCCACGACGCTAACAATGTTCAAAAACACTAACTTAAACTATAGAAATTTGCCTGACAGTGGAAGGTCAGAAAATCGGTTATTGAGGAGGGCTAAAATTAAGTATACACGTGAAAATCTGCTGGCTGTAGTGCTATCATAAAAAGTACTCCCAGTGGTTTGTTATGATAATTATTTTTCATCAGGTGAAACGATTATGTGACCAGTAATAAGAAAACTATAAGTTCAATATACACAGGAACAGTTTTAGTCTTTTTCTATGTTTCATGGCCAGCGCAGTAAGTGGCCTTCCATATCGAGGCCTACGTTAATAAACTGATACTTGCCCTCATAATCACTTCCATTCCAAACTGTGATAAATTCTTGATCGCTTGACCACTTGTCCCCTACGGTACATTTCCCTAATATATCATTCTCATGAACAGCAGCCACCAAAGTCCAGCCTCCGCCAGCAGTTTCCATGTCGCAGTAAACCTGCAGAAAACCAAAGTCAGCAAAATTAGTCATTCAGCCCTGTACAGTAGTACAAGTCAATATCAGGAATCGTGCAATAGAGTAAAGAGATCCGTGCACAAGCGTATTAAGAAGCGGGGGAATTGTGCACCACCCCATGTCTTGATCTTCACAACAAAGCATAAAAACAGCTTAATTCGCGTTTACTTGTAGTTTTTCGTAGCGAATCGTAGATGTGTGGTAGGTAGGTAGCGCAAGGTCGACATCATTTGAGCCAGTTGATGCGCCTCTGCTGTTGTTCAAAAGCGTTCAGTTGCTTTCTTGAAAATTAAGAGTGAAGTTGCTAATGTTTGACTCGAATATATTTCGCGAGCCGCGGAAAAGTTAATGACCAGCTCCATTCGCAAGTAGTACTTTTCTATTTGGGTTAAACCAGTGGTTTCGAACAGGGGAAGATCTACTCCACAGGGAAGAATTTTATCTTTTTAGGGGAGGAATTTATACATTTTAGAGTTTATAAGATTTTTAATTCTGTTGCACTTACTGGAGCATTTCTGTTTCAGGATTATTTCATGCATTTCCTTAACTTAGTTGAGAAGTTTCCAGTCGCGTAGCATTTTTTAGGAAGGAATTTTACAGTTTTGGGAATGGAATCGCAAAATTTTGGGTTTTCACTGATTTTATTTTGCTGCATTTAGTAGAACATTTGAGTTTCAGAATGATTCCATTGCTTTCTCTTTGCGTAGTCGTTTGGCAATGCCATGTCATAAATGTATTCTCACACATAAGGGTGCTAGAAATCCATGGGGTTAGGGGACAAACTTTCCTGAAAAGGACCGTTTTTTTTTAACTGAAATTTTTAGTTAGCCACAGCAATTTTCGGAGTCTATCTAAAAGTGTAAATCACAAGTACATCTCCAAACTGTATGACATCATCCCAAAAGAGGGGACAAATGACCCTTCAACTCAAAGTAATCTTCAAAAGAAAAACTCTCTTCATGCTAATAAAGGCAGAAAAGCGATTCTGATAAAAATTTATTTCAAACTTATTTAAAATCTTTTATGATTCACGAAATTTAATGCAAATTATTTTTAATCATTTTTCAAAGGGAACTTCTGCTCTCTTCGTTTCGGGATTCATGCTCACATACAATTATCACGCAGCAATCAAACAATTTGTGCTATATGTTTTAACATTTTGATTAGCTGCTTACCAAGAAGCAAATAATCTTCTTTTTATTGTTTCTTTATTGAGAGGTCATATGATATTTGCCCGCTGTTTTTACATTGCTTTGACCATGTATTGTATATCGTACAGTGCTAGAATTTTAGCCGAGTATGGTGTGAGTAATTTAGAGCCGATAACAAAATTTTGGATGTTCTCGGTGCAGAAACAAACTTGCTGGTGCTTGCGTTTGTGCAAGAGCCTCACTATTTAACAGCTACTATTGGTGCGGCCTAATCAGCTTCCGAAACAATGCAAGCTTTTTATTTGACCCACATTTTATAGTGGACCGGTGGAGATGATTAAAATAAAGGAATTTTTCTGCATGGTTTGGAGTATTTTGCTCAGAGGTATCTCTCTCTCAAGCTTCAGTCTTTCTTTGAAGGTGATTTATCCAAGGTAGTGTTGTAACGGAGAAAACTCTTCCTCAATTTCAATCGTTGTCTTGCTGCATTTTGTCCATACAGATGTATTGCTGATGTGCCCCCGAAATTCCATTTTGCTGAATATTCCCTTTTGAACTTGGACGGGTCAATGCTGGCTAATATGTACAAATTTTTGATATTGATAGCGTTGACGATATTAGTTATGAGACAAAAAGTGTTGTGATTGGCTGATTGAAGTTTTTTGGCGTGGCAAGAACTTAAGTTCTGCTGTTGAGTAGAACACGGTGAGGGCGTAGGCATTTCCAAGGGTTGGCAACAAAGCACATGACCCTTTAAATTTTTTGAGTCTGATAATAAAATGAAGGCATTTTGGGTTGAAATAGAAAAATAATCTGGTTCAAAAAGTTGATTTCGGAAACAAAAGGACCACACCTATATTTTGAGCCGAAGATAGAAAGGAAACTACTCTCAAGATCTTGCAGTCACGATCACAATCTTACAATCCAAATATTGTAAACAACTTACCAAAATTTTTAGAAGTCTAAAATATCCGAGAACGCAAACCAATTACCGTATGTGTAAATTTAGTCACACACACTCCTCGGGATTGATATTGCAAAAGCCAACAACTACATTTCAGATTTCGTGAACATCCTTAACGTGTTTTCATTTATATGGGGCTTTCTGATCAGTTACTTATCATTGTTCCCACAGTAAACAAGTTCAAGGCAAAGCTCAAAAAATGGTTCAATGTGTTCCAGTATTGAACAACAATAAGCAAAAACAAAGTGAATATTCCGGAAAACATGATTTTTGCAGTTAATTAGATTTTGCCATATCACGGCAGAGCTATTGGCCAAATATAAATCCAAATTATTTCATGATAAAAATTGCAATGTTCAAAATAGCAACAACTTATTGACTTGTTTGGCCAATTTTTCTGGTGAGCATGATCAGCAAGGTACCAAGTGAAAACTTGGAACATACGGAGTAGATTTTAGACTCCAAATTTATTGATCATTAAAAAGTAAACTTCTAGCTGTTGAGCCAGTTTTTGTTTTTAGGTCGATAAAGTAGCCGCTAGTCTCCAATAAGAAAATCCTCCGACAAATTTCTGCTTTTGGCCAACCCAAAATCTATTTTTGGATTTAAGAAGAGATGGTCAGGTATCCAACTTTATCGAGATAAATCTTCTCAAGAGATGTTTCTTCTACAAATCTTTGCTATAATGTTGACGGCATAGGGCTGCGATTCAGTTTTTCACTAAGGCATGTTTGATCGGAAAAGTATCAAAAAATTTGACATGCGAAACAAAAACTCATGTGTTTTTTATATCATTTTAAAAAGGAAGCAGTTAGAGGTTTCAAAAAGGTGGAAGGGAGAAATGCATCAATAAAGATAGAGAACCACCGGATTGAATATTAATCCTTAATGAACCCTAATTTCTAAAAGCAGTAAACTTAACAAAACTTATTTAACTTGATGTCATTTGACGTAGAAGTTATGGGGCAGCTGCACACTTCTATGCGTTCACGGAAACAAGAGTTCAATCGGATTTACGATTTTTTTCATTACTTTTAACTGAAAAAATGACTCAAGACTACATTATTCTGGGTTGACGAGCTGAAATTTGTACTGCAGTAATTCAACCAGGATAGGGTAATTGAGGCATTTAAAAACAACTCAAAACTCAACTAAAGTAATATTTACCAAAACTGGTTGGAATGCATAGCGAGGTACGCAATGTGATCAGTTCAGTAGGAACCACAAGTCCGATTTGTGGGAAATTTCAATTAGCCTCTGCCAAAAGGTTTTGGACATGTTGACAATAGGATATGTGATAGGGCTAGTATTGCGTAAAAAAAGGATTAGAAAGGAGGAAGGAGAGATGGAGCTAACTCAGTCCTCAGCTGCATATTAGCGATAACTCGTTTTTAAGCTGTACAACTAAGTATGGGACAATGAAGAGACTAATTTTTTTACCCCTATTTGAATAGGCTAAGAACACTTTTTTCAGATGATGAATAGTAATAGCAGTAGCAGTGTAGTAGCATTTCATTATATTTTTCCCATATCTGCGTGGAATGGAAACAAAATTCGACAACAATAGACAAAAAACCGAGACGATGGTAAAACGATACATGTTAAAACGTGCACATAATATGAAATAATGATTAAATTTAAAGATAGAGGCATGGCCTTTGCACATGAACAGAAAGAATGCCCTGAGGTATTCGCAAATGTTTCTTTTGGAAGGGAAGCTGCAGGAGCTTAAGTTAATCACCTAAAGACCTTTATATTTGAAGATCAACTTTTTGAAAACGGTTTTTTGCTCATTTGGTCTTAAAACATATATGATTCCCTTTTTTGCTTTTTTAAAGGACAATTTCTCTACAATGTTTCTTTAATTTTTTTTGCTCTGTAAAATCATTTGGAAAAAGAATAGCCTTTTGTATCCTTCCCCCTTAAATATGCCTCTGCTACTGCGTATAGTGTTTTAAGACCTTTGACGGTCTCTCAACCCATAATCGCCAACCAGTCAAACCACCAGCTGAACTGTAAGCTTAACGACTGCGATTATAAACTGATTAAGCATCGATCTAAAGATCTATTCTTTTTAAACCTGAAATAAGCAAAACAACGTTTAATAAGACACCGAGGTACTGGTGTCTTGTGCCACGCTTGTTAAAAACTCTTGCCTCATTTACTTCTAGGCTTGTGGAAGAGAAACGCAAAGGGTTTTTTTCCACGTCAAAAAATGTATTTCAGGCCTATGCTATACCGCAATGCAGGTGAACAAACTATATTTATGCATTTGATACTCATCATCAACTTACCGGGTAGTTATTGTAGTAAGCATCTGTTCGAATGTAGTATATTCCTGTTGAGCCAGTCACATATTTGCATGAGAATATTCCATCTAAATATATTTGAAAGTAAAATTTAAACAGTTTTTTTTTAGATCAGCAAGCAGTAAGCACCAAAAACGATCATGAAAAGACTTGAGTTCAAATTCAATAAAGGGTCCCGGTTTTGCACCATAATTCTTTGCCTTTACAAACACGTAGAGTCCCTACGGTATTCTTTTAACTTTTGTCGAATCCGAAAGTGCAGAAAGGCGACAAGGGGAAAGTATTTGTCCCTTAATTGTGGTTAACGTTATTGGCTTCATTTGGAGATCAACAATATGGTGGGGTATTTTGTCCTTCTTTCAAGAAAGGTAATTTTGCTTTTGAAAAACAACTTCTGACGAGGACATGGTATTTTTTGCCTCTGGCCTAAGGCCACATTTTCAAATATCTTAAAAACGGCCCCTTTGAAACTATTTAATAATACAATTCTAAGTCGATGTATTTTATGTTGTTGCTCTTTGTTGACCATTATGATGATTTACTTTCAAAAGTTTTGTAATGTAGACAGCCTCGTTGAACCACAATACGGCTTCGCTGAACTACAGGGATTCGATCAAATCTAATTTACGAACCGCTGGTGTAATACCACGTCTCTAGGAAAAAATTTGTTTTTTACTCAGCTTCCAATCTTATTTCACATCAATTTTTCCAGGCTAAAAAAAGGACATTGAACCACGCTTTGTTGAAATTAGCTTGTTAATATAAGAAAGACGTTCAACAAAGCCAAACTTAATATGCTTCTCTTTATAGTTTTTCCGTTGTTGCTCTTCTAAAGATAGCAGCCTACGTGCTGACTTTAACATGCCAATTGCGATTGCTTTCATTTGCGTCATCCAATATTTTCTTTTTCTTTTAAGAATTTATTCTTAGTGCACTCGAGTCGTGTAATACTTAAACTAAATTTTATGGTATTGCTTGAGTGCATTTGAAAGCACAGGATGCAGAGGAATGATATTATAAGCCAATTCGTAAAAACAGCGATTAAAGAGCAATTTATTAGTATTCTTTTGCTGTCAAATTTCGCATCCTCCGGTCTCGGACAATTTTTGCGGTTCTACAGTGAACAAACTCGCGTTGCTAGTACTCGTTTGAGTTGGTAGTAATTCTGGAGAGGTGCCTATCTACCACTAAGTGTCATAAATGCCTTTTCTACGAGCGCAACGGCGAAATGTTGAGGCGAGAATTATAGTTGCAATTTTACGATTACTAGCCGGGGTTTAATATACTAACGTGCGCTGTTGACACCGACACAATTCTGACGATTGCATTTTACGTGTGATTTTGTGCAAGTCCAGCTACACAGTGCAAGGTGCACCTACCAACCGTACAGTGTGTATGTTCGACTTCTATATTTATTACATATCTTTACGGACTCGTAGTGGTTTGTGGATCACAATTTCGGAAACCTTGCCTTAAGTTTGCCTTCATTTGTATTTAGGTCATCAGGTTCATCAGCTCATTTTTGGAGTCCGTTTATTTGCAGTGCACTTTTAATAAAAAAAACGATCTAGATCAGGGGTGTCAAACTCGCGGCCCTCACAGCCTTTCAGTGCGGCCCGCGAGACGATTCTGAAACTACTGATGAATTTCGGCAGCATTGAAACCGATCATCGTCGAACAAACGTTTGAAGCCCAGATCACAGGGCACACTTGAGAGGTACAAATTTTTGTCATTCGGAGATAAATTTACTGGTGGTGGAAAGGTGATGACCTTTTTTTTCGGGAGATCGATCTTACTTCGGGCTACATTACAGAGATCGTTGACCAGAGAGGTGGTGATTTCCAAATCCACAACTTCATGCGGCCCTCGGCACGACTGCTCGTATATGCAATGTGGCCCCTAGTAGCCCACGAGTTTGACACCCATGATGTAGATGATAAAACAATTGATCCGATAAATACAAACAGTGAGAATGTCAACTATTGCTGAAAATCTTACCGCCAACTAAGGGTTGTGCTTTCGAGAATCCGTAAGATCCAAGAACCATGGAAATTAAAGATACTACCACGGCGACTGCACAAATAATCTTCCACACTTTGGTTTCAGATCTATGATACTCGAGTCCGCTTGTTTTGTCCGACGCGAGGTTTTCTGAACACAGTTTATGAGTCAATGCCACAAGCAAATAACATTAGCAGACATCCGTGGTGAAGGAATTAAACTCTCAGATTTTTGGTGGCAAAATTAGCAACTTATCTTGCTCTCTCACGAATCCAGCAATTCAAATAACAAGCAGCTTGAACAGCTATTTATTAAACTAAAACTTTGCCAATAAGCTGCAGGGATGTTTGGTTGCCACGTTAAAACTTAATTTGAAGATCAAGGGCGGGACATCGTAGGCTTACAAATATACAGACAGATGGTATTCTTGACCATAAAATCGCGTCAAAATTATATAGTATGCATAAACAAAAAAAAACGATTGACTTACTCTTTTCAAAACAATCTACAACAACGGTTCAGTTTCTCACCCCCAACCCCTTAAAGACACAGCACTTTGGGTCACAGTTGCTTTTTCCTTTGGTTGCGTTTCTTTTCATATTTCTCAAACACATGGATAAAACTGAGAAACACCTTTTTTGTCGGCAAGCTCGAAGTCGCCGCCGAAAATGCAGGGAGGGAACAATTTTCGTGCACGTTTAGTAAGGATTATTTTTTCAGAACTACTACCACTTGTTCAATCGGTGAAAAGTACGGGAGTGTACCACATTTTTGTACCACAAAAGTATGGGAGCTTTTGATAAATATTTCTGGAGAGTTTATTGCCTTTTCTTAAATACGCACTTGGGCAAACCCAAGTTATTAGCTTCCAAATTAAATTTAAAATCGACGTTAAAGTCAACGCTTAAGTATAAAAATTCTATTACTTGATGGCCAGCGATGGTTTTAACACCAAGGGTCTAAAGCAAAACTTTAAGGTATAATTGTTTTAAAAGTAAGATTTTTCGGAGAGAGACTGGAAGCTTTGAAGAGTAGCCAGTCTCTATTAACCACCAGTGCAGCTTGTGACAATGACGAGCTTACTGTGTCGAAGATCAATTTTGGCTGATTATTCTTCAATAGAGCCCGAAAGTTGCATATAGCATTGATCAACTATACATTCCTTGTTGATAGGTTACGCTAGTAGTAGCAAAAGTTCTTGCCTACGTAAAACGCATCATTGCATCGCAAAATTAAAAACGACAACCAAATATTTTCAAATATATATAATTGCTTGCGTTTGAAAATAATCTAAGCCTTGCTTTTTCCACTCAAAACGAAGTTTCAAAGCGTCTGAAAGAGAGCGATCCTTCTTCAAATGCTACTCGCTTTGTTCCTATTCTCCTAAGGTGCGGCAATTTTAGCTTTATAGTAGCAAGTCAATGCAAATCTACAGTGGATTACATCCTACCAGTTGACACGTTTCCAAATGATGACTCGGGGTTCGTTGTAAATTCTTCTCTTGTCATATTAGAGTAGTTGTTGTCGTAATATGCCTTGCTTCTTCTTTCAGCTTACTTCACTGTTTGAGCTTTTGATATTAATCCTATTTCACAGCAGCTGTCTTGCGACTGTCATTAAGTTTCTGATTTCATCACGTTTTGGCATCCAGGCTGCGAGCTGCTGTTTGAAATTTTTACCAGATTGGAATTGCCATTAAAACGTTGATGGATGATAACTTGGATTGGATCATTTGGCTACGTTTCAAATCACCGGAAACGTATCAGCAAGGAGATGACAGACTTATGAAAGGGCATAGTCAAAAAAATTTTGTGGAGTGCTATGTCAAGCCTATTGGCCAACGCATATTCACAAGGGGCTATGTTGTCGGGCGGAGTTGGGCAGACAAAATTTATTTTTCAAATTTGCCTTTTTTTATTTTTATTCATTTCTTTTTTTATTTATTTCAAATTTGCCTTTTGCCTTATTTTTTCAAATTTGCCTTTTTTTTATATATAGTCGATTTCATTTTGTTATGGTGACATAGTATTATTCTGCCCTCCAAAGGTAAAGCGACTTATTTGAAGAAACGTTAAAGTTGAGAAACAGCACTTTAAAGTTAAGCGTAGACCACGTAGGCGTTGTAACTGCAATTTGAAATTACGGCGTAAAGGGCAGTTACGTCGTATTGCCTTTGGACAATAGATCATTTTGTCTAGTCACGTCGTTTTTACTACTGGAAATCTCGCAAGCGCTTGCAGTTACGCCTTCGAGAATTTTGTAGGAAGAAAAATGCGACCTTTCAAATTGCTTACAAACAAAATCCCGAATTTGGAGTTACGTTGCTCTACCTTTGGGGGCAGCATTGTTTTCGTGTGACACTAGAGCAACTTCTTTTGTTTTTCAATGATTTGTTAACTTTGAATAAACTGAAAGGCCTCTCGGTATATTTTTCTTGCGAAACTTATTTCTAAAGTGGTATATTGTTTTTGAAATTGTCGTTTTTGTCTTGGCTGGGTCGACTGCGCGTAGGTCAAGGCGGCACAATTCAAAACAGTAAAAGGACTACCACAAACAAATATTTTTTAGCGGGCCGCACAACAACATGGTTATTTATCCTTACGCAAAGTTTAGGAAATCCACTCTTAACAAATTGCTTGCAAAAGCATTAGCAATATTTCCGGTATCGCTATTACCTTTAGATATGCGAGCACACATAAATACTGTATGCCGACTGCAAACGTCACTACAGATTTAAACATGACTTTGCTTGAACGGTGGGTGAAATTTTTCAGGTTATCTGGTGCTGGTGAAATTCTGGCGTGCAGCGCCAAAGGTTTTTGCGGGCCAAATGCAGAACAGACATGACAATTTCTGCGCTAAATTAAGAAATTAAACCGTCATGAGGTTAACCCTATGAGCAGAGATAGCCCTAATATAGATTGAGTCTACGTTTTAGGTCATGGTTGAAATTACACAAAAATTAATGACTTGAAAGTGGTCATCAATTTCGTGCAAGGCCTTCCTAGTAAAAGTACAGATTTGCAGGCAAAAAGCTCTTGAGCCGTAGTGTATATTAACTGGATGATAGCAAGATATCCAGTGTGTGATACAGTTTAAGATTCTTTTGGGCGAAATTTTAAGCTTGTCTCGTCGGAGTTTCTTCTCCACAGAAAGCAAATGAATAAATAAGCAGCGTGAAACAAGAATACGAAAGGGTTGAATAAATATGCACAGTAACCTAGTTTATTCCCAAAGCAATTTCGAAAACCCACCACGAAGGCCTAACATTTTTTTCCTGATACTACCCAGTCATCCATTGGGTTGAATCATTTCCCTCACAGTTTCTACTAAAGTGTACATTTTTTGCTTGTGAGGTTGATGGAATGGTTGCAGTGAATTCTCCGCCCCTGTTTTCTTGCAGCGTAAGTCGCAGCTGCGTTATCGCAATCTCTTCAATTCTGTAAAGCTGAAAATATACAATTATAATTTTTAGTCTCTCATCCATCCGTGGCGTAGGAGCCACCGAGTGGCTGATTAGGAAGCGGGAAACAGGGCTGAAGCCCGAGGTCCGGTTAACTTTAGAGACCTCACCGAATTTAGGAGCCTCGGAAAATCTGATTTTGTGCTGCGCCAGGCGCACAGTAATTAAATTTCACAAAAAATTTAATTGAGTTGATCTTCAACGCACGAAGTAGGCCTGCCGCACATCATGAAAATTGTGAGATGAAATGGCAGAACGAGCAGGTTTTGTACGTCACAGCGTTGATTGTGAGAGTTGGCATGATTAGTGAAACACCACAATAGCGCATTTTTAGCCAGCGGCTCAACAAGTTTATTCTCATTTCAAAATACGCTAACGACATTATTTGGTGACAGAGGCATAGCTTAGGTTTTTGGGCTGCTGACGCCTGCTAATAAAAAGGCTTACGGTAGAGGAGTAAATCAGTCAACCGGGATACACCAACTCACAGCAGCAGTATTTATTAAAAATTGATTAGCGAGTTTGGTTATAAAAGCTGAGATCTCCTCTCGAGCCACAGGAGTAGCGAAGGGGCCAAGAGCATTAGGTCCGCTAAATCTTCCAAATCCGATGGAGAAATCAGTCATTTTGTGCTGAAAACAGAAATATAGCTACGTTCAAAAATCTGATCTCTGAAAAGACTTTTTCACTTTTGTTTTGGGCCGAAGAGACGAAAAATGCATCTTTCAAAGAGTTAATCTCCAAAAAAGTATTTCACATTTGTTTTGGGCCGAAAATAGAAATATGAAAATATCAATAGTTTTGAGACGAAAATAAACAAAAATGGTTTTGAGAAGAAAATAAAAATAATCCTTTTCAAGAGTTGATCTTTAGAAGAGTTTTTCACATTTGTTTTGAGCCGAAAATAGCAACCTTCTAAAAGTTAATCTTTCAAAAAAAATTGTCTCACAAAGTTCAAAATTTGGAGAAATTTCCCCCGCCTCTTTCAAAATTTGTTTCTAGGTACGCTGCATTCTGAGCAAAGCTGTCTCAATGTCGGGGTGACTTTGATAGCGTTGCCAGCAGTGATTGTTGGGCGATCACTTGAACAAATTTTGGCAAGTTTTTCGACTTTTGCAATTTTTTTTACAGTTTCGGGAAGATTCCTTAATATCTAGAACCTGTAAATTAAGATGTTCCGAGTCGTACGCAGGATATTTCAATCCAAATTTTTACAGCAACTTCAGCTAAATATTGTGCAGTAATCGAGGAGGGATGCTTCTATATGTGAATATTGGAACTTGAAGACCTTGTTTTAAGATCAGCAAATTGAAAGCGATCATCTTGTTCGTTTTGGTTTTCGTTTCGTCTTTTTTAGGAAATTAACTTTTTCAAAGCGATTTTTTCGGCTATTTTAACCAATAATGTGTTTAACACAGTGGTCGGCAAATTTCAAAACGCAGTTTGCCAGCAGGCAAATTGTTGATGACTTGGAGTGCCAAGAAAGCTATTTGTATTATTTGATTTAAATAGTATTTGCTATATCTGATTTTAATTGTAATAGCAAATGCATATTGGAAAAATGCGGAAATAGATCAGTTACGCCCGTCATACGCAGTGGCCTAATTAGGTGTGGGGAATAAAGGGTGATGATCCCCTAAAACGCTCTGTTAGTGGTCAAAAATGTGATAAAAAAGAACTTCATCCTTGTTTTGAGGCCAAAATGGGCAAAAGTCTTGCTTTCAACAGTTAGTTCCCAAAAATAGGTCTTTTCCTTTTCAAAGTGCTCCTCTTCCTTAAATAAACTTGTTCCCAAATACACCAGTGGACATGTTAAGAGGAGTCCCATAAGTGTTGTGCTCTAAAAAGCAGCAAAAATTTTAAGATTTTCACTTGAAAATGTTCTTACTACTACAGTTAAGCACCTACAAGTAGTGAATGATTTAAAAAGTTAACATCATTTCTGACCTAAGGGGAGTTTAATCACCCTCCTCTCGTGCGTACGCCAATAATTGCACATTGTTACGAAGGGTTAAAAAGTGAACATTTTCCTCCCCAGAATATAACTGAGCACGAGTAGCAAGCAACCAAAAAGGGGTGGAGTGAGGTCTAATATACGTTCAAAAGTAACGGGACTACATTATTGTCTGTTGCCCACAACTTAACAAATTGCTACACACTGTAGGCGATATTAAAGAGAGATTACGATTTATCATTTTCTAGCGTGCCTTGAATAATCACCTCGCTAGCCAGTAGTTGCCAATCCCTGTTTTAACGTCTATATGCAAAAAATGCAACTTTCGTTAAATATAATTTAAACGTCCTCACTCTGTCATTGCAGCAAAAGGTTACCTTAATGATCACGTCTGATTTAGATTTGTATATTAGTTTACCGTGTGGCGATTGGCTTTAAGTATGAGTTTCAGTTCATGCGAGCGAATTTCACTTAACTATGATCGGATTGCGTTGGCCAAAGTGCTTTGTCCAAATGCGAGTTCTGCTACGAGGGCTAACTTTTTACCCGTGCTTCACCGGGTTAGAATAGTGAAGCTGCTCACTCAGCATGTCGTAAGAGGCGACTTTTGGGTACCCACCAATGGCAGTCCGCCTTGTTGGTGGTGGGGCTACCAGTCGGCAGTTTGCATCCACGACTGGTTCGAAATGAGCTGCCATTTTTCCCCTGGCCTAATTCAATTAGGTTAATGGCGTGAACCTGGATTGCTGTTTGCGCCATACCTCCATCCCAAGGAAGAGGAGGAGTAAACCAACAACAGGGCTAACTTTTCTCTTCGGCTGTCATAGGTGAATGAAAGCGATAGCTGAAATCTCATCTGCAGGGTTTTTGCGTGTCTGCGTTAAAGCGGACTTGATTCAGTTGTCCTGCACGTTCGATTCTCGGGTATATTTGTGTGCGATGGCCTTGGATTGCACCGGAGAAAAGACTGCTTTTCGCATAAAGAGAAAAAAAAGCTGCTCAAAAACGCCATTGGGCTCACTTCACCCAAAACGACAGTGAGCGTTCATTAGATTTAATCGACGACCATTTCTGTGGATTGATTTAGAGCTATGTCATAAACAGTGGTGTAAAGTAACCAAGTACTCCTACTTCAGTAGATTACTTAAGTAGTTTTTTCGGTAACGACTACTTTTTTGAGTAGTATTTTAGCTACTTTTACTTTTCCTCTCTTATTTTCAGCGTGAAGTAACGCTACTTAAGTTGCTTTGTTTTATAAAACTTTAAAAGTAGTTTTAAAATATGAAACGCGAATTTGACAAAACTGCTAATTCTTCTAGATCTTTTTCAACACATTAAAAGATAGGCAGTTTTTGAATTCTAATCGTTTTCACATAATCTTTAGTGGCAACACTAAGCAATAGCAAACGCCAGGTTTGGCCTTGATACGCAGTCTTACCATTGTACATGCAGCAGAAGTGAGAACGAATTTGGATTAGATCAGGCAAATTAAAAAAAATTATCCGGATTTGAATTTAAAAATTGTCTGTTGTAGCACTTGAGGTTTTGAAAATGAGCAGTGTGTGTTTTATTTCTGAAAGTTGATAATCATGTGCAGATTTTGTTTATATTTTTTATTTGGCCAGTTTTCTATAAATTTTTCAATAAACTACAGTTTTAGTTACTTGATTCAAATTGTGATTACTGATTGTGGTACGCTGCTATCAGTTTACTCATTTGTAAACAATACAAAAAATAAATTTTGAGGGAAACAATGATAGTAACTTTTACAAAAAATCTCCCGACTATTACCTAGCTTATGTCAGTTGTGCTTAGACAACATCAATTTTGATTACTAAGTGATCTAATTAAAACCTAGATTTTTGGTCGAATTAGAGGCAGTGACTAAAATCCTGGTGTTACGGTTTTTGTGAATTAGTACAAGTGACCACTAAGAACTGGTGACTTTTTCTTCCTTAACATGATAACAATTTTACAAAAAAAAAATTTACTATTTTCTAATCTTTTTCTGCCCTTACTTTATATTGTAACAGTTGGCACAATAATCGAGAGATCATATCTTGACACACCTTAACTATTGCAACAAATCGGTTTGCATTAAAAGTGTCGCAGCCGCTTATATCAGCCATTCAGCTGATAATTTTCTTTCAACAGCATCCAGACATAGACAAGGTGATGGAAAGGAATCGACAAGGTGATGGCGAAGATCCGGGAAACCCAAAACCTACCGACTGGGAATTCAAAGAATATGTTGCATGGCACAGGTTATCATTAGCAAGTGCGCACAGTTGATACAACGACACGTTGTAACTCTACTTTTGCTTGAGTACTTTTAGGATCACTACTCTTTTACTTCTACTTGACCATTTTCTTTGGACAGTACTTTCTACTTTATTTCGAGTAGTGTTACCGGCCCATTAACGCCAGTAACTATACTTTTTCTTGATTACAGTTTCAAACTACTTTTTACGCCACTGGTCAAAAAGACTATTGTTTGTTTTGAACTTGAATTGCATAGCAGCAACAGAAACTTCAATCCTTGCAAAAAACAAAATAATGGCCTTTTTAACGTCATTGCTTACTCGGTCCACGACTTATTTGAGATAAAACGCGCAACTCGCTTATACGTTTGTCATAACGTAGTGCAATATTGTCGAAACTCTTGCAAGTTAGTTCCACCAAAGTCCTCCCACCCGAAAACAGTTAAACCTTTGTGTGTGTGTGTTTACCCCTCCTCTTCTTTGGGATGGTGGTACGGCATGAACGGTAATTCAGGTTCATGCCGTCAACCTAATTGATATTAGGCTAGGGGAAGATGGCAGCCCATTTCGAACCAGTCTTGAGTGACTGGTAGCCCCACCACCAACAAGGCGGACTGCTACTGGTGGGTACCCAAGAGTCGTCTGACATGCTGGGTTAGCAACTTCACAATTATAATCCGGTGAAGTACGGAAAAGCCACCTGTCTGCCACATAAAGGCGGAGGCGTCCCGTTAAGTGCCTTGCCCAAGGACACAACAAAAAAGCTTGCCGGCTTGTTCTCCACACTATCCCTTTTTTATGCTGAGCGCCAAGCAGGGAAGTTGTGAATACCATTTTTTAAAGTCTTTTGGTATGACTCGACTTAGGGAATGAACCCCAGGTCTACCGACTACAATGTGGACGCTCTAACCACTGCACCATCGCGCCGGTTAGTCAAACCTTTCGGCCGATCTCCTGCAAGTGAACTAAACCCAATTTTATATGAATTTTCGAATTAAAAATCAGAAAACTTTAGCTCTTCAAGCATCTCCGCCAGTGAGGTTAACATTTTTGAGCAAAGAGTTGTCTACACTCTAGTGGTGGTCCACCATTTTTCCAACGGTGCACCCTATATCAATTTTCAAAGAATCTGTACCCGCAAAAACATTTTTTAAGGAATTCAGAAAATTTTTACTTAGCTATTGACCTGCTCGACGTTGATTTAAAGGGCATAAATTCTTTTTTTATCGTAGGCCGCTATTTTGCAACATTTATTTTTGCTTACATGGACTCTTATATTAGAGTGGTGCTTTTTTTGTTGGGGGGGGAGAGGGATCGTGACTTTTCAGTCCTCTTAATTTCACTCCGTTCTTTCTAAATTATTTATAAAAAGATCTTTTGAAAACCCGATTCACCCTTGTACATCTTTGAAAAATTCTGGTTCACCTGTGGGGGTACCATAAACCCGGTTGAAAAGCCTGGTCCACTGAGTCGCAATCAATCCAGTCTTTTGACTTAAAAGGACTTATTTTGCTAGAGCGACGCATGAAGTCAAAAACCACTCAACTTTGCAGTTTTACTTGACAATTCGCACGGCATACTTGCGAAAAACGTTCGGCAATGAAATTTCCAGAAGTTTCACTCATGAACATAATTCAAAATTATCCGGCTAAGACAGTGTTGTGGTTCACCACAGCTATGATGACTTCTTGCAGTTTAGCTTACGTTTCGGTTTACTAAAGCATTGAAAAAGACCAGCCTTTTGCAGCTATGCCATAGACAGCACGTTTTAAAAAAGTCTAATAACTTGTTGAAAGGGATAAATGCTTTCAATGCCCCTTTCCTCCGATTACGAACATGTTCCTAGGTCAAGGCCAAAAAAGCGAAACATGCTGTTGATGACCTTTCGATTTGAACTGTCATTCGTAATTGAAAATCGATTTGGAAATACCAAAACATTTTAAAGATTTTTTTATGTTACATGCCGGTACTGCAAATACCAAGGCAATACTTATAAGAATATAAGAGCTTACTCTCACTAAACACCATATTTTTATCGAACCCTCACAAGTGAAACTCGATTCTCGTAAAAACTACAAAGTGCGAAGTGACTAGATGAAAATGCCTCTTATTTTCAAGCTTCGATTCAACGCTCAGGCCAGTATAGGTCTACTCTTCCACATTCACGAACAACCAAAGCAAATGACGTTATTTGTGATCTTATGTCAACATCCTTGGCTGACTTTTTCTTTTCGGCGCCATCTGGTTTCGACCGGATCAAAGCCTCTTTCTTTTGAGCCGAAGCAAGCCCACGATGGGGTATCGACCATGTAATCCTCAGCTTTAAATTGTTCGCCAGTCGCTTTATACCGTTGAAATAGTTCATGAAAGCGACTGTAGTTGATCCAAGTTCGCCATTTTCCGTCATCAGATTTAAACTAAAAAAAGGAAATACGTCAAGCTCATGTTTCACCACAACAGACAGTTGTTTACAACTATAGCTGATGAAGTGCGGCGTATGCCTACCGCTGACCCACCAAGACGGTGTTTGATATTTTTGTCTTCCAGTCACGGAAAAGCCCAGTAACGGCTGCAATTGCGTTCTGACATGCTTCGGGGTTGACAGCCCTGCTTGGCGCAGCGCGGTTCCGCGCAAGCAGCGACACTTAACAGGAGAAGTTCCCATTAAGTGAAATTTTCAAGGGCACAGCAAAGTAATCACCACGAGATTTGAATGCAGGCCCACGCAAATCACTGCTGCCATAACACTGCGCTGCGACCTGTTCGACCACGTAGCCCATAGGCTTGGATTGGCAAAATGCCGGTTCTTTCCCGACCTGAAACTTCCCATAGTGCTTTTTGCGTGATTTTTGTTATTGCTTTTCTGTCGAATAGATACATGGCGTGATTCACAACGTAACTAAATTACAATGGTGAGGCCGCTCACCCAGCACGTCGGAAGAGGCGACTTTGCGGCAATTACTTCGAGACCGTCTCGTAATTGGCTGCGGGGTCTACAATTCGCATTAATAACGGATCCGACAAGGACTACCACTTTCTCAGAACCAGAATATCACCGTTTCATGGCATGCCTCTATCCAAGAGAAAGGGTAAGAAGTGGCGGTCTATTTTGAACACGCGCGAACAGACAGACTAATAGCGCTGTCGCCAATCGGATGGACGGACGGTCACTGAAGGATAGCTGATCTCTTTCGACACGCTGAGTGAGCACTGTGCAATCTCACCACCAGCACCGCGTTAAAATAAATCGTAGCGACGTTTTATTTTGTAGCGACGACAGTGCGTTCTCACCTCACCGTACCCGCCTTGTTGTGCCCAGCAAAATACACTCTACGGCAATTTCCTCTGCCTTGTTGAAGTCACTGTGGTAGGAATACAGACAGTGCCAGCAGTGTTGACAGCTCCGAACCGGGCCGGAAGACTACTTCTACGCTAACCTAAAAGGTTTCCCAGTAATTTGAGGATATAAAATATCCTCGCATAGCCTGACCTTACACGCTGGTCGTGGACCTGCTGACTATAATTTGAAAAATACTTTCAAACCCAGCTTGACCACATACGCATTATGCAGGCGAATTGCAGACATGAAATTCTACAGAGTCTGCAACACGTAAAAGCGAGAAAATAGAAAAACTTAGCGCTATTTTATGCCTTTTTCCACTTCGCGGGGTTGGACGAGCTGCTTCTACCATTGTCCACGCGGTTTCAAAGCCGACTTTCATTGAAGCAACACAGTACTCGTATTTAAAATTTTTATTAATATCAATGGTGCTTTAATGGAGTTCCGAACTCCCGTCTACGGGTGCAAAGCCAGAAACGACTGCCACTGCAGGTCACCTGTTACACGAACCTACAGAATCAGGACTCCTTAAATTTTAACTTGCACGAGTAGGAATGGCAAGAGTACAAGGGACATCTAGTTAAATTACATCTGTTCTAATGCTGAGTCCAATAAAATAACGGCATGAAGACGTTCTTTTGAGTTATTTTAAAATCGTGTTTTACGAACAATACAAAAAAAGACGTACCTTTTTATGCGCTAATAACACGCAATTCGAATGCTCGTGTTCGCATGCTATCTCGTAATCCGGCAGTGTCTGTGCAAGCTGTTCAACGAAATACACGACTTCCTCATGCCATGGGACG
Source organism: Trididemnum clinides (assembly GCA_963675345.1). Lineage (NCBI taxonomy): Eukaryota > Metazoa > Chordata > Ascidiacea > Aplousobranchia > Didemnidae > Trididemnum > Trididemnum clinides. The sequence continues at coordinate 22,213,465 of OY776284.1, read as the reverse complement.
TTTTGCAGTGTGAGCCCATCGTTCGATTTGCTGTCTCCGCAAAAGGTAACGCCTACAACAAAAAACTTTTATAGGCATTAATGAGCAAAACTCGTTTGAATAGCCACTAAAGTAGCAAAAAGTTGGTAACGGATCTGGACCTTATCGCAATAAAAAGAATGAGAAGGACGTAAGCACGGATTCTGCTTTGGATTCGGAGTGAGCATCCGCTCTCTTGTATCCCTCACATTACTTTTCATTCAAACCACATTTCTTGGATTTGGAGTGAGCATCCGCTCTCTTGTATTCCTCACATTACTTTTCATTCAAACCACATTTCTTGGATTTGGAGTGAGCATCCGCTCTCTTGTATTCCTCACATTACTTTTCATTCAAACCACATTTCTTGGATTTGGAGTGAGCATCCGCTCTCTTGTATTCCTCACATTACTTTTCATTCAAACCACATTTCTTGGATTTGGAGTGATCATCCGCTCTCTTGTATTCCTCACATTACTTTTCATTCAAACCACATTTCTTGGATTTGGAGTGAGCATCCGCTCTCTTGTATTCCTCACATTACTTTTCATTCAAACCACATTTCTTGGATTTGGAGTGAGCATCCGCTCTCTTGTATTCCTCACATTACTTTTCATTCAAACCACATTTCTTGGATTTGGAGTGATCATCCGCTCTCTTGTATTCCTCACATTACTTTTCATTCAAACCACATTTCTTGGATTTGGAGTGAGCATCCGCTCTCTTGTATCCCTCACATTACTTTTCATTCAAACCACATTTCTTGGATTTGGAGTGAGCATCCGCTCTCTTGTATTCCTCACATTACTTTTCATTCAAACCACATTACTGCGCGGTAGCCGAGCCAACGAAACAGACAGCCTCTCACAACATCCTGGGTAACATTGGTGGCGACGAATAACAGTCTCTCACAACATCCTGGGTAAGCAGTTCACCATTCTGCCTGGTAAAGCTCGGGTATTAATAATATGTCTATTCCATTTCTTCCTCAACGCGAAAAGGTTGAAGTATCCAGTGCCACACTGCGATTTAGTTTAAGAAAGCAAGCCACACGATCAATCGGTTAGGGAAAAGCAATAGACCGTTTCCTTTCAAACCAGTCACGACTTGCAGCTCGTCATTACCAAGGCAAGGGAACAACAAGTGGTTGCGCAAAAGTCGTCTTTCGCATGATCCTAGCTCAGTCAAGCACGAGCAATGCTCGACAGCCAAGCAAAATTTATTCTGCATTTCATATGTGTAAGATTATCCATGCGTTACGTTGTTGTAGCAACCCGAATCCCTTTTGAGGGTTGGAGGCATGACGTAAGACCATGGATGCCTAGAAGCAGGGCAACTCTCCAGGGCCAGGACCAGAGGTCGTAGAGAGACGGAGTCGCCAAAGGGCGAGCGGCGCAAAGAGTCCGTAGCCGGACGATGCAGAATGAGATGAGAGGTGTCCTGGGTAGAATGACCGCTGGCCCTGCATGAAGAATCCTCGATTCTGCCAATTTTAGAAAAACAAGAGTGTAACGGAAGACTGCGTCCGTCGCAACGAAGACGAGGACACAGCGAGCGCGACAAGGAAGTACAAGTTCTTTAGTGGACACAGACGGGACCTGTGCGTCGAAAAATTTAGATGAGACAGTACTACTCTAGTCCGAGAAATGAGTGGCTACGACAGGTAAGAGGAGAGAGACGACAACGAACTGCACAGGCGGGAGTAGCGCACCCCACTTGAACAGCTCATCAGCGGCGTCGTTGCCGGGAAAAATGGGTAACTGGGGACCCATGTAGCATGATAGTAAAGGAGGAAAGAAAAGGCAGTTAGCAAACTGCAGACAGTGGCACTGTTTCGACCTGTCAGGTCCTTTTTGTGTAGTTGGAGACGGACAAGTAGTTGGAGGTTTTTGAAGAAGCATAGCTTGGACCGCCACACTTGTGGGACCTACAAACTAGGTCCACTGTGGTGGATGGTCTGCTAGTACTCTGCGAAGTCGTATCACTCGTGAATGAGTGGCAGTTGTCGCAGGTGCACTAAGTCTAATAATTGTTAGAACAATAGTGCTGTCACAGCCTAGTGGTCACAAGCTCTTATAGTAATTTAATAGGCTAGCGATACACTTAGCAAACTGTAGATAGTGACATTGTTTCGACCAATCAGATCGGTCACCAACTGCACTGAAGAGACCTCATAGGTCGAAACAGTGTCAGTGTCTGCAGTTTGCTAAGTGCATCGCTAGCCTCTTGCACTACTGAAAGGCAGTTTCTTCCAAGGAGTTTGAGGAAAAAGACAGAGGAGAAAACAGTGCGTTGAGGACAAAGCCAAAAAGGAAAAGAGTGGCAGACTTGTCGATGCTGCCGAGACCAGCGAAGAGCTTGCAAAATGGCGCAGGCTTTAGCGGAAAAATTTAAACCAACTGAGCCTATCGTAAAGAAAAGAGTCGCCTCAGTGCCACAAAGTGAGCAGTTCGCAAAGACGTTACAACCGTCATTGCCAAAAGGAAAAGAAACAAAGCCATCAGATTAGGAGATGAGAGCAGCATCTTGGCGAGAAATAGGAGACCCAGAGCGAGAGCACGGAGAGGAAAGAGTCAGCTCCACGTTGAAAAAAGTGGGTTCCAAGGAGAAGAGAGAGGGCAAGCAAAGAAAACCTCCGGATGAAAAGTAGGAAAAAGCACGAGGAGTCAGTGGACCCAAAAGTTCTCCAGGAGGATCTGAAGAGACTTGGCTTCACTCCAAGTCTGGCCAAACTTGCATTAGGAAAAAAGATTGGGTACAAAGGGTCCACTTGTAAGAAGACAGGGAGAAATAACTCAGAATAGCATCAGGCAGCCGGTGATGACGCTGCTAGCCGCTCCGTGAAGGCGTTTCCCATTTGGTAACGCCAAGAAGAGGAAACCATCCGGTGAAGCATAAGTGAGAAGTGGCCGACGAAAAGCTTTGCCCAAAAAAGAGAGGAGCTCCTTAGAGAGGCCCCGCGAGGAAGTACAGAAAGAGCGTAAGGCCTTGAGACGAGGGAAGAACTTGGCCTTTAGCGAAGATACATGTTTAGAAAAGGAAAGAGTGCAGTAAAAGGTGATCCCAAAAAAAGTTGTGAGTGGGATTAAAAAGGAAAAGGGAATTGAACAAGTAACGATGGAGCTGGAGCTTAGCTTGATGGGATCCACCGAGTAAGAGCCTTCACATTTGCTCGAATTGAGAGAAAGACACCAGTCCTCAGACCAGCCTTCCAATCGAATCAGAGGTCTTTGTGTAGTCTCCACAGCAGCAGGGGCCGAGTAAGAAAAGGACCAAATGGCCAGGTCCTCAGCATAAAAAGAGCAGCTGACGGAAGAAGGTAGAGGCGCAGGAAGATCATTAGAAAAAAGAACAGGATCAAGAACGTTCTTGAGGAACACCTCGACGGACTCCCAAGAAGCGACTTATGTGACTTTGATAAACCACCCAAGCGCGCCAGTGAGAAAGAAAAGATTGAGTCCAACGAGTCGAGCAAAGTCAAACCGAAAAAAGTTAACAAAAAAGGGGGATGCCAGACAGAGTCGAAAGCCTTAGAGAAGTCGATCGTAGCAAGAATTATCCGAGAACCCAGCTTGGGTTTGTTAAACAGATCCAAAATGGACTGAGAAAAAACAGAATTCGACAAGGGTAAACAGTTCAGGGTGAAAACCGGCCTAGCGGGGAGAGATAATGGAGTTAAGACTTCAAAAAGAATAGTACACGATATAGAATGATGCGTTCAAAAAGCTTGCAGACGCAGGAGGTGAGAGAGAGAGAGATGGGCCAAAAGGAAGAAGGAGAGGCAAAAGGCTTTCTCATCTTATGGATGGGAATAATAGATGTCTTCCAGATGGAAGAAAAGGAATGCAAAGATCAAGAAAGATTGAAAATGTGTAAAAGAAAATTAATGCCACTTTAGCATAGAGTGGACGACTTTGTCTGGGCCGGTGGCAGTGGACGAAAAGAGGAACGTGGCCAGTCGGAGATCAGTCAGGTAGCGTCTGGCTCTGTCGCGCAAGGCCTTTGGCTGGAAAAAAGGAAAAGTTGGATCTCAATTAGTCAACGTAGGCCGATGCCCATTTTCTGGGAGAATAACAGTGGAAGACATTAGGAGAGGAGGAAGATGAGGAACAATCAGCGACAGAACGAAGAAGAGAATAGACCTGCTATACCTCAACCGGTAGGCGACATGCTCGTCTCTTTCTCCTAAATCCAAATGGAAAATTTGGCCGCTTTTAATGTCGGAAAAGTAAGGAGAGCAGCAACAGAAGAAAGAAAGAGAGGTGTATTCCTTTGCATAAGGACAATGAGAGTCAAACGAGCTTTCTGAAAATTGTAGCAAGGGGGTGGTTTTTTGGGGCGAAAGAGCGGAGAAAGGGGGACAGGCAGTAGCATTGGGAGGTGATCAGAGCCCAAGTTCTAAAGCACCTCCCAAGTACAAGAGAAAAACAAAGAGATGTCACGAGAGGAGCGGCTGCCAAAGGGGCGGTAGAAAAGGGTACAGTGTCAGGGTCATTGAAGAGAAGAAAGCCAAAAGAGATGGCCCGATCAAATACTTCCTCCCCAAGGGAGAGAGAAGTACCTTTAGAGTTTTAGAGCCCCCGCGAAAATGGAAACTGAAATCCCTACGAATGAAGCGATTTTTGGAGGAGGAAAGAATAAAGGGGAAGAAAGAGTCGGTTCTGCTATCTGTCAAGCGAATAGTGGTAGCATAAACGGGTAGGAAAAAGAGCGAGAAAGAGTCATTTGGTGAGATGCTGACCCCTACACAGTAAGTGTAAAAGCCAAGCGAAGAAGAAGTAGGGTAGAGAGTTCAAAGAAGGATAGGCCTGCCTGACAAAAATGATGACACCACCGTTGGCATGCGGGTCATCAGGAGAAAGAATGCCAGACCGGGAGTGAGTACGATCAGATCACACTGGAAAGTATCCAGGGATTCGGAAAGAGGAAGACGAGCTGAGGTTGGATACCTGGATACAGATAAGATCTATAGGATGAAGCGAGATTAAGTGGAGTTGAGCACTTTTGGCTCGAAGACCTCCGGCATTCCACCAAAAAACCCTTAGTGAGCAGGGGAAGAAAAGGGAGAAGGATACGTAGAAGAACAGTCAGAAAACATAGGAGGGCAGGGAAAGTGCAGAGAGAGGGGTTACGAAGTGGACGTAAAGAGAGTAGAATCTTTGCAGGCGAGGGTGGTGAGGGAGCGCCGCATTGGCAGAGAGGTGGCCAGAAGGGCTAGATTGAACAGTGTAGGTATACGTGCTAGGTGTCCCCGAAAAAGAAGTCACAGAGAAGCATAACGCAGCAAAGAGGACAGCTCCAAGAGTGAAAGTTACCTAGAGCATTAAATTTTGAGGCGAGTACTGAACACCTTTAAGAGCAGGTGCAGCATTGCACCGACCTACATTTCCAGTGCACACTGAGCAGGAAAAGACAGAGCCAGGGTGAGGATGAACGTTGCCGCCCATCAGTAGGAAAATAAGAATACGGGCGAGAAAAGGGCAGAAGAAAAGACTGGCGACTTTTAAGAGAGTCTTGGTTTTAAAGAGACTGAGTGGTGCCTTCCTGTTGTCGTTCAGAGAGCAGCATGGTAAAAAATGATAGGAAGAGGGCACTACCCAAGGTAACGAGGATCATCGTGAAGGCCAACAGCCATTTCGACCCACCCCAAACGGGGTCGGGAAACATACCACCACGTTGGGAGGCTTTTGATTGGTGTAGACAGCTACATGTTGGTTAAAACTACAAATTCACACACCTTTTACTTCAATAAAATCCGGAGTTCCAAGTTTCACAAGTTCACTATACGCTTCAATTTCTTCATTATTCCAAGCTTTTACGATCGTCAGTCTGTACACAGTGCGTTGACCCTGGAAAATAATCTGCTGAATGCAAGTTGCATGGCTACTGCATTTATGAGGAAAAGCTAGAAAAACGCCGCATAAAGAAAGAAATTGATCCACTACCCAATCTTTTTGATAACTTTTCCTCGCATGGAATGAAATTCAAGATGAACATGCAGTTATTAGGTCTGGTATACGAAAAATGATGCAATACAAAGTAGATATAACCCACCTTCGCAGACAGTGCTTTCAGGCTATCTATGAAACGAGGCCAGAAATCTTTGAACAGAGGTCGATCTATCTTCTTGAGTGAATCTTGCGTGGCAGCATCCACACTGACATAGAGCTGAGTGACTGGAGTGAGATCGGTGATTGCATCTGGAAATTGCGCGTTCGTGACGAGGAAAGAAGATATTCCCTAAACCAACAATACAGGTACAGCAAAAACTGCGGATCCACCGACGCATCCTCTTTGCTTTACCGTTTGAAATCTCGACACTGCTTCCCATCATGTCAGCTTGCCCTCGCTGACAGTTGGATTTGTATCTAGCAAGACTGCCAGTCATCTTTGATGGCAGATTCAAAAAGAATGACACTTTCGTCAATTTCACCTGTTGTTTCACTAGTTGCGTCATGCACCACAGTGCCATTTACCAAACTTATTGTTTCAATAGTTGCGGCATGCACCAAAGTGCCATTCACCAAACTTATTGTTTCACTAGTTGCGGCATGCATCAAAGAGTAGTTCACCAAACGTAATGTTTCACTAGTTGCGGCATGCTCCGAAGTGTCGTTCACCAACAGTTTACAGGCCGGCAGGTGTGAATTGGATGACGAAAGTAACAAAGCAGCCACTACGGTCGTCAAACACAAACTCTGAGAAAGGTTTCAACGATTGGTCCCTGTCGCTTTCTAGCAAAACCGGATAGAAAGGAAAAGGGAACAGGACAACTACATTATTTCAATCGAATTATTTCTCACCCTTTCATGAAGTAGATTAATAAACTCGTTTATTTCGGGATACATGATCGGTTCGCCAACCAGTGACAACGCGCAGTGTTGGATCGAAAAGCCTTCAGCGAACCGATCGGGCTTGACACCGGGAACACCTGAAGTAAAAAGTAAAGTGTTGCGATGCAAGAAAGCTTTGACGAAACGGTTCCGCGCGAACTGCTTGCACCAATAGGCGCTTTTCTTCCTTGCATCGACCTTCGGCGTAAAACGCAACAACCAGATTTCAAACCTGTAACTCAATCAAGCAAGTAGGTGCTTGCTAATTGGGTTAAAGAAAAAGCGGCAACCATTTTCAACCACGCATAAACGATAGCCTCATGCGTTGGGAAGTGATATAAGTTGGGAACCCTTGTTCTTACTCACAGAAGCACCGGATAAATCACTTGTTAGTACACGACACCTCTATCGTTAGTTTCCCATCCAGGAGCCAAGAAACTTTGCAAGATCTAGGCCAAGTGTACATGCAGGTTGCCTTGCTGCGTAATTTTACGTACATGGTTACTTTCAAGGTCCCCAAGTACAGCAAATGTTTGCCACACTAGTCTCTTCTATAGCAACACTGTATGCATCAGAAACATCAAAATGCGCTCGATACGACAAGCAATGGAAACAAAGTTGCCGCACCTTTAAACTGTTTGATCATATCATAGTGATTTTGGATCGCTCCTTTAATAACTAGGTCCGGAGGATCCTGTTTCCATTTCCATTCCGTACCAACAGGATTGGTGTGATGACGCCAACAGAACACGCACTTGTTCGCACAAGCTAAGCTGGGAGTCGTTTCCATGCACCTGAAACAGAATCACTGTCGAATTACGTTTCATTTCTGTATCAGTTTCTACCTGCTTTTTTTTCTGTATGAGTTGATGTTTTGTTCGCAAGTCTCCACTATTCAATTAGAATCGGCCAACACGACAGATGGAATGCCCAAGATTATTCGTACAACGCTCAAAAGTAGTTCAGAATCGAACCCACGCTAAAGGAAACTTGTAGAATCGAGCTTTTTCTTTTTATTTCAATATTTTCGTCAAAATCGATTCTTGAGACCAGGCGTGGGCAAATTACGGCCCGCCAGAGCATTTTGTGCGGCCCGCCAACACTTGTAGAAACTTCCACATATCTAATTTAATATGATTAGGGGAGTGTAGCAACCTCAGCAACTTCAACTGCAAACCACAAGCAGAAAGTCGCCAACAACACCTGGTTTTATATATGGATCGCCATCTACGTGCAGTAGCTATCATGATAGAAGTGACTAGTTGACACATGGAGTGCACTTGTTTTAACCCGGATAACAGTCGGATGCCTGCCGTTGCGTAACAGGAGGAACACTTGCCGTATTAAAGAGCTAGAAACTTTAGAAGCCAACATTGAGAGAGCCGCTACGCAATTTATAGTTTGAATTGACGCATTTTCCGCCCAAATAAAGGGTGATAACCTTTTTTTGGACACCATCATTTTCAAAGCCATGCAATGCGACATTGCAAGAAGTTATCGCAAGATTTTAAGCTAATGCAAGCTCTTGCATTGTATACAGCTATTGGAAGATTTTAAGCACTGGCCCTCGGCGACTTTTGAATGGTCGATGCGGCCCTCGGCCAACTCTTGTATGGTCAATGCGGCCCTCCGACTACAAAGTTTGCCCACCCCTGCTTTAGACGAAGCTGTATCAACGAATCATGGAATGTGCAAACCACATCATCAACTCTACATTTGTAAATTGGCTTTATTTGCTAATTGTGATTCATCACCTTGCGTAAAATAATTTCCTCCATTTCAGATGTTAAGTGAAAATGTTTCGTGCTATAGTTTCTACTTCCTAGAATATGTAGATATGTCACCAGCTGATTTGCATCAAGTTGTTTAACCTCCATTTCCTTGTGACGGGACGGAATTCATGCGCACGTGAAAGTAACTAAAGATTCGCCCCGCAAATCGAATCAACATCAAGTTACTACAATGTTGGCGCTTAGCATCTCACGCAGATCGACTTGATCTCCATGCACTTCGTTTTCCTTGGATGCTCAGTCACAATAGGTCGACAAACACAGGCACGTTGACTGCGAAATTGGCGCAGAAGACAGTGGCTACTAACACGCATTCATGAAAACCAATGCAAACGTCAGTGGGTTGTGTCCTGATTTCGCTAATCAATCGTGTATCAGTAAAAAACTGGGTAATTTCCGATCTAATCATAATCAAGAGTCCAACGGAGGTTCACGTAGCCCTAAACCTGAAAATTAAAAGCCCAGCACTGTAAAAATAGAAGAAGTACCTGTGGCTTTCAATTCCATAGAAAGTATGCTTGTAGCAGCCACCTCTGCCACGGAGCATTGACTTAGTCCAGCGACACAACTTAACACCAGAATGTGAACCGATCAATCGGTAACCTGGCCAACAAATCTTAAATGAAAAATCTTTGCTAGTAAAAGTGATTATTTTCCATTTCACGGATTTTAAACCATGGCCCAAAATACAGGGTGGCCACAAAGTCACGCACCAATGTTACAATTGATGGTGATGCTGATTTACTGAATCGTGTCTACAGGAACTTTGAATTTCGTATTGGCTCGTGCATAGCTGCAAACGGCGAACATATCGAGCATTTGTAATCCTTGTAAAGAACTTTGAATTTGAATAAATGTTACTACTATAACTTTTTTAATTAACATTGGTGCGTGACTTTGTGGCCACCCTGTACAGTAAGCGTTTTGGCCAACCACTGAATTATGGGCCACAGTTTGAACAGACTTTCGCCATGAGCCTTTTAAATATACACCTTTCTACAGGCACGCAAGCACTCCAGTTTAACAAAAACATAATCCACAAAACCCTTCCGAGCAAACAAGTGGAACGCCTTCTAAAAGTATGAAAATCGCTGCTCCAGCTAATGGAATAGTTTTCTAATTGGATCAAGCACATTTAAACTCAGATCCGCTTTGAAGTTGTCAGCACTAAGACCTGATTCGTAAGAAACGACAGCGGTAACTCCGAAGCTGGTCACATCTAACTTGTTTAATGCATGATCGTCAAAAGTATATGTGGTCGGAAGATCGTTATTTTCTATCTCGCGCAGATTGGCAGAGGACACAGCAGGACATCTCATTCAACGCCGTCTACTTCCGCAGAAGTGCAGCATATCTGACATAACCTCCACAAAGACGGCGAAGACTTCCTATACAGACTGTCCATAATCACCGTTTTATGCAAAACTTATCAGTAATTAATCTCAGTCCTACGCACGCTTTGACGCCCCCGAGTTTGAACAAAACTCATTAAGTCTAGCAAAACCAAGTCAGACCCCCCCAAAAGTCCGATTCATGTAATCACTATTTTCAGTGACTAACGGTTTAGAGATAAGGCATTTTGAGCTCAAAACACTTGCGAACATCACTGCTTGTACACATTCTAGGCGCCGATCAACAGCAGCGATACAAACACAGCAAAAACCTTGCTTGGTTAAGTTTTTCCGCAGCTCAGGAGTAATCATCTCCCGGGGTTCTCTCTTCTTGCGTTCAACTTTAATTCCGTTGCTCATCGTCCTGCAATATCAATGAAGTCACGCATATCACATCACTTTATGTCACTAAAACCGGAAAATGATGGGAGCACTGAAAATAACGTCTAAAAGCGGCTACACGAGGTCAACGCCAACATAAAACAAAGGGAGTAAGCAAAGTTGCCGGATGATGTAAGGGGTAAAGATAGCACTCAGGGGTATTGCCCCACGGCTCTTCAGAGAAAAGAAAACAAGCATTAAAAGTGCATTCCAGCAAACTTATACGGTAAGCTTTGGCTGGTTTATGGCACTGAACACGGCGTACTACAGCAGACGTTCGTGTGCACCGACCTTATTGCTTTGTTGTACGCTTTCAACGACTGACGTACGTTTTTGACCAAGCCATGCACATTGCAAACCGTGCTTTAAAGTTCATGCCACTTCACTACGGTTCCAATAATACTCCTGCGTCAAATGCAGAAGATAAAACTTTACCACACCTCCATCAACAACAAGCATTTACATCAGCATTAAATTAAAAAAGCCAACCCTAAGTGTCAGTTAACCTCGAAAGATGTGTTGTAAAGAACTCTTTCGTGAGCTAATATACAATATTGCGAGCGTAGCTACTTAGGAGGTCGCATTACAAAAAGTGCACAAATACCTTCCGTATAATACGGCAATATTCCAAATATACCTTTTTTTAAGTGGATACTGTGACATTGCATCGCCTACATCTTCGACATCAACCAAATCATCATCATTGTCGGTACCACTCTCACTGTTGCTGCCTTCATTTGTATTGTCAATCTACAAAAAATGATCATATGCCATAAAAAGTCTAGAAGCAATGCAGAATGTTTGTAGATACAAAACTGGTTTAACGTGCCAACTACAATGCTGGAAGAATTGGCACTAGCTACAGACACAGTAGATAAATATCATGCTAAAACTAAACAGGAGCGAGTTTAATACATTGCTACGCTAATTGAAGCAAATGACGTTGTGTGTTACGCTCATATAATCACACACCAATTATTATCATAACTCCGGAATTCCCACTATATTGTAAAAAAAGAATTCCTTTCGATTCCAATTTTACGGTTGCTTGCAAAACTGACATTGAAAAAGCAAGCAAAACAAAGAAGAATTGATGAACCAGGTCTGACAACTATACCAAAATTTCTTTTTTGGTTGCGCATATTTAGTTTCAAAGGCTCATGTCGCTAAACCTTGTCTGCTTTTAATCAACAACATTAACGCTCATTCTATTCTCTCTTAAACCGTTTTGTCTAGACACAAATTGCGGTTCAATGTACCGGTAATATAATTAATGCATAAACTTTGACAAAGATAATCTACAATAATGCTAAGTCCAGCTAAACTTGCATTACCTGCACAAGTACACCAAGTACAAGATAAAACTGTAAACAAGCACTAAAAATCTACAAAAAGTGACTATTCATGCTTTATTCACTTCTCCATTTTGTTTTCGTTATGTTCAGAATGACATCGCATCTGCCATGTACAAACAACAATGCAGCAAATTTTTCATAGCACCATGCCCAATACTTTCATAAAGTTCCACATCAAATTTGCGGCAGTACACGAGTTACTCATTTTTAAATAGAATGGAAAATGTTAATTCGGCTGCCTGTAAAACCTGTTCTACAGGGTGGCTTGGCGTGGCTCGACTCTTCGTTTCGTTTATGCTGCCTCACCCGCAAACCGCGCGTGGCTTTCTTTAGATCAGACTTAAATGTTTGTGTAACCCGTGAATTAAGCAGCCTACTATTCAAAATAAAACAGGCAACTCCATTCGAGAATAGTGCTTTAACCAACTAAACAGTTGCATAGCTAAAAAGCTCGAGGGTAGACGTCACAGGATCTAGAACAAGTACATAATTTAGCAACGTATCAACTTCATCAAAAAGCGGCGTGGTGGAATGATGGTTTGAGCGACTGTTTAGCAGTCGGTTGGCAACCGTTCAATTCCCTTGTCGAGTCATGCCACAGATTTTTTAAAAAATGATATTCACAGCTCCCCAGCTTGGCGCTCAGCACGAAAGTTACAGCGCGGAGAAAAAGCCGGCAAGCTTGCTTGTTCTGTCCTTGGACAAGGTGCGCTTCCACCTTCATGTGGCAGACAGGTGGTGGGGCCGAGCAGCGTACCAACGCGGTGGTCCAGTCTGACCAAAGACTCGCAAAAAGAGCATGACTTGCTATATAAATTCTTTTAACCCTGGTATCAACTACTACAAAAATAATTACCGAAGTTGATTCGCAGCGATTTGTTTTCGCATCCCCAGACGCTTGACAACCACTGCCAGCATTTTCTTTACTATTCGAAAGATACTCAATCACATCAACAATGCTTTCTTGCCATGCTCTGAAATGTTTCGAATGCATCAAAATGACAACTCGCGTTAAAACGTAATTATACTTAACGCAAAGCAATTTTTACAATAAAATCAAATCGGAAGGTGTGAACTGCATCTGTTGCGTTGATACTTATTATGTACCCACTTGAAATCAGCTTCTTGGCTTCCGTGCAAACTACGAACCACATTTTCATCTCCTTCTGTCAAAGGAAAGATCCGGCAAGCGCTCAGCTTGTGCAGCCATTTGTCAATATTCCTTGCAACCTTCATCCACAAAATTGCAATAAATCAATCGCGCACGGACTACAAAACGCAACGACCAGACTCCGCACTTGCTAACCATTTTACTTCAGCGATTTTTTTATGTTTCTCAAAAAGGTAAGCATAATTTTCGAAAACAATGCTTGCAAAGAGTGCTTAGCACTTGCTGCTAAAGCATGCAAGAAACTGGCTTTACCATATTTTTCAAGGTACCATTAGTATTCTACCACTTCCAGAACTTTTTTAGCCACAATTCGGTCAAATTGAATTCCATAGTGACGCTAAATGCTCTCACTGTGAATTAAGAAGCCGAGGGTCTAATCAGATTATATTAGTTGGGTCTTTGTCGTTGCTCCAAAAGAAATGTTCTTCGTTATATAAATGCAAATAATCAACGTTTATAATTCCAAAGGTCAGCACTAGCAACCTAGTTGTATCAGACACCACTGCCAGAGTCGTGGTTCAAGATCAACATCGCCCACTCACCACATTGTAATGATCCGTATACAACGAGTTTCCCAGACTGAAAACATCGCCCACTCACCACATTATAATGATCCGTATACAACGAGTTTCCCAGACCGAAAACATCGCCCACTCACCACATTATAATGATCCGTGTACAACGAGTTTCCCAGACCGAAAACAGAATATTTGGTACCCATTAGCAAGGATTTTTGAATTCGAAAATCATTTGAAGCTTCTTCTAACCATTTGTAAAACCAACTGACCTCCGCAGGCGGTGAGCCGTCCGTGTAAGTAGACACAATGAAAACAAACAAGCTGTTCTGTAAAAAAGTAATTTTTGAAATTCATCTTCTACACTTGAATAATTATTACCAGTCTAATAGAAAAAACGATAATTTACAATAGCCAATAATTTCATAGTTTCAAAGACCACCGAGTCAACTAATGTTTATTGACTTTAGCAAGGTAATGTTCAGAAGTTCCATGCTTACCCAGAGTGATAATTACTGGTATACTAAATACGCAAAGCAAGTTTGCTTATATAGCTCATAAACTAATATGGAATAAATTAAGAAAGTTTAAGAGTACAATTTGAAACAAAATGTAAGATGAGGTTTTATGTTTGCGAATCATTCTTCTGACTTGACTGTACTGAGGAGGGATGACGATAGTGTTTTGAGGGTTGCTCTGAATCTTGAAGTGACTGGCAAGAGAAAGCGAGGACGACCGAAGCAGACCTGGAAGAAGCAAGTGGAAGAGGAGACAGAGAAAGTTGGTTTGAAGAAGGAGGATGCTCTGAGACGAGATAAGTGGAGGGACGGAGTGCGAGAAATTGCAGAAGGAATGGGGTAAATCCGGCCATCTCTGCTAAAGGGAAAACACCGGATAAAAACTGAATAACTACTACTTGAAAAAAGTCAAACTGTCATTGTAATCAGCTTTCATAAAAAATTACAACTGCACCAATCATATTGCACCATCACTCACACTTGTTGAAAATGTTTCATCTGGATCAAAGTGTTTTAAATTTTCCACCTTTGAACAGATATTTTTCAAAGTTAAAGCATCATTCAATTTGTTGGAATACTTTTTAGCGGAGCCAGTTTGCGTACCATAAAATATAGTAACTTGCATTTCAGCTGAGAAGGACTCTGTGGCTGATCCATGTTCCTAAACAAACATTGTGCCGATATCAATTAAAATTAAACAATGAGAATTTAATAATGTGTGGGAGACTAGGGCACAGTTTTTCTAACGCAAGGCACCATGTGGCTCCTATTTACGCACCATCCTTTTTGGTTTATAACATTTTTCAATTAATGCACACTTCGTAAAAACTGAACAGTATACTTAACAATTTTTTTTTAAACCAAATGTGAAGCAAAACAAAAACACACACTGTGCAGCATGCGGAGGTGGTCTGAGCATCAAAGTTGTGATTACAAGTTCAGCACATGCAGTGTCATGTTGTATTGCCATGCGTAACCATTTTTTTCTGTCACACCCACACTTCACAAATGATTGCTTCTGTTGACTGCAGTGACATTGGGGCAACTGACTAGAAGTCAGTAAGGCAATTTGAAATCTCCTTAACTCTACATTAATTTTGGGCTTGAAAAGTTGAACCAGCTCCTATTCTTTGTTTCCTTTGTCACAAAAATACCGTTGGCGTCACAATTAACTTTATTCAAGGCTTTTATTGTTGTTACAGGAAAATTTTATAAGGACTTTGGTGCACTCTGCAGTGTTACATCCAAAGACTTTCCTAAATTGGCGACAAAAAATGTGAAAAAAGATAAAAAAAGGGGGGGCATAAATTAAAAGCATGGCTCAATACTCTTAAGCATTTAACTTGTATGTAACATGTTGCAACAATAAGTTCAATGGTGAGTCACAGAAAACACTTTTAACTACAACGGTCATTTTCTTTCAAGTTTATTCTTTACAATTTATGGTACAGTTTATACCAATGACAATCGCTACAGGACATGTAACGGTAGTTGAAGGGTTAAAGAATAATTGTAACACAGACAAAACAAATTGGTAAAAACACAACTAAAGACCTCAAAGGTGATTTGTTCGAAGAGTAAATTAGGCGTGTGCTACTTGCTTTTAAATTGTTGAACTCTTTATAAAATAGCTTACTTAACTGGAAACAGGCTATGATTGGCGCTACTGTTAAAATCCTGCCAATATCAATGATGGTAAATTAGCAACCTGTTTATGTAGGGTCATTTTTACATTAGTGATGTAGCAACTAGGGATGAAACCAGGGAAAATATTTAAACGGTGCATTGTCTCCTTTTCTTTGACAATGCTGATATCCAAAAACCAAGATCTTTGCACTCAATTAAAATTCAAAATATAGACTTAGTTTGCAGCCAACTCCTAATGATTTATTCTGGTAGCACCACCAAGAGCAACCAATGTATCAAACTTTTAAAGCAGTCTTTACATACACTCAAATATATTATATAAATAGGCTACAGATATGTGAGATTGCGTTGAGGTCGAATATAGTACTGTAATCAACAGGTGTGCACATGCTTTGTTTCTGCCACTTCATTTATTTTAGCTATTTTTTTCCTGCATCCAGCTACACTGGAAAAGAAGATGTTGATGATCAGCAACATGCCACATCTGCACTCAACCACTTTATTTCAGATTCAGTTGGTGATGGTCCAATGAGGGCCAACCTCAGACAATTATGGAAAAAGATCACAAGATCATATTTCCTGCTGAGGATAGACCCTATAAGTAAAACCCATGGCATCACAAGCATCGACGCAGTGGGTCTCCCGGACACAGACGACCAGGGCTTAGTGTTTTGGAGCACACTCATTTGGATTGCAGTGACACCTTCAGTATAATAGTTGGTCTCCAATACCTTTGAATATGAGTGTTGCCAGTGCTCCTTTTAAATGCAGAAAAGAAGCAAATTTGCGAATACATGTCCGGTGGATTCACAGTTTAAATTCTTAGATGCGTAAAAAAGTTCGGCAATATTTGGTAATTTTTTTAGTTGGTTCAAATTTTTGCAATTTATAAGCAAAATTTTTAACCAACTGTTTAATGCGTGAGAAACAGTGAATAGGGTCCAAGATTGGACCAAAGCTTCTTCAAGCCAGTGCAAGGTCTCATATAAACAGCTCGTGGCTGTGATGCAACAGTGAGTGATGGCGACTAAAATATCTTTGGTGTAACAATGGTCTCTCAAGCAGTTAACATAAAGTAAATCAAAAAGTTTTTTTTACTTTTCCCGGCCAATTTCAATCGTAGCTAAAAAGCAATAATACCAAAGAGCTCTCACACTTTATTTTAATGCAAGACATTATTTTTCGAGGGAAGTTGGAAACTGGAAGTGGTTAAAATGTATATTTTTTCTTCACCTTTTAACGCCAATTTCATTCGCACTTAATAAGATAAAAAATAAGCACATAGATCTCGGCTTCAGTTTAGCACGAAAAACATCATTTTTTTGAAGAAATGGTTTAGTTTTTGTTAATCACAAATAAATTACCTTCTTACATTTGCCAGTTTAAAAAACTAAAAGTAAAAAAGAATACGATTTCTAACCAACTCTACTTTTTAATAACCCCCAAAATCTTGTTTTTCAAACAAGCGTAGCTGACAGCTATGTGCTCTGATAGCTTACCAGTCATGATTGAAATAAGCCCTGAAACGTACAGAAAAAAAACGTGGATTCCAGTTTTGATCTAGATCAGCGGTCGCCAATCTGTGGTCCACGGACCACTGGTGGTCCGTGAAAATATTTAGGTGGTCCGTGGAAAAAAATGGGTCATTATTTATATTCCATGAACATTCAGAATAAGAAAAAAATTAACAAAACTTATCATAGACTATAATTTTTTAAGCAACTTTTATTAGCGAAATTCCTTCGGAATGAGTGACTCTGCCACGCGTTCTCTAGCTCTTACAATTACAAAGTTGGCGTTCCTTGGACTAGCCTATTTGTTAGAGGTTAGCTGTCCAGCTTAAAAACAAATGGGAAGTTTTTAGCCTACATTATTCATTATATATATACATACATATCCCGAAGGACTCTAATTCTGATAGAGTAACAAATTGTTGGTGTATCTGTAATTTATAAGTGGAGCTTACCAAAGACAAAACGTACTGTTATTCCAAATCAATAATTCTTCTTCTTCTTTTCCAGATTCAAATATAATAGGTAATAGACCCATCATGAGTGAAAAAAAGCAAGTGAATATTTTGCACTTCTTTAGTAAAACTAAAGATAAAATAACTAATGAAAATAGTAATACTTCACTTAATAGTGAGCATATCAATGAATCAGAACATCCACAATCCTCATCAGGCAGCATTAGAAAGAAGATTCAAATTGGAGGCGAAAAGAAAAAATGCAAAATATCAAGAAAATATCATTCAGTCTACCTGAAATTTGGATTTATTCAAGAACCTGGTAGTGAGCTGGACCCAAGGCCTCTTTGTATTATTTGTTGTGAGAGTTTATCTAATGATGCCATGAAACCGTCAAAACTTGAAAGACATTTGCAATCAAAACACCCAGATTTAGCTAAGAAACCACTTGAATATTTCCAAAGAATGCATGAAGGTATGAAAAAGCAAATAGGTGCTTTAAAAAATATGGTTGTTGAAGATAAGCCCCTATTAATGGCTTCCTACTTGATAGCACTTCAAATTGCGAAAAATAAAAAGCCATATACGATTGGAGAAGATCTAATCAAACCTTGCATGTTACAAGCCTGTGAAGCAGTTTTGGGAAAACAAGCTGTTCAAAGACTGAATTTTATTCCTATGTCTGCTAACACTGTTAAGCGCAGAATTGAAGAAATGGCTGAAGATATTGAAAATCAAGTTATAAAAATGGTAAAAAATTCACCATTTTATTCAATTCAACTTGATGAATCTACAGATGTAAGTAACAAGGCACTTCTCCTTTGTTTTGTGAGGGTTGAGTGTGAAGGAGAATTACAGGAAGAACTTCTATGCTCGCTTAACTTGCCAGGTAAAACAACTAGCTTTGAGATTTTTAAAGCACTTGACAGGTATTTCCTGGAACACAAAATTGAATGGAAAAAATGTATTGGCATATGTGTAGACGGTGCTGCAAACATGGCTGGACATCGCTCAGGAGTTGTTGCAAGGGTAAAAAACGTTAGTCACCCAGACATTCTGTCTACACACTGCATTATACATCGTGAGCAGCTTGTGGCAAAAAAAATGTCCCCAGAACTACACGAAGTATTATCAAATGTTATTAAAATCGTAAATGAAATTCGACACAAAGCACTCAATTCTCGAATATTTGAAATGCTCTGTGAAGAAATGGGTTCCCAGTATACTCAGCTTCTTCTTCACGCTGAGGTAAGATGGCTATCGAGGGGCAAAATACTGACCCGACTGTTCGTCCTGCGTGAAGAAATTAAGTTATTTTTTCAGCAGCAGAATAATCAGAAATTTCAAGAACTCTTATCCGACGATGAGTGGGTAGCCAAGCTTGCATACCTGGCAGATATTTTTTCTCTATTAAATGAACTAAACATATCTTTGCAAGGACAACTTAAGGACGTGTTTACATTACAAGGTAAAATAGATGCTTTTCGAAAGAAAATATCACTGTGGCAAACGCGGTTGGCAGAAGGAGATCTACAAATGTTTATAAATTTTGATGAATATATGGGAGAGAAAGATCTCAACAGGCAAGTGGTATTCATTATTCAACAGCACTTACAGTCACTGACAGAATATTTTGATTTGTATTACCCAAGTGAAGAAGATCCTAGGCCTGGAAATATGTGGATAATAGATCCATTTGTAGCTAACATCGAAGAGAGCAAATTAAGCATAAAGGAAAAGGAAAGTCTCATTGATCTATCTTGCGATGACAGTCTCAAAGCTAAATTCAAGTCATCTTTATCAAGAGCTCATTTTTGGCTCTCTGTCAAAAATGAATACCCATTACTGAATGAGAAAGCAATGAAAATTTTGATTCAATTTTCAACAACATATTTGTGTGAAAAGGCATTTTCATCTGTGACAGTAATTAAAAATCGGTACCGCTCTCGGCTTGAAATAGAAGCAGCTCTCCGTCTTGCAGTGACATCATTGGAGCCGAATCTCAACATACTGATGTCAAATAGACAGCAACATCCATCACATCAAAAATGGGTAATATTTTACTAAACTTCAGTTTTTTTCTTTTCTTAATAATGACTATGTAACTTTTTTTTACCTTTAATGTGTGTATTTCTTAATGAAAAAAAAATAATACTTTTCTGATTGTTATTGTATAAATATATTTACACTACGGTACAGCACCTTTTTTTCTAAATCCATATTAGTGGTCCACCAAATAAAAAATTATATATTTAGTGGTCCATGAAGCTCTGAAGATTGGCGACCACTGATCTAGATTCTAGTAAGAGCGTGCAGTTTACAAATATCAGTTACAAATATCAGTTACAAATATCAGCTTTTGAATTTTTTACTCGACTTAAAAGCAGCGTTTGCCAAACTCGCACATATTTGCGTCCTTAAATTTCTCCTTTCCTTTACTGCAGTCAAGTTTCAAATGCTTTTCACAAAGATAAAAATTTCATCTATCAAGTATTTGCGACCACTTTTCTCGCATTCGTTCAATGGTTAATTAAAACTTACTTGGAGCAAAAGAAATATTTAGCTATCTATGTTACTGCAGTTATCATCGACAGTCCCGTAAAGAAGCTTCGGTAGTGCCTCAAAACTATCGTTACTTTCACCACAATACCTAGCCAGGTAACAACAGTTTGCTATTTTTTTGCATTTGGGACAAAAATTCCAAAAAATTAACTCGTTTCTTGTGCATGGTTTGTGAAATTAGTTGACAAGACTAGGGTGAAATTTTTCATCGCTTATCAATAATATTGCTCTCTGAGATAGGTTGAAGGAAGAAAGGAAAACACACACAGCATGACTACTACATCAAACAAAAATCTTAATTTTCTCCTAAGCTATGCAGCTTGGTCATCAAATTCTTCCCATTTTAGATGGAAAGTGTACTTGCAATTGCAAAATTCTGCTGTTTAATTGATTACAGTTGACAAATGTAACTAATTTAATTGTTTTACCATAATCAAGTAACAATTAAAGTTCGCCTGTAATTTTTCTTCTGGTGTCATAGTCGTGGTAACCTACCTAGCATCCTATTATTTCAAAAAAGTCGTATGGTTCATGTTTATGTTGGGTGTCGGCATAGAATTAGGCTAATTTCATTTACATGTACTGTTAAGCTAACATTCTGAAATGTTTACAAATTACTGTTGCGCAGGTCGAAGAGTTTAAGTGACCAAATTTAATGTATAAACAGTATTAACCAGTACTTTGCCACAGCTGATTTGTAATCGATAGGTTACTTGTTTTGTGAACCTTTTATAGGAATGATATAATCACGCGAATTATTACGTCACACAACATCACAGTTTTGCCTCTTCTCTTTCCTCAGAAAGTGTGAAAACTCAGCTTTTACACCCACACAATTGTTGCTAGGACTCGTTTTTAGTTCACCTTGAAAGATCTTTGACAGACAGTTCACTTCAATTTCTACTGCGAAAGAAATAGCAGAGTAAACAAGCTAGAACTCGCAATCTGGCACCTGAATCGAATTAAAAAATAAGGATCATTTGTGTCAGATAACAATGGTCCAGATCAGATATTTGCAATAGGCAGACCACGGTTTTCACAGGGCCAGTACTTTATTTATCCTTCACATCAAGTGTAATGGGAAAACTATTTTGACAACTTGTTTGTATTTTATTTGGCCAAAACCCCTGAAATTTACTTTGATAACTTTTTTGAAGTTGACTATGAAATTGAGAAAATTGTATAATCAGGCCATGTGACTCTGTCTGTTTTGAAAATGGGCCACATGCCAAAATGAGCCAAAGGCACTGATCTAGGTTAAAAATACCACAATCAAAAAAATACATCAGATGAAAAACAAAAGGTGCAGTTATATGCAAACCTATTAAGGCAAACTTTAACGTATTTGAAATATATTATAATTCTGCAGGGACTGAGCGAAACGTGACATTGTTATAAGCAAGTTGACGTCACAAATGCAGCCATTAGACTAATTCTACTGTACAATAAAAGCATGAAAACAGTGCACACGTAAGTTGCAAATTGCTGTTGTGCCGCTGTCACATTATGTCATACGTTCAGCTGCCTTCAAAAAAATTTTGGAGAAACGACCAGAAATGTGAATTAGGGTAAACAACATCTTTTCCTAGCTTAGCATATACACTGAACAGCAGTAGGCTACCAAAAACATCTTTTTGACAACTTTACAATGCATTACTTGATATGGTGCAGCAATTCGTTCAGCAATGTTTGCTTAAATATATGCAGTGGTTTTCAAACATTTGCCACCAATTTTACACTTACACCAGTGATTATGCACTGACTAAAATCATAGAGGGAACATTGAAGTGTCGCCTCACCCAGCAAAGGTATTTCTGTGATCTTGAATCTACAACTGAAAAAATGTGCTTCTGTTTGGCAAGTCTCACTTTGCATATCTACACCACTGACAGAAGAGGCCACATGAAGTTACCTTCAACACTGGTTACAGACATAGCAGTGAAGAGTATCTGCTTTGCAGTCAATAAATCTGGGTTTAATTTCCTGGCAGAGTCACACCAAAAGACTTTAAAAAATGATAGTTACTACTTCCATGCTTGACTCTCAGCAATAAATGCTAGCACGTCTACTTTCTGCAAGATTGGTAAAAGCACATTATGGGATTGCTTTATCTTTATGTGGCAGACAGGTGGTGGGCCAAGCAGTGTAATCTATCAAAGTAGCCAGTCAAATTTAAGTCATCCAATTAAAGCAAGAGCTCATACACTCATATGTATAATTGCAGTGTCACACAGTCATTTTAACCCCATTATATATGTGCTACACAAAATTAGTGACACTTACCACACTTTTTTCATCCTTTTTTCTCAGCCACAAAATGTATATGGAAAAAAGAAAAACAAGCAGCAAAATTGCTAATTCCATAGGCACTGGTAAGTTTTCACTGACATTTATAGCCAGCTGGACCAGGCTTTATTTTTCAGGTGCTTATTCTTATTTGTACCTTAAAGCTCACAAACTTTAAATCTCATGATTTCTTAAGATCAATTGATCTATAACCAAGAATAATTAAACTTAAAATTTGACTAATCACACTTTAAAACTTATAGTAAAAAGAGTAATCATGATTTTGCCTCAAACAAACAAAAAACAACAAATTTTCAGGCTTTACAGTCAAAGCAAGTAATTGCTGTTAACTAAACCATCAGATCAGATCATGCTGCACAACCAAGTCTAGGTCAAAGCAAGAAAGGTAGCACGAGAACAGCCAAATCTATAAAAGAATTGACAAATTGCTTAAACTAATATTGAACTAAAGGCAGTGACTATTTTTCCAATAACAGCATCTAACCCTTGGAAGCTATTTTGCTGTCAAACATTGGTGATTGGCCAATATTAAAGATGCATGAAATCATGACTTATGGTGATTTCTCGTCATGGGTCAATTGCTATAACATATTAAATGTAATAGGATCTTTCCTGGTCAGTTTCAAACCCTACTGCATAGGCCAATTTCAAAGTTAGTGTTGAATAGAAACAGTCAGGCTTGCTACATGCAGTGGAGGGTGAGAAAAAGCAATGACAAGCCATCCTCATAAACTATGCCTAGTTTCCATGAACGTTATGTTACATATTTCAAGTTCTGCTTTAAGTCGTGAAAGTTGGACTTTCACAAAGCACTTTAAAAGCAATTTTAATAATGCTAAGATGTGGTTTCTCAGACCTACACAACACATTCCATGCACTGCACACAACACCATCCAGGAAGTCCGGAAACAAACAAAACAACAAAGAGAGTCTGAGAGTTGTCAACAACAATCAAAATACACCAGTTTAAAGTTTTTTGGTCCCATAACAAACAACAAAAACTGAAGTACACAGTTACATGAAGAAGATGTTTTCACGTTCTACGGATGGAAAAAAATATTTGTAAATCAACTGAAAACCTTTGTAAATGTTGAAACAAACACAACCATTGAAATGGCAGAAAACAAAAACATTCAAAAAATCAGTGTTTTGTGGCAGCTAAAGCCTGATTTAGGCATGGTAACTGATGATGATTACACACAAAAACCATATCTATGGGATGCCAGCCTCTCCCCCAGTGCTCACTCCCGTTATATTCATATGCACCCTCCCCCAGTGTTCACTACCCCTCAAATTTACATACGGCTCCACCCAATGTACACTGTCTTGGGTACCCGGCGAGAAGAGATTTGAAACTGTAACCACCTCATGTAAAGCGAGTGGCACTATTTAATGCACCATGGCATCACTACACTGCTACAGGACTTGCAGTAAATATGCTTCTTTAAAACACATAAACAGTGACAGTAAAACAGCTTCTAAAGGTAAATTACTGTGAAAACAGCAAAATAGCCACTTAGAATATTAAATTTTACCCTAAACTGCTTAAGCCTATCTACAATTCTGTGTAATTTATCCTTTTCAGTGGTATAAAATTCCATATATCCAGCAATGCCGTGAATTATTTTGTAAACTCAAAACAATCTGCATCAAGGTGTCCGTATCACTGCTTAATTGCATTTACAGAAGTAGTGTCATAATCTCTCAGCAATGGTCAACAACATTGTTGTACGCATGAGCAGCATCATGCACACTCACAACGCACTGAATACACAGCATCAAAGATAGGCTACAGTTTAAACACCTCTTTACCTTTGTACTACATTATCTATCACCCACGTGTTCTCCAGTTCAATCTGTACCGCAATACTGCTACCCTTTGCACACGAATATCAATCCTTCGACTGCTGTCATTCTGGCAGAACAATTCTCTCGTTTTTAAAAACACGAAAAAAATGCAGTCAAACTTTGGTTTTCGAACGTTTCGGAGTTCAAACAAATCGATTTTCGAACAAAAAATTATCAACCAGTTCTCGAACAAAAATTCGGTTCTCGAACAACTCAAGAGCAAGATGAACCTGAACCAAAGAGATAGACGACAGAAGAAACACTCCTGCAGTCAAACTTCGGTGTTCGAACGTCTCGCTGTGCGAACAATTCGGTCTTCGAACGGATCATTCGAGATGAAAATCACTCGATTCTCGAACAAATATTCGGTTGCCGAACAACTCCAGAGCTGGATATATCGCATGATCGTGTTCTGAGCCATGATGGGGATGATCTCAAAAGAAAAAAAAAGGTCATCACGCCCTTCATCGGCGGAAAATGCGTCCCGGCCAGCATACAAATGCCTCTTTATTCGTCTCATACAGAGCTTTTTGTTGGTCACACGGCTATCCTGGCATTTAAAAAGGGTTCGCGGGCCGCACAAAATCCTGTCAGGGGCCGCAAGTTCCCCACCACTGATCTACAGGGTGTAGTGCAACCAGGTAAATAAGTCATTCTTTTGGTGTATGAAACGAATTAATCTCTTTTTCATTATTTCTAATAATTCGGTTTTTGAACAAATCGATTTTCGAACTGCCTTCTGGAACGAATTGTGTTCGAGAACCGAGGTTTGACTGCATAGCTATCGCGTGAAAATCACGTGACCAACCAACACGCCTAAAAAGACAATAAAAGAAACTTAAAACAAGAGCATAAAAGAAACAAACGCTATTAACAAAACAAAATCTTCCACTTTGTCGGCCAACCCGACTAAACAATTCAGCATCAATCCAAACTAAAGCAACGAAAACATCTATTCCCACGTTTGTTTTTCTCAAATCATATATTTTCGGAAAGTTCATTAAATTTCTTATTATTTTTAGGAACATCAGTTGCTTTCGTACAACAGAATCACAGTGAAATCGAGCAAATATTAGATCCCTCTCTGAAACTTGAAATGTCAAACCACTTGAGACGACTTGATGTAGTGACAAATTAAAAGTCACGCAATATTATTACATTATAACGAGAGCGGACATTATTCATGATATGTAGTTATGTATGTTCTTTATGACCAGTTTGTAGGCTAACAAATGATTTCGATATTGAGGCCAACGAATGATTTAAAATAACGATAAACAGTACAATAACGAGCGCACGAATAGAACAAGAATGTTTATGAGTCACCCACATTATTTCAGCAAAACATCCATAACCCAGAGTTTGTATCCCGTAAGGTCACCATTATCACTCCCCGCGGAAAAAGAACATTGCTGTCAACGGAAAGATTGGTAGCTCATTGATAACCTATTTGTTAAGCATTTTCGCTTATCGCGTGTAAATGTTATTGCTTGATTGTCTGCTTCCGCTTTGTGTTTTGCATTGCGCGGATTTGTTGAGTTTGCAGTTGTCTCTGGGGGCAGGGGTAGCGCAACGACAGGCATCTGGCTGTAGTTCGGCGTCAAAAGAGTGCACTCCATACGGCGACTAGTCACTTCTATCATGATAGCTACTTGCGTAGATTCCGTTCGGTTTATATATTAACATTGTT
This sequence comes from Trididemnum clinides, assembly GCA_963675345.1. Taxonomy (NCBI): domain Eukaryota; kingdom Metazoa; phylum Chordata; class Ascidiacea; order Aplousobranchia; family Didemnidae; genus Trididemnum; species Trididemnum clinides. The sequence continues at coordinate 22,187,473 of OY776284.1, read as the reverse complement.
GTTGGTAACTTTCGGTTTGTGGTTTATAACATCTTGCTCATACGACACTTAGTAGCTAGATCTCATTGCCGCGATAGCTGCGCATGTATGCATCGAAGTTGCAGTGGCTGCAACACAGTAATTGTTTGCTTGTTGGCCCTGCTTGGATACAGAATGCGATGCTGCTCTTGTGGTCGAATTTTCCATTCTTCTTAATTTGGGTGCTCAGAATCTCTAAATCTGTTGGTCTCCATACTGGTGCACATGAAACAAAACATACGTATAAATTTTTGTTTTATTTGCCATTTTTATCCTCCATTCACGAGAAAGCGGATTGTATCGCTATACTTTGGACGGGAAGTCCGCACTCGCTTGGGAGTTGCCTTTTTTGAGGTTTATGGGCCACCTGTCTTCCACATAAAGGCGGGGGCGTCCCGTTAAGTGCCTTGCCCAAGGACACAACAAGCGAACTTGCCGGCTTGTTCTCCACAACCTCCCATAAATGCCGAGCGCCAAGCAGGGAAGCTATAGATACCATTTTTTAAAGTTTTTTGGTATGACTCGACAAGGGGAATGAACCCCAGGTCTACCGACTGCGAAGCGGACGCTCTAACCACTACGCCATCGCGTCGGTTTTTACGTTACTTATAATACACCAATTTTTACGTTACACAAAATACATTGAGTTGATGCAATATTACAGTTGGCTGCCATTGTTTGGTAAAAGTTCTGCATCAGCAACGACTCTTTCACACCGAGCATGGGTTTTTCTATCTCGGATTTTACCAATTCCAATCGGAATAAAATCCTTGAAAGCGAGTATAGTCAAAACAACAGACCAGAATAACGACAAAAAAGCAAAACGGTTAAAATACCACTCAAAATTGGATCGGTTATTGAGCTAATTACGGATAAGAACACGTTTTCCATCGTTTTGGTTATAGAAATATTAATGCATTAAAAATCTGCCTCAGAGTTTGAATCAGTATTTCAAGCTAAAAATTTGCGCACATATTGACGGTCTTCTTGCAATTGGCTTATCGACAGTAACATGTTTTGTACGTCATTACACCTATCATTATGTGCTGGTAACAAATTTAAAGCTTCTGCATGATCGACCTCTGAATATATACAAACAGTGCTTTAATACTGAAATAATGCAAAACAAGTGAGGTCAAACATTCAAAACAATCGCAACGAATAGATTGTGTGAGCGTGTGAATTGATAGCATAAGGACAAATGTTATTGAAAATTTGTCTATCATTAGCAGTCACCGATCACCACCACACAGAAGACTTTCTCGACAATACCAATTTGTTGACACGATTTGAGATTAGGAGAGTGTGCGAACGTGCGTGCGAAGATAAACGGCGTGGTTCGCCGGGCTCTTGCTCGATTTGGTTAGAGCGTAGAGGATTGACAGCGTGGTTCGCCGGGCCCTGGCTCAAGTTGGTTAGAGCGTAGAGTTGAGGTGCAATTCGCTGGGCTTTGGTTCACCATAATTGTGGGGATCTATAATTGTAATAATTGTCATCAAAAATGTGGGGATGAGTCGTCGATATCACGCCAGGGTCACCAAAATTGTGAGAATCGAGTTTCTGCATTAGTGTTGCTGCTGTGATTCCCACAGCACATCTGACTTCAAGAACGAATGTATTTCACTCATAAGCGCAACGTCGAAGCACGAATAAAAATGCGATCAATCTTGAATCGAATTGCATTTGAATTTGAATTGAATCGAATCAAATTTGAATTTGATCGAATGAATAGAAATAATAATGCTTTTTTTTTATGCTTGTTTACTAGGTCACTCTGCCGTACGTGAAACGGAACAACGCTGCAAGTTTTAAAGAGGGGACATATTATTTACTGGATTTCACCGTGATTCTGTTGTACAAAAGCAACCAATGTTCCTCACCACACATTATGAGAATGATAGGGAATTTAATGAGCTTTCCAAAAATATATGATTTGAGAGGAACAAACTTGGAGAAAGACCTTTATTTGTGACTACATCAAGTCGTCTCAAGTGGTTTGACATTTCAAGTTTCAGAGAGGGATCTAATATTTGCTCGATTTCACTGTGATTCTGTTGTACGAAAGCAACTGATGTTCCTAAAAATAATAAGAAATTTAATGAACTTTCCGAAAATATATGATTTGAGAAAAACAAACGTGGGAATAGATGTTTTTGTTGCTTTAGTTTGGATTGATGCTGAATTGTTTAGTCGGGTTGGCCGACAAAGTGAAAGATTTTGTTTTGTTAATAGCGTTTGTTTCTTTTATGCTCTTGTTTTAAGTTTCTTTTATTGTCTTTTTAGGCGTGTTGGTTGGTCATGTGATTTTCACGCGATAGCTATATTTTTTTCGTATTTTTAAAAACGAGAGAATTATTCTGCCAGAATGACCGTGGTCTCCTTTGCCACAGCTAAAGCAATGACTATGATTGTCAGTGTTACCACAGTTTCTTCAAGTTTCCAGCGAAAATGGTACCTAAAAACTAGCCCAAAATAGCCCGACGCTTGCCTGTTGAAAAATGGCCAAAAATTTGCAAAGATAGTTCATACAGGGCCGTGGGAAGAATAGTCCAGTCCCGACATTCAGCACAGTATTTGCTCTCCCATCGATGTCCATAGACAAGCCAACCTGAGCTTCAGCATGATTTCAAAAAAAACAGGCCAACGCTACTGCTGCCTTGATCGTTGTGGTAACTTTTCCTTCGGTGGGACGGTGATCTCCAAAAAACAAAAAGGTCATCACCTACCAGGCGGTGTCCAATCATCCTAGTTTTTCGAAAGTATTACAATGTAGTGCCAGTTAAGTCTATTTTCGAGCTTTTTTTCTTACGAAAATATGCTAGCGAAGACAACAACCTCCATATCACATACAGTTCTCTTGAACTTTTACACTTGTTGTTGCTCCAAAAACTAGCCCAAAGTAGCGGAACGGATGGCAAAAAATAGCCCGAAAAACCGCAACGCCTCATCAAAACTAGCTTGATTCCGCGAGAAAACCGCGCAACCGGCAACGCTGGTGACTGCGACTAGATGACAGCAAACTCCGCTAAAACCCGTCAATCGCTTTTTGTCAGTTCACGCTCTCATGCTTGGGACCAAAAATTGCTTCGTGTTTTTGTAGCCATTGGGAAAGCATAACATTTTTTAGTCGTGTTCATATTGGTCATCATCGACCAGTATGCAGTTGTATGGTCGTTGGCAAAAGGAACTTTGATGATTCTTGATATAAATCCTGGAAGAATGATCTAAGTCTTGGGTGGCAAACTTATCTTCTATTGACTTCGACTAAAAGCTCTCCAAATAACTTGAGATCAAATGGAAAATTTCTTTATAGGCTAACTGCGTCAACTAGTCGGTTGTGTAGCAATCTACTACTGACATTACAGATTACAGACATCAGTCGTATCACAAAAATCTCTTTTTCTTTTGATACAGCAGTTATGCGTTTCGCTTCAAGCGGGCACAACTTTTTGTCTTAACATGCAATTTTTCTTTTCTGTAAAGTTGCATCTCGTCCTGAAAATGATTCGCTTCTGTGAAGTTGCGCCTCATTTCAAAAATGATTTATTCAGTAAACAGAGTTTAATCATAGCAGACCTAAATAAAAATTTAACTTAAACGATTTTGTGGAGTTCAATTTTTTGTTTAAAAGATATTAAGACGCCCCCGAGCGCTGCAGTTACAAAGCCACTTTTAAGGTCATTCTCGGTAAGCCAACTCAACCGCTTTCTCGAGATGAAGGTTTAGCGGATGGCTATTGGAGCCCAAAAAGCGACACAACTCTTCAGGGTCTGGACCAAAGGTCAAAAAGAAAATAAATTCCCAATAAAAAAGGGTTATAAAAGTCTGCAACAGCATGATCGTTGAGAGGGGGCAAGGGGGGTACAGAGTACCCAGGCCTGGGCTTCTTTAGGGAGCCTGCGCTGTTGTCAAACTCAACGCGGATTGGTTTTGGTTGTCACGTGTTTTGTGTTGATTTTGGTATTTAGACCTGCTCAGGAAACTTCTCATCGATTTGATGATCAAAATCAGCAAGTGGTTGAGTTTAATCTTCAAAAAATAAAGTTTACCGCCTTCTAATCGCTTCGTTTGTGGATGTTTTGCCTCGCAACGCCAGCAGTTTCAGCCACGATCTTTCTTCAGAAAAACTTCCAAATTTTTTCAGAATTTTTAGACTTTACCAGATTCTTGTCAAATGGGGCCCAGAATTAATATTGGTACCGGGTCCGGAATGTTCTGGTGTAGCAAGACCAAAGCCAAATGAGAAGTTTCCAAAGTCCGATGACGTGCTTTTGCTTTTGTTGGCATTGCACAAAAGGTTTTAATTCTGTCAATTCTATTGAGATAAGCAATCAAAAGAAGATTGTATCCATTGCAGCAAAGGCCAGAGATGACACAGGGAAACAAATTTTTCAGTGGAGGCTGAGGTAGCATTCTGTGTCAAAAATGCTGAGAAAATAGTACACCTCCTGTCAGAGAGAAGACGAATTAATAGAAAAGGTGAGAAAGGAAAAGCTGCGAGGAGCTGTGATGGACAAAGTAGCACCCTCTGTCTGGACTAGCTCATCTGCCGTGTCGGTGCCTCAAAGAAATGAGTGTCCGCGCGGGGAACAAGAAAGAGATTAAATGGAATTTCTGCCCAATATTTTTGCGAGTGTGAGCAAAAATGACTAAAATAGGAGCAAAAAAAGTTGAAAAGAGTCTGAGAAAACGACAGAAAATTAGAAGATGTGTTGATGATGCCAACTAGCGGCGAGCTTGCAGAAGAGTGCAAGCTTTAAAGGAAATAGGAAACAAACTGGACCTGCGAAGAAAGTAATACATATGCTAAAGAGTAGTTTCGGTATCACAAAAATAAAGGGCACCGTAGCCCCTTATTTGAAGGGAAAGAAACAGTACCATTAATCTAAACTAGTTAAGGGAGGTCAAAAAATCTTGTCACCCCCAATAAATAGCACTTTAGTTTTCTTTGTCATAGTTCTATAAGTAGAGTACAATTGTTTCAATTTAAGTTATCCAAATACTGTTCTCAATTTCAGGCTAAGGGAGCAGCAGATGTTTCTTTTTTACATTTACAAAAAGCTATTTGAATTAATACACGTCGACAAACAATTTTTGACTACTTTCTGGAAAATTATTTAAAAAACGCTTTTCTAAAAAAAGTTTCAAGTCAGTGTCGCGTTTCAATAGAAATTTTTTGATTCTATCTCAATTTTAATTTAGTTTTTAAAACTGAGGCGACGTATAGTATCGCTCGAATAATTAAGTCTGGTTGCAACTTAATACAGTAGCTTGGAAAAGATTGGCTTCCACTAAGATACTTAAATCCACGCACTTCTCGATCACGAACGGAACAAATATATTCGCAAACCACTTTAAAACTTCGAATTCCTTCGCTTTTCAAATACAGAAACTAAAAACTTTACTATATAAATGTCGGGCTAACCAAAATAATCGCTTGATTCTTGTCAGAACAATCACCACAGAACAACGCCTTTTTTACTGCACTCTAGTGAGCCACTCTGAATTACACACTCTCTGATTTACACACTCTCTGAATTACACATTCTCTGAATTAATGAAAAATCTTGCCGCCTTAAATATACAACTGGAAAATAATCTAGAAATTGCTAGAACATCACGTGACACAGGAAAAACACCGTTAATAAATTACGTAATCGGTAATAAAAAAAATTTTCGAGAAGAAACAAGAATCACTAGAATACACTGGAACTTAAGTCACCTAGTCAACCATTGTGACGTCAGAAAAGGCTGTGAGTTACAAATCTATTTATAAATGCAAAAGAAAAAAGGTCTTTTTTCGAAAACAGTTTAGCAAGTTTTGGGCTTCAGATTTACAAATAAGATAATCACTGCAAAATAAAACAACAGAATACAACAACTACACATATACAGAAACTACTCTTTTAACGCAAATTTACCAATTCGTGACAGTCAGCATAAAATCAAACGCAATTCAATAGTAAGGCCAAAGGCTTGGCAATCAACCGATTGATTGCAATCGACCTGGTGGCCACCCCGGATTATTTTGCAAGCGATCACTATGAAAGTGAATTTGTATAATTTAGCTGCTTTTGCAGCATAAATATACTTTTCAAATGGTCTTTATTTTCTTTCTCAAAAGAAATTACTTTTACAGTAGTAAATAATTGATGCACAAGGTAAAAGTGAAATACGTCATTTCCTGGGACTATTCTTACGTTCACTATGGTTTCACAAAGTTATTAGCTGTGATAAAACTTAACAGTATTCAGTGCACATTGTACAATATTATTTAGGAAATGATTCCTTAAACCTTCAAAAATAAAGAGCCACAAGGAACTAAGAATAACGAGAACACGAACTCAGTTGAAACGGTCACATCTAAAAGAGCTCCTTGTGATACGAAGGGAACGTTTGTTGGGTTTGGATTCTGCCTAACTTCTCAACCCCTCCTGCACGCTTCCTAAAAAGTACCTTTGCTGATAGCAAAAGCAACACCTCACACTGTTTGTGACGAATGGGCCAATTAAAGGCCTTTGTGATATTTGTTGAATGGAACGTGATTATGGATGATTTTTTATTTTATCACTGGATAAAGAACTTGTTAGCCAAGTTCTTTCATAAGCACGGGCCAGTCCAACTAACTGCATTATTTGATGAGGATGGATTCCAATTGAAAGTTATCCCCATAGAAAAAAGAGTAAGAAACCAAAATTTTGATGTGTTTGTACTGCTGGAAAATAAAATTGGTGATTAAGACATTGACGAATGGCTGATTTTATCAACGATCACATAAGCAACCTCTACCAGAAAATGAAAGATTACATTTCAACATTCTTCAGCTTGGATTCAGAAGTTTTTATGTGTGTGTGTGTGTGTGTTTACCCCTCCTCTTCCTTGGGATGGAGGTACGGCATGAACGGTAATTCAGGTTCATGCCGTCAACCTAATTGATATTAGGCTAGGGGAAAGATGGCAGCGCATTTCGAACCAGTCTTGAGTGACTGGTAGCCCCACCACCAACAAGGCGGACTGCCACTGGTGGGTACCCAAGAGTCGTCTGACATGCTGGGTTAGCAACTTCACAATTATAATCCGGTGAAGTACGGGTGGGGCCACCTGTCTGCCACATAAAGGTGGAGGCGTCCCGTTAAGTGCCTTGCCCAAGGACACAACAAGAAAGCTTGCCGGCTTGTTCTCTACACTATCCCTTTTTATAAACTGAGCGCCAAGCAGGGAAGCTGTGAATACCATTTTTTAAAGTCTTTTGGTATGACTCGACTTAGGGAATGAACCCCAGGTCTACCGACTACAATGTGGACGCTCTAACCACTGCACCATCGCGCCGGTTCAGAAGTTTTTATTGCTGAGATGAACGGCAATAAGCACTTCAATCTTTAAGAGCAACATCTGCAACTGCAGAATGAGTTCTCAAATAGCAAAGACCAAATTTAGCTCCTTCTACTGATCAAATTTTGATGCAGTTTGTCGCAGAAATATCCTGATTTGTCAAAGAGAGCTCTCAAGGTATAAATTCCATTTTCAACAACATATCTGTGTAAAGCTTCCGTGTCTGCTCTAGTTAATATCAAAACTAGATATAGAAATCGCTTTGAAGTACAATTGACATTAGAATTCCTCTAAGTGATTTTAACCCTCGTGTTGATAAGCTTCTTCTGAAGAGAAAAAAATGAAAGTCACACAGACAAATTATTTGTGGTTCACTTTTTTGAACAACTTGTTCTGATATCCTTTTTGTGTAGCGCTTTCATGAACAAAGTTTTCTTTTAATTAATTGGAATTTCAGTAATAAACAATCTATCCACCTTATAACAATGATGTTTGCTTTTTCATGATGCACCTCCTTTTTAGATTGCACAGACGAGTGTACTCAAGGCAATACTTTTAAAAGTAGGGTCCCCAGGGTTGAAAACGTTTAGAACCTGTGCTTTATAATTACTACACCACCGCTCTGTAATCACTACACCACCGCGAAAAAAAGAATAATAATCCGTTCGCTGACATAATTACGAAAAGAAGGTTGGTAGAAATGCACCCTATCTTTTGTCTACTTTTAATGTTGAGAAATAGATTTGTCTAGAGCAGGAGTGTCAAACGCATACAGTGCTGTGGGCCACATTTGGATACCTGGACTTTGTACGGGCCAGACTCTGTCGAAAAAAAATTGAGCAGCCAAGACTGTATATCAGTGGTCCCCAAACTTATTTGTCGGCCGGCACAGGCAACCAGTTGATCGAATTTTGCGACACACCAGTCACGACATTATTTCAAGATCACTACTTCTCCGGGAAACGATCTCCGGAAATTGTGTGATGTAGCCCGAAATGATGCTGATTTCCAAAAAAAGAGTGTCATTATCTATCTCCCCGTAATCTGTAATGCCACCCGCGACTTACGGCAGTCGTCAACCATCACTTCATGCCAACATTTCAATTTAAAAGATTTTTTTTCTTTTGAAGAACAACTTTTCGAAGACCAAGTTTGGAGGCCAGGCATTGGCACTGTGACACAAAATCCTTACGCGGACCACACAATATTACGTAGCAATCCACCAGTGTGACACCCCTGGTCTAGAGTTTTGCAAAAAAAAACGATCGCCAGACCAAAACATCAAAGTTTCAACACCCAAACGTTGCGCAGAGACCCGACCCCAGCACCAACAACAAGACTTCAAAAGGGTCGTCTTGAGATCAGGAGCGGTCTCGAGACGTGGGCTTAAAGTATTTTTAGAGTGCGCCTCTAAACTTGGAAAAAACTGTACACTTTTTATTTTGCCTCTTACATTTGGCGTTTATTGTTTACTCTTACTCTCATAAATGATAAAGCAACACCAATTCCTTTAAGAAATAACCCGTTTATATGCAAATACACACTTGTCATCAGAAAAAGAACGCTAAAACAACAGAGTTACAAAGGATCTATTGTTCGACAATTAGTCCGGTGACAAACAATCACAAAGTGTTTTTTACGAAAATCACATAACATATTGTAGCTTCGATTTGTAATCCTAGATAGAACAGCAGTAAGCAAATATATTGCTCATATATTCTGAGTCATTCATGGCAGATATCTGCAAATACTTTTTGGCGAGACTCATAAAATAATTCTTAAGTCTCGCCACACAAACATCACAGAGCACGGTTTTACGAAAAAAATTCCTAATAGATTACAACATTAAGCCTTCTGGTAATTGCAGATATTTTCCCAAAACGAAATTGTATAAAAATTGGTAAATTAATCAGCCTCAAATTTATGCCGTCTAATGAGAATTATGGGCTCTGTGTTTGAAACACAGCAAATCAAGTCGATATTTGATTTAGAGATGGCTTGACTTCGTAGAAAGCTACACTTTCACTGAAAACAGGCTCTGCTTGCTGTAAACTTGACACAATGTTTAACCATCCATATAGCATAAACGTGACGTAAGAAACGAACATCAGGAAAAATATTATGTGTCTACAAAACAACATAATGACTTTACAAGCGATTCTATGCTAAGCAAAAAAATTCCTTAAAACGTCAGCATTTAGATTCACTCGCCACCATGAAAAAACTGGTCATTGAATTAGAATAATAGCAATGAGCTTAAATTTTTTCGCGACTCACTATTTTTGGACTCTCGATGTACGGGACGACGATTTTTGCGTGGGAGGGGTTCTAGCCAAAACTACAGTAGTTTTGATGACAAAATTGTTAGGTATCTCAAAAAATTTAACATTTTTGAGGCGAAGTGATACAAATACAGTTGGGGCTTGCTTATCACCTCGTTTTTTTCCCAAAAAATATAACTCGATCAATAATTCGCTCATTACATACAGTAGCCGGTCAACTGACGCCATACTCTTTAATTAAGAATGAATTCACTTCATTTGTGGTGATTGCACGGTCGGATTCGGAACCCGATGCAGCTGAAGACAAGCCGATACTGTGTTGTTTTAGCTGTCATCAAATGCGCAAAACTAACGCCCTTTGGCCATTACATGGGTATCGTACAAAGAAACCGCAGCTGTAATGCAGTCGTTAAAGCTTCCGCTGTTGAATGGTTACACATAAATTTAATTCTTTTCTACAGTCATATCAAATGCTTTGAAAATAGTATTCACACATCTTCTGCTTGCCGCTCAGCCCTCGAAATAACGTGAAAAGAGAAATACGTAAATGAGTTTTCTCAGTGATAACTAAAAGAAGTGCAGTGGGTCTTAATAGTCTGAGCATATAGCCACCACTAGCGTACCCAGGAGCAAGGCCACTGTGCCATGGCCCTCCTCAGACCCTAAAAATGAAAAAATGTAAAGGAAAACCAAACAGTTTTAGCAAAAGCAAAGCAGGTTTATGACGTCACACAATTGTGACGAAATTTTGGCTCCTGAAAACTTTCTGCGTACGCCACTGATAGCCACTGTTGATGTTCAAAGACAAGGTAGTTTAAAAATGAGTTGATTTGGTTGATCAAGACTCAAGTTGAAATATCTATGTCATAAGTGTGCGTTAAAGATTGGTTACGTTTATGAGAAGGAAAATACCGCTTGAAAAGCTACTCGCAGTGAAAAGAAAGCAGTAGTCTATGCTAATAAGTAAAAGCAAATATCATTGATTTTCTGGTACCCAAATCTCCGGTTCGCCAGCAACTGCAATCAAGAAAAACAAGTAATTTTAACAGAAACTTTGGATGATAATATGGACATTAGTTTGCAATATTAAATTATAGCCTATATTTACAGTGTTTACAATGCGATGGTATTTCTGGAATAGTGAGGGTACGCGCCGTCCGAACGCTAGTTTTCTTTTTTCTAAAAAATAATGGCCATGTCCAATTGGTGGCTGATAACATCTATCATGCTCTTTTTAATGAGGGCTGACACTTTTTAAGTTTAACTCGAAAGACATGCACTATAGTGATGCTTTTGCTACAATGACTAATACACATTACACAATTCAAATTGTATCCGAGTAAAACAGCTAGCATGTTCAGGAGAGTTGTAGAAGTGAAAAGTCCTTTTCCACAATGGCAAAAAATTAGACATTTTAAACAAAAAACGACAGGTGTAATGCACTTCACAAAAATTTTTCCTCTGTTCAAACTAAATATCAAATAATTTCCAAATAAACCTTAGAAAACGTTAAACTATTTACAGAAAAGTATTGAAACGGCACTTCTATAAGCAATTTTTTTTATTTTCCAAGCGGAATATTTTGGCATGGTTGTTGCTTTTTCTTTCGGTTTAGTTTATTGCTGACTTTCTTGAGGAATTTGTCCAAAATCGTCGAGTAAAATAAAGGATTCAAAGCAGAGTTAATGGGAAGCAAAAACACAGCTGTTATTTGATATCCAATGTCATCAAACTCCGTGCCATTTAATCTCAAAAATCCCATGATGCATATAGGAATCCAACATGCAAAGTCTGTGAAAATAATTCTTGACATGCGTGTCAATAGTGCTTTTTCTTTTCTAGCTACTCTTGCTTTGTTTTTTGGGTTCTTCTTATTTATTAATCCATCTTTAGTTGATCGTTTGTAAATGAAAAAATAACTCACAGCAATGAAAACAAACGACAAAAAATTGACAATAAGTATAGCAGTTGTATAACCCCATGCATTGCCTCCACGCGTAACATAGAATCTGGGCATACAGACACTAGTTTCTCCGTAATAGCCAAACTCGCCTGCAGGATAATATTGAGGAAAATGCTTTTTGAGAAATGATGTTGTTGTAATCCAATCACTTCCATTATTGTGAATCGCAATGTTTTTTAAAATTGCCAGACGATGAGTAAATTTTGTTATGTTGCATTTATCCCATATTCCTAGTTCATTAAATTCACTGTCTAGCCATATACTGTGAATGAAATACTGTGAAAATAATTTCGGAATCGGGATGATAGAAAGCACCAAAGCAATAAACCAGGATACACAAATAGCAACTTTCCAACGAGATGTAGATGCTGTGAGGTGTGCATAAGGCTTGTAGATGCTATAGAGGCGAAACGCAGTTAAAATTACCATGAGCATGCAAGAAGCTTCACTTGAAAGAACTGCAAGACTTCCGATGAAAGAGCATCGCAAACTTGATCTCCATCTCTTGTCCATCAGGCCATAGATACCTGAATAGGCAAGACTAAAAGCACTTATTGTGAGTAAATACACACCCATTATGAAATCGGCTACTGATATATTTAAAATGATGATATGTTGACACTGCAAAGAAGCGTTCAATTTTGTTTTCCGCAAATATCTAACAGTAGTCGCGATGACACAAGAGTTTCCCAAGATAACCAGTAGTCCAATGATCCAAAAAGCACTCTGCAATCCTTTGTTTGCTATCATTTCTTTGCTAGACGCAAACAAGTTGTTTCGTATTGTGACGGCACAGTCATGTTCATCGGACCCATCATCGCAATCGGATACATTATTGCATTTTTCAGAAATGTCGATACTAATTTTTTTACCAGCTTTACAATTAAATCGTTTTGGGCATTGCCTTTCATCAAATCCTATGGCACAAGCTGAATCGTTTATATATTTCCAGGCTTCATCAAGCTCACCATCACAGTAACGATCACCAAGAGGATAAAAAGAGTGGCAAAAGTCATCACAAAACTCAGGAGGATTTTCACAAGCACATTCGTCCTTGAAATCTTTACATTCCGGTCGACCGTCACACATGGTCGCTCTTTTGACACCAGTTTTAGTCAAACAAGATATAAAAGCTAATCGAATTGCTGAGTTTGAATTACTTTTAACGTTGTTGTGTATGGAGTCAAATTGCGAAGCTGCAAATCCATTTGATGAAGAATAATGTTCGCAGGTTGTTAAAAGTATTGGATGAGAGCTATCTATCTCTTTGCAGTATATGTTGTCGAAGTTGTTTTCACAAAGACACTCGTCAGATAAATCGAAACAGTCAAAAATTCCATCACAAATTTGACTAGAAGATATAAGCAAGCGCTTGTCAAAACATTGGAAGCACGAAGAATTTTCTCCAACGCAAAGATCAACTTGGTCTTTGCATTGTGCAAAATTGTCATACAAATTGCGTTGCGGTAAAACGCATGCCGTCGAAGAACGAATACATTTAAATCCTGGTTCGTTTCTTTGCTCGTCACTGTTATCAGGACAGTCGTCAACTCCATCGCAAAATTTAGACATCAGCGATAAACTTCCGTCAGAACATTGGAAGGGTTGGTTACAGCCTTCCCTCGTATGATTAGGACAATGTGATAAACATATTACTTCCGTATCATTGCATTTCTCTTTCCAGCACTTAAGTGATGGCACTTCGTAGCAGGTAGTGTTGTCACATGTTGGAAAGCCAATGGAGCTACATTCTTTAATGCTCGATAATCTTTGTAAAACTACAGTGCAGTCAGCACACCGGACTATTCTACGAAACTGTCGTTCGTCGCTTCCGTCAGAACAATCTTCTTTTCCATCATTAAACTTGTTAATAGGAATACACCCTACAAATTCGTTGAATGCGTTTCTGTTACAAGTGATTGGGTTGTTTCTATAACATTGACATTGGAATTCATCATATCTGCAAGAACAATTTACTTCATCCGAAACATCCACGCATCGAGCATGCTGGTTGCATCTGTCTAGAAAAACAAGTAATTTTGCCTTTCGAATGAATTAATGAAACCGCCTACAATCATGTTCTCAGACAGCAAGTAGAAAAGACATTCCTTTCAAGGCCTCGACCATTATTTCTCTTTGAAATAAATTGACCAAGATTACACAATAATAGTTGAATATCTGGATGGGAAGCATGGCGAAATAAACCCTAGTATCCAAAATCCCTAGACACTGTCTTATAGAAAGTATCTACAGTTGTTGTGGCCAAACATTATTACCTAATGTGTGGAAGCATATAAAGCCGTAGTCTAAACATTGTAGATCATTCTTTTTGTTGCAAGCACATCTGTGAGGTAAGTTATTCGGACATGTTGAGCATCCCTCTTCATCGTGATTTGGATGTTTTTCGAAGCAATTGATATATCCATCACACTCGGGACAAAGTCGTATCCTGGAAAATACACAGTGAAAAGAATTAAATGAGTTTCATAGTTGTTTAAGCCCAAACCACATCAGTTTTTAGGTAAATGATGTATGACCCAACCAATATGTCAGAATTCTAACGTTCAGGTTTTATTCCAATTACATGCTATATAACTCTTTAATCATTTGTACGATTTCGAAATATCTTGGAAGTCAGGTTACCTCAGAATTTAAAGTAGCGACAACCTAAATATTAGAAAAGTTAACATGCTTGTTTATCAACTCTCAAAACGTAATTAGATGGCAAATCTTTTCTAAAATTAACCAAAATTTTCAGTGAAGACTACAGCAAAAAAAAACATTTTTTTCTTTTACGCTTTTTTCGAAATGATTTCGGGACACTGGTTTTTCTTCTCAAAGCGATACACTTTTTGAACAGGCCACTGTCGTTTACATCGTACAGATTGCAGATATCAGGTGGTGAACTGAAAAACTTTTTATTTTGTTGATTTTTTTGCAATATAGGTCTATCTAAAAAACTAATACTTTCTGTTTATAATTACAGATATAACTTTGGCGCGCAACAGAATTTTGATTATATCTCAGTTATACTATTTTACAATTAAAGTGACGTAATTTACGGCACAAACAATTGTCTAACTGCAAGTTTGCTGAGACCTTCATAATTCAATACCAATTATCTAATTTATCAGCAGCAGATCCACATTCTTTCTTGTTCGAAACAAGAAATACATTTATGAATAAACTCATCCTCAACCGCACTACCAATAAACGATTTCACTTGCCATTTACGGCCTCCAACAACAACCAACCATACGCCGAATCAACAAACACAGATACTCTTCAATACTAACTATATCTTTCGCTTCGTAAATATTTTCGGTCATGTATAGACTAAGCGAAGAACATTCTAGATGTTGCAAAAGAGTCATTTCATTTGAAAACAGCCACTATTAAGGTACCTTGTACATGGCACTTCTCAGATTTTGCTGGGGAGCTGTCAAAATATGCCTTATGTTATCAAACGAAGAAACTTCAAGTTTTGGGTCAATATCTTAAACCAGTGGTTCCCAAACTTTTTAAGTTACGACCCACTTTTCAAAACATAAATTTTCGGATCCCACATAATTTTGCATGTATTTTGAAGTACTTGGAAAAAATTACAGTGAAAACAAACATATATTCAGGATGTTAATTTTCTTTTATATTACTTGAGACAGAGCATGTAGTAATTTAAATTTTGAATGACTTTCGCGACCCACTGAAATTACGCCAATGACCCACTAGTGGGTCACAACCCATAGTTTGGGAACCGCTGTCTTAAACGATTTGCCTATGGCAGCCATTTGTATTGCAGGCGCTACCCACTTTTTGACTCATGGCAATTGCGCATGTCAATTTTTGCCATTTTTAGAGGCCCATATATTGTGTTATAATAGCGATAGAAAACTGAAAGTCGGTGTGCTCGTTCATCGTAATCTGTACTACACAATTCAGCAGTCAGTGCGCAAGTGTGAGATGGGTGACCAAAATCCTAATTTTTTTGCCCGCGCAAGTGATTTTTCACTTTTTGAGTGCCTCTAGCATCCGAATCAATGAAAATGTTTGTTTGTTCTGTTAGCTTTTCAAGGTATTTGTCGTAAACCAAATCGTTTGTTACATTTAGAAACTTGGCTGTGGCCAAAATGAATTTGAGAAGTATGGTACCACCGCTAGGGGTTTTATGGGAGCGCTGATTCCGATGGGACTTATGCCAAATAAACACATACTGTACATTTATTCTTTTTTTTCATGAAATAAAACCTTTGACTATGGAACTACATCAATATAAATTTTATTTCTTTTACGATGTAACATTTCGAACATTTTTGGCCAAAACTTCCAACTCCGGAATATAAGTGAGGGAGAAATCAATAATGATTAAGCAGGAAAATAGTGAAAATGACCCAATATTATGCTCATTGATCGTAAACAATTAAATACTGACATTGTCGGCTAATAACGTATGTTGAAAGTGAGGTTTTAACTTTTCTTCCACATAAAAGTGTGCCTGCCTGCGACAAAGAAGCTATTTCATGGGCAGGAATTAAAATTAGTTCTTTCTGTGCAGAACCTCCCAGGTATAGCTTCGAACTCCGAAGCGTTGCAAACGTCAAATTCATTGTCCGTCACTGCCACAGATAATAAATAGTTGTAGCTTTAAAATTGTTGTTGTATATTCCATAGCTTGAATCTATATGTAGCCCAACTTGTTTGCGCCGTTTTGATTGCAAGATTACAATTTTGACGTAATATTGCCGGTAAGGAATTACGCATATTTGTATTCATGCCATCACAATAATTCCCATTCTTGTTTTTGCTAGAATCTTTTGATGAAATGAAGATTAATTCCACCTTGAAATCCGATGTATAAAAGATAATATGAATACTTATTTACATGATGTAAAAAAACAGTGTGTGTGTGTGTGTATGTGTGTGTGTGTGTGTGTGTGTGTGTGTGTGTGTATGTGTGTGTGTGTGTGTGTGTGTGTGTGTGTGTGTGTGTGTGTGTGTGTGTGTGTGTGTGTGTGTGTGTGTGTGTGTGTGTGTGTGTGTGTGTGTGTGTGTGTGTGTGTGAAAACAATCTCTTAAGAACGGTTTGCTGAGAATTTTTTATATACAATTTTGTTCCTATGGGATGGCTTCTTGGTCGCAGGCAGGCACACTTTTATGTGGAAGAAAAGTTAAAACCTCACTTTCAACATACGTTATTAGCCGACAATGTCAGTATTTAATTGTTTACGATCAATGAGCATAATATTGGGTCATTTTCACTATTTTCCTGCTTAATCATTATTGATTTCTCCCTCACTTATATTCCGGAGTTGGAAGTTTTGGCCAAAAATGTTCGAAATGTTACATCGTAAAAGAAATAAAATTTATATTGATGTAGTTCCATAGTCAAAGGTTTTATTTCATGAAAAAAAAGAATAAATGTACAGTATGTGTTTGTTTGGTATAAGTCCAATTGAAATCATCAAATGCCCACGTCGTGATTTGCCATCTAAACATGGGTTCAAAGGGATCATCTCTATCTGAAAGGGTTTTGCGCTCCCATAAAACCCCTAGCGGTGGTACCATACTTCTCAAATTCATTTTGGCCACAGCCAAGTTTCTAAATGTAACAAACGATTTGGTTTACGACAAATACCTTGAAAAGCTAACAGAACAAACAAACATTTTCATTGATTCGGATGCTAGAGGCACTCAAAAAGTAAAAAATCACTTGCGCGGGCAAAAAAATTAGGATTTTGGTCACCCATCTCACACTTGCGCACTGACTGCTGAATTGTGTAGTACAGATTACGATGAACGAGCACACCGACTTTCAGTTTTCTATCGCTATTATAACACAATATATGGGCCTCTAAAAATGGCAAAAATTGACAAGCGCAATTGCCATGAGTCAAAAAGTGGGTAGCGCCTGCAATACAAATGGCTGCCATAGGCAAATCGTTTGAGATTTTGACCTAAAACTTGAAGTTTCTTCGTATGATAACATGAGACATATTTTGACAGCTCCCCAAAAAAGTCTGAAAGGTGCCATGTACAATGGTGCCTGAGTTGACATGGCTAGAAGATACCAGTAAAGACAAGAATGGCAAATGCTATGCTGTCATAAGTACGAATTTGCGAAATTTCTTTCAGGGCCAACCTTGCGTTACAATCACAATCTTATAATCAAACTTTGGAAACAAATTAGGCTAGATATACATGTAGATTTTGGTTACAAAACATCAAAATAACAGTTTTAAATCTGCTACAAGTTATTAGTTGTGACAAACTTCCACAGGGATCTTTCGAAATCATGTTTAAAGGATTTTCTGATTTTTCAACAGCTTATAAAATTATTTATAGTTTTAAACATCGCGGTTTGACCTATGTCAAAAGAAATTTGGCACAGCACAACTGAGATTGTTGTGTTTTCTCATTATTTTTACAAAAAATATATACAAAGTAAATTCAAAATATCCGGAATAACATCATGTATTGCAACAAACAACAAAAACTAAGTCAGTCACCCTGCTCCAACTAACCATTTTTACCTTTCATCTTTCCTTGTCAAGCAATCTAATGTTCCATCTCCCACATTTCGTTTTGAAATGCACTGGTACATATTAGACGCTAAAAGGCCGGATCCACAGGTACCCCCATAATTGCATCTGCTACACTGAAATTGGTCTGAAGAACAAATGCATTCAATTTCATCAGAACCGTCTGCGCAATCTTTAAACCCATCACACAGGCTAATCGCTGGAATACAAGACACAGGACCGGGTAAGGTATCGGATACAGGAACATGACTGATGTTGCTCCATTCATCTTTTTCGCATTCACAGTTGAATTGGCGGTCAATGGTGGTTTTTGAGTCGGAGCATGCTGCCTGGCAACGCGCTGCAATGCAAACAAAGGATGATTTCTGTTTTAGGTTAGTAGCTGGTAATGCCAAAATTGTTTATAATGCACTGATGAAAGTCGAATGGCTACTGCACGTTTTCATAAAATTTAGAAAATGTTGTTTAAAAGTATTCTTACTCTTCAGATTCTCGGATAGTTGGGAATACAGGGTGTTTCAAAAAATTTGACATCATTTTGCAATCTAATAACTTTGGAAGTTCCTGTTTAAATGACTTTAAATTTACATAGCATGTGTAGAAACAGGCCAAAATTTGTGTTTAATATTTGATATGTTTATCTTTTCAGGTGTAGGAATTTTTAATTGATAAATTGTTCGTACTGCGTTCAAACCTGTTTGTTTAAATGATATTCACTAGCAGAGAAAGGGCGTTTTGTGTGTTGGAGTATGCTCGAACAAACTCAAATAAGACTGTGCAACGTGCGTTAGTGAGAAAGTTCTCTTAAGAAGTCATCAACAGCAAAGCAGATTTGGAGCTAGAAAAAGAAATTCGAAGACAAAGACTGACTGTGCAGAGCAAAAGGATCTGGACAACCAGCAACAGCAGAAGGGAAGGTCGAGCGGATTCGCCAAACACTCTTGCGAAGCCCCAAAAAGTCTATAACAAGTATTGAGACCCCGATACCTCCAACGACAGTTTGGCGGGTAGCAAGGAAGCGTTTGTTAATGAAATCTTACAAACTGCAGGTCGTTCAGTCCATAACTGCAGCTGACAAGCGAAAGAGCAAACAATTTTGTGTTGATATACAAGAGAAACTTGAAGAAGATGAGTTCAATGAACGTCTTGTGTTCAGTGATGAGGCCACATTTCATACGAATGGCAAAGTCAATAGGCATAATGTTCGCATTTGGGGCGAAGAAAATCCTCGTGTCATTATTGAGCGTGAGAGGGACTCACCAAAAGTGAATGTGTTTTGTGCCATCTCGAAAAACCATGTTCAGGGCCCATTTTTCTTTGAGAGTAATGTAACTGCCGATGTTTATCTGCAGTTGCTTCAAAACTGGCTAATAGATGAACTTATTGCAAATGAACACGAAGATTTGATTTATCAAGAGGACGGTGTTCCACCTCACTGGAAGCTCACTGTGCGGGCTTATCTCAATGACAATCTGCCAAGGAGATGGATCGGGCGTGCTAGTGATGAAGACAATG
This sequence comes from Trididemnum clinides, assembly GCA_963675345.1. Taxonomy (NCBI): domain Eukaryota; kingdom Metazoa; phylum Chordata; class Ascidiacea; order Aplousobranchia; family Didemnidae; genus Trididemnum; species Trididemnum clinides. The sequence continues at coordinate 22,167,827 of OY776284.1, read as the reverse complement.
TGATGTTGAAATGGCCTCCACGTTCACCTGACCCCCTGCGATTTTTTTCTCTTGGGATATGTGAAGACTTTGGTTTATGTCCCCCTCTTCCTGCAAATGTAAACGAGCTCAAACAAAGAATCACTATCGCACTGGAGACAGCTACCCAAGAGATGCTGCATTGTGTTTGGGAGGAGCCAGTCTACCGACCTGACGAGTGCCGGGTAAAAGTTGGTGCGCACATTGAACATTTGTGAAATCTTTTATGGAATTCATGTGCCTTTAAATTTCTCATTCAAATTTACAGGAATAAATTTTGTTTTGGTCAACATTAAAACTTGTTGAATTTCATTTAGTTCGACTATTAAGTTTCTGTGATATTTACATGTCAAATGATGTCAAATTTTTTGAAACACCCTGTATTGACTAATGAAACATTGACTAAATCTCGGTAACTAGTCTTTTGTTATCAACTCCTGTTTTTAATCATATCACTCTATCAAACGAATTGATTCCGTAATCGAATTTATGCCTAAGTCTCATAACACCCAGCAGGTTAAAAAGTGCTGAAAGTCTGATTTTGACCCACTGGGCAGTTGAGTAATGGCCATAAGGTTATATGCTAGGTTAATATCTCCCTACAATAAAAAATAACTACACTGCGGTAAAACGATATTTTTGCCGGAATTTCAGATTTTAAAATACTGACGTTCTTTTGGAGGACGGTATGTAAAAATGCTAATCTGACACAATTGCACTTCCTGGATTTTTTTGTTTTGGAGGTACGTAAGATTTTTACTTATTAATATTTGAAACAAAAATGATTTTTAAGAAAAAAAATGCACGCAACTCAAAAATAAGCACGCTTTTTGGAAAAAAGCACATTTTTGTTTCCTAAAACAGTGTTTTCGAAAATTAGCCCAAATCTTAGAAACAAGCACAAACAGGTAACTCCGTTCATATGAAGAAGTGGTCAAAGTAGCCTAATAATCGACTTGAATAAAAATATTGTCATCACCCAAAAAATACTTTACTAAAAGTATAGAGTAATAGTGCGTATTTTTATTCAAGCAAGAGTAAAAAAATAGTCGAGTATTCAACCGCTCAGATAGTAAAGTAGAAAATAGTTTCCTTTTTTGCTGTTTAGTCCCGTGTTAGGCTATCTTTCAAAACCAGTGGTTTTTGATTGGAGAAGCTCGCTTTATGTAGCGTGCGAGTACAGATATTTGAAGGTTCAAAGGACTTTGCCAAAACTTACTTTACATTATCAACCAGTTTAAAAGTTTGCAATTATTTTGCTGGCAGAGGTGTCATCAGAAAGGGTCTGCCCTGGGAGATGCAGTATTAGTGGGTGACAATATTTTTGAAAGACTTTATATAGTAGTTTCTTTAATTTAGGTTGATGACTTCTTCTTGTGAAGAACACTATTTAAATGTGTAAATTAGATTGAAGATTCTTGCAAATTCCAGTGCGGCAATTGAGATGAGTGTAAGCAATGCACTTGCTTCATCAGATAGTCTAAACAAAGTGTAGACGTATAGTGGTGCTATCATTAAGAATCAATTTGCACAATTTTAACTTAAATCGAGGCAAAATAACCAAGACTAAGGCAGTCATCAGCAAAATGGAGGAAAACAGGAAAGATGAGCTACAACCTCGGAAGAGACTGATTTTTCGATTAAAGACGATAAACCAAAAACAAAACCTCGCGAGTATTACGGCAGTTTTTTTTAATTTTGGGTCACTTTTTAAAAACACTCACTAGAATATGCTTTAAAAATTGTGCAAATTTTTTGTAGTAATCAAAAAAGTTTCCCGGTTAGCTTCTTTCCTCCTCACGGCCGTTTTTGTTACTTGCTTGAGTATCACTTGGTATTCAGCAATTTAGTTGAAAACAACAGCTGGTTTTAATTAGCTCCTACCTTGAATATACAAGCAAGTTGTTTTTCAAATCTCTAGTAGCTTTACCTATTTAAGTTCAAACAAGTTTAGTTTTATTTGAAATTCCCCAAAAAATAATAGTTTTATAAACTGGAAAGAAAGGAGAATTTTTTAATCTTTTTGCTTCAAGCCTTTGACTTTGAATTACTCTGCATTAAAAGTTTGGAGTTCAGGGCACCGTATCAATTTCAGTAAAAATTTATTATTATGCATGGTGTTCCAGGAAAAATCACTAGATGTATAGGCATAAAAATATGGCTAAAGAAAGGGGGCTCTGCCCCTCCATCGTGATTGCACCTTTGGTGGTAGGCAAGGACATTAAGAATTTACCGGTAGCACGCAAGTAGAAAAAAATCGAGAACTACTGTTCAAATTAAAAAAATTAGAACATGATATTTAAACTTTAGTGAAAAATCTACAGCCAAACAATGTAGTCAGCTAAACATTTCTGAGGGCATTAACTTTTTGATTATTTTAAAGATATCACAGAATCATGATAAGAATCAGTGGTATTGAGTAAATTTGAAAGATATTTACTGAGGTTAAGCATATGCGATAACTTTGTTTAGAGGCGGCAAGAAAATTCGGCGCAAGCATAACTTTTACAAGCCTTTAGAGGGTAAGTATCCTTTTCGCTGCTATGGATACTTCTTTGACAAGAGTAGTAGCTGGGATGTGAACAAACCAGTACATGCTGAAAAAGGTAAAACTGCAAAAAATTAAACGAAATAGCTTTCAATGAAGTCTTAGAGAATGGATTCATTGCACTCTTTTAAAGCAATGTGTAAAAACTACAATTTTTTTTCTGGCTTTCATCAAAAGATATCGCCAAAACAACAGAATTTGCCCATCATTTATTGGCAAAATGCCTTACAAGCCTCTTTCAACAAGTTTTAGACTTTTACTCAAGCGTTAAAGATTTGTGTACTATCGCTGAAAATATGCAACACCTTGACTTAAATCTAGAAACCATCTTTCGCTGTTCCTTCAATACTTCTAATCTGTTTACAAATATCCCACTGAAAGCAACCATCCAGATCTGTGATGATACTTTGCACAACAGCGAGTTTTTGCCAGGCATCTTCTATTCTTAAGGCACTTTTGACTAAGATCCTAATTGGAGCTACTATTTCAGTTAAATTCAGTTTCAAAAATGCAACCCGCAAACAGATTGATGGTGCTACCAATGAGCTCTCCACTAGGCCCAGCTCTTGCCAATATATTTGTTGGATACTGCAAACAGGAATTATTTCGACGAACCGGTCAACCCATTCTGTATTTCTGCTAGGTTGATAGCATCCTTGCCATTTTCAACAAGGAATTAAACTGTGACAGTTTTATTACATAGTAATCTTTTTACCTTCTTGCTTGAACTTTACTTTTGAAAAAAGTTGATGGCAAACTTCTCTTTCCACACGTTCTGGTAGAGAAAGCTTACCCAAAATTCTTCACTTCCTTGTATCAAATACCGATTTTACAATGCAATAAAAACATTGGAATTCTTTTGGTCCCCCAAAACAGAAAAACTTCCCCCAAAACAAAAAACCTAGATTAACACAAAAACTGAACAACACCAAAACTATTTCTTGCAAAAATGGCTAGCCAGGCAGTGTTATTCAGGTATGTATGTCCAAACATCATCAAATGTAGCGACCACTAGAAAGAAGATTCCAAAATGCCTAGTCTACTTAAAACTTCTATAAATCGATAACACTTCCGTTATGTATCAGAAGCTAACTACAACTACGGTAAATAATAGCAACGAAGTAACTGAACTTCGGATGGCAATTTACCTCCAAATGTATTCTATCTGCAATGCATAAGAATGCCGTGCCTTCCCTTGCATTAAGTAAATGTCGTCTATAAATACGTGTGCCACTGTGACTGCCGGTAGATTGGCCCATATCCATAATACCCAAGCACAGAATCAGTTAAACTTGACATGAAAAAAGAAATACTTATTCATACAAAAGTGCAAGACAATATCTTTTCCCTAGATCGTGACTCGGTAACTGAGTAACATTTACTTTGAACTCAGGGTTATGCCATCGCTTACAATGAAAGTTAATTATCAGTGTTGGCAACAGCTGGATTCTCTTTCCATCTACCCATCCTCAAAGCAACATTCATCAAAAATTAACTACCCGTATAATGGCAGAATTTGTCTATGAACTACAAATTGTTCTCTTGCAGCTTTGACTGTAGACGCTGACGGAAAGCACATTGTCAATAATACCCCCTCTGGCGATAACATCTCATTAGAAGCGCAAGCCTACAAGTTGTCAGTCACTACGTTAAAAGAGTGCAATAAATACGTCCTCTGAAGGTTTACTAAGAGCTTTTTTGAATTTTTGTACCAATAAACTACTGTTAAAAAATAAAATGCTGAAGAATATCTGAATTTACTTCTGGCCTTCAAAACTTCTTAAAATCATAAAATATGAAATAACAGCCCATTGATGGTAATTCAACCCACGTTGCATGGTTAGCATTAAACAGAAGTTGGTCAACCAGTTGGTTTTTAAGTTCGAATAAAAAATGTCTTACTTCATTAGAGTGCTTGCTCAAATAGATAAACCAAGCTTTGAAGTCAAAGCTGTTATTTATGCTGTCTCACAGCATTTCAATTCAACACACGTCAAATATTTAGCATCTACTTAAGTAAGAGTTGTAGCTAATGAAGTAGCGTTACTTCCTATTAAACCTCCACAAGAAAAAGTAGAAGCAGTGACAATTGAAGCTACTCAAGAAATTAGCTCGTTACAGAAAAACCTACCTAAGTGGTTTACTTGACTTGAGCTTCGTCACCGACCACCTCCAAAAATTGCTATCAACTAACTGCAATGAATATTGCAAACTTTCTCACATATTATTAGTTATTTATAAGATTATTTTCATGTTTACAATCACGGTATGACTTGGGTTTATTTGCTTTTTTTCTATAAAAAATTATCGCTTCTGCATCCCTGTTCAGAATATTGCTTATATGACTACTTTATGCATTCTGTGATCATGCTATAATGTGAGAAAAACGAAATCTGCACATATGGAAAACTATATTTTAATAAAGTACAAGAATGGATAGAATATTCCTCTGCTTTTTTGATAACGTGGTGGATTTTGGCCGCGGCAGTAAATATCTAATGTCACCAATTTTGAAAATTGGTGACAATAGGTATTTACTTTTATTAGTATTATTTAGTATTTACTTATGTATCCACTCAAGTCCAAAAATATTTAATTCTTGTTCTGGTTTTATTTCCACATACTTTTTAAGGTGTCCTCCAAAATACTGATTAAAAAAATTTATCACCGAGTGCCACAAAAAAATCAACTTGGCTCGACCACTATCGAGTTTAGATAATTTTTCTAGTTTTTAAAAGATTGACCAAAAAAGCAGATGAAACTAAAACTCCTTGGAAACAACAGACCCATTTTTGTAATCATTTTTTCATAAAATTTCAGCAGTTTCGGAATCTGGTCTAGAGCAATAGCAAGCAACAATTATGACGATGGAAGCACAGAAAGTAAATTTCATTTAACCCTAGGCAATTTTTTTGCAAATTAACAAGAAGAAGTTTTCTTTCCAAAAATTACGACCGCAACCTCACTCTTTCCTATAAAATTTAGCTCTACACCCAAAAGCCATTTACATACATAAATTTAATATTTCATTTTAACATTTAAAAATAACCCAACAAGGAACTTAAACATAAAAAGAAATGGAAAAATATAGATAAAGAAGCAACTAAAAAAATTTCAAAAACTCAATGGAAATATCGCAAACATTCTTAAGCAACAACACCTGCGCTCCTTCATCAGTTTCAAAAATAAACGCGTTCTTATTTTCCTACTCTTTCAAAAAAAAGACATATACTGTTACTTACACATTTCATAAATGCCGCGTATTCTTCGGCTATAGCATAGCCAACCACAGAACAAAATTACACAATAAAGAGACTTCATCTTAAAACTGTTTAACCACAGCAATGCCTGCAATTTTCGTTGTATGTCTACGAAATAAAGACAAATCTGAAAGTGCGCTTTTATGCTTTATATTTCAATCATAAGCTGATCATTTCTTGTGACATTATAAAAATTTAATAAGCAACGACTTGAAAAAGACCTCTGAGAAAGATCTACAGTTTACTTTACACGTACACCAAGCAACATGCTGATAGTCCTTTAAAACTGTTTGGTATTTACATACCATATAAGAAAAAATAATTCCATGTCTATGAAATGCGTTTTTTTTTTCTAGAGCACTCTGCGTGAATTAATCAAAAGCACTTTGCGTTTCTAATGTGACAATTTCGGATTTGAAATTTTATTTATTTGTATTTTGGAAAAATATTTTGAACAAAGTTCTTCAGGATAAATGAGTTACAGTGACTACTTACGCTTCAAACTCGCTGAACCGTAGTATTTCGTCTATAATATATTTGAAGTTATTACATTGAATTCTATATATTATTTAAAAGCAACCACACTACAATTCAATAATGTTCCATATAACTGATAAGGAGACGAACTATTAACAAACTCAATCAGTGATTTAAGGGAATAATCTTTCTATGTTCTGTCATGTTTGGATAATTATGGATGCTTCTTCTCTCATCTTTATTACTTAGTTGTAGCGGTGGGCAAATATTAATATTTAGGGATCATTGCTAGGTGGTACACGATCTTTTAATTGTTCAAAAATGCATTAGTCCAAGCAAGCTCCTTTTCCAACACCAAAATTTTGCCGCCATGTGAGCTGGAGGCTGATATCAAGCGCGCTACTGATCTTCTACACGCAATTGCACAGTGTCATAGAATTTAAAGTTTGTAATGAAAAAACGCGCGTTTCTGTCAAATAGTTTTCTCCAAAGATTTTCCAAACGTAAATGTAAATTTGTTGGCATTTTCAAAGGTTACGCGGAAGGTTCAACCAAGTATTATTGTAAAAAAAACTTACTTGATCATCTGATGATTGATTTTACTAGTTAACAAACTAGCACAAATTGACATTCTGACACTCATTTGTAATTTACTGCAATTTAATGTTGGATTTCATTTTACCCCTCAAGTGACGCTGCTTGCAAAAGGTGTCATTTTATCAAGAACGTATAGTCCATAAAATTATACACACGTAAAGAATTTGTAAAGCACCTTTAACTTTTTCTAAAAAGTTTGTTGATTGTGATGTCGGAGGAAGGTACGATTGTGATGTCGGAGGAAGGTACAATTGTGATGTCGGAGGAAGGTACGATTGCGATGTAGGAGGGAGGTACGATTGTGATGTAGGAGGGAGGGTACGATTGTGATGTCAGAGGGAGGTACGATTGCGATGTAGGAGGAAGGTACGATTGTGATGTCGGAGGAGGGTACGATTGTGATGTCGGAAGAAGGTACGATTGCGATGTCGGAGGGAGGTACGATTGTGATGTCGGAGGAAGGTACGATTGTGATGTCGGAGGAAGGTACGATTGTGATGTCGGAGGAAGGTACGATTGTGATGTCGGAGGGAGGAACAATTGCGATGTAGGAGGAAGGTACGATTGTGATGTCGGAGGAAGGTACAATTGTGATGTCGGAGGGAGGTACGATTGCGATGTAGGAGGAAGGTACGATTGTGATGTCGGAGGAGGGTACGATTGTGATGTCGGAGGGAGGTACGATTGCGATGTAGGAGGAAGGTACGATTGTGATGTCGGAGGAGGTACGATTGTGATGTCGGAAGAAGGTACGATTGCGATGTCGGAGGGAGGTAAGATTGTGATGTCGGAGGAAGGTACGATTGTGATGTCGGAGGAAGGTACGATTGTGATGTCGGAGGAAGGTACGATTGCGATGTCGGAGGGAGGAACAATTGCGATGTAGGAGGAAGGTACGATTGTGATGTCGGAGGAAGGAACGATTAACCGAAACAGCTTTTTTTTGGTAAATATTTCGCAAAACAACGACCATCTGGCAAACAAATTTAAAATCCTTCATGAGACGCATCGAGCGACTGTTCCGCTTGAAATTCGACGACCTGAGCAGAACTTAGCAAATATAACCCAACAAAAACCAATTGTGGTAACATGCTTTTTATTTGAAGCTGCTTTTTGTTATCTTAACTTTCAAATCTTCAAACTAAAATTTTCAAATGCATTTCCAAGCCCAGCACTTTTATGTAAATTCAAGAAAATATTTTAGAATTTAATGTCATTCACGACGTCATATAACTTAGTATGCATAAGTGGAATTATTTGGATGCAAGTTGATAAGTCGTTTGCTGGCTTTTTGAGCCTAAAATTGTTTTCCGTTAAGGCATAGAAATTTTTGAAAACATTTTTTGATGATGACGTCATCGTGACACTCACCCAGGGTTGTTGACCCATTTTGCCCAATTTCATGTTTCTACGCCAATTAATTTAGAAGAAATTTACACATGCGCACACAGAATTATCATGTATTATTAGATACGACAAAATATCAATATTAGATAAAACAAAATATCAATATAATTACAAATCGCTTTGCAGCTGTATGTAAGCCCATCATTAAGTCGCTAATATTACGAAACAAAGCAAATTTTGGGTCAATAACAGTAGGCAGAATAAGCGATAAATGTAAGAGCAATGCGATCATTGCTGACTAAAAAGAGCAAGAGCAAGCTTACCGAAGAATACTACAACAAAACCTAGCTGAAAAAGTTGCATGTAAAATAAATCTAGGCCTAGGCTTTTAGGATCAATGATATCTTTACAGCAAATTAAATTTGTAAACAATTGCTAATCAACTTAACCGAGCTCTACGTTCATCATCGCTACCTTTTGCCTAATCAAAAAAAGAGCCTTCACTACTATTGACTCATTAATTTATCAATTGTGATAGCGAGGTATCACTTGTGAAAAGATATTTAGTTTTATTCCATAACGGAAAATAAAATTTTTCCATTTTCATTTTGTTGACTTTTTCCATGACATTTTGACTTTTCCATTTCCATTTTCCATTTTGATAACGTCATAAAAAAAACCTTTTTGTCTGTGCAAAAAATTTCAAGCTGATATAGAAAAAGCTTTATTGTGATGAGATCTATTGTTTTCTGAAGTTCCGTTTTTCTGTAAAACAAGAAAGCATTGTACTGGGTGGTAAAATTCCGCTAAACAGAGGGGACTTGTTGCAGTTAAACTCAGGCAAAGCAAAAAAGCGAAGCAAAAGCACAACCAAAAGCAAAGCAAAAGCAGAACCTCTTCGTCTTTTAAAAATATTAAAATGTTGTTTGTGCCCTGCTTTAGTTTTGGCAATACTCATGAACAAACAGTAGGCTAAATACACTTTCTACCTATCTATTAGAAACGTAGGTGAAACTAAAAGGCGTTCAAATCTGCTCTTATCTCAAATACAAGGATGACAATAACTTAAACAAACCGTAAGTAGTAAGCAATTAACCTCGTGCTTATCTTGCGAAGCTATCTAGTACAATGTCCCATTATGGCCGCTTATTTTTAACTCACCAAATTCAACACAGTAGCCTTGATAACAAACTATAGTTTAAGAGCACGCTCAATGTTTCCGAAGATAATTAAGGTAAACAACTAATTGCTGATTACAAACCTCATAGCACCACCACGATATGCCAATGACATCACAGGTCCCTACGTTTCGCAAGGTTTCTATTTTGTTCAAAAAGCAATAATAAACGTAAGCGTGGAAAACACAGGCCATTCCAAAGAAAGAAGCAATATGTAATCAACAGTTATGGTTCTTGTTATGCCAATGAAAATGTCACTTTTGAACAAGTTCTTCTCAATAGACTCTTAGATTCATGTTGGGGGGTGGCAAAGCTGACAGAGTCAAAAGGAGAGCAGAAAAAAGTAAATTAATAAAAGTTAATTTGATAAAGTCAAAGGCTGACAGAACCTATCAATGTCAATACATTCAATTTACTTCAAACACTTTTTCTGAAAATATGATCTGGTTCAATGCGTCATGTTGAAAGAGAGATAGTGAGATTTTTTGAGCATCCGGAAATATACCCAACCAAAGATCCTATCCAATAATCATTCATCTGTTTCTACCTAGTTATTCCGATCAGCAACAAAATTTTGCTTTGGTGTATGCTTAAGTACCGGTAGTATCAAATCGTTTTGTTTACTGAGCAATACCACGTCACGTAGACCTACCACGGCAATATAAGAACAGAGTGATCCTATCGGATACTCACTGTTGCGGTGGATGTGATCAATTTTGCTGAGTTGCTTATTTCCTTCATTTTGTACTTCATTGTGTCACGGATCTTCTTGATGCGTACCACAAACAAAAGAAACAAAACGATTTCTACATATATAAATGTAGATTTGCCAATGATAGGGTTGTACGTTATAGGTCAACTTATAGCTGTGGGAAAAGATGCTGTCGACTTTCTTTATTTCTTAATTTTTGGTAAATAATTGCCTGCATATAGCACTGAGCTGCAATCAAGAAATAATGTCATATATCATCGATCGTCTTTTTCATATACGGGAATAGATATTTCTATGTTTGTCCATACCCAGGGCCGAGGGTCAATTATTTTTCAACGCTGCGATTAGCAATTCGTTTTTACTATAGACTACATCGCAGGACAAATGTTCAGTTCCCAGACCACCGAGTTGTCATTCAAGTTTTCTAGATCACGTATTTCATTAGGGAAACGAAGATAAAAACACGATAATCATTTACAATGTTTCAAATCTTGAAAGAAAATTAATTTTTAGGCAATAGGAAAGGGAAGAATTTTACTATACTCAGCAACAAACTTCCGTATGTCAAATCAATCTTCTCATCTTGCAATGATTTTGTTGCCATAAAAATATATGTAAATACCATATTAAGTGTGTTAGATCCGAAAAGTAAGAAGCCAAACATCCACGTCATTCCAAATAAAAGGAACAAAATAATTGAAAGCATGATGCTCTTTCTTGTGTTTGCTTGTTGTGACTGTAGTCATTTGTAAAATGTTTAATGCTGTAGGTTAAAATTCTTCAAAATTGTGTAATAATTCAAAATTAAAAGCAAAACCGAGCAATCATTGCCAAAGCAAAATGAGGCTTCTGGGCTCTTTCGTGACATGTCCGCCAAATGCATTTGTTTGCTTTGACAAAGGAACTGCATTGCGAGATAGACTGGTTTGGAAAACAAAATTTATAACCAGTAATTTGGCAGTCAAGCTGTTGTGAAAGAAATGGGGGTAGTGTCGGTCCAATAAAAGACTGGAGCGATTTTGCCGAGATTCAAGCCGACAATTTGTTTATTGTCATGGCTTATATCCTCTCAAAATTGTTTTAATATTTTCTGTTGTTCCAAGTCTTCAAACTTAGAGGGCTTCAAAAATGACCAGGTTTGTCTACCTTTCACAAAGATAATTAAAGGCGGCAAAGACGCTTAGTTTATCAAGGTTTTGCAATCATTTGGTTGTGAGGGCTTATCCGGTGTAATTTCTGCGTTTTTTAATTTTTGGAAGACACTTTAATAATTTTTTCCCTAATTGATTGCAGAGACTGAAACAGAAATGAACTCAACAAGCAACATGCAACTGGTCAGTCGGTATTTCAATTAGCATTTAATCTTTTGGAAAATTCTACTTTCTATTTACTAATACCAAAAACATTCTTACCGTGGTGCCCAAATACTAGAGATGAACGGAGTCACTTTTTTTTAGTTTAAATCCAGTCTTATTCCATTATCTCAAACTCAGACTCCAGTCCGACTCCAATATTTTTTTCGTTGGCTGCCTTTAAAAGCTATAGGATTGTTATACCTTGCTATGTATATATCAATTTTGTGGATAATGTGCAAAATCGATATATACATAGCAAGGTATAATGAACAAATAGCTTCAGTAGTCGTCGGCACAGTCAAAGTTAAAAGTTATATTGTGTCACAATGCAGAGCAAGTACAAGGCAGTGCTTGCTATCTTTCTTCTATCCTTAGAACATCATATTTTTGGTATCCACCTAAACACTGCAGGGTCAAAGATGGTATTCCAGCTAGCAAATCCACATAACTTTAATTAATATAGCTCAAAGCTTTCAAAGGCAGCCAATCAAAGAGGCCAAATTTTTATTAGTTAAATTTTTGTAGTCTCTTCGCTGAGTGACTTTTTTCTAAGCTGGTAGGACTTTTAAAGGATATTCTGAACTGTGTCGCTAGGTAAAATAAACGAAGAGAACTAAATTGAACTTATAAGCTATTATGTAGCAGGAGAGTTGCCAAAGTTCCAAACTTATTAGAAAGCATTTATTTTCTGAAACAACCTTCGCTTTAGTTTTTGAATTTAGCTGGGCGTTGTAAATTTTCGATGTTGCAAACTTCAAATGAAGTTGCAAATTTTAGCAGCAAGGCTACAATTTTTTTTTTTATGAAAAGAATTTTTGACAAAAGTCCCAAAATTTTTATTTTTGGAAACAAACTCCTACTTTAGACCAACTCTATTGTCACAAAAGAAAATAGATTTCGAGCTCACTACGACCAAATATCACACTCCGACGCTGGATGGTGCTCATCTCTGCCAGATATCTAAAATAGATCATCTTTTTCGCGATGTTTTCAACTTTCTTTCGACAAAAATAGTTTGCCAACGCAACAATGTACGTTATGACGTTGAAGGGCAACACAACACTGGCAGGTATTATGACGAGATACAGCATCATTTCTGGCACAATCCAACAACTAAAAAATTCGATTTAAAAGTTTATGAAGTAATGCAAAACTTGGGAAGATCTTAGAAGACTAGCCACAAAATTCAAGTTAATGAACTATAACTCAACATAAATCGACAAAACTTGACTCCTTTATTATCCCAAACCAGTACAATCTCTTTTTGATTATCATACAAAATTAATCAATAATTGCCAAATATCAGGCTTTATCTACGCAAGACGTTGACACTCATAGTGAGAAATTGATTGGGTGGCCAAGAGTTAGTGATTAACCTCGTTGAAATTCAAAAATTAAACTCTATCTTTTTCTCCGTGAAAAAGAGAGAGAGATTGCTAACTAGATAATAAAAAAATCATTAATCATCGGCGTCTCCTGATGAAACAACTTTAGAAAACTTTTGCTTGCTTCGCACTAAATTCGTCAAGAAGACTTTTTTTACAGAGTACTCCTGAAATTGGAAAAAGTTTTTTGAGTGAAACGTTCAGTTTTTGTGGTGACATGTTTTTAAGTCGTTTCGCGTGTCGTGACCTCCAATGATAACACTAAAAACAGCGCCCGACTTACCGAAAAAACAACTATTTTTTAACAGCAGTGACTATCATTAAAGATAGCTCTCATTAGCACAGTAGCTCAATCGCGAGCACAATTTTTGCCATCGATCGGCCATGGCTTCCAATAATCGCCACAAAAATGTTACGGTTGTGCTCACCGAAAAAGTCCTTTGTCTCAGATAAGCATGAAAACAAGTTTTTATGACTTGATAGATTACGAAGTTTCGACAGAATAAAAAAAGCCTAAGTCTATTGTCCAGGGTAAAATGAGGGACAATTTCACTAACGCTTTCTATGTTAGCACAAGTACTTGAATGTTACATTAAAGTGAAACCACATAAGTATCGCAACTCAAACTTTCTCACATCCGGCTAAACAATGGGTTTAAAGACCCAGTTCAAATAAACCATTGTAATGATCAGTGATGTAACGTTCCAACAACATTGAAATATTTTACTATCACTATAACTGTGCTTACTTTATTACCCAATTACAATTTTTTTCATGCACTAAAAGATTTGTTCCAATTTAACTGATCACTATTTATTCATTTATCTATTTTGTTGCGTAAAAATAGAAACGAGAGAGAAAAAAGTTTATTGGATTCGCTTTCGCATAACGAAATTCAGTCTCTTCTAGCACCAACCGATGATAAATTTCTGGCTTTACATGGAAATTTAAAAGAGGTTGCTTACTTGCAGTAATACCAGCAATTACGGGATAACTGTTCAATGAGTAACTCAACACCCAAAGACGTACGCTATAGCTGTAACCGGGGCTTGCTTCCAATACCCAAGAATTGACATCGAAGTCCACGAAAAATTCAAAAAAGTCACTACCTGGACCCCTAAAGTAAGCAATCTGCAAAATCTATATATATAAAACTCAAAGTTTGTCTGTCTGTCCTCTATAGAAATAAAACTGGAGACATTTAGATACAAACAAACATATGAATCTTATATAACTTTTTCCAGGGAAGCCAAGTACGGTATTTTGATTTCGATCAGAATCGTCTATGGGGGGCTACGAGGCTATATTTATTCAACCAATATTAAAATATGGTTATTCAATGTAAAAATTTAATCAGTCTTTACATTTTACCCGATCAACGACGGGGAAATCTGCTAGTAAGGTTATAAATCTGTTTAGGCCAATTGATGAACATCTCTGATCTTTTTATAAAGCACAGTCTCCAGCCTTCTGTCGGTCACCAACTGCATTTGTGAGACCTGATAAATGGAAACGATGTCACTCTCTTCAGTTCATTCAAATAGTAGGTTTCTTTTTAGATAAGCTGACCCAGCATCTACTTGTGGCCTAGATGCTTGCAAAATTTTTTTATTTGCTTTTCTGCACGAAACGCGCTACTCGCACTACAAATTTTGTGCTATTCGCAACACCACGTCATTAGAAGACAGGCCTATTCGAAGTGGATTCGTCGGTAATATAACTAATTTTGTTAAAAAAAGAAAATGTATTTCTTGAATTTAGCATGGACAAAACACAAAACATTTGGCTTAAAGTGGCCTCAAAATCAGTTTTGAAAATATTTTGTCTAATTCTTGGCGCTAACAATGGCAACATGTTTAGGCTACCGGTTGAGTCCCACTGCACTTTTGGAACCATGAATCAGTCAATTTAATTTCATATTTTACCCTCAACATTACTCCTGTTGCTGAGCCCCGAGCAGGGTACCTCAGAGTAGCATTTTTTGAGTCGTTGGTATAACTCGACAAGGGCGTTGAACATACGTCTACCGACTGCATCAACGCATCGGTTTTTCTTAAGTCACGAAGTTTTAAGATTTTGTAAATGGGTTATCTACTCTAAGCAATCACTCCTCTGAATTTACTGAAGTGTAATTTCCCACTCCGACAGTTGACCACGATATCTTGATGCAATACGATGGGTCATCATTACAGAGGGAAAGTCGCATGTCTTTGACTGATTCCGGTTCTGCAATGAACACCGTGAATGTTAGTGCCTGTGCCACGCTTATCTGCATTTCAAGGAAAAACTAGCGACGTTTTTGAGAAAAAATCAAAAGTGTGTCGAGGATGAAATTCTTTATTGCTTAAAGCAGTGGTTCTCAAACTTTTTTTGCCATAAAACCCTTTCACATTATTTGCAACATATTGAAACCCTTACTTAAATTAATACTTATTTTACGAATTTTTTGCTCTTGATTTTACGAAATTCCAAGCTTTGAACTGAACTCTGGCATTTCAAGTGCCGCAATCAACATAAAGTCCTTTTCTTTTGGTATATCAGTCGCTCTGTTTCCCCAATGACGACAGTTGTGCACACTTTTGTTCACCAGAAAATACGAATAACTTTTTTGGGAGGGAATCGACCGTCTTTCGGCATGCTATCTGAAGATATATTCGCAAGATTGGGAGCTATGTTCCTTAAAGTTTCCCTACACCCTACAGCTGGTCAAAAATCCCTTTGATAGGCAGCTCTGGATAGAAGCAAATGTGTTAAATTTAAGTAGCTTATCGGAAACACTGACCTTGTTCCACGGAAACCACTTTGAGAATCACTGATTTAAAGTAAGTTCTTTTGTATGTTTTTTAGTGGAATCGGTTGAACAACAGACAAACCCTTAAAAAATTGAAACAAGCAAATTTACCAGTTTCCTCCGAGTTTGATGGAAGAGATCTTTCCCCTTTACCATATGGGCTATTTGCCCGAACTGTGGCTTTGTACATAGCACCAGGAACTAGTCCATAAAACGTGGAAGGGCTAAAATTAGTTTCATTAAGGATGTCAAATTCCACTACTTCCAATTCATTTGAAATGAATTCGACGATGTAATCAGTTCTCGGGCACACGTCGGAAGAAAATAATATCGTCATTCCTGTGGTTCCATTTCTATTTATTTTCACGTTAAATGGGACTGGAAACTCTGAAAAGTAATTTTAGAAATAATTTTGGAAATGTTTTTACGCTGAATTTGTCATTATTGTAAATTCAATGAGAGTAAAAGCTTGTTAGAGAAGATAATCTGTAGACATTGTGCAAGCTGGCATGTTTTTAATCATGCGCAAAATGATGTGATGAAATTAACCAAACAAAATGTCCGTTCCACATTTTACCGAACCCGTACAATATAAAAAAAATAATTATGAAACAAAATAGGTAAAAATTTCATAACCCAACGATAACAATGTTTGCTTCAGTTATTGCTTGTAGCATAAACGCCGTTAGAACATTGACTTCCCAGTCAATTAACTTCGCTTGCCTTGTCCACTGTCCAGTCATCCTAACAGCTATGATCACAATATTCGATAAGTAATTTGCGTGGCCTTCAGCAACAAGGACAATTTAGAGAAGAAAACAAAATTGAGCAAAAAATGCATATATTCGTCATTAAAGTTTTGCTGCCACGTTTCTGTTAAAGTGCGCTAGAAAATGGGTAATGCTCAACTTTAATATCGAAATTTTGTGTTCAAGTTACAACTCTTTTGCTTTACTTGACAATAAAGAAGCAGCAACCAAGGTGATAACAGAATCAAGTTCATCATCGTTTGCAGTAATTTCTGTGATATAGCCGTATGGATCAGGAGCTTTAATTAAAGTGGGCATTTAGTAGGACTACTTTAAAAAAGTAAATTAATATTTAACCTGTCTGAAATCAGTTTGAATATTCCGAAGCCTTGCTGGTCACACCATTGGCTGATGAAGCGACTCGCGCTCGGACACTAGCTCCATAGCAATGGATGTCGACCAGTGCCCAGTTTTCTGTTGTAAAAAATTCCCGACTGTATTCTTCGTTCGGGGAATTTCTTATTTCGTAGTAGACAAAATAGTTTGTGGCGTAGTGGTTTTCTGGTAATTGCCACGTTACGTTAACATGCACCAAAAAGTCGCCATAAGATGGTTTTATAAGAACTACATTCAGTGGTATTGGTGGATCTAAGAAAAAAAGATTGACAAAATAGAGTGAAAACATCGTAACGCTTAAATGCAATAAAATACTTGCGTTTATACCAACACTATGAGGCAATAATTTTATACACTATGGCTAGATGTTATACTTAAATGTTTGGAGTAGTCTTTTGAAAAAGTGCAAGAACCTTACTCATGCTCTTTCACAAATTCAAAACTTCTTCCGAAGCATCTATTACCCTTTGAGAGCATTTCATGTTAGTATAACTCTTAGATACCACTTTAAAAAAAGAATCTTTAAATTGTGAGCGATTTTCGAGAAAAAGGCGTTGATGCTATTGCTACCCTTGTGGATAAAAATCGTGGAAAGACTTTATTTGCTAACTCATCTTTAATTTTACGTATCTTTAGGCTACTCAAGTGCTCATCTCACACACTCACACATCAAATTTTGATTCTTACCACGGACAGTTATTGCTTCTTCTGCAATTAACAATGAAGCTTTTGACAGTAACAATACATGGATAAGTGAAAGTTTCGCTGGAGCATTTTAGACATATTTAAACCGTTCAAACATATTTTCTAAAATTGTTTTCTGCTAAATATGGTCCTGACTGCGTTGATTAAAAATAAACAACTAGCGATGTCCCTTTGTGTGGGGGTTCAGTTGAAGTTGAAAGAGACGTAACCAATGTCTTTAGAAACTCGTTGTTAGTCAGTGATTCTCTAATTTGGAACTGTAAGCTATAGATTGTCCTTACGTATAAAATGCCATGCTGATAAAGAAAAAATAAAACTTGATGTTATCAGTTGAAGTCATTTCATTGAATAACAAATGAAGCAAGAAAAAACACGACGTTAGAAACAAATAATTTAGCGGAAATAGTTTGTTTAATTTTTCGGTAAAAAAGAGAGTTGGTGAATCCAGAAATTTCTGACCGGGCTGCAGATAAGTCTAGAGCGAAATCTCTAGCATGCCCTTAAAAAATGGCCTTCATTTAGTTTTCAGCGCGTTACGAAAAAATTGGGAACTATTTACAAATTTTTTGCCTACTTTCATTTTGAGGGGTTGAGACTAAACCTGATCCGTAATTGTCGATGACGTCATCTCCAAGCGGTTGAGGCCACCTCTTGAAAACTTTTCCCGTATCAACTCCACTTGCCGTTCGCACCTCAAAACTCGAATGGAGAACAGCTGGGCCAGGCCCTGAAAGTGTGACACTGCAAAAAACTTGTTTCCAGGCAAAATAAACTAGGACGTGACTAAAAACTGGCGTAGAAAACATGGACGCAGTCAAAAAAAATTGGCTAAAGTATTACAAAAATTCTTAATACTAGATCAGAAAGTTGAATAAATTTATGATAGTCTAATGTAAGTTTTTTAGTTTTTTAAAAACAATTTACATTCTTACTTGCATGAAATGACTTCGACTGCAACTGGTGACAACTTTTGTTTGATGATAAATTCAAAAAAATATGCTATGACTAGGCGAAAGTACAAAGGCAAAATTCAAACTGTTTAAATAGCTGCGGCGTTCCTTAGTCTACTTATGTGCCCTCCTACTGCACTTTCATTCAGACATCAAATTTCGTAACTGCGAAATATTTTTTTCTGGCCCAGAAAAAACTTCGTACCACCTGGGTACGTCTATGTTCAGCAAGACAGTGCGTTAAATGAGAAGGTTCTCTAATCCCTTAATGAAAATGAAGAAAGTTTGTTTTTAGTCGTAAAATTTAAAGGTACAGCAGATCCAATTAATAACTTTCTTAATGTAGTAATATCTGAAAGCAATAGATATTATTTTATACGCTTATAGATGATATCAGCAAAAACGAAGTTCTTTGATAAGATTGCGGAATGTGAAATACACATTTTAAGAGGTTTACATCACAACGGGTCACACCCCATTCCTTAGCACAATGTTGCTAACCTGTTTCGTATCTTATGTACAGTTCTTCTCGTTTGGATCGCGGTGACCCACAAAAAGTTTTCTGAGCAACCGCTGTCACTTGCAAAAGCTCGTAAAAAGTCCCTTGATGCAAAGTAATCGTAACTGAAGTTGGAGTCGAACTGCTGGCATGATAGGTGTGAGTAAACACCTCATACCTCCACATCCAAATCTGGATCTGGCAGTGAGAAACACTGAAATTGCCCGGCATTATCCAGGATATAGTAGCCTCGTAATCTGTCGTGACCGAGGGAGTAAAAGTGAGGTAGTTGATTACAGGAGCATCTGAAAAATAATAAATAACCCAACTAAAATTGTTATTCATTATTTGTTGTTACAAGACAGTTACAATAAACATTTTTAAAGGCTTTTAATACCAATATTGCTGTTTTTCTTTTCCAGTCTCCTTTTCAGCTGCCTCTGGGCTATTAATAAAAGTTAAGCAGAACCAATCATCTTGTAGCATTAAAAAACAATAGAAGAACGAAAACATTTTGCAATACGTTTGTTAAACACATAATGAATTCTTTTGATTTGCAGGACAGCGACAGCGGCGTTAAACATGTACCGCCAAACTTATGGCAGCAATTCTTCAAAGTTTTCAAATTTATTGCTTGGTATTGAGCTGTTTTTTTTAATTTACTGCTTTGCTATAGGAGCCGCCTACTATTAGTACTTTAATTAGCTGCCGTTCAAGATATATTTAAAGGAAAGCAAGAGATGAGCCTGCTGTCCTCTATCTTAATTAAATAATTGTTAGAATATTGGTTATAGTTTAATCAAACCCACTCCAAAAGCATTTTTACTCAGCCTCGCTCTTAGCTCTGATTAAACTCTTACATGTTTGAACTCGATTGAAGGGAGAATGAATTTGCGCTCCCTGAATACCAACAGAAACCACCTTGACGTCATAACACTCGCCCTGTATGATGTCATCGATATCACGCTCAATGAAAAACTCGCTTGGATCGTATGGAATTGCATTGGAAAATTGTTCCTGTTCCTCAATCTGCTCTCCGTTTTTTCCTACAAGAGTCCAGGAGACTAAGTAATGCCAAAGATCTCTGGTGTCGTTCGGGTGATTCCATTTTACGTATATACAGCTGTGCTCAAGAGGAAAACTGGAGTTTTCCGATAGTTGTTTGTAAGACTCTGAGGCAATGAAATCGTTAATCACCTAAACAAATTTATTCAATGCACTTAAATCTAATTCTCACGTAAGTTATGATGAATTTTAATAGTTGTTTGAAAGGCAAATGTTTTTCCATTGGTCTAGCACCAGAAAATTGAAAATGAAGAAAATACAATAAAACAGCCAAAAATCCTTGAACATTTTGCATTTTTTTTTAAAGGAAAATCTGATGGCGTTTAGAAGATTACATCTCTTTTTCTTTTTTTTCCACATCAGGTTTTGAATTTACGACTTCACTTTTCAAAGCATCTGGCTCACCTAGCTTGATTACTATATGGGGAGCTTGCTACCTCTACAATGCCATCTTTATTCCTGCAGTAGGTGGGGATACTTGCCAATTGCAACATTATCACCTGCTGAGCAATAGTGCTCCTAAGAGTAGGGGACGCTTGGTACAAGACAATACTACTTTAGGGGATGACACATTTTGAAAACATTTAAGTTTAATTTTTTAGAGAAAACTTTTAGGAAAAGTTAGATTTCCTTTTTCTACAGAAAACAGTTATGAGATTAAAAAGAATTTTCGAAGGATAGCACTGTTCTAAGCTGTCCATCCCTGGTACAGTAGACGCCGCTTAATATAACCACCTTGGTACCAGACCATTTTGGTCATAGTATCCGAATGGTTATAAAAACCGAAGCCGCCATAACAGCTCCTGAATCGACGCCGTAAGCCACAAGAAGTCCAAATACCGTCAAATTTATCGTTTACCCGAAGTAACAGAGTGACGTTGGCAGTAAAACAAAGTACTAGTACAGTACTTTAACACTACAAGTGACGGTAAAATTTAGTATAGTGTGTAACAATATGTTGAAAAGGCGAAGTTATAAGTGCTTGGCGGGAAAAAATACTCTACTATAACAAGAAAGATGGAAAAAATGTTGGTCATATTATCCGAAATTTGATCATATTAAACGGAGAATTTGAAATGGAGAAATTCCGGTCCATACCAAATTGGTCATAATAAGCGGCTGGTCATATTATCCGTGGTCATATTATCCATGGTCATAATAAGCGGCGCCTACTGTATTACAAACTGTAGTGATCCAACAACTTCAAAGGTTTTGCTTTTGAAGCGAGAGCAAAAATTTGCTACAACTTAACAATCTAAATTTAAGCAGTTCGCAGAAAAACATTTGGCACACGTTATATAGAGTAATAGACAACCAAGAAAATTGAAGAACTTAAGTTCCCATTAAGACTATTGGCCTAATTATAGCAATAGATCAAATTTTATTACATTGTCCAATCTGATAAAAAGGTCGAACATGGTCTAAAAAGTTTTTCCTATTTACAAAAACTTTTTCTCGTGCCCTACGCACAACGGTACCAAATTCCATGACATTGAACAAATTTAGAGTCATGGCCACAACGAGCTTTCTATGTTGTTATGACGTTTACCTTTCTGTTTAAACAAGCCGGCAATGAACATGTTTGGTTAAAAAAGTTAAATAAAATTACTTACCCATTCCTGAGCCTGCGCGAGAGCAAAAACAATGAAAAAAGTGCGAAAACCAAACAAGTATTTGTAAAATTCTGACATTGTTAATTTAACACTCTGAAAATTCAATTCAAGATTTTTAAATTAGTATTGGCATTTTTAATCTATCGTACACTCCCCGGCCAAAACAAATATTTCTCAACAGTTTTCAGCATAAAATTTTTAACAAATCAATTTTAGACCTGTAGGATGAAAATCTGTTAAAGGTCGCAACAACGTACATTGCAGTTGTGCTCATGAAGAGTTGCTGGCCACTTGTATAAAACAAAAACTGTTACAATAGGCTAAGTTATAGCCTATTGAGTTAAAATCTTTTATTCTTCGATCACAAGAAAACCAAGAATTTGTCCACTATACAAAAAACAACTCGTGTTGAGACCTGCTTTGTAATTGACGTTAGGCTTGAGGCTACAACTAAACATTTCCACGGCATTTTTTTGTAATCAACAATTGGTCGGGTCAAATTTCATCAAAGGTTTATTTTGCTTTTTCATTGCAATAAAAACTCCATTCTACATACAATATAGTCGGTGTTAAAGTTGAAGTCCGATCAATTAAAGTTTTAAATTGCCTCAAGACCATTTTCAAACTTGTTAAAATCACGTAATTTTTTTAATTTTTCATGTTTTCTACTCCCAGCAGTTCACCTCTTTTTGAAGTTTTTACTTCAATTAGAGAGTTTTCCTCATATAAAAATGCAATCTTTGTACTGAATAAATTTGAAGTCAAACGCATCTTACCATTGCTACAACAGGTAACTTGCAAGTTAAAACGTCACAAAGTGACCAATTTGGCAATTTGAAAAGTACATGCAAGCGCAGTCTTTTATTGTTATTATTAAACGTTTTTGTGGCACGGCTGGCATTCATCAATGTGTGTTTGAAAATTGTATTTGCCAAACAAGTAAGAAACTGCCATTTCACGGAAGAGGAATTACTAAGTATGACATTGCTAAACATGAATTATACTAGCAACCTTATATTTAACGTGTGGCCTTTGCCTAGATTGTCATAACGATTCACATCTCACGTTCTTCACCATGTTGGAAGAGCAATAAACAAAAATAAAAAATCTGAAACCATAGGAAATGTGTTGAAAATTTTGCCTCCCCCCCCCCTACAAATGTTTTTGTGGATGCACACTTCATTTCAATTGCCCAACTCTTAATTCCAGACTTACTCTTGTAATGAGGTTTTAGTCGTTCAACAGAAGCGCGAAAGCTGGTTAAATAAATTCAACTCCCTCGATGAAATCTTGTTTGACCTTCGTTTCTTAATCATGCTAGTTTTCCTGTGTCAAAAGTGACTGTTCATTTTCTGTTTTCCACTGCAGGCTGCCCTAACAACACGCCTAATTTTAACTTTTTTGTTGAATACACCATATATATGCTTTCGAAAAAGCAGTTGGCAGCCCAACTTTAAATTTTGCTGCTTGCTAAAATGTTATTAGGAAGTGTGAAGAGGTCGTAGTGAAGTATGACAAAACAAAGTTTTATTTGAAACGTTATTGAAAAAGTAGAAAAAATATTTAAAAAAATTTAACGCCTTATAGGTACCATCAAACAATGATTAAAGATACCTTTGATTTTGTGGAAAAACTTAACAAAGTCCACCCTACCTCTTCAGATGTATTAGTCTCATTTGATGTCAATAGTTTATTTACAAATATTCCAATCGACTTCACTATTAATTTACTCCTGAATCTAGTATTTGATAGAAAACCGAAAGATGGCAAATTTTATGGAATGAATAAACAACAATTAAAAAAGATGTTAGAGTGGACAACAAAGAAAACAGTATTACAATTCAACGGCAGTTATTATGAACAAACTAACGGGGTGGCAATGGGAACTCCTATTGCTCCTCTATTCGCAGACATTTGTATGAATTGGGTAATAAACAAAACTTCAAACTCACATGTTCAGCCTAAAGTTTTTTTTCCGCTATGTAGACGATTGTCTAGCAATATTTTCAAATCATGAAGAAATAAAACAATTTTATCAAGAAATCAATAATATTCACACAAACATCAAATTTACTTATGAATTAGAAGAAAACGGAAAAATACCATTCTTGGATGTTTTCATTGAAAAAAGAAACCAATCATTCATTTCTTCTGTATATAGAAAGAAAACGAACACTGGACTGTACACCAATTGGAAAAGTTTTATTCCTTTCAAATACAAGATAAACATCATCAAATGCTTAATTGACAGAAGTTATAAAATTTGTAACAGCTATCAAAAAATACATGAAGAATTTCAAAAAGTAACCACTCTCTTATTAAAAAATGGTTATCCACGAGGAATTATTGACAGGCACATAAAAACGTATCTTAATAGAAAACATAAACCTCTAAATGAAAATGCAAGCGAAATTAGAAAATCCAAGTTTGCTATTTTTTGTTTACCTTTCATCGGAGAAGCATCGCAACAAATTGAGAAAGAAATCAAACATTTTTTAGAAAATAAAATAAAAGCAAACTTTTGCCTTCGGATGAATCACAGCGTATCAACGATTGGAAACCTATTCAGAAATAAGGATAAACAGGCTCTACTACACCTCACTGGGACAGTATATAAACTTCAATGCTCGTGTAAAAAGACCTATATTGGACAAGTAAACGAAATTTAAAAACAAGATTGGAAGAACATGACCCGATTACATTTGGAAAAAGCGATGTTACAGATCATTTACGGGAAAATCCAGACCACACAATCGACTTTCACAATCCACATATACTGGCTCAAGAAACTAATTGGCGAAAATTACGTATTAAGGAAACGTTATATATTCAAAAACTGCAGCCACAATTGAACTCAGATGAAGCTTCACACCCACTATACCTTTTTAATGTGTAAATTTTGTTTTATTTTTATTCCTAGTCATTGTCTCACTAATTTAACACGAAATAACTTTGACCCTAAAGTATGTAATAGCTATTGTTATCTTTTTTCATAATTGAATTGTCACGTCATAAATGTTACACTTGACCGTAGTTTATCAAATTTTAAAGTAATCAGTTGCACTATTTTGGTTGACAAAGCTAGCAGTGTTTAGCGAAACGTCCTAATTAAAATATGTACAGCAGTATACTGGCTCTGGTTTTTTTACTGAGAATCGTCAAGAGATCCCAATCGTTTGCTCCTAGAAAAAATATGTTTACAAATATAAATTCTTGCTGCGACGCCGATGCGCTTCAAACTGTTACAAAATTTTTGTCACATCTTAATAAAATTTTTCTGCGAAGTTGCTACTTTCAGTACCCATACCGGAAAAGTAAACAAACTCTGCAGACAAATATTCCGCGCGACGTCATTCTATCTTCTGAAAGGGCACGACGTTTGGCAAGTTGATGAGTCAGGTGCTGGCTTTCGTTTGAGCTTTAAGTTGCATTCGTACGTTAAAAGATATGGATTTAAACTTTGATGAAAACCTTCGATCAAAGCCTACGTGCTAACAGAATTTTGCTTCCAGTAGCCATCGTAAGGATTGACTAAAGTTATTTACCTCAATATCTGCTACCTATACATCGTCAAGAGAATTATCACTAAGCGGTCTACGAGCAATTATCAAATACAAACTGGGTTTTGACAGTCACAAAAAGTGGTAAATCACAAAACAACAAAAAATGTTCGAATGATTCCTTCATTGTTAGTTATACAGTACGCAATTGACTCGAGCAACAATATATTTGCTAGGTCAACTCGTTCAATGCAAAGCTTTCACAAGCCCGATTTATTGTGATGATAATGTTTCCAACTAGCGATCGTTGGTTAAGTGTTGTCACTTTAGATAACGTTATGCAAGGTTAGTTGATGGTTGGAAGGTTCACACCGACATAAACCACAAACATCATATCGAAAACAATTTAGTGTGTATTGCAAACAATGTACCTAACCCAATTTGACGAGACCATCCCTGGACGCGTTTTGTCCTCTTGGACTCCTCAGCAGGGCCTATCCCGTACCTCAAACCAAACCCTTTATTTGCAATCACATGAATTCGTTTTCTCCATATGCAAAAGCAAACATGCGTCGGACAAGCGGCGCAAGCATGTTCATGTTGTCACTTTGTTTATCAATCGTTGAAATGTGCAAACAATACTGCGATTAATCAGCACAGAGAGAAATAGAACGTATAATGTTTGCTTCTGTGCATTTTTTCTGACAGGCATTCACCGAGGCCAGCAAAAGTAGTTTCAACTTTATGTAGAGAGTAGGCTTGTAAGGGTGAGTCTCAAATCCTTCTTTCACGCCTTGATTCTACGCACATATTTCACGTGTCTAGAAAGCAAAAATCGAAACTGTGTCCTTTGAAAAGACAACCGCAAATTCGTTGTAGAAAAAAAACAACCTGCCGCGACTTACAAGTATTGAGAAGATCCATGCACTGACTTTTTGACGACGTAAATGTGAATCTATACAGTATGCGTTTTCTTTCCGGTTTTGGACGTCTTCGTCTGTTCTTGTGCGTTTTTTGTTATCAAGTATGGTAGTACGGATATTTTCATCCGCTTGGATATTTATATGGAGTTACGTGTCATATCTTGTGGTGTAAACATACTGTTTTGTTCGGAAAGTATGTTTTTTAGATTTTTATCAGCAAAAACTTATACGCTTTTTGGCAAGTACTTTGCGGAAAAACTAGTACAAAATTGAACCAAAAACATTCAAAACCGGACAAAAACTTATTGCATATTGTGTACAGTCACCTTGATAAGGAGCGCTTTGTTTATATTAAAGGTTGCTCTTGTATTTTGTACACTGCCCCGCTCAGATCTCAAACACGGTAAGTGTTTAAGCCAGCCGAATTTACAAACGCCAGCCTAGAAAACAAAAAAATGCTTTTTTGAAAAAATCAGCAAAAAACATCTGTTTAAACTCTTTGAAACCCAAAAGGATGTTGCCACTTTCTCATAGCGGCACCAAAAAGAGAATTTTTTAAAACACGATAAAAAAGAAATTCTTTTTTCTTTTCGAGTTTGACAAGTTTGAGACATTTTGTCAGCGACCATGAACAAAAATTAATATTCATTATTGTGAGTTCCTTTTCCGTTATGCAGACAGCAGCTTATTTAAGTGTGGGGTGGCCAAGATTTCACGCATCTTTTGATTTAGCAATCAAGATAGATGTCTACTAAAAATCAGGGTGTAAAAATAGTTATCTCGGGAATAGTCATGCCATTATCCCGTGTCGACGCAGTTTGTTTGTTTTGGTGATTATTTCCGGTATTCCCTCGTATACAAACCGTTGCTTATTTATTTTATTCTTGAAGCAATTTTTAATGGTAGTTATTTCCAATAATCCCTCCGTATACAAACCTTTTCGGATTTATTTTCTAAGCGTTTTTATTGGTTGTTCTTTGGGCAGCAGTTTCCGGTATTCCCCCATTTCCAAACCTTACCACGTTAATTTTAGTTTCTAGTAATACTGATTGGCTAAACTATTTGGAAACTTTTTCTCGGTTACGTACGAATGGGGGTATATATATACGGGTGGGTCATTTTAAAAACTCAGAGACAACAAGAGAGACGACAGAAACGGAGAAGGAAAAAAAGAAGGGGAGACAAGAGACAAGCAAGAAGTGAAAAATTAGAAGGCAAGGGCCAAGCACTACTATAAGGAAGGGGGACTATCGGATGCTACAAGAGCGGTGTCGGTGAATGTCTGCGTGCAACCGCTTGTGTATTAATAGAGTTGTGTTGTTAAAGAGTGGGCTGGCAACTTAGCTTCTCAAGCCTAAGTCCTTAGGCCGAAGAATAGGGCGTAAAAGGTTGTCGTTGAACTCTACCGAGCGAAATTTCAAGTCGCAGAATCGTCATCTACCGGTCGCTGAGTTACAAGGCGGGTGATTTAACCGTATTCGGCGACACAAGGTTTTCCCTACACGATGTCTTAAAAACGTTCAATTAATTTGCAGCAAACAAAAAAAATTCTTCTCAGGTTAAATAATGATTCTATTCTCCTTCTCCCTGTAAAAAATCCTCTGTTGGGAGGTCAACGTCTTTTTCAGAAATAGGCGAAATCTCTAAGCATTTCTGACACCCATTTTTCCATCAAAATCGATTTTGAATCTGCAGTAAAATTTAAAAAGGCAACCGGAAAGATGATGAGGGAACTGAACTCCTTTGTCAGTGCTTCATCAAAAAAAGTCAGAACTAAGAAGTTGGCCGGTGGTGTAGTGGTTATAGCGTTCTCTTTGCAGTCGGAAGACCTGAACCCAACTCCTTTGTCGAGCCACACCAAAAGACATTAAGAAATGTTTTTCACAGCCTTTTTCTTTTGCTCTCAGCACGAAAAAGATAGAGTGGAGGGAAAGTTGGCAAATCTGTTTGATGTGCCTAAGGAAAAAACACTTACCGGGATTTCTCAATCTTCATGTGGCAGACAGATGGTGAGTCCGAGTAGTCTACCTGTCGTGGTGGTTCAGCCTGACAACAGATATACAAATCGAGCATGAGCTCATACATAGGTTTACCATATTTTGGTGATCAAAAAACGGGATGCTCCACAACAACAGGCCTGATCAGAAGATTTCGCTATAGCTGACCAGGTAAGGTGCAGGCACACTAATCGGTAGCAAATCAGGTGGTGGTCTTTTTTTTGGAGGACACCTCCAAATCCGGTGGAATTCATATGTATAGAAATAAAATTTTTCCCAAAAGCAAAAAAAGGTCACCACCGGTATTACTGCCGCTGTTGTGTAACTCCCGGTCCAAATCATCATCGGGCTAGACTTCGTTTTAAAAATGTATTTGCTTACCGGGATGGACGTTTAAATTGGGACGCATGGTAGGTCAAGTTATGCTGGCTGACTGAATTAAAAAAAAAAGCGGTACTTTAAATTTACTGACCCAGACAAACCCTTGAAAACTGGGACTGCCCCGACTAAAACGAGACCTATGGTAAGCCTACTCATTCAGATGTATGAATAAATCAGAAAAAGCGGGTTATGTACGAGCAAAAAAGTGGTTGAAATAAAAACTCAGCTTTGTTACTTTTCATCCCTCAAAAGCTATGCCACATAGCAAAATCAACTTCAATTTAATTCGTACTAAAATATTGCTTTAATCATGATGTCATGATAATGCCCTCTCCTCTGAAGCACTATTTATGACGTCACTTTTCTTGGTACTCCCATGAGAAAATGTCGTTCTCGTGTGACGATAGTGTAATTGACGTTAACATTTTGATCAGGGCAATGTGATGAAGTTTAAGATGACGGGTTATAATTGGGCCGGGAGATCAGTTCGGGAAGTTTGCTTCATTGATAAATAATTTTACTAGCATTAACTTTAAGCTTTTCAGCCTTTTTTTGCCTATTGAAAACGGTTTTAATGCCTGTTCAGATAGCAGTGCAGCAGTTGTTTAGCGGTTGCTATCAACTTGTTATCAAAAAGCCAAAGGATTAAACAAACTTTGCTTAAACAGGCAGTGGAGAGATGTTCTAGGACTATTTTCCTGAGCCAGTGTGCCACACTTTCGGGCACAAAACCTCAAAATTGGGCTATCTAACGTGTTCCAGTGCTTTACCGGAGTAGAATAACGAAGCCGCTCGCCCCGCAGGTCGCAAAAGGCGACTCTTGGCGCCCGCAGTGGTGGTCGTCTTATTCGAAATGGGACAATCAGTTTACAGCTTTAAAAATATTCATGACGTGATTTTCAATGGTTTGCCGTTTTCCTTAGCCTGATTTAAATGACAATGGTTGTGGGAACCTGAATCATTGGTTCGTGTCCTGCCTCCATCCCAAGGATAACAGAGCTAGGGTGAACACTAAATAAACGCATGAATTTTTTTGAACAGCTCTAGGTTACGCTTATAGACAAATATT
This sequence comes from Trididemnum clinides, assembly GCA_963675345.1. Classification (NCBI taxonomy): domain Eukaryota; kingdom Metazoa; phylum Chordata; class Ascidiacea; order Aplousobranchia; family Didemnidae; genus Trididemnum; species Trididemnum clinides. Next base: position 22,138,312 of record OY776284.1, on the reverse strand, counting down.
GCAGGATAAAAAAATTTATGAAATTCAAATAGGAAAACAGTGCTGGAAAAATAGAAATGAGGCCTGAGCATAAAGTGTTAGTTGGAACCCAGATTATCAGAGATAAAAAAAATGAACAAGAACCAGGTTGCTTTCCAAATCATAGTTTTTTATTAGCTCTGTTACAATTTCTACATGGTTGGCCTGTTTTTGCTCATTAGTAAACCACTACTACAATAAAGTAAGCTTCGACTTCAAAGGACTGTAGGCCAAACCGATATCTTCGGTGCCACTCACCTATTTGTTTACGGCCAGAAAAAAGCTTGTTTCTCCAAAATTGTCTAAGTATTATTGATATTTAAAAATTTTGTACTTTCTCACGTAAAAAAATTAAGTTGCATGAAATAGCTAGAACTTCTATCGTTAATTGATTATATACAAATAAGTTTAAAGTAAATTATTCAATAAAATTGGAAGAATAAAGTGATTATTAGAGCTAACACATAAGATTTGAACCACAGTTTGTAATCTTGCCACTTAAGAACACTAATGTTTTACTAATTCTCTTAGTAGATAGATTAATTCAAAGACATTTGGTAGGTTATGACTCCTTTTTCAACCTCTTTTCCTCTCTACATACATCTATGCTTTCCACAATGGTCTGAAATGTACGCAGTAAGACATGCTTTAAATTTTATTACATATACTTTCAAAGTTATTAATATTTTCAGATCCTGAGGATCAATGCATCCTAACCTTCCGCAAATACGGCAAGATCACGTTAAATCGCTTCTTATCAAAACACGTAAGAACAGAGGCTTTCTTGCATTGCAGGAAAACGCGAGGTAATTTATCCACGTTTAAAAATTTTCTCAAAGCATCAAACCACTTGTTACATATTGTCCAGATGTTGTTGTTGCTGTTGTTGCTATCACTGTTGTTGCTGGGCCAACAGTAGCAACCTTCATTCTGTGCCACTACACTTATTGCAAGGAAAGGATAGAACTTACGAAATGATAAAGGGTGAGAGTTAGGCCAGTATTAAATTAAAATAGGACGATCGGGATTAGGGGTGTAAGGGCGATGCCTCTATTTATACCAATTTGTCGTTTCTGTTATCAGAAACGACATTTGGGTGAAACCGGTGTAGCAGGTTGAACCAATATTTCTTACCCGACGAAACTGCTTGGTGACCCTGCCGGGCAAGACCGCGAGGCCGGTTAGTCCAGCAATAAGACAAAAGTTGTAATAAAGGATCTTTTGTAGAACGCCCACGCCACTTAACCCTAACCCTAATTCTATAGCCCTAAACCTAACCCTAACCTTTTTCGTCAACCATGGAACGGTGAGTGCTACAGTACTTAAAACTCGGCGGGGGTGTTTTTCTCAAATCTCACATTTTTGCATTAGTGGCGGGGGTTTTCTACAAAAGATCCACAATAAATTTATCACAAAATAGTGATGCACGTCAAAACATGGTCAGTTGGTATAAATTTGGGGTGATACACTTAACCAAAGGGAGCCGGACCGACAGCTCTTCTACGTTTATTTCAATTACAGTAGCAAAGCTCATTCGCTCTTTTGCGGAATTACGAGCAGGAGGTAATGTTTTGCTACAATGTTTCTGAAATTTTGTGTTTCAATACTATTATCTTTGTTTGCTATGCAAAGTCAAATATAAGTTACAGAAAAAGTTTTTCTAACTATCCAGGGCTGGATTAAGTCGTTAAGAGCAGCGATTCCCAACCGCCTGTTCGCGACAAAATTTTGCCGGTCAGCAGCTTCATTATTCACATTATACCAGGGTGTCCGTAAAGTCTGGACACATAGGGTAATTGAATATTTTTTAATATAAGATTCAAAATTATGATTACATTTTTTTGCATCCACTGATTAATTATGGCTTTGTCAAAAGAAGAAAGAGTTAAGCTGGACCTTAGTCCACTTGATTTCTTTTTTTGAGTACGCTAAAGGAGAAGTTGTACTCAACAAAAATCACACATTCAATTCACTTGACTCAACAAATAGGGAGTCGAGCAAAATCGAAGGCAATCCAGATTTATTGAATCGAGTTTACGCAAATTTTGCAAAAAGCATTAACATTTGCATTGCAAATGATGGAAATTGTATTGAAGATGTTATTTGAATAAAAATAAATAGTAAAAATAAAGCTTCGTTTCAATTACATGACGAATATTCAATTACCCTATGGACACCCTGTATTGTATCAGCTTTAGTTATTGTCACGCGACTGTTTAAAACCTTTTTTATTATCAGTTCCTGTAACGTGAACTGACAAATGACAACATAGAAAAAAGAAAATCCTGAATTATGAGCAAGCGAATAGGGGCAGTTTACAATATAATTTATAACTGACATAGACCTAAACGCCCAATTGACATCCGCGTTTTTGTGTGGCTGTAATGCTATGAGTCGTATTGGTGAGTCCGCAGTTCTAATGGAAAATACCTAAACACAAGCAAAAGGGTCGATGCATATCTATTGTTGCTTTGTTGTGGTAAATTTTTCGTGTTGATCCGTGAATCTTTTTATAAAAAATTACCGTTCCGTCGGTGTAAAAGGTTAAGAACCGCCGGTTTAGAGGCTCTAATCGCTTCCGACTTTGGCGCCCCATACATGGTGTAATTTAAAAGAGTGACGTAGCAAACACAAAAAATTTTATCCATTGCAATTAAACGAAATCAACGGTGAGAAAAAACGATGATTATTTTTGTATACTTTCACTTGTATTTGAAAAGCTTTCTACTGCTTATTTTAACGGCAAATCTTTGATCAGATCCTCAAGACTAATCAAACGTAACACATTTGGCTCTATATTTATTCAAAATAAGGCATTCATCATATCTTGTTGCATGGATGTTGTTCTGTTTCTTCAACTTTTTGCTGCACGTTGACAACATTTCATGAAATTTAATTATTGAGGTATCATTGAGATTTAAGCCATGAAAAATTTCTACGGTGCCCCCTTTCCCTTGTTAACTTACGCTTGAGCTTATTTTTGTTTAATGTTAAATCCAGCTCAGTATTTAACGTGATAAGCATCACTAAATAATAGAAAGGCCGGAAAAATTGTTCAGCTTTCAGAGTAAAAAGTTAACGATTTTTAGTCTTCAGTGTTAAAGACAGTGATTATAGTGTTTCTTTAAAATCATTTTAGTCTTTATGGTCTTTTGTCTTTAGTTTAAAAAATCTTCAGTTTTCAGTTTATTCAGTTTTCTCAAAAATTGGTTTTTATTTTTAAAAAATCCGCTCTTTTGCAGTTGATCTCCAAAAACTATAACAAAGGTTTTAAAGAGAATTCGCACCTGACTCACATGCAAAAAAGTTGGGACATTCTTGGCCTGTAGCCTTTCGTTAATCCCCCATCCACTTAAAAAATTCTGATTGTTTAGTAACTTACTTAATATTTTCACCACAGTATTCTTCTTCTTCTTCGTCTTTCGGCTTATCCCGATTGGGAGTCGCCACAGCAGGTATCTGCATTTTTGTGGAAAGTTCTATCGAGCACAAAACAGAACAAAAGGCGTTGTTTTGAGTGGAGTGCCGACTAAAACTCTCTTTTTTTTGGTAAAATTGTGCGCTGGGTGTTTCTAGGAAAAGATCTTAATTTTATCCTTTATAGAAGGCGAGTTGAATGGTGGAGGGGAGCTCCATTACCCGTTGCTTTCCTGAGATCCAGTTGCCCCGGCGAATTTTGTCTGTGCTATCACAAAGTAATTCATCACCTTTTTCCACTGAAGCCAACAAATTTTTCGAAAGTTCCTAGTGCTGTTTTGTAACCAACAGTATTAGAATCAACATCACTTGTTCATTAGACCATCTATGTAAATAGCACTTTAGCAAAAGACTGCTTTCAAGAATCAAACTTTAGAAAGCCGTGCTGCAGACATACGAGGTGCGTTTGAAAAGTATCGGGACCATATGCTTTGTACGAGCAACGTTTACAACAGTGATAAAACTTTTGTTTTTCAAGATGGCGCAATGTCCTGTGGTTGTAAAAATGCAGTTTCAACATTCGGTGACAACCATATGCTTTTTTACAGAATTTTCTTCAAAGATACTTTATTGTAGTTCGTTTTGGAATAATTTAATATATTAAGATTTTTTGCTGTCTTTTTCTTTGATAGACAATGAGCATTGAACAATGAATCAACTAGAAGTTTCCCGTTTGGCTTAAACTCCAACTGAAACATTCAAGTTGCTCCACGAACTCTACGAAGATGCCACGATGTCAAGAACTCGGATTTTTGAGTGGCATAGAAGGTTCAGAGAGAGAAGAGAGGAAGCGGAAAATAATTTTTTTCCAAATAATAACATTGCAGTGCTAAAGCAATCACTTTACACACCAGATCCGGCTCCTTGTAACTTTTCCTGTTTCTTAAGGTCAAAGGAGTCATTAAAGTAAGTTGTTTTCAAGTTTCGACAGCCATCAAAACAGCCTTGACGAAGGGGCTCCAAGCTATCCACGAAGAATTTTTCCAAGTTTGCTTGGAAGCGCGGCAGGGGAAAATGAAAAAAGTGCATCCAAGCTCAAAGAATTTTTTTCAAATAGGACAAGTTGCAATTTATACGCGGAATTTGAAATAAAATAATTATTTGCACAGTCCCATTACTTTTCAAATCCTTCGTAAATCTTATATTACGAAGTTAGTTTTGCTGTCTAGACGACAAAATTACTCGGAGGTGGAAAACGTTGGCATTTAAAATTGTTTAGTCCTCTCGTCCAATCAAAAGGACCACTTAAATCTAAACAAATTAATTATATTAAAGTTAGGTCTACAGTTTACAGTCAATGTGCATTGTTCAGCAGTTTTGCGCCTCTTCTTTTTCATCGTGTGGAGGGGCATCTATTTACCGATGGGATCAGATGCTGCCTGTGGTGGTGTTAAGCTAGCATCGAGCACCGTCATCCAAAACCGTCAGACCAGCTACCCCTCGAGATGCCCGATGTATGGGGCACGCTGAGAGAACGTGGTCTGCGGTTTGTTTGGAGTTGCCTCACTCGCAATTCGACGATAGAGCGCTGACCTTATTTGAACATACACGAATGCAAACGCTTCACCCAGTCCGCAGGCAATTGAGGTTAACTCAAGATGTTTTGGGGAAACCCATTTAAAGGGGCCGATAACTGGCCCTAGGAATGAAAACATGGAGTATGGATGTGCTTTTAAAATATTTCGCGCTTCATCTATAATTCAACCACTGAGCCGCGAGGACATTGTGCGAAGCAGGCACAAATGGGCGTCTAGACCTTAATCTCTCCTGGGGCACATCTGGTGACCCAACTAGTTGACCGCGTAAAATATGTTCTGAGTCCAGGGTGCCACTCTTGTTCGAGGAGAGTGCTGCCCTCAATCCACTGTTGGAACCATAGCCCCAGTCTGCATGCGAGCAGTTGAAGTCGCCAGCATAAAGACAAGGGTGAGGAAACGCAGGAAGATCAGAGGTTTGCCGTCGTGTTGGTGGAAGTTTGTAGACGTTGACTATTTTGTACCCACCAACGTCCACACACAACCATTCGGTTTTCGATTTAAGAGAGATTGCTTTAAAAGCGTGTATCTAGTCCTCGTGGATTAGCGTGTCAAGGCCGTGCTTCCTGCTCAAGGAGAACCAAACCAATACAAAGCATAAAGATATTAGCTTCTTCAAAGAAGTGCAATGGGTCTCCAGCGGTAGGATAACTAGAGCCTCATGCTGTACTATAGGATGGTGAAGAACGTTCATTTTGCTTGCAGTGAGGCCTTCGATGTTCAGCTGTAGAATGGTGGGCCTTCGGAGCATGTCGACAATGTGCCCTGAAAAGGGCAGGTTTGATTCACATGCATCGTCCGGTCCTGAAAAGTGCATTCAGCTTGAGCAGGTCTAGGCTGAACACCGCGATGGGTAGATACTCTTCCATTTTGACAGATTAGGTTTCGGTCTAGCATGCAAGCTGCAACAATAGACTCACTCACGACCCGCGCTGCGAGAAAGCATCTGCCATCCGGGCCATTTTACGCGTACTTGCTCTTCAAATAAATTTTGATAAGCAACTTAGCCAGTCAATCGAGAAAAAACAGAGAGCTATAATTGGGTATGTATAAAGCTAGTATTTTTCAAAGATGATTGAATGCAGGTCCAGTTATTTATATCCTTTTTTCTCCGGTCATTTTAATGAATATCGTTGCAAACATTGCAACTAAGCGTAAACATTGCCGGAAGTGCCCTTCTCAAAGCTCGACCACGCAAGACAAACGTAAATTTCGACTGCCTCGTAGAATCATGTTTCAACATTCAGTTCATCTCGGTTTATTTTTATTTCCGCAACAGCAAGTCAATGCGTAATAAGTAGTTTACAAGAAACAATGCAAGCACTGGAAAAAGAAAACGCAGCAACACGAAAAGACGCTGAGCCTGCGAAAAGCAAATACAGTGAACCCTCGTTTATCGCGGGGGATACGTTCCAAAAATAACCCGCGATAGGTGAAATCCGCGAAGTAGTCAGCTTTATTTTTTACTGTTATTTTACAATGCAATACTGTACTGCAGAATGAAACAAAAAACAAAATCTCTTTTCAGGCCCAAAATGTGTTTAAGAAATAGAAATATTAACGTATATATCAACTTTTTTCACTTTTTTCAACTTTTTTCACTTCTAGACAACAGTAAAGCCCCTGAGCCAATCAGGATTCACTGTAAAAAAAGCACTGTAGAAAATTCCGCGAAGCAGCGAAGCCGCGATAGGTGAAGCGCGATATAGCGAGGGATCACTGTACTTCTCAAATGCGGATGGTATCTAATGGCTATTTCTTGCGAATTACTTTTATCACTAACAAAGCGCAAAAAATAAAATAACTTGGTATTAAACACGTGCTAATAGTAGAAAAGAGATATCATTGAACATTTGACTAACGTCGCATTAAAGTATTGTTAACCTCCCAATTCCTTAATAGGCTCTAGTAGAGTGTATACAACGAATACCAGCGTCTTACAATGGTTGTTGACGCCAAATTTGTCGGAATCTATCACTGGCAGACTTCCAAAAAATGATAACTTTTGAGTCATTATATATCATAAACGTGATGAATCACGATGTGTATGACCTGAATGCTAGCAATAGTACTGTTGAACGATGTCTGACATTGAATGGATTTAGCTTTTGTTGTAGGCTACTGTGTATTTTAGATAATAATTGAAATGTCAACCCACAGCTAGAAAAAAGTTGGTATTTTAGTGTATGATTGCAAAAGTTAACTTGACTGATGTTAACGTTGGAAGGCATGGTTTTTGGCTTTTTTTGTGTAGGCCCAGGCTAGTGATCGACTGTGACATTAACAGAAGTTTCATGAACAAAAACTCTGAAAGCCGTTTTTTAGATCCCTCAAACATTAAACACTCTTTCAAAAAAATGCCAATCCCTAAACATATTTTCATAATTGGATTTTTTTTAACATCGGAAAATCTGCAAACAATCGTCAAGAATATAGGTCCTTGACTTTAATCCCTCGCAAAAAAAGGAAGCTTTGTACAGAATATTTTAGTTAGCATGGAGAAATTTTTTTACGATTTGAACAAAATGCATTTTGTTGAAGCAAAATCAATTGTCTTTGTGACGCATTTAAAGTTTAGAGAGAGCACCAGGTTTCAAGTTTAGTTGAAAATGTGGATGAGATTTATCAAAATGTCTATATTCCGGAACCAGATATGAATAGTTGAACGATGGGCAAAAAAACGGGTTACAAATTTCAAAAACGGTAGGTTGAATGGTAGATTAAAACTGTTGATGCTGAACAATCGACAGCTGAGTTATCTCGTTTATCAATGACAAGTAGTTTGCAAATGAGGGTGTAAAGACATTAATCATTTTTCGACAAAATACAAGCCATCAAAAAAACTAAAATAAAGTGAATACAAAAGACATAGCCAGCAAAATGTAACTTCTTAAACTCGAATAATAGCTCAAGGTTTGAGGCCATCAACCAATAATTGTAATCGGTATCAATTTTACTAATCTTTATCATCAGCGACCAATTTCTTTGTTTCTCAATTTCGAAACTACTTAAGGTTGTAAGTCATGACTGATCATGTCAGAATACATCTTTTGAAGCATTTCGCCTAATTCAAGAAAGTGGCTTTGGGCTCAGATGAGCAAAAGAAACCATAACAGCCAAAGCAAAATATAATGTAAAAAAAGTGTTTGTTGATAGTTTTTATCAACACAGTAAAACGTTAACAATGAGTTGCACAGATCTTTTAAGCTAAAGATTAGGCTGCTTATAGAGTTATTTCAACGATTATTTTTGTTGCAAAATTTGCTAAGCCAAACAAAGAAACTAATTAAGATTGTAAGTCATGAACTCATCACATTGACGTCACGTCCAGAAACATGTCTTTCGAAGCATTTGGCCGAATTCAAGAAAGTGGCTTTGGCTCAGATGAGCAAAAGAAACCATAAAAGCCAAAGCAAATCAAAATGTAAAAAACGTATTTTGACAATAATTTTTATCAACAAAGTAAAATGTTAACAATGAGTTGTACAGATCTTCAAAGCTAAAGATTAAGCTGTTTAGAAACTTATTTTAACAATTATTTTTGTTGCAAAATTTGCTAAGCTAAAGGCAACAGTTGGGCAAATAACAATTTTGATGAACCGGCGCGGTACTGTAGTTGATATGGCGCATATTTTGCAGCTGGTAGACTTGAGTTCAATCCCCATGTCGAACCATACCAAATTAAGGCTTTAAAAATGGTATTCACAGCTTCCCTGCTTCATGCACAACATAAAAGAGATGGTGTAGAGAAAAGCCGGCCAGTTCGCTGGTTGCGTTTTTGAGTAAAGCTCATAACGGGATATTTCCGTCTTAACGTAGCAAACAGGTAGCAGGTAGGCGATTCCTATTAAAAAAAATCCGAGAAAAGCAACGATAAACCAAATCAGTATCTTTTCACGACACCATCACAGTAGGGTAATAGTATGAGAGACCTATGTTGATTCAGTTTTCCTAAAACAACAACCTCAAATAGTGTAAAAATCTTTTTAAGGACCACGTTCAAAATGAAAGTGAATTTAGTTGAAGACCTTTTGTTTTGAGAACACTCCTAACTTTGAGGAAACTTTTTATTTTGAGGCAGACATTTTTGTTTTTGGATGACATTTTTTGAATCCTGGTGTCACAAACTCTTGCGACGTCACTTTGTTGTAACGAACCAAGTTCGGAGGCGGAATTCGGTCGTGAAGTGTTATATTGCTTGCCAAAAAGTGAAAGTTGTTGTCTTGTTTTATTATGAACCAGAAAAAATATTTGAGAAGAGTTTTAAGATGGGATAATTAGGGACTCCACTCCAATTGCAAACTAACACTTTTCATAAGTTGACAAACGTGCTCACTTTTTATAATTCTGCTGCCTTAGTTTGGACATCATGAAGCAACAGCAGAAATGCCAAGTCAAAAGTACCCTATTTTGCCTGTGAATTAGTATCAGTGAAGCGCAACAAAATTTTGGTTAAAATTACTATGAGTGCCGCGCAATAGAATTTTGGGTCTATTTCAAGGCGACGCAGTGTATCGCACACGCAATTTATCTGAATGCAAATTTTTCTGAGACCTTAAAACTTCAGTGCCAAATATCTAACCTATCAGCTGAAGACTCACACTTCTTCCTCGAAACAGCTTTGAGGCTTGACTTTTACGGCTTCCAACAACAAACAGTTTTTCACTGTAAGAATTAACCCAGTTACAATTCCACACAACCTATCTACCTTTGAAGATTTTCGGTCAGGTATACTTTTAGCAAAAACATTTTAGATGTTCTAGAAGATTCCAGTGAAAGCAACAACGAGAATTGCTACGAATTTATAACTAGGGATTCACGCAACTTCTTACCAGACCAATATGGCTTTAGCATTACAATTTTGCAATCAAAATGTTATAAACAAGTTGGGCTAAATATGAATTCGAGTAAAATAATATCAAAATAGCTGCTTTTAAAGCTGCTACAAATTCGTGACAATCACAATGATTACTCATGATAATCATAGTAATTATTTTCTAGCAAAAGTGAAATTTCGAGCACTATTTCTCAAGTATCATTGTATTCGAGATTTGGGGAAGATTGATTACACATTGAAAATATGCATACCAGTTCAATTTATTTAGCAGAACAAAGTGTGACTCAATCAACAACCTTTGGTGTTGGTCGTGCCCGGTGATGTAGTAGTTGAAGCGTCTGCTTTAGAGTCCGTAGACCATGGTTCAATTCCCTAGTCAAGTCATAACGAAAGCTTTAAAGAAAGTAACCACCAATTCCCTGCTTGACGCTTACCGCAAAAGAGATAGTGTGGAAGAAAAGACGACAAGTTTGCTTTTTGTGTTCTTACGTAAAGCATTAAACGGGGCACCTCCAATTTTAAGTGGCAGAAAGGTGGTTAGGTCATGCACTCAACCCTTTGCGGGTTCAAAAAACAATGAAAGCATGAACTTATATAAATAAATGAGAAACTCTTTGAGTCAAAAAATATTTTTTGGTTGCAAAACAACTTATAGCTCTCAGTTTAGTGGCGGTACCTGTTGTATCGCACGTCATAGGCCATGAAATTAAAGCAGAGCGAACTGGGGTACGCCTACTTCCCGCGATGTCCCAGAAAAATTTTGAAGGTACTCGAACAAGTTTCTGGTAGCGGCTTTTCAAAGATTTGCGACAAAAAAGGGTCTTCAATTTGATCATCATCATCATCTATTCCGCGGCGGTTGCCGTTGTGGCGCTGCATATGACCTATGAACCAGTTCTCTCCATTTCTCTCTGTCTTCCGCATGTCTGATTGCCTCGCTCAACTTCAGTCCAGTCCATTCTGCGATGTTGTCTTCCCATCTCTTCTTTTGTCTTCCTCTCTTTCTTCCACCTCTCACTGTTCCCTGTAGAACTGTCTTTGCAAGTTTTCTTCAATTTGAGAAAAACAAAAAAAATTTCAACAAAATATAAAAACAGGGCAAAATACAGGACAAAATAATCGCTTTCATAAACTCGATCTCAAAAAAAAATCTCATCTAGGTTCTCTAAAAACGCTGCTCATCTAGGTTCTCTAAAAAGGTAACAAGCTTTAAAAAAGTTTCAAAAGCCCTGCTGTAGATAATAGCCGTTTATAGTTTTAGCAAAAATAAAAGTAAAATAGAATATCCAAATCAATTATTGATAAACTAGTTGCCCAAAAATACTTTCCGACTTGTCTCCAGGGTTAGAACTTGTTCAAAAGGAGACCAAGCTGGCTTACTTTAAAAGAGCATGAGAATATTTTTCCAAAAAGTATTGCCACACTATTGTTTTTATTTTTGTTGATGATTTACCTTATTTTTGTGGTAAAATATACCGCAGAAATTATGTCTCTTTGGAAAGCATTTGCATTTTTCTGAAAGCAAATTCTTGTTGGAAAATTACATTTATGCAGAATTCGGGATTTAGCCTAACTAGGAGTGTCTACCTTACATAAGTCCGATTAACCAGCTTTGATTTGTTCTTCACGATCACAACTGTTGCAAATCGCTTGTTTTTTCAAGCGGATAAAAATTTGCTGACTCACCGCAACTAGCAGCAATGCACTTTTGTAACAAAGTTTCGCACTTGTTCGGTTTATATTTGACCTGTATATTTTCGATTTAATCGATTGCCTCTCCAACAAGTGATAAAATCACCACCGTATAACAAAAATAGAAAAAAACAGTATGTAAGTATGATCTTGAAGCAGCGGCACAACCGAAGTATGCAAGTCAATCAGGGCACGTCATTGCTGATCTACCAATTTACAAAACTTTGCAATTAAATAAACACATTCGTGTATCTATTCCCTTGAAACGGAGCCTATTGTTTCCTATAGAGCCTAAATGCTTCAGAACTCAGTCCCAGTCCGCTTTTCCCGAACATGCACACTTACCTGACTGCACTAACCAGAATGCAAATTAAAGAAAGGTCTTTTTTGAAAGCTGGCTTTGTTGATGCGGTTAAAGAGCATCGAAAAATATCATTCCTTAAAGAATATATTCTGCCAGCATTTCCGAAGAATAGGTTGTATATCTTGATGCCTATCTTAAAATTACTACACAGAACCCAAAATCATACCGGCCAAGTTTCCACAAAAATACCTTGGCTCTTGTGAGCTCAAACAGAAATCAAGGAAGAGCAGTCACGTTGAAGCCTACGCAGTAGCAAATCATCTTCTCGCTTATGTCTCAACATCTTTGTGGTTTCGTGTGTCATCCGCAAGGAACAAGCCGTCATGTCCATTACGATCTACCAAATGACTTCTGTCGAATACCATCCAGAAAACCAATAGTTTTTTTTTTAATTCAGCAAAATTTTTTTTAAAGTTTACATTTAAAGACCAATCACCAAAGAGAATCTTATAAAATCGTAGAAATGATACTACTCCAAAAAAAGTTGGCACTGCTTTAGAAAGATTTGGCGCTATTTCATATTTTTTTAATCTTTTTTCACTAATTTTTTCTACTTTCGTGATGGGTGTAAATATGACAGAGGCATAACATGTACTCTTTTGCTCTCTTTCATTGATAGGTTTTCATTAATTTAAGGTATAATTTATTTCTGCGTAAAAACCGATTAAATTGCTTTTACGTAACTTGCCAATGTGATGACCAGTCGGCATCATAACTGATTGGAAGAAAGCGGTGAAACAGGAAAGTGGGAAAAGAAAATTAAAGAGGATCGCATCACCCACATCATAAAAATTAATAGAAATTGCTTACGTTTCTCAAAAATCTAGTCAAAGTGAATTTTTGCCCCCTTGAATCGAAATTCTGCCAAGCCCCTGCTGAGAAATTGCAGATCCTACTCCCGCATAATTCTGAATTATTGTGATTTTGTAAAATATGCTTTGACGGTTGTAGTGTGTGTACTCGATATGCTCTAGTTGTGTTAGCGGTATGGACTGCTAGTCACTCTTCATCTGGTCTGTACTCAAGTTGTTCTTTGTATAACATTGTTAGCTTTCTGTACGTAGGCACCAGTAGGCCTAGGTTGGACGATCAAAACCAGAATTTGTTGCTCTTTGTCATGTACGAGTCGTATTTTAGTCACGTTTTTTTTAGTCACGTTTTTGCAACATTTTTCAATTTGCAGCTCTTTTAATTGATGACGTGTATTTTTTTGGCACTGTGTGTTCCAACTTTTTTTTCGATATGAGAAGATTCCCATCCTCAAGCACGGGTGAGTTTGACACAATAGGCTTTCAAGTCAGCACAGGAGAAAATATCACTGCAGATACCTTCGAGATTGCTAGCTATCAACTGCGGAAATAGTTCAATATTTTGCTTATGATTACGTTAAAGTCAAAGCTTTTTTGGATAAAATAGAGAAGGTTACAAAATAAATTTTGGAAAAGGGATAGCAGTCCATTTCTTGCTTAACAAGTAAAGTGTTTTTAGCTGTTTTGTGTTCTGCACAAGGCTTGTAACAGAATACTCAAACTCTTCAATTTTCGCCTTTCCATAGCCATGCAATGATGTACCGCAGCAAATTTTAGATAACCTTTAGCAGCAATTATTTTTCTTCTACCAAAATACTGAAAAGTTGACATATTGAAAAAGCCGACATTTTTCTGTAATTTTGGCCACAATCACTATAAATTTTTAAATATCACTGCTTAAATGAAAAACAGTAACCTGTTTGTAAAGTCGAGAGTACAATTTTTAATTTCTTCAGAAAAATCTTCACAAAAGTGTCCAAACATCAAAAAAGTCTCCTACAATGGAAGAAAGTTACTTGTAGCAATTTTTTACAGTGTAATTTCGCAGTATAAAAGCAAAATGTTTGTTACTTGACATTAGATAGACATGTTTATGTCCATAAAATTCCTCACACATAATGCTTCAAGAGAGCAAATCAAAGACAAAAATCTATCAAAGTCGTTTATGCGACGATTTTCGAATATTTTACGCCGAAAATGAGCTAATTTCATTTTCCAAGCAACCAGTAAATGATTCGAACTTCTGCTTAAAATTGTAGGTCCTCATGTTTTCACAAAATGTGAGCCGCTCGAACAAATGCACATAAAATAATAATTAGTAAATACATAAAGTTTTTTAAAGTTTGGGATATTCAGAGATTTTTGAAAAATGCTAAGAAATCTAAGAAAAAAAATCTAAGAAATGTTTCGGCATTCGGATTTTTGAAAAATGCTAAGAAATCTAAGAAAAAAAATCTAAGAAATGTTTCGGCCATATTAAAAAACTGATTGAAAAATAATGGTGCAGTTTAAAACATTGTCTGCAGTAAACCATATGTTTTGACTAAGCAACGTTTTACAGATCTTGACCAGACCTACCAATTCTATTTCCAAAGCCATAATTATTCAAAATATTTTTAGGAAAACAGTGTATTCTACAAGATGGCAAACACCGAAAGGTAGCAAAGTTAAGGCATACTTTGTTTTTATATTGCTGTGCATGAAGGAAAAGTACTTTATGTAAATTTCCTATGCTTGGCTGCATTACCTATGGTGGAAGAGCTAATGCAGGAGCAGGATCGAACACAAGCTCATAGATCTGAAGCTCTTCCCAGATTGAAAAATAGCAATGTATGACTCTATTTAACGCATTTCAGAGCAATTAACTTTAGACTCTGTTCGTGGAAAACCGTGTTGTGCAATGGAAACTTTATTGTGGAAAGGACTGGCCATGATCTCATTGATCATTTCTTTTGTTGCCTTGATTATGGGAATAGTAGCAGTGGTAAGAAAATGCATGTATGTTTCATCGGCAAATTTTATTAAGAGTGTTCAAACCCCCTCCTTACAAATAGTGTCAAAATACTTTTTGGAATGATAGTTTCTTATCACCTCAAGATCTTGCGCTTAAAAAACTTTTTCTTCCATTGGTCGACATTGTCCGCTCGAATACGGTCTTAAAGAGGTGAATATTCACTGGTATGTTCGGTTATTTGTTGCCAGGCATCTTGGACATTGCTACACTTTAAATTTTATCTTCTTCAATTTTTCAATGTAAGATTTGCACAGTTGATTAGATCCTTTGTGCAATGAAAACCTCTGAAAACTACTTTGTAGCCACGGCATTGTATTTTTTAATTTTTATTTCTCCACTAGGAGTAAACGAATTGGTTTACAAACCTGCACAGTTTGCTGGTAGTTAATTGGTGGCAATAATAGTATCGCAATTATGTTTCAGTTGCAAATGTATATACTGGAAGCTTGTGAAATCGTGTAAATTTTGAGGCACAAATATGCCAAGGTTAAAAGAATACGTAAAATTCGGCAGCTTTTTTTTTCTAAATTAAAAGCCGACAGCTGATAGCATTTAATTTAGAAAAATTCAGCTCTCTTCTTATACTTTAGAAAAGGTGTGAGCTTTCAATTTAGAAAAATTTAGCTTTCAGCTTTTAATTTAGAAAAGCTGTCACCTTTCAATTTAGAAAAATTAACTTTTGTCTGCCACCAGGTTTTTTTGATTTGCACAATTAGGCTATATTGTGCTTCCTCGTAAAGACTGTGATTTAAACTGAAATGATTAGGCATTGATTTGTAATGATTGATTATAATGCTTATTGTGTGTGTACTGTGCAAGGGTGCAACTAGTATTTTGCGAGCGGGGTGCGAGCCAAAACAATAATGGCCGTTTTTGTTGCAAAAGTCATGTTTTTACTATTGTATGAGTGACAGTGGCATGGCTAAAGAGAGCTCCAGCTTCCTTAGGTTCTTTGGTTGGACTTACGTGCGAGCGCGTTCAAACATTTAAACTGCAAATATACGATAGCTTCCAACCAAGTTAACCAGTCTGCTACATCGAATCGTAAATTAACAGCGGAAATTCAGTGCTTTTATAAACAAACTGCCAGACGTACCATGGATTTTATGGTCAATAGATGTAATTTAGACTACCAGATTTCATAAACAAATCAAGTAAAAGTCATATTTCCAAATACGAGGGTCAGTCAATAAGTAATGAGACTTTCTCAATAACTCAAGTTTGCAATGACTGGTAATCAAAAAATGCTTTTTTATTTTTCAACATAGTCTCCCTCCTTTGCAACACACTTGTTCCATATTGATATTAGATTGTCTATTCCTTTGGCATAGAATTCCGTGGACTGGGTCCTTAGCCAGTTGCTCACAGCAGCCTTCACTTCTTCGTCAGTCTGGAAGTGAATTCCTTTCATACTCTCTTTGAGTGGGCCGAAGAGGTGAAAATCAGATGGTGCAAGGTCTGGGCTGTAGGGTGGGTGTGTTAGAAGTTTCCAGCCTAAATCACAGAAATGCATCTCCCTCCTTTCTGTATCTGCGTAGTGATGCTCTGGAAGCCATCAGGCGTTGCATTTTGTGATCATCCGTTAACATCTTGGGAACCCAGCGACAGCTGACGTTTGAAAAATGCAGCTTCTCACGCACAATTGCGTACACTGTGCCATGGGAGATGTCCAGTTTTGTAGCAATTTCATCTAAAGTGACCCTTTTATCAGATTTGATCAGGTCTTCAACTGCCTGTACTGCTTCTGGGGTAGAGACATCCACAGGTCTTCCACTTCTCAGATCATCAGTAATGCTTTCGCGTCCATCTTTGAATGCTTGCACCCATTTGTAGAAGTTTGCTCTAGACATACAGGAAGGACCATATTGTTTTTGCATTCTAGACAGAATCTCACATGATTTTACACTCTCTGCCAACAGAAATCTGATGACTCCTCTTTGTTCCAACGATGAGCTGTTTGCTAGCCTAGTAGTCATTTCAAGTTATCATCACACCTTCAGTAATCTGAAAATAAACAAGTTTTGTTGTAAATGAGATGACAACTCCATTCATAATCATCACATAAAATTTGAGTTCCTTAGCTACAAAAACACAAAAGCAATTGAGAAAGTCTCATTACTTATTGACTGACCCTCGTACATATGATGATAAAATATAAAAAAATTAATCAATTTTGAAGTTTGCAACGCTTTTATAGTTATCACCACTTAAGGCAAGTTCTACAACTTGAGATTCGCTAAAGCCACAGGGACGGTTTGCGTACTGTCAAAGCGCCCATGCGGGTAAGATCGCTCTGAACCAACCAACCAGCACGGGTTGTAGGCCGTTAAACCATAACCAGCTATAGCAACTTAAAAGGAAATACGAGCTCTTGTCTTGGTTGATAAGTTTTTGACATGTTTTTTACATTAATACTGGATCGAACGGGGTAGGAGCCCAACTTTGCAGTCATTTCTTTGTGTTTTGGAGTGAGGATGAGTTAAGAACTGTTGGTGCTTTTGGTAAAGGAAATGAAATATGAGTCTGTTGATTCTTAAGTGTTAGTTTGAGTGTTCAGCAGGTCGCTGTGTCGCTTGAGCGGCTTTTCGAAAATAACGAGAAGGTTTGGTTTCGATCCATCTGGTCACAGTGCAAAGAGCTGCATGGTGACCCCATCTACCCCTAGTGTTTGGCGTTTGTGCTGCGACTTTATGCTGGTGGCTAGTACAAATCTGCTACGGAATGCGCAAAGACTAATGCAATTGTCCGTAGGGTGGAAACCGCGGTACCCTAGATAATTTCAGTCAAACGGTTTAACACTGCAATACCTGGATCGGATGTTCTTCTCTGTAGCTTATGTTCAAAATAATAAGCTCAAAACAATGACGTAACGAATATCTAAAGCTTGGTGTTTACTCCATTGTATTTGTTTGTTCTATTTCATAAATACCACAATCATTTCAATCAACCCAATTAAAAACAACCTGTTTGGATGCAACTGTTCGGTTTATGAAGCATAACCTTTTTCCCTTATAAAACATAAACTAAGCAACGCTGCCACTTTTAATCATAAAATACAAAACTTCATGGCACATTAAACGAATCGTCCATGGTAATTAAACACGTTTGATAAAAAATTATTGCTGAGGTTTATTATTACAACAGTTACAAAGTTTTGACAGAAGATGCTAAGTTAGCCATATAATTGATGAATAGTACAAAACACAACAAAAAGTCTGTTGTTGTGTTGTTGGGATTACCCCTCTTCTTTCTCCGAATGGAGGTACGGCACGAACGGTAGTTCAGGTTTATGCCGTCAGCCTAAAAGATGGCAGCCCATTTCGAACCAGTTATGAATGACTGGTAGCCCCACCACCAACAAGGCGGACTGCCACTGGTGGTACCTAAGAGTCGCCTCTTACGACATGCTGGGTTAGCAACTTCACAATTGTAACCCTGTGAAGTACGGGAAGGTCACCTGTCTGCCACATAAAGAAGGAGGTATCCCGTCAAGTGCCTTGCCCAAGGACACAACAAGCAAGCTTGCCTGCTTGTTATCCACACAATCCCTTTTTTATGCTAAGCGCCAAGCAGGGAAGCTGTGAATACCATTTTTTAAAGTCTTTTGATATCACTCGGCTTAGGGATGAACCCCAGGTCTACCAACCACGAAGCGGACGCTCTAACCAGTACGCCATCGCGCCTGTAGAAAAAGCTAGTCGCTAGCTTTGTTTGTCAAACTTTGTGACCTAGATTCAATTTCTGTTTTTTACAATTCTTATACTTTTTATAACCACAGCACTTTTTTGCAGTAGAGGGAGCAGTAGCATTAAAAGTTCTATGTATGCCTTAAAATCTCAAGTCATATCACTTACAGTCATAAACAAAAGTATAAGACACTTTTCAAAAATGAAGATTTTCTACATTTAGCACGTGATTGCATCAGCCAGATTTTATTGTTACATCATAAGTTTGTTTTCTTCGTTGTGTTTCATTTCGCGACGGATTATTACTTCTGTCCACATTTCTTGGTTGATCTTTTTGCTATTGACTGATTTTTTGTGGTGCCTGAAATAGGCAAAAAAAGTCTCTGATTGAGGTTCAGAGGGCTCAGATAATTGCCATACACGGACAAAAGCTATCTAAACGGTAAATATCTCCTCAAATGGGGTATAATAGGACAGCAGCGCATCAAGAAATTGAAAAGTATCGTATTGAGAAGCAAGAGTATGGCTCCTATACCGATCAGAAAAGGACTGAAAGACCGCAAATCACCACTGCACGAAAAGACAACATGATAAGGACGATAGTTATGAAGTCACCCACGAGTTCAATGAAGAGATTAGGACTAAATTGGTGCGCAGAGGTCGTCAAGTCGGTCACATGATCATTTCTAGATCTTTATTCAAAGAATTCAATTTAAAATTATACAAACCGACCAAAAAAACAAGGCTTACGTCTGCTATGAAAGCCAAGCGTCAGCAGTTTGCTAATAATCATCAACATTGGACTGCCCAGCAATTGAAAAAAGTGGCTTTTTTCGACAAATCGACTTTATAACAGTTTGTGGTTCGAAAGCGGTACGTCCGTAGACCACCTGGAAAACGTTTTGATGACAAATACACTTTATCAACTGTAAAACACCTTCCAAGCCAGATGGTTTGGGGGCTATGTCCAAAAATGGTGTTGCTGCTCTCAGTTTTCTGCCTCCAGAAACCACTATCAATGGGACAAAATATGTGCAAATGCTCTCAGAGAAGCAAAAACTTCACATGCAAGTTCACAATTGTCAGATATTTATGCAGGATGGCGCTCCTTGCCACCGTTCCAAAGTTCCTAAGAACTTTTTGGTTAACAACAACATCAAGCTTCTCTAGTGGCAAGAAAGCAGTCCGGACCTTAATACGATCGAGAATTTCTGGACCAACAGTGTCGGAAAAGCGACCATCAAGTGGCGAAGAGTTGGTAAAAGTGATAAAGGAAGTCTGGGTAAAAGAAATTTCCAAGGAGTGTTGCCAAAGTTTGATCGGAAGTATACTGAGGAGAATGGAAGCTGTGATCAAAACCAGAGGAGGTCATTCTGCCTATTGAGAATCGGAAGATTTTTTTTGTAAATGATTGTTAGAATGTATTGGACTGTGTTCCATGTGTTCATGATTGATTAGGTGGCGAAAAAAAACAATATGCCAAACGTAAATGAGGTATTATACTATCTTGTGCTTAGAAACTTGTAATAATTTCAAGTGCTTTTAAACTTTCGTTCATGACTGTAATTCAGCTGGTTTAAAAATATCAACATCCATTCTCAATCAAGCCAATTCATTCATTACACAAATATTTAATTTTAATTGACGGCTCACTTTGCTATCAAGGTAGTGAAGCAAAGCAAATTTGTCATTGAGCGTTGCTTCAAGTAGTTTGCTGTCGGTTTGTGTCGTAAAACCAGCTCCGCATATTTCTTACATTCAAGTTTTATTGATACCACAGGAAGTTTTCCCGTGCTAATAAGCGATTATTACACTTTTTTGCTCGACAGACCTCGTATTACATCCTCTAAAAGTAAAATTTAAATACTTTTCTAAACGAGAAAGATTGCAAAACGCTTTTTTCATCAATTTTCCAGTAAGTGAGTCAAGTCTTGTAGAATGATGCTCAACAATTGCAAACTTTGCTTTGCATTTCAGACTCCAGATTGATTGAATTTTTTGGATCGCCATTGAGCTATCAGATAAATGCATTCTTTTGCAATTAACTTGAAAATTCTACCGCAAGCAAAGATGGTGCAACAGAGCATAGAACTTTCATGTCATTGTGGAGTATTTTTTGTCTATTTTTCAAATCATGAAGACCCCCAAACATCTAGTTTTTAAGTGACAGCCGTTAAGAATACCTATTTGGCGCCTGCTTACCGATAAACTAAGACAAGAAAAACTCTTACTAAATTAAAAAATAAACATTAGGCTAAATCATTTTAATGATTTTTTACAAAGCGGTCCACAAATTTTTGAAGAATTTTGTTGTTGTACGTGGTGATATTCCATAGTAAGTCAAGCGACTGAGGCCTGCAATTTTGCTTTTCTGCCAAGTAGTGCAGTCAATCCAGTGCTTATAGTATTGGTAAGCTTTAATAAAATGAAAAGTCGTTCTTTTATCTTTCTGCCATTATTATTCAGCTCTGAAATTGACGTGCAATCATAAGAGTTCGAAAGTTCTGCTGGATATCATCCAAACGTAAAGAAAACTTAAATCTTCCTTGCGCCAAAATAGCTGCATCGTTATGTCTTGGCTGCCTTGTCGCTTGCTTATTAGTGTTCTTGTTGCATACGTGCGCTTACTTTACTTCTTGTTATGAAAATAAGAACTTAAAAAAAAACACAACCTTATTCAATGTGCAGGCTGTTGTTTACACAGCATTTGCCTTCATTATTAATAAATCTTGTCCAGGTTTTATCTCAGGCCGGCAAATTTGCCCTTCTGTAACGGAATTACTGCCTGCCCAGTGACTAGTTTGTAATGCAATTTATGTAATGCAGTTATGCAAGTGTCTTTGTAATGCAATACATGTTAGTTGTCATGCGAAATATAGCTAACAGCATTGTTATTGTCTCAATGATCATAGTGGTATCAGTAATGTAACTCGAATGGTACAAGATGATCTGAAGAAATCCATTAATGTAAACAAAACAACAACATTATTTTGCAAAAAATGGCTTTATATACAGTCGTGGCCAAAAGTGTAGGATCACCCTTTCAAATTCTGATGAAAACACCATAACACTTATTCATTCGCTGATAAAGAAAGATATTGGCTTGATAAAGAAAGATATTGGCTGGTTACGGTAAATTAACAATTCCTAGACGCACAAATCAATAGTTCAATTAAAAGTTTTCAAAAAAGTCAATATTTTGTTGAACCACCCTTGGCTTTGATTACAGCCTCCAAACGTCTTGGCATGCTCTCCACCAGATTTCGGCAATATGCCGGTGATATATCACGCACCCACACTTCTTTTATGGCTTGTTCCAACATCTTAGCATTAGTTGGTTGCCTTTCGGAAACTTTGTTTTTCAAAATGGTCCAAAGATTCTCAATCGGATTTAGATCTGGGCTGTTTCCAGGCCAGTCCAAGATGTTGATTTTTTGGGCCTTCAGGAATTGGGTGACGATTTTGGCACGATGGCATGGAACACCATCCTGCATAAATACACTGCATTTATGAACAGCCATATGCAATTCCAACTTGTTTTTCAATAAATCTAGGTATTTTTGACCATTTATGGTCGTTCCAGGTGGCAAAAAAAGACTCCAGCCGTTCCATTTATTGACATTCTCCCCCAAATCATGACACTGGGGGTGTTTCATGGTTTAAATGGTATATCTTTCACTGAATCTTTTTCCTGATGGTCTCCGGACGTAGCACTTTCGATTGGTGAACTGCTGCACGGTAGATTCGTCGGAAAACAGCACTTGTTGCCACTGCTGAATCGTCCATTTCACGTGTTTCTTGGCAAACGCCAAACGCTTGCTTTTCATAGCCTGCGTTAGCCTCGGTTTATGAGCTTTTAGGTCAAAATCATCAACCAAACGCCGACTTACGGTTCTTCGACTAATGTCGGTACCTTTTGCAAGCAGTGATGATCGAATCTTGCTTGCAGAACTCATTGGAGAACGAACTGCTATTCTCTGAATGGCATGGTCATCTCTTGGGGTGGTTTTTCGAGGTCTACCAGATTTTTTAGCTGTTGTATAAGTTCCTGTATTCCGAAATTTTGCCATTGCGTTGTGGACAGCAGTCTTGCTTTTTTTCATTTTTTGACTAATCAATCGTTCTGAATGACCTTTTTTATGCAGAGCCACAATTTGAGCCCGCTCAACTTCCGAAAGTGGCACATTTTTACCCATTTTCTTAAATTTTACGTCTATAACAATTTGACAATTATCAAAAAATTTTACTGAAATAAACTCTAAAACACAAAAAAACTATTAATAATGTTTGAGTAATATCTTGATTGACTAATAAAAGTAACTGCAACAAACTGGCAAATGAATATATCAAGCAATAGTTAAAAAATTTAAAAAATCCACTTTTTTAATAGGTGGTCCTACACTTTTGGCCACGACTGTAGATGTCAGAGATGAGAAGTTGAATTACTCGGTCTTCCCACTAAGTACTGCCGTGCACTGGAAAATAAGCCACTCATCAATCAAGTTACGATATGAAACCACAACAACTCTTATCACAGTTATATTATTGATCTTCTTGAATATTAGCTTGACGTCATGGATCAAATAAATATACGCAATTTCTTGATTGATATCCATTATGCAATATTGCATAATGCACATTTACTTTTAAAATCTCCTTCGTTGCATAACATGATAACTGATTAAAATATCATATAATTGCAAATTGAGTAAAAGGAGCTGCTGATACTGCACTCAATTTTCAACACGCATTGAAGCTACTGGTGTGTTCACAAACTATTTTTGAGGGGGTTGAGGAACATCTAATAAGCTCAACCTTATAAAGGCATCAGGTGCTACATTTGTATAAATTTGTGACCTACATTGGACAATTTTTCTTTAGACCGCTCTGTAGAGTTTTTTCGAGATTAATTTTTCGGATTAATTTTTCGGAAGCGAGCATTCTGCCCATATTGATCGTCAAACAAACTTAATTTTTTTTGAGATTAACTTTCCAAAGATTTTTTTATATCTTTTTTGCCTCTGTGAAACTGTTTCGAGCGCTATCGCTATCTATTTCTCTCCTGCAACCAATACGTCAGTAATTGGGGCATAACAGTAGCGCCTTTTTGGCATTCATGCTACTTGTGCTGCTTATGGAATTGAGCAAAAGTTTTTTTGATATACTTAAAATTAGCTCAATTTATCATAAAATAAAATGTAATAACATGACTTAAGGCTTGATTTGCATTGATGAGTAAGGTTAGAACGATACATATAGAAAGTTGATACTGACATTCAGATTTTTGTCTGATAATCAAGATGCTTAAATTAAACGCGGAAGTAAGAATAAATATAACAAGTTGTTTTATTTTCAGGACAAAATCACCTTCTTGTATTCAACAAGTTCTGTCAGTAGTAGCGGTAAGTTTATTTGCTCATCGAAATTTTTATTTTGCTCATCAAATTTATTTGCTTACTTGTTTGAAACTCCGTTTTCGTGAAATAGGTAAACTCATTATTTTTGCTCTGTTTTGTGACGTTGTTTAAATTGATTGCGAACTGCATCATGAAAGCAGCTATGTGATCCAATTTCAATTATTCCGAACTATTAACGTTCAAGCACTTAATCGAAGCTGTTTTATGAATAACGGTGGTCAACAAAACAATTTGCTGTGGTTTCATATTACAAAATAAAATGTTTTTCGTTGAATATCTGCAAGAAAAGACGCGGTAAGAGAAAATATGACATCAGATATTCTCTTACTGCGTCAAGTTTTTGCCATATTCTTAGGCACTTTTTTGTCAAGTAATATACCATTTGCATCAAGCTGCGCTTGAAAGAAAAATATATCGCCGTTGAAACTAAAGCCAACTCAAACTTCTCAAAAGTTCGTAGGAACAATGCAACATATGTTTAAATTTACCGAACGAAACAAAATTTATCTGCAAAAAGCGCTATTAGTGCTTCAGAAATTGTTTCTCCTGCGAGAAAAATTCTCGAATTCATGTTATAACAATCAACAGTAATCTTTCATCACAATGACGTAGAATCGACCTTGAAAACAACTTTCCATTACGGAAATATCTTGGTGAAATCTGTCTTCTTGTTTAACACTAATATCCCAAAGTTGTTGAAAAGAAGTTGAGATGTGAATGCAAAAAGTGCATCTCAGGAAACTTGCATGATCTTAAACATCTATATTGCCCTTGCATGCTATCAACAATACCAGCATATTGCTCATGACAGCAATTCTCAAAGAAATTCTTGACCGTTAATTTAAACCCTTTTAAAGCTGTCAACTTAAAACGATAAGCCTTTCTGGAAAACTATTATTAACCAGAAGTATTTTGATTTTGGGATCTACAAAACATCCAGCTTTTAACTTAGCGTCGCTTGTTTCCTCCCAATTGTTCTTTCATATACTTGAATGCCTCCCTCATTGGATCCACAGCTTTAACGAAATTTGTCATCAGCTTAAGTTTTATACGCGGTGGAGATAGGTAATCGTTTTTAAAAATCAAGCGACCTCGTTGCCTACTGATAATACTTTAATATGCCTACTCATAATACTTTCCAATTTGTAAATATTGTCCCGAAAGGCATTCTTTACTGTTTAATGACTCTGCCCTGCTGACTGTTCCAAAGGCACAAAAACTCGTGTTTTTTTGCAGAAAATAATTGCATTTTCAAGACACAAAATTCATTTTTCGGATCGCTGTATTTTTTCTAGATGCACTGAGGAGTATTGGTAACAAGCTACTCTCACAGTACCGCACGTCTTCCTTTTTTTATTGCTGGGCCATTTGGCATTGATGATTTGTTATTTCCACTGTACAACAAAACAGCTTTTAGCCTTGTTTCGAAGATATCGGCTAGCAGTCTAAAATCGATCATTTGGACTGTGTCTTACCTCAGGCATCAAATCGTTCATAATTTCGCAGTAGTAGGTGTTGTTATTACTTCCATAGTAACACGAAAGAGTTTCGCTGCCATAACGAAAAAACGAATTGTAACCCCCGACTTTAAAAGATTCAAAAATGTTGAAGTCTGGATCCCAAAACCTTATCCTTTTTTGATAAAACCAGATTCCGAAAAAATTGTTCAATCTTTTTTGAATGGGGAGGAATGGTCTTGTTACGTTTCTGAAGAATAGATATTTTACAATCGCGTATGGAGGGAGCTTCTATGCATTCACCTCTCTCAGGTCCTTTTCAGAAAAATGCTAAATGTCATTTTCAGCATTGTGCTTGTAACGGTAGCAAACAAGTTTCCTGATATAGCTGCGCGAATATTGATCTCAACAAAAAAGGTCTTCACAGCGACTGTCCCGTGAAATTTACATAAAATTATTTTCACCCCTCCCCAACAAATTTCTGCGTACGCTCCCGCCTATTTCATTATCTTCGCTCTCATCAGCGTAAGCAAGCTCATTGTTTTGTAAAATTTGTTATTGCCAGCCAAATTAATAAGTAAAAGCAGGCTTCTAATTTGGAATATAATTTTGGTCCTGATTTTGCGAGAATATCCCGTGATATCTGTCATACAAAAATGGAAATCTGAACGATACGTGGGAAGCCCAAGCCTTGTCTTGAACATGCACTTGACATAGAAAATAGTGCCTGTAGGAATGCTGCATTTTGCTGAAAAGCTTCATGCTGTGAGCTGGTGTGATACACTGTCTGCATAATAAAGTGAAAGAAGTTCTTTGAATGTTTAAGAATCTGGACTCGAGTTTACATTGTATCGGTCTAATTGCTAGCAATTCCAAAATAAAGAAAGGCAATCAGATCACAATTCGTGCGAAAACACTCTTAACTCATACAAGCAAAGGCAAGCTACGTGACGTAGATCTACGACAAAGCGCCAAAACTAAAAATTACCAATTTATACGCACAGTTTTTAAGAAAGCCTCATAGGTTAGACCAGGGGTGGGCAAACGACGACCCGCCAACACTTGTAGAAACTTTCATATATTTATTTTCATATGACAGGGGTGGCCACACTTGTTGCACTACAGAGCCAACAACAGTACAAGCCGTCATTGAAAGAGCCACTACGCAATCAAATCTTAGTTTGAATTGACGCATTTCCGTCCAAATAAAAGATGATGACCTTTTCTTTTATAGACCATCACTTTCAAAGGCCGAAATATTTAGCACTGATCCTCGGCCAATTCTTGAATGATCAATGCGGCTAAAAGTTTGCTCGCCCCTGAGTTAGAGGGTACCATTTTCGCGGCTTCCCACCAAAACTCATATAGACTTTTGTGGAAATGTCACATTTGTAGTTGGCCGCTGTGTCAAATTTGAGTAATTCACAAATCGAGTCCAAGCATACCGCTCTCAAACTGAGGAAAGCTATTTCTCACAACATTTCCTGTATAAACGTCATGATAACATCAACAGCATGCCAAGCAGTAGCCAATCAAAGAAGTATACTTAAGATCCAGTTGTGTAGTTTTTTAAGCCAGGAGTTCTTAAATTTTGCCTCACGAATACCAGGAGGTATTGAGAGTAAACTTGGTGTGTGTCGAGAAAATTACTTTCGTTTCTCTTTTAATTTTGATGTAAGTAAACTTTGTTGGTTTCGAGTGTTAAGATACACGCCGATTTTGATTGGGGATAGTGACATTTAAAATTCAAAAAACCACTGCTTTAAGCTAAAAGAAATCTCGGTCTGGTTTATTGCATCATAAAAACAAAGCAGTGAAGCAGTCTGCAGACTGTTGATTTGCAATTATAAAGTTGCTTGTTTTGTAATAACAGATTTAC
Organism: Trididemnum clinides; assembly: GCA_963675345.1. Lineage (NCBI taxonomy): Eukaryota > Metazoa > Chordata > Ascidiacea > Aplousobranchia > Didemnidae > Trididemnum > Trididemnum clinides. Next base: position 22,111,127 of record OY776284.1, on the reverse strand, counting down.
CAGAAGAAAATGATATTGCATGAATAGAATTTATCTGTAGCAACAGCATAAGTGTTCGAAAAAAGAGGATTTTTTATAAAAATCTGACGTGAGAGCAAAAACCTGACTTCAGATTTGGACCTTAATACACCAATAATAGTTGGAAACGTTTATTAGTTAAGAGTGTAAAAAATCTTTAAGTAATTGGAGTAGTTCGTGATGTTAGCCTTTGACATCGCACAATAAATCTAAAACAAGCTCATGGTGGTGCTGTTAAGTCAAAGTAATACATTATCAAACCAATAATCAAGAGCTTACGGGCTTTGTCAGGTGCCCTTATTCAAAAATAATTTACCAGTTGGCCTTAGCAGTAACACCGTGAGCTTGTTTCATATTTGGGGTAAAAAAATTCTTGTTGACCAGTGAAACAGTTATTCTGCGCTCGAGCTTCACTTGGAATTCTGCAAATATTAAACCCATAAAACCATCATATGGTGACTGTCACAGACAACTACTGCCTTCATGGAAGCAAGTAAGAATTTGCAAACCTTGACAGCATGATCAACGTTTCAGAAACATTGGTTTCGTTCTTCACTATTGATAGAAACCATTTGGTTTGGTTGAGAAACTTGCTTAGCAAAGAGCTGGTATTGCCTATTATTATACATGTATTACTTTTCTTTATTGCAAAACTTGCTTAACTTTCTTTCCTTCAAAAATTTTTTCATATAATTTTTGCTATGCTTAGCTCACGTAATAAAAAGTGCTTCCAGCTCGTTTTTGTTGTTTTAAAATTTAGGTTGGGTGTGTACTGAAACGTCAAAATTTTTAGTGGGTTTCCACCGATGGAAAGGGAATTGCTGTGCTTGGCCTGCAGGATTGAATTTTTTCAAATAGTAAACAGTGCTGTTTTTTATTTTATTTTTTGTATTTGAGGCTTAAAAACAAGCAAAGAGCGAAAGCAAACAAATGAACGCAACAAAATAAAAAATCGCATAATGGCAATGCAATTCTCGAAGAAAAAAGTGCTTTTGGCCAAAGAAGTGTGTCGTGTTGATGCTCATTGTTTTTGTAGCTCCTCAGCTTAAGCATATATAAACATCACAGTCTTTGCATTTTGTAAAACCTTTTCTCTTTTTTTCTTCTCGATAGCATCTTTTGCTTTTTTTGTAAATTTGGACATATTTAATTTAGTGTCAAACTTGGATGTAGTATTTTCTGGTGTTGGCTGCTGCTTTTTACATCAAGCAAAATTCATCAATGAGCTAAATCGCCATCATTCTGCTGAAATATTTTTGCATTTTAGCACTGTTGTCTTTACTTTCACGGGAAAGTTTGAAATGATTTCTGTTTGTCAAAATGATATCAAAAAGGACTACAATGATATTTTCTATCGAAAGCATACATTGACATATTCTGATCCAAAAGATCAGTTCCTTTCATGCGTTTGGTGTACTTTTCAGCCATTGCAGATGCCTTCACATCCCTCATCGCTCATTAGTCTTTCTATCGCCTTTTGACATGGACTGCATTTGTAGAATTTTTATAATCAATTGCTGATACCATCACCACGCTTAGGAATCTAGCCGTTTACAATCGACATGTTATCATAACACAATGCACCTTTTCCCTTTTTGAGATATTTTGTCGATTTTATGTCTTGTGAAAGACCCAGCCTGTGTTCTCTGACTGTTCCGCAGAAAAAAATTGTTCGTTTTTTCACCAATTGAAAAACTAGTTTGGCAGAAGTATAGAATTTTCCAAAGAGCCTTTTGCAGTACATATTTTTAAGAGAGTCAGAAGTTTCATTTCAACACTTTCTGATAGTAGGTTATTAACTATGGTAATGCTATCTTTTTTCAACATAAATGTTAAACTGACAGGGGTTTCCTGTTTTCTAATTATTGCGATATCAATGCCTGAAACCTTTTAGAATTGATTTGTGTTTGTACACTCGACCCTTCTTTTTCCGAATGCTGCAGTAACTGGTCCGGATAACAAATAAGTCCGCATAACACAAGTATATGTCTATTACAAATAAAAAAGAAATAGCCATCCTGAAAAAGACAAAAGACATCAGAGCTGCAGTTTTGCTTACCTTCACAATACATACAATGTATTTGCACTATTTACTGGACCAAGAAAACTTGTAACTCTCCTTTCATTAACTGGGGCTAGGGGTGTAGAACGGCGAAATGGAGAGAAGGTGGTGACCATTTTTTGACGTCCACTGCCGGGATAAACCGAAATCCGGATTGACGAGGTCCGGATAAAAAAGAATCTAGTGTATATTGTTTCATCATGTAATTACCTTAAAACTTTGTTGCTGTTTTGCCAATTACTTGTTTAAAAATGGGTTTCGTGGCATGTGAAAACGCAAAATTAAAATGTTTGATTAGTGGACGAAGTTTCCACGTTCTGTCGTGTGCCAGGTCTCTTTTGTCTGAAGCTTCTTTATTATTTGCAAAATGCAATGCTCTTCTTATTGAATAAAATCTATCTCAGGTCATAGTTTCAGCAATCGCTGAACGTGTATGTCCGATTCAGTGGAAAAAAAACATTAATTTTCCGTACAATATGATACGACATCATGATATTCAGATATTCATACTTCGAAACGCTTTGATCTCTTCATTATCTATTTGAAACAGTTAACCTATTTGATTGATGTAATGTGTGGACTGGAATATCACAATGTCATATGTCAATTTGCCCAACTTGCAAACGTTTATAACTACAGTCGATAGAAATGGCAAAGTATCGCAATGATTATAACCTGCCCCCATTTGCCCTCGTCATTTTCTATAGGATTCTTCTTAGGCTGAACAACTTTTGGGAATCTCTTAGTCCACCGAATACTCGAACCAATTATTTTTTCAGAAGAGTCAGGGTTTGCAGCGGATTTTCTTTAAGTACCTAATGATCTACAAGTTTTACAGTCGTTGCTTCTTCACCACTCTTGAGGAAGAACTCTGCTGATAGTATTTTACTTTCTTCATATATCTCAAATAAAGCTTCATTTATGTTTTAAAAAACTCTCTTCTTCCTGTTTTCGAGACATTTGAGAAGCAAATAAAAAACAAATCAAAAATGTTTCACCACTTCCTTCATTACCCACTTCTGAAATCATCAAAAATGCTGCAATAACTTCGTCACGTGCTCCAAGTTTCACGCGTATGTGGCGTGATGACCACGCAACTGTGCGATGCGCCAGGCGCAAAAAAATGTGAATGTACCACTTTTTTCCGCATGGTGACAACATACCCAGAAAAAGGAGAACTGTCGCTTAAAAAATTGTCGACAACCGAGATTCAGCGCTTCCCCTAAGCCGCAAGGACTACAAATATTTTATGAAAACTACTAATATGAAACAATAATGTAACAAAAGCGTTAAAAAACATAGATAGAAAGTAGCTTGGCCTCAAAAGGTTAATCAAAAAGTATAATCTAAGCATGGAGTTCCTAGTTTTAGTTCCACAATCAAATTTGACATTAAATCCTTTGGGAAGTTACTATTTGTCAGATGATGAAAGAGCAACGATCTTCAGAAGTCCATTTTTTGTTTTACATTCTTTTCAATGGCATGGTGGTATTAGTGGCATTACACCCTAAAAGAAGGAAGGTCCTAATGATTCTATGCATTATAGTACCGAGGCTTAGAAATTTGTATCGAGCTTGTAGGTCGATTTGTCATCGCATAACTTATCAAGTGAATTTGTAATTAATCATAAATTCATAAAAATTCAAAAAATGTCTCATGTTTGAAAGATAGCATTATCAAAAGATTTCATTTTCTGAAAGCTACCTAATATGAAGAAAAACGTGAACTGGCATGTCAGGTGTCACTTACGTAATGCTATAGGCAGGTTGACAAAATGATGCTAATTACATGGAAACAGCTCCTTAAACATAATCTAGACAGCCGCGTATGATTTATCCAGACACGCTTCATTTTAGCGTGGCTTGACTTAGCATTGTGGAAATCATTTGGAATTAATATTTGGCTATACTTCATACATTTAGGTCGCAGAATATACACTCGAGTTGTTCAGGATAACCGGCGCGATGGCGTAGTGTAGAGCGTCCATTTCACAGTTAGTAGACCTGGGGTTCATCCCTAAGCCGAGTCATACCAAAAGACTTTTAAAAATGGTATTCACAGCTTCCCTGCTTGGCGCTTAGCATAAAAAAGGGATAGTGTAGAGAACAAGCAGGCAAGCTTGCTTGTTGTGTCCTTGGGTAAGGCACTTAACGGGATACCTCCATCTTTATGGGGCAGACAGGTGGCTCACCCGTACTTTACACGGCTGCTCACCTAGCATGTCGTAAGAGGCGACTCTTGTGTACCCGCCAATGGCAGTCCGCCTTGTTGGTGGTGGGGCTACCAGTCATTCATAACTGGTTCGAAATAGGCTGCCATCTTTTTCCTAGCTTAATGCAATTGGGTTGACGGCATGAACCTAAATTGCCGCTCGTGCCGTACCTCCATTCGGAGGAAGAGAAGGGGTAATCACAACAACAACAACAATTGTTCAGGATAAACCAACAAATTTTTTTTGTTCTTCTTTTTGCTAGAATTGTAATCATTTACTTGGTTGTAATGTTAGATTTAGTAAATACAATTTTTCTCCAATTGGCATCCATTAATTTATGTAATCTATCTATCAAAGATGACCATAAATTTCTTCAACGGTACATGCAGGAAAGATTTCTGGTGCAAAGCCACCCAAGCATCAATAATTTAGTAGGCCTATCGCACTCTCCCTCTCTCTAAGTTTTTGGAACCACGGCGTTTTAAAAAGTCATCAGGTTTGTTCTACTGATGCCGCTTGCTATTCTCAACAAATCAAATATTTTTCTTTTCCACTGATGTAGAGTACCAATGCTGTGGTTTCGAACCCTGATTCTATGTTAACAGTGTTTTTGACCTAAGTTGTCTTTTATCACCTTCAGCGCTTTTGTTTAATTTCTTTTGTTTACGCAGTTTAGTTAATTAAGGCACATTTTAAGTTTCTGATTTTACTTAAAGCATGTTTTGGAATTGTTAAAATCATTTGACTTTGCTTTTACCGGTATTCATAGCAATTCAATTTTGGCTTAATCCAGAAAAAAATTGTTATTAATTTTTGTCATCTGATCCTCAACGCACTGGCAAACAATTAAATGTCAACCACCCTTCGAGTTAAAAATACGGCTGTAAAAATACTTTTTTGTACGTTTTCTGTTTAATAGAGCCTTGATGTGCTTGGAGTGACTTGGAGTACTGGTAGTAACTTATGATGTCGTGAGCACTAGTAGATTCATTTTCTTGCAAGGAAATACTTGAATAGTGCGTTTTAGTTGAAGAGAATTTATTGGATTTTAGTTGATTAATTTTATTTTTCTAGCACGATATTGGAAAGCAATCAAGTTAAAGCGTTCAGTTCTCGTTCTATTACCTTCCTACTTCAGGCTTGTCTTTATTAACCGGACGTTAGCATTTCCATTATTCTTGGAACAGTCTTACGCCCTATGTAAACTTTGAGTTTTGTCGTAGCCTACAGCATTGCAACTGCATCTGAATAGCGTGTTAAACCAAAAGCAGTTCTTTTAAGCTAACATTTTCATTGAACCAGTATTTGCAAAGTTAAAATTTCACACATTACAAGGGGTTGGATTCGCAAAACACAATCATTCAAAATATTGTATGTCGATTTCAAAGTTTTCAATTCTTTATTTTTTTTTTGTTGTCTTGATAGCCAATGAGTTTCAGTTTATTTTGAACATCGGTTCCTATTTTAATAGCAAGTTTATGAAATTGACCTTGGTTTGAAATAGAGCGGTAGGTTACAAAACGCTCAGTGATATCATAATTGTCAATCATCTATCACAAAGTACCAAACAGAGACGGCAACCTCTGCAAAGTCGACTGCACTGACACTGCGGGAAAAAGGTACTGACTCAGCCGCTGGGCTGGCTTTATCCAAGAGACATTTGTAAATACAGTAGCAACAAGCTACTTTAAAATTGGGTGATTTTTGACTTAGACCATTTCTGTTCCAAAAGTAAGTCGATTATAAACGGAGACTGATTTAACGACAATTTGGGCGCAATTCCTGTTCCTCTGATTGTAATTTTTTTATCCTTTTTTCAATACTTTCGTGGGACATAAAAAAAAAGAGATGAGCACAAAAATAGTAATAGTTTTCTCAATTACCATAGTTGGCTACATGTAGTAATAAGTGTTGGGTCTATTTCGCGACTTGGTACCCTCCTTTTTGTAATTACATTTTTGACATTAAGTCCTCGCTTTGACTATGTGCCCTGATCCCAGCGTAGGCATAGTCAGGGGGGCAAATAAAGTGTCTAATTTCTCAAAATTTTTTGGATCTAATCCCGCTAGGCCTACAAAGGTATTTTCAAGTAAAATAGAAAACTTTTTCCGGTCTGCGGTGCAATTTTGGACAGACGTATTGCTTCTTTTATTTTTCCTTAAACTCTGCGTTTATTAAATTAACTTTTTTGTAATTTCTTATCATCAAAGAAAAACTTTGTAAGCTTATTTGCATAAAATTAATCATAAATTGCAGTCAAAGTCGTTTTTGTGAAACTTGTGATGCGAGATTTACCCTTTAGAATATTATGCTTCAAGACAAAGCAAAGCTATACATTTGAAGCATTACAGGAAAAGGGAGGAAAGGCTGGTTTCCGTTAGGCGTAGATTGCAGGCGTAGCATGAAAAATTCTATGTTTCTCTCTATTTAGTTTTATGTTCGGAGCGAGAGACGCTCCGTGCATAAAACTAATAGAGAAACATAGAATTTTTTACGCTACGCCTGCAATCTACGCCTAATAGGAACCAGCCTTAAAAGCAGATGCGTGAAAAAAGAATCGTTTGTTACGACGCCAATAAAACATGAATCGCTGTACGACTTTTGGCATCACGAGCAGCTTTTCAACGCCTTCCACAAAAGCTTACAACTGACGATTTCAACAGCATTTGTAAATTCCATTTTTGCGCTAAAGAAAAGAATAGTTTTCCTGAGATCTGCAAGATTTTACATTAAAACTTGGCATGTTGTTCCACTTTGCTTCGCGTTATCACAACGTCTTAGGAGTTAAGCGAGCTTAGGCACACGACATAGCTATCCTAAAAAAAACGTTCTGACGTGTCGTCCACCAATAATTCAGTTAAGATAATTTTCTTGTATCCATTGCCTCATTATTTGCTATTTGCCATTGCCTCATTTACAGATTTAAAACGGTGTATTTGTGCTATAGTGTATCATTCTACTTTTAACAGGCAGCATATCAGTAATTGTCGTTACTCTAAGGAGATCAAAAAAAGTGTGTACATACTTTAAATAATCGCACAACAGGATTTACAAAACTCATTTAATTTTTAAAATATAATAGAATCTACAAACTTGATTTTATGGTTTCATTACTGCCGGTCTCAAATTGATCCAAACGCTACTGACAACGCGAAGTAATGCAATGGAATTGCACACATTACAAAACAATTTTTTGGTGTTTATGTATATCCACTTTCAATATCTGCTCTCACTTTAACAACTGCTATAAATTTCATAGGTAGATCTTGCTTCTTAGTTATTTTTAGAAAGCATAAGGTCTGGTGAACATGGAAGGTATTTGATGAAACCCCTCTTTCTATCCTACATGTTTGTATTGTTTTCGAAGTGTCAGTGGACGATAATCAGCGATATAGGACTTAAGACCAATTTTTTAAAGTCTTGGTCTTGGTCTTGGGTTTCATGGTAAAATGGTTTCAAAGCTAAGAAAGTAAACAGACTACTGTGGATTATCCAAACGCTGAAGATTTGCTGCTGTTGTTACAGCAGGTAGTTGCATAAAAGGAGGCATTTCAATTTGCTCTTTTAAATCATTCATAAAAGCGAAATAATGTGCGTCACTACTGGTAATAGCTAAATGATTGATCTCTTTATAAATGGCCTGTACTTCCACTCGCGTCATTAAAGTCCTTATTTGAAATCAAAAAATAAGCTGGAATTGGAATCGCTAATTTGTTGAAATATCCCTTTTTTCTTATTTTCGAAAATATTCCATTGGGCAATTTCCAGCAAGTTCATTTATTAAACTATCAACGGTATTTTTGATTTGCCTTGAGCATGACTTTAAACTGTAACCGGAGATAATATGCTGTTATTTCAAAGGTCATGGTGAACACTCTTTTTCTTCGCAACACCAGCTCTTCTCCGATTTTGAATGCTAGTACGTGTCAGGGATAGGAGATGGCCTATTCCAATAAACAAAACAGAGGCTGAAGGAGTTCGTAAGCATTGGCTTTGCAAGCATCTAGGTAAAGAAAACGCCAACATAAAATCCATGTATCATCGACGCTCTGGCACTTTTCAACCAGTGGAAACTGTGCTCCAATGCAGGGTTAAGTTGATCGCTCCAGTTTTTCTTGATCGGATGCCAAATCAGGGTCGCAGGCTGTGGAGTGTGCACCCAATCTTCCATTTTTAACTCCATGCGTCGTGATTTCCATCATCACAAACAGAAAGATATTTGATATAAGTTCAACGAGTTAAGGTATTGTATGTACTCACGAACAAAACAACGCAAGTTCAACCTTCTCTTGGCCTTGTTGCTCAAGAAGGAAAGCCACTTTACTTCAGCTTAATCGGTGTGTTTGTCGAAAAACTGCACGGTGTGCGTGCAATTCTGGTCACTTTGCAGCAGGATAGAACACAGGTTACTCGATACTTATTTTTTAGTCACAGAGTACATAACTAATTTAATGGTATTTAAGTGGTGACTGGAATTAAGTATCAGATTTGAAGATTGGTTTTAACGCTTGAGAAGAATATGATTTTTCCCTTGGGGAAAAGAGCTCTCCAAAAAAGTTCATCAACTGCGAAATGAGCACAAACCTCTTAGAAAGCAAAGTTTTGAGTATTTCTGAAGATAGTAGATCTCCTTCCGTTTTTTGTAATGATGACCACATAAAGTACAAAAGCTTCTTCTTGGAAGCTTGAAGCTTTTTGACAATTAATACTTTTTCGTTAAAAACTGAGTGGAAGTAATATCCAACCACTGTTATGCGTGATACAAGCAGCAGCATTTATCAATGAATGTAGGTAGCTTGACAGCTAGAGTGCGTTGTAGAGTACTTACTGTAATTGTCAGGAAGAGGGACAAGGAGAAGCAACAGTCATTTATAAGCTTCCTGCAATTTTCTTCTTCAACTGAAAATATCTAAAATTGACTACTTAACCAATTTGTGAGAGAGATGAGAAGAAGTAGAGTTGCTTAACTCGTTAAAGATCTATTCAGTCTCAAAATCATTTCGTCTGCCGCTTGTCGTTTTTGTTGCAGTAACGATGACGTTGAGATTAGGTCACAAATCAAACGTGATTCGAGAGTTGTATTCTTGCATCATACGAATTTGTTTCTTTGCAGATATGATAATTGCTCTCTGCGTAGACACCTTTAATATTTTGCTTTTTCAATGTTATTTGAATTTTGATGTATCCCATTCTTCGGCCTAACACATTGGTTAGTGAGAGAGTGGGGGGGCTGACATAATTTTCGTTACCAGACAAAGGTAAAAAAATTTTTTTTTTGAAGGTAAATATGCTTCTATTTAGGCAGAATACAAAGATGAAGACCGTTTTGTTGGAAATCAATCTCTTCAAATCCTGGATCTTTGGCCATTTTTTTGTAATTTGTGGGGTGCTTAGCCCTTTTCCTGGCTTAATTTTACGCTTACAAATCCAGCAAACTGCTTGATGCACCCCATCAATAAACGCTATTCGCTGTTTAGGTCTAAGCTTCATAACTGAAAGTGCAGCGCACTTTTGGGAATTTTAGAGAGTTAGAAATAAAACTCCGATACATCCTGTTGAAAATTGTTTCATCAAAATATGTATTATTTTATGTAGGTGCTCAGACATATCCTAGCTCGTGTCAAAATGTCACTGGGAAATCTGGGCTTTACATGATTCAGCCCGACAAATACTCTCCAGCGTATCAGGTAAGGTAGAGGACTTACATTTTTATTTTAACATCGTGTTCTCTGATGCTTGTTTGTACTACCTAATTGTGACAAAAGAAGTCGTATTTATATTGTAAGGTCAATGGAGAGGTGAAGTTCAACAGCCTCATATTGTATAAAACTGTTTTTTTAAGAATTAATCGCTCTTAACATCAGGAACTATTGTCTAGAAAGCTTTTTTATTTATTTAAAAATTTTCGAAATTCAGTTTTACAGAATTCTATATGTTATAGACAAAAATGTTTTTGTAACTGCGCTATTGTTAGAAACATTTTTTGATTTCTTAAGATTAACGGCAATTCCCACCTGTCCTTCTATGCTATTCTCAACGATAAATTGATTAAGGCAAGGACAATTATAATGATATAGGTCTCTTTGAAACATTTTGGGAATAACTTCAAATTGACGACAGAATGATACAAGCGTGTTGAAATCCTAACAGATGGGAAGGTCTCTCGTTCACTTTCTTTCTCACTGTTTCTTGCTTACTAAGCACTATTTCTTGCAAATGTATTTTTCAGTAATTGTTCCGCTGTTTTAAGCGGATCCTGTCGGTTTAAGTTGATAACACAAAACCATACCATGCTGTAACTTCAGCAGGCTGTTTTGGTTGTTTATTCAAGCGCATGAGCTTTTGCTCATTTGTTGTATTAAGCCATTGTGGCGGGTAGACTTCTAGGCCCTCCTGTCTGCCACATTAAGATCGAGGGGATGCAGTTAAGTGGCTCTTTGTACAAGCAAACTTACTGGCTTTTCCTCTGCATCATTCTTTTTTCTGATGATTGTCAAGTATTGAATATCATTTTCAAGTCGTCGGTATGACTTGACAACGGAATTGAACTCAGATCTACTGACTGCGAAGCGGATGCTTCAACCGCTGCGCCACCGCGCCGATGATAAATGGCATCTAATTATAAAGAGCAAGAATGAAGTTTGTTAAGCTGTGCAGCAAATATGCTCTTAAATACTATCCTTAAATATTAAGCTTTATTACTAAAAAATACTCTCTGCAAACCTGGGCTTAAAGGCTCGTTGCTATGTAAATCAACGACTGTGTAGAAGTTCATATTGGCCTGGGAATTTAAAAAGACAAAAATGTTTTACCTGAGACTGAACCATATGTTGATAGCAATGACAAACAATTGCTTTTGGTATGTAGTAATTTTTAGATGACGTTGCATTCCGACTAGAACTTAATTTCTTTTCTGCCGCGAGAGCGACAATTGCTGATATTACTACATTAATATTTTTGGCTGGCTTGACTGATTAAATTTTGATAATCGAATTAGTAGTTGTGGATTTTGTATGAGAATGTACCCAGCTCTTATCAACACCATTTCGTTATTTCCGGTGTAATAGTCTTTTACACAAAAACGTCATTAGTTAACATAGTCTGAAACGTCAGCTTATGAAATTCTCAGGCCGACATGATTTATTGTTTTAAGTTGCCGTAAGGTGGAAAGTTGCATTACCCGTCATCCAAATAAACTGCTGGCCGTCAACATTTTGCAGTAGCTGATTGTTAAAGCTTAGATCCCGTTTTCCAATTTTGACCCACTTTTAATTTTGGAGCCTCCCTGCTTTAGTTGGGTCGCCTTTTACCCCGCTGGGTTGAGTATGTAATTTGTAGGGACAGTAATCTGCAGCCCCAACTTTTAATAAAAAAATTTATCATAGTTTTTTACAACCTCACGATTAAACTGATGCCCACCCGTTCAGAGATATGTAATATCATTTTTTAATATATTTCAAAAGAAAAACGCATCCCAATATCTTAAATAAACTATTTTAAAAGAAAAGTCCAGCTGGATCTATTGCTTTGAATTTTATTGGAGGCAATAAATTCTTTAGAGCAGGCTTGTCCAATCCAAATCAGTAAAAAAGCCACAATAAGCAAATGTATTTTCGTGGGCCGCATGCCGAGGTTCTCAAACCTTTGGTTTGGAGGTTAAGCTTTTTGAGCTGTTTGTCGCTAATTTGGACTTACGTTCTTTTTTTGGTTTTTTGGACTCTATTTTGCGCTGAGAGCCTGACGAACCGCAAAAAAAGTTCTAGCGAGCCATTAATTTTTTGTGCGGGCATCATTTCAAAATTTAAATCACAATTATAGTTGAAATAATCATTGAAATATAGACCAAAACGATCTATTGATTCGTCAAAGTTTATAACACATTAGACCTATTGTATCAGTATAGCAAAAACACAAGGGAAACCGGGAACAGTTGTCACGATTTGTGCAAATGCTACAACTTTTATTTGTTGACAAGATAGGAAGCTGAAATATAAGTGCTGAGTTACTTGTTAACTAACCTATGCGCTCATATCTATCACAAGCACATTGGCTTTATTTCACCTTTAATGCCTTTAACACTAAATTGATATTTATAAAAACAAGGGTTTTAGAACGACAAGCCCTATGCACAAGCAAGTTTAAATTTCACAGTTCAGTCAAAGCAAACTTTGTTTTGAGCTGTCGCAAATAATAAATTTGTCTGATCCACTACACTTACAATGGAGCCAATGACTACGTTTTCCGCTTTAAATTCAAGATTCATTTGGTACAAAATTTAAATGCCTGTCACCGCTTCATACAAAACCACAATTAATTTAAAGCTTTCAATTTTTTTCTGCTGAGCCGAAGTAGTAGTTGCAGAGCAGCGTTTACATGCATGCAACTGTCATTTTTTTGGACCTTGGGCTTTTTTGAGTTGGTATTGTGTGATGTGGGCCGAAGTTTCATTTCCACCCATAAAACTGGTTCTCAAAAATGTAATTTGTTTCGATGCAAAATTCATATGCAGCATGGTGGAACTTCAGTTTTTCGTCCAGTTCTTTGCAGAAAATGAAATTTATCTTCTTAAGAGCAAGCTTTTAGTCATCAGCAAGCGGTGTTACTGTTTATCCTGCAAACGATATTCAAACCAAGCAACCTATTGAGAACTTTCTAGTGAAATGAACTCAAAAAACGCTTTTAAACAGCTACCACACAGCATAAAACACTTCCTTCGGGCCGGTAATATCTAATGCAGAGTTTTTCAAACGGGGTCCTCGACCCCTTTGGGGGCCACGGAGCGGTTCTCCGGGGGGCCATGAACAAAAGCCTTTACTAAGTAGCTTCGCAGAGGCCTTTCCTAGTGTTGCAAAATCCAACTGTCACGATGTTACGTATTCGCCAGTTAAACTTTGATCTGTAGTTTTCACTATTACGTAGCAGACCTGCCCTGTGACGTTCGGTGACGCTTTTTTGGGAGCGTTCTTAATTATCCGGTACATTGTAGCTATGTTTTTAATCTGTCGCATTACATAACTTAAATAATTAAGTCTTTATAAATGGTAATGGAATCTTGTGATAGCAAGTTGCACGTTGTGGCGTAATCCTGTTTACAACTTTAAGAACGCCTGAATTCGCAAACTCCTTTGTTACCTAATACTGCGTCTGGTAATTTCAATTTTGCTCGCTTTGTATGTACTCGATCGAAATTTCGCACTTCGCTATTCGGAAGGAGTAGAGTCGAAACATGTAGCGGGAACAAACGGAAGGTCTGTATTGATGATTAGAGATAACTCAAGGTGAGAGTTAGTTGCAGATAGAGAGGCGATATCCGCGCTATATCGTTATAATTTGTTGTTATTACAAAGATAGTGGTTGTAAGTAGTGGAAGGAGTATGGTGCGTCCCGCCCTAGAAAATATAATGTTGGTGAATTACGAAAATAGAGGAATTTTGACTGTTGTATTGATAGAAATTTAACTACTTCTTCGTTTGTATGCTGTTTCGACTCTAGATCTTAAATTTTACGAATATTTAGCTTTAACGAAATTTTTGTGTAATCACATGTCAAAAATTCGTAAGCTGGAGCAAGAGCTAAGTCTCATTTGGCTTTACACAAGTTACTTGGAACGGTCGTGATTGTGCGCAGTGTCTTCACTGCTCGGTTGTGATGTCAAATGTGTCATTACGACCCTCCAAACAAAAAACCATCGCGATAAAAAGCATCCTCAAAGAAAGGATGATGACATCAATGCACTCTCTGACAAAAGAGTACGATACGACCTGGAAGCGACGCTGCCTCATTTGGGATTTAAGGTAGAGGGAAAGCCTACTCTTCAATGCAGCTACGAGGTGGCATATCGAATTGCCAAGTGTAAGAAGCCGCATACTATTGCTGCGATCTTATCAAGCCATTCGCAGAAAAAATGGTTGAAATAGTGATCGGATCGGGGGCGAAAACAAAAATCCAGCAAGTTTCGCTCTTAAATAACACTATTCGCCAACAAATTGACAACATGGCTGTTAAGGTGTACCAGCAAGTTTGCTCCAAAATCAAGCAAAGCACGCTCCAAGCTAGCATTCAACTGGACAAGTCTACCGATAGCGCTTTAGAAAGCCACTTGATTGCTTTCACCGGATACGAGAAAGAGGAAGACACCACACTGTCAGCAAAAACAACTGCTGCTGATGTCAAAGCTTTTGTGAACTCTTTTTTGAAGGCAAGGAGCTGAGGTGGCAGAATTTCAAGCACTTCTGTACTGACGATGCTCCAGCGATGAGTGGCGTCAAATCAAGGTTTGTCGCACTGGTAAAGAACGAATGGCCATATGTAACGCCTTCGCACTGTTCACTACACCAATACAGTCTAGCATCACAGACTCTACATCTATATTTGATAAAAGTTATGGACGTTGCAGTCAAAGTGATCAACTTCATTGGTTCGAGGGCAAAAAATCACCGGCTCTTCCAACTTTAACCACAGAAATGGAAGCGCAACCTGTGGGACTTTTGTTTTATATCAAAGTCCGTTGGCGGTCAAGAAGCAAATGTCTCTCTCGGTTGTAGGAACTTAAAAATGAGGTTGACATCTTTCTTCGAGAAATCAAAACCAATCTCCTTGTCCAACTTTACAATAAAGAGTTTGTTGTGATGCTTGCGTACTTGGTCGATGTAATCTGGCAAACATGAATCAAGGTAGGGTCCACCATCTCGTTTTCTTTGTTGAAAAGGCGCCTGAAGATGAATAGGATTGATTTGCCAGGTGACATCAAAACTTGCATCATAGAATATTTTGAAATCGTCTCTGTTGAGTTTTGATGATATTTCAACGACGACACGCTGCATGTTTCATGGTACAGAGACCCGTTTAACACTGAAATTGACTCCAATGACGAAGAAGCAGAGGAGTTGGCAGAGTTCAAAGTTTTGAATGCAATTAAGCTGGCATTTGATAACAAAACTATCGAATCCAGCTTTTGGTTACCTCTTTATGATTCATATCCACTACGCAGCAAAAGGCTTCCGTAATTCTTGTTCAATTCACAACAACCTACCTTTGCGAAGCTGGATTTTCTGATCAGGGGACCATGAAATCAAAATCTAGAAATCGCCTCAGTAAATGCAGTGACATTCGCCTTTCTCAGTCCAAGATGGAGCCGAATATCAAAGGTCTCCTCAGGCGAGTACAAGAACTCGCTTCGCACTGACTACGTTAATTTAAAGTAAATTGACTGTGCTTTGTTTAATTCATTAAACGTGGCGAATAAAGTAACTGATGGAAACCCGTTAAAAGCAAAACTAGGTACTTTCATTGAAGAGCAGGGGGCAATATGTGTTGAGAGTCTTTGGAAGGGGACCAGGGATCATGAAAGTTTGAAAAACACTGATCTAATGCATAGCCCACTGACCACTATATTAAACCAGTAGGCTTATTGTAGTCCTAGAAAACCAAAAGTGTACAAGAGTAGGCCTGCAAATTACTTACTCTATGTAAAATCTCAAGAACTTTTTCGATAGGTCTACATGCTCCATGACTAGTTTTGCTGCTGCTTTGTATATTTCTTCTGAAACAAAGTTATTGTTTGCTTATTTTTGGCTTCTTAGCATTATATCAAAATATCAATAAGAATTAGAATTAAATAACAAAAATACGGATATGGGTCTAAAACAATTCACAGGTAAAAAGATTAAAATTTACTTGAAAGATAAAGCTTTGATTGTAAAACAAATGATACATCAAAAATGGGGCGACTTGTTGCATAATGTAATATTTCTCCTCACATGAGGTGCCTCAGAATTTCATCAAATTGTATACAAATTTGTCCCACAGTGGCTTCCACGTTTTTTTTGTAAAGATTGCAATAAATTTGCAGTCTAAATTTAGTACCACTTTATAATGACAGAATTTTTGCTTGTTTGAACCTAATTTTTAAAAATCACTAAAAATTTTCAAACTACTTAAAATATAATTTTTAATAACTTTCAAACAAACACTAAACATTTGCGAAAAAATTGATAGAAGGGAAGACTATGATGAAAGAAACACTTCTCAATTGTATCTGTCAACTTTACTTTTTAAAGAATATATGAGGAATATAATGTAACAACGCGCCTCCGTAAGAAATCTCTCAGGTCTTCCCTAACGCTGGTTAGGGTAAGCTACGTCAAAAAGAAATTGTTAATGACAAAAATAGAGAGGCTGAAAGTCTGATTTAGGTGAAATGAATTATATTTAGAGCAGATTTAATTAAATTATGTTTTTTATTGCCACAAAATTTTCAGAATGCTGACAATTATAGTGATTGCAATTCTCTATACCAAACATGAACTGCACAGCCTAAATGTTGTGGTCTTTGTCGTATTGTAAGAAAACCTAATTAAGCTTCTTGGAGAATATACGGCATGTAAGCTAGGTTGAAAGCTTCGTGTTGATCTACACCACTTTGCATCAATTTCTTTAGGTTGGTGTAAAATAAAAACGTTGTTGCGACAACTAGATTTAGCTTGGTTAATCCCAAAATTGTTTCAGGTTTTTTGTGATATGAATTCTGTCGGGGGTGGTTGGACTTTAGTAGCTTCCGTTCATGAAAATAACATCGATGGCAAATGCACTCCAGGCGACAAATGGAGCAGCGAGCAAGGGACTTCAAAAGGCAAAAGTATGCAAATTTTTAGTTTTGTCTTCATGTTAGAACTTGCGTGCTGGGTACTGTTTTCGGTTCTTTTCTAAAAGCACTAACATATTTGACCAATGCATGAACTAAAGTGAAGTTAGTGTCAAGATGAAAGAAGCAATAGAATTCAAGAAAAATAATAGTAACAAGTAATTTCAATCTAAAATTTCTTATTTAACCTTTGACCCGGTTGTTAACCTAGTGGAAAAATGCACATGCAATACAAATAGGCAGCATACATCCACATATATGATACATCCACACATCTTCCTGTTGGGTGGGTCGCAGGGGCAGTAATCTCTTTAAACTTCACGATCTTTATCTACATTCTCCCACTTAACCGGTTTAATTCCAAGCCTTAACCAAGCCAAGCCGCTTATGTAACCTACACACCTAGTTAGTTCTTGGCGGCCTGATAAATTTTTGTTATGAAAATTTAAGAATAAAAAATGTGCCAGTTTGGACTTATGGTTAGGAATTTCTTTTAAAAATGGAGCGATTCGCCAAAGCAAAATTTTACCTATTTCGGGCAGTGATTCCTACAACGTCCCAAAAAAGTGACTTTGCTACAGGACAGTCTGTAACGACCGAGTATTCATAATTGCAAAAGCAGGCTATTTACTCAGCTATACGTTTTAAGAAAATTGCTTTGTCATTGCACTGTTGATTGTTTTTCTAGCACAGTAATTATGACGTGACAAAAGTTTGTGGACTGAGGGATTTTAGATGTAAAACATTCTTATATAATAAATGGCTGTCGAAAGCATAGACATCGCTGATGTCTATGCATCTGTCTTCACCAAAGTGTTAGCGAGCTGTGGCTCGTAAATAAGTATTGTTAGAAGGGTAATGGGTCAATCAAATTTTTTGAATTCGTTCAACCGTGATGGTATTTTGGGTCGAAAATAAAGAAACAGTCACGTTTGAAGGGTTGATCTCCAAAAAAGTCTTTACCTTTGCTTGGAACCAGACATTTTCGAAAATTTATCTCTAAAGAAAAGTCATCCAAAAAACTTTTTGACCTTCCACAAAAAATTTGTCTCTGATTACGCCACTGAAGTCGTACAGTCCTTTTCACACCAAACGTTGGATGTGAACTAAGAGATTTAAGACTCTCAGCTCTTACTACAACAGGAAGGAGAGACCCGCCAGAGTGATGCGAAACTAACTGAATTAGCTTTGGCGAGCAAAAATTTCTTTGCTCTTGTTTTATTGTTGAATGGTCACTTCTGATATTTAGGTGCAAGAAATTGGGAAAATAAAAATATATTCGGGCAACTGGAAACAATAACAGAAGATGATTACAAAAATTCAGCATATTATGCTGTCAAGGTACTGTGCTAGTCCATTAATTTTCCCAGTGTTTGTTTACTTTTTCTACGAGGCCTTACTTTGAATCAAATGCAACATCAATAACCGAATGAGTTGCGTAGTCAAGTGGACTAAAGCCATTGACAAACAATGACAAGACAAAAGTTTATAAGTCTATATGATTTAAGTTCAAGAATTTTGATTCATTTGCATTGCATCATGTGGGTGGGTCGGTGGGTGCTTGCGTGCCTGGGTGCGTGCGTGCCTGAGTGCGTGCGTGTCTGGATGCGTGCGTGTCTGGATGCGTGCGTGCCTGGGGGCGTGCGTGGGTGCGCGGTTGGGTGGGTGCGTGGGGGCGTGCGTGGGTGCGTGGTTGGGTGCGTGTGTGCATGTGTGCATGCGTGCGTGCGTGCGTGCGTGCGTGCGTGTGCGTGTGTGTCGAGATTGGGCTAGGGAAAAGCAGCATTACAAATACGTACTAGTCAATTACTGAGTTGCATTACTCATAAGCCTGAGCACACCAAGCGATTTTATACGTAGCGACTTGTATTAATGAATATTAGCCTCAGCAAATTAGTTTGTTATACCGAGCGAATTTACTCGAATTGGTTGCCGCTACGTGTAGCTGAAGCTAATGCACTTTCAGCCTTTTCGGCTCATACTCTTTAGTGGTCTTTTAGCACCGTTCAAAAGGAGCAAGTCCTTCAGGTCCCCCTACGATTTACCGCAGCTTTATCCTTCTCAAAAGTTTTGTTAAAACAAGGTGGTCCCAAAGCTCCCTGCTTTGTTTTTATTGCCTGACTTGTGCCAAGCATCAACCTGCAAAGATGATAACAAGATTTTTCGGGCGCCAAAGTATTTTAAAAAGCTGTGCATCTTTTTCTTTTTTTTAAAAATTAGCTTTCCAAATCCAAAAATTTCGCCCAATATTGTCTTTAAGTAGACGTAAATTACCCATTTTTTGTTGATTTTGGTTTCCAAGCGGACATGAAGATCTTTTTCTTTTTACTTTTATGCTATTGTCATACCGTTTGGAGAGGGGGTTGTTGCCTTTTATTCCTTTCTAAATATGCCATTGGTCGGCAACTTTTGACACCCGATGATCTTTTGGATCCTGTTTCCACGGAAAAGAAAACATGAAGAGCCGCAAATACCTGAGGACGTTCATTCCAAAGATCAACTTTTTTGAAAGCGATTGGTTTCCTATTCTCATCTCGAAACGAAGTTAAAAGACCTTAAGTTTTTAGATCAACTTTTCCGAAGTGATTTTTAAAGTTTTTGCCCCCCTGCTTTTTCTCCTATGAGTAGTATAAATTTCTCTTAGCCGCACGAAAGCACAGCCAAAGGATGAAAGAGCAGCACGTTGCCTACCCTTTCCTAATCATAGTTGTCTCCAAAATTTACCTCACAATGTTTCGTGTAGCAACTAGTCTACATACAGTAATTTCCTGTTTTAATTTATCAATACCTGCTTTTTCCAATCTCTGTCAGCTTGTAGCTGTTCAAAACAGTGGCAGCATACCCGCACATCAGCTGCAGACTTTTGCTTCTGGTGTTCATTTGATTACTTTAAAAATCAATAGTAGTGGTTGGGTCCTCCTTGAGAGCGGTAGGTTGTTGATTGAAATCTCTATATCTTGATTACATAATAAGATGATATATATTGCTTATTTGCTTGACGCATAGCCCGAAGGGAACAGCGAAGAAAAAGTTAACAAGATCACTTGTTGTGCCTTCGGAATAGGCACTTTATCGGAGATTCCTCCACCTTTAAAAGGCTGACAGGCGATGGGACAAAACATTCTACTCGTAGTAGTAAACAGAGCATGCGCTTACGCGCGTAAATAAACAGCTATATAGCAGTATCCAACGTCTGAGCACTGGTGATTTATCAAAATTACTCATTGGATGTTTTTTGGCCTAAGTTAATGGGTTTGCACTGGCATTAAGCTGGGTTTTTATCAATTTTGAGCTGCGAAGTTTAAACAATTTTGTTTGAGATCATCAACAAGAAAAATGATTATTTCTTGTGATTTGTGAGATTTGGACGTGTTGTAAGTCTACTGTAAATTTATTTAGCCGACTGATTACGTTATCTGTGCTCCAACTGTCAAAGATTTACCAGTTGTTGTCATGTGGAGTGCAATAATCGTGCTGAGATGTTAAATAACGCACGAAAAATTGGTCATTACCTTGAAGCTCTTGCTCCAGGCCCCTCTTTGGATGGCCCAACACTGCTGAAACTTTAAAGTTTGTTGCTGTTTTTACGAATTTACCACTCGTCGACTGCGTACTGACACTAAGCTTTTAATCGCCGCCTCTTAATCACGTGATAAACGATGTCATCGTTTTTGAGCGACTAAAGAGATCTAAGTAGAACCTGTTCAAGTTTCATCGATTCTTCGACTTTTCAGTTTTTGAAAATAAAAGCAAGTGCCAGTGTGGTTGGTCACGCCGAGAGATTTTGCAGCGAGTAATTGCTGCAATTCCACTCACAACCCGAAAAATTGCTTGGTGCGAATTGGGCTTGACACCTTCAGTTCACGCGATTGCTAGAATGTAATAAAAAGCTCGTATTTTTCTGTTACAGGCTAAAGATATCATGATGTGGCACGTTCCGAATGGCAACAAATATTACCAAATCAGCAACGCAGCCTATTTGAAGTATTACACAACTAACAACGTTTTGGAAAGCAGTTCTTTACAAAATCTTTTTGCCAATAGGTTTCCCATTAGAACAATCGGTAAGTGACTGCAAATGATATGAGCTATCTGCAGGGCTTAAAATCAAATTGCATTTAGTTCCAATCCAGATCATTCTATAAATTCCTACAACTACAATCTAAAATAGGTACATATTTCGAAATTATATCTCCCAGCAAGTTAAAAATTATTTGCACTTTAGTTGCACGAGTTTTATTTCTTTATTCATAGTTTTGATCTTTTTGCAATTTAAAGCTTTTTATGGAAGTTTCAACAATCTTTTAAAGGCTTTTTGATAGATTATAATTTGTTTGCACGGCTCAGTAAACCTTCAACTATCACCTGATCATTTTATTTATACGGCTTTGAAGCATACAGAGTCCAAAGAGTCTTCTTGCAGAACCTTAACATATCAACTAGTTGGTAATTTTAAGTGATTGCACTTTTATGTAAATTATAAGTTTGCTGATAGTTAGTATTGCTTTGTTTATGGTTTGTAACTGTTATGTTTTGTGTACAGACGATTCTTAGAACCGTCTTTGTGATAACTACTTTTGGTTGCATCTAAGTTAATAAGGCTGTAACAGTACCATCATTCTTCCCCTTCTTTTTGCAGCTGTTATTCTTTTGTTGGACGTAGTCTTCCCCTTCTTCATTGCTTAAAAAAGAAATGGGCCATAAGCTGCCGCACTGGCCTAATGATTTTGTGATGAAAGGTGGAATACTCTATGTCTTTGCCACCACGTCAAAGTCCCTCTATCTGCGACGTAAAAGTGCTGGTTTCCCCTTTATCTAAAGAAGCAAGAAGTGAACTTGCCGGTTTTTTTCACACTATCTCTTTTGTGCTGGGCGTCAAGCTGGGATGTTCTAAATACTACTTTTTAAAATATTTTGGTATAACCCGACAAAGGAATTGAAGCCGAGCCAAATAAAGCAAATGGAGAGGAAGTTAACTCCGAGAAGAAGAAAAAGTGCTCCTTTAATGTACCCATTTGAGACAGGTAGAGGAGAGCCTTGCATTGACCAGCCCATTAATTCACATTTCCAACAGGCATAGAACAAGGACAAACAAGAACAGGTTTAGGATAAAGGAATACAGGAGAACAAAAAGGAAGAGGCTATGGACCAATGTTAGAGAGAACGAAAGCTTCCTTTTTGTGCTTGTTCAGGCGACAGCACAAAAAGAATGATTATTTTGGGAAGTGGCCGGGGTATCTGGACTTTTGGGAAAACCAGCAGCCATTTTAGTGCAACTCAGAGGCTCGAGGGCCGCATCACCACTTGACGGTGGCTGTTGATTGGTGAAAAACTTTCCTCTTTCCGTCATGCCGGCTTCCGCTCTAAACGGCCAAAAGTCGATTATTTCTCATTTCATTGCGGATGGGTTTAACAATAGGCTCTCCGACAATCCTGGCCACTATCCATTTTTCAAAGGCATTGGACTCTGTCTGACATCCCACTCTTCCCCACAAGCTCATTCCTGCTGTCCTCCGTCTTTGCTTTTTCCGAAAACTCAATCTTAACTTTCTGGTAGGCGCACTTGTATGAAATATTATAATTCAAAAGTCATTCCTTTCGATTCCGCCAAAGTGTTCGCAAGGATTTGTTCTTGGCCCTTTTCCATGTTCTTTTATCATCAATGATCTTTCTATATCTCTACCTTTGTTTTTTAGCTATTCTTTTTATGCTGTCAACCTGACCTTTCGGTACTACTTCCCGACGTATCTGCTGCTGATGAGGCCCGAGATTGATTAGAGCGCCGGTATCTTCCTTTTGATAGAGGCAAATGCGAAGCCTTTTTTTTGTTGAATCCAACCAGGCTAATCTTCAGCACCTCCTCTCCTTGTTCAACTACCCTCTTTGTTTCAACCCCACTTTCATTTTTCGGGGCGTCACTTTTAACAGCAACTTCCTTTTTAAACTCAGGTGTTATTGCAAAATGTGAAGCTCTTCTCTCCTCTCAAAACCTTACCTTGTATCTCTGCTTCTTCATGTAGTCGACCATACAACTTCATATATCTTTTTTACAAAGCTTTTCTTAAGCTTGTTCTTACTTAGTCTTCATCTGGATGGTGTCCTTTTCTTAGCATTTCTATCGTTCCAAGTTGGAACGCCTTAAGCTTGCGGTCTGCCCCTTATCACCGGCTGCCTCCCTTATACCTCTTCTTTACTCAAAGGTGTCCCTGCTTCCTTTACGAGTTGCCCTTACTCATTTTTGACTGTCCTTTTACGAGCAAGCTCTAGGTTTTTTATAATATTTTCCTATTTCACAGTTAGCTGGTAAAGTATACCCAAGATTTTTTAGGTCCTCCTGAGGAACTTTGTGGTCGTACTCTTGCTCATTCCTTTCTCGTCCAAGTAGGCTCTTCTTGCCTACCTTTCCATTGCTCCTGCTTTAGCTCTGACTCTCCTTTTTCTGGCCTTGGTGTTGCTCTTGCACACTCTGAATCTCTTCCAAATCCCATCTCATGGTTTAAACTGATGTTCTAACCCTTTTCATTTTGGCAAAAGAAACTCCGCATTTCTTTTCAACTGCTCACTTCGTGGCGCTGTGGTCACCCTTTCTTGCTTGACAGGCCCAGGGTGTTTAAGTTCTTCTGCTGATGCCTGAACCATTCTGTAAGCTTTCCACTGGTTTTGACAACGCCAGCAAATTTATGACAAGCTTTTTCTTCTCCTGGTCTTAGATTCTCACTTTGTCCTTGATACACTTTCTCTACTCCGTCTTCTCTTCTTTTTTACATTCTTCGGCACATCTGACAGGAGCTCTCCTTTCTCTCTTTCCACTTCTTTATCTTGCGACCATGGGTCCCCAGTCCGTCATTTTTCACAAGCAATGATATCACCGATGAGCTCAGCAGAGGAGATGCGGTACTCCAGCCATCTACCGTTCCACGTAATCTTTCTTCTTTAACTTCTCGTACCTAGTCATCTGATCTCTTGAAATAGAGGCGTATTGTTTCATCGAAATTCTTAGACACGCAGATCCTTTCAGTATCCACTGAGAAACCTATCACATTTGCTGTGTCCTCTCTAGTCTTTGCTGCAACGTACAAAGCCTTCTATTAAACTCTTAGTTCTCTACAATTGGAAAAATTAAGAATCCTTCATGCAGCGCCTGCGGTCGTCCGACTCAGGGTACTCCATTTCATTCTGTCCTGTCCAGCAACAAAATGTTTTCGCCGTTCGCTCTTTGGCATCTTCTCTGCAAGTGCTATTTGATCTCTGGTCCAGGTCTTCGGAAGTTGCTCTGCTTTTGGGCTCCATGGTCTTTCACTAAGCCACCATGCCGAGGAAAAGGTTGAGTAATAACAGCAAACCACGTCCATCTATTAAAAAGCGGAGCTTTAACTATCATAACATCGTGCCGGTAACTGCTATTTTCTACTAGATCTTAAATATCAAGGTTCAGCCTACATTCATAGAAACCACAGTGCAGTGCATCATTTTTTGCAGCTGGTGGTCTGGAGACCTTGATCAATGCTATTCAAAATACCTCAGTAACAGCAGACATACCGTTCTGGTATAATTATCAGTATGATGGAGATACAAGAACAAATGGGATATTCGACGGCGGCAATGACATGTACGACAACGGCAATGTGGTAAGTAAATGCATGTGCTTTCTGAAACGCATGCAGTATCAGCAAGAAAAGTTTTAGTTTGAATGGTTTCGCGTCTTTATCTTCCAAACTAGGGCACCACTACAGCTCGGGGAAAATTTTAATACAATTGTTTCTACGTAAATTCTACCAAACTAAGAAAAATTCATTGGCAAGCCGTGTCATTTTAACTTTACATTCATGGTTACATAATAATCGTCGCACCCTAAAAACCAGTACTTTTTAAACAATTTTCATTTTTCAAGCACGTATTTGTGTTTTTTTGAGAAGTTAGCTTTCTATTTTTTACCCCTGCTTAACATACGAAATCAATTCCTTGATACGGCCTGGCAAAATCAATTCAAAAAAATTATTTGCATCCGTAAAGAAAAAATTGACCATTTTATTTTTTCAGAATAAAAATTGAAGCCAGCACAGAGCCAAATAATTTTTATTGTACGTTTAGTCGTTTTAGGTGGTTTCAGAAATGAAATATGTGGCCATGCATTGTCTACGCTAGTGTTTTATTGCAACTTTACCAGTAGCTAAACAGTACTCAGTTACGTCGAAATTACTGAATATGACGGAGGTTACACTGCCAAATGAAGCGGACAAATAAAAATTGTCCGCTATTCTGACTTCTGTTCTTGATTTCACGAAAATATATTTTATTTACTTTTGAATTAATTGTTTATTTTAGGTGTCGTTTAGTACGAATAGAGAAAACTTCACTGAAATCGTTTATAATACCCCCTACTTGTAAGTTGATAGATGCAAAGCAAGAGTTCTGTAAAAAGTTTCGTCATAATTTTGAATGACAAATTATTTTTTTATAGTTTATATGGAAGTGGAGTTGAAGTGAAAAGCGGAGCAAATGGTTATCCGTTTGTTACTTTAGCTTGGGTTGGGACAGGCCTGGGTACCGCTCAAGTCGATGTGGACTATTTTGAATACAAGGTATGTATGCAGTAATTTGGAGAATAATAAAAACGAAAGACAAGCGCTGGAAAGGAAGAAAAGGCAGAGAAATCTTGCTATTTATACACAGTAGACCAATACTGATTTAATTGTTCAGCCAAAGCATAAGCTCCTTTATTGTAGGTTAGTTTATATCCGCCTACTTTTCCAAATTTGGAAAATCAATGCAAAGGAATTTTTGTTAAGTATTTTTACTAATTTTGTTCACTGTTCAATTATTAGTTTTACGTTGTCTCGTTTATAATGAAATTTCATTTCTACACACTGTACTTTATTTCCCTAGATAACGTGATCAGTATCTAAAGGTTTGCGATAAATCGTAGCAACAGGTAGAGAAGAAGAAGATCTCTGAGTCGCATTTACAAGTGTTTGTAGGCAGAAAAAAGAATTGATCGTTTAAGGTCGTAGAGCTGGTGCAGTAATGTGTGTCCAGCTTTAATGGTTAGTTGTATTGAAATGTAAATAGTATAAGAACACTAAATTTCTCTTTTCACATCAATGTTTGTATGTACCCTCAGTATAATTACAAATCACTGACATTAAAAAAACGAAAGCTGTGGAACAGGATTTTTGCAATATTTGGTAAATAAGTTTATCATGTGTAAATAATGTTTGCAACACCAGAATTAGAAAGTATTGATTTATTTCAAAGTTGCTGCATGTTGTTGATATTGCTGTTGTTGCTGCTGCTGTTATTGTTCTTGTTGTTTTTAGCAATCCTATCTTTGGGATGGGGACATGGCAGAAGGCCACGTAGCGCCAAGAGCCTGGTAAACCAATATAAACTGGGCCAGAGTTTTCAGGAGAAATAGTAACCAAAGTTATTGCGGGGTAAACATCCCGTAGCAGGCTTGATCTGAGTCTGACAAATATCAGCTCAGCGCGAAGGATTCTTACAGTAAGTATTCAGAAGAAAATTTTGTTTGTCGCAGCGAAAGCAAGTGGAAATGAACGAGCGTGACGAGAAAGCAGTAGCAAGAGTGACAAGAAAACATAATTTCTTCAGGGAGATTAAGATGGCTTAATTTTTGGTGAAAAACTCAAAAGTGATAATATACCTCCAACCCGACAGAAGAGATGAGTAAATGCAAAAGGAGATAGATTACAGGAATCTGTAGATAGCTTAAACAGCGCACTTTTTTTGACAAGTTTATGCTCCTTGTTGCTTCCGGGAAGAAGTGAGTGGTCGGGGACCCATTATAGCCCTAGGTCAATGTAGCAATAAAGGGTGGAGTAGTCCTGATGGATATGAGAGAAAGCATGAAAAAGAAAATAGAAGTGGCAGACTTGTTGGTGTTGCCTCCACCGAGCGCTTGCAAAAATCAACATCCGCCTTAAGCTCAGTTGAGTCAAAGTTTCTATAGTCCTCCGTGAGGGTTTTAGAAGGCCCTGTTACTGTTTTGCGGCTTATTCGTACGAGAAGACTCAGCTGATTGATAAAAAATGCAATTAAAAGCTTGACTTGTTGAAGGCTTAGTATCAAACTAGTTGATTTGGCAAGTTAATGACATTCGAAGCAAACTCCATAAGCGTCACCTTTAATATTGAAAAAATGATAAAAACGATGGTCAAAATCGTCTCGAATAAATAATTTAGACACAACCTATACATTTTTAGTAAAAAACATCTTTGTTAAAGGACCTCTAAATAAAGTCGCTCCTTTTCCTTCCAACAGTAACTCTAATGTAGCGAATGAGGTTGGAGATAGCGTAATATAAAGAGAATTCTGAAGATTGAGAGTTATTATGTCCCTCAAAATTTTAAGAAGAAAGCCAGCATAGAAGATCTGCGTGCTCTGATCGGTCCCTGGTGGAGCGATTGACTGTGAAAAGCTATACAGTAGCTAAATCTGGAAATAAGATTTGCAGCAGCATTGAGGTTTTTGTCAAATTGATCATCATCAAATTAAATTGTTATATATCTATTAAATGTTTTTCACATTTCTAACATTATGATGTTTGTCATATACCTGCCCACTGACAGATCTGCATCAAATAGAGCAAATTTAATGTCCGACCTCGCTATCTGCACACGCCAGTTCATTCTTTTAACGTTAGTCATAGCAATTTAAAGAATGTCCGTACAGCATGTGCAAACGAAAAATGACTCCGCTGTATTTATCAACGAAATGAAAAACTTTGTTCTTATCAAATTGATCCTATTTGATTTGTTATTTCATTGATTTTATTTATGCTACGATGATATTGAAATCGATTTGTTTGAACAAAAGTGTGAGCGCATATACTGTTAATTGACTGATTTCAGTCACGAGTTTGCCTTAAAGTTTTTAATTCAATTTATCTTTTAATGTATTTTGCCAAAAATCTAGATGGTGACAAAAGTATTTTCATAAAATTATAAAATTTTTATAATTTTAATATCAAATATAAATTTTAATATAATTTTCATAAAACTATAAAATTTGATATAATTTTCCAGTTCATGCAAGTAGAGCGGCATGTAGAAAAGCCATTTTGGCCCGTGCCAATGTTGCCTTACATTTAGGGGACCATGTGATTGCAAGACGAAAATGAACAGTGTTGACCTTGCTTCTTGTTGACTTGTTAAACAGAGTTGACCTTGCTTTAATAAACAAGCAGTGTTGACCTTGCTTCTTGTCTATCAACCACATGTTGGTTTAGGTGAAATCAAATTTTGGAGCTGATGGGAGAGGAGTCAGCGCAGTATACAACAACACCCAACTTTCTTACAACGGAATGAATGTTACCTACACGACTTTCATGATCTCTAATGCGAGCGATCCTTCTGTGTGCGAAGTATATTTCTACATTACTAACCCCAAAGTGAGCATGATTGCTGATGACCGGAATTTAAATATTACTTTCAGCTAGCAGAAAAATCATTGGGGATCAGCCAAAGGAATAAGGTTTTTTAGAAAAAGATTAGATAAAATGAAATGACATTTACGTGAAAGTGTCTAAAAAAGTAGGATTTCTACACTAGAACTAAACGCTGGTCTACTCTAAATATGAATGTATAAAAAGTAGTGAATTACATTAAGCATTGTTGGGGGCATTATTATTTGTTGTTGTTGTTTGATTTCTCACCGTTTTTAATTTCACTTCTCAGATAACTATTTACCGGTTATGTCAATACTGATAGATTTTTATGCTGTTTTATTTTGGGTTTTTTTCTTCATGAACTGCTGTGGAAGGTTTTGATTTTCCGGATAAGTTCAAACCCTTAATTAGCACCCGCTTCCTGAGTTGAACCCAGATTTTAGAGACCGGGGTTTTTAGCTAATCCCTTAGCAAATTTTTTTTTACTACGTCAATCATACGAGTTTTTCCTGCTTTGATCTGTGTTGACATTTTTCGTATCGGGCTCTTTTTTCTCTTTTATCCGCGGTTTACAACTTTAAGAATTACTTGGGTCACGGCGCTTTTCATTCGGCTATGCCTCCATTTGTAAACAGTGACAATCATTATAGTTGTTTCGAAATAAATTAAATTTTTGTAATTACACCCAATAAAAGTATATTACCTTTTTTCAGTGGAATTCAAAACCTCCTACATCTATGATTCGCCTTGGTTGGACGAGACAAACGAGAGATGCAACGAACGTAGTTCGTTTCACTGGAAGACCTAGCAACGTTTTGCTTGGATATACTCTACTATCAAAGTGCTTACCGCTAAAGTCAAAACAAACTACTTGACTCAAACAAAAAAATAGGCTAAGGATTGTTTTTTAGATTATCATTTTTAAAAAATCCACCGTTCTATCCCTCTTTCGGTTGTGCTACGACTTTTTCAATAAACCCCGGCTAGAATAATTCTTTTAAATCATTTTGTTGGAGTATTGAGAAAAGGGCAGTGGCCCTTATATGTCAAACTTAGACTTGAACTGTCTCAAAAACAATAACTTTGATTGACGTCAATGAATATAAATTATTTTTGAGCAAGTACAGCTGATTACTCGTCATGTCTCACAAAGTTTTGCGCAATAAAATTTTTGAAAGCTTTAATAAGAGTCACGGCAATGAGCTACAAAAAATTTCCTGGGTTCTGCCAGGTGAAATTGATGAAAATGCTCAATCAGCATGCCGTCAGAGGCGACTTTTGAGACTGACCAGCGCAGTTCGACTCGTGGGTAGTGAGGTTCGCTTTGCTGGCAATTTGTATTTTGTACTGGGCACAAGATTGGCTGTCAATCTCCCTGGCCTGATTTTGATTGAATCACAGTGTGAGCCTAACTTTCAGTGCCTTTCATGTCATGCCTACATCCCAGGGAAAAAAACGGGGTAACCTGCTACGGCATGAATTTGTTCTGCGTGCAAACGCAGCAAACGACTGTTAGGTCTCCTTATCAATTATTCATGCACCACCTGCGGATAAAAATTTTAACAATAATAAGCCTTGAGAAATGATGATCTCCACGAATTTCTATTTTGCGGTGTTAGATTCAATTACTTAGCAAAGTGAAAAAATCTGAAAGCTAATTAGATTTTTCTTGACATCCTTAAACCAATACTTAACATGAATTAAATTGTTTAAAAACAGACTTCGAGGAAGGAGCGTGCTGAGATCCGAAATCGAAGCCGTGCTAATGAAATATATGAAATATGCAGGTGGTTATGTAGTATTACATGTACCCTATTTAGTTTATTTGTTAACAGTACATTTTTGTTCTCTGATAACCGCACAATTTAAACGATTATAAATTTTATGTTACATCCCATTTCTACGGCTCTTCTGCAACCAAAGAAGAACTGTACAAAACTGTTGTCAAGAATTATTTAAGAGGACAACAACTCAAGATATCTGTTAAGATAGGACTTTTCGAACATGGTGGTGACGTGCTACTCTTAATAAGCGTAGTCTAAAACGCAGCAATTGCTTTAGCAGTAACAGCATTACCACTGTTGGAATAGTAATAAAATACAAGGCACTAGAAATTTTTGGATTCTTCTAATACAAAGGTTTTTAGCGCCAAAGCATATTTTTGATCATGACCGGGTAAACTCAACTTCATATTTTATCCTCACATTTATCTCATTGCTGACCGCCAAAGAGGAGATTGGTGAATACCATTTTTTAAGTCTTTGGAATGACTCGACAAAAGAGCTGAACTCAGGAAAAAATTTGATTGGTAGGTTGTGCAATGTATTGTGTCTTTGTCGTCTTGTGACCATACTTTCAAAGTTCAATATCTTTGTTTTGCAGAGAATTTTTCTTTTAAAGTAACAATCCTTCGAAAAGTAGCTCCTATCAAATTTATAAAAGGAAATGCTTCGGATGTATTAAACGGAATTCCAACTTCCCATCGCAAAAATGTTGAACCTGGTTATATTCAGTTCCGAGCTTTCAACTCTGTTGGTTTGCCAAATGCTATTTGCCCGGGCATTAAGTAAGTTAGGAGTTAATTTGATATTTGTAATGCTGTGCATTTTACTTCAGTGTAGTAAAGTACGTCAACATGCAGTAAGTGGGATTCCCTCCGGAATCGTTTTTTGCATTTCGTACCGCTCCATGGTAACTACTAACAAATCCAATTACTAACTGTGCATAAAGCAAAATTATAAAACAAAGTGTTTTTAGAATAAAATAATGATCATTTGATTATTAATGCAGCAAATGTGGCAGTGAGCTTTGCTGCAAAAATATTTGATCACTTCACCATATTTAAAACTAAAGTTTTAAATAAATTGAATCATCGCAAACAGTTAGTACAAGAATGATTTTGACATGCTTAATATCACAAGCAGAAAATGTTCCGCGGTCATTATTACAAGCTGAAAAGCTGCACAATTTTTTAGTTCAACCAAAAAATTTCAGCTGTGGTAAAGTTAAAAATACTAAAAAATCAAAAAGGCTAAAAAGTACCCCAACCTACCCTGGCACGCAAGTGAAAATTGTATTTTACAAAGCTTGCACGCAATTACTGTAATTCCTGAAATATTTCAGAACAAACTCAGACAATCCCGAACAAATGTGCTTTGGAGGAAGCAGCACGTCGCAATTGGACATCCAGCAGTGCGGAGATTTTGCTGGTAGGTTTAAACAATTTTATGCAGTATAACGACATTATGCAAAGTTTAAAAAAACGGGCATTTACATTACCCCAGTTATTCATTACGTGTTGTTTTTATATCCGTTCGGTAAAAAAAAGTTAACAGTCTTGGAGCGAATTTAAATCTGAAACGGCTGCACGAACAAACTGAAACAAAAGAAAAAAGCCAACTGATGTGGGAAAGCGCATTCAGCCTTCACGCTGGATTAGATTGCTAATCTTTTCGTTTCTGATTAGGATGGAAAGGTATTCCAGGAGATCCAGGCTCCAAAAATGCTCCGTCGAAAACAGGAAAATCGCTTAGAGATATCAACTCAAGCATCTTAATTTTTGTCCGCTAAGAAACAACTGGAAGCAAAAAATCTTTGGCGGCGCGAAATGATTTGGAATTTTTATTAAATAGCCCAATTACATATTGCAGTTACATTGCATATATCATTGGTATTTACGGCACCAGTGATCAAAAATCCATTCTCATTTAAAAACATTGTGTAGTTTTTTACACATTTGTAAACATATCGCAATTATAGCTTCTATACTTCAAAAATACGTAAACTTAGAATAAAATTACCTTCTTGTATATCACTATAGCTGGTATATTACATAAAATTGAAAAAGCCATGGACTCTTTAAAATTTCGGTCGTGTAGGCATGGTTGCCAGGTGTATTTTTAATGAAGCAGATTTGGTGAGCCGATAAACAAAGTGAAACTAACGCTGTGGTTTTTAAAATTAGTTTGTACTTAGTTTGTACTCATCTTTTCGGAAGTGAAAAAGTTTTTTTTTAATTTCCATTAATTTTGATTGATCGCTTTTGTAGTTCTTAATCGCTTTTGTAGTTCATCGCTGTTTCTTTCTGCCGCATGAATAGTGAAAAGTGAGTACTTGCTATGTCGCCCATAACTATTTGCTACATCTAAATGTAGCCTACTGTACTTACTTGTATTGCTCTTCTATCGTTCTACTGTATTACTTGAACAAAGCCGCGAAGAAAAGCAAATGTTTCATGGCGTCATGATGTAAAAATATATTCTGATACGAAGTCATCAATGAGAGAAATTCATCATTCCTTGACAGGATCATGAAGATAGTTTTTGCCTGTTTTATACTTCTTGACACGAAAACGGTTGTTACAGATGCTAGATAACCTTGCGCTTAGACTGATTACCAATATTGTTGGCAGAGGTAGTCAATGACGAAGTAGTTCTTCTTAGGTAGGTATTTTAGTGACGAACTACTTACTAGAGTAGTATATTTTTTGCTACTTCTCTTTTGCTTGAGTAGATTAAGTGGGATGTAACACCACTTGAGTATTTACACCTTTTACTTAAGTAGATGCTAAAAATTTGATGCCTGTTAAATTGAAATGCGGTGCGCTGACATAAAAAACAGTTTTGAATTCAAGTTTTTATTTTCTGAAAATTCTTCGTTGAAGTGGTTTAAATTTAGAAAACCAACTATCACTGTTTAAGATTAACTAGACATGGTGCTGCGAGTTACTATCTGTGGGTCGTAAAGCTTCTTAATAAGAAAGTTTTTAGTGCCAAAAACAAGTTCAAACATTTTATCGTGTATTATTTTTTGATGTTTGTTTTGTACTTGCAAGCATATATTAGCTACTAGCTACTGCTGTTGTCCAGGTGCTAAACAGGGGGGAGATAAAGGGAGCAGTTACACTCACTTAAAAGATTTATAAAAGTGTTGTGTTTGGCCCCTTTCTTTACTGTCATCTAAAAAAAGATTATTACAAAAGCTTTATCTCATCAAACAACTTTAAATTTTCTTGATACTGAAGTGATCATCACTGAAATTTTCTGATGTCTAAAATACTGGAAAAAAAGTCATTATCAAAAATGTGATTCAAGAGATAAAAAGTGTTGCTCTTTCTCCTTCCGAAATTTTTTGCGACTTCAACGTTTACCTATAGTTTTCAGAAGTTAAATTTTAAATATCATACAAATTTGAGTTTTGTTGTTTTTATTATTTTGTAGGAACAAGAGGACAATGGTGTCATTGAGTTTCTTATCGTTAAATGACTTTTAATCGTTAGCAAGTCTTTTTTTGAAAAACATTAGGCACCTACCAAAAAATGTAGCCACGCCGACCTAGAAGGAAAAGTATCAACTATCAGAACAATTAGGCCAAAGTGCCTATGCTACTCTCTACCATGGAAGTCAACATTAGGGGAAATTAATTTGTTTGGCATCTTGCACTACCTGCGGGAAAAAAAGCTCATTTCTCACTTCTTGTCATAACTTTTGACACCCGGAAGGAATTCAAAAAGTGTCACCCCAAAATCAAAAATTTTCACCGAAAAAAATCTTCAACCCAAATTTAACGAAGAGTAATCAAAAAAGTCATCTACCTAAATTGAGGTCATCTCGAAGTTTCCTATAAGAATATTGTGACCCTCGAAGATAGTGTCTCCCCCTTCCATGCACCATGCACGTGAACCATATCTTGGTCGGTAATGCAAAAAAGCTGCAAATTAGCGGAGATGCTTACAACTTCAGAAACTTCTTTTTGCACCCTACGTGGTCCGCGCATTCCTTATTGAGAACCATTGGTTTATACGGGACAAAACTGGTTTTATTTTTACTATTTAAAATGTTTTATTTTTAATTATTTTTTACTCCTGCTCAAGTAAATACGTCTGTTTTTACTCTCTACTTTTACTTGCAATGTTTTTCGGAATATGTAGCAATACTTTTCTCTAGTACTAGGGTTTTCTCACCGCCGCACAGGGGCCGTTGGGGGTAAGACAAAATATAGAAAAGATTGAACATTCACACACCCTTCGCACTGTGCAGTAGACTTTACGTATAAATTTGAATGAAATATGATTTTTTTTATTCTAACGAAAGCAGTATTGTCCCAACTTGCTTTAGACATTAAGCATTCTGTTGCACTACTTGATGTTACTTCTGATAAACCGACAGCTTGTTAACGTTGGAGAGGAAATTCTTGAAAAATGCTTTTTTTCTACGAGGCTTCAAATACTCAATCATCTTGAAGAGTTTTGTCGCTGAAAAAATGCAATCAATATTCGTAAAATGCCTAAATACGCGAATTCGACTTGCTTACAATGACAGAAATAACTTTAAATGCAAAGGTCTGAAAATTCTTAAGAAGTTGAATATCTAAAAAATAGCGTCCTAAGTATTAGAGAAACTTCATGAGAACTTGCTTGAACTCGAAAAAAACTATTTGGTTCCCAAAGAACTAACTGATTGAATTGAATTATCTGAGTTGGCGGATGTTGTTCCTCATATGCTGTTAAATATCCCTTAAAACCTCACGACCTTTAGCGAAAATTGTGCCGATTTTCACGCTTGCACATCTAGTAGTTTTGGAGGATTCAAAAAGCACTAGCACTGACACACTCAAACACACACACACACACACACACACACGCAAGGACAGACTTCCGCTACACGGAATAGGTTTAGAGCTATTGCATGGCCGCCCTTTAAAAGAAAAAACGGATGAGAATGTCAGTATGATAATCTCAGTAGGCTAAGTTCTGTATTTCAGTAAGTTTTACATTAGTTCTGTATTCGTAATAATACAAGGGAATAAGTCGTAATAATACAGTAAGTCGTAATAATACAAGGGAATCTGAATATTTGTTGCTCAAGTAATTGCAAATTGGGATTAGTCATAGTTTATTGGTAAGGTCTTCTTATTGCACACCTCAGTGCAGTGTTAGAGTATTAGTACCCAAGGGATGGAAATATAATGTGTCATTGCTAATGAACAAAGTGCAACACTTGTGACATTAACCGAAAAAAAAACAGACAATAAACACGATCTTGTAACAAGAGCACTGCAACTTTTTCATTACCGTGACAGCACAATTTCTTCTTTACGATCGCAATTAGGTATTCTATAATCATAATGTTTGTTTTATTGCAATGGACAAATAGGCAGTAATAAACAGCAAGCGCCAACCAATCAATGCTGAATGCAACTACCTACGACGAACACTTCAACAGTTGAGCACTGTTATAGTGCTAAAGCTTGAAAATAGAAGCAGCTTGTTGCACAGGTATGAATTTGCAACTCAAAACTTTCAAAGCAGCCAAGTGCGTCAATCTCATGCTGTGATATTGCTTTGCAAGTGATGCACATAGTAAGATTGCGGCGTGGTTGTAGCAGTCGGCAAGAAAGATATGATTTTATATCAGAATTACATCTACTGGAAGCAGCTGCCATGACAGAACTTGTTACTGTCTAGCGGCCACCAGGAATGCAATCATCTGACTTAGAATCACAGTGCGTTCACTGCCGTAGTGCAACACCATCCTTATAACTTCTAATAACTAACAACCTCAAAGGCAAAATTTGATTACAACTTTGAAGACGTAGTTTTCGTTGTAGATTTGCCTTAAATAAGTGAGCACATAGAATCTGCAAAGTAATTTAAGGAATCGGTAGGTCACTTTTCCTTTCTTTAACTTCTAACCACTTCTCATAAATTTTTTTGGTAATGTCTTCTTGCGCATTATCGAGATAATAGCAAACGTTGTGTTGAACTTTGTTGATTTCAATACCAACCTACAAACAAAAATATTTTTTGAATGACGTGATTTTAGCTTTGATATTGCGGATTTGCCAATTTATTTTATGAAATGTACACGTAGCTTGTACATAACATTGTTTATACAGAGTTTTTAATACAGAAACATCAAATGTGCAGGAAGCTGGTCTCATTTAGTCTTTTATGAAATGACAACAACTTTTTGAAGTGAAGATTTTGCGAGCAAAAATTTTTAAAGTGACAATTTCAGGCGCTTTGGAAAAGTTTTGAAACTTCCTCTAGTCTAAACAAAGGTTTATAATAGCGGTATCCTACTGCATGCTTCAGTTTAAATGTAGCCGCCTAAAGTAATCCAATAGCCTGGTTCATCGACAACTCATTTGAAAAATGCTTAAATCGACGTTAAATTTTCGTTAGTGCTATTGTATTTCTAAAAGAATTTTTTAACTTTGTTTTTCAACAATAACGAATTCAAAAATCGGTGGAAACAGCATATCTTGACCACAATTAGAATAAATTCCATCGCCTCTCTTTTTTTCTGAAATTAATCGAATTTATTTTATTTGTTTTTATTCTTCAAACTCACCAAGAAAGACAGTGGCATAAAGCATGAAAACAGTTGACCATTCCTGGTTCAGGACTTTTCAGCACAAGATAGTTGCTCCGCTTTATTACTTGCAATGAATTTGGCGGTTAAACTTTTAAAAATAACGAAAAAGGTATTTTGGAGTGCCTTTCCCGTGATCACAACAATGCAGCAGTCCCGAGGTTCAGTACATAATTTTTTTTCATGCGATTACCATAAATTTCTTCGCAAGATCAGATGGCCTGTCTGCGGTAGCAGCCGTAGGTTAAACACCAATTTGTATCGGCATGGCAACTACTGTATTTTCAATTGCTGAAATCAACAACTTCACTCACTTTTTCACGGAAAATTCCAGTGACTACTACGTCATCAATTGTCATGTTCAAGTTAGTTTTTAGTGACATCATAAAGATATCTTTGGCGACGTCTCCTGACAAAACATAACAATCCCCAGTGCAGTAGGGTGGATAAAACCTAGGTTTGTAAATATTTCTAGGCACAGCCCATTTTCCACGTCTTCTTACCTGTAAATAACAACAATAGATTTTAGAAAGGTGAAAACTTTTTCCAACTTTTGGTCAACCACGCGTAGATCAAAAACAAAAAGTTTCTCAAACATCATCAATATAAATAAGGCTAACAACAAAACCTTTTTTCTAAAGCCAACAAGTAACAACGCAATTAGTAAATACATAATCAGTCTCCAAAGCGACAAAAGTTCGTTACCTTTATTTACGCTGTGTTCAAAAACCTTCTGTTTTTGATTTTTTTTGGTCGACGAAAAGTAGAAATTACAGTAAGAAACGTTAAATTTTTGTTCAATCAAAAATTTAAAACTAACTGTTACCTCAATGTAGAGAAATAATTTATGGAGTGCCGTTTGGAAAAAAATTATTTATTCTGTTGTATGTGTTTTTTATGCTTATTTATGATACAATTTTCCGATTTGTAAATCGGAAAGTTTCCAGTTAATAGATCGGACTAAAAACGGTGTTGCACGCAACTAAACAAATTGGTTTGTGTAACATGATTTTTTGTTCGATTTGTCTCATAAATAAGCACAAAAACACATTCAACAAGTTAATTGAATAACCTACTTATTATGTGACTGATTTTGGCTTTTCATCGCTACTAGGTGAAACGCTTCACTAGCTTCGACACAATGATTCACATGAATTGATTGATGACGTGCAAATCGGGAAGTTTCTTATTTATAAATCGGACAAACATATTACATCACTACAGGCGCGCGCTTAGAAAAAAACAAGGTTTAACTTGTTGCATGTATTTTTGAGCTTATTTGGGGGACAAATGGGACAAAAAACGCGTGATACACGAAGCGTTTGTTTGTGTATCATCCTTTTTCGTCCGATATATAAATCGTGCCATAAATAAGCACAAAAAGCGCATGTGACAAAATAAATCATTTTTTTTCAAACGGCGTCCGATAGTAATTGTGATTTTCAAAGTCTTATTTCTTTACTCCACTATCACACACCACCATCGTTGTTTTAAATCAAGCACATATTAAAGCCTTCCAGAGTTTTGTGTGCAAGTCAAACGTTCTTGTCTTTGTCAGATTTGTCGGGCTGAAGCCCATTTTGCTTTCGGGTCAGAGTGGACTGCAGTGCTCATTGGCTTCTTGCTGGGTGCTTAATCTATTCTTTACTGCTTTGCATTGCCGCATGGATTTGACAAAGCACAGATAGGCACAGATCTCATTCTGTGAATACGAGCAACAAGTTAGAGCAACTCTTTTTCAGGTGCAATTTAAGACAGCAGTTGTAGGAAGAGGATTTAAATCATAAACTTTTAGATTACGAGCCTACAACGTCGATAATGAATGTCGGATTAGAAAGTGTTGTAAAACGACACACAATCAGTCGTACCCGGGCGTGTTCTGCCAACTTTGTCCCACAATCCAGGAGGCCATTCACGGCACTTAAATTGTATATTCGTAGCACGTTGCTGATATCTACAAAAGTGTCGTCATCTACCGACATCACCAGCTTTGCATTGCTGAAAGTGAACTCCGGTTAACAGACGTGAAAAAAATTTCGATTCTTAAAATCGAGAAGTAAGTCTAAAAAGATTCACTTTTCTTAAACGTCTCGCTTGAAATTTTTTGGAAAAGTTGCGACAAAACTTAAAAATGCAGATTAACTAACCGAACAAAGAACACGGTTGAAGAAGAATGGGCTGTGAAACATCTCTCCCGTTTCTTAAGAGGGGAAGAGGAAATTTGGAAACACAAAGCAATAAATTTAGCTTTTTCAAAAGCATAGTTTAAATAAAGAAATTCCCGTAAATCTTTATTCAGATCCTAAACCTCTAACTAACAATTACTTTGGCGTTGGCTTTTACATTTTGATTCTCACACACGTGCGCTTTTTAAAAGATGCTACAAACGCAAAAGGCAAGAAATTGAAACAAGAGCAAATTAATCGCTTCGCAAAAGAAGATAAACCTTGACAGTAGATGTAAAGCACGGCATTACAATACTTCAGGCAATAAAATTTAGGCATTTACCTGCAATAATAATTCAACCATTCAAATCCCATGAGCGTCTTTCTTGTAAGATTACAATAAGCATCTATAAATCCACCTTGAATAATGTCATTGTGTTTTGCAGCTTCTTCTGATATATTCAGATTGACATTTTCTTTTTCTGTTGTAGATATACCCAGCAAAAAAAACGTTTTCGCCTGTTAAATTAATGTTTTCAAATTCGTTGTTGGATAGCTTTTAAGTTAACCTCGCAAAACGTGATGCATTTAAAGCTTTGTTTAAAGAGAGAAAACATTTGA
The DNA here is from genome assembly GCA_963675345.1 of Trididemnum clinides. NCBI lineage: Eukaryota > Metazoa > Chordata > Ascidiacea > Aplousobranchia > Didemnidae > Trididemnum > Trididemnum clinides. Next base: position 22,071,627 of record OY776284.1, on the reverse strand, counting down.
CAAAAGATTGTTTCAAACCTTTAGTCGTATTCGAAACTTTATGATGTACAGACGGCTGATTGCAGCATATTTTCTCACCCAAATTACACTCCTAAATCATCACCCTTCCTCCTAAACACGCTGGTCTAGTAGTCACACTTATTCGTTCTACTGACTAGTAAGGCGATAGCCTACCGATGTCTAAATTTCAACAACTAGGAGTAGATTGTAAAGGCATTGCAGTATAAGCATACGCTATTATAAAGGCCAAAAAGATGAATTTGCTACTGCATGACATGTATTGCTGCTTCACATGACATTAAGAGAAGCTGAAGTCATAAACCATCATTTATATCAGCAGTAAAAAGTATCCTATTCAATACATCGAAATCAGAAATAAAAAGAGGTCGATGCACAAAAACCTACAAGATGTAATTAATCTTACGTTTTTAACACCGACGCTAGCCCATGTTCTTCGAATCATAGCTCTCTGCCGCACATGATCAAACGCGCTTTTAACAAGAATAACCAATAGAGAATCTGAAAACAATAACCATTTGCTACAGTAGTTTGCTGCGCATATTACTCTCTCTAGTCAGGGAAAACGTGTAGAACAACTGGCGTTTCAGTCTGCCTTCGAATTTTCATTACCACCCACTCAGCGCATTTTCAGCACAAACATTCGAATCAACCACAATAAATTTCAACGAAGCTCTTTTTCCAAAAGCACAGAACTCACCGCCGTTGAAACTTTGAAATCGCTACCCTTCGATCTCAAGCACAAAGTTTTCATTATCGTGCTGCACTAATATTTGTTAGCCTATCTTTCTTTCAATTCATTGAACAAATTTGGCCGCTATGTGGTTTAATGAATGAATTCGGAGTATTTCTAATCACATTACCCCATTTTTGCTTCCCCACGCACATTCACAACGTACAACCAGGAAAATACAAGCTTAAAATTTTCGACGCTTGCACTTCGAATCATTTATGCACAAGCGTAAGTAATTTCAAAAGAGTAAATCCAAGAGGTCATCGCAAATCTTGTTTTGTTAATTTGACCTTTTCTATATTGGGCAAAAAGATCAAAGGCCAAGTCAAAGAAATTGTTCTAAAATATTTTGTTACATTTGAAAATTGAATTTCAGACGCTCTACTTATTAATTTCGTTTACGCACGAGCAAAACACTTTTTAAGTGCATTTTAATACTATACAGCTAAAAAACTAGATATCAACTTAAATTTTCACATAATTTTCGCCTCTGCAGAGAGGTGCTGTGAAAAATATCAGTTACGGTCTGCAACTGCTGCTATCTCATGTCAAATATTGAATTTGTGCGGCCATTGAACTCTTCCGTCTCCTTCATTAATCTGATCGAAGCTGCAGGCCTATTGGGCAAGCAAAAAATCTCCCTGTATTCATGAGAAGATGTCATATTTTGAATTGCGACTCAATGCTGGATGAAGACCGGTCAATGCATTACCACCGCAAGGCAACAATAGTAAAAATTCACTTCTGGTTGGATTCGAACCGACAATCCGCACTCGTATTTCTGACTATTGACCTCAGATTTTTGGTAACGGGATGCCCTAACTCAGAGGTGGGCAAACTTTTTAGTCGATGGGCCGCATTGACCATTTCAAGAGTGGCCGAGGGCCAGTGCTTAAAATCTTGCGAAAGCTGTAAACAATGTAAGAGCTTGCAATAGCTTAAAATCTTGCAATAACTTCTTGTAATGTCGTATTACAGGGCTTTGGAAGTAATGGTATTCAAAAGAAAAGGTCATCACCCTATATTTGGAGGGAAAATGCGATAATTCAAACTAAGAACTGCGTAGCAGCTCTTTCAATGATGGCCTCTAATGTTTTTAGTTCTTTAGTACCGAAAGTGTGGCTATCCCTGTCATATTAAATTAAATATGTGGAAGTTTCTACAAGTGTTGGCGGGCCGTACAAAATGCTCTGGCGGGCCGTAGTTTGCCCACCCTTTCCCTAACCGGTAACAGCGTCTTAGACTAACGGGGTTCAGCCACCGCAACACTTGTTGATTGAATGACCACTCCGTCAATTGTTTTGTTACAACTTGGAGGTGTTGCTACTCCCGGTTGGATAAGAACATTACGTTGAAGTCTTCCTACTCTTCTACAGAAATAAGCAAAGAATTGGATGTATGAGCGGCCGATTGGTATAAGATGGTGTTTACAGTTAAAACGTCTCGTTAGCAATCGCCTGGGTTTATACTCTATGGTAACTGATGCAGATTATGACTTGTAGCATATTTTTGCCAATACTCTCTTATGATGGTTATGTATCGACTTGTCCTGATTCAGACGGACACCATTATTCTGCAGAGACAGATTGCGGTTCTGCAAATCTTTTCGTGAACCTTAAATTTTTTTAAGTCCATTATATATGATCAAATGGTCAAAATCTCATGATATCGCTTTGTGATTTAATTTGACCTGATCAAGAACTCCTGGGAGAAAACACGTAAAAAAATTTTATGATGTAAATGTTTTCACACTAGGAAAGGCATGATTCTCAAAGCAAACTTACACATCCTCATAAAAGGGAATACAATCTACCAAGCCTTCCCCTTAGAATGTGACCTTGATAAAACAAACAAAAAGTACCTACTCACTAACCTTCGTTGCAAGAGTCGCCAGGAGGCAAGTTTATAAAAGCAACTGTTTTTTGTGAGGCATTCCTTTGAAATTGATTTGGCAAATGTGATAAGATGTTGGTCGGGAAAACACTTTTGTGTACAGGAGCGCTACTATTCACCATGTTTCGTATGTTTTCGTTGAAGAATATCCTGATGAAAACATTCAAAAATTATTTGAATCATTCCTATCCGGTTGGGTATAGCCAAGGCCCGTGTAATGATGAGCTCACTATCAAAACATAGTCTACAAGAGGTAATTCGCAGAGCGACCAAACATGATTTTATTTTCTGTTGAACTGTTGCTAGAAAATATCAAGCACGAAAATTTATCGGAAATTCACTATACCAGAAACGCAAAAGCGAAGTTCAATTTCCATCATTATACTAGCATTGAACTGATGATTCCTCTATATAGCAAAGTGATGCCTTCAGTACAATGCGATATTGCAAAGCAAAAAGCAGGAGAAACAAATATTATTTATCATTGACTCAATCTTGACTATCGTCTCTGATTCTGCTGGCATGATTACAGGATGAAGGCACACTTATGGCCACCTCATCGTCAGTTGAAACAAAAAAATTGTAATAGGAGTGCCGGGATATCTTAGACCCTCGGGAAAGCCAAGAGACACTTCGACGCATCCCAGCGAGATCGGAAACGGCACAGCTACTAAGAGGAGGCTGTTGATTAATCCTCATCTCCTTCTGTCCTGTCCTGGTACGGACTATTTACACAGCATGCTTTTATTTATTTTTTGACCTCTGGCCAGGCTGTTGGGATTTTCCGACTTCTGGGACTCTGTGATCTTTTACCTCGAGAAAGGGTGGCGCAACAATCACAACAAAAACAACAACAACTACTACTACAAATTGCCAATACTTACGTTAAAAGTAAAAGAAAAATCAGAAAAGCAAACCGCTTCTTAGTTGTGACGGTAATGCAAGGCGAATTATTTAGAAATTTTAAAATGCTCATTTGCTACCAGTCTTGCCATATAATGCATGAAATCAGTGCAACAATCCAATCACTCCGATTCACATTCATCTCATGATAACTTGAAATTCCACAAATTTCGAAGTCAAAATTTGAAAAATGAAAATTTCGTAGCTGAAAATTTTGAAGCTGATCTTCAAAGTTTTATCAAAGATCCCTTCTCTTAGATTTATCACAAAACTCTACTTCTTTCTTGGCTTTTAGCTCAGTTGAGTAGAGCTTTGATCTCTTGTTCTCTACTGTGCTTATATCTTGAGACCAACAATTACAAAACGTATGAAGAGAAGACGTCTATGCATTACATTAAACTCAAGCAACTACTTTAGTGGCTCATGACATCAGTGCTTCAAAATCAAATAACTTTGCCTGAAAAAAAGAGCGCTGTCAAAACTAGATCAGTATCAACCACAAAGGCACTTCAAACAAATTTTACTTTACGAGTTGGACCTCAAGATGCGCTTTGATTAGCTACCTTAATATTTCAAAAGCTATCATTATTTGTCTATATTCTGGTATCTCCAATTTCTCCACTTATTCGCTTTTTTTAAAAACGACTGATCTATTTACGCAATTTTACTGCGCTGTTGTGTATGATTTGTCAAGAAAATCAGTTGCTAATAAATTTAATTACTGTAATTCTACTTCATCAAGCAAATTACTTCCAGGACAACGTCATACTAAATCCTTTCACTTACAGCCAAAGAAAAGCGCAATCAGCTTCAGGAGTTGGCTAATAGCATGTATTCATTCGCAATTTACCTCGCGGCTATTTAATTACGTCAGTCAGAATCTTGTTTCCCGATATAAAGCCTGGCATTCATAACGTATTCTAATAAGCGAATCCTGTAATTTTCCTACATCTTGACTACGCTTTTGGCCTATTTTATTACCTTTTGCTTCGTATCACAGCACAACAATAGAAACCTCTCTCTCCAGCATTCAGGTAGCAATTGACGACACATAATGGGATTGCTTCTATTATTTGTTTAGACACAGGTTGCAAACGTAAGAAGTAGTTTTGAATTGCAGCAGACCTTTTTTGCTCTACTTTTCTGCTACAGCGCAGCACTATTCTGCTCGCGAGCGTAGCCATAGATTAAGGTTCCTTGAATTAAATTGTCTCGCTCTTTAAACTTCCTGTCTCAGATGGAGCTAAAATAAGAAATAAAATGTTTTTCGGCTCTTTATCACCATTAACAAACTACCAGAAATTTTAAAGTACTACAAGAGACCAGCGATGCACCTTGAGGAAACTGCAGACAGTGACACTGTATCGACCTTGCACTGAAGAGACCTGATAGGTGGATACATTGTCACTGTCTCTAAGAAAATCCTTTTACAATTCGCTACGGGAAGAAACTCCGACTCAGCTTAGACATATTAATTCCAATTGTTCATATTACTTAGTCTAGTTCATATTGCTAAGCCTTATATTTTGGGGTCACATGAATTATGCTGTTAATCGAAATAGCATTAAGCAACCGATAGTTACAGCAGAAGCAATCATTTAGCTTACCCTGATTAATTTACCTTTGAAAAGTATACAAAAGTTTTCAGGTGATAAATTTGCCTCGACAGCTTTTTCCTCGGTATGAATACCATCTTTGAAACGCGACAAGCCCTATCCAAGGACATTGCTGCCACCACAACTTTTTGTGCGAAGGTACCGGTATGTCTAATTTTACGCTCAGGAGAAGCACGCCAGAATTATCGCTTTTCAACTTTATTATAAAGCTCAATTCACATTCAAACTCAATCACCTAAAACGCATAAAATGTGACTTACAAGAGCCAAATTTTAGTAAATCACAAGGAAACAACTGCAGCACGTAAACAAACAATTTAAAGCAATCAGAGCGTCATCTTTCCGTCTTTTATAACAGCTAACCACATAAGCTGTAGCCTGCAAATTAAAGCAATCCAAGATCATCTTTCCTTCCTTTAATTTGCGCCCACTTTAAATAGATTCTTTGGGAGATATTTTTGGATGCATTATTAACCATATGGCAAATGCTACCTTGAACTTGGTTCACTTTCACACCAATCTACAAACAAAAAGTATTTGAGCAATAATCCTGTTTGGTTTCAGCTTTCACATTATCGTCAACAAATGTGCGATAAGAGCACGATTGTCCACTTTATTCGAGGTCTACCAGCATAATTGAGTCAAGCACAAACACATGGTTACTAAAATATCTGATACAGTGTCACTGACATTCCAAAATAGAAAATGTTACTCCTAAATAGAAAATTTCACCGTCATTTGAGTTGGGCATTTTGAAAAAGATCTTCCGCTGCGAAGAGAGGGTTGATGGGAGGAAGGGCATCCGACCGCAAAACAAATGCCATGTTATAAAAATGCAGATCATCTGCTGTGGCGACCCCTAAACGGGAAAAGCCAAAAGACGAAAAAGATTTTGGAAAAGATCTTTGATGTGAAATTATTCTCGTTTCGGCGTGTTTTAAAGCATTTTGAACCATGTCACCAACAAAAATAATGCCATCTAGTGTGTACTCTCCCCCAATGTCTGAGGTCAGTTTATCTTTACAAGCAGCGAATTAGCAAAAATGTTTACTTTGTGTTACTGTGCGGGGCATATTATGCAGATGCAATAAGAACACGAGAAAATTACTTAATCAGCTCGATTTTTTAAAGGTGTAAACCGGATTTAACGCGTTGCCATTGGCTCGCTTACCATTTACCACCTTACGTCAAATAAAGTCTTTTTCACTCAATCAAGTTCTTTCTATTCGTGACCAGTCCGCCACTGATGGGTGCAGCACACAAATCTTTTGAAAAAACAAGTTTCTTAAAGCTACGCAAAGTTTTAGATATGCCTCAGCTCCAACAAAGCAAGCTGCTACTCTTTATATCATAAAGTTTGTAAGACGCGTCGCTCACCATCGGTTAGAAGTGGACTTTGATTAAAAGTGTATAATAACACTTTGAAATCTACTATCCGCAGCTAGCTCCCTTTGATTATAAGGCACACGGAATAATGTTAAAAATTATACTTCAGAGCGCTAGAGGCTACCAGTCAAGAAGCTAAGAGCTAGAAGCTAGGAACTAGGAGCGCCTCACGCACTACCGCTTACAGCAAACACTTGCTAATTGCCAGGACTACTTTAACAGTGTTCGAAGCGTCTGTTGATCTACAGCCAACTGCTAATGTAACAGACGATATTGGACAATGCATATACTGCACTAAGCCAAGATAAAGGGATTTTCTGAAAACCATAATTAATATTATCCAACCTACAGTATTTGATTGGTCGAGAAAAAAAAAGCAACGATTTCAGTTGCTCTAAGCGATCTTTAAGGTATTGCCTACAGCCAAGGAACTGGTTTGGGGAACCCGAGAAAAACAACTAGCTCCTTAAAATGGTCATGCTTACATGAGAAAAAATGTGCATGAAAAATCTTCTGCACGATGTCTAATACGGATATCTGGTTTGACTCTTCCCCGATCTTGTCTTCTCTATAACTGCTATTATTACAAGCAACAATTCGACGCACTTTTTCACGGAGGATTCCTGAGATTACAACGTCATCAAATGTCAAATCCACATTGGTTTTTAGTGATATCAAATATATATCTTTAGCGACATCTGCTGACAAAACATAACAGTCCCCAGAGCAGTAGGGTGGGTAAAAATCAGGCTTGTAAACGGACTCAGGCACAGCCCATTTTCCGCTTCTTCGTACCTGTAAATAACAATCTTTTATTGTAAAGTACAAAATCGATGTCTTCAAAATAAAATATTTCAATGTTTTCGACTGCAACGGTTTTTGATGCACCTATATTTTTTGATCAGGTCTGAGTAGATCCTTTTTCAATAGTTTATTATCATCACTCCTGTTACTGAGCTTAAAGCTTTTGGTATGACCCGTCAAGGGAACTAGACCAGTGGCCTTGAGTAACGTCTGCGAAGCGGACGTTCTAGCTCACGTACCATCGCCACGTGCAGATCATACCGAACTCAAACGTAGCATCAAAAAAGCTGTTTGGCCAGATGCTTTGCGAAGTCTACTAAACCGCAACACTCTCACGACAAGCTGAAAAGTGCTGCTTAATGATACAAACACAACCATAATATTGCTGTTCATATAACGCCCACATTTGCCAATGAGTGACAGCTAAAGCGCACGCGAGACGTTTTTTGGCGTTTCTAAGTTTAGTTGGGACGCGATAATCGTGTGACCTACTACCACCAGTGTCATCCCATAGATGCAATATTACGGAACAAAGGTAAATGCACGTCACCTGCGCTGACACATACAAAAATATCATAGTATGATATTGATTAAATTATTATTGTTTGAAGGTATCAAAAGTAGTTAATGTTGCTTGCGGTCTAAGCCAGAGCTTTCCGTCGACTTGGGGTCTAGAAAAGCTGATCTACACGAGAATAGTTTGGTAACTAGAGGATAGCGAAAAAGGAGCGAACTCACTTTAATTTTTTGTTTAGCTTCTTTGGTTAAGAAACTTCTGATCAAACTAATTTTTTTCAAGAAATGACAATTTTTTAAGAAAATGCTAATTCAAACAACATGATTAATATCTCCTTCTCAGTGAAGAATTTTTAGTTTACACCTAAAGATTTTCAACCCAAAGTTTCATGTTTTTTGAATTTTTTTCTTCGTGATGCTTTCTCCACTTGCTTGTAATTTAGCCTTGTTGACAGGCATTGCGAGATCATAAACACGTTTACACACTCAGCAATCAAACATTTTGTTGTTCAACTGATTTTAAACACAGTTCACTTTTGCTATGTGCAAAAAGCATAAGTTGTAAAATATGATACTTAATGTTTTTTAATTGAAGTGGCCTAGGGACGAATGAAAGGTTTTTTAAAAAGGCTGTAAACCATTGTTTTATTTCTTAATCTCTTAACCACGGCAGTCAATTGATACCAAACAGTATCAGAAAATTCAATCCCTCGCACTGGGTTCCATCCCCAGTCTAGTGACTGTTGATGGTGAGCTCAAAGCCCATCTGAAGTCTGTTATTCTAATGCCGCCTTATGTTGCAATCATATTTAATCGTTCTTTTAGGATGATCTGACAAAAAACATTTCAATGGATGTGGACAATTTGTTGTATAACCTATTTATATTTTTAAAAAGTTTATCTGAATTAAAGTTCTTTTTTGCTTATGCTTTTGGATAGCGAGATTGATCAGCTAATAAAGGATTGTAAAAGCAATTGCTTTTTGTATTCAATTTTGGTTTTCCTATATTGCTCAATACTGAAGTTTAAGCTCATTTCAAAACAACACACAATTTAAACTAATTTCAAAAAACATGCAGGCTACATTGCATCCTACCAGACCCTGCTTCAGTAGCCTTTTTCCACATTCCAAAAGACCTCTTGGAGTTGTTGAACTGTATATTTGAAGCACGTTGCTAATATCGACAACAGTGTCATCATCTGCTGACAACACCAGTCGAGCATTACTGAAAAGTAAGCTCAGGTTAAAAGCGAGAGCAGTATCGGTTTCGAAAATCATATCAGGCTAACATTCCGAAACATATTCTTGGACCATCGTAAAGTAAAAGAAAATGTGGCAAAACATCATAAGCAGATTTAAGTGCTGTGTATTGAATTTGGACAACTACAGCTCATGAACAAAATAAACTGTTGACTGCATTTAACAAACATGTATTGCAAGGCATAATGCATCTAATTTTCTATCTTTATTCATATTGCTATCACTTGAACAAATGATAAAGATTCTGAAACGGCGATCCTAAAATTGTTTTAATATCGTCGAATTTTCTTTAAAACAATAGCTGTCGTGGTAATTAACCGATGCTACATTTATATAAATTTTTGCGCTTTTTGATATCTTTATTTCTACTTTTATTGTACCATTACAATTTAATCTTTCAGCATCTGCTTTTCTTCGTGTTTGTGTTTATTTACAAAAATAGACAAAACAAAAAGCTGGCTTTCAGGTATAGGTAGTCACTTGGGCTACTGCTCTTACAACTGCAACTGGCCCTGGTCTTCCGATTTCATAAATTAAAGAAAATTTAAAAACAACTTGTGAAAAGCAGACAAATCAATGGAGTCGCAGTCATTTTTCGATTCCGTGAAATTCGTTTTGGCTTACAAAGCAAAGCAATGATGGGGCAGCATAAGAGAAGTGAGACAAAAAAACGCACTTATTGGATATGATTGTAATGCCTTATTGTTATCGTTACCTGTAGGTGGCATGAAGACTGGTCGATGCATGGCCTCTCACCTCTGCGTTTGATCTGACTACAATGGGTGGGGAAATAAACGCTGTTTCGCCTTAATTTTGGCAATTAAATTTAGGCATTTACCTGCAATAGTTATTGATCCATTCAAATCCCATCAGCGTCTTCCTTGTTAAATTATAATAAGCATCTATGAATCCACCTTGAATAATGTCATTGTGCTTTGCGGCTTCTTCTGATATGTCCTGATTGATGTTTTTTTTATCTGGCGACGACATGCCCAACAAAAAGAGCACTTTTGCCTGTTAAATAGCATTACAGACTAATTTAAAAATCATATTTTGTAAGTTTTTCCGCTTACCGCCTAGCGTGCAGTGAATTTTAATTTTTGGTTTGTGCCAGTTGAAATACAACGAATTACGAAATATGCATGGACTTGTCACTGTGACCACGTTGGAGTTTTTTAAAATGTATTGTAAACCTTGACATGCTGGAAATTTGCCAACTTTTAAGATTTTGCATGAGCTTATCTTTTTCTGTTGGGCTCATACATGTCAGCTCATGCTCTGTTTGCCAGTCGTTGATTAAACTGGTCAACTGCGATATGTAAACTGCTCGGTCCCGATATCTATCAGTCACGTATAGACGGAGATATGCTGTCAAGTACCGGTACCTTACTTTTGCGCTTTTTCTCCAAACATGTCTTATTTTTTCTGAGCGACAAACTGGGAAGCTATGAATATCGCTTTCAAAGTGTTCCGTATGACTCTGCATTGCAATCGAACCCCGGTCTATCCACTGCAAAGGCTACGCTCTAACCACTACGTCGCTGTGCCTGTTCGGTCTGAAACTTTTTATATTTTCAATATTCAAGAGTAAACTAATGCTTGGTGTGACTTCGCAAAAAGGCAATCGTATTCTGATGTCAAATTACTCCACATTCTATATTGTTATCTTTAGCGGCAGTTGTTTTGTAGCTACATGAAAATGAATGAACCTTTACGGAGCCTACTCAATGCCACAATAACCGACACAATTCTATTTCAGAAATGCTTCGATCGGTGGAAAAAATGTAGAAACCATCTATCTCCATTTGATCCGTAGACAAATGGTGTGTTGTATGTCGTCATTAATGTTAATAGAGCAAATAATTTGACTTATGCAAACGTACGCAGTTTTTTCAAGATACCGCAATATTTTCAATCGTTTTGCCAGTGAGGGTCGAATGGCACATAGCTCGTTGTCGCCATACTTCAAATGCGCCAACATCTTTGTGTTCCGACCCGCTTCGGAGTTATTAGTGCTGCTGCCACAGCGCATTTCTACTACTACCACTGCAAGCCAAGCAGGAAAAATTGCCGTAAATTTCCTTTCCCAGCGATGTACAGCGATGTAGCGATCTTGAGGTTGAACTCACGATCATTGTCACCACAAACGGAGCGAACCCAAGAGCTGCGGGCTGCAGCGACGCCTGAAACGTTGAAAACAAATTTTTGACTTTCATCCAAAATAATTTGTTTTGTCGTTAAATAGTTGTCATTGCTTTAAGTTTCGTACTTTTTCGTTCCGTTTCTGGCATTTTTAAATTAATTTTTATTGTGAGCAATACTTCTAGCACATTTGAAAATAGAAATCTGTATCAGGGGCAAAATAAAATGATTGACTGATTGATCGGCGAGCTAAGCGGGGGAAATACCTACTAGCTCGTGATCACCGTGTTGATTGACAGCACCGCTGCTGAAGCGGTGAAAAAAAGTTTCGCAGCGGCATGCGGCTTGGGAAACCTACTGTGTATAATAAAGTCGAGTTCTTTCTGTGCATAAATGAGCTTGATTTGATTCCTTCAAAATTACTGTGCGTACAAAGATGAAACTTATTTGAAGGATTAATCACTACCCAGGAATGAGCGTAATAAGGTAATTTGCAATTTTTTGCAAACGAGCCCCGATTTGCTCTATACAAAGGTCCATGAGCAGAAGCCCCATTGAGCAGATAAAGCAAACATTTATATTGAGCAAACTGCAGACAGTGACACTGTTTTGACTAATCAAGTCTCTTCACTGTAGGTGGCGACCGACTGGTCGCTTAAACATTTGTGTTTCATCAATTAGTGACATAGCCCTTGTTTCCATTTACTTTTTACATTCAGGCCGATACATCACTACCCGATACGAAAGCTCGAAGACGATGTATAGATGACGACTCTCGGCATTTTTTATTTGTTTAATGGATTGTTTTTATTTCAGCTTTTTTATTCTCTTCAAACAGACTTTTAATTCGGCGTGTCTCTCTGTTGTTATTTTTAAGAGTTAAAATGCGTTCATTACATAAATAAAATTTAGTTTGCGCCACATCACGTCATGGATTTTGGGTGCAGCGCTCTGTAGTCGTTTATACAAAGCGAATAAAAAAACAATGCATAAAGTGTTTTTGTTACTGTAATGTGAACGTCAAAACCGACGCGACGGTGTAGTGGTTAGAGCGTCCGCTTCACAGTCGGTAGACCTGGTATTCATTCCCCTTGTCGAGTCACACCAAAAGACTTCAAAAAATAGTATCCAAAGCTTCCCTGCTTGGCGCTCGGCATTTAGGGAAGGTTGTGGAAAACAAGCCGGCAAGTTCGCTTGTTGTGTCCTGGGGCAAGTCACTTAACGGGACGCCCCCGCCTTTATGTGGAAGACAGGTGGCCCAGTTTTCCTCCGAATAGAGGGTTGGTGGCAGGAAGAGCATCTGACCGTAGAACAAATGCCATGTCATAAAAATGAAGATATCTGCTGTGGCAACCCCTAATCGGGAATAAGCCGAAAGACAAAGAAGAAGAAGAAGAATGTGAACGTCAAAAACAAAAAAAATTAAGCTTGCATGATGTTTACGTAAATTTTGACCATTTAAATGTCAAATTAAGCCAAAAGAAATCGATTGCGTCAAGTTTCTCAGTCCCTGTAATCTATAATCATTTTTGGTAGCATTTTGATTTCCAATAAATTAAAATATAAACCAATTGATCGAGAACACAATGAACAATACCAATGAAACTTACGTTTTTGGCACTGATGTTGGCCCATGTTTTTCGGATCATATTTCTCTGCTGATCATGAAATAACGTGCTTTTAACGAGGACAACCAATAAAGAATCTAAAAATGGCAAAAATATTAAACAAGAAGAAGAGGTTGCTTTCAAAGCTCACGAAACCTGCAAATGCAAACTTTTCTAAAAATGTAATGGATCAAAAAAACAAAAAAGCAAAGAAAAATTTTTTGCAGCTGTTTGTGTTGAAGTTTCCCCTTTTATTGGTTCAAATCCCTTGTGGGAAGCAGCTACAAATCAACAATATTATGGGTTGCTAATAACCTTTATAAAATAATAAGCTTTGGTAACTTCACCACAAAAAAAATTTTGTTAATACAAACTCAATGGAACTGTTGGCTTCAGTTTCATCGTTTTGTTTGGATGTTTAATTTTATTGAGTTGTTATCAACATATTTACAAGTCCTATATCTTTATTCAAGCTCAAAAATAAGTCTTCAGGCGTTTAAAACAAAAATTTATTAAGAAGAACTGGACATGTAGAGTACATATTTAGTAAGGTGAACTCCCTTGCTCTTCATTATGAAATCGTAAACAAATTATCAACAAGTAATTTACCGTCGTCGCAAAAATTTCCTGAAGGTAAGTTTATAAATTCAACTGTTCTTCGTGATGTATTCTTTCCCAAATTATGTAATGAATGTGGCAAATTATTTGTCAGGAAAGCGTTGTTGTAAACTGGCATGGAATCATATATAGCGTTTGTAGAGTTTTGTTCGAAAAATAAACTGAAAAAACGTCACACAAATATTACTTTTATTACACATTTGCTTTGGAAAATATTGTCTTGACACAAAAAAAAAACGGTTATGCACGATTGTACTTTTGGAAAGGCGTCTAAGCTTGTTTTTGTAGACCTCGAAAAAGCATATGACTGAGTCCCACTAGAAAAACTCATGAGTTTTTAGGAGTATAGGATTCGTGGTCAATCGCCATTGGCCATCAAGTTGCTGTACAGCTGTCCTGATATGTGCGTCAGGGTACAAGCTTTGAGTTAAAATTGTTTACTCTGTGCGTTGGACTTTGACAAGGATGTGTAATCGCGCTACTTTCGCTGTGTATGAAGTGGATTTATCTATAGATGCACAGCTTTTCTAAAAATAGTGTTGAAATTAGAAGTTGCAAACTAAAGTGCTGCTTTTTGCAGATGATGTGGTACTTCACCTTCAAAATCTGAGCTCCAATATGCACTCGATCGGTTAACAGCTAGTTGTGATAGTGCTGGGATGAAAATAAGCGTAGAAGAAGGTAGGGTGTTGCACCTTTTAAGAGCATCTGATTATCAAGGCAAACTTTTGTTGCAATAAAAAGTTAAAAAATATCCATTTATTGTTAACTAAAGTTGCTTTCATACACATGTTTGTCAAAGTATTTTTTGCATTTTTGAGATAAGGCGACAAATTGCCGCTTTCAAAATTCAGATCTCAAAAACCAGGTCTTCATGTCTCTGTAGAGAGCAAAATGGCCAAAATTCTTGATTTCATGTAAATGATTTCCAAAAAATGAGGCCTTCAAGTTCATTTATACACCAACAATTGCAACCTTGCTGGATCACTACACAATACTTGATAAAAGTTATTGTAAAAGTTGAATTATAAAATTCCTGCGAATAGCTCAAAACATCCTAATAAATAGGTTTCCAATACTCAGAAATCTGTCCAAAGCTGTAAAAATGGTATAAAAGTTGCTATGCTGATCAGGCAGATTAGCAAGATTGTAAAGAGGTTCAATTATCTTGGAATAACATTTTCAAGTGATGATAGGCATAACTAAGAACTTGATATTTAAATCTGAAAAGCATGTGCAACAGCGGTGCAAGTGCCTTTTTCTACTTCTTCTTCTGGAAGCCTCTTCTTGCCTGCTTTCCCTGTTCGTTTTGGATCTGGACTTCCTTTGGTCTCGAGCTCATTCTTTCTACTGCGCATTTTCTCTCTAACCCTTTTCTTTTTTTCTAAGATGAAGCTCTTGCATTGAAACTTAACTCTCTCCCATCTCACAACTTCGCAATTTGAACTGATAGCTCTGACTTTTTCCCTTTTGAATAAAAATGCTCTGGGGTTCTTGCCAACCGCTCCCTATGAGGTGCTGAGGTCACTCTTTTTTATTGGGCTGGCCCAGTGAGTTTAAATTTTTCTGCTGAGACCTGCGCCATTATGCAAGCTCTTTGCTGGTTTCGGTAGCACCAACAAGTTTTCCAATTCTGTTTACTTTGTTATTCTCTCACAGTATCGCTTTGTCCTTGTCATATTTTCCTCCCCTCGCTCTTTCCTTCTCCCTCCTGCTTTTTGCCACATATGACAGAAACTATCCATTCTTTCCTCCTCGTTTTCTTTCTGGCTACCATGGGTGCCCTGACACTCATTCCGGTAATCTCCATTGCAATCTTCAAGCAATGACAAAGTCGATGATTTGATTAAACAAATTGCGCTGCTTTAACCGCATGGAGTCCCATGTAGTCTTTCTCCTCTTACCTTTGGTATACACTTATCTGTTTTTTTTGGATTGGAGAGAACTGTCTTATTAACATTTTTTAACACCCCCCATTCCCTCAGTTTCCATAGAGGAAGTTGTTCTTCCTCATCACGCTCGCTGTCCCTCTTCTACTCGCTGCAACGGATACAGCCTTCTATTAAACTCTTTTTTCTCTGGAATCGGAAGAATTGAGAATTCTTTATTTTATGCCTGCGGTCATCCGACCAAGACACATCTTATCTCATTTTGTACTGTTCAGCTAAGCACTCTTTGCGCCCTTGGTCTTTGGCAATTCCTTTTGTATATACCACCTGTTGTCCTGCTTCGGGGGCTCCATGGTTTTCCCTATGGCCCCATTCTTCGGGAGGGGTCGGGTAACTACAACAATAGCAGTAAAGTGTGAGCTTCAACGCTCAATTGTCATAAAACGAAACCTGTTCAAGCATACCAAGCATTTGATCTTCACATCAGTTTTTGTTTCTTTCCTCACTTAAGTGGTCAGCAGTCATGGATAACAATCGCCAGAAAGCGATCTCAGTGCCAGCAGCAAAAATAGGTTTTTAAGTTGAAGGAGTATCACAAATGCATAAAATTCGTAGCACCGGAATTTGATAAATAGCATCAAGCAATTGATTTTTGTATTGAGATTCCTTAGCCACTTTGGTTTGGTCATGTAAGCAAAATGCTTCGAGAAAAACTCCATGGTCAAACTTTTTTTCCAAACCAACTCGAAAAACATAGCTCAGCCAGCCCAGAACCAGGTGAATGAATTATGCACAAGACTTAGCTCAGTCATTGCTTACAATTGAACCAGTCGAGTTGATGAATGTAGCTGAAGAATGCGAAGTTTATAGAAAGCTCTTTAGGCTGCTGCCTTCTCGAGTATCCTATAAAAAAAGTGTTAAGATAATGCGCAGCATGTATTCGTGTTCTCAATCCGATTTATGAGTTAAAATGTCATGATTGTTCAATGTCAGCAATTTGAATATTTGTTTTTACAACTGCTTAGTGCTAAGCTTAAGTCTTCACTCCATGTTTCCAAGCAAAAAACTACAATGCTTACTATGTAAGCTGTTTACAAAATTAAGCTGTTAATTCTTACGTTAAAAGCAAAGCAAAAACCAAGAAAACGAAACACTTCTTTGCTCTTCTGATAGTGCAGAGCGACCTACTCAGTAGCTTCAAGCCATTCATCAGCTAAAACAATTAACAAAAAATCTGCAGGTTAACAGATAAGCGATAGGTTGTGAACTCACGTATCGACTCGTTATTCTCGGTCACAAGGAAGTCTCTACAGTCTCAAACACAAAGCAACTTGAGTTCATCTCTGCATTATAGTTGCCCCTTAAATAACCCTCGTACCTCTGCTCATTGTTTTTCAAAATTAAAAGGCCAGTGGTCCTGACAAAAGGTACTTGGGCTTGCCAAGAATTTTCATTACTTTTTGTGTATTGAGGAAGCTTCGATTAGCTTCATCACTGAGTGGTACCAATGCAAGCGATTCAAAAAATCTGTTTTTCCCGAAATACTTTCAGTAATTCATCAAATTTGAGCTAAAACCCGCTATAATTTTACCCCAGAAAATATTGATGAATGTTTACAAAAGGCATGGGAATCTGTAGCCGTATCATTTACCTTCACATCGTGTACCTACTATTATATTGTTGTGATAGTCGGTAAATAGGGCGAACATCTCAACGACTACAGGATGGCATCAAGCAACATGTTTCGCACTGCTTAAGATAGCAATTGACCAGTCCACGCCGATCTCAACCACACAGATCGTGCAAACAAAACGACACGAAACCGAACTGTGACTCTGCCATTGGTCAACATCTTTTAAAACATGATCAATGTGCATTAAATATGATAAAAGCAGTTTTCAATCCTCGTCGCAGCTCTTTCCATCTCAATCTCTAAGTAGCTGCTTATATCAAGACCCGGCGCCCGGTATTACGCAGACAGAAAGAGTTTGTTTACACTCTCAAACTCTTTCGATAATCGCGGCGTTCTTATTTGGCCTCCTGCTGCACTTTCTTTAGCATTTCGCTATTGCGAAATTTTTCTTTGGCGCGCTTTACAATACTAGCGCTATCATTGGCTTGTTTTGATTGCCTAACGTCCAAATTAATCACACAAAACACTTATTCAATTTAGATCTTCCCTTTTGACGCGATAACGCCACTGATGAGAGCGTCACGAAAAGCTTATGGTTTAAACAGCTTTTTTCAAAGCTATGTTAAAATTCTGTACCACCAACAAGATTTTTGAGCTCTTTTGAATAGCACTTCTACTTCTAAAACGAGGATACCTTTTAGAAATTATAAACTGCATGAGTGTTTTTGCACTTGCTGTCAACTATTTGACAGCTGATTCGTGGTACAGAATTTGAAAATTGCAGAAAGTAGAGTATTCATTCTCGAAGCTTTTCGTCTGACACTTTTCATGAGAATCCGTCAGAAGTAGAGTGAAAAGGTGAAGTGAGTCACTTATATAGAGACACAATTGACGAAAAAGAGAAAAAAGCTACATCGTGATCTTTTCATCTTTCCACCCTTGAAGCCACGTACATCAAAACATCCAAACCAAATTTATGCAAACAAAAAAGAATTCGTTTATGGTCTAAAAATTACACATTAGTATCCGCTCCTTCCATTGGTCGCTTCTTTTACCAATCACGATGTAGCTTTTTTCTCTTTTTTTCTTTTTCGTCAATTGTGTCTCTATATAAGTGACTCACTTCACCTTTTCACTCTATTTCTGACGGATTCTCTTAAAAAGTGTCAGACGAAAGGCTCCGAGAATGAATACTCTTCCTTTTGCTATTTGCTGACAGCTGTTGTTTCGGTCACTTAGACTATTGTTTCATAAATTTCTCAACTTGAAGAACTATTTTTCGGCAATCAACTACCATATTCGAAAGCAATTGTTTGACCGCGGTATACCACTCAAAGAGTTTATAGTAATCGAGATCTATTTAAAACCCCTACCTCCATGAACATAGCACGTGATCACCACAACCGCATCATATATCGATGTATAGAGTTATACAGGCAATCTGCGCGCTTTATATGCATGTTCACACGAATGATATGATTATTTCACAATGTAATAGTATTGCAAATAATAAAAACCTCCCTCCCATAATTTGACGAGACCATCCCTGGACGCGTTTCGTCCTTTTGGACTCATCAGCAGGGCCTGTCCCGTCATCATAAATTATTGCAAATATGGAGTTTTCCTGTCCCGTCATCACCATTTATTTCATTTGAGATAATGTTTATTGATTTACACTTTTAGATTTTGGGACGACGCTTTTCAAAGCAATCCCGCGGCCACGAGCTTTAGAGAAGTAACTGGTTACAGGGAATGCTGCGCAAAACAAAATTATCAATAAGATTTCGCTCTTGCTTTCAAGTGACATGTCACAAAAACTGTTTTGTCCAACTACAAACATTTATCAGAAACTGCCTTTTGCTGCCCGTCAGTCACTTTCAAAATTCAAATGCACTGCATTCCTTGCTACAAGTTGGCAGAGATTCCAGCTATTGCTTGCTTGTTCGTCACTGTCCTGTTTGAAACGGGTTTTTATTGACATACTTTACAAGTTAGTATTTGTAGAAATCTTTCTTGCTTTTTGTTTGATCACTAGCGCGAGCGTAAAAGGAAGATTTTCAAAAACTTGTACAGTGTGCGAAGGCAAACCTGCTTCTTAACAAGCATCTTGCTCAGCGCTGGTAACTGTCATAACGATACTGCTTATTGCGTTCATATGGAGGAAGTGTTGTACACATTCACGAGTTGCTGTATGACGTTTCAATGGAAGCGTGAACTGATTGCTTCTCACCTAAAGCTATGTGATAGAAGAATAGTTGTGAAGATTGAAAAAGAAAGATTATTCGTCGAAATACATGTATGTACAAAGATATTGTACGTCTGTAACAATTTGATAATTTTTTCAATACGTCCTCGAAACACAGACCTTGTTGACTGTAGAACTGTTCAGTAGTCGACCCAAAAAGAAAAACTTAATGCTTTTAAGCTTGGCATAGCCAATCAAACTGATGGACATGATATGTTAACTTCAAATTTTATAACATATTAGTGGCACTACGACAGGATGCTCACTTTCGCAAGAAGCTTATTTCATTCGTCCCTGTGATTCATTGATTGTAAGAAAGGAACGGGAAAGAAGAAACAGCAATCTTGTGCATTGCAATCCAGATTTACTCTATTTCAGTGCTAAGCACTGTTTACATTGTGATATTGCCCATACCTATCTGAGCGACAAGCATTGACAACTGTGATTAAATGATTAAAGTAACATAAACAAAATAACTTTCAATCTTATCAGGAATGTGTCACTCCTGGTGATCTCTGTCGCAGAGCCACGGCACTTTTTTCGGTCTCTGAAGCAAGATTATTGATTCAACAAGCAAAATATATTGTGTGACCGGCAAGCACAAAATCAAGATACCTTTTTATCAATCAAGCGTAAGAGCTACTGGCCATAAGAGTACAACTAGCAACAAAATTTGGAGGAGAATATTTGACTTATTTTATAGTTGGCTACCAAAAACAAGAACGTTATGTCATGGGTGAGGGTTTTTCAAAAATTGGCAGAATTATGGCTTTTTTTCATTCTCCTGGCTAAATCTAAGGCTGGAATAACAACGTCAGTGACACAGCATAAATTAATAAGACATGAAAAAATAACAATACAAGCCTCAATTTTTTGTTTGTTGACGCTGGATCAATTCATCAGACTTGCTTGGAGACAGTTACATCTTTTTCTTGCTGGCATAAAAGTTATATTAACAATTTGATATCTATCACCAGATGCGACTTGTATTCCAATTGTAATGCAAATCAACAAACCGTTGACCGCATATTCCACTCCTGCATGGTTTTCTCACGACACTAGAAGATAAACCAACGTTGCAGCTTCCCAAAACGTACCTTGGCATATGATACGGCCAAAAATTATCTTAAAAAGAGCAGGCAATCAAATTAGGTTCGCAACTTTTCTTACGGCACAAAACTTTTTTTCGTCTGAAAACCAAAACATTTTTAGTTTTGAATCTAGGCTATATATTTAGAACCTAGGCTATACTTCACCTAATTTACTGAAGGGAATTTTTTGAAGAACTGAGAAATTAATGGCAAATGTTTCTAAAACTTGGCTATTTGGTATTAAAAACAAAAAATTAAGAGAAAGTCCATTTTGATATACGTGAACGAGATGGTCCTATTTTTACAAAACTAATTTTACTATGCTAATAAGCTGACTGCAACTGATGCAACTGAAAGATGATGAAAACTTATTGAAGTGATCGAGTACAAGGCGAACGGAGAGTCTAGGATAACAAAAAGTGGTCTATAGGCAAAATTTCTCTGTCAGCTGTAACAGCCGCAATGATCCCAAAGACATACTTTTAGCAATCCGAAAACGCAATGTATGATCAATTTTAATTTGTAGCAGTTGTAGAAGAAAACTAGCAAAGTTAACGAAAAACAAAAATCTACAAAAAATGTACAAAATAATACATCAATATAAGCTTTCTGATAAAATAAAAGTATAGAATAATATGTATTAAATAATTCAAAATTGTTACATTGCGACCTATTTATTATGATCAACTAAGTATTGTGTCCAAGGGAATAGACGCAGGAAGTTTTATATAGTGGGAAGGAAAAATGCATTAACCCTAGGTAATAATAACAAAAGTTTTGAACGCTAGAAAATAGGTATGCAGAATCAAGAAGTCGGTTAAAACTAGAAATGGCAAGGACTTTAAGAAAAGTTTGTTTCTAAGATTTTGGTAAAACGACTGAAAGTAAATATTTTCTGTTTCTCGTAACGTCGGAATCCTTGCTTTTGAGGTCAAGGCCAAAGTTATGTTTGGCAAGACAATATGATGCAGTTTAATCATTTGTTGTAGTCACGGTCCTCTTTTTTTTGGTAAATGAAACTTCTTTAGGAAAAGCTTTTCTTAACCCCACCGGAGACCCCTATACATCAAGGGTCTATAAAAATTTTCAATTTAGCTCATAGTTGAGCTACAATTAGACCACTCCACATCTCAACCAAGGCTTCCAACTTTGTTAATTTGATCATAATATAAAACGTTAATTCTTAAACAGCTTTTGAAACGTTTCTTTCTTTTTCAAATCAGTGTTAAGGTCATTCTCGTTATTTTAAATAGATTACTTCGTGTACATAGTATAACACACAAAGAATCTGCAGAAAAGGACGCAAACAACAGTATTTTACTCATAAGTATCGCTCAACAATGCACGCAGTACACAAAATCAACATATGGCATTAAAAGTAATTCCTCTTGATCTTGAAACATATCTCATTGATAAAGTAAATAAATTCACGAAGAACTGCATCGGTTGCAGCACCATAGATGACGACAACAACAAAAAATATTAATAAACAGTATCTTGGTGTTGTGCTATTTGTAGGTGAGTTTAATTCGCGCCCGAAGAGCAAGAGATCCTCCAACTTCTTTGGAAGGACATTCAAACGCTTGCTTCCACAAACTTACTTCATCCAAATTAGGATCTTTCCAAGGAACAGGATTTTCAGGATTTTCTAAAAATTACAAAAAAGAAATTTATCAAAATTTAACAAAAGAAAAACCTTTTTTCTGTTTTTAATATAGAAAGTATTTGAGCGAAAACCAATTTTTAAAAAGTTATGGCTGGTGTATTCCTAAACATTAAGATAGTCCCACTTTTTTTTAAAAAAGTGACCTGGGATTTGTACTCAATATTGGCATACGTTGTGACATAAGCTTTACGTTAGTTTTATTCGTCGTACACTGCATACTGCTTGCACAAGCGCGCAGTACACAGGGTCCCCATTTCGGGTACAAGGATCACTGTTTCATAGATCCCATTTTGGCCTTGACACCAAGCAAAAACATCAGCTTAATTTATGTTTTCTCGAAAAAACAGCCTAATTTGCCTTTACGTGCCGCCCTCACTTTTGAATATTGCCGGTACGTTAGTAACCGCTCCATCTACCGATGCATTGTGTAAGAAATCTACTGTGTCAATATTCTTGAATTGACGTTTCTTCTGAACTTGAGAAAAGAAGAAATGTTCTTTCAAACAAGTGGTCAGGGAATCAATTGAGAACAAAAGTGCTAACAACGCACTATGCCAGAGACGTAGCAGCCGCCCCCCAAACCCCCCAATTGGGGGGGGCCCAGGCCAACTTTGGGGGCCCAAGTTAGTCTGAAATTGCTTTTTGGCTACGTGACTATTTTCGGTTCAGCAGACTTGTTTACAACCGATTTAAACTGTAGGAAGAAATTGGCTTGTGACATCATAAGTGAATGCAACGTCATTTTATCTCGCAGAATCTAGAATATTTCGATTGATTTTCTGGTAGAATCTTGAATATTCGATTGACGTAACAATGCCGTTGTTACGCAACAATCATAGAATGGTCTGGAATTCTGTTTGGCTATAAATACCGGGACAATATATATATACACTGCAGAGTGCAGATAAAGTATTTTATTGACATTGTATAGAATGAAACGTTCAAAAAGTGGTGCTCAAAAGAGAAAAGAAGCAGCCACTGCTCGAGAAGCTGTAGCGAAATTGCCCAAGATGACAGATTTTTTCAAGATTACTGAGCAGAGTAGACCTGGCACTAGTACCGAGGGATGAAGAAAACTATAGTGTACAAGAAAAAGAAGACTATGACGATCAGCATCAAAGTGATTGTGAATTTCCAGAAAATGTAAGTTGTGATTTACCTGCCAATACGCAACCTTCAATATCAAAAATAACTGAATCTCAATTTACCCCTATCCCTGATGACCCATGTAAATGGCCTGAAAGTATTTCTGATGCTCAACGATGTGATATAGTAAAGCGTGGACCACATCAACTAATAATGAATTTTCCATATAATAACACAACTCCAAGGCGACGTTTTTCCTCCAACCATTATAAACGTGTGTTACCTAATGGTGAAAGTGTTTCACGGTCGTGGCTAGTTTATTGTGGGGAATCAGATCAAGTTTTTTGCTTTTGTTGTAAGCTATTTGGAAAAACACTAAGCCCCTTTTGTAGTGGTATAAATACATGGGAGGGTTTTTCGAAAAAACTGAAAGACCATGAAAACGGCATTTCCCACCAAGAATGCTGCAGTCAATGGATGTTGCTAGCTGAAGGGATAAGAAATTCATCCACTATCGACAAACGCGAGATGAATATTTTTTTCAATGAAAGACGTTTTTGGAGAAATGTTTTAGAGAGACTTATCGACATTGCCTTGTTTCTATCGGAAAGGAATCTTGCTTTTAGAGGATCTGAAGAAGTCTTAGGATCTCCTCACAATGGAAATTTTCTGGGTATATTTGAGCTTTTGGCAAGAAGAGATCCGATCCTAAAAGAGCTTCAAGACAGAATCAAGAATAAAAACACTAAAGATCACTATTTGAGTCCTACCATACAAAATGAACTAATTGAATTGCTAGCGACAGAAGTTGAAAAAGAAAATTTACAGCAATTGAAATTGGCAAAATATTTTTCTATGATTTTGGACTGCACTCCAGATATGTCACATCATGAACAAATGTCTGTCATTCTCCGTTTTGTACTATGTAATGAAGAAGCTGCTGTTGTTAAAGAAACATTTTTTGGCTACTTGAGAATAAGTGACAGTACTGGGAAAGGCTTGTTGGACGCTTTCTTAGAAAAAGCGACCGAACTGCAACTCGAATTGTCTGATTGTCGAGGTCAGTCATATGATAATGGTGCTAACATGAAAGGAAAACATTCTGTGGTCCAAGCAAGAATGCTAGACATCAATCCCAAAGCTGTTTACGAGCCCTGTGCAAACCATACCCTTAACTTAGTTGTTGTTGACAGTGCTAATTCATCGACGGAAGCATTGACATTTTTTGGAGTACTTGCAAGGTTGTATGTGCTGTTTTCTTCCTCTGCTCAGCGTTGGGAAATTTTGAAGAAACATGTGGAGCTGTCCATAAAGTCACAATCTGATACTCGTTGGGAAAGCAGAATTAAATGCATCAAACCTCTTCGATACAATTTAAAAGAGGTGTTGCTGGCACTGAAAGACTTGGAAGCCATTTCCATAGAAAGAAAAGATGGAAGAGCTGCCTCAGAAACAAAATCGTTGATAGCTCATTTATGAAAATGGAGTTTTCTTTTGTCGGTGTTTATTTGGTATGATATCCTATTCCAAGTCAATAAAGCAAGCAAGATTCTTCAATCGTATGGAGTCTCCCTTCATACAATGGAAACGGAAATCCAGGCAACTGAAAAGTTTTTGCAAAACTATCGCACAACGGGTTATGACAGTGCCGCAACATCTGCTGTTGAAATAGCACAGGAATTGGATATTGATCCTTCTTTTCCTCCGTCAAGAAGTGGAAAGAAAAGAAGATTGTTTGATTACCAAGGTGAAGAGGAACAACGAGCTACTCCTGAACTGAAATTTAAAAGCAACTTTTTCTATCCATTAGTAGACCAGGCTATTATGTCAATAAAGGAGCGCTTTAATTTGTTACGTGAGGTTTCTTCCGCCTTTTCGTTTTTGTACACACGAGACAAACTTTTGCTTGTGCAACAAGAAAATGCTCTTCTTACTTGCTGTAAAGAGTTCCAAAAAAAGTTCGGTGACATTGATTCTGATGAAATGAGCGCTGAGCTACAGCGGTTTGTTTTAATTTTACAAAAAAAACGCAATCTCAATACGGCTCAAGACTTTCTGAACTATCTTCTAAAGACTCATTTATTTGAATTGTATCCGAATGTGTACATCGCACTTCGAATCTTACTAACTTGCCCCGTGACTGTTGCCAGCGCTGAAAGAAGCTTCAGCAAATTGAAACTGATCAAAACTTTTAATAGAACGTCTATGACAGACAGTAGACTATCTTCATTAGCCATGTTGTCAATCGAAAATGACTGCGCCCGATCTCTTGATTATGACAATGTCATAACAGCATTTGCGAACAAAAAGGTTCGCTCCAGACTGTTTAAATGATACTGTGTTTTTATAACTTTTTCATGTTTTTCAGTGTCATTGCTTTCGTTTCGCAGTGTCTGCATAAATGTCCTACTGAACTCTGGCATCGGTGCCGAATTTTTTATGACTTGCACCTTCGGTATCGGCATGCTTTATTCTGACATTAGCCTGTTTACTTATGTACAAATTGTGGTGTATTTTCTTAATGCAGCTTTTCAATTTTACACCTCTAAAGTGATATCACCTGTGCGCAGGGGCTCTTGCGCTTACTTTGGGGGGGCCCGAAGTTGGAGTGCTACGGGACTGCACTATGCTTTTACTTAACAAGTCTCATCAGTGCAGTTAGTGACCGAAAATTGGCGAATGACTTCAGTTTATTTCCCATATGTGTGAAGTTCTAGGTGATGTTTCATTATAAAGCCTCTAGCCAGTTGTCCGTCACCAACTGCACCATCGAGACCGGATAGATCTATACAGTGTGCGCAGTTACGTTCTGACACTAATGTTCAGTTTAATTAATTTAGAAAAAACGCTTGTTTACAAACGTTGCGTTTTCACCCGAGAACAATATTGCCTTCGTTGTGCTAAATCAAACCGTACCGTAAATCAACAAGAAGCGCTAGATGCGATTTAGATTCTTATCTCTCAGCGTTTGAAATGTTGGCTTAATGCCCACATAGGTCCTGCGCTCAGCGATCGTAGAAACGACAATGACAACGCTTTGTTGATGGCAATGCTACGGCGAAGCATTAAATTTTTTTACAAAAAATGTTCCATATTAGCAGGTATTATAAATTGCACGTTTTCCGCGGACTGGTAACCAGCTGAAGCGTCGCATTTTCTATCAGACGCAGTTATGCACTGAGCTTTTCTCGTAATCTGTGTTAACCATAGAATGCATAAGATGATTTGAAATGACCGGAACGATCTTCTTGTTCATGTTGATAGCTAAAAGAGTTTTGAATATTTCATCACAAAATTTTTCGACGTTGTCAGCAATCTATTACAGTTCGCCTGGGTATTGGAAAAATTTCTAAAATATCTTGCTACTTTTAGAATAATGCGTATTTTCATAGCACGCATCTTAAATGCATAACAAAGCCATTTTCGAATTAAATACTTTGTTTGGGTTGTCAAATGCTGCTGTAAGTGTACGGTTGTGATTTTTTGTAGCAGTCACGTGTTTGGCGGCCACAGTTAATTTTTATGTAACAGTTGTGCTGTTTTGTGTGATATGCTTCACGCATAATTACACGTTTTGCAAAATCTGTGTTAAGGTGGGCAAAACAAAAAATTAGTTAAACGATAGCAAGCTAGCTTTCAAGTTAAGTTTTTGATTTAGTAGACTGTTAAACAAAGAAAAAATAATGGCTGAGCCAAGTAGAATACGCATTGAAAAAGCTGTACCACGAATACTTAATCGGTCCAATGGAGGAAAAAGATGAAGAAAAAATTTTCAAAATAGTAGATGTTATATTTTTGATGAAATGATCCGACTTGTGTGGCTTCTATTCCCAAGACTCACTATTTGGAAACAAGTGAGATGATAACCATGTTACTTTTGACATTTTAGAAATCCATAAAACGATACTACATAGCAACACCAACTATTTACCCGCATTCTAAGCTGAAAGTTTTCGGCTTACATCAAGTCCTTGTCAAAGCATCTATAATATCCAGTATTAGAATCTAATTATGATAGGAAACTAAAACTTAAAAACAGTACTATAGACTTAGGTATTACACTACCTCAGCAAGTCAGATTATACATAGAAATTTGATTATACATAGAAATTTGAGGTCACAGCAACAGCGTACTAATGTTTTGAAGTTTTGGTTTCATATCATAATTAGGTTTTAATACTAGACATTATAGATGTTTTGACAAGGACTTAATGGAAGCCGAAAACGTTCAGCTTAGAGTGTATCTAAATATTTTAATAGATTACCAAAAGTGAAAAGTAGTTTAGTGTTGCTTTGTAGCATTCTTTTATGGATTCTAAAAGTTACATCCTTTCCTAAATTATAAATCAGTAGGTGAGGAAAAAGATAAGCATCTTTTCAACATTCTATCAACAACATCCAATTTTTCATCACCAGTATCCAACAATAACCTTTGAACTCGAAAAGGTGGCATTTTCTGGAGCTCATCTACGTATTCTAATCAAAGATTTGGAATTCACAATATTGCTTGTTCTAGGATACTGTTATAGCATTAGAAATCTGTATTCAAAGAATAATTCTTAGGTTTTCTCAGTGACAATGTCATCGGGAAAATAATCTTGTGCACAAATTTGAAAGGTCGTTGCACTACTGGACAATGGCATACTTTACAAAAGAGTTCTTGACTATAATTGATGTTTTGGTATGACTAAGGAAAAACCTGGAAATTGGAAAACCAACAGTTATTTTTGGGTCCAAAACAAAATTCTGCATACAAAGCTGCATTAAGTTTGTTTGAAAACATGCGACGGCGTCTGCCTTTCGATGAGGAAAGAACAGGGACTGAAGGATGAAAGAAGACAAATTGGCTCCATTCACGTACATTCGGGATTTATTCAAAATTGTAAAGCTCAGTTTTCCTTCTGAGCGTATACCATGGTAGACAAAGAGTTTTTACCATTGCCAAAAAGATGCCCATTTACACAATACGTGCCCAGTACACCAGCAAAATTTGGCACAAGAAGTTTTTGTTGTGCTATGCATCATCAAGCCATCACAAGCCTTAAATTCAAAAATTACTTGGGAAAGCAGCCAAGGTCAGCATTACATAAAACTTTTGGCGAAAATACAGTTATCCAACTACTGACGCCACTTCAAATATCAAAAGAATGGATTGATGGAAAAATCACTTACAAGTGTTTCGTTTACAAGTTTACAAAAACGCTGTTCCTCCACAATTAAACTATTATTGGGACCAAAAAACAATACAGACAAGAAGTTCCAGAATTCATAAAAGCTTGAAAATCTCGAAAAATAAAAACTTTAGTGTTTGGTTTCAACAACCAAATGACCATGGTCAGATATGTTCTCAAAAAAATTGTTATGTCGCTATGCACAATGCATCATTGCATCAGCATTTAGTTGATTCAAAAAAGAACCGGAGATTACCCAATCTTATAACAAGACAACAGTTAGTGCTGAGTTAGCGGGTCAAATGTTCAACCTTACACTTGCAAAGGAAATATCCGCCTATGAACTCTCGACATCTTTTTCAACCTGCTGGACATATTGATACAGATGCAGATGCGCTATACCATCTCCCAACAGTTATATCGTAATCAGCAAACTGGGTATGCTTCAAGACGATGACGCTTTATCAGACACTTTGCTGAGAGCATTATCATGCCGCTTATAATAAACATGCGAAAAATTCCTCTATTTTCCGAAACAACAAAGAGAGTTTTATTGAGACGTGTTGCATATCTTAAGTAAGTCCCCGTTAACACGAAACACTTCAAAAACGCAAACAATGCCCTTTATGTGCAACATTAAAAAAATATAAACGCCTATGCAACAAATCCTTAAAATAAATGAGGATTCCAAATGTATTGACGTAAACATTAGACAATTTCTTGGTCTTTACTGCCCATAAACTCATTTTATTCGATTTGTCTTTTCACTATGATGCTTTTTTATATTTTTGCCAGTGGAACAAAACAAATATAGTAGTAGTAGTGTCGTGATGACGTCATATTTGTTGACAGGTCAATAAATAAAACGAAAAATCCAGAAAAAAATGTTTTCAGTAAGAAAATCTGCATTTAAAACAATGTGGGTTAAACTGACCCACGTCATGCCTCAACGTAGTTTTTTTTCTGTATGCATCCAAGGGCTAAAATATCCAGAGCTCAAATCGATAGAATTTTTTAAGTATATTATAATTTTTTAGATGTTGGTCTTTTGGTAATTTTCGAATTTTGCTCTGACGAATGTAGTTTTCTGTTGATATTCTTGTAAATTCCTTATTTCCATTACTTTTTGGATTACTAAATATAACCGCAAATTTGTACTTACGAACACCATCTGACATTCGAAGGCCGCCAACCACTAGATGGCGACCATGAGCTGATGCTACACCACCCACTACCACTTCAATGGATCGTTCGTTGAATTCTTCTTCTGAAAATCCTCGGAATACAAATTTGTGTTCGTACCTAAAAAGGAAGCAAGATGAAACAAAATGATTTTTAATCAGTTCCAATTGCATTGCTGTGACCATTTTCATGCAAAAAGAACCAGAACACTTACTCTATATCTATGGAAAAACATTTTAAATTTATCCCTGTTTGTGATTTTGTGACGTACTTAAAACAGCCTCCATGAATATGTTCATTAGTATTTTGTTTAGGGCGATTTGGTATTATAGATTTTCTAATGCTTTGTTTTAGATCTTTTTTCCTGCCGTCCCTCCCTGTTGTGGTTGTTGCTGTTGTTACCCCTCGCCTTCCTCAGAATGGGGCATGGAGAAAGACTATGCAGCACTGGAAGCCAGGAAACTTCCCAAGGCCTGGTCCACCTGGTCGAAAACTTGGAAAAGTCGATGGTGGTAAGGATTGTTTGAGAACCCGGCTTGGATTAGTTAACCCATCCGCAATGAACTAAGAAAGATAAACAATTTGATCAAGAGTAGACCGACCAGGGCGGAAACCGGCCTGGCAGGAAGAGAGAAACGAGTGAAACTTCAAAAGAAAGAGTAAACAAAATAAAATAATGCGCTAAAATATCTTCAAGACACAAGAAGGGCCGAAAGGAAACTGGTGAGTCGACAGGTTTTCCAACTTTTAGATTGAAATAATGGACCAAGATTTCCAGATTGAAGGAAAGGAATGCAAAGTCCATGAAAAATTTAAGATGTGAAGGTTCTTGCCAGAGCGCGTGGCAAAAAATGATTCTGTCTGGGTCGATGGTAGTGAAAGAGGAGAGGTTGGCGACAGCCGCAAGAAATTCAATGAAGGTGGGAAGAGATTAAAAGGAGTAATGAGACTCATCGAGGCAGAAGGTACGTTGGAGCTCAGGCAAGTAACCAGAGACCCTGCTACCCAAACACTTAGGCTGAGAAACAGAAAAACAAAATCTCATGCAGTGTTACAGACCTATGGCCATTATCTAGTAGAGCAGCAGTTGGGAAAGTTAGGCCAAGAAGACGACGAAGAAGTACAACCAGCAACGGGACGAAGGACAAAACCAACTGATTTAGGATCTGATTTAGGAGAAAGAGATGGGCTTATCTATCAGCATATCTTGTGTCATGCCTTGGCCTTGATTTGGGCGATGACGGACGAGGCACGCTGAGAAGCCGAGATTTAAGCCTGTTTCTCTTCATGTCTTCTTTGAACAGAAGCAAAAGTCTGCATCCATCCCTTACCTTTTCTTCCACTTTAGAAAACCCCAGGTTTGAGGCAGGCGTTCGAGGTGGCGTAAACAAATGGAAGATTTGGCCGCATTCAGTGCCAAACAAAAAATGAGCGCAGCAGCAGCAGCAGCAGAGAAAAGAGAAAAAGAGGAGTATTACTCTGCAGAAGAACAGTGCGAATAGATGTACTGAGCAAAGTCATCTCAACTTGCTTTCAGAAAATGGAAGGAATGGACGCACATTGGAGCGGGAGAGAAGTATAGACCATGACGACACCACCGCCAGTACACGAATCACTTAGTGAAAGAGAGCCAGACCGAGAGTGAGTGCATTTAGATTGCGGAGCCGATTAAAAGATGAAAAAGAGTTGAGGTTGGATTCCTGGACACAGATGAGATTGATAAGAGAGAAACGTTGAGAAGAAGTTTAAGGCTTCTGACACAAAGGTCTCCTGTGTTCCATTGGAGAATCCTGACCGAGTCACTAGAAGAAGAGGAAACATGGGATTGCATTGCATTGCACTGATCTACCCCTCCAGGTCACATTGCCGGCGCATACAGAACAGAGAAAGATAGGGCCAGAATTTGAATGAAGGTTGCCGCTCATCGGCAGCAGGAAAAAAATGAGAGAGCAAGAGTGGGAGAGTCAGATGAAAAAAAAAAGACAGACCACCGATTTTTAAGAGAGCCCGTAATGCCCTTCTGCAGTCGTTCAGAGGTTAGCACTTAGAAAAATGTATCTTGTGGAGAGAGTCCAGGGTGTTTGAAATCCTAGGGGGGGCAACAACCATTTTTTCCCAATCCATCAGGGTTGGGGGTCGCACCACCACATTGAGGCGTCTGATGATTGGTGCAGCACTTCGTACCGCGCGCTCCCTAGCAACAGAACAAGTTTTACTGCCTAAGTAACATCTCTAAGTGTTAAATCTCTGATGCAGTTTGAAGAATTTTTGGTTTTGTTAATTGCATAATCTTTCAAGAAACTCCGTAATGCTTTCGCCTATGGCAATCTCTTCAAACTTTCCGGTGCAGCGCAACAGAAGAGCATTTCTACACCAACAAGTGCAACCAAGGTGGAAATTTGAAGTGAGGTTTTTGAACCCAATTGCTGTACAGCGCAAAACCGAAGCATTCATTATGGCAGTGACCTAACGATTTCTTGTCCATCGATAGATCACTACCTAAATGTCGGCATTGGATTTTGCGTTGTTTTGCTTTTGAGTGCGTAAAACTAATCAAAGCAGGACATCGTTGCCAACAAGAATTTTCTTAAACGGTCATCTGTGGCGTTTTTATGGTAGAAGGGGTTCACATTTTTTCTGAAATGTGTAAATGTTTTAATTTTTCGAGCCAGTCCTAAACGCTGTTTTTGATATATTTGCCTTTTTTGCACCTAATATATCTACAAAATAAATTGCCAAATCTCAATTAAACTTGTTTTTAAGTTTTGAAGATTTTAATTTCTAAGTTCGCAAAAATTTGATTTCTAAGTTGCTAAGTTCAAATCAAAATCGAATTGGACCATGATAATCGTCTCTGGATCTTTGGAACAATTTGACGTGATCCAGTTATAAAATAATTGAGGTCAAAATCAAAATTTTTGTAAATTAAACAACCAAACGCTTTCTGAAATCTAAAGTTGAAGCTTTTGCGCCACCAACCGTAAAGGAAAAACATTATTACATCAAAAGTTATTTTTGTGATGTTTGGGCCTTAATTAAGCAAAATAACAATATAACTTTTAAAAACCCAAAGAAAAAATCAGATTTTGAATCGCTTACTTATGCTTCTTTAGTGTTTTCATTATGTGTGTGTATCATTGATTGATTAGCTTTAATACGAGCTTATTATGATAAATGCTAAAACGGATAAAAAAAGCGAATTTCAAGCACGATAGTGATGTATGTGCCTAATTAAATTCATGTACTATGTTCATCCAACGATGTTAACACAAAATGTAATTCAAATCAAATGAAAAATATTTGACACAATGTACTGTGAGCACAAAGATTTATATGGTCCCATTATTGTAGCGGCACTGTAGAAGCTGGGTTTCCACTTTAAAGGAAATTTTCTCGTTTGGGCAAATTTGACCCTAAAATCTATGAAAGAGAAAACGATCAAAATGAAGAAATAAGAAAAACGAAGTAAATGGGCGAAAAAGTAAAAATCCAGCTTGTTTTGTTAAGACATAGGAATCCTGGAAAAGAAAAAGCTTTTCATATTCCACTGTGCTCATAATTTTGTAAGAAAATTGTTTTACTTTCTCAACAGTAATTAAAGGCTGTTGTTTTCATGTCTACCTAACAAGGTGCTTTGGTCTAGTTAGTAATTTTGATAGCTAAGAATTGTTGGTAAGTTAAAATAGACCCAAGCAGAAGCCAATAAAAAAGTACATTGGCTACGCAAGTTGGGAATCTCACCTTGACCATGACGCTACGCGAATTTTATTTTCTCAAATAAATAATACTTCTAGTAAAGACTAATTGACTTATGATTCCAAGGTTAATGATTCCAAACACAACCAACCTAACATTCGTCAATGTAGTGGCGTTTCAATACTTATCCATCAAACAAAACTACAAACTTACGAACTCAAATCAAGTGCGTACAGTACACTTAGCGTAAAGCAGACAACGTGAAAGCAGCCACAATCATCCGATACACACAGCATAGTCATGTAATCATGAAGCGTGACAGATTGATTTATAAATATAAATGTGGCCTAAATATCCCATAACACGCAACCATTGAAAAAATACAAAACCTCTGGAACTAGAGTTTTTATTCGATAGCATGTGGCTATTTGTTATACATGCGTCCGCGATAGGTGCAGCCTGCGGTATTTTAGTATTTAGTTGTACTACATTGATGAAGGTTTAAACATTTCTCAAAAGAAATATATAAAAAATCTTTTTTCAGGGATACAAAGTTCCACATTTTCAGAAGGCAAGGCGATGGTTCCTATGAATTCCAAGCTATGCATAAATAAATTACTGTCATTCAACTGCTTGGTAGCAAGTTAGGTCGAATTCCACTACCAGCAACGTTTCTAAAAGATCTAGCAATCAAAGCCAGTTTACCCGGTATCGTACTATTCCTAGAAAACTTATTTAAAATTAACGATTCACATCTTTTTTTCAGTTTTACTTCATGAAAATTGCAAAAAGCACCTGAAGAGGAGTGGCACCGGTTATAGGACAAGAACAGTCTCCGAAATAGCGTCAAACAAAAAACTTTGGTGGAATTCTAATCTATGTTGCTTACTTTGGGTTGATAGTGTCCGATTGGATCTCACTTTTCATTTTTGAACCATGATAACGATCCGGTAGAAGATAGCATTTCACGTAAGTTTTAGATGATTTCAATCTAAAAGATAAAACAAAACACTTGCTTGCTGCATTTATGAAAAGAAAAGGAAGGTTGGTTCACTCTAAAATGCCTTTTCTAAAGGAATAACAATGAGGCGGCGTCCGTTGTAAAGGTTGAAGACATCGTGGTTTCCACAACTTGCCATTTTATAAAAACCAATTCGACTACTTGTCAAAAGAATTAAAATGGTTTTAACAAAAAGGTTGTCAAAGAAATTGATTAAATATCTCTGCAAATTAAAGGAATAGAGCAAAAAACATATTCAACAAGCTCACCCCATTCCCCTCGGAAGATCAAGGTCATTTGCACCTCTGACATAAAGGACTAATTCTCCGTCTTTATCGCTCCTTGCTCCGCTTCTCCGCTCTCTTGTGATCGGAATTTTAGCTCCGGATCGTACAACATAAGTTTTACGAGTTAAAACGTCCAAATGTTTGTTTTCTGGAAAACGTCTGAAAAAAAGCAAGCACAGGAATAAATAACTTTGGGCTTTCAAGACCTAATGAACCACATGATAATAACAGAAGTAGCACTTTATGGCGCAAGTAGCCAAACGAAAAAAGAAAAAACAAGGCGTAAAGGTTTTATATTTTTTATCGTGCTGTCACATTAAATAAACTACACAAGGATTGACCATGAAACAAGTTACCAGATGTAACTGGAGATTATAAGGTTAAGGTCAACTCAGCAAAGAACTCTTACGGCTATTTTCTCAAAACCATTCAGAAAGAAGAAGCGAAATATTAAAGCTAATACTTACGTTCCTTTTGATGGAAATGTTTTCTGCCGCGCAGCTTCTGGAGGAAAATATGTGAGAGACAAATTAATGGTTCCCACATATTGCTGCAAATAAATCGTAGTCTTTTTATATTGATACCGAAATCTCGTAAAAACAAGAATTACGCTTTAGTTTGGAAAATTTGACAGCAATAAAACTGCCAATTGGCAGCAAATTCGCTTCTGAACAAAATTGATTTTGCAGTATAATAAACTGACGACTCATTTTTGCCATTTCTTTTGATTGACAAAGCTAATTCACACACCAGTAATTATTAGCCTCCATTGCGTGGCGGTTAAAAAAAGATATCTGAACATTTTTGAAAGCACTGTTTTCTAGCCAGGGTAGTACCAACGTCATGAAACTTTAACTCCACAAGATCTGGAACAAAAGTGCAGCTAACATAGCAGATTGCATCTCAAAATACTATCAAGATTTCTTCTAGCAAGAAAAGCGCAACGTGAGAGCTAATAATTTTTGAAGTTAAAATTAACGCCTAATTCTGTTTGTCACCTAGTTTTCTGGGGACCTAGCAATAAGATCAACTGCAGAACGGAGAAATACAAGAAAAATTCTTTGTTTAAGTAATTGAAAATCATCAATCACAAAACAATAAAAAGCTCAGCACCAACACGTGTATACCCGGTCTATATTCTGTTTTGTTGCGCAATTGCTAAGAGCGTTTTACTGTGCTTGCTTGGTTGATTGCAGTGTTTGTTATTGAAACTCATCGCGCTTGCAGAAGGCAAGGGGCAGCGTAGAAGTTCCTCAGAACAAAAAAGCGTTGTGCAAAAGAATTTTGGCTCTATTTCAGTCAGTGGCGTATTGAAGATTTTTGAAAGGGGGGGACACAAACCAACACAAAATTAACTTACCAGCAGCAATAAAACATTCGCTGGATTTACTTAACACAAACTTAAATCTTCTGTTTTTACGCCCAAAGTTATTGATTGCGGCATCACAGTCAATGTTTATATCATTACTGGTATACAGATAGACCTAGCCCCTCAGTCTATCTTCATCCATTGACGTACGAAAAAAATGTTTTCAAAAGTTTCCTGGCGCTAAATGACGGTTTATTAGTAGCTGCTGTGACGGGAATCGCTGCGAATATCGGCAATAATTTTGATATTAGTTTTTAACTAAAAAGCTTCCCGCGGTCACGGTGCTCACGCAGAAACTGGACCGAGTTTGCCTATTTCAAATATATTGGCAAAAGATTTTGGGCGATAAAAATTGCTTTCTGGAGCTGTGCAGTAAGCTGGCAGCAATAGATTAAAAAAGCAACAATTGGCATTGTGAGAGAAAAATCCTTCCTTCAGTCGTATAACGACAGTGCCGATATAAGAAACACTGCTCGCCTGTGGTGTTGGGGGCGGAAGGTTTGGACAATTTCGTTGCCTAGCGATGATTCTCGGTATTTGGATAATGCCGTATAAACTTCATGCTCTTCAAAAATTTTCTTTGTTAACAGATTCTCTGGAACGCATCTCATTCAGAACTGTCAGGCAATTACGCGCTCCTTCCACAAACTCCTCCTTCGCGAGAAAGAAAATTTGCGAGTCTCCGCGCAGTTTAACTGATAAAGGTTTGGTAATATTTGTAACTGCAACCAAAACGTCAACCGCTACACAAAAGCCTTGACTTGTCGAAGATGCAAAAGTTATCGCTTTTCCTGCCGAGTTTGATTCACCAACAGGCCTGAAACTAAACTTTTTCGAGACCATTTTCAACTGCAGGTAAAAGCTCTTTAAACACGCCGACTTCTTGCTAACGTTCTATTCACCGGGTCATGTAGTGCAGTTTTGGATGGGACCGTTTTAATTCAGGGCATTTTTCATCAATTGGACGTTGCAAAATATTTTTTGTTTTGTTTGACTCATGAGTACACTGCTGCTGGGCATTCATCGCGGATGTGTTTTTGTTCCCCATTTCTAATTCCAGACATTCTTACAGCACCATTGCAACCTTGTGCGACCACGTAACCCATATCTATTCCTGATTTCTTGAGATCGATTAAAATGTGTGATGCAATACCGCTAAACTCGTGCATCTCATCAAAATAAAAAAGTTCACGAATTGCAACTTCACGAAAGTAACACGTGTACGAGGTCAGCTGTGCTGTTTCGGATGCAGCTGTTGTTTCTTCAGCTAGAATGAGAATGGGCTTGTTTAACTTCTTCAACAATGCAGGCTATTGTTGAGGAAGTTGTAGCAATAGCTTCATTTTGACTTCTCGGTGACATGTAGAAATCATTTTTGCCTTCCCCAGATAAATGATCGCGTAGTACTTTATCAGTGCCTGTTAACATTAGCTGAAGTGTTGCCTTGAGGTTCCCTTGACTATAATTGATAGCGGTACTTCATAATTCCCTTTCGTTACCATAGAGTGGCAGCTTCCCGCGGTCACGGTGCACACGCAGAAACTAGACGGAGTTTGCCAAAAATTCGATAAATTATTCGACGCAATATTCTCCGGTTTTTCTCTTTTTGTAGCGCTGCCGAAATATTAGTCAGTTCACTAATACTTCTTTGAGATTTGAACAGCGCCATAAAAGTATTAGCTTTTGTTTGGCAATCATTGTGGAACTTATTTTTCAAATGGAAACTAAAATAATCGTTTTTCCCACTAAGATGCACGTACTTTTAAAGTGGTGCTTTCTCCAAGAAATTGAGATGGATTCTGCCTTTTTCCGAAGGATCCATGAGAGCATGTAGCTTGCAGAAAATTCCATGTTTTAGAAGGGAAGACGAAAAACTTGTTTGAGAACCAGTAAGATGTTGGGGGCCAATATATTTGCATCATATTTTCGGTCCATCTCCGCATTCGGTATAATGTTAGTCAAAGTCAAATGGTGGGGACCAAGATTGTTCAAAGAAGTCTACTTTTTCCCAGCCAGTGTAATTAGGCCACTTTAAAATAAAGCTATTGCCATCTTTGTCCATGCTTTGAACGTCCTTAGTAATTGCTGCTCCTTCTATTGCTTGCGACCGTTCTGATAACGGAGTCACAACTGGTCGCGATGCCGCGTTAAAATTTTCATAAGCTTTTGCATTTAATTGACTCGCTTTTGATGTACTCCCAGAATTCTTGGCAGTTGCAGGGCAAACAGAGACATCAGTAATTTTTATTTGCATCATTCACTAACTTGCTTTCGCACTCAACTAACATTTTTTCTTTAAACGCAAAACAAAGATACAAGAACACGAAAGCAACACGTTCATCACCTCAGAAGCATTTCCTGGCTCTCCAGTTGTCTCAGTCATGCGAAGGATATTATTCGCGCGTTAAAACATGAACTGCTGGACATGACATTATGACATCACAATAACGAATGAAACGCTCAAAAAAAACGGTTTACACGTCAGTCAAAAACTCTCGGCCATCGTCACAAATACCAGTGTTGTTAACACAAAACAACTTGGCTGCAGATTTGCGGTACGGCTCAACTGAATTTGCATTGGCGTGCAGTGTTGCGCGCGTCAACAACAACATTTGATCAGGCTAGCATCGATGTTTGCTACTCAAAATCTTGTCGGTGTGAGCTAAAGCGTTAACGCTAGCAAAAATTGACTGCGTCAGCGTCAATTTTTTGAAAATCAACCGTAGGAAAAATTAGTGCAAAGAAGGCTAAATTTTTCACAAACTGTCAGCCAAACTGACTACAAAACGATCATTATTTTGTAAAAAGTTTTCCATCTAATAAAACAAATTTAAAGCTAAAACCTGAAAAAACTAAGCACCAATGATAACTACGCACATGCATGCTCTTAACCAGGGGGGAGCAGCCTGCTGCTCCGGACTCGCGTGCGGCGGCTCTTTTGCTTTTCTTTGGAGAGCACTTCTGTTACGAAAAAGTAAATTAGGTGAGCGTGTGTTGAACTCCGGTTCTTTGCCGCAAATTAAAGGTGAAGATCTATTTTTAGAGATCAACCTTGATTTGATGGGGTGTATCTTACAAATTCGCCTGAATGCAATCTTTTACGCCTCTTATTCTTCTCTTTTTTGTGGAAATCGGCTCCCCTCCCCCTCTAAATTCGCTACTGATCTCAATAATGATACTTTATAATTGTATCGCTCAAACAATTGAGGGGCTTAATGAAAGAGAATGTTAAGTCATTTTTTGTAAAAAATCAGTGTGGCTCACAGATGCTAAGATAAGTCAATATTACAAAAGTTATGTACTTTTTTACTATTAAGTATGTAATGGTTTTTGTTGTTAAAAAATTTAGTAAATTGATTAGCGTTGCTGATTTTACAAAAAATTTTTAACAAAGCTGCAAATTCAATATTATTTCATATGTCACAATGTGATTTAACATAGTCATGCTCTGAACTAGGCTTACCATACGTCCCGCTTTAGCCGGACAGTCCCGGTTTTTAAGGCTTTATTCCGGTCAGTTAATCTGAAGTCCCGTTTTTTTGCATTCAGTCAGCCAGCATAACCAGACCTACCATGCGTCCCAATTTAAACGTCCGTCCCGGTAAGCAAAACAATTTTGAAAACGAGGTTCAGTCCGATAATAATTTGGACCGGGAGTGGCACAATAGCGGCAGTAATACCAGTGATGACTTTTTTTTTTGGAGGACACCTCCATTTAGGGTAAACTTTATCTCATTTCATTGGATATCAATAAATTCCACCTGAATTGCTGGTGTCCTCCAAAAAAAAAGAAAAGTCAACACCTGATCTGCTACCGCTAAGTGTGCCTGCACCTTAACTGGTCAGCTATAGCAAAACCCTCTGATCAAGCCTGTTGTTTTGGAGCTTCCCGTTTTTCAATCAACAAAATATGATAACTACTCTGAACCCCTCCATCGGTCTAAACACAACTTGACTGAAACTTGATAAAGCAATACCAAAGATCTTCTCTACCAGCAGTAGATCCACATTACTTCTTCGGAACAACAAGAAATATATACACAAATTAACTTCACTCTTAACTGCACTACTAACTCAAACAACTAATAGTTTCTCAGCAAAAAAAACAGAGCCAGTATACTGCTGCACATATTTTAATTAGGACGTTTCGCTAAACACTGCTAGCATTGTCAACCAACATAGTTGCACTATTTAGTCAACCAAAATAGCAGTGTTTAGCGAAACGTCCTAATTAAAATATGTGCAGCAGTATACTGGCTCTGGTTTTTTTGCTGAGAATCGTCAAGAGATCCCAATCGTTTGCTCCTAACTAATAGTTTCATTTAGCCTTTACGGCTTCCAATAGCAACAATTATTCTCTGAATAAACAAACGCAGATACATGACCTATCTAATTTTCCCTCTGTCTCTTTCTTTCTCTCTAGCTATAAAGAATTTTGGTCACCTGTATAACTAACAAAAACCATTCCTTTTTTCTAAAACATTCCACATCAATGACAGTGGGAAATCACCATATCGCAAGTTCAAAGTTGCTAGACTTACCGCACCCACTGATACGTCATAATCACTATCTTACAATCCAAATCGTGTTAACAACGTAGGCCAAACCAAAATGTTATAAACAAGTTACGTAATTGCATCAAAATCTCACAAAATTCTTTTGCATAATCAAAACAAAACATTAAAATAACATTTTAAAGTTTCTAAAAATTGTTATTCGTGACAAGCAGTTCTGGAAATGTAAATTGGAAAGGTTTTTCATTAACTAGAGAATAAAGATGTAAACCAACAAGCGGCAAAGGAAGAAGGTAATAAACCAGGGGTGGCCAAATTGCGGCTCTTTAGTTCCTTGACTGTGACTCTTTTGACTCTTTTGTAGTATTTGTGTACAATAATGTAGTATAGGGTTGTGCAACCTGCTGTGCGCCACGTTAAGTTTTGGGGCCAGTGAAAGGGTGCAAATGCCTAATTTCGTGCTTTGAAAATGATGGTCTCAAAAAAACTTTTCACTCTCTATCTGGAGGGAAAATACGTCAATTCAAACAAACCAAGGATTTCACAGCGTTTCTTTCTATGATGACCTCTATCGTTTTTGGATCTTTATTAGGGCAAGTGTGGCCACCCCTGTAATAGATAGATACCTTTGTAGAAAATCTTACTTTGAAATATTGCTTCATAAGTAATTTTAGAAAACTATTTTGGGGAATCAGTATTGCAAAATAGCTCTGGCTAACCACATTGAAAGTTTTGCTTGGCGATTTTTTGGCAGTGCATTGGTCCACATATATTACTTTTGGTTTAAAAAAGTTATCTACTAAACAACTATGACAATAATACTTAAAAAAAGTACGTAAAAGTGGTATTGTTTGCTTTCAAGCTTCTCTCCTGCTTCCTAAGGAAAGAATATTCAGGCAACACAAACATCGCTTACAACTAACTCAGTCAATAATAGAAGGATGCCAATAAGATTGAGAATTGCAGCAGTCTTTTTCGAGCACCTCATAAACGCAAACTGATTTAGCACCATTCATTGCCATCAAGTCGTAGCCTAACTGCAATTGATTGGTTATCGTTTCTGATACTTGCAATTCCCACGATATGCTGATTGGTAATGCAACTAGAAACTTGGCATTTTTATTACTGGCTGTTTTTTACTAGTTCTTAAATAGGTCTACATCAGTATGAAGCATGATTGAGCTAATCGTAGAATTGCTGAAACGACTTTCCAGAGAATTGCGTTACAAATATAATGAATTATATACCCTACCTTTGAGGGAAGAGTTACACGTGATATAAGTGACTTATTGTCGAAGCTACCGTGACGTTGATAAGAATCTGAAACTGATGAATTCGTTGTAAGTTTACCAGTTACTTTAGCTCATAGAGCATTTCTATTTTATCATCATCAGGTAGCATCCGGCCGGTTTGTAGGCCTAGTGGTTATCTCCACCATAATTAAAATCAAACCAGGAACATAGAGCAGCGCAACAAGAGGCTTTCTCTTTTATCATGACTTTGTGAGTTCGATTCGTGCTTCGGAAAACGGAGTTTGGCTGAAGCAATTCCTTGTGATTGCAATACTTGAAAAACGTATTGTGTTAGTGATCAGCAGTAGAGTACCGTCGGCGTTATCAGCGCAGTGGTGTAGCGGTAAAAGCGTTTGCTTCGTAGTGAATACAACTGGATTCAATTCCCTGGTCGAGTCATATGAAAGAATTTAAACATGGTGTTCACACATCGTCTTCCTGGCTCTTAGCGATAGGAAAAATATGGAAGGTGACATATCGAACTGAATTTGCTCACGCACGATTAAAACGAGTTCGATGCGACTTAAATGACCTGATGAGCACGTAGCAACAAAACAACAGCAGTATTGGTTACCTTAAAGCAGATACAAATACAAATATTTCTAAATTACTATAAAAAGTTGCTTCTGAGCAGAGGAAAAAATGCAGTAAAAAGTAAGTTACGAGTTCTAGCACTGATGTATGGTGATCGTTGCCGGCCGCTTTCATAAACGTCATCTTTAGATTGAGATGAGTACATCCGAACAGCCCCCGCTCGAGAGCTCCTGCTCAAAATGGTCGAACTGGAAGAAGAACTCCAGGTATTATCACTGTCATCTCTTTTGATTGGAGTGGAGAGAGCAGAAGAAGAAGAAGAAGACGTTGGTTCATCGTCCGTTTTTTCCTTTCAAACAAAATAACTTTAAGCCAAAAAAAGTCTATTTGTTTGATAAACTGACAGTGTCGGTACAAATAGCCGAAGCTTATATTGCATTGGCAAGGAGGCCAGTAAACTCGCTTTCGCCAGAAAAAAATTTGATAGGTGTTTTAAAAGAATGATTCTTATTATTTTTTGGGGCAAAAGTCGGTCTTTCTCGTAGTTGAGCTTTAAAACTGGTTCTGCATACCTGCATAAACCATTGCATATTCTGTAGGAGACATCAATTAAGCTAAGTAAGCTGATTAGTGAATTTAGGATCGCTGCATTAATTCTATAGTCTAATTACCACTGTTAAGTCTATTGAAATGCAAATGCTAGTTACCTGGTGACTGCTTTCGTCTAAAAATGATTGTATTTTCAAATTAAGCTGTTGTATCTAAAAAAATATCCTTAAGCAATGAGTAACTGGGTATGTTGCTTATAGTTTAGAGTAACAAGCAGAAACTATGTCGACAAATTTTGCACATATCATTACTGAGATTATTGGCATTACACTTAGTATTTTATGAAGTGGTGATTACAAAAGGAAGCCTTTTTTTCGAAACCAACTGTTCACACAATTTGGAAAACACTGAATTTAAGATCTTTTTTTGAGGATCCACTTTTTTGAAATCGGATCCACGCACTTTGTTCCGAAAAATAGCTTTATTAGTTTTATTGGAGATCATTTTTTTGAATGTGATTGTTGTGTTTTGGAGATAAAACCTTTGAAATTCATTGGCGAGCTGGTCGACCGACAATAGTACGGGAGAACTACAGCCCCCAAGTCATTCTAGTTCCATGCCTATGCGTAATAATAAATAGTTTGTTGGTCAATTCTATTTTACTTTTTGAAAAATGCAATATCAATTGCTTATAAAGAAACATAAACGAAAAACAAAATCTTAACCCCTGTCATAGTGGGAGATGTCAAACGAAAATTTAATACTCAGTCAAATTAAAGAAATGCTTAGATGGAGTTAAGAAATGCTCAGGATTTTCCATGGTGCAGGGGAAACGT
This sequence comes from Trididemnum clinides, assembly GCA_963675345.1. Classification (NCBI taxonomy): domain Eukaryota; kingdom Metazoa; phylum Chordata; class Ascidiacea; order Aplousobranchia; family Didemnidae; genus Trididemnum; species Trididemnum clinides. The sequence continues at coordinate 22,028,091 of OY776284.1, read as the reverse complement.
TCTACAGGCCTGCTGGTTGCTCTGTTTCAACAAATTAGACGGATATTGATGGGTGTAATTAAACTTGTCTCGTGGGCTTATCATCCTGTAGAACAGGATTTTTAATGATTTTTCTTCATCCAGGTGAAGAAAGAGCAGCTGGTACACAAGTAAATTTTGGATTGCATTTGAAAAACCCAATGCTCACTCATCAGTTTCGCAAAAAACAAACCCAAAAATTATGAGACAGCTTGACCTGGAGTTGGTGTATCCATTTCTCCGTTTAAAGCTTCTGCAACTGCATGCAAGGCGGGAACGTATGACGCGCGTTCAGCGTTGGCAGCACTCTCTTTCCATATCGATCTTATCACCTCATCTGATGTGATTTCTTTTTCAGCACTGAAGTTGCGTGGATGGTAATAAACAGTGTTTTGGAGCAGCTTTTAGGTTAGCTACGTTAATGCTTCGGCGTGCATAAATGCAACACGAAACAAACCGACAGAACACAATCTCCGCATTGCTTTTGATAAAGCAATTCGCGATAAGCTACTTTATAGGCCTACGCTAAGTGGCATGGTGTTAATTACAGAAAGGAGCTCAGTGGCATACGTCTGCTAAATTATAAATGCTAAGGTAAAGGGTATTTAGCTTTTAAGCATACGTCTGCTAAATTATAAATGCTAAGGTAAAGGGTATTTAGTATTTAATCTTAAGATTAAATCTAAACAAAACTCCCAAAGTTGTACCAAACTTTACAAGTCTGTTGCCGAGCCTGCACATGCACCAATTTAATAAAAGAGAAGCAATCGAGATCACTATGCTTCGTGATACGTCCATTTGGGGAAGAGTAGTTCATATTTTTTACCAAACTTACTGTGGAACACGATCACGTAAAACGTAAAAATTTGGGGAGCCAGTTGTGATACATCAAAAAAGGTAGAACACCAGATCAAGTTTTGGAAAGATGGATAGCAATCAGAACAGCTTTTATAAATATGTCATTTTTGCTCCTATCATGGATTTTATTTACCGAAGAGCCCCTGAACCAACTATTGAACTTACGCGTTGGGATCGTTGCGTGTTGTTTCCACTTCTTTTGCCCTTTGTAGAACTTCCTTTAAATGACTGACTTCTTCAGGAGTCAAAAAAGTAAGGTCAAGGTCTGAAGCCATGCTTGCAAGTGATTTTAACAAAACTAGCAAACACAACCTTAACTTCAAAACTTGGAAAATATGAAACAACCTAAAACTTTGTTTTGTTACAGTCTTTTCCTGTTGTTCCGTCCAAGGGGCGATAATGCGTCAAATAGAAAGAACTAAAATTACCCTACCTTATTGCATGGAGTGTGGGCAAAAAAATGCGAACATAATTTCTAAAAAAGACAAACACAAGAACGAGGCGTGGGTAGAGCTCAATTAAAGATGGGATCAAGTGCATAAATTTCCCCATGTGGGGAAATTTATGCACTTGATACACTCCCTTCCAGTGTACACTGCCCCGTACATTTACATACCGGGCCTGCCCCTTCAGTGTACACTGCCTTTCTTTTAATGCCCTGCCAGCTGAGATTCGAATCCTAATTTGTGCTTGCTGGATTTGATGCTGTTCTAATGTTCTTAATAAAAACTGGGGAAAATTTTGCACTTGTTGTCTTGGGAAAAATTTTGTACTTGTTCCCAAAGATGACTTCAATACCTATGAAATCTGGAGCACAATGTTTGGCCACATCTTCAGAAAAAAAGATATTTTGTGACAAATTTAAGGATTGCCTTACTTCTTCCAAATAAAAACCACAAATGCCTTGAGGAGCCTTATACAACATGGACTGAAACATTGCTTTATGGCTGGCCCATTAGTAATGGATTGGTAAATGTAAAATTTCACTTCTTTTAATTTCTTAACTTCTTTCATTGACAGTAATTTTAATGCAAGCTGGATCCTAAAAAGCTCTTCAGCGAAAAGCAAGATAAAGCAAGTCAATAGCAGCTTTTGCGAGTTAAATCATATGATTGGTTGCTACAGTGACCTGGCTCGAGATGTGTGAACATGTTTGCTCAAACTTTTCTTCTTGCCGCGATACGACCAGAGATAAGTACGTAACTAAAAGCTTTTGAAAGCAGCTCTTGCAAAACTGGATCAAGGTTTTGTGCTGTCTATCAATTTTTGGAAAGTAATTTTTGAATGTTCTCTCTCGATTATGGATAAGGAGCCAACTGAACTATTTGCTGCTTATTTGGCTCTGGATGATGAGTAAGCTATTACTTTATCCATTATTAATGAGCGGCGGTGTCCGAATGAATTACGATTAACCCTTCGAACTTAACTATTCTAGTATAAGTTCTTTGGTTTTTAATAATTAACAAATATCTTTCCAGCAAAATATACTAAGGCTTTCTCATTACACTTAGGTTTGTCTCATTCTAGATTGATGCGCGGCGTCGTCATCGCTCCGCATTTGAAAATTTAAGGCACGGAAAAATTTTTTACCTTAAAAATTGAAAAAAAGAAATTCAAATTCAAGTGAGGCGCTGGCCCGGAATATTTACTTAGATCCAGGCATTGCCGAAACATTTGGCATTAGTTGCACACCCAAGATTTCTGTTAGGCGGTCGGAGTAAGTAATTAAAATTTTTGGCAAAGCTGACGAGTGCCTCCCAAAAGATGGTATTAAACCTTTTTTGTGACAAAAGTTGTGGCTAACAAAAAGAGTCAGCCCCCTTTTCTCTCCCCGATTTCGCGCACAATCAACTAAAATTGGGAAAATTGATGTAGGTTACAAAAAGAAGTAAACTGTAAACTGCAACGATACAGCTTTTTTTTATTTTACAAAGAAATAGATCTTGGTAGAATACTAGCTATTACAAAACGACATATAAAGGTAAACATTTTGTTTTTTACAAAATTGTCGTAGGTAATTTTCAAGATTCTTATTTGTAATCTTTTTTAGTCTGTTGCTTCTATTTTCCTTCTCCGAAACCATTCCTAAATCCGATTTTTACTTTCTTTAGCCACGCTTCCAAATGTGTTCTATTTCTATCATAGATCATTGGTGTTTAGTTGCTTTACAAGTTAGTCTACAAACATACAAGTAGCAACATATTTTCAAAATCCGCAATTTACTTCATCCACATATGGCAGTTTCTCAAAGTTTCCATAGGTCACTTTAAAAATTATAGCAAAACCTTAAACTCCTATCGTTGACAAAATATTCTGCAGGAGGCCATACCACATAATTATGCCACAACCTTAGATTCAAATACGTTGTGAGCATGCAGCCAATGCCTATCTAGTTTAATGGTGAGTAAGGCAAGTTTTTCCAATAAAGTCAATTTTTCGGTAGTAAGCTTCAGCGGCTTGGTTTTTTGTAAGGGTTTTGATTACAAAGAGTAAGTTTCATATTTTTAATTTGATAGGTCAGTAAAAAGCCAATATTTCACCGTTAGGTCAATTCTTTTTTTGGGTAGTAAGGTCAATTTTTTATGATTAACACTGTGTTATCGCACCAGTGCCCATTTTTTAACTCACCGATAATCGAGCTGCAGCCCTGAGAACAAGAGTCTTATTGCACGTATTGTTTTGTCGCACTTTACTTTGTTACAATTATCTATTTCTACACTCGGACCTAAGCACACAAAACGCGTGGCTTCAGGCTCTTACTAATTATGTATATAAAGAAAAAGAAGTTACTTCAAATTCTATTTTTGGTTCTTGAATGTTGCTGGTTCAATCGTTGTGGATAAAAGTCTAGTCAATTTTCTCGCGCTGGCCTATTCGAAGTTTTTATTGTTATTCTGTCAATATACCTATTGATTTTACTGTTTGATTTTAAACTGGTGGTTGGATAGAGAGCAGTGCGAGGAAGGTCCTGGCCGTCCGCCTGTGACAACTATAATAGAAGACTCACACCCTTTGAGTGGTGAATCCTTACCACACTGTTATTCAAAATTTTTCTTTCGTATTGATGAAAAAAATTGATGTGTCACAAAACGTACTTAACTTTTTTTTTTTAACTTGCAGAGTCAGCCAATTTTTTGTACAGTAGTACAGGTTGCTGCTTCTCGTCACAATTAAACGATCGAGGTGTAGGAACCCAAGTCAGACGAAACTATGTGGGACTGTGTTGCAATCGAATGGTTGCGATAATTAGGAGGCGCAACTCTGTACATTTGTCAGGTAAAACGTTGGCGGTAAAGCGAAGAGGCATCTACAATGCTTGTTTAGACTTTTCATTATTTGAAGTGAGTCAAGAAAGAGTGAATATTCATGCAGATGCAAGCGCAAGCTTTCCAACCGATGGTATTTTTCTATTCTATAATGGAATCAACCGTCAAAAGAATGGCGTGACATAGATTTTGATTTAGTTTGTGATTTAGGTTTGTAAATGATGCCAAAGATTAAAGTTACCAAAACATTTAGCCCAACATTAATCCCTATTTCATGACCAACCGCGCATTATAATGCAATTTGTGCAGCGATACGGTTTTTTGCATCAAACCCTTTTTTTCGTTGAAAGTCATCGAAATAGTCCAAACACCAAAAAGTGTTTGGCGGCAGATCTCAACTACTAATCTCACACATTTCGCAAACGCTTAAAGGAGCATTAACACCGATTTTGTGGAAAAGATCACCGAGGCATTTTTGTCCGCTGATATTTTTGTAGAAGCTAAACTGTAAGCATTACAAAAACGTATTTCACGACATTGGTCACAGTTTGCAACCTGAAACTACTCGTAGAAAAACAGTGCTGCAATTAAAGCGCAGATGAGTTACAGCGACCAGGAAATGATGTACATGACCAAACAATTTTTTCTGGCTGTTGATGAGAGCTCTTTATCTGGCATACAACAATTAAATATTCTAGTTGGAAGCCTAGAAACACCTCACGTCAGTTATTTGTACAACTGTCGACCTTTACAAGAGCGCCAAATAGCAACAGTATTGCTCAAGCAATTGACGATGCTGTTGGAACTTTTGGAATCAAGAGAAACTCCTTCTGTCTTTTATTGTCTGATGTTGCAAAATACATGATGGCTGCAGGTGCAATGCTGAAATCTCTGTAGCCTAAGCTGATTCATGTTACATGAGTAGCACATTTATTGCGCAATTGTACTATGAAAGTCAAATCTTACTGTGAAGATGTTGATCAGCTGATCGCAAAATTAAATCAGCAACAGTTAAAAACAAAACCAGACAAGTCAAATTCGCTCCTATAGGTGACCTGCCTCAGCCTGTTGTTACAAAAAGAGTTAGCTGGTCAACTGCTGCCTCATATTATTCAAAGAATTTATCTGAAGTGAAGGTGATTGTGGAAGTAACTCAAGTAAAATTTAGCTTGCAAGCAACAGGTTTAGCAACTCAACTTCTCAAAATCAAAGATCAATGTGAATGTCTCGCTAAAATTATCGAAGCGATGGAAATTGCCAAGTACACTATCAAAGAAGCGGCGCAAGCGATCCGAGAACTTCACTTCGGAGAAGACACTTCCCATTAACCGTGGCTTGTCGCGCTGCTTCCCTAATGTTTAAGCACGCCTAATTTCTCATTGGTTTGGCACAAGCTATAGCAATGTTTCTCTGTAAGTGTATGTACTTCCTTAATTTCTTGTCACAAAAAGTAATAAGATATCAAGATCTCACGAGACTCTGCTGCATTGTCTTCATAGCATGGACCTAAATTAAATCATCCTTAATATTGAAAAGCTGCTTACATATATTTGATTTGCCAAGCAGTCATTTTTTTAATCTTAAGGCTGATACTATGCTGCAGTGACCAACCAAACTAACTTTCTTTGATCCGCAAGCATATGTATAGTCTAATATGTGTTGTGCGTGGAATGAATAACAATAGTAACATAATTTGGGGGAGAACAATTTGCTTAGAGTGACACTATTTTACCAGGTGTTGCTCAAGCAAACTTGTAATCAAAATGGGCATTCAATATTTGGTGGCTGATTAAATCTGGGCCAATATTTTATCAAATTCTGAGATGGCCTCTAGCGACGACTCTGGACTAAAGTGCCAAGTTGTATGGCCAACTTGAAACTTTATCTAGAGGAGCAAGGCCTGCAAATCCCTTTCAACTGCAGTAAAACATTGTTTTGACACTAGCCATTTCAAACACTCACACTTTAACATACTTAGGAATAGCAATTTTTGCATCGCTCTTCCTTTTATGTTATAGCGATCTACTTGCTAGTTTTTGTTGCTATTGATTTCATTTGGAGTCTAACGCAGTTCATGTTCGATATTACAAACTAGGTTTCATTCGAAAGAAAAAAGATATTAATAAAAAAAAGAGCAAATTGAAAGAATTTTTGACAGCTGAACTGCCAATACAATACTTTGGCTACCACAAGTGATATTTGACTAGGTCTTACCATCCTTAGCAATGATTGCCAATATATTGATTGTTTTTGGTTTTACTGAGTTTTCTAGAGCGCTCTTTAACGAAGGTTTTGTTTCAAAATTATAACATTTCCATTGGTACGAGGAGAGTTACATCTCCCCGTCTTAAAAGCGACCTTGCTGCATAACCTTGATCTCCTCTTTTCTCTTGCTTTCCTTGCTGTTGTTAGTCACGCTTCAAACACAAACTCATCGCTAGATAAGTTTTTTCATAGAAACAGCAGTTCTGAAAGAGCTGAAAACAGGAAATGGCAATTAATTATTCAGCTGTCGCCCTATATGCCCATCCCAACAGCCTGATCCGTGGCATATCACCAGCTATATATTTTAATGATGAAAATGGCTCATTAATTTCGTTGTTTTTGATTATGTTGAAAATGTCATTGATGCGTTTGTTTTAATACTTTTTTTAAAGTTTAATGTGTAATGCATACGTGTGTTTTCGCTGCACGGGCTAATTAGCGTTTTGAAACGCAAACTACAAGCCATTATCGTCACTTTCACCAGCTTGGAGGTACCTCAAAGTTCAACGAAACGAGGAGAATTATAACTAGCTATGTTAATGAACAATCTAATTTATAAGAAAAAGTATAAGGATAGTACTTTATCTCGGCGAGCTTGCCCAAAAGATTTTGATGTTTTTGTTTCTGTTTCACTAGGGCAATATTTTTTTCCATTCAAGGAAACAAAAAATACTATCATGATCGTTCTTTCTCGTGTTCCTCGCAGTGTTTGCGACATAGAAAGAAATTCATGAAACCAAACCAACTTTTTGTTAGCCTGTGCGAGCCTGTTGCACTATTCCGGTAACTTTTAAGCGTGTAAAGTTAAAATTTCCTAGGTTATTTGCGCCACCTTATGACCTTAAAATTTGAATGAGCACTTCGCTATCACACATTCTCCAATTTTTGTGGTCTTGGATTACAAAAAATCGCCACGAAAAGTGACACAAAGACAAAATAATGGCCGTGCAACCATATACTGTATGTTCGATCACGGTCGTCGCTCTGATAATCAAATCTATTCAAAATATAATGCATCACCAATTCGCATAAACAAACTAATTACATCCTTTCCACACAATTAGTTGACGCATGATTTCTAAGCTTAAAAACCAACCTTTTTTAAAAGACTTTATTTAAGTCTAAGTTTCTAAGTCGAATTCTAAGTTTGAAAGACCTCACGACTTTCACTCAATGATGAGAAATGTTGAGACCACCTATCTTGTTAGGCGTCTTTTTTGAAAATGATTTTTAAATTACTTATCGAATAGTAAACAGTGAAACCTATGTTATTAGCCAATCGACAGACCAATTATTAAACAGTGTTGATGATAATGTCTTGATATTTTTTATGCTCAGCAGTTAGCGGTTTACGTGTTACTTCAGGTATACCTATTACCGTAATCTGATGATGCTCCCCAATCGCTCAAAAAAGCAAAACGCAAATCTGATGAAAATAACTGCCGAAAGAATTTTGCATCTAATTTAATGGGATTCTGAAATTGGTCTCAGCTTGTTCCTGCGTCTTATGTAAATAGACCGAAACATATTGAACATTTGTGCAAAAAAAGGTAGGCCTAATAATTTTGATGCCCCCATTGAATTTGCTTCAACTTTGGTCGCCTATTGGTCAATTTGCAGAGAGCGATTAAGGAAAATTACAAAGCGCTCCTCTGAAATGAACGATTATGTGTCACGCCAATGACAAATCTGAGCTATTTGAAGCATATTTTCTACTTTTAGAGCTTATTTTGCCATAGATATTTCAAAGGTTGGTTTCTATTAGGCGTAACCTGCCGGCGTTGCGTAATATTTTTAGTTTATCTAATTGAAGCAATTTTACCAGCAAAAACGCTTCGCGCATAAAATTGATTAGAAAAACAAAGAATTTTTACGCTATTTACACGTAATGGAAGCCAGCCTTTATAGCGAACATGCTACACAGTGTACATACCTGGGATTAATTCCCGGGTCTAGTCTTAATATGGGCTGGCGCGATATTGTAGATCTAAAGGCTGGTTTCCATAAGCTGCAACCTGCCGGCGTAGCGTAAATATTTTTTGTTTGTCTAATTGAAGTTATTTTACGAGCACAAACGCTCCGCGCATAAAATTGATTAGAAAAACAAAAAATTTTTACGCTATTTACTCATAATGGAAACTAGCCTTAACACAACAAAACTCACAATGTTTAGATTTAACTAGCAATTTTGATATTGATGTCGCGTGAATCTCAAATCTCGTGTGATTTTAGCTTGATTTTCTCCATAAAAACGACCCTTGAGATACGGCAGTGCCCTTTATCCTAAATACCACTAAACTTCCCACGTTTTTATCGTGAGACATTTAGGAAAAAAATTTGCATAAAAACCCTAAAAATTTTTGGCGACTCGCTGAAAAAAGTGCAAAATACTGTTTTTTGGTAAGAGGTACTGTCTCCGCACCGGCGTTATAAAATTTTGATTCTAATCAGCGTTTGTGGGTTGGATATGGTTTTTATTTCTAACTTTTTTTCTTTTTTTTTCTAACCAGTGTTCTGCTTGGCCAATGTGCCAGTTACAGAAAGCTACTTAAGTAGTGAAAGTAGAAAGTAGAATTGTTTTTTAGCAGTTTTGTCCTGCACTAGTCCTACATGATTCCAAATGGCACAGGCACGTCGTGAGGGGGAAGAAGAGATAGAGTAGCCGGAAGCAAAATGTGACAAGAAAACAAAAGCAAAATAAATAAGCAAAAAGACACAAAAGGAAAGAAAAGCAAAATAAATAGGCAAAACACACAAGCACACTTAAACAAAAGACATATTTCAATTTTCATTGCTAGCATCTAACACCAACGCAGCAGCAGTGGTACCTCTTCCCTGACGTCCTTCCCTGGTTGATTTTATAAAATTGTATTTTGTGCTATAAGCCGGAAGCAAAAAATATACTTTTTGGAATTTTTGGCTATACTTGATCTTTTTGCAAAAAGAGTGTTCCGCTGCGGACGTTTTGTCCCTTTTTCAAAAAAATTTGATCTTTTGTTGGGCCATCGACGTCGGAATGGGACTATTTGGCGCCGCCGTTTTGGCGCCGAATATTAGGGTTAGAGTTAGATTTAGGGTTAGGGTTAGGGTTAGGGTTAGGGCTAGGGTTAGGGCTAGGGTCAGGGTTAGAGTTATAGTTTGGGTGCAGCCATTTTATGTAAAAATAAATTTTACCTTAATTGGGCCCAAGATATTTGGGGAGAGTGGTATCTTTGTCCCCTCGGCAATCCTTAGAAGGGGGGCAATTTTTCCATTCTTCTTTTGCTTCTATGTTAAGCACCTTCTACTGGTACTATGTAAGCCCCTTCTTGAACGGTAAAGATCATTTACTTTAGCAATGACTCAAAAAAGCTGATACCCAAAATCAATCAACAAAAAACCAAAATAGCCTACATGACACATGAACGTGAAAAGGTCATCATCCTCCAACCAAACTAATATTCAACGCTGTCCCATTTCTAAAGAATTTTAGGTTCGTCATTGGACACAACATTGTTTTAATAAATAATGCATTTTCTTGCAGATCTATTTTATTTTGGTTTTTGATTGTTACGTTATGCATTTTATTGCTTGTCTACTGATAGATAATAGTCATTACAACGTGGAGCTACTCGATGACGTCAATGTTTTTTATTTTTGGCAACAAAAAGCTTAGACTTTTACATTAAAGATTTACAATAATAAATCCTTAGGCATAGCCAGCTAAAGACTTTGGATGAAGCGAAAGAGAAAGAGCAAAGTTTATTCTATCAGACCTCAGTTTCGATGACGGTTTTCTCTTAATGATTTTGAGAGAACCCAGGGGATTTCAATAAGAATTAGTGGTACAGGCAATTTCAAAAATAATTGTTGAGGTCAAGCTTATGCAGCGTTGTTGAGAGGCAGACCCTTGCCTGGTGCCAAATCTTTTGAGGGTCGGAACCAGAGGCGTAAAAAAACATTTTATTACCAAACTGGCTGCTCGTTATTCCCTTCTCTGAATTAAAGCTATTTTGAAGATTAATTTCTTGAAAGCTAGTTTTTTTGAAAACCTTTTCTCATAGTTAAATTTTATAAAATTATATTTTGTGCTATTTATGCCCGGGAGGTCACCACAGCATACCCAATGAGCTCCCTAAAAGATTCTGGGGTTGGAAGCGTCAGTACTCCCTGAACCTTAATCTCTGTCAGCACAATTTAGCTTAATGACCTTAAGGCACTAATAACCCAGGTAAAAACAAAAATTTTTTTAATTTTTCAAGAAGGTGATTGCCGCTCTGCTCCCTTTGCTTTGTAAACTAACCAAAATCTATTTGGGAGTATGAAACACCCTGCAAAAATTAAACCCTTAGAGCGTTTGAATTTACTTCTAAAACTAACTGCTTTTCAAAACCGAATTGACTTCATGACAACGCGGTTCACTGGTAGTGCTGACTATACCTTGTCTAGTTAATACTGAAGAGCAACAGTGGCGTATTTGGAAAAAAATTTTTGGGGGAGAGCAGAGTATTTTGTAAAGATAAAAACTTTTTAAATTTTTGAAACTAAGAATTTTGCTCAGTTTGGTCTTGAAATAGGCGTAAAGACTATTTTTTCCCCATTTTGGTGTTCAAACAGACATGAAAATTTTGATTTTTTTGCATTTTTGCTGCTGTGATACTGTTTCATAGTGTTCGGCGGGAGCCACCATCCTTTATTCCCTTCTAAAAATGCTACTAAGTAGTAGCAACAGTTAGTTTTCAAGATTCGAAACAAAAAACAGCCAATTCCTCTCCTGTAATTAACTCAAATAAAAGAAGTAGTCAAAAATAAGACTACTCAAGTAATTACTTCGTTACTGAAAAACCTGCTAAGTAGTTTACTTAAGTAGAGCTACTTTGTTACTGACCACTTCTGCTCGTGTGTGTGGGCTCAGACTTTATTATTTTGCTAGTCTTTGGTTTGACTGTTTGACCCCAATCATCTGTCTGATGCACAAAGATGGAGGTTTACCGTTAAAGTACCTTTTCCTAAGACACAAGCGAAATTTTGAACTTGTATTTCTCACTATTCCTCAGTGCTGAGCGTCTACCAGAAAAGCAGCAAATACTGTTTTTAGTCTATGTTTTGACTCGACGAAGGAACAGAATCCTAGTCTACCGGTTGTGAGTGGGCGCTCTAGCCAGGGCATGACCTCGCCAATGAAAAGTTTGTTTCTGAAATATTATTACACTGTTTTGAACATTTTTAACCGCAACCGTTCTTGGTGACAAGACATCTTTTGATTACGACGGAGCAAATTTTGCCCTGTTTATATATAATTTTCTGTATTATCTGTACTGCAAAGTGCCCAGCAGGAAAGCTGTAAATAACGTTTTCAAAGTCTTTGGTACGTCTCGACAAGGAAATAAACCCACGGCTAGGCTAGGTAAACACTCTGACCACCATATTATCGGGTTCATTCAAATAAAGTTACCTTTACAAACGGAGTTAGCAATTTTTCGCCAATTACGCAACTGTTTAGATAACAATTTTCAACTCCTGACTGGTTGGTGCTTTAATTTGCAATCTAGTCGTTAGCTAATGTTTATCCATGCAGCAAGACTAAAAATTTGACTTACTTTAAAAACTTTTTTAATACTTTTGTAATTTTTGCAAAACTTTGACTGCAGCGACTAACTAGTTCCATCAGATCACATTATTGCCTTACAATGCCGGTTCGTGCTTGTTAAAGTGATAAGCGTCCAAGGCAAATCTTTTGAACAAGTCTATTTCAACCTTGGCCCGCTCCGAAAAATTTGTCATTTTCAAACGTCCCTTCACGTTTGGCGTATTCTCTGTTAACTTCCTCTTTCCTGCAAACGGTCTACTTTTCCCCTAAGCTTTGTCTGCGAATCGGCCACGTGATCTCCGAAGCAGTTCTGAACAAAGCCTACCGCTATGTTTTACCGTAAAGCTTTTCCTGAAGATGTAGGAAAAACATGAAACACCACAACAAAAATCCAAATTACTGTCAATTCACGAGATGTATTTACACAGCAAAGCATTCTACATAACATGCAACAATGAATCTGTTGTAAATCAGCTCTCGGGACTTAACTTGCAACAGTACAGGCTGCCTTACGTCATTGTTCAGAAATTTAACTTCCAAGTAATTTTCTAGGATAATGAAAATAAAGATTTGTTAATAAGAAAAAAGTATCCATGTAAACATGCAGCCTGCGACACCACACAGCGCACACAACACTACACACGCACAGATGAGTAAGATAGTAAAAATATTCAAGAGTTGTTTCTTCTACAACAGAACCATTGAGGTTACTGCTACAGTCAGAATTCCACCAAATATGGACAGCCGATAAGTCGTCGTTCCACCTAAAAAAAATGTTAAAAAAAGTTATATGAAAAACAAACTTACCTACAGCAATGAAAAACAAAATTATATCTATTTGTTCAGATCTATAACCTCAATTAATAAATATGGGCGTATGTAACACTCTTGGCAAGGGCAGTAATGTTCTACATTACACACGTCCACGACGAGAATTTGATGAACGTTTGTTTATCGCATTTACATCCTTCAGACCATACACGTAAAAGTTTGTTTTCTATGGAGAAGAGCTGTAAGCATTTTCGTATTAAAACAAAGGTGTGCACCTTGTTTTTTCACCTCCAAAATAAAGTAATTAGCTTTTTTCGAGAGATCAACTATTTTAGGGTCAGTGCCCATTTTTGATCAGTAAATATCACAAACCGCTCAGCCTAAACTATTTAAAGTTATAAATTGCTAGAAAGCAAATTTCCTAAGCTTTCAAATGAGATCGGTATTTCCCAACCTATCATCTTTTTTACAAACCAAATCTACTTTTTTTTACTTACCATACCAATTTTATGATGCCAAAATGTTGGGTGTTTTTATTGTTTTGTCCAACCCCTGTACTTAACCAATGGCGGCAAATCCCTCACTAAGAAACAGCATCACCCTTCATTGTAATCATCAAATTTAAAGTACAATCATAATATTCGGACAGACACATTGCCGAATTTCGGACCAGAGCTTCGATCCCATGGGCTAAGTCATAAAAAGCATTGTGTTCGAAGTGTTCTTGCTTACACATAACTAGCAGACGTCAGTAAAATGCTCAGGAAAGGGTTTCATGTCATGAAACGTTTTCTTATGCTCTAGTGTGAAATAACGAAGACCAACAAAACTACAATTTAAGGCTGCCATGTTGTTTTCGATCTGTTTCTGATAAAACTTAGCTTGTTCAGAACTCAACCATTTACTCAAACGAGTTGCCAGTCATTAATGCATCAGAACTTCGGGGTCTCTCTACTTGTGCAACCCTTCAAAAGGAAAAACGATCTTCGTAGTTACATCTTTTATCGGCCTTACTGCGGATTGAGCAACTTTGTCCGAAGAACAATTTGATTTAGAAAAAGTAAGTCGGCATCCTAGTACAGTGCGGTAAAGATTGCTGGCAGTTTACGCTGCGTCGTTTCAATATTTAGGTCATGCACAGCACACTGCCCCCACAATTCTGGCATCTCAGATACTGATGTGAACAAGTGGTTTTGGGTGCCGCTGCAAGTTTTACCGTGACCGCAAAATAAAAATATACAACTCTCCCGTCTTTTTTTCACTCTTACGTTCTTTGCTTTTTGCTTGTGCGAACAAGCTTCATGCTAGGCGCAGCATTCTAGTAAACAGAATGTCCCCTTCGCGATCGACAGAGCTGGTTTTGATTTCTTTGTGAAGTCACATCAAAAAATTTTAAAACGGTATTCAGAGCTCTCTTGTTTGGCAATCAACCCAAAAAAAGCTGTGTTTAAAAAAAGCCGCAACTTTCCTTGTTGTGTCTTAGGGTGAAAACTTAAGGGCGTACCTCCACCTTAATGTGGTATGCAGTCTACTCGGTGGCTAAGTCGACCGACGCGATGGCGTAATGGTTAGAGCGTCCGCTTCGCAGTCGGTAGACCAGGGGTTCATTCCCCTTGTCGAGTCATACCAAAACACTTTAAAAATGGCATCCGCAGCTTCCCTGCTTGGCGTTCCGCATTTAGGGAAGGTTGTGGAGAACAAGCCGGCAAGTTCGCTTGTTGTGTCCTTGGGCAAGGCACTTAACGGGACGCCCCACCTTTATGTGGAAGACAGGTGGGCCATAAATCTCGAAAAAGGCAACTCCCAAGCGAGTGCGGACTTACCGTCCAAAGTATAGCGATACAATTCGCTTTCTCGTGAATGGAGGATAAAAGTGGCAAATAAAACAAAATAAAACAAAATAAACTAACGACAAGCAAATAGGTCATGACCCCATATGCGTGAGCAAAATAGAAAAAGCTAGCTCGTACTAAACTCTTTTTAATAAAAGTGACTGGTATAGTCTTCAAACGGTAGGAGAGTACAAATAGTATGCTAAAAAATTCTTGATACAAACCACTAGTAGTTTCTTCATCAGATTTTGAAGTTGCTGCAGAACCATCATCTCCTTCACGTCCTCCTGTCCCAGCATCACCAGCATCAGTAGCAATAGTAGTAGTAGTAGTAGCAGAGGTAGTAGTATCCACCACTGCTGTCGACGAATTATCGGCTTCGGCGGAGCTACTACTGTTTGCTGCGCTATCAGAAGTGTCTTCAGTTGTTTCGCTGTCGTCAGCTACAGTCGTAGCTTCGTCGTCACTATTGGTTGAGTTGCTTCCTTCGGTTGAGTTCTGTGCTTCGACGCTTGTCAGTAATGACGAAACCAGAAAAACCATAAGAATGATTCCCTGGGTGTAAACAAAAGTGTTGATGCTATTGGGTGCAAGCAAAACTCAAGGCCGTAATTACTGCTTTCCTACCAGGAAAAAGTGTTCTAAAAAAAAGATATTCAGTTTCCAGGGAAGAACAAGCATTTGAAAACAATTAAATAGGTTATTTGTACATTTCCGACCCTTTCTCCATTACTGTTTGTCTGCACCAAAACCACAACATATCACAACAATGCAAATTGTCTGCCTTGCAACTGAGAAGTTCAGAGTCTAAAGTCCATTCTTCATGCTAAATTTTTTTGAAATAATACAATTCACATGCAGAGTTAGCTTTCGTTCTTCTATAGGACTAACAGAATTGGGCCAAGTGGGAAGAGTAAAACTTTGCAAACATCGACGACCCGGCCACAAGCTGATATCGGGTACCTGCTTGCAAAATACGCAGAATTCAGATGCAAGAGAAAACAGTGATCTGTGCCAGTTAGCGCAAGATTTAAGAAGGGTAAGAAGCAGGTAGGCAGAGTGCACGCTGACTACAACTGATTCTGAGCAAAAGATAGCTTTTGACATCAACATCAAAACCTTTTCGCTTAGAGAACACATCACTCTTTAAAAACAATGTGAGGTGCATTAACGATTAGATTTTTTTTTAATAAATGTCCTCCAGGGGCGTTACTAAACTTGATCCAGTCTTGATGCCGTCTATCAACTAAAAATTTAAACAAATTGTTATAAAATAAGTTTGGAGTAGGCATAAACTTTTTTAGAGATAGCATACGGTACCATTTTGGCCTCCCAACATCTGATTCAATGCAAAAAATCTGTATGCTTCATTTTGTGCGAGTATTATGTTCCAGTTATTTTCTGTCAACAGGATTGGAAGGGTAAAAAAATAAGTATGGTAACGCTACCAGCAAAAAATTGTTCAAAGTGCTCGGAGTTTTATCTTTTAACTCATTCTACTGTCATTTTAAAGATGTGTAGGCGTTTGGCATACTGCCAGCATTTAATTTGCTTCATTTGAGCGGATTGCAATGGCACAACAAAGCCTTCCTATAACTTTCAAAAACAGAAAAAAACACTATGGCTCTCTTCAGTTGACTTTAAATACATGTTATCTTTTTATCTGTCGCTCACGCACGCCAAAATGCCTGTGGCTTATCGCCTATAGCTGTGTCTCGTACAAGCTAAATGTGCTATTGCTATAGTGCTAGCTTCTTTTTAAAAAGCACTGGAGCGCGATCCACGACAGAAAAAATATAGAAACGGCATTGCCATACGTTACCAACCAACTCCATCCTTGGATGCCAAGATCAACCATATTTTCACTGGCAAGTACAAGTTTTGCAGACAGCTTAATTGCAACACATTTTTCATGCGACTTCAAAGCTTGGGTCGCATTTTATTCCAAACCAGTCATTGTTTTGAGTTGGTAACTTTGTGGCATTTAGGCCTACTTAACAACGTGAGTACAATATTCAGCTCACGTTCTGTCACTACAATAAAGCTGCTACATGTATTTTATGTTTAGTTAGAGTAAATCATAAAGCCTCGCACGCCATACCTTAAAAAAAGCTATTGCCACTGTGATTTTAGTGTTCCTTTTTAGCATAATTCATTTTCAAAAATTTCCGGCCCTCGGTTAAAATGATGCAGACTTCACTAAAACAGCTAAACCTTATCTTAATAGAAAAGAGAATTCCTAGCGATTTTCATGTCTTCATTAATTCGTAGTTTAGTGTCCCAAATGACGAAATTTATGTACTCACCGTTTGTTTGTAGATATTCATCTTGGGCATTAGCCTTCAGCCTGCGCTCTACCTTGAAAATTGTTAAATGCTAGCATTAAAGTAGGCTAAAAATATCTAAAATTGTCTCTACTCATTTGTGCGGTCATTTTGTAACGTTGGTAACACTCTGTGACGCAATTGTTACTTATTGTGAAATCATAACCACTAGGACTCACAGGTGAAGAAAGTTGGCGAGAAACAATGAAAACATTGCAACGATCAAAAAAATATTTTTCGAACAGTAGTTTCACTTACTTAATGTTGAATGTACTATAGTCCTTCAATACAAACAACAAGGAAATAAAGCAATCAAATTAAGCTGTAAATCACTTTTTGCGTTAGATATCAGTTAGTGTTCATTAGGGGCGGATGGTCATTAAAAAATATCAAGGGGACAAAACTTTATATTAAATTGTTGTTTTTGGAGAAGGATTTCGATTAGAATTTGTGCGTTATGATGGTATTAGGAAAGTTTAAGTTTAGATGATGATTTTCTACTTTGAGGAATTTTGTCAAAAACAAGGCTTTGATAAATCTTTTAAAGGCGCAGTAGCTCTCCCACTCCTCATCCTGGTTTAGCACTTGCTGTAGTAATAGCAACATATGCAAGTTAAGAACTAAAGACAGTGACGGATTAAGCTTTTTATGAGCCTGGGGATCTATGATAATCAGAGGCCTATTTTTCATTCTATTTGTTGTACTAAAAACTGACCGCAATTGAAACGAAAAACAAATACATAAACAAAGTATTTACTTAGTGTTCAAACATTCAAATGACACATTTTCTGGATTTAGACAATGCAAAGCTCTTAACATCGGTGTCCATATTTTCCAAAAGTTCGTTTTCAATGCAGAGTAGACCTAAGGAATTCAACCTTTTTTGGCCCATAGACGAACGCAGTTGATTCTTTACTGCTTTTAGAACTAAAAAATGAGCGCTCGTATGAGCAATTGGAAATCATCAGACAAAGATACCTCGAGTAAAATACCAGTTTCAAGTTTTTCCATTGATGAAACAAAACACCCGGCTTTTTCTTTAGTTTGATATTTTTCATCATTGTCATCACACATTGCCTTCAAGACTTAAGAACTGCTTGGCAACCTTTTCTTAGCGCACGTAGAGCATCATATTGCGCCTCCCAAAGTGTATCAGGCAAAGGCTTAGTTGGAGGACATTGAAGTGGTTTCAGCACATCAGTAAGGAGATTCCACCTGAGTGTTAAAGCTGAAAAGAACACATAGAGCCCCTGAACAAGCATGAAAAAATGAACAGGGATATATAGCATATCTATATATTCTTGAAAAATGAACCGCGGATTGGCAACACTCAGCAGCACACTTTTCCACGAGATTCAAGGAATGTGCTACACAAGGAATATATTCCGCTTGGTGGTTGCGTTCTTTTATTATAGCTTGCATACTTTTATATTTTCCGCTCATGTTAGAAGCGTTGTCATAAGATTGCCTTCTCAAATCTTTCAAACGGATCACATTGTTTTCCATAAACTCAAAGAGTAAATCAGTAAATTGGGGACCAGTGTGTCCACGAGTTGGTATAAACTTGACAATTCGTTCCACGGGACCATCAGGTATAAGATACCGAAAAATTATTGTTAGCTGGTCAACATTTGTGATGTCAGGTGTTGAGCATACGGACACTGAATAATACTTTGCTTGTTTTATTTCAAAAATAATAATATCTAACACGTTTGTTGCAATTACGTCAATGAATTCCTCGCATGCAGTTAATGAGAAACACGAAACATGTCCCTTGCCCTTGTTCACTCACTGTTGAATAAGCTCAACAAGGAAAGTATCGTATTCTGCCAACAACTCCAAAAATCCGAGGAAGTGACCGTTTTGTAGAAAACCAACCAACGCACTACTTAGGTGGAAGGCCAGCCCTCTCGATGATAGAAGTTTTATTACACTTAAAACTCGAGCCAGTACTTTGCACCAATATTTTCTGTCTGATTCTTTTTGCTCTTCCAAATCTTTGCAAATGCTTACTTTTTCGCTCTTCGAAAAATATATGTTGAAAGATAACCTATGTGTTTGCTAGAAGATTCGTGCCTGGCCAGGTCACGCGGTACATGCTTCCAGTCGCCATAACCAACTGATGCCAGCATGATTTTTTCAGAATGAAACGCAAAAAGTTTGCAAACAGAGCAGTAAAATTTTTTTGATGAAGGTGAATAGCGCAACCATTCGCGTTTTACGTTTACGCTGTTCAATTGTTCTCGCCAAAATAGCGATTTAGAACGTCGTTTGAATTTATCGCCAGTAAAACTTGTCTCTGAAGTAGAAAAATCTGCATCAAGATGTTGAAACTCTAAACTTCCTACTTAACAGCAGTAATCTCTCAGATGGTCAGAAATTACTGCCCGGCATCCAACATCCATGTCGTGTTGAATAGTTTCTTTTACCTTATGTGCTTCATCCTCAGCAACATTAGATGACTTGGATTGTAGGCTAAATTTGGTTCCGATGAAAAAATTTTTATATGAGGTTCGGGCTCTGCAATACAGTCACTCGAAGATGAACACAAAGCAGTTGCATTACTGGATGTCGTTTCTACAATGTTGTTTTTTGGTTCGCTTATATGGAAAAAGTCAGTTACTTTTTTTGATTTTGCTACAACTTTTTCAGTTTATTTTCTGCTTCTCTTCTAGATTTATCCTTTTCCCAACCGCTTTTATACTTCTTCATTATTATTTTTAAATTGGCTAAAGTTTTAAAATTGAAAACGTTTAGATTAGTTAATATTGGTAAAACTGTAGTTGGCTACCCCATAAAGTGGCTATTCCCTGTCGATTTCAAAACAGCCATTTCTGACCATTTTGATTTCAATATATGGTAATCCTCTGAGAAATTTCTATTGTAAAATTTAGACCTTCGTTTACTCAAGAATGATCTGAATTTATACACTTGAAATTTAATTTTGAGTGAAATTTCAATTCAAAAGAATTGGCTCCTTGAATATAGTTTTTTAATATATTTTTTTCTTAAGCAGTAGTTTCCAAAAACTAATTATTAAAGGGGCCCTTGAAAAGTTTGAAATACTTACGGTGCACAATTTAAGCAAAAAACACCATGAAATTGTATCTCATCCATTTTCATTATTTAAAATGCAAAAGTATTGAAATATTTAAATTGAAAAAGTAAAATTTGCAAAAAATCATTTCTAAATGTGCCTCCATTTTATATCAATATCGATATATTTTTAATAGCAAAAGAGAAAAAAATAATATTTTTCTTTCATATTTTTAATATTGAAAGAAAATGTCTTGTGGAATTAATATGAATTTCATTTAGCTATTGCAAATTAATTTCGAAGTAATTTTTTAATTAATATTTTAGGGAACAAATTTCCTTTAATTGGGATTTCACTCAGCTTTTCCATCTGCTTTCTTCTGGTCTAAACTATTTGGTAAGATTTCATCTGCTTCCTTCTTCAAATACCGGACTGTAGAAAATAAACTTGCTTTTATTTAAACTTTTTTAGCCTCACTTTTCTCACCCAGCATAAACCTGTCTGCATTTTTTTCAAAACTTGGAAATAACTGGCAACAATTAAACATGTCAGAGTCTTAGAAAAAGCCATTGTTACGGAACAATGTTAGATTTTGTATTATGACTTCAAAATGTGTTTACATTTTGGTTACAATGATTTATCCAACGAAAACACAATTAAAATAGTATTTCCTATTATGACACAGTTTCGCTTGTGCTTTGTACGATGACGAGGCCTCTAATGGAGAAAGCCTTGCCCATGATACTTCTAAATTACACCTTCACTATTTTTTGAACTGATCGCATCCGTAACTTTTATGATTTTATTGACTTGGTATAGTGGAGGGCCTATTTCTGCTTGGGCCTGGGGCTGCAACCCCATCAGCCCCCGCCTTAATCCGGCCCTGACTAGAGAGGCAGGCTTGCGTTGATTGGGGTTTTTAGGTAATGCAAAAATGTTGACAACTTGTTCTAAATGCCATAATTTTGATCCAACTCTCCATCTTAAAGTAGGGTAAAATCGGAGATGACTTTTAGGGATTCCCTTGAACCCCTAGTTAATCAGAAAATAGCGAATAGACCCATGGGGTTGCTTATAAAGTGGTTTCACTAACGCCAAAGAAATAGATGAAAGATATGCGAATATATACTAGTTTAAAAGGGCAATAAGCAACACAATCTTTACAGTACTTCTGACGTAGCCAAGCCAACTATTTGCATAGGCCTTGATGTAAGTTTGTTCTTTTGCCCACTTAGTAAATTGAACAATGATTAGTGCATTCTGCAAACTAAATAAAATATTTGGCAAGTTGAGATTGCACATAGGACTAAAAATGGTAGCGCAGAAACTAAGAGCAGGTGCAAAAACATGTTGAAATTTGCAAAGACCTTTCAAGGTTTGCAACAAAAGTTAGCTGTATCATTTTTATTAGTCGGTAGTAATTCCACCTCAGTTAATTTAACTTAATTTGATCTGTCACCTAACTAGTGTGAACAGTTTTGTGCGATCAAACCAAAATGTTGCTCAACCAAACAAAAATAATTGGCATTACAGAAATATATTAAACGTAAAAAGGTTTGCAGAACAAAAAACTAATACAAAAGAACACCAAAGCTTCGGTGTTTTGTTCAGATAACCAAGGTTTTTGTTTTGTTAACTATTGATGTTTAACAAAGTGTGGCTAATTATTTTTGTTTGCTCAAAATATGAAAAAAATTCCCTGTCCGAAATCCATTTCTGGGTTTAATAAAGAAAATTTTTCCTTCAAGGAATATGTAATGTAACTCCCTCCAAATTTGCAGGTAATATATAAATTTTTCCAAATAGTATAATGGCAATGACCACCAATAGAAGAAAAACTGATGGTAGAAATATGGCATTTATAGCTAAGCTAAAAATCCATATTAAAAAGGGACTTGTATTTCAACAATCACAGTTTAATTCAAATTTTTCGTGAAAGTAAAAATATTACTATACAACAAAAATTGTTTCCACTAACAAATAAACCTTCCATAATTGCCCAACAATCCCGCGATACCGCTTAAACAGAAAGAGGTTATCAAAACAACTACAAAATACAGTGGGTGCTAGTTGCTAGCTACCAGCTAGTTTTTATTCAAAATAGTTGCATACACTGCAAGAGATTTCTTTGTCATTTGCTGATTCGTAGTTTTACCGTACGTATCACGTAGATCGTCAAGTGCGCATTCTTCGTTAGCCTATGGATGGTAGTATCGATCACGAAACGTTGTTGAATTATAAAATGTGTCCTTTTTTTGGTATCGAAAATCAAATAACAGCTCTTTTATTGTTTTAGTGTCTGAATTAGAGGCATGCAACATGCGGCCCGCTGGGCAGAACATGGCCCGCGACTCCGATTTATGTGGCTTGCCAAGGATTTGCATGCTTTTGGAAAAACAACTCTTTAAAGAAAGAATTTGCAATTGAGAGCTCAAGATAGCAAAGTGATAGCTTTCGAAAAGCTTGTCTCCAATTAAAGACGTTTGTCGTGAGAAAGCGCAAAAAGAGATTTAAACCCAGGATTTCACAGAAGACATCCCGAAAACCGACGCGATGACATAATGGTTAGAGCGTCCGCTTCGCAGTCGGTAGACCTGGGATTCATTCCCGTTGTGGAGTCATACCTAAAAACTTTAAAAAAATGGTATCCACAGTTTACCTGCTTGGCACTCAGCATTTAGGGGAGGTTGTGGAGAATAAGCCGTCAAGTTCGCTTGTTGTGTCCTTGGGCAAGGCACTTAACGGGACGCCTCCACCTTTATGTGGAAGACAGGTGGCCAGGCCTAGAGAGGGATAGGCTCCGCCAGGCGTCTTATCCTAAGATTCGCTGCATGATGAACATAACCAAAACAAATTGGCTGTCTGCAGCGCCCTAACGGGTATCGCCACGGGATGAAACGAACGATCCCGAAAGGGGAAAATAATTGTTTTAATAAAGAAAGATAATAAAATTAATAAAGAAAGATAATTTTTATCTTGAAAAGTCTTTGCGCTGTGAATTTTGAAAGAAGAAAGCTGTAGTTTTATCCGTTTGAGCAACATTGGGTCGCTCGCGTAGAAAGGTTGTATGGCCCTGCTATAGAACCTTTGTTTTGTCCTGTGTTTTCAGATTTCAATCGTTATTTTTTTTCTTCTTTCATTAATGTGACCAAAAAAGCAAATTATCTACTGCACAATTGAAAACACTCAATTTTCTCACAAAAGTAAGGATGCTTAAATAAGCAAAATCAATTTTCCTTTTTTCAAAATGAAATTCTAAGCTAAGATACGTCTGTTTATATAAAACAGAAATTTTGTATCATTTTTTGAAGAGAGCGCCACAAGCGCAAAACGTGAGAAGCTTGAGGAGTGCAGCTATAGGAAAAGTATCTGTTGCCAAAAATAGTGCGGCGTTAAGAGTCCGTAGCGGGCAGGATAGAATGAGATGAGAAGTGCTCTGAGTCGAGTGACGTTGTAAGGGAAGGTTCGAGGGGTACCTGCAGATCCGGCACCGGAATTTTTTATGGAACCTAGATATTTTTAAAATATCTCGTCTCAAAACAAAATTCAAAAAATCTTTGAAATACTCATGGTTTTTCCCAAAAGCATAATATTTGCGAAAAAATCTGGGTGTTTTTTGAAAAACATCGTCATTTTCACGGGTGTAAGCAGCGAGAAACAATGTTTAACTTAAGAAAAGGCTCTAAATTGCTTGTAAAAAAACTATCTCTTAAGAAAATGTTCTACTCAAGAAAGAGTAACACAAGCATTTTCCGCAACAAAATTCGTCTATTTGTATCAATGGTTTACGCAAAATGACTTGTTACGAGCACGGATTAGCCTTCAACGTCTTGACGAGTAATCGCAGACACTACAAAAAATTCTCAATTCTGACAAATCCGGAAAAGTGTTCAAGAGAAGGCTGTATCCGTGGCAGCGAATTCGAGAGAGGGCACAGTCAGCGGGATAAGGAAGCACAAGATCTTCAGCAGAAACTAAAAAGAATTGCCAAGTGATGAAAAATTTCAAGGAATCAGCACCTCACGGTCAGTCGAAAAAAAAGTAAGCTGCAAAAAAAGTGAATGAATAAATTCATTGATCCCGCTGAGCTAGTTCATCTGCTGCGTAGTTGCCTGGAAGAAATGAGTGACTGGGGACCCATTTCAATAAAAGAAAATGGACAATTTTAGGCAAGTATGCCATTTTTAGAAATTTTTGGCAAATATGACGTAGATTATGAAAGAAAAAACTTGATGAGGAAAAGCAAAAACACGGCAGTAGTCGTAAAGAATAAAAAAAAGAATTGGCTGACTTTTCGGTGCTGTCAAGACCTTTATAGTTGGAGCTGCCAAAACAGGTAAAAACCTTGCAGGACAGCTAAGGTTTTAATTTAAAAATTGAAACAATCTTCATTGTTTTACCGAAAAGGCATTTTGCCATAGTTTGTTTAAATAATCAACGATGTGTTATATGTTTTTGGTATAACAAATCATAAAGTCTTTTAAGCGTTAGTATAAAAAAAGCTTTAGTTAGTCTTCTGTGTCTACTAATTTTTTGAGGTTGATCTCTTGATCTGTCGCTAAAAATTAGGGATCGCATATCCAATGCAGTTGCTATTTTCTCCTTTTCCAAAAGCTATCGAATCTGTGCAATTCTCTCTTGTTAAGGGTCAGTATCGACATTAAAAAAGTAGGGCTTTTGATGAGTAAAATGGAGCATAAAGATGGAGGTTTTAACCAGCATTATGTCTGATGGAACAAAAATCTTATTGCCTTACTACCAGGGATGTGAAAGCGGTTATTTTTCAACCGCTTCCGCTTCCACACCTATCGCTTCCACGATCAAAAAACGAGAAAACAACCGTTGACAATTTTTTTTAACTTTTGTGGGTCTGTAGCCTGCCTTTTCCTACACTTTATCATTTGGAGGAGACAAAAATCATCATTTATTGCTATTACTTTACTTACTTCGCTTAAGCTTATTGTTCCAAACTACTCTGTGTTTCTTTTTCTTAGATATTAGAATTCGTGTCGAATGTAGAACAGTGCTTTTCAACCTTTTTGTCATCGCGGAAACCCTAATGTACTTTTGCGTTTGTCTCGGTATTCCCACTAAAAAAATTTAGAAATCACGAATTGCTTGCAAGAAAATCAAATATTTCGTTACTACAATTCAAAAAATAATTTAACACTTCAACAAACAGACAGTTCCTTCACTGCTTACAACCACTTTTACAACGGTTAATCTAATGCTTCTCAGATCTAAATCGTATGATCACAGAAATGTGTCCAGCGCACTCATCAAGAGCGAGACTTTGGAGTGATAAAATGATGATAATTTAAAGCCATCAAAACAAGTTGCCAATGCAGTTAGTAAAGCGCAAGTTGCTTTATCAACATTGAAACGAACTGTTGTAAGCCGGTTAAAAGCAGGGATGTGGAAGCAAGAGCGGAAGCTGGAAGCGGAAGCGGTGGAAGCGGTCCTTTTTCTGTGGAAGCGGAAGTGCGAAAACTCTACCGCTACCGCTTCCACATAGAAAGGAAGAATGGAGGGAGAAAAGAAATTGGCTCTGCTGTTCTTCGAAGAAGAGCAAATAGGGGGAGCATAAATATTGAGAAATGACAGCGAGGAGGAGTCGATTAGAGAGATGTTGACCTCTACATAATTAGAGTAGGGGTCAAGTGAAGAAAGAGAGGAGGTAGAAAGCTCAGAGAAGGATAAACCATGCCTGACAAAAATGATGACGCGGCCACTAGCGTCTGTGACATCAGTAGAAAAAATACCAGATCGAAAGTGGATGCCACCGGATCGCAGAGCAGAGAATCCAGGAATCCGGAAAGAGGAAGATATATTAAGGTTGGATTTCTGGATACAAATAAGGTCAACGGGATAAGACGAAATAAAGTGTAGTAGTTCAGTTCTCCTGGCTTGGAGACCCCCAGCATTCCATTAAACAACCCAAAGGGAGTTAGGGAGGGGAAGAGGAAGCAGGAGGTACAGAGAAACAGCCAGGAGCATGAGGCGGTGGTAAGGGTGCAGAGGGAGAAGATACAAAGTGAGTGGAAAAAGGATAGGAGGTTTGAAGGCGAGGGTGGGATGCGAGTGCTGCATTAGCACAGAGAGCCAGATGGGCCAGATTTGAGCAGTGAAGGTATACCAGCTGGAGGAGTCTGAGGAGGAAGTCACAGTGCTGGTAGGTGTGGGATCTCCAAAAACAGCACGGACGCAGCAGGGAGGATAGCTCCAGGAGTGAGAGCTGCCAAGAGTTCTGAATTTAGAAAAGGAAAGTAGTGAGCACTTTAAATAAACTCAATTAGAGCATATGCTGCATTGCACTGACCTACCCCGCCAGGTCACATTTCCAGCGCACACTGAACAGGGAAAGACGGGACAAGGGTTAGAATGAACGTTGCCGCTCATCAGGAGAAGGAGAAGAATGAGAAGACAGGCCGATTTTAAAGAGGCTGCGTGCTACCCTTCTGCGATGGTTCAGCGGGTTGCACGGCGCAAAAATAGTTTGTGTGAGGGGAGTGCCCGGGATAACTGAGACCCTCGGTAAGGCCAACAGCGATTTTAACTCAACTCAAACGGGGTTGGGGACCGCAACACCACGTTGAGGCGGCTGTTGATTGGTGCTATTCAATTTTGCTCTCTTTACATGTATATACTAAATATACGACATAAATTTCCGGCTTCACTATCCAAAAAAGATCGGAGATAATACGTGTCTTGGGGACGGACAGAAAGTTGTCAAAAAAAATTTTCAACAGTAGTTTTCTCGTTTTTTGTTAGTGGAAGCAGAAGAGGAAGCGATAGGTGTGGAAGCGGAAGAGGTTGAAAAATAACCGCTTCCACATCCCAGGTTAAAAGTGTTTTTTTACCACTTTATAAAGAGTTGGTCAGACCGTATCTTGAATATACTACTTGTGCATGGAAACCGCACTTAAAACGCGATGTTGAATTCATTGAAAAAGTACAATGACGTGCTACAAAATGCATAAATTCAATGAATAACTTGAGTTATAAACAGCGATTGTCTTCCCCACAAATAGAATCATTAAGTTCACTCAGAGATATGAATGGTCTAATTATGGTTTTTTAAATTTTTTTTAATTTTTCTGTGCTATCCTCAAAATGTTTTTTTACGTACAATAGCAATTGCCCAAGAGGGCATAAATATAAGCTTTACAAACCTAGTGTTAGAACAGATTGTCGCAAGTTTAGTTTTTCTAACAGAGTAACTGATCTGTGGAACAACTTACCACCAAATATTGTTGAGTGTACAACACTAGAATGTTTTAAAAAAATCGTTGAAAAAATTTTATGGTTTGTCCTTAAATTGAATTTACTGATGCTGTTATGAATTTATTTATTTATTTATTATTGTTATTTTTTAACTGTTTAATAATTTTTGTTTGGTTGCTTACTGCTTTTATCGCTACTGCATTGTTGTTTGTTGTTTTGTTTTTTTTTTATTTGCCATATTTATCCTCCATTCACAAGAAAGCGATGTATCGCTATGTTTTGGACGGTGAGTCCGCACTCGCTTGGGAGTTGCCATTTCCGGGTCTGGCTACTTGTCTTCCACATAAAGGTGGGGCGTCCCGTTAAGTGCCTTGCCCAAGGACACAACGAGAAAACTTGCCGACTTGTTCTCCACAACCTCCCACAAATTCCCAGCGCCAAGCAGGGAAGCTGTAGATACCATTTTTTTAAAGTTTTTAGGTATGACTTCACAAGGGGAATGAATCCCAGGTCTACCGACGACAAAGTGGACGCTCTAACCACTACCGTTGAACGGGGTGAATAGGAACATTTTAGACTTATTTGGAAATGCTCAATTAATATAACTAACTCAATCAATGCCACTGTAGTTGTAACTTGAGGGTCCCGGCCCTAGCTAACACCCAAAGTGTTAAAGTATTTGAAAACTAAATGTATTTGGTTTTCAGAGACAAAAAATTGATGTTCCTATTCACCCCGCCTTTTGGGGTCAATAGGAACATCTGCACTTTTAACACGTATGTTCCTATTAAACCTCATTGGCACTGTCAATAGAAGCGAAATTTAGCTTGTGGCTCATAATATGCAATATGACAACTGCATGCTGGCGTGGTCGAGTAACTAATGAAACACAAAATTGCATTTAAACAAAAATTTAATGCCGCTCAAGAAAGGAGCCAATGCAGATCTATCAGTACCAGCAGTTTTTCAATCAACTTTATAGTTCAAATTCCCCAAACCGAGTCAAGTTCTGGTACAAAAAATACACCCCTGTTTCTAATCTGTGGGGGTGCAATTTTGCTCTTTACATCAGCAAATGGATAAAGAACAACATCTTCATCTTTGGGCCACTTCCAATCGAAACCGCTTTTCACCATAGATTTAATGACACAGCCTTCATGTTGCACATCTACAATTTGACCTGGAAAAATCTCCCCTTCATAAGTGAGGGTAACATAATCTCCTGTCGCATATAATGTTACAATATCCTCTTGTTCAAAATCATTTACTTCTCCAGATTCTGTGCAAGAAGTTGATGTTAAAGCCATACCTTGGCAGGAAGTGGAAGGAAGATCAGCAGCTCCAACACTTTTTCCAGGTTCCACATTTAGACGTTTTCTTTTCTGAGTTTGGGGTGGTGCATTTTCACTATATCGCATTCCTTCCAGCAACGTTAACAAGCTATCATTCATAACAGAAAACGATTCCTGATCTTTTTGTTGAGCAGCATTAGTGCAGGTATTTTGACGAGGAATGGAAGAAAGAGCTCTTTCTTTGTTCAAAGGATAAATTCCACATTTTTCGAAGCCAGATTTCAAATTTGCTGCAGCATTGTTATTCACATTTGTATGCAACTTATTTAAGAGAGAAGGAAATGCATCTTTGCTAAGACTAAAAGAACCTTTTAATTTGCTCCTTCCTTCTTCAAGTACATTCCTCCAAGCTTGTTTCAGAGAACGAAAAAAAGATACATCTAGAGATTGGAGGATATGAGTGGAACCTGGTGGTAAAAAGACAAAAGCAATGTAGTTTTCTTCGCACTGTTTAATTACTTCAGCAGATAAATGCGAACTTAAGTTATCCTCGATCATTATTTTCTTGCCTTCCAGGTTTTTTAGATATGGAAGTGCCACGGTCTCAAACCAGTCCTCAAAAGTTTGCATTTCAAACCATCCTGAAGAAGAACGGTTGTATCGTGTGCCAGGTGGACCTCCAGTTTTCCATGACTCATACATATTAGTTGCTTTGTAGCAAACGTACGGTGGTAGCAAATTGCCATTAGCACAGCCAGCATACATAATTGAAATGGAGGATTTGTTACGATCTATGATTCTTTCTGGATGTTTTATGCCACGCTTGGTGATAATTTTTTTCGTCCAGGATCGTAGGTTAAGTTTGTCTCATCGTAATTCATGATATTGGCTGGTGGAATGCCTGTAATAGACTTCTCAAGATTGGAAAAATATACTTCAATAACGGCAGGCGACAGTGATGCTCGTGATGGCTTAATGTTTTGACATATTCGATGAGCCACAATTTCACGATTTCTTTTCACAAACAAATCAACCCAATCTTTGCTCGGCAAATTCTTTCTAAATCGTCGGATGGAAACACCTCTTCT
This sequence comes from Trididemnum clinides, assembly GCA_963675345.1. Taxonomy (NCBI): domain Eukaryota; kingdom Metazoa; phylum Chordata; class Ascidiacea; order Aplousobranchia; family Didemnidae; genus Trididemnum; species Trididemnum clinides. The sequence goes on along the minus strand of OY776284.1, from coordinate 21,998,547 downwards.
ATCTAGATAGCCTTTTATCAAAAATCTGATGTCCAAATTGTCCAGAGGAAAGCCCCACGAAGCACAAGTAGCTATTCTTCTTGCCATATATATCTCTAACTCACGATCCAAAGCAGTTTGCTCTCCCTGGGTCTTCATGTTAGGGGTTTTGGCTCTTCTGCAAAGGACTGCAATTGGAATTCCATACTTTTTTGGACATGAACGAAATGACATTCCACGTCTGTGATCAGTCAAAGCTTCACTGATCCCCTCTGGAGTATGTTTCATGTATCTTTTTCCTCGAGGATCCGGTTTATATGATCGGGGCATGGTTTTTTTGCGTGTTCCTATTCACCCCTCAAATTTCAAAATTTTGTCTAGAAAAAAGTTTTTTTTAAATACAAAATACCTTTGAGATTTCTGTCTAAAGTTAATAGAAATTAGAAACAACTTACTTTGGCCGAGGTCTTGGACAATTTCTGAGTTTTCCAATTCTGTTGAATGCTGATCGCCAGTCAAAGTTTTTTCCTATTGCAAAAATCACTTAAAACCCCCCACAACAATCTCTGCTGAACAAAAAGTTTGTGAAAGACCACGTTCAACAATTATGTTTTTCAACAAGTTATGTAGTGCCCAATCAAATAATATGAAAATCTGTAAAAAATGAATTAACGGAAATTAGTCAATATACAAAATCCTTTCGTCCTAAAATCTGTTCCTATTCACCCCCGTGTTCCCACTCACGCCATTTTACGGTACGCCATCGCGTCGGTCAGGTTGTTGCTGCTGGTGTTGATGATTTTTTATGCTGTTGCACCAATTGGTGCTGGATCGGCTATTATCATAATTATTTTTATTATTATTAAACTCATTTTTCTGACATTGATGCCATGAAAATGGCCGTGACGACGAAGCTCAAAAATATCCCAGAAAATGCCTTTCAAGAGCGTATTAAATCCTGAAAAAGGCGAATGCTTAAATGTTTTAAAAGGAAGGGAATTACTTTGAAGGAATTTGACTTTGGTATATTTCAATATTTTTTAATAAAGTTTTCATAACAACAGTCTCGTTTGCAGGGCCGGCCTTAGAAGTTGCGGGGCCCAATTAGTTGGATGCTTGCGGGGCCCCTCTATACTATTTATTATTGTGCATAAAGAAGAAAAGAATTGCAAGTGCAAAGTGGCCATTCTCAACCTTTCTAATATTTTTTTTATATATTCTTCAGAAATTTTCTATATCCTAAAAATTTCTCATGGCGGAAAATTTTATAAAAATTGAAAAACGAAAAAGACTCTATACACCCTTTTATTAAATAGTTGTCTTTTTAACCAATTTTATTTTCATATATTTTTTATTCAGGAAAAAACGAAGCGATTTTTTTGAATCCAACTGTACATCAAAATTTCTGACATTGCTCTACATTCATGAAAAATCTAAAGCCTATTTTGTCTTACGCGGGTGTGAAAAGTCTCCAAACTTGAGCAAAAGTTTAGCCCTTTAGTCATGATTTTAGATTTTCCTGTTTCCATGGATAATGGTTTGAGATTCATTGCATTTTCAACATAAAAGAAATTGGTAATAGTTTTCTTGGAGCTAATGGGCAAGTTTAGAAATACAAAATAGAGAAATAGAGATATTTTGCAAAACACCAAGTTGCAATTCTTTTCTTTGTGTGTCATAGTGAGTTTTTTAGATGGTAACTATTAATGAAATCATTAAGTCAAAATTTATGCTACAGCATGAATGGGAGGCAGCTCAAAACATAACTTTACACGTGGTAAGATACGTTATTAATTAATCTGGTTACTACTGGTTTGACTGCTGGGCGCTGACTGGCTGAGTGCACACATGTGATTGCATCAGCAAGATCACGCCTCGGGCCGGCCGCCAGAGGATCGAGATGACCGAGATTGTCGCCTTTTGAAAAAAAAATGCGGGGCCCCTCTCAGCGCGGGGCCCGATTTAGAGCAATCGGTCAAATCGGCCTAAGGCCGCCCCTGCTCGTTTGTTTTCGGACACATCTCGTAAATACAACGAAAATTATTGTTTGTATTGCCGTCTAAACACATAGACAATATCCTTTTTCCCTCATCCGTTTCAATTTTTGAAACTTTTGCAGTCGTGGCCTTGACGTTTGTATTGCCAGCAAGATTTGCAATTATGTTCTGCAGGTAAGCAAGTAATCGAAGTCAAATTGCAGTCAGATCTGTCTTTGAGTTTGCAGTGTGTGAGCATTTTTTTGTTGTATTAGGAAAGTTGTAAAGCAACAGCTTGATGATAAGTAGTTATTGTATTGATGATTTTGAGTTCACATTATGAGGAATTAGAAAATATGGTAATTAGGCCTACAGCAGTTAATCTCCAGTTTATTTGCTAGGGGTATCACACCTGTAGGCTACCAGCCTGGAAGTCAGTTGCTAGCCTGGCGTGGCGTAAGCCGGCTTTCTTCCGCATCTTTTTTAAGCCTGTTTCTGTGTTCACAGGTTCAGCTAAAAAATCTCTGTTTTAATTGTTATGCCAAGACTATAGCTGTATACAGGTATAAACTGGTGCGTGCATATACCAATTGCTCACTTGCTGTTGTCTACATATTTTTTCATTACCTGCACTTATAAAGATTTAAGAAAAAGTACAGCCTTCTTATCAAATATGTCATGAGTTTTATGAAGTCAAAAATAATCTGCCTTTTCCACTGAGTTTTATGGTGGCCAAGGCATTCCATTTATTTATTTATTATATCTGCTTAGGCTATTCCACATTACATAAGAATAAATTGTTTGGACATTCACTTTTAAACAAAATGTCAAAATGAATTATTTAAAGTCATTTGTAAAAGGAAATGAAGAAGCAACGCCTACAGGAGCAGAAACAGTAAGTTTTGTATTTCTGTAGACGAAATGGTAGTTATTAGGCATATTATTGCCACTAAAAAGTTTAAATTCTACAGACCAATCTTTACTCCAGCCCTAACGCTGATTCAAAATTCTGAAAAATTTTTGTGTTTGAGTTGCATCTAATTTTGCAGAAAACTTTTTGTTGAATTCTGTGTTAACCATATTGCAGCAATTAAATTATTTTCCATATGAATTAACTGACCTATACATTCTTACGCTTTGATGTTTAATTTAGTCTTTTCCAATTACAAATTAATAAGTCTGGCCACTTACCACTAAAAAATGGTCCCCTGTTCCATTTCATCTTTCTACAAGTGATACTGCAGTCAGCAGGTGGAATCAGTTGTTCTGATCACTACATATTTGCGATATCATCAGTATGCTGAATTAGGATTGGGGTTTGAGTTTGGTTAAGGTTTGGACTATGATTAAAATTGTGATTTGCTGGCATTGCAGGACCTTGTCAAGGTTTTCGCAGATATGTACATGGTGGACATATATTGTTCAATAGGACCATGTGTAACTGACTTTGGCAGACTTCATTCAATGTCATACCAGCACTTACCCTTACATAAGAGTTGTTCTGTGTATGCAACAACTTTTTTCTGTTTTAGGTTGGGTATTGCAGATTTTTTGTAGGCTATTTCTATTACTAGTCTTTGCGTTGTACATCCAACTTTAGTAGCAAATGCATCTTGACTTCAGCATGCCTCTCTTTGCCTTTAATGATTGTAAAGGTCCATGACATTTATTTGCATTATAGTTCAATAAGTGCAGTCTATCCATTAGTTTAACTGGATTTCATTTTTTGCATACCATAGGTTGCACGATTATGCAATCGAGTGGCTTCCTCCACATTGTTAGATGATCGGCGAGATGCAGTCCGTGCTTTGAAGTCACTCTCAAGGGTACGGTATTAATGATTGTATGTTGTACACTGGGGAAATTTATGACAAATTACTGCTTTTCAACCTGTATCTACCCCTTTTGCAATTTACAACTTTGACCTAAGCATTTGTACATTTATTTACCACTTGGGAGCACTGTATGTTTTAGTGATATTTCAATCCAGAAATATAAATTCTCAAATTGAACAGATCTGCTCTCATAATTTATTCTGTAAATGGGGCATTTTGGACAAGGTTGAAAAGCCTGAAAATGTAGAGGGTAATGAGGAAAATGTATTAGTTGGAGATACTGGTTAGATAGCATTGTGGCTTGATCTGAGAATAGATCAGATTTGAATCCTGTTCTTATCCATAGCCGAATTTACAGCCATTCTTGTTGGTTGCATTTAACTCATGATGAAGGTATCACCAAATCGGTTGCTCATCATCATGTGTCAATGTAAGCCAATCATGACAATGTATGCGCTCAAGCAAACTACCCTAATTAGAGTTGCAAATGATTGTTTAGAATAGTCCAAAGTCAAAATCAACATGTTTGTTCAAATAATGTGTAGCATGACCTGGCTTAAATTTAACTTGTTTCAAATTTCCTTACTGTACCTTAGCAACTACAACTGGAGGTTGTAGTTGCTAAGGTATGGTAACCAGTGACATCATTAGAAAGTTATGGACTGGGCTACCTCATATGACCTCATTTTAGAAGGTAACACATTGTACAGCCTTATTTAAAGTAGTTATTACATTGAATTGAAGCTGGGGCAAGAGCTAACATTTTTTGTCTCTGCCCCAGGTGTCACAGACTTGTGATTTTGCCATTGCCTCTTATCTCAATACTTTTTTCAGAGAAATATTTATTTTTATGCTATTATTTGACTGTTAGACCATTAAATTGTCAAGGTGTAGAGGTAATTCTCACTAACTTTGGAATAAAATTGCTGTTTGTCAGAAAATCAGGAATATAAACTGCTGAGTTGTTGTGGTAAAACTGTGGTTCAGAAAGGAGTGATAGTTGCATACACGTGTTGAACCAGGATATGTAAGTCTGCAAAAGTAGGAAAAGTGCACATAAAATTTAGCTTTAGGTCTAGCCACTAATAGGCAGTTAGTCTTATGTGCTTGTGCTTGTTTTGCTCGTGCAGCGATTTCAGCTGCCTATCTTTAAAAGGTAAACAGTTTTGTAAATTATACATAAATGTTATGATTTACCATACCAACATCACCTAAATGAGTAAACTTATTTTATGAGTTACTGCTGATTTGCATCTTGTTTAGGTCGACTGGTGTTTTTCATACCAGACCAAGGGGTGGGCAATATCAGAATATTATACTGTTCTAGAATAGTTAAACCGATTCCAGAATCCGAATCCTTTTTTTTGCAATTAGCACAATCAACATGAAAGCACTTATTGCAAGTTTACAACAGCAAAAGCACAATCAGAGAACAAGTTTATTGCAGTGCAATACATTTAAGCTTTCTACATGTTTGCTTGTGTGTGCGAGTTAGTTTTTGAATCATTGCATGCAATTGATGCTTTTACAAAAAGAAAATCTGTGACCAAGCAACATGATAAAGCTTGAAAGCAGGATATAAACCAAATCCTATTATCCGGTTTGAATTGGCATTTTTGATTCGGATATTTTGAGATTCACATACTTTGGATTTGGTATTTTGAATTGCCCATCACTAACCCGACTACATTTATTTTTAATGTTTAAAAAGGGGTGCTACTTTTAATATAATAAAAATATTTTGAGCAACAAATATTTTCTTTATACCAATCTTTAATTTTGGTCTAGATTGCCTTTAATCATTGACAAAATCAAATTGTTGTAATGTTATTCTGCAAATCACAACAAGGCAGAACCCTATATCAAAGTTGAACTTGAAATTATATATTTCATAGAACAACTTGTCAATATTGCTGGCAAAGTGCGTTTCTATCACATTTGTAGTTATCAAATAATGGACAAAGCCATAAGGGCTTTTGCATCCTGAAAGTCATTAAAATTTATCTATTTGTATCAGAAATTTCGGTATGAAGTTGGTACTCAAGCTCTTCCCCATTTAGTTGAAGTGTTGAAATCTGATTCAACAGATGATGAAATCACAGCATATGCCCTTGAAACATTGTATAATTTGTCAACTGTTGATGAAGAAGACGAAGGTAAGAACATTTTTTGGTGATTTTAAAAATTTGAAAAAGTGTACCATTATTGTTGAACTGTTCTTTTCTCTCATGCATCTTTTTCTATTAGTAATTTTCTTGCCTTTTTTTTATAAACGTAAATGAATCAGAAATAATATTTGATTTTCTCCCAATTCTTTCAATTTCATTTTAGGCTCCTTCCTCACAACAATAGCAGTTGTATTTTTGATGTCATTCTAGTATCCCGTCTTGTTTGCCTCTGATTGATTCATGGACATCTTTTTTATATGCCACTTTCTTTTGTTTTATTGCTTTTTTCATCTCCTCACTCCACTATCAGGTATCTATGATTCCTTAGCTGAGGGTAATATTTCATATGATTCATTATTGATACTTTGCGAACTATTTCTGCGTGATAGCGTACCACCTTTTGAAGCACGTAGTAGAGTTCCAAATTCACTTCCTAAGTTGTTGTGAATCACCAGTTACTCCAGCTTTGTTGCTGTGTTTGTTTTACAACCCCGTGTTGCTGGTAGTAGTGACAACTCTGAAAAAGTCAACCAATTACCTGCAAATAAAATCGTTTTTTTTTCGACCTGAAGATAGCTCTCCGCTTTTAGGAAGTCTTTGTTTTATTGCTTAATAACAATGCTTTGTATTTTTTTTACAGATAGTGTTGCTGATCCTGAATTAGCAGCAGAATTTGTGGACAGATTCATTGAAATAACAGTTAGTATTTAATTTGTATGTGTGTAATTGTTCAATTTACTAATTTTTATTATAACATACGATGACTAATTGTATATCATTGGAATTATGAATTTGTTTTTACAGTGGTGCATTACTTGTACAGTACATATACTTGTATGTGTATTACTTGTGTTACTGTAGCAGCTGCCATGATGTAGCGGTAATTGGGCTGAACTTGGGGAACAGGAGGTCGGAATACAAAACTTTGTAAAAGTACCATTATTATTTGTAAAGAAGGGCATCTAGAATTTGAAGTGCCACGTTGCCCCTTTCCCCCCAAAAAAAACAAAGTCTAGTTGCAGAGCAGGTTGTAGTGGTAGACATACACTGAACCAGAACACCTAAGCCTTTAAAGAAATGAAAAAAAGAACGTAAAATTGATTTTTTTTATGAATTTAATCACTTAACGTGTGTTTTGATTTTATTCAAATAGATCATGCTACCAAGTTTTATCTACTAAGGCATCAGCTACATCTTCCATCTTATGTCAGGTTTTTGGTAACGCCTTTCTTATTTTTCTCGTATTTAGCATGGTTGACTTTCATTCTCCATTTTTAGGAAAATCCGATAGTTGCGATTGGAATGATTGAAAGGTTCGAGTTTCCTGTGCGATTGGCAGCTGTTCGATTTTTAGCTGCATTATTGCGAGCAAAACCAAATGAAGTACAGCAGATAGTACTAGTTATGCCTATGGGTAAGATTTATTAGAAATTAAGCAGTTGTTGGCGTCGATGCATGTATTGGTAGTGACAGCTCAGTGCTGGATTGAACTTACCACCTTTTCATTCGAAGGTTTTCTAATTTCAGAATAAAGAGCTTCAAAATGTAATAGGCTAGTTAGCTGCAAGCTTGCAAATACGACACAGGTCAACAATTTTAAGACAAATGGCTTGTGCATTAACAAAAAGATTGCTTGTAAGGTAAAATTTGTGGTCACTGAGTTTGAAATTTTTGTCAAAATTTGCGTAGCAAATCTCCTTACTTTGCAAATTCATGGAAATATTTTTGAATTGAAAACTTACAAAAAATTATCAATTATACGCTAGTATAGTATTTTTGGTCTTTTTATACGTCTATGGTCTTTTTATACAAAGTTTCACTACTTGTAAGCTGGTTGTGCGTAGCTTCCCTTGCAATGCACCTTCCATCAACCATAGGCAGCAAAAACGTCTATGTTACTGCGGTGCTAAAAAATAACATAATTCACAATACAATTGGATGTTAAACAAAAATTTAGAGCACATGATGAAAATGTCTTTATAATCTAAGTATAAGCACTGAGAAAAAAGTAAAATAAAAGCATTATAAAAATACTAAGGCTTCAGGGTGCAAATTTCCTCCATTTTGTTTGACAAGAATTTGACTCACTTTTGCAGTCTCGTATAAAGCGCCAGCAGTAATCTGCCATGCTTGTGTTCCATTGTCCATGGTAACATTTTTTTTATCGTTTCTGTATTTTGATGAAAGCATTCACACCGTTTCTCACTAAGCACACCAAGATTTTTAGGGAACTAATTGAGGTGGCTCTAGAGGAAGAACACCTTTTCGTTCATATTGCATCCCAAAGCTTAGAAAGAAGAAAGCGATTGCTGAACAAGTTTTCGGTAATTCTCGGCATTGCGGTTTCCATAAAAGTTGCTGACAACGTTAACAAATGACATGCTCGCACCTTACTCTTTGGTTTTCATAGACTAAATAAGCGTTAGAACTTTTCAAAGAAGTTGAATGTGAGCACTGTCCAAAATGCCAGCAGTGGTTTTTCACAGCTTAATATTGGAAACTTTTCACGGAAAAATGCAAAGCAGTCTCCGCTTTGTCCCGCACCATTATAAATTGCTTCATTAATCAAGCTTTAATGTGTGGAGGGGTTAAGACTTTCTTTGGGTCAACTAATCGGCTATTCAGTATGTTTTTTCGTCCACAAAAATTTTCCCATTAAGCCATATATTCGCTGCTGGTGGATAAAGTAGATTCTATTTGAATAAGGAACTAATGAGGACTAATAGATAGTCGAAATATATTTTTCGTGAATAAAAGATAAAGCTAAATGATTGCCTATGTTTAATTATGTTAAAGATGTAGATACGGCCACTGGTGATCTTCAGCTATAATTGCTCAGTTTTCCGTTGGTCAAAGCTTTTGACTAGATCCCTTTACACCTTAAGCACCTAGGTAATGACAATGACCAGAACGATCTTGTGGCTGAATCGAAATTGCGATATTGTATTTTTGATCTGTTTGTCGAAAGGAAACCACAGTATCCAGCTTTTACAATGTAAAAGTAACAGTCATCAATTTGATTTTGGGCTCTCTCAACACCATAGGTGTGCCGAACTTCAAGTCTTTTTTGTTCCCTTTGCCCCATTCCTTTAAATAACCGGCGCGATGGCGTAGTGATTAGACCGTCCGCTTCGCAGTCGGTAGACCTGGAGTTTATTTTCCAAGTCGCGTCATACCAAAAGACTTTAAAAAATGGTATTCACAGCTTTCCTGCTTGGCGCTCAGCAAAATAGGGATAGTGTGGAGAACAAGCCGGCAAGCTTGCCGGGTCCTTTAAGTCCTTGGGCAAGGCACTTAACGAGATGCCTCCGTCTTTATGTGGCAGACAGATTGTGGGGCCAAGCAGTCTACCGGTCCTGGTGGCCCCAGTTTAACTGAAGACTTGCAAACCGAGCGTGAGCGCTAACGCAGTGTGGCCTATATACACATCTTCCTGCATAAAGCTCGCAACCAATAGCTCAACCGACGAAGAAGATTCCCTTAAATGCTCGACACATAGTTTGTAAACTGCATATGGAGCCCACTTGTCCTGATGACCCAAGTTTCATACCAAAGTTGGCACTATACGCTTTTTTGACCAAAGAGCAAATAATGTATCAAGGTGCCTCTTTTTTGCTCTTTTAACATTGGCAGACATCATACCACTGCTTGTAATAGCTGTAGTGATTAATTCAAAGTAAATATCTTTTGAAACCTAAAAACTGTTGCTAGATTTTAAATCCTGGCATTTGCCACAATCGTAAACGTAAAATGACTAAGCAGGAATTTGTTGTGGTGTTGCTTATTCGCAAGGGTTCTAGGAAAATTCGCCGTAAACAAGTTTGCCGTAGGAAAACTCGCTGCAGTCAAATTTTGCACCCCCCGTATCTACCTCCACCCTGTACACTGCCCCGTACATTTACATACCGGGCCTGCCTTTCATATCGGTGTACACTGCCTTTCGCCTATTTGGCGAAATTTCCTGAGGCGAGTTTTCCTACGGCAAACTTGTTTACGGCGAATTTTCCGGACACGATTCGCAAGGTTCATATCTCCAACAAATCACTCTAGTTTATTCCCAATAGGCTTTTTTGCCCTTGTGTGAAAGAAGCGAAAGCGCCTTATTTGGAATAAAGTTATTTCACTTGTAACAATGTTTTTATCGTGCTCTGTCCTCTTTAAATGCATCAAACGCTCGTGTAGTTTTACTCTAACCACATGCTTGTTGCACTAAAATTCTTGTAATTGTGTTGTTAAACAACATGCTGTCAATATAAAGTACTGAGTAAGCCCGCTCGCTTTTTTTTCGTTTGGGAAAGATTATTTATCCACTAGATGTCTGTCAGCCAAGGCACCAAGCGCTTGTCAACAGCTGAGAGAACACAAGCTCCATTCGGGTGGTGGTTGATGGGGTAGGATGTTGTCACGTGCTTAGCTGTTTGCTCCTTTGCGCCACACTGGCAAGCAGCAGTAGGAGCCATACCCCGTTTGTGCAATGTTGAATGAAATAGCCCAACGCCAATTCGAAGGTGGTTTAGCCTGACCCCCGCAGGTCTCGCAAAAGACATTCTCGCTGGTACTAAACTGACATCTGCAGTGAATGCATGGAGTCTGGAAGTATTTGTCCGCCACTCCCGTACTCCATTTGTGATCCGCCCTTTGGGCTACACTGGTGTCTGACTGAGCGAGATCGTTCAGCAGTTCCAGCGTTGCAGGCACCAATGGGTATCTCGATTTAAGTTGCTGCAGATGTCCACAAGATGGAGACGAGAGCCTTTCGTGCAGCAGGTGTTCTGACTCGTGGGTACAGCGAGCAAGAGATAGTGTGGCTTTTTGGCAGCGAAGCTCAGTTGGTTGGATGCCTGTTAGAACAAAGGGGTTCTTCATTGGAATGGAACGCAGGCGTTCGGTCACTACGCGAAAGGCGTCGTTAATTGTGGATGAGGCAAGTGTAAGCACTGCGACACCAAACAGGCATACAGCTCTCAGCAGTTAAGTGAATCGAGGCAAGGGTGGCTGTGCGCAATACTGTGCCACTCACGCCCCAGTTTGATTCTGCTAGGCACCTTAGAAGCTCAGTGCAAGTTCTTGCGCTGTCACTCCAAGTGTTTTATGAAACGTGAGCGCCCTATTCAGCTTTATGCTAAGGTAGGTTGGTTCGGCACAAAAAGGTAGGTTCTGCCTATTGACGGAGATTTTACCCTCACACCGTGCTTCCTTGTTGTCAAGACGGAAGGCTGTCAACATTATTTTGTTGGCACTGAGCTCGAGCTTTCGTTACTTGGAATAAGAAGACAGAGCTGCCATGGCCTGAGTAAGAACCCCCTCTGGCGCTTGCCCGCTGCTCGCACAGTGCGAGATCGCCGGAACGTCAGCACACGCGAACTTTCTGGCGATTGTTTGTAGCGATACAGAAAAATGAGATTTTGTTTTCGAAATCAGCACGCGAGAAAAACCCCAAACGTTTCTCATCTTTGCGACACCAATCACCGTGTTGACCGGTGTTATAAATCTGCCTAATAAGCACAGCAGCAAAATCTTTGTTGACTCTTCTTCGACAATGCTCTTATAACGCTTCAACAAATCAAAACCCACACATTATTTTGTTTTACATGGCAATTAAACTTATTGTTGTAAGAAACGAACTGTTAAATAATTTCGGCGAAGTAAAAAAAAAACGTATAATGCTCCGTTTACTTGTATGTGGAAACAGCCTAAGCTTTATGGTATTTTTGGGGAGCCTTTACGTTTGCTTTGTCTCCATTTTTAAAATATCTTTACCAATCTAATCTTGTCCGTATTTGCTTGAATTCGCATCTTACAATGCTACGGTAGAATAACATATCACGTTTTTTCAGGTATTTCAAAAATAATGGATCTCTTATCAGATAATAGAGAAGTCATAAGAAATGATGTGAGTAGATTTTGTAATCCATTTGGTCATGCTTTCAAACATTTAAAAAATTTATAGCGAGTAACTGTGAATAAGTCATCACAGAACCGGGCGAAATGCATATACATTTACAGTGAGTAACTGTGAATAAGTAATCACAAAACCGGACGAAATGCATACGAAAAATAATTTTGGTTAGTATTGGTGGACCACAGCATATTCGTCGGGTGGGCCACGGCTTTCTGTTTTAATTTCAAGTAATACGCAGTACCTGCCTGAAATTAGAAAAAAATGGGCAACAGACCCCTGTTCGGTGTAAAAGCATGCCACATGCCTAAAAGGTTTGAGAAACATTGCTCCAGATTGATTTAAGAATATTTTTTCAGACCTTGTTAGCTCTTATAGAGCTCACCAGAGGAAACCCTAATATTCAGAAAATAGTTGCTTTTGAAAGTGGCTTTGAAATGTTGTTTGGCATTATGCAAGAGGAAGGTTTAAGTGACGGCGGTGTAGTTGTGGAAGACTGTTTAATGCTCCTCCTGCATCTTCTCAAGAATAACACTTCAAATCAACAGTTTTTCAAGGTATCGATGCAAGTAATGAGTTAGAAGAAATAGTTTTTTGCTTCCGGGAGATTTATTCCCGAAGCCATTGGTGTTGAGCTCTGCTGAGCAATAATCAGTGCTGATACGTGCTGTGATAGTTCTATTGAAGCGCTGCTATCAAGCGCACAATTAGCGATATAGTTCCCTATTACAAAACCTCAACACAGACGGTGCGGTCTTCACAGCAGCTTTACCACTGCAAGCATTTTTTTCTAGTGCTATATTAGCACGAAACTGATGAAGGCGTTAAATTGGCTGCTTATCAATTGGATAATCAGAGAGCTGTAGCTGGGTTATTGTCACCCACACCTACAGTGGGGCCTTAGTATTTTAATAAGGGTTTTCCAGGTCTCTTCATGGGGAGTGTTTTGTACATCAGAGTACGTGTTCGGGGTTTAAAATCTTCCACAAGCTCCACCGGTATTTATCAAAGAGGGCATACGAAATCTGAATGCTTTACTTGCCTGTCAAAATTTGACGCGAAAGCAACTGGTTAGCGGTTGACTCGCGCCGCATCAATAATGTTTAACTCTGTTTAATTCAAAAAAATTGCTTGTTTTTAGCTCATAATAGTTTATATGTTATGCCTAATGTCGTATGTCTTAGGAAGGATCTTTGATTCAACGTTTAACTCCATTTTTTGAAATTGATCCTGAAGCACAATGGTCGGCTCAAAAAGAGGCCAATTTTCATCTTATGTTGACGGTATCTATATTTTGTTTATTCTGATGTAGATCCTGGTCTAAACCAAGATCAACCATTTTTGACAAATAGCAGGATAACAAGCTACTTTTTGAAGTTTCTTTGCTATTTTTATCACCATTTAGTTCTTTTAAAGCTGCACGGAAACTTAGGATTGTAACAACCTCATTGTCCGCAAATGCTAGCTAGCAAAAGTATGGTCGTTTCTATCAGCTTTTCATGTGAATGCCATTGCTGCTAGGTTTATCTTGACTTGCTTATTGTGTGCGGGGTAAGAAAAAATAAAATTTTGCGGTTTTTCTATGCATTACTTTTTCCCGTGTAAGATGGGGGTAGAATTTACTGATGTAGCTGACTAATTACCACTCGTCTTTTCCATGTCAGGAGAGATTACCACTCGTCTTTTCCGCGTCGGGAGAGACGCAGAGAAGGATATTGTCAAGTTCGAACTGATTGATCCGGCTGGAAATGGCATCGCTATTTTTCGAAATAAATGTTAATGCAATAACATGCTTTTTAGGTTATACGTATTCTCGTTTCGCCTTCAAATCCCTCCAACGTGACCTCATCTTGCCAGCTTACCATGCAACACTGTCAATTGTTAAAACGACTTTCCGACTCGCTAATGATGACCGGAGTGCCCCCGGACATCCTTACAGAAGTAAGTCGAGTAGTGTAGCGGTTAGAGCGTCCTCTTCGCCGAGTGGACCTGGGTTCAATTCTCTTTTTGAGCCATTCTAGAGACTTAGAAAATTGTATTTACAGATCTCCCGCTCGGCGCTCAGCAATAGAAGTGACGTAGTTGATGAAATATGAATTTGAGTTTAGTCAGTCAGTTCATGGGCCTCCATGAACTGAGCAAGTAGCCACTGATGGCGTCACGACGCCAACTGTTAAAACCGGCCTCCAGAAGAATTGCGTTATGTCACCACCTCTCTCGATCCCAATAAAATATTGTCTTCTAGACCATCAACACTGTTTCGGAAATGATTCGAGGCTGCAATGAAAGTCAAGGATGCTTTGCGTCAGTCATGGCCCCGTGGAACCCCCCTAGACCTGCCCTGGTGGTGCTTTTAATGTCGATGGTCAACGGCCAGCAGCCATTCCAATTGCGCTGTGCTGTACTCTACTGTTTCCAGTGCTTTTTATACAAGTAAGTTCAATGTGGTATTTTGCCAAGAGCAGAAATTAATCGTTAAATGTTGATATGGATAAGAGAAGTAGGACAAATAGAGATAGTACAAAGTACATGCCAAATGAGTTACCATGTAAGAGACATGTTCTGAAAATTGAGACATTAATCCCGAGTGGCTCACTAAATTAAAGAGTTTTAGATGTTCATTAATACATTGATCACGTCTTGTTGCAAAAGCAGATGGCTGTAGACATATGCTATATCAACAACATATAACCTTAAAATAATCTTTGCGAATATCACTGATGTGGATTAATTATTGGCAAAACTTGTGCAGGAACCCTGAAGGTCAATCTCAAGTTATCAGTACGCTTTTGCCATCTTCACTTGAGCGTAAGTATACTGCGATATCTGTTGGACAGTAGTACACATTGTCCAGTTGTTTGTAGTTGGGATAATTGCATCGTATGCCAGAAATAAAAGTAAAAACCGAAGAAGAATTTAGTGCAAAGTTTACAGCATAATTTTGAAAAACAGTTCTCACTTCCACGCCGCAAGGTTACGCTGAAGCCTATTTAATATGCTCAGCGCAGTCCCGCATTTTTGAAAAGCGAAATTAAGAAATAATAATGCCAAGTCACTTGTACACCTCAGCCTATGCACATAGTGCTCAAATATAGATGTGTTGATCACGTCGTACAAACTGAAGCTCATGTTGAACCGAAATGAATGGCAGATTTGCGTCTACTCATCCGCTCATGCTTTCTACTTCCTTTAGGGGGTTCTTTTTTGCATGTCTTTCTTGGAACCTGCCTTCTTTCAGTGTGGGGCTTACCCTTCTCCATGCTCCCGCCCTGACCCTTTTTTTTCTCGCCAACATGTGGCTCTTGCCCGCCTTGGCTCCCATCTTAGGATCTCAGGATTTGGATTGATGGCCCTGACTCTTTTCCTTTTGGCAAAGGAGGCTTGGGCGTTCTTATCAACTGCTCACTTTGTGGCCCTGAGGTCATCGTTTTCTATTTGGCAGGCCCAATATGTTCAAATTTTCCTGCTGAAACCTGCGCCACTCTGAAAGCTTTTCGCTCTTCTTTGCAGCACCAAGTAGTCTGTTGCTTCTCTTCCCATCTCTTATCAGGTTCTCGCTTTTGCTACACTTTCCTTCTCTCCGTACGTCCTTCTACCTCGCACTCTCTGGCATATCGGGAAGGAATTTTCCATTCCCTCTTGATTTCCTATCCTGCTACGATCGATTTCCTTCCTACTTGTTTCTTCCAGGCAGTAACACGGCCGATGAGTTGGCCAGACACCGAGCGATGTGTCCCGTTGTATATAGTCCCATTTTTTCCTCTTGCCGCTCGTATCCACTCTTCACTTCTTTCAGATTCGATGCGTTCTTAGGGACTCATCAACAGTATTTGTTGTTGTTGTTGTTGTTGTCATCCGACCCTTTGCGAGAGATGGGGTCATGGCGGAAGATCCGCCCCTCCAGGTTACATTTCCAACGCACGCTGAGCGGTAGAAATAGAGTTAGGGTGAACGTTGCCGCTCATCCGAAACAGGAGAAGAGATAGGCGATCGATTTTAGTGAGACTGGGTGCTGCCCTTCTACGGTCGTTCAGAGGGTTAGAAATAATTCGGTTAATAACTACAGCAAGCTGAAGATTAGTCGATCTTCATCACCATGAGACAACATCGATAAAATGGGATTCGATCCGACTATCTGTTTTAGTCGTCTTCCGAGGTGAAACTGAGCTTTTGATGATTAGCCTTAATAAGACGTTCTGTTCGGGATCATTGTCCGGTGCTGAGTGTATCATGGTGCTCCCTTTTCAACATCATAAGATTGGCTGAGTTATAGCGTGGTGTTGTGATGACTGTCCTGTAAAAGCGAGTGTTGTATGTCCACCAGTAGTATTCCTCGTTTGTGGTGCTACTAATCTTCAATTTGCATGCATGAGTGGTTTTGAAACAAATTTGATTTTAGATCAGTTGACAGTGTGAACTTTGATAACTGATCCACGCTGTGTTTTCCTTCTAACACACAGAAGGTGTGAACAGCAACAATTTACCGTTCGTTTGTTCATTTTACAGCTCAAGACATATCTGCCGGCCAGTTGTTATGCGGGGGTCTTTTTGCCGCCTCGGACCCCCTTTCAAATTGGCTCGCGGCCACCGCTCTGTCTCACGCGCTGCACCTGAATGATGACGCAAAGCGGCAACTCCTCCGCGTGCAACTGGCGACCGCCGCCGGCAACCCGCCTATCACTCTTCTCAGGCAATTAACCAACATAATACAACAAGTAAGTCGATGCTAATATTCGGTATATGCAATTATGCATGTTCCGTTGACAACAAATAATGTTAAAATTGCTATTTTACCGCAGCTCATCCTAACATACTACAGCGATATTGTCTCAAAATTAACAAAACTTTTCAAGGTCATGTTACAGACTCTTTCTTGCTTTCGCCGCATAATGCTATACATATCGTAAGAAATTTGTTATTTTGTAGCAGTGGTTTTCAAATCCTTAATCCCATTTGTTTACGTGGTTAGGGTTGGCGGTCTATGACGTGTTGTTAAGTTATATCAAAATTTTATAACAATCTTAGGCTTTTCGACGTAAGCAATTTTTAAATTAAGCTCTAGTTATGTTGTATTTTAACGAACGACAAACTGGCCTGTTTGCGACGAAACCAATGTCTAGCACTTGTGGCTCGCTGATCTTCCTCTTCCTTTAAGTGGAGGTGCGACATTACACGTTATAATTCAGGTTCACACTGAACACTGGCAGTCTGTTCCAAACCAATCATGAATACAACTTGCAGACTGGTTACCTATTACCAACGTGACAGACTGCCGTTGGTAGGTACTCAGCTACTCTTCTTACGACATTCCACATGAGCAATCTCGCGAACTAAGGAAAGAAGATTTGTTCCGGTCCACAATTCAAAAACGATTTTATTCAGACCAATTAGATTTATTCAAGTAGACCAATTCACCAATGTAGTCTTTGCAGTGTTACTGAGACCGGTTAATCACTAGGTTGTGGTAGTGCGTTCCTGTTTGACTTCATACACTTTCCTTGAAAGTCAACAGCAAAACAGTTTTTTCAAAGCTATATTAGAGTTCTGAGGCCCTAATAAACTACTTGAGTTTGTAGAGGACACAAGGCATCGTTGCTTTGTTGACGACTACTCTTCACTTTGAGCAGTTAGTCTAGCATAATAAACATGTTTTATTTGTAACCGTATAAAATGTTCCGTGACCAGAAAAGATAGCAATGTTATAAAGCCATATAGTTTCATCCCACGCTGACGGTTTCTTCCTTTCAGACCACCTTCTTGCAAACCAAGGTTGGCTTACTGACGTTGCTCTGCTGTTGGTTGACCGATTGCTCCGTCGCCGTGTCGCACTTTCTCGACAACAAAGCGGCCATTTCATTTGTATCTTTTTGAAAGTTATATTATAAAAAATAAAAATATATTATAAACTTATAAATATTATAAAAATTATAAATAAAAAAATCTTATAAAAAAAAAGTTATATTATAAAAATACAGTGACCTGGATCGAGACCTTAGCTGATGAAAGTATTTTGAGCTCCTGAAAATGTATTTTCAGCAATCAAAGAACCTAAGAAGCGCTATTGATATGCGTTATGAAAAGCATTCACAATTTTAAGGCTTACTTGCTCATCAAAGTTTGATTCAAAAGCAGGATATAGTTGATATCTGCGGCATCACCAACGTCGAGCGCACTGTAATACGAGAAAAATTTCTTGAAATCATTTTGTTTGTGTGAACTAGTCTTCATAGAAGTTGGTAAAGATAAATCGTGATACTTCTAAAACCTGACCTAAAAAGCCTTTGTCTACATTGTAGTCTAGACTTATCCGCAAATAGATTGTCCTTAACGGCAGCTTTGTAGTTACTGAGTCAAATCGCTGAGAATGGCACGGAGCTTGACTTTGTAGCTCATGGTATTTGTGCGTTGCTGCTGGGAATATGCGTAATAGAAAACGATGGTTCTGTTCAACAGTATACCAAGTGAGTTTACATTTACAATTAATTTGGAAAACGTTGGAGATTTGAATGAAGATGTCACATTTATAGAGATCGCCTAGCATCTCATCGATTCATAAACAATTTTTGAATCTTATACATGGAAAGCGTAGAATTTGTCCCCATTCCTTTAGCCAATTCTCTTGATAACTTTTTACGTCTACATTCTTTTCGGCCAATGTTGCAACTACTTTTCCAATGCTACAAGAACGTTAACCATCTATTCCTGTGTATCGACAGTATTGTTATTTGTTCTAAACTTCAAAGTACAGTTTTAATTCTGACATGTTAGGACACGTAAAGTTCAATATTTACAACTTCTCGTTAACATCGTTAGTATCTTCAGGAATGATGTCTTATATGTTACATAAATATATATATATAATATAAATATAAAAATAAATAAAATGCAAATATAATAATTATATATAAATATGTTAAATCTCGCTGCTCATCGAAACCTATGCGAGATGGAGACACAGCGTGAACGTCAATGTAGCGTCACACAGTAAGCTCGTTTGGTAGCAGGTTAGGAGAAAGCGGCAGTGAATTTCAAACCAGTCATGTGTACAAATTTCAAAATGGTAGCTTCACCACCAAGACGAACTACCATTGATCAACCCTCGTCTCTGACGACATGCTTGGTGACCAGCTTCACTGTTCATTGCAGGGAATCGTTGATTGAATTAATCGCGGCACGAGTCGGCATCGATAGGTTCTGTGATGCGCTTTCATGTGTCAATCAATGCGATCTGTACACTAAAGCACTGCAGAGACCACAGCCGTACGCCGAGAAACCGGAATTCCTGCTCTTCAGTTATTCATTTGCTAAACTCTTCAAATCTCAAGAAGGTAGGAATGCCAATCTACCGAGACGAATCAAGATTCAGAAAACTTTGAAGTTCCTAGCGTTTGACTTGCAATTTACCCTATCTTACCTTGTCGCGTGCTGTTGGTATATGTTTGCAGAGACCCCTAGGTTTAAGTGCTTCACTTGATGATTTAAAGTCTAATGCGACCGTAGTTGTTTAGTGATAGACAAACACCACATCAGTAACGTGTGGCTCTGCGCAATATATATTACCTTTGCTTAAAACTTCTCTCAGATCTGATCGTGAAAACGGTTTCAAACTTGGAAGATGTGAAGAAGGAAGAGGAGGCAAAAGCAGCAATGAAAGCTCACGATTCGATTGTTAATCAGTACAAAGATCTTATCAGGGAGCAGGTAGAGTTTTGACATCCAATTTTTTTTTTCTTCAACATATATATATAAATGCCGCATTTGTTGTACTATTATTGCAGTTATGCCATCTTCCTGTTAATAATTCAAATACTTTATGCAGGATTCACAGCTTGCCGAATTAAAGTCGAAATGCAGCAAACTTGAAACGGACTTCTCTTCGACGTCATCTTTACTCGCTGAACGAGATGCGCAAGTGCAACAACTTAAAGATCAGTACAATCTTTTGAAGTTAACCCAAGGTATTGCGCTGTTAGCTTTTGCGCTTTTTTGCACGTTAACAGTGATTGAAAAGCTGTGCCGCAGGTCATGTTTGTTAATTTCGTCCTTGCCCTGGAATAAATCTGTACTGTTTATAAAACAACCTGTATTCCGACAACTCCACTGCAGCTATCAACAGCCACCTCAACGTGGTTGGGGGATCACCGACCCCGTTGGGTTGAGTTGAAATAGCAGTTGGCCTCCGCTACGGTCCAAGATACCACGGGCTCTCCCCACACCAAACATTTTATCGCAATGCTACCCTCAGAAGGGCAGCACGCCCTCTCTCTGTAGTCGGTCGTCTACCTTTTCTTCGTTTGCTCTTGTCCCTCTCTCTTACCTTTTCATTTATTTCTGGCTAGTGGCAATCTTCATCCAAGTCCTGTCCCTATCTTTTCTGTTTGCCGTCAATGTGATCTGTATGGGCAGGTCAGTGCAATGGTGTATTTGATCTATATGGGGACATTTAAGGTGTACCTTTCTCTCTTTTCCGGAGTTTAACTACCTTTTCAGCTCTCACTCTTTGAGCTGTCCTCCCTGCTGCTTCTCGGCTTGTCTTGGGGATTTCCAGTCTATAAACACTGCGTCATCTCTGGGACCTTCAGCTTGCATACCTCCAACTGTTCACCATAACCCACCCAGCTGTTCCTCTGCCAATGCACCTCTTCTCCCTTACCCTCATGTACAAACTTCTTACATCTCTGCTTTGTAGCTAACCCCTCCTCCATTTTCAGATTTTCTACGCCTTCTGCTTCCTTTCCTTCGAACGCAGGAGTTCACACCAGAATTGTGAAATTTCTTTTTGTTTTGCTCTTTCCTATAGATCTTATCTGCATTTAGAAATCAAGCCTGAACTCTTCTTGATTTTTCAGCGTGAATACCCTGCTCTGATCCTACTAACTTCCGGTCTGGCTTCCTTTCACCAGATGCTCGCACGCTAGCGGTGGTGTCGTCATTTTTGTCAGACAGAACTATTCTTTTTCTGAACTCTCAATCTCATCTCTCTCTCCTTTCTTTACGCCTACCCAGACTACGGGGCGGTCAATATTTTACTTAAAAACTCTTTTCCTCTCTTATAAACGTCTATGCTCCTATTCTCTATTTTTCGCCAGATGGTAGAACTGACTCCTTTCTTCCTCTGTTCTTTTTTCCATCTTTTCATTCTAGTGGATTTCAACTGTTACCACCTTCTTTGGGAATCAACAAGTGCTTCAGACCCTCGTGGGAGGAAGTATTCGATTGGGTCATCTTCTCTGACCTTTTCAACCCCAGTGATCCCGACACCCCAACTCTTTTTTATCACTTTTCCAGCATTTGCTTTCCTGACATCTTCTTTGCTCCCCCTCTCTCGTCCTCCACTGCTCCTGGGAGGTGCTTCTAGACTTTGGTTTTGATCATCTCTCAAATTCTCTTTACCATCCCTCTTTCTCCACTGTTCCACCCAAATCACTATACTTCTTCCTTCAATTTTCAGAAAGCTCGTTGAGATGACTTTGCTTTGTACATTATTTTGCACTTCTTTTGCGGAGGAGTACTCCTCTCTTTTTCTTTCCTCTACTGCTGCATTATTTACCTCTTTGGCAATGAGAGCAGCCAAATCTTTCATTCCTTTTGGTCGCGTCTAACGCAAACCCCAATCTTGGTAGTCTTCTGAAGTGGAAGAAGCAGTAAGAAAAAGACCCAATGCTTTTGCTTCCGTTTATTGAAGTAGTGAAGAGTGACAACCTTACTTTTCAATCTTCCGGCAGTGCCTCGAACGTCATAGGCACGGCACATGATCGTCTCTCCTAAATCACTCTATTCTATTTTTCGTTCCATTGCTGGTTCAGCTTCTTCGTCGTCCTCCTTCTCCTCCCTTAACTTTTCCATATGTTCTTTTCCCAGTGAGCGGGCAGTGGTCTTTGCCAACTACCTCAGATCTCACTTGTCAGTTTCTTGGCCAAAAGCTTTGCATAACAGAGCCATAAGCTACTTGTTTGAGCTCCGACGGCTACGTGCCCTTAGCAGTCTCATTCCTCTCACCTATATTGAATGTCTTGCGGCCGCTGCCAACTTCTCATCTTCCACCGCTTCCGGTCCAGGTAGAGTTACCTACCTCGTGCATGGATCTTCTTAACATATTCAATTTTTCCTGGTAATTACATTTCTTTCCTTCCGTCTGTAAGTCTTCATCTATTATTCCACAAGATAGAAAAATTTCTCGACTTAGTTCCTTCCGGCCTATTTCTTTCACCTCCTACATCTCAAAGTTGTTTGAGTGTATCGCTGTACCAGTGCACTTCTTTCTGGAATTTAATTCCGTTCTCTCTTCTCGCCAAGCTGTTTTTTCATTCTTGCCACTATCGACTTTTCCAAAGCTTTTTACTCTTATGTGGCATCCCGCTTTCTTCAAGCTTATTTCTGCTGGGCTCCCTCCTTGCTTTGTTTAATGGGCTCCATCCATCTTTTGTGACAGGTGGGCTTGCTCGACTTTTTGGAATCACTAAAGTGGCTTCTTTGGAGTCTGCCGAGATGTTCGGCAAGGATCCGTTCTTGGCCCTGCTCCATTCTTTTCATCAACAATTTCTCTGAATTCCTATCTTCATTCTTCAGCTGGTCTATTCTTGCTGGCCATGTGCTCCTCCTCCTCCTCGGTGTCTGCTGCTTTGGAGGCCACACAAAAAACTCTCGTTTGACTAGAGCACTAGTGTCTTCCTCTTGATTTGAGCAAATGTGAGGCCTCCGTTTTACTGGATCTCCACCAAGCTAATCTCTAGCCCCGTCTCTCCTTGTTCAACTTCCTTCTTTGCTTCCATCCTACTCCCACTTTTGTTGGGGTTGACCGCACTCTTTCCTTGTTTGCGCGTCTATCTTCACCGAAGGCCAAGTTGTTCCTTTTCTAAAGACCTTACACTGTATTTCTGGTTTCTCTTGGTGCCCCTCTGAGGAATGCCTTGCTTTTCTGTACAAAGCTTTTCTTTGGCCCGTTCTCACCTATGCTTCACCTCGGTGATTTCCAATTCTGAGCGTTACAAGTTGGAACGCATTCACCCACCAGCCAGCCACACCATCACTGGCTGCCTCTCGTTCTTTTCTATTTCTCTTCTCTGTGAGAAGTCACCACTACTTCTACGAGTCACCCTGAGTCATTTTGTCCTGTCCTGTTATGAGCGAGCCCTTCGTCTTCAAATCTGCTTTCCCATTTCAGGTTTGGTCTGACTCAAGGTGAAACCAAAACTCTGCAGATGTTGAAGAGCCTTTGCATTCACTCACCCGCTCATTCTTTCTCCCTCCCCCAGGGATGCTCTCCATGCTAGCCTTCCCTCACCTTCACAAAACCCATCGTCATTGTGGACTTATTTTTTCTACTCCATGCTCTCGCTCTGACCCTTCTCTTTTTTTACCAAAGTGCGGCTCTTTCCCATCTTGACTCTCTACCTCTCGTATCCTCTCATCTTTTCTTTCGGACTGGAGGCGCACTGTCTCATTAAAGTTCTTCGGCTAGGAGGCTTTTTCAGTGTCTACTGAGGAACTGATGCTTCCTCGTCACTCCCTTCGTGTCCTTTCTCGTCTTCGTTGCAACGGACACAGCCTTGTGTTAAACTCTTATCTCTCTAGAATCGGCAGAGTTTATCTGTCTAGAGTTGTCTGTGAAGTGCTTGCGTATACCTTTTTGCGGATGTAAACGTATGCAACGCTTTTGCTTCGTACTTTGCTGATAAAACCGGATATTCGGACAACGTAAACTGTGAAGCACCCTACGAATAGGCGAGCGAATGAAAATTTTCATACAAAACCGCAGAGAAGAAAAAACTACAAAAACAATATCCTGTGTACGTCCACCTAAAGTTTTGACTGCGAAGAGTATTTTTGGAAGTATCCCTGAAAGGATTAAACATTTTATTCTTGTTTCTTTGATAGAAAACTTATTCTCAAAAGCCGCAGTAATCGAAGCGCCAAGTATATCAAATACTAGATCGTCACTCGGCGTTTTTTTCGTTTTGTGTATCAATAAATTTTTTCATGAGGTTGATTGGTTGGTTTACCCCTTCTCTTCCTTGGGATGGAGGTATGGCGCGAACGGCAATCCAGGTTCACGCCATCAACCTAATTGAATTAGGCTAGGGGAAAAGTGGCAGCCCATTTCGAACCAGTCGTGGATGCAAATTGCCGACTGGTAGCCCCACCACCAACAGGGCGGACTGCCATTGGTGGGCACCCAAGAGTCGCCTCTTTCGACATGCTGGGTGAGCAGCTTCACTATTCTAACCCGGTGAAGCACGGGTACATGAGGTTGCTCTGGAGGTCATACATCGCAGCAACATTTAAAAAGCCGCTTCGTTGTTTTATGGTCTAGATACATCGGGTTGGTCTTCCGGTGAGAAAATGATGCAAGAGTGGAATATGTGCATCGTGAACCAACAAAAAATGGAAATGCATTTAGTATTTTGCGTTTCAATTTTAATCGTTCGAGTGCGCTTGTTTCAACTTCTCTCTGCTTGAAGGATCATCCAGCTCGGAGACTGCCACGCTGATGACGGAACGATTCGAAAATCTGAATCAACAACTAGCGCAGAAAGAAAGCGAGCTAAACTCCTGCAAGCAAACCATTGATCAACTGGTACGAGTGTTCTTACGTAAAACAAGATGTAATCACTGAAAATTAAGGTCATTTCCCACAAGGATTAGAGTGTGCGGTGGTTCGTGTGATTACTGATTTTTGTAACTTTTATAGAAAAATCAAATTGATTCGCAATCATCAGGCGACGCGAACCACTCCAACAGTGAAGTGAAAGCACTGCAAGACAAGGTAATGTATAGCATTTGGGTGCATCAAGCGGGCAATCTCCTCCATACTCTTGGACGTCGCACTTGCACCGAGTGCAGACCGGCTTTGACCTCCGGCGAAATTTTTAAGTTTTATCTTCCCCCAATTAACTCGCAATGTTTCGATAACCTACAGTAACGTAAGGTTGTTTTAAGTCCATGTTATTTGAGATCGTGCAGCGGTGGTGCGACGTATGAACGCCTCTTATTGCTTGCGTTGGATGTTTTCGCATGGCAGGCGAATCCTCGACTTTCTGAATGACGAGTACACGTCATCCTTGTAAAAGATGTTAAGTGCTAGTGCTTTGGGGGTTGAACACTTTCAAGACGTGATTGGAATCATTTTTTGCTGCAGATTAACGCTCTAACTGTAAGTGTGAATCAGAAAGACGATGAGTTGGCACAAGTGAAGAAAACCGCTCAAATCGAACAGGTATCAGATATTGTCAAGTGTGGTTGAACTTTGTGATGTTGTTGTGGTTGCACCGCCATCAATTAAGAGCTATATGCACTTGTAAGCGAATCTCCTATATCTTTACTGGCTGCTAAACTGAGTCCATTCCTAAGTTAGCTCATGTCAGCCAGTCGGAAATGATTCTCAGCTTTTCTCCTAACTCTTGAAGAAAAAACTGTGCTGGGTTGCATTGCTTATGATTGGATGACTACGAAAATGATCCTCTGATAAAAAATAAGGATAAATGATGTTTCCGTTCTACAGAATTTTAATACAGCTTTAATCAATGCATCTGTTACTTGAAATGAATGAAGGGCTCATCCACTTCTTAGCAGTGGATGCAAGCTGCGGTTTGAACCGTAAGCGTTAGCGCTACGAACACAAAAAGCAAGGTACCGTTTCTTACCATGAGTCCAGTGCTTCTGAGTTGCAAACCTCCATAACTGAGTAGAACGTCGTGTGCCTACTGATGCTTTCGCGTCGAGTGCGGATTATGCGGAACACTGATGGTAACCAATCAGTGGCTGGTGCAAGCCACTTCTCAGTTTCTCAAAATTTCCGTTTGAACAATACTTTTTTAATGCTTCCATTAGTATTTTAAACTTTCTTTGCTTCAGAATGGAGCGATCGACGAAGGTCTTGTTGCTGAAAAGGCGGCGATGCTCGCTGAACTTAATGCCGCCAACAACAAGCTGGAATCCTATCAAAAAGAAATAGAACAGCTACAGGTAAAACGTTTTCAGTCTTTAACCTAAGGCAACGGGATGTATTAAGCAAATGCGCTAAATAATGCAAAAATAATTTACGGTCCAAAATTGCATGTGAAAACGGCCAGAAAGCAACGATTCTTGCTACTACTTGTACCCCAGAGATAGCCACATCTGGCACAGAACACAAATAGTAGTTTAGGACCAAAGCTATAGCAATGTCATCTGTTTTCATCAAAATTCTCTCCCCAATCAAAGACTCATAGGAACATAGGTTTCCATTGGTAGACGTACACGACGTTGGAATATCTAACGTTCAGAAAAGAAAGAAGAATGAAGTAGATATTAATGTCGATTTGGAAAAAAAATTTTTTGTTTCATGTAAAAGCAAAGCAATTGCTTTCGCAAAGCGTTGTTATATCCCACTAGCAATTGATTTAGAACAGCATTGTTTAAAGATTATGTCTTTTTTTTAGAATGGCAACGCTTCGTTGAACGAAAAAGTGTCTCAGCTTGAAAAGCAAGTAAACGAACAAGAAAGTGTGAACTCAACGCTAACACAAGAAGCAGCAGAGAGCAAGACAGCGTGTGAAACTGTGAAAAAGGAACAAGAAGATCTTTTTCTTCTCCTTTCGGATCTGGAGGAGAAAGTAGATAAATACAAAACAAAACTGAAAGAATTAGGAACCGAGGTAAGACTTGGTATTTCTAAAGTTAAGTCATCAATGATTAAAATTACGAAAGTTATTTTGTTTTTACGATAATACCAATTTCTCCTTTTTCGGAGAAAGGATACAACCGCAATGCGGAACGGAACACCAGGCCTCACTCTGCAAGACAGTTCAAGTAGAAACGACAATGTCGATCTCGTTAGCGCAAAATGGCAGCCATTTCCCAATAGTCACGGATACATTTTTGGCCGCGCCCATCACCAACAAGGCGGACTGCCACTGGGGGGCACCCAAAAGTCACCTTTTATGAAATGTTGGTAAAGCATTGTCACTATTTTTACCCGGTGAAGTTGGACCAATGCATCTTTAAACTGGAAGTGAATCATAAAACAGTCTGTTTGATGAATCATAGTAGGCGACAACCAACTATCTTTCTGTATTTCATTGAGTGGTGTAGCACATCAGCCGCTTTCAATCAACCACTGTGTGGCTGTAAGCTTGAAGCAAAAGCTGCTCGATTTAGTCACGCGTACATATCAGCCGTCACCTTCACTTTACATTTTAAGTTTGTCAATATTTCATGCGGTTCTTAAAACGGTTACGTCGTTTCATTTTTGTAAAAGTTTGTTGGCCACGCGATAGCGTGTCCCGAAAAGCACTCGCCTTTGCTGCACGTCACAGAAAAAAACCCGCTCACCGCCTGAGAATAAGATGGATAATTATATCAGAGACGTGGCTCAGTAAAAGTTTAGAATCGAGCCAGTTGAGTTAGTAGTTGTTGACAGAAATTGTGACGAGGAATTCTAGGACTGCTGCGTCCCTCGAAACTGCTGCTGCGCCCCTCGAAAGCAAACATTGAGCTTAGGTGTATCTATGTTGTGTAGGTTTAAAGTAGAAGAGGTGAGGTTACAATTTGGTGTGCTGATTTTGGCTGTACCTTTGTTTTGGTGAAAAACAGCATTATAGATAACAAAACAATACAGCTTCAAACTCAAAAAAGGAAAAGATGTCAAAAGGATCGGCGGTTAAAGCACGCATGATTGATTTCAGGCACTTTAAGTTTGAAGTGCTTCTAAATCAACACAAGAATTGAATAAAAAAAGAACTAGATTTAAAAGAACGAAATACCCGCTAACGCAACAAATGCATGCTTACAGTAGGGCAGATCTATGTACAAAATAAACGTTAAGTTGATACAGTGCACAATGTAGTCATGGCACTAACAAGAAACACTATCAGGTTCCACACGTTACCGAAAGATAAGCTGAGAACAACTACTGTAGAAACAACCTGCTGGTTGAAATAAAATGTCTTTACGATGACCATTTGAATGGTGAGAAATGGGATTTTGTGTTCGATCGACCTCATGTTGAGTAGGATTACTAGTATTTTACTATTTTATAAATAAATACCTACCGGTATATGGCATGTCATATAATTTTGGTTGTTGATGGTTTTCTCAAATCTGAATGTACTAGAATTCATGTCATGAAAAACCGCCGTATAAGTCGAGGATAGATTTTTAAACTGTCAAATTATCGACCTATACGCCTGAATTTACGGTAGCAACTGGCGGTAAATCTTTACAATCACTGTACATCGTAGTTCTGGATTGCTTCTGCGTAACGTTTGGATTCCTGATAGAGGTAGTTTTTCAAACTAAGTTACATTGCTTGCACAAACAATGCTCTAAATCAGCAGTACTGACAACTCCAAGCGAGCCTGAAGAAAAGTTCTATTTGTTTTGTACGCCCGGAGCAATTTCTCGTCCACCGTATAAGAGATATCGTATTGCACAAAACTAACGGGAGAAATTTTTGGAGTATCATACCAGGTGACGCTGAACACATGCGAGTGGCGAACTCCCACTCTCATAGTTTTACTGACGTGAAGACGACTTGACGCCACGATTTTTTATCAGGTGTCGGATGAAGATGAAGAGATAGACGGAGAAGCGGAGTTGGAAGATATGAATAATGAATCGAATGAAGAAACGCAATCTTAATACTTGGTCAAATAGGGGCAGAGTGCAAAATTGTTTTGTTTACCAACCTTTACGCTATTAAGTTAATGATGTTATTCTTGGGTAGGTGTAACATTGATGTCAAAAAAAAGCCTAAATTTTTTACTTCACATACAAAAATGAACTACCGATATCAACTTGACCGTACTGTAATGCGCAGAATGTTTTTCGAATAACGTATATTATTTATTGGGGTTAAAATGTTTTCCCTGCTCTGGCTAATTTCGAAACTAATGCGAAAGAACTTGAGAAATACTAAACTCCGCTTGTAAAGTCTACGCAAAATAAACTTTTCAGGCAATTTATTGACAACTTTTCCTGCAGACAGCTCCAAACTCCGCCGTTTAGGTTGTAAATGTGCTGGCTAAACTTTATGTGCAATTATAAAAAGCATCTGGTGCATAATTTCATGTCAGTTGTAATGTTTACGTCAAAGTTATTATTTCATGGTGTTGTAGATTGCCTCTGCGATTGTAAGCCATGTTTTTATTGTCTCTTAGTGCAAAAATCACACAAATCTCAGAAAAAAATTGTGGAAACCCATCAGTGAAATAAACTGATTTATAAATTTTGTTTTGAAGTGATGTAATTAAGCCTATGGCAGTATTTTGATCACTGCTGAACCTGAACCGAGGGTTTGACATACTGCGAAAGGATCTTTTTGGTTAGAGTGGGATCGACTATGAAAAGAAATCGTCGGGAGAGCCGTAATTGCTCGTGAACGCGGAATGTACTGAGATTATATTTTAATGCGTGCATTCATTTGTTTACTTACTGTTGAAAAAAATGGAGACCGCTTTTACCCTAAAAGCAGAAAGATTGTTTTTCCATAACGACTCTATGCTAAATGATTCGAACTTGTTTACAAATAGCGATTGTGGGACCGATTTTATGGTCGAGCTGGTAGTTTTTTAAAATGGCTTCTAACTTGCTTCAAACAATACAAATAGCCATTGAAATTCTACAATGGCTTCTTTCGCAAGGCACCTTGGTCAAACGAAACTTTCTAATGACTGTAACATCGAGGATATACGGGGCTGCACTGGCAAAAGGGTAACGTAAATTTAAACAAAAGAAACTATTGTCGAAGTTGAGTGAAGTCTGTGTTACTGATAGATGTGGAGTCCGAAAAACTAAAATAGCATTTTTGAGAAGGACCGAGTAAACAAGGATAAGATCTGTGCGTAACGTTAAACTGATAGATTGAAGAAATATGTGAGAATAAATGAATACGCTGGATCTAGAGAAAATTTTGAAGAGACTGGCTAAAGAAAAAAAAGGCAGTGATGCGGTAATGATCCGAGGAAAGGTGTTAATGGCGTATTTAAAAAAGCGTAAGATTTCAAACTGGTTCGAAGATTGCATTTAGAAGCTAAGATACCGGAACATAAAAAGGCACCAGCGATGCGATGCCATCCGACAAGGTGCTCTGGTATCAAGAGCGACCAATTGCCTAGGCCATTACAGATTTTATAATTTTCCATTGCACTTTTATAATCATGACTCTAATAAACTCAGTTTCATATTAGGCCTACAACCTCCCACGTTATTTCTGTTGCTGAATGCCAAGCAAGAGATCTATGAATACCATTTTTCAAGTCTTTAGTATGACTCCACAAGGGAATGAAAAATTATTGGCGGGTTTTTTTACCTCTGACCAGCAGCTTGTATACACAAGAGCAAGTTAATAACTTACAAACTGGGCATATTTTTCATAAATTAGTGGAAGCAAAATTTTCGCTGGAGTTGGCCATAGCCCCCATCCATAAACGCTACTGACTGTGTTTTCCTAATGGTGAGGGTGAATTTTTAACATTACATTGAGGATCACTGGTTAATGACTAAAATTTTCTGTCGGACTACAGCAATGAGATCTGCTTGTCTAATGCCCTGAATTAAACCCTAAGTGTGCAGACTGAAAAACAGACGCTCTAACCACAACGATGCCGCACCGGTTATCAGACTCGGAAAATGTTATCGATATAGCGAAGTGTCGTGACAATGTTTTCGAAATTACGGTGAACAAGAGATAAATCTAGCTACCTCAGATGAAGAAGATCAAAAAGGTTTTTAAATAATTGACTGAAATTGAGACTTCCGTAAGCCTTGAACGCGATCACTTTTTCACAAGTAGGCAAAATATCATCACTGAGACAGGACCCTTTTGCTAAAACGTAATTTAAAGCTCTGGAGAAACACTGTGGTTGTTGTTGCTACCCAACCCCTTCCGATAGTTAGGGACATGGCAGAAACTCATGGAGCTCCAGAAACCGAGCAACATCCCAAAGTCTGGACCAGAGGTAATAGAGAGATAAAGAGTTGCCAAAAAACAAGCGGCGAAAAGAGTCCGTTGCTGGACAGCACAGAATAAGATGAGTAACCTGGGTCGGATGACCTCAGGTTGATTGCGAATCAAGAATACTTTAGAATTGAGAATACTTCGTGCAGCGCCTGTTGCACAAATGAATCCTTTGTGGCAACAGGCGCTGCACAAAAGATTCTCAATTCTAGAGCGATTAGAGCTTAACAGGAGGCTGTGTTCGTTGCAGCGAACAGAGAAGACACAATGAGCGTGACGAGGGAGAAAAAGCTCCTCAGTAAATGCTGAGAAACCTTACGTCAAAGAATTTGCCGAGACACCGCGCTTTCAGTCTGAGAAAAAAACGGGAGTGGATGCCAAAGGAGACTACATGGACAGTGAATGGCAGGAGCAGCGCGCCCCGCCTGGCTAACTCATCGGCCGTGTCATTGCCCCAAAAGAAATGAATAAACGGAGATCTATTGTAGCCTGATAGTAGAGGCGAAGGAAAGAGAAGATAGTTCCTGCTAAATGTGCCAGAGAGTGTGAGATAGAAGGAACGACAGAGGAAAGAAAAATGCGGCAAAGACAGAGCGATAGTCTGATAGGAAAAGAAGGGAAGAGAAGAAACAAAGTTGTTGATGCTGCCGAGACTAGCGAAGAACTAGCAGTGGTGCAGGTTTCAGCAGAAGAACTTGAGCACACTGGGCCTGCCAGGTAGGAAAGGGTGGCCCCAGCGCAACAAACTGAGCAGTTGGCAAATACAACAAAGCCTCCTTTGCCGAAAGAAATAAGGAACAGAGCCGCCCATCAAAATCACAAGGTCGTGAGCAAGTAGAGAGTCAAAGTGAGAAAGAGCCTCACCTTGGCAAAAGAAAAGGGGGGGTCAGACAGAAAGAGAAGGCGTGGACTATAAAAAGTGAGCTCCAGACTAAGAAAAGGTAGGTTCCAGGGGAGAGGGTAAGCTCAGAGAGCCACCCTGGGGAAAATGGGAGAAAGCATGAGCGGATGAATCAACACAGAAACTATCCAACAAGACCTGGAAAATCTTGGCTTCACTCTAAGTCTGGCCAAACATAAAATGGGAAAGTAGGTTGGAAGACAAAGTGCACGCTTGTAAGATGACCGAGCAAAATGAGTTAGAGAGACTCACGTGTGACAGGGGCGCCTCTGAGAGAAGAAAAGAAATAGTGAGCTGCGAGAAAGAGCCGGTGATCGCACAACTGCCCGCACGGTGAAGACGTTCCAACTTTGTGATGTTGACAACGTTAAGATATGGAAACCAACCAGACGATGCATAAAAGAAAACGAGCCGAAAAAAGGCTTTGTAAAGAAGAGTAAGTGACTCCTAGGAGGAGGTCAATGAGAAAGCAGAGATACATCGTATGGTCTTGAGACGAGGGACAAACTTGACCTGTGGCGAAAAAACATATGCAGATAAGAAAAGAGTTCAATTAAAGGTGACCCCAAGAAAGAGGAAGCGGAGATGGGAGTTGAACAAGAAGAGGGAGGTTGGAGTTCAGCTTGATGGGGATCCACCAAAAAGAAGCCTCACATTTGCTCGGATTGAGAGGAAGACACCAGTCCTCAGACCTGCCCATCAGAGCTCCTTGTGTAGCGTCCACAGCAGCAGAGACCGAGGGGAGGAGGACCAGATTATCAAGACTCGAGCATAAAGAAAGCAGCTGACAGAATCAAGTAGAGACTCAGGGAGATCACTGACGAAGAAAAAGAATAGACCAAGGCAAAGAACGGATCCTTGCCAAACATCTCGGCGAATTTGAAAGAATTGAGCAACTTTTGTGATTTTGATAAACCTGTGTGTGTGTTTACCCCTCCTCTACCTTGGGATGGAGGTACGGCATGAACGGCAATTCAGGTTCATGCCGTCAACCCAATTGATATTAGGCTAGGGGAAAGATGGCAGCCCATTTCGAACCAGTCTTGAGTGACTGGTAGCCCCAACACCAACAAGGCGGACTGCCACTGGTGGGTACCCAAGAGTCGCCTGACATGCTGGGTTAGCAACTTCACAATTATAATCCGGTGAAGTACGGGTGGGGCCACCTGTCTGCCACATAAAGCTGGAGGCGTCCAGTTAAGTGCCTTGCCCAAGGACACAACAAGGAAGCTTGCCGGCTTATTCTCCACACTATCCCTTTTTTATGCTGAGCGCCAAGCAAGGAAGCTGTGAATACCATTTTTTAAAGTCTTTTGGTATGACTCGACTTAGGGAATGAACCCTAGGCCTACCGACTACAATGTGGACGCTCTAACCACTGCACCATCGCGCCGGTAAACCTCGCAAAGTTGGTTGATTTACCCCTCCTCTTTCTTGAGATGGAAGTACGGTGCGATAAGCAATTCAGGTTTACGCCATCAACCTAATCGAATTAGACTAATGGAAAAGTGGAAGCCTACTTTGGATCAGTCATGAATGCAAATTACTGACTGGTAGCCCACCAGCAAAACGGACTGCCATTGGCAGGTACCCATGAGTCGCCTCTTACGACATGCTGGGTGAGCAGCTTTACAATTCTAACCCGGTGAAGCACGGGCATGTGCATTAAGTCGTACTATAACACTAAATGCGACGATCTAAGACACTTGCTTTACCGGACTGGAAGAGTGAAGCGGCACCAAACACATCACAAGAGGCGACGTTTGGGTTCTGACTTACGGTAGTCTGCCTTGTTGTAGGAGCTACCAGTCTATATGCTGTACTCATTACTGGTTCGCATGGCGACTGCCGTTAATCTCTTGACCAGTTTTGATGACATTTTCACTGAGGACACGAATACACCGTTTTAAGCGATGCCTCCGTTCCAACAGGAAGTGGTAAAGAAAATACTGTAGCTGTTTTACAGCAGGCAAATTCCGCTACAGCATAGAGCTAACCAACTATTCGTACTACATTCAACTTAAAACGTAAAAAGTTTATTTTCACCGCGACTAGATTAGACTACTATCAAGCAAAGCACTTAAAATAAAAGCAACGAAGAAACAAAATTACAGTGTTAGTACAACCATATAAATTGAAAAAAACAAATGAAGTAGCAAAAAGCAGGTAAACTACAATTTATCAATACAACAGGTTGTGTTTATTTTGATACCAACCAATTGGTATTATACCACTTATTGAACACAAAGCAAAGAGACTAAAGTGTTCAAAAGGTTCTGCAAAAGTAAACAAATGTACAAAATTCAGAGACACGTGAAAGTAGTCCACCTTATACTATTTTCGCCAATACACGCCATTGTTCGCTTGAATCTGATCAAGGTATAAAGATATCTTGGATAACAATATGGCTCAAAAAGTCGATCGCCAAAAAAGTTCTCTCTTGTTTTGGCCGAATAACAAAAAAAGCGACTTTTAAAGTTGAACCCCACCAAAAAGTGATCATTCAATCGATGTCACATTTTTGGCCCCTCAAATTCTCTTCTGGCCGCGCCACTGTTTATGAGTAGACCTCATGACACAAAATAGGGGAGATGTTGGACCAATGAAACGGCGCTTTATCTTGTTCCTTTTGCTATATAAAAAAATAAATTCAATTTTATGGTAACCAGATTTTGTTACAATTTGAAATTTATAGTGCGTGAACTGGCTATGATAGTATTGATACATTTGTTAATTTTGAATATGGGAATTTTGTTGCGCAAGTTACTAGTGGACCTGCTACTGACGAAGATCATGAAATAAAATTTTTTAAAAAGTTGTACAAAATCAAAATTGGCTTTTTGTTCGAGTCAGATGATTTACCTTCAGTCACAGTGACTTGCTTTGCATTTTGGAGCCCCCATCGCTTGTAGCTAGCACATCTCAATTGGCACATATTTTAAAGTTACAGATTTAGTGCAGTTTAATATATGTTAAATCTTATTTCATTTTAACCGCCGCAGTGTAGTTAGCTCTCCGTACTCCGGGATATGAAGTGCTCAGTTCCTACAAAGCAGATTGCTATTGGTATCTAGCGATTGGAATGGGGAAAAATTGCATCACCAACATATGGTCGATGTTGGTGATGCAATTTTTGACCTAAAATGTTCCTTCATTCGTTAGTAAACCATTTCCTCCAACCACGAAGCGGCATTTTGTATTTCTTTTTGACGTGTGCGTTTTGTTTTTGAGATACTTCTTGATAGTAGTGAATTTCTGTTATTCAAAGGCTGGAAATTCGTTAAAAATATACTTGCTTCTCATTACAATTACGCGTTTCATAGGCCCCACAGGAGTGGAACCTATGAAATAAATTTTGTTGGTACTTTATTAGGTTATATAAAGACTTACAAAAACGTTGAGACATTGTGATTGAAAGAAATGAAAGCTATGGAGGAGTGAAGTGTTTTGTGAAAAGCTGATAAAATTTACTTACACATTAACAGGATGGGGTATTAATAATGCAATACTGTTTCATTGGTCCCATATCTTCCCTACTGGCTATTTCCTTGACATGTTAAGAGTCAACAGAATAATTCGAATAAAATCCCCCAAAACAAAAAATCTTTAAAGGCACATCTTTAAAGAATGTTTAAAACATTCGTCCTTAATCCTAATTTGTATATATGCCGCAAAGTGATTGTGCGTATTTAAACAGTGGTATGGTAACAAACTACACTATATGTAAGCTACAACAATATATAAAAAAGTTATTGCAAAGCATTCCAGAACTTTACCATCATTTGCACATCAAGAATATACAGAATTGACCTAGTTTTAGTAAAAAAATATCAAAACATCTTTAAAAATTAATTTTTGATTGAATAAAATTCGTCGTGTAGCATCCAACTAGACCTAACTTAGCCGAAAGAGATTTAACTTCACCGGTTTGGCGTTACTCTAGACAAATTGAATTCATCAATGCTGCAACACCATTTACACTTAGTACCGGTTTGACAAAGGTATTGAGCATGGCACAGCAAATAGTAATACGTCTAGTCGTGAATGAGAACTTACCATGACGAAAACTGTATGCCTTTAACGTATTTCTGACCTGCATTTACATCAGACTTTGATTAGCAAGCGAATCTGTTGATTGAAAGTGTCTTCACTGACGAGCACCAATGCTAAAAGGTTTAGCACCCGTCTATGTGCTTCAAACTCCAAAGCACTGACACCGCACCGCACAGACTCCCACGTACGCAAACGCAAAAAAGAACTTTAAAAACAAAGATTGAACAGTGTTTTAAATAGTTGTAGAATATGTTGTATAAACTGTGCAATAATTTAGTTTTACAAGGTGAAAAAAAGAGCAGAAAGAAGGCAACACACAACCGCAAGCTTCATCACTTTGTTTGACACATATCAACTCTTCACTTGTTATGTAGTAAAGCTGTTCTGGCATTTACAAGAATCTTAAAGGCTTCCTCACTCCCGGGAGCCACATTCTTATCCGGATGGAGAATGACGGCAAGCTTCTTGTACGCCCTGTTGATTTCCTCCCTGAAGAAAAAAATCTTTAACTCATTTTTTCAAAATATACAGGGTCAACTGATGGGCATGTTTATCACCGACATTAGCACAGCTGTAAATGGCTCATAAATTCTCAAGACCCTGACGAACATCGATGATGCTAACGAGAAAACCACAATTCATGTGTTCTCAACCCACAGAGTCTTAAACGTAATTTTAATCCGCTTTTGCTGCGAGGCGGTTTTAGCTGATCACTTGAAATTATCTTCCCTTATAAATTCGAGTTTATCGCCTTCAGGGATGGTGAAAACGTGATGAAAAGAAAATTAAACTTTCAAGTGGTTCGAAGGAGAAGGAGACCGAAGATGACATGAAGAAGGCGAGTCAAAGAGGAGGTTACGAATATTGGCTTACCGGAAAAAATGTTATCTAAAAAAACGAAGTAGCACAACGCTGTTTATGTGGTTGCAAGAAACATGAGGCAAACTCCAGCACTTCCGTCAACATAAACCAAACAGATCTTTGAATGGATCTCCCCTTTTTACTCTAGTAAGAAATGCTGTAGAGATGTCCGAAAAAATCTGAATGGCGATAGAAAAAAATCATTGCTTAAAGACAACAAAATTCCCGAAATGGCTTTGAGCGATTTGTTTTCTTTCTCTCGGCAGAAAGAAAAAAACGGGACAATGAGAGGTTATTTCGACTGAGCCACCAATATGTTAAACTTGAAATACGCACTTGGTTGCTGAATAGTGAACTCCTAACTTTTCGTAATTATCTCTTCCATTCTTGATGCGCAATATCGCCTCTGCTTGGTCCTTGGTGAAGCCGACGTTAGTATTAACAACAGGAACATTGCCACCGTTTTCCGACACTTCAACAAGACGTTCAAACAATTCCTAAAAATGCAAATGCAAAGATAAGAAACGTGCACAAAACCCACGTGTCAACAGTTTCTGCAATTACACGCGTAGGTGGTCACTTGTCATTACCATGGAGGAGCGCGAAACGCAAGAGATTATACTAGCAACCGAACTCCCAGGCCACAGCCTCCTGCCTGATGCCAAACTGACCAATTTGATCAGCTGATCAAGACTCTTGTGGTATCTCTAATAATTTACATCAATTTTCTAAAAGACGGGGCGTACTACTACGTCACCAAAGTGACAAAACGACCACTCTAATAACATTAACAAAAATTTAAAACACATATGTAACGTTACTACACAAATTGATTGTTAATATTGTATTGTACGTATAATCATTTATCAGTATATATGTGTGTGGCCTATTATCATTCTAGGTGAATGCATACGTACAAGTGTACACGTTTTTTCCACTTTTAGCTTTCCGTTTTGCTGCACTGTTTTCGGAAAGCTTCTCCATGAAATCTATACTGCAAAGCGCAATTTTGTGTGAGTGTGTGTGTGAGTGTGTGTGTGAGAGTGTGTGTGAGAGTGTGTGTGAGAGTGTGTGTGAGAGTGTGTGTGAGAGTGTGTGAGAGTGTGTGAGAGTGTGTGTGAGAGTGTGTGAGAGTGTGTGAGAGTGTGTGAGAGTGTGTGAGAGTGTGTGAGAGTGTGTGAGAGTGTGTGAGAGTGTGAGAGTGTGTGAGTGTGTGAGTGTGTGTGTGTGTGTGTGTGTGTGTGTGTGTGTGTGTGTGTGTGTGTGTGTGTGTGTGTGTGTGTGTGTGTGTGTGTGTGTGTGTGTGTGTGTGTGTGTGTGTGTGTCATGATGGCGTCATAATCAAACATAACTTTAAACTTGTATTTCTTGACGGAGAAAAACATCTTCTTCCTCAAACGACAGCCAGTCTTCAACTTGTAAAAATTTTACACCTTAAGGGTGTACGATAACGTC
The DNA here is from genome assembly GCA_963675345.1 of Trididemnum clinides. NCBI lineage: Eukaryota > Metazoa > Chordata > Ascidiacea > Aplousobranchia > Didemnidae > Trididemnum > Trididemnum clinides. The sequence goes on along the minus strand of OY776284.1, from coordinate 21,960,483 downwards.
ACAGATCACACCAGATTGCAGAAAATGCTCTCTTTTTTCTCGAAAACTACTCAACATAGAAGCACGACTGAAGCTTTTTTGGATGATATTAACAAGTGCTTTAATAAAAAAAAATTTAGAACAATATGAGCTTCATTCCCAATGTAACAAACGATTCTCTCTTTAAGCATTCTAAGCTGACGTTCTTTTTTCTAGAACGCTTCAAACTAACTGTATGATGTCATAACACTGTCTGGTATGATCAAAGTGAAATGCTACAGCTGCGCTTGAAATTGTTTAATATTCATAGTCATTTTAAAAGCAAACAAGTGGCAAGCTACCTGGCAAAGAACAATGATGTAAATAGCAGTATTAACATACCCGTAAGCATAAAAACCTGTTTTTTAATTATGCAGTGGCAAGTTGGAATATTTTTGTACAATCGCGTCGCAAGCCTGATAATCTTGAACATCCTAACCAACCAACATACGCGCAAGCACAGGCTTTAGGTCATATAAACAGGCCTACAGCAACCAAAAAGTCGTAAGCAGTGGGTCTGATTTTTGATGCCGTATTTCTGAATTTACACATTAATGACTTTGGCATATGTATTTTACGCACTTTATCACATGAACGCATAAACGTTAGGGGAATCGTTGGCTTTTTCAATTGTGAGTAAATTCAGTTTCAAAAAACAACTACGCTGCCAACAGTTCGAACAAGATGTTTACAGGACCTCCAGAAATTGCAGCTCTTTGCAACTCCCCATAATGTTTTGTCTAATCCATTTATTTTCAAAAATCGGCACGCATAATTTTGCAACGAGATTTGACCATTTCAAAAAACATTACTCGATGGGAGAAGCTGGCATTCTTAACCCGAACATTAGTGATGGGGGCCCTCCAGGCGACGCCAACATCACTGGCTAGTAACCAAAAAGGTTTTTAATGCTTCCTGATCTTGCATTTCTTTTTTTGTTTATATTTTGTTTATTATGGTACTCTAATAGTGCGAAGGTGAAATTAAACACTACAGGTATCAATCTAATTATCTATCTACCTGAAACATTTCATTTATTCCTTCTCCTGTTGCAGCTGAAGTTTCAAAATGATAAAATCCTTTTCCCTGTGACCACATTTTTCCTTCAAGCACGCTTACGTCGCGTTTTCCTTGATCTATCTGCAGGTATAACAGGTAGAATTTCATATTATGAAAAGAGAATTTTAAATCAAATGTAGGACATTACATATTTGGCCAAAACCCAAACAAGGTCTTTATTTGTAAACAATTATTATCACGTTAGAGCATGCTAAGTCGTTTTATTTCAAATTAAAAATGTACTACACTCTATCCTCGTTTTTTCCGATCTAGATGCTGCAGGAACCTGTCCGGATAACACAAATGTATTGTGCAATGCAAATAAAATGAAATAGCCCTCCTTAACATTATGTACAATGCATTTGCACTAGTTACAGGATTAAGAAAACTTGTCATTCTTGGCCCGTGGCCTAAGTACCTGAAGAACTATCTCACAAAACACGGTGTCTGCGAGCATCGGTAGCCACCTATGTGGCATTTCTGGCAGTACGCGAGGCGCGCAAAGTTTGAATTCATTTGTTGGCCGTCGGGACTCCCTGTTCGTATAAACCAAAATCCGGATTAACGAGGTCCGGGAAAGCGAAGGTCGAGTGAATATGAATTAAACAAAGTTTTAGTAAACGAATATTTTGAAAATTTAGCACAAGCACAATTTGAAAATAAGCAATAATTTGTCTACAGTATATTTTCAATATGATAAAGTTTTGCATATGATATGCAACATATATCCAATAATAACAGTTTTGCCGATGAATACTTTAGCTGTTACCTTATTTGCGCAAACGAAAAAGAGAACGTTATCTACGGTTTGATGCTTTCCAATTTCTTGTTTCATTTCGAGTAACCATGATTCCAAGCTATCAAAACTTTTTCGATTGCTTACATCGTAGACGAGTAACGCAGCTGAAATTACAGAAAAGCGAAATAAGAAAGCCATTAATTTTTTTCTGTCACACCTTTGCAACCCTTACGACAACAGTGGTTCAAAACCTTTTTTCCGCTTTTCACCCCTCGTCACTTCAACTATAAGATGTACGCTCAAAACACTTTTCGCCTAGGCCTCACACGTTGGTCTCCAAAAAATATGATAATCTATCAAATTTGAGAAATAAAATAGCAGTCAGAAAACATCCATTTCCAAAAAAAAAATTATCCAATTTGCCGACGATTGTAGCAGAATAAAGAAATTTATCCCCAAATGGTGAAAAAAATTAACCCTCAGGAAAAATGCTGTCTTGGAACAAAATTCACTGCTAAATACAACAGTATTTCAATTAGAAACTGATGTTGATGATCCTTAGAAGTAATGTAATGATAAGAGCCTTGGTACGGCATAGACATAATGTTGAAACAGCAAAGTTAGCAGATGTAAATAATCATGGAAGATGAGGAGGAAGCTATTAGAGCTGCTATCTTAGAGCCTGTCGCAAAAAAAACATGAATTTAGAAGTGGAAATCAAGGGAATCAGTGTGTCGAAGAACTTTGATGAGACAGTACACTTCCGGTCCAAGAAAAGAGAAGAGTGGATACAAGAGATAAGAGAAGAGAGACTACAAGGGACTACAAAGGGCACAAGTAGCGCTCCCTGTCTGGCAGCTCATCAGCCGCATCATTCCCTGGGAGAAACGAGTGTTCGGGAACCCATTGTAGCCTGATAGAACAGGAGAGGAAAAGCAGTTCCTGCCAGATCTGCCAGAGAGATTGAGGTGCAAGAAAAGATGGAGAAGAGGATAGGGTGGCAAAGACAGAGCGAGAGTCAGGTGGAAGAGGAGAAGTGGCAGACTGGTTGGTGCTGCCGTGATCAGCAAAGAGCTTGCAGGATGGTACAAGCTCCAGCGGAAAAACTTGAGCATAATGGGCCTGCTAAAAACAAAAGGATGGCCACAGTGCGACACAGAGAACAGTTGGCAAGTACACCAGAGCTGCCTTTTTGAAAAAGGAAAGGAACAGAGCCGTCAGTCCAGAGCACCACATTGTAAGAAGGGCATTCAGTGTCAAGAGATGTAAAGAGAACAGCAGCAGAGAAAAAGACGAGTATTCTTCTGCAGAAGGACAGTGACAGTCAAAGTAAAAAGCAAAGTCATCCCAACGAGCTTTCTGAAAATAGAAGGAAGAGAGACGTTTGCTGGGGCAAAAGACCGGAGAAAGAGGAACGGTTAGTAAAATTGGTAGGTGATCAAAACCCAAGTCCTGAAGCACTTCCCAGGAGCAGGAGAGGGCAAGAGAGAAAGGAGCAAAGAAAATGTCACGGGAATGATGGAGAATAGTAGGTTTGTCAGGGTCACTGAGGAGGAGGAAGTCAGAGATGACCAAATCAAATACTTTTTCCCACGGAAGTCGGAAGTACCTTTTGAGTCCCAGAGAGGGTGATGGCAGTTGAAGTCCTGCAGAATGAAAAGATTTCCGGAGGAAAAAATGGAGGAAGAAAAGGAATTGGTTCTGTTATCTGACAGAGAAGAGCAAATAGGGGGAGCATAAACATTAAGGAATGAGAGCGAGGAAAAGTTGTTTAGAGAGATGTTGACCTCAACATAATCAGAGTAGGGGCCGAGCAAAAAAAGAGAGGAAATTAAAGTTCGAAGAATAAGCCCTCCCTGATGAAAACAATGATGCTGCCACTAGCGTGTGTGACATCAGTAGAAAAAATACCAGACCAGGAGTGGGTGCAATCAGATTGCAGAGTAAATAATCCAGAGATCTACAAAGAGGAAGATAGGTTAAGCTTTGATTCTTGGATACAAATAAGGTCAACGGGATAAGACAAAGCAAAGTGTAGCAGTTCGGTGCTCCTGGCTTGGAGACCTCCAGCATTCCACTAAAGAACCCTGAGGGAATCAGGGGGAGAAGAGGAAGCAGGAGGTAAAGAGAAACAGCCAGGAGCATGAGGCAGTGGTGAGGTTGCAGAGGGAGAAGATGAAAAGTGGGCGAAAAAAGGACAAGAGGTTTGAGGGCGAGGGTGGGGTGCGAGTGCTGCATTAGCAGAAGGGGGCCCAGATTGATCAGTGTAGGTATACAAGCTGGAGGAATCCGAGGAGGAAGGCACAGTGCTGGTAGATGTGGGATCTCCAAAAAAAGCAGGGACGCAGAAGGGAGGGAAGCTCCAGGAGTGAGAGCTGCCTAGAGTTTTGAATCAAGAAAAGGAGAGTAGTGAGCACTTTAAATGAACCCATTTGGAGCAGGTGCAGTATTGCACTGACCTACCCCATCAGGTCACATTTCCAGCACACACTAAACAGGGAAAAATGGGGCAAGCGTTAGGATGAACGTTGCTGCTTATCAGGAGAAGGAGAAGAATGAGAAGACGAGCAAGAGAAAGGCAGGAGAAAAGAGAAGATAGTTGACCAATTTTTAAAAAACTGCATGCTGTCCTTCTGCAGTCATTCAGGGGCAGCACAGCAAAAAAATGGTTTGTGTGAAGAGAGTGCCCAGGTACTAAAAAAGGAGAAAAGCCGATTTGCTTGTCGTGTGCTTGGGTAAGATACTTAACGGGATGCCTCCGTTTTTATGTGCGAGACAGATGGCGGGGCCAAGCAGTCTACCTGTCGTGGTGGCCCCAGTCTAACTAAAGACTTGCAAGCCAAGCGTGAGCGCTAACGTAGTGTGGCCTAAATATACATCTTCCTGCATAAAGCTCACAACAAATAGCTCAAACGACGAGGAAGAAAAAGAGTTAATATGTGTTTTGGGGACAGACAGAAGGTCTGTATTGATGATTAGAGTTAAAGTTAACTCAAAGTCAGAATTAGTTGAGGATAGAGAGAGAAAATCCGTGCTATATCATGTAATTTGTTGTTGTGACGACAGGTTATTGAGAGCTGTAACATGTAGTCATATGGTTGAGATCTGAGAAGCATTAGGTTAACTGTTGTAGAAGTGGTTGTAAGTAGTGAAGGAACTTGTAATAACTGTTCATTTGTTGAAGTGTAGTAACAAAATATTTGATTTTCTTACAAGCAATTTGTGATTTCTAAATTTTTTTTAGTGGGGGTTCCAAGACAAACACGAAAGTACATCAAGGGTTACGCAATGACAAAAAGGTTGAAGAGCACTATTCTACATTCAACACGAATTCTAATGTCTAAGAAAAAGAAACACGGAGTAGTTCCGAACAATAAACTGAAGTGAAGTAAGTAAGGTAATAGTAATATATGGAGGTTTTGTCTCCTCAAAATGAGAAAGTGTAGAAGGCAGGCTACAGACCCACAAAAGTAACAAAAAATTGTGAATGGTTGTTTTCTAGTTTTTTGGTTGTGGAAGCAGCGGAAGCAGCTGATGAAATAGCTGCTTCCACATCCTTGGTAGTAATCGTTACAAGCATACACAGCAAAAACAATTTTGTTGTTTCAGTAACTGTGATCGTAAAAAGCACTTTCATATTGCCAGCTAAGTAAGATTAGTCACCTTGTGTGTCTTTATAAAACTCATTTCGTACTTCAAAAAAATATGGATGACCAGCCATATCGAAAATGTTCACTTTTAATTCTTTTCCTTTAATGTGGACTCTAAAATTATAAATTAAATTGACAACATTAGATCACAGGACACATGAAAAAAAACTTTATTTGGTATTTAATTATCTGATTGTAATGGAATAATGGTTTTCTTTGACAAAATTCTAAACACTGTGTAATGAATAACTTTTTATACGTAAAATTAAATCCTGGTGCAAATGCTTTCCTATTCATTTTAATACAATCTCATACTGATATTGCTGACTTGTTTGATGAATGATGAAATCTATTTATTTATTTTAATTTTTTATGCATTTTTTGTTTTTTATTTGTTTTTGTTTTTATTTTTTGTTTTCTACATTTTTCAAGTTTTTTTTATTTTTTTTCCAAAAAATGACGATAATTTTTAAAATTGTAATAATGACAATAATAAAGTATATAATAAATAATTTGTATTTTTATTTTTATTTCTTCTTATGGATTGCAGCAAAGGAAGGCAAGCACATCAATGGGTTATTGGGGAAGGTATCTCGATAATATAGCTTTCATATCTAACAAACTTGGAATTTGTATGCACAATGACCATGCCAATACTCACTAACCCCTACAAATTTCAAAGAAAAAAAATTTTGACTTCAGGGAGCACGTCATGAATTTGGGCTCGGGAGTCAATGTGTTAACGAAAGCACATGCAAAAAGAAGCTCTACTGCTCTAAGTAAAAAGCAAAGTCATCCCAACGAGCTTTCTGAAAATTCAAGAAAGGGAGACGTTTGTTGGGGCGAAAGACCAGAGAAAGAGGGACACTTAGTAAAATTGGTAGGTGATCAAAACCCAAGTCCTGAAGCACTTCCCAGGAGCAGGAGAGGGCAAGAGGACGGAGCAAAGGAAATGTCACGGGAGGAGTGACTGCCAGAGGAGCGATAGAGAATAGTAGGTTTGTCGGAGTCATTAAAGGGGAGGAGGTCAGAGATAACCCAATTAAATACTTCCTCCCACCAGGTGTCGGAAGTAACTTTTGTGTCCAAGAGGATGTGATGGCAGTACTTTTACATCATAGGGTCTCCAGGCCAAGATAACAAAAAATCACTCTATGCTTCATCAAATGCATTTGCAACTCTCCAGGAAACGTTCAACAAAGGCAGAGTTGAAATCAGGCTTTGGTGCTATTGTTTTGCAGAAAATGCAAGAATAAACACATTAAAAGACAGGCGAAAATGAGTTTGCAGGTGTCCTAATCATTTTGCAACATGCCGCTTTATGCAATCTTGTTGTAATCACTAAATTCATTTTACATACCACCAAGAATTACAACGGAAAATGTGACTACATATAAAAACTATTTTGGGGAAGTCAGGTGTGTGTTTTACTCTTCAAAATGGTTGTGATACCATTACTGAGTGCGTCATAAAAAGGTAACAGTTAGACCACACTTTCATCCAAGTGCTGATGCGCAATAAATTACCATTTGTGCTCTATCTCTTAAAAAGATTTTTTCTACAAACTAATTTTACTGAAGTGGTGCATAACAATCTCGAGCTCACAGAAAATCTTGGACATGTCAAGTTGTTAAATTTTTTATGAACGCAAACGGAATGCTACCCAAAAATGTACTTGCTGGCAAAATCACTACACAAGTATAGAACATCTATCTCTGTCTCTCAACTTTATAATAAGCTGATCTTAATCTCAACAACATTCTTAGTATAGGGTCCTATAATATTGTAGTTGCTCAGATAGTTCAATTTCGTTTAAAGTGTGACACTACTAATGTTGCTCTATCGCATGGCACTGATCTTAGAGTATCAAATTATGTTCAAGCTATCATTCATTCAAGCCTTTTCCATATTCTAGAATAGAATGGCAGCCTCCATTTAGTCCCAACTGGACAGTACCACACTAAGTGATCGGCATGTTGCTTCAGAGGTATACAATCTATGCAAGATATATGATCTCTCTTATAATGTATACACCATCAATGAAGCACAGGCATACTTACTTTGACACACCATAATCAATGCCAACTGTGGGCAAATACTTGCTGACAAATCGCTTCTCACAGTATCGCTTGATGATACAGCTCTGCAAACAAATTAAAAACAATGAAAATTACAAAGCAATGAAAATTATATTACTGCTATCTATTTAATGCACTGCTCCCAGCTTGAATGCAACTATAAGGTACGTTTCAAAAAACAACTATCATTTTTTCTTGTTTACAAGCTATTTTATTGCTTTATCAAAAAAGATTACAATATTCTATTGGGATTAAGGTTGATAAAAGTAACTTTTATGTATAAGATAAATACAAAAATTGCCCAAAAACAATCACCAACAACATACTGTGCTATACAACAATCCATTACAACATGTTAGTAACCCACGACGGGATTCAATGTTATTGGATCTTATCGTGGGATACAAAAGACAAACAATAATAAAAATGCTAGGCCTAAATCAAAACAGTTTTGCCATTGCGTGCAAAATCACAATGCAAAACAAAGCAACGCAATACAGCAATACCTATATCAAGAGGCAGAGCTCTGGATCACTTTGCCCTTTTGCTCCCACCTGATAAAAACCAACAAGGTTGAAACCTGTCGCAAATTATTGACAAGTTGTAATAGATTGTCATATTGCACAGCATGATGTTGGTAATTGTTTCCAAGCAATTTTTCTATCTAGCTTAGTGTGATGCTGAAGGCAGATCCCTCTAGCACAGGACATCGCTTGAAAGTTGCTAGCTAGCAACTAGCACTATCTATACTTTTATGAATAACTAATGCCTACTTCAACCCAACAAAATGTAATATGGAGTCAAAATATAAAACCTAAGGCTTAAGTGTTGTGTAGCACACTTATTCATTTTGGGCTTCAAAAAACAATTATAACACAATAGAAAGTCTAGGATAGGAAATATAATTGGTAATACCGAGGTGTGGTGGACCTTGAGATAGATTTGCTACTAAAAGGTTGTGAGTTGAGCACTGAGAGTCTGAGACCATTTTGTTGCATGAGACATTGGCAAACGTATTGTATTTTCGCGACTATAAGGTGCACCTAAAAGCCAAAACTTTTCTCAGAAATTGAACATGCACCTTACGTCCAGTGCGTCTTATGTGTGGATAAAATTACGCTTCATAAGAAAACTGCGAACCATCTGTAATGTTACAAATAGCGGTATTCTTTCGCATTAGCATTTCACATGCCAGGAATTGTTTTGTTAACAGAACGGCGTGTACGCAATAAGTTTATTGGAACGTTGTATTATGTAATGAACTATTAAACAATTATCAGAAAAAAGGAATTTATTTTTTCTTCAAGCTTGTCTTTGTAAAGAAAGTTTTCTTAGTGTTTTTTCTATATTTCTATTCCCGCCAAGTTGGTAAAGAGTAAATTAGGATTTTGTCTGATTAATTGCGCCTTATAGTCCGGTGAGTCTTATGTAAGAAAAAAAAAGCATTTGCAGCAGTTTTTTGATACTGCGCCTTATACTCAGGTGCGCCTTATGGTTGTGAAAATACAGTAATTAGCCTTTGTTTTCAATTTCACATTCTTGGATTTAACTATGGCATGTGCCAGCTTTAACAACACACAACAATGATTGCTGACTTGAAACTACAGTCATTTTGCTATCTTCCAAGCTATTAAATGAGATATATAAGCGCTCATCATCCTAATTTATTGATAATATACAGGGGGGTGCAAAAGTAGGTATACCGTGATAAAAATAGTTAACACGTACATTATTAACAGCATTTATTATACAAAAAACGAACGTTGCACAACATGTAATAAGAAACATACGTAATAAGAAGCTCTAATTCTCAGGTACTCTAATTGCTTGCCGTCAGCGTTCATACACTCCTCTAATCGAGAACAAACACTCATGCATGCTCTAAAACAAAGATCTTCACCAGCATCAATTTCCTGACAAGCCTTCAAAATGAACTGAATCATGTCTTCAACAGTATGGAGCTTGCGTGCAAAAACCTTATCCTTTATGGTTCCCCCAAAAAGAAGTTCATAGAAGTTAAACCTGGCAAGCGCGGGATCAGTAAATAGCACCTCGTCGTCGAATCCATCAGTTGGAAAATATTAAGTCAAGCAGTGCATGCACAGTGAGAGCAAAATGAAGTGGGGCTCCATCTTGCTAAAAACAAAACCTGCATTTTAATTAAACGAAATGACTAAAACTAGATGGATTTTTATTTTAAGAAATGTTGCTTTCACTTCTATATAATATGCCACTAATTTCACTGATGTGGTACAACTGTATACCTACTTTTGCACCCCCCTGTATATCTAAACTTAAGATTAACTGAAAGCAGAAATTTTAAAGAGAAAACAGATCACAAAATTTTACATTGAACTTTGCAGATATTGTTACTTGTTTTAAAGTTGTTTCTGAAAATTTACATTTGCTAAAAAATAAACAGCAAAACTGAGCTCTTTTTGAAGAGTACATTATTAAAATATCATAGAGCTGAAACAAAATGAAAATTACAAAATTAGTTGTACGAGAGCTATTACTTTCATTAAAAAGTGAAAACCTTTCTTTAACAAAATTATTATGTATTTGACATCGCAATACTGAATACAAACAATTGGAGAATCCACACCATTGTTTATGATAATTACATGTACATTCGACCCTCATTTTTCTGGGCCTTGTCCATCCAGACAGTGAGTCCAGAGGGCTGACAAATGAATTCAAACATTGCACACCTCGTGTACTAACAGAAATGCCAGATTGGTGGCTACCGATGCTCGCAGACACCATGTTTTGTAAAATAGTTCTTCAGATACTTAGGCCACGGACCACGAATGACAAGTTTTCTTAATCCTGTAAATAGTGTAAATGCATTGTACATATTGTTAAGGAGGGTTATTTTATTTTATTTGCATTTGTGTTACCCGGACTTTTTCATTATCCGGACAGGTTCCTGCAGCATCTAATCCAGAAAAACGAGGATTGAGTATAGTTCAATAGAATTTTGTTTCTCCAAAAAGTTCTGCAAGACAATGGCTGTATGCATGAAACTCTGATATCGGTGCCAATATTTTAACTTTCCCTAGTAATTGATTCATAAGAAAAACTACCTATCATGCTAACATTTGCAATAAGTTAAAAGGAAAATTTATCTTTGCTGAATATTAGTACGTCAACTGATCTAATCAGGAAAATAAAGACATCATAAAGAATTTTTAACAATCTTGTAAAAGAACGATCAAAAATCAAGAAAGTTATTAAATGCTCATTATTACTATCTTGTTTTTACCCTCCAACCACAAAAAAACTTTTGCAGATATGTGACTGAAGGCACGGAGCATTGTCCACAAAGCCTTGCAGCAAAGCAGTAGAAATTGCAATAAAGCGTCTTGTCCAAGAGCACAATAATGTTAAGCTCATGCAAGCATCGAAGTCCTTATTTAACATTTACAAGGCAGCACTTTACTGCAATGAGCTAAACTACAGTTCCAAAATAAAAAGTATCAGCTTGATTCTACATAGAAGATAAAGATGACTAGCTTCCACCAACTCATAGATTTTCACATTGAAATTCATGATGTATCACTCATCAATTTGGATCCAGAAGGACGTATTATATCAATTTCATCAAAATTTTCCCAATGATAGAACTCAGCATTAACATGAATTTTGGGTATGTTAAATTTGCAAAGAGTTACTGCCTTCTTGGCAATTGATTTTGACTTTGTCCATTCATCATCTTTGCTTCTGCAGAGCAATAGCACAACATCTACAACTTGAGATCACACAGCTTCATCACTGTTAGCTAGCATTGAAAGAATATTTTCAGGGTGGTCAGAGAAGTCATTACGTATTAAAGTTTATAATGCATTGTCTATTGATTGGTTGGGGGGAAACTGTATGATTTGTTTGAGCACGAGAAAATAGCTTACAGCTGCTTCAGTTATTTTTGAGTTAACCTTTATATGAAACCAACTTTAAAAAGACTTGTAAACAAAGTTCAACCAAAATTCTCACATTTTTGTTCAGCTTTGTTTGGCAAGTGTAGTATCCTAAAATTCAAGGTGCAAGTATAAACCATCCAGCATGTGACAAGCCACCTACTTCAACCTGTGCTAAGTTATTGTCAAGTTCTATCAATATTATATCAATAACGTTCCATCCTTCAATGTGCTTTTATAGCACGATGCTTATGTCTTATTGTGGTGAAGTCTTGGTCATGAGGTGCTGCTGTTGAGTTACAGCATGGTGGATTCTATGCACTCCACAAGAAGCAAAACCAAAAAATCCAGTCATTCACTTACAGCAATGGCATCCAACCTGGTGGTCGAGAGTTATTTACCATAGATAGAAAGTCTACATCTTGAAGGTTTGGTTTCCTGCTAGTCAGATACGTGCCACTGAAGAGCCCCCATAATGGCAAAACAGGTTTGGTGCATTCTTATTGTTCAAGTGTGACTACTTACTTAGTTTATCAATATCATAGTACAACAAATATGTTAAGTATAAAATTTATCAGAGCTCAAAGTTTGAATAACTTTTTTCAGCAACTTAAGAAATTCAATTGAAAATAATGGCCTGAATTTAAACCATTTGCCATCCAGACATTAAACTATTTAGCTCTTTACCAACTAGGCCTGAAAACAAGTCAGTTTCTTTCTATATGTCTGCTGAAATTTAGTATGTAGGCCTTTGAAGAGCACTAGCAATGATGTCACATATGCAAAATAAACACCTAAATAAAAGTTTAACTTTTTAGACAAATTGGAGGAAAAATATAGGTAAGACCTCTTGGGTTGGGTTGGTATTGGGTTGGGGAATAAATTGTTGCGATTTGATGATTTATTGTTTGTTTTCTTTTAGGGTATAAAATGGAATACGGTTTTGATAAAAAATAAATTGTTGCGATTTGTTGATTCATTGTTTGTTTTCTTTTAGGGTATAAATTGGAATACCGTTTGATAAAAAAGTGCATTTTTGACACTTATTGCTATTTGTATTTAATCGTGACAGAAAGAATGCAATAGCCAACAAGCTGCTCCTGAGATTTGTGCTGTATACGGAGAAAATGCTATGCCAGAAAGAACAGCACAATGGTGGTTTTCAGAACAGTAACTTTACCTTGACTGATGATGAACGTTCTGGTCGACCAGTTGAACTTAATGATAATAAATTGAATAACCTTCTTCATAAAAATCTGTGTCAGTCAAGTAGAGAATTGGGTGAACAATTGGGGTGTGATCATAAGACTGTTTTGAACTACCTTCATTCAATGGAAAAAGTTTAAAAACTTGCATCTGGAGTTCCACATTCTATGAGTGAAGTCATAAATAATGGCAAAGAATATACTATTGATTAAATCATGACTCTTCATATAATCTCAAGTTTTCTTTTTATATATGATTAAATTTATTTATAAATAAAAAACTGCAACAATTTATTCCCCAACCCAATAATATGTGTTTACTAAATCTATTAGGCTATAAACCAGTTTTCCAGGTAAACAGTCAAGTTTAGAAAAAGGACCACAATCGCTATTGGGCTTGTTTATAGGCTCAAAGCAAAGGGCCAAGTGTCACAACACCTTATATCAAATTCACCAAACTGTACAGGTAATGCATATTTACTTTATTTAAATCTTCGGTGCTACCCAGCCTTTTCCTTGAGGCAAGAGCTAAGCAAAATTTTCTACAGCCTGTACCAAAGGTAGTAAGTAGTAACAAAACAAAAGTCAACCCAAAGGCATGCAACATAATAAACCCATAGCAACACAGAGAAGTGAGAAGTTTGCTGAGAGTAGTAACCACGTGTACCAAATGAAAAATTCTCACGTCTGGAGATATAGAGTTTCAAAAAATGGCTTCATTTATTGCAGCAAAGACAAAAGAAGATGTAATGAGGAAGCATATGTTTTTCAGTGGATTCTGGGGAGCTGTTGTGTCAAAAAACTTTAATGAAAATTGTTTGAAGACTATAAAAAATGTGATCTGGGCATTGCACACTTTTATAACTACACCATACTGAGACCAATAGTAGAAATTCACATTTAACAAAATTCATTTGTACCGAGACATGGAAATTCATACCAAAACACAGAATTATGGAAATTTACACCAAAACAAGAAATTAATTAACTGGATTGAGTTCAACAAGGCTTTTTGTTAAATTTCCATAATTACAAAATTTTCCCATTTCCACAAGATTATGGCATTTCATAGTTCCATATCTTTGCATTGACAGGAATGTATACTAAAACATAAGTTGTAGAAATACAAAAAACTATCAACTAAAGAAGTATGAAGAAACAAAATTGGGAAGTTTGGAACGTTATGAAAACCCTTAATAATTGTAAAATGAGAGTGGCAACAATCTCAGCACTAGCTTTTCAGCTTTCAACCCGAAACTGCCACTTAACAAATGCTATTGGTTAGTGCAAACATTCAATCTTTAGAGCATACTTCCTTTACATTTTTTGGTATCTACACCCCCTCTTATCAACGCAAATTTCTTGTATCATATATTGAAAAAAATTTACTGCAATGCATCCTCCACAGAATCAAATTATAATCTGACCAAAAAAGGAGCACAACTTAGAATCAAACCTCCGGCCATGCTGTTCAGAAGCAAACACACCAAACACGATACCACTGCATCACTGCAGAAATTTTGTGACATGTGCTTTGTTAAGGACAGCCAGTTGACGGGCATTTCAGGGTTGAAGGCTAAAAACTCGGTACCAGCACTCTAGCCACCAACCAGTACTTGGAAATATATCAGTAACTACCTTATTGGCCAAACTAGATTTAACTGAATTGACTTTACATCATTATCTATTTCCCATTTCTGTGATATTCATTCTTTAGTTAATGTTTTGGCAGTGGCTATTTTGCCGTCGACGGCAATTTGCCCTTGGAATCTATTTTGCAGTGATCATTCACGTGTGTTTATATAGCCAAATTTGCTATGATAACACTAGTGACACTGTGATGTAGTGGATAGAGCACTGGTCTTGAGATACCATAATTGCAGGTTCGAATCTCAGCTGGCCAGGGCATTAAAAGAAAGGCAGTGTACACTGAAGGGGCAGGCCTGGTATGTAAATGTACGGGGCAGTGTACACTGGAAGGGAGTGTACAGGGTGTGGGGGATAGAGACCTGGGGGTGCAAAATTTTTTTTTGGTTTTTAAAATTGACCAATTAGAGACAACCAAAAGTCACATGTTTAGTACGTCATTAAGATTGACCAATCACAAATAACTCACGGCAAAATAGTTTCTGAGGGTAAATTGCCGTCGATGGCAAAATAGCCACTGCCTAATGTTTTTCCCTATTTCTGTAAAATCCCATTATTTCCCATTATTTCCATATTTTATCGTTAATTACTGTTTCTTAACTATTGAGCTATGAGGCTACAAAAACTCACCAACATGCTAAATACCTTATTTAAAACTTACTTTTCCGGATTGTGCGTTTCCCATGCTGATAATCTTTACTCTCAGTCGCTTTTGCAAACCTTTCTTTAAATTTGTAGATGACATTGCGAGTAAAAGTCTGTTGGTAATTTGGGCTATCTAGCTCTGGTCACTTCTGCACTCATTTGCCACACTAGAGCATTAAAGCAGCTCAATCTTTAATAGACAAGACCTAAAAAAATAATTGTAGTTTTTGGGCTACTTTTAACGTCTCATTTTTTTATATTGTCTATAAGACCTAACTTTGAACTGTGCTGTGGTCCCTCAGCTATACAGCCCAACCATCAATCTGCTTCAAGCAAAGTTTCTTACTGACGAAAAGCTTTGGCTTAAAGTGCTTCGCTGCTTTCTAAAATTTGAATTATTTTCAAAGCGGAAAGTAATTTTTTTCCGTTCGCGCAATGGTATAACTTGATTTTTATCCTTAGACGCTTCAGCATAGAATAAGTTTCTCCTCCAAAGGAGGGTTACTTTTTCATATTGGATGAGAATTTGTTTTCCATAAAGATAAGATCAAAACCATCGAGATAATATCTTTGCTTTCCGCTGAATTAAGTGCGACTCGAAGCATTAAGGTTGCATGAAACAAAAATGCTGTTGATTTTAGCCCTTTTTTATTAGGTGAAGATCATTTTGGAAATGCAAACAATTAATCGTAAAATGAAGAAAACTACTTTATGTCAAGAAATGCTGATATATACCAAGTACAAGCAAAACTTTAGGCCTGTCTACTTTGCAATTTGAATGCCAATATGAATTAAAGTGACTATGAGGTTTTTCCGACTTAAGTTTTTTTTCGTATAAAGTCAATTTTTTTGCAAAAGTATAGTCAATTGTTTACATTTTTTAAGTCAATAACAAACCTTCTAATAACCCTTTTTATCAATGTTGTTGTTGTATCAGAGTTGAGTAGTTTTGGATTATAGCACACGACAACCAACAATAACTGACTGACGGGTTTTATTGTGCAGGCTTACATCAGTAAAAAGTTTAAGCTTGATAAAACTTTTTGTATGCAACAGTTTATCATCATACGCGTCCTTCTAGGAAAACTTATATTGATCATTATAAAAACTTCCCCTCGGAGGCATCACGCATCGAAATTTTTTACATTTGTGGAGTGTAGCCCTTTCCAGCACCACAATCTTGCTTGTATCTCTTAGCAACCAATTTTATGCCACCAATAATGGATCCAGAAAATTTTGTTGAGAGGGTAAAATACTTTGCATGTTGTAATAAAGTGTAAATAAAGCTGTCCTAAAAATCAAATTTGTGAAATGTAGTTACCCAAACATAGGTTTAATCACGTGGTGAAGAGAAAGATTTCTTTATGGGAGATAAATTTTTTTAATTTAAAATTGAGGTATTTTCTATACCAAATGCTTGCGAAGGCCTTTTGGAAATCAAGTTGTTCTAACTCCATTTTTCGTATAAGATTCCTTTTCAAAAAAAATAAACAAACAAGTATACCGAAGCATGACTTGGAGAGGCAGTTGAGGGGACGCATTACCCACATTTTTACGTGGATCCGCTACAGCTGAGAAAAACCCCTTAATAATAGAACACCTACGACAAAAATTTAGCCGGACAAATTCCCCCTGCTTTCTTTCTTTCTTTCTTCTTAGCTAATAAGAATGTCTTGGGTAAAATAGAGTAATTATACTTTTTTGCTTGATTTTGTTTTCAATTTTTTGTCTATAAAGCTCGATCTTTTTCGCTTTTTTGGTTTGATGCTTGGTTCTTTTTGTGACTTACATATGGGCAGAAAATAAATGTGTCTGGAATTATACAGAGTAATATGAAAAAGAAGACATTCAGAGCGACTGAACTAGAGAATTATTTTTCGACAATTGGTGCTCTAATACCACTATTTTTCCATGAAAAGAAGCACGTTTGTACCTTCAGAGCAAATCTACTTTTTCAATTGACAAATTGCTGCGAACTCAACTGTAAACAATAACTTTAAGTTTTAAGATTATGTGCAGCTGTTGTAAAGACCTCGATAAATTTTCGATTAAAAAGTGATACAAATGATTGAATCAGATTTCTGAATAGCGAAAAACCATTGAAAAACATGGAGTACGCAGTTATTTTCGTGCAGCTATACAAGCCCGCCTGTCGAAAAGATTGCAAACCACTAGCCTAAGGCGACGCAACTCATATCTCTATTCTCCTGTTATAAGAAAGCGTTTGGCGTTTTTGCTAGACCAGTGGTTCCGAACCGGGGGGTCCATAAGATAAGATTTTGGTAAGGTGCACCTCATATGCGGCTTGCAGTCGTGGCCAATAAAGATCTACATCGATATGGGTAAATACCAAAGACTTCCAGGAGCGGACGCCTTGTTTCAGACATTTTAAACGACCAAGGCCGATTATGAGTTGGGTTGTTCAATGCATGCACTTTGGTCTTCAAAAGATTTCATGATATTGAAGAAGCTGGGAGAAACTACAGCATTCAACCCTTTTCTCGGAAGAAAGAACAACGGAATACAATAATGTTAAAGGAGACGCCATTTTCTCACAAACTGAGCCAGAAGTTGTATAAAGAGAAAGAGTTGTCTTAAAAAAATGCAGCCTAAATAATCCTCAGCAGGACTGGGCAGAATGAGATGAGAGCTGTGTCGAATCGGGTGAACAGAGGAGCTGCACCAATAATTTTTAATTCTTTGGATTCCGGAGGACTAAGCGTTCAAAAAAAAGAAACAGCACTCGTGATCAAAGCTCTTCAAGGAGGGAACGTCATTTCTTCAGTAGATACAAAAGTGTCGGCTTGCCCCCAACAAGAAGGAAGAGATGAGTGCACACGAAAAGCAGAAAAAGAGAGGTTGCAAGAGACTGTGTAGTGTGTGTATGGCTGAAGCAGTGATTCCCTTGTGGCTTATTTATCTGCAGTGTCGGCGTCGCTCGGAAGATGTAAGTAACTGGACACTCATCGCAGCAAAGCAAAAAAAGAGATGAGAGTGACAGTTCTGCCAAAAAATGTGGGAGAGAAAAAATAATGGAGAAGAGCACAGATAGGACGGAACCACAATCTGAAAGAGAAAAATTTGCAAACATATTGATGCTGCCAAGACAGCGGAGAGCTTGACGAATAAAGCAAGCTTCAGCAGAAAAACTGAAGCAATATGAGTCTGCTAAAAGGGAGCAGTTGTCTTTTAATCCCAGGGTATTGTATATCCAAAGCTGTTGGCAAATATCGGCAGGTTTCCTTTGCAAAAAAGAAGGAACAGAGCCACCACTCTAAAGCATAAAATTGGAAGAGCAGCCGAGGTAAGAGAAAGCAGCGCTTAGAGAAAAAAGTAAAGCGTGTGAGATAAAATGAAGTAAAAGAATAAACTCCGCGCTAAAAAGAGATGCAATTTCATCGACCCTAAAGTGTTCGTGTGCTCCTTTGATGACTCCTACTTATTCACCAACGTTTCCCTCGATGAAATTATTAAGATCTCTTTGGAAGTCCTTTATGATAAGTCCGATTCACAACCAATCTTTCCAAAAGACGTGTTTGTTGAATTGATGAAGAACGCTGCATCCTCAGTTGAGTTTAGCTTCAACAACACCATGTACAAGCAAACAGACGGAGTAGCTATGAGATCTCCACTTGGTCCGGCCTTGGTTGATATCTTTATTGGATATTATGAAGAAAAGCCTCCAATATACTTCAAATATGTTGACGATACGTTTGCCATCTTCGATCACGAAGTTGAAGTAGATAAATTGCTATCCAAACTCAACTGCCTTCATCCATCCCTCAAATTCACTTTTGAAAAAGAGGAAGACAAATGTCTACCGTTTCTTGAGGTCTATGTCGAAAGAACAGATATTTGCTTTAAAACCTGTGTATATCCCAACCCACTTTCACTGGCCCAGTATTTACGTTGGGAGCCCTTAGTCCTCTCAAGCGTAAAATAAGTCCAACGTCTACATTGGTGCATCAAGCCCTATTGGTTTGCACCAAACGTACTCTCGATGAAGAAATAGATCGGATCAAGAAAATATTGCTGGACAATGGCTCTTGTAAACCTTGCAACTAATTGGCAAAGCAGCATACGGGCGTAAGGGGCATTAACAATTTATTAAAATGAATATGCCTGGAAACAATAATGAGTATACCACCCAACCAATTTAGACGAGACCATCCCTGGACGCGTTTCGTCCTTTGGACTCATCAGCAGGGCCCGTCCCGTCACAAGCAAAAGTAACCCACTCATTAACGTTATCCTTAAAAAAAAAAAGAAAAAACAAATCCAACACATGCAGAAGCACTGAGACTTCAACTGACGACGTATTGCTTTGCTTAGCAGGGCGGGTTGACAAATTGGTTGATTTTGGTTGCATATCCATTGGGAGATCAGTTTACACACTGATCTGAAAAAGCAGATTAAACGCTGCATTTATAGCCTAGCGCCTTGTCTTTGCAATGCCATCACGCTCGAGGCGAGTGCGTTGACAATTCACAAGGTGGGAGCCGGGCGACCTTTGATAGACGTGTCGAGCAAATCCATGCCAACGAATTTTCACTCTATCTCACTTCACAGTAAACCGGGCCTCCTACTGTGAAACGGGCAAATCCATGCCAACTATTTTCAAGTAGGGAAAAAAAAACTATAGATTTGAAAGTTATTAAGCGAAGAAGGAAATTGTAAACCTTGCAACTAATTGGCAAAGCAGCATACGGGCGTAAGGGGCATTAACAATTTATTAAAATGAATATGCCAGGAAACAATAATGAGTATACCACCCAACCAATTTAGACGAGACCATCCCTGGACTGTAGGAGGCCCGGTTTACTGCGAAGTGAGATAGAGTGAAAATTCGTTGGCATGGATTTGCTCGACACGTCTATCAAAGGTCGCCCGGCTCCCACCTTGTGAATTGTCAACGCACTCGCCTCGAGCGTGATGGCATTGCAAAGACAAGGCGCTAGGCTATAAATGCAGCGTTTAATCTGCTTTTTCAGATCAGTGTGTAAACTGATCTCCCAATGGATATGCAACCAAAATCAACCAATTTGTCAACCCGCCCTGCTAAGCAAAGCAATACGTCGTCGGTTGAAGTCTCAGTGCTTCTGCATGTGTTGGATTTGTTTTTTCTTTTTTTTTTTTTTAAGGATAACGTTAATGAGTGGGTTACTTTTGCTTGTGACGGGACGGGCCCTGCTGATGAGTCCATAAGGACGAAACGCGTCCAGGGATGGTCTCGTCTAAATTGGTTGGGTGGTATACTCATTATTGTTTCCAGGCATATTCATTTTAATAAATTGTTAATGCCCCTTACGCCCGTATGCTGCTTTGCCAATTAGTTGCAAGGTTTACAATTTCCTTCTTCGCTTAATAACTTTCAAAACAATGGCTCTTATAAAAACGTCGTCATCGCTCAGATCGCTAAGAAAATTTCTCAGCTCTCCACTCTCAAGCGATTTGGCCCAGTATAATTGAAGGTTCCTTGAATAGGAAAACCCTCAACAAACTTGTAAAATATGGAAACCTCTTTTTTGGCGCGCTACAATACTTGCACTATTATTGGCTGGTCTAGATTGTTTACCGTCTAAATTAATCATGTAAAACACTTACTACCTCTAGCTCTTCCTTTTTGACGCACTACCGCCACTGATGAGAGCGTCACGAAAAGCTTATGGCAAAAACAGCTTTTTTCAAAGCTATATTAAAATTCTGTTTCAACAACAAAATTTTTGTACTTCTACATGAGTGAATGTGAAAAGAAGAGTCAGTCGACACAAAATCCAAGTTGAAAAACCGTGCAAAAATTATGAAGACAGATGTTGACCCCCCACATACGATCAGAGTAATGATCAAAAGAAACAAAAGCAGAAATTTTATCAATGGAAAAGCTCGGACTGACTAAGGTAATGATTTTACTGCCTAGTCGTTTGCATGTGTGTCGCACCAAGAGCGGGTGAGGCTGAATTGCAATAGCGTGCATACAAGCAACTTAAAGTGGGACTTCGGGACTCAAATCAAGCCAACAGGACAAGGATAAAGTAGAAAACTTTCAAGTCACTACCGCGAGAGCATCTTGGACTCTACTAAAAACTCTGATAGAGTCAGGTGAAGGATATATAAGAGGTGCGTACAGTACAATATATAAGATCAAGAGTAGAGCGGCAGAAAACGCATTATCGTAAAGTTTAACGCTCGACTGTGCGATTATCCCCGCGATGCTCCAATCATTCAAATATGCAGTCGACGCTTAGGAATGGCGGACCTCTGCTTCCTAGAATATATTAGTTTGTTTTGTAGAACAATGCAGTCACAATGAATCAATGAACAGAAACCTGTTGTGTAAAAAGTAACGCAGAAAAAAGTGAAAAAGCACTAAAATGGGTAAAAAATATGCAACACAACTTGACACAGCAAAGACAAAAAAGATGCAACAACGCACGAGAAAAAGTAATACAAGATTATTGCAGTAAAGTTGTAAAATACTGGCACTAATGTTGGCTATTGCACAATGTAAATGCCGTGATGTATGCCACCGCAATCAGGAAGTACAACTCCAAGAAAAAACTCTTCCTTTCGCATCTCCAACGAGAAGTCTGTCATGGCTTCTGCAAGAAATAAAACATAAGCTTCACTCACCTCCTTCGTAAGCTACAGCAACACTTTCTACGCTACATGGGTGCAGTTACACCTAACTTTTTTGCTGTTTTTTTCTAATTATGCCATATCACGACTTTGGATAACGGCCTCGTCACATGAGTTGCCGGATAATGAAACATTGGTTCATAACCACTACTCTCACGTAGTCGCAGTAGCAGTAGTAATTCAGTTTTTATCCGGTATTGTCCCCTTAGTAGAGATGGCCGAATTCGCCCCATTCCTTCTGCGTTTTTCATGTAAACATCAATACAATGCTTTTACCTGGTAACGTGAAATCGGTGAGTTGCTCGAACTTGAAATTAAGTTTGGTTTTCACAAAGTAAACTATAAACGTATTAAACAATCGACTCCAAAAAAATATCAACTTCCAACATGAAACCAATTTATAATAATTATCACAAGAGTTTTTAATTCATATGAAACTATTTTAAAACTATGCTATTGCACTTTCTTACTTCGACATGGCAATGCAAGTTACAGCAGGGCAAGCATCATTACCAAACGGAAGTCTTATTCTTCCCTTCAATACAAGTTCCTGTTTCCAAGATAAACCTAAAATACGCACAAACGATAAATACAATTGTGTGATAATAATGTCCGCAGAATTGATTTGACTTTTGATTCGTGCCGCGTAACCGTTCCCGAGAGCAGCTAGTCTAGATTTGTCGTAAACAGTTGTGTGTATGCCGTTTGTGTTCTTCTTCATGTTACTAACTTCTGTTGTTGATATCTGTGATGACAGTAATCGACGAGCCCGCTTATTTCGATGTCCGCCAGCGTACCCAGACCAACATTTTTTGCCTTACTATATTTCTATATTTTTCTATATATTTCTATATTTCACTGTCGTTGTTTTGCATACAAAATAACTCTACATATGCGTGCAAAACTGCAGTATGTTAATGATGGAAAGGAATCTTCAGTTTGATAAGAAAGAAGAAACATGCCGGTACTCTAGAGAAATATTTTATTGAGACCAATCTTTATTCAGAAGTCTTTACCACACCACAATCTTACGGAGACATATTTAGTAGATTACGCAGCTATTCGCATAAAAATTGCAAATCGAGTACAGATCAATACTTTTTGAGCGGGGCTTTAATTCCTTCAGTCCTCACTGCCCTTTCTTCCTTAATTATGTTGCTGCACACCCCGTACTACTGTAAGCTAATTTATTTCTCGGCGTACCGAAAAAATGTTAAGCATTCCTGTATTCTGGCTATGAGAGGCTGATATCAATATACTGAGACGACAGAAAACTATCATGTACAAGCGAAATTTTTTTTATCATTTACCTTTATGTTTTAAAAGTTTTCTCGTATTCTCATTCATAGAGTTACTAGTTACGTCATCCGTTGACTCGAAGACGTCATCTTGACTACTATTATGTGATTCCACGTTCTATAAAAATAAGAGTTGAGTTTTGTTTTGACTAACGTATTCATCGCTGGTAAAATTTCAAAAACTAATTACCTGGATGGTTTGATTTGAAGAAAACGAAAAAACAACATTGTTACCGGAACGAATGTAGAGATCACTTGAATCGGAATTAGAATAAAGACGTTTCTTATGCTCAAGTCGCCAAAACTGAAAACAAATTAATTTGAAAACTAATGCATGCATTCAGTAACGTAAATCTTTTCCGTAAAGTTTTGGTTGGTTACTAATCATCACACGTCAGTCTACGTTCGGTTCACCTTTATGATACAGTAGGGCTACTCAACTGGCGGACCGCGGTCCGAATCCGGACCTTTCAAGGGTTAAAGCTGGACCTCAAGCTTCATTTGAGCTTATCATATATTTTTGATCAAAAACGGGACGCTCAAATTCAGTTCGAGACCTTTTTTTAATTATGGGCGATGGAATCAGCTTCACATCGGCTGCAAGTAGGCGGTGGGGGTGATCTCAAAAAAAAAAGGTCATCACCTGTTTGGCTGATAAATAGTGTAGACTATGGGAAAATCCAAGTATTTTTCTGTATGTGCTAGTAATCATAGTTTCATTTTTATCATTGCAAATCAAAAATTCTACTGGCCCTCAGGACATACTAAACTTCTCCGACTGGATTAAAATTAGTTGAGTAGCCCTGTCATACAGGAAAGATACGCAGCGTTTGCCACAATAGCTATGAATTCCAAATAACAAAACCCGGATACAAAGATATAATGTATACATTGAACCTGCTTGTCATTGAGTTATTCTACATGTTTATTCAACCTCCGGTCGTGTGAAAGCCCTTTGTCTATTATGTACGGAACAACTTCACACTCGCTTCAGATAACACTTGCTTACTGCTGACATAGTGCAATCTACCAGTAGCAAAAGTTCATAGAGAAAGACACTACGAGCTTATTGTTGTTGCTACCTGACCCCTACCGATGTTGGGTGCATGGCGGAAGACCATGGAGCTCTTAGAGCAAGGCCAACTTCTCAATACCTAGGCGACAGATTGTATATAGAAAAGCGGTCATCGAAGACCGATCGGCGAAAGGAGTCCGTAGCTGGGCGGAACAGAATGAGATGAGAAGTGTCCTCAGTAGGATGACTGAAGGCGCTAGGTTAAGAATTTTTGATTTTGCCAACTCTACAGAGATAACAGTTTAACAGAAGACTATGTCTGGCCCAGCGAAGACTAGACTAGAGAAACTGGCGCCATGGTGTAGAGGTGAGAGCGTCCGCTTCGCATTCGGTAGACCTGGGGTTCATTTCCTAAGTCGAGTCATACCAAAAGACTTTAAAAAATGGTATTCACAGCTTCCCTGCTTGGCGCTCAGCATAAAAAAGGGATAGTGTGGAGAATAAGCCGGCTCAAAAAGCACTTAACGGGATGCCTCCATCTTTATGTGGCAGACAGGTGGCCTACCCGTACTTCACCGGATTACAATTGTGAAGTTGTTAACCCAGCATGTCGTAAAAGACGACTCTTGGGTACCCACCAATGGCAGTCCGCCTTTTTGGTGGTGGGGCTAGTCGCTCAAGACTGGTTCGAAATGGGCTGCCCTCTTTCCCCTGGCCTAATATCAATTAGGTTGACGGCATGAACCTGAATTGCCGTTCGTGCCGTACCTCCATCCCGAGGAAGAGGAGGGGTAACCACAAACAAACAAGCAAGACTAGAGGGAGAACACAGCAAGCATGACAAGGAAGCACAATTTCCTCAGTGAAGACTAAGAAATCTTGTGTGTCACTAAGAATTTTGATGAGCCAGTACGCCTCGAGCTCGAGAAAACAAACAAGTGGATACAATAGGTAAGAGTAGAAATACTACTAGAAACTGTATATTGTTGCAGCAGCACACCTCTTGTGGCCAGCTCATCAGCCATGTTACTGAATGAATGAATGACTTGGCACCCATTGTAGACGGATAGAAAGGAAGGAAAAAAGAATAGAGAGTTCTTGCCAGATATGCCAAAGAGTATGAAAAAGAAGTAAGGACAGAGGAAAGAAAAGTGTAGCAAGCATAGAGCGAGTCTGAGAAGAGGAGAAACGAAGAAAAAAAGCAGACTTCTTTGTGTTACCGAGACCAGTGGAGAGCTAGCAGAATTGCGCAGGCTTCTGCAGAAAAATTTGAAAACACTGGGCTTTCTGAAAAGGAAAGGGGGTGTCAGCACCACAAAGTGGGCAGTTAGCAAGGAAGCCAGAGTCTCTTTTGCCAAAACGATAAGGGTCAGGCCTATCGGTACAAATTATGAGATCGAGAGACGGAAGACAGTCAAGGTGAGCAAGAGCCTCACCTTAGCAAAACAAAAGAGTCGGAGCGAGAGCATGGACTAAAAAGAGTGAGCTGCCCGCTGAAAGTTTGCGAAGTTTCAAAGAGAAGATGCAAGATGGAGGCGTTTACCTAGAGAAAGGAGAAAGCATGGCCTAATGAGTTGTCAAAAGTCTCTCCACGAGGACCTGGTAAGACTTGATTTTACTTCATGTCATGCCAATTCTACAATAAGAAAAGAGGAGAGAAGATGAAGGATCAGTTCACAAGAGGACAGAACAAAATTAGTTCAGGGAGATTTGTAGCGAAGACAAGAGGAAACAGAAATAGGGAAGGGTAAAAGGCAGCCGGAGATGGTGCGA
Organism: Trididemnum clinides; assembly: GCA_963675345.1. Classification (NCBI taxonomy): domain Eukaryota; kingdom Metazoa; phylum Chordata; class Ascidiacea; order Aplousobranchia; family Didemnidae; genus Trididemnum; species Trididemnum clinides. The sequence goes on along the minus strand of OY776284.1, from coordinate 21,934,803 downwards.
CTGGCCGCTCAGCAAAGGTGTTCAAACTTGATAACGTTGGTAGCGCTGAAAAATGGAAAACATCTGGGTAAAGCTTAAGTGAGAACGGGCCGAAGAAGAACTTTGTACAGAAAAAGGTATGGGACTGCTTGGAGGAGTAACGTAAGAAAGAAGAGATACAGCGTAAGACCTTAAGACGAACAAAAAACTAGGCCTTCAACGAAGATACATGTCTAGAAAAAGAAAGAATGCCGTGAAAGATGACTTCCAAATATGTGTGGTAGCATGCAGCGAAGAGGGGAGTTGAATAAGGAGAGACAAGGCTGAAGATTAACCTGGTGATGACCCACTGAAAAGAAAGATGCCTCACCTGAATTCGAATTAAAGTAAAGACCGTAGTGCTCAGACCAACTTCCAGTCGAATCAGGTATCCTTGTGAGGCTTCTGAAACAGCAGGTACCGAGGAGGAGGAAGAGGATCAGATGGCCAGGTCGTCAGTACAAAGAAAGCAGCTGACGGTGCAAGGTAAAGATGAAAGCAGATTGTTGATAAAAAGAGAATAGAACAAACCCAGGAACGGATCCATGCAAAACACCTCGGCGAACTTGAAAGGAACGACTTTTGTTATTTTGAAAAGTCGCGCAAGTGCGCCTGTCAGAAAGAAAAAATCGAGTCCATTGAACAAACCGAAGAGGAAAGCCAGTCGAAACAAACTTGTGGAAAAGAGCGAGGTGCCAAACAGAGTCAAAAGTCTTGGAAAAATATGGCCTGATCCTTGACACATCATGAGTTTCGAACGCATTATTATAACCCGGTTGCCAAAAGCCAAAAACTCTTCGTGCTGCACTGGATTGTAATATTGTATTGCAGATGATGATCGCCTAGCATTTCATTAGAGGCGACTTTTGGGCAACTATAGATGAAAATCTATTTTTATCGGTGGTGGGCTGTGTTACCACTACCAGTCCACAATTTGTATTCATGAAATGGTTTAAAATCGGCTGCTGCTTTTTTTAGCTTGATATTTATCTGGATTGCGATGTAATCCTGCAGTACCTTATTTCATGTAGTGCCTTCATCCCAAGAGAGAGTAAATGGTACATCAACAATAGAAGTAATTGACGGGTCGATCGCATGTATTCATTGTACTTTTACTTTTTCTACTTTGAGCTTGGGTCACAAAATAGGCAAAAAATCACGCACAATTAATAGGAAAAATTATGTTAGCTAAGAAACAGTAAGTTACGTTTGTACTTACGCATACATAACCGTCCGCATGTCCACTGATTATGACCCTTTCTGCATCCCATTCATTCAATTGAGTCATGGACAAACACGTGACCTCTTTCTGACAACTGTCCAAGCCCAAAGTGTCTACGCTGACCATTAACTGGCCATTGATTGACCACAAGAAAAGTTTATTCAGCGAACTGGTGACAATCATACCCTAAAAGAACAAATAATACTACAAACACAAAAAGAGGGATGCAAAACTTCGAATGAAAATACAAGTTGTTGCAAAAGTTGCCTAAAAATTAATTCGATCGGAAGTTATTACGCGATTGTTTAGTACGTCATTAGTACGTCATTAAAAAGTTAATAGGAGAAAAATTAAAAAACATCAACCACGTAGTGCCTGAAATCATGCCGATCTAGCCGGCAGCCTTGACAAACACTCCAACGTCATTTGAGGCGATTGTTTATTACGTCATTTAAAATATCGTAGCAATAAGGTTAAAAAAGTTAATAGGAGAAAAATTAAAAAAACATCAATCAACTAGTGCCTGAAATTTGCACACATAAATATATATAATTGGCACAAAAAAAAATAAATGCCGTAGAAAATATGAACAAAATCTCTTGAACAACGGCTGTAAATCATCAAATCTTTCAAAAAGCAAGTTTTCAGGCTAAAATACATTCTACCTTCTTTAATATAGCGAACCAATTTCCCCGCAAAGTCAATCTCTGATAATATCAAGCGATATTTCAAAACCTGTTTCGACAAGTACTTATTGTCGTTATTCACTGGTTAGAAGATAACAATGAAGAAAATTAATCCGCAAAGCGTATAATTAGCACGCGTAGGATTAAAAAAGTGATGATAATAATAAAAAGATAATCGCTTTCTTACCAAAAAGAAAACTACCAGTCAAAAGCTTTCACAATCTATGCAATGGCAGAATTACCGGTTACATGTCAACATTTTCCTGGGTAATTACTCGTAGATAATTATGAAAGCTTTTCATGCTCCAAGTAACAGACTTGGCTGATTAGTTGATTTATCAAGTACTATTTGAAGGGTAAAGCAATGTTACAGTGTTGCCACAAAAGTTTGGGGCACCGAGGGCGACTTCGGTGTCGCTCAAAAACCTAAGGTTGCCAATAATATATATAATCTAAATTTCACTCCGAGTGTCATCCAACTCCCCAAAAAAAATTACTGGGGGCGACCATTTTAAGATACTTTGGAGGGATAAGTAGACTGCTGTAAACACATTCCAAATTGCTAATGCTAGCTATTTCTTTTTTTGTTTTCACTCATCAGCCTATATCATCAGATGGCCAAAGATGAGCAACTAATGAAAAACAACATAAAGGTAGACTGGTTTTCGTGCAATAAAAATTTTTTGACAAATCTTAATTTTCCCACCCTTGTTCGTGGCTGAAACAAAACACTCTGTAGTAGTAGCTTCACTATATGCAGTGTCAACGATGCTACACATGGGAGATCGAAGGCATAGTTGATTAAAAGCCCAGTCTCAACATCAAGAGACGTTGAGAAAATGCAAGATGAAGTATATTGGGGGCGGAGTTGATCGAAGCATATTACTTGGATGTGGCAAATAAAGATAAGCGGTTATCAAACTATGGCTAAAAAAATCATAGCACGGGGTAGAACACGCATCAACACTGGATTGCGATCAGCAATTACAATTCAGGTTAGTCACTGATCAAAAGATCTAAATTCATAACAAAAATATACTGATATAGTAAAGGCTTTTTTTATACCGCATGTAATCACTGTAACTCAATCTCCTTAAGACTCTGATACCAAAAAAATGTCATACCTTGTCACATGGTACGTCTACAACAAACGCCTTTAAAAGACCAGCCTACGAAACTACGCACAATTCCTTGTAACCACACTCTGAAAACTACCGCTAAGCAGCAAAAAATTCAGCACTTTCTAAATTCAAGCAAATGCGAGCTTCAAGCAGACAATTCCCCACGCACTAGTACAGCGCAGAAGCAAATACTAGATTACGTGAACCAGATTAAAATGTACTGCGAGTCAAAAACGTAGTAACTGAAAAAATTAGCTTACAAACGCAAATCCAAAGCTGCCAAAGTTTCACAAATTTATTGCAAACCTACTGTTTTTTCGTTGATATAGATGTTAGATACAGAAGCATCCGTTCCGTGGTGAAGTTCACGGACATATGCCAAGTGATTAAGATCCCATAAAATGCATGATCCATCATTCGATCCGCTAACCACGATTCCATAAGCCGCGCAAGCAACAATACTAACGACGGCTTTGTGGTGTCCGTGTAAACGCTGAAATAGAAAACAATTTTTGATTGGGTAACCACGCAGATTTACTTTGTTTTTGATTGTGTTTTAATGTATCCTAGTTTAGTTTAGTATTGGCCAACACTTTGCTACTACATTTGCTTTGTAGAGATATAGCAAAGCCCCTTCTTGAAACCGGGAAAACAATTCTAAAACCTCAGTCGAAATCGATAAACTGAGTGTGTCAATCGAAACCGATAGACTGTTGTTTGCTTCAAAAAGACTCCAACTAAGGGATGGATAGACAACGTACTTTTACAAGAGTCATAGTTTTGTTTCTATCTTTCGCGGAAGGCACATTCCACACATGAACCACTGAGCTTCTGTCTCCTGTAAGCAGGAGATTTTCTGTTGCCATAGTAGCACACGTGATCTCATCACATGACAAGTTTTCGAAAATCTATCAAAAAATTAAAACATCCATGAAACTGAATTTACTTTAGCTTAGCTTGTCTACTTTATCATTTGTAAGTTGCTCAAAGGGAATAAAATAAGCAGAAATTGTGTTTTAAACGCCTGCAAAGGTGATAATGTAACGAAAAAAGATAATTGAGTGGTTTGTCGGTTTTATATGAACTACAAAAACACAAAGAAGTTTTGAGATACACATTTTATTGATTACAAGAAAACTCGTACTGTTGATAAACAGGGAGTAAGCAAAACCAAAGCGAGTGCTGTAAGACTAGTCGATATTTCACCTCGATAAGGCAGTATCGGTAGAAAGGGACCTCCAGGGTGATTTGACCCATGATTCCGACTATCTTCCCTTAGATGAAACCTAAGCTTTAGTAACGGAACCTCCAGACAAAAAAATTCGGTTTTCCATGTTTCCCTCCTTTTTTTCTATGTGATCAGAAAGCAAAATCTTTCTCGCTGCTTCGTTGGCGTTCTTACTGTTTGATTATGCAGGTGAGCAATCATTCAATTCTTTCTTCATAACACATGAACAAACTTGTGGTCCTATTTGTTTTAAAATTACCAGTACCACTAGCACATTGCTTTTCTACCAAAGGCACTCTAGCTAAGCAGGGAAAATTCATGTGAAGTGTCTTTCCCAAAGGCACGGCAAAGCAGAAACCGCACGTTCATCAGCCTCGGAACGTCTTAGACATCAAAGCGCATTGTCAAGGGGCTGAGGATATTACTGCCTTTCTCGGGATATAAAAACACGTTGTCAAAGGTTTAATCCACCTTAAAAACTCAAAAAGACAAAAACAACTTACAATATACACTGTATGTGCTATGCAATAGCGCTATGTAGCAATGTTGGAAAAGCCCGTTTTTTAGCAGCCAAAAACGTGGAAACACTTTTTCTCACCTGCATAGGTCTTTCACTTTCATAATAGCCAACTCGAACACTTTTGTCTTCGTGATTCCATGAAATGTGGCGGGTAAAAAGAGGAGGAATTAAAGTTGCTCCTTTTTCAGTAACCCAAACTCCTCTTTCGTGACAAAAAATAAACGCCACAGGATTATCAAGCTCTGGTGAAAACAAGTTCCATTCATCTTTTTTGTATATATTTGTTTTCTTTTTGTCGCTATTCTTCAATCTTTGTGTTTGGCGGGTTTACTTGGCTACTATCGTACTTTACTCGAGATATATCAATTATTTCATGGCTGGGTGATGTTAAACTTCACTGAAATTTAGCAAATACGCACAATAGCGGCAAGAGCATGAAATACTTTAATATTCATTTATTCATGTAGAAAGCAAATCCAGGTTATTAAAAACAACATCTAAACACAACAATCAAATCGAATCTACAAAACATTGCCTAAGGGCAGTTTTGGATGACGTATTAATTAAATAGAAGAAAGTTTAGAAGCATCAGAGAGACCTCAATTTCAGTTGATAAAAATTTCTAGCGAGTTGGCCGTACAGCTTCCGAAATGAACACTTGCTCAAGTCACCTAGTTGCATGGTGAAGAAGCTGACCAAGCACATCGCAAGAAACGATTTTTGATGCCCGCCACTGATAGTCCTTTTCTGTGGTGGTGCGCAACTTATAGCGATGACCGTTTCGAAACAGACAGCCGTTCTCCCCTTACCCAATCTCGATTAGTTTGGTGTTGTAAACCTGGATATTCGTTTCATGTCGCGGCCCAATCCCCAAGGAGGAGGGAGGTAAACATAACAAGAAGAAGACCCGACTAGATTCTTCGCTCAACAATTATAAAGTTTACGTCAAAACTGGATGTCATTGTTTGTTTTGATACATGAGTAATTAATATCCTTTTACGTGAAAGATAGCGATCGGAGCCCAAATTATAAACTAATCTCAGTCAAAACATGTTCAAACAAATTCTTACCTTTGATGGGATCAAGTGTTTTCAACTCTTTCAGATGACGATAGAAAACTTTTGTGGCGTCTTTTTTTGCTTTCTTTTGGGGGTGTGGTCGTTTGAAGAGTTGTGCAGGGACCTGATAATGTAATTTCTGTAGGAAGTCTTTCCCAATGTATTTACGTAAACATGAGCGATTTTTCTATGCTAATCAGCCGGCTGTATAATTTGTCTTTGGAAAGTAATGATAATTTTTTTGCAATTGGAGAGGAAAAATGTTTTTTTGCTGTATCATTTGTGTTTACAAAAAAAATGTAATCCTAGTAGCACGACATGCCCTAATCTCTGCAAAGTTTTCCATTATCACCTACTTTAAAACTGGCACCTGATACATTCAACTGTTTGTTTAGCATGACGAAAACGACACATACCAATGGTAGACCACCTTGGTGGTGATGGGCTACCAGTCTGCACATGTAACCTAGAGTAAAAAACATCTTACTTGTCCAACGTTATTGATAAATCCTATAACTGCTTTCCGCATTAAAGGTTCAGCAATTGAAGAAATATCAACACCACCTTCGTAAAACAAATGATTGAAGACATTGTGAGCTTCAAGGGCAGCATCTCCCTTTTGCTTATACCTAGAAGGCGAATATTAAAATTAAGGATTGATATACTACTATACATGCAATTACAAAATAAATTTGTTGTGTAAGCAATACGCTAGGGTCATTAGAAAACTTTCACCGTGGTGATTTCTAACCGTTTTAGCGTCAGACTTGTCACCAAAATAAACCTACTTGAACTCAAGGTACGAGCGCAATAAAACTCCCGTTTTTAACGAAATCGGTGCAATGGCGCAAACGCTTTTCATCTATCGCCCACATTTTCAAGGACGAGATAGTAACAAAGAACATGAGGCATTTTTAGTCTTTTACAAATTTTCTTGGGACTCAATCAATGTGGGAGTCACCACGGCCAATATTTCTCGAGAGACGCAATGTTTTGGAACAAACGAAAGTGTGCGTAAACAACACTGATAATAGTGAACAAAAATACCGTTGCGCTACATCGATAATATTATTTTTGTTTTGAACGAGTTGAAATTAATTTGTGCACTACTTGACGTGCTTGCCAACTCATATAAATCCAAGGACTTGAGATCGGGACAAACAGTATAAGCTGAAGTGCTTTAGCTTGTACAATTGCAATAGAAGAACTTGTGTGCTGGCACAATGTGCTTCTACCACACGCTGTAATCAGGAAGTTAGCAGCTCTTCGTATAAGCCTGGTCCTACGTCTGATGTCGCGTTTTTTTCGATAGGAAAATGAATGATAAAAACTTTGTGTCGCATTTAGCTGTCTGGTAATACAGAAACTTCAAGTCGTCAACAAAAAACCTTGGAAACACTGCAAATCGTTGAACCGAAGTCTCACCCAAAAATGAGATCAATCCATTCGTGAAGATGACTTGACACGTAATCGCTTTCTAGCGCCTCTCGATGTGCACGAATAAACTCGTAGGGGCTTCCCCGTGCCCATGGCGGTAAAACGACATCATTCAGTTGCACGCCGTTTTGCTTTTGACCTAAAACAGACCAATCAAATACGTATTTGGACAACAGCTTGTTTTTAAAAAGGCTTTGACCACTAATAAGGAAATTTTCTACAATAAAAGTCCAACCGATTTTCCAAAGAAGAAAGGTTTAAGACAGTTTTCAATTTAAAGATGAGAAGCAAAGTGCCTTGCCAGCAGCACCTCAACAAAAAATTTTGTGCAAAGCAAATTAAGAAAAGAAAACAATAAAGCAAATAAAATTTGAAAAACACATTATAACTAATGAAGCCAATATTGCAATTAAATCAACGAAAATCTAAGTGGTGGGGCTGCCAGTCACGCATGACTAGTTCGAAATGGGCTGCCATCTTTCCCCTGGCCTAATTTCAATTAGGTTGACGGCATGAACCTAAATTGCCGTTCGTGCCGTACCTCCATCCCGAGGAATAGAAAGAGTAATCACAACAACAACAAAAATTAAGTGATATCCTAAAACTTTTGCGCAATATAAAAGAAATTAAACAGTACAAAGAGATATAAGTATCGTGCAGAATTGAGACCAATTTCTGCTCAGCAATATCAAACTCAATAAAGCACAACAAAATTACAATCACAAGGCAAAATCTGCGAAAATTAACGTCAAGTGAAACTGATAGCGAGCGGTGTAGGCGGTGCTCTCGATTAGAACTTGCCGCTACCAAAAACCTGAGCTTAGGGCTAAGGGTGTAGCTGCTATGTGCTTATACCTTCTCTTCTTTGGGATGAAGACGGAATTTTAAATCTTAATTCTTCTTCGCACCGCCAACCTGATCAAGATCAGGCTGCGGGAAAGCGGCAGCTTGTTTTAGATCAATCACGAAAGCAAATAGCAGACTGGAACTCACACCACCAATAGAGTAGACCCATCAAGGAGAGTAATCAAAGGAGCTTGCGTGATACTGGGTGAAAAACGGTACAATTCTAATATGGTAAAGCCAGATTCAATTCGTCCACAAGACAAATGCCCAAGCTCCCAAATGAAAATTGGTTACCCCTGAGCAAGTTTTTGTAGATCGTAAATTCAAACCCCACCCAATGCTAGTTTTTATTGTCAATGCGATGAGGTAACGACGTGTAGGCTTTACGACTGTTTTCAACCGACCAACGATTAGCCTGTGTTCACCGTTCAGAGATTAGCCGGAGTTCGCCGTTCAGAGATTAGCCGGAGTTCGCCGTTCAGAGATTAGCCGGAGTTCGCCGTTCAGAGATTTGCCTGAGTTCGCCGTTTCCCTCTAATCTACGAGTGGGCAAACTTTTTAGTCGGAGGGCCGCATTGACCATTCAAGAATTGGCCGAGGGCTAGTGCTTAAAATATTGCAATAGCTGTATGCAATGCAAGAACTTGCAATAAATTCTTGTACAGGGCTTTGGTAATGACGGTGTCAAAAAACAAAGGTCATCACCCTTTATTTGGATGGAAAATGCGTCAATTCAAACCAAGAATTGGGTAGCGGCTCTTTCAATGATGGCTTCTAGCGTTTTTGGCTTTTTAGTGCGGCAAGTGCGGCCAAACCTGTCCTAATAAATTAAATTGATGAAAGTTTGGGGGACCGCACAAAATGTTCTGGCGGGCCGCAGTTTCCCCACTCATGCTCTAATCCATCGCACAAAAAATGGAATCCTATGCTCCTATTTGGCGTCAAACTAATTGGTGAAATATAGTATCAATCCTCAGTTGCAAAAAAACAATTATCGAACGACAACACTATTCAGAACCCCCTAATCAAAAACTTTAGTTGAATAAAATTTAAATTACAATTAATATGAGTAAAACTTACCAAGATCAAATTGGTTGGAATTCACAAGAAATTCGGGCGAATAAAAAAATTCAGGAATCAATTCTTTGACGTCTGCCATATTCTTGGCGCTGGCGGATTCCCAGCTGTCTTTAATGCTGTGAAACATGCGGTCAGCCAAGTCAAAGTGGCCACCCTGCAATAGATATCAGTCAGGAAATTTGTTGACATTAATCTGGGAACGATTTTTCGCTTGCTGAGATATTGAAGAGAGTATTTTGCAAAGTGCTTTAATTTTGTAGCGTAAGCGGTTGGATTATCTCGTAAGCAATCCCAAATCAAGATTTAAATTTTTTAGTATACACTGATTTAATGAAAACAAGCAAAGCGTTTATGCTTACAAACTAGAAAAACATTTTCAAGCTAAATGAACAGGGGCACAACCACGCGAAAACTAAGGGGGCTGAAGCTTCCTTCCTATTAGCTGTCACATTACCTCGAAAGAGTGTGAAGAACTGAAGATCACAAACCATTTGCAGTTTTGTTTAATAGCAGCCATACACTTTTAACTTACTTGAAGACGTAGAAAACTCTGCGTAAATGGCTCCATTCGAATGAGAAAAGATGCGACAATCATAGCGGAGGAATAATGAGTGCAGTAGAGGTATGGAGCAGTAACAATTCCTAAGCAAATCATAAGCACAAGATAAAAAGCCACAAACAAAAACCTAGTGGTATAAACATAGTTGAAACTAAAATTTAAGCTTATAGTTGAACATAGGTCAAAACCGTTGCCTTTATATAAGATTTTGCAGTAATGCAGCAAAGAATCGATCGCATGATCTAAAGTTGCCCTGAAAGGCATATTTGGATTTTATGCGGGAATTACTGTGGATGAACTAACCTACAATAATCTAGTACCGTATAGATTTTATTTTGTGCCGGAAACCTGTGGATGGCTGGCATGTGAGATGCTGGTGTGGATTGAAGGTAATCGAGAATGCTGGTGAGGCATCGCCATATTCAGAAATTTGAACTTTTAGCATTCCGTAAATTGAATGACTTTCAATAAAAGTTGAGACTTGATACTTATTACGTCACGTTATTGTCGTAAGTTGAAGGCAGTAAATCAAAGCAAATAAGACACAACTGACCTCCCAAGTTTTGCCAGTCTTCGTATCTTGATAAATATTGCTCCAACCTGGCAGGGGTCAAAGCTCCCATTGGCTTGCTAAGATCTCGAAAGGTTTCGGGTTTGGTTAAATCTAAGTCCTAGAACAACAAAGCAAAGCACAACGAAATTATCTCTAGAAAGTAAAATGTATCAACGCTGATGGACACAGGAGTTCTAAATGGGAGCAGGAAAAGCGATAAACCCTAATAAAATAGGAACTTAGATACGATTAAGAACGTAGCTTTAAAAAGCAATTTAAGGAGTCTATACCACTTTTTTGGTAAAATGGAAGTAGTTGCCGGAACAATCAAAACAAAGTGCTCAATTCCTCATAAAAAAAAGAATTAAATGGAAATGTTTAATGCTTTTTGCTTATTTGTTAACTAAAATTTAAAATCTGAGTGAGATGTGATTTCATAGTATCTAAATCACCAGACGACGGAATTATGAAACGCAAGGTAGAGATCAATACACTTTGGACATAACCAATTTAAGGATTTCTCCCGATAAAATTTTTGCCTAAATATTAGCCGGCCGCTTCCAAACCCTGGATCCACCAATGATCACAAATTAAAGCAAGCCTCAGGTAAATGATGAAGCGAGGCAAATCTGACAGCATCGGTGACGACTTACTCAGTGACCACGCCGCTCGTCAACATTGCTACAGGTTGGCGGGCGCTCTGTCGCTCACAGGTGTAAAGATATTTGTGTTGACTAATCTGAGTGAGTTCTTCTTGTATAAATGCAATACTAAAGCAGGCTGATGAGAACGAAAAAAAACTCATCTTTCAAAGATGACAATTACCTTGCAAAACACTTTCACAGCAAGAAAGCGTTTGCTCATAAGGCTTGTAAAGCCAGACAGTACAAAAATAAACGTCGGCGCTTGTACTGGATAGGATTACACCAGACCCAAACATTCAGCTTTTCCCAAAGCTTCTAGGCTAAGAAGCAACAGGAAAACTAGAATAAGGCTGACAAAAGCATCACACTGTACGCTTGAGACTGCGGTCAACACACTGTAACAGAAATCAATAGCAGTGGCCTCCCTCATTTTCTAAGGATTTGGAATTTTCGAACCAAATACAACTCTCAAGACTCTGTGAGGATTTAAAAACAATAAACTAGGAATATTCGCACTCGTTAATACTTCGTTATTTTTTATACGTGGCTGCTTTGTTTTGTCTAAAATTGTCACAGTATTTATTTACCTCGGAGTCATAATCGGTGAGTATCCACGGAAAAACAGGGTATTGCATTAAATCGTTGTAAGATCTGCCCGCTAGAGTATTGAGATGCATCAGATATTGAAAGTTACTGATTTCACCATTCTGTAGTAAACGTACTGCTTAAATTGAAATGTTTTTCATAAGAAATATTTTTCATAAAATATAAAATTTTTTCATATCTATTTTTCATTGATTCCATTAAGAATTTTAGATTTCACACAGGGGGAACTTTTCTTCCATATGTTGGTTAGCCAAACGAAAATGATCAACAGGACTTCATTCAACGCAAGAATATTTAACTGTGAACAGAAAAGTAACCCAAAAGCTCGAAAAGCCGAAGTTGAAGAGGCTTCGTTTTTTGTGGCAGAAAAGTAAAAAAACTTTCATTCGAAAAGCTGAAGAGGCCGAAACTTTTCGGCCTAATTCCAAAGAATTGTACACCGATAACAATAGTGAGTATCGCCTTAAAGCCGCACTTTTGAATGAGTTTTACGAGACACTGTTTTTATTATTGTAAGATTGCCAAAATCCTTGTGAGCAATGTGTATTGATGCTCAACGATACTGCTAAGACTGAAAACATATTCAAAACGAAAGGCACCAAACGCCGCCAACAATTCTGTTCTAAAAAGGATCGCAGCATCAACCGCAACCTGCATTTTCATTCATGTCCGAAACCCTTGAAAAAAAAGCAAACTTATCATCACCGCAACAAACTCTGATTTTGTATAATGATATCTCACTCAACCAGTTGACACAACTTACCTCCCATCTGTTTGTAACGGTTCTTTCCCCAATCAAAGGCGACAAGATTGCCGATGCTAACGGCTCAACATTTAACCCTGGTCTCTGTCCCGACACGAAATCCCTTCCACCATCTGAGAGCATGGTAGCGTTGGACAAAAACCTATACAACGGCAATTAGGACAACTTACAAAAAGAATAAACAAAACCTCTCGTTTTGTCTGCTCCACTTTGTAAGAATAAAATAAATAGCCTTTAAAGTTTGGCTTATAGTGGCTTAATTAGAGTTACTGTCAATAGAAAAAGAGAGGGTCGTAAGGCGGTCCACCCCAGGGGATGCTTCAATAACTACTCACTGACGAAGATCTTTAATTGAGGGTAGCTGAAAGCCATTTTTGGAATTTTAGGGTACATTCCGAAATCGCCCAGAGTGTCCAGGACTTTAGTGATGCCACAAACTCGAGTTTGAAATAAATCGCATAAAACGAGTTGAAATAAAATCAAGGTAGCTGTGCCTGTTGAAAACTTTCATTCTTGTTCCTAGAGAGAAAACCAACAACGAATTTCTTCCGTCTTTGTTGAAAACTTCAAGAGCAGTGTTCTATCAAAAAAAAATTGTTTTATTTTGAAAACCTGTTTGTCAACACGTTTGAGGAATTCTATCATCACCAAATTTAAAATGCTCCAATTCTCAGCAATAGAATGTCTGATCTTGTAGCCGATATGTTTGGTGCAGGCTTGGGAAAGGAACTTTACGGTTACTTTCTCTGATTGGTTGCAGCATTTACGGTAGAAATGCACCGGGCCAGCAGCACTGCTAACTCTGCAATAAGTTTGAATGTACAAGCTATTTTCTTTGCATCCTTAAGAACCTTGTGACTTGAGGATTAAGACTAATCAAACAAATTCTAGAAAAACCAACGCAAAAGTATGTCTAACGGATTAACCTCAAAGTCTTTTACTCGTTTTCCTACCTGCAGCAAGTATCGCCTTTTGTGTACTTCTCGAATAGCAGAGTAAGAGAATTTGCTGCACACCCTTCCACGGAATATAGACATATCTTTATCAATATCAGTTGCAGATGAACATGATGGCACAATTGGTTCAAAGCTAAAATATTTTGGTATGAAATCCTGGACTAAACCTCAAAACATACTCGTAATTTCTACACCGTTCTTTTATTACGATAAAAGAATTACTTTTATAGTAAAAAAAGAATTGCTGTGATATAATTATAACTTATTCAACCGATCGAACGCAAGAAAAGTGGAGAGTTTAGAAGTTTTTGAAATGACTTTGCAGTTTTCGAGTGAACTTGGTAAGTAACCACAATACTTAACTATGCACTGCAAGGAATTGTTTAATCAGAACTTTTCTTTTCAATTGCAGTAAAAGTTATGTTACAAACAAATCGTCCAGCACCACAACTAAATTCAATTAAGGACCTGTAGAACAAACATGCTAATGATAAGCCAGAACAGGCAATCTACGGTATTACGGAATTCATCTAATACGCAGAAAGTCCCACTATCAAAAAAATTGACACCGTTAAAAGTATTCAAAAGTGGATCCCACAAGCATAGCACAGATTACATAAACAGGTCTTGTCAGCGAAAAAACATTAGTTTTCAATCACTGGACGACAAATACGTGAGCCGACGCGATGGTGTAGTGGTTAGAGCGTCCGCTTCGCAGTCGGTAGACCTGGAGTTCATTCCCTAAGTCGAGTCATACCAAAAGACTTTAAAAAATTGTATTCACAGTTTCCTTGCTTGGCGCTCAGCACATAGAGATAATGTGGAGAACAAGCCGGCAAGCTGGGTTTTTGGGTAAGGCACTTAATGGTACGCCTCCATCTTCACGTGGCAGACAGGTGGCGGGGCCAAGCAGTCTACCCGTCTTGATGGCCCAGTCTGACTAAAGACATGCAAACCGAGCACGAGCTCATACGCATAAATAAATAACTTCTAATCAGAGCACGTGCATGTAGGTTACAACTGTCTTTTCCAAATATAATAAATTCAGAAGTGCAAGAGTAAGTACGTGATCAGCAAAGCACAAAACATGTAACGTAGCAAACATCACTGGCACATACTCGTCAGATAACGTTGATATGTCGCATATTTCTCTATTTTTCAGCATTGTGAAGCCATCGATGATAAAGTAATGAGCCAGACCAAACAACAACAATCCTTCATGGACGTCAAGTCCCTGTACTCGACCGCAACGAAACATATTTCTATTGAATGAAATAGAAAGTACGTATTGCATAAAAACTGTTTTTTCTACTTTTCTTGTGTTTTATTATGAAACTAATCAAGCAGTAACATGTTAAAAGATACGGAGGAAAAGAGTGGTCAGTAAAATCTTGACTAAAGGCAAAGCAAAAAAAGGAATGTCAAAATTCTACTTTGACAAAACTATAGGGAAAATCTAAGAAAAAGAGCAAAATACCAAACTTTTGATGCAACGTACTCCTATTTTTCCTTGATGCATCACAACCTCTTTTGCTCAATCCTTATTACTTAACTGCAGGTATGACGTCAATGAAATTTACTTGTTTTTGATATAATTTTTCTTACTTGATTTTTTCCCCTTTTTCAAGGATTTTTAAAATGGTTTGATTATTTTGATTCTCTTCTTCTGTAGTAGGATCTGCAGAGGCAGAATTTGCATCTACATGATTATTGGCATCCGAAACGGGAGTAGCTTTGGTTGAGACACTAGACTTCGCAATCGGAGGAACAGATGCTTTTTCTGATGGAATCGATTGCAGCTCCGACGCGGAAGAATATGCAGCTGAAGAAAGACTTGGATCCGGAACAGGGTCTGGCGTTGGAGGAGCAATATTTTGTGAAACAAGATCAATGTTTTCCGCATTTGTTAGGCCGCTTGACATGATATCAACCTCTTTCGTGTTATCTACATTTCCAAGGGTATCATGTTCTTCAGTTAACTGATTACGTTGAAGAATCCCATTACACAGAATGCCGTTTTTTGTAGAGTTTAAAGTTCGCGCACAGATACTACAAACATATCTTTGATCTTTTTCAGTTACTTGTGAACAAAGCTGCAATGTGTGACAATGAGAACAAAGAGTTGTTGCGGTTCTGATTTCCTCCTGTCCAACCAAAGCATCTGATAATCACAAGACGTTAATAAGTTTGCAAGCATTAACAACAGATGCCCTATTTTAAAGGGGTTGAATTTAACAAAAAAACAAAATTTTAAAAATGTTTTAAAATGTCCAAAAAAGGTATTTTTAACCTATTAACACCATGTTTACATATTTTGAGAATGGGTAAACCCCCCAGTCTACGGCCTACTCGTTTCACGTTTTCATCAGAAAAGCATTAAAATTTTAACCAATTTGCAAGTTAAAGTGATTGCACGCATGCTTATTCTTAAATGTAAGCATCTAAATCCATGAACGCAATACATGGGCGCCAACTAAGGTCTAGCGCATTCTAGAAGAACGCAAACCGGGCATGTTTTTTAATTGTAACAAAAACGCCTAGTTCAAAGGCACATGCCCTTTCCAAACAACTATCACTCAGATTACCTGGATTAGAGAAAGAAGCTTCATTGTGAGCAGTGTGGTGTTCAGGGTCTTTAGTTTCTTTTTCAACGTCTCTATAGGGATTATAATACGGAGATAGCTTGTTAACTCTTCGAGAATATTCATAACTGTCTTCACCGCTTACAAATCTTTTCAGGGTAACCTTGACAAGGAAATGAACAGTTAGTCGTTGGTATCT
The DNA here is from genome assembly GCA_963675345.1 of Trididemnum clinides. Lineage (NCBI taxonomy): Eukaryota > Metazoa > Chordata > Ascidiacea > Aplousobranchia > Didemnidae > Trididemnum > Trididemnum clinides. The sequence continues at coordinate 21,918,725 of OY776284.1, read as the reverse complement.
ATTCGCGCGTAAAGCTACACACAGAACAACTTGCGTTCATTGCTGTTTGGAAGTTACTAACCTGCTGACACCAATGCGCGGGGACCTCTACCTGCAACGTCCGCAGCGCAAAACCACTTCAGCTTGAAAGACCCGGAGCGGCAACTAACATCAAATTATGCCTCAGAGCCATGTCTAACTGGGATTGGATAAAAAGGTCATCAGTTATGTATATTGGCCGTGTCCTCACATCCAAGCCGCACTATGGCCTAAAACAGTGCATCTCGATAGCAAGCACGGCAGCAAAGTAAACAAATTGTCGCAAGTGCCTTTCCTAGAACGCATTCTACCTGAAAACACAAATTATCCACTTCAAGTTGTTAACAACTGCATATTACATGCCATGCAGAAAGCAAAGCAACAACTAACGCACTTGGTCATGGTTGAGTAAATGCGGATATCGAATGTAAAACGTTTTGTCGCGCATCATTCTTTTTCGCATTCGACACGGTCCTTCCGTAGAGTCCAAAGTCCATTTTGTTAGTTTGTCTTCTTTTCGGGGTTTCCAGCTATCACAGTCTTTTGTGGATTCCGCGCTAAGATGAGCCCGTTCTTTACCTGCGTATGGCTGCAAAAAGCTTGCATTCTAAAACGTAATGACAATAGCAACAAAGGTTTTAGGATGGACTGAAAAGCGAAAATGTAAAGTCCAAACTGGGTGACGAAAGCATCATTGTTCTGCTCTACACAAGAATGTGAGATATGCGTGTAGTCTCATAGACGGCAGATCAAGTCCTTCACTCTCGCAGGACTAAGCAACTAATCGCTGGACTACGCATCTAAAACTATTCACTTGTTTTGAGAAAGAGAAAAGTAATTTTAAACCTTTTTGCAGTTTTTAAACTTCTGCGCTCCGTTTGATAGCTGTTGGTCAGTATTCTAAATTCAGGACTATTTGACTTGCAACAGGAAATCAACGTAAAGTGCTTTTCTCACACACACGATAACGCTTGAGTAGTCAAGAGTTGAACATGATCATTCGATCATGATTATTCGATCATGATCATCAACATCATTCGATCAGATGGCACTTTATCTAAGTTGTCTACATAAGATATCTCCAATTACTGGGTCGCAGCAAGGTTGATACCGGGTGGCGGGAAGACTCGATCAAGGTGCCACCTTCGGTCATCAAATAAATGATCTACCCTTACCGAGAATTTACGCTTTGGTTACTAGTAAACGCAACCAACACTTTGCAAATCTTAAGATAATCTAGACAGAGTGCGAGATAGTTCAAAGCACGTCATGTTGTGAAACGATTTTAGTAAATACAAATGCACACGTTTTATAGCTGGTCTTATTCGCAGACGTTAAAATGCCGCAAAAATTGTCAAAATTTTTGCGGTAGTACATGATAAGTGTAAGGCAGTTGTTGAATTAAGAAACTGTGAAGCTTGTGGGCTTGCTTGCTATAAAATTATATTGCATGTTTTGAACCACTTTAGATTTTGCCATTTTTTCCTGCATATTGACGTGAGTATGCATTGCACTTACTAGCTCGCTTAAGTGCTTTCATCCTGGGTATGTCAAGAACGAAAAACAAAATGTCATAAAGATGCAGCGCTACGATTTTCTATACACATATCAGAAGGTCATTATTCGCCGCAAATTCCAAGTCGGATTAAGCAAATTTTATACCTGTGTGGGCTTATGCAATTTTAATGGCAGCACCCCACTTGAATAGACAAGCCCATTGAGCATTTTGAAAGAAAACAGTCACAGCAAGCCGGGCACCAACGACCAGTGAAAGCAGCAACGTCTGTAAACATGACTGCATTAAAAGCGCCTTGCTCGATGACAAACCGAAATGCTTAAGCAAAAAAGCTTTTTACGATCGGGGAAGAATTAATGACGACTGTCTGCCGTGAAATGTAAGGCGAAACTGCTGCTAACAAAAAAGTAGGACGTAGTAGGCTTATCATCGCCTGCCTTTCCTCCTTTTATTTTGCGATTGCTCCATCCCTGCAGTGAACGGTTTTTTATTTACTCAAGCTACTTAGTGCACATGCTACAACCGCCACTCACTCACAAGTGATACGGCTTCGCAGAGTACTGAAAGACCATCCACTACAGTGGACCTAGTATAGGTCCCACAAGTGTGACGGTCTAAGCTGTGCGATACTAAAAGCCTCTAGCTTCTTGTCGGTCACCAACTACACTGAAGAGATCTAATAGTTCGAAACAGGGTCACTGTCTGCAGTTTGCTAAGTGCATCCCTAGCTTCTTGCGCTACTAAAAGTAGGACATGTTCTTCGTCCAGTTTGCGCTCTCACAGGGAGAATCGAGGGCATAGCAAAAATATTAAGATGCAGTAGTTGCAAAGATTACGAATCATCATGGTGTGCGTTACAGGTTGTTGAGTCAACTGACGCTGAAAACAACGCAGTGCTTTTTACATACGTGCGATACATTTTTAAAGATGAGGTGCGTGAAAACATGCTGACCAACACAACTGGAAGAGAAATGTTTAACTCGTTGAACAGCTACATGGCCGGAAAACAAAAATGGTCACACTGCGTTGGAATATGCAGAGATGGGGCTGCAGCTATTACTAGAAGGATGTCCGGTTTCACCTGGTCTTGTCATAGAGGTTGCGCCTAATCGCAAGTCTACGCACTGCATCATACACAGAAAAATGTTAGTCGAAAAATATCACCAGCATTTCATGGCGTATTAAATGACGCCATTCAAGTTATCAATTAGATAAAAAAAGCATTGTTCTCAATTATCGCATTTCCAGGAACTTTGTGAAGATATAAAAGCAGATCATGAATGTCTCCTCTAGCTTGCCGAAGTGAGGTGGCTATCAAGAGGTAAGTCGTTAAACAGAGTATTTGAATTAAAAGAGCCAATACAGCGATTTCTCACTGAAAAAAACATCACTTGTAGCGCACTTCGGTGATAAGGATTGGAATAGCAAACTCGACTATCTGTGTTATATCTTTGATCTCTTCATGATTCAAGGTCTCACTTTAACGTAGAATGACCATTATTTTTAAGTCAGCGGACAAAGTGTCCGCATTCAAAAGTAAACTAAGCTTGTGGAAACGTCGAGTGTAGATGGGATCTATGGCATGTTCTCAACGGTATCTGGTTACTTGGAAGAAACTGATTCTGCAATCTTGCTTTCCGGGTTATTGCATAATCACTTATCCATCATTTTCAAGCGAATATGAGCGTTTCTTCCTATCAGCAAGGGATTCAAGACGTCTAGTGGAATGAGCCAGCGATGCATTTGCGATTACATCTACGAAATTTCCAGGTATACGAAAAAGAAATGAACTGATTGATATAGCGAATGACCGCGGGCAGAATATTCCTTAAAAATTCTTTCTGTCTGCCTTTTGGATCAAAGCAAATAAAGTATATCTGAAACTAGCAACAAAAATCAGTTAAAACTTTATTGCCTATTTCAATTTCCTACCCTTGTTAAGTAAGTTTTTCTGCAATGACAGCAACCAAAACGAAAATGAGAAGCAGCTTGGACGTAAGCAAACCCCGTGTGTTTCCGTATCTGCCATCACTCCGCGATGGGATCGTCTTATTGCCGACCAACAACATCAAGGCTAACGTTAACTTAGCAATGCTTGTGGATGTTGTATTTTCATTCTTACCATGTATACTGGTACTGACCATGTGCGTTTGATGAGCGACTGAATTTTTTCTGCTTGTGTTTATTTCAAATGGCCTAAAAAGGTTACTCGTAACCAAGACTGTGATAAAGCCGCAGTGAGAAGTCTTGTTCTCGATGGACCTAAAGGTTTCTGATACAAGCGGTTTGTCTCTCCTTTCGCCGGTCCACGAAAAATTCATAACAATACAGGTGCGTGAAGCGAAAAAGAATAGGGACCGCTAGTCTACACTGGCAACTAACAGGCATCAACTGGCATATCAACAAGTGATGAAAATATTGCCTACCTTACTGATGTGCTAAGGTAATAATTTAGCAAACAATATTACAAAGCTGCCTTGCCGTTGGTATTAACAAAAAAAGTTTAGTAGTAAAGATAAACAGCTCATCACTAAGCTTTTCAAATTTTCAAGACCGTGTGATAACTAATATCTAGTCAAAAGAACTTAACATGCCATCATAGCAGCAAGAGGCAATAACTGGCCTTTTCCAAAAATGCAACAATGCTGCCAATCACACTCTCATGTTGGAAGTGCCTGGAGTATCTGAGACCCTGGCGTAGACCAAACCCAGCGGGTTAGGAAACCGCATCGCCATGTTGAGGTGGCTGTTGATTGGTGCATGTCGCCCTATCCTTTTATGAGCAGGTCCTTTGTCCTCCACCTCTTTTCTTAGTTTAGAACCAGGCCCTCCCGGACAGACTTGCAACAACTCACCCACTCATTCTTCTTCCACAAAAGCTCTTCTTGCTTTCCTTCCTCTCCTCCTTGGATACCGTCCTCTTTTGGGGAGAAGCTTACTCTGTTTTATGCTCTCGCTCTGATCCTTCTCTTCCACGTCTCTTTCACTGCTCTCGCCCATCCTGACTTTCTCCCATTTCACAATTTTGTGATTTGGACAGGATGGCTCTTGACTTTTTCTTACGGCCAAAGAGGCTCTGGTGTCTTTGCGAACAGCTAGCTCTGTAGCGCTGAGGCCAGCTTTGCTTCTTCAATGGGCCCAGCGTGTTTAATCTTTTCTGCTAAAGCCTGCAACATTTTGCAAGCAGTATTGCGCAACTGGTATATTTTTATGGCAATTTGGAAAATCTGGTATATCTTTTTAAGTTTGGTACGTAGTTTTTTGGTTTGGTGTACTTTTAGTGCATGATATAAGTTTCGTATATGACATTTCTCATTGGAATATATCAATAGAAAGGCGGTAAAAATTCATATTTAAACTGGAAAACTTCAAAGATGAGTTTAACTTTTGGATTAGAACAACCACCAACTCAAAACACAAAAATTTCTATATATTTACTTATACGTAAAAATCCTAAAACAATAGTGAAAGTGTCAAGGCAAGTTGTGTTCATTTCGTTTTTGTCTACTTATAATCACAATTTTATACTAGTTTTTGGTTCTGCCATTGCAACACTTGTGTATTAGGCTTAACCAGGGCCTGGCACGATCTTTACTTCAGCTAGTGGCTTAAGCCAACGTCAGAGGTTAGGTTTTTCTGTTGTCGCCATTTAATCCACTTTCAAGACAAAGCGCGTAAAGTTGTAGATCGCTTTAATCATCTTGGATCTACTGTGACTACCAAATTGAATTAGAGATCAATAAATGCATTGGCCACTGCTCGCGGTATCACATTCAAGTTGGGCAAGACAGTGTGAGACCACAACCAGCTGACCGTGCACATTAGCAAAGCCAACAAGTGGCCTTAACACCTTGATGAATGCACAACAGCATGTGTCAGACAATACAACTGCCCAGAAAGCTATCTGTGTTGCTTGCGATGCTTCGTATGGAAAGACAAAATTACCAAAGCAATCGTACCAGAGAAAGCAGAGCCTCAGCTTTCATCTCTTGATTTTCAAAAGTCGACTGCGAAGACCCGGTGACGAAACAGTGGAAGTTGCTTGTAGGATAAACAGATGTTAAAGATCTTAAGGGTTAATTGGCCAAATGACGCAATGTCGGTCGTCAATCCAGCGTCGCGCTTCACGAAAGTTTGGAGATGCCGACATGATATGAAATGTGAAAAATGCAGACAACTGGGCAATGTTTGCAGCTGATTGCGAAGGATAAAACCCCGCTGTCAGAAGTGACATCAACCGAGCAAAAGCAGAAGAATCCTTCACCTGGGAAAAGAATAACAATGCACAGCGACCAACGTGTAGTCACACATTGTTTGCACATGCTGTATTGAAGATTGCAACGCCGGAATTGTACTGCTGAGCACTTTATGCAACAAAAAAAAACTGGCCTTAGCAAAACTGAACTGACCACTTTGCCTACACTATTGTCTCTCGATCAAAACCAAAGGAGGCCAATAAAATGGCTTACAATCCGAAGAGACCGATTTTATTGAATTTGCGGACTTTTATTGAAGTAACGGACTCTTTGCGCTGTTTGCTTGTTGACGATTGGTGGTGTTTTGCTAGTAGCTATATTAACGATGTGGATATTAGAATGCCGTTTGGTTTTCACCAGATTAAGTCACTATTGTAGATTCTATTGTCAGAAATCCGGTTTGGTGAAGGAAACAACCATTCTTGAAGCTTTTTCAGTTACAGCAGAATTTTTACCAACTTTTGAAAATACGCTTCAACTATTTCTTGGCTTGGTTAACTGTATCTCTACGTTGGTTTGAAAACCACAATCAGTTTGTGTTTGCCTTCTACAGACACACTTGTGCTAATACTAATTTATTGGCACATACGACAATACTAATTTATTTCTCTTAATACTGATTTGTTGGCTCAAATTACACTAATTTGATTGGCACCCCGCCATAAAAACCTTGCTATCTCAAAACAACAAGCAACTTACGTCACCATCTTCATTGCTTCGAAGCCGTACCAGGTTTTGAACCACTGATATATGATTCAACGTCCACACGTGGGAATCCTGAAAATTAAGTCAACTAATCAAAGAGAGAACTACTAGTCTTTTTCGAGGGAGAATAAACAAATCAAGCAAAATTTGTCCAAAAACGAGTGTTAACACATTTTAAAAGAGTTTGTCCTGCTTGGTTTTCTGCTAAACATTGCGGTTAAAAAGAAAATAACTAGCAAATTACCCTACCCCTACTCACATACTTTTGAGAGTTGCAGCTGATTTGAGCAAACGAACAAACACGTTGGAAATGCAAAGGTAAAAAAAGTAACGTAAATCTATCTCGGCATTTCTCTTTTAGAGTTACAGAAATTACGACACTGTTGGATACTTTTCACTTTTTCAGTCCGGCTAGAACTCGGTAGGCTCAACTCAGCACTTTTGAGATTCAACAGCAGACCAAGAGGTTTGCTGGCTACAGCGACAGGGCAGTATGAATCAAAGCGTCCGTCAAAGTTAAATAAACTACACTCTGTGGTTGTTAGCTTTTTGTTTTCAGCTTACTAACCTGCAGAATTGTAAATCCGTTATCTTCTTCCAGAATAAAAACGTCTCTCAGCCTTAAGGCATGCTCAAGGTCTCTTTTGAATTCTTCTATCACGTTCACAATAACCTTAACCGGGCTTTGAAGGACTGGAGAGGATAAGTTGCTACTGGTAGAGTTGTGATCCGAAAAACTGAGGGATAAAGACTTTTTCCGGCGAGTCATCCATTCAAACGGCGAGGAAGAAAGAGTCGAACCCGTGGTACAGTCTTTTGGGCTTGATTGGGCAGAATCTGCTTCATTTTTGCTTTTAAACGTCAACGGTTTGAATTGGAACATTGTTTTGTGCATTTTGGTCAACTTTAACCTTCTTCCAGAACTTCATATATTTAAATTTATCTGTAAAGCCGTCCTTTCAGTCGTCATTACTAAGACAAGGTATCAAAACATTACAAAATGGCAAAATAGCCTTCAGCAAAATAAGTCTGACGCCTGTTTGATCGAAAAACTCTGTAAATAAAACATGAATAGCGACTCGCTAAAAAGCTTTTATTTACTTGCTAGATTGTCTGACGTTAATTAAAACTACTGGCTTCTCGTTCCAAACTTAAACTCTTCAGTAATATTGACCTAGTAAAAATGGGTTCAAGGACTGACTGACGATCGGCAGACAACAGTCGGGCCCCCAAGTCAGGACGTAACAAAAGACTTCAAAATGATTGCGTCATATGATAGCATAGATTTCTAGCTTCGTTCGCCCCTTAAGCCCCATTTACAGCGATGATTAGCAAATCGTATTCTTTGGTGGTTTTATTATGTTTTCATCGTTACGATTCGTTACGTTCACTTACAAGTGCGCTTATATATCATGTCATATCAATTAAACATTTGGATACTTACAAGTAAGCTTGCTCGTGCGCAACGGCGCGTTTAAATTTGTCAGCGCACTTGTAAATTACCTCAATTATTCGTAACAAAGAGATAATAAAACAAACAAAGGATATGATTTGTTAATTATGGCTGTAAACCGGCTTTAGTGTCAAGCTATAATTGAAGTTTAGGCTTACTGTGATCAACAGGCCTAGGGTATAAAATTAAAGAAGTATGGGTGAAAAGCTGTGATCCAAATGTTTCCAGGTTTGAAATTTTAAAAAAATAGGACAATATTAGCAGGTTTGTCACCAATCTTCCCGATCAATTTTTAAACGCACTACTGAGGGCGAAGAATAAAGTCAAGCCTGGCATTCAAATTGTCAGCAATTTTCAACTATAGCCAAGCTTAATGGTAACAAAGTTACCGGTAACAAAGGTACCGTTAAGCTTGGTTAAAGTTGAAAACGCAAGTATCACAAACAGCATAACGCGTAAAACCATTATAACAGCTAAAATTAGTTGATAACACATCTACAGATACGACCGAAAATAAATTCACAAGCGGTTGATGTAACAGCTCTTTGTCTCACGTCAATGATGACGCAATACCAAAGCCAGTCACCAAAAGTTTCGGGAGTTTTGAGCAACGCCTCGTGCTAAGAATAAGTAATGCGTCGCGGCAGAAAAACTTCCAGCAGCTTTGTGGTTTTTAGATCAACGTAGAGATACAATTAACCAAGCCAAGAAATAGTTGAAGCGTATTTTCAAAAGTTGGTAAAAATTCTGCTGTAACTGAAAAAGCTTCAAGAATGGTTGTTTCCTTCACCAAACCGGATTTCTGACAATAGAATCTACAATAGTGACCTAATTTGGTGAAAACTAGCTACCAGCAAAACACCAACAATCGTGTTACAAAACCAAATTGATTCATCAAACTTTTTCGGCGCTACATTTCACGTTATCAGAATTTGATGACACGGATACTCAAAATTACCTCTCGTCTAAAATTATAACTTCATGTATTACAACTCTTCCAATAACAGTTTTCCAAACTCTCCAGTTCCTCTTTTTTTCGTTAAGTTACCATTTTATTTGAAATCACTTTTAACAAGGCTGACACAGACGCAAGAAACAAATAGGGTGACCTCTTTTTTCACACAAGAGTCAAGTGAAAACCAGTGAACAAAACGGCGGCATGTGAAGAATCTTTTCTTAGGAGAACACTTTTTGGAACGGCTGACTACCCCTCAGCAAATTTCTACTTACGACTAGATGATTGGCCGTAAGAAAGCTGCATTTCAGAATTTTTACTGTTCAAAGTCTAAGCTGCCTGGACCTAATCTGGTTTACGAAGCTAACATTTTCTGCCAATAGTATAGCTTGCATAGATTAATTAGCAGCAGATATTGCAGACCTACTCATTATCAATGGCGTACTATCTATTTAAAAGTGGAAAAGATTGGTTTGGGCATTCGGTGTTTGCCCTTAATCAGGCTATTCTGCGACAATCCTCATCTTTCATAGGGCATAGCTCACAACTAAATCATAAAATTAAGCACAAGGTCGTATAAAAGTGACGATGGAAAAAGAAATATAGGCCTAGTTGTTTGCGTTTATTTTTGATCGAAATTTGAAATAGGCTCATTAACTTTTGAAGATTTGAAAACTCATAATTCTCAATATATCCAACGGCTCACTAACTACGGACAAGCTTCATACCTAAAGAAATAACACCTTGCCTTCTACGATCTGTATTAGGCAACGTCTTTTCTTCTTTAAATTTTATGTCGTGTTTGAATCGTTTTTCCGCTCCAGTAACAACAAGCTGCTTATTTCGGACATTGCAATTTGAGAAAAAAGCATCTGCGACTAGACAAAACCCAAGATTTAAACACAGACAGATTATATTAACGCTTTCTTTGCTATAGTAAAGTTGAGGCTAGAATAGTTATTGACTGGAAAAAAATATAAAGTTAAAAAAGAAAACAGAAGCTTTAGTGTCTCCTTTACAATTAAAAGAACTGGGTTTGATATCGGTTATGCGCCATATTAAATGCTATTCTGGGAATTGTGGTCCAAGTTAAATGACATAAATCTAATACTGTGTAAAGCGCAATTCTGTGTGTATGTCTATCTGAACTCCTCCAAAACTGCCAGGCGCACAAACATCAAACTTGGTGCGATTGATCACCACCCAGTGGTGAGTGTCATCAGGGGATCCGTGACGTCACGATGACGTTTTGCCGAGGAGATGGATCGGGCGTGCTAGTGGTGAAGACAATGTGATGTTGAAATGGCCTCCACGTTCACCTGACCCATGCAATTTTTTTCTCTGGGGATATGTGAAGCTTTGTCCTCCCTCTTCCTTCAAATATAAACGAGCTCAAACAAAGAAACACTATCGCACTGGAGACAGTTACCCTAGACACAGACATGCTGCATCATATTTGGGTGGAGCTAGACTACCGACTTGACGTGCGCCGGGTAACAAGCGGTGCGCACATTGAACATTTGTGAAATCTTTTATGGAATTCATGTGCCTTTAAATTTCTTATTCAAATTAATAGGAATAAATCTTGTTTTGGTCAACATTAAAACCTGTTGAATTTCATTTGATTCGACGACTAAGTTTCTTTAATAATTACATGTCAAATGATGTAAATTTTTTTGAAACACCATGTATTATTATGATGGGAGGGATAAAAGATAGGCTAGATAAGCTTATTGTTGTAGGAAAAATTTCCTATAAAAACAATTAAAGTTTACATTCTGCAACAGGTTTTTGTAGTAAATCCAAAACTTAGTTTGCTTGAATAATTTTTTTATACCACTCGTCACACACACACACAGACTTGTACAACTAGATAATTCTATAGCAAAACTGCAGACAGTGACACTGTTTCGACCTATCAGGTCTCTTCAGTGCAGTTGGTGACCGACAAGAAGCTAGAGGCTTTTAATAAAGCATAGCTTAGACCGCCACACTTGCGGGATCTATACTAGATCCACTTGGTGGATGGTCTGTCAGTACTCTAGTTATGTCAGTACTCTGTCAGTACTCTGTCAGTACTCTAGTAGATAACTTAATTCTAGTTCGCTAATCCGGTAAATTAGGCAAAAAGTCTCTAATTCTAATCTAATTTGAAAAATCCTTAATTCCAATACTAATCTAATTTTGGAAAAGTTTCTGACCGAAGAGTCTGTCTAAAAAATGAAAAGACCTCTTTTGTCGGGGGTCATCCGCCCAATGCCGGTGCTAGCTCAATCGAAACCCCTCCCAAAACTCAGCGCTCGGCCCCTTTCCCATTTTTGCCGTGCAAGTAATACGGATGACGGTAGACAATTCTAGGCTGATGCACAATTTAGCGCTGGCCGTGTTTTATAAAGCTTCTTTGAAAATGATTCTGAAAAAGGCGATCTAAAAAATAACTCATATTCAAAATATATCGCCAAAACTGTAAACCATGCTTCATTTAAAACAATTCAATGATATTTTTGGTACTTATTAAAGCAGTTGCATAATAAGAAACCATAAACTGAAGAAAGCATTTCTCCGAAAACGTGAAAAAATATCCCTGCTCAATTTTCAAATTGGTTTACGACGAGTTTTCTAAACCGGCGCGATGGCGTAGTGGTTGGAGCGTCCGCTTCGCATTCGGTGGATCTTTGGTTCATTCCTTATGTCGAGTAACACTAGAAGACTTTAAAAAATGGTATTCACAGCCTCCCTGCTTGGTGCTCAGCATAAAACAGGGATAGTGTGGAGAACAAGCCGGTAAGCTTGCTTGTTGTGTCCTTGGGCAAGGTACTTAACGGGACGCCTCCACCTTTATGTGGCAGACAGGTGGCCTACCCGTACTTCACCAGGTTACAATTGTGAAGTTGCTAACCCAGCATGTTGTAAAAGACAATGGGTGTCCACCAATGGCAGTCCGCCTTGTTGGTGGTGGGGCTACCAGTTACTCACGACTGGTTCGAAATGAGCGGCCATCTTTCTCCTAGCCTATTTTCAATTAAGTTGACGGCATGAACTTAAATTTCCGTTCGTGGCGTGCCTCCATTCCGAGAAAGAGGAGAGCTAATTACAACAGCTCGAGCTTTCTCGGCGGCATGATTCAGTTCTACAGTAAGTGTCAAAGCACGGACATTATCAACTGTTTCACCATCAATTTTTTTCTAGGCAATAACTTTGCAATTCTTTCAAAGCCTTGAATACATCAGCCGCATTACATCGCAAAGGTAGATGCATTGGGTTAGACTTTTCCAGTTAGTAATAGATTTCGATTTGAGTGATAGCGGCACATTGTTTTTTAGTATGGTTCAGCATTGCGTGGAAAATAAAAAGAGTACATACAATTGTGTCAACACCCACAAAATAGCAATGCTTCAGTGGAAAATTTCGCGCTATCTACCACAATTAAAATTCAGTAAATATGTAGCATATGGAACATACAACGCTTTTGAATTAATTTGCAGAAATATAGCTTGGAGCCCAGCTGTTTTCCTTTTCATGTTAGCTCAATCATTGCAGTACTGTCCACCACAATCAGAAAGATAATAACTGTAATTCTTCGGATTGTTTTAAGAAGATATTCAGCAAGGTTTTCGCAGTGCTGTCATTGACTCATAAATAATCCAAAAAATCCTCCTTTACATTTGCAACACTTTTGTCATCACATTGAACGCAAAATTACAGTCAATTGCTCTCGATGAGTAACGTCCGAGGTACAATCGACAATCACAGCAAAATGTTTGGCCTGTTAAGTTGTCTAAGAAGTAATTTTTCAACTTCCCTTGCAATCAGATTCATTAATTCCTTTTGAATATTTTTGCTGAAATGGTGTTGTTTAGAGTTGTGCCAAATTATCTGGTTTTGTAACTCATTCAAGACGGGATCTTTTTTCGTTAGTAAATGTAGTCTAAAAAATCCCAAAAAATTGCCATTCTGCTGTAAACCAATAACTTCGTTTGACCCTCTAAAGGCCAAATTTCTTTTTGCAAAAATAAATTACGATGTTAATTAGCGGCTCCAAAACATTTCTCCAAAATGATCTTTTCCGCGGGAAAAATATGCATTGCTCGATTATCCACTGTAGATCGATTGTTAATACCTTTTTTAGGCAAAAGCCATCGATTAAAACACTTTTTAGGAGAGAGACCATTTTCATGTTTTTTTAATTTTTTGGAAAAACCTTCTCATATGTTTATGTTGCTACTAAGTACAAAGCTTTTTACGCCCGTTCGTTAATGCAGTAAGCCTACCTGCAGTAGCCTCCTGCATTCGATTTTTTCATAGCTTTTGCTTTTCTTTTAAGATCAAACAGCCACCTTTCGAAATGTCATCGCAGTCATTTACGTCCTTTCGAAATGTTACTGCTTACCTGCTCTCAAAATCTTGCTCAACCGCGCTTGTGTAATTGTTAAAAATAAGAAAACACAGTTTCGGCGTGTAATCACTTTGGTCTAATTATCATATTACAAAAGATTCCCTAGTTCATCTGATATTGTTTCCTACCAAGTTTACAAATTTATGTGCTTTATTCCCACAGGATTTAAAATGCTGTGATAAGAACTTCTAATGCGAAATTAGAAGGATTTCCTCTTAAGATTCTCCGAAATTTGGGATGTTTACATTTAGAATGCAGCTATTATGATGTACTGCTCACCACCGTAAATTGACAACACAATAAAGACCTATCGGTGCGTCACCTCAGATAGATTGCCTGATCAATAATCTGATCGCAATCTCTGCAAAAGCTGGTTCAGGTAGTTGAAAGTTTCAAAACTACGTTTTCTAAATTATATCATCAGACCGGAATCCACGACCCAGTGTTTTATTTTGAAGCATCAAGTGTAACCTCATTTCGCAATGCTTTTGTTTTTTTTTTATTTTACATATTGATATTTGCTCCTCTTGTCTCGGGAAAACGTTTGTCAAATACACAAGAATATTGCGTTTTCACAAGCTCCGGTGTTGCCAGTGCTGCGGGCGCAGTGAATTTCTAGCACAAGCAAGAGACATTGCCGAAAAGCACCTTTCCAATTGCACAACTGTTTGACCAACAAAAAATGTATACGGTCAATCTCGAATATAAATGCTTTTTGGTTGGTTTACCCCTCCTCCTCTTTGGATGAAGTTGGAGCAGGCAATCGAGGTTAATGCCGTCAACTTAATTGCCTTAGGCTCGGGAAAATGTGGCAGCCCATTTCTAACCAGTCATGAATGCAAATTTCCGACTGGTAACCCCACCACCAACAAGGCGGACTGCCAATGGTGGGTACCAAGTTTATCATGAGCTACTGTGATGTACGAGTGAAGCAGTGGTAGCCCGATTCCAAATCCAATCCTGATTTGAACACACACAACTTCTAAATCGTGATTCCACTCGTAGATCGCACAAAAAAGCAGAATTGTAATCCTTTTACATCTATAAAAAGGCACAACGGTAGCCTATTAAATAACAACACTGTCATCAAAACGTACAGCGTAAATACAGTATGTGAAATTTATTTTTTGCCTCTGTCAAATAAAACTAATACACAAATTAAAAAAAAAGGAAACAAAACTTAGAGTAGCAATCGTTACTGAGGTAAAGAACATTGAAAAACGGTTCGGATATTGAAGTCTATATGACCCTTGTTGGTTGATCAGCGTACGGAATTAAACAACGAAAAAACAAATATACCGTCAAAGATTTTGCGTCGTCAAAGTGGAATAAAATGAAAATTAAATAACTATAGTGTAGTTAATAAATATTGTAAAAAACTTTCATTTATTCGCATAAATTAACTACTTAACTTTTGATTTTTTTTAAAAAATAATACAGAGCAAGTAGTTTGCTGAAGAATCCTCAAATATTTTTTTTGTAAAGACGAAATAGAACCAAATTAACACGCAATTGTGGCATTAGATCGAAGACCTATGCCACTTATGATGTCAGTATGCATATTGTGACGTCACAGTAAGCTAGACCACGCCATGATTCAGTCAACATGTGACAAGAAAAAAAATAATAGGGCAGGGGTCACCAACCGCATGCCTGCGAGCGCCAGTCAGCCTCCTTTGAAAATATCTCAAAATTTTTTAAAAAGTGGATGGTGAATCTGCAAAGGAAAAAAACAGGCCTGCATAAGCTTACCATACGCCCCGTTTAGAAAAATATCCCAGATTTTTACTCTAGTGGAATTATCAATATTGATTCAAGTACCATGATGAATTGTGCTGCGATCAACCCAAGTGGCGGCAGTTAGCGAATTGAATGTATTTTATTTTTTCATTAAGTCGTGTTGTTGGTGATAAAATTGCAGTTCTCAAGTCGCTTGGCAGTGTAAGAAATCAATTCAACCGCAATTGGACGAAGAAAGGATCGATCGGTGAGAAAAACTTTTTAAAGACCAACTAATCTGCCACATTTTGGTGACCTCCCGACAAAGAATTAGTTTCTGAAACGGACTTTTAGCAATTGCTAAAAATTTTAAAGACTTTTAGCGTTAAACTATCGCGTTTAAGGTTGCAAAAGCGTTGGTAAAAGCGGCCATTTTGAGAACTTCAACGATTACGCGAGCATTAAGTCACAATCGATACTATGAAGAGGCGCAATCCAGCAATTCCCTCTCGTCTAATGCAAAAATAGTGTGTATTTTAGAACCGTTATTTCAAATATTAGCGATTATATTATGGCGAGTGGAAAAGAAACGCTTATTTTGGTTATCAACCTATAGTTCAAATATTCACGGTAGCCTATGCATTTTTGCTTACTATTGCAGTTATTGTAGTTTTAACGTATGTTTTCACATTCAAGGCACATAGTAAGCTCAACACAAACGGTACCCACACCACTGGACAGTTTTGTTACTCACTTCTGCAAGCTGCGTGTTAATTCAGAACACTACATCACCTATCTCGTCTTTTGCTTGCTTACATATGTTCCGCCAATCGCCATGTAGTTTTTTACAGCGATTTGACTTCATAAAGCGTAGTCTCTTGAGAACGTGAGGCAAAGACTTCATAATCAATTTTTCACAAAATTGATTGATATTGTGGTAAATTAAGTGATCTCGTGTTGTTTTGTTAGAAGTTTAAGTAAATATAGCTTCAAATTAGACCCCTACAGCGAACCGAGCAATTAGCCCCCTACTGAGAAGTAGTAGACGTTATAACCGGGCTTCCTACGGACTACTTCTAAAAGCCTTCCTTTGTTGTATTGTCTTTCTTCGGTCTTTGCCCTGTGGTTAAATAAGGCCACATGTTTGACTCATATATATAACAGGTGCATCTGCTCGTATATATAGAGTGACCACGTGTATTTTCGCTATTCTTGTCAAAACGTCAACGTGGCGAAACGAGTAGTAAATTTTCGTTTCGATCTGATTATGCTTCGGATTTCTGTTTGGGCCTGAGTGTTGGTCCCCCTGTTTAATTGTTATCAAGGCTGTGTGGTAGCCTTTATCGCCGTGAATTTTCGTTCTGCGCACGCTGGGAGGAGCTGCGCATATTTGTGAATAAAACACTGCAAGAAAGCTTCAACCGCTTCCTGTTTTTTGTTTGACGAAGCAGAAAGGATCCGTAGAGCTAATATTACTAGTTCTACAAAGCAACTCTACTGGTTCAGTGCTAATCAACGACGGTACGCTTGACGTGGAAATCAAAGAGTTGAAACCTGGTGCTGCCGCACCAACATAGACAAGACGTTTCATTCCCAGGCACAACGCCAATAGGCTCACCACATACCTTGTGGTATGATTCGACCGACACCGATCAAATGTAACACACTAGTTTTATTAGAAAACACGAACAACCACAACTACTCAAATTTTGGTTGAACAATCCTCAAAGGTACTCTCACATTATCGAATTGTTATTCACGGAATCAAGTATTACTTTAGAACACACAAAGTTTGCCTTGCTTGCCACAGCTTTAAATGATGATAATAAAGTTATTCAAATGATTTCGGATGCATGGCCCCAAATTAACTCAAATAAATCTTGTAAAACAATAAAGAATGTGCTGCCGAAGTGATTTTTACCAAAGAATTAGGTCTGCAATGAGTCATTCTTTTCAGAAACTCCAAGACAAGGGGATAGAGTCGTAGAATATTTAATTCGTCCACAAGCTCAATCATCTTTCCAATTCCCAGGCAATTCGGATATACGTCAAGTCACGCCGATGGTACCTTGGCACGTAAACAATTGAAAGACATTCGACATTCCCACAGTTACTAAAGCAATCGTAATTGATGATGATCTCCATGTTAAGCTTTTCTTTTCTGGTTCCCCTATACCTCTCCCTCCATGGTTTGTTAAAGGAAAGGATTGTCGACTGACAAAAAAGTCTTATCTGGAAAACTTTCCACCATACACCAGAAGTTTTTTAGATAACAGAGCCACAAATATCATGGATGAACTACAACAAATCCGATACAAAAAACCTGATGATAGACCAAAATTTACGTCAAAACTTTTGCAACTTTCCTGATGTTGCGCTACACTTCGTTGCCAGCAAACCAAATATTTGTCAAAAATTTTCCTTCGTCTTTGGTTAGCCTCTAAAGAGATTAAGCCAGGGAGGACTGGAACCATTGAAAGCAGTCAAACTATTGCTAAACGAACGCAAAATTGATAAAGACATTGTGTTGTTAACCGACGAAATATATCTGCAAAAAGAGTTGCAATTTCAGCAAGGTAAGCTGATCAGCTGCGATGAAAATGGTAATTTGTTTAACCCTAGGATGCACACCCAGGGTCAATTTGACCCTGCTCATCACTTTTTTAAAAATATTTTTTCACATGAATAAATTCACTGCCCTGGGTTTCCTGACATCTTCAATCAACTCTTTTCACACGTATTCTAAATGTGCTTGTTCCATGATCGTGCTTGAGATTTGAGAGATAGGGTGTTTTTCGCCACTACCCCAAGAATGCAGGACCAGGGTCAAATTGACCCTAGTGCATTTCATGTGATAAAAGAGCTTAGCTGAGCATTTGGAAAGAGAATCTCCGTCTCCAGCATGATTGTTTGCGGCCCATTGTTTTGTGAGACAATAGTGGTTGTCTGTGTGGTAATAATTGAGCTACCTCAACGATGTAACATTCAAGATTGTATTCTAAACAGGACGTTTAGAAGGTGGTAGAAGCAGGATGTGGCAGAAACAGAATTTTCCAATAAGGTTACATCTTCTAAACTGTGTTTTGTGTGAGCTGTGTCGCTGAAAGTTAGAGAGGTTTATAGATATTACTAGGCAAACTGAAGGAGCCAGAAATAGGTGTAATTCACAAGTTCATTTTTGTAAGTTTAGGTAGCCTGCGCTGACTGGCCATTGGCTAAAGCCTACTTCTAGTTCAAAGGTGTAGAAAGTATAAACGGCAGTTTTGTTCAGATCGTAAGTAGAGTTATTGCAAATAAAATGGCTGAATCTAGCAACTATGCAACAATCTCACTCGATGAGGCAGTTGTGCTTGCACAAGCTGAAGATGGTATTCTGGAAACCGATTCGGAATCAGAAATTTCAGAAGATGATGATGACCCTAGCTTTGTAAATCATGATTCAGACTGGGTGAGTAACTTGGCAGTAGTAAATTTTATACCCATTTTCCTTGATCTATTCAATAAGATTTGTTTGCTTTCGTAGGAATCAAGATCGGAATCCGAAGATGAATCTTCAGAAGAGTCAGAAATCGATGCTCCAGCTGCATTTCAGTCGGAAAGAATGGGGAAAACAGGAACTTATTGGAGTGAAAATCCCCCATCACGGTCACAAACAAGATCTTTCAATCTTTTGAGACAACGGCCTGGTCCTGTAAGAGGTTCCAGAATTGCAACACCACGAGATGCTTTTGAATTTTTGATAACACGTGACATCATTGATGAAGTAATCCAATGCACTAATTTAGAAGGTCGTCGAGTAGCTGCAGCAAGAGGAAAAGAGTGGAAAAAAATTGACTATGAGGAATTTGTGGCCTTTATTGGACTGACTCTGCTGGCAGGCGTAGAAAAAAATTGGGATGTTGCCGTGAGAGAACTCTTTTCAGATCCACTTCAAAACCCTATGTATAGAGCCACGATGGCGGTTCGAAGATACGAAGATATTCGGAGGCTGCTTCGATTTGACGATAAACGGACCAGGGCTGAAAGGTTAAAAACTGATCACATGGCTGCATTTAGGCACATATGGGAGTTGTTCTTGAGCAATTGTAGAACAACATTTATCCCTAGTGAATGTGTGACAATTGATGAACAACTTATACCATTTAGAGGGAGGTGCAAGTTCAAACAATACATGCCGAGCAAGCCCGCAAAATATGGAATAAAGATATTTTGGTTGTGTGATTCGTTCATGCCGTTCGCAATTGATGGCATTATCTACTTGGGTAAACAACCAGGAGAAGCAATTCAGAAAAATTTGGGAGAAAACATTGTCCTTCGGCTCAGCTCCGGAATAAAACAATCAGGTAATCATAAGCTTGCAACTGTAAACTAGCAATGTATCTTTCACTTGCAGCAGTGTTTATAATTTTTACCATTATTTTGTTCTTGTACTTAGTTTGTATTTTCGATATTTTTGTAGGTCGCAATATTACCATGGACAACTTTTTCACAACCGTACCTTTGGCTGAAAAACTTCTGAAGGAAAACCTAACTATCGTGGGAACTCTCCGTAAATGCAAACGAGACATACCAGCTATCATGAAGCCATCCAAGTCAAGAGAAGTACATAGCTCAGAGTTCGGATTCAACAACAACTTGACCATGGTAAGCTACTGCCCCAAAAAGGGAAAAGCGGTTATCCTCCTCAGTTCAATGCACAGCGACAAATCTGTGGATGGCGGTGAAAAGAAAAAACCACAAATCATTCTTTATTACAACCAGACTAAAGGAGGCGTGGATACTGTAGATCAGATGGTAAGAAATTATTCTTGCAAAAGGATGACACGGAGGTGGCCAACAGTTCTCTGGCATAACATGCTGGACATCGCCGCCCTGAATGCTTTAACGATATTCAAAGCACTTCAACCTAATTACATGTCGGGCGTGACCCATGTGAGGAGACTGTTCATCAAAGATCTCACGAAACAACTTGTGATGCCGTTCATGATAAGGCGCCAAGCTACACCATCGCTCCAGAAACCAATCAAAGAGGCAATGAAGAGGTGTGGCTTGACCTTCAACTATTCAAACCCGGTGCAACAGCAGCAAGCCCCTGCTTCTAAGCGTAAAAGATGCCACATTTGCCTTTACTCAAAAGATCGAAAAGTACGATGCTACTGCTCACAATGTCATGAGGCTGTCTGCACGGAGCACAGCACCACTCTGGTGACTTGCATAAAATGCAAAGCAGAATGAGAAAAGTAGTGCACTGCTACACCTTTGTGTTTGCGTTACCTCGTTCACTACCATGTTGTCATTTCATGTTGTTATTGTTCAATAAACCAACTAAAATCGGTTCTGTGATCTTTTATTGTGTTATTTACGTCATATTATAGAACATTGTTGCTAACTTCCAGCAAAAATGCATTAGGGTCAATTTGACCCTGGTCGTGAAAAGTAAGAAACCGAAAAGGTCGTGCATCCTAGGGTTAAGGGAATTATGACATTTATGATTGTGGGAGAGTGGAAGAACGTGCCTTTCGTGTTCAAAGCTGTGCCAGAATCGAAAATAGAAGGAAAATGGTTGTCTGGCTAAATAATAGAAACCATACAATCTCTCCATGAAATAGGCTTACACGTGCGAGCAGTAATTTCAGACAATTGACCCAGCAGCGTGTCTGCCTTTAACGAACTTTTCTCAAAATATGGAAGTGAATCGCATGAAAATCCAATTTTCAATCATCCTACGTCAGATCGAAGAACATATTTATTTTATAACTCTGTACATCTGTTAAAGAATGTACGAAACAATCTATTGAACTCCAGGCAATTTATTTTTCCCGAACTTCTTTTTTCTGACTTTATTAGTCTTCCTGCTGGGAAGATTTCATAAAAGCTGCTTCACTCTGTCTTTGATGAAGATGAGAAACTACAGGCAAACTTAAGAAAGGCCAACAAACTCACATACAAAGTTCTACATCCAGGAAACAACAAGCAAAGTGTACCATTAGCTTTGGCGATATTTGACCCGACCACTTCCGCCGCCATAGAAAGCTATTTTCCAGAAAGCAATGCTGCGGCACAATTTTTACGCTTAATCTCTGGTGGACGATAAGCAACAGCAAACAACAATTAAATATGAACTTTCATCGTGGAGATGCTGCAAAAGCAAATGATTGCAAACCAACAATTCTCCGAAAATTGGCTGATTTGTTTTCTGAATGGAAAACTCAGCAACCAGCCAACACGGAAAAGTTTACCCTCAGCGAGCAGACCACATTGGTAACGACTTTGAAATGCACCGCTACACTGATTATCAAGAAGGCTATGCTTATGTTTTCACGGCACGATTTCAAACTGATCCTTTGGAACAGCAGTTTTCAAAATATCGTCAAATGAGTGGCGGACGATTTTTAGTTGGACTGCGAGAAGCAAAAAATAATGAGGGAATATTAGCACTGAAATCTCTTTTCAAAGAGTCGATTTCGTTCTAGCAAGAAAATATTCGTCCTGACAGCAGCAAAGATTTCTCCCTGCTGTATTTCAATCAAAACCTAAAAAACATATCTTCTGAGATTGAAAGCTGTTGTTTGGATCAAAACTCAACCGAAGTTGCTGCCGTTGTATTGGAATATATTGTAAAAAAGATGATCAAGAGGACCTCCTGTTTAGACTATAGGTCATGTTTAATTTACAACACTGAAAATCAGTCTGCCTCTGAATGCTTTGAATACCTTTCAATTGTCTCGAGGTGCTTTGACGCAGCCTGCCACTCATTTAACGCATTATGTCAGCAAATCTTTTGCTATGCTGGACCTATGCGAATATATTATTTGCCAGAGTGATCTACACGAAAGAGTTGCTGCAGAAAATGTATTGAAATTTAATGATTTGCCACAATCATTTCTGTGTGACAATCACCTTGAAAACATTAAGTTTATCAACCGCACAATTTGCAACGTCTTTTTTAATAATACTCCAAAACTTGTCAATAGCCAAGTGCGAAAAGAAGTTGTACAACAATTCAAAGAAAGGCAAAGGAAGCGACGACACACATGATTGGAATAAAACTTTGCAACTACAGTATTGTCTAGTTCTATTTTAGAAAGCGGCACAATGAGCATTAAGTATCTTATGCGGTTGTGCTGTTCTAAGCTGAAGTAAGTGCTGCTTTTTGATAAAATTTTACTTTTAAACAACCTATTTGATTAATTGATAGTCATCAAATATTAGACAGTGGCGTATTTAAACAATTTTGTTCCTACAAACTCGTAAGTTTCCCATACTATCCCTCTGCAACGCTAGCATAAAATCTCGTAAACGCGAAAAGTAAACAAACCGATACGCAGATGTTACCCGTCTAATTTTCGCACTGTAAGGTAGAATGTCTGGCCGTCTTCTATTTTTAGTAGGCCATGAATCACCAAAGGAAACTAATCATCAACCAAGCTCCAGCGAATCAGGTAGCCATCCAACTACTCTAATATTATCACTCTCTACAAACGTAAGTTTGGTATTGAAAAAAGAAAAACAAAGCATTGCCAAACAAAACTGTGCCATGTGCACTCCACAATTTGGCACTGATTATGATAAACCGTTACTGCCAGTAATATGTGAGGCAACTCCATGTGAGATTTTTGGAAAAGTTGCTCACTTCAACAACTTTATTGAAGAAATTGTGATTCGCAAACAAAACTCTACAGTCAGCAGAAAGGCCACGTTCTTCATACTGAAGCTGAAGAAATAAAGCTGTTTTGGAATCAATGTGTAATGGGGTATCATGTACTTCCAAGTATAACAGATTACTGGTCTACTGAATCTAATCTTGGGGTTCCATATGTTGCAAAAGTAATGCCATTGAAATGGTGTGAGGAAATACGATCATATTTACATTTCAATGACAATAGCCTCATGACACTAAAATCAAATCCATGACATAGCATTAAAGTTGGACCAGTATTAGACCATTTTAATGCTTCTTTCTGAGCAGCTATGACTCCATAGAAGAGCACATGGTAAAGCTAAAGACCACAACATTCTTAGGCAGTATGTGAAGGGGAAACCTATTCAACAAGGATTTAAACTGTGATGTCGATGTGCGGCAAACACTGGAGTGAATACTTGTACGAGCACAACCTCTACACAGGAAAAAAGTCTGGCCAAATTGAGTACGGTTTGGGTAAAGGTATTGTCCTCAAACTAACTGAGAAAATCAAAAGCTTTCACTGCTAAGTATATATCGACAATTTTCTAAAATTCCCTTCTGCTGCAGTGGAAACTGTTACAACAAAACATTCTGCCTGCTGGGACTGTCAGGGCCAATCGAAAGTAATTGCCAAATGCTTCACAAGTTCCATGTGACAAGTCAATGAAACGAGGGGATGCTGTAGCTTTTGAAGCCAACAACATACACTATGTTAAGTGAATGAACAATAAGCCAGTCCAGATGCTTTCAAATTTTATGTTGGTGCATTCATTGCATGATGTAAAGAGACGGACAGAAGGGTCCAGCACAAGTGAGGTAGTTAGCTGTTTTGCTGTTGTGAAGCAATACAACAGTTATATGGGTGGAGATGATATCATGGACAAGAAAAAAGCAACCTACCAGTTTAATCAGAGGTCAAAGTATAAATACTACCTCGGAATTGTCCATGACTTAATTGATATTGCAATTAACAATACCCACATTATTTTTGGACAGTTTCAAGAAAATGAGAAAGATAGTGTCGATGCAAAACTTTCAGGAGAATAATTGCATGTGCAGTCATCGAAAACTTCAGCAACTGAAAACAAGCCTTGCAAAGGCCCCTCATTTTGAATGGAAAAAGGTACAGTACACCAACAACTCCTGAGGAACAACCTAGCATACAATGTAAAAAGATGTAAAGTGACAGAGGTACAAACTGTGCACTCGCAGAAAACTGCAGAACTTGACCAACAACAAGTGTGTTTAGTGCAACATCCACCTCTGCTATGTTAATAGTTGTGATTGTTTTCGAATGTACCACACTGGCATACCTTAAAAGTTTCACAAGCTGAGGTGGGATCTTGTCCATGCAAATAGTGTTATATATGAACTCTACATTACTTTGCTAATGCTGTTGTCAAAAATGTGAGAAGTAACATTGCTCTTAATGTGTAATTTGTCACCTGTATTTATTATTATTCAAATACTCATTTTCAGTAATTGTTAACAATGTTTACTATTTGTTTTTATCTCGCATTGATTATGTGTCAAAATTATTAAAGTAAAGGAAAAGTGTGATATTTTAAAGTTCAAACCAGTTTTTAGGAAAATAGCCCATTTTTATAAGATTTACCCTTGAGGGACAATGTAACATACAGTATGTGTTACATATTACAAAACCAAAAGAAAAAAAATTTCAAAAATTGTTATGAAAATGATTTGAAGAAGTCTAATGAACACCAAAACAACACTTTTGATGAGAAAAAATGGATAGGTTGCTAATTCCCTTCAAAAGTTTAAATAATTAATCGACAATTATTGAGTACTTTTCAATTTTTATGTTTATAACTAAGAATAAAACTGTTGAAATTGAACTCCCATTTTATAAAAAGCACCACTACAATACCAAGGTTTACTCTGAAGTTTACATTTAAATTCAAAGCCAGTGCTTGCAAAGAATGCAATTCAGTCCCCGTTTAAAGGCAACTTATGAAATTATGCCCATTCCTCACTTTCCGGTTGAAAGGGTATTCACATCAAACAGTCAATTTTGCTTCAAAGTTCAGAATTACTTGACAGTACTTTGCAAAGATGCAGTGAAGTTCCAATGAAGTGATTACTACTATTGAGACAAATGAGCCAATTGATATCTTTTCCACTGTTTACAACATCCTAACGAACTCAACTTTGGAGTAATTCTTCAACTAACAACGATTCAATTTTTGACAACATAGTCAGATTTGGTTCAGGTATGTTACTGCTAACAAAAACCTGCTTTTTGCTTCGTTTACTCAATCTCTGCGCAATATTGCTTGATGTTGAGTCAGAACGAGAACCTAGTAAGTTTAAAGAAGTCGTGTTGTCACTGAATTTAGTTGGCATTGCCACTGACAAATTGTTCATTGAAACAACTGAAGAGTTTATCCACACCATGGCACTTTTGCTCAAATGCATGACATGCACGTGTATAACATTGTCTTCAATTGGCACAGGTATATGCTTGAAAGTTAAAAGTTGAAAATCTTTTTCATCCATGTCAATTTAATACACACCAATAATATAGCAGTCTATCTGCAAGCAACAATACATTAACTTAGTTTTATATAAAGATAGAACTTTTGCTCATACAATTCCAAAACAGAAGTACTTTTGTTTGAACTACCTTTGAAAAGCACTGTGGTTAACGTTGCCATCAAGTTACAAAGTTTATGTTAAAATGCTATTTCCAGTGACGAAACAACACAAATCAAGGGTGCACAACCTGCCGCCTTGGATAACAGTTATGCAGCCGAGCTCATATACATTAAATTTAACTCAAGTTGATCTCTATAAAAAAAAAACTATCTTTGCAGCATCTACACAAAACCTCAATTTGAACAAAAATGCTGTTCAAGATTAGAAAGTTTTGCTTTCAAAAAGTTGAACACAAAAAATGGTCTTTCTCTTTACACAAACAAACAACTCTCAATGCGAACTCAAGGTCTGTAACTCTGTAGCAGGTCATTCATTCAAAGTCCCTTGGATGGACTGGCACAGCAAGCGAAATAAGGTCTGCAATGCAGCTTTTAATTGTGAAAAGGTTGTGCACCCCTGATCAAGGTACCCATGTTCAGCTCTTGCTGCAAATCAAAAACAATAATTTTGTTTCTCTTTCAACAATTAGGTCTATCGTTAGTTCAGGCTCCTTCAGACGTAAAATTATTTTAAAAACATCAAGTCAAGTATAAACAAATTAACAATCAACGAATTAACAAATGTTAACTTTAACGAATTAACAAATGCAATTTCAAACCTAGCTAGCACATTGAAATGAACATTGAAACTAAATTGAACGAACAAAATTTAAATACATATGAATGGCAATACATAGCAGATTTGATGTATTCATATTCACCTCAAGGGGAGAGTTATGGCAAAAAATGAATTATTTTCAGAAATTGCGTTTTTGACTTTACTTTGCAGAGAATTTATCGAGGAATTCGAATATAGAAAACTTTTTAATAATTTTCGTCTTTTTCTTGTCAAAATTTGTATTTTTGTAGACACGATGTAAGGTTTTTTTCTAATTGTAAAATGTTTGGCCAGAAGTCAAATTGTAAAGTTTTAATAAGTGAATACCTAAAGCAATCTCAAAGTACAGTCTAAAATAAGGGGTATTTGGAATTGGAATGACATAAATAATTCATTCCAATGCAGGAGTGGTGTGAATGTAAAATTTTTATGTGTCACATATATTTTTTATGAACTTTTGAGGGAATAGTATAAACAGTTGGTCAAAAAACTGTTACTGTAATTTAGATAGCATTTTTTGGAAGTGGTATTTTTTAACTTAAAACTTTAATAACTCAATAAGTACTCATCAGAATTGGCTGAAATTTGAAATGTTGACTCTGTTTATCATCCTGAATAACTTTATGATCTATTTTTGTATTGTTTTATAGTTATGACCAAAAACGACAATGTTTTTAATTAAGAAAAGTGAGTTAACAAAAATTTCAATGACTTTTTTCCAAAAGTGTTCTCCTGAATACCTATCATAGGTTTGTAGTAAATGACTTGTTGTTTAAGACTGTGTAAACGATTTTTGCATCATCCATGTATGTTTTAAGTTATTACAATTTAAAGGTGGACAAAAAAAAATTTCAGATTCTGATTAAAGCTATGATACTTCACAATACCTTCATATTTATTAGTTTTAGAAGCTATAATCACATATTCTACAGGAAACAACCATTCCCACAATATATAGATTGTATAGGTTTGCCTTAATTTCATTTCTTAAGCTATGCAGTTTTGATGTGGTGTTTGTATATCGTAACCCTTGCCTTAAATGCAAGTTACGCATGGAAGCAGTACATTGTATCACGGTACCAACTTTAAATGATAAAGCTGTTCACCCTCCACCCAACATATTGTAAGAAGTCATCGACTATAGGATATCAAACTTTGGTAATACTCAATAGCTAGACAAAGAGCTTTTGAGTATTCAATAATCCGCCAATAACAGTCCTCTCCTGTGTTGGTGGTAGATGTGCCAGTCTTTATCTATATTGGCAATTGTTTACCCCAAACCTGATCAGCATCTTTATTTGTACTTATTTGACCTTGCGAAGTGAGTCTAAACCTTTCGTTTTACATCATGCCTTAAGAAGCACCAGAAATCATCGTCAAAGTAGCACCATAATCTAACTGGTTTGATTATTGTAATATCAAGCACAAGAACTTTATTGGCAGAAGTGGTCTTTCACATGCTTTTTCCAGTATTCTTGGCGTTTAAATTTAAGGCCACATATTGGACAGCCACGATCATTTTCTTTGAAGTGGTGACTTATTTTATGATGCAATAGTGAACTACGTCTTTTATATTGCTTTTCACACAAATCACAACTGTATTTTCGTTCTTCACTGTGCTTATGCATGTGAACTCTCAAACCAGAACTATCACAAAAAGATGAAGAGCACTGCTTGCATTTAAAAGGCTTTTCACCTGTATGAAAGCGAGTGTGGATAGTCAGTGAAGCTTTTTCAACAAAACCTTTTTCGCAGTACTTACACACAAAAGGCTTTTCATCACAGTGCATGCGTTTTGTATGAGCAGCTAAATTATATTGTTGAGCAAAAGTCTTTCCACAAATCAAACATTCAAACACTTTACCCCTTGCTTTACTTAAGCAATGTTTCCGAAATGAACGAAAGGTTTTGAAACCTTTGTCACAGCAATCACATTTATAAGGTAAAGCACGCAAATGATCTTGGTGATAATGATTGTCAAGTTTTTCAACTGAGAAGAAATGCTTGGAACAATATTGACACAAATGATGGCAGCCCTCCCTTTTTCCACAAATCCTTTTATGCTTTTTCAATCCAGAATAACTTTTAAAAGATTTGTAATTACATGGACAAGTAAATGGATATTCATCTGCATGAACTGCTTCGTAGTGCTTTATTAACTGCTTTTTAAAAGAAAACGATTTAAAGCAAAGCTGACAAGTAGTATCTTTGAAACAGTCTACACCAACTACCGGAAATGGGATTTCACCGTTAATTTCTTCCAAAACATTTTCTTTTTTCACTAAAAGACTTATATCATCACACATGCCAAATTAGAAAATACAGCTGAACGATAATATTAAACAAAAACCTGTAACACATAAAAAGAATAACGGCATAACTACAAAGATTTTCTTGCAAACTGGGCATAGGTTAAAAAGTGTAAAATAAGGTAACAAAGCGCCAACAATAAAAAAGCTTACTACACTGCTTGCTCTATTTCACATCAAAACACCCCCTTAACTTACAATAAACATAAAAAGCATCAACACAGTTAGACAGTAAAAGGTTTGCAATAATTACAAAAAAGTAGTAAATTAGTCACTTTATTAAAGATCATGTCTAGAAAGTTTTTTAGAAGGGTGTTAGATATATAAATAAATAACACAAACTGTTAATATCAAATAGCAATTCTTTAAAAAGATTTTATATAATTTTAAAAAGGCAGGCAGGAATCTGTCTATTCCTAACGCGTGGCAAGAAAAAAAATGAGGCTAGACATGAATTTTTACTTGTTATTCCACCTATTCAAACGGTACTCATGATACATGTCCTCTGCCCTTTCGTAACATGCAACCAGAAAAAATAAGTCAAGACATCAACTTCTACCTGTTATGATGACTATTCCCTTACGACTCAAGGCTGTTCAAAATTAGACAAACCCCAGGTCCTGTTATGCGCCTTCAGTAAGGCCTTATTTCAAAACTGCAAAATGTAGGAAACGAATCTTTTTTTGATACTGCTTTTTAGACCTGGCACTTTGTTAAAGACCACAATCATAGTCTTATACAAATTAATAATGCATAATCAAAGACGCATGATGCACAGACATTGCTAATTTCAGGGGGCAAAGGAGCAGGGTACCACAATAATTTAGTGCTGCAAAAAGCACTGTAGTACAAAATTACACAAACACAGACACCAAAGATTAATCATAGTAAATTATAAAAATTTCTGTATTAATGCTACAATAAAATACGATTTTCTTCTAAAATAAAAACAAAAATCTATATATATAAAACTCAAAGTTTGTCCGTCTGTCTGCTATAGAAATAAAACTGGAGACATTTAGATACAAACAAACATATGAATCTTATATAACTTTTTCCAGGGAAGCCAAGTACGGTATTTTGATTTCGATCAGAATCGTCTATGGGGGGCTACGAGCCTATATTTATTCAACCTATATTAAAATATGGTTATTCAATGTAAAAATTTAATCAGTCTTTACATTTTACCCGATCAACGACGGGTAAATCTGCTAGTTACTTATAAAATGAAAGTTTTTTTTCAGCGACAGAAAAACTGTAGAAGCAATGGAGACAATGAACCCAAAAACAATATGCAGTGACATTGAAGATAAATTATTTCTGATGGAAAGATAACTATTTAAACTTGCGACAATATTTATTTTGTTATTTTGGTAACAAATGTCCCTTACTTGCCTCTCTTTAGAATAAACTATAATCCCAGATAACTAACAACTAATATAGCATTAATAAATAGTGTGTGCACATGCAAGTGGGCACAAAGGTAGTCAGTCACATATGTGTATACAATAGGAGAAAGATGACTCTATAACTGTAAGGTCTTTTTGCGCACTCCTTTTACAAAACAATCAACTTGAAGCTGCATGATTCTGTAGAAATGCTGATGCAATGCATCACTGAATGCTGTCGAGTTTTTATAGCAACAGTTGATTTCAGCAGCTGCAGGGCAAAAATCAGTGGTCATACTTGCTAAATAAAATATAAAGGTGTCAGTTCTGGAAAAGAATGCCATTACTGTGCAGCACAAAACATGACCCAAGAGGCAAAAAATTTCACATTTTTGTAGTGATCAAAAATCATAAATTTCTGCATTGATCCTTTACAATTTATTGCTTTAGCACATTTATGTGCATCAGCAAAGACAAACAATAAGGCTTGCAACAGTCTTAGATTACAATAAACATGGTTACCATAACACAAATCATTTTGGGCCCCAATCATATCCATCCTGATTTCTTAACAAGCCACCAGCTACTTTTACATATGCAAGACATATTATAACAACAGGTGATTTTAGATGCTGTTGTAGCAGAAACTTTTTTCAAAGTTTTCATGCCAAGCAAAAGGGAAAAAGTTATGATTTGAAAAAACATAATCGTCAAAACAGTTTAATATAAAGAAGTTAGAGGTGGAGTTGGAATCTTCTGAAGCAAAATGCGACCAAAATATTTTTGTATCAAAAGATGTCTCAAGAATTGCTTTGTCATGTTTGTCCACATTTTCAAAAAAGTCCTCTATAAGCAATGTCGCCTTTCAATAGAGTTTTGAATCTATCGCAATCTTAATTTACTTTTTAAAATTGGCGCAGCTTGCAGTATCGATCAAATAATTAAGTTTGGTTGCAAATTAATAACTAGGAAAAGATTGGCTTCCAATAAGATACTTTAACCCATGCACTTTTCGATCAAGAACAGAACAATATATTCACTACCGTATTTGCCGGTGTATAAGTCGACTCGTTGTATAAGTCGACCCCCTAAAATTCGACGGAAATTTACGATTTTATGTTTTTTTATTTTATTTTATTTACGACTCGGTGTATAAGTCGAGGTCGATTTTTTTAGGTCGATTTTTGATCGAAAAAGGTCGACTTATACACCGGCAAATACGGTAATCACTTTACAACTTTGAATTTCTTCACTTGCCAAAACACAGAACTAAAGCACTTCAATAAATAAATATCAATATTTCGGTGTTGGATTGGCCTGGAAATTCTCCAGATTTAAATCTGATTGAAAATCTTTGGAGTATAATAAAACTACTTCTGCAAAGAAGAGATTGTACCACCATGGTGAAGCTGATGGACCATAATTGACCCTAAAAACCATAATTTTTGTATTTTTTTAAGTGATTTAATTAATTTGCATAAGGGTGTAAAAATGACTATTTCTTACCCTGGGTCAACAAAACAATGTCACAAAATCAATTGGCTTTTCAAGGTATTAAATTGTGGGCAACTCTAGACAATTCTATAAAAATGAAACCGCAACCAGTCTTGAAAAAAATATTAAAAAAACGAACGATTAGAGATTATTAAATTGAAAGTTCTTCTTTAATTCTAGACTTATTTCATAAAAATTGCTGAGGCATTTAATATGTGGCTTTCACCTTATGTGCTTTTATATTAAATTTAACTTCCTCTCTTTTTTTTTACTTTTTTTTTCCAGTCTTTATTAAGTTTTTATTTATTACTGGTAATCTTTTTTGTTGTTTTTTGCTATCAGGAGGAACTGACTAGAAAACATTTGGGTTATTTCATTGTCTCCTGGCCCTTGGCACGAATGTACTATTTTATCTTACTATTGTTCTCCATTGAAACAATGAATATTTTATGATATTATTCTAGTGTAAATTTCAATTTTTTTTATGTTGACGTTTATTGAGTGTTACTGGGGAAACAATAATAAATAAACTACAAATTACAAACATATTTTACCATTAAAATATCTCACAAAAATTTCACAGCTAGCAAATGTTCTTGCATTGTGCAAGTCATTAATTTTTGATAAAAATACTACATCTTCAGCAAAAAGTCAAGCAAAGTTAATTTTGACAGCTACTGCAATTTTAGAAAAATGTGTTGAAGAGGAAAGAAATATGGAATACCATTATGAATTCAGTTTCCGACTTTTGAGTTTTATCATGACCCAACTTAAATTATTGTGTATTCCTGAACAAGCCCATTGATATTCAGTAAACATTATTAGAACAATAAAAACTTTTGTACTGCCAAAGCTATTGTTTTTGATGCAGTGAAATTTTTCTTTAGAAAATTGTTTATTGACTTATGTGATGGAAAACTGCAGCTCAGTATTGCCCATGCTACCAGAAACAAGGAACGATCATTCCTCTTGTTTGATTTTACACATAACATCAAAAACATTTACAATATCTTTCTTAGAAGAAGCAAAATGCACATTTTATCACCCACTTTTAATTGTGTTGCTCAGTTTTCACCATAAAACGTTTATATGCCTTGGAAGAATTTAAAACATTGAAAGTTACCTTTGCTTTGACAAAGGCTTTGTTGAATCTGAATAGTTTGTCGCAAACATCACTCTTGCATGCTTTAAGTAAGTTAGTTAGGTCTAGAAAATCTATTTTATTGATTGCTCTTTATTTGGTAAACATATTGCCAATTTAAAATGCCATGGTGGCCCCTAAATGGCACAGAGATGAAACTTGCAGGCTTTTATTACCCCTTCATGCCAACCACCCATAACTAAAATTGTTAATTAAATCCCTAGCATGCTAAATTGTGTGGTAATTGGCAATCCTGACTAGTTAGTCTTAAGAACAAAAAAGCAATTACATAATTCTTATTTTGAATTTCAAGATTGACCAGTCATTGTTGTGAAGTGGTAATTGTTTCAGACTTAGCAACTAAAGATGTGGAGCTTAATTCTACAAGAGTATTAATTATATTTATCAGAAAGGGCATTCGGAATTCAAAGTGTACATTACTCCAACAAAAAGCTGGTTTGAAAACCAGAGTGTAGTGATGGGTTTACATTAAATCGGCACGTCTGAGCTTTTAAAAGATGAGAAAAAGATTTTAAATAGACTTGCTAAGTCCCTGCAAGTAGATTTCTATCTGTGAATTTGAATAACCAAAATTTGATGTTGTTACTACTCACGATTTATTTCTACTTTTCTATTCATTTTTATATTTTTTCAGGTGTTTTCAACAAATCTACAGTTGGTGGTTTAAAATTTTACAGTAAAAATTGACTTCAATTTCTTGATACTGCAAAGTACGTCGAGTTCATTCTAAACTTGTGGAAAGTAATGTCTTTAAAAACAGCATCCAAAGGTAAGTTTGATAAAAATTAAAACTTTTTTTATATTTGTTTTTTTTATCTATTTTGAGTAAAATAAAATTCTGTTTGGTTCTACAAAAGCAGTTAAATTTAAAGGATTTTTCTCACTAAATTAAATGTTTAAAAGTGTTTCGGAAAAAGTTTAGTAATTGGGCTGATTATGAGAAAAAGCAAATTTGTGATATTTAGTAGTTTGTAAAGCCCAAGTATTGACGTTTTATCATTGGATTTGCTTAATGAATTTTGCTTAAGAATTAATGACAAAAGTACAAAAAATATTTAGAAATGTAAAAAGAGACAACATATGTATTCCTCTTCAACATTGCAATGGAGAATCTATGAAGTTTTTATTACAATCTCATGAAATCTTGGCACAATGGAAAGTCTCTGGCAACGCAGGATTAACAAAAGAAACATCTCTTTCTTGTCTTTAAAGTATTGATTGCATGATTGAATTAGTTAAGTAGATGTGTACTACACACAATTTTACACATGTACTCCTTGGGAAGTACATGTCTGATCCGATTGAGGAAAGGTTCGGTTGGTAAAGGCAGGCCAATGGTGGGAATTTTTTTATGTCTATCAAACAACTGCTTCTAGCTGAAAAAAAAATTCATGTTTTGAGTTTACTGAAACAAAAATCGTTGGTTGCAGCATCTCGATTAATTTGAGTACAATCTGTTGGACTTGATTGATCTCCTAGTGACCTGCCTAAATGTAATTGGCTTGATGCAATTTTATGGGACATGAAGTTGATAACTTGCAAGAAATATGCGAGTCAGACGCAAACATCACGTTTTTTGTTGGTGGACACATTGGATGCAGTATTGATCGTAGGCAAAAATGTGCAGCATGTAAAGATATACTATTGGTGGACCGTGGTAACAAGATTTTTCTCAGTGCTTATGTTCCACAAGATTATATGAAACTCTTTGATGATGCTGATTGTGCATCACTTGCAGTGCCAACAGAATTTTGTTTTGCTTTAACGGCTATTGCTTTGCAAGGTTACAACACTATTTCTTCTGATAATACTATAAAAGAATGACTCTTATCATCAAGCAACCAACGTTTGATTTTTGTTTTCTCTATTTTAAAGGTAATTGCATTTTCTGATTATAAAGATTTGTTGAACCAAAAATGTACTAAAAATCACTGCGATTTCGAATTTATCTTGCAAACTGCTTACAATTGTTTTGCCTAAAATGAACTAAAAACATCAAATTCAAGATCAGGAGATCTGCCTGTGAAAATAGCTCAAAGTATGCGAAAGCTAAGCAGTAAAACTTTGAAAAAATGCTGCATGTAAATTACAAACTGCAAATGAAAAATTAATCAGTATTTTTAGTGCTTAATCTTTTCTGTAGGCCAACCAGGCTTGATACTACCCTCGTATTTAAATTTGTTTTGTAATGATTTGAAATTTGGCAAATAATAATGCAGTTGGACCAAGTATGAGTGTAGACAAATAGAAAGGCTGCATTACTAATCAAAGTGTGACGCCATCAATGACATCAAACGCCTGAATAATAAAGTTGCATCATTGGCACAATCTGAAATGTATGTTTATTGCATAAATTTGTTTAAGCCTTTAACTGCCAACAGCCACTACAGTGGCTTTTAAAGCAATATTTTCGAATCATTAAAAATGTATTGAATCTACTTCAGGAACATGTCAATTTTGACTTTGCTCAATTGGTACTAAACCAAATTTCCAAGGAATAAACAAAATTTGGGTGCTTTTATTTTAATTTTTTTAAATTTAGTTGAAACCAAAAATATGGTATCTGAACAATTTTTTGAGACAGGTAGATACAATGGACTAATTAGTGTTCTGTCACCCCAAACCGAGTTTTTTGAAAGCTAACTATATTGACATGAATCATTGCAATTATGCAGCACCAGAATAAATTAACTCACACAAAATTTAACATGAATTTGAGGGTGCAAGAAGGGGTACACACACAACCCCCCTTACAAAAAATTGGTTATATTTTTTGGATTTTTTTCAACATCCTTTTGTTTTTTCTCAAAACAGGCCTACTTAGTCATAAAAATCAAAATAAAATGCCATATATTTGAAAAGTACTTGCTTTTTCTGACAATTTTCATGTTTATACTGCTGCATCAAGCAATGTCGTGCATTGGGGCAGTCAAGAAGTCAAGAATTAAAGTGTCTTGTTACAAGCTGTAAGTCACTTTAAGTTGGTGTTCTACAGTTTAGCTTAAATAGTTCAATTTGAACATTTAATTTTTGGTATTCGTTTTCATACAAATCAGAAACTAAAATAAGATGGCATGATTTGCTGATGTATTTACTCAACCATATTTATCTAGGGCAGGGGTTCTTAACCTGGGGTCCATGAACCCCTAAGGGGTCCATGATGGTGCTTTAAGGGGTCCGCAAATCCAAATAAGAATATCTACAGTAGGCTACGTATTTCTATTGACCGATCAGAACCTAAAAAAGCAACATCGCATTTGTGATAAATAGGCCTATGTAATCATACACAACGTCTATGTCGTAATAGAATAAATAGATTGAACAAAAAACCGTGCACGTGTATGCTGCATTGACTATTATAGAAAGCTGTCAATTTGCTTATGTGTTTTCTACTACAAAGGTTTATAACCTGGAAGGATAAATAAATTAAAAATTTTACCAATTTAAAAAAATGTCGAAGAAGAGAAAGTACAGTGAAAATTATGTAGCTTTTGGTTTTACCTTTGTTACTGATAGTGATGGCAGCCATAGGCCGCAATGTTTTCTATGTGGTAAAGTCCTTGCCAATGCAAGTTTGAAGCCAGCGAAACTGAAAGAGCACCTCAAATCTATTCATCCTAAAAACGCACTGGATAGTGTTGATTCTTTTCGTTCTAAGAAAGCTCGATTTGAGAAATCGGGGACTTTGCCGAAGTTCGGATTCATCAAGACGCAGAAACCTTGCCTAGAAGCATCTTATAAGGTCACTTACTGCATTGCCAAGGAAAAGAAAGCTCACACTATCGGAGAGACATGCTCTGGAAATGACTGAGCTGGTATGTGGCACAGAACAAAGAAAGAAACTTGAAGCCGTTTCCTTGTCAAACGATACCATCAGCTCCAGAATTATTGACATTTCTAATAATATTCTGAAACAAGTAATGGAGGAACTTAAAGCATCACCATTTCCATTTAGCATGCAACTGGATGAAAGCACAGATGTCTCTCAGTGTGCCCAGCTTCTTGTATATGTTCGTTATATAAACGCTGATACAATTAAAGAAGAATTCCTATTTTGCGAGCCTCTCTCAGAAACTACAAAGGCTGCAGACGTATTAGAGATGGTGAACAATTTCTTTGCCAAACAAGATTTCAATTGGAAGAGAAATATTGGTAGTTTGTGTACCGACGGAGCGCCCGCAATGCTTGGGAAAACCGCAGGATTTGCTTCGTTGGTAAAGAAAGAAGCTCCTCACATCATTGTGACTCATTGCTTTCTACATCGACATGCATTGGCATCAAAAACTCTATCACCAGCTTTAAAAGAAATTTTGTCTGTTTCTGTAAAGATCGTCAACTTTGTCAGAGCTCGAGCTTTAAACAATCGTATATTCAAAAGACTTTGCCAAGAAATGGGTGCACAACATGAAGTACTTTTGTACCACACTGAAGTTCGCTGGCTTTCGAGAGGTCAAGTTTTGAAGCGTTTGATGGAACTGAGAAAAGAAGTTTCATTCTTCTTACGAGAAAAACAAAATCCTCTATCAGTGCAATTTGACAGAAAGGAGTTTATTTATGGCTTAGCTTACTTGGCAGATATTTTCGGTCACTTGAATGAAGTAAATCTGTCATTTCAAGGACCAGATGTAACGATTATGGACGTTACAGAAAGACTACAGGCTTTTCAAGCAAAGCTTCCTTTGTGGAAAAGAAGACTTGAGACAGACAACTTTGCCAACTTCCCAATGCTGGAGGAAGTGATCTCTTAAAGCCGAATCGATAATACTGAAGGCCTGCTTTCCTCTTTACGTGGAAATATGTGCAAAAATTTAGACAGATTGCAGCAATCTTTTGAAAGTTATTGCTCACATGATCCAAATTTTGAATTGTGGATTTGCAACCCATTTCTTGCAGATCTAAATTCTAATGGTGATGACGATCTTGCCAAAGATGACCTCATTGAGTTGAGGACAATGCAAATGCTAAGGAGCGAATTCAATTCAAAGAACCTTGCAGAATTCTGGTGTTCCTTGGCACAAGCATATCCTCGCCTGGTGAAGAGAGCCATGGTTGCTCTTATTCCTTTTGCTACTACCTACCTCTGTGAGGCAGGGTTTTCTGCTCTTCTTGCTATCAAAACGAAACAGCGAAATCGGTTGGATGCTAAAGATAACATGCGTGTGACTCTGGCAAAAACCGTCCCACAATTTCGTGTTCTTGTTGAAGATAAGCAGGAGCAACCTTCGCATTGATTTAAAAAGTTATTTGCATAAACTTAGTTTACTAGTGCTTTTCTTCATGGTTCATCTCAAAGCAAACCGCCTGAGTGCGTTCTACTTATTGGTTACTGCACTGCATTTTTTGATTCTTTATGGTGTGTAATTGTTGTATAACTTAATTGACATGGTAATTGATTTATTATTCATTATTATTTGTTGAATTATTAATTTGCTTCTGTTTGGTCTGCAAATTTCTGGACTATACTACCTAGTTGATTAAAAGCTAATTTTGACAATTGCGATGTGTTTCTTCTAAAGGGGTCCAAAGCTTTCATTAGAATGTTTTAGGGGTCCGTGACTAACAAAAGGTTAAGAACCACTAATCTAGGGCTAGGCTATTTTCAAGTTTAAATAATTGCTCTTATAAAATCTTTAATTTAAAAACAGTAAATACTTTTAGATTGAAAAAGTAAATCAAAGCTGAATATTACAGCAACAACAAGTTCTGCAAAATGAAAATGTAGGCAACACAGCAACAACTACCTATAATATGGATTTATCCCAGCCCCTCATTCGGAGTCGCTGCTGATGTGTTTGCTATGCAATAAAGTATTTTCCAATGAAGCAATGAAACTATCCAGACTTTCTGAGCATTTACAAAAATTCGCCCACATAAAGCTGACAAAAGTGCAACATTTTTTCAGTGCCTTCAGAATAATTTCAAAAAACAAACTGTTGTTTTGATGTTTGCAAGCCTGTCTTTGATGATTGCGAAAAAAAGCAAGTCTGATACAATTGGTGAAGAATTGATCTTGCCTGCAGTAAGAGAAGCTTTGAAAACCGTTTTGCATCGCAAGGCTTGTTCCATAGTAATCAAGCCAATTCCTTTGAATAATGATTTCATACAAAGATGTATTGATTAGATGTTAGCAGATGTAGAGCAAAAGTTATGCAACACATTGAGGAATACAGAATTTAGCCTCCAACTGAACAAGTCAGCGTTGCCTGGTAATGAGTTGCTACTACTTTGCTATGTTTGTTTTGTGCACAATGGAGTTTTATGTGAAGAGCTGGCAATAGCTTTATCTCTAAATACCGATACACGAGGAGAAACAGTATTTCAGGAAGTCAAAACTTGTTTCGAAACCAATGCAATTCTGTTGACCAAGTGCAACTGATGATGCACCATTTGTGATGGGCTGTTACCATGGATTCATTGCTTTCTTGAAATCCGATAATCTTAATGTGATAATATGTCATTGCATAATTCATCGGCAGCATTTGGTGGCCAAAAATATTGGTGGTTGTCTTA
This sequence comes from Trididemnum clinides, assembly GCA_963675345.1. Classification (NCBI taxonomy): domain Eukaryota; kingdom Metazoa; phylum Chordata; class Ascidiacea; order Aplousobranchia; family Didemnidae; genus Trididemnum; species Trididemnum clinides. The sequence continues at coordinate 21,879,887 of OY776284.1, read as the reverse complement.
ACCAGTCCTTGAAGACAGTTATCAAGGTAGTTACTAAAATTAAAGCCCACACACTAAACACATGCTTATTCAAGCAATCATGTAATGAAAATGATGAAGCTTTTGAGTGCTTACTACTTCATAGCGAAGAATGATGGCTTTCAAAAGGAAACTGCCTTGCACATTTTAACTTGCTTTTTGATACTGTCAGAGAATTTTTGCAGAGTTTCGATCCTGGTCTCGCTCAAGAAGTCATGCTCATCGGAAATGACTCTGCATACTTATCAGACATATTTACCAAATTTAATGAACTGAACTTATCCCTTCAAGGAAACAAAATAAACCTTATCAAGGTAAAATCGACACTGTCTGGATTCAATAACAAGCTCACACTATATCAACAAAATTTAGCTAGACAAGATTTTTTCAGTTCGCAAGCTTGCAACAACTTGATTCATGCAGTGGTAGTGCTATAAACAATGCTGACATAGTTGCATACAGCAAACATCTTCAGGAATTAAAGGCAGACATGGAAGAGTGATTCCAGGATGTATTTCAATTGGAAGTCCCTGACTTGATAATCAACCTATTTTGTGATATTATTTTTGAAAATGGAATTCTGGAAGAGGAACTCATGACATTGAAAAGTGATCTTCAACTAAAACCAAAGTTCAAGATTTTGTATCAAACATTTTCGCTGCAAAACGAAAATAAAGAAAGATGCCCTCATGTGCAGATCAGGTCAAAATTTTTCTGATTGCCTTTCCCAGCTCTTACTTGGTAGAGCGTGCACTTAGTGCAGTGATAACGCTTTTGGACAGCAAGAGAAGTAATCTTGAAATAGTCAACTGTGGAGCCTTGAGGCTGTTCCTCACTAAGTTTAAACCTGATATCAACAAATTGATAACAAAACACCAGCCTCATCCATCCCATTAAAAGCTACTGTGTTTGATATTACGTTGTTAAGATGAATGTCAAATTTATAACTATGTTTTTACTTTTTGTCAAAGGGGGCATTCAAAAGTTGGTAGGTTGTTCAGGGGGGCAATAATTGAAAAAAGTTTGAGAAGCACTAATCTAGCTGGTAAAGTCCTGATTGAAAGTGGTTCCAAAGCTGCATTCAATGGATATCCTTGAAACTATATTGCATTCTAAAAAGGGATAGACCGTATTCTGTCCATCTATAGACCACAGTACCAAGGGTATCCAAATAGTGGGTGGCAACCCAATTTTGGGTTGCAAGACCTTCCATTTTGGGTCACAAAGCAATTTAAACCTACTATAAATATAAGCTTTGCATCTGTGTAATAATAAAGAACTTGACCATTCTAAACCTGTAATTATTTTTGTATTGTTATGTACTCGAGCAGAACACGTGTTAAGTAGTCATCAAGCAATCACGTTGTTTTGCTACTGTTGCACAATGCAAAATAAGCAGCTGTGTGAAATTGCTTGATAAGACAAACAGTGAGATTTGTTATTCTAATTTTAGAATATAGGTTACTGTCGTATTTGCTATCGTTAATGTATGGCATTTTTGATTAACTTTTAAATTTAGCAAGGTTAAGGTTTTCAAGTTAGCTTTATTCATTAATGTTAAAAGAGTGGTTGCTGAAATATACTACAGGTACCAAAAAGCGCTCAACAGAAAATATGGACAATTTAAGAATAGAAAGAGCACAGAACAAACCAGTACCTACAAAAATCTTTGCATCTTTACGTAGTGGGAATCAGCACCCTACCAAACAGCCTTATAGATGGAAGTACAGTGATAAACTTATAAAGATTGGTTTTACATGAATTCTTATAAATGATGAGCCATGTCCACAATGTGTTGTTTACTCCCAGGTTTTTGCCAACGAGAGCCTGAAAGTAGAAAAACTGAAACGCCATCTTACAGTAAAGCATTCAAAATTAATTGATAAACCAATGTCTTTTTTTGGCCGATTAGAGAAAGAATTGTTAAGTCAAAAAAACTATGACAAAGCACCTCACAATCTTAGAAAAAGCTCAAAAGGCATCGTACGAAGTTCCATGTTTAATCACAAAAGAAAAAAACCAGACAGCATCAGAGAAACCCTCATCAAACCTGCTGCTATTGCAATCAGTCAAATTATGAATGGAGACAAGGTAACCAAGGAAATAAAACGAATACCATTGTCTGCTGATCAGCGTTCCCTTTAAACGCAAAAAAAGTGCGAATTTGCGAAATTACCTCTGGCTAATTCGCAGTTGAAATTCAACAGTGCGTAAAAAATGTCCGGCGATTTTTGGTAACTTTTTCACTTTGTTAAAATTTTTGCAATTTTCTTTGCAAAATGTTAACCAATTGTTAAATGTATGGGAGATAGTGAAAAGAAATCCAAGTTAGAACAGAGGCTTTTTTAAAGTAGTGCAGCGTTTCACGCAAACATCGCGCAACAGCAAGTGACAGCGACTTAACATATCGCGCGCGCCTTTGCCACTTTTTTGTATTACAAATTATCTCTCCAGCAATTAACCCAAAGTAAAATCAATTTTTTTTGTTTACTTTTTCCCAGTCGAATTCAATCGTAGTTAAAGAGCAGTAATAAAAAGCAGCCCTCAAGCTTCAGTCTTAACACAAGACATCATTTTTCGAGGGAAGTTTGAAACTAAACTTGCTTAAACTTTTTATGTTTTCTTTACGTTTCAACGCTAACTTCAAAAGTGCTTGTTAAGATAAAAAAGCACATAGTTCTCGCTTTCAGTAAAGCACAAAAACACCATTTTTTTAGGGATGGTTTAGTTTTTGTACGTAACGAATAAATAGCCTTCTTTTTCTTGCCATTTATTAACACTAAAAGTAAAAAAGAATATGACTTCTAACCAATTTTAGTTTTGAATTTTCTTCAAATACTTTCCGATTTGAGATTGAAAGTTTGCTTGCAATTGCAAAAACCTGTTGTTTAATTGATTACGATAAAGAAATGTAAGTTGTTGAATTATTTACCGTAATCAAGCAACTATTAAAGTTTGCAGTAATTTTTGTTGTGTCATAGTTGTAACAACCTATCTTACATCACATTACTCTATAAAAGTCCTATTTCTCATGCTCATGTCGAGCGTCGGCAAAGGATTAATTTTATTTACGCGGATTGTTAGCCTGTCATTCCAAAATGCTTACGAATCACTGTTGCAAAGACTATAAAGTTTGAGACCAAATTAAACCACAATTAACTTGCTGAAGAAAAATAGCCAAGTATTTTGCCGCCACCGCCTTGTAGTAACCGATAGGCTAACTGTTTGTGAACATTCTGGAGCTAACAAAGTCACGCTAATTATTACGTCACCAAAGCGCATTGTCACAGTTTTGCCTTTCCTTTTCATGCAAATTTGTCCGGCGGTTTTCGTACATTTGCTAGCAATTTCGCACTTGTGCCGGCGGTTACGCACTCACTAAAATCTTAGAGGGAACACTGCTGCTGATACCATTTGCTGACATATCAATGAAATGAGTCAAGATATTGAGTGCCAACTGATTGATAGAGTTAAACGAGGAAAATATGCTTTGCAATAGGATGAGTCTACGGATAAGTCTGGATTAGCAAAAATGATTGTGTTTGTTAGGTATATAGCCAATGGGAGGCTTGAAGAAAAATTACTCATGTGTGTAGCACTATCTGGAACATGCACAGGTGGAAACATATTCTCAGCAGTAGATACAAGACTACACAATTTTGGATTATCATGGGAGTGCTGTATTAGCACTTGTACTGATGGGGCTTGGGGCTATGGTAGGAAAACACAAAGGCTTTTTAGAAAGAGTGTCACAAATTGCACCCCATATCAATTTTATGCATTATTGAATTTTATTGCATTATTCATAGAGAGAATCTTGCTAGCAAAACACTGGACAAACAATTAAAATGAGTTTTCGATTCAGCAGTAAAAAATGTTAATTATATTAAATAGAGAACGCTCCAAACAAAAGTTTTTACTATTCTCTGTGACAAAATAGGCTCAGAGCATAAAACTCTTTTTCTTCATTCAGATGTGAGATGGTTATCGCAAGAGAAAGCTCTCACCTGTTAGTATGAGTTGCAAAATGAAGCTTATTTCTTTCTTATGGAAAGAAGACACGAACTTGCTGCAAATCTCATGGACCTGACGGTATGCAAAACTCCTGTACTAATCTTGTGTTTTTGAGAAGATATATAGTTTAAATTTGTCATTGCAAGTCGAATCAGTTGACATTTTAACAGCTTACAAGAGCAAAGCTTTTAAAAAGAAAATTCAACATTGGGTTGGCCAAGTTGAAATGGGAAGAATGGATATGTTTTCTGAGCTTAACCACTATCTTGAAGAAAATAAGTTTAATAAGAATAATGTGAAGCAATCCTGAAGAAACTACACCACAACAACACAACTGGGTATTATCACCCTTCACAATATCAATTACTCACCATCTATCATCAGATTTGATTGAACCACTGGATGACCTGTCAAGTGACCACAGCTTAAAGATAGCCTTTGATACTAAAAGAACTTTGACTGAATTTTGGTTTTCAGTGGTGAAAGAATATTCACAGTTATCAGCAGCTGCAGTGAATGTTCTTTTGCCATTTGGAATGACATACTTTTTAGAGGCAAAACCAGAAAATCCAGTCATACACCCACAAATAGCAGCTGTAACACCAGCAGTGGCATCCAGCCAGGTGGTTGAGTGGTACTTACCACAGATGTAGGTTTACATCTCAAAGGTTCTACTCCTTGCTGGTAGGATACACGCCACTGAAGAGCCCCAATGATGGCAAAACTGGTCTGGTGCTTCCTTATTGTTTGTGTTTGACTACTCAATTGAATAATGAGGAGATGGTGTTGAAGGAATATCTGATAAAGTCATCCAAAATGTTTTACGGCTTGAGCAAGTTACAAGTTAGGAAACTTGCATACAAGTTTGCCACAAAAAAGCAAAGTGCTTCCTTCGAGTTGGATGAAAAATGAGGCTGCTGGTGAGGATTGGCTAAAAGGATTCCAAAATAGGCACATGGATATTAATCTGCGACAACCAGAAGCCACCAGCATTGCAAGGGCTACTGCATTCAACAAACATAACGTTGAATCCTTCAACAACTTGAAAGACGTTTTTACCAGAGGTCAACAAATTCCCCCACAAAACCTATTTAATTTGGACAAAACTAGCATTTCAAGTGTCCAAAATCCCCTCAAGGTGTTTGCTGCAGCTGGAACAAAGCAGGCTAGAAGAATCACGTCAGCTGAATAAGGTGAAAATGTTACCATGTGTGAATGCACCAATGCAATTGGAAATGAACTTTCACCTGCATTCATTTTTCCTTGCAGGAAATTCAACGAGGAACATATGATGCTTCAAGCTCCAACTGGAAGTCAAGGTTTTAGTAATCCATCTGGTTGGATGAATAATGATGTTTCCAAAAGTCATGCAACATTTTCTTTGCTTCATGAATGTTTCAAAATCAAACCCTGGCTTATTGATATTGGATAACCATCACAGCCATTTGTCTCTGAAAGTCATCAAACTTGCAGATGAAAATGGTTTGCACATTTTCACATTTCCACCTCACAGCAGTCACAAGCTCCAACCATTAGACATTTGCGTCTTTGGGCCTTCTAACACGTTGACTGCCAAGACCTAATCCGACTTTCTGACCCCAGATGCCAAGCACATATTTGCCCATATTGTCATGTAAAAAAGCGTTTTACGCAGTTTTATTGCTTAATTAATGTCACTAATTAATTTTAGCATTGAAACAATCACCACGAGTATATTCGTTGTTGGCACATGTAGACAGAATTTTATTCAAATATGCCAAGCACGAGATAACTCATATAGGCAATCCTACGCTTCCCAGCGTGAATTCATCTTTCTCATGTGGTTTGCGGTTTTCTAATGGTATTGTGTTACGTCACATTGCTGCTAGTTCACTTTCGCATGGCCGGTTTTGTGTTACGTCACATTGATGCTAGTTCACTCTCAGCATAACGCAGCAGGATCGCAACCATAGGGCTATATTTTAGAGTAAATAGGTACAAAAGTTCAGACTACAATATAATAATTGAAGCTAGCGGATAATTTTGATTATTTTCGCAGGTGGCAAGCTTTCTTAGTTTATATCGCATCAGATGCTTATTTAGAGTTTGCTCGTTTTTATCCATTGTTTGCAACTGCTGTGATCTAAATGGCCCGTAGATTTATAAATGAAAGTGAGATTGACCGCTACTTGGATGAAAGCGGAGAAGATTCAAATTTCGATGATTTTTCTTTGAGCTCAGATGAAGATAGTCATTACTCTCCTTCATCAGGTTCCGAGTCTAGCTCTGATGATGATAGCGACATGGACACTGCTCAAGTTGCTGTAGCTGGCCCTTCTTCTAATGCTTTAGCAGCAATATCATTGAATGATAATGGAGATGATTGGACTGATACGCCAGATCCGAATCCACTAAACTTCTCGTTCAGAGAAAATGTTGGTTTGAATACAGATTGCTTAACTGTTGAAGATTTCGTGAATCTATTTTTCCCAGAGGAGTTTCTGCAAATGTTAGTGGAGCAAACAAATGTGTATGCTTCCCAGACGATCAACCAAAATGGTCCAGTGAGAAGAAGCAGCAGGATGAAGGCTTGGACCCCAACAAATGTTGAAGAAATGACGCTGTTTTTGGGACTTCTCCTGCACATGGGGCCATTCACGTTGCCTTCTATAAATTTGTCCTGGAGCACAGATATCCTTTATCAAAATACCCTGTGGTCTTCCGTGATGAGTCGAAACAGATTCCAATTGCTGCTGTGTTTTCTTCATTTTGCTGACAATTGCTTGGATAGCAATGACAAGCTGTACAAAATACGCCCCATCTTGAATCATTTCAATGCTACCATGAAAAACATCTACATACCTGGTAAGCATGTTTGCATTGACGAGTCAATGATGTTATGGCGAGGAAGACTTTCTTTTCGGCAGTTCATAAAAAATAAGAAGCACAAGTATGGTGTCAAGCATTATAATCTGCGTGAGTCAAATGGCTTGATAATAAAGACAAAGATTTGCTGTGGAAGAGAAGAGATCATACAAAATGATATAGGACACGCTGCTGATGTTGTCCTTCACTTGATGGATGATTACTTTGGGAAAGGGTACATTCTGTACATGGACAACTTCTACAATTCAGTTGCTCTCGCTGATGTGTTGTCTTCAAAGCAAACGTACGTCTGTGGCACACTAAGAAGCAACCGAAGAGGAAACCCAAAGGAAGTTGTAAAACAAAAACTGAAGAAAGGAGAAGTTACTTGGAAGAGAAGGAACATGTGACTGTTTGTAAGTGGAAGGATAAGCAGGATGTGCTTACAATATCCAACATGCACCACGTGGAGATGGAGAAAGTAAGAAACAGAAATGGAAAGGTATCCATAAAGCCCAACATTATAATAGATTACAACAACGGAATGTTAGGAGTTGATCGCTCTGATCAAATGTTGTCGTACTACTCTGCTCTCAGGAAGACAATCCGCTGGCCAAAAAAGTTGCTCTTCATCTCTTTGAAGGGATGATCCACAATGCCCACATCTTGTATTGTCATGCGACTTCTACCAAAGTCAAGAGCCTGCCTTTCAGAGAGAAGTTTGTGAAATGCTTCCTTCGTGAAAAATTACCAAATAGTGCTAAAAGACCTAGAGACACTGGCCCAACTCTGCATTATCTGGAAACACTTCCGCCAACAGAGAAGAAAGGAAGACCTACTAAAGCATGCAGAATTTGCACGAAAAACAAACTACGTCGGGAAACAAGGTATTTCTGCCCAGTTTGTGAAGATCAACCACCTCTGTGTGTCGTTGACTGCTTCAAAATACACCATGCTGCCATCTAATTACAAAACAGTAATTTGACAATTGTTATCAACATTCAATGGTGTGATTTAAATTTTCAATAAACTTCTTATTAAAAAAAACTGTTTTTTTGTTGCCAGCGAGTTTTTCGGTTCCTGTCCCAGACGCCACACGCCGCTTTCTTGCGTTCGAAATAACGAGATAACTCGTGGTTGCAACTTTAGTGGCAAGACAATGAACATGAGATAACTCGTGGTCGGCAGCGTGGGCCAGACTGCCAACCACGAGTTATCTCGTGGTTGGCAGTCAACGTGTTAAACAACTTTACAACAAAGCTTGTGATGCTTGAATGACATCATTTCCTGGTCAGCCGTTGACAACATATATATTGCTGAACTGGTTGGGAAAACTTTTTCCAAGGCTTTTTGTTGGAAAAACATAGTGTCCTCATTCAAAAAACTGCGATTTATCAATTTAACCCAGACATTTTTATTGAAGATATGTTCCTGTTTGCAGCAGTAAAAGACCATCATGCTGTTTTGATGCCAGCTGAACAGCCAAGAAGTTCAACATCTGATGATGGCTTACATGACATCAGTATCTTGACTGCAATTGTTCCATACCCCAAGGCAACCCCTAAACCTGTTCAGCACAAAACTCGACAGCAGAAATCTAGCGTGATCACAAATGCTGCTAATGAACTAAAGTGCGTTCTACATTTAGCAGAAAGTTTATCTGAAAGAGAAGAGGAGGTTAATCTGGAGTCAGATGAACTAGAATTGTCGGATGAAGAACTGCTTGCTGATGGTGGCATGATAGAACAGAACTCCAGTAACAACATTTCAGCAATGGTTCAAGCAGGAACTTTTGCAGTAGCCAAAGTTTATTGGACTTCGAAAAATTTCAAGAATTTTATTGCCAAAATTATTGATGGGCCTGATGAGGATAATGACTATGAAGTAAAGTTCCTGAAAAGGTTATTAAAAGTGAAAGATGGGTTTATGTTTCCCGAAGTGGAAGAACTTGCTTTGGTCTCTCAAGATGACATTGTTTGTGTGTTGCCAGTGCCACAACCAATTGCCAAAACTACTAGATTGTAAGGAATTTCAAATTTATTTGAAGCTACCAACTGTGTGATGTAAACAGCTCAAAAACTTGACACAGTGGACATTTATTTCTTTAATCCACATCTTTTGCTGCTATAAATATCACATTTGTACAAAAATCATTTCTTTTTCGTTTTTGTAATAAAAAGAAAAAATATTCACTGTTTATTTGCAGTTAGGTTGGTGTCAAATTGGTCCCTCAGGATAAGACCTATTCCACAGTTCAGAAAAAAAATTTAAATGATCTTTAGGTATGCCAAAGCCTATTATCCTCGTCAGGCCCATTAAACTTTAAAACTATTTGCATGTTTTGAAAACATTAATGCTGTTTACAGTTGTAGCAAGTTTGATTAAAATAGCTTAAAAGATAAATGTTTTTGGAAGTAAAATCAAAATTTGTTGAATAGGTCCCACATCTCCCCTAAGTAGAATAAATGTATTCATTTTTATGTGATTTGCTTCACACAATTGTGCAAGTTAACAATAAACAATGTATTCTTTTATTCATTTTTAAGTGCTTTGTTTTGAATTTCAATAGACAAAAATCTTGTTGGTGGTACAGAATTTTAATATAGCTTTGAAAAAAGCTGTTTGAGCCATAAGCTTTTCATGACGCTCTCATCAGTGGCAGTATTGCATCAAAAGGGAAGATCTAGAGTGAATAACTGTTTTATGTGAATAATTTGGACGTTAGGCAATCAAGACAAGCCAATGATAGCGCTAGTATTGCAAAGTGCGCCAAAGAAAGATTTTGCAATTGACAACACAGCCAGCATTGAATTGCACCTTCAGAAGCGGTTGCTTGACTTAGTCAAAGCCGATCTCATGCCAAAGTGGATATATGACACAATATGACCAACTGGATCGCAAAGACCTTGAATGTATGGTTTGCCAAAAACACACATAGGCACTCCACTTCGCCCAATACTGTCTATGACAGGTTCATCCCATCATGAACTTGGCAAGTGGTTGGCTAGCCTATTACAACCTGTGTTGGAGCAGTTTTTGTCACACTGCATATCAGATTCGTTTACGTTTGCTAAAACCATGCAAAATCTTGACATCGATCCTAATGTCTTCATGTGTTCTTTTGATGTATCCAGCTTGTTCACCAACATTCCCTTAATGAAACTATCAAAATCTGTTTGAAAGCCCTCTACAACCAGTCTAATTCTTGACCAGTCATTTCAAAGGACGTGTTTGTTGAATTGATGAAGAGCGCTACATCCTCAGTTGAGTTCAGCTTCAATAACACCATGTACAAGCAAACACACAAAGTGGCTATGAGATCACCACCTGATCCGGCTTTGGCCAACATCTTCGTTGGATATTATGAAGAAAAGTTATTTTCTCAAATGTAAAAGTCTCCAACATACTTCAGATAGGTTGACGACACGTTTGCCATCTTCAACCATGAAGCTGAAGCAGATGAATTTCTGACCAAACTTAACTGCCTTCATCCATCTCTCAAGTTTACCTTTGAAAAAGAGAAAGGGAAATGTCTACGTCAAAAGAACAGATGTTGGCTTGGAGACCAGTGTATACCAGAAACCCACTTTCACTGGCCAGTATTTGCGTTGGGAGTCCTTTAGTCCTCTCAAACGCAAAATAAGTCTAATATCTACATTGGTGCATCGAGCTCTAATGATTTGCACCAAGAGTAGACTCAATGAAGAAATAGAACAGATCAAGAAGATATTACTGGACAATGGCTATCCTAAAAACATCATCAACACTCAGATCACCAAGAAAATTTCTCAGTTCTCCACCCTTAAGCGATTTGGCCCTGAAAAGTATCCTGTGTACTTGAGGGTCCCTTGGATAGGTAAGCCATCTACAAACTTGGAAAAAGAAGTCAAAACCGCCATAGAAAGCTGCTATGGTTCCATCAGTACCCGCTTGGTCTTTACGTCTAAGCACATGCTGCCTGTGGCCCGCAAGGATGTTCTACTGGCCATTCAGAAAAGTTTTGTCATATATGAATACAAGTGTCACTGTGATAGTCGGTACATAGGGCGATCATCTCAACGACTACAGGATCGCATTAAGCAACATGTTCCGCAATGGTTAAGACAGCAATTGACTCGTCCACGCTGATCTCAACCACACAGATCGTGCAAACGAACCGACACCAAACCGGATTGTGACTCCGCCATTGGTCAGCATCTTTTAGATAATGATCAATGCACATTAAACTATGATGATAAGCGGTTTTCAATCATCACCGCAGCATGCAGCTCTTTCCATCTTAATCTTTTAGAGGCTACTTATATCAAGACCTGACACCTGGTGTTATGCAGACAGAAAGAGTTTGTTTACACTCTCAAACTCTTTCGATAATTGTGGCATTTGGCCTCCTGCTGCGTCTTCTCTAACTTTTGCAATTGTGAAATCTTTCTTTGGCGCGCTTTGCAATACTAGCGCTATCATTGGCTTGTCTTGATTACCTAACGTCCAAATTATTCACATAAAACACTTATTCACTCTAGATCTTCCCTTTTGATGCAATACTGCCACTGATGAGAGCGTCACGAAAAGCTTATGGCTCAAACAGCTTTTTTCAAAGCTATATTAAATTTCGATAGAAAAAATAACCACAGCTGTAATCTGCTTTAGTAAATGCTATTTTATCATTAAAATTACTTAACTATTTAAAGTGACATGTATGGACATCAATAGTTGCCTTAAAATTCCCAGCTACCATATTTTCCAGTGTATAAGAAACCCTTTTTTGGTCTAAATTTCTACTTTAAAAATAGGGGGTCTCTTATACATGGGAATACCAGAGTTTTCCACTTAATGTACCCCCCCCCCCCCATTAATGTACCATGGTATATTAACTGGAAACAGGTGCCTATTAATGTATCGTAGTACATTAATAGGCGCCAAAGTTTTGTTTTGTTTGAATGTCTATTGAAAGGTAGATGAAGGACTAATGTGCAAATGTCAAGAGCTTATTATGCATACGAGACGTTGTGTGTCTGTGTCTATCATTATGTGTCACCCGTCATGTCTCAGTTATATAGCTTGTACGAAAAACAATAAGTAGCTGTATCATGACAGACAAAAACAGGTTTGGATGCTGATGATTATGAAAACAGTGATGAATAAAACTTTTGAGCATTGATTGTTCAACAAACATGTTTAAAAAAAAAAAACTTTTTGAATTTTGTTGTTAATGAAAGTGTACTCGAATATGCACATCGTATTGTCTGTTTCCACTTAATGTACCATGGTACATTAAACTGCACTAAACTTTTTTAAAAATTTTATTATTTTACAGTTAATTTATCAGATACATTAACTGGAAAACTCCTGAGTCTTTTAGCACTGTATGTATATAAAGGACGAATTGACCACCATAAAGTGCTCTAACACCAGCTTATCTATTTCATCATCATAATTTCATCATCCTTCATCAACAGCAAGGTTGTAGTCTACCCTCTAAAAATGTCTGAAATTAAAAAACGTGCTTCTTATCCTGAAAATTTCAAACTAAAAGTCATTCACTTTGCTAAAAAGCATGGCAATAAAGCTGCTGCAAGGAAGTTTGGATCTCCTCAAACTGCTTGGATGATTGGGCTGTGGTGGAAACAAGAAAAAAAGATTTCTCAACTTCCAAGAACAAAGAGGGCTGCCCGAGGAAAACCTGCAACTTGACCAAATTTGGAAAAGGCACTGAAACACTGCGTCCAACCCCAGAGGATGAATGGATTGTCAGTGTCTACAAAGATGATCATGGACCGAGGAAGGAGGATTGCCAGAGAGATGATGGAGAGTGGTAATAAAGGAGAGGAGACAGCCAACTTCAAAGGTACACCCAACTGGTGTTTCTTGTTCATGAAGAGAAATGGATTGAGTCTGAGGACCAGAACCAAACTTGCTCAAAAGATGCCAGCTGCCTATGAGGAGATGATTCTCCAGTTTCATTCCTATGTGATAAACTTGAGGAAAAATCCAAATTTTGAGCTCAGTCAGATAGCAAATATAGATGAGGTTCCTCTCAGATTTGACGTTCCTTCCAACAGAACAGTGGATCAGAAAGGGGTGAAGACATTCACCATAAAAACCAGTGGCCATGAGAAGATCCACTATACCAGGGATGGCGAACCACTGACCCGCGGGTCACCAACTGACCCACCACTCATATTTTAGTGACCCACATCGCTTCTATGTGATATTTATGCAAAAATATTTTTTTCTGCTTTGATAAGAGCTTTTTGTTAACCTATTAACGACCAGAGGCAAGTAATGCATCTAGTAATTTAGTATTTATTATGGTAGATTTAACACAATACAATGAAATCTAGCACATGAAATGTATATTTTTCTATTTAACCCTTTGCAGTCGTAAGGCGACTATAGGTCGCCTAAACAAATTTTGTTGTTGTGATCGGAAGGTGCCTATAAGGCACCATTGTTAAATGCATTCTTATGGCTAGTTTGATCAACAAATGGAGTTGTCGTAAGGCACTCGCAGTTCACCAGAGTAAAAATGCCGTCATATTTGTGTATTGTGATGGTGGTAAACTGTTGAACTGTGATGTCACAGAGATGTTGGTGCGAAAATGAAGGCTATTTTGTACAGATGTCAGTTTATCAAGTTTCAAGTCAGCAACAGCGTGTGTGGTAAGGCAGTTGTTTAATATATCTTGCAGAAGTGAAAGTTGCACGATATTGTGATACATGAAAGTGACTGTGATTAAGTAGTTTGCTAAAAGGCAGTTTTATGACTCCAGTGAACAGAGGTAAGGTGTAAATAGGATATTTTCTGGGCCGCAGTGAAGGGAGGTAAAGGGGTAAAATTTTGTTATGCTTATTTAGGTGCTTATCGAAATGCATAGTATACCTTCTAAAAGTGAAAGTTGTAAAATTTTGATACAATAAAGTAATTCTGATTCTGTAGTGCATGAAGGGTTAGTTTCAAATCGACAGTAAAGAGGGCATGAGTAAAAATTATCCAATCCATTTTTGAACTCTATTTTGGGGCACAAGCTCTAACTAAGGCAATTTTTTTGAGAATGCTTCCTTTTTGAGTTAACACAAATCCTTTGGAGCAAATTCCTAACCTAAATACGCCAAGTTTGTTGCTGATATCAGTCTAGCATACTTACGTGCCATTGTTATTTTTAGGACTAAAATCCGTGCAAGTGCATATTTAGTTTTATCTCAAAATACTTTTGAACCCTAAGCATGGCAGAAAAGAAAAGAAAATATCAGCCACAAGCTGGAAGAAGCGGAAGGCTATTTCACGATGAATGGACAAGTAAATTTGGCGTCATAAAACACAATGACAAAGCTTTGTGCTGCCTCTGCCAAGAAATAATTACTGCTCGGTATTACAATATTAATCGGCATTTCGTAAGTAACCACAATAAACTTTGCTCAATGAAAGAGGAAGAGAAATGTGAAATTATACAAAGAGAAGTTAAACAATATAACTACCAAAGCAACCACTTCCAAAGAATATTTAGGCCAAGAAACAACATTTTGGCAGCCAGTTTTCAGTTGTCAAATACTATTGCACAGCATGGAAAACCACTTTGTGATGATGAGTACTTGAAAAAAGCTTTTAAAAATTGTTTGGAATTCTTATTTGAAGATTTTGCAAATAAAAATGATATACTCAAAAGAATTAATGAAATGCCTGCTGCTAGAAATACTATAAAAGATAGAGTTATTGCTATGGACGAAGACGTAACTGAACAGCTTTTACACGATTTAAGTAATGCCGAAATGTTTTTGCTTTGTTTGGATGAGTCCACTGATGTTACATCAGCTGCTCGTGTAGCAGTTATTGCTAGATATCCTTCTGAGAATATAATGAAAGAAGAGCTGATTAGTTTGACAACACTTTCTGAGAAAACGAGAGGTCATGATATTATGAATGAATTGAAAAAGAAATTTATGGTACTTGGCATTAATTTTGGAAATATTGTATCTGTGACAACTGACGGAGCTCCAAGCATGGTTGGAAAGAATTGTGGATTTGTGAAATTACTGATAGACGAATTTAGTTCAGTTTCATTGCATGATACACCAACAAGCCCTATGTGCGAAAAACACTTTTAAATCACTAGAAAAAGTGATGAGCATTGTGACAAAAGTTGTAAACTTTATAGTTTCCCATGCTCTTAATAAACGTCAATTTAACATGCTATTAAATGAAGTCGACAGTCAATATTCTGCATTAATCATGTACAATAATGTTAGATGGTTAAGCCGTGGTCAGGTATTGAACCGGTTTGTTGAATTACTGGAAGAAATAAAATGTTTTCTGGGTGAAAAGGGACAAGAATATCCAGAATTGACTGACATTAATTGGTTGAATGACTTACATTTCTTTGCAGATTTTGCACTGCATTACAATAACTTTAATACAAAACTGCAAGGCTGGAAATGTTGCACCATCGATGTTTGGGCATATCAAAGCTTTTGAAAAGAAGCTAGTTGTTTTTTCAAGAGATTTAGAAGAAAACAAATTGAATTATTTTCCATCATTAAAGAAGCACTTTGAAAAGTCCGGTTTATCTGACAGCTCCGAAGAAAAAGAAATATCGTTGTTCAGGTCTTCTATCATTCGAGACGCCAAAAATTTACTTTCAGAAAGGTTTGTTCAATTCCGAAAACTAGATACTACATTACAGTTTATCTTTTCCCCCAATACTATTCAATTTGAAAATCTGAATTTATCACAGTTTGATTGGCTTAATCTTAGTAACTTGGAAATGGAATTGATAGAATTCCAAAAAAGTGCGGTTTGGAGAATGAAATTTTTTGACATGAACCAGAAATTACAGAAAATTGAGTCAAAATCATTATCTACCTAAGTCATTGCTGAGAACATGATTCTTACAGAATGGAATTCTTTACCATCATCTTTTGAATCAATGAAAAAATTAGCACTAGCTCTCCTGATGTTGTTTGGTTCCTCATATTCATGTGAATCCTTGTTTTCACATATGAATTTTATAAAATCAAGCACCAGAAATCGACTTGGAGCCAATATCAGTGCTGCATGTATCAAACTGAAAAATACAACCTATAAACTTCGAATTCTACTGCTATCAGATAAGATGCAGCAACAAGTTTCTCACTGATTTGGTAATAAAGTTGTGACCCACTTTCGTTTATTTTTTTATATAAGATATATATTTGACCCAGGAGTTAAAAAAGGTTCGCCATCCCTGCACTATACAGTCGTCTTGGCATGCTGTGCCAATGGAACCAAGCTGCCTCCAATGCTCATCTTTAAGAGAAAGACATTACCCAAAGAGAGTCTGCCCTGTGGAGTTGTTGTTCATGTTCAAGAGAAAGGGTGGATGAATCAAGATGGTATGAAACTGTGGTGGGAGATTTGGATGAGATCTGGAGCCCTTTTGAGAAAACCTCCTCTCCTTGTCTTTGACCAGTTCAAAACCCACCTGACAGAAGAGACAAAGAAGCTGGCTGCACACTCAAAAATTCAGTTGGCTGTCATTCTTGGTGGATTAACCAGCCAGCTGCAGCTCCTTGATGTCTCCATCAACAAACCTTTTAAGAATTTGATGCAAGAGGAGTGGACAAAGTGGATGCAAGATGCCGAATCTAACCTGACACCAACTGGTAAAGTAAGAAAGCCAACCCTTGGAGAAGTCTGTAGCTGGGTCATCAAGGCATGGAATGGTGTAAAGCCAGAGGTCATCATTAAATCTTTCAAGTGTGGCATCTCCAATGCCCTGGATGGTACAGAGGATGATGCCATTTTTGAGCTGAGTGACTCCTCTGGTGATGATGATGAAAAATTGGCTGGTATTGCGGAAGAACTGACTTTAGTTGATATTTCTGATGAGAGTGATGAGGAATTTAATGATTTCTATGATGAATAAAGTTATTCATTACTAAAAGACTTTTTTCCAGAATTTTTGCCTAAAAATTGAAGGGGTTTCTTATACACGGGAAAATACAGTAATTGAAAAGATTTTTCATATAATACTACTGCTCATGAAAAGTTTGGGTTAAAAGAATTTAATTCAAGATTTTTTGGGTCGTGTCAAAAAGTATTAGCAGAACCTTGTTATGAACAATGTCTTGCAGTCTCGGGGTTTTGATAAAGCTGCAGAAGCAATCAAATGCTGTAACCAGACACAGGATTCAGGCATAGCTCTAGAAACAGCATTGGAACAATTGAAAATATATTTTGGTGATTCCACTAGGGTTATTGAAGTGCATATTGCTAGTGACCCGGAATGAGCCTGTTAAATGGACAGTAGATTCGTTCAAGTCATTCCTTAATGAGTTGGAAAATGTAAAGTCATTGCTACAAAACGAAACACAGGGATCAGTACTTAATTCTCCAGGAGTCATTACGAAAATTGTTGCAAGGCTTCCAAAACGAACAAAAGATGAACTAACAAAGTTGCTCTGCAATGCTGGGATACATATTCCCGAATTTAACTTTTTGTAAGTCAATCAAGCAAGTCATCTATGTACCTCCTCGTGGTGTCACTTGAAGCAGTTTAGCTGACTAAATACGGCCAGACTACTTCAGTACTTTGGCCAAGTCTACTATGATGAAGAAGAACATTGAAAAATCAAACAACTTAAATGGGTCTCCAGATTCTAGCAATCAGAACGTCATGTCCAGTAGTTGGGGTCCCACATTGCAAGGCCCCATTGATCATCAGTCAACACCTGCAGTGAATGCAAAAACTTTTCGAAACAAAATTCACCATATTGCTACATGGAACATTTGCACACTATATCAACAAGGAAAATTGAACAATGTTATACTGGAAATGAACAGAATGAGAATGAAATGTTTAGGCCTTTGTGAAGTGAAATGGGCTGGCAATGGACAAATTGAAAAAGATGATAAAACAATCATATATTCTGGTGGGTGTGGACACAGTAATGGTGCTGCACTGATCATGGATAAAAAGTTCTCCAGATCTATACTATTCTGCTCAACCAAATCAGATCGTCTACTTTTAGTCAAATTAAAAGCAAGTCCATTTAATATAAACCTGATTGTTGCATAAGCACCTACAGCAGAAGCTGATGAATCTCTGCTTGAAATGTTTTATAAATCCCTAGATGATCTTTACAAAAATTGTAATTCACAAGAAATAAACATATTATTGGGCGACTTTAATACAGAAGTAGTTAGGGAAAAACAAGGAAAAACTGTTGGACCTCATGGACTGGGTACACGTAATGAACGTGCAGAAAGACTGGTGGATTGGTGTAAAGAAAAAATGTTGCTTTTCATGAGCACATGGTTTGAAACCCACCCCAGACATAGACACACATGGGTCAGTCCTGGTGATCGTGCAAGAAGCCAAATTGAATATATTATGATTAATGAAAGATATGGGAATAACATTTCCAATGCAAGAGCTTATCCAGGTGCAGATGCTAATGGTGATCACAAGCTGGTAATTGCGAATATTAAGATATAATTGAAGGTCAAAGAACAAACAAAACGGAAATCAACATTCTCACTGAATGCTCTAAATAATCCTAAAATTGGAACAAAATTTTCTTTCTGGAGAAAATCTCCCAGACTCAGAAGAAACAGAATCCCCAGAGTCGATGGACAAACATAAAAGCAAGTATTAAAATGGCAGCAAACAAAGTAATTCCTAAAAAATCAAAGAAAATTAAGCAACTTCATTGGATAACGGATAAAATAAAACAACTTATGGAAAAAAGAAGGAAGTACAAAACAGATCCTAATCAATACAAGGAAATGCACAAAGAAATTCAAGAAAAATGTAAGACTGCTAAAAACAAGTGGATGGAAGATAAATGCCATGAGATAGAACACAAAAACAACAATATCAAAGACATATTTAACATCATTTGAGAACTAACAAGAAAAAGACCTATGCCTGCTTTAAAATGCATTCATTCAGAAGATGATGCGATCTTCTGGGAAGAGGTAGAAATAAAACAAAGATGGGAAGAATACACTAACAAGCTGTTCAATGATGACAGAAAAGAGACGGAGGAGGAAACAATGATATGCGAATCTGGCCCATCAATACTAAGAGAAGAAGTAACATGGGTATTGCAAAACTCAAAAACTAGAAAAGCAGAAGGTCCTGATGAAATAAATTTAGAAATGTTATAAGCTTGGGAAGAAGATGTTGATTTACTCCGAGAGCCTTTTTAACAACATATATGAAATTGTACACATACCTGATGAGATACCAAAATCCATATTCATCACCATCCCAAAGAAGTCTAATACAATGGACTGTAAAAATCATAAAACAATCAGTTTAATGTCTCACACTTTGAAGCTCTTTCTCAAAATTATACTTCAGCAAGTTAGAAGAAAACTGATACCACAAATATCAGATAATCAGTATGGTTTTATGCCAGACAGAGGAACAAGATATGCTATTTTTACTTTAGGAATGCTGTCTGAACGAGCAATTGAACATCAACAAAATGTTTTTCTACGTTTCATTGACTACCAAATAGCATTTGACAAAGTACGACACAACTTGCTACCGAACATGTCAAAACAAATTGGGATTGATGACAAAGACTACCACATTATTCATAATTTATACTTTCAACAGAAAGCTGCCGTCAAACTCACTGAAGATCTTGAGCACTGGATTGACATCAGAAGAGGTGTGTGACAGGGCTGTGTGATGAGCCCAGATTTCTTCAATCTTTATAGCGAATTTATTTTGCAGGAGCTTGAGAAAATTGAAGGAATACAGATAAATGGTCAACGTATTACTAACATTCATTATGCTGATGACACAATCCTGGTTGCATCAACAAAAGCGGGGCTGCAATTACTACTAAACAAGGTGCTGACTTCAAGTGGAAAATTTGGGTTAATGCTGAATCCAAAGAAAATGAAAGTATTGGTGGTTTCAAATCAATCACGAGAACCAACAATCAACATCAAAGGTTAACAATGTTAAAATTGAACAAGTTCAACATTTCAATTACCGTATTTTCACGACCATAAGGCGCACCGGAGTATAAGGCGCAGTATCAAAAAACTGCTGCAAATGCATTTTTTTTTCTTACATAAGACGCACTGGACTATAAGGCGCAATCGTGAACAGAGCAATTTGCTCTAAAGAAACAAAGCAAGAGAAAAAGAGAAACAAAAAAGTACTCTTTACCAACTTGGCGGGAACAGAAATAGAGAAAAACACTAAGAATACTTTCTTTACAAAGACAAGCTTGAAAAAAAAATAAATTCCTTTTTTCTAATAATTGCTTAATAGTTCATTACATAATACAATGTTCCAATAAACTTATTGCGAACATGCCGTTCTGTTAACAAAACAATTCCTGGCATGTGAAATGCTAATGCGAAAAAATACCACTATTTGTAACATTACAGATGGTTCGCAGTTTTCTTATAAAGCATAATTTTATCCACACATAAGACGCACTGGACGATAAACCGCATGTTCAATTTCTGAGAAAAGTTTTGGCTTTTAGGTGCGCCTTATAGTCACGAAAATACGGTACTTAAATTTGTGGATTACGTCAGATGCCAGATGTGAGAAAGAAATCAAACATCACATTACTCTAGCAAAATCAAGTTTCAATAACATGAAAAATATTTTCAGGGATCATATATTAACAATTTCTCTAAAAACAAGACTTTTGAAGCGCTTTGTATGGCTGTGAAACATGGACATTGACAACCAAAACTAAACAAAGAATTGAAGCAGTAGAAATGTGGTTCTACCGCAGAATTTTACACATCCCATGGACAGCACATTAAACAAACGAGAAGGTTCTCCAGAAAATGAATCAAAAACGAAACTTGCTTTGATATGTAGAAAAAAGACAGAAAGTTATCATTGCTTTCTACTTTTTACTTGAGTAACAAAAATTTTACTCAAATAGATTTTTAGACCATTTTCAATGTCTCTGCTTATTACGTTACACAAAGCTATTATTTTGTTGGCACTTGTGAAACAGAAGCACAACTAGCAAACAGAAAATACATAGCCAATTACTGATTATTTCTAGAAACTGTACTACTTTTCTATTTGTTGGACGCATAATATGCAAAGAAAAATTAGAGAACCTTGCACTAAGTGGAAGACTTCTGGGAAAGTGTGCTAGGGGGTCACAACGATACACATTCACAAAAAACTTTAACAAGATTTTCAATCACTGAACTGAATTATGGAAAGCTGCATAAAACTGAATTGTATGCCAATCCATTGTAGTACATTGAAGGCTGAAACAGCCATGATACCAAAAGAAGAAGTCAAATGTTAGCATGCATATATAATTTTTTAATCATGTTTGGAGCAGAGTAACTTTTTCAACTTTATCCACCACCCAAGTCATCAACTTTTAAGTGTTTAGCATTGCAATTGTTATGAACTGACTACACATCTTTAAATTCTTGACGAGATTAAATTCTTGTTAACTGTTCCTTGTGCCAACGTTTTCACTTGCCTACATTATTTAACTTGCATTGCTTTATCATTCAATTTTTAACATTTAGAAATTGATAAAACATAATGCTTGATAAGAAGACATTCAGTTAATTTTCTCATTTCTAGCATATTTAACTCAAACTATCCTAACTAAATTCGAATCTTTTAATGTTTTAGCTAACTTTCTACATCTTCTTAGATTATGCTTATGCTACTATTTGTAATAAAATGCAAACTAGCACATGCAACAACTCTGGACATTGCATTTATATTCACAAACAACTACAGTGCGGCTATGAAAACAATACAACAATAGTTATTTCCTTTAGCCAGAAAAAAGTCCTTTTTTGTGGTCTTTAACCCTACATGCTTTGAGCTGAGCATTTTACTTAGTATCGCTTTGTTTCTAAGCTGGAATATTATTGTTATTAGAATAATATCAAACCAACAATGATATGAAAGACTAGATTACAAAAAGCCCCTTTACAATTCTCATTTAACTAATCAAAAAATAGTGAGCACTTTTGATGTTAACTATGACTTAATGCAATCTAGGTACAACATGAATGAACATGTTAGTTATGGGGCATTCCATGCCAAATGAGCAAATTTTTTGGAACATTACACCACATCTTTCATATTTTAACCAAATTTGGCACACTTGTAGATCTCACTAAAACATTAAAAACAAAAAAAAATTTTGAAAAACTCCCATTATTTTGGGAGTGATTTGTCATTTTAAAAAACGCTATTTTTGGTTGTTGTGCTTCAACGCACATGCTTGATATATTATTAAATTTTCATTTTCTCAGCTTGTGGTCCTAGGAAATTGCTGAAAATTGCTATGCATATGTTTAAAGACCCAAGGAGTTAAAAAAAATGGCTTAAAAAGTGGTAAAAGAACTGCTTCATATGATAATAAAAGCTTTCAATTTGTTTCTTACATTTTTGGAGGCCCAACTTCACGGACCTATAAAAAAATGGGTATAAAATTTAAAAGCTAAAATTCACCAGTTATATTCTTAGACTAATACTCTTTCATACCACATAAAAAAATTATTTAATATTGATACCTATCATAATTTTTATTTTCTTGAAGTGGAACCCAATTTTTTTCAAGAGAGCATTAAATCCATTAGTGCAAGCAAAATAACACAAAATCTATCAAAAAAAGAAGTATGAAAGGTATGATGCATTTATTCATGATGCATATCAACCAGAGTTTCATCTAAAAAAAATTCAAGCTACACAAATTTTGCTTTATAATGAGTGCCAGTAAAACTTTTAAGGTCAAGCATTAAATCTCAAGTTCGATAAGTGATGAAGTACACATTAGAGGTTTCTAAAACATTACTTTAACAAGAATTCAATTGCAAAAATAAGATGGCACTGCAGTGAGCACTGATATCAGAAACTGCAAAGCATTTTTTGAAGAAAAAAATTTATACTCACAAAATGGTAGGACAAAATACAAGACAGTGTAATTTCTACAAAAAATCTTATTTTGAACACCAAAATACCTACAAACATATGCGCAAAAATGGTTACAAAACAAAATACAGGACAAGGTAGTATCTACAAATAATCAGCTAGTCATTACATATTCGACTTAGGTTTACCTTAAAATGTCTAATGTTAATAGAAGCTCTATATCATCACAAAAAAAAGCAGTCTAAAACAATGCAGCACCAAACAAACTCACTAAGGCCTGTTTAGATGTTTAGTTGTTAATGTCAGAAAATACTGACTGTATTTTACTAAAATCCTTATCTGAAATTCTGTATTGTCGTCCACTTGAAGTTGAAGGCATGCCAATACTGAGCAGAATATGATTGTATGGGACATAGCATAGATCTTCTCTAGAAGGCCAGAAAAAAGATCTTGCGGGGCTGTGAGGGTGCATGAATTTCACTTCTGCATCATGTTCTTCAACATTCAGTAACATCACCATTCCAATCCACCAATTTCTATCATATAAGCAGGCCACGTAGTTGTGAGGAGTTGGTCTAATGGCAATATGTTGCTTCCCAAAATTAAACACAACATCAAAATGATCTTGCCATGAGACCCTCTTGATGCCAATTCTGTTGTCACCTAATGGAATAAAATAATAGAAATTTCTGGTTCCTGGAATGGGTTTATCAGCTATCTGGAAGCGCTTGTTCATGATATTGCGGACCTGTTCCATGATTTCTTTGGAAATGAATATAAAGTCAATGCCATTTAGGTCTTCCTTGCAAAACTCAAATAATTGTGCTGGGTTAATATCTGGTCATTACAAGGTCGTTGCAGACTTGCCTTGGTAACTGTACACTTGATATTCCCTCCAATGCCATCACAGGGTGATTTGCCATGACTAGTGGCAAAAAATGTCCATTCTGCTGCTACAATGAAATCTGCTGAGTGGTTGCACAAATTTAAGAAATTTTTTTGATTTTTGTATTGGGTTGCACATACATTGGAAAAGTACATTATTTTTGTCAAACCTTGTACCTTCTCTTGGACATGTTGTATGCATTCTTTTTGTATTTGATAAACCATTGACACATCATGATCCATGTTATCAGATATAGTGCAATAAGAATGGCATTGAAGGGAGGCATTTGCATAATAATACATACAAACAGAATGCAATGTGGCCTGTGATGTATTTCAGTGATAAGACTGAATCTCATCTTGAACTGTAAAAGCAAAGTTTTCTGCAAAATCCAACAAAAGAATGGCTTTGTTAGGTGCAATGTTTTCTTTCAGTTTTCGTAGATAGCTTGATTGTTGCTTGGCAATGTATGAATGTGTTGTTGGCTTTTCCAAATTATTAATTACCAAAGGAACAAATTCTTGCACTGGTTTTGTCTGCTGATTGCATTTTCTCATCCATGGCTTCGCAAAATCGATCTGAATGTTCAATTTTTTTCTTTGTCATCTTTTGTGAGGTGATCATGTTGTTTTTCACAGATCTCAATTAATCTACTTTCCTGGTCTATTTTGCCAAGAAGTATATTTGCAGTTTTCAGAATTTTTCGATGAGCTTCAGCAACTTGTGTCTTCTTAATTTTACCATGTTGTTTTAAGGGTGATACTGAGCAGAGCTCAAACGATGTGTTCATCACAGCAGTATCCATAGTTGAATGAGTGAAAGATTCTGTCTCACTCTTTGTAGATGTTGATGTACTACTGCTGGTAGTGTCATCAGCACTTAAGGCTTGTAATGAACGCCAACATGCTCGGCAGATCTTTTGACCTCATATAAAAGTTTTTCCACTTCTTAAAGACCATCTATCAGCTTGAAGTATAGAAATGCTCACCAAGCCTGCTTTGACAGGCTTTTTATGTTTGACAAGCGGATCACCACATTTTCTACACTGCAAATGATATTTTGACAGGTATATCATATGGTGATGTTTGCAGATATTCTTAATCTCATTTCTTGCCATTGACGTTCTGCGACAGATAAGTTTAACATCCTGGTCTGCAAGTTCACCTATGTCACAAACCCAGTGCTTCTAGCAAAGTGAATTTTGTGGCATGTATCATCCAATTTTCTTTCAAAATCACATTGTTGTAGCAAACTCATTACAATTGTATTTTAAAACCAGTGTACTAACAAAACCAATCTAAAATTTTTAAATCATTGTTACAAATGTAAGCCAATTGATTGTGACCTATCAATACTAAATTGCACATTACTAAAGTTTAAGCTTTTGCTATAAACTACAACATTTTTCTACGAAATTTTTGATTTCAATCTCTTATTAAAATAAGTCCCAACAGTGGGATGTTGGATTGAGCATCAATATAAGAATTTAATTGTTGAAACACGCTGGCAATATCAGTGCCTATTTTAAGAATTAGGCTACCAATTACAATTAAAACGTGAAGTCTGCTTGGAAAGGCAGATTATCACTTTTTACACTGATGCACCTGCATCCTTCACTAGTTACATCATATAACAAAAGACATGGACATAAAAGACAATGGACACAACTAAACTTGATAATACAATCTAATACATCTAAGAGGTGTAGACTATGGGTTGCCAATTTTTTCAATTTAAAGTAACTTGCAAGTACTAAAATTTTTTGGAGAGAATTACTAGGAGTTAACTTGTAGGTATCAACAGTAGAGAATGAGAGATCAAGTAGAGATATATATAGTCCATGAATATAGATGTGGAGTCCAAAACATTAACACAAAATATTTATACAAAGAACAATTGATAAAAAAAATTGGGGGTCCCATTGAGTTTAAGCCTCCCCTACTGAAAGTGCGCAATAATGGCATACACAGAGTGTTCATTAAGCAATTTTTTACTTATCACTGAAACCCTGCTTGTCTTCCCAAACTCAAATGCTGCAGATCTTCAATTGCAATGCTTAGTACTTTTGTTCAATTGAAAAAAAAACTTTGATTTGTGCACTTTCAGTAGGGGAGGCTTAAACTCAATGAAAGCCATACTTTTATAAGGGGGCATCAATATTAAACAATTTTTTTATTTGGCATGAAAGAGTATTAGTCTAAGAATATAACTGGTGAATTTTAGCTTTTAAATTTTATACCCATTTTTTTATAGGTCCGTGAAGTTGGGCCTCCAAAAATGTAAGAAACAAATTGAAAGCTTTTATTATCATATGAAGCAGTTCTTTTACCACTTTTTAAGCCATTTTTTTTAACTCCTTGGGTCTTTAAACATATGCATAGCAATTTTCAGCAATTTCCTAGGACCACAAGCTGAGAAAATGAAAATTTAATAATATATCAAGCATGTGCGTTGAAGCACAACAACCAAAAATAGCGTTTTTTAAAATGACAAATCACTCCCAAAATAATGGGAGTTTTTCAAAATTTTTTTTTGTTTTTAATGTTTTAGTGAGATCTACAAGTGTGCCAAATTTGGTTAAAATATGAAAGATGTGGTGTAATGTTCCAAAAAATTTGCTCATTTGGCATGGAATGACCCATATAACAAATTGAAATGCCACATTAAAAATTAACTTATACACAGAAAATTTTAGGGCTCAAGAAAATGATTCCACAATCTAGAAGAAAAATCTCTCAGTAAATCTGGAATAAAAAGTTCACATAACTTCATTTTTTTTAAACACGTAAATTAAGTGGTGCTGTAGTTGCATTGAGAAAGCATAACAAGAAATATAGTTTATCAACAACTCTCCCAGGAAAAAAATACATCAACCATCAAAACAACAAAAAGTCATGATAAAGCACAGGCAATTTAAATACTGAACCAATGTGATACTTCTTAAGCATACAAAGATAAATGTCATTCCATAAACTTAACTTTTTTTCAAAACACATACTTAGTCACAAAACGCTTTCCTATTTTCTTCACTTTCACAAATCTTTAGTCTGAAAGCATTTTACTTTGCAAGCAAAGTAAAATTGTGCTTCACTTCCGCCTCTGCAGCTAATTTGTCTGTTTCTAGGCTCATTGCTTGGATGCTTTTATTCAATAACTTTCTTTCACATTTGACTTCACAAATTTCATCTTCTACAGCTTTCATCTTTTTAG
This sequence comes from Trididemnum clinides, assembly GCA_963675345.1. Taxonomy (NCBI): domain Eukaryota; kingdom Metazoa; phylum Chordata; class Ascidiacea; order Aplousobranchia; family Didemnidae; genus Trididemnum; species Trididemnum clinides. The sequence continues at coordinate 21,853,034 of OY776284.1, read as the reverse complement.
CTTTATTATCACTTTTAGCATGAAGTTTCCTTTGCTCTTTTAAATACAACTGATGCGCATTCTTGCTGCCCAAACATTTCGTTGCAGTCTGTGGGTAAAAAAAAAGCTCACTGAAATGATTAGCATCACTCTTGACACTACTGTATACAAAGCAACTTGCATCTAAGGTTTTCTCTTGCAAGTATTCAACCAAAAGTTCATTGTTGACTGAAAACCACCTCTCAACTGCAGCTTGACCACACAAAAACGTGAACATAATTCTAAAAACTTCCAACACCTTTGAGTGCTTTGTATCTTTCATGTAATTCAAATAGAATTCATCTAATTTGTCTGTAATCATGTTGAAACTCAAAAACTCAGCAAGATGGTTTTGTTTCATGTATAATACAAAGCCTTTGAACTGAATTCGAATTTTGTTGCAACCTTCTGCTGAACACTACTTTCCGTTGTGCAAAATCTGCACAAGTCACTTAAACTTAACCTGTGCTTCTGCAGAATCAAATACCAATTTCTGTGGTACGACACTCAACAAACTCTAAACCAAAGAATGCTTTAAATGAAATCTCTCCAACAGTTTGACTACAACAGCAGACAAAACTTAATGCAATCATTTTTGAAAAAAAAGATGTGTTGTTCACTTGTTTCTGTTACTTTTTTTAAAGTACCTCAAGCAGCAAAGCCAATGTTAACATGCTTTGATTTTTTTTGGTTCTTTTTGTCAGCATTGTCAATAGCAGATAACCTCTTAAACGTATAAGCTTATTCTAAAACTTTTTTTTAATAAAACGACCCATGAAAACCAATAACAAATCTTTCAAAGACAAAGCCAAGAATGCAGTCATTGGAGCTTCAGTTTGAAAATTCAACAAAAATTCTTGCAGCGGTTTTGCCACAGCAACAAAAAATTCCAGCTTAGCTTCAAGTAGGGTATTGTCACATGCAGATGTGACAAAAACAAAAAAAGAAGCTGGAGTTCTTCTTTCACTCTCGACAGTTTTGACATATTTGTTGACATGAGACCAAATTTTACAGGCTTGTTTAGCAACCTTGATATCTTCTATACATCTATGCTGACAAAACTGAAAGGGAAACAAATCACTGTCTGTAATTTGAATAAAATCTTCCATTTTGGCATGAGTATCATGAAAAATTTGCCACAGAGAACGCAGAGTATTGCCAAGAGTCCATCCAGATTCTTTTCCTCCCTTTTCAAAACTTCCATAGACAACATGCAATATTTGGCAAGTCTGGGACTTCTTTACCTTTGCATTCTTGAAAAAGATTGTGATAGAACTTCCAGTTTACATTGGGACCATCCATATATATTTGCACCAAACTGCTGGGGATAAGTAAAGCCATTCCATTTTAAAATTGAATCAACATATTTGTTGCTGTGGCATAACCCATAAACTCTGAATTAAAGTATCTTACTGTTACTCTTTTGCTTTTGCTGTCCCAGAATCTAACTATCATATCCATTTGCTTTTTCTGGTCGATTTGATTTAAGCTTTCATCAAACAATGAAGTATAGTACTTGAGTGCACAAATTTTCTCTATAAACAGATGATGAAAATAAGGATAAATGCCAAAACACGCTAAATAAGCACACTTTGTAGCTTCACATGAAAATGATTGTGCAATCTGACTATCTGGAACCACTTTAGAAAATAAACAGCTAATATCTTTGCAAGAACTAAATGAGTAGTGACTGGTTATTACTTTAATAACTCAAAGAACTTCTGCATGCAACACCTCCTCCGATATGATCAAAAATATGCTTGGTAATGATACCGGCACTGTTGACATATCACTGGTTTGTTCAGGAATAGCCACAAAGGATGAAACTTGTTCACCAGATTTGTTGGTGGTAGGTGCAGACCTATTTGTCCCACCAAAGAAGTTAGTAATTGACTGTGCGTAAAGACTTTGCTTGTGCTTCATAATCTGATTGTGTTGTTTGCTTTTCATGAAACTTTTAACAGCACCGATCCCCATGTTTGATATATCAAATAGTTTTCTGCACAAAGTGCAGTACCTTTTACTGTCATCTTTTGTTTACTGCAGCCAAGCAGCAAACTCTGGTTCTTACAACCAAACACTGATTACAAACAAACTAATGCTTACTACTCATTAACACTTGTCTGTAACTATTTTCTATAACTTGCCTGCAAAATAAAAGTTTTGATCCATCAAGCTGCTTTGCAAATTTTTGTATATAAGACAAAAAGATTTGGCAATTGTCCTTCTTGTACAGTTGCAAAATTGCGCACTTCTCAGAAGCAAGATTGGTTTTGGTTTTAGGTTAAGGCTCATTTGTTAGCAGTAAAGTTTGAGATTAGGCTTTGGTTAATGGTCATATTTTGAATTTTTAGCTAATAAAGACACAAAATTGCATCAACAACACAGTACTGTTGCTGCATGATCTACTCTTAAATCATGAAATGAAAAAAATTTGCCAACAGTAGTTAAATTATATCTGAAAAGCAAGAAAAAGGTGTATATCACAAACATAATTACCTTTAATAGAATTATATAATGTATTATAGAATGCAAATATATATGATTTTTTGGAGATAGATAACCAACAGATCTTGATACTACAAAGTAGGTTTACAACTATAACTTTGAAAATGTAAGTGTTGAATAGAGTATGACTCAGTGTATTGTACTTTTATAATCTTCCCACCTGACTTGGCGTATCACACTGCCACATCACCTCACTTGTGAAACATGTTGTAGCGTGTCGCACCTCGCACTTCATCGAGCTGCCATGCCAAACATCTTTTTGCCTTTTTTTACATTTTTTTATTAGTTTGCTTTCAGTGGCTTGGCACCTTGCTCCCACTGATGTGTGTGATTCTAGTTGTTTACTGTAAGAGCTGTGTTTGCTAATTTGCAACTTCGTGCGTCCCCAGTTTGACGCCCAGCTCGCGCACCTTTGCTGTTTTACCCTATGATTTTGCTGATGAAGGAATGTTAACTGACGAAGTATCTACCGTCAGGTTTGTAGCCGCTCGGCTATCTCCGTTTCAAGTATATCGTGCTCCTATAGTCCGCACGCCTGGCGATGTAACCTCACGCCAGGAATCTAGCCTGCATGGCTTTCCGGCAACCTAGCCGTGATATTGCAACGCGTATTGTTTATTATTATTGTATGCGTCTAAAATCACACACACATATTTTTATTTTTTTATTAGGACTAGATTATGTTTATTTTTATCTTCTCTTGGTAGCTCGGTGATCGGCTTGCCTTTCCCGCCATTAGGTTGTTTATCCGTTATTTTTTGTTAATGTGACGTGTGCAGTGTCCTGTTTACATAGACGTGTGCAGCGACGTAATTCCTGGTGTCGCGTGCAGATTTTGTTACCGACCATGTGGTCGGAGATATTGTGCTCTCTTTCTTCGTCGATCGCCGTGGCGGACGGACGTGTTCTGGTTGTCTGTCATGTTTCTCGTTCGTTGTTGATCGTAGTGGCAGAAGGACGTGATTTTTGATTATCTGCCACAGCTTGCGCGAATTGATGGAATAAAATATTGCTGTAGTGCTTTCTTCCTTGTGACTGCCATAGTTCCCAGCAATTGGGATTCAGTCAGCACGTTATTGCTCTAAGGAACTTATTTCCTACAATGTAAATATCATGCATTATCCTGCTAAAATTCAAAAAATCAATGAAGAAAGGAATTAAAACCGATTGCATTTGCTAAGTCAACGCTACTGGTATGGCTTACAACTTAAAAACTGTTTTTTTCAGCTCTCAGCAAAATTTCATGACTTTCAATTTTTAACAAATTTTATATGACTTTCCAGGAAAGTTTTTTTTCTAGGATTTTCCATGACCGTGGAAACCCTGATTTTAGCTCGCAATTTGAGAAGAACTTATCAGTGACAGTACGCCGCTTCATTACCTTTGATATAACTCGTGACACTTACTAAAAAAGAGAAGACGGCCAGGCATTCTGCCTTTTCGCCAGGGATGTGGAAGCGGTTACTTCTTAAACACTTCCGCTTCCACACCTATCGCTTCCGCTTCCGATTCCGCTTCCACCGTTTCCGCTTCCATCAACAAAAAACGAAAAAACGACCGTTGGCAATTTTTTTTAACTTTTGTGGGTCTTTAGCCTGCCTTCTCCTACACTTTATCATTTTGAGAAAACAAAAACCTTCATTTATTGCTATTACGTTACCTACTTTGCTTGAGCTTATTGTTTCGAACTACTCTGTGTTTGTTTTTCTTAGATATCAAAACTCGTGCTGAATGTAGAGCAGTGCTTTTCAATCTTTTTTGTCATCGCGGAGCCCCTAAGGTACTTTCGCGTTTGTCACGGAACTCCCACTAACAAAACTTTAGAAATCACGAACTGCTTGCAAGAAAATCAAATATTTCGTTACTACAATTCAAAAAATAATTAAACACTTCAACAAATAGACAGTTATTACAAGTTCCTTCACTACTTACGGGTACAACTACTTTTACAACAGTTAACTTAATGCTTCTCAGATCTAAACCGTATGATTCCATATTACAGCTCTCGACAATAACTTGTCGTCACAACAGCAAATTACACCATATAGCGTTGATTTTCCCTCTCTATCCTCAACTAAATCTGACTTTGAGTTAACTTTAACTCTAATCATCATCACGAACCTTCTGTCCGTCCTCAAAACACGTATTGACTCCGATCTTTTTGGATAGTGAAGTGCGAAATTTCTGTCGTATATGTAGTATGTAAATGTAAAGCGAGCAAAATTGAACTGTACCAACCAACAGCCGCCTCAACATGGTGGTGCGGTCCCCGACCCGTTTGGGTTGGGTCAAAATGACTGTTGGCCTTCGCGAGGGTCCCAGTTACCCCAGGCACTCCCCTCACACAAACCATTTTTTCGCCGTGCAGCCCCCTGAACGACCGCAGAAGGGTAGCACGCAGCCTCTTTAAAATTGGCCCGTCTTCTCATTCTTCTCCTTCTCTTGATAAGCGGCAACGTTCATCCTAACCCTTGCCCTGTCTTTCCCTATTTAGTGTGCGCTGGAAATGTGACCTGGCGGGTTAGGTCAGTGCAATGCTGCACATGCTCTAATTAAGTTCATTTAAAGTGCTCACTACTCTCCTTTTCTAGATTCAGAACTTTTGGCAGCTCTCACTACTGGAGCTGCCCTCCCTGGTTTTTTTGAGATTCTACACCTACCAGCACTGTGACTTCCTCCTGGGACTCCTCCATCTGGTATACCTTCATTGCTCAATCTGGCCCCCTTCTGCTAATGCAGCACTTGCACCCCACCCTCATCTTCAAACCTCCTATCCTTTTTCCGCCCACTTTGTATCTTCTCCCTCTGCACCCTCACTACCGCCTCATGCTCCTGGCTGTACCTCCTGCTTTCTCTACCCCTCCCTAACTCTCTCAGGGTTTTTCAATGGAATGCGGGGGGTCTGCAAGGCAGGAGCACTAAACTACTACACTTTCTTTCGTCTCATCCCATTGACCTTATTTATATCCAGGAATCTAACCTTAATTCATCTTCCTCTTTTCAGATCCCTGGATTCTCTGCTCTACAATCCCATGGAACCCACTCCCGATCTGGTATTTTTTCTACTGATGTCGCAAACGCTAGCGGCGGCGTCATCATTTTTGTCAAGCAGGATTTATTCTTCTCTGAGCTTTCTCCCTCCTCTCTTTCTTCGCTTGGCCCCTACTCTGATTATGTAGAGGTCAACATCTCTCTAAACAACTTCTCCTCACTCTCATTCTTTAATGTTTATGCTCCCCCTATTCGTTCTTCTACGAAGGATAGCAGAACCAATTTTTTTTCTCTCTCCATTCTTCCCTCCTATGTGGAAGCGGTGGATTTTTCGCGCTTCCGCTTCCACATCCGTGCTTTTCGCATTAATATTCGAAGTGCAGCTTTCGTTTTCGAAAATGAAACCATGATTGCTACAGCTGTTGCTTTAATTCATATGAGGTGCTGTATTTTTCATAAATATTACAGCTTTTTAATTATTCATACGATAGGTCAAAGTTAAAACACAGGAGTCTTGTGAATTATGGCTTTACTTCTAATAAGCAAGATGCAGTAGTACAACAAGAAACGGAAGAAAAATTTCAAAATAATGAAGAGTCGATAGTTAAAACAGCAATTAAGCAAAAAGCGAAAATGGAACGATGCATTTACTGAGCTGGGATTTGTGAAAGATTGAGACGAAAACTATTCTTCGGCTCGCTGTGTTTTCTGCCTGATCATATACCACAATTTATCAATGGAAAAGTATAAACTGAAAACGCACAGAGTCACTAAACATTTTGAACACAAAAACAAGTCGGCAACATTTTTCAAACAACAAACACGACAATGTGCTCTACAACAACAACAACAATTCGAACAATTGATTGTGGCACGTTCTGATCAACCTCTCGTCATATCATCACTAAAAATATCAGGGATATCTAAAACTAGTTTTAGATATCCCTGAAAATAGCTCATGTCCTTATGTCTCAAAAGAAGCCATATGTCTTGGCAGAAAGCGTCGAAAAACCCTGTCAGGAGAATCATGGAGGAGCCACGGCTGTAACCAAAATGCAAAAGCTGGCATTGTCCTATAACACCATGCAAAGGAGATGTTCAATGATTGCTGCATCACTAAAAGAAATTGTTCTAGCCAAGCTTTGTTTTGCGCCCTGGTTTGGGTTTCAATTAGATGAAACAACTAATTTACCAGTAAAGCTCAATTGATTGTTTGCGTTTGCTTTCCAGATGTGGAACGCATGAAAATTGTAGATCACTATCTGTTTTGTCTTCCTATTGGCATAGACACCACTGCCTTAGGTGTATTTTCAAAAGTGGACAATTACTTCTCAGAACATGAAGTGATGTGGTCCAAAGGTAAGTTTGTATCCACCGACAGTGCCCGGGCTATGGTCGGAGTTCATAGCGGGGTTGTTGCTCTCATAAAGCAAGTCGCACCAGAGATTGTGAGTATTCACTGCATCCCACACCATAAAGTATTGGTAGCCAAAAACCTTGTCAATGAAGAAATAACTGTCAACTCGCAGATGTGATTTGTGATGTCACTATAATTGTGACTAAAATACTAAAAAATTCAAAGTTTCACGAACTTGTCAGAGAAATGAAAATGATGTGTGTCTTGTTTATCACTCTCAAGTTAGGTGACTGTCTCGTGGAAGAGTAATAGAGAGAGTGTGGAAATTGCGAGAAGAACTTGTTGTGTGGTGTAATGGGCGAGAAGACCATAGAGCACATATAATTCAAAATTTGTTTTGGCTTGCCAGGCTAGCTTATCTTGTTGATATATTTGGTATGCTTAACGTGCTCAACATCACTCTACAAGGATGTGGAATTCATATATTTGAAGTGACCTCCAAAATCACATCATTCAAGCAAAAACTTAAAAGTTTGGAAAAAGAAATCTGCAGTAACAACCTAAAAAATTTGAAGACGCCTTAGATCTTCATGTCTACATGTAAATGGAAAGAAACAAAACAGAATCTGGAGCAGCGTATCATTGAAGTAGCGAGCTCTCATGTGAACATTCTGTGTGATAGTTTTGAAGCTTACTTTCCCTGTCATCAGGCTGCAGAATTAAAATCAAAGCTGTGAATTTTGAATCCTTTTGGCAAACAACAGCCTCCGGGACCTTTGGGTCAAATTCTTAAAAATGATTTTTGTCAACAAGCGTTTTTTAATCATGGAAAACATGCTGAATTTTGGGTTGGAGCTCTTGATGGAGCGTACAAAGACCTGGAGATTCAAGTGCTCAAAGTTCTTGTGCAAAACCCTACTACCTACTTGGCCGAAAAGAGGTTTAGTGCAGTAGCTGACATCAAAACGTCAAAAAAGGGTTGTGTTCTTAACAAAACACTTGATGACCTAACGCGGAGAGCTTTGGAGCAAGACGTTATGCTTAACTGGTATGAAATTTCCCGAAATATTCAACAGCAAACGAGTCATTAATATACTTTTATATTTGAATAAAAAACTGTTGATTTTAATTGTGTGTAATAATTTTCGTTGCTGTTTATGTGTTGGTAACTAAACAAAATTACGGTACTCGTTTATTGTTATTCCTATGTCTAACCCTTCCATTGTTATTATACAAATGGAATAACTAATAGCTGCAAACTATGTTTGTTTGTGGGGATGAAATTTTTGCAAAATAAGCAAGTGCAAACTGTACTTTTAAACATTGAAAAGCACTGATCTAATTTGAAATTTGCAAAAATCGCACTTAGGCAGTTGCGTTGAAATGGGTCCAGGCCAGAGATGAGGGGATCTAGTTTTTTTCCGATCCTGATCCGATCCTAATCTGAAACATCAAATCCTAATCCTGAATTTGGAAAATGTTAAATCCTAATCCTAATCCTAATTCTGAAAATACAAATTTTGAAATTGATTTTAAGCTTTACTTCATTTGATCTCAGAGAAGTTAAATCCTAATCCGGATTTTTCAAAAACTTTAAATCCTAATCCGGCTCAAATTTTCAAATCCGGCCGGAACTAGATCTTAATCCGTGTTCATCTCTGGTCCAGGCAATACCGACAAACTAGGGATTGTCTAAAGAACCCAGAGTAGTAGAAGTAACTGCAACTTGGCTCCTTTTTAAGAAAATGTTTCGGCCCCTTTGAAAATAGGATTTATCTTATTGCTTTCTGCTTTTCACTCTAGATCTTCCCTTTTGACGCAATACCGCCACTGATGAGAGCGTCACGAAAAGTTTATGGCTCAAACAGCTTTTTTCAAAGCTATATTAAAATTCTGTATCACCAACAAGATTTTTATGATGAAAAAAGAAAATTAATCGATAAAAACGAAAAACTAAGCAGTCTTTCTTCTTTTTCAGTAGTCTTGGGCAAAGTAATCTACTCCGCCACAGCTGTATGATTCATCATCTGGGATCAGATAAAGTCAATAATTGAATGCATTCGTTTCTGAAAGTCATGGAATCACGATGACATCAGTTCTGGTAGACCCTGCAAAGTTACATCAATCAGCTTTGCTTTTCAACAATATTTACTCCGCAAAAACGACAATGCTTTTGAAAGATCTGCAGTTTTTAAAAATGAACTACTCAGTGACTCAGCATGTCATCTAAAAAGTTCATAATCAATCGGTTACATGAACCGACGCGATGGTGTAGTGGTTAGAGCGTCCGCTTCGCAGTCGATAGACCGGGGGTTCATTCCCCTTGTCAAGTCCCGACGCGATGGTGTAGTGGTTGTAGCGTCCGCTTCGCAGTCGGTAGACCGGGAGTTCATTTTCCTTTTCGAGTCATACCTAAAGACTTTAAAAAATGGTATCTATAGCTTTCCTGCTTGGCGCTCGGCATTTATGGGAGGTTGTGGAGAACAAGCCGGCAAGTTCGCTTGTTGTGTTCTTGGGCAAGGCACTTAACGGGACGCCCCACCTTTATGTGGAAGACAGGTGATCCGGAAATGGCAACTCCCAAGCGAGTGCGGATTCATCGTCCAAAACATAGCGATACATCGCTTTCTCGTGAATGGAAGATAAATATGGCAAATAAAAAAAAAAAAAAATACGTTGTTAAAAAATTGATACTAAGTCAAATGCTCCATTGAAAAATAGATTTTGTCTCCACAAGCTAATTTCTTGTACATCTAAAATTATAACTTTCTGATTGCAAGTATAACAGCAAAAATATACTTAAGTGACACCCAACCACAGAAAATTAGATCCGTTGTAAAAACGTTTGTGAAAAATTTGAAACACAGAATATTAATTGTATTGTGGAACCAGTTAATATTTGGTGTTAAAAAAACCATCAGGTAAAATGGAAAATTTTACTCAAAAATAATCACCAACATCTTGTGGTGCCATACAAACATTTTGGCAACGATTGGTGTAGGCGATTTATGACGTCAGTGCAACTGACCTATATGTAACAGACGGCAATTCTGATTAGTGTGATGAATCCTCGATGCTTTCCAACCATTCCAACGACAATGGTTGCGAAGAATCGAGGATTCATCACACTAATCAAAAAGAAAATACCTGGACTCAATGCAACTCACTGCCTATCCACCGGCAGCATTTGGTCATCCGTGATTTGAGTGCTGAACTGCATCACTCATTTCATATTGTGATGAAATGCATCAATAAGATAAAAGTTTGATCTCCTTTTCATAGACTTTTTCGCGCACTTTGTCACGACCACGAAGAAAATTTTGAACGTTTTTTATTACATACCGCAGTACGCTTGCTTTCTAAAGATCCTTGCATGACTCGCTTTTACTCCCTTTACGATCCAGTAATCGAATCTCTCTCCGGCATTGATTGTGAATTGTCCGAAGCAGTGAAACCATTAAATAAATGATATCGCTTATTTAGCAGAGATTTCTACTTTCATGAAGTGAACAAAAAACTTCAGGGTGAAGTGATTACGCTTATCAGGTGCAAAAGTGTCATAACGTCATTTATATCGAAGCTTTCCTTATACAAAGAAAATATGGAGCGAAACATTCTATCGCAATTTCTAAATCTCTGCGAGAATGATGTTGCAGAAGACAAACGACTGAAATACCATTCGCATTTACATAACCTAGAGAGTGGTTTTCAATCTTTTTTAGTTCCAGAGCACAATTGCAAACCTCAAGGTTGTAAGGAGCCGCATGCAAACAACACAAATTAAAATAGCAACAAAACAAAACTCAAGTATGATTGTAAAATAACAGCAACAGTAAAGCTCAGGCAAAGTATGAAAACCAATTCAATGCAAAACTTGACATTGGCTTTGACTTTTAATAAGTTTGTCAAAGTGGGGCGCAATCGTGAAGAATGCGGTGCACAGAAGCTGCTTAAGATGATCATCGGTCAATCGATTGCGATGTTGGTTGATGATTCTGACCATTTTGCTGAAAAGTGCTTCGCATACGCAAGTTGATCCTAATACAGAGGCATTTTTCAGTGCATTAGCTATCAGTTTGGGATATTTTCCCTCCGGAACTCGACTCCAAAAACCAAGTAGATCTTCACTTTGCAATGCTTGTCTCAGCTCGACATCGGACTGTACATCTAGCAGCTCCAATTGAAAATTATCAGGAGCGGTCGTTGCATCTATTGTCATAGGATTTGCAAACATTTTTATCGAAGGCAAGAAAAATTTCATTTCGCTAATGCGGCGCTTGAAATCATCAACCAGATTGCTAATGAGTCTGTTGTACGCATCGAAAGATCCGTTGATTTTATGATTTGAACTGTACACCACTTGCAAGCTACGTTTTCCAAAAACAAAGTTTTTGGAAAAGTTTCTAAAAACAGATCCTGTGATGTACTAATCGTGGCAAAGCTTATTGCTTCCTTGTAATGTGCGATTTAAAGATGAAAGATGTGTGGTGATATCAACCATAAATGCTAAATCAGCCATCCAGTCTTTGCTGCCAAGCTGAGAGATGTTCTTCCTTCTTTCGACAAATGTTTTAATCTCAGGAATGAGGTCATAAAAATTTTTGAGGTATGTAGCTCGGCTTGACCATTACTGCCGTGAACATGACCAGGTCACCATAGTCAGCATCAACATTAGCGAGAAACTTTTTGAACTTACGATGATTAAGTGCATTTGCTCAAATCCAATTTACCATTGAAATTACTACGCTCGTCACATTAGACATGTCAAAAGACTTAGCAACAAAACTTCCTTGGCGCAAAATGCAATGATGCTAAATCACAGGAGCAAGATCAGTTTCTTTACGCCACTTGTTAATGAGTCCTTGATTTGTCCCAAGCGTGGAAAAACACCCTCGGTTGCCACTGCAAACAACTTTGATGGGTCCAATTGTGTTTCCAAGTAACCTGAGATTCATGAAATATATCTGTTCCTTTTGTCGAGCTATGAATGGATCGCAAAGTGAGATTTCCTCGTAAATCTTAAAGTCTGGCATGACTCCCCGGATAAATAGAGTCAATTGCTCTGTATCAGTAAAGTCTTTTGAGGTATCAAGTGCGACCGAATAGTAAACAAAATTTTTTGACTAGTGAAGAAGCTCGTCACATTGGTTGTTGGATATGCATTTAATGCGTCGAGTTACCGCATCATTACTAAGCTGTAATTTTTTAGCTTTAACTTGAATGTTTGCAAAACAACATTCTTCAGCAAATATAACAATAGCTTGCTTCATAATTTCGCCATCTGAATACAGTTTCATATTGCAAGCAAGGAGATGGTTCACCTTGTAACATGTCTTCGGATTTATTACACTTAGACATATTCGTTTGCTGCTTGTCTGCTGACTTAAGTTTTTCGCGAAAGGTGAATAGCAAAACACGTGAACAGCGGAAAAACGTGAATGGCGAAACACGTAAGATGGCAGTACGAAAAGTGTCATAATTAATCATAATTATATGCCCCAAGTTTGTTTGTAAATCGTTACTCACCTGTTTACTTCTACATCAAGTGTAATATATCGTTGAAATCTACATTTCTTGAAGATTTCAAATTAAAAAAAAATTTTTTTGGAATATGTAAATTTTATGCAAATTACTCCCCAATACAGGGGTGTCAAACTCGTGGGCTTCTGGGGGCCACATTGCATGTAGGAGCAATCGTGCCGAGGGCCGCATGAAGTTTTGGATTGGGAGATCACCACTTCTCTGGGCAACGATCTCGGCAATGTAGCCCGAAGTAAGATCGACCCCCAAAAAAAAAGGTCATCACCTTTCTGGCATCAGTAAATTTATCTCGGAATGACAAAAATTTGTACCTTTCAAGTGTGGCCTGTGACCAGGTCTTCAAACGTTTGTTTGACAATGATCCGTTGCAATACTGCAGAAATTCATTGGTAATTTCAGAATCGTCTCTCAGGCCGCACTGAAAGGCTCCGAGGGCCGCGAGTTTGACTCCCCTGGCCTAGAGAGTGCCTAAGGTCATGGGAAAGTCAACAGACGCCTCTGATTTTGGAGACGGTGAATCAATGTAGAAACGTAGGATTTGGCTACCCGGGTCTGTCACAATCCAATCGAAACGAAGTATTGATAGGAAAAATTTCTTAGACTACTAGAGGAGTGAGCTTGCAGTTTCGTAACAACGGGTTTTAGTCTATGGTAAAACTAAACTGACTTCCAATGAAGTTGAGCTCAAGCTCACTAACTAGCCTAACTCATGACTGAAAAAATTTGCGCTACTGACAACGAGGATTCCAGAAAGTTCTACAAGGGTACTTGTGGGTTATCTGTCACCACTTTTTTTCACCAGGTATTAAATTACTATTATTTAACTGTATATATAATGTTTAAGCCTAAAATGAGTTTGGGTTAGGGTTAGGGTTAGGGTTAGGGTTAGTCACCACTTTTTTTAAAATTTATTCATTGGGTGGCCTAACCCTAACCCTAACCCTAACCCTAACCCAAACGCTTAAACATTATATATACAGTTAAATAATAGTAATTTAATACCTGGTGAAAAAAAGTGGTGACAGATAACCCACAAGTACCCTACAAGTTACAAGGACATTCGTTCCTATTACATCACAATTGAACTAGGTTACTTATAGCCTTTGCACAAGTAATTATGCAATTTGATTGAATCTAGTAGATAAACAAACAAAACAAGTGTCGCAATAATTCTAACTTTTCGAGAATGCACTATCGCCACCCTATCGCTATCTCCGGATTTTTCGCTTCTTATTGTAACTTTTTCGGTCCCAAGGGGGCGACATCGTCGACTTTAAGAAGCACCGCTTTAGCTCGTTACTACCCAAACGGAGCAGTCTTATAAAAACAAGGCACTTTTGTTGACCAAATTGAAGTATAGCGATGATGCTTAAAAATAAATGTTAATATTAAAGTCAGGGGCGTAAACAGAAATTTATCGAGGGGGGTGCGAGAATGGCTTTTTACAAATTTCACAGAACGGTGAAGACCTTTCTTTTTGGAGATCAATATTCTAAATGCTAAATAAGGAGATGAGCGTGCAACCATTGCAAAAATAGTGACTGCAACTAACGTTTAAAGTTGTTCTGAGAGAAGGGGGAGGTGAGCGCGGCAAAATTTTTAAAAAATAATGGTTGGAAATGACGTTCAACTCTGCCTGAGGGGGGATGCGCACAAGAGCCCTCTGCCTACGCCCGTGATTAAAGCTCTCAATATGCTGCAAGGCCAACAGTCCGGATATACCAAGTTTTCCTTCTTCATTCTGATGCGAATAGGAGAGCAGAGTTGAAAAACCATAGGATCAAGCTTGACTGGCCTGCAAGAGTATCACGAAAGTCTAATCAAAAAATATAACCAATCCTGCTCTTGTAGAACCGAAAATTTGAAGGCTTATGACTGATGAGTTACTTGGGAGAACAATGAAAGCAATAGAGAATAATTTATGGGAATTTTTCAAAGAAGTGGTATCGAGTATTTTTGGAAGTAAAAAAAGCACAAATTATAAAAGCTTTGCTGAAGAAATGCTTACAAATTTGCAAAAGCTTGGTTGTCGGGTGAGTGTGAAGGTTCATTATTCACTCTCTCATCTGAATTTTTTTCCTGCAAATTTAGACAAGATGAGTGAGTAACGAGGTGAACGTTTCCATTGGGATTTAAAGAAAATGAAAACTGGACAGCAAGGATGGTCGGATTGTTCCATAATGGCGGACTATTGCTGGTCATCAAAACGAGACTCTCACTTACTCGAGGAGCCCAGAAGAAAGCGAAAGTTTACGCCGAAATAAAATGGTTCGACTTTCTACGGAATTTTTTAATGCTTATTTCATTAACTGCATGCCATTAAGTTTGCATTTATATTTGATGTGCTTGCTTGGATTTATACTTTTTCTCAATTTGTAAAAAATTCTTTCGCAATTGAAAAATTTTGTCTTCAGATTCCAAATCAGTAACAATAAATTATTCAAAAGCACTTATTTTTATCAAAACAACAGAAAATTATTTTGAAAATGTCCGCCAGTGTTATTGTTTAAATTTTAAAATACTTACTTGTTAAGTACCACAAGTAAAAAGCGTTTTACACGTGATTATATACATTAAAAATAAACACTTCCCTACACGAAGATGACTAAACGAGCATATATCCTACACCTAATAGTGAGGAGAACAATTATGTCTGAGTGGAAGCAGTAAAGTGTGGGGTAATCCATGCCTTGATTTTCTCTCATCGAGCGTTATTAAAGAGAATAAGTTTCTTTGCTTGCAAACAGTTTGCAACTCGTTAGTTTTGGACCAACATTCCGGATGCATTAGTGCAATACCAAAACAAAGATTCGATTCAACTTATTAGACTATATGTAATTGCGTATATTGTTTGGGTTGCATAAAATCACACTATTGAAATGTCGCAAGGTTTTTGCATACTTGCATGAGCTTGGTTACGCAGATAGACCCAAGCCTCACCATAACCTATACGGAACAGGGTTAACCAAAACTACGACTGCCATTTTCTGGGCTACTTAGACACAGCTTTTTGTGGAAATAAAGAAAAACAAATCCTAGCTCAACATACCCAGGTTCATCATTAAAAAAAATTAACAATTCAATTAGCTTTCAATATCTAGACATCAACTTAAAAAGAATTAGCTCAGCCAAGTAGGCTAGGAATTTTGAACCAAAGCCACAGTATTTATTTAGATGCATCGTATTGAAAACATGTGGAGTAGTTTAATTTATTTGGTTTTCAGATTTCAAGTAGCAGTTATTAGTAGGACGTCACTCCCCCTTCAAAAAGGAGCAAAAATCTTTACTTATTCCAGAGAGAGTGTAAGCAGCCATCGCTTAGATTTTTATTGTGAGTTTATCAGTAAGTGAAGAGGTTGGCCAAAATTGTTAAAATTTAACTCTTCATCCGCTGTTTGCAGCCTATATTCTGAAAGATTTCTCTCGACAGCGTAAGCCTGTCTAGTAGAGCTAATAGCTAAATATTTGTTTAGGTTGCATGCAGTAGTAAAGCCAGAAGCCAATTTTGTTTTTTTTTGAGAGAGATTGGGGGCAAAAACATAAAATTTGTTGGATGACCTGTTTTGGTGGTCGATATATTCACCCACAAAATGCCAATTTATACCTCAAATCCATTGGATGACGTTTTTCTCAAGATCGACGTTTTATAACCAATAAAACTAATAACTCCTCTTTCTTTGCGTGACCCATAAACACCTCAAGCCACATTGAGAACGAACTCCTTCAACTCCTGATAGCAAATTTTCAAAAATACTTTCGTTTTTAGGTCATGTTCTTTCAGCAAGAATGTGCAACCTTTCGCACTTGCGAGTCAAATTCAATAAAATGGATCAGACTGTTTGCCACGGCCTGTAGCCTCTTCCGACTAGAGCTTTTTGGAGATAAGACCGCAGGACTGATGGAAAAACTTGATAAATCAATCCTGTATTCAGGATTCCGCTTTACAGATATCTATCAAGCCTAGTTTTCTCCGAAAAATGTTTTTTCGTCATTTTTGAGGCACGAAACTGGAGTTCAAATCCTAAATACCGATATGGAAAAAGACCGCAGGAATAAATGACCAACTAAAATTAAACAAAGTAAAATGGAGTATTTTACAACCGCCGCGTGCGTGCTTCAGTACGCTAAGCGGAGTTTAATCAAACTGTAGAAAATTTTACGCATATTTTGTTTCTGTTTGGCGAATATAAATCATAGCATCAAGATTTACTATCTATTCCACCGATTCATTCATGCAGTCGATCTCATTCTCGTTTGTTCGTCTCTACTCAGACTGGGCCAAAACGAAGTGTAGACTGCTCATCCCTACCATACGTCAACCACGCAGAGGTAAAACAGTTAACCCACTTTGCGCAGGTGTCAAAAGTGATTGTCAAATCTGATCAAAATTTTGGCAACACCGGCAATCCAACGCAAATAGTTTTAATTTTTCTCTATATTTGTGACTGACTAGCGCGTTAATACCACATATTTATGAAGTTGCAAATAAATTCTATCGATGCGAAAATTTGACAACGTCATCGTTCACAAAGAAAATTAATACTTTCCTACATTATATTGACTACCATTGCCACAATAAAGCGTTGGCACTAATTACCACACGAAATAGATCTAGATTTAAAAAGAATTACACCATAAAAAGTTACAAATATGACTCTAATGATGTCATCACTTCAATACATTTTTACCAAAATTATCAGCACAAAACAAAACTGCAACAGCAGTAAGAGGCATACATTACTAGGGGGCGCAAATATAAACAAATTTACGTTAATGGTCGCATTTCCTGTAATGACATTTGTTAGACTTGGCGCAAGATTTCAGAGTAATTGACGATAATTTTTTAACCAAATGTAGTGGGCAAATTTAAAGTGATCAATTTTTTAAATCGCTCAAAAACTTGGTTAAAAACCAGCAAGTCAAAACTATTTTTTGAGGCTGTGATGAACATTGGAGAAGAGCAACTGCTTCTTTTGTTATGCCCTCCCTCTCCCCGGCTACGCCATTGACCACACTTTTATTTTATAGCAACATTAAAATTTCGTCATATTACTTTGATAGCGTCTGTAGTTAAAAAAATAGCTAAAATTATCAAGAACATGAAAGCAAAACGCCTTTAAAACAAGTCGATATTTTTCGACAGTTTGTAGTGAGCTAGCGAACACAAGATCCCTATGGACAAGCAGTTATGCACTCAACGAGCAAAAGTTAACGATTTTTTCAACGCCATTTACTTTTATGTTCTGAACAAAACGGTTCGCTTTTTTAAAAGATATTTTATTGCTCTGGTCCAGAAGCTTAGTAAATCATTTATAGTTTAAATCAAGATCATGAAAAACAGGCCTTTGAACTATCAAACCTCTTCTGTAAATTTTTTGCTGTGTAGCTCATCAATAGGCCGATTAAAAAAAATAACAAGATCAAACTTTTAGTATCAGATTGTGAGCAGACACAAAAACAGATACCAAGCGTTTAATGTAAATACGACCACAGTAAAATCTAAACACTTGCAATAAGATAAACATTACATCGAAAAAATGATGGTCGAAGTTGCTTGCTTTCAAGATGCTGCGAATCAACTACACTGTAACAATAATAATCTCTTGAATATTCAATCATTATCCCGTGTCGACGTAGTTTTGCTGTTTTGGTCATTAATTCCGGTATTTCCCCGTATACAAACTGTTGCTTATGTATTTCATTCTCAAAGCAATTTTATTGGTAGTTATTTCCTGTACTCCCCCCGTAGACAAGCCTTTTTAATTGATTTTATATGCGTTTTTATTGATTGTTCTTTGGGTAGCAGTTTCCGGTATTCCCCGTTTTCAAACCTTTTCTTGTTAATTTTTAGTTTCTAGATTTTTTTTGATTGGCTAAAATATTTGGGAATGTTGTTTCGGTTACGTTCGAATGGGAAGCATATATATATATATATACGGGTGGGTCATTTTGAAAGAGGGAGAGAAGGAAAAAGAGATAAAAGCAAACAGACGACAGAACAGAGAAGAAAGAAAAGAAGGAAGAAGGGTGAAGAATTAGAAGGCAAGGGCCAAGTACTATTAGAAGGAAGGGGGACTATCGGCTGCTACAGCGTGGTGTCCGTGACTGTCGGAGTGCAACCGCTTATGCATTAATATAAGTTGTGGTGTCAAAGAGTGGGCTGCAACTTAGCTTCATAAGCGTAAGTCCTTAGGCCGAAGGAAGGGCATAGAAGGTAGTCGTTGCACTCTACCAAGCTAATCTTCTAGTCGTCGAATCGTCATCTGTCGGTCACTAGGGTACAGGGCGGGTGACTTAATCGTATTCGGCGACATACACCAAACGCCGATCTGTCACCTAAATACAGTGTAGGATGGACTTCGATCCAACACCTTAACTAGAACGGCCCTTGACGTCAGCGGACTTTTGAATAATCGTTTTAAGCGTCAAAAGCAAACTTTTGTGAACGGTAGCACACAAAAATCAAGTCAATGCCACAAAGCTTGCCAAAAACAGATCCAAGTGCTATAGCACAAAATAAATTATAAGCCAACATAAAATGTAAGGCAAATAACACTTTCAGTGGTTATCTGCTTTGTCAATTGTTAAGTCAGCACAAAATTATTCAAAACACTTGGTGGGATAGGTATCGCTTTCCCATTGACAAGGTTTTTGGGAGAACAATTGCGATATGTTTAACTGCTACTGTAATAGATCGAGGTCACCGAAAAATACGCTAATGGGTTAAGGTTTAATTGTATGTTCACTTGAAGAAAGAATGCGATCAAGAATTTTTCAAACGCAACGCCTGTTTTTAATCCATAAAAATTTTTACCTATGATGTTAGATCGAAATGCACTATTGTCAACGGAACAACAATAAAAAGATTACTTTTGTTTCACATGAGTCATGAAATATCGGCAAAAGCTGGAATTGCCCGGCGTATATCTGCCACAACATCACAATTTGCAGAAAAAAATTCTTGCAGGCCTAAACAAAAATTTCTCTAACATATGAGTTTAAAAAAAATTCTCAATTTTCTCTTGTATACGCTCAGATTTTTAGAAAGAAATCAACATAACTGGGTTAGAATATGTTCAATGGCGAGGTAAAGAGGTAATCCAATTGATAAATGCCGAAGAAACGTAAGTCTGAATATCAAATGTCAGTGATTGCAAAAAAAACGTTCAGCAGAATTTAGCATAAAATTTTCAGATTTGACTTCAAACATCCACAAACAATAGTTATTATTTATGTTCACATTTGACAAATACGGTGAAATTTTGTTTCGAGATGTTTTGCGAGTGTTGCCACAATACCACAAATTTAAACTAAGAAAATTCATAGTTAATCTGATCGTCATCATTCAAATTCAACTTTGTTGGAGTTGATTTGCACTCCATTAGACTTTTCAACTTTCTCAACATACTCTGTGAGAGTAGGATCAATTTCAAGCGGAAGTACGTGATGCTTAGAGCAGCAAAAGAGGACATTCATTTTATCCGATTCCAGGGTGCAATGTAATAGTTTTGTGAAAAATTCAAGCTGGAGCTTTAGCCTTTCAACCATATCTTTCTCTTCTGTGCTTGAATAAACACTTTTAATAAACGATTTAATGAACACTTATTTTAGAAAACGTTTTTCCTTTATTCAAGTTCGATCATTGGGAGAGTAAAACCAAATCCTACTCCCGCGTCGTCTCTCCTAGTAAACGCTACTGTGTTTATCTCACTAGCAAAGGGTAGACAGATGGGACAATATCTCTTGCTTCCAGAAAAACACAAAACGGAAACTGCATCTGTTCTTGAACTCCACTATCTTTAGTTTCCTCTATTTGTTGTTGATTACGCATGAGGCGTGAAGATTTGCGGATGAGAATCACGAAATTTTCAATGTCATTTTAGGGAAAAATCTGGTAAAGCTAAGTTGAAGTAGCAAATTGTAATGACACCAAAGCATAAACACTAAATTTGCAAATAATATCGCTATGCCACGAACCAATATATTATATCACTAAATAAGTATACGCACTATGTTGAACTAAAATTTCTTCCAATCAAAAGTTAGATGAAACAAATGTTGTGACACAATAATCGAAGCAAATTAATTTACATCAACCATGACCTACTACAACACGGCCATATAAGTTGCATTTTTCGCTTCGATTCTTAGCGGCCTATCTTTTTCTTTAGAACACTGTGTCGCCGACGAATGTGTGTGCGCCGTGCGGGTGTGAAAAACAGTTTCGCTCACACACATTGTTTAACTAATTAACGTGCGCGACTGTTTTTGCAAGAGCAGCAACTTTCTGAAAGCAGTTTTTCATCAGTGATTGCTTTGGGAGGATTGAAGAACTTTCGCT
This sequence comes from Trididemnum clinides, assembly GCA_963675345.1. Lineage (NCBI taxonomy): Eukaryota > Metazoa > Chordata > Ascidiacea > Aplousobranchia > Didemnidae > Trididemnum > Trididemnum clinides. Next base: position 21,832,278 of record OY776284.1, on the reverse strand, counting down.
TACAGTAGTCAGAATAGTTATGAGATACAATAACTTTGAGAATAGCGTAATAAAGTTTTGTTAATTTGTAAACGAACAAACCATATTATGCAGTGGAGTGCAAGATTTCAGAAACCGATTTGGTTTTGCATTAAAACCATCGTCTTCAGATAGTGTCATTGCAAGGAGCGTTTGCAAATTGATATAATGACTAAAAAAGCCAGAATACTAGTAAGTAATTAAACAATATCGAATACACCACAGCAGCAAATTACTGTATTTAAAACCAAGTAGCGTAGATCAAAACTTGTAGTATGTGATTTGTTTTTAATAAGAATTGTACTTTGCAGATATATTCGAACTATTTATTTGATATCAATGTCACACTGCATATGGCAATGGTCAATAAATGTGTCGTTTTCGGATGTAATTCAGGTTATTCAACGTGTAAAGAAAATGTTTCATCATTTCGATTTCCAGCTGCAAATCCGGAGTTATTGCAAAAGTGGATTAAATTCGTAAACCGAGCTGATTGGATACATACAAAAAATTCCGTTATTTGTTGCAAACATTTTGAATCAAAATTTTTAAGCGAAGGAAAAAGAACCAAATTACACTGGAAACTGAATCTGATCCCTACAGTTCACGCTGCAAAAGGTCTACAACAAGAATCGAGTTTGCAAACACCGACTACTTCTAGAAAGCCCCCTACTTCAAGAATATATCAACCAGATGAGCTGCTGCATTTTAACGAAAAAGATAAGATTAGAAGTCTAAATGAAGTTACCGAAAAGCATTGCCCGCCAGGATACCTATATCATAAAGCAGAAAATCATATTTTAATGTACAACTTATGCTTTGACAATTTAACTGGTTTTCCTGCCATACAAGAAGCAATAAAGATCGACAGTGAATTGCATGTACAATTGCAATATCGCGGCAATCCTGTACCACTTCCCCCATGGTTTCGAGAAGGAAGAACAGCAACCTTAACTAGATTTTCAATGTTACAAAATTTGCCAAGTTATTTGCGAACTTCTACCACTAAATATCCCATCTTAAATGAGCTGCAAAATCGACAAAATTACAAATTGCAAGGTCGCCCACCATATAGTTCTGAGCTGATTAGACTGTCATTGCTTCTTCGCTACACCTCTCTGCAATCATACAAAATTTTACTGGAATATTTTCCATTACCTTCATTGAGCTTATAGGCCAAACTCAAATCTAGTTCTGTGGATTCAATTAAAGCTGCACAAGTATTGCGTGAAAATAAAGCAATTTCAAAAGACATAATTTTAATGGTTGATGAAATGTATTTACGGAAGAAAGTGCAGTACTCTGGAGGTGAATATGTTGGTGCCGATAAAGATGGAAATTTATACAAAGGCATTGTAGTTTTTATGGTTTGCGGTTTGAAAAAAACTTTGCCCATTGTTGTCAAAGCTTCCCCAGAAACCAAACTGAATGGGACATGGATGTCGGAACAACTGGAGGAATGCGTTTGTACATTAGCTGAAGCCGGTTTTAAGGTACGAGCTATTGTTACCGACAACCATTCGGCAAATGTGGCGGCATTTAGCATGTTACGAAAAAAGTTTCCAGGTGGAGGGTTTTTCTTTCAGCATCCCAGGAAATCTACAAAAATATACTTATTTTTTGACAATGTGCATCTTATAAAAAATGTTAGAAACAACCTGTTGAACTGCCACAAATTTGTTTTTCCATCATTTTCATTTCAAATTAAAAATAAAATTGTTGCATCTTCTGATGCTGGCTTCATATCGTGGAGTGACATGAAATCTTTGTTGAACAGAGATGTCAAGTTAGAGGCAAATTTGCGAAAAGCTTCGAAGCTATCCTTTGAAGCATTGCACCCTGGACACAGTCCCGTAGCACTCCAACTTCGGGCCCCCCCCAAAGTAAGCGCAAGAGCCCCTGCGCACAGGTCATATCACTTTAGAGGTGTAAAATTGAAAAGCTGCATTAAGAAAATACACCACAATTTGTACATAAGTAAACAGGCTAATGTCAGAATAAAGCATGCCGATACCGAAGGTGCAAGTCATAAAAAATTCGGCACCGATGCCAGAGTTCAGTAGGACATTTATGCAGACACTTCGAAACGAAAGCAATGACACTGAAAAACATAAAAAAGTTATAAAAACACAGTATCATTTAAATAGTCTGGAGCGAACCTTTTTGTTCGCAAATGCTGTTATGACATTGTCATAATCAAGAGATCGGGCGCAGTCATTTTCGATTGACAACATGGCTAATGAAAATAGTCTACTGTCTGTCATAGACGTTCTATTAAAAGTTTTGATCAGTTTCAATTTGCTGAAGCTTCTTTCAGCGCTGGCAACAGTCACGGGGCAAGTTAGTAAGATTCGAAGTGCGATGTACACATTCGGATACAATTCAAATAAATGAGTCTTTAGAAGATAGTTCAGAAAGTCTTGAGCCGTATTGAGATTGCGTTTTTTTTGTAAAATTAAAACAAACCGCTGTAGCTCAGCGCTCATTTCATCAGAATCAATGTCACCGAACTTTTTTTGGAACTCTTTACAGCAAGTAAGAAGAGCATTTTCTTGTTGCACAAGCAAAAGTTTGTCTCGTGTGTACAAAAACGAAAAGGCGGAAGAAACCTCACGTAACAAATTAAAGCGCTTCTTTATTGACATAATAGCCTGGTCTACTAATGGATAGAAAAAGTTGCTTTTAAATTTCAGTTCAGGAGTAGCTCGTTGTTCCTCTTCACCTTGGTAATCAAACAATCTTCTTTTCTTTCCACTTCTTGACGGAGGAAAAGAAGGATCAATATCCAATTCCTGTGCTATTTCAACAGCAGATGTTGCGGCACTGTCATAACCCGTTGTGCAATAGTTTTGCAAAAACTTTTCAGTTGCCTGGATTTCCGTTTCCATTGTATGAAGGGAGACTCCATACGATTGAAGAATCTTGCTTGCTTTATTGACTTGGAATAGGATATCATACCAAATAAACACCGACAAAAGAAAACTCCATTTTGATAAATGAGCTTTGTTTCTGAGGCAGCTCTTCCATCTTTTCTTTCTATGGAAATGACTTTCAAGTCTTTCAGTGCCAGCAACACCTCTTTTAAATTGTATCGAAGAGGTTTGATGCATTTAATTCTGCTTTCCCAACGAGTATCAGATTGTGACTTTATGGACAGCTCCACATGTTTCTTCAAAATTTCCCAACGCTGAGCAGAGGAAGAAAACAGCACATACAACCTTGTAAGTACTCCAAAAAATGTCAATGCTTCCGTCGATGAATTAGCACTGTCAACAACAACTAAGTTAAGGGTATGGTTTGCACAGGGCACGTAAACAGCTTTGGGATTGATGTCTAGCATTCTTGCTTGGACCCCAGAATGTTTCCCTTTCATGTTAGCACCATTATCATATGACTGATCTCGACAATCAGACAATTCGAGTTGCAGTTCGGTCGCTTTTTCTAAGAAAGCGTCCAACAAGCCTTTCCCAGTACTGTCACTTATTCTCAAGTAGCCAAAAAATGTTTCTTTAACAACAGCAGCTTCTTCATTACATAGTACATAACGGAGAATGACAGACATTTGTTCATGATGTGACATATCTGGAGTGCAGTCCAAAATTATAGAAAAATATTTTGCCAATTTCAATTGCTGTAAATTTTCTTTTTCAACTTCTGTCGTTAGCAATTCAATTAGTTCATTTTGTATGGTAGGACTCAAATAGTGATCTTTAGTGTTTTTATTCTTGATTCTGTCTTGAAGCTCTTTTAGGATCGGATCTCTTCTTGCCAAAAGCTCAAATATACCCAGAAAATTTCCATTGTGAGGAGATCCTAAGACTTCTTCAGATCCTCTAAAAGCAAGATTCCTTTCCGATAGAAACAAGGCAATGTCGATAAGTCTCTCTAAAACATTTCTCCAAAAACGTCTTTCATTGAAAAAAATATTCATCTCGCGTTTGTCGATAGTGGATGAATTTCTTATCCCTTCAGCTAGCAACATCCATTGACTGCAGCATTCTTGGTGGGAAATGCCGTTTTCATGGTCTTTCAGTTTTTTCGAAAAACCCTCCCATGTATTTATACCACTACAAAAGGGGCTTAGTGTTTTTCCAAATAGCTTACAACAAAAGCAAAAAACTTGATCTGATTCCCCAGAATAAACTAGCCACGACCGTGAAACACTTTCACCATTAGGTAACACACGTTTATAATGGTTGGAGGAAAAACGTCGCCTTGGAGTTGTGTTATTATATGGAAAATTCATTATTAGTTCATGTGGTCCACGCTTTACTATATCACATCGTTGAGCATCAGAAATACTTTCAGGCCATTTACATGGATCATCAGGGATAGGGGTAAATTGAGATTCAGTTATTTTTGATATTGAAGGTTGCGTATTGGCAGGTAAATCACAACTTACATTTTCTGGAAATTCACAATCACTTTGATGTTGATCGTCATAGTCTTCTTTTTCTTGTACACTATAGTTTTCTTCATCCCTCTCGGTACTAGTGCCAGGTCTACTCTGCTCAGTAATCTTGAAAAAATCTGTCATCTTGGGCAATTTCGCTACAGCATCTCGAGCAGTGGCTGCTTCTTTTCTCTTTTGAGCACCACTTTTTGAACGTTTCATTCTATACAATGTCAATAAAATACTTTGTCTGCACTCTGCGGTGTATATATATATATTGTCCCGGTATTTATAGCCAAACAGAATTCCAGACCATTCTATGATTGTTGCCTAACAACGGCATTGTTACGTCAATCGAATATTCAAGATTCTACCAGAAAATCAATCGAAATATTCTAGATTCTGCGAGATAAAATGACGTTGCATTCACTTATGATGTCACAAGCCAATTTCTTCCTACAGTTTAAATCGGTTGTAAACAAGTCTGCTGAACTGAAAATAGTCACGTAGCCAAAAAGCAATTTCAGACTAACTTGGGCCTCCAAAGTTGGCCTGGGTCCCCCCCAATTGGGGGATTTGGGGGGCGGCTGCTACGTCTCTGCCTGGACACAATAAGCAAAATGTGAATCTAGCGCTGGCAATATTTCACGAAACAACAATTGCTGCCTCCAAAGCATATTTTCCAGACAGAACAGATATGGCTGGTTTTTTGTCGCTTATCAACACTTGGTGGACTATTGCTAACAGCAAGCAGCAATACCACCCCAATGCACTTGGAAATGCAATAGTGAATGATGATGGAAAAGTCGAATTTTTATTGGAATTCGCTGAATGGCTAGAAAATTGGTCTCTTCTGACTGGAAGTAGGGTTTTCTGTTTATCAAAACAAACGTGTGATGCCCTAATCAAAACCCTTCGTTCTCAAGCTTTATTGACAAAAGAACTACTGCAAGAAGGATATGCTTATGTGTTGACTGGCCGCTTTCAAAGTGACCCGATAGAACGTCGTTTTTCTCAATACCAACAAATGAACGGAGGTAACTTTTTGGTCAGCTTAAAGGAAGTTTCTAACTCTGAGAAAATATTGTTGTGCAAATCATTGATTAAGCAAAATGTGATTTTTTGGAATGGAGGATCAAACATTCAACGAACACCTGATTTCGAAGAGCTGCAGAAGTTTAGAGTGGCTGCTTCGGAAATGTCAGTAGTAATGCAAGAGGCGACGCTTTCTCCTGACAGCGAAGAGGTCGCTTTTGTTCTTGCTGGTTTTGTTGCTAAACAATTGATAAAAAAAAATGGATGTGAAAACTGCAAAGATCTAGTTATTAATACAGGAGGTTTTGAAGGCAGAAGAGAACGTTATTTTGAACTACTATCCCGAGATGGTTTAACTGTTCCATCACGGTCTCTAACTGAGCACGTAATAAATACATTTGCGATTTTGGATGTTGCAGACAATTTAATACAAAGCTATCCTACCATTCCAGCTCGTACTGCTGCAGAAGAAATTTTGCAGTATAACTGCAACTCTCCATTTGCTTGCGATCAGCACAACGAGTGGGCTACAAAGATGTGCAGAAGCATACTTGTTAATATATTTTTTAACAATAAACAGAAACGTACCAATGATTCCATCAGAAAAAATGCCGTTGTAGGCTTTAAAAAACGTCAACGCTCTAAAAACGATTAAAAACTTGTGAATGTGAGCACTGAGCAACATGTCAACTATTTATATACTTTCGTTTTTATACTTTTCACTTTTCAGGGTTTTAATTTTTTTATACTTTTCACTTTTCAGTGTTTTAGTTTTTTTTTATACTTTTCAATTTTCAGTGTTTTAGTTTTTGCTCTTTTCAGTGTTCCACTATACACACAAAATGTATTAATTAATATTCGCGAAATTGTTGTTAGTTGATTCTGCTAGTTTAGTCCAAGTCGCGCACGCGTAAAAGTGCATTTTGCTTATTTAAACATAGCGTGTGAGCGATCACGCTTTGACATCGCTCAAAGCGCACACACGCTTGTCTGTGACACAGTTGTCGAGAGAAAAAGATAGGCCGCTAAGAATCGAAGTGAAAAATGCAACTTATATGGCCGTGTTGTAGTAGGTCATGGTGCCTGCTGAAGATTACGGTAAGACTCGCTCTAGGCCAGGGGTTCCCAAACTTTCATGATTCGTGGCCCAAATATTTATTTAAAAATGGTTCATGGCTCACTACTAATTAATAGCACGAAAGTACCAAACTGTATGAACATAAAAGATTAACTATGAAACTGTAACACAAAACTAAACAAAATGTTTGCTAACTATTTATTTTTTCAGTAAGATGGATGTGACTGCCCTTTTGCAACAAGATTCTTAATTCTTGGCTCTGTTTATGACAAAGCACAATGAATATCTATTCAACTTCAACATGGTTTTGCTGCTTGGTCTTCACATTCAAAAGTGTTGAAAAAGCAGATTCACATAGCGATGTAGAGCTGGAGGGCAATAATTTTTTTAGAGCAATTTTGCTTATTTCTGGATGCAATGATGCCATCCTTAGCCAGAAATCCGTGACTGAGAAAGCTTCAAACACATCTTGACTGCTGGAGTCGTTTTTCATGTCAATAAATTGATCCTGCTGTTTGTCTTCTACTTTCTCGGAGGAAAGTCGAAATGGATCTTTTGCAAGTGACAGGTCATCTCTACTAAGTTCAGGAAAGTATGATCTGAATTCACATTCCAGTTTTTCAAGATGTTGAGCAACATTGGTCTTTAGCTCATTGTTTAAATGGGAGATATCAGCCAAACTGGCAAACATTGCAAAATTACCTTTCTGTACTTTACGTCTCCAGTTTTACGATTTTGCAATAAACCCATTAATCAAATCCACAAAGTGAATAATATTTTTTACTTTCTCTTGCATTTTCACATTTAGAGTGTTCAAACAATCAAAGATGTCTACCAAGTACGCCAAACAAGCAATAAATTTTGAATCAGAAAAGTGAACTACTAACTCAGATTTTACAACATTAAAAAAAATTTTCAGCTCATCATGGAGCTCAAACACAATGAAAAAAAGGTTCCTTTAGAAAGCCACCAGAATTTTGTGTAATACAAAAGGTTTATATGCTCAGATTCCATAGTTTTGCAAAGTTTTCTGAAGAGACATGTGTGTAAAGCACTACTTTTTACAAAATTTACTATTTTGATAGTAACTTTAAGTACACCTTGCTGCCCACATGGTAAAGTTTTGGAAGCTAAAGCTTCCCGGTGAATGAAGCAATGAGTGAACAAAACGTTAGGTGTCTTCTTTTGCACAAGTGCTTCAAATCCACTTTTGGACCCAAGCATTGCTGGGGCTCCATCAGTGCACACACCACATAAATTTTTCCAGGCAATTCCATTTTCATTAAAAAACGGGTCTACCTTTTCCATTACATCTGACGCCTTTGTATTGGTGTCCAGGGCTCTACAAAAAAGTAATTCTTCCATTACAGATATGCTAACTGCGTATCAAACAAAAACCATGAGTTGAGAGACTGAAGCCACATTAACAGACTCATCGATTTGGATAAAAAACGGACCAAAAAGAGATATATCCTTTCTTTCAGTGATTATTTGTTCCTTTATGTCTTCTGACATTAACGCAATTTGTCTTTTTACTGTGTTATCAGATAAAGAAATACTTTAAGGTCTCTTCTCATACTTCTCGCCCTGTGCAATTCTAGCAATGGCTGGTGCACTAGGCTTAATCACAGTTTCACCAATATTATGAAGTTTTTTCTGCCTGGCTATCATTTGGCTTATAACAAAACAGGCTTCACTGAGTTTCTGATCAGTTTGTTGAAAGCTGCCAGTACTTTCGAGTCTTTGACGTTTGCAGTTGGATTCCAGTCTCTTAAAATACTCCATGTTTCTGTCTTTTAGCTCAGGATGACTTGTATTTAGGTGATGGCTTAATTTACTTGGCCTCAACGACTCATTACTTAACGCATGGTAACACACAACACATTGCCTTTTTTCCATTCCTTGATCATTCAATAAAGTAAATCCTAATTTTATGTAGCTGTCATTGTACTTCCTTTTAGCCATTGAACTATTTGCAGTGTCTTTAGTAATAATACAGGGTGGGTCGTAAGTCGCACACCAAGAAATTACGTGGAGTGTGATGTGAAACAATCTAAAATTAATGGGGTAGAATATCTTTTGATTTATAATAAATGTTCTTTCATAGAGTAATTTACCATTATTTGAACGTATCAGTCATTATAACTGTCAAATTTAATTATGATCAAAGTTTTTTTAGGTATGTATTGCATTTAAAAAATTTTTTTTCTAATTTTCAGGTATGCCTTTAACAATAAACGAGGGAGCTGAGTTAGTATTTATGATCATTTGTAATTATATCAGCATGTATAACGTGTCAGAAATTACTTAGATAAGCTTGTTTTAAATAAAATAACGTTTATATAATCAAAATTGTCTTAAATATTTTGGTGCATGCCTTATGGCCCACCCTGTATATCCTGCTCTGAATACAATGACAATAAAATTACAGTCGAGCCCAAGGCTTCCAGACAAAGCAACTGTTAAAACCTCATTGTGTCAAAACAATGCGTACAATTATTATCCAGGGGATTTTTGTCCATGTCTTGTTAATCCTTAACTGGACATTGCCTTAACCAACACGCCTTAACTTAAGGCCTTCTGGTTGCCAAAGAGGCCGACTTGTGACAAACAGACTCTACCACGGAAATAGCCCTGTGGCCCACTGAAAATGGTCTCATGCCCTACTACTGGGCCATGGCCCACAGTTTGGGAACCACTGCTCTAGGCTCTAGATAATTTTCATTGAAATTTTACTATTAGAAATTAGTAACATTAAAGGTGAAGAAAGTGCAAAATCAGCCTTTTTTCGATGATACAGCGTACCCCTCACATCTGAGATGCGCCAGTTTAAGGGTTAAAGCAGTTTCTTACAATTGCATATCGCATTCCGATTCAACAGACATCAAATTTTTATTATTTACTAAAATAAACTTATAACAACTTGAGTAGCGTTACTCCCTACTAAGTAAAAATAGAAAAATAAAACTACTATTAAGTTAGAATTCGTTTTTGAAAAAGCTTCTTTGGTAGAGTTACATCTTTGCTAACCGCCTCTCGTCTTCCTTGCTGCCTCGGTTCCGATGATGGAATAGGCCTAACGATTACAGCAATGCTGTTTTTCCAAAAACAACAGATCTTTTCAAAAATCACCGAAGGTGCGTAAGAGTAGTGAGGGACTTTACTTTTACTACTATTTCTATATTTGTTATGCTACAAAAAGGTATTTTATTTCTGTAAAACTTGCTTATTAAACGTGTCCCACTTGCCACGACATTGCACTTCTCAAGTTTATGTATTGCCTGTTCGTCTTGTAGTACTTCGCTTGCTTGTACAGGACTATACTCCTAAAAGGAGTATCTAGACAAGAAAGCTCAATGATTGTTTAACGCTACCTGACTTTGACAGTTTTTTGGGTATGTAAGAAATTTTTTGGTCATCAATAAACATCTAGTCTCTTTCGCTGCGCACCAGACGTCAGAACCAGCCATAAATTTTTTGATTTATTAAAAAAAAACTTACGGTACATTTTTAAACTCAATTACACTTTTGACAAATATCTTAACTCTTCATCAGCATTCGGTCATGATAAAGAGCGTTCTTGTAAAAAAATTTTTATACCGGTATCCAACTTCTTTATTTTCTGGTCACAGGAAAATCTTTTGTGGGCTGTGCTGAACATTGTGCGTTCAGACTTTCTTCAGAGTTATTACACAGCTGGCTTAGAGCGTTTTTAGGGGAACGGTGCGACCAAGCAACGGAAATTGCCGTACAATGCTTTTTCTATGTGCACAACAGCGTGGCCTCCGCGATGTTTGAGCGCACGACTTTTGTGACCAATAACAACTCTACTACTGAACTAAAGCACGTTTTCGCGCTTACTTTTGTGTGTCTTTGATAAATCTTAACTTTTTGGGAAAGTCAAGCCCGGTCCGACGAACAAATCTGCTTTGCCCTATTATAACCTAGCCAAATTAGCTACCTCGAGCAAATATAAAGTTTGTAGCCGAAAAATATTTCTGATCAGCATCAAATAGTTTTTAAACGAAAACGTTGGTGATCAAAGTTACTTGTTGAGTGATCGATGGGGGTTGCCTAGCTCTTTATAAAAAACTAGCAAATTTACCCGTCGTTGATCGGGTAAAATGTAAAGACTGATTAAATTTTTATATTGAATAACCATATTTTAATATAGGTTGAATAAATATAGGCTCGTAGCCCCCATAGACGATTCTGATCGAAATCAAAATACCGTACTTGGCTTCCCTGGAAAAAGTTATATAAGATTCATATGTTTGTTTGTATCTAAATGTCTCCAGTTTTATTTCTATAGCGGACAGACAAACTTTGAGTTTTATATATATAGACAAACGTCTGTTTAGTATTTAGGGAAGAAAGCTGAAAAAACAGACTAAAAATAAACAAGAGCAAAAAATGTTTTTTCATCACTCGGCATGATCCATGATTATGTTCTTGAAACATCTGCTTTTGAGACAATCGTTTCAACATTTCTTTTTAATAAACACTTATTGAACGCTGCTGATAACGAACCACAGCAAACCACGCAGTGGTTTAAGCTACGCCTAAGAAGGCTACATGACATAATAATAGTATCAATGTAAAAAAAGACTGAACGCTAATTGCTACCAAAGCCTACCAGTACTAAAATTGGCGACTAGAAGAGACTTGATGTAAGGGAAATGTGCAGCTGAAATTCCAGGAAATACGAAGTACGCTTACAAATTTTATCGAGGTCAAAACAAACGATAGCTTGCAGGGTATTGTTTGTTCGGTAAATTAAAAGATCTTAACGAATAAGACTTTTCAGCAAAACTAATACTTCTACACAATTCAAAAAGATAAACTTCTGAAAACACTTAAAAAGTTGCTTTAGCTCTTTCCTTTGGTAGGAAAATTGTACATGAAGTCTACAAAAATGCTTGAAGAAAAAGATTGAAAATACTTTGCTTTATCAACTGGTTAGGCCTACAACGTTACATCAACCGACTGGTGAGGTTATTGCCCAACCACTAGCATATGTCAAAGTCTTCATCGTCATGTCTAAACTTTCCCCCCTTCCGCCTAAAAGTTGACCAATATGGCTTTCAATAAAAACAATAACTTGAAGATGCAACCAATCTGCTTCTGTGATAAACATGCACCACATCAGTCAACGTCCTATTGCACTGTAGCTATCCTAAAGCAGCACCGCTACAACAAGAACTGCAATTTAAGACACAACCAGCGGAGTGTTCAATTTCCAATTTTTTAATTAAAATTCAAGCGCAATGGAATGGAATGAAAAAGGAGTACAACTACACTAGACTAAAAAGCTACGCACACGGAACTGGGACGGAAAGCTGAAGATGGTGGGTGAGGGTCGTGCATCGGGAAGCACAACTTCAAAAAAATTCTATTTTGAATTTTCCGCATTTACTATTTCCAGAATGTCAGTGGCTAAGCTAGCGACGGAGGCGTCGGCAGTTTTCTCTGCACTGTCGTAAACCATTTTGATAGTTCGTACAAGGTTCGATCCGGCGGCAGAAGAGAGTTGCTCAGCATGAGGTTTGTTGAGTGAAACAATGCGCTTTAATAACTGAAAATGAGTTAGTTTTATTGCAATTGGACGTAAATAGCAAGACTAACAAAATTGATTTGGTATAAGCATCAGGTTCAAAGTCAGATAGTACTGATCTGGTGGATTTATTGAGTTATAAAGGCAATCTACGCGCTTTATATGCAACTTCACGCAAATGACGCGGTTATTTCACAAAGTAATAGTATTGCAAATAATTAAAGCCTCCCTCCCATAATTTGACGAGACCATCCCTGGACGCATTTGTAATAGAATGATGCTACATTTTTCATATTATTGCAAATATGGGGTTTTCGCTTTTGGTGATGACGGGACAAGCCCTGCTGATGAGTCCAAAAGGACGAAACGCGTCAGGGATGGTCTCGTCAAATTATGGGAGGGAGGCTTTTATTATTTGCAATACTATTACTTTGTGAAATAACCACGTCATTCGCGTGAACATGCATGTAAAACGCGTAGATTGCCTTTATAACTCAATAAATCGATATATGATACGGTTATGGTGATCACGTGCTATGTTCATAGAGGTAAGGGTTTTAAATAGATCCTGATTACTATAAACTCTTTGAGTGGTACACTGCACTGTACTGATCTGGTGGTAGCTAAATTTGTGATTTAAGCTTATTAATCTACTTTTGACTGTCAATACGCCACTGCAATAATTGCCAGCAGAAACGTTTGTATACCACTTTTATTATTCCAAACCTTAAATGAAAACCGGTCGATAGGTCATAAGCATTTTCTCAAATTCAAGTTGATTTTATGATTATGATAAGCTGTTACCGGTAATTAGGCCACCCTAAATCTATTAGCAGAGTCAGATTAAGCCCTTTATAGACATTAATGCCCCGAATATTTGTAATTCAAACGACACAATGGATTCTTCAAAATATTTGTTGGCTAAGTGGGCATGCCAGCAGCTAGGGCTTGCCGGACAAAGAGGGAGAAAAGAACAGGGCCAAGAACGGATCCTTGCGGAACACCTCGACGGACTCGAAAGGAGCGGGTTTTGTGATTTTGAAAAACCACACAAGCGCGCCTGTCAGAAGGGAAAGATCGAGTCCAACGAGCAAAGCAAGGAGGGAGGCCAGCCGAAATCAGTTTGTGGAAAAGGGCGGGATGCCAGAGTCAAAAGCTTTGGAGAAATCGATAGTAGACAGGATCGCCCGAGAGCCCGGCCTGGGTTTGTTAAACCCATCCGAAATGGACCGAGAAAGGTACAGAATTTGATCGAGTGTAGACCGTCCAGAGCGGAAACCGGCCTGGCGGGGAGAGAGAATGGAATTAGATTCCAGAAAAAAGAGAAGACGGGATAGAATGATGCGTTCAAACAGCTTTGATACGCAGGAGGTGAGAGAGATAGGTCGGAAGGAAGCAGGAGAGTCGAGAGGCTTTCCCATCTTGTGTATGGGAATAATAGAAGATGTCTTCCAGATGGAAGGGAAGGAATGTGAAGACCAGGAGAGATTAAAGATGTAAAGACGAAAATCCATGCCAGAGCGAGGAAGATGCTTTAGCATGGGATAGGCAACTTTGTCTGGGCCAGTGGCAGTGGACGAGGAAAGGTTGGAGGTAGCCGCATGAAATTTAGCGGGAGAGCAAAAGGATGAGTGAGACTCCTCAGGGCACGTGGCTCGGCGGAGCTCAGAAAGGTAGCCTCTGGCTCTGCTACGCAGGGCCTTTGGCTGAGAAACGGAAAAGTGAGATCGCAGGTAAGCGGCATAGACCAAAGCCGATTCCCTGGGAGAAAAACAGTTGGGAAAGTTAGAAGAGGAGGAAGACGAGGAAGGAGAGCCAGCGATAGAGCGAAGGAGAGAGTGCACAGAGTTAGGGTTAGATTTAGGTGAGAGAGAAGAGCAAGTCGTCTGCCATGCCTCAACCTTGGCCTTGGCTATGACTGACGAGGCGCGTCGAGAAGCGGAGATGTAAGCCTGGCGATCTTCATCACTTCTGTGAGCGGCAGCAAAAGCCTTGTGTCTTTCACTAGCCGCTTCTTCCACCTCAGCAGACCACCAGGCTTTAGGAGGGCGTTTGATGCGGCCGAAAGGAATGGAAGATTTGGCCGCATTCAATGCCAGAAAGGTAAAGAGAGCAGCAGCAGAGGAAAGAGAAAGAGACGAGTATTCCTCTGCAGAGAGACAGTGAGAGTCGATGTAAGAGGCAAAGCCATCCCAGCGAGCTTTCTGAAAATTGAAGGAAGGGGGACGCTCGTGGGGGCGAAAGACCGGAGGGAGAGGGATAGATAGAAGAATTGGTAGATGGTCAGAACCCAGGTCCTGAAGCACCTCCCAGAAGTAAAAAAGGCAAGAGAAGAGGGAGCAAAGGAAATGTCAGGAGAGGAGCGATGGAGAAGAGTGGGTGTGTCAGGGTCATTGAGGGGGAGGAGGTCAGAAGAGATGACCCAGTCAAATACTTCCTCCCCGCGGGGGTCGGAAGTACATCTTGAGTCCCAGAGGGGGTGATGGCAATTGAAGTTCCCCAGAATGAAGAGACTTCTGGAGGAGGAAAAAATTGAGGGAGAAAAGGAATCGGTTCTGCCATCCGTTTGGGAGGAGCGAATAGGGGGGGCATACACATTAAGAAATGACACCGAGGAGGAGTTGTTAAAAGAGATGTTGATCCCTACATAATCAGAGTAGGAATCGAGCGAAGAAAGAGAGGAGGTAGAAAGTTCAGAAAAAGATAGGCCCTACCTGACGAAAGTGACAACGCCGCCGCTAGCGTGGGTGGTATCAGGAGAAAGAATGACAGACCGGGAGTGGGTGCGATCAGAGCGCAGAGCAGAGAATCCAGGAATCCGGAAAGACGAAGAGGAGTTAAGATTGGATTCCTGAATGCAGTAAGGTTGACAGGATGGGATGAGAGAAAGTGAAGTAGTTCAGTGCTCCTGGCTTGAATACCTCCAGCATTCCATTGAAGAACCCTGAGAGAGTCAGGGGGAGGAGAGAAGGCAGGAGGCGTAGAAGGGTGGCCAGGAGCAAGGGACGGTGGTGAAGGGGCAGACGGAGAAGATATAGAAGGGGCAGATGGGGGATAAGAAGTTTGGAGACGAGGGTGGGGCGAGAGTGCAGCATCAGTAGAGGGGGGGCCAGATTGTACAGTGGAGGTATACATGTCGGAGGAGTCCGAGGAGGGAGTCACAGTGTTACGGCAGGGGGGGCAGCTCCAAGAGTGAGAGCTGCCAAGAGGCCTGAATTTGGAGAACGAAAGTTGTGAGCACCTTAGATGGACCCATTTGGAGCAAGTGCAGCATAGCACTGACCTGCTCCGCCAGGTCATATTTCCAGTGCACACAGAGCAAGGAAAGATGGGGCCAGGGTTGGGATGAACGTTACCGCTCATCAAAAGAAGAATGAGGAGACGAAGAAGGGCAAGAGAAGAGCAGGAAAAGAAAAAGTGAAAACAGGCGACCGATTTTGAAGCTGTGTGCTGCCCTTCTGCAGTCGTTCAGGGGGCAGCATAGCGAAAAAATGAAGGGGAGTGCCCGGGGTAACTGGGACCCTCGGGAAGGCCAACAGCCATTTCGACCCAACCCAAACGGGGTCGGGGACCGCACCACCACGTTGAGGCGGCTGTTGATTGGTGCAGTGCATCAAACTCGGCATGATTGATTACCACCTCGAGGTGAGTGTCATAGGGGGTTGGTGACATCATCATGATGTCATAATCAAAGATAATTTTTTAAAAAATCGCAGTTTTCAGCTTAAACGAAAGCAATTACCCGACTTACCAAATAAAACAAATTTCACCTCTTTAACATCTCACATGAAGTTATAATTAACGATTGTTAGAAAAATTTGTTTTCGTCATTTTCTCAAAAAGTTCTGATCGTTGAAACGAAATTAAAAGTTTTTTGGAGAGATAGTATCCAGATGCTTTCGATAAAAAAATTCCAAAACAATTAAAGTTCAATTGATGATACGACGACAGATTTTTTATTTAAGTACTTTAATCCTTCTAAGTCGGCATCGCCCGCAGGGCCCCCAACAGTAACGTCGAGAATAAAGATATCGGTTCAGCCGGCCAAATCTACTTCACCCATCGGGAAACTGAATAAACAGCAACGAAAAGTTTATGTTTTATCTGCACATAAGATTTTCACGACTTGGTGCGCTTCTTTTCCTGATAGAATTTCAAAGTCCTGGCTATGCCTCAGGTCAATGTGTTCTTTTAATTGATTGCGTAAACCTAGGGAGGGCTTGCGTTTCTTTTAGTTTGGAGGTAGGGAACACATTGTGATATTACGCTATTTTGAAGCAAAAACCAATTATGTCCTTCAAGTGGTGCGATTTCAAGGGAGCAGTTTTATTTTCATTTTTTCTTAAATCCCTGCTGGCCACGCATAATGTTGCATGTTTGTTTTTCCTAGCTGAGGCGGGCTCAAATGATTTACGAGTTCTTGCTTTTCCTAAAATTTCTAGGTTTTAATCCGGTAGCTCTATAAAGCTATTGTCAAACAAAATAGAAAAAATGTTTTCCCTAAATGTGGTGCAATTGTACTCCGGGAGGGCATGCATCACCTGTGTCGAGTTAAAACGTATCAATTAAGGCAGCTGCACCGGCTTTACCGTACAAATATTGGTCGGAGCAGCAACGAAAAGTTGTAGAAAATATAGGCGCAGTTTCTGCACACGTACGAAATGATGATCATTTTGGTCTTAATCAAGACCGGTGATACTCAAAAGAATGTCACAAACTATCATTCATGCTTTTCAAAATTGTAAGGGGGGAAACAGAGTCAAAACTGATGGGGGTGCAAAATTGATGGTCGTTTTGAC
Source organism: Trididemnum clinides (assembly GCA_963675345.1). Taxonomy (NCBI): domain Eukaryota; kingdom Metazoa; phylum Chordata; class Ascidiacea; order Aplousobranchia; family Didemnidae; genus Trididemnum; species Trididemnum clinides. Next base: position 21,815,401 of record OY776284.1, on the reverse strand, counting down.
TATTATGAGAAATGTGCTGTCTGACCTAAAAACGCCTATCGGACGATTTGGTGGGTCTCCTTTTGCATTTATATTTGTGGTATTAAGTTTTTTGGCTGCGCAGTTTGCTTTAATTCGGCCATAGCGTGAAAGGGGGCTATGCCTTTTTCCAGTGACATAACTTATTGCAATTGGCGCTTATTAAGCTATTTACAAACAAAAACGTTCCCTCTAAAATGATGCAATTATGGTTTTATTTTGATCTTTTCTTAAACTTGGGATTTTATTACATTTGGCTTTGCCCCTAATCCAGATCTCCCTACTTTCAAATGAAGATTAGCGTTTCGTACTGATACAAAGAGCCTATTAATTACAAATATCAGTAATGGGCTTTATCATTCATGCTTGCTATCAAAATGATAGAGGATAATTTTGCCGCCTGCTTTTCTCACTATTTAGTGGCAAGCATTGTGATGTTATTTAGGATTAAGACTTAGCAGTGCTTTGTAAAAGGATTCAAGACCGAAGAAAAATGCATTAAAAACACTTCAATGAATAATCGCTTGTTGCACCTTGTTACGCTTGACACAGCGTAAGATGTTATAGAATTACTTTTGGAAAAAATTAACGTTTCTTGAAACGCAATCAACTAAAAACAAACATTACGGCAGTTGTGCATATCATAGAGGTTGTGCAACTACATTTCCCGAGTTTCTCAAGTCCCTGGTAATGTCTTATTAGCCCTGTTTTCACTGTAGGCGTTCTTAAACTAAACAGACTTTTTTCCGTTAAGTTCAGCAAGTTTTCAAAAGCATATCAAAATTGTGGAAGGGTGCCGAGGTAGTCGGTTTTACGTCATTTTTTCCGCGTTTCGCAGGCTAAGCGGTGCTGATTCAACGTATGTCTACCACTACACACTCGCTTTCGAATCAGACTTTTTACTGGAGAAACGTAGCACTTTATATTCCGGATGCCCTTCCTGACGAATACCAGCGGTGTTTCTATACAGTTTTGGACTACAGACCTTTTGCTCTGAAGCCCGCAACAGTACTACTACTTTAATATGTTGCAAATCTTGCACCTAATTGGCAACACAGCATACGAGCGAAAAAGGGCGTTAAGAATTTGTTAAACTAAGGCTGAATATACAAGGAAACAATATTGAATATACCACCCAACCAATTTTGACGAGACCATCCCTAGACGTGTTTCGCCCTTTTGGACTCATCAGCAGGAACCCACTCATTAACGATCAATATGCATTAATACATTAATATGCATTTTCAGGATCAAGCAAATAAATATTAGGACCGCTATTTACCACTTTTTTGCAACTGTAGACGAATTTGTATGAGCTAACGCCTCGAACTGCCCGCATGTTGCTTGGTCCTGGCATGACCGCCGCCATGCGAAAAGCAAGCTAATCCGAAATGAACCACTCATAGTCAAATTATGGCAATAGCAGGACCCCATCAATAACATCGCGGTAAGAATATGAAATCAGCGAGTTGCGCCAGCCTAACTCTATTGCAAAAAGCAAATGGCTTCAACATTTATATAATATGTAGGTGGAGACTAATATTTGGTTGAATAAATTTACACAACACTACTTTTTATCCCTTCTTTTTCCAGCGGAATCACCAAGTGTTTTGCTTGGAGACCAAATCTTTGGAGGAATATTTTGATGGATGATGCCAACGATCCATGCTGTCGAAGAAGAATACACAAAATGCACCGAAATACTTAGTTTTTGTAGAAATTGAAATTTTATGAAATGCAGCACCAAAATTTTGAGTGCTTTTAAGCGGAAGGCTACATTTTTAAAACGTTTAGATTTTATTTTTTTGATGAATGTTCTTGCAAACGTAGACAGATAACGCCAAAGATTCATGCTTGTGAGAAGTTGTAACATTATACCAAAGAACTAACTTCATCCGACAACTGCAAGTCTGTTAGGTCTAGTAGGATAATTGTTCAACTATAAAAAGGACATGATGTATGGCAGTAGTTCTCAAACTGTGCGTCGCGACGTCCTGCTGCGTCGTTTTAATTATCCAAGGGCGTCGAAAGACAATTTGGTTTTGCGCCAACAACTCTCGATTTTATTCCGTCAAAAGAATTTTGAACGTAGATTGGCTATCTATTTTCTTTTAACATGCACATTCAATTGCATTTTTACAAAGTATCGTTCATATACTGTTGTAATTATTGACTAGTAATTTAACAATCAATTGGCACATTTTTATCTTAAATTGACCCCAAATCAATGTGGACTAAAGCAGTCGATTACAAAATGGACAACAACAGAAAAAATCAGTTAAAACCTCTGAAGAACGTAATTTTGCGATTGAAGATGACAGACATAAAACAAATTCTCGCGAGTAAAACGATAGTTACTTAGATTTTGGGCAACATTTACCTTGCAGAAAAGCGAACCAAAATCTCAGGATGTTGCCTAGTGCGTCGCAAAATCTAGCAAGGTTTTTTAAATGCGTGGAATTAAAAAAAGCTTGAGAACCACTGATGTACGCAAATCAATTTTTGATCAGCCATTACAAACTAATCTTCAACCCTAAATAAGTAGATTAACATATGGCTGGAAAGAAAAATTTTCTAAGCTTTCAAAGGACAGCAACTGTCAGTACCTTATTATAACCTTTTACTCAGCATATCACTTTTTGCCAGGAGTAAAAAGTTACACTGCAGGTCTTAAAATTCAATTTTTTTGTATAAAAACAAATACTAAAATAAATGTCATCATATATCATTGGAATTGCCGTGAAACAAACTTTAATTCGTTAAAATTGTGCAATTGCTAAAAAAATCATCATATGATGACCTCTGGTAGCGAAAGACTGTGTTAGTCGTACCAGACAGCACTGTGACATCATAAAGCGCGTTGTAAGAGAGCAAGAGAAGCTTGCTTAGAAGGCATAAAACGCCTAAATAAAGAATTGCTCGTTGCATCGTTAAATGAGCTTAAATCGTTGTAAAATCGTTTTTATCGAGATCACCTTACTATCATCTCCCCCCAAAAAACGTTTAATCGCGTTTCTACGATCAGTAGTTTTTGAGAAAATACAGATAACAAATTGTTCAATCAACTATTAATTGTGACATCATCTTGGACCGCAAAAGGAGGAAATTTTTTGTAACGTAATAGGTCGGGTGCTTGCTTTCGTTTAAACACAAAACGGTTTTTTGTCAAGAAATGTAAATTTAAAAAATTATCTGTGATTATGACGTCACGAACCCCTTATGACACTCACCCCAACGTGATGATCAAATGTGCTTAGTTTGATGTTAACATCCAGAAGTTTTGGAGGAGTTAAAGCGCACCTACGTACACACGTACAGACAGAATTGCGTTTTGTATTAGATGTATTAATCTGTAACTTTTGTTTCCAGATTTTTTTCTACGATATTAAGCGTTTCTTTTTCATATACAGGCATAATAAAATCGAGGTTTCTTTCTAGGGTAGTTATAAGTAGTGTTAAACCTTATTAGCTGGATATGTGGAAGACTATAATGCATTATCGATACGAAACAAGTGTTCATGGATGTATGTTGGGTAATCACCAATTTAAGTATTTTCAGTACGTCTACATAACCTATTCCATCTGTCACAATTCATTCAAAAAAGTCAGTGGTGATTTCTACGGTGTTGAAATGCACTGCAAGGGTTCATTACACGAAGCATGCAATTATGAGAGCTTTTCAGACAAAATAATTGAAACCGGAATATGGTCGTCAACTTTGTCAGCAGTCATACCTCAGCACTAGTTTCACGATCAAAAGGTTGCGAATGCTATACCACCAAGGGTCTGACATATTGAATTTTGCAAAAGGAACTTCACTATGATTTCTCCTAGTGAGTCATAACGTTTGAGGTAAAATTGCGTAGTGCTGGTAGTACAGGAGGCTTCGAGACCGGGCTAAACCCCACGTGCTTTATGATTAACCGCAAAAGTTTTCTGTGACCAAAAGATAAAACAATTAAGAGCTGTCTAATTTAAAATTATCGGTATCAGTTGTTGTAATTGTTTTTCTTTGCTTTTTAAAATTAATATCACAATCGAAATAGTCTATACTTTTATGTAACATATCGCATACCGGTTTACCCTCTACTTTTGCACTATCGATTTCAAACCCTGCTCTGAAGAGAGCATGAACAAAGTTGTTCTGTGTTTAACCGCAAATTAAACTGTGACATACTTTGAGTAAAATTTTCTGTCGTTTTGGTGTTGATCTGGTGAGAGTTTGAGCTACGCTGGCCATGTTCTCGGCATTCATTGTATCAGGATGATCGCCTCCAAACAGTTGAACGAACATGGAAAGACAAGCTAATGACAATTCGTGGAGCTGAAAAGAAGTTGAATTAACTTTCATGTGTGATTCAAAAATGGCGCGTAATCTCGAAATAGTGAAGTTGTGAGGTAAATGCCCACAGATGCTGACGCAATTGTGCCTATAGGACAGGCACTTCACTTGCCTCTTCTATTCGGTCGTTGTTCGACGAAGGGTAACGCATTCCGTGACAGTACCAACTTTTTCCCTTACCCTATTATTTCACTCAGTGTAAACGACCATTTTCTGTAATTTAGAATAACGCTTTTTCCTTACCACTCCTTTCTTGGAATGAAGATACGACATGAAACCATAATTCAGGTTTATACCATAATCCAGGGGTGGCCAACCTGTGGCGGATAGCACCCTGAGGTGATAAAAGAAATGATATTAAATGTTCGGACATTATTCTAAGCTGTTTAATCCTTTAATTATTAAACTTTAACTTATATATGAGATATATATAAGTTAAAGTTTATATAATTATATATATTTATATGAGCAGGATAAGCAGATTGAGTGATATACAGTGGGAATGAAGCTTGGTCTTTGTTTAATCTGCTTATCCTCCTACATATAAAACAAGTCAACTGCCCGCAACTATTTCCTCTTACCTTGCTGTCCACGAGAGTAAGTTTGAATTGTTGTTTTAACAATAAATTTATTTTTGTTTTTTTAGCATTGTACAACTTCTATTATATATAAACTCATTTTTTAAAGCTTGCTATATTTCCTCTTATCTTGCTGTCCACGAAAGTGAGTTTGAATTGTTGTTTTAACAATAAATTTATTTATTTTTGTTGTTTTAGTATCTATCGTACAACTTCCACTATATATAAACTCATTTTTTAAAGCTAGCTATATTTTGAAAACTCATTCTTAGTTTCGAAACTTAAATATGTAAAACTCATCAATCTGAATCAGTCTTAAATTTGCAGTTGCCATTAATTTGAAACTCAACATTGAAACTGATATAAAACACAATGAAAATAAGACTGTAAAATACTATTATTGAAAGACTGTAAAATACTATTACTGTTTGTTATGTCTAAACAAATTTTTTTACAGTTGGATCACCCATCGCAATGAGCAAAAGAAAAGCAGGAAAAAGTCATATAGCAGACACTAGTCAATTTAATGAGCTGTGGGAAAATGAACTCTTATTCATTGCGAATCCTTCGGGGAAACCAATGTGCATTGTTTGTGAAACCACGTTCTCAAATAACAGAAGAAGTGATCTCTGCAGACATTACAAAAAACACCAAGCTGAAATAGAAGGAAAACCGAAGTTACTGCTGGAGTCTGACTTAAGAAAAGAATATGTGGCAAAGAAGGAGGATATTAAAGAGACAAAATCTGTTTGTTACAAAAAGTTGTGAAATTTAGCAATGCTCGAAGCATCCCATGAAATTGCCTTCCTGTTGGCTTAAGAGCACATGCCTTTCTCTGATGGTGAAGAAATTATTAAACCCGAGTAGAAAATAAGCGGAAGCAGCAAATACGTATAAGCTGTTTTCAAAAATCTTTGATGTGCCTCTAAGAGACACTTGCGTACCCCAGTTTGAAAACCGATGAGTAACGTTGTTGTGCAAGAAGCCAGAGCCAATGCAGTTCTACTGAATTTGTAATAATGAGGGTTCCCTGATATTTGTGAAAGTATAACAGGGGTCCCCGAGGCCAAAAAGGTTGAAGAGCACTGGGTTACATGTATCCCATGTACATAGCATTTTACGCAGATGTATCACCTCTTGCTCTTTGCTTAATAACTGGATGCAGATGCTTTGCAAGTCGGTAAGCGGTTTGTGGTCGATGAGAAGCTGCTCCGCATTCTCGGTACGAATCTTGGCTGCGTTTGTCGAACCAGAAACAGAAACGTGCTGGGTCTAAACGAAAAATAAGTCACTTTTCCATGTTTTACAAAGCTATTCCTCGGCGAACGTAAACAATCCGCTTATGCACCCAACTTTGATCGCAAGCGAGTAATTATACTTCAGACGCCTTTTTCAACCAACTTAGTCAAGTGACTCCTTCCCCCTATCCTATAAACCATATATTCTCTTTATTGAATGCTTCAAATGTCATGAAACCAAATCAGGACTAGTTTAGAACTTTTTCGATTTTATTGACACTCAACTGATTTCGTCTGTTAGTGCCTTCTTAACCGACATCAATGCTACTTGTGAAGTTTTAAACTCGAAACTTTACATTTGAAACCAGGTTTGAACCACGTAGGCCTCTAACGGGAAAGAAGCCATCACAAGAAATAGTCGGCATCAACAATGAAAAAAATTTTGTCCAGCCAATTTTCGGCCGACTACACTTACCCGGTTGTAAACAAGCTATAAGTGTCAAAATAAAAAGTTATTTTAATGTTGGCGTACTTACAAATTCGCCTACATCTTTTTTTTAAGTACAAACAAGCAATTACTGCAGAAAGGTTCTTAATCAGAGAGCAACAGCATCTACGATGCGTCGTCATCACAAGATCAAACGAGTTGTGCGCTGGGAAAGAGCAATCAACATCAATTATCGGTCGCACTGCTTGCGGCAGAAATGTGCGCTGCCAGCAGTACTGGTAACTCTCTGAATCAAATCCCTGAACCACTGTCCAACCGCAGCCCTTACAAGCAGCTGACCTGTAAAGCTTGCTTAACGAACATTGTTACTCTGTCCAACATTGATTTCAATAATGATAGGAGCTGAGAGAGACATTCCACCACCGAAGAAGCATCAGCGCCGGACTGTGGTGGATCACCCCCAGGCTGGGGGTCCTTTCGATAATAATTGAAGGTTTTAGTGAGGTAGCTGCCGAGTGTATCAATCAATCCTGAAAAAAACATAAAACAAAAACACAGTCAACTGAGGAACGATGAGATTTAAGGAAAAGTAGCCACAAAAACATTACGAACACTCTACTATTAGCAAATAACCACATGCCAATTAAAAAAATTCGGCACAAACCAACCATCAAAACAAGGTGGTGCGTTGATTGGAGCGACCGCATTGCTTGTTAGATAGTCATATCGAAGACTTAGAAACGATATCCACGAAAAAAAGCTTGTGTCCTTGAACAAGCCGCTTAAAGGGACTCCCATCTCAATGCGGAACACAGGAAGTAGGGTCAAGCAGTCTACCCACCATGATGGCCCAGTCTGACAAAGCTTAAAAACAGAAAACAAGCTTATACGCATGTTGAATCAATATAAACGCTCCCATACCATGTTCATATATCAGCGTGACAACTTTTTGATCATTGTATTGTATCATGTACGTGAGCACTGTTGTGACACCTTGTGCGTACAGCTTCAAATTCGAATTTTGCTGCTTCACAAACAACGTCATCAAAGGTGGAATTAAATCATGAGAATACAGAGAAGTGCACAAACTGAAAAAAACAGTAGTCTATTACGACGACGGCTATCAGTCAGTAATTTGCATTCATGACTGTTTCGAAATGGGCTGCCACTTTTCCCCATGTCTAATTCAATTAGGCGTGAACCTGGATTGCCGTTCGTGCCGTACCTCCATCCCAAGAAAGAAGGGTAAACCAACCAAGCAAAAGTGGGTTTGTGCGAAAGCTGCCCAGAACTGCACAGGCTGTTTTAGATGACCGGAGGACAAATGATAACCCAAAAATATGAAAGCCACAATGGCAAAGCGGAATAATTATGGAATTCATGAAACACGGTTCCGGTTGTAAACTTCTAACAAGCGTGATTTGCAGCAGTTTTGAAAAGCATCCGGATTTTAAAGATGCGTTGATAATCAACAGCCACACGCAAAAAAAAACAGTTCAACAGCGGTAGATGTACACTTCAACAGCCAAATGTATTTCAATTAAAATAATGTAAAAAGTTCAACTCGACTGCAACAAGCGAAACAGAAAGTTGGGGTGACTGCAAAACAACCTGAAGGCCTTCCAGCCACAGTAGTAAAGTTTCTCACTCGTCTTACCAGTGACTTTTCAGTGCCCGCTAGTGGCAGTGTGCCTTGCTAGTGGCGAGGCTGCCAGCTTGGCAAACTTGGCAAGTTGCATTTTTAACTGGTTCGAAATGGACTGTCGCTTTGTGCCTGCCAGAATTTGACTGGGTTTACGAGGTCAGACTTGGATGGTATGTTTTTCGCTGTGCTTCCATCTCAAGCAAGTGGAGAGTAAATACAACAACAACATTAATATCAAGAACTAAATATTATAGACCACAAAAATGTCGGAAATTTAAAGACAATCTTACCTCGGCCAGTGTTCAAGAAGCGTTCCTAACAGTCGGACTGCATAAGCGGGTAAAGGATCTTTTGACGAGAGGAGAGACTGGAATTCAGGAATTAGTTTTTCACGAATAGTTGTTTGTACATCGTACTCATCTGGTACATCTTGACGCCTGCACACGGCAATATGTTGAGAATGAACATCAGAATTACCCGCGCAACGCAAAAACAAACGCATTTAAGTTACCTCACAGCCTTTAAATCACGTAGTTCTTAGATTAACCCGAATATATTCGTCTGTCGATTGCTACAAGAGCTGAGACTCTTGCTTGGGAAAGGGATGTGGTCGAACGATGTCAAAATATTAAAAGCGCTCATAGCTTAACTTGCGAGAGACTAAAACTTCAGGTCGTAATCATCATTAGTTTTTGCTATTATTTACTTTAAAAAAAATTTAGTTGCAGAATGGGTATAACTTTCCAAAATATATAATGCTTTAAAGGGATAAAGCCCTTTATAAACGCATCTAACGCGTCAAGTCATGCGAAATTCAAGATTCCAATTTGCAATCGAAGTCACATGCAAGATCAGATCGTTAATGGTGCACATACCCAAGTTTTTACCGAGCACTATAAGGATAAACAATGGAGACAAAAATAAAGTTAAAAAAACCTTTTACATAGCTTACCTGTATCGTGCGCTTCTGACAGAAGATGCCGAACTCATACGACTAGGCGGTGTTTTCAGGGGAGTCACGGGTTGGTTGTAGCTGAGGTCCATTGACATTGCTCGATAATGAAGGAGAGTGCCCAGGACATCGGTCAGCAACTTAATGCATACGATTTGGCCGTCTCCACCTGAGAAAAGTGTTGTACGAAAAAAGGTAATGTTAAAAAGATAACATAGGGCGCTTTACAGGATTAAAATAGTGAACTTTTAACCCAGCGTGTGGTAAAATATGTAGTATGAACAATTGAGCATCTTCTCCCATCTGTTAACCAATGCTAGTTTGCCTTATCGGTTGGCCCACTAGTCAGCATATGACTGGTCCAAAACGAGCTGCAGGACTTGACCACTATGCTGCTGTATCCGCTACTAGCCTGCTTTTTTCGGTGTGGTCGTTGATGTACAGCGCCACATCCGGCAACAAACTGCTATTCTAGGAAAGAGTACGACGGCACTAGATTTGCTTACCGGAAAAAAGCAACAAACAAAGGACTGGATATTATACATCATAAATATTCCAGAACTCACTTCCATATGCTCCTAGCAGAGTGACAATATTTGGCACCAATGACGTCATGGATGATTCTGCATGCTGGGTGAGCACGAGCGGGTGCTGAGAGAGGCATTCGACGATCGATATTACAGCGTCAATCTGTATGATGATCATGTCAACCAATGAAAGAACAACCAATGATTTGACTGACTAACCAAAGGTCGCAAACAAAATAATTCAATTCATTATCCATAAAATCGTTTTGTTTGCATTCGTTTAGTATATTAATTTAGCGAAGAAACAAATAATCCGCACAATCAACAACATCGCGAATTAAGTTTCGTAAACGAAGATAAACGAGGATGCCACTCGTATAAAAAAAGTGTAGCAGCCTTCTGTGCCTACAAATGGTAACTGCGTGGAATGCTATTCACAACCTTTTCACACGGGGCCCTGGATGTGGCACAAAGCTACACTAGGTAGCAAAGGCCCAGTTCCGAAGTTCTTGAGTTACCTACAAGAGTATCAGTACCTGTAGGGACCGCAAGAATGGATCAAACTGTCTTAGTGCTTAAGGTTCTATAACAAGAAGTTAAAACAAGAACTGTCTGATATATACCTCTCAAAGATCTCGCCATCTTTGTCCCAGCTCACTTGGCCAGGCTACAGAAACTATGCCGGCAATGTAGGGAAATTTTGTTGGGCACGCTATGGCCCTCCTTTCATTGCCATCGTTCAGTCCCAATGGACCCCACACCTGACGAATGATCTTTGTTCATTTTTTCACTAAAATGCGACTAATTCGTTGTTTTGGATTACTTGAAATGGAAAAAATTTTTGACCTCAGGACAGATACAGTAATCTATATTGCAGCAAAGTGAACAATAGTAGGACTTCATCTAAATATGCGCGACCGGACTTAGCTTCAAGCGAGCTAGAACACCTCAAAGACCATCTCGAATCAGTTAAAAACGTTTCTATGGACTGGTATGTTTTCTATGTGATTGATTCAAAACCGCAAAAGCTAATAAATAATCTCTCTCTCAGTATAGTCGGTAGCAAGGTGTGATGGAGTTAGACTTGACCCTGAAATACTGCGAGTTGAGTGCCTAGAGCATGACCGAGTGGTAGTTTGCATTGAAGCGTTTCGGGTTTAAACTACTGCTGGCAAGAACCGCAATGTGTACGGGTGGCTGCTGACTCAAAGGTCACTTCGCAGTCTTCCGAGCTCTTTGTTTCTTTTATGTTCGATAAGTTAATCAGTTCTCATCATCATTAAGACCACCCTGTGTCGCACTTGCTACATGTTGTTCTTTCAACCCTAGAAAACTTACAAACTTCTGCACGATCTCATCACCAATCGATGACGTTATAGCGTTCGAATGTGCTGTCTTCTTCAGAAACACAGTAGCGTGGGAAAGTAAAAGACCGAGTTGAAAAACAAATCCGGAAGTGACGATTTGAGAACGAAAAACCTGAAAATTTTTTATAGATGAGTTTTTTGTTCATTTTCTGTATGACGTTACCGATGAACAAATTTTATTACATGATTGCGAAAAAAATACATCAAAAGCGTCTCCTCACAGAAACTCCTTCAGGGCAAATTTGTACTGTATTTAAAAAAATTCTACCACATACATGTTCAGCCTAAACCGCAAGTACCTGACTGGTAACAAGGTGTTGAAGTACAAGACAAGTTGGTAGTAATTGCTTGAGTTGCTTCACTTGATTGGAAGATGGATGTTTACGTACTACTGCTTCGTCAAGTACTTTGATACAGTTTGCTGTAATACAAATTTGATAAGAGCTAGATTGAAGCTTTGCAAAAAAAACATGATATGACACAGACGCGTTGCTCAGGGCTTAGGTGGTATTGATCCAAACATAAGCAAATTATGACTATTTTAAGTAACTTTTTGAATTGTTTCTTAAAAAGCAAATTATGTCATTCTTCGATGAGAACTTCCTGATGAGTATTCCGTAAAAATATAAAATGTTTCTGCATTTTTCGTTTCAATAAATTACAATGCAGAGAAACTGTTTGCTTTCGTGAGCCTTTTGACCTTTGTTTTTCCCCTGGAATTCTCTGTAAACAACTTTTTGTTCAGGTGGTGAGGAGTTGCGCAGCCATTGGGGCTCCGTGTTCTCCGACCAAGACTCTTGCTCCCTTTCACAGGAGATCCATTAAGCAATATTGTAGTGCTACATTTTTACGGCACCGATATTTAAAATTTATCGTGAACGATAAAAGAATGACGATAATGGAACTCACTGGCAATAAGTGGAGCTTGTATAGAAATATGCTGTATTAGCAAGTTTAAGCAGGATTGTGTGTAATCATTTATCGAAGGATTTTGCCCGGCAGATGTTACAGCCACTCTCCTGCCTTCTCGTTCAATGTACATTATCAACCTGAAAAAAGCAACGTTTTACTCCATTTTCTATCATTATTTGAAATTAATCGAATGCAAAAACCGGTAAACCTCCGCTGACGGGGACAAACACTGGGTTATCAAAGTGAAGAGCGGAGACGATATTCATAGTTAAACAGTTAATGATTGGGTGTACACTACAGTGTGTTTGCCAATTGGTGACAAGTTTGCAGCAGACTTGGATAAAAAGCGACCTCTTACATAGCGATGTCACTCGAAACCGCGCTTACCACCGACGTGGTCGAGTGGGTTATGCAGCTGTTGCTATGGCGACAATGATCGCATGGCCAAGTGTTCAAGCCTCACTGCGCTGATTTGCACCGCTTGGCAGATTCGAAAGGTATCTCCTCCTACGGACTTCTGTCGGTAGGAAGAGAGTCAGGTGGGCTCCAACCTGCATTCAGTTCATTGAAAAGTACGCGAAGCATCTCGAGCTGAATGTTGAAGCTTTGTAACTCCGCGGCCGGTCAGAACAATTGCTCCATGCTTGGCCTCACGACACTGTTCGGTGAGTTTGTAAAAATACAATAAATTGATGGAAACCACCTGCACCAGGTCAGACTATGAACATTTCAACGCCTCTACGAGTTTGATAATCTTTCCCAAACCTGATCTGTTCTAGTCCTACTGGCCCACGCTATTTCGCCGATTTATTTTCGTAAATACATTACCTTTGTTGACAAGCTACGACCAATAGATTGGGAAGCTTGTTGAGGAGCAACAATACGGCAAGAATGATTTTTGTTCGCACTAATGCTGAAGGACTGTCGAACAAACGCATCAGGTTGGGGAGCAAATCCTATAAACACGTGTGTGTTACATTTCTACATTAATCTGTACACGTTGCTCATGCGGTGCGGGTCTGCTCGCGCTACATCAAGTTAGAATAAAGAAGCTGCTTTTCTAGCCTGTCGTGGGAGACTTTGGACACCCGCCATTGGCAGACTGTTTGGGTAATCGCGGGGCTACTACGTCTAAGTTTGCCGCTTTCTCAAGCTTGATTGAGGTCGCAGGGTGAGATCTAGAGGTTATGCTCACACCGTGCCTTTATTCCAAAGAAGTAGAGGGATATCATCACACATCACTAACACGAACAACCAGCTTTTGCCCAAGATTTAGATCAGCTAACGACTTTTTTTAATTTGAAATCCTTTTCGGACGAATGTCTCGATGATGTTTTCAACCGTTTATTGGTATTCGTATAACTAACCAAAATTGTTCTTTGCAATTGTTAGAATGGAGAATAAAACTAATACAGCTAAACACAACTATTACTATTCACTTTTATATCGAAGTCATAATTAGTTATACTAAATCTCGTTTTAATAATAAAATAGAAACTAAAAACTATACGCTAATGAATTGATTATATTTCTACCACAATAAAGACCCAATTGAACCACAAGTCTCCCCAACATTACATTCTGGTCAATTTTAAGTCATTTTTTTCCATGCTTCGCAGGCTAAGACCTGCTGATTCGATGTATGTCTACCACTACACACTCGCTTTCGAACCAGACTATTTGCGGGAGTATCGTATCACTTTAAATTTCGGATACCCTTCCAGGCGATGATGCTTGCTATAGAATCTGAACTACAGACCTTTCGATCCGAAGCCGGCAACAACTACCATTAATAGTACACAAAACAGAAAATATCACAGCTTTTCAGAAGCAATTAAGTTCAATAAATGTAAAAGTCGGAGAGAGTTTTGTGCTGACAACCGAATAGGTTTCTAAGTAAAAAAGTTCTAAGTAAAAAAATTCCATTTTCCATCAGTAAAGCAAATCAAATTCTTACTTTTGCGCCAGCAAGTCGCGAAGCTTGACCTTTGGGAGCGGAGTATAGTGTTTCTACTAAAGCGGTCACAATGGCCTGCTGGCACCGGAAAGAAGCCCTGGACAGCATAGCAAGAACGGTGGAGATCCCAGCCCGATCTACAGCGGCTTGTAGAATGGAACCAGAACCAGATAGCTTGTTGAGTCGACATAGAGCCTGATGTAACAAAATTCAGTTGTAAGTCACATTGGTAGTTCGGTAGGCAATGGGTGGAACTGTTAGTTCAGCCACGCTTGAATTTATCCAAAATCGGCAAAACTGACCAGTAGACTGGCGTTGACGTCAATTGATCGAAAATTTAATCCTTCACGACATCTAAGTTGTTGCTCTCTTGGAAAATGCACTTTTTTAGATTTTTTGGCTAGGCCAGGGGTTCTTAACTGGGGGTAAATTTTGCCAGCATAGGCATTCGTAGAAGAGAAAATACATAAAAAATTTGGGAGTAAATTTTACTTTTGAAATTTGCCAAGGGGCAAATGAGGGAATAAAGGTTGAGAACCCCTGGGCTAGGCCAATTTTAACACCCAGCAAACTTATAATACTTAGTAACCGCACGATACTTGAAAACTCGAAAGTAGGTGCGGACATTAACTACTTGATCTATTCTGCTGTGCCGTGGCCTCTAAATATAAGCAATATAAAAATAAAAAAAGAATGGAAGCAGTCATCATCACTTTCCAAAACTGACCGATAGTGCTGCAACTTTTAAGCTTTCGCTCGTGGCTCTTGCAGCGACAGTCCACAAAGAAGGTCCTATGACGTCACTGTGAGAGGAGCTTTGACTGCTTGATCCTTGAGCCGACACTGTGATAAAACGCTTGCCGTGTTGGCCGGCTACAGTCGTAACAGCTTCAATCACCTTGCAAGCATAATGCTGAATAACCGGGTCCTCCTAGAAAATCAAAATTTCGAGAAAAAAATAATTGAACGTTGCGATGGCACGGCGAAAGAAACATGGGGCTGCTGCTGCCCACCTTCTTCCTCAAGATGGGGGCATGGCATGAGGTCGTGGTGCCTTTAATCGCACAGAGACTTCCAAGGCCAGCTTTCGACAAAACTTATGACGCTTCAGCTCTTTTACACCATTGGGCGGCTTTAACATTAACTCCACACAAAACATATCGACTACCGAGGCTCATCTCTTCCCGGTCACATCATGTTTCTTACTTTTATCGTAGAACACAAAATGGAGTCAAACGATTGCTGATTTAGCTTATTTTTCGACAATAACCGTATGCTTTGCATCAGACTTTGATCAGGGCGAAATTAAATCTCGGAACAAACCTCTAATTTCAAATATTATTTGTTGCAGAAAATTATTGCTTATTGCAGAAGACTCTTATTAAACCACCAGAAACCTGCACGTTAATAGCTTTAAAGTACAGCCAGTATGCCAACTGGCTACACACTTTTAACCGATTGCAGCATGCAACCACTTACACCTTCTCGTAATGACTTCGTTATAAGGCTATATGTTGATGACGGGATAGACCAGTTGCTTCTTTGATGGGACGTTGTTTGGGGATCGTCAGGTGAGAAAGTCGCATTTTCTTGTTCGGCCACGAGGTAGAGAAGCTGCCCGATGCAGGGGAGGAGGGAGGTCTTCGATCGAATGTTGCTGCAAATAAAACGTTGAAAAAAGCACCAACAGAGCAATCAATGGAGAAATAAGCAGTTTTGTTGTCCTCATGGGCAGTTTTTTTGTCATTTGTCTCATACTGGGTATACTTATGACCAATTAAAAATGTGCAAAACTGATTTGCTTTACTTTGAAAGCGTGCCACTGTCTTTCTAACGTTAGAGCGACATTCACAGCTTTTGATTCGGGCTACTCCTTTAATATTAAATCAAAGAGAGCCTGGCTTCGTGTTACATGAGTGTGTGTGTGTCTATTCGCTCCAACTTTTACGGTGATTATTCTTAGCGCTGGGACATGTGTCATCTCCAATTATGGTCAAAACACCACTGCCTCAATTGTACCTGGTTGTAAGCAAAATTGGCTTTCACCTGGCATGACCAAACAATGATCTCACCGGGTCGGCATTGATGTGCCTTTGAAACAAAACATAACGAATGTTTTCTCGGCTTGCTTTTAAGAAACAATGGTACTACACGACCATGGTGTGTCGACAATTTCAAGTCGACAATTAAAAGCTGACAATTCACTGTTTTGAGCGACGGGTCATTTTTACTTTCAAAAAATTTTCGCGGGCAAAATTTAGTGAAGCGCCATAGTCACATACACGTCATAATTAATTAACTTTAAATTTCCGACTTTGAATTGTCGCAAAACCCACGACCATAGGGATAAAGCTTAACCCGTAGGTCTTTTAAGGATTATTACCATAGAAATAATCATACAATCAACATGATGTTGAAACGAACAAACCACTGACATACAAACCTTCCAATATCAAACGCTACGAGAAGAAAACTTGAAATGCCGGTATTGATGTGCGTTTGAAACAAAACATAACAAAAGTTTTCTAAGCTTGCTTTTAAGAAACAGTGGCATTACACGACCATAGGAATAAAGCTTAACGCGTAGGTCTTTTGAGGTTTAATGCTATAGAAATAATCAGTTAATCACGATAAGGTTGAAACGAACAATTAACATGCAATCAAAACCGTTACATTTCCTTCCAGCATCAAACGCTACAAGAAAACTTGGAATGCGAAATTTCACGTCATGCTGATTCATTGCGAGGTGATGCGCTTTGAGCCTGGTCTACTTGGAGGCCAAGCTCGGCTTGCGGCTGAGCCGAAATAATACAAACAAAGAGTTAAGCCGCGCTTGACTTCAGTGTAGACCAAACGTTAGCATTACGTGCAATCACCGGCAAAAACATGCAAGCTCGGTCCAAGAATGCGAACAAAGGTCTGTCGGAATACGTACTGTTGGCAATGCAGGTTGGGCAAAACTACATGAATCGGTAGCTAGGCAGGCTGCTGATGCAACAGAAGGTAAGGGATAAACACAACAAAAACTCTCCGACCATTTTTTCTGTTGTTGTGTCTACCTCTTCCCTTCCTTGTTCTGGAGTAACCACATCAAACGATTATTCGGATTCACACCCACATGAAACGGTTATTCAGGTTCACACTCACAAGAAGCGGTTATACAGGTTTACATCCCGAATCCAATCAAGATCAGGCTACAACAGTGGTTTTCAAGCTGTGGTATGCCACCAACCTGGCGGACTGCTATTGGTGGATGCTCAATAACGCTTTTCACCACTTGTCAGATAAGCAGCTTCACTATTCCGACTCCATGAAGCATGGGAAGTCGTCTTTTGCGCGATAGGCAGAATGACGTCATGAACATTTCATTTTAATCAACATACCATTAAGTGAAGCATTGGAAAACTAAGAATTAGCTCCTTTAGCATAAAGCTTTCGTGGTGTTACCAACTAACATTTAATTCTCACCGAAAATTCTCTCTGAAGCTGTCTGTCATCAATCCAAACGCGTCGGATATTCGTGTGCATTGTTCAAGCTCCGTGGCGCAAGACGCAGCAAGACCAACTGCACGTGCTGCTTTACACGCTCTGCAAGGAAAAGAAATGTAAATGATTATTTTAATTCAGAAACAATTATCTTATTTTCTATACCTAAAAAAGTCGATTCTACATCCTTTTTTCCCACGTTTCGCAGGTTCAGACGTGCTGATTCAATGTATGTCTACCACTGCACACTCGCTTTCGAACCACACTTAATGTTCTAGCAACGCAACACTTTAAATTCCGGATACCAGTGGTACTTTGGCCTCCAGACCTTTCGATCGGATGCTCGTAACAATTTCCACTACCTCGCCACGGCTACATTATTCTTTATGCCTAAGGTAAGGGAAAAGGGATGGAAATTTACACAAAAAGCAACGTCAAAAATGTACATCAAAATCTAAAATGATTTCTTGTTCCAATCTCGATTTAATGCTAAAGCAGGATAGCCACAGCGACATTGGATCAAAGATTCACGTTTACTCTTTAAACTGTTTTCTTTATTAGAAAAGTTCCAGTTAAGTCAGAAAAATCTTATTAACGACGCAATATCCGCAATTTAATTCGAAAAAAATTGATATTTAAATTATGACAGTCTAAAGAGATTAACATGGCATACAACGTCAAGAGCAGTAAATGACATTATAAGTGAACTCTAGTGGTATAGAGTGGTTATTGTAGTGGTTAAGAGGCAGACAGCTGAAGACTAGAACAAATTTCTACGGTTAAGGCATGCAATGCGCTCAAGTATAGATTCCAAATTTTGCGGGTCGCATATGATAGCATAAGTGTGGTTAGCTGGGTAACATTACGTCAAGATAAGATTACCCGCTCAGTTCATTAAAAAGGCGTCTGATGGCTCTGAACCGACGACATATCTGTTTTGTTAATAGCTACAGTCACAAGGGTACATTTATAACTGGCTCAAAATAAACTGCTGCTGCCTGCAAAACTAAGCAACATGTTTCCTCTGCTTGGTAAGCTTTGTTATAGTCTGAATGATTTGTGCAGGATGGACTTCCATTCCGCGCTCGCACGCACGCACGCACGCACGCACGCACGCACACACACACACACACTTTACTGTCAGCAAAATCAGTTACTTAGAAACTGCTTTATTTACTACAAATTCATATTTGTACGGAAATTTGAACACTGTAATTATTGGAAATTACATACTTGTCAATCGGTTGAAAGCATAAAAAATTTACACATTTTTCTGCAACCAGTGTTGTGCGTTTTCCTAAAAAGCTACGCCAGACTACACTGAATCTGCGTAACAATAGTTCAACCTCAAAAAAGAAAGTCGCCTGAAAATCTAAAAGCGAGTTCAACACTGGGATCGTTCTACAGTCTGCCAGTACAGTGCGTTTCCAGCTACTGCGCCTGCAGAACCAGCAACCCCGAAGCAAGTCTGATCAACCAGAAATTCTGAAGCAAGTCTGATCAACCAGAAACTCCGAAGCAAGTCTGATCAACCAGCAACTCTGAAGCAAGTCCGATCAAAAGTTGTTCTACGATCGTAAATGTGAGCAAATGAATCACACCGGCAAAAAGATAATAACCCACAAATCTGGTGATTGCTGCATCGACGTCTTTATAATAGCCGCAAGTTGGGTAAGCAGTTGAGAATTGATAACGTAATTGGCAACAACGGCGCTGCAAGTGCAGAGATAAGAAAGATACAGAAGTACGTTGGTTTTCGATCGCAAATAATTGGCACTGAAAAGAAAACACGAATTTCAAAACCTGGTGTAGGGCATTTACTAACAAAATTGATTTCTCCTTATTTAGACGTCATCAGTTGCTTGCGTCACTTTAGCTATTTGTCTATTCGTGTTTACTGGATCAGGGAAGATTCTGGAACGATACACAGCATCAAGCACAAGTGAATTACAGCTCAATTGCCTCATGATGCAATAAACGCAGCTACAGATTGGAATGATATAAAGCAAACATAAGCGGACACTGTCCATCGCAGAAGACTGAATTCAAAATCGAAAGAAATTAGTTTTAATCAGCCTCTGTAATGCATTAACACTTTTCTGACCTGGAAGGCTGGTTTAAAACTTGAATGATCTGCTTTAAATGATTGTAGACTTCATCCGGACTAGATTGTTCGATGGAGGAGACGGATTGAACAGGGAGATTTTTAGAGTCCCATTTCAAAGGCTCTACTTTACGCACCTGAAAGAGTTCGTTAAGTCACGACTACAAATCAATTCAAGAAAACCAATTACTGTTTGAGTTAAGATGTCACAAAACATAAAAAAGAGATTGCTAAATCCCAGGATGCTTTGCCGCCTATAAAAGAAATAAATAGCCGATAGAATTTATCACTGACATCAAGAGCCAATGGTTGATGTGACTAAACTTACTCACTGCAATAATTAATCACACGCACGCACACCACTCCATACCTGAGGATTGTCTTGAATTGGTGAGAGTTCGAAATCCGAATCATGATAAATTAAATCCTTCACGCTATGCTGAGATACGGGAGTTTGTTCGACTGCGAGAAATGTCACAACGTTAGCGTGTGATGAAGCAATCTGTTCAACTCACGAAAATATGCAATAGCACGTTGTTTCCTGTTAGTTTTCGATGTCACCAGATAAAACGCTGCTGACGTGGTGTATTGACCACCACCACCCATCAGACAAATCAGACAAATATTGACAACGTTTGCCAATGTTTGGCGAAAGTGCGGTCCATTGCAATGCTTGCCGATCGTTTTCAGCTGGCGATCCGCTTTTATTGACGTTAGTTTTGGGGACCACCTTTGGATATCGCAGCAAAACGATAGAGAAAAAAAAATGGAGATAGAAAACAGAAAACAAATACTGTCACCATATGCAATTTACATGTATTTTACTGTTCATGGAAAACTCAATCAAATTGACGGTATAGAGAAAGGTGTAGAGCAGAATTTAAGAAACTGGAATAAATTACCCCAAATGGGAAAAAATGAAAATGTTGGGGAAAAGACATAAACGCACAAAATTCAATTTCAAAAATATACCTCCGAAAATTAATGATTTTTCAAGAGGAAAGGAAAATGCAAAAACATTGACACTGAAAAAGTCGATCTCCAAAAAAAAAAAGATTTCTGGCTGCAACTTAGATAGAAAATATTGATTGGGTATAATCTTTCTCAGTGCTTAATTATTTGTCGAACAATTGCATTGTTCATAAAATAATTTTGGAGTAACATTCAAAAAGTTTCCTTACTCCTGGTATAGCGAATCTACTAATATTTGAGAAATGATCTAGTCACACACCAAAAAATTTTGAATTTCAGTGTTTAATTAAAGCGCTGGTTTAACTAGTCAAGCGCCATTTTGGTGACAACAATAATCACATGGTCATGCGTTCAAGCCTCACGACAACTGCCTTTGTGAGCCCTTGGAATGTCCCGTTTAACATCGGGCCTTCATTCCAAAAAAGAGGAGTAATTATCACCAAATAATCCCAAAAACAAAACAAAAAATTATAATCTTCGTCTTACCAGGTTGTATTTCTTCATGAATGACAAGTGAATCAACAACAGAAGATCGGGCACTGACGGCAGAGTCCGGTCTTCTACTTTGAGACTTTGCAGTTGTGTCAATTCGCCCTCGAGAAACCGGTCTAGCCTCATTCAGAGGGGTTTGCAGTCGGGCATTTGTCACAGTGCTAGGGGTGCCAGGCTTGTCAGTGGGCCGACTTGAAAGGCAAGCGGTATGAGGACGAGAACTAAAAAAAAATTATCACGCGAGGCTTAACTATTAAATAACTTAACGATTCAAAGAAGTGTCAGCAACAGGAATTTTAAGATTACGAAAATTTATTGAATAAATCAAATAGCGCTGAGACATGAAAAAAATTGCGGAAGGACAGATAAAAAATCCTTTTGCAGGCGGCCATCCATCCATCTGGGTTTTCACATTCTTGTTGAAGCAATCTGTTCAAACTATTTTTTCAACTCAAGGGAAAAAATTAGCAACTGAACCACTTGAGACGTGCTCCCTTTCATGATTATGTTTGAGACCTCAAGTCACTGACTGCGATTATGCGTTCTGGTGGCGTAGATCAAAAGTGGTGATGCTTCCCCTATAGATCGCGAATTCAATCCTGACAAGTTTATTAATTTGCTGTATTTGGGATGGCATTTGAGATATTAAAAGAAAAAACAATTTTGAGGCACTGCTGAAGGTTTTAGGTAAAAAAAAAGCGTTCGAGGTGCCAATTGTTCGATATCTTCTATGGAAGTTGTTCGAACTACCTCGTAGGGAATTTTACTGGTTTCCAATCATGTAAAATGCACAATTTAAAACCGGCTAGTTCACTTTCAAAGGGCTCAGGAGGTAGAAGTCCAAGGAGATGTCAACACACTTAACAATTGCCTCTGTGACTGTTTCCACAGCCGACCGAAGGATTAAGGTAGTACGAATGAAAACTACACCGACCTCAACGTAAATGTGCTGTCCAAGACATTGATCGTTTCTGGAGTGACGCTGTGCTGTCCGGATCGATCGCCTGCTTCGTCTTTCTTGTGGCTGATGCTAGTTCTAATATGCGATTTCACAGTGCTGTCTCCTGTGACAAAATAACAAAAGTCTCGGATGTAGAATCGACCGCCACGCCATGGTCACTCACAAATTTATTTCTGCACTCAATTGAAGGTTCATTCATCCATTCATTCATTCACGCGTATGAGCTCATGCTCGGTTTGCATGTCTTTCGTCAGACTGGGCCACCACGACGGGTAGATTGCTTGGCCCCACCATCTGTCTGCCACACAAAGACGGAGGCATCCCGTTAAGTGCCTTGCCCAAAGACACAACAAGCAAGCTTGCCGGCTTGTTCTCCACACTATCCCTTATGTGCTGAGCGCCAAGCAGGGAAGCTGTGAATACCATTTTCTAAAGTCTTTTGGTATGACTCGACAAGGAAAATGAACCCCAGGTCTACCGACTGCAAAGCGGATGCTCTAACCACTACACCATCGTCGTGCCGGTTAATTGAAGGTATGGTTATAATAATGCTTAAACTATGATATCGATTTCCAACCGCAAACAGAACAATTCGTTGCAAGTAGTTTTGTTAAAAGAAGAGAGCCGGTACAACACATTACACAATGCCCTTTAGAACAAAAAATAAAATATCAACATTTCAACAGTTTGAAGTAGGTCTGCGTTAGCAAAAGCAAGTAATCCTTGAAAGCAGGAAGTAATACAAAACAAACAACTTCCTTTAGAGCTCGTGCAGAACAAAAATGCTTTTTTTCAAATGTAAATTTTTACCCCACAAACCGAACAATCTCAAACATCTGTAAAGTGAACCCGCTTACCAACATGCGGCAAAGAGTAACTGTTTGGTATCCAAAATTGGCGGTACAAGTTGTTGATGCTAGGCCCATCAATCTATATTTATGTCTCTTTACTATAATCGCAAATGTGTAGTAAGAGCTAGATCGCTTTAATGTCATGAAATTAAAGCCCCAAAACATCGAAAACGGCTATTGTGCTATATCAATGCCAGAGCCAACTTAGGGTTAGGGTAGACGACCTTTGTGAGGTTATGACCACAAAAGCGGTAGGAAAAGATACTGGGGGGAGATTGGTTGTAACATGAAACACTGGCCTGATCCAAGCATACAGGAAAAAGGTTGACTCGCTACAATACCAGCCAAACCGAAAATACCTAGATCGTGTAAAAGACATACTTCGCATAGTAAGGACAAATGAAAGTTTGTAGTGCCGTGTCCACATCATTGCATAATCAGTGCGATCGCATACCGATCGCAAATTTGAAACCATCGGTTGTATCGCTACTAATTCTGGATAATAGCATAAAAAAGCCTGGCAAATTGACAAAGCAATCAGCCTAATTTGTCTGCATTTACGAGCATTAGACAACCTTACTTGCATGAACAAAATTCTGCCTTAAGCATCTAATTCAGAAAGCACGTATTCACTATGCTTTGCATAAATAAGCTTTTCCGTTTTGTCTTTACATAAAATGCTCAATCAGCCATACAAAACTTCAAATCCTCATAGTAAGTTTGATCATATATTTCAATGTTAATTCTTCAAAGCCAACACACCTGCTGCCAAATCACGTACAGCCTCTGGTGATTTCGATCGTTTTTCTTGCGTTTTCCAAAACGGATGTTTCAACAACTCGCGAGACGTTGGTCTGATCAATACAAGAAATTATAGTTTTACCACTTTGTTAGGATAGCTTAGAAAGGCTTTTCGTAACGCACTCAGTGATATTTAGCCCAACGAATACTGCTGCAGCAGCAGTCCTTGAAATCCAATCCGTAATGGGTTCCAATCCAGCCCACGAATTCTCCTGGGAATAATTAGTATTTTGACACTTTTGTGTAAATTAACTACCGTAAGAGGTCTTTACACAAAATGCACTTTTGGTAATTAATAATTTTATCTCGATAGGCATTAGAAGTCAAAGAAAAAAAAATTCCCATTTGATCAAAAGCACAACTGCAAAAACTGCGGTGGTTATTAGCAACTCGTGAAACAAAAGTGATTTGCTTGGAGCAGAGGCTATTTGATTATTAGGTTATACTTTGTGAACAACAAACACAAGCTAACTAAACACAGACTCTGCATCAGCTAGCATAAGTGCTACGAAATTTGTAAATTGTTTTTTAGGCACAAGCCGCCGTGGTATAGTGGTAGTGCTGCGGGCTTCAGAGCAAAAGGTCTGGAGTTTAAAACTGTAGAGAAACACCCATGGTATTCGTCAAGGGCATCCGGAATTTGATGTGCTACGTTGCTCCAATAAAGCCTGGTTGTTCGAAGGTGAGTGTGCAGCGGTAGACATACATTGAATCAGCACGTCTGACGTCGTCTGAGCCTGCGAAAAGCGGGAAAAATGACGTAAAACCGACTCGAAGTTTGAAGCATAAGAACTACTTCTCAGTTAGGAACTTGTTTAACAGGAATATTGGGTGCTATTGCAAGCAAGTTTGTTAGGTATCAGTAGGGGATTCCAGTCTGGCCTAGTGACAGTTATTGGTGAAGTAAACAAGGCTTTAGAAAATCAAAGCGGTACCACGACAAAAAAGATTGAAGAGCACTGACGTATTGTATATGAAAAGGAGTAAGGGTAGGCCAAGTAAATAATAACAGTAAAATTAGCAATACCACATTAATTTCTGGGTTGATTAAATTGACAATGATCTGGAACCGAAGGGAGAACATACTTTCAAACCTTACGTAAGTGATGTGCTTAACTTTTCGTTGTGTAGACTACGCTATAGATCAGCTCATACCTGTAATAGATTATCCTATTTAAAAAAAAATTGGTGTGTTTTGCTATTGTTGTTCAGTTCTATTTTTTGTGAAAGTCTTGCTAAATTTGACCGAAAATGAAGTTGATTTTGAAAACCGTGCATTTACACACAAGTGGACAAATGATTACCGTAGTTTTTGGTGGAGAAAAATGGAGAAAGATTTTGCCTCAATCGCATGGAAGCTGTTGCTGTTGTAAAAGTGGACAATATTAAAAGACATTTCAACTCTAAACATGCTTTAACGCTTAAAGCTTTTTTTGCAAGACAAAAAACAGGCAAAAAAGCTAGTGAGTTCAAGAAAAAACACCCTTCGCAAAAAAGCGTTATCGTGAAAATGGATTCAGCACCGGAGAAAGCAACTTACAGAAATGGCGAAAAAGATGACACCTTTTATTGATGCAGAAAACGTAAAAGAGTGTTTCATTGCAGTAATGGAGATTGTTTGTACGGAGGAACAGAGCGTGTTTATAACACCTTGATGGTAACTGACCATACAATCCAGAACTGTATCGACTCGAGTCTATACTTCAAAAGGACCAAAGCCTACTGATAAAAGTCTTGGAATTCGGACTTCTGCGACTGGGACTCGATTTGAGTTTTGAAACCAACTGGTGACGGGGACTTGAATCAAGTCTAGTTAAAAAATGACCCAATTTAATAACTTGAACATTTTTTCTGCTGAACGACATTCCCAAAACGAATACCTGGTTTGAGTTACACTAGATTTAAATATCACGCAAAATAGCATCAAACTGAAAGAATTAAACCCTTCGCATGGTGTACAAGGGACGAGCAACTCTATTTCAGCTTCGTTTTAGGTTTGCGAAATATAAAAATGCCGCTTTATACTTTGTCCGCTACGTGTTTTTGCGTTGAATAGTGTTTGAAGCTTGGTCGGTAGTGGCTTGCCATTCATGAGATGCGCATCTGGTGTCATCAGTATTCGGCCATTTTCTGAATAGCTCACCACTATTTTGAAAGAGATAACAATTTGTTGGCATGCGCAGTGTGGTTTACAATAAATACCATGATAGACGATTTTTGAGTGCTGTAACTTGATAGACCTATATGCAATGCACAAACCCACTAGATTTAATCGAGTTTTTTGTAAATTTGAGCTTTCATGGACTCGAGATTTGGTGCAATCGCACTCGAAAAAATACGAACTTTAGTGGACTTGACTCGGACTCGAGTCGGGTAACGGTTCCAAAAAACTTGGGACTCGAAGGTTGTTGGACTCAGACTGATTTAAGTCTTTCAATTGCTGGATTCATTGCAACTCTGATACAATTACCAGAAGAGTGAATGACTTTATCTAGTAATCTCAAAAAGCAGTTGCATCGTGCTGCTGTAAACTTTGAAGCACTTGCGCTAGCTTTGGATGAGAGTAAAGACATTTTCGACATTTCACGGTGATGCACATTTGCGTGAGGCAGTGATGCTGAGGTCAAGGCCACAGAGGATCTTCTTAGCCTCAAGCCAATGAGAAACACTTGCGCAAGTGATAGCATTTTCCACAAATGTAATATTGCTCCCACAAAAGCTGTATTGAAGTTCAGACGCTTATCGTTTCACGACACTCTTCATATTGCAGCACCGGGCATGGTACAAAATATTACCACTGTTATGTAACAAAAGAACCAGTTCCATTAAGTCACATAGCAAACATGTTACTGTGCAAAGTGAATAAATTGCAGTATATCAAGATGACCAATGATATGCGTGTTATTTGTCTTTTTTTCAATGCGCAAAATAGTCTGGCCAGCACACGCTGACAGCAACGCGATTTTGGCCCAGCACTCAAAAAGCTCGGCCATTGCTGCGCTAAAGCAATGACAATGTAAAGACAGTCTATTTCGAACCAGTCCTAAATGCATATTGGTAAGCAGCGTCTCCATAGGTTGGCAATAATTTTCTCATGCCATGCGTTGGTGATATGGTATCAGTTTAGTGGCCGCACACGACTGTGCTTCATCGGGTTTTACACCGATGCATCTGGTCAACGTTTTGCAGAGATAGATAATGGTTCGGCATGGAACTCTCAGTCTCCACCTCCGTGAATCTGCTGTACATCTAACTGCTACCCCGTGTAAACAGTGCACTGTACAGTTGCAACTAGTCGCGTAGGTCGTGTCAGCTCCCAGTGATGCAATTTGTAGCTATTTCCTACTGTTTTTCGAGGTTGTGGCGTCTAAGGAATTCTCTTTACCAGCTACATCACGTCACTTATTATTACACTCTGGCTGTGCAAGTTTATATCAAGAGAACTGGTGTTGCAACACTCATTCTACTCTTTCCAGATAAGCATACTACACAGCCTCTATAAAGTTTAACTACCACTCAAAAAGATTCAAGAACTAATGCAACGTTAACTGAAAGTGTTAAAAGCTTGATATTCCAATAACACCAACCTTTTTTGAGGATCAAGCTGAAGAATGGATTGGAGCAAATCTACGAACTCATCAGACGGTTTGTCGTCTCTTAATTCCTGCGGCATCTGTCGGTTGAGCGGCTTTCTCTTTATTTTTAAAGCAAATACGGTGTTCTGTGTTGAACTTGAATTGTTGCCAGAAAAAGGAAGGCAGCCTTCATAATAATGAAAATAAAATGAAGTTTTTACTTGAAATTTACACTTGATTAGGTTTACTTTACAACCAAATGCTGTCAGCAATGTCTCTATTAAACACACGAGTTACGTGCATTGTGCAATAGACAGGTCGGTTATTACCTGCGTATAATTGATACAAAAGAACACCAAGACTCCAAATATCACTAGCTTGTGTTGGTTCGCTGCCTGCAGCAACCTCAGGAGCTTGGTGATCCAAAGAACCTGAAAGATAAAATTGCATCACAAATAATAAAGCTCAGCTCAACAATGCCTCGTAGCCCCAGGTGCAACGCTCGAATGGCTTATGGATAGTTGATACCTTCGCAAAAACGCCTTCAAGCCATTATTCAGCTGCTTGACTGAACTGTGCCAGCAGTCACAGTAATTGTGACGTGGAGCTAAATACAAGTTGTCTTCTGTCTCACGCTTTTTGTACGATTTGCGACCAAAGATCATCAATGGGCCAACCTTTGAGTGCAATGATCCACTGATTTTTCTCTTTTCTTCGATCTCTTGCCAGTTCACATAATGTGTCCAATCCAACTTTTCCCAAATTTAAAGATCCTTCGAGTTTACTTTTTCTTCTACGGCAACGCTTTTTCTTCCACGGGAACGTCTTTCATGTATTGTTTTTGCAGATAGCTAGGTATTCCTTTTGCTGTTTTTGCAAGGTGACCGAAAAACTTGATTTGCTGAAGTTTGATTGTTGGTTTGTTTGTTTCAATATTTTTTGATTGGTTTTGCGTGCAGTACATAGGAATCGTTGCATGGATCTGCGAAAACACATCTCAGTAGCATCTAACTTGTTTTCTAGTTCCTTTGCAAGAGTCCAGTTTTCACAACCGTTAACCAAGCCCGGCCATATGCAACAAGTAAAAATTCGAGTGGTTATGTTTAATTTTCTATTTGTCAGAATTTTCGTCAGGTTTATGGAACAACTTTTGGCCCATGCGATTCTCGGTTTAATTTCAATTCTGCATCTACCATCTTGGACCCGAGACACCTATAGCTTTACGTTTGTTTAATTGGCTTGTTGATAGCCAAAAAGTCACTGCTACGCACACCCTTCTCTTGGGCAACCACCATGCATCCTGCCTTCTTCTTCATTTAAAGACATTCCTGTTTTTCGCTTTCTTCTTCAACTTTTGTGACCAGTCTTTGAAGTTCCGTCTGCAAAGTTGCAATCAGTCCAGTGTCATCTCCTTATCGAATATTGTTCGTATTTTCGCCATCAACTTTGATTCCTTCAAAGTCCTTGAAAACTCTCATTATTGTGACGCAAACCGTGTGTGATACCCTTTTCGTTGTTGACAGTGTGCGTTTCTACTTTTCTTACGCGTAGCGACCAAAGAACTACCTGAGTTAAAAACGAAACACGGAAAACCAATAAATCACTGCCACTGAAACCGCAGCATTCTAGTCGCGTTATTGAAATGTAACACATTCAATAAATATAGTAATAATAACGACCACGGTAAAGTCATTGATCAGGGTTTATTGCACATTTTCACTTGAGACAAAAATTTAGAGCAGAAAAAAGTCAAGAACAGACACACCTGGAATTGAAAACCATAACATACCCAATTTTGATTTGTTAAAGGTTGAAATAACCCTTTTTCTCACCGTTAGGTGGTGCAGTATCTCATATGCCACTAATGAAAATAAATTTTTGGACGTTTTGGTGAGCAGATGTTAATTCAAATATTCAAAGAAGCGGGAACAACTCTAAACTTATTCATAATAAGACCGTCATACGCCATTCTCAACTCTTTTGATTTTATTTTCCACCATCATATACAGCCAAATAGGACGCTGGGTAGTGGCTTAAATTATCAAGAAAAACATCCTCGTATGTATTGATTCACTTCTGCAATTTGTCAGTACTTTTACGTCCCTTACAGTAGCTCATAAGTTAACACAAAGTGCACGATCATCATTTAAGCTACCTTTAAGATTAAAAGAGTTGGACAATTTGACTTCATCTGGACTTGCTTGTAAATAAATATCTTCCAGCTTTTCATCACTTAGTCTGCTGATACAGAAATTGGTCAGTTTTAAATTGCCAGGTCCATCAAATAAAATCTGTAAAACAAAACGCGATAGCTTGCTGTATTAATGAAAGTAAAGCAGTAGAAAACTTTCAAGACAGCTTTAGTTTGGATCTTACATCTACAATAATTTGTGAACTCCTCAGGCACGTGGTGGTGTTTTTTTGTTTAGTCATTTGATGAAAAATACACTTATTGCAGCATTTCTAGCCAAAACAAACAAAAACTAAATAGTGTGCTGAACAATTTCATAGTAAGCAAAAGAGAAT
The DNA here is from genome assembly GCA_963675345.1 of Trididemnum clinides. Lineage (NCBI taxonomy): Eukaryota > Metazoa > Chordata > Ascidiacea > Aplousobranchia > Didemnidae > Trididemnum > Trididemnum clinides. Next base: position 21,785,649 of record OY776284.1, on the reverse strand, counting down.
TTTAAAACCTTTAGGTCTACAATTTGTCATAGTTTGGGACCAGTTAATTACTTCGGCAACTGTCATAAGTAAGCAAAGCACCAGTCCCACAATTGATAAGTCACAAGTTCAACTATTGCATGGATACATAAAAGTTTTTCTTCGAGTTTTGGAAGAAACGAACAGTAATGATTACATGATTAATAAACAGGTCTGTTGCAAGAGTTTGGTATTTAATCATGACTGGCTGGTCACAACAAAACCGCTCTCAAGCCCAGTGGTTTTCAACCGTTTTCACTTTTGAAGATTATCAAAAATCAATGAAATTGAAATCGCCTGTGATAGCATACAAACATCACAAAAATATCTGATCGCTACAACAATAGTTTGTCTGCAAAAGCATTTTGTGATGCTTCTACAAAAAAAACATGCCTCAGTAAAAAATGTAAGTTCATGCAACACGTAGTTGATTAAATAGAAAATTGGTAGAAGTTTGCATGATGTCACAGAGTTATTGATGGCTGGGTCTAAGCTATATTTTCTCATCACATTATTAAGCAGGGTCAAAGCAGAAACATGATTATTTGTAAACCAAAGCCATGCTTGGATAATCTTTATAAACTGTAAGATACAATGCAATTTGGGACTGATCTTAACACCAGCCTTCAAACTTTTATTGAGGCAGAGCTGAATCCAATTAATTTTTATATGGGAACAAAATGCTCCTTTATAATTGGGTTATGGCCACAACGAGCTCCATTGTGCCAAGCCAAAAAAACTGCATCTGAGTTGGCCCTAGGATGATTTGTTGTTGTTGTTGTTACTTGACCCCTTCCAAGGGATGGGGGTATGGTGGAAGACCATGAAGCCCCAAAAGCCAGGCAACTCCCCAGGGCTTGGACCAGAGGTCATAAAGAGACAGAGAGTTGCCAAACAGCAAGCAGCGCAAACAGTTCATAGCTGGACAGACAGTGCAGAATGAGATGAGAGGTGTCCTGGGACGACTGTCTGCAGGTGCTGCAGGAAAGATTCTCGATTCTGCCAATCCTAGTGAGATAAGAACTTAACAGAAGGCTGCATCAGTAGCAGAGCACACAGCGAAGGACAAGACACAAGACAAGAGAGAACACAACGAAGGATGTAGTTAACTCATACGCAACGTATATTGCACAACTCTGGCAATTAACATGATTTGCTTTTTTTGTTCGTTTTTTGATTGATCAGATTTTAAGGATGCTAAGGACAACACAATTTCAAAAACTAGAAACATGTAAATCTGATTAGCATCAATTGAGCCATTTGAAAAATACTGCTGTAACCTGCTTGACATCATTGCTTACTTACTTTCTTAGGGCTAAGATCGGCAAATACTATTCCTTTGTCATGCAAGTAATTCAAACCCAAGAGAATGTCTTTTCCAAACTGACAAATAATTTTCTCCGGCAAAAAAATGTCTTGAATCAAAATTTCTTGCAAAGGTCCACCTGCAATAAGAACTTGACAGCCATTTGTTTTCATTCAAACCTATGTCACAAAAGTAACTTCGCTGAGGCTTGACTAGTATTTTAGGGGGAAAACATGGCTACCATCTAGGGATGGGCAATTCAGAATAATATACTATTCTATAATAGCTGAACCAAATCCAGAATCTGAATCCGAATCCTTTTTTGCAATTAGTGCAATCAACACAAAAGCATTTATGACAAGTTTACAACAACAAGAGCAAAATCAGAAAACGAGGTTATTGCAGTGCAATACATTTAAGCTTTCTACACGTTTGCCTGTGTGAGCAAGTTAGTTTTTGAATCATTACATGCAATTGATACTTTTACAAAAAGAAAATCTGTGACCAAGCAACGTAATAAAGCTTGTAAGCAAAATATAAACTGAATCCTATCATCCAATTTGAATTGGCATTTTGGATTCAAAGAGTTTGGGATTTGAATCCTTTGAATTCAGTATTCTGAATTGCCCATCCCTACTACCATCTATCTGGTTTGCTTTGAAAAATCAAAGATATGTTGGGGCATATGACCACTACGTAATGAGACATGCATTGATATAACAGCAAATAGGGAATCATGAGCTTTAATTTTGCTCTCCAGGAAAGCCACACCATTTCTTTACAAATTTATGGTAAAAATCAAATATAATGATCAAAATCTTAGGAATATTGAAATACGAGACATAAAAATCTTGATTTCACAGTCTGCATACCTGTACAAAGTTCAACTACCATCCAAAGATGATTGCTAGTTTCATACCACTCATAAAACTTGACAATATTGTCATGCTCTATTTCATGGACTAGTCGTACCTACAAACAATGTGCGAGACAGATATTAGGCAACTTATTATATTCAAGCCTGGCATACACTGCAGTTGAACTCTTTGTTGGTTTTATCTTGGCTTGCTCAGAAGGCTTGGGCAGCTTGCAATTGTGACAAAGCCAATATACAGGCTTTGTAAAGTAAACATTGTGCACATGAACCAATTAATACTAGGAAGTGGCTATTTTGACGTCAACGACATTTTCCCTTTGAGACTATTTTGCCATAATCATTTATGTGTGTTTATATTGCCATAATTGCAACAATTTTGCAAGTGACACAGTGGCGTGTGGATAGTGCACCTGCCTTGAAACGCTATGGTTACAGATTGGAATCTTGGCTGGCAGGGCATTTAGAGAAAGGCTGTGTACACTGTAGGGGGAGGCCTGGTATGTGAAAGTACAGGGTAGTGTACACTGGAAGGGAGTGTACAGTGTGGGGTTTGCACAGTGGGGTTGCAAATTTTTTTAATTGATTACTGAAACTGACCAATGGTAAATGACCAAAAGCCACATGTTCAATACATCATTAAGATTGACTAATCACAAATATTTCATGGTAAAATAGCCTCAAAGGGTAAAATGCTGTTGATGGCAAAATTGCTACTGCCTTAAAACTACTGCTGACTTTTCATTGTTTTAGGATTACTGTACCAGAGAATAACCACCAAGAATATAAAAAAATCCAAAATTCCATCATAGATTACTTTACGATGTCAGGCATCTTTGGCTGGGCTTTGTATAATTGCTAGAGATTATAACTAGAAAAACAAATCTTACTCTGTCATTTAACTGCAGTATTACACAATGGGTCTACTTGGTTTTGAAATTTGTGTGTCTTGGGTACACATCCATTCAGTATTATTAAACCAAAGTCAACACAGTATGTGTGATGTAGGCCAATATGAATATATCTTACCCAATTGGTGATTGCAGCACGTTTAGTTTTTTCTATACACAATATAGCCAAAAACTTAATGGTCCCTTTTCTTCTTCCCTTATAAACAACGGAATTCTTTCCTTTTCCAATTTCCTCATACAAAATAAAGTTCTCCATTTTTAATAGGAATACAATCAACAACCACAATGGTACTAGCTTACAGCATTTTCACACCATTGCTTGCTAACTCTAGTTTCCTATGATACCATAACCAGTGAAAAAAGCTTGAGCCTAAAGAATATGCAGATTTAATCAATGAAAGACTAACAACACAAAACTAATCAAGGAAGCATAGAACAGGAAGGGCAAGATAGGCCTAGCTACCAGCACTGGGTACCATAGCATGGTTACTATCTACCAACAGAATTATAAATTGTTGAAACCAGAGTAATCACAAGCTTTAATGGTGAGAATTCTGGTTATTATGCTCAGCCCGCTAACGTCTCAACAACGATAAACTCCCAGCTTGTTTTGCACGGCCAAATAGTCTTCAACAGCACTTAGGGGTTTAAGCTATTCAAGTGCAACCCCCAAACTACTACCATCTACATAATAAGACTATATTTTTGATTTTAAAATTTGAAATATTTGCTTGAATTGATTTTAGGATCACTGGCATCCCATTGAACGATCCGACGATCAAATTTTTTTCACCTTCGGATTGCTTTGTTTTTCTAATTTTTATTTTTCATGACATAACTCAAAATCTTTCGCAAGAAAATTCATGATTAATCGAGCAATCCAATTCTACCGTGTCTGAAAGTCGGTTCAGAGCTTGAGCTTTGACTATTTTATTTTGTAGTAGTTATTTGTTTCGTGATCCGAGAAATCAATCACAATTTAAGCAGTAAATATAACTTTTCCTTCCCAGCCTACTAGAGGCAGAACACAGTTGGACTCTTTGTGCTCGTAGATATCCCGGAAATGGCTATCAATAACAGGTCGGTCAAGTCTACCGATTTTGTTGGGAGTTTTCCAATTTGGAGACTTTCTCCCGATTTAAACTGAAAATCTCCCAATTTATCTCAAAATTTTTCACTTTGCGAATAAATATCATCAAGTTTTCAAGCTATTTCATATTTTTCTAACCAGTCTTTTTTGTAAACCTTTTGGCTTTCTACATCGCCGGCACGTAGCCAGCCGGATATTTTTGGGGGGCTTCTCCTTTGGTTAATACAACTGTTGTAAAAAACAGCCTCGCATGAATTCAACCTCTTTTATAAGTCTTTGTTCACCTCCCTTGAAATGTGATTTTACCTTCTCTAGGGAGACAGGTTGGGAACCACAGCTATAGATCATCACTTTTGAGTTTCAACCATCTGGTTAGCACTCTAGCTTATGCGATGCGATCTTCCGCGGTTTCTCCAAATTACCACACTTCTTGATATCTCTTGTGAAGCTAAGACCGTTTGGTCCGCAGACAGACGCCCTTTAAGTGCGTGACCACGTGGAAGCAATGTTCATTTGTGATGTCACAATCATTTCAAGCTTATAAATTTGGTCTTCCGGCATGCCCAAACCTCCAGTTGTATGTTTTTTATGTTAATTTAGTTTTGGTGTGCCTGTAAAATGTATACCTGCTCAGCGGTACATTTAGGGTGAGGCAAGTGAGTCAGCTGCCTCAGGCCACCTTTTTGACACCCCATCTAAAGAACAAGGGGCACCCCTTTTCCAGGCATGTACGAAAATACGGCGTGGATTTGTTTCATTTAGAAAAAATTTAGTAACTCGATAAGTTGACTTCAACAAAAAAGGTCAATTCACTCAATTGGCATGACGAAAACCCAACGAAAAATGTGATCTTCAAAAATAAAAGTCTTCACACCTCTGATTCCCCTGGAAAAAATACCTCCGATCAGACTTCGTCTAGGAATCTTTATTTAAAATTTTGGCAATGAATTCTTGCCTCTGATCCTTAAAATCTTTATTCACTGCTGTACCTCCTAAGCTAAATGAATATAGAAAAATAATGGAATGCAAATGCAAAATATGGCAAATGCGATTAAATTTTCTTCACCATATTGCATTTTTTTGCCGCCAAATAGAAAGTAGTATCTAACGCACTAATATATAAAATTTGTTTAGGGGTCAAATCAAAAATTTGGGGACAAGTGCTCCCCAGGCCCCCCGCGGTTACATGACTGCTGCATCGTGTTGTCAAAAATATTGATTTCTTTTTTACCTAATGGGCATTTATCGTCAAACATTGAGAAGCAAGAATGTCTTTTAGCTTCGGCAACAGCTTCACCACTTCGTTTAATGCACTGTGCTGTTTTAAAATGGCTTCTCTTAGACGTAGAGGAAAGTGCGTTTGAAGCCATGAGCTGAATGAAGCGTCAATAAATCAGTTACGGGTTGCAAAACCGGAAAAGGTAGCCTATACCAGAAAATTTATTATTATTATTATTATTAATATTGTTATTATTGTTGATTTATTTCAGACCAACAGGTCCATAAAAAAACGAGGCAAAAAGCCGCACAAAATGCATCAAAAACGGCTACATTTGACAAGGTGATTAAAACACTTTGCAAACTGCGATTTTTAATTTGTTTTCAGCAGAAATGCAAAGAACTGACTTACATCCAAAATTTTAGTATGAACAAATTATTTGCGTTTGTAAAAATATTCACAGTTTACAGTATAATATACAAAAGTATTTGGAGATAATCGACATCTTAAAAATCCGTATTTGCATTTTCTTAAAATGTCTTGACTTGCGATGCTCGAGCACTCGTGTAGCGTGGCAAACCATGCAATAACCAATGAGCATCATAGTAAGCAACTCGAAGATGAATTATTATTAAAGTGGAGTTCAAAAACTTACTCTATAAATTTCCCGCATAAAACGAAGTACAATGGCAGTAAAACAAATGATTTTGGACATTCGTTCATTTTAGCATACATACGCATATTTTTTATTAATGGATCGCTGGCTGAAAACTGGAAACCTCAAAAACACCTGTGATGATTCTTATTTGCCTCTAACAAATGACAAACAAATTGAACATGTAAAAGATAATGGTTTAATTGAAAACAGTGATAATAATTTGTTAGCAAACAGCGACCTTATTGTACCTACAGTGGCCCAAAGTGTCATTCCAATAAACGTGGTGTTAAACGAAAATATGACGAGAGTTACTTGGGCTTCGGGTTTACTTGGACAGGTTCTGAAGACTACCCTGGTGCTCTTTGTGTCATATGCCAAAAACAGTTACACAATAGTTCTCTTGTGCCTGCCAAAATGAAAAGACATTTGGAAAGCCATCACCCTAACTTGGTTGGAAAAGACATCTTGTTTTTTAAGGCCAGACTTCGCGAAGTAAAAGACATGCAAAAAGTTATTCATTCAACAACAGTTTCCACCGAAAAACTATTAGAAGTGTTCTATTTAATAAGTAAAAGAATTGCTATAGCAGGTGAGGCACACACAATTGCCGAAGACCTTATCAAGCCCTGCATGCTTGAAGCTGCAAGAATTTTGCTTAACAAAAGTGACCAACAAAAGCTGGAGAGCATTCCTTTATCAAACAGTTCTGTTAGCCGTCGTATAGATGACATGGGAATGTATATAAAATCTGAAGTATGCTCTCGTTTGCAGCTGGTCGATTTCTTTTGTCTTCAACTGGATGAGTCGACAGATGTGGCAGGGTTGGCTGTGTTGCTTGTATTTGTTCGTTATGTCTATGATGGAGACGTTCAAGAAGATTTGTTTTTGTGCAAGACCTTACCCACTTCTACCACAGGAGAAGAGATATTCAAGATTTTGGATACATTTACGAGCGAAAATAAAATTCCATGGAAAAAATGCTTGGATGTCTGCACCGACGGAGCTAAAAGCATGACTGGCTCTATAAAAGGTGTGGTGTCACGTATTAAAAAAGAAAATCCGGAATGTTCCAACTCCCACTGTGCACTCCACCGACATCAACTGGCTACAAAAGGCATGCCTCCTGAACTTAGCAATGTTTTGGATGATGTGATAAAAATTGTCAATTTTGTCAAGTCAAGACCACTGAAAGCCAGAATTTTTTCTGTTGTCTACAAAGAAATGGGAAGTATTCATTGCAATTTATTGTTGCACACATCTGTACGCTGGTTGAGCAGAGGTAAGGTGCTCGCGAGAGTTTTTGAATTAAGAAATGAACTATTGATATTTTTTGAAGAAATCAAATTTGGTTTATCATGCAGGTTGCACGAGCCAAAATGGCTGCAGTATCTCTCTTATATGGCTGATATATTTGGCAAGTTGAATGATTTTAACATACGCCTGCAAGGCAAGTACACAACTGTTTTTTCCGTAAAAGATCATGCTACAGCCAGTCCCGTAGCACTCCAACTTCGGCCCCCCCCCAAAAGTAAGCGCAAGAGCCCCTGCGCACAGGTCATATCACTTTAGAGGTGTAAAATTGAAAAGCTGCATTAAGAAAATACACCACAATTTGTACATAAGTAAACAGGCTAATGTCAGAATAAAGCATGCCGATACCGAAGGTGCAAGTCATAAAAAATTCGGCACCGATGCCAGAGTTCAGTAGGACATTTATGCAGACACTGCGAAACGAAAGCAATGACACTGAAAAACATGAAAAAGTTATAAAAACACAGTATCATTTAAATAGTCTGGAGCGAACCTTTTTGTTCGCAAATGCTGTTATGACATTGTCATAATCAAGAGATCGGGCGCAGTCATTTTCGATTGACAACATGGCTAATGAAGATAGTCTACTGTCTGTCATAGACGTTCTATTAAAAGTTTTGATCAGTTTCAATTTGCTGAAGCTTCTTTCAGCGCTGGCAACAGTCACGGGGCAAGTTAGTAAGATTCAAAGTGCGATGTACACATTCGGATACAATTCAAATAAATGAGTCTTTAGAAGATAGTTCAGAAAGTCTTGAGCCGTATTGAGATTGCGTTTTTTTGTAAAATTAAAACAAACCGCTGTAGCTCAGCGCTCATTTCATCAGAATCAATGTCACCGAACTTTTTTTGGAACTCTTTACAGCAAGTAAGAAGAGCATTTTCTTGTTGCACAAGCAAAAGTTTGTCTCGTGTGTACAAAAACGAAAAGGCGGAAGAAACCTCACGTAACAAATTAAAGCGCTTCTTTATTGACATAATAGCCTGGTCTACTAATGGATAGAAAAAGTTGCTTTTAAATTTCAGTTCAGGAGTAGCTCGTTGTTCCTCTTCACCTTGGTAATCAAACAATCTTCTTTTCTTTCCACTTCTTGACGTAGGAAAAGAAGGATCAATATCCAATTTCTGTGCTATTTCAACAGCAGATGTTGCGGCACTGTCATAACCCGTTGTGCAATAGTTTTGCAAAAACTTTTCAGTTGCCTGGATTTCCGTTTCCATTGTATGAAGGGAGACTCCATACGATTGAAGAATCTTGCTTGCTTTATTGACTTGGAATAGGATATCATACCAAATAAACACCGACAAAAGAAAACTCCATTTTGATAAATGAGCTATCAACGATTTTGTTTCTGAGGCAGCTCTTCCATCTTTTCTTTCTATGGAAATGGCTTTCAAGTCTTTCAGTGCCAGCAACATCTCTTTTAAATTGTATCGAAGAGGTTTGATACATTTAATTCTGCTTTCCCAACGACTATCAGATTGTGACTTTATGGACAGCTCCACATGTTTCTTCAAAATTTCCCAACGCTGAGCAGAGGAAGAAAACAGCACATACAACCTTGTAAGTACTCCAAAAAGTGTCAATGCTTCCGTCGATCAATTAGCACTGTCAACAACAACTAAGTTAAGGGTATGGTTTGCACAGGGCACGTAAACAGCTTTGGGATTGATGTCTAGCATTCTTGCTTGGACCCCAGAATGTTTTCCTTTCATGTTAGCACCATTATCATATGACTGACCTCGACAATCAGACAATTCGAGTTGCAGTTCGGTCGCTTTTTCTAAGAAAGCGTCCAACAAGCCTTTCCCAGTACTGTCACTTATTCTCAAGTAGCCAAAAAATGTTTCTTTAACAACAGCAGCTTCTTCATTACATAGTACATAACGGAGAATGACAGACATTTGTTCATGATGTGACATATCTGGAGTGCAGTCCAAAATTATAGAAAAATATTTTGCCAATTTCAATTGCTGTAAATTTTCCTTTTCAACTTCTGTCGCTAGCAATTCAATTAGTTCATTTTGTATGGTAGGACTCAAATAATGATCTTTAGTGTTTTTATTCTTGATTTTGTCTTGAAGCTCTTTTAGGATCGGATCTCTTCTTGCCAAAAGCTCAAATACACCCAGAAAATTTCCATTGTGAGGAGATCCTAAGACTTCTTCAGATCCTCTAAAAGCAAGATTCCTTTCCGATAGAAACAAGGCAATGTCGATAAGTCTCTCTAAAACATTTCTCCAAAAACGTCTTTCATTGAAAAAAATATTCATCTCGCGTTTGTCGATAGTGGATGAATTTCTTATCCCTTCAGCTAGCAACATCCATTGTCTGCAGCATTCTTGGTGGGAAATGCCGTTTTCATGGTCTTTCAGTTTTTTCGAAAAACCCTCCCATGTATTTATACCACTACAAAAGGGGCTTAGTGTTTTTCCAAATAGCTTACAACAAAAGCAAAAAACTTGATCTGATTCCCCAGAATAAACTAGCCACGACCGTGAAACACTTTCACCATTAGGTAACACACGTTTATAATGGTTGGAGGAAAAACGTCGCCTTGGAGTTGTGTTATCATATGGAAAATTCATTATTAGTTGATGTGGTCCACGCTTTACTATATCACATCGTTGAGCATCAGAAATACTTTCAGGCCATTTACATGGGTCATCAGGGATAGGGGTAAATTGAGATTCAGATATTTTTGATATTGAAGGTTGCGTATTGGCAGGTAAATCACAACTTACATTTTCTGGAAATTCACAATCACTTTGATGCTGATCGTCATAGTCTTCTTTTTCTTGTACACTATAGTTTTCTTCATCCCTCTCGGTACTAGTGCCAGGTCTACTCTGCTCAGTAATCTTGAAAAAATCTGTCATCTTGGGCAATTTCGCTACAGCATCTCGAGCAGTGGCTGCTTCTTTTCTCTTTTGAGCACCACTTTTTGAACGTTTCATTCTATAGGCTACAATGTCAATAAAATACTTTATCTGCACTCTGCGGTGTATATATATTGTCCCGGTATTTATAGCCAAACAGAATTCCAGACCATTCTATGATTGTTGCGTAACAACGGCATTGTTACGTCAATCGAATATTCAAGATTCTACCAGAAAATCAATCGAAATATTCTAGATTGTGCGAGATAAAATGACGTTGCATTCACTTATGATGTCACAAGCCAATTTCTTCCTACAGTTTAAATCGGTTGTAAACAAGTCTGCTGAACTGAAAATAGTCACGTAGCCAAAAAGCAATTTCAGACTAACTTGGGCCCCCAAAGTTGTCCTGGAACCCCCCCAAATGGGGGGTTTGGGGGGCGGCTGCTACGTCTCTGGCTACAGCCATCACACGAAAACTAAAATTTTGGTGCGAAAATGTAAAAAACGACGATTTTGCTTGCTTTCCTTTGCTGCAAAACTTTTTTGGAGATAATAATCTCACAATAGATCAATCTGTGAAAAGCGATATTGTGCGACACTTGCAGGAACTGCAAAATACTTTTCTTTTATATTTTCCAAAGGGAATGTTCAATTGCGATTGGGTTCGTAATTTATTTAGTTGTTCGACTGCTCCATTTACTGGAAAAGCTATGGAAGAATTCATCGAACTTTCAAGCGATGGTAATTTGAAATTGCAATTTACAAGCCACCTCTCAAGCAAGTTTTGGCCAAGTGTGCAAAAAGAATACCCTACTCTTGCAAGAGAAGCTCTGAAGAAACTCTTGCCTTTCGCAACAACCTACCTATGTGAAACAGGGTTTTCACGATATGTATCCACAAAAACAAAATACAGGAACAGATTGGATGCTGAAGCAGATATGTACATTCAACTATCAACTATTAGGCCAGACGTTAAACATCTTTCTGCTTCTATGCAAGCTCATCCTTCTCATTAAAGTGATAAATTGCATTCCTTTTATTTTATAAGATCCTAACCTTTTATTTTCTTTGCTTTGTTCTGTTTTGAAAGGAACTTCAGTAATTTAAGTTTTTTGATCGCAAAATTAACGTGTGTTATTTCTTGACAAACTTGGGTTAAAACATTTTTGGCTAAGTGTTCCGTGGGCTAAAATGACAAGATTCGGTATTCCGTGAGTAAAAACGTTTGAGAAACCCTGCACTACACCATCGCGTCGGTCATGTTTATTTGATATCGATGCAGTATTGCCGATACAAGTATCTAGGTACTCCTCATATTTTGAAAGAGGGGTCGAAATGCTGTGTATTCTTGCTACCTGCTACAGGCAATTTCGATAGCCTAATAGTGAAGCTGGTAAGCCTATCATTGAATTCCGCAGCAGTCAAATTAATTGCATAGCAAATACCTAGTTTTGTTTAATTTAAAAGGTTTTGGAAGGAACATAGCGAATTACGTGACCCATTTAATATCCTTGTCAGTCGGACTCTCGTTTGAACTTCGTACCTTTTGTTCAGCTCACCTTTTACAAACAGCTGCGTCACCTATTTTCCTCTGTGGGATAGAGATTTTCTACTATATCAAGCCGCCTTCGCCCACAACTGAAAGCTGATAATAACTAATCATATAGTTAAGAATAATTGCTTTTTTGTAGTTGTTATAGTTAATGAAAACGCTTAATGTGGTCTATTGATGATAAAACGATACGTTTTTGTCAAAGTGCAGGCATACTGTCCAGCATCCACGTCCCAGATACTGGTTTCAATTCAGCCGATGCACAATTTTATCCGCATTGTAGATGTTAGGTGGGGAAAATAACAGTTCAATTATAAAGCTTCCAAATACTTAACACCTTAAAAGGAGCTCGATTGAGTGGAGACGAGTTTATGGCCTCTAACAACTTCGAAATTAAATGCTGATGGTACCTAACACAGTGTAAAAAAGCACATAGATTTAATAGCAAAAAGGATTTAAATTAGCCTCGTTGTGATTACAAGGCGTGAAGCTTCACAGCCAGCTATAAATGTCAGCAAGCTAAATCGATGCCTACCACCTAAAAAGTAGTGAATATAACAAGCACGTTTAATCGAAAGATCAAAGCCACTATGCAGCAACAACTATAATCGGAAAGATGTGAATGCGAGACAATGAAGGATGTTAGGTTGCTGTTCTAATTCGTTTTTCTTACTTGGCTGCCAACATAATTGATGTTACTTAAAGTAAAAGAATCGCCCATACTATTTGCATCGGCGATACAGGAAAACAAAATAAATCAATACTGATACAAATGTATCGAGCGATACTTTCGGTGACACACGTATCTAAATATTGCCCTTCGCTGGGTGGGGTGAGGTGTCAAGCTATGGATATCAAAGTTACATTGATCATTGGCTTTGATTAAACCGCCTCTTTTTTTTAGTTTAATCTTGAGTGGATATGAAGCGTTGATGTAAACGTGAACAAGCTCGCCGTTTCACATTGTGACTGGATTTGTCTTAAGCAGTCTTGTTGGAGGAGTTAGCGATGAGAGCGAGATAAGAAGGAAATAAATTCATGAATAAAAAGATTTCCATCTTTTTACAATACAAATAAAGCATAAACAATTAATTTGGGTGGTCTAGGCCCACACATCCAGCAAAAATAGTAGGGGTAGCAAAATATGACTTTTTGCCTGTCCTGATGATGTCATTACTACATAAGTAAACTAGAGTTGCCAGTTTAAAGTAAGGAAAATAAACTAGAGTTGTAAAATAAGAGTAGCAAGTCAACTAAAGTTGCTAGTCTCAAGCAAGGTAGGGGGCAATAGCTTAAAACAGAAATATCTTCAGCGAAAAATTGGCTTGGGTACTGTCAATTGTAAAACCGGAAATCGATATCGTTGGTGGGTTAACTTCCCAGACAATTGCATGCCCTCGCTTCCGGTCAGGGGGATCAACAGTTCATCCTGGACAATTAATTCAATAGGCCCGGCTGATATTTTTTTGCAAACTTGTGGACCATTTTTTATGGCGAAAAATAGGTTTCTAGCATTCTGCAAATCTTACAATTTTTGAGATGGCCCAAGTGCTTCTACCTAAGCGGCAATGTTGCCTCCAGTCGAAGGCAAAAAAAAATATAACTGATGAATGACTGAGAAAGGCGATCATGGACCGCGCGGAAGCATAACGATGCTTCGTTAGGTCGTCTGTTGTGCTTAATTCAAGCGAACAGAAACGACTACTGCGGGCTGAAGAACAATTCCTTGTCGAAAGGTTTGATAAAAGACGAAAATTTTCAATCCAAACGATTGAAGTGTTGGCTCGTGAATGCCACCTAATGACGAGTGCCTATATTTTTTCACGGATCCTATTCCATAAGCTCTCAAAATCACCGTACTATTTATTTTACACAGAAGTCAGCTGTACTCTCCTCAAAAAGAACAGCAAGCAATAACCTACCGGTACCGTCCAGCTGGCATCTTTTGCTATCATGCTAAATAAAAAACCTGCAGACATATTGACCAGTGCCTAACATGCTTTATCGCCAACATTTCCACCTTGACGTTCTTTTGTCAGTCAGTTCACCGAAAAACCGATTTCTGATAGTGCTGGAACGTTGATCCTGATGGATAACTGCCAATGCTACTTGCTTACTGCATCCAAGCAGAAGAAATTGCCATGGTTTTCTGTTAAGGTGCTCAATAAAGTTACGCCAAAGAATTGATGCACACTCAGTGTGCACCTAAAAGACAATGCGTTGAGCCTCAACTTCATTTCCACGTTGTTCAAAGCTAACTTGTCAAATGACTGAATATAAAAATTGAAACAATTTAAAATCTTGATTTTTTTTTATTTTCGACCATTAGAAGCATTAATATTAATAAAGACGTTGTGGTCTTCCCATGGTGCTTTTGATGTGAAGGGATCGAACGTTTTGCCAGTTCTTCTTCAACAAAGAAACCTAAAAAAAAATCCAAGTTCTACCTACTGCAAACATCAATGAAGCTGCATTCACTCTTTTCTCACCAGCAACTACACAGTTACAACAAGATTGCCATTGCACGTTTCCAACACTCAAGAACGATGCTTTAACTGGTAGACCAAGCATAGTGCGATTATATTGGAATACAGCTTTGCCAACAGGCTGTCAGAATTTAACAGCGGTACAATGCATACTGAATGTTGAATGTACCACCGTCACACAAGTTGGCTCTCACTTTTGTAAATACATTAGCAAACACATTGAAGTATCAAAATTTTGTCAAATTCCGGAAATTCGACAAGATTGAAACAACTCAAAAGCAATTTGGATTCACACAAATCATAACGGCGGGGCCCTAAAATTGCTGCGCTTCGCTCAAAATGTTTTTAAGGGCACAGTTCTGGTAAAAAAAAATCCATTTTTTGTCAAAAATTTTTTTAAAGCTCTACAGATAGCAAATTTAATCAAGATTCCGAATCAGTAAAGGGTTTTAGTTTATTTCATACTCTTTCTTACGTAAAATTTATTTCTAGAAGACACCTCAGGTTTTTGTAGTAAAAACAAAAACGAAAAAATTAGGTATGTATGACCAAACATGCAGAAGTCTAAGCACGCGGAGTAATTTTTGCAAAAATGTTGTTCATATTCTGATCCGCGATGAACTTGCTAGGTTTCTCACTTTGACCAGTGAGTTTATGGAGTGGATATTTATTGTCAGTCAAAAAAATGTTGTTTCACTAGAACTGTCCCCTTAAAATTGATGATCTGGTAGTAACCACTCATCGATGATCTGGCCAGCAACCACCAAATTGATGATGTGGCTAGTAACCGCCAAATAATACATTGCTACGTTTAACCCAGCAATGCTGCTGACACGATTTGTCCAGGATCAGCTTACACAGGATGCACTGCATATACACTTGCGTTTAACTTACCAAAAAGTTGATAGCAAGACTGAGATTCTGGACCAACTCATCCTGGGTCATGTTGACGGTTCCTACCGCAGTGGCGAGGCAGAGAACTTTCTTCATCTGGAACTTGATCGTGCTTTTCATTTCATATACCTACAACAGATGCTTCATTGTACAAAACTTACCGCGCTCGACAATGCAGAACTTTTGTTGTTTATTGATTGGTCGCTATTACTTCTAGCGTTAACAGAATCGGCTTTCACGTGTTCCTCAATCAACCTGAATTGCCACAACCCCCCAGCATATTGTTATGATAATCCTCACTATAGTAAAATTGGCATTTCAGGGGGATCAAAAGTATTGACGTTATACAGTAGTCGAATCGCCATGAACTCCAAAACTGCTTGGATTGTATAGTCAGGTTTACCAATACAATAAAAAGCCCAATAATGTGGGTTACGCGCGCGCAAAAAAAAAATGCCGGCTATCTGCAACGAAATGTAATTTGCGCGGTACACGTAATGCAAAACTTTATTTTATTTTTTAACAAAACAGTCGTCTCATTTTAAGTAGGATTCATCTTTTCTAGTTCTGGTACGTGTGCAGCTTTACCGCCGATAAATCAGCAAGGAATTTTAATATTTTTTTTCCCAACAAAAATGTCTTTAGTATTTCATTTAAAAACATTTTTCTGTTATTGTTCTGCACTCTGCAACTACGGCAGTTTTTATTTTTTACGGAGTGAAAATTTTTGTTTGATTTGTTTTTAGGCCAATTCGCAGCTGGGACCCGCAATTAATAGACTCGACTCTCAGCTGCAAAGAACGCTGAGCAGCAAAACAAATGTAGACAACTCGCAAGCAGGAGTCTAAAGTAGATCAATCAGTAATCACAGTTCGTTGCAGAGACGATGACCTACACTACCGATGCACTAAGGAAATACGTCTGAAAGGGGGAGGGGGGGGAATACAAGGCGCCTCTACACGCAAGGTGAAGTCATAGGCGAACTCAAATGTATCGAAAAGGTATCTAAAGGATCAAGCGAAATATGACCTAATAAGGCGAGCAGAAGTTGCAATCAAAACCTTTACACACGATTCCATCACACCGAGAAAACTGAATAAAAGTCACTTCAAAAGTCCTAAAGTTTAACCGAATAATATTCATGTTCTAACACCACTGCAAAATGTGCGCTGGCATGCATGTCCTCAAATCTTTAGTTGCAACACGTGTAATAATTCTGATAATACGTGCTATATCATCATCGGACATGTGCACCTTTGATTTGAGATTAAAATCTTTTGAATACTTCACACTTGCCGTAACCATTCACTGCTGACGGGCAGCAAGCTGCAAGGACTTGTTTGCGTTCAACTCGGAGCCATAGAAAAGGTTCTAAAGCTGATTATTACCAATACATTTACCGGGAAAAGTCAAGAGTAGATTGCAAGATGCATATAAAATAAGGTTTCACGCTACCATATACAATCGAAAATTATTTCCAAGGCATAAGCAGAAGTACCAGGCCAGTTAAAACTGAAAGAAGCTGAATATCAGAAATTGGGGGTCTCTGTTTGTAAGTATGCTTGCTATTTTGTAGTATCCCCAATCCTCAAAAAACACATTCCACCACACAGTGATCATGTTTACCTTGGTGACCATTGATTCTTGATGATTAAGCATAGTTGGAAACTTTCCAGCTTTGTTCAAACCTGGACCCAACAATCTTGGAATCTGCTTAATGAGGGAATCGGAAGCCATGAAACCATCGTACTTCTTAGCTGCAACGTAGAATTGAATTAGTGCAGCTCGCTTGGGCAAGAGCAACCGATTAATTTTCTGCTGGAATCTAACGCCAAGCCTTGCACAGCAAGCTGCATAGATACGTACATATACAGACAGGTTATCTATCCACCGAATGGAAACGATATTTTTGAAAAATCACATGTGTGTGTGTGTGTGTGTTTACCCCTCCTCTTCCTTGGGATGGAGGTACGGCATGAACGGTAATTCAGGTTCATGCCGTCAACCTAATTGATATTAGGCTAGGGGAAGATGGCAGCCCATTTCGAACCAGTCTTGAGTGACTGGTAGCCCCACCACCAACAAGGCGGACTGCCACTGGTGGGTACAAGAGTCGTCTGACTTGCTGGGTTAGCAACTTCACAATTATAATCCGGTGAAGTACGGGTGGGGCCGCCTGTCTGCCACATAAAGGTGGAGGCGTCCCGTTAAGTGCCTTGCCCAAGGACACAACAAGCAAGCTTGCCGGCTTGTTCTCCACACTATCCTTTTTTATGCTGAGCGCCAAGCAGGGAAGCTGTGAATACCATTTTTCAAAGTCTTTTGGTATGACTCGACTTAGGGAATGAACCCCAGGTCTACCGACTACAATGTGGACGCTCTAACCACTGCACCATCGCGCCGGTGAAAAATCACATCGTATAAGTAGTTAAGGGGACTTCATTCATTTTCCCACTTGGTCACGTCACATTTTCAATTTAGTACATTAAACTAGATCACAACCCATACCTAATTTCTTCACAAGTTTCTTGTCTTTGTTAAGCTTCTTCAAGGCGTCGACATCCATGTATGGAATGTCATTGGCCTTTGCTTCGTCGATATGCGCAGCATCTCCGAGCATGCAGACACGAAACTTATTGCGAGGAAGGTAAGGCAGCCTTTAAACACGCAAAGATAAAGTTAAAAAAGCTTGGCACAACTACCAACAACCTCGAAATATTGGCCTTTTGGCCAAATTTTACAATTCAGCCAACCTTACTCCAAATAACTACAGCTGTGTCAGTAGTTTTGTAGCTGAGAATGATTTCGTCATATCTGTGACTACAATTTTAGCCACATTTTAAAATACCGTAGCTTGTTTGCTGGCAACAAATTTTGTACCTTAAGTGCAGCAACCACGTTGTGGAAATTGCAATTACAGTACATGCTTTACCATTAAACTCGTATCAAGGGTTATTGATAGCGCTATACCCATACTAATGCTTATGAAGAATCTTCAATATATCGTATTATTTAAATTGCACAAAAACATGCTTTATTCGCCTTTCCAAAACAGCATTTTCTAACATATCTAGACCGTTATCTGTTCCCGCACAAGCAGAAACGTTTGCAAACTTAACCTCGCCTTTCTTCAGTCAGTCTCCACACTGGTGAAGTATGAAGCACTGTTTTGAGACCAAACTAGTACAAGCTTTATAAAACAGCAATAAAACATAACATGTGCAAACTTTTAGTATGACATTCAACGCTATTAGTAAAACCAAGCACCGATACAAACCATCTAACCTTGTTCATTCACATAAGGCATATAATTATGCTACCCAGTATTTTAAGACCTTGGGTAAGGTCCGTCCAGTAATGGACTACCAAACCGTTACAGCTTGGTTAAACATACTTCACGGTTCCAGAGAAACGTTTGTCTTTCTGCGGATCGTAGTTTTTCAAGGCGATCTGAAGTTCAACAGCTTCGAGAAATTTTCTTTTCTTGAGCTTGGATCCTTCAAGTACCTTCTCAACGCAGGCATAAATGTGTTCACGAGAGACTTTGGTACTAAAACAAAATGCTTGAATAAAAAGGCAATACAATATAAAAAAAATACAACAACAATAACTAAGACACCAGCTTCAGACAAAAAAATTAAGAATTAACGCTCTTTTTTCACAACCTTATGCAAGCTAAAATTTAAAACGTACAGTTTTTAAGCATAGGTAACGTTAAATCTTACAGTAAAAAATACTTAATACATATGAAAAAAATCAAGTTAAGTCTTAATGGGATAAAAAATAAATTTAATTTAGAAGTACTTCAGAAAACATCGTAGGAAACACTATTAGGCGTTTTACAGTAGACAAAATAAACTAACTAGGTAAAGAAAACTAGATTATGCCATGGAGTTAATTCTCAACTGCTTAATAGAAATATTTTAGATAAGGGAGTGTGGCGCACAGTACTCAAATATTACGTTCTGTTCGTCAAACGCATCTGTTTTTATTTGTGGACACAAATTCAAAATGATTGTCATGCATTCATGACAAGCGTGTTTGAACAGCTCTAAAATGTCCTCACTTGCAGCAAATTTTTAGCTTTGCATGAAGCACAAACGCAGAAACAGCGCAATGCTCTTTTGAAAACTTTAGTCTTAAACACGGGCCTTTTTACGCACATACAAAACTGCATAAAGTCGCTAGCTGTAAGCTATCGATATATATCATCACCAGTTGCAGTTCACAGGTAAACGCAAAACCAATACGAATTAAAACAGTGCAATGCCAAAAAGACGTGCTTTGTGGCAATAATGACAATACATTATCGCAGCTTTGGAAAGGCACTTATGATCATTTTCCTTCCTCGTATGTTTTAAGAATTAATTTATCGACTTTACCAAGCTCCAAAAAAAAAAAGAAAAATTAGAAACGAAAGACTTGCTGCCCAATGCTACCCTGAAAATAATGAAGTAAAGTAACAGTATTGTTCAGTTTTAACATAGGTCTGAAGACAACAAAACTGAGTTGTGAGATTGCATTTACACATTTGATGCTGTAATAAATTCAGCGGTAAACGTATTACGTACTTCAGCGATGCATAATTATCAACACTTTCACAAAACAAAGACTTATGGAATTATTAAATTGGATTGGACACAAAATGAAGAGCATTTGAAGAGCGTAGTCACTTATTGATGTATTGACATTCAATACAAGCTTGAACGCGAAAAATGATAGAATTAACATTTATTGACTCACAGTGATTTGCTTTGTCTTGTAAAATGGCGAGAAAGTGTAAAATACACAGGTTAAAAAAGGAAGCTATTCCGCTCTGTATGCTTTGTGTTTGAAATACACGAGTATCATTCTTCCGCTGCCTCAGAAAAATGCTGGCTGCAAACTGCTTAACATCCCGCTTTACTGGGTCTAATCCTACAGAATGTTTTTTTAATATTAACTTTAGTAGTAGTATTTCATAGTAATTCTTAAAAATTCAACAACTTAAATGCTTTTTTTATGCAATGCTACATTGGGACTTGTTTGTTGCATATGAAGGAAATAAGGCCAAAATTTTTTTTTTATATTCTAATTATGTAAAAACGGTTTTACTAATGCAGCTGAAATTATGTTCGATAATAGCTGTGACCATACTCTATCGAACAGGCAAACAAAGTTTTAAAATATTGATCATCAAGATATATGAATTTAAAAAATAATGAGCCATATTGGCTGCAGGTACCTTATAAACACATAGAAATGTTTAAAAAATCAGTTTGTTGTGTCTGTTCACAGACATTTCACTATCAAAATTAGATTGAAAATTCTCAAGTGTCAAATCTAAAATTTTGACTCAATATTATTCAATCTGTACTGGCTCTAAAGTAAACATTCTACAATAATAAAGTGGGTCCTCTGTTTATGCAGACCTAGTCTCCTTTGGCCAGTTTACACAAAGCTAAAAGTTTAAAAAAGTGCAGGGGTAGGGGGTATAACACTGATGTGGTTGAAGCAACTTCACATTGTACCACATCTACACCTAAAAGCAACTAATGACAAATAATGTAGGCACGTCTGTGCGTCACTCGCCAAACAGAAAAATTGAAAATGAAAATTTGTGCAAAAAATCTTGTAGCGCTGATGACAAGAACATTAAAACATAAAAATTTGTAATGAAATACAGAATTACTGGATCAAAACAATTCATATCACATTACAAAAATTCCTATTGAAACACAAATTCACAGAGATCATTTAAACTAAGACGTAATGGTATGCAACTTGCACAAATGCAAGGGTTAATTAAACACCAAAAACACTGCAAATTTGTTAAATGTTTTTGGACATAATTTAATGTATTTGGGTCGCTAATTTAAAAAATAGAATTAATGTTTCTTTAATTGGTACTTTGTGACAATTTGCAGTTTTAATAATTGCCTGCCCTGTTGATAAATAATTTTTAGTGTTTAGTAATACAGGCAGTCTTTATATTTTTATGTTGTACAGTTTGTATGTCACATTATTAACATCTACCATGTTCTGAAGAAGCTCCCTGGTAACTAAGGGGAGCGAAACGTTAAACTTGAATAATAAATTTGTCGAAAGAACAAAGTGATCTGATTGAAATATAGTTTTAATAATGCTAGGTCAGGCATTATTATGCCAAAATTGTTAATGCACAGAACAATTTCTTTCATAACAAATAAACTACTGTGACGTCATAACGTCTTTTATTATTTGCAATTACAGCAGCTAGCAAATGTCTGGGTGCAAGTTTTATAAATATGATTACTTTTTGATCTTCTTTGTAATGTGGAATATTCACATGTAGATGCAAACACATGCTCTAAAGCACAAAATTTTTTGAATAAACTGCATGGCTTCTTCATTTACATCTGACGAAACACAAAACTGGTACAATTGAGCCTTTTATAGTCAGCGTTTGCATTTATGCAAGTTCAGACACCAAAGCACTGGTTTACTCAAACGATTAATGTGTTGCTAACTAACTATTGCGTTTGTTGCTAAATATTTTACATTATAAAGCAGATAAACTAATCATATTTGTAAAGCTTAGAATCCAAACATCTGCTACCTACTGCACTGGTCAACTAATAAAGAATGTTATGACAGCACAGCAGTTCAATTGTTACCTAAGAAATTGTTGTATTGTGCATAAGCAAATGTGCTTGTAGTGTAATAATGGCTAACTTGGCAACATTAAAACCACAAATAAGTCACCAAGTCCAATTAATAGAAAAATACTGATACTATTCTGGGCTCACTGCATCTGATTTTGCTGAAAATCAGCACTCATTAAAAAATGTCTAGTACATGGTAAAGTCAATTAGTAAACAATAAAATTCTGATATCTAAACTTATATTGAAATATTGAATAAACCACTGAAATTGATGTACGCATTAGCTACAGTGCTGGTACTGGCTTTATAGTTTTCAACCTTAAAATGCTGGTCAACATATTTTATTGGTTAGTGGAAACATTTCATCTTCTCCTCTTAGGTTTTTAATACCAAGGCTTTCCCAGCAACATGCACTCTGTTATGTAATACAAAAAAATCACTGCAATGCATTCTCCATGCAATCCAATCCAAATTCAACAAACTAAGAGCCCAACCTACAATCAAACCTCTGACCACTCCATTAGAAGCAGTAATGCTAACCACTACAATAATGCATCACTGCAGATATTGCGTCAAAAGTGCTTCCTTATACGTAGCTGGTTGAATGACATTTTGCAGTTAAGAGCTAAAAAGGCAGTGTTGGTACTCTAGTGACTATCTTAACTGTAACACTGCACTATCTTAACTGTAATTACAAAAATTGATTTTAAAATGAGGAATTACGAAAATACAGAAGAATCGCAAACTTAAGAACATGAAAGAAATATACCTACTTTCATATTGTAGTGTTGCCTATTACCTATTTTAACAAAATTTAGGTAATCAAAATGATTGTAAGAAGGCATTTTAAATTTCCTAGTATGTGCATTTGACTTTCAGATAAGCTATAACTTTTTTTGTGTAAGAATTTCTGTGATGCCAGATTTTAGAGTTGCCCAAAGGCTTTTTGTCATCACAATGCTGTGAGGTATTACTATATGTTTATTGAAGTGATTGCCAGGGTTGAAGTGATAAAATTTTATGCAATAGCAAAATTTTTTTGATGGACTTTATAACTTAGGTTTTTGTTTGCCAAGCAATTTATGGTTGATCTACACTATTTCTACAGGTTCCACAACTTGCTTTTTCTAAAGCAAAATTTGGTGCATTGAATTTTTAGTTGTTTCAGCCACTTATTTTTTTTTACAAAAGTATGAAAGGTAAGCGGTTTCTAGAAATTGCCAAATAAATAAAGACAGCTAAAGCTACTACATGTTATGGCTATCAGTATAAAGTGCAAATATTTAAGCTTTTCCCTCAGTGTCCAGCAAACATAATTTTTAGGCAGTGGCTATTTTGCCATTGACAGCAATTTACCCTCAGAGACTATTTTGCCGTGAGTTATTTGTGATTGGTCAATCTTAATGACGTACTAAACATGTGACTTTTGGATGTTTCTGATTGGTCAATTTTAAAAACTAATTAAAAAATTTTGCACCCCCAGGTCTCTATCCCCTACCCTGTACACTCCCTTCCAGTGTACACTGCCCCGTACATATACATATTGGGCCTGCCCCTTCAGTGTACACTGCTTTTTTTTAATGCCCTGCCAGCTGAGATTCGAATCTGCAACCATGGCATCTCTAGACCAGCGCACTATCCACTACACCAGTGTCACTGGTGTAATTATAGCAAATTTGACTATATAAACACACGTGAATGATTACGGCAAAATAGATTCCAAGGGCAAATTGCCATTTACGGTGAAATAGCCACTGCCTAATTTTATTACAAGAATGGTACCAGCTGATGACACTAGGCCAAAGCTTACCAAGTTTTATTCAATTACCTCAGGGAACAAATTATGAACAAAATTAGTTTAAAGCTAGTTAATAATTACCTAACATTTGTACTTAATAATCAATAAGCCTATTCTATTGACTTAATAGATCTCTCTATATCAAAGTAGGTATTACATCTATTTTTGTATATTTTGTAATTGCTTTTGGTTGATCACGTTTACGGTTAATAGTGAAATTCAGATCATCTGCCCTAAAATAAATTTTACTAGCAAATTACTAATAGTGATATACGTTTTAGCTGAAAAAAATTCGCATGTTTAATCAAAGGCAGTGGCTATTTTGCCGTCGATGGCAACTTACCCTCAGAGACTATTTTGCTCTGAGTTATTTGTGATTGGTCAATCTTAACGACGTACTAAACATGTGACTTTTGGTTGTTTCTGATTGGTCAATTTTAAAAACCAATTAAAAAATTTTGCACCCCCAGGTTTCTATCCCCCACTCTGTACACTCTTTTCCAGTATACACTGCCCCATACATTTACATACTGGGCCTGCCCCTTTAGTGTACACTGCTTTCTTTTAATGCCCTGGCCAGCTGAGATTCGAATCTGCAACCATGGTATCTAAGACCAGCGCTCTATTTACTACACCACAGTGTCACTGGTGTAATTATAGCAAATTTGGCTATATAAACATATGTGAATGATTACGGCAAAATAGATTCCAAGGGCAAATTGCGGTCGACGGCGAAATAACCACTGCCTTAATCAAATACCACTATACTCCTGTTTTTGAATTAGACCTTGCTAGTAAACAATAGGCAGTGGCTATTTTGCCATTGACAGAAAATTACCCTCAGAGACTATTTTGCTGTGAGTTATTTGTGATTGGTCAATCTTAATGATGTACTAAACATGTGACTTTTGGTCGTTTCTGATTGGTCAATTTTAAAAACCAATTAAAAAATTTTGCACCCCCAGGTCTCTATCCCCCACCCTGTACACTGCCCCGTACATATACATACCGGGCCTGCCCCTTTAGTGTACACTGCTTTTTTTTAATGCCCTGCCAGCTAAGATTTGAACCTGCAACCATGGAATCTCAAGACCAGCACACTATCCACTACACCAGTGTCACTGGTGTAATTATAGCAAATTTGGCTATGTAAACACACGTGAATGATTACGGCAAAATAGATTCCAAGGGCAAATTGCGGTCGACGGCGAAAGAGCCACTGCCTAAACAATACTATCATATTTAGACAGCTTTACAGTTATCATACAATCTAAGCCAGAGACCTTTAGATGATTGCCTGTAATTTTGTGACCAAGTAATTGTTATTTTAACTCTGAAACTAAACCTAATCCTTTCTGAGCAACTACAAACGCTGATCAGCGGTGGGAATAAGTGACGAAATTACCAACAGCCATTCAGATAAACCTAGTTTCACAATCTTTTTAATTACG
The DNA here is from genome assembly GCA_963675345.1 of Trididemnum clinides. Taxonomy (NCBI): domain Eukaryota; kingdom Metazoa; phylum Chordata; class Ascidiacea; order Aplousobranchia; family Didemnidae; genus Trididemnum; species Trididemnum clinides. The sequence goes on along the minus strand of OY776284.1, from coordinate 21,760,575 downwards.
TTTCATGAAAGCATTCTTTCCAGAACTAAAATTATAAACATACGTAAAATATCAATTAATAATAATCTGATTAATACAGATTTCTTACGTCATGGTATATTCACTGCACTTCCAACCTTCCTCAACGAAAAAGACAGTATCTTGAGCAAGCAAAGTTGTGCTAAAATTTTGACCACTAGTAGCAGCAAAGTAAATAAATTTTTGTGTTTTAGTTAGGATATACCACATGTTTTACTCAACCAGTAAATCTCATCTTTTGCAACTCACCGTAGGTTCGAAACTCACAGGAATCGTTTTTTTGTCTATTGCACTGCTCTATAGTAAGTGGTTTGACTTATCTACACTGTAAAGTACAAATTTTCTCAAGTAAGTGTGCGAGTTAACTGCTGGGAAAGTACCAGGCGTACAAATATCAAACCTGGCACAATTGATCACCGCTTTAAGACTTTGCTGAGAAGCCCTATTTTTTTTAACACATCGATATTTAAAGTTTTTCCTTTTAAAATTTTAATGAAGACATTTTGGCTAAATCTTTTTGGTAATGTGATTCAAGCAGCGAATGACTACAGCATCCGTAGTGGTTACCGACGCGATGGCGTAGTGGTTAGAGCGTCCGCTTCGCAGTCGGTAGACCTGGGGTTCATTCCCCTTGTCGGGTCAAGACTTTAAAAAATGGCATCCGCAGCTTCCTGCTTGGCGCTCGGCATTTAAGGAAGGTTGTGGAGAACAAGCCGGCAAGTTCGCTTGTTGTGTCCTTGGGCAAGGCACTTAACGGGACGCCCCACCTTCATGTGGAAGACAGGTGACCCATAAACCTGGAAAAAGGCAACTCCCAAGCGAGTGCGGACTTACCGTCCAAAGTATAGCGATACAATTCGCTTTCTCGTGAATGGAGGATAAATATGGCAAATAAAACAAAACAAAAAAACAATGGCTGTGTTAAGCAGTGGTATTTGGAGGTAAAAAGATAAGTTTAACATTAGTTTGTCTATTAACATTGAGATGGGTCAGGCAGTCGTCGAAAACCAGTACGATTGTTCTGTTGCTCTTTCTCATTTAAAAGATCAGCTTTTTTACCACGTTTCAAAAATGGTTGCAGTCATCTAAGCATTACCGTATTGTTTGCTTCATATAGCCTAGCAATCGCAGTTTCTTAATATTTTTGAAACATCTTGGATTTGCTGACTTGCCAATGACTGCGTGTTCAAATCACGTCGAGGTCACCAAATTGTGGAATGATCACGTCGGGGTTACCAATTTTTGGTGATGATCACGTCGTTGGGATTCTGTATATTGAGTTGTTTGTATTGTTCATGTTTATCCTCCATATTTTTGTCTTTGTTGAGTGGTACCCACAGCACGTCTGACTCCAAGAACAAACATATTTTCAAATCATAAACACAACGTAGAATGCACGAATGATGACTTGCGATGAATCTTTTTCGAATTGAATTGAATGAATACCTTTTAACTTTAATGCTTTTTTTTCATATGCTTGTTTACTAGGTCGCTCTGCCGTACATCAGACGGAACTACGCCTGGTCATACGGCTTGATTATCCAGTATTATTACATTATAATAAAAAAGTGTAAATTATTTATGATATGTAGCTAACTTATATTGATTCTTTTATGACCAGTTTTAGGCCAACGAATGTTTCAAGTTTAGGTTAACGCATGATTTACAATAACAAGCGCGCGAACAGAGCGAGAATGTTTATGAGTCACCAATAATGTTTGATTTCAGCAAAACACCGATAATCCAAAGTTTGTATCTCGTAGGGTCGCCATACTTGCTCTCACTAACACGGTTAATTTTTCCTCGGTCATTTAACACCTGCGTGTTTGCCAATTTTTAAAACGCGAGTTTTGTCGGGTAGACATCGATAAAAAAGAGTGATTTCATCTGGTATTGAAAATATTTTCTGCCTTGTACTATTTAAAGAGTAAGGAGACGGTACTTTTGCCACTCATCTAAGCCAGATCGGTTAATAGATTCTGCTTCACCAAGTAAGCCCAATTTTTCGCAAACCATTTTCTCTCTTCGCAGCATTTTCGCAACCATAAACTCGTGCATACTCTTTGATTTTCAACAACATTCCAATTAAGTGGATTTTTTGTCTTTTGCATTCTGAATTATTCCAACAAAGGCTCGTTTATATTATCTAAGTTATGCCTTCGCTTCCGTTCTGTTTTGCTTCTGCCTCAAAACCGTAAATCAGTTTTTCTTCAATATTGAAATTAACGCTGTCCTTGAGGTTTCAAAACCTTTCGCAAGTTTTTCCACTGTCGACATCGTTAGTTTTAATTAGCAATGTTGTACTTTTTCTACAATGATTGATTGGTTCTTTTGCTTAACATACATAAACAGACTACCATCACAACAATGTACAGTTCAAAAACGCAATTCAATGCAGGGCTGATCTTTGGACTTCTTATTTGATTACAATCGCACGACCCACGCCAGTGGTATTGTTTCAACTGCACACGCATTTTTTCGGCAAAATTTTTCTTTGTGCTGCCAACGATCTCCTTGTACAGTGCTGGACATGAAATCGTCAGTGGGATTGCGACCAGGGGAGAAAAGAGCTACAACTGTCACTATAAACAAATAAAATGCTGCGGATAAAAAAATGTCGATATAGGCGAACTCGAAATTAAGTAACAGAGGATTTTCCTGGAACCAACACAAAATGTTGATACAGGCGAAGTGGCAATATAGCCAATGTCAATATAAGCGAACTCTATTATAATATTATTACTGTACCAAAATTATCTGTCGGTATAGTAACTTGCGTTTGATGAAGGACGCCATGCTATATTCTACCTAACCCATGCAGACTCGGTTTAACGGAAAATTGTTTTTGCTCAGAGACACTAGCTTTGTACAGGATAACCAGAAACTTAACAAAGAAACAATTGGCCTCGTTATTTCACAAAGTACAATGTTGCCAATTAATAACTTGGATCCTGTACAAAATGTGAGCAAATTAACATCATTGTTTATAAGTATACTACATACGAGAGTTAAACCAAAGTTTATTAAACAGTAGGGGAAATGTGGGACCAAAGAAACACCTTCCATATTTCAGCTCCTTCGCAAAAATTAAAAAAAAACTTTTGTTCGGCTGAAACCTTTAGAAAATAGCGGTTGAAGCTTGGTTGACTTGTCTGGCATGGTTTTGGAGAATTTCGCGTTATTGTGTTTTTGGGCAGAAAAGTAAATATTTTGACTTGTGTTTGAAAGTTAGTGAAAAGTTGTGACATTGCTTTAACTAAGCATGCATACACGATCCTTGCACTTTGATAACTATTTAATCAGGTTAAGCATCAAAATTTTGAAACGTAGTTGACCCTAAGATCTGAGGAGGTAAAGAGTACATGTTGCTTACGGGACCTTTAAATCAGTAGCTTATGGGATCAGTGAACCACGGATTCAATGGTCCCATCCTACTGTTTTTTTTCAGTTATTAAAAAATGCCTACCTTTAAAAAAGTATTTTTTTTGAGATTTTCAGATGACATCCCCAATTCAATATTGTTCGAAATACATCAAAATTTTGCGGAACATAAAACTTAAATATATTTTGTACATTGGGTGTTAAAATTACTCGAAATTTTGTCCAAAATACTGCATGATTGCTGTTTTGTGTCATACTTGTATATTGTGTAAACAATTATACTTTCAGATCTATTTTTGGAGGTTTTTATAAAATGTTATAGATAGACCGGTTCTTAGGTCCCACCCACTGGTTCATTGATCCCCGAGGTGTGGGACCAATAAACCACTTGAGAAACGCTTCTTTAAAACTATGTAGTGTGCATGTTTTAAGCGTTACATAATTCAGAACAAGAGGATATGAAACTAAGTTAATGAACTTCAATTTATGCAAAATAGGAGGAATTAAGACTTAAAGTGGTGGTTCCACTGACGAAAATGTGAATTTTGTTCATAGGTCCTACATCTCCCCTAGGATAACTATCATTGGCAAATAAACTCTGACCCCTATTTACAAGTTTGATTACTGCTCTCAAAACTGTTTAAACTTGATGAGGCTGATGGGTACCCGGCCAAGTAACGCCCTCAACTTTATAACCCCTGGGTTTTAGTGAACAAAGCAACAAATAAATATTTGTAAAATCATTGGCTGTTTGTGCGCAAAACCAGTCTCCACTTCAAAGTACGGAGGTCGGAAATATGGGCATACTTAATGATCAAAACAAAACAATAACTGTACGCCATTATATCGATTTGCATCTACACGAGAGAAATTTTAAATTTCGCAATCAAGGGCTAAACTTTCTACCATTTTGGACGATGCAATTCACTTTCTACTGCCCTTAACCTCGGTCAGTACTCAAGTCAAGCAATCTTTATCGTTGTTTAAACAACTCCACTTCATTTTAAACTGAACCGAAGTAAATTGATCTTTTTTCATAAAACGAACGCGACGGCGTAGTGGTTAATGCGTCCGCTTCACAGTCGATAAACTTGGGGTTTATTCCCCCTGCCAACTTATACCAAAAGACTTTAAAATATGAAATTCACAGCTTCCCTGCTTAGCGCTCGGCAATTAAGGACGTTGTGGAAAACAAGCCGGCATGTTCGCTTGCAGTGTCCTTGGGTAAGGCACTTAACGGGACGCCCCCACCTTTGTGAAAAACAGGTGGCCCAGACACCTTGAAAATGGCAACTCCCAAGCGAATGCGGACATCCCGTCTAAAAGACGATACAATTCGCTTTCTCGTGAATGGACGATCAACGTGAACAATAAACACACTAACATTTCTTTTACAGAATCAAAAGTGTTCTCGCTTACTGGATCATGTTATTGGTCGGTGAGCATCATTAGAACACAGTAGAAATAAAAAATACAAAACACAAAAGCGAATATGAAAAAAAATTCACTGGAACAACATAAAAAATGATTGAGTGTATCAGAAATATCTCGACATGTGCCCAGTAATATAAACTCATTTGCTCTTTTTACAAAGACTGTGATCGCTCCATTTATATATCGAAAAATCGACGCTCCATTTGTATATCGAAAAACAAAACTATTACATAAAAAGTTATCGTACTCATTTCATGCGCCCAAGAGATGAATTAATTAAAAAATGAAATCTGGTGAGCTGTAACTCATATAAAATTGATTTTGCCCAAGTTGGGCATCATTGATTATATAATAACAACGTTCATTTAAGGAGGTACTGAATCCAGGTATGACTCTTGGCAAAAACAACTACTACGTAAGCGATAATTCACAATAGATGCAGAAATACGAGGGAATGGCAAATGAAGAAGAGATCCATTTGTTAACCACGTCAAAATTTTCACACTTGCCGTTTCCATGTGTCGTTCTGACGATGTTATGCAGCCCACTGACGAGTGGGGACACGGGATATCAACAATATTTATCAATATTTCAAATGTGCAAAAGACGTTTACATAAGTGATATAAATGTATATACGTATTATTTTGCTCTGATTCAGCCATTGAGAACTCGGCTGTCAAATCGACCAACTACATATATACACAGGTTGTTCATAAATGATATTATGATAAAAGTTTATTTTCTTTTTAAATTTCCATTAGGGTTGTTTTACGGTAAGGGGAATTACTTCAAGTTTTTCTCTTTAGACGAGCACATCGTTCACGTTTAAAATTTATTTAATGTCTGCCGGCGTCGCCCTAAGGCCTCCCCAACATTTATCTCGGGATTGCGAACATCCGTTTAGCCGGCTCTACCAAATTGATAGCTGGTTCAGCCAGCTGTACCAGCTTCACCCATTGGGCAGCCATTATCCAATGGGTGAGAATAATGGTTTAGCCGGCTTCGCTCGTTGGGTAGTTGTGAAAACAATATTGAAGTTAATGCTTTTGCTGCGCATCCAGTTTTCATTTTTTTACAATCGTTTTTTTAAAATCTTAATAATTTCTTAGTTTTCTTAAATCGAGCGTGTTTTGAAAAGATGATCGAGTAAAAAATGATGGGAAGCATAGGCATATTCTCTGTTTGCATGATGCTAATTTCTGTATTCGTTTAGTAAGTAGCCATTGCTTTCCAAAATAGGGTAATTATATTATGGCTGTTTGACTTGGCACGATTCTTCTCGCAATTACATTTGTGACTTTAGGTCCAGGCTACGCTCCAGATCTGTTTATTGATCAAGCGTAGCCAAGGGGGCAAAGAGGGCTTAGTGTTTCACTTACTTTCGAAGTATGGAAGACATTTTGGCTAATATGGTATTTTCCCAAACGGGTGAAATGTCTTGAAGTTGATAAGTCGAGTGCTAACTTTAAGGAAAAAAAACACTTTTCTCTGTGAAAAAAGTGTGCCGACCTCAAACATCACAAGATATTGAATCTGTGCCTAGAAGCCTTAAATCAGCGGTCATTAAAGTTTTCAAGCAGTCCCAATACCCCTAATCCAGATTCATGTAAAATTTAATTCCACTAACTTTTCAATTGCTATGTAGTCTAATATGTCTCTTGTAATAAAAATACTCAATACCTCCGAAATCTAATATCAATATTCCCAGGAGGCAAACTTTAAGAACCCCTGCCCAAGATAGTCCATTAGCAGGGCATCAACGCAGTTACAGATACTATGCTTCACTTTTTTGCAAGGTTACGTACCAAATCATAATCTAAGATACTATTGATGTACAATAAGGAATGACTGAAGCAATTCCTGCAGTTACTGTACTAATGTATCTAAAAAAAACTTGAATAATTTCTCTTTACTATAAAACTAATCCAACGACATTACCAAAAAAAGTAAAATTTTTGAAATTGTAGGCCACCGTGGTGTAGTGGTAATTATTGCGAGTTTCGAATCGAAAGGTCTGGAGTTCAAATTCTATAACAGCACCAGTGGTATTCTTCAGAAAGGACATCTAAAATTTAAAGTTTTACGATGCTCCAGCAAAAAGTCTGATTCGAAAGCAAGTATGTAGTGGTAGACATGCATTGAATCAGCACGTGTAAGCTGCGAAGCATGAGAAAAAATGACGTTAAGTCTACTTCTTCTAGCGATAATTTATGGACACCCAGTATAATTCAACTTTGGTTGAACATAACGTTTGTTATCATATCAACGGCCTACACCACAATTTATTTGGATTTAGGCGATAACATTGACACATTAACTTTTAGCCTCTCTAAATTTTCACGACAACTCTGAAACACTTTCTTCACGTCACTTTCTATTTTCCAATTGCAACAAATTTCAAGAAATTTCATCTAAAACATAATGACGTCACTGATATGTAACGAATGCTGGTAACCACCAGAGCACCAAGACTATCCTAGTAACGTAACCAAACTGACCATACCACCTAATTACGTGATAAACGTAATAAAGCAAGAGCTGTGATAACCCCGCCACCTTAGTGACACAACCATCCTAGCAAGGCGATTTCTTTTGAAAAATGTGTTTTATTGAATTAAAAGAAATATTTAAATGATATTATCATCCTGTATTTCACAAACGATTCATAAACTATAATGTCGACGTGCTCCATTTAATTCAACGACTTGCGATTAAATTAAAACTAATCAAAAATATGAAAAAAATAGAAACTAAATCCTGTCTATGTCTAAACAAAGGCACCACCAAATAAATTTGTGCGATTACAAATCATTCAACGGTAGAACAAGACGAGATTCAGTTTTGTAGGGTATAACACAAATCAAAGGATTTAGTTTCTATTTTAATTCCTGATGAACAACTCTATCAAATCTTAATTGTAATAACACTAATTGTAACAACTCTAACCATTAGATAAAAAGTTAAAACAAGCGCAAGATTACAAAATCAAATCAAATGGCTTCAAGTAAAAACGCAATGCATTCTCGCGTGCTCAAGCAGATAACGCATAGGCGTAGCTAAATGGAGATGAAAACAAGAAAGCTCAGCCATACCTCACCAATTATTGAAAAATTCGTGTAATAGTTGAGTGAGGATATTTTCGGTAATATCACTAAGAGAAGGAGTTTTCGAAACTTTTTAGTGTTTACTTGTGACAGAAATTCTCAAAAAACCAAAACACACTCACTCGACGAATTTGCTCAACCAGTTTGTGCTACAACCTCACACTCTACCACTAGCCGACACGACCAAGACAGACGACTGACCTGAACCGCCCCTCTGTCTGGTCAAGCATAGCAATCATCTCCTCCAATGAGCTTCCCTCCTCAAATGGCACGACTCTTGAACAACCCCCTCTTCCTGCTCTCCTTTTGCCTTTGGAAAATTTCTAGCGGATGCTGCCAAACTCTCCTCTTCCATCACCATCAACCTAGACAGAGTCGCCAACCCAATCCTGAAGCACCGCCCTCATTCAGGCATGGATCTTCACATTTTCAATCTTCCTCAGTTTTTGCACTTCATTCCTTCCTTCTGGAAGTCTTTATTTATCATTCACATTCACAAGACGGCAAAACCGCTCGACCCACTTGCTTCCTTCATACCTATCTTTTTTTATCTCCTGCATATTGAAGCTGTTTGAGCGCATCATTCTATCCCATCTACTCTTCTTTGTGAAGTCTAATTCCATCCTCACTCCTCGCTTGACCGGTTTCTGCCCTGGCTGGTCTACTACCGATCAAATTCTTTTACAATCCAGTTTGGATACGTTTGACAAGCTCAAGCTGTGCTATTGGACGATATTGAGCGCTATGGATTTTTTCAGCGCTTTTAACTTTGTCTAGCATCTCGCACTTTTCCACAAGCTTTTTTCTGCTGGCCTCACACCTTGCTTTGTTCACGAAACTCCAACTTTGCTTTCAGACAAGCGCGCTTGCGTGACTTTTCAAAATCACAAAAGTTGCTCCTTTCTAGTCCGCCAAAGTATTCCACAAAAATCCGTTCCTGACCCTGTTCTTTTCTCTCTTTTAATCAATGTTATCCGTGTATCCCAATCTACTTCCGTCAGCAGCACTCTTTATGCAGACAACCAGGCCATCTGGTTCTCCTCCCCCTCAGTACTTGCTGCTACCAAGACCACACAAGGAACCCTTAATTTGACTGGAGCGATGTTCTGAGCACTGGTATCTTCCTCTTAATTCGAGCAAACGGGAGGCCTTTGTCTTTTTGGTTAATTCCCACCAACATAATCTTCAGCCCCACGTCTCCCTGCTCCACTCCAACTCCCAGTTTTCTTTGGGTAACCTCTGACCGCATTCTTCCTTTTCTAAACATGTATCTATGCTGAGGCTAAGTTCTTCTCCTGTCCCAAGGCCTTACGTTATATCGTGGCTTCTTGATGGGGCCCCTCCAAGGAGCCCACATCTCTATCACAAAAGCTTTTTGTTGGCCAGTTTTCGCTCATCCTTCAGACAAATGGTGTCCTTTTCTCAGCGTTACCAAGGTTATCAAGTTGGAATACTTTCAACGATTAGCCAGTTGCCCCATCGCCATCCAACTCTTGTCCTACCCCACCCCCTCATATTTTTTCTCAGCCGTCCCAGCCTCTTCTCTTCGAGTCGCTCAAACTCATTTGGCCCTTCGTCTTTCAACTTCTCCCATTTCAAGTTTGTCCAGACATGAAGTAAAATCTATTTTTCAGGTTCTCCTGGAGAGTCATTGCGACCACTTACGGCTTTTTCCTTCTTCCTTCAGGAGGCTTTTTTCCTGCCCTCGCTCTCTATCTTGAACCACACTTTCCCTCAGTGTAAAGTTCACTATCTCTACTCCACGCTCTCGCTTTTACCATCTTCTTTCGCGACAAAGTGCGGCTCTTGCACATCTTGACTCTCTCCCACCTTACAATCTCGTAATTTTGACTGATGCCTCCCGTCTTCTTCCTTTTGACACTAGAAGTTCCGACATCCTGGGCCAATTGCTCACTTTATGGCGCTGAGGTTAACCTTATCTATTGGTCAGGCCCAATATGTTTAAGTTTTACAGCAAAAGCCTGCACCGTTCTGCAAGCTTTCCGCTGGTCTCCGCAGCACCAACAAGTCTACCACCTCTTTGTCCTGCTTTTCTCAGACTCTCGTTCTGTTCCTACTACACTTTCCTCTCTTCGTCCTTCCTTTAATGTCTCATTTTCTGATAGATCTGGTAAGGACTATTCATCACCTCCTCCTTTTCTATCCGACTACAGTGGGTGCCCGGAACATCCATTGCTTCCGGGAAAACCACGGCCGATGAGTTGGCCCGTTTCATCAATATTCTTTGACAACAGGTTCCCTCCATATCCGCCGAGAAAATTGCGCCACCTTGTCACACTCGCTGTGACCTTTCTCGTCTTTACTGCAACGGATACAGCCTTCTGTAAAGCTCTACATCTCTCTAGAATTGGCAGAATCGAGAATCCTTCACACAGCGCCAGCGATCATCCAACTCAGAAAACTGCTCGTCTCTTTCTGTCCAGTCCAGCTGCGGACTCATTACATTGCTCGCTCTTCGGCAACTCCTTTATTTTATACGATCTCTGGTCCAGACCTTGCAGAGTTGTCAAGCTTCTGCAGCTCCATGGTCTTTGACTCGGAGAATAAGAGGTTACTTCGCAGCCTCCCAAATTTTACGTCCTTTTGTGTTCAACAATTTAAATAAGTTCTCATCATCCTCCTCCTCCGCGATTTACACGACAACAAAATTATCTAAGATTTTTACGAAGTATTTCCTGTTTTAGCTTACCGGTGAATTCCTTTCACGGATGTTTCTTGCCAATTCTTTGCAAGTTTCCTTTGATATTTTGCCGTGGTTATTAATTATCAGCTGATTTATTTTGTTAATGGATGCAGCAATCGCAACGATTCCGGCATTATTTAATGAACATAACTCCAATTCCAGAAGACTCATCTAAACACGACAACGAACACATGAAACCACTGAAGTCGAAGCCATATTTAGGGATAGGTCAAGGGGGGTTCAATCAACTCCGAAATGTGCCAAAATTAAATTTCTTTACAAATCTAAAACACCTATGAAGAAGTTTCTTTTCTATGGGGCCTACCAGTAGCGTTAAATGGGGGTTTAAGGTAAATCTACAAACACCCGGCCCACAATTTTTAGTAAGCTCAGAAGTTAGCTGGCGCGCCTGCCGCCCAAAAACAAGGCACAAAAATCGCTTTCATGTAGTTGATCCACCAAAAAAACGTCCTTCACAAAAAAGCACAAGCCCCTAATATAAATGAACTTATAAAGTCAGTGGTTCTGACCCTTAAAAACTTTGGTAAACCGGGCCCGGGTCATCATGTCTACGCTGCTGAAGTCTTCTGTTGAACACTTCCCCAATCGATTTCTAAATACAGCCCTGGATTGAAGAAAAATTATTTCACAAACTCTTAAGTAAATTTTTTGCAACAGCTCACCGGTGAATTTTTTTCATTGATGTGTTTTGCCAGTTTTTTCCAACTTTTCTCTGATATTTCATCACACCTGTTGATTTTCAGCTGATCCACTTTGTTAATGGATGCAGCGATGGCAACTAACCCGGCATCATAAAGCGAACAGTTTCCCAATTCCAGAAGGCTCATCTAAACACAACAACAAAAAATGAAACCACTAAAGTCAAAGCCGTATTTAAGGGTAAAGCCAAGAGGTTCAAAGCTTCTACAAAATGTGTCAAAGTGTCGCTTTTTAGGCAAATCTGCCCTTTTTAGACAATGGTGAAGTCTTTTTTGTGAAAAAGTTTTCTTTCTTTAGAACCAACTATACAACATATCCCAGCATGGAATTAATTCTTAAATACGTCTCTGACCAAAATGTTTTATGAGAAATAATATTTTCAACAAGTCTTCTACAAAATAATCATCAAAAATTTCAATAAAACTTCTCCAGAAATTTTAAACACGTTCGCTGTATCAGCTCACCGGTGAATCTCTTTCACTAATGTGTTTTGCCAATTTTTTCCAACTTTTTGCAGATACTTCAAGACAGTTGTTGACCAAGAGCTGATTTATTTTGTTGATAGATGCTGCAATGGCGGTTAATCCGGCGTCATTAAGTGAACAATTCCACAATTCCAGAAGACTCATCTAAACACAACAATCATAATATGGCGCCATTAAAGTCAAGGCTGTATAATGAGGGAGAGGACCAAAGGGTTTCAAATTCCGTTTAATATTTAAAAAGATCTTAAGTTTTTTACAAATCTACATTTTTCAGATTATTGGAAGATCAGTTTTGTGAAAAAGTTTTCTTTATACAAGACTTGCTATTAAACACATCCTTTTCGCGGAATTAATTCTTTAATACGACACTGACCAAAGTATTTTATCAAATAAATATGTTCAACAAATTTTAAATAAACGCTCACAAACACACAAAAATATTTAACAAAATAGCAATAAGTAGATCTGGATTTTTGTTTTAAAGCACATTGACAAGAAATATATTTTTGAAATAAGATATTTCCCCAATTAGAACGAATATTTGAGAGATGTTATTATCCAGTGATTAACAATCTATTGACAAATCATTACGTGGTGCTCCCCACACTATTACTTTCATGAATTGTGATAAATTAAAAGTCATCAACAACATAAAACAGCTATAATAAACGTTTAACTCTGACGTCATTGGCACGTAAACTGTGAATAAAAAGATAATTGGACGCAAGATTACAAAACAAAGTCAAATGATGCAAGAGGTTAGCGATGCACTTAGCAAACTGCAGACAGTGCTCAAGTGTTACGGTCTAAGCTATGGTTTAGTAAAAGCCTCTAGCTTCTTGTCGGTAACCAACTGCACTGAAGAGACCTGGTAGGTCGAAGCAGTGTCATTGTCCGCAGTTTGAAAAGTCAAATGGCTTCAGGTACAAGCACGATGCATTCTTCGCGTACCCTAGCAGACAGCAAAAGCGTAACGAGAAGAAACAAAAGCGGTTACCCCACAATATTATCAATGAACTTGCATGGTGAACTGGTAAGATTCTTTTTTAGGAGATCACATATAAAACGGACGAAGATCTGAGGGACTGATTTCATGATTTTTTGGTAGTCACCAGTGAATAAATTGGTTAAAAGTTCAAAACAAAGGTGTACTCACTCGACTAATCAGCCTGTGTAGTTTTTACAACAGCCCTGGCCTCTATCACTTTCGCCACAACCAAGTCGTAAGACTGATTCAGAACCTCCCCACTCTTTGAAAAGTGCGACCATCTTCTCGAGTGACCCCCCATTAACAAACCACCATTTGCTCTTCGTATAAGCTATCGCTCTGAGCATTATGCAGAAAACTGCATACCCACCATTCGTAAGAGCTCGTGCTGTTTGCTAGTTTTTAGCTAGACTGGCCACCACGACGGGTAGACCGCTTGCCTAGCCCGAGGTCACAACAAGCCAACTTGCTGGCATGTTCTCCACAATATCCTTTTGACACTGAGTGCCAAAAAGGGACGCTGTAAATACCTTTCTTAAAGTCTGTTCGTATGACTTGACAAGGAAAATGAATCCAAAGTCTACCCACTACACAGCCGACGCTCTAATCACTAAACCATATTAACTACCGTAAGAAAGAAAAAGAAAAGAAAGCCGGTTTTACGTCATTTTCCCGCGTTTTGCAGGCTCAGACGTGCTGATTCAACGTATGTCTACCACTACACACTCGCTTTCGAACCAGACTTTTTAAGGCTTGGATTAAATATTGAACCTGTGAAGTGACTGTTGGTTGAGCGCTCAGAGCTTTATGTTGCAAGCGGCATAGCCAAGAGAAATCGGGGTTTGCAGTAACACTCATGTTTCAGTGTCAAACTATGCATTGCAACGACCGCAAAATGCCAGGGTAACTGCAAACTAAAACACCGAAAGATTCTTTTGCAATCTTTTTGTTCACCTAAAGCTGGTTGGGTTGAATGAGTTCTCATCATTATCATCTGCCGCGATTCACTTTTCTTCATTGAAACAAGAAAATTATCCAGAATTTTTTGTATTCGCTTACCGGTGAATTTCTATCACGGATGTTTCTTGCCAATTCTTTCCAACTTTTATTTGACATTTTATCGCAGTTACTAATTATCAGCTGATTTATTTTGTTAATGGATGCAGCAATTGCAATCATCCCGGCATCATCTAGTGAGCATAACTCCAATTTCAGAAGACTCATCTAAACACCACAACGAATATATGAAACCACTCATGTCGAGGTGGTATTCAGGGAGAAAGCCAAGGGGGTTGAATCCCTTCTGACATGTGCCAAATTTAACTTTTTTACACACGTATTGCATAATTTCCAGACAATTGGGAGATCATCTATTGTGAGGAAGTTCCTTTATATTGTTTTATATATTGTAGATATATATATATATCATTCATGCAAAGCCATTAAAGCGGAAGATAAAATGACATTAACGCAGTTTCTAGTCTATTTAGGTATTACACAAACTATGATCTCAAAAGTGATGATTGATTTAATTCGAAAAAAGAAATAAAATATTGTGTTTTACCTGGAATTCGCGATTTCCAATTGCAGTTGCGATTGCTTGCATTCCTACCGATGTTAATTTGCTTCTTCCAATTTCAATTTCAACAACGTTGCCAAAACCCTGCCTCAACGCCAGTGATTGTTCATCGTTCAGGTGATGCAACTTTATGTGCTTCAGCTTCATAAAAATAAAACCAAACAAGATCAGATTCGTTAGCAACACGAGTGATTGCATTCTAAGGCATGGCCACAGGATCGAATCACGGCTGTGCATGGCAATACCGAAAAAGTTTGAATTGCAGCAAACATTATTTTGGACAATTCTAATTTCTAGTGTTACCAACAATTTGTGGTTTACCGAAAAAAAAAATGTTTACTACTTGTGCACAGAAACCACAGAAGCCGAAATTACGTTTATAGGATCCTGGTATAAAAGTTATAAACATTTTAGGTAGTTTTTTGATAAGAGGCTACCTAGTTAAAGAAGTGAGTTCCCAAAAAATTACGTGCCAGCGTTGTACTTATGTCAGTTTTTCAAATTTCACTGCACTTTGAGAGGATTTACCCTAATTCCGAGCCATTGCGAAAAAACTGCTAATTCCTACAATAAAGCAAGGCTTTTAAAACTTGAAGTGAGGCTGACCTCCCTTCACTAACCCCCTAACCTCCTTCACTAAATACAACCGTACCCTATAAAATCATTGTCCGGTGTTACACTTATCCTATGCAATGTGATAACCAATAATGAAGTATTATTCTATCATTCTGCGGTTTTGTTTTCTTTATAATAGTCCTACTACCATGGCGTCATTTTAACTCTAGAACAGTCAAATGGGTCAATTGATCACTGCGTTTTTTTTTTCTGTTTACAAATATTCTGATACATTTTGCATTATATTAATTTTTACCTTTATTTGTATAGTCAAAGTAACCAACAGTTCTTTCGCTTGAAAAATAATTAATACAAAAAGTTACTGTTCAGTTTCCTCCTCACAACCAAATGGGCCAGTTGACATCTTTTTAAAATGACAATAAAATCAAGTGGCACAAAAAAAAATGACATTTCTATTTCAAATTTTTCTAAAGTTATCTCCGGTTTTAAGAATAGCTGTTTACCCAGCATGTCGTAAGAGACGACTATTGGGTATCTATCAATTGCAGTTTGACTGCCAATGGTGGGGTTGTCACCTCGATTGCTTGGTTGAACCACTCACATCAGCAAATTGAGCTTAGTGAAGCTAGCACATACTTCTTGAAGAAAAATTTTGCTTCAACAAATCCCCAAAACAAGAAAAATAAACTACGGGCCTCCAGTCCCAGGCAGATTTTAAATATGCAGGGGGTGCGAACAATCTCCCAGCTTAAATCTAAATGCCATGAGATAAGATTTAGTATTTTAAATGTCAGAAATCTTTGTGGTAAAATGTTGGAAGTCTTTGTGGAAGAAAGACAGAACTGTACGAAGAACTAAGAAAAAGAAGAGTTGATGTGTGTTGCACGCAGGAAGAAAGATGAAATGCCAAGGAGCTGTTTTTGTGGGTACTCAAAGACGACGGTATAAACTGTGGTAGTCGGAAAATGACACAGGATCTGGAGGGGTTGGAATCTTGGTGTAAGAAAAGATATTTGGAAATGCTGTAGAAGTTAGAAGAAAAAGTGACAGAATGATGGGAATTGCGCTAACTTTTGGTAAAAAAAGTGATGCGAATAAAAGATATATTTGGGCCACAAATGGGAAGACCAGCCACAGTGAAAGTTCGTTATGATAAAATGGCGAGTGAATGAAACTAGGGAAGTTCTAGTGAAACCATCTTTACTTTGGCGGATTATAACGGGCATGTGGGGAAACGTGTTGAGAGCTTTAAAGGTGTCCAAGAGGGAATAGAATCGGGAATGAAAATATGGAAAGAAGACTGCTGGAGTTATGTGATGAAAAAGAGCTCTGCGTGATAAAAATGTGGTTTCAAAAGGAAAAAGAACATAACCTATAGTGCAGAAGAATGCGAAGCAGAAATTAATTTTGCACTTGTAGGGAAAAAAGACAGAAAGTAAGTAAGGTATATAAAAACTGCACCACATGCTGGTGGTCGTAGACCTGGATAAAAAGCTCTAAATAAGACTGTGACGAAAGAACTGATCATAAGAAGAATGCTGTAGAAGTTGAATGAAAATCGAACAAGATTAAGATTTTAAAAAGAGCAAAAGAACCAGTCAGCACAGACGTGCCTGATTCGTGGAAACATTCAAGAATGAAGTTGTAAAGGAAAGTGATGAAGTTTGTAAAAAGAAGTCTAGGAGAGATCAAGGAAACATGTGATGATAAAATGAAGAGATGAAGAGTACTATAGCAAGAAGG
Source organism: Trididemnum clinides (assembly GCA_963675345.1). NCBI lineage: Eukaryota > Metazoa > Chordata > Ascidiacea > Aplousobranchia > Didemnidae > Trididemnum > Trididemnum clinides. The sequence goes on along the minus strand of OY776284.1, from coordinate 21,743,842 downwards.
TAGCATTTAAAGAGATGAGCAGATTCCCATTAGAAGATGATAAGACCCAATAAAATGTATAAGAAATTAAACAAGAAAAGTTGTTGCTAGAGCTAAGAGCAACGAATCCAAACAAGAGCTAAATAATTGATGAAAAGAGTGAATAAGTGTTTTCTGCATTCTTAGAATGAAAAAGGGAAAGATCTTGAGGAAGGAAAAAAGAGACAAGCGGTTATGATCTATTGAAGAAGAAAGCGCAACAATTTGGAAGCACACATAGATGAAGAGTGAATGAAGAAGAGTGAGAGAAGATGAAAAAATAAATGAAGAGAACGCATGGTACCAGGTGATGAAAACTGATGCTGTAGAAGGACAATTAGAAAAAGCAACTCATGAAGAAATTGTGAAAGCAATGCAAAATACAAAGTCAGCAAAGGCAACCGGACCACTGAAGGTAAGTGTAGAGATGATAGTTGCAAGTGGGAAAATTGGTATCAAAGTGATAATGAATTTGTACAGCGCATACTAAAAGGTAGAGGAATGCTCAATAAGTGGAAAACTAATGTGATTGTACCTATCGAAACCACGAAAGACTTGAAAGAAAGATTTTGTAATTGGAAAGAAGCATTTGATGATCAACATCAGAAAAACAAAAGTGACGATGTGCGGGTCGGAAGGAGAACTGTTCAAAAGCAAGATCGATCTATTTGGAGTTTGTGTGAGGAGAGTGATGGCCAAATTCAGCGTTGTGCATAAAATGTGCAAACTGGTTTTATGACAGATGCACAATAATAGAGTACCACTAGGTTGGCAACACATTTTGTTAGTTTAGGATGTAGGATGATCATGGAAGGAATGGTGGATTCGATGAAAAAGTTGTGTGATAAATTTAGCCAGAGAAAGGATTTTGCTATTTGGAAGACATGCTAAGAATCTATTTGCTTAAGAAACTGAAAATGCGTAAGCGAAATTAATTTTTCTTATTGCAAATAAATGTCTAAGCTGACTTTATTACCGTTTATTAATAGAAGACCCTTTTTCAACATTTAGTTTCAACAAAAAGTTCTAAGTTTTTCCAAAACCAAATCGCCATTTGAACTAGATCCCCAGATATTACTCTCTACTTCTGATTGTGTGCTTTAGATTTTTCTTCTCAAAAAAACTGTCGTCTTTCGACTGTAAACCTTTTCTGAAAGCAAGTCCCACACACTGCAATGCATCAAATAGGCCACTTATCTATTTATCACCGACACTACTTTCCAATATTTGCCAAGAAACTCAATAACAATCTTCCTAGTTTGCCATCTTTTTACAGTCCAACATGCATGAATTACAACTTTACCACATTCATTAAAAGCCATGTAACCTAAAAACAAAAAAATCTAGTCTGGTAGGGCCTACAAGAGCTCACATCACATGTTTGTCACGTTCGACTACAGAAAGCAGATGCAGAATCATCGCAAAACGGTACTACATCTTTTGACCAGAAACGCTACAACTAAAACATCATTTAATCTATAAAGATAAAGCTTAAAAAAAAGATGATTAGCATTTATACAATTGTTGGTATAACATGAAAAGATTACCGCATTAATGGCTTTTAAAAAATTCTAAAACGAAAAATGTCATCTTTTTTTTGTCATTAGATTAGACCAAACAAATCAAAAAATATGAACAGTATAACTGATCTTGAGAAGCTATAGTCAACTTACTGCTATCGGATCTTATTCCATAGTAAAAAAATAGGTTGATTGGCAAGTATTGTAACTCTTGAAAAAAAAATTTTGCTGTTGGTGCAGGACCAGTCTGAAATTTGCATTCATGACTGGTTAAAATGGATTGCCTCTTTCCCCTATTCTCGTTTTAATTAGATTGACACTGTGAACCTGGATTGTCTTTGAAGTCGTACCTTCATCCCAAAGAAAAGGAGGGGTAAACTCACTCACAGTGCTGTTGTACTGGTGCCACTTATCAAAACAGCAACATTTGCATCACGTTTGTAAAACCCTTTTGATATTACTACACAGTGTTGAAAATATTCATTGATAAGCAGACCATTAAAAAGGTCCGTCTTCAAGTGGTTAATTACGTCACAACTGATCCTAAAAACCACGTGACCCTACCTATTATATCGTTACTTCTGTACATCTGAAGGTTTGATTGCATATGTATACAGAACCACAAACATAATATTAGACAACATCAATTAGATGTTGTAACTTGTAAAACAAGAAATACAACATAACAAGATTTCACCTGCGATTGGCGATTTGTGATTGCTTGAGAAAGTGTTTTCATGCTTTCCACTGCAACATGCTCTACATCCAAATGCAGATAATCTATGTTACCTATGTACGCTGCAAGAGCAGTGACGGCCTTATCGTCTGCAGGAGAATGAAGCAGGTCAAGTTCTCGTCGCTAAACAAGTTGAATGGTTTTTAAATTATCTAATCTCAGATTTTCAATCTCAATCCGTAAATCTCCCAAAAACATGTTAATAAAATTTAACAAATTTTTAAAGTTTCTAGGGTCTGCAAAAATATTTATTTGAATGAAAACAACTCGCACCGTAACTGTCCACCACTGAATGGAATATCTTTTACTTTTTAAATGTTTTTTTGGTGCCCATTTGTACCTACACTAAACAAGTATTAAACCAAATACGGAACAACTTGTATGTGGAATGCATGCAAGCGTTGTAGCCAACAAACTATGTTTCCAAATTGTCTCTAATTTAGTTAAGTGCAAAAAGGCTACAACATAATTTCCCAAAGGTCTTTGCATTAAAAAATGCATGAATTTTCTATCATGCAAAAATCTTTTGCGTTTGTTTGCAGAATATCCATAATAAAATTAACTCCGTTCGAGTGGCCTACTAGTGAAAAGCTAGCTACACTAAGCCAAACAACAACTTCTTGTATATTTAACATCAAAATGTGTGAATCTAGCATTAGTCGGGGTTAGCTATAATATGTGTTAAGGTGGATGTACTCAAAAATGGCCCTCAAACAAAAAATTTTGAAATCTAAATCTCTCATCACGTAGTTTTGTTCACCAATAAACTAATTGTGGTAATGTTTTTTAATATTTCAGTATTATTTAAAGGAAGCTTTCAAGTAAAGCTTACCGTGAGTATGAAAAATAATAAGACTCCAAAATTTCAAAAATTGGAATTTTATTATTTTTCATACTAAGCTTTTTGGTCCTCATTTAAGTCTTTTTCTACTAACTTTTTGTAGTTTTTCACTTTAATAAAAAATTTTTTGAAAGGTCCAGTTTTTCACCTTAATAAAAAAATTTTTTGAAAGGTTTATGTGGTTTTTATATTTATGTATGGGTTTATACCAATAATAGGTTAATTATTCCTTTGAAATACTCAATACTTTTTGTGTGATTTTTATTTTTATTGAAAACTGAGAACGCGTTAGCAAAATTAATTTTTCTTATAACAAATAAATGTCAAAGCAGACTTTTCTCAACACTTACTGATATGGCGTAAAGTCGCTCAGATAGGCTATCCTACAAGGGTTTGATTACTGTTTTCCGCTTTAAATTTTGTTATGAAGTTTTGCGATGATAAGGAGTCGTGTGTGGCAATAATGTAGTATGAAAAGAAGATGAAGAGGAAAATAACATACAGCATGAGTGGAAATGAAAAACTGAGATTGATTTTATGTTAGTTGGTACAAACAACATAAAGTATTTAAAAGACGTGAATGCAATCCCCTGAAAATTGCAATAACGACTGGTAATAACAGACATAAACAAACGAAAGTTGAAGAAAATAGCAAAGAACAAAAAAACTGTTAAGAGGGTCTGGTAGTTTAAAGAAAACAACACGAGAACAAGATTTCAAGAAAGAGTCATGGAATTGGTTGATGTTGATACATCCAATATATGGATAGCTTATAAAAACGATATTTCAGAACCTTGTGATAAAGTATGTGGAAAGAGAAAAAGCAGAAGGAATCATGGAGACACGTGGTGGTGATAGAATGAAGAGGTGAAGAAAGCAATGTGATAAAATGAAGTGGCATATAACAAAGTGAATCGATCTGAGGAAAACAAGGCTAGGTATAAAAATATGGACAATCTAACAAAGCAAGCAGCAACTGATTGTATGCAGAAAGAAGCTGAAAAAAAATAACAAATCTGAGCCAAAAACCATAATACATTTTTAAAGTAATGAAGTGCATGAAAAAAGACGGAAGGATATTGAAGGAGGAAGAAGCATGAGAAAATCACATGAAGACCATGAACAAAGAGAACGATTAGGACCACATGACAGAGAGACCAATTAAACAGATACTTGGAAAGCAATGATGACATCAGTAAAGGTAATGAAACCAGGAAAGGCAGCTGGACCCTCTGAAAGCATGAGCAGAGATGATATCTGCTAATGCAAAAGTAGGGATTAATGTGTTGATGCAACTTTGCCAACGTGGGTTGGATGGAAAAAGAATGCCGAATGAATGGCAAATAAGTGTGCTGGTGCCTATTATCGCAGAAAAAGGAAACATAAGAAGTTGCAATGCATACATGAAAGAAAAGCTACTGGAGCATCCTATGAAGATTGCTCAAAAAGTACCGGAAAAGATTCAAGAATTAGTAAATGCTGATGCAATGCAATTTGATTTTATACCAGGCAGAAAAATGACAGATGCATTGTTAGTTGTGAGAAGAATGCAAATGGAATATATAGTTTAACCAAAAAAGTTGTATGCATAGGTGTTTTGTAAACAGGGACAAGGCATTAAACATAGTTACGAGAATGATGGTAAAATGAGCAATATGGAAGAAAGCTGAACTAGAAAAAGCTTTCAATCGCGTTTCTATGGTCAGCATTTTTTGAAAAGAAAACATGAATGAAATGGAAATAAAAATGGAGAAAATAAAGTGAAGAAAACAAATTTAACAACTAATCAATACTTGTGAAATCATTTTATTTTCTAAGAGTGAAGTTTCTTGAAAACAATAAGTCGGGTGCTAGCATTTGTCTAATCAAAAAACAATTTGTTATCTAAAAATATATATTTACAAAATTTGACTTCAAATGTGACATCACCCTGGCATTACAAATCGCCTTGAGACACTCGCCTTGGGATGGTAATCAATTGTGCAAAGTCTAATGCTTGTTTATCCAACAGTTTTGGAGGAGTTAAAACAGACAGAAACACACACACACAGAAAATTACACTTGATAATATATATCAAACCACATATTTTGAGAATTCATCTGAATAAAGGCATACCTGAAAAGATAATTCCACGTCTTTCGCATTTAATCTGTCATCAAACAACTCTCTCACTTCGACTTCGATTTCGCTGTTGCAAACCAATCTAACTGTTTTTATCTATACACAACGTCATGATTGGCACAAAGTGTATGGGCAACTAGAAAAACAAATTGCATCGTTTTCTTACCGGAGACAGCCGATTTTGAATTGCTCCATAAAGACTTTGAAATCCATTTATTGTAGCCAGGCAAGCATGAATTTGTAGATGGTCTATGCGATTTATAGAACTTGAAACTGCAATCATTTCATCATCACCAATAGAGTCAGAAATGTTCAGACGCAAGGAAAAAGAACTAATCTATAAAACAAGCAATGGTTTTATTTAATTACAAACGCCGTTTTCTGATTATATTTGAGAAGACTGGGGGCCATCAACAAGCAGTCTCTACTGAAACTGATTCTAGCATGCACTTTACAGTGCTTGGTTTGATTTAATCAGGTTTTATGAGCTACAAAAAAAAAGCATAGATTTCTGCTCCAGCAGCTAAGCTTTTAGGCATTGATCTACTGGCTTTGCAGCCTTGATAATTTAGCTAATGACTCCAGTGTTTTCAGGCATTCGTCAACTGGCTCCAAAGCTTCCAAACATTTACTTTTAGCCACTGGCTCAGGCTGGGAAGTTGTAGATTTTCAAAAAGTAGGTTTTGCTCCTGCTCCAGCCCCATTACGAATGTTTTGTGGCATTTGCATCAGTAGAACACCCCAGTTCAAAATTTTACTAAAAATATAGGCCATACAGGTATTTACATAAGCTAAATAAAAAGCAAGAAAAACCACATTCTCACTGACTTTTTGCTACGCTCATCTTTATCACCGACTGAGAATAATGATTGCTTAGTTTTGTTAAATATGTGAAATAAAAGTTTTGTTTCATAGCATGAAACCATGGTTGCTACTAAGTACTATTTTATCTTTTTTATTCACAGTTTCAAAGTAGGATCCACTTTAAAATGTTCATCCCTATATTAAACTGTAAGAAGGAATGTAGCCCAAACCAGCAAAAATTGTATGGCTCTGGCTCCAGCTCTAGCTCTGTTAAATTTGGCAGATTAGCTTCGGCTCCGGCTCCTTGGCACGCAAAGCTGTTGTTATTGTTTCAAAGTTTATATCTGGCAGTTGACAAATTAACCACAAAAAATATAATGGGAGTTACTAACAAAACAACTTCAAGTGGTATCAAAACATGAAAGTTCTGTTCTGAATAACCAAAAATAAATTGTTGTATAGCTGCTGGTCAACTCCCTTTAAAGAATTTGATATTCAACTCACGCACAGGTTTAAAGGACATGTTGCTTAGGTTTTGCCATGCCCGAGTTCCCAGTTCAAATATGTTGTCATGATTTCCATCACCTGGTTTGAAATTTTTTTCAATGAAGACCATTCCTGAGCAGTGTCAAGTCATGAGAGTGGATGTACAGCAGTGTTTCTAAAACCAAAGGCTGCAAACTCATTTGCAAAATGCTTTGGGTGAGTTTGCAAGTAACTTTTTTTGTCCTGTGACCACTAGCAATGGAAATTGTGGCAATTCCATATAACCATAAGCCTACTGTAGCAGATATGGACAGTGGCATGAAAAGGTTGAAAAACATTATGGCTGTGCAGGTTTGTATTGGTCAGGGGAAACATGGATGTAACACAGAAATCAACAAGGCCAGAACTAATTATTCAAAAATGTAAATTTTCAACTGTTGCAGCATGCTTGTTAACATATAATGGTGAATAAACATGCGGCTACAGAAAAGCTCCTAAAACATCATTGTTTTGACTAGATGCTTATCTGCTTGGAGGCGAAAAAGCTCCCAAGAAAGGTTGAAGTGTCATATAGTGTAAAGTATGGCCAAGGTCTGTGTAAACACAACACTGGTCTTCTTGTCTTATTATGGTCACTTAACCCTTTCCTCAAATAGTTATGGCTACGATTATTGGGCCCTAGCAACTGGGCAACCACACACGACTTGGACCGAGAGACAATACAAAGAAAAGTCACTAGAAAAAATGCAAAAAAGACTGTAGCAAGACAGGACAAAGAGAGATGATAAGTGTCCTAAACAAAGTGCACAAAACACTTTTATCTTTTAATTCTAGGGAGATACAAATTAAAAGAAAGGCTGCGTCAGTCTCAGTAAAGACAAGAGAAGATAAAACAAGCAGTTTAATAAAGACTGAAGAAACTTGTGTGTCATAAAATGCAAAGGTGAAGAGCTCCCAGCCAAAAAAAAAAAAATTAAGTACAATCACGACAATAGAGGCAGCAAGTGACATAGATTGCTTGTCATTGCTAGGAGAAATTGAATGAACGAGAATACATCCAGAGAGTAAAAGAGAAGCAAGGGGGGGGGGGGGGGGGAATTATAGTCAAATATGAAAGAGGGTGTGACCAAGAAGAAACTACGTAAGGGAGAAAGGCACTGCAAGGACAAAAGAAATGTCTGAGAGGTGATGGTAAAATCTGCAGAAAAGTTTGCAGCAAAACAAAGGATTTAGCAAAAAAACTAGCATACTGAGCCTACCGAAAATAAGAGGTGAATTCAGAGCCACAGTTTGAACAGAATCAAGGATGCTAAAGTGTTGTATCCTGAAGCCATTACCAAAATAACAAGATTGTGTTTTCAAAGGCAGTCAAACTAGGCAAAAGTAGCACTTTAACAAGAGATGGGTTAAAACTAGCAAAATCCATGCAGAAGAAATATTCTTGATGGGAGAAAAACATAAATCTCCATGAAAGAGGTAAGAAGTAGCATGAGCAGGTGGATCAACACAAAGTTTCTTCACAAAGTAACAGTAAGCTCTGATTTCACTTTATCTAGCTTTACCCAATCCTCAAAATATGGAATGATGATGGTGACAATCAACCTACTCATTTAAAGGTAAGATAGGTCAACTACCAGGAGGGTTGGCAGAGATGCTTTCAGAAGATAAATAAAGAGAAAAAAAAAGCGGCCAATGGTTATTTAACTGGCTGCACAGTAAAAGCAGGTACAGCTTGGTACACTTGGTAGCGCAGAGAAAAGAAAGCCATCTAAATAAAGTGTGAATGAGATAGAACAACAGAAAAGCGTGTCAAATATAGACAGAGACTTCTTGAAAATGAGAAAGAGAAAGCGAAGATAGGAAAACCTATGTCTTTACAAAAAGAAGTGTTCAGACATGACAAGAGCGTGGCTACACATACGGTAACCCTGCTACAGAATCAGCTTTGAAATAATAAATAAATTTTGAATTTTCCGTAGCTGAACTGAGCTAGCATCTATGGTCCACACACCTTTATTTTTTCTCTATCTGGCGTTTGATAGCCTGAGGTTGAAATGCGATTCTCGTACATTTTTTGCCTAAAACCAGGCAAGATTTGCATTTTGATTAGCTGACCTCTTGCTCCAAACAGTAAACAGTAACGTTCTTGCATTTTAAAGTAGTAGTTTATCAGTTGTTGCTGCATGAAAGTTGAATTTGTTTTCTGCATTCAATTAATTTTATGAAGAAGCCCTCAATGAACTTTTGCTCTTTCTTTTTAATTAAGCTAATCATGGAAAGGAAAGCTGAATAATAACCAGGAGAAAGACATTGAAAAACAGATTTTAAATTTATTGGAGTTGAAAAAAAAATACGAATGCTGAGACCAGAGCTTCAGTTTCACCAGGGCTCCTTGTGTACTCAGTGTGTAGCTTATGCATCAAAGAAAGAAATGACCAGATGGCCTATTGTTTGCTTAAAGGAGGCAGCTAACAAAAAGAAAATCGGGAAGACTATTCATGAAATGAAAGATAAAAGTAAAAACAGAATAGAACAAAATTCCTTGGGAATAGGTCTGGCATTCTTGACAGGTGTAAATAACAACATTGTTAAACAACGCATATGCAAACGCCTCTGTCAAAACTAGATAATTGAATCCCCCAACTACAGAGCTCAAGTAAAAATATACTTGCAGAAATGAGTGTGATGCTAGAGAGTCAAATGCATGCGTGAAATACATCCAAAATAAGCTGAAACAGAAAAATTTTGATTAAGAGTAAACTGGCTAAGAGAGAAACCAGTTATGGTGGGGAGAAAAAATGGTTCCCCACAACTGGATGCAAACAGGCTAGATGCTAAATCAATCACACATGGGAAAAATTGGCGCAGTGCAAAATAGGTATCAAGAGCTTTGAAAGTTGCTAATTTCAAATCCTGCAAAATGAGCCTGTACCTAATTTTTTAGACTGGTTACCATAGCACACATACAGATTTAAGTGTACAAACATGAAACGACAACTAAGACACATTTTGATCAAATTTACTACCCAACAAAAACTTATACAAGTCATAAAAAAGAAAAAAAAAACATGCACGCCCATGTTTGGACAAAATAATTTTGTTTGTGTTGACTAGAACTTTGCTCACTGAATTTGCAGAACATCTTGTAACACTGTACTGTGTTTGAGACTTGCAGTTTCATTTAGACATGATACACCATTTAGAAGGCAACACCTTTGATGACATATTGATTGTGGTTGCAACTTTTGCATTCACAGCTCTAAACGGCACCAAAAACAGTTTTGTTGGTGTTAACTAGATTGCCGCTTCTCTTTTCCTCAGCATATGAGCTTATGTTATGTTTGTCAATCTTTAATTAGAATAAATTAACATGACAGATAGCTTACTTGATCCCACGAACTGTTCACCATATAAAGAGGAAAGAATCTTGTTAAATGCCTTACCAATGACACAACAAGCAAACTTGCCACTTATTACTTCACACAATCTCTTTTGTACCAAGTGTCAAGCAGAAAAGCTGCTAATACCGTTTTTAAAGTCTTCAACATGACTCAACATGGAAACTGAACCAAAATCTATCAGCTATAAGTGAATGCCACATTACTTAAGTAATTGTCGTTGCTAGTAAAAAGTTCAGGAAAAAAGCAAATTTTTATGCCATGGGTTTTTATACAACCTGCAATCGACACTTATATTAAGTTTAAAGCAAACACTGTCAAAACCTTTCAACTTGTTGCATTTTTAGATATTTGCTGATTACACTTTAGGTCATATTAACTTTCATAATTTTTTTTATATATTACTTTCTAACAGCTTTTGCATGCATCCTAGAATGTACAATTGTTCGGTAATCAAGCAGTTAAAATCTTGTACAGCAACAAGTCTTAATAGTCACTTTATGTTTACACATTCAATACCCTATTTGTCTAGTGGTAGCTAGTTCAAAAAATTAGGTATGATCACACTTGGCAGGATTCTTTTGAAGTTGGCAACTTTCAAAGTCATTGGTGTGTAATTTGTCTAGCATCCAGTTGGTCAGATGTCTAATTGGACATGCCTAGTTGTTGTACATTGGAGAAAATTGGTCTCCAAAAAAAAGTAGATGGGGTAGCAAGATACACTCAAGCAGCTTTGAGATGCACGAGGTAAGCAAGAAAGACCAGTAGGAAAACTTTCCAATTAAAGAAATGAAAAAACAAAAAAGATAAACCTTTTTTTGTTCAATAACTCTGTTTCATTTTTTCATGTGTTTGTCTATGGCATAAATTCTTTTCATAGTAACACTGCCACATCCCTTCATCATACCAGTATTATGTTTGGGTGTTTTGTACATTAATACCATAAGTTTAGTGTTTTGTTTTGGTTTTAAATATTTACTTTGTAATTACCACAAAGTTAAAATAAAGAAATTACCAAACAAGCTCTGATGAAATTTAAAAGATCACCAAACATTTTTGAGTCATCACATACTCCTTGTCAAATAAACAAAAGTTTTGCTTGAATTTAAAAATTAGTGACATTAATTTCAATTTTCTGAACATTGCTGTGTATGGAATCAGCTGGCTCTGCTGGTGTCGCCTACAGAGCCATCAGCAATGTCGAGGTTTAACTATATCAGTTCAGGCAGTCAAGCTGGCTTTATCCAATAGATAGTTGTGAAGAAACTAATAAAAAGTTTATGTTTTTTGACACAGCCAAATCTTTTTTGAAATGCAATCAGTTAAAAAACATTATTGGGGATTGCGCATAGCACTACATGTCTTCCAAGTTTATCAAGGCCCTGGCAAAGTCTTATTTGCCCCGTTTTTACCGTAGCCATCCTTAACTTAATTAACTTCTATCCATTCAATTCAGCAAGTGCTTGAATTCAAAGCATATCAAAGTTGTGGAAAGGCACCAAGGTGATTGATATGAATTTTTACAATTAAGCTGTTAAATCCTAGGCCACTACTAACGGCTTTTTTGTAATTGTACACCTCTTTGTTGGCAAAAATGCCTCTGGCTACATGCATGTTGCTTGGTCCAGGCATAAAAGCAGCCAGGAAAAGAGCAAACTAACTTAAATTGATGCACTTATAGTTATTACAATAGCAGGGCTCCAATCAGTAACATTGAGGTTAACAATTGGCTCAGTCAGCTTCACCCAATTGATATTGAGAACAGTAATAAAAAGTTATGGTATTGACAAACCAATTGTCGTTCCAAAATCAAAAGTACCCATTTTTTAAAAGACATCAATTGAACCAAAAAAAAAAACATTATAGGAAGTTGTGTACAGCTGTTAATTTTTAACAAAGTTTCTGGGGATCCTGGCTATGTCTTGCTTGCCTTGTTTGATACTTATGGACTGGATTTGTTCACAATTAAAACACCCAGCAATTTCAAAAAGTTTCATCTGTTTATTTGAAAAGAATTTATATCAGTTAAAAAATATTAGGACCACTGCTTATTAGTTTTTCTGAATTATATGCCTTTCAGATGAACTAAAACCTTTAGCTGTGCACATACTACTTGGTTCTGACATAAACGCAGCCACACAAAATACAAACTAGCTCAAAGTGATGCACTAGCAGTTAAGTTATTGCAGTTGAAGGGCCCCATTAGTAATGTCAAGCTTAAGAACATCAAATCAGCCAGATGCACTGGCTTCATCCAGTTGCAAAGGAAATCACTTCATACATTTAGATGATATGTTGGTGGACACTGATAGTTTGTTGCAATAGATAAAACATGTTTAGAGATTTTACTGAAAATTTTGTTAAAATGTTTTTGACAATTTTGATAGATAATGCCAAATAGCTGTGCTTTTGGGGAAGAAAATTCGAAATGTACCAAAGAACAAACTTTTCAAAAAATTGCAAGTTTCTTGGGTTAAGTAGAAAAATTGTTTAACTAAAAATGGCAATCAATTTTTGATGAGCCATTATAAACTAATCCTAAGCCCTATCAAATAAGATTTACGTAGGGCTGGAAAGCAAATTTCTAAAGCTTTCACATGACACTGCTTGTCAGTACCTTACATCAACCTTTATATATTAAAATTACCTGTTTTACTTAGCTTACCCCTTTTCAAGTTAATTTTTTTAATACAAAAACAAACAGCAACAATACAAGCCATATATAATCAAAATTGCCTTGAAATAACCTTCAATTTGCTAAAAAAATTAAAAAAGTTATAAATCAGCATTTAATTAAAGTGATTTTGCAAAATTTTTTCAATTTTGAAAAAATCATTATATGATCTCTAGTGGTAACAGTGTTGATCGCACCAAACAGCATTATGACATCATAGACAGAGTTTGAAGTATGCAAGAAAAGAGAGAAGCATGCTTAAGTGTTTAAAAAAAGAGCTGGTTGTTGCATCATCAACTTAGCTTAAAATAGCTGTAGAGTTTTTTTTATCAAAAACACCTAGTAAACATCTTTAAAAAAGCTTTTAATTAGGTTTTTAAGATCAGTAGTTTTTGAGAAAATACATAGAACAAATAATGCAATAAAGCATAGTTGTGACGTCATTGTAGACACCAAAAGGGTAAAATTTCCAGTTAATTGGGGGCTAGATTTCCTTTGAGCAAAAAATCGTATTCCTCTGTCAAAAAATGCCAAATTAAAAAGTTATCATTGATTATGACATCATCATAATGTTAAAAAAACCCTCTTATGACTCTCACCCTAGGGAAATGATCAATCATGTTTAGGTTTGATGTTAGTATGCTCAGTCGTTTCAGAGGAGTTAAAACACAACAATAGAAAGAATTACACTTTATGGCATAGATTAGTGGGAGGACACATTGCGGTTTCAAAGCTCTCTGACGATGTGATATGTCATTCTTGAATATAAAAACAATGCTTTAACATAACCCAAACAAATTCTTCTTAAAAATGAGGCAAATAATTGAGACTATATGCAAATATAGAATGTAACAACACGCCCTGAAGCCAATTTTGTTAAATTTGTCCCCTCAATAAAAATGGCAGTGTTCTTGCTGGGTAATTTTAAACGTTAATACATTGCAAATAAACTTAACCTTATTGGCAAAATCAGCACTGGTAGCCTGCAGTTACTTCTGCTGTTACTAACAGGTTGCATTAAGCAAAATATATTTTGTGATGGATGTAGCAATACTTACTGTAATGTGATCCTGCATATCAGAAATTTCTTTCAGTAATCTTTCGCAACTGTCACCAATAAACTTTGGTTCCTCAAACTTCAGTGTCAGAGGTTGTAGTCTTGCTCGTAACACATAGCAAAGACTGGATACTTCATGGGGAAACACATTGCCAGATACCAACAAATTCATTGGAGTGAGTTTGGCAGCTTCTTCAGTTAACTCCTTCTGCTGGCTTTCATAGATCCACAAACAAACTATTTGATAACTTGCAAAATCAATCGTATAAGCAGAACTCAAATGCAGCTTGTAAAGAATTGCTTTAAAAAACGGTCCATTCATAACATTGGAAAAAAATGTTGTTAGGGATAAGTTTTTTTCTTTCAAATCAGAAACAATCTTGTTGGTGTTTAAAGAATTATTGAGGGTAAGCAGGCGTTTGTAAGTGTCAGGATTACATAACCCAAACAAAAACTTTTTCACCACTTCGAAATTTGTTTGATTGTTTACTGAAAATAGCATTTCATTGAATTCTTGAAGAGATGCAAATAAAACTAAATAAGCGGCAGAAAAAAACTCCTGGAGAATCAAATGTGAAAAGTATGTTACTTTCCCATAGAGTGTTAAGCGTAATTTTGTGTTCTCATTTGTTCCTGTGGTTAAAACTGTATCCAAACTTCCTTTTTTTAAGTTTAATTGTTGCAAATCATGCTCACTAAATTCGTACTTTTTCTGGCGTAATCCTTCCCAAGCTAACTTAGCCAACTTGTCTAGCTCAAAAGTTTCACTTCTCCACACTCTAAGACGGACAAAGTTTTCTAGAACATACAACATGATATTTGTTACTGATGCAAAAGCAATTGAGTTGTTAGGATTTAACTGTTGTTGGTGTAATGAATAAATTGTAAAGATGCATATTATCGGAACAAAACACTGAGCTGACAGTTCAGGATGTTTACTCAAATACTCATACACTTTTTCACTATTGGAACCACAAATGTCTTGGCATATTTGTTTTTGTGCATCAGAATTAAGACCCAAAATATCCACTGTAAAATCTGGTCTGTAGTTTTCACGCAGTTCCAACAATTGTCGTGGTCGAGACGTAATTAACTTTTTAGCTTTTGGCAAAATATGTCCATCCAACAAATTCTTCAGGATTGTTTCAGCTGTAGTAACATCATCCATAGTAACAGTTGGGCAAGAATCTTTATAGTTCACATCAGCTTCATCTAATCCATCCATAATGATCATCACCTTGTCACTTGCAGCAAGTGCTTTTAGAACTGCTTTATCTAAACTAATGTCATGTTCCCAACTAGAATATAGATTTGTAAGCAAAAATTGTAAAACACCAATGTCTCTGTTAAACTTCACTTTTTTTAAGGAAACATAAAACACATAGTCTACTTCAAGAATTTTTTCCTCCAAAACTTTTTCCAACAGCTGTTTGGTCAGAGTTGTCTTGCCCAACCCAGCTTGTGCAGACACAGCAACACAATTTCCATGAACATTTATGTACCTCTTTCGAGCATCTTTATTGTTAGTGAATAAATCAGCATCTTTGCTGGCAGCTCTATTGGCTTCAACAAATAACTCTTCAAGTATAACGTTCCCAAGTCGAGTTTTGCTCCACATTTTTGGATTTCGATTAAGGTTTTGAAAATGTGACTCTTCTTGCGCATTGCTCACACTTTTTGATATTTGTAATTCAACTCTCTGTATGTTTTTATTGATTGGCAAGGTTTTTTTTTCACCAGAAATGATTCTTGCTGTTTCATTCAATTTTTCTTTTAGTTCACTCAGTTTTGAAGATACTGAAAAAAAGATTAGATCTTTGTTATATTAAAAATAAGCAAAATATTAATCAGAACGCAAGTAGTGATTGTCTAGTGCTTTACCTCTTGGCAAAGGTCACAAATCTGTTTATACAGAACTATCACTATCAATGACTTTTTATCTTATACGACTGACATTTGCTCCATGACCCTCAATCTATGAGCAACATCACAAAATATTCAGGAGAGGCATTTGCCATGTCACTACTGCTCCTTAGAAAAATTGACATATCAATACTTTGAATTTTAGAAAGGAGGAAACTTTTCTTTTAGCAAACCACACAAGTAACATGCAAAAATAACCAAACATTGCTAAATTTATTAGCACCAAAGCATCTAACTTTTTTATCTCCTCACAGGGTCTTTATCACAGCAAACTAGCTAAAACAGAGCAATCTAAAAATATTGATTGCACAGCAAAATTAAATTGATAAATTTTATCATTTTAATACTGCACCTCTCAATGAAACACAAGCAGAAGCAATTATTAGGAAATATTTTAGATTGAAATAGGATATGGTTGTGAAAAAGTGGTAGGCTATTTTTATGTCGACACAAAGTCTGTGTCAAAACAATGCCTTAATGAATTTACACAACTTAATTGACGGGGTACCAATGCATGGGAGGGTGAGACAAGAATTTAAATTAGACTATTAAATTTGTTATTCTTGGAGTCTTTGATGAAAGGATGGTACACAAACTGGTCAATCATACTTAAAAGAAAGAATGCTGGGATGTCTGTTTTGTTTAAGCAAAGGAAACAATAAAACTGATTTCAGTTTGGAACAATAAGTTATTTGACAAGTAAGAATTAGTAAGATGATTATTGTTAAGTTTGTTTGCAAACCAGTCATCTCATATTTCTAATAAATAATGTTGGATAATTGTTATTAACAAACAGACAATAAAATTGATTTCATTTTGAAAAATGAGTTATTTGCTGAGTATAATTTAGCATTATTGCCATAAACAAGAAATAAGACCTTGTTTCCAGGACTAAGGTGCTATTCTGTCAAATTGGAGAAGCACACTATGAACAGTTGGTTTGGCATAAATTCTGATATCTGTCTCTCCATCACACATCACCACCTCTGCATCATGAAACAGTAGGGAAGGCCCAGAGACCTCCAAGCATGTGAATTGCATCTTGGGATGCTGGTTATCAAGTAAATTTAGAAACAATTGAA
The DNA here is from genome assembly GCA_963675345.1 of Trididemnum clinides. Classification (NCBI taxonomy): domain Eukaryota; kingdom Metazoa; phylum Chordata; class Ascidiacea; order Aplousobranchia; family Didemnidae; genus Trididemnum; species Trididemnum clinides. The sequence goes on along the minus strand of OY776284.1, from coordinate 21,727,181 downwards.
CGTAAGAAAATGAGTTCATGACAGCGAAAGCACCAACAACATGATGTGCGCAGAATATTATTTTTAAGAAATACTTTCTCTTCTGTCATTTTAAGAAACTTTTTGGGTAATGTAAGACCTAGAGGGTTTTACAGGGTTACACTATCCATTACTGACAAAACTTTTCTGTTACGTGTAAGAACCTCTCTAGGGATAAGTTTCAGTAATTTCTTGAAAATTTTTGGATAATTGGTTTCTTCAAATGCAGAAAAGATAGCTCAAGGGTGACATCACATGAAAATAATTAGTTAACTATGTCATTAATTATGAGGTCAATTGAAACGTTGGCAAAGAGGCTAATTTGGCTCACTAAAAGATATAAACATTTTTGTGTCACAGTTTTATCAAGAAAATTGAAATCCATTGATAGAAAAAATTATTTTGTGCCATGAATAAAAGTGGAAAATAATGCAATGCAGTGCAGTAAAGTTATGTTTTTATTACATAAGGTGTTTAGCAAAGCCTGTAGACACAAAAGCTTTGCTGTTCCTTGATAGTGTTGAGCAGTGGTCCTCAAACTGTAAGTCATGGCCTCAAAGAGGATCGTTGTGGCCTGAGCTATTCCAACTCACTCTGTTACAAGTTTTCATTATGAGCTATTTTAAATCAAAAGATTTTTGATAAGTCAAAATTTTAATACTGGCAACTCAAGCTTTTGCAAAAAATGGCATGCTAAGACAGTAAACAAGCATAAAATGGTTTACTACTTGACAGACTCTTATATGATTTGAAGACGGTGGTTTGAGTATCGCATAGATAAGCCATGGAACCCACTACTCTCTATTTCTTAAATTACACACCCACAGTAAACTGTGCGTGTGATTCAAGAAATAGAGTTGAAAAAGACTGAGAACATTGGTATTCTTTTCTAAAGATTTTTAAAAACTTTGTATTCTTTTAGCTTTATCTAATATAAATGCATACAAAAGGTTTGAGTTATATGCAAATCCATCTCAGAATTATTGAAAAATTATTAAAAAAGTGAACTAAAGAATGATGGAAAAACTTAACACAAAGACCATTTTCCTTGTTACAACTTTAGTGAGTTAAAACAAAAACAAAAAGTTAACATTAACAGTTAACTATTTTTGTCTATGTACTCTAACTTGGTAGGTACCAATAAGCTGTTTGGTCACCATTGTAAAATTTTATAACTTTTTATTTTTTTACACTTTTTCCATGAATTCTAGGAAAACAAACTTTTTAATGACTTTTTATAAACACGGGAGCTTTGATTGATTGCCCTGCATGAAAAAAATGATTTTTTTATTACAAATTTGCTGTGCAAAATGATCTATCAATCTTGCCTGAATTCTTGTTTGGAGTAGATTTGTTGACGTTGATAGTTGCATCACCTCCTATCTGATATAAATGTTCTGTTGTCACTTTGTCTCGACCAGAGATATCACCTACCAAATATCAAAATTTTTAGCATTCTGAAAAAGAAAAAAAATATAGAACATGGCAAATTTGAAACACTATAGTCTATTCCCATAAAACTAATTTTAAGACTGCTAGTAACCAATATAGACTTAATACTCCAGTTACTTGAAAAGTCTAGAGGTTGCGAGTTGCTTGGTGACAAATTTCAGGAAATCTCTTACTAAAGAGATCTTCCACCAGCATCACACTGAGGTAAAATAGAAAATTTTGCTCAAAAATGATCTCCAACATCATATGATACCATAGAGCAATCCATTACATCATGTCAATAAATAACCCATGACCAGTTTTGATGAAGTAATAGGTTGCTGTATGGTATCATATGATGTTGGTGATCACTTTTGAGCAAAATTTTCTATTTTACCTTAGTGTGATGCTGGCAACAGATCCCTCTTAATAAAAGATTGCCTGAAAATTGCTACCTAGCAACTAGTAACCTCTATATTTTGGAAAACGATAAAGTCTTAATAATGATTCAAAACTCTATTAGGGCCTACTGATGTGACTTGTTGTCAATGTCATTTATGTGCGTTCTTTAATGAGACCTCATGATATAGGCATTGTGGTATCATATTGATTTGTATTGCATCTTTTTTTGCACCCAATGACAAATTTTTTATTTAATATTTTTATTATTGAGTATCTTTTGCACCCACCTGATGAGATCAAATAAGGTCAAAACCGTTTACAGGTTATTGACATGACTGTTACCTTCAACAAGGCTTTGCTGTATGGGATAACGTCCTCAAACAACATTGTAAATCAACTACGATTAAAGTTACTTTTTCTTGTGGAGAAGCTGTTCCTAACTTTCTCAAATCTGCTTTTCTCACCAGAATCAGTAGAATTATTAGAAATTATATCGAGAAATGACCGAAAAACAATTCAAAAGTGATCCAGGAACAAAAGATTGGGGTGCACCAGCCAAATTCAACTATTGAATATAAATCTTATATCTTTCGAGTCTAATTCAGTAAATACACGACTGATAAAGGCGAGAGTAGAAAAGATCACAAAAACAAGATTTACCCAAGTTAAATATGTGGCCACACCCCTCAAAAAACACCTTTACTTTCATGGCCAACTTTAACTTACTAATGATCTTGTCCACCATCAGTTTTTAACCATTAACCCTCTTGGCCGCTTTAAAAAAAAGAGAAATTGATAATACGACAACAAGAGGCAGTTTAAAGCAAAAGCAAACAAATGGCATTGATGGGACTTTTGCTATTTAAAAGATTGTCTGCCATCCAAAGGCTGTTAGACCAACACATAAAATAAGTTATTATGCAATAAAGAATAAGTAATCAGTTTCTTAGCATGTCCATGCAATTAATTGTTATCTCAAACAGCAAGTAATTTTTCACAAAAAAAGGAAGAAATGAAGTTGTTTGCAGACCTAATTTAGCAACTTAAACACATTTCATACATCCTTCAGAATAATTTACAGACGTCTATGCAGAAAGGTACCAGCATTACAATGCCATTTTCAGATTTTAACAATGATGTAATAGATTGCTGTATGCTACCACATGATGTTAGTGATCAGTTTTGAGCTAAATTTTTTATTTAGCATAGCTTGAAAAGGAATTAACCGATCCCAGCAAATCATGGCATCTTTAAAAAATAGATATTCAAGGTAACTGCTCGATCATTTTCAAGCTTTTTATATAAACAATAATTGGCCATTTTAACTTTGATTAAAACGCATTTGCTGTTTTCTAGATTAGAAGCTGAGCTCTATACCACAACAACAATCAATGCCAATCATGGTAATGGTGCAAGTCCTGACCTCTAACGGCAAGTGAAATTGGTAACCAGTTTAAAAAAAAAGCTTAGTTTCGCCTAGAATTTAACAAGAAATATTTTATAAATTTCCTTTCTGAATTGCGAAAAAAATGTCCGTAACGTGGCAGTACGAAAAACTGTCATAATCAATCATAATTATATACCCCAAGTTTGTTTGTAAATCGTTACTCATCTGTTTACTTCTACATCAAGTGCTATATGACGTTGAAATCTCTGTTTCTTGAAGATTTTAAATATTGAAAAAATTTTTTTTGAATATGTAAATTTTATACTAATTACCCCTAAATTGGTGCTGAGTTGTTTTTGAAGTTAAAGTACCCCTATCTCAAACATCACTACAGATTTTATTTTCTACCAATTTTTTTAGAAATGGTCGCTAGATGGTGCTAAGGAAATAAATTTTCAAGGTATATCAGTCAAAACTTATCTAAAAGCCCAGGTTTTCCACAATTTGCAACTTTCTGAGGCTCATGACCTTTTTTGTTGACCAATACTGACTGGTACTAAATTTTGGTAGTTAAATTTAGTACCTAAAATATGATCGGCTAGAGGTTATCCTAAACCATGTAACATTAGGTATTTTTGAAACGGGAAATTCCTTCAAGATTCAGAAAATATCAAGTTTAAATACAATATGTTGTCACTAACAATGAAAGAGAAGCTTTTTTACACCCCAACCATTTGTTGAGAAACAAGGGGGATACAGCAAATTTTGATTTAAAGAAGATAAACTTCTGCCAGCTTTATACCTGTATTTTAGCTTCCATCTCCTTGGAAACTTGATACAAAATGACGACTTTAGTGGTGAAATCTTTGCAACTTATTTTATGTCTTTAAAGGATGTGGTTTTTCTAGATATTCTAATTTAGTGAAGGCAAGTCAAAAATTTTTGGGGGTTTTGAACTGATATGATGTAGTAGTGTACCCATTTTTGATTGGTAAATATCATATAACACTTAGCCTAGACAATTTAAAGTTATATATTGCTGGAAATCAAATTTCCTAAGCTTTCAGATGAGACTGATATCTAGTAACATATCATATTTTTTCGCACCAAATCCACTTTTTTTACCTACCATACAAATTTTTTGGTGGTGTTTTGAGACTCCTAAGGATTTGAAAATTCTAATAGGTAAATTTTTATATTATTGCTTGAAATTTTGTCAAAGGATGCCACAAAAGAGTAGTTTTCAGACTGTGTTAATGATAAAGGGTTTGCTTTCCTGGTAAACATGTAATCTCAATTTGATTTCAAAGTAGTTGGCTCTTGCTGAAAATTTGGCCATATTTGTTTTTTTTAACCAATTTTGGGTTAGAGAATCCAAGAATTGGAGCACTATTTTACATCTTCTGATGCGTGAGAAATTAAGCATGATCTTTTGAAAATTTTATGAAAATCAGATGAGATATAAAGTCACGAATCCATTTTTTAGTAAACTGATTTTAAAATTTGACAGAAAAAAATTTGAGGGAAACACTGAAAACGTGAGATCATCAATTGATGATCGCGGGAGCAAAAGAGTTAAAAAGAATTTAGTTCTCACTCCAGGCATTGTCCTGCCTACTAAATTTCTGTTATTCTCGGAGATCTCTACCCCCTAACATTGGGACATTTGCTTAGGTGTTTCCATTTACCTATACCGGGTGGGCTGCTTAACCAACCAAACTCTTTTTAGTGGATCTTTATTCACTCAGCCACACTGAACAACTACTCCACATGTACCTAGCCTATGATCCCACACCCCTATTATGGCTTGCCAATGTGACTTTTTGTCCATATCATGAGTGTGCATGTGTGCTTCCTCAAATAAAACCCTATTGATATAGGTAAGCTGATTTATATTATTTTGTATTGGATCATTTTTTTGTACATAATGACAAATCTGTTGCATGTTAAACATTTTTATAATTGTGTGTCTTTACACCCACCCTATGAAACTTAATAATATCAAAACTGAATGCAGGATATAGACGTGTTGTAATGGATTGTTTTGTTGTACAGTATGATGTTGGTGATCATTTTTGGGCAAAATTTTTTTACCTTAATGTGATATTGAAGGCAGATACCTATAAATAGGAGATTGCCTGAAAATTGCTACCTAGCAACTTGCAACCTCTATATTTTGTATGCAAATTAACCACTTCGCGACGGGAAACGTACATGTACGTCAAAAATGCTTTTCCATTCAAAGACGGGAAACATATATTTACGTCCGCGTGTTTTGCCAAAAGGACGGCGACTGTTGTTTTACGTTGCAATCGCTACGACAATGTAACATGAAGTGCAGTTGATACAAGGGCAATTTCCCTGCTTCGGTTTGCTCAAAAACAGGAGAAAAAAGCTGAAATGAATGCAGCATTGCAGCATAGTCTTGCAAGTTTGTGAGGAGAATTATTCTTCTTCGTTTTGCTCAAAAGCAAGCGAAAAAAGCTAGCACGAATGCAGTGTTTTATTAGTCTATGAAAGATTTTGAGAGGCAAAGACAAATGTTGCAAAAAATATGGGTTAGGAAAAAAGTTTCATAAAGAGCGGAAGAGGGTAGTAAACAAAACGTGAAAAAGACTACGAAAGGGGACATACTTCAAAAATTGTTGCGGCAATGTTCCTCTGCACCACTCCTTGTTTGGGAATGGGCATGAGTACATCCAATTTTTTCTAAATTAGTAGGGTTTGGGTACTTTGGGATAAAATAAGCTGAGGATACCGTAATTATTTTTGCTGTGTCAGAATGCTACTACCTTATGCTTGTTAATGGCTCCGTGGCAATGGTTTTGCAGAATATTATATAGCCTTTTGTGTCAATTTTTTTCAAAAAATTTTCTGAATCATTGAATTTATTTGATATGTTTTACTACTTTAGTTATCAACATTTTACAACCATTATTTCAGATTTATTTTCTAAAATATATAGCTGCAACATGAAGCATAGAGCTGACATTGACATTGTAGCAAGTAGCTGTACTGATCAGTATTTTAATACCATTAGTGACGTCATTTGTGACGTTATTCATGAGGTCACAATTGTGATGTACGTCATCTCCCATGACAACAGTGTGACTTACCACAACGTGCATTCACTACAAACCTAAAGTACTCCAAGATGCGTAATAGTGAAAAAAACATAATATAATGCGAAAAAGTGAAGGTTATAAAAATAATACCGTCTGAGTGGCATAGTAAGTTAAAAAAAAAACCGTCGCAAAGTGGTTAACATAATAAATTTGCTTAAAAAACTAAAAAATGATCTTGCTGAAAGCAATGTTTAGTTTTTGAAAATTTTGCAAGGAGAAATTTTTGAGGCCATCTTGGTGTCATGAGCTCGAGTGACATCACTGTCCAAATATATGATTGATCGCACAGAAAAACAATCTCAACAAGTCAAAAGAACATCCAAAAATACAGTCAATTCTGCCTGATCAGCTTTCCCATATTTGGACCGTTTGTCATAGGTTCCAACCCCATTTTATAGCAGAATTTACATCGCTTCTAATTGGACCATTGCCCTGCTTTAGTAAATATTCTATGCCTTACATTATCTTATTGTAATTAACATTTTTTCCTTTTTTATCGTTTTGAGAGATGACTATGGCCCGCTAAAGTCAATAAAGTCAAAATTTTTTCAGGACCTTGTTACATGATCAAACGTGTACTAACGTTTGTTTCAGGTCTTCAGGAGTCTGTTTTGGTAGATTTTATAAGTCAAAATTTTGCATAAAGTCAAAACTTGTCAAAATTCTCTTCATCAAAAATTTCCTTACAAAAATGAACAAATTTAGATTTTTTTATATTTTTTTCAATTTTTGAGCTGCTATTAAAATTTTATGTGCAGTTTTATTTGATTTTAAACTCCTAAAATAGTTGCAATGGTAAAAATGCGTGTGGTAATTGAGAAGAAAATAGCACTTATTATGCATCAAATCGTCATTGTTGATGCATAAACACATAATTGTTAGACAATTAATCTATTCCTATAAAACCTTTGTGCATTTTACATGTGGTCTTTTTAAGTCATAGCTTGCAAAGCAAAGAGTGCCTAAACAAACCAAATCTTCTACAGTGAAAGTTAGGCAAATTTGCCAGGAATATCCAGATGAGTTTTTGGCAACTCCTGCCCGTGACTTGCGATGCAACCTTTGCGATGTGTTAGTCAAATGCGACAAAGTTTATGTGGAAAGCCATCGAAAAAGTAAGCAACACCACAGAAAGTTGGAGATGAAGAGCAAATCCCAAAGTAAGCAAGCCTTTTTACAACTCGATCAAGTAAACTTCAAGGAACAGGTTGTCTCTTCATTCTTAGCTGCAGATATCCCACTTCATAAACTCAACCATCCTTCTTTAAAGTCTCTGTTTGCTACAATGGGAAAAGTATTGCCTTCAGAGACTGCAGCCTGGGCATGTGTTGCTAAATTAGCATCCCAAAAAGAAGAACAAATTCAAGAATTACTTTGTGACAAAAATTTTTATTAAATTGTGGATGAAGCACAGATTGCTAAACAAAAGTACATTAGTGTGCTTGTGGGCAGCTTAGATGCCCCAAATCAGACATTCCTAGTTGATTGCCATCTACTTGACAGCGGTAGCAATGTTATTCTGCACACTGTGGATGACATATTGCGACAACTTGAAATAAAATGTGAGAAGTTTTCATTGTTTTTGACTAATGCTGCTTGGTACATGTCTTCGGCTGGAAAGACATTAAAGGAATTATACCCTTCTTTGATGCATGTCACCTGCATTGAGCATATACTACATAACTGCACTATGTGTATGCATGCTCATTTTAAAAATATTGATGAAGTAATAGCAACGATCAAGGCAGCAACAATCAAAAACAAAGATCGCAAGAAAGGTTTTCATGATGCTGGTCTGCCATCCCCTCCTGACCCTGTAATTACAAGATGGGCAACTCGGCTTAGAGCTGCCTTATATTACAGTGAGAACCTTCCATCTGTTCGTACCATTGTCAACAATTGGACAAGTGCAGGCCTCTTAGTCAGCAAAGCAAAAGGCGCTATCAATGTGGAAGATTTGGTGCCGGACTTGGTTAAAATAAATCAATACCGGACTCTAGCAGCCAACATAGAGTTTTTAGAAGGAAGTGCTTGCACAATAACCGAAGCATACGGACTGCTGAAGAATATGAAATTTGATGATGATCTGTGTGCATTAAAAATTACAATAAAAAACGACTATCCAACTCTGATCTAGAAACAATAATAAACTGTACCAATTTGACAATTGACCCAACAAGCTACGCACTATTGCAAAATGCCCAGCCAATCTCTGCTGCTGTTGAGAGGTCGTTTTCTATGCTCAGTAAATTACTGAGAAAAGACAGAAATTTTGATGTTAAGAACGTAAAAAATATATGATGCTGTATTACAATAAAAGTCCTGGTAATTATGCTGTGTGGCTTTCGTTAAAAACATCATAGACAGACTGTTGATGTACAGTACAGTTGCGATAACAACACATTTTTTGTATTACACACTAATTGATACCGGTACACACAATGGCTCATTATCCTAGGTTTTGACGCCATGCATCGCTTTGTTGCATTAGCTTCAAGACTGAGTGATTGAGAAAATGTTTAAAGTAGGCAACCTTCTTCTTTAAAAACTTATGTAAATTGCGGATTATAAAACATTTTTAATCAAAAAAGTGCAACAAGACATAAATAATAGGCAAAAGCAGTTAAAATAAAGCAACAAGACATAAATTAGTCAAAATAAAGTCAAAATTTTGCTAAAATAAAAGTCAAAAATAATTTTTTTAGGTAAAAAAAAAATGGCCCTTAAGATGTCACATCAAGAGTTGATGTGGGTAATGTGCTATGTTCTTGCTAAGTCATTTTAAAGGGGAGTAGGTAACAGAAAAACAAACAAATGTGGTGTAATAATCTCAATTGTTATCTAACCGAAGTACAGTAACTGTAATGCAGCAGTAAACACTGTATTGTACAGTGGAATGATCTAATGCTTTTAGCACTTGAACGAGAATGGCTGCAATAGCTATTGTAGATCAAACACTTATAGAAAAATTGAAATTTATAACAAAATCAAAGACCAATCACTGGAAATGTCAGAGAGGATGTTAGTTGAGAGTGTTGAGCTGCCTAAGTCAACATGAAGTGCGCTACGCAGACAGGAGACTAAATTACAAGATCTATGGGCAAAGACAGTGCAGCAACAGCTTTGGATAAAGGCCGTCGTGATGCAAAATCAGCAGACATCAACTAAGCATTAGTAAAATGGTTCTAAGTTGGTAGTCAAACCAGGTGATGCTGAGTTCAAAGCTTCTATAGGCCTTCTGTATGGTTGGAAGAAGTATCAGCATAGTCCACAAAAGAACTTGAGGTGAAAAGCAAGTGCAGATGCCAAACAGTGAATTGAGACAAAGCTGCTGGAAGAGTATGAAACAGGTAACATCTATAATGCAGTACTTTTATTACTATACTACACCAAATGGTTTACTTTCACACAAAAGACAAACAAATTCTAAAAAAGTTATGGACAGAGTCATTTGCTTTTTCTATGTTGCACCAATATGTCAGGAACTGACAAGTGAAACCTCCTTGTGATGGGTAAGAGTAAGAAACCCCAAAGTATTCAGAGCATAGGTATAAAAAGCTTCCTGAGTCATAATGCAGCAATGAAAATGCATAGATATCAGGTGAAATGTTCACAATGTTAATGAAGGAGTGAAATGCCTGCTTAGTAAGAGAACAAGAAACATTTCCCTTTTGGTAGATAACTACATTGCACGTACATCCTCGTGAAAAGCTAGCAAACATTAAGCTTTAGATCTCGCATCCTAACATGACCTCAATAATCTGGCAGATGTATCAAGAGTAACAAAAAATCTCAAGATGCTACATCGTAAAGAACTCATCTTTATGATTTTTTGTTACAATGAGAAAGATCTTTTGAATCCAAAATCAACAGCCATAGACATTAGCTCAAAAATTTCAATTTTGGATGCTGCTAATCTGCAGACAAAAAGTCAAGGAGATGTATGTCAAACAACTCCAAAACTGCTTCTGACAAGCAAAATTTCAAGCAGCACACACAGAAATTTTAATGCATCACGGAGTGACATAGTTGTTGGAGATGAATACAAATATAAGGCATTGCAAAATGGACGAGCAAGGGGGCAATGACCAAGAAGATAAAACGAGGTTAAATTTTTGCCTAAGGTTATGTCAAGTCAACCACTGCATTGCAATGCTCCACAAAAGGAGCCGAGCAAGATCTCTCTACAAGCATTTAGATGTTTGTGCAGAGACAGTTTGAATAATGATTGATAAAGCCAAAACACAGACAACCCAGGATGCATTTTTTTTCAGAAAATGATGTCTCTGTTTTCTTCTGATTGTTGAAAGTGTTTCAGCTTTGTTTGCATTTGTAGTCACCTATAGTTGCTAGTTTCTTGCTGTGTACTTATTATCAATTTGCTGCCAGCAATAGCTTGCCTATGTTATATACAGTGCAGTATTTACAACAAAAAATCTTCCTATTTTCTTCACCTATTCAGTTTTGCCAAAACATAAACAATTATTGGTGTGTCACTACTTATGAAAAACAATTATGACGGTGTCACTTTTTGCCTGCCATGTAAGTACCCAACAAAAAAATGACAAAATTTGTAGAAATTATATCTCCTTGCTTCATGGGACCACTGCTTAAATCGGATGAATCACATACAGAGAATAAGTCAAAAATTCGTAGTGGCACATGCACACACACACGCAAACATGCTTGGACATTTGTGGAAAAAGTGTGTGCAATCATAAGTGACATCAATCTATCGGTACATCAAATCCAGCAATTTGGCAGTTAACCAGTGAGTTTTATCAACTGACATATGACGTCAAGAAGCACTTTGTGCAAAAAACCGAATGATATAATGTTACATTGTAAAGCACTCAACAAGTTAAATGTCATATATCCATATAAAGCTTAAAGATCTTTTGGCCAAAAGTTATCCAAGGCAGCAAAATGACTTACATAAATATCACAAGCCTGTGGCACAACACCCATTTGCAGCAACACACACACTGTTTCCATGCTTTTTTGGCTCTGTTCAGGTTATAGTGTCAATTTACCTACGTTTCCTTAAGGCCCAGCAGAATTCCTTTTTCGTCCATACAATGAAGTTTTCCTGTAACACTAATTTGCATATAACAGCATTTCTATTTGTCCCCCACATGCAATTTGCTCATTTCTAATAGCATTTATTGTTTAAGTCAGTGTTTTTGGCACGTGGCCTGTTTTCAACTAAACAGCAGCTTGTGACAAGATTACATATTTTTCAATTTTAAAGACAACCTCAAAAAGTTATCTACATGAATTTTCCCAATTTCAGGCTATTGTTCAAATATAATAACAGAACAAATCCTCACGCAAAATTTTCTTTATTTTACTTCAGATGTAGGGTAAATAAAATACTGGTCCAGTTATAGACCATGGTCCACCAGTCAAAAATCTCTGCCAGACATATTTATTATTCTTCAATCCAATTAAGACAACTGCATGTAAGTTGTTGCTTGTTTACTTGGCAGCAACTTTTGCACCAGAAACTTTAAATAACTGCTGGTCAAAAATCTTTAAAGGTAGCCTAAAAACAACAATTTTAGTAGGTGGCATTGGCATCGATAGCATTTTAGTTGGTGGCAAAAAGTTTTTTGACAAATAAAAGAGCTGACAACTACATGGAATTGGTGTCTAGTCTCCCAAATGCTTACAGCTGTACAAGGTGCAATATGTCACTTAAGATACAAGGTGAGGTGTAAATATGAAAACGAATTAAAAAAACTCATAAAACTAAGCAAATTATTATTTTAATACAAAGCAATTATGTAAAGGGAAATTAATAAATATAGATTGAAAATACAGAGTTTTATTCAAAATAGCTTCCTTTTGAATCAATAACAGCCTTAAATCTTCTTTGAACATCCTTTACTGAAGCACACAGCTTCTCCTGTGGTAGCTCCTGCCAAGCCTGTTCCAATGATGATTTCAGATTGCCCACTGTACAATATACTTTTGAGCAAGCCTTTGCCTCAAGTGTTGACCATAAGGAAAAGTCCATTGGATTCACATCGGGTAAACATAGAAGCCACATCTCTTTTGGCCAAAACCTTGGAAGTTTGTCCCTGCACCAGCTTTGAGTCACATTGCCTGTGTGAGAAGTAGCTTCGTCTTGCTGAAACGTCCACAAGGTGCCATCTTTGAAGTGATTCTTTGCTGATCCAGCATAGGCTTTAAAATGTGGTCAATGTAAGATTTTGCGTTAATTTTTGAATTTTCTTCAACAAAAATGAGAGGAGACATCTGGGTTTTTGAGATCGCAGCCCACACCATGACGGAAGCGAATTTCATCCTCTGGTAAACTGTTTTTCGTTTGCAAGGAATGTCACTAACTTTTCTTCCAATAACTCTGTCATTACAACAATTATGAGCCTGCTCAACTGTGAATATCTTCTCATCAGACCAAAATGTTTCTCCTGCCGTGCCTCATTTCAACTCATTAGGAAGGACCTTGCTCCTTTCAAATCTTTTTTGCTTTGCAGCCATTGAGAGAGCTTGTCTTTTTTAGAGGATAAAAGAAAACATTCTTAAACCTTCACGAACTAATCTTCCCATAGTCCTGGGACTCATTTTTGTCTCCATAGCCATCTTTCTCAAGGACCTCTTAGGGTTTCGCCAGATTTTTACACAAATGGTTTTTATCATTTTTCTTGAACGTTTTGAGCGTGGTCTTCCACTTCTTTGATGATCAGAAAAGTCTCCTCTCATTAAAATGCTTAATTGCTTTTCATACAGTTCATCTTGCAATGGAAAGGGTCTCAGCAATGACCGTATTGGATATTCTTGCACAATGAATAGCCACTATTGCTTCCCTTGTAGCAGACATTTCAATATTTATTTAAGTTATGGATTGAAAAGCAATGTGTAGTGTTAGATTAATTTTCAAACAACCAAAATATAAAAAAAACTACGTTATAAAAATTGTACAAAAATACTTAGTTTAGATTCAAAGCTATGTTTCAAAATTTATGCCCCACCCTGTACATTTTTTGGACTCTCACCTAGATTTTCTATCAACCTGTTGTGGAGAAGTAAGTAATGAGTGCTTAGAGCACTTTCATCAAGAATATTTTCAGTGAAAAAGAGGTATCAGAAAAAATTGAGCCCATCAATACTTGCAGACTAATGATGGATGACAAGTAGGGATACTTCATTTACTGCACATAAATGCCAGGCCAATATGTGAAGATTAGATAAAAATTAGTAATTTATTTATGAAAATAACTATCACTTGATATACAGTATGCTGCATTCATAGTTTTTAGCACATTTAATGATTTCATTGATTGCATTAAATTGCTACAGCTCTTTCTGGTCAGTAAAGTGCACCAGAGCTGCCATATGCATTGTAAAGTATATATCCTTTTGCAATAAAAAAAACTTATATCATTTAAACTAGAGCTATTCAGCAACTTCAACAGTCATTCTCAAATTCAGTGCCCCAAAACACATAAAAATTGATATTTTTTATCACTAAAGCAAAGAACGTTTGAAAAATTGTTGCCCAGTGTTATTTGCAATTTAGAAAAAGTGGTTCATTCTTTCAAAAATGGCATATTGGGGCTAAACTGTAGCCAAGAGCTGTGTGCTTTCATAACTTAACAGTTATGATTAAAATTAGCTTTGAAGCGTAGGAAAAAATATTGAATTTAGCTGATTTTACTTAACTCTTGACAAAAAATTATGCCTTGAATTAAATTGATGAAAAGCGCTACTTGCTGTTATTGCTCATTGGTAAAAAATTAGACTGGCAAGAAACATAAAGAAACACATTTTGACTTTATTATATTCTTGCCAACTATGCTGGTGTCACTTGCAGAGCTCCATCAGCAACATTAAAGTTAAGAATATCAGTTCAGTTGGCTGTGTCGATTTCACCCGTTGAGTATTGTGCAAAAGTTAAATGTTAGGACCATTACATGATAGTTTTTCATAATTGTATACCTATTTGCATGACTTAAAGCCTCTGGCTGGGGGCATGTTGCTTGGTCCTGGCATAAATGCAACTATGCGAAGAGCACGTAAACTTGAAACAAAGCACTCATGGTTAAGTTATTGCAATAGCATAGTCCCTTCAGTAATGTCAAGTTTAACAATATCAATACAGTTGGCTGCACCCAACTGATACTTGTGAAAACAGTATTGTAAAGTTTACTTGTTGTTGACACAGCCAATTGTCATTGCAATATCAAAAGTACAGTTTTTCTAATGGGTGTTGTTTAAGCCTAAAAAACATTATAGCGGGTTGTAGACAGCCACTATGCGTCTTCCAAAGTTTCTTGAGTTTTTGGTTACATGCTGCTTGCGTTGTTTGGTACTTAAAAACTACACTTGCTCATAACTAAAACAGCCAACATCAAAAATTTTAATCATATAATTTATGAAGTGCAAGAAAGTATAATCTAAAAGTTGTGCAGTAGGGGTGGGAGCAATTCCAAAGTCATTGGTATGTGTATATATGTATTTTCAAGAATAATCTATTAAATATTGGGACAACTTACAACTTTTTTTGTAATTGTAGGCATATTTGTATGACCTAAATCATCTAGTTGCACACATGTTTCTTTGTCATGGTGTAAACAAAGCTATACAAAGTGCAAACTAACCCAAAATTGAGTACTTGCAGTTAAGTTATTACAATAGCAGGGCCCCGACGAGTAACGTCAATGTTGAGAATATCAAATCAGCTGGTGGTGCCTGCTTCACATAATTGCAAAAAAAAATTAGTTTAACATTTATATGATATGTATGTAAACAATTATATTTTGCTGCAAAAGATAAAGCAGATTATCTTTGTTCTCGTTTTTTTGTAGGGGGATCACCAATGCTTTGTTTGGAGTAAGCAACATTTAAAAATTTTTAGACACTTCAATTTTATACTAATCTTTTTGAAAATTTTAATGGATGATGCCAAAGAACCATTCTTTCAAAAAAGAAGATCAACTCTACCACAGGACTGAATTTTTCTAAAAATTGTAAGTTGTGAAGTCTAGCCATCAAAGTTTAGAGTGTTCTTGACTGGCAGGCTATTTTAAAAATTTTTAAAGAAAAAATTTTTTAATAATCTTTTGGCAAATTTAGATAAATAATGCCAAAAACTATGCTTGCGAGGATAATAGTCAAATTGTATCAAAGAAAAAACTTTTTCCAAAAAATTGCAAGATGCTTAGGAGAAGTAGTAGAAAAATACTGTATGGCAACCAATTTCTGATAAGCCATAAATAAACCCTCAGCTTTAAATAACTGAATTACATATTGCTGGAAAGAAAATTTCCTTAGCTTACAAAACGACACTGGTTGCTAGTACCTTATCATAACTAATAAATGTTTAACATACATGTTTTACTCTGCTTACCACATTTTTGGAGGGGGTAAAGAGTTACCCTACCAGTGTTAAAGTTCAGTTTTTAATATAAAAACTAATGGCAAAGATTCATGCCACATACGAGGTATGTTCATTAAGTAATAAGTAAATGTCAGGAGAGACATTAAATATGATTGGATAAAAATGCTAATTTATGATGAAATACACATATATATATTCTACAAAATGACTAACTGGCAACTTTCTATTCTAACAGGTCTGAGTGTAGCAGTGAACGTATTGCAACCAGTCTGATTAGGTTTGCTGATCTCTAAAGATGTGACAAGATGCAGGGAACATGGAGCAACGTTATGCCTTCAAATTTTGTCTTAAACTTAAGAAAACAAAACAAGAAGCTTATGGAACGGTAGAGGAAGCTTACGGGGATGAACAGAGCCAAGCAAGTTTCTATCAGTGATTTAACAGATTTTCTGAAGAAAATAAACAAGTTGAAGAAGGAACCAGATCTGAAGTACTGAAAAGTACATGCAAGGAGGAAAACATTGAGGAAGTGCAAAGATTAGTGATGCAAGAGTGTCAAATATCTGAGGATAACATCCGAAGCTGTTGGTATTAGTATTAGCACAGTAGATACAATTCTGATGAAAGATCTGAAGCTTCATAAAGTTTGTGGCAAGTTCATGTTGAAGATCCTCTCTGATGACCAGAGGCAGTTTCGGGTGCGATGTTGCACTGACATTCTCAAAATGATCAAGGCTGATTCAGGTTTCCTGAATAACATAGTGACTTGTGACAAGAGTTGGGTGTTCACCTATGACCGTGAGAGCAAACATCAAAGTGCTCAGTGGAAGCACAGAACTTCCTCAGGCCAAGAAGGCAAAGATGAGCAGGCCACAAGAGAAGGCCATGGTCATTCCTTTTTTTGACTCCCAGAGGCTCATTCACGTTAAATGGGTTCCTCAGGGTCAAACCATCAATAAGGAAAATTACCTTGGTGTTCTGAAAAGGTTCAGGCAGAAGATAAGAAGAGACCTCAGCTGTGGAGAGGTGGCTCCACCAGGACAATGCCATATGCCACAAGTCAACGCTTGTGAGCTACTGGATGGCCAACAAGGGAATGAAAACAGTACAATGCCCACCCTACAGCCCTGACCTAGCCCCTTGCAGCTTCTTTCTGTTCCAACGCATAAAACACAGCCTCAGGGGAATCAGATTCCAGTCAACAAAGGAGCTGAAGAAGGCATTAGAAAGTTACATAAAAGGACTATTGAAGAAGAACTTTGAGAAGGTCTTCCAGAATTGGGAGCGATGCATAAAGAAGTGTATGGATGCGAGAGGCAATTATTTTAAAGGAGACAAAGTTTTGTAAGCCAATTAAAATAAGTTATGTCTCTCCTGGCATTTTCTCATTACTTATTGAACATATCTTCCATTATCAAAATTGCCTTGAAATGAATTTTAATTTGTGAAATGAATTTTCAAAATCAGTTGAGAAATGAGATCACAAATCAGTCTTACATGAAGTGATTTTGTAAAAATGTTGGCATTTTTCAAAAACATTACATGATCTGATACTCTGATAGTGAAAAACTGCGATGGTCGTACCAGTTAGCATTGTGACATCATAGAGCAAGTTTTAAGCGTACAAAAGCAAAAAGGGATACTTAAAAGGCTCAAAATGCTTGAAAAAAGAATCTGTTGTTGCATCAACAATTAAGCTTAAATTGTTGAAAAGTGCTTTTTTGTTAAAAAAACTTTGATAATATCTCCCCAAAAGCGTTTAATCGCATTTCCATAATCAGTAATTTTTGAGTAAATTAAGAAAACAGATTCTACAATTAATTGTTAAATTCAACGTCATGTGAGATTGTAACAAGATGAAACTTTAAGTTGAAAAGTTAGGTACTGGCTATCGTTTAAGCTAAAAACTACATTCTTTCATTGAAAAATGAAATTAAAAAAATATCTTTGATTGCTACGTCATCATGATGTCACGAACCCACTTATAAACGCTCATGCCAAGCTGGTAATCAATCATGCCAAGTTTGATTCTCGTACATTAAGCAGTTTTGGAGAAGTTGAAACACACATACACACACAAACGGAATTGCACTTTACAGTACAGATTACTTGCTTGAGAGATAAATTTGGAACAGAAAAATTGTATGACAACAGCCATTAACAAGCTTTAACTCGCTTTTACATCACAGTTAAGAAATGTTTACGTAAGACATTGCTCTGCAGTGAAAACATGTCAGTCAAAACTAGGTATGAATCAAATTTGGATTCTTTGTTATCATCTCCCATGCATAAAAACAGTTTGTTGGAAATTTTGCCACAAAATTTTAAATCACTAACAAGCAAAAAAAGTTGTCAAAAACCACCAGACTTTTTTCCACACCACTAAATCTCAAATGTAAATTCATATAAAAATTTTTGCAAATTTGCATTTACAGCTCTTAACACAGCTATGCTTAAAGCCTCTAGCTCAGCAGCATTAAAAGTTGTTAAGCCCCAATATCCCCAATCTGGATACACATAAAAATTAACTCCCCTTACCTTTCAATTGCTATAAAATCTACTACGTCTCTTATTTTGTATCAAAAATCTCCATAGCCCCAAAATCTAACATCAATACCCCCTGGGGGTATTGAGGCAAACTTAAAAAACCCCTGCTCTAGCTACTACTCGGTCTAAACTGCAATAAACACCTGATATATTGAAACAGTGTCACTGTGTACAGTTCATTTAAAGTGCGTTGCTGGCCTCTTGTATTACTTTAACAGCTCAAGGTGATATACAAGTCACTGAAGCTAATTTATTGAAGTATTTCAAAACGAAACGCCGGCATGACACAATTAAATGTCCTACATTTTTTCAACAATGCTAGCCACAGATCTTTCGTAACTGAATGACTGGTTACAAAGCTATTTTTATTACTTTTCTACTCACCCATTACAGTGGGCTGACTGACACCAATAGGCATTGCTTTAGAGCTTGAAACTTGAGTAGGCATGCATTGCAGTGAACTTGACGACTGATCACCATCACCCATTTTGTAAATACTCATTCTTTATATACCTTGAGTTTTTAAATACAGAGTCACATTTTGCAAATTTTATTTACCGAGTTTGCTTACATTGCTAACAAAAGTTTTATTGATACTTGTAAGTTGATACATTTACCAATGTAACATTTGATCAAATTCTGATTTCGCAGTAGAAAAATTTTTTAAAAAAGTGATCAGGTGACAGGATGAGCCAAATCTATAAACAACTGAGCACAAACTGACAATTTCAAAAAGAGTCAGGTGACATTTCTATGTAAAGCTTTTCCATGCATGTAAACAATCTCGGTAACCCACATCATCAATGTGCTTGATGAACTCGAGAACACATGAAGGTGATAGGATTTTAACTAGGGAACAACCAAGGCAACAAATTCAGCTGAACCTCTGGTTGGGTTTCAATACCAACCATGGCCAGACCCCAAGCAGGGGCTGGAGCTCAAAATGCTTGTGAGTGTGAGCGCACATGCAATGTATCAAGAACTTTGCTAGAACGTAAGCACAACTGACATGCCACCCCACAAAGTAGAACTTGGTTTCAGGTTGACAATTTTGCCATGCAAAGTGACTGTTTTCACCATTCACCAGCTCTCAAGCGGTCATCTGCATGCACCATGCACCATGCACCAAGGCAAGCATGCATACATCATCATACACACAATTCTTTTGCATCAAAAGCACTTAATGTCAACACAATAACCACAATGGGCCACATCTCTGCTCCAGCCAACTTTTCAGATTGCTCTAGCTGGGGCCAGTCTGAAGCAAAAATGGTATCCCCAGCCAGAACCGAAGCCAGGGCCTTGGTCAATCCCTAATTTTGACAAACACAAGAGTAAAATCTAAAACAGAAATTTTATACAGCTTCTACAGTATTAAGCTACTTTTGGACATTGACCAATGGCAAACTGCCTTGTGGATCAGTTAGTATTCTAAAGAAAGGAGTCAACTCCAACATGAACTTGATTTACTGACAAATAAATGGCTTGCTTCAACCAGATTAAAGACAGAAATCTAATTATTGAAACAAAATTAGTCTTAGATAAATTTATTGTTGTGAACAAATCAATGCAAACTACATACTTTAAAGTAGCTTTACAAATACATAAACTCTGGGTTTACATAGCCTATTGTAAAACAATGTTTTCCAACCTGAGTTTGCAACCTCATCCATAAACCATTGTCTGTGTGGTCCCCTCAAATTTTCTCAATCCAATCAAAAAAAGAAAGCGTATTTCAGATATAACAGCAACATAATGCTAATCTTTAAAAAAGGTCATTCAACAAATTTATAAAATTGGGGTCAAAAGCTAATGGTCTCAAGAAATTGACAAAGCTGGGGTCAGAAATTAAAGTGTACATTACACCTGTTCTAGCTAACAAAGATTTATTCGAAGAAAAGTAATCAATGACTTAAAAAAAGTCTGGAAGCAAGGCTGCAAAATAATTGCAAGAGTTTTCCAGCAATTAGCGAGTACAGCCACTATGTACTATCAAGTAGTAAGAGCAGTTACAAGGTGCTAGTGAATAGTGAGAGCAATTACTACATATCCATTAATTAATAAAACAGTCACTTTAACCATCAGTTAGTGAGGGCAGTTGCAACGTACTAGCAATTAATCAAAGCAGCCATCATACACCAACAATAAGAAGCATTCACCATGTTCAGCAACAAGTGAAAATGCTGCACTCAGCATGCAACCAACTGTTATCCCATGTGAAAAACACGTATTTGTTATGGTAAGCAGTTACAGTGATGTACTGTACAGTGACAGCTAGATATACTGTGCTTCCTTGATTATTCTGTTTAGGTGGGACATTTTAGAAATCATAGATGGCAAAATGCTGGATGATAGAAATTCTTATATTTATTTTAAAGAAATAGTAACAAAAAGCTATCATGCATTGACATACAAAAACATGGCATAGCGCATGTATAATTCAAAAATTAAAAGAACTTGGAGTGTTTACAAAAATTTAATGCTTATCTATCACTTGCAACACTACATGCACTAAAAAATGAATCAATCAAAGATTGTTTTCAAAATTTTATATTGTACACTGGTGCCCAGATAATCAAATGCTGGTTTAATAAGGTACGAATAATCGAGGAAGCACTGTAGTAGTTTGTTTTCCACATGCACATAATTCAAGATGTCATTGATAATACTGCCGGTGGTACTAAGCAAAGAGGGGTGGTGCCTCAAAAAAATATTTGGCTTGAGGGTAGTCCACCAAAAGTTCAGTAAAACTACATGGTAATAAATGGAGAAGAGATTTATCATTTTTATGGTAGCCCTTTTGAGTAAGACCACGACATGCTTGCATGTATATACAAATAATAGTTTTACAATTTTTCAACTAGACTTAAAAAGCTGTGTTTACTAAATTCATTATTTCTATCATAAATTTGTTTTTATACTTCTTACCTTTTTTACTGAAACAAATTCATATATGCTTTTCACAAAGATAAAATTTGTGTGTAAAATATCTGCAGCTCCATAATAAGCATTTGGTAAATGATTAAATTAAACTTTATTGGAGCAAAATGAGTTTTCATTATTCAGCAAGCAAATCTTAACAATTCCATAGAAAATGCAGCTTTAAATACATCTCAAACTCTTTACCAGTACCATTATTTTTGCCACAATAATTAACTAGTTAATAATTCTAAGCAGTTGTCTAGCAACTGGTACTAAACTTGTGAATAACATCTGCATATGTCATATAGTTCAAGAGAGTGCATGTAACTTAACTTTTCTAATTTTTGTTGGAACATTATTTTTATTGGCCATTATAATTGACCAGTCAACAATTTTTGCCAGCAAAATAGCCACTGCCTAAAAACATTTAAATTTATAAGAAAAGTGCATCTGAAAGGGTGCATCAGCATCAAAAAACATGCTCTACCGTATTTTTAATCAGTACCTCTTGCCACTGTTCATGCAACTTTGAGGCAAAAAATTAGGGAAAAGTCTAAAATCAAATTAAAATTGTCATAACTTTTGATCCAAAGATCATATCAAGGTGGTTTTAAGTTTCATGGATAAAAAACACCATATTTGTCTGTTTTAAAAAGAAAATTTGCTCTAAAATCAAAAACAGTTGAGTTGTTTATAACAACTGATATTTTGGATATAAATTCTTCAATATTTCATGACTAGCATTTTGAAAACCTTAATTTTAAAACACTACTTGTTGACCATTGATTATTGCTGTTTCAATGCATAATATTTCAGAAAATTATTCCTTAACATTTAATTTAAAAGTAAATTCATACTGTAAAATGATGTTATTTAACCAACCAAACTTACTAGTGAGGTTCTGTAATCCTGCTATGAATCAGCATCATCTGCCACGTTGTATTTTTTACTCAAATTCATCAATCTTCAAAAATTGGTGAATCTGTCAAAGTACAAATAAGCTCATGAACCTAGATCACAAATAATATCATAGAGTACGTAGTCAAATGTTTTTATTAGGTAAAATGCTTTTGTGTATACCAGGTTTAAAATATACACGGGATTGGGTAAGCTAAACTGAAAATGTAAGCATGTTGAAACAGCAAGAATTTTGGTGCAAGCACGTGTAAAACTACACAAAAAAACAAGTCAGAGTTAATGCAACAAAAAGCAGGCCAACTGCATTTGCAACAATAGCTAACAGCAAAAACAATTTTCACTCAATATATCACCTTCCACTTATTATGTACACAATGAATCAAATGAGTTTAAATTTATTTTTATATTTTTGCAGAATTTTGTTTCTGTACTTTTTACTTTCTCTTTTATGCTTTAGTCATAGGCGCCGAGTTTGTGATTTTACCGGGCATGCGCAAACTTTATGACGTCAAAATTAAAACATTACCGTTTGATTGTCTATGACAGGGGTGTCAAACATACGGCCCGTGTAAGGATTTCGTGCCACAGTGCGAGCGCCTGGTCTCCGAAGTTGGTCTGCGAAATTTACGTGAAAATGTTTGTAAAGTAATGGCCGACAATCTCCAGAAGTTGCGGCAGGCATGACGGGTTGCGGTGAGAGAGGCGATGACCTTTTTTTTTGGAGATCAGCATTTCGGGCTACATCCCATAACTTCCGGAGATCGTTTGATCAAAGTTTGGGGACCATTGATATACACTCTTGCCTGCTTATGTTGTTTTTCAACTGACTCTAGCTTGTATCTGACCTCCATGTGTTGAGTGTAGTCAAATGTGCGGGCATGCGTGGCATGACCGCATGCCCGTAGTCGGCGCCCCTGGCTTTAGTGTAATATAAATTTCTGCAGAGTTGTTGACAATTAGTTTCTGCACACCCCTTAAGCATTGCAAGTGCCTCTTTGATAGGAATCACACTACAAAGAGTGCAAACTGGGGTTTATTTGTGAAAAAATCATTATAAGCTACCTACAACACATTTGATCCTCATCCTTCACTTCCAACTCAAATTAGTTAACCCTTTGCGGTCCAATTGAATTTCTTTTTTCGGTCAGTCTAGGTCCAAACTCTTTTTTGTGATTTTTTTGAAAGATGTTTGTGTGTATGTTAATTTTATGATTAATTTTTGTTCCGCATCATTGCACCTAAAAAGTTATTCAACTTTTTTTTCTTGAGGTCTAAGTACATGTCACACATCCAAATGCAGTTTGAATGAAATTTAATCAATTATTAATTAACTAATTAAACAAAACTAAATGAAATTAAACTAAATGCATGTGTGACATGAGTTTGGACCAAACAACATAAATTCTTTTTGCATCCCAGATGGTTAGTTGGACCGCAAAGGGTTAATACAAAAATGAATGACAATTAATGAACAGTTTCCAATAAAGTCATAATTAAACAAACAATATGCTCAACTAAAATCAACAAAAAACACTGACACAATGGCGTAGTGGTTAGAGCATTCGCTTTGCAGTCAGTAGACCTGGGGTTCATTCCCCTAGCTGAGTAATACCAAAAGACTTTAAGGTAAAATTAAAGTTTATGTATGTAAAATATTTAAGCTGAAAGGGCAGTGTACACTGTAGGGCCAGGCCTGGTATGTAAATGTACGGGGCAGTGTACACTGGAAAGGGAGTGTAATTTTGCACCCCCAGTGTATACTCCCCCACCCTGTACACTCCCTTCCAGTGTACACTGCCCCGTACATTTACATACCGGGCCTGGCCCTACAGTGTACACTGCCCTTTTAGCTTAAATAATTTACGTATGTAAACTTTAAGGCAGTGGCTATTTTGCCATCGACCGCAATTTGCCCTTGGAATCTATTTTGCCGTGATCATTCATGTGTGTTTATATAGCCAAATTTGCTATAATTGCACCAGTGACTCTGTGGTGTAGTGGATAAAGCGCTGGTCTTGAGATACCATGGTTGCGGGTTTGAATCTCAGCTGGCCAGGGCTTTAAAAGAAAGGCAGTGTACACTGAAGGGCCAGGCCCGGTATGTAAATGTACAAGGCAGTGTACACTGCAAGGGAGTGTACAGGGTGGGGGATAGAGACCTGGGGGTGCAAAATTTTTTTAATTGGTTTTTAAAATTGACCAATCAGAGACGACCAAAGTCACATGTTTAGTACGTCATTAAAATTGACCAATCACAAATAACTCACAGCAAAATAGTCTCTGAGGGTAAATTGCCGTCGACGGCAAAATAGCCACTGCCAAACTTTAATTTTACCGACTTTAAAAAATGGTATCTACAGCTTCCCTGCTTGGCGCTTGGCATTTATGGGAGGTTGTGGAGAACAAGCTGGCAAGTTCGCTTGCTGTGTCCTTGGGCAAGGCACTTAACGGGACACTCCACCTTCATGTGGAAGACAGGTGACCCGGAAATAACAACTCCCAAGCGAGTGCAAACTTATCGTCCAAAACATAGCGATACATCGCTTTCTCATGAATGGAGAATATGCCCCCCCAAAAAAATAGCTCACTCACATACCAAACTAACTTTCTTCCAAACAATTGGCCGTAACAAATCAATGAAATATTTACTGCATTTATATACCAATACTTTTCTTCAGATAAAGACTAAAATCATTAAGTTTTCTACAAAAGCAAAACCAAATCTGAAACAAAACTACTATTTTAACTGAAACTTCAGTTTACAATGCTTCAGTTAACAAATTAGCTTTCAACTTCTGCTTGGTGCAGCAAAAATTAAATGCCAAATGTCATTTGTCTGGTGCAACGAATATGCAAGATAATCAACACTGCAATTGTAGCAGGTTGCCAAGATTGTCAATGAGGCATTCCAAGGTAATCCTGTACTTTAGCACGGTAAATTGTTAGCTATCAAGTTTATTCTTAAGAACATTAGAATCTCAGCTGTCAGGGCTTTAAAAGAAAGGCAGTGTACACTGCAGGGCCAGGCCTGGTATGTAAATGTACAGGGCAGTGTACACTGAAAAAGAGTGTACAGGGTGGGGGATAGAGACCTGGGGGTGCAAAATTTTTTTAATTGATATTTAAAATGGATCAAGTGCATAAATTTCCCCATGTGGGACTTATTCAAAATAATGGGACTTATGGGAAATAATGGGACTTATTCAAAATAACTTCCATTGCGATGCATAAATTTTTCCAATTTAAAATTAAAATTGTTTTGGGTACTTGTGGGTTATCTGTCACCACTTTTTTTCACCAGGTTAAGGTTAGTCACCTCATTTTAGGCTTAAACATTATATATACAGTTAAATAATAGTAATTTAATACCTGGTGAAAAAAAGTGTTGACAGATAACCCACAAGTACCTTTTTTTTATTTACCGCGCTAAAGTACAGGATTACCCATTCCAATATAATGCAATAAATGATCAAAAAAACCATGGTACGCTACTATCTGCAACATCTTTCCACATTTTTGACATGCCATTCTCCGTTTAATGCAAAAACTACACAAAAAAAAATACACTGGTCAACACACATTTTTCTGCCAAGAAAGTTTCAACAGTTTTAGAGTATTTTGATGTCACTGAATCCGAAAATGACATTGGCTTTACTTCTTGAGATATTCCATAAAAAAAGCGCTAAAATACGCAAATTTTCACATTGGTATGTATTCTCTTTATGCTACAACCTTGATGAGGCTGCATCTGTCTATTGGAGCATGTCTGTATAGTAGTAGTAGTAGCAGCAGTAGTAGTAATAACAATAAAAGTTCAGTTTTTAATCCGGTAATTTCCCCTTAGCGGAGATGATCGGATTCAGCCCATTACTTTGGCATTTGTTCGCACTCCATCTTTCCACTTGATGAAGGATCCTCCATCTTTAAACCGACCTCCTTCTCTCCTCTTCTCTTTGTTTCCTTCAGATCTTCTTTGGTTGTCCTCGCTTTTTCTTTCCATTCACTTCAAAATTTAGAACAATTTTTAAAACACTATTGTCATCCTTTCTCAGCACATGTCTGTAACATCTATCTCCATTCGCTGTTGCTAACCCTTCCACAGTTTCCTTCAACCCCAGCATGTCCATCCGTTCTTCAGTAGTCTTCTGTCTACAAGTCTTCGACTGCACATGGTTCTCATCATAGCTCTCTCTGTTCTCCTTAAAATTGCTTTCAAACATTTTCTTTTAAACACATAGCTGATCTTATAAAACAACGATAAATTTTACCTTTCATTCTCAGAGGAAACTTATTTTCAAGTAAAAACTTCCCACATTTCCTGAATCTTATCCGACCAATTCTTACTCTTGCTGTGACTGCCGTTTCATAGCCACCACTAGCACTTAGTCTGTCTCCCAAACAACAAAATCCATTCACGATTTCTATTCCGTCGCACAACTTCTCAGTCAAATCAACTATTCCTTCCTTTATTCTTCTGCATCTCAAGCAAACAAAATGCATTGACAACCTAGCGGTCACTCTCTTTATTTTTGTACATCTACCGTGAACCTAGTTTCCACATTTTGTGCACAACACTGTATTGGCCATGACTCTCCTCCCACAAATCACTTATGGATCGATCTTGCTTTTGTACGATTCTCCTTTCAACCCACTTACCATCACTTATATTTTTCTAATGTTGACCTTTAAACCCTTACTTTCTTGTGTATCCTTCCAATTATAAAATCTTTCCTTTAAATTTTTCATGGTTTCGCTTGTGAGGACAAGGTCATCTGTTTACAGTAATTCATTAACTACAACCCTTCTTGCTTTTTCTGTAATAACATCCACAACTATTGCAAACATTAGGGGCGACAGCACAGATGCTTGATCTACACCAATCTTTGCTTTGAATTCCTCTGAATGCGCAGATTCCATCCTCACTCTTGTCTCTGCACCATCATACAAGCTCATAGCTGCCCGAACCATTACTTCTGATAATCCCTTATTTCTCTTGGCTTACTTCATCACTTTTCCTGGCACTCGATCAAAAGCTTTTTTTCTACGTCACCAAAACACATATACAACTTCTTGTTCTTCTTTTGATATTCCTCCTTCATCTCCCCCCAGTAAATATTGCATCCACTGTTCGTTTTTCTGGCATAAATTCAAATTGCATTTTACTAAATTGATCAGTGTTTGTATTTGCCTCTCAAATGCCCTTTCAACAATTTTCATGGCATGTTCTAGCAGTTTCACTTCTCTGTATGATCCGCAGCTCATCACAACACCCTTTCCTTTAAAGATAGGTGCAATAACACAAGTTTTCCATTCATCAGACATTCTTTACCATCCAATATACGCTGACCCAGGTCCATCATCATCTTAACTCCAATGTTTCCACTTGCAACTATCATCTCCACACTTACTTCACATGGTCCAATTTCATCTTTTTTATTGCTTTCACAATTTCATTACAAACCACTTTTTCCACTAGTTCTTGTACTACATTAGTTTGCACCATCTGGTTCTATTCGTTCTCTTCATTTATGACCTTTTCCATGTGTTCCTTCAAAATGCTTGCCCTGTCTTCTTCAACAAAACCCAATCGTTCGTCTCTTCCTCTTAAGCATCTTCCTCCTTCAAGATCCTTCCCTTCCTTTTTCATTCTTCTAAGGAAGCAGAAAACACAATTGGAATTCTGACATACCCGTACTGTAAATCATTCAACTCCTGATTAGCTTCCATTCTCATAGCTTTAGCAACAATTTTTTTCATTTGATTTCTTAAACGTTTGTCTTGGATAATGTTTTCTTCTGATGGGAACCTGCACAGCTCTTTAAATGCCGCCATCTTTCTTGCTAGCGTATCCTTAACTTTTTCATTCCACCACCACACGTCTCCTCGATCTCTCCAAGACTTCTTCTTCCCACACACTTTATTATTAGAACACCATCCTTAAAACTTTTCCGTAAATCAGGCGCATATGGGTTTATTAGTTCTTTTACTCTGTTTTTAAATCTTATTCTTGTTCGGTTTTCACTCAACTTCCACATACTTCTTCTTACAATCCGTTTCTTTCTCACAATTCTTTTGTCGCGTTTTAATATAATAATAGAATTTTTGGTTCTATCTCAATCTTAAATTTTTTTAAAAATTGAGGCGACGTATGATAATCGCTCGGATAATTAGGTCTGATTGCAACTTAAAACAAGCTTGGAAAAGATTGACATCCACTAAAAACACCTTAAACCACGTTAAGAACAGAATAATGTATTCACAGAAATAATACTTCACGACTTCAAGCTTCTTCGATCGACGATCTCAGAATTAATCACTTTGCTACACAATCAGGAAATCGCCAAAACTAATTTCACCAATAACTGCTCAATACTCGCCACGTCCACAGAATCCACAATAAATTATCACAAAAAAAGCAATAGCCCTTCTTTACTCCGTCAATCAATCTCTCTCTCCCCCCACTACAACGCTTCTCTGCTTTCTCTCAAAAAAAAGTCCCGTCGCCTTATGTATAAATCGAAAAAACAATCTAGAAATTGCCAGAACAAAATCACGTAAAAAAGAAAAAAAAGCACTACTAAGTTATGTAATCGGCCAACGAAATTCTTCAAAGAAGCTAGATTCACTAGATCAATCTGTAATTTTATTATGTCATAAACGAGTGTGACCTAATAAAAGCGTACTTACAGCGAATCCAATTGCGAGGAAAAAAGTTCTTTTTTTCAATCAGGAGCCGAGCGAACAAAATAATGCAGCACCATATACGTAGATGAAAACTATTCTTACAAGACAAATTTCCTTATTCGTGACACCTTTTTAAAACCTTTTTATCCAGATCTACGACCACCAGCCTGTGCTGAAGTTCCCATGGAATTACTTTCACATCCTTTAGGCCTACATGCTTTTTGTATTTTTCTCCGCAAGCGCAAAATCAATTTCTGTTTCACATCCTCACTGTAAATAATTTTTCTTTTTTCTTCCTTATAAAACCATGTGTTAACCACGCACAGTTCTTTTTTATCACAGAACTCTAGCAATCTTCTTCCTTCCATCATTCTTTTCCCACTACCATTCCCCCTTGCACACCTTCAAAACCCTCAGCACATTTTCCCAAATATCCATTAAAATTGCCCCCCAAAAATGATCATTTCAATAGAACTTCTCAAGTCCCACTCACTCGCCATTTTATCGTAAAAATAACTTTTTTCTGTGTCTGGTCTTCCGCTTTGTCATGCATATGCACATATTATTCGTATCATTTCTCCACCTAAAGTTAGCACAATTGCCATTACTTTGTCGCTTTTTCTTCTAACTTCCACAACAGTTCCAGATATTTCTTCTTTCACTAAGATTCCAAACTTTCCAGATTCTGCATCGTTTCCTGACCACCACAGCTTATACCTTTGTCCCAAAGTAGCCTATCTACAAAACAAGCTCCTTGTCCTTTCCATCTTATTTCCTGCGTGCAGCAAACATCAACTCTTCTCTTCCTCAGTTCTTCCCATACTTCTGTTTTCCTTCGACAAAGACTTCCAACATTTAATGTACCAAGTCTTATCCCAACACATTTAGGTTCAAACTAGAGATTCTTCGCACACCCTGTCCATTTAAGAGCTGCAGGGGATTGGGGGCCATTTGTCTATTTTTTCTCGTCATGGGATTTGTTGGAGCAAAATTTTTTACGGGGAGTATGCCCTTGCTCACCCCCAACATCAGTTTTTTGACGTGAGTGGTTCAAGCAAGCGACTAAGCTGGCAACTTCACCATTAACAGTTAGGCCTGCAATTGGTAGTCGCCTAATAGTTGTCTCTTACAACACGGTGGATAAACAGCTTCATTATGCTTATAAATTGGTGAAGCACGGTAATCTTTCATTTTTGATGCGATATCATGAAAACACGGCGATAGTTATCGCAGAAAGCCTTCTTTATGCAAATCGTGTTTAAAGTGAAAATCAAGCAATAACTCAGAAAATTAGGCGATATTAACACTAAGCTATGGGGAAATGAAACTTCGATCACGTCGGACTCCAAAATTGTAGGGATCGTATTTCAACAGCACGTCTGACTCCAAGAACGAATATATTGTAATCACAACACAGCGTTGAATGCACGAATCTTGATTTGAATTTAAGCGAATCGAATTGAATTGAAACCAATGAATTTGAATTTGAATTTTAATCGAAAAATTGAATGAAAATAGCAATGCTTCTTTTTATATGCTTGTTTACTAGGTCACTCCACCGCACGTCAGACGGAACCACGCCTGGCCATACGGCTTAGTCACCCAGTATTGTTACATCATGATCGATAGCTATATATGTTCTTTTATGACCTGTTTGAGGCCAACGGATGATTTACAATAACGATCACAGTACAACAACGAGCGCACGAACAGAACGAGAACGTTTATGAGTCACCCACATAATTTCAGCAAAACATCACGGATCCACAGCTTGTATCCCGTAAGGTCGCCATAAAGCAATAGATTTTTGTACAGGGATATTTAGAACTTCTAGAAAGTTCTAGAATCTAGGTATCTCTATTCTTGTATTACAAAAAACAGGTGAGCCAAAGCACAAAAACCACTTTTAGTAACAATCAAAGTACATTTAGTAAGCATTTACATTTAGTAAATTGTCAAAGCACATTAATCAATGATAAAATAAAATAAAATCAGCCAGTAGGAAGGTTGTATATGACGTCACAAATGTCGCGTCAAAAAAGTGGCTGACCAAAAGCTCTACTTTATGCTAGAAAGGTATTGGGCGAGCACCAACGTTTGGGGTTACTTTGAAAACTAATGAAAAATTTATTAAAAACTAGAATAAATTTTTGCTAGTTGGATCCCTGGAAACAAATAAATTTAATCAAAAGCAATTTGGTTGAGATTAGGTCTTTCAGTTGGCTGGTCTAAGCTTAGTTCTGTGTGCCAATTTTAAAAAATTGCCCCTGATAGAAGTGCCATCTAAATACCATTTGCTCCTTAGTTAAAAATAACTCCTTCTCAATTAGATACTCGTCGGTACATTAACAAAAAAACATTTTCTCGTCATTATTACCGGTACCATAAGCTTGCTTGTTGTATCCATGGGCAAGGTACTTAACGGTATGCCTCCATCTTTATGTGACAAACAGGTGGTGGGGCAGGCAGTCTACCCATCGTGGTGGCTCAGTTTGATGAAAACAGCAAATAAAAAACGAAAACAAAATCAGAAATGCAAACAGAGCATGAGCTCATACGCATGAATAAATGAATCAGTACCGTAAGTTTTTAATTACCCTTGTTTCAGCAGCCTAGGCAATAGGCCAAAAAATTGTTTAATAAGTGACTAAATTGCATCTGATATATCAATACGACTGGTTTGCCCAGCATTACTGACAAAAAATTTCAAAGAAGCACTGATTTTATCCATCAATATCTTGTTGCGACATTTCTGTCCCCAGTCAATTATTAAAAATAATTAATTAAAAGTAAATAAAATATCGATATCATCCTAATGTTTAGTTTTTCTAAAAACAACGTGATTATTATTTTTATCTTCGGAAATACACTTCGTGGAATATGGTGGTAGGTTTTAGTAATAAAGTAACTAATGTTTAGAATGTTGTGTTATATCCCTGTAGAGCTGTCAGGTATGGGCTTCTGACGAAAAAGGAGAATTCACAGCGAGCATGAACTCACAACGAGAGAACTTATTTTGAAACTCTACAATCTAATCGAACATATGACACACGGTACAGAAGTCGGCCTTGTCATTTAGGCTACAGGATAATTCACGTTTTCAACTTTTTAGTATGCTTATGTAACTAAATACACTGTAGAAGTTGCACATTTATATTAGCTTAAACTCATCTTTCCCAAACACGCTGATTAATCGAATATGAAACCCTCACAGAAGCTGGCTACAAATAAGTCTGTATGTTTAGCCCATAAAATTAGCCCAACTATTAGCAATAACAAGCAAACCTTAGCACCTTTTATCTTACTTTGACTTAGGATTTTTGCCTTAACATCAGTAAAACAACATATTTAATGTGCATTCAACAACTATCACGTTTATCGATTTAATTTGCAAAAAAAACGATATCACTCCTATTCAATTCAATGCAAAAACACTGACCTTGGTCAGCCACTTTTTTCAAAAGCGCATTTTGATGACGCTTGATCACGTGCATACAACCTTCCTATACCGGTATTTCCAATGTTCTTTTACAAGACTTCCTGAAAAGTGATGCGGCCAAGCAGTCACGTTGGAGACTTCAGCAATAGTTGGCCATCATACCTGCCCTGAAACCTCTCTTCTATGACCTTAACTTTTTCGCTCCCGCGATTATCAATTGATAATCTCATGTTTTCAGTGTTTCCCTCAAATTTTTTTCTGCCGAGTTACAAAATCACTTTACTAAAAATGAATTTGTGACTTCATATCTTATCCGATTTTCATAAAATTTTCAAAGATCACGCTTAATTCCTCACTCATGGAAAGATGTAAAATTTGTGCTACAATTCTATGGATTTTTATACACAAAAAGGGTTAAAAAATTGAGAACCCAGTTGCAGACGACAAAATCTGCCAAATTTTCAGCAGACACGTGCAAAAGCCAACCGCCTTGAAATCAAATTGTGATATCATGTTTACCACGAAACCAAACTCTTTATCATTAACATAGTCTGATACATACGTTTTTGTGATATTTTTTGACAAAATTTTAAGCAATAATATAAAATTTACCCATTAGAATTTTCAAAATTCTTAGGGGTATCAAAACACCACCCTAAAATTTGTATGGTAGGTAAAAAAACTAAATTTGGTAAATAAAAAAAAAATGATATGTTGCTAAATATTGGTCTCATTTGAAAGCTTAGGAAATTTGATTTCCAGCAATATATAACTTTAAATAGTCTAGGCTAAGCGGTATGTGATATTTACTGATCAATAATGGGTACTGTACATCATATCAGTTCAAAACCCCCAAAATTTTCGACTTACTCTCACTAAATTAGAATTTTTAGAAAAACCACATCCTCTAAAATCATAAAATAAATTGCAAAGATTTTACCACTAAAGTCGTCGTTTTGTATCAATTTTCCATGGAGGTTGAAACTAAAACACAAGTTTAAAAGCTGGCGGAAGTTTGGCCTATTTAAATCAAAATTTACTGTATCCCCCTTGTTTCTCAACAAATGTGAGGGGTGTGAAAAAGCTTCTGTTTCATTGCTAGTGACAACATATTGTATTTAAACTTGATATTTTCTGAATCTTGAAGAGATTCCCGTTTCAAAAATACATAATGTTACATGGTTTAGGCGAACCTCTAGCAGATAATGATTGATCATATTTTAGGGACTAAATTTAACTAACAAAATTTGTTGCCGGTCAGTACTAGTTAATAAAAAGGTCATGAGCCTCAGAAAGTTGCAAATTGTGGAAAACCTGGGCTTTTAGATGTTTTGACTGATATATCTTGAAAGCTTGTTTCCTTAGCATCATCTAGCTACCATTTCCAAAAATTGGTAGAAAATAAAATCTGTAGTGATCTTTGAGGTAAAGGTACTTCTTCAACTTCAAAGACAACTCAGCACCAATTTAGGGGCTAATTAGCAAAAAATTTGCATATTCAAAAAAAATTTTTTGTTTTTTTATATTTGAAATTTTCAAGAAATGGAGATTTCAACGTTATATAACACTTTATCTAGAAGTAAACAGATGAGTAATGATTTACGAACAAACTTGGGGTATATAATTATGATTGATTATTACCTGCGCGATGGCGTAGTGGTTAGAGCGTCCGCTTCGCAGTCGGTAGACCTGGAGTTCATTTCCCATGTCGAGTCATACCAAAAGACTTTTAAAAATGGTATTCACAACTTCCCTGCTTGGCGCTCAGAAAAATAGGGATAGTGTGGAAAACAAGCCGGCAAGCTTGCTTGTTGGGTCCTTGGGCAAGACACTTAACGGTATGCCTCCGTCTTTATGTTGCAGACAGATGGTGGGGCCAAGCAGTCTACCCGTCGTGGTGGCTCCAGTCTAACTGAAGACTTGCAAACCAAGCATGTGCGCTAACGCAGTGTAGCCTATACATACATATTCTTGAATAAAGCTCACAACAAATAGCTCAAACGACAAAGACTAATTACGACAAATTATGGCAGTTTTTGGCTCTGCCACCATGCAAACATTTTTCGCAATGCACGTGGGCGCGAAAGAGTTGATGATTTTATGCAGTAGTATGAAAACATAGCAGATTTTAATTTTAAGTCAGCATTATTTCATGGTGTTTCAATCTTTTTCTTATTTTTGTGAGCATCCGTTTTGACGCTGCGTTGTGTTTTTGAATTCCTCGTATTACCATTTATGCATGAAACCGACTGTTGAAAAACAGGATGCTTATCTCCATTGAGTGATAAAAAAAACAACTTTCCATATCTTTGTTATTCACTTGGCCAAAAGCAGGCACAAAATTAGAATGATGCGCGCCCCAACACTACAACAAAACGTGGCGGGCCAGATTTTGCATGCGGACAGCCAGTTTGATATTCTCCTCTAGACATTAAATTATACGATAATTAACTTTGCTACAGTAATTGTGTAGCTGTTGCACAAGAATCAAAGTATGCAGATCGAGTTCGAAATAAAATTTAGGTAAGGGTCTGCAAGACTAATAATTTCTTTAAAGGGATTCGTGACTACAAAGAGATTAGGAACGGCTGTTGAGATAAAGATTACCTAAAGATTATTTCGGAAAAGAGGTTGTGTTTTTAAACCACAACGTAGGGAAGAAAATCACAGATAAAATAGCAAACGTAATTATTGAAAAACGAATTGCCGAAATGGTTTAGATTTTTAATGAATAAGCTTACTATTTTGTCAGTGATTTGCTTTGCTACAACAAATTTAAGAATAATTTAGGCTTGGTTTGAAAGTGAATATATGCTGCATTTAAAAACAATTTTTTCATAATTTCTACTCAAAGCTATTGGATTATCACAGAAAAACCTGAACGACCGTTAGAAGCAAATTATTTTCATGCCTCACGTAGAACCGTAGTTCACAAGAGAAAACGATTGAATACCAGTAGTTCGAAACCACGACCAGCATCCGCGTTATTTACCTCTCGACCTTTGAACTCGTTCCCATCAAAACCAAATAGAGATTTTCAAAAATTGTTTTCAACTGACTGAAATCACTCGGTGATTTCGTATTGCATTTTTTTCTCCGCGTCGCAAAGGACCAATCTGAAGCCAACAAGCGAGTTTCAGACATTTAAAAGTTTCAAAGCTCGTCACGGATTACATGTACTGTGAATTTTCTACAATGCACTGCTTCTAAAGTTTGTCAAACAGAGGACAGCTCAACACAGTCTTTGTACCTTTTGATCTCCTGATCAAAAATTCTCTCTCTCTCTCTCTCTCGGCATCATGGCCAAATGTGTCCTCGATGTGCTATGAGTCTGCACTAATCAACATCCGCTTGAACGTGGTGGCGCAGTCCCTGACCTCGTTTGGGTTGGGTCGAAATGGCTGCTGGCCTTCCCGAAGATACCAGTTACCCCGATCACTTCTTTCATATAAACCAATTTTTCTCCGTGTTGTCCACTGAGCGACCACAAAAGGGCAGCACGCAGTTTCTCTGAAATCGATCAGCTGTTTTCTTTTCATGCTTCTCCCTCACTTGTCTTCTCATTCTTCTTCTCGTGATGAGCGGCAAAGTTCATCTTAACCCTGGCCCCGTATTTCCCTGTTTAGTGTGCGCTGGTGATGTGACCTGAAGGGGCTGTTCGGTGCAATGCTGCATCTGCTTCAAGCCAAAGCCGAATACCTGAGAGAGGAACATTTGGAAAGTTCGAAAGATGAAAAAGAGGAGGCAGCGACAGAACGTAGGAAAGATTACACAAATTTAAAGTTAAATTTAGCAGATTTCTTGACTGCTCCAAATTGTTTCATTTAAGGCGCTCATTACTCTCCCTCTCTAGATTCAAAATCTAGGCAGCCCTTATTCGTGGAGGTTTGATCCTTGTTGCGTCCCTGCTTCTTCTGAAGATTCTACATCTACCAACATTGTGCTTTACTCTTCGGGCTCCTCCAGTGTTCCTGTCTGGACTCTTAACTGTCCTTCTGCAGAGAAATAATTCTCACTTCCTCTTTTATTTTCTGCTGCTCTCTATACTTCTCTGGCACCAAATGCGGTCAAATTTCTATTCCTTTTGGTCGCATCAAACGCCAACCTCAAGCCAGGTAATCTCCTGAAGTGGAAGAAGCGGCAAGCGAAAGACGTAAGGCTTTGCTGCCGCTCATAGAAGTGATGAAGATCGTCAGCCTTACATCTCCTCTTCCCAACATGCCTCGCTTGTCATCAACAAGGCCAAGACATGCCAGGCGACACCCTCATCTCTGTCTCCTAAATTTAACCTTAAATTTGTGTAATCTCTCTTACGTTCTGTCGCTACCTCCTCTTCTTCATCTTCCTAACTTTCCAAATGTTCCTCTCTCAGGTATTCGACTTTGGTCTTCACCGACAATCCAATCTGTTTCCCAGCCAAAAGCCTTGCGTAGCAAAGCCAGAGGCTACTTTTACGAGCTCCGTCGAGCCACGTGCCCTGACGAGTCTCCTCGTCCACTGCCGCTGGCCAAGGCAAAGTTGCCTATTCCGTGCTAGAGAACCTTTCTCGCTCTGGCATTAATTTTCTCCAATGCATGTTCAATCTTTCCTGGTCTTTGCGTTCCTTTCCTTCCACACGGAAGACATCTGTTGTTAATTCCATCCATAAGATGGGAAAGCCTCTCGGCTCTCCTGCTTTCTTTGGCCTATCTTTCTCAACTCCTGCATCTAAAAGCTGCTTAAACGTATCATTCTACCGCGTCTACTCTTCTTTCTGGAGTCTAACTCCATTCCCTTTCCCCGCCAGACCGGTTTCCGCCCTGAACTGTCTACTCTCAATCAAAATCTTTATCTTTCTCAGTCCATTTCAAATGGCTTTAACCAACCCAAGCCTAGCTCTCGGACGATTTTTGCTACAATCGACTTCCCCAAAGCTTCCGACTCTGTCTGACATCCCGCTCTTTTCCACAAACTTATTTCAACTAGCCTGCCTCCTTGCTTTATTCGTTGGACTCAATCTTTCCTTTCTGACACGCGCGTTTGAATGGTTTTTCAAAATCACAAAAGTCGCTCCTTTCAAGCCCGTCGAAGTATTCCGCAAGGATCCGTTCTGGGCCATGCACTTTTCTCTCTTTTCATCATTAATCTTCTTGATTCTCTGCCTTTTTCAGTCAGCTGTTTTTTTTGTGCTGCCGACCTGGCCATTTGGTTCTTCCTTCCCTTGGTCCTTGCTGCGCTGGAAGCTGCACAAGGAGCGTTAATTCGACTGGAGCACTAATCTGAGTACTGGTGTGTTCCTCTCAACCCAAGAAATGTGAGGCTTCCTTTTCGGTGGATCTTTATCAAGCGAATCTCCAGCCTTACCTCTTTTTCAACTAACCCCATCCGCTTTAGTTCCAATCCAACTTTCCTTGGGTTCACATGGTCCTCACTCTTTTCTTTTCTAAACATGTATCTTCGCTGAAAGCCAAGTTCCTCCTTCGCCTCAAGGCCTTACGCAGTATCTGTGCTTCCTCGTGTGGCCCCTTTAAGCGGTCCCTCTCTCTTTTGTATAAAGCTTTTCTTCGGCCCCTTCTCACATATGCTTCACCCGGATGGTTTAGTTTTCTTGGTGTTACCAACTTAACCAAATTAGAACGCTTTCACCGAGCGGCTAGTCGCGCCATCTCCGGCTTCCTCTTGTCATCTCTTATCCCACTTCTATCCTGAGGAATCTCTACCTCCCTTCTACACGTTACTCTGATTCCTTTTATTCATTTCTGCCTCCCTTCTACGAGTTACTCTGATTCATTCAATAAGCGGGCTCTTCGTCTCCCAACCTCGTTTACCATTTTATGTTTGGCCAGACTTGGAGTGAAACTAAGACTCTGCAGATCCTCTTAAAGAGCTTTTGCGTCCACTCATCCAATCGATCGGGCTTTCTTCCATTTCTCTTGGCGAGGTTCTCTTTGCCTGGTTTTTCTCTCTTTTTCAGAATCTGCCTT
Organism: Trididemnum clinides; assembly: GCA_963675345.1. Classification (NCBI taxonomy): domain Eukaryota; kingdom Metazoa; phylum Chordata; class Ascidiacea; order Aplousobranchia; family Didemnidae; genus Trididemnum; species Trididemnum clinides. Next base: position 21,688,981 of record OY776284.1, on the reverse strand, counting down.
CCTCCATTGTCGATTCCACCCTTTTCTTCCTATGCTTTCGCTTCGATCCCCCTCTTTCTCGCCAAGGTGCAACTCTTGCTCACCTTGATTGTCTCCCACCTCACAATCTGGTGATCTAAAATAATGACTCGGTTCCTTTTCCTTTTGGCAAAGGCAGCTCTACCGTCCTTGCCAACTGCTCACTTTGTGGCACTGAGGCCACCCTTTTCTTTTTGACATGCCCAGTTTGTTCATGTTTTTCCCCTGAAGTCTGCGCCATTCTGCAAGCTCTCCGCTAATCTCGGCAGCACCAACAAGTCTCCCATTTCTCTTCTATTCCCCGGCTGTCGCTTTGTCCTCGACACTTTGACCTCTCCTCCGTCCTCTCTGGCAGATCTGATGGAAACTATCTTCTCTTTCCTCCTGTAATATCAGACTACAATGGGTCCACGGACATTCTTTTCTCCCGGGGAACGACGCGGCTGATTAGTTAGCCAGACGAGCAGCGCAACTCGTGCCCTCTGCAATCCCTTGTAGTCTTTCTCCTCTTAACTCTCGTATCCACTATTGTCTTTTCTCGGACTGGAGGCGTATTGCCTCGTTTAATTCTTTGACATACAGATTCCCTCGGTTTCCACCGAGGAACTTGCACTCCTTTGTCACGCTCGCTGAGTTTTCTCTCATCTTCGCTGCAACGATCACAGCCTTCTATTAAACTCGTACCTCTTTAGAATCAATAGTCCTTCATGCAGCGCCCGCGGTTATACGTCCAAGACACCTCTCATGTTATTCTGCATTGTCCAGCTACGGACTCTGCGCTGCTTTCTCTTTAGCAACTTTCTGTCTCTCTACGATTTCTGGTCCAGACCCTGCAGAGTTGCCCGGCTCCTAGGGCTTCATGGTCTTCCGCCATGTCCCCGTCTCTCGAAAGGGGTTCGGGTAACAACAACAATAAAAACAACATGTGCTACGATTTGTTTTCAATCGTAATGTTAAGAGCGGTGTACCACAGTGTCCTGGGATTTTTACTTGAATCTTAAAAATTGTTTACGAAAGTAAGATTTTGGACATCCCGCATACGCCTTCCAAGAACTCTACGCTTAATGCAAGATCTTCAAATTCATGTTTGCGTACACGCACGTGAAATCGGAATTTCTATTGGCTTTGTTCTACAAAGTAGTTTCCGGTTGAGGCCAATTCGTTGAAGGATCGTCTCATGGGTTTAAAACGCTCTTCAAGCAATTCAAAAAATTCTTCAATACTGTAGACTTATATTTCTGCTGCTTCTAATTTTTTCATAGTTTTTGTTTTTGTGACCTTGCCTCACGATCGTGTTTGAGGGCTGATCAGATCAGCTAGATCAGGTCCTGTCCATTCCATTGATTGCAGAGCGTGCATGCGTAGATGTGCCCAGTATTGTTGCGAATACGTAAATTTGCTTTGTTAAAATAATTATTGTATGTATAGTCTCTGTGACTTATTGCTTTCGTTCTGCTATAATTATTTTATTCGTGAATCTAGAATTGTCTCGAATCTAAACTTGCTTTTATACATCGGTTCTTAGTGATGTTACGATGGTAGATCATAGGTTTACGTTCAAGATTGATCTGGAACACACTTTTCATTCTCGAAAGTTTTCGATTGCCGATGTGACGTAATTTATTAGCGGATGCTTTTTTGTTATATGATGTCGTTTTTGATTTTTCTAGATTGGGTCCCATTCACATAATTAAGGCGACTAGATTTTTACACACGTAGAGAGTACAGGGAGTGAAGACCGCGCGAGAGAGTGTAGAGAAAGTATAGAGACGGGTAGCGTATCATTCTGTGGTGGCTTGTTGTGAATATTGTTGTGGAATATTAGCGTGGCGAGAATCAAGAGGTTAATCAATTGATATAGTTTTTCTGCTTTGATATTAAACTACATTGGTTTTGTGTGATGGACAAGTGAAGAAATTTAAAAGTCTCGAGTTATTCTATGAATATATCTGTTCTGTTCTTCATCGAGAAGTGCTTGGTTTAAGGTATTGCGGTTAAAAATAATTAATAAAAATTTAATTTCACCTAGCTGTTAAGTTGCAGTGAGAATTGATTATCTGAGCGATAATATACGCTGCCTCAATTTTGAAAAAAAGAATTTAAAGTTGAGATAGAACCAAAATTTTATTCAAGCGACAAATATACTCAGAAACTGAAGTTGTGACTTCTTGATTTTGGACATGAGCCCCTTCAGCGATCTTTTTCCTTCATCTAGACCAGGGGTCTCCAAAGTACGGCCCGCCAGGGTTTTTACCCCAGTCCGCCAAGCTCTCTCTATAATTATAAAACAAATGTATTGTGTTTTAGCAGCAAGCATGTATTCGATAGAGCAGCGTAATTATATTGTTCACCATGTCGAAGGGCTGATTTAATCTTTTTTTATTCCAAATTGGGATGATGACCCATTTTTTTGAAGATTATTGCAATTGAAGGCCTGAAATAACCTATCTTTACTCCAAATTAGAATGAATAATTTAGAATCTTGGCCTCCGAAACTTTAAAAATTCAGCAATGTGACCTTCCGTCCGAAAACTTTGGAGACTCCTGATATAAACCTCCTTACCTTCATATTCATTCCATCTTTATCCGTAACCTGTAGGGCTATTTATTTTCATATCCACGTTTACCATTTTAACAAAACATTTTCTTCGGCCAGTCTCTGCTGTCTTCCTGGTAACTCCATTTTTGTCAATCTGTTTTCTATACTGTCATTTCTCCACAACAAAAGCAGTGTACAAGCACAACAGCAATAACCCAATCTATGTTAACCTGATCAACAGCGACAGTTTTGTTTGTAGGATTCGGTCAGTAGCTCAATGTAGAAATAAGAACATTGCTCTAGCTCTCAATGAAAACAATATGTTAATAATAACTTCTTTTTGAGATGGCTATATTTCGCTCCTAAACCAAGTGCACTTTTAATGTCACTTCTGCTGTGAACGCCAGCATGCACCGGTGCTGTGTCGTTTGCCTGATTGGGCTCATGGGCTTTACCTAAGCTGCATGATTTCACAGTATTGTGAGATATCTTCCGTAAAAATCTTTTAGTGTATATTGTTTTTTGACATTGAGAGCCAGGGAGGGCACTTTTAAAAGAAGTCAAAACCTTTTCTACCAAATGCTCTTGGTTCCGGATCCCTCCCCTTAATCTTATCCTGGGTGTAGGTTAGCCCCAAAATCATTGCAAAGAGTTTCTTAAAATAGATTACCAGCTCTGTTTTGATCGACAATTTAAGATGTGAGCGCTCATAACCGGAGGCTCTTCATAACATAGCCGCTATATCGCGTGATGTTGTTACCAATCGCTTGTTTATTTGCCATTGTCAAGCTAAACTAGCTCCTATTCTGATTGCTGGTTATGTTTGATCATGAAACAACAGCGTATTAACGGGGAAATAGAGTTTTAGAAAAAAAGAGCAATTTCTTCCACCTTGATTTATTCATGTCTTGATTGTTACTTAGTTCTTATGCGCTCTCCAATAAAAAACTTGTCACGTAGATTTTAGCGCAACAAATACTTCTGAGTGTGCATAATACTATTCTGATTTTAACCAAAATTATTTGGAAGTTTAAAAAGGCAGGTCATTGCGAAATTGTTCAAGCGTGAAAGATTTTGTCTCCACCAAAAGTCTTCGGCTGAATACGCCTCTGTCATGAGAGAATATTGATAAAACTGATTTGAACTTCGGTAAACTATAAGCTTTTTCATAATTTATGACAATAACGCAGTGAGTGCAATTTTTGATAAAACAATATCGACAACAATTCGTTTTTGCATCAGTTGCTTACAAACTGTTAGTTGCGAACTATGCACACTTGCATCTCAAGAAGTGCAAGCATTATAATGATACAATTACTGTACTCATTTTAAAATTTAATGTGAAAAAACAGCAACCAAAACCCAGTAGGATAGTTAAGCGACTTTATTCCATATTGATAAGTGTTGAATGAATGCGCTATTAATAAAGGGTAATAAGATCAGCTTAAACATTTATATATCACAAGAAAAATCGATTTTGCTTTAGCAGATATTTTCAACCTGTGTGCCATCAAGCATCGGTGGGTGAGCTTAGGGAGTTTTAGTAAATTTTTCCTTCCTCTAACAAGGGTCACGGGACAGGGTTCCCAGTATTTTTTTACTCTATGAGATACGTTTTAGCATTATGCATTAATGTCTTGTTTTTCAATAATGAAATAAATAACTTTGTTGTTTTCAAGGACAAATGGCGTTTTCTTCAGGATTCTGAAGCATAGAAAAGTCAGTTTTACTGCCATGCAGTAATGTTCGTGCGTGACTGAAGCCTGGGAGTATTGCATGAGCAGGCAGCCGGCGCCATCGTTGGGCAGTCTGTCTGACATGCTCAAGAATGTAGGAGGTGCAAAGCTGCGTGTTTGTGGTACAATGTTTGCTTCGACCTGGCAGTGATTTTGTTTTTTAACAAATATTCATTGTAATTTTCTTGTGTTAAGTGCATACTAACGGACATTTTTTGGCATTCGAAAGAACTTTTTTAAGCAGACAATGCAAACAAACTATAAACACATTTTTATCATTCTTACTCTTGTAAAAATTAGAATAATCAAATGTTTTCTTAAATCAGTGATTTTTAACCAGGATTCCGAGTAACCATAGGGTTTTGCCAGTACAGTCCAAGAGTTCCGCTAGAAGTTACACAAATTTTATTTTGGTAATTAAATTAAATGCTGTTTTTTTCATAAGACAATTGAATTATTGTATAGGGGTTTCTCGAGTCACTGGAACGTTTTCTCGGGGTTCCGCTCCAGCAAAAAGATTGAAAACCACTGCCTTAAATACTGATGGTTTGACTTAATTATTTTATTGTCTTGTTTACTGTGTCGTGAGATGAAAAAGATTAAAAATTACTGCGCTATAGCATCCTAAGTTTAGGTAAAAAAATCAAGATTGCACAAAAAACACGTAATGGCTTTCTTTGCACAAACACGTAAAAAAATCAAGATTGCATTTTCAAACATGTAATGGCTCTCTTTGCACAATTCCGCATGAAGACGTGAATTGAGTGCATTTGCTTTATAAAGTTCGCTACTTTGATTAGCCTACATTGTTGAGAACATGCAAATACTCATCGGGCATTGTTTTAACCATAAACGCTCGGTAAGTACCAATATCACTTGGGGACCTTTCTCTGACCAAAGTCTGAAAACTAGAGTGACAACCAAGAATTATTATCGGAGCACCGTCGGTGCAAACGCCAGTAACGTGGTTCCTTTGTCGATCGTGCTTCTCAAAAAACCCATCAATTTTACTAAACGTGTATTTTTCCGTGGTTTTGTGTCAAAGCTTTCACGAAACAAAAATTTATCTCTCAAATGTTTTTCATGAATGTAACGTACATATAAGCAAAGTTGAGCTAGGTTAGTGGCATCTGTTGTTTCGTCAAGCTGGGTTGCAAAAAAGTTAAACTTTGAATTTATATTTTTAAAACCACTTGAGACAAAATGTTATCGAAGAGCTCAGAAATTCACCTACTTATACAATATTTATCAACAGTGATACTTGCTTGAATTTCTCAAGCTCAGAATTTTCCAGCAGATTTAACATAATAATTTTGCAGCATGGCAAGATCAACTGTTCACTGATGTTGTGGGACGTTTTCGCGACGGCTATTTCTCTTCAAACATCATAAAAGGCTTTCAAAATGCAGCTGTATTTTTCCTTTAAACATTTCCGCATTATCAAGTCTGGAATTTTTTTACTTTGACCATGGCGTTTGAAGAAGTCTTCACATCTGTTGTTTAACTGCAATGATTGTTTTCCAAGTGTCACTTCAACTTGCATGGCTTCAGTGAAGAGCTTGCCGACATTTTGTGGCACCAAACACACTGTGGTTTCTTTTCTTCAGCTGCGTTTATCAAGATAAACCCAAACTGTACATGCGAATCATCATACTTAATTTAGAGGGCACTTTGGAATTATTCCTAAAAGCTGAATATAAAAGCAATGTATGAAAAAGGCTTAATTTGATAGCTAAAACAAGGTAAAAATTAATATCTTTGCCAACACCTGATGCCCTCTATCTAAAATATCTTTCAAAAAAAAAAGAAAAAGGCCACTTAGAACAAAGCACAACAAATATCGCAAGTTGCAAAGCATAACTGATGTTTCTAAATAAACTGCCTTCTCTTACCTTTACCAACACTTTTTTAGAAAAGCCTGAGCATAATGTCGGCCTTAAACGTCAGTGCAGTTAGGGGAACTTTTTGTTTGTTTTGTTATCACTGAATGGCGCTTAATAGCACTGCATCCACTCGCTTTCACTTCACTACATTGCAAGATGTTGCGCTCGACAAGGTTTTTCATCGCTGTTATGACGTGATCACAAGTGATCTAATGCAAGCAATTGTAATCAGAAAGTTTTATGCAGCAATTGTGAAGCAGGGAAAGGCAACAAATATGTGTTTGCAAGAGGTAGTTAGCAGTAAAGAATACCAGTAAAACTAACTAGCTACTTGCTATGTGATCTGTTTGTTTTGCGGACCCCTGAAACTGCTTGCTGGACCCCGAGAAGTCCGCAGACCTCACTCTGGGAACCATCGCTCTAGGCCATAAATTGAATGGTCTTACAACATCAAGATTTTGATCGCTGGTTGCAGTATTGTGGCTTGAAAAAAGTATCTTTTACCAAAACTATGGATTTTTTAAAGAAAGAGATCAACAAACCAACTCAATTCAACCTAGGTTTGCACTCAACACGTTGGGAAACAGTGTCTAAACACGTGTGTTACTATTGTTGTATCGTTTTTTATTTCTTCAAGGAAAGAAATAGCTTGAAACGCTTAAACTCACTAGTTAACTGCCTATTTTCAAGTGATCTTATTGAACACTGAGCACTCTACGTTAAGTATGCAAGTTGTTAAATTGCCCTGATTTGTAAACTGGTCGTCATCATCATCATAGCTTGTCGCGCTATCTGGATATCCAGTTCACTGCTTGTTTGTTTTTCATTTTAGATTGCCATCGGAACAAGGGAGACTCAGTGGGCATTTGATCACGTGATTGAGAAAGGATGAAAGTGAACGGTCGCTATAATGAGCGCACACCGTCAACTCCGGAACAATAGTCAGTTACTTGGCGAAGATATACATATCAATTAGCATAAGGTTGTTTTCACTACTTCAAGTCTTGTTCTACTGGTACATGATCAGTGTCGTCATTTTAGCACATTTTCTGTTTTTAGCATCATTCTTTGCGTCTGGTCTTCCGCTTTGTGGCCCATATGCACATATTATGCGCATCACTACTCTATCTAAAGTTACCGCAATTGCCATTACTCTGTCGCTTTTTCTTCTAACTTCCACAACGTTTCCAGATATTTCCTCTTTCACCAAAATTCCAACCCCTCCGAATCCTGCATTATTTCCTGACCACCACAGTTTATACCTTCGTCCCGAAGTACCCACAAAACGAGCTCCTTGGCCTTTCCATCTTACTTCCTGGATGCAGCACACATCAACTCTTTTCTTCCTCAGTTCTTAACACACTTCCGTTTTCCTTCCACAAAGATTTCCTACATTCAGTGTACCAAATCTTATCCCATGACATTTAGATTTATACCCGGAGATTCTTCGCACCCCCTGCCCATTTAAGAGCTACAGGGGACTGAGGGCCATTTGTTTATATTTTCTTGTCATGGGGATTTGTTCGAGCAAAATACTTCTACAGGGAGCATGCCTTTGCTTACCCCCAATCTCAGTTTTCTGAAATGAGTGTTCCAACCAAGCAATTTAGCTGGCTACCCCACCATTAACAGTCAGACTGCAATTGGTAGGTACCCAATAGTCGCCTCTTACGACATGCTGGGTAAACAGCTTCACAATTTTTTAAAACCGATGAAGCAGGGTAAATACCTTTAAAAAGTATGAGGATGGAAGGAACGAAACAACAACAAAAATGATGATGCGGGACAAATGGTGGTTGCTTTCACAATGTCAGAAATAAACTATTTAGTGGTATGCCCATTTCACGAGTTTGTTTGGTCCCGTTCCTATTTATATTTGCGGTATTACGTTCATTGGCTGCGCTATTTGCCTTGTGTCCGGCATAGTAACAAAAGCGGCCATGCCTTCCCCAAATTCACTTCATCATAGTTTAGTAGGAGCCCATCAGGCCAATTTGTTTTCAAACAAAATATTCTCTCTAAATTCGGTTTACAAATTGTTAGGTTTGCGTTTTTTCTGATTTTTTCAAACTTGGGATTTTATCATTTTGCTTTATAGTATACAGATATCTCAATAGGCAGCATATCAGCAAAAGAAAAAATCCTTGCTTTATCGCATATGTAAGCGCCAACAGCAAAGCTTCTAACCCTATCGTCAGGATTGAATATATCGGTTTAGCCGGCCAAGCCTGCTTTACCCATCGAACATTTGAGTGAACAGTAACAAAGAGTTTTTTTTTGAACATAAGATTTTCACGACTTGATGCACTCCTTTTTCTAATAGAATTTCTCATTTCATGGTCCTGGCTAAGTGTTAGGTCTTCTTGCTCTGTTCATTGCTTACGTGAAGCCAAGGAGGTCTTGTGTTTCTCTTGGTTTGGAATTAAGGAACACACTTTTTCAAATTCCTGCTGGCTACGCAATCGGTTACATGTTCGCTTTTCCTTGCTTAGGACTGCTCAAAGAAAGAGTCCTTGCCTTCCTCAAAATCTATCGCTTTAATTCCGGTAGCTCTAGAACGGTATTATCGAGCAAGATAGAAAAAATGTGTTTCCTAACTATGATGCGATTTTATTCCGGCAGGGCATGTCATTGTCCGTTAATTAAAGGCAATAATTAAGGCAAAACGTATTAAGACAGATGCACCGGCTTCACTGTACAAACATTTGTGAGAGTAGCAACGAAAAGGTTGTAGTGAATATAAGCCATTGCTCCCGTACACGTAATGGTGATCATCTTGATCTATTAATCAAGACTGGTAGTACTTAAAAAGAAAGACTGATTTCACAAACTTATCATTCCATTCCAAAAAAAGTTTCATTCCAACTTCCACTTTGGATGTTCATTATCAGCTGTACCTGAAAAGTAAAGTTTTAATTCAAGCGTCAAAAACTGAAGGTGGGCTTCCATTTCGGTTTGAAGCTTTTCCTCCTGCTTGGCCTTGATTTTGTTAAGCGCTTTGTCGAGATTATGAAACGAAACCGCCTTTCCTCTGCGAATTCGACATTGCCACAACTCTAGTTTCGCAATGAAAGCACGTACATAGTCATGGCGATCAATGCGGTTGGAAGTATTGCCTTATAGGAGTCGATTGAAAAAACTAGGAGCTTCTTGTCCATGTCCACAAGATATGATGATTTCAGTTAAAACATTTTTGGCGTAAATGACAACAAGAGATCCTGATTCCGATACGTTTTAAAAAAGTTTTACTTCAACATTTTTTGAATGCAAGCTAACATGTTGCCATTTGATAACCACCAAACTGCAGTATAAAAGAGAAGAATAATGCATTTGTATTAAGCAGCAAAAAACAGTGAATCAACAAAACTAACTTTAATCAATTTAACAACTCAAATGGCAATTGCCATCCTGTCTTTTATTGCAGCAGGTAGTGTCCGAGAGACCTGAGCTTCACGATGGATTATGCAGCGAGTGACGATAGCATTTAGTTTTTTTTCTTCAGCCTGGTAACAAATCCACTCCGAGACCCTAGCATTGCGGGAGCACAATTGGCGCAAATATCCACAAGTTTTTCACATTTCATGGAGTCGTGGTCAAAATAAGAGGCAATCTATCGAAGACATTTTCAGCTGCGGTAGTTGTTTGAAAGGGCTTGCAAAATAATGGTTTCTTTTCAATAGAAGTAGCTCCAACAAAGCAAACGTAGACTAGAAACTGAGACAGTATAGCAACATCACTTGTTTCGTCATATTGAATAGCAAAAAATGATGAATTATGACTCTTTTAGAGCACTTGTCCGCTGCGAGTTCATCGATGCGGGCTTTTTTCGTTAAATAGAAACGAGAGATTTTTTGCTAGCTTTTGCTGTTAGTCTCTCCAACGCTAAACTAAATTCTTCTAGCATACATGGTTTTATTAGCGTTTCACCAATGCTGTGAGGTTTTTTACCCAAGCAATCATGAAGGCAATGTCATAAGTGCTTCTACTAATTCAGTAGTTGATGGTTTGTGGGATGCCTGCTCACCCACAATTTTCATTTTCATGAACAATTTTTTCTTGGTTTGAAAAACGCCAATAGTTTGTTTGTAAATCTAGAATGCTTTGTTTTTAGTTGGCGCTGAAGCCGATTTGGCCTCTCAGAATCTTTGCTTAAATTTTCCATTCATATGATGCATTTTGGAACGACCACATCATTCACTATGCAGTCGGTGAATCCATACGGCAAATAATGTTCGGCTTATTTTCTCTTTTTAGTACTCACATTTTATTAATATTGTGATATATTTTTAGCTGTACTTAATTTAAAAAGCTAAAATTTACTGCAATTTATTGAAATCCTTTGCCAGGCATCCTAACTAAAGGCTTTAATAAAAATCAAGATCTTGTTTTAAGAAATCTATCAATTTATTACATCATGAATCGAAAACTGAAAATTATACCTTTGTATTTAAAATCAGAACTAAAAATTTGATGCCTGTTTTGTTACTGCAAGACCTCATATGGCATTAAAAACGAACTGCAACATTTACAATGAAATCGATATCATGATAAAACAATGAACTAACGTTAACTCCACTACGAAAAAGTTAATGGCATTGTCGATACTGCCCGAGAGATTCTTTATAACTCAAGCAGTGCTATTCTTAATTAACACTATACAGTAAACCTTCATTTATCGCGGTTAATGCGTTCCAGACCCCACCGCGATAAGTGAAAAACCGCGAAGTGGCGGTACTATAGAATTCCCGGCGCCTTTGGGCTAATACAGGTATAAAGCACATGAACCCTTACTTTTCGACACATATTTATGCACATCAGTATTCATGAACGCTTACTCTTCTGAAAACTGAAGGATAAAGAACAGTAAAAATTAGAAATGTTTTCTGTTTTGACTTGGCATGGCGCTTAGGTGTCATTGTAAGGGTTAACAGTACAGTACTGCAATCATAAATAATGTATTGTACAACGCTTACAATCCTAAGATACACCACACACAGTTAACAAGATGAACGAGAATGGAGTGATTATACGCAGACAATTAGCGACGCGGCCTATCAAAAAAATTTTTTTAAATAAAATACCGCGATCCACTGAAGCCGCGATACTTGAACCGCGAAGTAGCGAGGGGGCACTGTATTAGTCTTGCCTTACTTAGGATTTATTAGTTTTTTGAGGTGAGCGCCTCTTGTAAACTCTTCACGCCCCACAAGTGAGGCGCGCCGCCTGTTCAAGAACCCCTGTAGTAGCTGATCAAAAATTTCTTGCCACCTATTATCGTCTGTTTTAGTTGGACAATTACTCCGGTAGACTTAAGAAACTTGCCATCCGTGCAAGGGATCCAGTGGATATTTTATTAGGTGGTTTAGCAACGATAAAAGTAAATAGTCGCCATAATGAACGCACACGTCTCCTTCTGGAACAACAGTCAGCTGCCTGGTGAAAATGTTCACATCAAGAGACAAGTGTTTATTTCCACTACATGAATCTTTGTTTGATTGGTACATGGCAAGTGTTGCCAATTTACCGTATTTTCTGCGGTTTGGCATTTTTTTGCAGTCTAGCATTTGTCGTTTTTACCGCACATTTTTCGAAAATCTAGCATTTATCACGGTTGTTTACATCGTAAATATTTTGCGTTTGGCAACAAAATTTTTTTCCGCTTTTTACATAACTGAGACCTGCGTTATGTGCAAGTGGTTGTTTTCACTTTCTTAGTTCCCTCATTGTAAAATTAGTATCGTTTAATTCAGAAGCCATATATGAGTATCAATTTTTGAATGTCTAGAAAAAGAAATTTTTAAATGTGTAAGAAATTTTAAAATCAATTTTTAAATGTCTAGGATTGGAGACTGACTTGACTAGAAAGTTTCCTAACAACTCGCAACCTACCGGCTTGCAACAAAGCCACAAAAATAAACTAGTTTTGCTGTTTCTCAATCTGCTAATTCGGGATAAGGAAACGGAAGTAAGTTAAGGAGTTATTAAGAGGTTGTAAATTAAAAGGCTGTATAAAGAGAATGAACGGTCGAAGAAACTGTGGCGTAAAAAGTTCGTACCACAACTGGTCAAAATGAGATGAGAAGTAACCTGAGTCGTATTATGTCAGTCGCTGCGAGGAAAGTTTCAAACCGGCGCGATGGTGTAGTGGTTGGAGCTTTGCTGTCGGTAGACCTGGGGTTCATTCCCTAAGTCGAGTCATACCAAAAGACTTTAAAAAATAGTATTCACAGCTTCCCTGCTTGGCGCTCAGCATAAAAAGGGATAGTGTGGAGAACAAGCGGGCAAGCTTGCTTGTTGTGTCCTTGGGCAAGGCACTTAGCGGGACGCCTCCGCCTTTATGTAGCAGACAGGTGGCCTACCCGTACTTCACCGGGTCACAATTGTGAAGTTGCTAACCCAGTATGTGGCAAAAAGGCGATTCTTGGGTACCCACCAGTGGCAGTCCGCCTTGTTGGTGGTGGGGCTACCAGACATTCATGACTAGTTCGAAATGGGCTGCCATTTTCCCTTAGCCTAATTTCAATTAAATTAACGGCATGAACCTGAATTACCGTTTGTGCCGTACCTCCATCTCGAGAAAGAGGAGGAGTAATCGCAGCAACAATAACAGGAAAGTTTCAATTCTGACAGTTTTAATTGGATGAGCACTCAAAAAAAGTGAGTCCTTTGCAGCAAAGAAGAGAGAGGTGATAGCGAGAATCGTTACCGTTACCGTAATCGTTTCCGTGTCATTACTCCCAAAAATGAGCATCAGAAAAATATAGGAAGAGAAGAGAAGAGATTCACATTTCATGCCAGATGTTTTAGAAAGTTTGTGAAAAAATGACGGTAAAAGGAAACAAACGGTGAGGCGAAGCAAGAGTTTGAGAAAAGGAAAATGAATTAGGGGCTTGTTAATGCTGGTCACCCGCAAAGAGCTTACAGAATATTGCAAGTCTCAGCATAAAAATAAGCCAACCTGAGCTAGATAACAGTAAAAAGTGATTTTAGCTCTACGATGATCAAAGATGCTAAACATTTTTCACTTGAAAGAAAAAGGAACAGAGCCATCAATTCAAATAATAGCATAGAAATATCGAAAATGTCGAAGTAAATTGCTGTTTGAATGAAAAAAGAAATGCCAAGTTCAGAGCATAAGTAACAGAAAGAATGAGTTCCAAGCCAAAAGAGAAAGGATCTCAGGAAAAAGAGGAAAAGCAGGCAAGTAGAACCTCCAGAAAGAAATTCAAATGAGTAGTGAATGAACGACAAGATAAAATGACGCGTGAGAGTAAAAAATGCAACCTTTTCTGCTATTCTTTGTGCATTTCACCAAAAATGTAATTTTACCTTTTCTAGGAAAGTCGGTCTCCCTGGTGCGGAGCCACACCTTTAAAGCTTTATTCAAAGCCATTTTTGAAATTTGATACCACTAAACAACCGATCAAATCGTTTTTGCATAAGGTTTGGAATAGATTTGGATTAAATTTTGAAGTTTATAGCTAGGGTATGTCAGGGTAGCGCTTGGTAGCAGCATGCTCATCAGTTGTAGTTTTAACAAACTTATGTTGCTATTGAATTGTTTTTAGTCGCCGACTCAATGATGGATTACATTTGCTTTGAATTTTATCGAATTAGCAAATTTGGTAATACTTCTTTAAATATTTTGTCTAAATCAATCAGGGAGTTAATATATTACCGTAAACTTAAGAAAATGAAAATTACTCTAGAAGAAGATGTTGCAGAGTGTGAAGACATGTAAAACAATTTTTGGACAGAAAAAAAATTGTTAAGGAAAAGCTATTTTGTTTAATGGCAGAATTTTGTTTGGTAAAGCATTCGAAAAGTCATAGAAAGCCTTGAATTTTCTTTTTTATTAATGGCAGAAGTATTCTTGTAATAAAATAAAACTCCCATAATTTTATGTTGGACAATATAAACCTTTTCTTGTGGGTACAACTAGGTCGTAGGTCACGACAAATTTACCAGATTTTTTTCCATTTGGATTGGTAAAATGTTTTTAGGAAAGATCGTTAACATCGAGTTGGCGGTGGAGTTTTACTGAATGTTATAAATTAGTTAATTAGTTTGCCCCTTGAGCTCATAAACAATCATGTTTATGAAAATTTATTTGGTATCAAATTATTCTTGCTCAAATTATTTCAGTTCTAATGGGAGTTATTCGTCATTTACCTATTTCCACACCTAAAATATCGTTGACGAAAGCGGTAGCTCATCTCAAGATCTGACAATTTTTCAAACAAATTAGAAATGGTTTTGGAATTTTGATTTGGTAAAAATTATTATTAGGAAAAATCTTGAAATTTTCAAGATCGTGCATTGTAATTTTATAAAATTTGGGAGCCACTGATTTAGTATATAAGGATACTGCTAAAACGAAATTAATCAACACCATTAAACAGCTCTACGTGGGCATTGAAACAAACAGAACAAAATCAAACAAATTTCCTTCAAGTGGGTATCAAAATTACTACATGTAATCACTAGGTAGCGCACTGTACTAGCAAGAAATCTTTTATTTTTGTACATTATAAAAGAGCGATACTTGTTGCTGAACAATCCATTAGGTAATAGCTGTTTGGTAAAATACATACCAATTTTAAAATGTCCAGGAAAAGCAACCAAAGAAGACTCAGGAAAACAACGAGAAAAAATGCAGGAAATTCACAAAATAATGATATAAAAGACCGACAAAAAAGTTTGAAACGTCCAGCATCGAAAGTTTTGAGTTGGGATGAATATTTTATGGGTGTCTCATTTTTAACAGCTCAGAGGAGTAAGGATCCTTGTACGCAAGTTGGTGCTTGCATCGTCAACGAAAAGAACAGAATCGTTGGACTGGGATACAATGGGATGCCTAATCGTTGTAGTGACGATGATCTACCTTGGGGAAAAGATCGTGAAAATAAACTTAACGATAAGCAATTTTATGTTTGTCACGCAGAGATGAATGCCATCATGAACAAAAACAGCGCTTCATTGGATGGATGCCGCATCTACGTCAGTTTATTTCCTTGTAACGAGTGTGCTAAGCTTATCATTCAGTCAGGGATTAAGAAAGTGTTATACGCATCTAAAAAAGAACGTAAAGACGAGACAAAAGCAGCAGAAAAAATGTTGAACATGGCTGACGTTATTGTCAAGAAATATCCAGCTGGGAAAACAAAATTCAACTTAGAAGACATTATTAAGAAGAATAAAGTGACAAGAAAGCGGAAGTGACAAATAAGAAATTTTGAATTATAAGCTATCAAGTTTATCAAAAACGTATTGTTTACTTGTTTGTGTTTTTGTTAGATGTGGAAGATTATTAATTTTGTTTAAGAGCTCCAATCGATAAAGGTATTGAGACACAATTTTTGAAACAATATCTGCCAAATTTTTCAAATAAACTAATAATTACTTCGGGTTTTGCTGACAAGCTTAAGAGACACGACCTATTTTCACTTTTCCAAGATTTTTCCATTGATTTTGTGAATCTTTGAAAAAGCATGATTTGCTATCTATAATTAAACTATGATTTGGGTTTGTGTGATCGAGATCAGCGTACAGCTTTTTTAATCGTTTTTGCTACTACATTGCAATATGTAAAATTGACTAACTAATATTGGAAAAGTAATAAAATTAATAAAATCATAGTTAATGATTGAATCACATTTCCCAGCCAAGGAACAGAGCCAAAAGTTAAATCGATTTCGATGGGATTCAAACTCACTTCCTTCTGATTACCCCTTCGGTGCTCTACCATTTGAGCACCCATTTTTTACACTGCTAATTTGGCCTTAGGATTGATACCCAGCCATTGGTTGTTTATAAACTACGACTTAAGCCTATATGTCATCATAGAGACATGTAGTGACAGCATGTTAGTCATGTACCAGAGTTACAAGAGAAAACCCTATAAATATGCTGGAGTTATTTGCACGTATCCAAGGCACCAGTCATTATGCAGTGATTGCCAAACAAGCCACCATTGTCGTTGAGGAGATGGCTTACCGCAAGGATTATGCCTAGATCCATTATTCTTTGATGTGTATATCCGTGATCAACCAGAAAAAGGGTCGCAGGAGTACGGCTATGCAGATGACTTAACACTCATGTTTTCCCACAAGAAGTGGTCCAAGGTTAAGGAAACCCTAATTTTAGACATACTTGAAATATTTAGGTATTTGAAAAAATAGAAATTGAAGTTAAGTCAGCAAAAACGACAACCACAGCTTTCAATTTAAAGAAATCAAATCGCCAACTACAGGTCATGCTTAACTATTTCTTACTTCCAAATAATCTTTACCCAATATATCAAGGCATAAAGCTGGACCGCCATCTCACCTTCAAAAAGCATATTGATTCGGTCAAGACTAAAATAGGTGCAAGAAACAGACTTTTGAGATTCCTTGCGGGATCAATGAGGGGAGGAAACATATATACCTTGCTAATATGAGCTCTTTCATTTGTCTACAGTGCTGATGAATATAACTCCCCAGTATGGTGTCGCAGTGCCCATATTAGAAAGCTGTATGCATCTCTGAAGGATACTATGAAGATTATCTTTGGTTGCCTGCACTCCACTCCTGTACAACTCTAGCCCGTGCTTGTAGGAATTGCCCCAACACAGCTGCGTAGTGAAAGCAACATGATACGGTCGGTAAAAAAACAGTTCAAGCTCACTGCAATAACTTTTTGCATAAACTGGTGGCAGCCAGGCCAGCAAGAGTTGGAGTCTTCACGACTCCCTTCGCGGGGCATCTTTGTTTGCCATGCTGTTTGCCACTGTGGATCCAGTTTTAACATCCTGGGATAGGAGATCTAAATGGAAGACAACCGGCCAAAGGTTGTCTGAGCAGTTCACAACGCAGCCGAATATTACAGCTCCAGTTGATTCCAGTTTACCTTGGAAAGCTTAAGTTGCATTAAAAGTCTTTAAACTAGGAAGATTTAATCATTTTTTGTGCCCCTAGGCTCAGTGTTCATCTTCATCCTGCGAGTGTGACGCACAGGAACAAACTGCTCACCATATTTTTTATAACAGTTCCTGTTATGGACTACCTCAGGCATTGGATCTCAATGTTATTGGTGAGAAAACCATTTGCTCGCTTCAAAGACTTGAAGGCGTGACAATATCAGAACAATATTAGGCTACTGCTTTTCATACAAAAGAAGATCATTAGTGTGTTGGTTGCCTACACACTATAGTTGCGTACCGGAACGTGTAATGGCTAGTTGGATGGGTTACGTGCCGGAAGAAGCAAACATTGCTTTTGCACTGCATTAGGGAAAGTATAAGTGGCCCAAAATATTATAATCAGCGCCCGCAAAAATTGATAACACAGTTTGAGGACGGATTTTAAAAGAAAACTTATGATTTGGCGGTAACATAACTTTCAGCTTGTTTTCTGACGGTAAATATTTAAAAATCTTCATGCATTTGGAAAGCGCTATTCTGTGTGTGAGTATGTCTGCTTGGTTTATAACTGTTATAAAAACTAGTGGTTTAGAAACATGAAATTCGGAACGATTGATTGCCATTTATCAGTGAGAGACATAGGGAAGTTGATGATGACTTGATAACGTCACATTCAAAGACGTCTTTTGACAGTGAAAAGTAGTTTTGGGCTCAAACGAATACCAGCACGCGACTGGCCAACTTGCAAAAACAGCTGACCATAGCCATAAGCAAGGAGGTCACGGTGCCATGTCCTTTTTTGGTCTTACTTAGTGATATGCTCAAAACAAATGATTGCACCAACAGTTTTTGGGAGTTACTCAGTTGATCTTCAGGCCTGAGTATGATTAAGAGCTTTACGGCATTATTAGTTTCCTTGATGCAAGTAAATATTGACGAACTTTCCTTAATATCCTATTACATCATAATGCTATTAGTCTCGTTAACGTTAAAAAAAGCATTGATTTTTGTTTTTGATATTGATGGAGCAATTAAGACTGCGTGTTGAGCTGTACATAACCAAAAGTTATTGGGCCTACTGGGCCAGTAATCAAAATGCAGGAATCACTTTAGTATCAACGATTAAACGCTGTAACCGTAGGCTATTGCAAGAGCTACTCAATTTTAGAAACGAATTTTAAGTGGATAATGAAGAAGAAAAGCAATATACATCGAAAAATTTATATTTATTTTTCCTACCTGATTTCTTTTTGTATTTATTGTACGTGAGTACAAACACTTTAATCCCTCCAAAATTACGGGGCGTACAAACATCAAACTTCGATTGATTACCACCCCAGTGCGAATGTCATAAAGGTTTTATGGCATCATGATGACCCCATAATCAAAGACAATTTTTTTATAATTTGCATTTCTTATCAGAGGAAAACGTAAACGAAAGCCAGTCTCCAATGTAGAATTTTACACTACAGAATGCAGAAGAGAATGCCATTTGTCCTTGAACATAACGAATTTATTTATTGACTTATTGAAAAACAACGTTAAAACGTATCTGATACACGTACTCAAAACTTTCATGGCACACCCACGGATGCTTAACGGCATAGTAATGCCGTGGCACACAGGTTGAAAATCAATGGCATAGATAGATAAACGCCAATATGCAACTTTTGGTTGCAATGTTTTCACATTTCATTTGCTGAATGTTTCTCATTGAAAGATGTAAAGGTGACCGCCTATGCTAAATCGCAAATGGAGTTAATGGAAAAACGCTCAGAAACAGAAATATTAGCTGAGGGTGATTATTTCATGGGCGTTGGTGTTCTAACAGCTATAAGGAGTAAGAACCTCAACACACAACATGGGACTCACAGTGTGGAAAGGGACAATGACAACAATAAGAGCACATATGTTGGAGTAGGATACTGTGTCACACAAATGTAAATTGAAGTTCCCTTGGAAGAAAAATGTCGATGTGTCTGGGTGGCTCAAAACAAAGCACCCTTTTGTATGCCATGCTTAATAGAACGCCATTTTAAATAAGCACAGCACCTTATCGGGTAGGTGCCTTATATACGTCAGTTTTCCTTGTAATGAGTGCGCGAAGCCTATTATTCAATCGGGAATCCCACGGTAATATATTGTTTACAAAAGAATATGGAGCAAAAGAGCGGAATTGCGTCGAAGAAATTATTTAACGAAGCTGCGGGAGAAATGTATCGTCAACAGCGACCAAAAAATATCTATGTCGATTTTAATGTGATTGAAAAGTTTGCGTTTTCAGAACAAGTTGGACAAGACAAAAATGAAAGCATGGAATTCTGATTTTGAAAAGCCCTTACTGAAGATATTATACAGTTAGAGGTCCTATAAAGGCCAATTGTTTGTAGATAATTGATTACTTGTGAATTTTTTTCATAACTTAATGATAAATAGAACATCAAATTTTGTTTTAGCTGCAGCAGTGGTGTCACAAGGGAGGTAGGTTCAGTTTGAGTGACAGTCGTTGGGAGGGTGACACTACTTTGGTGAAGACTTTTTTTAGAAGTTACGACTAAAATAAATTCATTCCTTTTAAACAGGTACTTTTTGCAGTCGCCCCTGGAAACACCACTTTTTGTGTGACGCCCTTGGTGTGCAGCCAGCTCAGGTGGCTACTCGGGGTGGCATCGCTCCTGGTTAGCCGCTTCAGTGCTGCTCTAGTTATGGTTGGCTGCTCTTTTACGGTTTTTGGTTATGCTTTCACTGCTCTACTTATAATTTTCACCCTATTAGCGCATATCCTGTAGGACGCCAAAAGATATTTTACATTGCATTGACCCACTTACCTAATTTCAAGTCATTTCAAACAACTTTTTGTTATCATCAGCTACTTGTTAAGACTCACTCATTATGACATTATTTTGTTTACTTACTAATGGAAACTTTAATTTTCCTAATTAGTAGCATTCCACAACTCTTTAATTGTATAGCCACAACAGCAGGTCTCTTAGTTTGTCATTTTAAACACACGGTGTCTAGTGCAGCGTTGTAGCAGTGATGACTGCAAAGTACAGTAATTGAAAACGACGTGCTTAGTATTAGTGTTAGCATATTTTCATCCACAGAAATATGGTTTAAGAAATCTGTCGTGAAAATAACAGTAAGGAGGTATTGCCTTAATTTTGTAGAGTATGTCAAAAAGTTTTCACTTCGCGCATTTCTCTGTAGCTGCCATTCACGTATAGCTAAAGGCTAAATATTTGCTAAATGTTGGTCTCTATTATGAATAACTTACAGTAACGAGGAGTTGTGAGGGTGCCATGGCTCTGTTGAGAATGGCGTCTGATAAAGTTAAGAATATAGTCATTACTTGGGAGACTGATGACAAGTTTTCTAGAAATGAAGAAAATGCAGTTACACGGTCATCATCTTCCATTGCACCAGTTGCTATTTCAGCATTCATTTCAGAGAGAGTAATGATGAGGAAAACTTAGATGATAAAAGTACCGGTACGACAAGCAGGCAAGATGAAATTGCTTGTAATGCTGGCAGAAACCGAACAATTTGGTCATCCTCCAAACCTGCTCTAACAGGAATAACTCCGGTACAAAAAATCTTAATTCCAACTCCTGGAGTATTTCGGCATATTTTATCCAGTATTAGCGCATCATTCAGCGCTTGGAAGATGTTTGTTTAAGAGTCAATATTGAGATAGATAGCTGAATTTACCTCCGAAGAAGCTGTACTCTGCGGAGACGTGCACTTTTCTCTGAGCTTAGACGAAATTGAAAGTTTCGTTGCTCTGCAAATGCGCCAGGGGGCTGTATGAAAAAATCACCCTTTTATATTTTTGTGGAACAAGAGTTACGAAATGCCAATATCCCATGAAACAATGCCACGGAACAAATTAACCAAAGTATTGGAGTACCTGCTATTTGACGACAAGCTTAACAAAATAAGCATTTGTGCGAGAGCTGACAGGTTTGCATCAAAACTAGGTATTTTCTATGTTTTTACTTTCTTGCATAAATCCAAGCATTGATGCGATTTCTTCCTCACGGTTCATTGACCGTCCATACCTCAAAAATTACTATGCTTCTTCATGCCGAACCAGCCAGAGAAATATAGTATAAAATTTTGGCTTATATTTGATGTCAATGGAAAGTGTGTTTACACAATAAAGCGCTATTCTGTCTGTCTGTGTCTGTTTTAACTCCTCTGAAACAGTTAGAGGTACAAGCATCAAACTTGGCACGATTGATCACCACCCCGTGGTGAGTGTCATAAGGGGTGTTCGTGGCAACATCACCGCGACATAATCAAAAAATATATTTTTAAAATTTGCATTACTTGACAGAGGACAACCGCTTTTTGCTCAAACGAAAACCAGTTTCCGACCAATCATATTACAAAAACTTTCATTTGTTTGGGGTCTAAAATGATGTCACAATCAACGCTTTATTGCACAATCTGTTTTTGTTCTTTCTCAAAAAGTACTGATCGCAGAAACACGATGAAAAGCTGTTTCAGAAAATAATTAATAAGGTGCTTTTGATAAAAACAACTTTACAACAATTAAAGCTTATATGACTGTGCTTCGAACAATTTTTTATTTAAGCACTTAAGTCCTGTAAGCATTTTTCTTGTTTTTTGCTTGCACGCTTAAAACTCGCTCTATGATGTCATAGTATGTCTCGTACGATTAACACAAATTTTTCGCTGCCGCAGATCATGATACAGGGTGTCCCAAAATAAATGAAACCCACAAAATTGCTAATAAATATGTTGATTTTAACCCTATAGTTTATATTTTTCAGATTTGATAACAGTTATAAATAACAATTATTGTTTTAAAACCCCATGGCTTGGAAATTAGAAGAAAAAATTTTTTGCGTCACGACTTATATAGAGACTAAATCCTATAAGACTGTTCAAACACGCTTCCGCAGGAAGTTTAATTTCAACACTTATCCTGGAAAATCCCAAATATTCCTGTGGTATTGTAACTTTCAAATCTATGGAACTGTAAATAAACGTAGCAAGAAATTAGCGAATCCATCTAGTGGAAGGAAATTGAGTGCAAGATCTGCAGATAATGTGGAAGCGTCCAGAGTTTCTGTTGGCCGGAGCCCGAAAAAGTCCATTCGAAGACGCAGTAGTGAGCTCGGCATTTCGCGGTCCTCGCTGCATAGAATCCTTACTCAAGACCTTAATCTGTATCCTTACAGATTCTCTAATTTCTTGCTACGTTTATTTACAGTTCCATAGATTTGAAAGTTACAATACCACAGGAATATTTGGGATTTTCCAGGATAAGTGTTGAAATTAAACTTCCTGCGGAAGCGTGTTTGAACAGTCTTATAGGATTTAGTCTCTATATAAGTCGTGACGCAAAAAATTTTTTCTTCTAATTTCCAAGCCATGGGGTTTTAAAACAATAATTGTTATTTATAACTGTTATCAAATCTGAAAAATATAAACTATAGGGTTAAAATCAACATATTTATTAGCAATTTTGTGGGTTTCATTTATTTTGGGACACCCTGTATAAAGATGCTTTCAAAAATTGCACCCTTTTTGCAAAATCAGTTTACTAAAAAACTGATTTGTGACCTCATTTTTCAACTGATTTTCAAACTTTTTTTAACAAATTTAAGGTCATTTCAAGGCGATTCCAATAGTGTTTAATATGTATGGTCAATATTTGTTTTTATACTGAAAAAACTAAACTTTAAGACCTATGATGTAACTTTCTATTCCTCCCAAAAAGTGGTAAGCTCAGTAAAAGCAGGTAATTTTAATACAAAAACTTTATAATAAGGTACTAATAATTACTGTCCTTTGAAAACTTAGAAAATTTGCTTTCCAGGAATATGTAACTCCAATTACTTAAGACAGTGGTTCTTAACCTTTTTTCCCTCAGCGCCCCTTTTCAGAGGCTTCCATAGTCTGCCGCTAACCATAAGGAAAGGGCAGTGTTAAAAATGATGAGTGTTTAGTGAAAAGACCGGCTTAATCACCAATCCAGTTGCCTTGTATTTGAAAGAAGCGATATTATTTATATATTCGTTGTGGGTCCATATTAAAACTGCGCTCGTCGCACCGCTACAAATGATACAATGAAGTTGTATTGGATTCTGCGTTGTAGCGTTGTGCGATTAGGAAATAAAACTTAAATTCACAATTATTATTACTTTAAGAAAAAAGGAGCAGTATTTCTCTGTGGCCCAAACAAAAAACTCAATGTAATAACAGTAATAATAAGATATACAAAAATACACATTAATAAAGCAGGAAAAATGTATTTACTTGCAATGACTACCTTGGGCCTTGTGAGAATTTGCCAACTTAATTATATTAGGTTCAATATTTGATAAAAAGAGCCTCAGATCACCCCTTTTACATATTTGCAATCTATTTCTCTGCTTAGTTAAGAGTTGCAAGAGCGAACTGAATCCCTTCTCTACCAAGTGTGATGAAGGAAATGCTAACAGTAATGATTTTATTTTTCCCAAAGATGAGGATATTTAACTTGTTCCTTTGGCCAGAAAGCTTCATAGCCAATCTGCGGAAACAACACTTCACCTTCAAAGTCATTTTGCAGTCTATAAGTTCTTCAACTAGATTTGGATCAGCATTGTTTGCATCAGCCTGGAATGGATTTACAACACACCCTGGTATTTTTAATTCTTTGAGATCTTTAAATCTGATCAACAAATCTTTCAATGCTTGAAAATGAGAGGAATGGCAGTCTAGATCAGTGTCTGACAAACATGAATCATCAGTTTGGTTTTCCTGTACGGCTTTTAAGCTAGGAAACTGATTTAAGTCTAGCCTTAGTAAACAATTTTTGAAGAAATCTAATTTGCTAATAAATGCCATTATTATTCCCTTTGCTTTGATGAGACACATTTTGGTTCCTTGCAATGTAATGTTGACCTCATTCAATTTCTTGAAAATATCACACAAATAAGCAACGTCTGCTCTTCTGCTTTCCAAATCTGAACTCACTTTCTTATCCAATAATTTAAACTTAAAGAAATCAATAACAGAATCATAGAGGTTATAAAAGCGTTGTAGACATTTCCCTTTTGAAAGCCACCGGACTTCTGTATGTAGCAAGAGCCGTTCAAATTCTTCTTCATTTTCATGACAAAGTTGGCGAAATATGCGGTCATTCAATGAATGGGCTTTGATCTTATTAACTGCTCTGATAACAGCTTGCAGGGTACTATGTAATCTGTCACTGAGATGCTTTGCAACTAAATGCTGTCTGTGAATGACACAGTGGATTGTAAATAAGTCCGTAACTTCTCTTTTGAGATGTGCTATAAATCCACGATGGCGTCCAATCATTGATGGTGCTCAATCGATTGCACACGCAATAACATTCGAAAGTGGAATTCCTTTCCGTTTGAAGAATTGTTCAAGTGCCTTATAAACCGTTGAACCTTTAGTGTCGACCTCTAATTGTTCAGCAAACAGAAACTCCTCGATAATTTTACGACTGGCATTTATATAGCGGACATAACCATTAACAAAGCTTCATTATCGCGTAGTGTTGTCTCGTCAAGCTGTAAGGAAAATTGTGTTGTTTTGAGCTCATCACAAAGTTTATTTTCAATGTCATTTGCCATTTCATCAATTCTGGAAGACACAGAACTATTGCTCAGTGGATTCGAAGGGGTTACATCTTTTTGAGTGGCCATCATAGTACTGATGATTTCTTTCACTGCCTTTTATGACAAGAGCTTCACCAATATTGTGCGATTTTCCACATTTTGCAATGAGCTTTGAAACTTTGTAAAATGCAATAAGTCCTTTCTCAACTTCATTTCCGCATGATTTGAATAGTGCTCCAATGGTGGGGCGTTTTTCAAATTTTACTTTCAGATCACGAAAGTATGCAAAATCCTTGTTCGCTTTTTCGGGATGCTTTGCCTTCAAATGATCAATCATTCTCGAAGGTTTCATTCCTTCATTTGTAAAAGTTTTCTCGCATATTAAACACATTGGTAATTGTTCATTAGTCACAGAAGGAATAACACCATATTTTAAGTATTCACTCGAGTATTGGCGACACTTTCGCTTTTGCTTACTCATCTTAGGCTTGGCTAATTACAAGTACTGTAATAGCAATAAATTAGAAGTGTGTTAAATAATAATCAATAAACTATACTCATAACTCAACACAATTGCAGATTATATCTCAATTACATAGTACAAATCTACAAAATGTATCTAACCCTAAACTAGCTAATGCTGAAGTTTAGCTGACTGACTAACTGACAACGTTTTAAAAGCGAATAATTTAAGCATCAGACCAGACAATGCGCATTATGACGTAACTATATAGATTCTAGACCTACTAGCTAGGTCTATTCAGTTACCATAGGGCTAGTAGACCTAAACAGTGCACTAGTATACATTGATCTTGATATAGCAGAACTGCTAAAGCAAATTTGTAGTGAGGTAAATATCGTTACACCTTCTGAATATAACGCCCCCAATAGCGCCCCCTGAGTATTTCCGCCCCTCTAAAAGTCAACAGCGCCCCATAGGGGGCGGTAGCGCCCAGGTTAAGAACCAATGACTTAAGATAAAAGATTAGTTTATAATGGCTGATCAAAAACTGGTTGCCATACATCATGTTTTGTTCAACTATCCTACTTGACCTAACAAACTCGCAAGTGTTAACCAAAGTCAATTTTTTGGTACATTTTGACTACTTTTCCTAATGAGCATGGTTATTTTGCTTCATCTGTCCACTTTTTCGAAAAGATCCATCAAAAACTGAAGTCTCTAATAAATGTTTATGAAATGCAATCTATCGGTTAAAAACACGCAAAATTTTGGTGCCTGCACTTACACAAAATTGCAATTTCTAGAAAAATTAAGTCCTTTGGTACATTTTGTTAATTCTTTCTTGATAGCATAAATCTTTGACCTTATCTATCAAATTATTCCAAAAGATTCATTGACAAATGAAGTCTGGAAATTTTGATATGTAGCTTACTCCAAGCAAAACACTTGGTGATCACTCAAGAAAAAGACGTTGGGGTAAAGATGATCTTTCTTATCTTTTGCAACAAAATGTGACTGTCGAGTTACATATGATCTAAATGTTAAAGCAATTTCCTTTGGAATAAGGTGAGGCCGGTGCAGCCAGCTGATCTATTATTCTTAACCTCGACATTATTAATGGGGTCCTTTGCTATTGCTCTAACTGAACTGTGGGTGCTTCATTTCGGTTTAGTTTGCTTTTTGCATGGCGGCGTTTGTGCCAGGGCCAAGAATTCATGCATGTAGTCATAGACGTTAGCTTAGGGGTGGGCAAACTACGGCCCTCGAGAGCAGTCTGTGCGGCCCGCGAACACTTTTTGAAACTTTGCCGCTTTAAAATAAATACGACAAGAGGACTGACGAGGCGAAAAAGCGACGGTGTCCTTAAAAAAAAGGTAATCGCCTCTCCCTTAGACGGAAAATGCGTCAGAGCCTACAATTGCCCCCAATCACGCATTTACCGTCTACGAAAAGGTGATGACTTTTTTTTTTTTTTTTTTAGAGACACCACCGTTTTTGCGCGCTGAGATACCACATTGCCAGAACATTTCGCAAAATTGTGAGCTAATGCAATTTCTTCTATAGCATGCAGCTGTGCGAGACAACAAGCCCTGGCCCTCGACCACCCTCGAAATGGTCAATGCGGCCCTCCGGCTAAAAAGTTTGCCCACCCCTACGTTAGCTTATATTAATTCGGCTACAGTAAAGAAAAAGTGATAAGTAGCCATCCCAATATTTAATGGCTCAAAAACCGATTGTGAGGTCATAATGTTAGATGACATCACAATGCTTGCCACTCTACAGGGTATCCCAAAAGCAACCGAATCGTAAACCTAAATAAAATTTAGATATCCAAACCAACAAATGTGATTTCTTTCTTGTTTTTGTACGGTATTTTCTTACTATTGCTTAACATCATTGCTCAATTCCTGTTCAGTGTGCGCTACTGGTACCCAAATTTTTTATAAATGCAGCGAAGGACTTTAGAATTAAACGAGCGTGTCTTCGTTATTAAAAATTACTATGCAACGACTAGCTATATGCATGTTAAAGAAAGATAGGAAGCAAGCTTCGAAACACCTGTACCGAGTAAATCCACAATGTTCAATCTTGCATCAAAGTATTGAAGTTCAATGTAGACATTTTTAACAACTGTAAATACTAAATATGTTAACGAAATTTGTTGACTTAAAAATCTAATTTCTATTAAAATTTGGGTTCGGTTACTTTTGGGACACCCTGTATAGTGAGAACTTCAGCGGCAAAAAGATTATCTACTATCATTTTGATAACGAACATAAGTGGTAAATCCCATTACTGATATTTGTAATTGCAAGGATAGGCCTATCGGTACAAAACACTAATCTTTCATTTAACAGTGGGGAGATCTGGATTAGGGAAAAGTTAAAAGTAATAAAATCCCAAAGTCAAGAAAAGATGAAAATTAAACAATAATAGCATCAATCTGTATCACTGCTTTAAGAAGGAATGTTTTGTTTGAAAAGAGCTTAATAGGTATCTATTGTAATAAGTTGTATGACTTAGGGGAAATGCATGGTCTCTTTTCATGCTATGGACGAATTAAAGCAAACAGCGCAGGTAAAATTCTTAATATCACCAATATGAATACAAAAGTAGGCCTAGCGATAAATAAGTCATGTTTTTAATTGTAAAAATGACCCCTATTTGAGCGACGCCATTAATTTTGATTACGTTTTACCCTCTCCCCTTAAACTTTTAAAAATTGCGAATGGTAGTTTGTGACATAACTTTTTGTTTTTAAATACTTCCAGTCTTGATTAAAGCATAGCCAGAACCTTGAAACAAGAAATTCAATTAGGAAAAAGAGCACAAAAAGTCGTGAAATGTGCAGAAAGTCTTATGTGCAAAAAACACAAACTTTTGGTAACTGTTCCAACAAGAGCCTGATAGGTGAAGCCGGCTGAACCGACATTCTCAATCCCGACGTTCTTAATGGGGGCTCTTTCAAGCGACACCGTCGTATGTTCAGGGTGGCCACAAAGTCACGCACCAATGTTAATTAAAAAAGTTATAGTAGTAACATTTATTCAAATTCAAAGTTCTTTACAAGGATTACAAATGCTGGATATGTTCGCCGTTTGCAGCTATGCACGAGCCAATACGAAATTCAAAGTTCCTGTAGACACGATTCAGTAAATCAGCATCACCATCAATTTGAAGACAAGCATCAATAATACGACTCTTCAGATGATCCAAATCACGAATCTTCGTTGAATAAACAATTTGCTTAATGTGACCCCAGAAATAAAAGTCCATGGGGTTTAGGTCAGGCGACCTGGGCGACCACTCTACCGTACCTCTTCGACCGATCCAATTTTCGAAATTCTCGTGGAGCCAGTCACGCACAATCTTTGCGTAATGCGGCGGGGCACCGTCTTGCATAAACCAAGTAGATCTGCCGTCTCCAAGTAAATGAAACTGTGGTATCAAATCATTTTGCAACATGTTGAGGTATCTTTTGCCAGTAACTGTCTCATTGAAGAAGAAAGGGCCCAACACATGGTCGCGCCACAAACCACACCAAACCATTATCTTGGGACCGCTGTGTTCTTTGCTGTCTAATAATATTAATATAAATAAATATTAACATTGGTGCGTGACTTTGTGGCCACCCTGTACTATAAATCAAGAATGATTTTCTTATGCTGATATGCTATATTGATGTCTGTACTCTATACCAGTGGTTCTCAAGCTTTTTTTGCAATGAAACCTTTTTACATTATTGGTAACATAACAAAACCCTCATTTAAAATAATACTTATTACAATAAAAGAAATGCTTTGTTTGACAAAGTTAATGTCATGAAGACTTTTTTTGGAAATCGACCGCCTTCGACATGCAATCTCAGGATATATTAGCAAGTTGGCAGCTACGTTCAGAATTCACTGCGGAGCTCTTTACGAATGTAACTTTAGGGAACCCCTGAACTTGCTTTGTGGAACCATCTTTGAGAATCACTGCTCTAGAGCACGGCAATAAAATCCCAAGTTTAAGAAAAAAATCAACATAAAACTATAACCCTAAGAGTTTGTAAAACTGAATTTAGAGAGAACATTTGTTTGAAAATAACTTGGCCTGATGTGCGCCAACTAAAATATGGTGAATAATTTTGCGGAAGCAATAACCGCTTTTGTCGCTATGTTAGAAAGAAGACAAACAGCGCAGCCAAAAGAACTTAATGCCACAAATATAAATAAGAAAGGGGCCGCACCACATCGAAAAATAGGCTTACTACGAAATAGTTTATTTTTGTGATTGTGAAAGCAACCACCGTTTCGCCGCTACCATCGGTTTTTATTGCGTTAATCTCTTCTTCCTCACAAGTATTAACAATGATTTGTGGCAAGATTCTTTGTGAACATTACCAATTATGATAAAGAGAATATGATGATCCTGATTTCGTGTGCAGCAATTGGAAACGATAAAAAACATAAAATTCATTAACTTTTTGCTACTGCTCACACAAGAGCCCGAAGGGTAAAGCCGGCGCAGCCGGTTGAACCGAAATACTAAACTCCGACATTACATATATTGATGGAGGGCCCCTGCCAGGCGACGCCGGCAAGTTGCAAATATCACTCGGTACTTAAATGCACAAGAAAAAAAAACGTTATGATGCACGACCAGAAGAATCAGTTGCAGTCAGAATTACGGAAGATATCAAGGGTAAATGATACGACATTTGGTGTGGTATGTAACCGATGTCATAAATGATAATGTGATAAAAATTTAAATTTAGATGGCCGCTATTGTGTTCAGTTGTGCTTTTTCGACATCTGTTGTCTAATCTGAAAGGGTAAAACCGAGCGTAAGAAAGTGATTTTTTTATACTTTTTTGTTGGAAATCAATTTTGTACTAACAAATTGCATTAATATGCGTTTTTGGAGAAACTGTTTTCACTCAAAATGTGTAACAACAACTTAAGCACAAGTAAATAGTAAGAAAAAACATTGCATTAATGTAAGTGTTCTAAAGAACAACGTGGCCATTCTAGGTACAAAAAATCCTGGTAATTCTAGTGTTAATGGCAAAGTGTCTTATTAGCTTTTTTACTCAAAAACTCTTTTCTTGAAGTATTATTTGAAGAGTTTCCAAAACGTTTTGAGCTACGGGAAACGTTAGTGAATTTGTATTTTCTGAGACCCTGATCACATTTTTCACCACACTTTTTTTACTCAGCCTGTAAGGATAGTGTGAAACAAACTTTTATTCATTGCACCAATTCTATTTGTTTCTTTCAATAAGTGCGGGGCGCAGCGTCAAAGTGGGGTATGAGCGCCGTCAATTACAGAAATAAATTATTTGGCGGTAGGCTCATTTTAAAGCTTGTGAAATTTCCTCATTTGTTATTTGGAACACCAAATTGTTCAGCTGCAACCATTGGCCTTGATACCGGAATAAACAGAAGGGGTTATAGCTCCTGCCAAATGTGTTGCATCCAGCCACCCAGTGGGCCTAACAAAAGATTTGCAAGAAAAATTTTCCTCCATTGGTACAATTGTTTATTTCGTGAATATGATTTCACACAGTGAAGTAAACCTACTGACCTGAATTTTGTTTTTTGTTTTTGTTTTATTTGCCATATTTATCCTCTATTCTCGAGAAAGCGAATTGTATCGCTATATTTTGGACGGGATGTCCGCACTCGCTTGGGAGTTGCCATTTCCGAGGTGTCTGGGTCACCTGTCTTCCACATAAAGATGGGGCGTCCCGTTAAGTGCCTTGCCCAAGGACACAATAAGCGAACTTGCAGGCTTGTTCTCCACAACATTCCCTAAATGCCGAGCGCCAAGAAGGGAAACTGTGGATACCATTTTTTAAAGTCTTTTGGTATGACTCGACAAGGGGATTGAATCCCAGGTCTTCCGACTGCGAAGCGGACGCTCTAACCACTTCGCCATCGCGTTGGTCAATTTTTCATTATTGATTTCTTTTCAAACCGTAAATTTTGTAAACTTCAGTACGCTTATAAAACCGACTTATCTGCTATAATTTGAGATTGTGTTCACTTACACGAAGTAAACGGAAGATGAAAAAAGCGACTATCGAAACCACTCAAATAAATATGTAGGTGCTTGCTTCTTCAAAATTGCTCCTCTTAGCAACTTATGGAAGTTACTTTTACCCCTCAAGATTTACTATCCGGTCTAGTCTAGAGCCTCCATCGCCCACTACTATGCTTTTCTGGCCACTAAAAAATACTTGTTTTCACAATTCGAAGTCGTGCCGTACCTTTAATGTATATTTATTACTAACATGATATATTAGACCTTTATTCAAGTTAGGTTCTAATCAACTAAAACACAGCACATCTGAATCAAAATACAATAGAGTACATTTTTAATAATTCTTAACTTATTCATTAAATGACTTTTAAACAAAATTCTTTTACATGTACCACTTCAAATCAGTTACGTTACAATGGATAGTTCAATTTGCACAATATGAAAGCGCTTAATCATCCAAAACACCTCTCAGCAATACGAATTATCTTACATCTCAAATGAGCGATCTGGCACATGCATCATTACGTAATTGAGTTGGAGTGGTTGTAGGTTCAATTCTTAGAAGCCTTAGACATATGTGATATATAGCAGTACCGGTGCATGAATATTAAAAGAATCTACTAGAATTTAAATAATTAATTAAAAATATTTCCATTTAGATTGGTGTGCTTTGTATCCTTGTAAAAATCTCTATGACGTTTACAGAGATTTTAATGCATTAGAACCGGCGGTTGTTAACTTCCGTATTATGTACATTAACTATAACAACATTCTTGTTTTAGCAGGTAGCAGGCGTAATAGTCTATTCTATATCCTCTAATAACATTTCCTTAACCTTATAAGCTGTGGTGTAGACAATCACATCTAGCATTTCATAAAATTAATCAATTAAATTGATACAAATAATTCTGTTTTTTGAACGATAAAATTAAACAAAGATTTCTTTTTTGTAAGGTCGCTCACAAACGCAAACTAAGCTCATTTTTTGCTTTGTTTCCAAAGCCAAGAGGGGATGACATAGCACAGGGCCATCCCCTACATACATGGTGCACCCACAGATACATGAGAACACAAAAACATAAACAAATGGCAAGATTGTGAGTTTTGGAAGTGGAATAATTAATGTGAGCTAACACAGCAATATTGAAATATATTTATAGAGCTAGTTGAAAACTTTTTTTTTTACTGATATAAAATGATAAAATTGCACCAGAAAACAATCTTTTTTGATAAAATTGTGTTTATCATAATATTATGATGTTTTTTATGTTTTTTGGGGTGCTGATTTCAAAAATGGCATTAAAAATTTCGTAATGTCAATGATTTTGCCGCTATTTAAAGTTTTATGAAATTATGATTCCATGTTTGTGTAATACACATAATGGATTTGTAATTTGAAATATTACACGCAAAATTAAAAAAAATCACATATGAGCAATTCAAAAAGGCATGGTTAAGGACGTTGCAAATAAGCCATAAAACATTTTAATCAAAATTGGACGTTTGAATAATTTTTTCGCTTGTATGTGGTGTTACATTTCCGCATCACATTCCATACATAGTCTCCCATCATGGCTTCCTTCCACCTCCCTTAATAGCGCTTTTCCATCACTTGGATGTCTTGGTGAAACTTTTCACCATGCTCTTTGCTTGCATTTCCCAAACTATCCAAAAAAAATCCAAGTGAGAATGCAAAAAATGCAACTTCAAGGACGTGCGGCAACCAAGCTTTGCATAACTTTCAATCAAATTTGACACCACCATTGCACAGTCGTCTCTTCGATGATTTCCAAGAAATCTTTCCACAATCATTCTAAAAGCTTGCCAAGCATTTCTCTCCAAATCAGACATTTGTTTCTGCAGCTATTTAGATATTCTTTTTATTTGTGGCCCCACAAATATACCACCTTTGAACTTTCGCTTCAAATATGGTTGGGAACATCTGTCTAATATGGCGAAAGGCACGGCTTGTCGATTTCAAAGCCTTAACAAACTGCTTGGCCAGTCCGAGTTTAATATGCAACGGAGGAAGTAGAATTTTGCTCCTTTCAATAAGAGATGAATTCAGAACATTGTGGGAGCCTGGTGTGAGATCTTTGCGAGCTGGCCAGTTTTTGACCAAGTAATGCTGCTCATCCGCTCTACTATTCCACAAGCAAAGAAAACAAGAATGCTTTGTACAACCTTCTTGCAATCCCAAAAGAAATGCGATCATTTAAAAATCTCCACATACGTCCCAATTGTGATCATTGCATTGAATTAATTCCAGTAATATTTTTACGGATTCACGATCTTCCTTCATCTGAACAGAATGTGCTATTGGAATGGATGGATACACATTGCCATTATGCAGAAGGGCTGCTTTCAAGCTTCGCTTAGAACTGTCAATGAATAAACGCCAATCCGAAGCTGAGTAGGCAATATCAATTTCTTGAAACAAGCCCTGTATATCAGTACCATAACAAAGTGAAGGATGATCAGAATCAGAGGACATTGCATAGAAATTTGCAAAGGTCACATATCGTTTTCTTGGGTTTGGAAATCTTGCACGATGGAGCAAGCAAATTTGATTCCTTGAGACGAGAAGAAAGTATCTCTGCTTTTGCCTTTGTAAGATCCAGGTATCTAGTTAGATCATCCAATTCATTTTGATTTGGAAAATGAGGATCTTTGCTGAAACACTGAGTGTCAACCTCAAAATCAGCATCGTCATCTTCTGATGAGGTTGATGATACAGCAAGCGTTGTTGGAGGTTGAGAAATAGGCAGTTCTGGTCATGGTTGACAGGCGCAATAGATGAAGGAATACTTGGAAAAACAATCTTTTTCCTGTCCTTTGTCTTATTGTATTTGGAAATGTCCACCATGCAGAAACAGCAGTCATCATGATGATTGGTAGGTTCTTTCCAGATTCGGGGAATGGCAAATGGCATACATTTACGACTTCCGCGCATCCATCCTTCCAATGTAGATCTGCAACTTCCACAGCAAAAATGTGGGGCCCAAGATTTATCTAGGTTACCCATCTTGATGCCAAAATATGTCTCATAGGCTATGAATTTAGTTTCTGGTATAGCTTTGTGCGTCTTTTGCTGTGGACTGATGCAATAGCCACAAACATTGCAGAAACAGTCAGAAGAAATTCTGCAAGGTCTTTTAACACTCTTATTTACTGAAGTATTGAAAATATTAATAGCATTAAATTTAACCTGCAAAAACGAATAAAATATAGCGTATTTCTAAAATAAGCAACTTCACTGCAGTATGCCTAACTCGCAATTTGTCTAACTGCTAAACAAATACTGTATTGTTACCAGATTCAACAATCCACCTCCCATAAATCAACTCTAAACTGCTGAACACTGGACCAGGTCAGACATGTGCATTAAAAACCCGCCAAAACTGTGTCCAATTACGTGATAGTAAACGACAGTTGCCTAATTTACTTCTCTAGCACCATCTAGAGAGTGATGAAAACAATAAAAAAATGTCATAAATGAAATAACACAAAATTGAAAAGTAATAAAAATGTCACTTAATGCTGAAGTTGTATTATTATTTGATAAATTACAAACTTCAATCTGTTGCAAATATTTTAAAAACCGTTGACACTATGCAAAAACTAACATCGAAATCGGCATCAGCGACCCCCCAAAACATAAAGAAACACTAAAAAAAGGAGATAAACAAAAATTTGTTGCGTAGTGTTACTTGAGCTTATACCGGTGCACATGCTTCTAAAAATATTTATACCAATGCACGGCCTCCTGATGTGTGATGTTTATGATTTATCAGACAGATCTTGGCAGGTCAACTTCAAGTAAACTTATTAGAAACTGAGCAGTCCCAGAAAGAATGTAAGAAGCCTTTCGGTTAGGTTGCCTACATTGTAAACTGGTCGCCATCATGATCATGACTTGTCTCGCCATTTGGAGATCCAATTCACAGCTCGTTTGTTTGCCAATTTTAGATCGCCATTCCTGCAAGGAATCCAGTAGATATTTTGTCAGGTGGTTTGACAATGATGCAAGTAAATGGTCGTTTTAATGAGCGCACACGTCTCGCTCTGGAACAACAGCCAGCTGCCTGGCAAAGATTTATTAAGACGAAGATCCCGTGCTTCCACCCGTGCTTCACCGGGTTAGAATAGTGAAGCTGCTCACCCAGCATGTCGTAAGAGGCGACTTTTGGGTACCCACCAATGGCAGTTCGCCTTGCTGGTAGTGGGGCTACCAGTCGGCAGATTGCATCCACGACTGGTTCGAAATGGGCTGCCACTTTTCCCCTGGCCTAATTCAATTAGGTTGATGGTGTGAACCTGGATTGCTGTTCACGCCATGCCTCCATCCCAAGGAAGAGGAGGGGCAAACCAACAACAACAACAACAAGACAAAGATGATTAAGGTATACTAGTAATTCAATATTTCAATATTTTTTCATAAATTTCTATAATTCAGTAATTCTACATTTCAGTACGGATTTCCGTGATTTAGTAATTCTGTAGTGGTGGCTTACGTGTTTGGCTTGCACTGTAATTGCACTTTATGTCTTAAATATTTGCTTTTCTTTAATTTAATATTTCGCAGAACCGTAATCGTGTCACGTGATTCGTGTGGATAGTATATATTTCCGCATTGCCCACTTGTATTACTGTTCATTATTCTTCCGCATAGCTCATTCCTTATTTTAATTTTTGTAAGTTTATTACTGCGATTATTATCACCAATAAAAAGATGCAAATTTCACAACGAGTGAGGATTAGTATTTTTACTGTGAAATTAGAAAAATAAACCAACTCACCACAATTCCTATATTGTGACTCCGCCATTGGTCAGCATCTTTTAGATAATGATCGATGCGCATTAAACTATGATGATAAGCGGTTTTCAATATTCGCCGCAGCGCGCAGCTCTTTCCATCTTAATCTTTTAGAGGCTACTTATATCAAGACCCGACGCCCGATGTTATGCAGACAGAAAGTGTTTGTTTACACTCTCAAACTCTTTCGATAATCGTGGCATTTGGCCTCCTGCTGCGCCTTCTCTAACTTTCGCAATTGCAAAATCTTTCTTTGGCGCGCTTCCCAATACTAGCGCTATCATTGGCTTGTCTTGATTGCCTAACCTCCAAATTATTCACATATAACACTTATTCACTCCAGATCTTCCCTTTTGACGAGATACCGCCACTGATGAGAGCGTCACGAAAAGCTTATGGCTCAAACAGCTTTTTTCAAAGCTATATTTAAATTCCCTATTTCAGTAAGCCTATACATTTTCGTATTTCAGTGTTGCCCCTATGCTTTTTAGGATGTGGACCTTTTTGTTACAAAAGGTGCACAATACGATATTGGCCATATTTACATAAAATGACTACACATGCACCAATCTCAAAATAATCATGAGTTTCTACCCAGAAATTTTACCAGAGATTTTAAAATTAACTTTCACAAATCGGTTCACGCAAACACAATGCAGCTGAGGTTGATATGTGAAGAATGAAAAATCTAGGTGTTGCAGTAATTCGTCTAGCTGGTAGGTCATTACCTTCATATTGTCAAATTGCAACTTACTTGAAAAATTTTAATTCCTTCCAAAATCTTGTTTTGCTATAGTCTACATCTTAAGGTTTCACTTACTTAAACACTATCCTATTTTAATCTGTAATCAGGTAGGCATAGAATTTTCCCTCGATACATAAACAAAAAACATTCCAAATTGTTCTCGTACTGAATTAGTTTTTTTTCCTTTCAACGAAATCAGAATTTATAAAGTAACTTGGTACATAAAGCGACTGTGTTGTCATCTAAAATTTAAATGTAATGTTGATTTTTAGGATCTAACATTTCAAATGCTGATGTAAGCCAAAAATATCACCTGATTGATAGTAGGCTATCTTTTGCATTTTAAAACATCAAACCTGAGCTTACCTAGAGGGTTGCACGTATACTCCTGGAAACAACCATGCTATACCAGCTTACGCAACCGTCCTAAGAAAGAGATTTAAGCTCAGGAATTATTTTATCGATTCTAAGTGAAGAAACCTTACTTTTAGTTGAGTGAGTTGACTAAATTTTCAAGCGACTCCACTATTCTCAATTAGCATTTCGCAATACACAGGCATGCTGCTAAGGCGATTTTGTTGCTGCGGAGTTTCAAAGGTGATCGGTTCTTTGATTTCAAAATCATAAAAATCTGATTGCGTAACAATCCATAACTTTTCCAGCATTTAAAATTGCCTTTGAACCGCGATTGCATATATGTGAGAATGCGAGGTTGACATTACTGCTGTTAATACAATACATAAATTCACAATAGCTCTCTCACTTTTTGATAGAGTTGGGTAGCTGATGTAACAAAGGCAACCCAGTAGGTATTTCATGAGGTAGATTGGAATTGACAAAAGTAAATAATTGTTGTAGCAAGCGCACACGTCTCGCAGCGTAACAGCAGACAGTTGCCTAGCGAAGATTTACATACCACGTGACAAGTGGTTATTTTCACGACTTGAAATCTTATTCTACTGGTTTATCAGCGATGTTGCCGATTAAGTGTTTTAATTTAGAAATTAACGTTTTTCAGAAGGTTTTTTTGAAAATCTAGTATTTATTACGGTTGTTTATTTTGCGAATGGTTTTGTTTAAAAAAACAAAATTTTTTCCATTTTTTTACATGACGGACAGATGTGTAACGCATAACTAATTTTTTGCTTTGTTGGTGTGCTCAATGTGGAACCAGTTCATTTTGTTTCGTGGCCCTAAATTCATCAGTAATTGACCACTTAAAAACGACATCTTTATTAGGTCTAGTCATTTTTGTTGTTTTAGTAAAATCAAACAACAATAGTCGATACAATTAACACCGTCACCGCGAAGCTTTTTCTGCATTGTTGTTTACTGACATTACAAAGAACTCTCTTCTGTTTTGAGATTTATCGCTCTAAAATGTTTGATTTCGACAAACAGGGTTTGCAAAAGTCGTGGATCTCAATCAGACCTATTTGATTGGTTTGAGATTAAGACTAAAGGGGCCTTGCCCATTCTTAAAGTTTTTTGTACCCGATCAAGATATAAAAAGCTATTTTTTAATTGTAATGGCAACAGAACGTCGATCTACTAAAAAATGGCGTTTGTCATTTGCAGCTATTATGCTGATAACTGTAACAAATGAATCTGCTGATACAGCTCTGAAAATATTTATTTCCAAAAAAAGGTCTTCACCGTGACTGTCCCATGAAGTACACAAAAAGGAGTTTTTGGGCCCTTCCTTAGTAATTTCTGCGTACGCCCCTGCCCACTACCTACAACTGTTTTTTCGTAACTGTAGGCGAATCGTATGAGCTAAAGCCTCTCCCTGGGGGTATGTTGGTTGATGTTGGCATGAGCACAGCTCGGAAAGAGGATATTAATTCAAAGTAATGCACTCAGAGTTGATTATTGTAATTGTAGGGTCCCCATCATTTCTGTCGAGATTGAAAATATTGGATCAGACGGCTGCGCCGGCTTTTCCCAATTGATATTTGTGAGAACAGGAATAAAAAGTTAATGTGTTTTTGCGTACCCGACTCTCATTCCAAAATCAAATCAATAAAAAAACATCATAGGGGTTGCGGATAGCCGATATATTTCTCCAAAAATTTTTCAAATTCCTGATTACGTTGTGCTCGCCCTGTTTTCAACATAGACGAACTTAGAAGCAGCACTTGCTCACAATTAAAACAGCCAACGATTTCACAAACGTTTTTGCGCTCATTGGTAAAGTGCAAGGAAGCATAATTTCAAAGATGTGGAAAGGGCTTCAAAGTGATTGATTAATATTTTCAGCAATTGAATGTTGAATACCAGCACCGCTATTTACGACTTATTGTAGTTATATGCCTTTTGTACGACCTAAGGCCTCTCGCTGTGCGTATGTTGCGTGGCCCTGGCACAAACGCAGCCAGGAAGAGAGCAAACTAACCGGAACTATTGCTTTTACATTTAAATTATTGCAATCGTAGCACTTCCATCAATAATGTCTAGGTAAAGCATATGAGTAGCTGTGAGAACATTAATGAAAAGTTTATGTGTTTTTTGACATAGCCAATTCTCATTCCACAATCAAAAGCTCCTCAATCAAAAAATTTTTTATGGGAATCAAATAGAAAATCATCAGGAGTGTTAACGCATAGCCGCTATAATTCTTCCAAAGTTTTTGAAGTCTCTAGCAACGTCTTATTTGTTTGTTTTCAGCGTGTACTTGGGAAGCGAACTTGCTCACAATTGAAACCGCCCATCATTTCTCACATTTCATCCGTTTATTTCACCACTTGCATGGAAGCATAAATGTAAAGTTTAGGTTGAGGGGGGCACCAAAATGTTTGTTACGTAATTTCTGAAATAAGCTACTAAATATGTTGGCAAACTACTGACCACTTTTCTTGATGTACGTCTGTTTGTATGACCTAACATATCTGATTGCGCGTGAATTGCTTGGTCATGGCATAATCGCAGCTGGGGGAGGTGCAAACTCACCCAAATCAAGTACTTAGAGTTAAGTTCTTACCAACAGTTAGTTTACGATTTAAGAGTATAATCCATGGACCGTGTTATTGTGGTGGAGATTTTGAGAATGGATATGATTCTGATGAGATTCAACGTGAAAAATCGTCAATTTGATGTAATGTGTTTGAGCAGCGGTCGCCAACCTTTAAATTAGACCTTCATGGACCACTAAAAGTATAGTTTTTAATTTAGCGGACCACTAATACAAATTTGGAAAAAGTGGTAATTAAGAGCATCATTATCAGTTGCTGGAAGACTGGCGACAGTCAACCAAAATAGCCAGGTTAATAGTACGATCCACAGAATAACTTTTAATCGAACTGCTTTGTATGGAAAGATAACACTGTGCAGTCGTAATCCACTTATGGTAGCAATAGCAGTTACTGAAATCTGGCTGGCGACAAAATTAATCAGCCCCAAAACTAAACACAACGTAGTTCCTTCTGTCTTGGTCGTTTCATCACCATGAGTATGTTGAACTAAATACATAATGGACGCAGAAACGCTTCCCACAGCATAAAACCCCATTGCAAGGTCAGCAAACGACAAGTTCAGTATTAAAACATGATATATTCGTTTCTCGGTAACCGGTTGGCCAGTGAGACCTTGCATAAAAATGACCTTGAAACTACGTATCATCACGGCAAGATTTCCAAAAATAGCAGCTAGTCCCATAGCGAGAAGAAACGGTATAAATAATAAGCCCGTCATCTTTCCAAGCTCTTCTTCTTCTTCAGCAAACGTGATGTAAGTTGAAGTGCTGCAGTTATAATCTTGTCGGCAAGCTGTTTCTTTCAAAAGTCTAATTGTGTGATTACTAAAACAGCAATTGGAATCAGTCAAGCATGAAGCACTTGGCCAATGATTGTTCACCACACACACTCGCCATTTTCTTCACTGATATTATAGCTGTCGTACAAAAATGTTTCCAACTTTAAATTGTTGAACCAGTTTTTTGGGTCTTGATCAACAGAACAAAACGTTTCTTCTACGATTTGAGACGAATTTTTGTTGCAAACGAAATATGTTCCAGGATTCAACTGTTTATCTTCTGGCAAAATAGTGTGATTAGAGCAGTTAATTGTTAGACAGCGATGATAATTATGAACCATTTTTTCCAACATCCATCCATTTTTCTGAATATGAAAAGACAGATATTAAAATTCATAAATTTTTCTGCGGTGAAAAATTGGGTCCAGTCCACATGTTATAATTTATGAGTTCGTGGAAAAATGTGGCTGACCAATTTTTAAGTTTTCTGCATGGAATTGCATAGGAATGTTACCGTTCTATGTGAATAAAACGGACGATATGAACAGTTGTTAAGTAAATTTTTTAATCATGTTATAGAATGAATCTGAAGTCAACTTATGGTGACAAATATTATGGTTGACTAGTCATTGGAGGTAGTTTGCTTGGTTTCAAGGGCGCAACTTAGGATTAGTTGTGGTTGGCTTTGAACAGGTTTTCACATTTAAATAATTCGCATGTTTGCAAATATTGAGTTTAAGTTGATTATAATTTGCAACTTATACAGCACACATTAAGTTGCAAAAGCATATTGAAAAATCGTAAACCTAGATTTTACTGTAGCCTAGGTGGAGGGCAGACTTCTGTACAAATAATCATATGTTCCATTTGATATTACTAAATAAACTAAATTCAATTGCACTTTTAAATTTTTGTTAAAAATACTTGCAGGCCAATTACATTGATATATCAGATGTAGGTTTATGAACTTTACTATTGCCTAAACCATTTTTTGTGGGCTATTGCCTGGGCTGTGACCAAGTGAGGTAAAATCAAAAAACTTACAGATGATGGTTGATTTTGCTAATCTATACCTACTGGTACTTGAATGATATGGAGTTATTCTTAAAAGAAAAACAAGTGATATTTAGATGACACTTCCCTTGAGACCAATTTTGTTGGCAAATTGGCAACCCCACTAAGCTTGGACCCGCAACTGAAAGGCCTAATCTCAAACAACTTACTTT
Organism: Trididemnum clinides; assembly: GCA_963675345.1. Taxonomy (NCBI): domain Eukaryota; kingdom Metazoa; phylum Chordata; class Ascidiacea; order Aplousobranchia; family Didemnidae; genus Trididemnum; species Trididemnum clinides. The sequence goes on along the minus strand of OY776284.1, from coordinate 21,647,270 downwards.
TAATTAAATTTATTTGTTACTTTATTTTTTTACCTTCGATTATTTAATCTGTTTTTTGCTTTTGAATAAACTAGCAGTAATTCACTCCGATATATGATTAAATTAAATTAATTTCTAAAATAACCCCTTTAGTTGATGTTCAATTGGTAATTTTCCAGCAAAAAGTTTAGCTTCGATTCAACTACATTTTCGTGTTAAAAGTGTGACGTCATACACCACTTTCCTACACGGCGGAAGCTGTCATTTTGAAAGCAGAAATTGTGGTAAAGGCTACTACTGCAGCCAAAAAGAAAGGTAAAACATTTAAGAAAATTTTGTAAAAAACGAACAAAAAAAACTAAAGCTGATTTTATATGGCACAAAATACAATTAAAAAAGGAAGCATAATCTAGTGTTGGGGAGACACGAGTCAATGACTCGACTTGACTCGAGTCATTTGCAGGAAATCACTCAACTTGACACCGGTGACTTGAGACTTGAATGCTATCACTCGAGATTCGAGTCAAGGTTCGACTGGTCTACCGGCAATAAAATTACTTGCATGAAAAAAATTTTCTGTCTTGGAAAGTTTGATTTTTTGAAAATAGCACCTTGAAAAACTGTGTGTTTAAGAATAATTATTTACACACTGGCAACCAATGACGTACGGAGGAAGGCTCCTGTGCATGCGTACCCCTGCGAAAAACGTTAAATATAAATTTTTGGTCATTTTGCTTGTATCGGTAACAAACAAATAACCGGTTCTACAGAGAAAAAAATCACTTTAAATATCTAGAGCCTTGGAAAGCATTTTTTATTTCGTGATAGAACGAATAAATAACTTGCTAAAAAACAATAACCAACATCATGCTGTACCATACAACGATCTATTAAAACGTGACCAGCGAGTTAAGAACATTTGCTAACCCAGCATGTCGAAAAAGGCGACTCTTGGGTACCCTTCAGTGGCAGCCCGCCTTGTTGGTGGTGGGGCTACCAGTTACTCATGACTGGTTCGAAATGGGTTGCCATCTTTCCCCTAGCCCAATTTTATTTAGGTTGATGGCATGAACCTGAATTGCCGTTCATGCCGTATCTTTATCTCGAGGAAGAGAAGGGGTAATCGCAACAACAACTACAAGAACAAAACAACAGTTAAGAACATGTTGTAATAAGATTGCTGTATGGCACAGTATGATGTTGGTGATTGTTTTTAAGCAATTTTTTTATCTATCGTAGTGTGATGGTAAATGCAGATCCCCCTTTATTGAATAGGAGATCGCATGAAAATCGCCAGCTAGCAACTAGCACTATTTATATTTCCTTTCATGTTAGTTATAATTCTTTCTGATAAATCACCGACAGCGTTTTTTGATAAAAATAGAACTTTTCTTAACTTTACCTGAGTAATTGTTTGTGTACTAATTTATATTAGATTCAAAGTAATGTGTTGATTATGCAGAGTGAAACAATATAAATTACAAGTACGATTTTTTAGGTTGTAAAATTCAATTGATGAGTTTTTGAAAAGCTTGTTGTGCAGCTGCAGCGCATACGATGTAGCCTTCGGGTGAAAACGCAAGCAGTCATTAATTTCTTAGGTGTAGCAATGACAAAGGCATCAAATTGAAAAATGCCTTAAAAATGGTTCCGGAAAGCACTAAACTCGCATGTATTTGAATGCAATTTTGCAAAATTTTCCCAGGTGGCCCGCCCCCGACTCCCCTAGGATAATTGTGTCTTCGGTACTCACAAAGCATAAACGTGCTACAGCTCATTTCCACGCCCATTCAAAAAATTTCTGCCTACACCTAAGCCGACAAACCTGGTAATGAGTCAAAATCCTGCAAATGACTTTTATTGTTTTGTGGAGCAAGTCTGGAAGGTTTTTGATGTCTGAGATTTTGCATCTAGCACGATGTGCATGAAGGCTCGTAAGTGCTTTCCTAATTTTATTTGGAATTCATTTTTAAATTACAAAACCGTAAGCTAGACTTTTTAGCCAGCAAAGCAGTAGACTTACTGTTACTAATACCGGTGTAGTATTGAAAGCGAGCTTTGAACTGTCGAGATGAGAGCTTTAGTAAGCCTAGCTTAGAAGCCGAACATTTTAATTTACCAAACAAAGTTAAAAAATAGCTTGTTATAATTAAAAAATCACAGGAAACTAAACACTGGCAGTGAAGTGTTGGAAAGACTCGAGTCGAAACGTTTGGACTACAAGACTGGACTCAAGACTCGATATCAATGACTCGTTACTCGACTCGTAACTCGAACTCTATTGACTAGTACCCAACACTGGCAGAAACACGATTTGATCAAGGTTTAACCAGTTATGATGCACCTGCCCATTGAATGGGTAAGACCAGCCAACTTTAGTGGAAATTATTGGAATGCAAAGATGCGTAGAAACTCAATAAAACGGCCAATTTATTATTGTTAAAGATTTACAAAATTGCTTTGACCATAATTCTTAAACAACCGGTAAATTGCTCTTTGATAATAATAAAACCTGTACTTAGGAAACAAAGACAACACAGCGATCAAAGAATGAAAAATGGTCGTTGAAAAGTGTGCAACGAAACGCCATCGGATGTAGTTCGTCATTGAAGCTGAAAGCACCGACGCGATGGCGTAGTGGTTAGAGCGTCCGCTTCGCAGTCGGTAGACCTGGGGTTCATTCCCCTTGTCGAGTCATACCAAAAGACTTTAAAAAATGGCATCCGCAGCTTCCCTGCTTGGCGCTCGGCATTTAGGGGAGGTTGTGGAGAACAAGCCGGCAAGTTCGCTTGTTGTGTCCTTGGGCAAGGCACTTAACGGGACGCCCCACCTTTATGTGGAAGACAGGTGGCCCATAAACCTCGAAAAAGGCAACTCCCAAGCGAGTGCGGACTTCCCGTCCAAAGTATAGCGATACAATTCGCTTTCTCGTGAATGGAGGATAAATATGGCAAATAAAACAAAAACAAAACAAAAAAAAGAGAGACAATTGGGGATCTCCCTAAAATTAGATGTGTCAATTAAAAGAAGAAAACTACCACATTCAGCTGAAGTAACAAGGTTGTTGAAAGAAATGAAACCTGGAATTTTGATACAACAGTAGTGAGAGATGCAACCAGAAATAAGCTTAGTATGACATAGGAAAGAGAATAAAGAGCATGGTGGTGAAATGAGGCAGCACAAGAAAGTATTCCACGGAAAAGGCTAGCAAAAACGACTTAGCATTATCAGAGAAATGAAAACGGCAGACCTAATTGCAAGCAGTTAAAGCGAACAAGGTAGCAGCACTAGCTACAGAGAAAGCGCATCAAAATTTGCACCCAAAGTTGAATCGCAATAAAGAAAAAAATATCTTTTATTAATCAGAAAAACAAAGCAATCAAGCTGAAAAAGATGTGCAACATGATCGGGCAGCGAAGAATGCCAACAATGATGTCCTAACAAAGTAAAAATAAACATCCTGACACTATGAAATGAATATTATGATAAGCTCATAAGCATAAATAACACTGGCCAACACAATTTTTGGTGCCCAAGGTTTTTATGCTGGTTTAGACTAATTTGAGGGTGCTCATTCCGAAAATCATACTAATTTTTGCTCATCAGGTCAATTTGTTAAGATATTTGCTATTTTATACCTTTTTTACCTTAAAATTAGGCGTATTTCTATATATACATTATAGCGTCATAATTACAACTGTAGATTGTTATTGTGATGTATGTTAAATGATTGAGATATCACAAACCTTAAAGTAAAAGTCAAATTTGCTGTACAAGGAGGTATGTAGTTGGTAAGAAGTGGACACTGAGTAGTAGGTAGGCCTTCGATTGTTGCACGTTTTTGTTGATTTCTGGTTCAAAGTAAGGTTTGCTCTTCTAATGTTAGGAAATCTTTTATAAGTCAGACAGGAAATAAATAAGCTGCATTATTTTTCTTGGGTTGCAGGTTTTTGGAGCAAAAATTAAACATGGCTACATCCTCTCCTAGGCGACGTTGTTTAAATAATCCAAATTTGTTTCGTTGTATTTGCAGGGAATATACGTTGCAATCTAACAGGAAAGGGGTCAGTGAATTTGTAAAGTGTGCTTATCTAATTGCTTACTTCAAAGTAATGCTGGGTGATCAAAATAAGGCATGGGCACCCCATATTGTGTGCAAGCAATGCGTTGAGCATCTTCGACAGTGGACAAAAAAGGATAGAAAGTCACTCCGCTTTGGTATTCCAATGATCTGGCGTGAACCGAAAAACCATTTCGATGACTGCTACTTCTGTGCAGTCAACATGAACGGAATCAACAGGAAGAACAGGAATTCGTTGGTTTGTCCAAACCTCGAGTCTGCAATTAGGCCAGTTTCACATTGCAATGAAATTCCTGTTTTAGTGTTTGAAGGCTTGCCCGAATTGGAATTGGCTGGTTCTGAAGAAGACCAAGGCTACATTTTGTCCACTGACAGTAGTGTAGACACTGTTCAGCTGTCGGTTTTCCTCCTTCTTTACTACCGCAGCTTTTTTCTCAAGGAGAACTTAATAATCTAACTATAGATCTCAACCTTTCCAAAGAATCTTCTGAACTTCTAGCTTCAAGACTCAAAGAAAAAATTTACTTCAGCCTGGAACTCTCATAACCTTCTATAGAAAACGCCATATTGATTTTTTGCCATATTTCACTCAGGAAAATGACATCGTATATTGCAACGACGTTGCCGGCCTGCTGCGGCAGCTTGGTGTCCAATAGTATGCTTCTCAAGATTGGCGCCTTTTTGTAGACAGTTCCAAAAAAAGTTTAAAATGTGTTCTTCTTCACAATGGCAACTTATATGGATCAGTTCCTCTAGGCCATTCAACGACCCTCAAAGAAAAATATGATGAAATCAAATTTGTTGTGGAAAAAATTTCATACAGACAACACCAATGGATCATATGTGTCGATTTGAAAATGGTTGGGCTTCTCCTCGGGCTACAAGGTGGCTACACAAAATTTCCTTGCTTCTTGTGTTTGTGGGACAGCAGGGAAAGAACAGAGCACTGGATAAAAAAAAATATTGGCCTGTGCGCAGTGAGCTGATTCCTGGCTCTCTCAATGCTGTGGCTCCTTCTTTGGTGGAGCATTCCAAAATTTTGTTTCCTTCTCTTCACATAAAGCTTGACATCATAAAACAGTTTGTGAAGGCTCTTGAGAAAGATGGCGACTGTTTCAAATATATTTGCATGAAATTTCCAGGCCTAATCATAGAGAAATTAAAAGCTGAAAATTTTGATGGACCCCAGATTCAAAGTTAATGAATGACGCAAATTTCTGTAAATTTATGAATCCGGCAGAATTGAGTGCCTGGACGGCGTTTATGAATGTAGTAAAATTCTTCTTGGGAAAAACAAAGGCGCCCAACTACAAAGCTTGTTGAAACATTACTCACAAGTCTCCATCAACTGGGTGCAAATATGAGCATCAGGTTACATTATTTGCGCAGCCATCTTGCCCGTTTTCCAGAAAATCCAGGTGATGTGAGCGACGATCAAAGGGAACGCTTCCATCAAGACATCAGCGACATGGAAGTTCGCTATCAAGGTGTTTGGGATGCCATCATGCTTGCAGACTACTGTTTGTCTATCAAGCGCGATGATGCCGGAGCCTTCTGTTCTAGAAAATCAGTAAAACGTCAATTTATGGCTGATGATGTATATGCTTAGCGTTTTTTACAACTTCAAGCTTTAATTGTGAATATTTTGGTGTGATTCCATGAATATGTGCCATAGAGTTACATAAAAATATCGTTTCTTCGATTTGCCTGTCTTTATTGTAGCTATCGGCTTCCTGCAGATAGGGGTATACCATAATAGAAAAACTAGACCTGATAAAGAAAAAGTTACAGCAATTCTGGAATCAGCGCCCGCAATTTAGGTAAAAACAGTTAAAACATCTTAGGCATTATGACAAAATTTTTTTTTCTTGCCCAGTGTAATGAAAGGAAAAGAAAACCGGCTGAGGTGGCGAAAGTATTTTAGGAAGTGAAACGAATTAGTAACAAAGAAGTCTGTACCACGATACAGAAAATCAAAAATTGAAAGTAGTGGGTCCTCATGATATGCTGGTCAATGAGTGGAAATGTTTTGGGTATTTGACTAAACCTATTAACCAGATGTTTATTAAAATGTTATCAGAAGGGTAAATAGTTCTCACGTAAAAAGATATCAGAAGAGTGGAGTAAGAGCATATTAATGTTAATTTTTAAAAATATGGAAGATGTGCCAAATTGCATTGGTTACTAAGGTATAAAGCTGATGAGCCGCTCGATGAAGATATGGAAAAAAGGTATGGAAAGGAGACTGAAAGCAAAAGTGAAGATCTGTGAGCGGCAATATGGTCTTATGCCAAGAAAAACTACAACAGATGCACTCTTTTCTTTGGGAATGCTAATGAAAAAGATACCTTCCACCAAAGTTAAAAGATTTAGGCTTGCCGGCCGAAGTAAGTGCGATTCCCGCCAAAACTTCAATTGGAAGGCGGTCTTAACGTTAGGGTTCGGCGACTCGACGATGGCTTGTGATGCTTGACTGAAGACGCTGCCGTCCAACTACATCGGAAGAGATAAAGCTTCTTCGTGGGGTCACCACTGTTGCGCAACGGCAGGCATCTGACTGTAGTCGGGGTTAAAATGAGTGCACTCCATGTGGCGATTAGTCTTTTCTATTATGATAGCTACTGTACGTAGATAGCGATCCATAAATAAAGGCAGGTGTTGTTGGCGACTTTCTACTTGAGGTTTGTAGTTGAAGTTGCTTAGGTTGCTACAGTACCACTCATCAAAAAGCAGGAAGTAGAGCTCAAAGTGACTGAATTTAAAGATGCTGCGGTTCATTATAGAAGTTACTAGAATGCATAAATTAAAGAGAATGAATGTGTATGAGGAACAGCACATGTGGACAGAATTAAAGACAAGATTGGATAGACGATATGGAAACTGTTCGGACACGTTACAAGAAGAGAAAACAGCTACGCTGGGAGAACAATGATGTGGGAATCTACCAAATAAATGGAAAGGATAAGACCAAAAAAAAGATTTATATACGCGGTGAAAGATAATATGAAAGCAGTTTGATTGATGGAGAAGTATTTAATGGATTGAGAAAGACGAAGAACAATGATCTGTTGTAGCAGCCTCAGAAAGAGAGCAACCAAAAAAGAAGGGGACAGAGATAAATAGTTAATGAAATTCAAAGTTTGAAAAAAAATCAAAGAAAACGACATCACTGCATGAAATCGCATCTTAAATGAGGTAACATTTTTTGGTGTTTGCTTAAAAATACCGCAATGTACCCATTGGGGTTGAGACTAAAACTTTGTCGGAAGAAATCATGTTTTTTTCCTTCGCTGGTTACGTTTACCCAACAAATATGGCACATAGGACGTAGCCAGGGACTTGAAAGAGCTTGATGAGGAATCAAAATATAAAACGCCCTTGCTTGAACTCGCTTCGCATAAAACTTGTCTGCACAACTCTAAACAGCAAGCGGGCCCCAGCAACCAAAAGTATTTTCAGCTGGACGCATGCCAACATTGTTACTTACAGACCATACCAGAGGTCCCCAAATGGAACTTTGCAACGCGCTGGTGCGTCGTCATCAAGTAAGTCGAAAGCCTTCATCTTTCGTCACTTTATTCAAAAAATCAACTTTTGTTGAGAGCTGTTTGTCCCTAGTTTGGATTTTGGTCACATTTTGACCTTTTTCTTTCTTGGCAATTTGCAGGTGTGACTGTGACGCGGGAAGTTGAAAGCTTCTTTCGTGTGAGGTTGAGATAAGAACATTGATTTTTGCTTATCAGGTTATCGACTATCGAGACCTTCAGCCATATCAGGGCAAATAAACGGCGTTTACAAGGTCTGAAATAGAATCAATAAAACAAAATCAAAGAGGAAACTTTTCTCACAACGATTGAGGTCGTGGTTTGCAACTTAGGAGCTTCATACTCCAACAAAAAACGACAATTTAAATGCGCAAGCCATCACAATGAAATAAGAGGTTCGGGAAAAAACAAAGAAATGTCATACATTCAATCAAATAAATGTTGTCGGTTATAGATTAACCAATAGGATTATTTGTAAAGTAGCGTCAGCGCTGGCGGAATGCCTTGTCGATCACACAGTAGCAGACTCTCTACTACGATGTTAGTTGTTGTCTAGACCAGAGGTGGGCAAACTTTTTAGTCGCAGGGCCGCATTGACCATACAAGAATTGGCCAAGAACCAGTGTTTAAAATCTCGCAATAGCTGTATGCAATGCAAGAGCTAGCAATAGCCTAAAATCTTGCAATAACTTCTTGCAATGTGGGTATTACAGGGCTTTGAAAATAATGGTGTCCAAAAATAAAAAAAAGATCATCATCCTCTATTGGCACGGAAGATGCTTCTATTCAAATTTAGAATTGCGTGCGGCTCTTTCAGTGATGGTTTCTATCGTTTTTGGCTCTTTAGTATGGAAAGTGCGGCCACCCCTTTCATATTAAATTAAATACATGGAAATTTCTTTTAATATAGCTTTGAAAAAAGCTGTTTAAGCCACAAGCTTTTCGTGACTATCTTTTTTTATTGTTTGTTAAATCGAAAAGGAAAAAAACAAACAATAAGGAAAGCCAAAATATTAATCACACAAAACAGAAAGTTTGCATGGAAACCGCGAACATCACAGTAAGTCTACTTGAAAACTTAATTCTTTGAACAACCTAAAAACTAATGAAACCAATCTTTTTACAGTGTGTACGCTCACGCAAATTAAATGGTCAGAGTAGTTGAATCAAAGGAAGTTTGACATTTTTTTATTTGATTATACATTTTTCTGTTTCTCCTTTCTTATTAAGGGTTTCACAATGGGGACATTCAGCTTTTACAGTGTCACAATTATCACATTGATACAAAGAAAGATGTGTCTCATAGAATTTCCAACCGCATTTACATTTATAATAAAGAAAGTGCATTTACATATTAATGTATTATCAATATAATGCTTAATAGATTCATGACAACATTTCAAATATGTTTCATTAAATGGGTCAATTTCAAAAGTTTCTTTACTAGAGTCAGGTGTCGTAAAAATACTATTTTCTGGAATGAAGTTGTTCTGGTTCTTTATATTGCGGGTTTTGTAAAGAGGGGAAATACGGTCAGAGTTTGAGTCTGGACGCTGTCTTTTATTTGATTCGCGTTTTTGTGCTATTGTCATCTCTTCATCGTTTTCAAATCTTTCATTTGTCTGATAAGTGTCTTGACGTCGCTAGATCTCTTCGTCACTGTAGTTGATGGTTGTTGTTGGGCTGTAGTAATAGATTCTGATGTCATGATCATGTGTTGTTTTTCTCTCAAGATTGACGTTTTTGACTTTGAAAAACAAGCTTTGCCTTGAGATGTTGTTGGTTCTGCTTCAAACCGCTCGTCTTGCACTGCATGTTGCCGTTCAGGTGACTGTGACTTGCTTGCTGACCTTTGGATCGATTGTTCTTTGTTTGTTTCGAACTGGTCACAAGACGATGACGCAATCGTCTTGTAGCTTCTTTTGTTTCGTTCGTTTTGATATGATGTATCGTTCGCTTTGGGCTCGAATCTTATTACCTCTGTTGTAGTTCTTGATGTGTTTTCAATCTTCTGTACACTTTTAGCATATTTTAGAAATTGCTTTCTTTCGCAATCCTTTTCATTATGACCCGTTTCAACAAAAAAACCACAAGTTTGCCTTTGTTCTTCTTAACTAACCGGAAGCTTGTACTTCCCAAAATACAAATGACTCAGGATGGGGCAGTTATCTAGATCTTTTCGCTCAAGTTTGTAAATTCTCACTCCAGTTTCAAGATTAAAACGATCTCTCTGTCTGAAAGTTTTGATAATTTGACCACGATTCAATTGAATGTAATCTTCCAGTGGGGTCTTTGGAAATAGAGGAGGGATATGGGCAATTCTCATATCTACATTGCTTTCTGCATAGGCAATAACTTCTTGTACTTTGTCATTTGCTTTAATTTTTTTGCCAGGACTAAAGCAGAGCTTTTTTTACTGTAAAATCCACTAACTGACCAGATCTTAATACAATTCCTTCAAGATTGGCTGGACCAAATCGAATTTCATACAAAAAGTTGAAAATTTCGGTTCTATCTTTCGCGTTTACGAATTCGCAGGTCACTTTATAGTTTTTGTTATATTCAAATACATTTTTCATTCCATTTTTTACACGTCCAGCCCATGAAAGCGAAACGTGCTGCTTGCTCATGCTAAGCCCGATGTCCAACTTATTCATTCTGACTTCTGTCTCGTTAAATTCGTTTCTTATTAAGCTCAAAACTTCAATACAACAAAATGTTTATAAGACAAGTCGAGCAAAGCGTGTTAAAAACAGCACCACATCGTGCTCAACTTACGAGGTGCATTCAATAAGTTTCCAGACTTTTTTGGTATAAACACTTTTATTAACCGTACACACAAAAAACTCTAGTCCCCTTCAAAGTATTCTCCTCCGACATCAATGCACTTGTTGTACCGTTCCAACAACTTCTGGAAAGCCCCCTGGAAGTCTTCTTGTGTGAGGGTGTTTAGGACCCTCGTCACAGCCTCTTTCATGTCCTCAATTGTGGAATAACGATTGCCTCTGAGGTTTTCCTTGAGCTTTGGGAATAGCCAAAAGTCGCAGGGAGCAAGGTCCGGGCTGTAGGGAGGATGGGGAACCGTCTTGATGCCCATTTGGGTCAAATAGTCTGTGACGAGGATGGAGTTGTGGACTGGGGCATTGTCCTGATGGAAATGCCACTGACCTGATTCGAAGAGTTCTGGCCTCTTCCGACGGAATCTCTTCCTGAACTCCCTTAAAACTTCAATATAGTACTCCTTGTTGACTGTGATTCCAGTGGGAACCCAGTGAATGTAGATTATGCCCATGCTGTCAAAAAAAGGGATCATCATGAGTTTCTGGGTGGACTTGCTCTGTTTGGCCTTCTTGGGTCTGAGAGATCCAGCATGCTTCCACTGGGAACTCTGTCTCTTGGTCTCTGGGTCATAACAATAGATCCAGCTTTCATCGCAGGTTACCAGGGCATCAAGAACTTGGGGATCTGAATTAATGAGCTCAACCATCTCCTTGCTGTCATTGCAACGTCTTTCTCTCTGATCTTCCCGGAGCACTCTTGGGACGAACTTCGCGCAAATCTTCCGCATCTTCAGTTCCTCACGAATGATTATGTGTACAGCTCCCACACTGACATTAAACTGTGCGCTTAGTGTCTCTATAGAAACACGACGGTCCCTATTCATGAAATCGTTTATTTGGCCAGTCATCTCTGATGTTCTGACTTCCCTACTCCTCCCACATCTCTCATCATCCCTCAAGGACTCCCTGCCTTCCTTGAATCTCTTGTGCCACTGAAAAACTGATGATCGATTCATGCAAGATGGTCCAAAAGCAGTCTGAAGCATACCATACGTTTCCGTGGCAGTTTTTCCAAGTTTAAAACAGAACTTGATCGCATATCGTTCTTCTGATGTGTCCTCACGTCCAGATTGCATTTTTGAAATTCACCAGCTGTGACAATCAGGATTTAGTAAGGTGTACTCTAATTTCTACTGTAGCTATAAATTTGCACCTAAACAAGAAAAAATTGGTCAATCATCTCATAAGGAGTATAGTAACAACATACTGAAATATCTCGAGTTTACGGCAATCATAAATGCCTGTACAAAAAAGTCTGAAAACTTATTGAATGCACCTCGTACCATATTGTGACGCTCTCATCAGTAAGGGTATCGCGTCAAAAGGGCAAATTGACCAATGGCAGAATCACAATCCGGTTTGGTGTCGTTTCGTTTGCACGATCTGTGTGGTTGAGATCAACAACGACACCAAACCGGATTGTGACTCTGCCATTGGTCAACATTTTTTAGAAAATGATCAATGTGCATTAAACTATGATAACAAGCAATTTTCAATCCTCACCACAGCACGCAGCTCTTTCCACCTTAATTTTTTAGAGGCTGCTTATATCAAGACCAGGCGCCCGGTTTTATGCAAACAGAAAGAGTTTGTTTACGCTCTCAAACTCTTTTGATAATCGCGGCTTTTGGCCTTCTGCTGTTTTTTCTCTAACTTTTGCTATTGCGAAATTTTTCTTTGGCGCGATATAATAGCGCTATCATTGGCTCGTCTTGATTGCCTAACGTGCAAATTAACCACATAAAACACTTACGGTGCTACAATAGCGGGAGGTCTACCACACTATATCGTGAGGTCTACTTCCCGTCCACACTATAGTTTGAGGTCTAGAGTTAGGGTTAGGGTTAGGGTTTGGGTTAGGGTTAGGGTTAGGGTTAGAGTTTGGGTTAGGGTTAGAGTTTGGGTTAGGGTTAGGGTTAAATCTAACCGTAACCCTAACCTCACCATGCACCTAGGTAGGCAACATATGGCGGTAGACCTCACTCTATAGTAGCACCACACTTACTCACTCTAGATCTTCCCTTTTGACCCAATTTTACCACTGATGAGAGCGTCACGAAAAGCTTATGGCTCAAACAGCTTTTTCAAAGCCATATTAAAATTCCGTACCATCAACAAGATTTTTGCGCAAGTTTCTGTTAGTGTCGCAAAATGCTCTGGCTTGCCGCATGCGGCCCGCGAGCCGTAGTTTGCCCTCCCCTGGTCTTTACTGATATTTTCAAAGCGCAATAAAGAGAAAGACATGTTCGCTATTTTGCTTTAAAATAGCTTAGGATCAGAAATATGTTTCCTACTTTCAAACTACGGGAAACGCATGGCTCCCTTGGGTTCGTGTCAGCAATCAATAGAGCATATAGACCTAAGGCATAGCCAGGATCTTGAAATGAGATATTCTATTAGGGAAAGGAACACAAAAAGTCGTGAATATCTTATGTGCAGAAAACACATAAACTTTTGGTAGCTCTTCATACAAGAGCCTGATATGTAAATCCGGCTTGGCTGGCTGAACTCACACTCTCAATCCCAACGTTATTGACGGAGGCTCTTCGGGTAACGCCGTCGTATCTATACTATATAGCAGGAATGTTTTTCTTATGCTGATACGCTGCATGTTAAAGTATTTTATAAAACCACAACCATAACAATTTGTAAAACTAAACTTAGAGAGAACATTTGTTTGAAAATAACTCGACATGATGTGCTCCTACTGAAATATGGAAAATAATTTTGATATAGCTTTGAAAAAAGCTGTTTGAGCCATAAGCTTTTCGTGACGCTCTCATCAGTGGCGGTATCGCGTCAAAAGGGAAGATCTAGACGTCAAAAGGGAAGATTCGACGCGATACCGCCACTGATGAGAGCATCACGACAAGCTTACGGCTCAAACAGCTTTTTTCAAAGCTATATTAAAATTCTGTACCACCAACAAGAATAATTTTGGGGAAGTCATTACCGCTTTTGTCGCTATGCCGGAAACAAGACAAACAGTGCCGCCAAAAGAACTTAATACCACAAATATAAACAGGAAAGGGGAAGCACTACATCGCAAAATAGGCTTACCATTAAATAGTTTATTTCTGTAATTGTAAAAGCAACCACTATTTCGCCGCTACAATCAGTTTTGATTGTGTTTCAGTTCTACTCCCTCACAAGTATTAGTGTTAACGATAATTTGCGGCAAGATTCTTTGTGAGCATTGCCAGTCATGATTAAGAGAATATGTTGGTCACAATTTCGTGTAGAAGAATTGTGAAAGTGCATAAAACTTATTAACTTTTCGCTACTCTTCACACAAAAGTCCGATGGATGAAGCCGGCGCAGCCGGTTAAACTGAAATACGAAACCCTGACATTACTGATGGAGGGCCCCTGCCGGGCAACGCCGGCAAAGCCGGTTAGTAAAGCAAAAAGTAAATATTTTTTTGCTGATGTGCTACCTGTTAAATTATGTATATCTAGATTACAAAGAATTGTAATAAAGTCCCAAGTTTAAGAAAAAAATCAAAATAAAACCATACACAAAACAATTTGTAAAACTGAATTTAGAGAGAATATTTTGTTTGAAAACAACTCGGCCCGAAGGGCTCCTACTAGAATGTAGTCAATGAAATTTAGCGAAGGCATAGCCGATTTTGTCGCTATGCCAGAAACAAAGCGAATAGCGCAGTTAAAGAACTTGATACCACAAATATATATGCAAAATGGCCCGCGCCAAATCGAAAAATTGGCTTATTACTAAATAGTTTATTTCTGTGATTGTGAAGACAACCACCTTTTCGCCATCACCATCATTTTTGACTATGTTTCCATCACCCCGGTTACACTTTTTAAAAGTATTAAAGATAGTCTGTGACAACATTCTTATTTTGTGAGCATCACCAGTTTTAATAAAGAGAATAAAAGATAATGACTATTTTGTGTACAGGTGTTATGGGAATTCATAGAAAACAAAAATTTTTGTTTCTTTTCACACAAGACCCCGATGGGTGAAGACGGCTTGACTGGCTAAATTAAAATACCTAAACGCGACGTAACTCATGAGGGCCCTGTGGGCGACGCAGGCAGAGCCGGCTAGTCTTAATATATAAAGCCCAATACTGTCTTTGTGTCTGTTTTAACTCCTCTGAAACTGCTTGAGGTACAAGCATCAAACTTGCCACGATTAATCACCACCTCCACCTGAGTGTCATAAGGATATTGGTGACGTCATCATGATGTCATAATTAAAAATAATTTTTTTAGAATTTGCATTACTTTACAGAGGACAAACGTTTTTTGCTCAAACAAAACTAGCTTCCGACTTACCACATTTCAAAATCTTTCATTTTCTGGGGTCTAAAATAACGTCACAATCAAAGATTCATTGAACAATCTGTTTTTTGTCCTTTCTCAAAAAGCACTAATCGCACAAACGCAATTAAACTTTTTTTAGGAGATGTTAGTAAGGTGATTTGGAAAAAAGAACTTAACAATGATTAAAGCTTATTTGATTATGCGACGAGAAATTCTTTATTGAAGCATTTCCCTCTCAAACTTAAACTGCCTCTATGATGTCATAGTATGTCTCGTATGATTAACACAAATGTTCGCTACCGCCAGTGTTGCCAGTTCCGCGGCAAAATCGCGGATTGGGGCTAGCTTTGATTAGGTATTGCGGGAAAAATTTAGCGGTCGCGGGTTGCAGTTGTTGGGGCTATTTTTAGCCATCCCGTTTGCTATTTTGGGCTAGTTTTTTGAGTGACAGCAAGTGTAAAAGTGTCAGACAACGGTGTGTTATATGGCGGTTGATAACGTTGCTGGCGTATTTTCGTAATCGAAACAGCCTGAAAACGGGCTCAACTGACATTACCACCAAAGATTGCTCCTCAGTGCTGACTTGTCTTTGCCCGTCGATGGGAGACCAAATACTATGCGGATGCCGGGCCTGGACTGTTCTCCCAACAACCCTGTATGGACTAACTTTGCAAATTTTGCAAATTTTCGGCAAAATTTTCAACAGGCAAGCGTTGGGCTCTTTAGGGCTAGTTTTTTAGATATCATTTCCGCGGGAAACTTGAAGAAAATCTGGCAACACTGGCCACCGCAGATCATATTATCAAGATGTTTTTAAAAATTGCAACCTTGTTGCAAAATCAGTTTACTAAAAAACTGATTTGTGATCTCATTTCTCAACTGATTTTCAAACTTTCTTCAACAAATTAAAGTTATATCAATGCGAGTCCGATAGTGTATAATATGTACAATTAATATTAGTTTTTGTACTGAAAAAACTGAGCTTTAAGACCTGTGGTGTAACTTTCGGATCATTTGTAGAAAGCCCCCGCCAAAAAAACACCCCGCCACCACGCTTATCCAGTTAGAATTTTTATTCATTGATGGAATTCAGCACTGAATTCAGCGATGTCAGCTAATATTTTGTCCTAATCCTAAGATCTGTAGTACTTAAAACGTGGCGGGGGTGTTTTTTTTGAATCTCACATTTTTGCATTAGCGGCGGGGGTTTTCTAAAAAAGATTCTAACTTTCTATCCCTCCCAAAAAGTGGTGAGCTCAGTGACAACAGGTGACTTTAATACAAAAGCATTATAATAAAGTACTATTAATTATTGTCTATTGAAAGCTTAAGAAATTTGCTTTCCAGCAATATTTGACTCCAACTACTTGAGGCTAAGGATTAGTTTATAATGTGTGATCAAAAGTTGGTTACCATACATGCTGTTTCATTTTTAGTTGAACAATTATTCTACTAGACCTAACAAACTTGCAATTGCTAGACAAAGTTAGTTCTTTGGTACATTTTGACTACTTTTTATCACCAGCGTTGTTCTTTTGCATTATCTGTCGACGTTTTCAAAACCATCCATCAAAAACTGAAGTCTAAATATAGCAGGCATTTCTCGTATGTCGAGTGTAACAATATTTCAACCAGATCAATTCGTTTTTTCGACAATTTATTCTTTAAATTTGACGTTTCGCTCCCCTTAGTTACCGGGGAGCTTCTTCAGAAAACGGTAGATGTTAGTAGTGTAACGTATAAACTGTACAACATAAAAACATAAAAACATAAAGACAACCTGTATTACTAAACACTAAATGGGTAAATGGTAATATAAATATGGTAAAAATATAGTAAATAATTTTTAGTGTTTAGTAATACAGGTTGTCTTTATATTTTTATGTTGTACAGTTTAGATGTTACACTACTAACATCTACCGTTTTCTGAAGAAGCTCCCCGGTGACTAAGGGGAGCGAAACGTCAAATTTGAAGAATAAATTTGTCGAAAGAACGAATTGATCTGGTTGAAAAAAAACTGAAGTCTCCAAATGTTTATGAAATATAGTTTACCGGTTAAAAACACACAAAATTTTAGTGCCTGCATTTCATATTTATAATTGCAAGGATACGCCTATCGGTACAAAACACGTACTAATCTTCATTTAGAAGTAGGGAAGTCTGGATTAAGGGCAAAGTTAAATGTAATAAAATACCAAGTTTAAAAAACGATCAAAATTAAACAATAATAGTATCAATCTGTAACAGGGGATTAAGAGGGAATGTTTTTGTTTGAAAAAGAGCCTAATTGGCGCTTGTTGCAAATATGACTTAAAAGAAAGCCATGGCACCTTTTCATGCTATGGCCGAATTAAAGCAAACAGCGCAGGCAAAGATCTTAATGTCACAAATATAAATACAAAAGCGGGCCCACCAAATCGTCGAATAGGCCTACCACTAAATAGTTCATTTCTTTAAATTGTCAAAACGACCATCATTTGGGCGACGCCATCAATTTTGACTATGTTTCACCTCTCTCCCCCGTTTATAGTGGTAAAAATTACTAATGGTAGTTTGTGTCATCGTTCTTTTTTTTGAATACTTCCAGTCTTGATTAATAGACCAAACATGATCATCATTACATGCACAGGAACTATGGCTTATATTTAGCGAAACATTTCGTTGTTGCTCTTATAAATGTTTGTACGGTGAAGCTGGTGCAGCTGTATTAATTGATACGTTGTAAATAGGCACCGATGATAGTATGGCCTGTCGGGGTAAAATTGCACCATACTTAGGAGAAACATTTTATCTATTTTTCTTGATAATAGCTTTATAGAGCTACCGGGATCAAATCTGAAAATTTGGGAAAAGCAAGAACTTATTTAACTTCTATGAGCATATCTAAGCAAGGAAAAACAAATATGAATCATAATGCGTAGCTAGCAGGGACTTGAGAAAGTTTGAGGCGAAATCAAAATTAACAACGTCACTGTGTTAAATCGCACCACATGGAACATATTATTGGTGTTTTGCTTTATAATAGCTTTATAGAGCTAACGGGGTTAGAACAAACATTTGAGAAAAAGCAAGGACACATTAAACTCCCCAGGGAACCTCAAGCAAGGGGAAAAGAACATGCTACATAATGCGTAGCCTGCGAGGACTTGAGAAAATGTAAGAGAAGTCAAAAGAAAACAGCGTCACTGTGTAAAATTGCACCACACGAAAGACATTTTTTCCTTTTTGTTTTATAATATCTTAATATCAAAAATGTGTTTCCTACTTTCAAACTACGGGAAACGCATGGCTCCCTTGGGTTCGTGTCAGCAATCAATAGAGCATATAGACCTAAGGCATAGCCAGGATCTTGAAATGAGATATTCTATTAGGGAAAGGAACACAAAAAGTCGTGAATATCTTATGTGCAGAAAACACATGAACTTTTGGTAGCTCTTCATACAAGAGCCTGACATGAAAATCCGGCTTGGCCGGCTAAACTCGCACTCTCAATCCCAACATTACTGACGGAGGCTCTTCGGGTGACGTCGTTGTTTATACTATGAAGCGAGAATGTTTTTCTTATGCTGATACGCTGCCTGTTATGGTGTTTATGTCCATACTCTACAGCAGAGCTTCTTAAACTTTTTTTATTCACGACCCCATTTATGATTTTGAGTTTTTTCGCGACCCCAGACAAATATTAAATATAAATATCTAACTATTTTGAAATGATTTGGATTGGATTAGATAACAAGATACATACATATGAAAAAATATAGTTTTAGAATTTGTGTAGAAAGATACAAAACTGGAAAATAAAAAATTGCACAAAAAGTATAAAAATTGTATTTATTATAGCTACAAAAAGCGCAGTTGTTTACTGGTTCTAGTTGCAAATCGTTTGCTAATGAGACGAAGGTGCTTGTTTTTTACTGCATAACAAATTAAATTTTTATGCTGTATTTTACACTGCTGGACATAAAATCTCTTCAACATTTTTTAGCGATGAACGATATTGGAATTTAATATGTGCTAAAGCTTAAAAAGTAATTCTACATAAATACATGGTGTTGAGTGGCAGAAGAACATGTAATGCCATATCAGAGATTGTAGGAAATTCAGTTCTGGTTCCGATCCAGAATTCAGTCAAGAACTTTTTCTGAAAAATCCTATTTTAAGTTTGAGTCACAAGAAAGCTCAGCAAATTTCTTTTGAGCTTTATATGGCAGGTGATCAATCTCATTTAAGCCAATCAAAAATGGCTTTCGAATCCAAGATAACTTTTAGAAATCAATATTTGATATAAAAAATTTGTGAAACTGTGTTTCTAGCGCTTTAAAGTAGCGTATAATAATTTTTGCAACAAAAGTTTTACAATGATTTTTCACGATTACAAAATTATCGAAACTGGAAAACATTTCGCGCGAATCTACCATATTCTCCAAATGATTTTTTAATAAAACTTTCAATTTTATCATTTGAAAATAAATATATTGCAATTTCTTCCTTAAAGAGACAAGTTGAGACTTTTTAGTTTCTCAAAAACATCTGACAGATAGCAGCTTGGATAGCCATTGGTCATTTTGAAAAAAAGCAGCAACATCACATTTTTGTTCGGTTAAAAATATTTTGATTTCATCCTTCAATAACAGTAATCTTCTTAACTTTGTTCTCTTGATATCCATCTTACTTCTGCAGGTAATAAAAAATTTGTGTAGTGGTAATCCTTATTCTTACAGAGATTTGAAAACAAGCGGTTGTTAAAAGCATGGCTTTTAACAAAATTTATAATCTTAACAGCACCCTAATGCACTTCGTTCGATTTTGGTGCTAATTTTTTGCTGAGAGGGCCTCCCGATAAATAAGGGAGTTAGTGAAAGTTATATGATCATAATTAGCAGCTTGAAAAATGATATAAAACCAATATTTTTGCCTGCCATCGCTTTTGCAGCATCTGCGCATAATCCACAGCAATTTTTCATTCTAAACCGTCAGCTTTTAAAAGTTCGTCAACGTTGCAATACATGTCTTTCCCTTTAGTATGGTCTTTCAAAGGACGACAAAATAACAATTCCTCCTCGATGTTTTCTTTGTAAACGTACCTGACGTATACCAACAACTGAGCTAATTTAGTAATTTCCATTGCTTTGTCCAACTGAATTGAAAGTTGTGGGTCTTCTTTAATTCTTGTAATTAGTTGCACTATTTGATCTTTGTTAATTTTAGAAATTCTATTCGTTGCAGTGTCGTTTGACATGGAATTTTTCAAATATCCTAGCCATATTTACTTCCATTTATTTTTAGCTATAAAGTATGAAACTTCATAAGATTCGAGTAAATATTTTTCATTAACGACTATAAATTTTTAAAAAAATTTTTTCTTATTTAAAGATTTTAACATTCTTTCAAAATATTCTTTTGGTTTATTGGCACACGAAGTATGCTTTGGTTCAAGATTTCTTTTCAATTTTAATGGTTTTATACTCTCCGTAGTTAATAATTTTTACAGATCAAACAAAAGCTTTTTTTCAAAACCATTAAAATTTTTAAATATAAAATCAAATGGAAGAAAAGATTTATCATATTTTCTTTTTCGTGCATTAGATGCCTGTTTGTCAATACTAAGTCATGGTTGAGGAAACTTGGTAGCATTGTCATCTGCGTCATGACCTTTCTTACTTAAGTTCAGCCATTTATTCATGCCCAAAAAAGATTTTAATCTTAAAAAGACCAATAAGTGTATATGACAACATATTGCATACAATTATTATTTAATTACCGAATAGATAAAAACTATATTATTCTTGCAATGTCCACTCTGGCGTTACGATGGAACAGAGACAACTGACTTTACTAGCTCAAATATCAAATTCACAACCACATGTTAGTGTGCGTTTGAGTGTTATTTTGCGCAAATACACATCTAGATTTTATAAATTCACGTATTTAAATATTTTACATTAATCGATCAATCAGGTTTATTTCATCAAGCTCAAATTTTTATCAGTTGGTTAAGTTTTTATCAGTAGCGAATTGATTATGATGCAAAAAAGACAAAAATGGCTGAAGAAGTGATCCAGCTTTTTTGCATTGCTGTATTGATCTATTTTGCATTTCTATGTAGGATAATTTTTGCAGAAGTTTCAGCTTGATATTTCTCAACTTCAAATAGTAAGTTCATGTTCATAATCTTGATAACATTTCTCACATAATATCCCTTTGAAACTTAACTTATCACTCTTGTTTCTTGCTAAATCAGTTGATTAGCAATTAACTTAGGTTATTTTCATTTTCAAATTAGCCTAGACTCTAGGCTATGACAGCAGTTTCCAGTTTTATGATTACTTTAAAAAAAAATATGATATATACAACTTAGAATATTTCTCACTTTGCTCAAGAACTAATCCAAATATCCTTTTTTTCCAAATTTTTTGATAAAAAGCAGGACATACCACAACTACTCTGTCCAGCAAGACAGCAACTCTGTTCTGCAGGCTATTAAAATCTCGCGACCCCAAGATTTCGCTAAGTGACCTCATTTGGGGTGGCGACCCATAGTTTAAGAAGCCCTGCTCTACAGCATTGTCATAAAATCCCAAGTATAAAAAAGATCAGCATAAAACCATGACCATAACAATTTGTAAAACTGAATATAGAGAGAACAATAGCCGCTTTTGTTGCTATGCCGGAAACAAGACAAATAGTGCAGCCAAATTAGGAACTTGATACCACAAACATAAATAGAAAAGGGGCAGCGCCAATTGGAAAAATAGGCTTGCCATTAAATAGTTTTTTCTTGAATCGTGAAAGCAACTACCATTTTTCCGCTACAATCAGTTTGTATACAATCCCTGCTCCCTCACAAGTATTAACAATAATTTGTAGCAAGATTCTTTATGACCATTGCTGGTCATGATTAAGAGAATATGATGATCACAGTTTCGTGTAGAAGAATTGTGAAAGGGCACAAAATTCATTTACTTTTCGCTACTGCTCACACAAGAGCCGGATGGTTGAAGCCGGCGCGGCCGGTTGAACCGAAATACGAAACCCGGACATTACTGATGAAGGGCCCCTGCCAGGCGACGCCGGCAAAGCCGGCTAGTGTAGACTATAAGGCGTGCCTATTGCAAGTTTTGTTGAGGGTTTGTGTGTTTTCGTTAAATAAATGTTTGTTTTAATAAAAAAAAGCTCAAGAAACATTAATTTACTCAGTCAAAATTTTGATAGGTCAATAAAGTTAATCTTTATGAATTTTTAGGTCAATTTGTTTTAGTTTTTAGACCTTTTTTTTAGCTGTGTGCTTATGCTCTTCACTACCATCTTGCCACTATTTACTAGCCACTAAATAAACCATTATAGTTTATGTTGTGCTGCCTTCTGACTTTTCGTAAACAAAAGAAAAGCTTAAGTTTTGCAATTTTGCATGATGTCAAAGTGTTTATTTCTGTCAAACTAGAACAATTGGAAAAACTTTCATTGCAAAACATGTTGGTCGTGACGTCGTGCTTTTGACATCACTGTAGCTCAAGATATGCTGTAAACCTCAACTTGGACACTGGCTTAAATCACCTGGATCTACTTTATTGATAAAAATGGCTATGTTTTGTGAGCTCCCGTACTTGGCTATCATTTAAATATTTATGCGTTCTCTCACATCTAGTTTTAGTAGTAGACCCCTGGAGAGGAGGTGTATGGGCAGTGTCGCCTATGCGTAAACCTGGTTAATGCTATGCATGAAACAGAGCATATAAAGCTGTAGGCAGGGACATGATGTCACAAATATAAGCACAAACGGGAAAGCACAAAATCGTAAAATAGGCCCAGCTTTCGCTGTATGGTTTTATTAGCGGATAAAACTGCTCCTAAAACTACTAGTGAAGCGTTTGTGCCTAATCCTATCAATGTTTTTATGCTAGCCTACCAACATTGGTACGCTTTATCTTTTCTTCTCCGTGTAGGCTACTTTTTTTCATACTGTCAATGTTAGCGTAGTAGTTGTTTATTTATACTGTATTGACTTGTGATGTAGAAACAGCTAAAAAACAACTTAACTCAAAAATACAAGGATACTTTTGATGGGGTAATGCCGCGTCTACTAAGATTGAAGTATTAAGCTTCGGATTATTTAGAGCTACAATTAGTTTTGATATGAGGAAATCGGGCGAGGAGAGGATATAGTGATCTGGTAGAGAGAAAAATATATTTCGAAAAAGTTTTCAAGGTACAGAAAGATGTTATTTTTAAAATGAGGATGCGCATATTTTGGGGGTTACACGTCAAATTGTTTTTACCAAATTACGTCTTTGGCTTTGTTTGAATAAATCTTGCTGCAATGTTTCTTGTAG
This sequence comes from Trididemnum clinides, assembly GCA_963675345.1. NCBI lineage: Eukaryota > Metazoa > Chordata > Ascidiacea > Aplousobranchia > Didemnidae > Trididemnum > Trididemnum clinides. Next base: position 21,624,202 of record OY776284.1, on the reverse strand, counting down.
GTTTATACCTTCGCTGGGTTCTGCCTTCACAAATACGTTCCGCTCTCCCTGTCGCTTTCATTTTGATTTAATTTGACTAGCACTTAATTTTCACAAGTTTCCAACACCGAACTACGGTTTATGTGATAATTACGTAACTTTGCTACAGCTTTCACTTTCTTTTGAGATTTTTACGGTTATTTTTTGCTCAATTAAATATAATAACCATGTTGATCTTTGCTCAAGGCGATCGCGATAAGATTGTGAAGTCACTTTTACGAAACAATATTTCAAAAAAATTATATGTTTTACATTTCCAAACTGCAAATCAGGCCGAGGCTCAACCCACATTACGCCGATTTTACTGCGATTTAACATCTGATGTTTGAATGATACAATTTGCCGGACTGCATTACGTTTGCCCACAACTAGCTGTTAATAAACAAGGGCGGCTCGTTAGCATGTGGTGCAGCGCAACCAATTTTCGGTACCAACAACTATCATTGTAGTTTACAAACCAATAAATTTTCTTATGCAAAAAAATGATTTCAAATGCATTTTAGCCATGAAAACACAGAATATGATTTTCAAGTTTTTCTGTGCTGCTATCGCTGCCATCATGTCGCCTCATCGAAATCACAGCATTTGACTTCGTTTCATTAGGAAGCAAATTAGCCTATGATGACGTCGATGGTAGCTTTATAGCGTCAGAATTATGTTGCTCTGATTAGCTTCGCTACATAGGAGCGTGAGCTCGCTTTACGCAAAAAACGCGTTCTCCCTTTGCTTATCGTGACCTCGTAGCTGGTGAAGCAGCAGTAACGCGTATTACTTCACTTTATTAATGAATAGCAGAAGCACGACAAACAAACAGAAAACAATTTCTACGAAAGTTTTTTGCCGAAATCTAAAGTTGAAATATTTTAATCGACATAACCAACGCGGGTGGCGATTATACTAATTGCTCTTAAATCACACACAAAATGAGCAAATTACAAGCAAGATGCCTCAAAAGCGAACATAAAACAGAAGATTCAAGTTTCCCATTTTTGAGATGCGGGTTCCCGGTTTCATTCCAGGGGTAGACGCAACATCGTCCCCACAAAATTGCTGTCCAGAATTCGGCATTTTTTACTTGTGTCGTAGCGTCAGATTTCCGTAAAACAAAGGGTTTACTTTGTAGAGAGATGAACAAAAATTAACTAAACAAATGCACGTGATGTAATTAACATCATGATATGCTAATCGTACGCATAATAAGCAAGTAAGCCTTAAGCAAATACTCAACAACTATGTTTAGTTGGATAGGAAACTATTCAAGCAGCCTGTGCAGACTCGATCATACAAAGTTTTGAAATTGGTCGTTTTAGAACTGAATGTGACGTGTTTACCTTGACTGAGCGCACACCACTGTTGGCTTCAGAATAAGACTTAAGGACACGAGCTGTGGACCACTGAGAACGTGGTACAGCTTCATCTACGACCAAAACTATGTGATGCACCATATTGTCTGGTTTCCTTTTTTTCCACTTGTTGCGCTCATTAAGAGTTGGTATATATTTTTTTCGAACTTTCGCCAAAATTGATTCGTCGGTACTTGGTTTAAGCCAAGCGTCGCCCGGCATAGTTTTACTTTTGTTTGAAAAGACCAGGTGGCAAGTTAATGGATTCACGTAGAAGTAACAAATGGTAAAGAGTTAGGGGCTGCCCATCTTTTGGGTCAAGAGTGATTGAAATCAATGGTTTGGAATTTTGAATGCTCTCTGCTTTCGCCATCACGGTAGTAAGAACGTCGTCGGAGGTAAGTTGCGTTTGTAATATTGACGATAAGATTCCACGGATTGATCTAATTAATTTCTCCCACGACCCACCCATGTGGCTCGCCGATGGAGGGTTGAAGTACCACTCGATGCTTTTTCGAAGGATTTGGCCATAAATTTGGTATTGATTCCAGGCTTCCAAAGATTTTTTTGAGAACCTTTCGGCAGCAACAAATTTGGCGCCGTTATCGCTGTAAATGCATATGAGATTACTCTTGCGTGCAATAAACCTCCTTATAATTTTAATGAAGGCGTCAGTGGAAAGGTTCTTTGTAACTTCAATGTGTGTTGCTCTAGTGGTGAGACTAGAAAAAGTACAACCGTATCGATTTATCTCGCTTTGCCTTGATTGACCAAAAAGGGACCGAAGTAGTCAATCCTTAGGTCAGGAAATAGGGAAAATTTTCCGTTAATCCGTTTTCAGAAAGATTCGCCATCAACTCTTCTCCCGGTTTGACGTTGCGCTTTGGATAGAAGAAGCATTTACCTTTTACTTGACGCACCGTAGCAGCGTCCTTAACGACGTGAACCTGCTGTCGTAGCAACGCCCAAATGTGACTCACGCCACTTTGTCCAGCTCTTTCGTGTCACTTAAATATTAGTAGCTTGCTAAGCAGTGACTTTCTTGGAAGAATAATACGATGCTTTGTGTATCAACTAACGGGGACTTTTTTGAGCTTACCGCCTACACGGATGACATCGTCTACCAAGGTGGGATGCAGCTTTTTGATCGAAGGAAGACATTCTTCACAAGTTCTAAGGAGAAAATTTGTGCTGTGCTGCTTCGTAAAGGGGAAGATGTTCATATTACCATAGTTTCTCGGCGTTTGAAATTTCAGTTTGATCTTATATCAAATAAACCAGCTCGCAAACTTGTTGGGGAGTATACAGCAATTCGCTTCATTATTAGATCAACTCGGAGAATGTTTTCATTGGCCTCCCATTTCTATTGAAGTCTTTGTAACTCCCATTGATATTGAAGTTTGCAAATGCTGTATGCACAGAAGTCTTGCTGCAACGAATCTTCTCACTGATTTCTCGTTCTGAGTAGCCTTTCTCACTTAAAACCACGATTTGGAGTCTTTTTGACTCAAAAAATGACGATTTTTGTCAACTTTCAAGATCTGAAACAGCAGCTTACACACAACTAATTACGCTGTAAAATCAATTGAAATGAACTTCAAGGTTCTTCATGAAAGCAAGCCTTATGTTGGTGATGGACAGCTGGTTGATTTAATTTCAGTAGGATATTGTATCATATAAAACTGCATTATACAATCACAATAACAAAATCTGCAAATGCCTCAAATCTGAATCACTGGTCTTAAACTTTTGCAAATGACTGCACTTTAAATGATAAAAAGTCTAAACTAGCATCGTAGATGCCTTTTCGCTATACTGCAATCGTTTTCCTAACAAATGCACAATGTTGCTCCTCCCAATCGTCGCAACTATTTGATTGCAACACAATCGCACATCATTTCGTCTGACTTAGATAATTGCGCGGCAATTGTTTAATTGTGACACGTAGTAGCCATCTTTGCTACCGTACGAACGATTGGCAAACGTTGCAAGTTAAAATAAAAAAGTTAGGTAAGTTTTATTATACTCATCACAGTTATCAGTTTTTCTCACCAAATCGAAATAAACATTTTGACTAAGAGTGTTAATTATATAAATCTACTTTACTACCCTAAAAACAGAAAAATTGACTTATGGGTAAAATATTTACTTTTTGTTTACCTATCAAATTAAGAATATGAAACTTACTGTATGTATCCAGAACTCTTACGAAAAACCACGACGCTCAAGCTTACTACCAAAATATTGACTTAATTGAAAAAACTTGTTCTAATAATTATATTTGTAACCTCACGTCCCTAGTTACCCTTTGTGCTTTCTGTTTCCTGCATAGACGTAGCCATGGGGGCGAAAGGTGGCCATGCTCCAGCCTAAATTTTTAGTCCTGATCCTGGAAGTCTTTTTCAGCTACTTTGAATTACATTAACAAAATATATCTGTGTATGGGGTACAATTTCATACAGAGTTGTTATGTTCCTATGATTTGCCCCCAAACTCTCTCAAGTTCTTGACCGCACCTTATGTGCCCTATTTCGGCATAAGAGTGGCCAAGGGGCAAAAGGGGCCATTGTCTACCTCTCAATAAATATTTAACCCTGATCTGACGCTTGTAGGACTATGAAGCTATTTTCAAATATAACAAAAATGCTTCACCGTAAACAATGCGATTTTACACAGTGGCGTTGTTTTGTTCGATTGCTCCTCAAACTTTCTGGGGTCTCTGGCTACGCGTTATGTGCTCTGTTTTCTACATAGACATGGCCAGTGAGGCAAAGAAGCCATTTTTCTTCCCAAATTTGGAGCCACGACTTTGGCACTCTCCTGCCAAAAGAAGCTCTTACTTGCGAAGTCATAATATGTGCATTTGGCGTGCACGGCAAATGCGCTAAGGATTAATCTGTTTTGACGATTAATCTGTTTTGACATCTACTAAAGTCTCATCGAACTTATTCGAGTTTATGGACTATGTTTTGCTCACTTTCAGGAAAACGAGTGAAAAAGCATTTCTTGTAAGCAAGCTTGTCACGTCAACACAAAATGAGACGCAATCGACTTGTTGATCAAACCTGCTGTAGCACATGAAAATCGATTATAAGTTGCAGCCAAAACCATTTTATGCAACACTGGATTATAAATTAGCTGAATAACTAAAAAATGAAGGCGTACTTGAAAATATGATAAATTTGTCAAACTATCTTTTGATAAAATTTCTAAAAACAGTCTTCCTCAAATATTTTTCTTGCCACACCCTTGTCCCCCTTCTTTCACAAATTTATCTGATTACCTCACTGCATTGTTCTACATCTTAACAGCAAAAATTGGCGAAATCAATGAGCCTTCTCAAATCTTACCTATGAACTGGCTGTGAACTGTGAACTGGCTGTGAACTATAGTTATGTATCCTAAATTAAAACAACGTTGGCAGGTTTTATTTTGTGGCTGAAACTTAATTCACCAAAAACACGTCCAGAGCGTGTTTTAAATCTGGAAGGTACTCTAGAGTCTAGAGTCTAGACTTTGCTTCAACCAACTGCTGCACGTAAACTGTAATTTCATTTTAGGCTTACAACTAGTGATAACCGAGAACAACAACCAAGAAAACAAAATTATTTCAAAAATGCTTTTTTGATCTAATAGACCTAAGGTAATCAATATCGTTGAAGGTAGAATGGAAAAACCTTGCAGGGATCTGTAGGGACCTGACTTGTAGGGACCTATTTAACCTTGTAGGGACCTGGCTTACCAGACCCAAAAGTTTGAAAAGGCCAAACTAGCCCAAAAAACATGCCAAACATGAGCAAAAAAAGCCAAAAGTTGAAAAACTGTGCTAGCAGCACAACACAAAAAATTGCTACAAAGTTTATACCCAAAAAGCAAAGTTTTGATAAAGAAGTTGCATTGCGTCCGCTATGCTGCTGCTGGTTGTCTGTTGGTAGACAATATCAGCCATGAATCGGAACAACCTATTCTCCGATACAAGCAAATCTTTGTAACAGTTTTCCTTCAGAAATATTTGAAGAGTTGATTTGTGGTACAGAATTTGAAAATCGCAGAAAGTAGAGTATTCATTCTCGAAGCTTTTCGTCTGACACTTTTTAAGAGAATCCGTCAGAAGTAGAGTGAAAAGGTGAAGTGAGTCACTTATATAGAGTCACAGTTGACGGAAAAGAAAAAAGGAAAAAAAGGCTCTATCATGATTGGCAAAAGAAGCGACCAATAGAAGGAGCGGAAACTAATGTGTGATTTTTAGACCATAAACGAATTCCTTTTGTTTGCATAAATTTGGTTTGGATGTTTTAATGTACGTGGCTATTGTCGTTGACTGGCTTTGTCACTGACTGGCTCAGCACAGCATCAATTAGCGCAATGGCTTACGTCAGTTATTGATCCTGGTCTTTCACTTTATTCTACCTACTGTATTTCCGATTCCTTTACTTTTGCTGACAAAGTCAACACTTTTAGCTTTCCTCCATCTGTCTTTCTTTGCTCTGATGATGTCTGTAGCCTTTTTACTAATGTTCCTCTCGCAGAAACTATTGAAATCTGCGCTAATGCTCTGTATGAGGGCGAGCTTACTCCGCCTCCTTTTCCTCGTGCAGTTTTTGTTGAGCTGATGCCAACGGCTACTTCCTCCGTTGAATTCAGTTTCAACAATATAATGCACCGACAGATTGATGGCGTTGCTATGGGTTCACCTCTTGGCCCATCTCTTGTCAACATTTTTGTCGGATATTACGAAGCTTTGCTTTTCAAAAGAGTCAACAAACCTCTTATGTATTATCGATACGTCCATGATACTTTTGCAGTTTTTAACGACGAAGACGAATGCAATGAGTTTTTCTCCCATCTTAATTCTCTCCATCCATCGCTTCGTTTCACTTTTGAAAAGGAATGCAATCGGACTTTGCCCTTTCTTGACGTCCTGGTAGAAAAGAATGATCACGAATTTGTTACATCTATCTACAGGAAGCTGACTTTCACTGGCCAATACATTCGCTGGAACTCTTTTTGCCCCATGAAGCGGAAGACTAATTTGATTTCAACTCTAGTCCACAGTGCTCTAGTCATCTGTTCGAAATCTACTATTGAAAATGAACTTTCCAACATTCGATCAATCCTTATCAACAACGGTTACCCTGAAGCTATAATCAACACTGTTATGACCAAGAAAATGAATCAATTTCGCAGACCAACGCGATTCGGTCCGAAAAAATGCCCAGTTTATCTTCACTTGCCATGGCTGGGCAATGTTTCGTTGAGATACGAAATGCAAATTAAAACAGCCGTCAAACGCTGTTACTTTCAGTTGAACCATGTATTGTCTACACCACAGACAACTTCTGCCTGTAGCCAAAAAGGATGTACTACCCGCTTTTCATCAAAGCAACATTGTTTATCAATTTCTGTGCCACTGCGATAGTCGGTACGTGGGTCGTACGTCTCAAAGGCTACAACAGAGGATTAAGCACCACGTGCCGAAAACCATTCTCCAGAAGCATATTTCTCAGGACCGAAGCACATTGGCCCGCTCTTGCAAGCCAATCAGAAGCTTTAAAACTGAAACTTCCTTTTCTGCTATTGGACAACATCTTTTACAAAACCCTACATGCGCACACGAATACAATGACAACAAATTCTCTATTCTTGCCCGTGGCCGTACTTCTTTTCACCTTTCCACCCTTGAAGCCACGTACATTAAAACATCCAAACCAAATTTATGCAAACAAAAGGAATTCGTTTATGGTCTAAAAATCACACATTAGTTTCCGCTCCTTCTATTGGTCGCTTCTTTTGCCAATCATGATAGAGCCTTTTTTTCCTTTTTTCTTTTCCGTCAACTGTGACTCTATATAAGTGACTCACTTCACCTTTTCACTCTACTTCTGACGGATTCTCTTAAAAAGTGTCAGACGAAAAGCTTCGAGAATGAATACTCTACTTTCTGCAAGTTTCCCTTCAGCAACATGTCTGTTCTAATTCTGATAATAGCTTCTAGGAGCTCCGTTTCCATTCTATTTCTTGGTTTCGTCTTTACAGCTGAGAGTAATAAAAAAATTCTTTCAACCACTGCTTTACTGACCGGAGTAATAAGACAAATTAGAGCATATTGAGCCAAATCCTTGAAAAGGGATGCTGCAAAATCGATACCCAAAATTTTTTAGGGTCATAGACTGGAATTCCTTCTGCTGTAAAAATTTTTTCATTTTTGCAATCGACAAGAATGAACTTTCGATGCTGATCTTTTAACAGAGTTAATTTGTCAGCAAATAACTTTAAAAATGATAAATCAATAAATGAACATCTGCTTACTTGGCTTAGAATAATCTTGGTACTTATTGTTGTCAGATTTTCAATTATGTTTTGTGTCGAGGACAATCTCTTTTTTATTTGTTCTACAGCTACCAGCATAATTTGCTCATAAGTAGTATTTATTGCAACAACATCACGAGATCTTTCCAAGCCATGATCTTGAATAAACTTTTCACATCCTATCATAAACTTGACCCCAAAATCTACATTTGCCAAGATTTTTCTGTTTCCTCGCAAATCATGCAGTCTGTTATATAAACTATGACAGTGGAGAATGCTAGCCATGCTCTTGTGTGAAATCAATCCAACTTATTTAAGTGGTTACAGATTATCGCCCACGGGTCCACTCGCTCTACTGCCACAGGCGGGTTAATTTTTCCAAGTTTTCAAATTTTATAGTCAAAAGTTACATAAAAACCGCCAGAGTGGTCAAATTAAGGAAATTTTATGGCAAAAACAGGATACTGGTGGCAATTGTAGTAACGGTACCAAATTGCTAAATGATCCTTGCTAAAAATAAGACAAGACAAAGATTTTTACAGCTCTATATGCTTTTGCATTTCCAACAAATGAATAATTTTCATTTGCAACATCTGCCAGCTGCCAAAAGCAAGCTTGCAATCCACCACGTATTCTTAAAATTAGCCTATTTTTCGCGGAAAATAGCCAATCTGGCTACACTTGCGCGGATCTAGTGCTTTGGTTTGTGAAAATCGTTAATACATAGTCTTTCTTATGACGAAACAAGTCAAATACACACTGCGAAATTGGTGAGTGAACACGGTTCATTAATCAAGATTGTAACTGGTGTTGCTACAAGCTAGACCTTAGCTAAAATATCAATTCTACATCAGTACTAAAGTTAGATTAAAAAAATGGCCAAAAAAGGCTAAAAGGCCAAACAAAAATTCGGCAGCCAAACGCTTTGAAAAAAGCCAAACTCTTGGTTTTTGGCCGTAAAATAGCCAATCTGGCAACCGTAATAGAGACTATTATTTTTAGAATTTTGTCAGAAATAGGAATTATTGGCTCACAATTAACGTGAAAACTTTTCCAGCAATCATTTAGAATTTTGACAAAATCAAGATTTAGGTGAAAAATTAAAGTGTGTGCTCATAGGTCTATATTTTTTGGAGATCACTCACAATGGCGAGTGAAGCTAATATTTTGCTCTGTTTTCAAAGCAAAAACAGGAGGAATTGCGCAATGTTTCTCTAAATACGCTAATCAAACCATGCATCCATTGCTTCATTGGTGGCAGAGCATCAGAAACATTGGTTGCGTACAATTGAGTCAATAACACTGTTTGAAAACTATAAAGCATTTATTCAGCAATCGTGCAATTTTCTGACAACTGCATGTTTTTGAAGTCAAACGAAACATGAAACACTGCATATCTTCCAACAAAATTTTACGAAATATAGGTTACATCATAACATGAAAATTTTAATTCTTGAAGCTACGCATTAATGTTATATCTGCCTTAAATTGCCAAAAGAATGAAAAGAGCACAATAGTTCTTGTTTGAAGTGAACAGCGCACGCTTCCTTGACTGTTCAAGCTGACATTTTCATATTTCACTTACGAAATGACTGTAATTATGAATCACGTTACAAGTAAAAATGATAAATGCAGCAAATCATTAGTTTTTCATTATGTAATTAGCAGTTCATTTACAGGTTTTTGAAACCAGAAAATGGCCGAATCATCAGAATAGATAGAAGCTTGGTTGAGAAGGTCAAAGAAATGACCAGGAAGGTAAAATTCTAATTTAGACATGTCCATTTAGCCATAGTTTTTGGCTCAAAATCTGGGGAAGATCTTTGTTAGGAACACCAAACAGCTTCGCTATCAAAAAAATTAATATATTTTGTTTAGTTCTCTTACCTCTTGAAAAAACGTGGCTGCACGCTAAAGAGCAGAGGTGCAGCCAAAGCGGCTCAAACAACATCTCAAAATTCAGCAAAAGCTTGGATAAAGTTAGTGATTTAAGTTTTGCCTCTTCAGTTCCCCATAAAACACCTATTAGAACATTGTCTCATCCCGAAACTATGTTGCCATTAACATATAAAGCCATTGAGATATAAAGCTGTATATACAAGCGCGAAACTGGGATTTTTGTAAATGAGGTAAAGGAAGCCAAAACCACATCAGTGTCTCTTCAAATCAACGGTCTTTTTGAGGTGTTTTGTGTCCAATTTGTTGGTTTTTCTATAAAGGTCTTCAGCGTTTCGTGCGGCTAAGTATAATGGGTAAACGGGTGGCTTTACCTTCTTTAATCCTCCCCGATTTCGCAATTAGCGGTGTAGGGGACGTAAGCCACTGGCAAAAAAAGTTCTTCAAAGCATTTCTTCAATTGCGAAAAAACAATGTTTTCAAAAAAGCAAAGATTTACACGGTTCAGTTTGAACTCATTTCGTTTATCTACTAAACAGGCTGTAAGATATTGCCACAGTGTATAAAGTGTATTCAAAAGGTTGTCGTTGGCAAATCCAGGAATCTTTCAAGAATGTGCAGCTATTGAGCGCCTTAAGCGCAACCTAAAAGGGATTCTTTACCTGATATTTTCAGTTTGCTTCTAAAAGTATTGGGATTATCTTTTCGAAAGCTTTATCTAAATATCTGACAAAGAACGCAGCTGTCCCCTATCCACGCCCACCTCCCTGGATCCGTCAATGAATGCCATGAATCAAAAAAATTTGAAAAACCTCAACACACAACAGATATTCATTGAATCAATGTTGAAAAATAGTGTAAAAAGATAAATAACTAACATCATGGATGCCAAAAGCAAAACACAAAAGCATGCAACAGCAGTTCTATTTTATTGTATTGTGTAAGCAGCGCATTGCAGCGACCGGTTACGACTATGCCAAGCAAATGCCTTTGCGTAGAAGAAAGTCGAATACAAATTTGACATTTTTTTACCTTGAACTTATTTTGATGTTCGATTACGCACAATGCAGTTTCACTGCAACCCAGCAACCTGCAGCAATATTTTAATTTAAAACATAGAACTCTCGGTGATTCCAATTTCCTGAATTGCAATTCCTAACGAGAGTGTAACACAACAAAATTTAAAACAGCCAGATATTTATAGCTTTAAAAACCGCTGATAAAAATGTTTCAAATGGAACCTCTTAGTGGTTTAACTGTTAACAGATTTTAAGAATGAGAGTGATGCTTTGGTTTCTTTTGTCCGAGCTCAGATGCATATTTATAAAGCAGTAGGCCTACTGCTTGTTGTAATTCTACTTGAAATCGTTTCAACGCTGTCTGCATTTTAGGAAGAAGCTGGTTGAAAATCGATACCTGTAGATTTCTTGCAGCATTTACTACCTAGAGCTTTGCGCAATGGTTTCCAAAGTCTAAACGAGTAAAGAAAAGGATTAATAGCGCTGTTAATAGGTAGTAACAACACAAGAAAAATAGGGAACCAGTATTCCAGCGAACGTGTATACGATAAGAAAGTGCATGGTGGTGCATACATTGACCGCACGTAAAAATCAAGAAAAATAACGCAAATGGGTATCCAACAGCAAAAGTCCGTAAGAACAATGAAAAACATTCTTCTGTGCATTTTTCTGTTTTCCTCTTCTCGCTTTTGCTGCTGAGAAAGCACTTTCTGTTCTTTTTTAGGACCAAAGCACCGGCAACAGGAAAGCAAATGGGTTCCAATATCACTACAAGTGGACGTTCTCCAGACGATAACAATTTGTGAGCATAAAATAAAGATAAAACTAATCATATTGTATAAAATAACTGGTAACGTGAGATAACTCGCCGGGTTTTTGTGACTTAGAAAGAACTTTATTGTACACGAAAACTGCCCGTTATAATATCCTAAATATGTAATTCGTCGTTCCACATTTGCATCTGCTAATTTCAATTTTTTTGTTAAATCGAGCAGAAGCTTCCACGTAGGACGCGAGGTAAATTTGTACTGTTTGGTAGGAGGCAGGCCACATCGGGTATTGATACTTTCAAGAAACTTTTCAACTAGGAAATACAAACGTGAATATTGAAGTTTAACAAACTTTTTGTTTCCGAAGTCAATTCTTATTTTGTCAGTGAACACAGTATTAAGAACACCATCATCAGTTGCTGGAAGACTGGCGACAGTCAACCAAAATAGCCAGGTTATTAACACGATTCCTAGAATAACTTTTAATCGAACTTGTTTATATGGAAAGATAACACTGTACAGTCGTAATCCACTTATGGTAGCAATAGCAGTTACTGAAATCTGGCTGGCGGCAAAATTAATCAGTCCCAAAACTAAACACAACGTAGTTCCTTCTGTCTTGGTCGTTTCATCACCATGAGTATGTTGAACTAAATACATAATGGACGCAGAAACGCTCCCCACAACATAAAACCCCATTGCAAGGTCAGCAAACGACAAGTTCAGTATTAAAACATGATATATTTGTTTCTCGGTAACCGGTTGGCCTGTGAGACCTTGCTTAAAAATGACCTTGAAAGCATGTATTATCACGGCAAGATTTCCAAAAATAGCAGCTAATCCCATAGCGAGAAGAAGCGGTATAAATGATATACCCGCCATCTTTCCAAACTCTTCTTCTTCCTCAGTAAACGTGATGTAAGTTGGAGTGCTGCAGTTATAATCTTGTCGGCAAGCTGTTTCTTTCAAAAGTCTACTGGTGTGATTACTAAAACAGCAATTGGAGTCAGTCAAGCATGGAGCACTTGGCCAATGATTATTCACCACACACTCGCCATTTTCTTCACTGACATTATAGCTGTCGTACAAAAATGTTTCCAACTTTAAATCGTTGAACCAGTTTTTTGGGTCTTGATCAACAGAACAAAACGTTTCTTCTACAATTTGAGAGGAATTTTTGTTGCAAACGAAATATATTCCAGGATTCAACAGTTTATCTTCTGGCAGAATAGTGTTATTAGAGCAGTTAATTGTTAGACAGTGATGGTAATTGTGAATCATTTTTTCCAATATCCATCCATTTTTCTGAATATGAAAAGACAGATATTAAAATCCACAAATTTTCCTGTAATGAAAAATCGTGTGTAGCATCACATAATTAACCAATCAACTCATATAAAGCAGTGTTCGTTTTTCGGGTGCATGTCTTGGCTTAGTCATAATGACGTCTCAACAAAAGAACAAATATATCAAAGTCCGCATGTTTCAACCGAAGAAAGAAATTTTCAACACTCAACGTATTAACATGCAATGATTTGTACCCTTCTTCAGCAGGTAAGGTGACGTCATGATAAGGGTTTTGTACAGGGTGTCCGTAAAGCTTGGACACATTGGATAATTGAATATTTGCCATGTAATTGAAATGAAGCTTTATTTTTACCATATATTTTTATTCAAATAACATCTTCAATATGATTCCCACCTTTGCAATGCAAATGTTAATGCCTTTCGCAAAATTTTCGTGAACTCGATTCAATAAATCTGCATTGCCTTTAATTTTGCTCGACTCCTTATTTGTTGAGTCAAGTGAATTGAATGTGTGATTTTTGTTGAGTACACCTTCTCCTTTAGCGTACACAAGAAAAAGAAATCAAGTGGACTAAGGCCCAGCTCAACTCTTTCTTCTTTTGACAAAGCCATAACTTATCTGTGGATGCAAAAAAATGTGATTACAACTTTGAATCTTTTAAGATATCCAATTGCCCTATGTGTCCAGACTTTACGAACACCCTGTAGAATCGCTTTTTGGTTTTCTCACAAAGCAGCCTATTTATAAAAGAAACACGGTTTAAAGTTTTAACACGAAAAGCAAAAACTTGCTTTCGAAAAATATTCTACAACAATTTGAGCGATATTGGCCACAGTACATGCGATTATTTTTTTTTTGTTTCCCTTCTTTTTGAATGCTTTTATTAAAACTCTGTTTTCGTCGCAATGCATAGTGACGTCGTATACCTGTCTGGGGCAATTTTTGCAATTAGGAAAGCTTTACCCACGCGATCAAGCGTAATGAAAATTTAATATCGAAAAAAGCATGAGCTCTTAAATAATAACATCTCGACCGAAAACAAAATTAAATTTTGGTTTTTAACCAAGTTGAGGCCAATTGCAAAGGCAATAAACAAGATTGCCAGAATGGTTGCTTTCGCGACCAATTAGGTTACTTTTTACAAGCATTTGCTTCGAAAATTTGAGTTGATTTCTGAGTTGATTGAGTTTGGGTTGATATTTTTGTCTACTCGGTCAATAGCGATTGTTTTTTTTTTACTAAAAAGCTGGATTTTCATTTAAAGTTTAATGATACTAATGTAAGAGGCTAGCGATGCACTTAGCAAACTGCAGACAGTGACACTGTTTCGACCAATCGGGTCTTTTCAGTGCAGTTGGTGACCAATAAGAAACTAGAGGCTTTCAATAAAGCATAGTCTAGACCGTCACACACCTAATACTGGGTCCACTGTAGTGGATGGTCTGTCAACTTCTGCGAAGCCATATCGCTGATGAATGATACTCTTTGCAACTTTTTGCAACTTTGCAACTTTAATGATACTCTTTGCAACTTTTTCATTATGCCTTAGTGAAATGGTTTTAGCAATACTTGTTCCAACTTCTATCATTTATTTGAAAGATTGTTCTGAAGAAAAACTGATGAAAAGTCTATGAGTGCAGCTACGCATTTAGTCCGTGCTTGTGTATAGTTTTACATTGGTTAAGTCAAGCTTGTTTTTTGATTACTGATTATTTATAGAAGACGAGTTTTGATAAGCAAAATTTTTTTAGATCAGTCTACTTATGTTATAATGATTTTTTTCTAAGGTGGCATTAGTTTTATTAGTACCAAAGTACCATCAAGGGGTCGGTATTTGATAATGATCTGCAGTTTTTAGGGAAAAGTGGCACCTTTAACGAGAGAGGAATTCATGTAGTTTCGCGGGTTTTTTAACACATACATATAACGACACAATAGACAAAAAAATATAATTTAAACTTCGACATAGGCGAAGGCCAGGAAGCACAGAAAAACTATTAGGATGTCATCTCGAGATGATCCCTTAAAAAATTAGCATATCAAAAAAATGGTTTTGAGCCCGTCTACAACTCGACACAAAATGCTTATTTTTTGATCTGATTTTTGAGTTAGTGTGTAAAGTACTAAAAAATAGCATAGCATATGTCCGAGAAAACTTTTAAAAAATGTTTGATAAAAAAAATTTTAATAATTTGCCAGACCATAAATTGTTTAAATGCTTCGTCTTTAGCAACTGGTATTGCAAGCAAAGTCTTGAGAGTAGAAAAATAATTTGACGGAATAATTTTTGAAAATCTTCGTAGCCTACTCTAAATAGGATATAGAGCCAAAATCATGTTACGGGCATTTAATATAATCTATGTTTTTATCTAATACTATAAAGCAAGGATTTTTTCATTTTTTGGTTTGTTTTTGTTAAACTGCTGGGCCCACCCACACCCAACTTGGCATGATTGATCACCACACTTAGGTGGTTGTCGTGATGGGTCGGTGACGTCATGACATCATCACATTCAACGTGAGTAGCAAAGATGTAAATGTACGTGCGCTTTAACTCCTCCAAAACTACTGAAAGTACTAATATCAAACCTGGTACGATAAATCACTACTTCGAGGTGAGTGTCATAAAGGGTTTGGAGATGTTATGATGACGTCATCATGGAAGATAATTTTTTCGAAAATTGCATTTTTTGTTACATGAATGCAATTTTTAGCTCAAATGAAAGCAAGCAACCGGGTCGCCAACCTAAAAGATCTTTCACGTTTTTACTGCCTATTGTGATGTCATCATCAACAAATAATTATGGAAATAGTTTTTGAAAGTATCTCCAAAAACACTGATTGTGGAAACACGGTTCATGACTCATTCGACAGATATCAATACCGGTAAGTTTATTTCAAAAATTAGATTATTTTTTTTTGATTTTATGATCATTGGCGACGCAACAAGCAATTTTGTGTTTTACTATCTACTTAAGCTCAATTTTTCCAAAACTGCCCAACATACAAACTTCAAACGTGGCACCTTTAAACTATACTACAATATAAAATGCAATTCCGTCTGTGTGTCTGTTTTACCTCCTCTGAAACTGCTTGAAGTACAAGCATCTAACTTGCCACGATTGATCACCATCCACACTTGTGAGCCACAAGGGAGTTCGTGACGTCATCATGACGCCATAATCAAAAATAATTTTTTAAGAATTTGCATTACTTGACAGAGAACAATCGATTTTTGCTCAAACGAAAACTAGCTTCCAACTTACCACATTACAAAAAACTTTCATTTGTTTTGGGTCTAAAATGATGTTACAATCAACGATTTATTAAACAATTTGTTTTTTGTTTTTTCTCAAAAAGTGCTCATCGCACAAACGCGATTAAACGTTTTTTCAGAAGATGTTGATAAGGTGCTTTCGATAAAAACAATTTGACTACAATTAAAGCTTACGTGATTACGCTACGAGCACTTATTTGTTTAAGCACTTTAAGCCCTCTAAGCATTTTTTTCTTTTTCGCTTGCACGCATAAAACTGGCTCTATAATGTCATAATATGTCTCGTATGATTAACACAAATATTCGCTACCGCAAATCATAATATCAAGATAGTTTTAAAAATTGCAACTTTTTTGCAAAATCAGTTTACTCAAAAAACTGATTTGTGATCTCATTTCTCAACTGATTTTCAAACTTTTTTGCACAAAATAAAGATTATTTCAAAGCGATTTTGATAGTACAATATGATATAACATGAATGTACAATTAATATTAGTTTTATACTGAAAAAACTGAACTTTAAGACCTGTGGTGTAACTTTCTATCCCTCTCAAAAAGTGGTGAGACTAGTAACAACAGGTGACTTTAACAAAAAAACATTATAATAAAGTACTAATAATTACTGTTCTTTGAAAGCGTAGAAAATTTGCTTTCCAGCAATATGTGACTTCAACTACTTGAGGCTAAGGATTAGTTTATAATGTGTGATCAAAAGTTGGTTACCACACATAATGTTTCATTTTTATTTGAACAATTATTCAACTTGACCTAACAAACTTGCAATTGTTATACAAAGTTAGTTCTTTGGCACATTTTTACTACTTTTCATCACCAGTGTGGTTCTTTTTACATTATCTGTCGACGTTTTCAAAAAATCCATCAAAAACTGAAGTTTGTAAATGTTTATGAAATGTAGTCTACCAGTTAGAAACACCTAAATTTTAGTGCCTGCATTTTACAAAATTGCAATTTCTAAAAAAACTAAGTCCTTTGGGACATTTTGTTTATTCTTTCTTGATAGCATGGATCTTTGGCATTATCCATCAAATTATTTGAAAAGATTTAACGAAAAATGAAGTCTACAAATTTTAATGTGTAGCCTACTCCAAGCAAAACACTTGGTGATCATCCAAGAAAAAGACGATGGGGTAAAGATCGTCCTTTCTTATCGTTTGCAACAAAATGTAAGTGTCGAGCTGCATATGATCTAAATGTTGAAGCAATTTCCTTTGCAATTGGGCAAGGTTGCCGCAGCAGCCAGCTGATTTGATATTTCTAACCTTGCCATTATTAATGAAGGTCTTCGCTATTGCTATAACTGAACTGTGCGTGCTTCATTTCGAGTTAGTTGGTTATGTGCATGGCGGCGTTTATGCCAGGGCCAAGGAACATGCACGCAGTCGGAGACGTTAATTCATATTAATTCGCCTACAATAACGAAAAAGTAGTAAGTAACGATCCTAATATGTAATGGCTGAAAACGCACTGTGAGGTCACAATGTTAAATGACATCTCAAAACTTGCCACTATTTAGTAAAAACCGCAGCAGGTCCCAAAATTACCCACTATCATTTTGATAGCAAACATAAATGGTAAATCCCATTATTGATATTTGTAATTGCAAGGATAGGCCTGTCGGTGCAAAACACTAATCTTCATTTAACAGTAGGGACGTCTGTATTAGGGACAAAGTTAAATGTAATAAAATACCAAGTTTAAAAAAAGATCAAAATTAAACAATAATAGTATCAATCTGTAACAGGGGATTAAGAGGGAATGCTTTTATTTGAAAAGAGCTTATTTGGCGTTTGTTGCAAATATGACTTAAAAGAAAGCCATGGCACCTTTTGATGCTATGGCCGAATTAAAGCAAACAGCACAGGCAAAGATCTTAATGTCACAAATTTTAATACAAAAGTGGGCCCACCAAATCGTCGAATAGGCCTACCACTAAATAGCTCATTTGCTTAATTTTCAAAACGACCATCATTTGGGCGACGCCATCAATTTTGACTATGTTTCACCCCCCCCCCCCCTTACACTTTTAAAAACTACGAATGGTAGTTTATGTCATGGTTCTTTGTTTTTGAATACTTCCAGTCTTGATTAATAGACCAAACATGATCATCATTACATGTACAGGAACTATGGCTTATATTTACTAAAACATTTCGTTGTTGCTCATATAAATGTTTGTAGGGTGAAGCTGGTGCAGCTGTATTAATTGATACGTTGTAAATCCGCACGGGTGATAGTATGGCCTGCCGGGGTAAAATTGCACCATACTTAGGAGAAACATTTTATCTATTTTTCTTGATAATAACTTTATAGAGCTACCGGGATCAAATCTGAAAATTTGGGAAAAGCAAGAACTTATTTAACTTCTATGAGCATACCTAAGCAAGGAAAAACAAATATGAATCATAATGCGTAGCCAACAGGGACCTGAGAAAGTTTGAGGCGAAATCAAAATTAACAACGTCACTGTGTTCAATCGCACCACATGCAATATATTATTAGTATTTTGCTTTATAATAGCTTTATAGAGCTAACGGGGTTAAACCAAACATTTGGGGGAAAAGCAAGCACACTTTAAACTCCCCATGACACGTCAAGCAGGGAGATAAGAACATGCTACATAATGCGTAGCCAGCGAGGACTTGAGAAAATGTAAGAGAAGTCAAAAGAAAACAACGTCACTGTGTAAAATCGCACCACACGAAAGACATTTTTTCCGTTTTGTTTTAGAATAACTTAATATCAGAAATGTGTTTCCTACTTTCAAACTACGGGAAACGCATGGCTCCCTTGGGTTCGTGTCAGTAATGAACAGAGCATATAGACCTAAGGCATAGCCAGGATCTTGAAATGAGATATTCTATTAGGGAAAGGAACACAAAAAGTCGTGAATATCTTATGTGCAGAAAACACATAAACTTTTGGTAGCTCTTCATACAAGAGCCTGATATGAAAATCCGGCTTGGCCGGCTAAACCCACACTCTCAATCCCGACGTTACTGACGAGGGCTCTTGGGGTGACCCTGTGGTACTGTATACACTATAAAGCAAGGATGTTTTTTTTATGCTGATATGCTGCCTGTTATGGTGTTTATGTCCATACTCTACAGCATTGCAATTAAATTCCGAGTTTAAGATAAAAATCAACATATAAACATAACCATAACAATTTGTAAAACTGAATATAGAGAAAGCAATAGCCGCTTTTGTTGCTGTGCCGGAAACAAGACCAATTGCGCAGCCAAAGTCGGAACCTAATACCACAAATATAAATAAAATCTCGTTGATGGTACAGAATTTTAATATAGCTTTGAAAAAAGCTGTTTGAGCCATAAGGTTTTCGTGACGCTCTCATCAGTGGCAAAATCGTGTCAAAAGGGAAGATCTAAAGTAGGTGTTTTATGTGATTAATTTGGACGTTAGGCAATCAAGACGAGCCAATGATAGCGCTATTATTATCAAGTACGCTAAAGAAAGATTTCGCAATAGCGAAAGTTGAAGAAAGCATGCCTCTTGCCTATTGCCGCGCTCTCTCTAACTTTCGCTATTGTGAAACTGTTCTTTGTCGCGCTTTACAATAATAGCGCTATCACTGGCTCGTCTTAATTGCCTAACGTCCAAATTAACCACATTAAACACTTACTCACTCTAGATCTTCCCATTTGAAGCGATTTTACCACTGATGAGAGCATCACGAAAAGCCTATGGTTTTTTTGAATAAGGTAAGTTGAGAGCTACGAGTACGAGCTACGAGCTACGAGCTCGTATGTAGTGCTCGACTTATCTGGGTAAACGTTTTGTTGCCGCAATTAAGTATTTACTTGAAATATTAACTTGTGGAAGAGAAATTGTTTATTGAGAAGAGGTTTCTACAATTGCACTACAGAGATCAGAAGGAAGAATTTGCTAAAGAAAAGAAGATAGTTCACGGTACTTCAGAATGTTTTTTTAGCCCTGAGAACATAAACCAGCAGCATGCCTAGCTTTCATGGGCCGGACGAGTGAGAAATGGAATAAGAAACCCATTTGAATATAACAAAGACTGCGAGGTGGCTTGTAAACCTGCAAATGTAAAAGATAGAAGTGATATCTTCAACTTCTTACAAGAAATTTGATTTGGAGCAACACATTTTGAAGGAATTGTACTAAGATCAGGTCACTTAGTAGATTTCACATTGAAAAATAAAAGCTACGCTCTGAAACTGGCAAAACTGCTCAAAGTAAATTACAAAGTTCAAGAGGTAACCGCTTATGCAGAAAGCAATGTTGATGTGAAAATCGCTCACATCCTCCCTCGGTTTCCAGAAACACCACTGACCGATTACATCCAATTAAACCATGGCCAAATTGTCAAAACTTTCAGACGGAAAGACCGTTACAATCTTGAAACAGGAGTATACGGGGGCACATTTTTGCCATTGTAATGAAAAAGCTTATTTGGGTTGGGGCTAAAAATTTGTGTAAAGACAAATCTTATTTTATCCGTTTTCCTTCCTCCCCTATCCCCATTTTTGGATACGTCTAATGTGTGTTTTGTATCCTGCCTAAGCGTGGTTACTAGAACGAAAGAGACCATGCTTTCCCAATTTTTAGAAAGGGTCCTTTCCACAACTCTGGTTATGCTTATGCAGGAACACAGGGCCTATAAAACGTAGGTAGGGACTTGGGAAAGTTGGAGAAAAAAGTCAAATGCAAGCAATGCTCCTGAGTGAAATCGCATTAAATGCCAATGCATATTTTTGCTAAGTTGCTTGGAAATTACTAAATAGGCCTGGTGGGGTCAGAGCGAAAAATGTGAAAAGAGCAGTGGTCTGGGAACAGCGTTCTCACACTTTTTTTACATGGAAACGGCCTTCCTACCTTGTTTTTTACTAACTTGACTAAAAGTTGAATTTATCTACTCTGAATTCCAATGTGGATCTCCTGACCCAGCATGAATGATTAAGTTGCAAATTATCTCTTGCGTAACAACCTAACAACAAGATTGCGTTATTATTGATGTGACGTCATATTCTGAAGTAAAGGAGAGTCAAGCGAATTGAACTTAGTAAGACATAAATAACCATATTTTCTGACATAAAGACGTTGTCTTCTCCAAATTACGTGAAATGTAGCCGTATGCTTGCTTTTTATTCTGTCTGTGTAAATTTGCTTGCGTACGATGCACGAAAAAGATGGAGATGTTTTAGTAAAAAAATACAAATGGCACAATTTGTCCACCACTCGGAATGAGACAATTCATAAGGATGAGTAACATGAGCCAAAGTTTTTGAGATGAAGTGAAGTTGAGCCATCATCAGTAAGTAAAAACTTTTTCCTATCAACTAAGTGCCAACAAGCCATTCTTTTTCTAAAAATCAAATGCCCTTCTCGCCAGTCATACAATGTTAAATTTATTGGAAGCCAAGTTGGAATAATATTGTTAGGTTCTTCGGGCTGTCCCTCCAAGTGGTAGCAGACAATACAACGGAAGTATTACTTCAGTTTTGGCAAGAAAGCACTCGTCTCTTTCTTAGTGGCCGAAAATGCTGTGTATTTCTGCAAATCTTTATTCTACCGCTTTGTTTTCATAATTGTGTTTTCAAAATCAATCTCACCCACATCATTACTTATTCTTACGTGACGTTGTATTTTCAAACTATTAGTACTCGGCCTAATTCGAGTCATTTTCAAAAAATGACTTTACTCGACTCGGGAACACCTGTGACTGTACTCGAGACTCGAGTAATCTAATGAAATAAAAGTGAAATACTTCAAATTTTTTCGGGGCATGCCCCAGGACTCTCCCAGGATATATGCATTTTCGGCACTCACAGCGAAAATGTGCCAAAAGACATTTTGGCGCCTCCGTAAAAACATTCTGCATAAGCCCTTGATGTCAACTTTGGTATTGCGTAAAAAATTTGCAAAATATATTCATTGTTGTCGCTGCAAGCCTGTATGGTTTTTGCTGCAACTTTTTTGGAATTCATTTTTAAACTACAAAACCGTGAGCTCAACTTCTTAACCAGCTGCAGCTTGCAAGCAGTAGACTTACCATTACTGACACCGGTATAGCATTGAAAGTGAGCTTTGAGCTGTTGAGACCAGAGCTTAAGTAAGCCTAGCTCGGGAGCCAAACATTTTGATTTACCAAGCAATGTTAAAAAAATAGCTTGCAATTATTAAAAAAAGATCACGGGATACTAAGCACTGACAATGAAGTGTTGGAAAGACTCTAGTCGAAACGTTTGGACCACAAGACTCGAATTTATCAGAGACTCGACTCGAGACTCGAACTCAAGCGACTCGTACCCAACACTACTATTTCCTTAGAATTGGGGCATAATGGAAGATCATGAAACCACAGGAGCAGTGCAACTCCGCATGGCCTGAAATAAAGTCGAATAAAGGGAACGAGTTGCCAAAGTGATTACAGCGTTGAGAGTCAATATGGCTCAGCGGAATTGATATCTGCACTGAACTTCTTGTTTATGGTTCAAACTATGGTTGCATGGACCGCAGCAAGCATGTGTTGTTGCACTGCTAACTCTAAGATTGTGTGGTCACTTTGCTGCTCCCAAAACTCTCTGTTCTTCATGTGTGCGATGAGTTGAATTATTTGATGTCCGATGGTTTGAACAGTATCATTATCAATATCCTATATTATTGTCCGTGGTGGTGTAAACAACCCAGGCCCTGCACAAAGCATTCTCAAGTCTAGGTGAATAAGCAGTCGATGGAATTTGAGTTCTTTGCAGCAGAAAAGGCTAAAGCCGACACAGCGAGTCTAATCAAGAAGTCCAAGTTTTTCAGTGATGACAAAGGGGAACTTGCAAGCCCAAAAATTATTCACAAGGTGGTGCAATCTAGTCCAAAATACAATATGAGTGAATATTAAGATTGAGGTTGCTAAGGTAAATGCTGCAAAGAACTGTAATAGTCTAAACCAGCTCAACCATCTGCCTGGCTGTTAAATAAAAGAATTGATTGATCAAGGTCACATTGAAGATTGAAAATAGAGGAAGAAAAAAAGTGATGAGTAGTTATTGTATGTGGCAGGAAGAAAAAGTAGAAGAAATGAACACGCAGCAAGGAAAAGCGAGAGCCAGATAAGAACAAAAGGGAGGTGACAGATTTATCGGTGCTGCACAAACTACTAAAGAGCTTGAAGAATGGCGCGGGTTTTGGCAAAATAATTACAAACAGAAGAGTACCAAGTTATAACATAGGCCTGGCTTTTGTTTTACGGTATTCTTGACGGATAAAACTGCTCCTAGAATTGCTAGTAATGTGATTGTGACTAATCCTTTCCACGTTTTTATACTAGCCTACTAACTTATGGTACGTTTTATCTTTTTTCCAGGTGAATTTTTTCTTGTACTGTGATTGTTAGCGTAAGAGTTGTTTATATATACTGTCTTGACTTGTGGTACGAAAACACCAAAATATTAATTGAACTGAAAAATACTAAAATGTTTTTGGTAGGGTAATGTAACATCTCTTTCATAAAATTGAAGTAGCAAGCTTCAGATTATTTAGACCAACAATTAGTTTTGATATGAGGGAATCGGGCGAGGAGAAGAATTAGTGATCTGGTAAAGAGGGAAATATATTTCGAAAAAAGTTTTCAGGGTTACACGTTACAAAAAGGTGCTCTTTCTAAAATGAAAATGCGCATTTTTGGAGGTTACACGTCAAATTATTTCTACCATATTACGGTTTTGGCTTCGTGTGAATAAATCTTGCTGCAATGTTCTCTAAATCGCTCCTAGTTATAAATTTTTACCCCCGCTGAGTTTTTGCCTTTTTAAATACAATCCGCTTTCCCTGTCGCTTTCATTTTCATTCTGTTTGACTAACACTTGATTTTTACAAGTTTCCAACACCGAACTACGGTCTATGTAGCAATTATGTAACTTTGCCACGGCTTTCTCTTTCTTTTGAAGTTTTTACGACCATTTTTTGGCTTAATTAAATATAATAATCATGCTGATCTTTGCTTAAGGCGATCACGATAAAATTGTGAAGTTACTTTTACGAAACACTATTTTAAAGAAATTATATGTTTTACATTTCCAAACTGCAAATTAGGACAAAGCTCAAGGCATGTTACACCGGTTTTACTGCGATTAACATCTGCTGTTTTGATGACACTTATTGTTGCACTGCATTACTGATGTATGTACAGTATATCATATAGCTGACTGTTAATAAGCAAGGGCTGCCCGTTAGCATGTGGTGCAGCGCATCCAATTTTTAATAATAATAGATATTATTGTATATAAAAATCTGGAATTGTGCTTAGGTTAAAAAAGAATTTGAAATGCTTCTTGACCATGAAAACACCATTTTAACATATTGGGTCAAAGATAACGTGAAATACGATTTTCAATTTTTTCTGTACTGCTACCGCTGTCACCAAGCTGCCATATCAAAATCACCGCATTTGACTTCGTTCCGTTATGACGTAAATTACTCTATTATGACGTCGATACCAGTTGTAAGTGGGCTAATTTGCTTGGAATTTCTGTTTTCTTTTATTCTTATCATAATAGGTGGATGTACACAGTATAGGCAGTGATGGGATTCAAAATTTTGAGAACAGGTTCTCTTTTGTATTGAACTCACTAACAACAGGTTTCCTGATTTCAAAAAACCATGCCGAACGTCTATAACAAAAAAACAAGAACGGGTTCCCACGAACCCGTGCAAACCCCTTGAATCCCATCACTGAGTTTAGGCCTATGCTTTTGTACGGTTTTGCCCAGTTTTTGAGCATTTATTTTTTCTATACATTTTTGTATGGAATTTTCCATCCGCTTTGGTATTTATGGTGCTACGCAATATGACCAACACGTTTTTATCCGAACATTCAGCTTTTCCTTATAGTATGTACCAAGAGCATTTTGTACATTTTTAACTGCAAAAATGCATTCGCTTATGGTGCATAGTTTGCGAACAAAACCGGATGTTCGCATCAAAACGCATACAGTAAAGCACCGTATGAACAACTAAGCCGATGAAATTTCTTGCACTAAAATGCAAAAAAGATATACCGGACAAAACTAAGCAAAAACTTATACTGTGTACACAAACGTATACTCGTACATCCATCTTGCGAAGCACGTGTCAATAATTTCCAAGTGGTATATCCTGGTAACCGAAGAGTTATTCTTTGGGGGAGTATTGGCAATCCTAGTAAAATAATCATCTATTATCTCCAATCAAAGATCAATTAAATAGACAGTTTCCACAGGCCGAAAATGACCTCAAAATCATGTCCTTATCATGGCGGACAAATATTTTTGTCGCACAGGATGATATCTCCTTATTGAAGCTGAATGAAGAAGGGCTCACTACGACGATGACCAATGTTATGAAGCAACTAACGCGAAAGCACAAATCAACAGCCATGTTACTTCAAAGGATTCACGCACGCGACAGCTATTGCCTTAAAATTTTTGGATACCAACTAGCAGAACACACTGTAAGTAATGTTCGAGGAACAGCTACTTTTCTAAGCAATGGTGTTCAATAAAGCCTAGTTGTTCTTTGCTTTGCATATTCAATTGTGGAGTAAATTGCTGTTGAGGTCGATCATGAACATATTTAAACCACTGCCAGAAAGCATAACAAAAATTTTATCCCCAGATTTTTTCCTCTGTGCATGTATGCAGAAGATTTTTACTGTCCTAGTACTACATGGAGATATCAAGCAATCAACATTCATGGCGTTGTGTTGGAAGATTGGTCTTCATCCGCAGATGCCTCGCTTCTCTTTAACCGCAAGGAACTAGACAGCTTTTGATTTGGTAGTTAAAAACTCACCCCAATCAGGCTGTTAACAACCTGGTGGGCGCTTGCTCCGATGCAAAGTCCTGGTTTTCTTTCTTAGGTCTCAACATTGGCCCTCATTGACCATCCCAACTAATCCGAATGAACCGGTCGGTACCAACAAAAGCCGTCAAGTTGTGGAACTTCCACAAAGCCAATTGGGAACAACTCAGAAAATTAATCAAGTCCGAAATCAGCACTCTGCCATTTCCTGCTATCCAAAATATGGATGTAGCCTACGCAGGTTTCTGCAACTATGTCAGCGGGCCGCTGATTATGTTCTTTTATTCTAGTCTGTGGAAAAATGCATTTCTTAAAGATTTTTCAGCAAACAATATTTGCTGAGCAATGTTGCGCTGCTTTCTGTAAAGATGTTAATTGCCAGTCAGATCAGTGACCGCGTCTATCTAGTAGATCACATACACGTGGTTTATTGTCGCATATCTGGGACTCCGTATGTAATATTGGTCACAATAACAGTCATTTGCAGACTGATATAAATGTCAGTTACTACGAATTCTTGTTAAAAGTGGGCTATGAAGAAGTACGGTATAGAGTCAAAACAAGTTACAATGCAGAGTAAGTCAGAAATAATAAGATCGCCTTGTTCAACTAATTACAATACCGATAGTTGCCGACTGTAAAATCATTTTAAGCTACGAAAGAGTTTTTAATGATATTAAGCAAAAGCAAATAAATAGTTGTGTTTTTGTGGTTTCAAACCAGTCTGAGTAGTGACTTTAATGACACAATTGAGTTAAATGCATATAGACTGCTAGATATTATTTTCGTAAAGTCAGTTGTTAGGAATAATTTCACTGATCAACAAAATGAAATTTTTATATTACACAAATATAAATATCTGTTTCCAGCTACATCAGACGCGACGAGTTGAAATCTCAACGCTATTTTCCTTTATCACATCAATTTTTTTTGTTGCAGTACAGTATTTGCGTTTTTGGTATAAGTGATAGAATCATCATTAGATTATAGATGCGTCTGTTAACGCTCAATACAATATTTTCTTTGGTAAATCAAATTTATGTGAGGTCATTAGGTTCATTATTAGTTTACAATTGCAGTAAGATATACCAAAGATATACCACTTCACGCCGCAGAGCGGTCTATGCCGCGCTTCGTTGAAATGTCACAGCAAAAATTTTACTGCCGCTTCAACGGAAAGCGTGATATCACGCGAATGTTTTGCTGCCAGTGCGGAAACCGTATGTGAACAGCAATGAAATTTACTGCTGTTAAAGGTTGGGAAAGCTCTTAGTTTAACTCTTTTGCTCTCGCGAAGCAGTCCTTGTAACAGATGCAAAAAAACGGCTAATTTGCATAAAAAAACCATTAATCATGTTTACTTTTATCATTCACTGGTTTTAAGCCATTGGCTATTATATCGATTATGTTAAATCGCTGAAAAGGAAATTTTATCCCAGTTAGCGTGATGTGCATTCTAAAAACAATGCCTTGTGATTCAAAATGAAACAAAAACATCTTTACCCCCTTCATTTTTTGGTGAGGGAAACCAATGTCCCCCAAGTTCAAAAGATATTACAGGCCTCGCGTGTGGATAAATTTTTTTGAAAATGGCCGCTAGATGATGTAAAAGAATTATACTTTTAAGATGAAATGTCAAAAATTACCAAACGACAAATTTTTTGTACTATTTTCAATTTTTTTGAAGCCCAGAAGCCTAATTTTTGGCCTTTTTGGGGGGTCCTGGAATCTACTGCAACTACCCTTTTCATCAGTCGTTACATAATAACTCTGCTTATACCACCTAATATTGCCTATCTTTGAAAAGACAGGTTCTTCCTGATTCAAATGATATGCAGTTTAAATAGATTATTTTGTTGCATAAGATGAAACATAAGCTACTCTTTCCCTTCCCCTTTTTGCTGGGAGAAAGCTAATTTTGATTGATTATAGCCCGCTTGTCAAAGTAAATAAAAAGTGCTTTGTTTGCATTTTCTCCTTGGTAACTTGATACCACGTGATAAAAGAACCGCGCTATTTAAGAAAAATGTTTTAAGGTTTTAAAAGGGGTGTTTTCTTCACAATTTGCAATTTTATGAGGTCTAGCACCAAAATTGGGGGGTTTTTGGCCGGTACCGAAGATAATTTAGGGTTTATCATGTAGGCTAGCCTTTTTACCAATCAAAACTTAGCCTAAAATATGTATTATAATATATTTTTAAAAAGGAAATTTCTTCAACTTTCAGATAATATAAAACTTAAAACTAATATCTTATTGACAAAGATGAAGCAGGACCATTTTTACACCCCTTCTTTTTTGTTAAAGAAACCAGATTATCACCCGGAGTACCCTACCTTGCAAAATATATAAAAAGTGTTTGATGTACACCAGCTCCGTGGAAACTTGATACAGGGCGCAAAAATGAGTTATGTAAACGCATAAACATGATTTCAAATTTAAAAAGAAAGTACTTTTTGTGTGATTTGCATTTTCTGAGGTCCAGCTATCAAATTTTGAGTGTTTTGGGCCGGTGTTAAAGATAACTATAGGTATCACTGCTTCATCAATCATTATAGAATAACTCTTAGCCTAAACCTTGCAACAATATATATTTTTGGAAAGGAAATTTTTTAAACTTTCAGATGATATGTAGTTTGAGAGGAAAATTTTGTTGCTAAAAATGATACAGGACTATGTTGATTTCCAGTCCCGTAGCACTCCAACTTTGGCCCCCCCCCCAAAGTAAGCGCAAGAGCCCCTGCGCACAGGTCATATCACTTTAGAGGTGTAAAATTGAAAAGCTGCATTAAGAAAATACACCACAATTTGTACATAAGTAAACAGGCTAATGTCAGAATAAAGCATGCCGATACCGAAGGTGCAAGTCATAAAAAATTCGGCACCGATGCCAGAGTTCAGTAGGACATTTATGCAGACACTGCGAAACGAAAGCAATGACACTGAAAAACATGAAAAAGTTATAAAAACACAGTATCATTTAAATAGTCTGGAACGAACCTTTTTGTTCGCAAATGCTGTTATGACATTGTCATAATCAAGAGATCGGGCGCAGTCATTTTCGATTGACAACATGGCTAATGAAGATAGTCTACTGTCTGTCATAGACGTTCTATTAAAAGTTTTGATCAGTTTCAATTTGCTGAAGCTTCTTTCAGCGCTGGCAACAGTCACGGGGCAAGTTAGTAAGATTCGAAGTGCGATGTACACATTCGGATACAATTCAAATAAATGAGTCTTTTGAGATAGTTCAGAAAGTCTTGAGCCGTATTGAGATTGCGTTTTTTTTGTAAAATTAAAACAAACCGCTGTAGCTCAGCGCTCATTTCATCAGAATCAATGTCACTGAACTTTTTTTGGAACTCTTTACAGCAAGTAAGAAGAGCATTTTCTTGTTGCACAAGCAAAAGTTTGTCTCGTGTGTACAAAAACGAAAAGGCGGAAGAAACCTCACGTAACAAATTAAAGCGCTCCTTTATTGACATAATAGCCTGGTCTACTAATGGATAGAAAAAGTTGCTTTTAAATTTCAGTTCAGGAGTAGCTCGTTGTTCCTCTTCACCTAGGTAATCAAACAATCTTCTTTTCTTTCCACTTCTTGACGAAGGAAAAGAAGGATCAATATCCAATTCCTGTGCTATTTCAACAGCAGATGTTGCGGCACTGTCATAACCCGTTGTGCGATAGTTTTGCAAAAACTTTTCAGTTGCCTGGATTTCCGTTTCCATTGTATGAAGGGAGACTCCATACGATTGAAGAATCTTGCTTGCTTTATTGACTTGGAATAGGATATCATACCAAATAAACACCGACAAAAGAAAACTCCATTTTGATAAATGAGCTATCAACGATTTTGTTTCTGAGGCAGCTCTTCCATCTTTTCTTTCTATGGAAATGGCTTCCAAGTCTTTCAGTGCCAGCAACACCTCTTTTAAATTGTATCGAAGAGGTTTGATGCATTTAATTCTGCTTTCCCAACGAGTATCAGATTGTGACTTTATGGACAGCTCCACATGTTTCTTCAAAATTTCCCAACGCTGAGCAGAGGAAGAAAACAGCACATACAACCTTGTAAGTACTCCAAAAAATGTCAATGCTTCCGTCGATCAATTAGCACTGTCAACAACAACTAAGTTAAGAGTATGGTTTGCACAGGGCACGTAAACAGCTTTGGGATTGATGTCTAGCATTCTTGCTTGGACCCCAGAATGTTTTCCTTTCATGTTAGCACCATTATCATATGACTGACCTCGACAATCAGACAATTCGAGTTGCAGTTCGGTCGCTTTTTCTAAGAAAGCGTCCAACAAGCCTTTCCCAGTACTGTCACTTATTCTCAAGTAGCCAAAAATGTTTCTTTAACAACAGCAGCTTCTTCATTACATAGTACATAACGGAGAATGACAGACATTTGTTCATGATGTGACATATCTGGAGTGCAGTCGAAAATTATAGAAAAATATTTTGCCAATTTCAATTGCTGTAAATTTTCCTTTTCAACTTCTGTCGCTAGCAATTCAATTAGTTCATTTTGTATGGTAGGACTCAAATAGTGATCTTTAGTGTTTTTATTCTTGATTCTGTCTTGAAGCTCTTTTAGGATCGGATCTCTTCTTGCCAAAAGCTCAAATATAGCCAGAAAATTTCCATTGTGAGGAGATCCTAAGACTTCTTCAGATCCTCTAAAAGCAAGATTCCTTTCCGATAGAAACAAGGCAATGTCGATAAGTCTCTCTAAAACATTTCTCCAAAAACGTCTTTCATTGAAAAAAATATTCATCTCGCGTTTGTCGATAGTGGATGAATTTCTTATCCCTTCAGCTAGCAACATCCATTGACTGCAGCATTCTTGGTGGGAAATGCCGTTTTCATGGTCTTTAAGTTTTTTCGAAAAACCCTCCCATGTATTTATACCACTACAAAAGGGGCTTAGTGTTTTTCCAAGTAGCTCACAACAAAAGCAAAAAACTTGATCTGATTCCCCAGAATAAACTAGCCACGACCGTGAAACACTTTCACCATTAGGTAACACACGTTTATAATGGTTGGAGGAAAAACGTCGCCTTGGAGTTGTGTTATTATATGGAAAATTCATTATTAGTTGATGTGGTCCACGCTTTACTATATCACATCGTTGAGCATCAGAAATACTTTCAGGCCATTTACATGGGTCATCAGGGATAGGGGTAAATTGAGATTCAGTTATTTTTGATATTGAAGGTTGCGTATTGGCAGGTAAATCACAACTTACATTTTCTGGAAATTCACAATCACTTTGATGCTGATCGTCATAGTCTTGTTTTTCTTGTACACTATAGTTTTCTTCATCCCTCTCGGTACTAGTGCCAGGTCTACTCTGCTCAGTAATCTTGAAAAAATCTGTCATCTTGGGCAATTTCGCTACAGCATCTCGAGCAGTGGCTGCTTCTTTTCTCTTTTGAGCACCACTTTTTGAACGTTTCATTCTATACAATGTCAATAAAATACTTTATCTGCACTCTGCAGTGTATATACAGGGTGGGCCGTAAATAACGCACCAAAGATTTAAAATAAATTGTGATGTGAAATAATGTAAATATCTTTTCTTTGGGTATCTGTTAAATTTAATTTCAATATCAGTTACTATACCTGTTAAATTTAATTTCAATCAAAGTTTTTTAGTTATGATTTGCCTTTTAAAAAAAATTTATATCATTTTTAGGGTATGCACTTAACAATTAAAGAACGAGTTGAATTAGTGTTAATGTCTGGTGCCGATGGCGCCACTAATCGATCTGTTGCTAAGAAGTTTAATCGGATTTATCCTGACCGTGAGCCCATCTCTCACACGACAATAGGGCGTTTGATATTGAAATTTCGTGAAACAGGTAGTGTCCTAGACAAACCAAAAAGTGGTTATTCAAGAGTGTCTGACGAAACC
Organism: Trididemnum clinides; assembly: GCA_963675345.1. Lineage (NCBI taxonomy): Eukaryota > Metazoa > Chordata > Ascidiacea > Aplousobranchia > Didemnidae > Trididemnum > Trididemnum clinides. The sequence goes on along the minus strand of OY776284.1, from coordinate 21,592,485 downwards.
CGAAGACGCGTCATCGAAAAAGTTGAGAGCAGTCCAATGAAATCAATCCGAATGAAATCAATGTACGTGTTTCTCTGTTCATTTGTTAAGTTTTGTTTTAATAAAAACGTTTGTTATTATTATCTGAATTGTTTTATATGCTTTGGTGCGTTATGGCCCAAAACGTTTGTTATTATTATCTGAATTGTTTTATATGCTTTGGTGCGTTATTTATGGCCCACCCTGTATATTGTCCCGGTATTTATAGCCAAACAGAATTCCAGACCATTCTATGATTGTTGCGTAACAACGGCATTGTTACGTCAATCGAATATTCAAGATTCTACCAGAAAATCAATCGAAATATTCTAGATTCTGCGAGATAAAATGACGTTGCATTCACTTATGATGTCACAAGCCAATTTCTTTCTACAGTTTAAATCGGTTGTAAACAAGTCTGCTGAACTGAAAATAGTCACGTAGCCAAAAAGCAATTTCAGACTAACTTGGGCCCCCAAAGTTGGCCTGGGCCCCCCCCAATTGGGGGGTTTGGGGGGCGGCTGCTACGTCTCTGTTGATTTCCCTACCTCTTTTGGGGGGATCGTCAATTTTTTTGCTTTCAATGTTTTTAGAGTCGGCTACATATCAAAAATTCCACAGACTTTATTTTTTGATCAATCTTTCTGAAAACTTAGATACAGACAGCTAAATAACCATGGATATCAGGAAAAATAGCCAAAATGTACCAAACAAATTAGTTTTTCTACAAATTGCACTTCTGTGAAGCTTAACAATCCAAATTTTCAATGTTTTTCACCGGTACTGAAAACAGATTAGACCTACAAAATTTTCCAATTTCATCAGTTATTATAGAATAACTCTTAACCTGAACCATGCAACAATATATATTTTTGGAAAGGAAATTTTTTGAACATTTTGATAATATGTAGTTTGGGATAAAAATTTTGTTGGTAAAGATGATACAGGATTATGTTGACCCCCCCTTTTTGGGGGTAAAAATTACCAATTGTTTTGCTTGGTGTCGGGTATCTATCAAAAATTCCACAGACTTATTTTTTGATCAATCTTTCTGAAAACTTAGATACAGACAGCTAAAGAACCATGAATATCAGGAAAAATAGCCAAAATGTACCAAACGAATTAGTTTTTCTACAAATTGCAATTTTGTAAAGCTTAAAAAAGGCAATTTTAAAATTTGCCGTTGCAGGGGTTTGAACTTATAATAAAAATTCCGGCGGGAAGTGGTTTTGATCTCATGAAAAAGTACCCTATTGCTCCGTAGTATAAAATATGTTGCTATAAACATCAAACCTCGTGTAAAGTAGACATTAACCCTCGGTCTACCATGGGATCCAATGAACCCCAAAATATAATTTGATCATTCAGTACTGTAAGCGCCAAATTAAACTAGACTAAATTTTCTTATTTGAAACTCGAACCCCTTTCTATAAATCTTTTGTCAACAAATCGATCACCTATCTATGCAGTGAAATTAATCACTTGCCTGCAGATAAGCTGGCCTTTGTTTTCCTTCACTTTAGTTCGCACACTTTTGCAACTGCTTCAACCGCCTTTGTTCAAAATAGCTTTTAGTTTATTGAGTTGAGCAGCGTTTAATTTCAAGTAGTGTGTAGTTGCAGCCTTGGATCCAATGATGATTTATTTACCGTGATTTGCTTGTTTATTCAGACCAATGGTTATTAGCACTAATTGTATTGCAAATTTGTCGAATCAATAATCAATCGAAGTGACTGCCGGAATTGCCGGTAAGAGAATATTCCAAATTGTTTATATGCTGTCAATTTCCATGTCGAATGTCAAGTATAAGGTTCAAAGTTAAATCCTTCGTAACATTGTATCGTATTTAATGCGCTGAAAATTGTATTTTTATTTTAGAAAACGGTACAAGTTCTGCCAATAATAAATATAACAACAAACAAATCCGTGTGAGGCTCCACAAGTTACCCAGAATCCTATAGCCGCCACAATAATCAAACGGCGGCTATAATTACTAAGAACACATAGCAAACACGACTTCCATATTAGCTGACTTTTCCTAAGTTTAGTTGATCTTCAACGAGATAGAGTATCACAAATCTCAGAAAAACCGATATGGCATAAAAAATAAAAACATCATCGTATACCATGGGGTCCATTGGACCCCAAGGTAATAAGTAACCTGCATTGTTTTGTTTAAATGTATATGCTATTTATCAGTAAACTTACATTAAATAATTATTGAAGTGTTTAATTTATTTACTTTGATGATAAACTTTATTCAAGTGTTAATAAAGTTTTATTTACTTAGTTAAAAAGCAAATAGCTGGTAAACATTGTCAATGTCAAGTACTAGCATGGAACTGTCAAGACATTGACAATAATATACATATCAAGGATATTTTACACAGTATTTGAAAAAAATAAAAGTTAGGTATTATATTGTCCTGGAACACATGTGTACCAATACGGAATTTTAACAAATAGGGTGGTAAAAATGCGTACCTTCAGGCATTTACAGATTGAAACTTGCAAGGACAACACACAACTCGAAAAAAATTTTATTATAACAAAGTTTACATGTATGCATTGAATTATTATCATCAATTCGAGAATGGCAAGGTTTTTTGAAACAGTTAATGCAATATGGCAATCACATGGACACGATATCAGTTTTGTTCTGGTTAGACTTGATAGCTGTTTTCAGAGCAGAATAGCGTATGCCGTCTATGAGATAAATTAAGGTAAAAAACTTGTTAAACGCCAGAGTAACATTCTTGCCTTCTCTTGTAGTCGAGACTAAAGCTTTTACAAACTTTTCTTCTCATGGACCGTTTTTCTCGATATTATCTTTGCTAGCATACACATTCACATTATAGGAGTAGCTCTTTTATACATCACATCGCATCTATAGCTTTATCCCACGTTTCACGGGCTTTAAGGAAAGATATCGCATGAGGCAACACCTTCCCTTGAACTTTATCATTAATTCATCAATGCTGTGATGACCACTATCGTGTCAGTGCTTCATAAAGTCTGATTTCAGGCATGCAAAAATAAATCTTCAGCATAATGTAACTTGTTGGCTGATGGAGGTTTATCCGGATCAGTGAGGTACACTTTTGCCATAAGCAGCTTAAATCGATCTTGAAAATGTGGGTTTTATCAGAGAGTTTTCCAATGAAATATATTTAGACCAGTAATGGTTTATAGACTGGATGCGACAATACCTCAAGACGAAAAACAGCCAAAAAGTGTCATGACTTCGTATGCACCGGTTTGGTGCGTCATCTTTCTTTTAGTTTTTTGAAACGAATCCAATTTACTCTTGGTGTAATTAGCTATATTTAGTAACAAGCTAAATCGAAAAGCTTGAAGAAAATGTCCAGTAAATTTGTATTGAGTGTGACATCAAGAAGAATCCGGCAAGGTCAATCGTGGCTTGTGCTCACTCGTGGTTGAAAACCAGGGGCTATGTCGGACCATACACAAGCGTTTGTATTGGGACCTACACCACTACCGTCGGTGTTAGCTTCTACATTATTGCTGTCTTTACCCGCTGAAACCAAAGCTTGATTTTCTTGCTAATCGGAAAAATCAGAATCTGTATCTTCTGGGTGGTACGCTCAAAAAGAATCTGAAAAATCTGATTCTGACATATTAGTTGGGTGTGTCAATGCATAACAAATTTCATTTTCACTCCATCGTTTAGCCATTGCAGTATATTGTTTAGCCATCAGTATCGCTATATCGTTTAGCCATAGCTATTGCAGAATTTACTACTAAGCTGTACTAAAAATGGTAAACAAATCAAAATCCATGTGTTTGTAGAGACCTAGTCGTGCAAATGGATATCATCTTTTGCATCACCTCATGTCAGCTGATAGACATTGGTATTAGTAACATTAACTTCATACTTCATTTATTGACCGTCATTCATTCTTCAATCGAAAACCAAAACGCCCAATTACGATTCAAAGTAAACAAACAAATCACATTTTTACTACTGCTAGCCAATATAGCTGTAATTTAGCCTTCCTAAGCACTACAAGTTTCTGATTTGTCCCACACACTCCTTTTCCAGTTTATGGTAGCTCAAGTTAGTGGTGCGAAAACAAATGATGTGGTTGCAAAAACCAACGAGACGAAACGATCAAAGAATGCACCGTTGTAAAATGTCGGAAAAGATCAATACAATGGACTTTATGATAAAATAATGATTTCTTAGGCAAGAACTGTACTGTACGTCTGTGGTACACATATATAACGTTTGTCTCGAGAAAATATCAAACTATTGCGCATAAGAAAAGCCAAAGGGAGGTGGGAACAGAAATAAGCATGGTTTTTACGAATTTCTTGAACTCGATTCTAGAACTAAAGTAAAACAGCAAAAATTTTCAATAGGGTTGTTGTTATTTTTCTTCAACTTTGTGTTTTGTTAGCATTTTATTAATTTGTTTTTTTTATAAAATACAATCTAGCTATAATTTAGGGCGTATATATAATTTCAGAAGAAAAATTTAGTTTAATTTTATATACCACAAACATATAATTGCTAAAATTATACATGTTTAATGCTTTTTATCAACTCATGATGTAGTTTTGAATTACTAAAAAGCAGAGTGACGACTCGTTTAAAATATCGCTCCGGTTCGGGTCCAGTTTCAACAAAATTTATTTTTGTCGGTTTCGGTTTAGTGCTTTATAAAAATTGGGATCATCGGCGTCAAATCTAAACAGCTCGGACACAAATCTTAAAGATTCGAGTTTGGTTTGGATTCAAGAAAACTAACAACTTAAAACCGGTTTTGAATCGATTCGTTTCGCCTGTTTTTGTGTCATGTTTCAACGGTTTCTGTTTTCATAGCACTTTCTTTTTTTCGTACCTAGTATGCACAACGGCTTTTGCAATAAAGTTAGCTGGCAAGAAAAATAATCTGAACTCAGCGGATGTTTAACTAGGTTGATGATTGTCAAAAGTAGAATAATAATGTATTGTCTCACAACGCAATAAATTCAAATAGATGGCAAATAAGAACAAATCTATTAAAGCAAATTTACCAGTCTACCGGTTCTCAATCTTTTTATAGTCGTAGTCCAGTTCTTAAAGTTCTGTTTACATTTTTGAAGCTTCACTTTCATCCGACTTACTGGTGCAGTGGCCAGTGGCACAGCCAGGATTTCTTCAAGGGGGGCCAAGTTTTTAAAACAACACAGCCCAGATGCAATGGAAAAACTTTCAGGGATTAGTCACAATAGGGAATATCGAGGCTTTTTCCCATGAGATGAGAGGTGTGTGCGGTTTTTAAACAGAACGTAAAGAAATTTAACGCAATTGCACACATAAAAAATTTTGCCCTTACACAACCTTACCCAACCCGTTTACTGATACAAACTGATTGGTAGTGGTGATAGGCGAACCCAAAAAATTTACTGGTGCTGTACGTCTAAATTTAGCTCAATTGAAATTTAGCTTACGATTTTCACGTAAAAATTCATCAATCACATGTTCAAAATCATTGTTAAGGTCACAGTAAACAAACAGCAATGCCAATCCATTCAAACGATCGTTTTTCGTTGTGAACCGCAAATAGGTTTTCAAATATCTCAGAGCACTAAATGAACGCTCATTTGTTGTTGTAGTAACCAGACCTGTTGTCAATATTTAAAGAAGAGCTTTCAAAGATGGATACGTATGTATTTTTTTAGCAGACAGCAACACGCCTAAAGTGTGTTGTACAGTAAAGGATCACGTTCGTGGCGCAGCCAATATGAACGCCATCGCATAAATTCAACCTCCACAGCGTCAATGCTGTCATCCACAATGGTAAAATAGAAGTTAACAGCATTTCTGATCGAATCAAATGTCATGCTTTACACTGACAGATGATATCAAAAATTGGAGTTTTATGCAATCAACAAGATCGGAGCAAAATCGTTTGCTGAGTTACTTAAGTACTGTGTCAACAGAAGACAAAAACACAGAACGCCTGAAAAACTGCAATGGTGAAACAACCAGTGGATTTGCTCTATTGGCTTGCCGATTCACAATTCGAGGCATGAGTATGGATTACCCGTTGAGACCTGCGGCATGTCTGAATAGTCCAGCAAATATTTCTTTATTGTTCCTGGAAGTCTGTATCACATCTTGGGAACTGGTAATACTCGTAGCATCTAATGCAGTCAAAACAATTTCTTGATGCCCTGTAGCTTCTTTGCAACTGTTATGGTAAGTTCCAGTGAAACATGGCAACTTCTGGGCTAACCAAAACCCAGGTGTAGTTATCGCTTTTAAATAAGGCATAGCCCCCTTCCAAAACCTTCTCAATTCCTTGATTCTGACAGTTGATCAAGAGAATCAGCAACCGCCGGACAAAACTCCTTGAAAACAAAGACAGCATCATAGTTCTCAATTCAATTTGTGGAACAATGACGCTTTAAACGCGAATGCGAAGAATCAGGACATTTGTCATTAACTTGAGCATGCAGTAGCGAAAGACGTTTTTCAGAATAGAAAAAAAATACCGATATGTCTTTTATGGTGCACATTACGCATGCTTGAATTTCGCGTACGTTGCAAACCAGAGAATGTTACCGCAACTTGTGCTATTTCTGATTGTAGCGGCTCTGCTACTTTTGTCCACTCATTAAACTTTTGATATCGGTCTTTATACCCTTCTAAAGAAACATTCCAGAGAGAATGCTGAATTTTACTTAGCAAATTGATGGTTTTGTTTCATCTACAGTCCAAAGCATTTTGATTAAAATTTGAAAATTTAAGTCGTCAATTATGAATCTAGGCTCGTCAAGATGATTTGGTAAATAACTTGCCGGAAAAATAGATACATGCTCTATTCTTAGCAATATTTCTGAAACTCTTCCAGAAAGCACAGAACTCGCTTTCATTCGCATCAAGCTACTGGTTTTTGTGCAATATTGCTTTAGCATATTGTTATTTGTGTACTGCATTTTGTCGTTTCGATTTGGAATTGAACCAGAGCTGACAACGCTTGATTAAGACGCTGTTGGTTCAACACTTGATTTCTACGCGTTTGTCTTGCATTGCACAACGCACTAAATAACCTAAACTGTGTTTCACTTGTTAATGATTGTTACTTGGATCTCTAGTTGACACCTCATTCTAACTAAGAATAGATACCTTAGCGTTTGGAGTGTTTTTCGTACAGAATCCTGTCAGTAATTTGCTATTTAGTCGGAGTTACTGTGATAATGGTACAATTGAGACGTTTTCTCTTGCAAGGTTTAATTTGATCATTTTGTTAAGTTAAAGTTAACGAATGTGGCTAATGAAGTAGCAAAAGATCGAAGAAACAAATATAGCCCAAATATTTAATAACCGCTCGTATTGTTGGTCGAGATCAAATGTGGTTTGTTAGTTGGTTTACATCCTTAACGGTTCTGTAATATCGCAAGTTATCTTCAATATACACCGTGCTCCCCGTGATTGGCTGTTTATCGGAATCGGCCGTGGTAGAGACACACGAAGAACATCCGAATCGATCAATGTGCTAGCGCGTTATTGAAGGTGCTACAGTCTTGCAAAAGCTGGATCGTACGTTGAACTGGCCCGTCACTAATCCAGCTAGTATATCTTACAATTGCAATTAAGGTTGTACAATAGTCTTGCGCATCTCGTCAGACCCCGATTGGTTATTGCTGCAAGATTCTTGCACAAAAGAACTTGCTCGTGTGATTTCTGCTTTACGCCAAGAAAACTATAAAAGTTTGAAGCTCATATGTTAATCTCAGGCATGAAGCCCAACGCTACCAGCAAACTTTCAGGCAATTGTTTGTTCTGTGCATAATTTTATCTGGTACCAAAGGGGGCGGGCCTTGGCACAATGGCCCTCCTGGCTGCGCTCCTCGGTCACCCCAGCGATTTTTCCTACTGTGAAAGTAAAAAAAGCTAGCAGTTTGGTTAGTTACATTTAGCAATTTTAGTGCTGCAATCGCTTTCGCGAAGTAAAAAATTGCTTGATGTGGTTTAGGTTACACTTTTTTGATCCCTAATTATATGATAACTTTGCAACACTAGTTACAAGAATATAAACTGACATACTTTCCATTCAATAAGGTACTGTTTTTTTCATGAAGGCGTCTTTGTGCGACAAACATAAAAATACATTGTTTTGATGTTTTCAAGACTTTTCTTCTTTACTCATGGTGCATCATCGTCACTACAACCATTAAGGCATTCCATTGTATACCAGTCCAACAATCCTGCTCTTTTTATTGACGATGCAAGCTCTAAACTGTATACATGGATCTTTACGTCTCTGAGCTATTGATAACGCAACATTTATGAAATAATCGTCCAAACTCAAAACTTTGTTGTGTGTCTGAGTTATTACTTTGTTTGTTTTTTGAGGTATTGCTTTGTTTATTTGATTTTTAAACTAACAGCAAAAGCAAAGGCGCTGCTTTTTTAACGAAATGTTGAGCTTTTTGGAAAACACTTTTTGAGTTAGGTAGCCCTCGCTCATTTCCTCAAAACCAGCTTCTGTGCACAGTCAAGCACTCGTACGCATGCGAACGGTCGCATACTTTCAAATAAACCTTACATGTACGCAAACGCTTTCAATATCTTAACACATGGTAGTCCAATTAGTTTTGGTCATTTTATTTCTAACTTTTCAACTTGAGGGCTAATTTGCTTACAATAATAAATAAAAGCAATCGATGCAGTTATTTAAAATTGAATCAACAGCAAAGACAGTTAAACGATTAATTGTATTTATCACAAAATTTCACTACAATTCATATGTTCGAGGTTTCTCTGATATTTTTGTTTTTATGTCAATAATAATGTTGGTGGTAGCAAATTGGAGACAAATCTTGAGTGTTTTGTCTACCATTCGACTTTTGTAGTTGGACTCAAATTGCTTTATAACAGAAAATGTTCTCTCCAATACGTATGTGTATCTAAACGTTAAAAGCATTTACAATACAAAATTCTTCAGTTTAGGAAATCTACCTTTGCTAACTAACTTCTGAAAGCTCTTTTGAAATTCGTTTACGGGTCGCGAAAGATACATTCATCGGTCCGAGGTTGGACTTCGCTGTCTTTACTAGTCAACAACCCTGAAAGATTTTTCTAGAATCTGTGAAGCACAAAATTAATGTGGAGTAACAATCACTTTGTTTGGGGTCTCGGTAGAATGACAAGTGAGAAGAACTCTTGGTGATTTGCCAGTATATAAAAAGTTAAGAATTCCTCACTCTCCAGTATAAAAAAGGTAGAGACTTCCACTATCCAAGCCAGTTAAGAAAGCCGCAGAATATTTGCCACAATAGCATTAAAAACGCTTGGTCGAATCGATAGCCACAATTGTTTTTTCACCTTTTACCTATCACTATGTAATTTGGTTTAGAAATATTTATTATGTTGGTTAAAAGTGACAATAAATACACATTCTTTCTTTCGTTGGCATAAACAAATCCACTATATACCGTTGTACCTGACCGCTGGCCCGCTTGTTTGATACTATTTAAAAGAGGAAAAACACATTTAGCCTACTTTATCCTATTTTTAATATACAAGTATAAACTACTTTATTTTACACCAATTAAAAAGTCAGCAGAGAATTCAATATCTTGCGAATCATGACGGTTAATTTCAACCAAATATGTTTCATTCATCACGCGGTTGAATTGAAACGCACAAATTTATCACACGATCAAATGTAAACCCACATTCTGCAAGTAGCAAAACCAAAACAAAAATTTCTGCTTGTCATTATTTGAACTGTCAGCATAGCGTTACAAAGGAATCTCTCTCTCTCTCTTTTTATATTCCGTTTACCGGTTTTTCCAACAAAATTTCTGGTTCTTTCTGGATGGTAAGCAATCATTGCCAACATAACCATTATATCAATCAGCAAAAACATATTGCTTAAGTTTCATTTTAGTCTTTATGTTAAAAAGACCAAGAACCTTTACAAAGCTTTGCTGTTTATAGCTCTCACCTGAGTTGAAGCAATAGATACTTTTTCTGTTGCTGGCATGTTCACCACCAAAATTCGGGTGCGATTAGGCGACGAAGAAATGTTTTGAGTTTTCATCAATGTTAAAATAAAAAGGAACAAATCAAGCTTGAGTGCAGTTTCGCCAGGTTGATTTCAGATGTTTTGTGTGTTATGATTAAAAATGCCCGTCTTTACGGGATTAAGAATTTTAAAAACAACTGGGAAATCAAAAATCCTAGTGACAACGCTCTCTTGAATCCAGTTTACAGGAAGTTTTTATTCTTGAATGTAGCGTATGTTATACCAAGACCTACTTGTTGCTACGTTTCACATTTCATAATTCTTTTTTATGAAGGTGCTTTTGTTATATTGTCAATGTATCATGGAGAATACTGATTTTAATCAAATTTCATCAGAGGCGCAGCAAAGAGTTTGATTCAAGCGAGAGAGATGGGAAACGACAAATAATGTTAATTACAAAGTTTTCAAATCATTTGTGCTCCTGATCTGAGAATAGATTGAATGACGCAAAGAATAGAACATATCTCCGCACTTGTATCCGCGTTTTTTTAACTTGCCGCATGAATTTCATGTCATCAATTTTATTTTAAAGTAGCCGGATTTGACGGCGTCGCCTGCAGGGTCACCCTAATAGTAACGTTGGGTTCAAAAACATCGGTTTAGGCGGCTGCGACGGCTTCAACCATTGTGCACTTGTGCGAACAGCAACGATAAAATTTGTGTTTTTTATGCACATCCAAAACTCTTGTACTCCTGATGATGATCATCTTAATCTCTTAATCAAGACTGCTAATGCTCACAAACAAAGAATCTTGCCACAAACGACCATTAACACTTTCAAAAGTGGGTGAGGGATTGAAACGCAGTCAAAAACGATCGTGGCGGCCCAATGGTGGTTGTTTTCACAATCACTGAAATAAACCATTTAATGCTAAGCCTATTTTGCGATTTGTTGCGGCCAATTATATACTGTACTAGCAGATTTCCCCGTCGTTGATCGGGTAAAATGTAAAGACTGATTAAATTTTTACATTGAATAACCATATTTTAACTCTTTTGATCCCGCGCGGGTATAATTACCGGCAAGCGATCTTTATGCGTTCGCTCCCGCGACAGTATATATACCGGCAATAACAGAAATGACGGACATGCGCGCAATTGCTTGCGTACATCTCGTTCAAGCAAAAACATTTATATATAAACCTTTCTAACATTCTGTTTGTGGTTTGTAATTGAATTTTCCAGCGAAAGAGTTAATATAGGTTGACTAAATATAGGCTCGTAGCCTCCCATAGACGATTCTGATCGAAATCAAAATACCGTACTTGGCTTCCCTGGAAAAAGTTATATAAGATTCATATGTTTGTTTGTATCTAAATGTCTCCAGTTTTATTTCTATAGCGGACAGACAGACAGACAGACAAACTTTGAGTTTTATATATATAGATATATACTGTATTTGTGGTATTAAGTTCATTGGCTGCGCCATTGCCTTGTTTCCGGTGCAGCGAAAAAAAGCATCTATGCCTTTTGCAAACTCCATATTCTAGTACAAGCCCATCACGCCAAGTTATTTTCAAACAAAATATTCTCAGTAAATTCAGTTTTATAAGCTGTTGGCTTTATGGTAATATTTTGATTTTTTCTTCAACTTGAGATGTCATTACATTGCTTTATAGTTTAGATATAGTTCACTTAACAAGCAGTATATTAACAAAAAGAAAAATCTTTGCTTTGTAGTATATGTCGGCGTCGCCCGGCAGGACCCCCATCATTTACGTCGGGATTGAGAATGCCGGTTCAGCGGGCCAAGACTGCTTCGTCCATCGGGGTGTTGAGTAAATAGCAACGAAAAATTTATGTTCTTTTCTGCAGATAAGATTTTCACAAACTTTTGATTTCAAGGTCCTGGCTATGGCTTAGGTCTATGTGCTCTGTTCATTGCTTGCGTGAACTCAAATGGAGCCTTGGATTTCCCTTAGTTTGGAAGTAAGGGACACATTTACAATTAGGGCCCGCTAAAGTCAAAATTTTTTTATGATCTTGTTACATGATCAAACGTGTACTAACGTTCGTTTCAGGTGTTCAGGAATCTGTTTTGGTAGATTTTATAAGTCAAAATTTTGCATAAAGTCAAAACTTGTCAAAATTCTCTTCATCAAAAATTTCCTTACAAAAACAAACAAATTTAGATTTTTTTCAATTTTTGAGCTGCTATTAATATTTTATGCGCAGTTTTATTTGATTTTAAACTTCTCAAATAGTTGCAATGGCAAAAAATGCATGCGGTAATTGAGAAGGAAATAGCACTTATTATGCATCAAATCGTCATTGTTGATGCATAAACACATAATTGTTAGACAATTAATCTATTCCTATGAAACCTTTGCGCTCTTTACACCTGGTCTTTTTAAGCCGTAGCTTGCAAAGCAAAGAATGCCTAAACAAGCCAAATCTTCTACAGCGAAAGTTGGGCAAATTTGCCAGGACTTTCCGGATGAGTTTTCGGCAACTCCTACCCGCGACTTGCGATGCAACCTTTGCGACGTGTTAGTCAAATGCGACAAAAAGTTTTTTGTGGAACGCCACTGAAAAAGAAAGCAACACCACAGAAAATTTCAGACGAAGAGCAAATCCCAAAGTAAGCAAACCTTTTTACAACTCGATCAAGTAAACTTCAATGAACAGGTTGTCTCTTCATTCTTAGCTGAAGATATCCCACTTCATAAACTGAACCATCCTTCTTTAAAGTCTCTGTTTGCTACAATGGGAAAAGTATTGCCTTCGGAGACTGCAGCCCGGGCATGTGTTGCTAAATTAGCATCTCAAAAAGAAGAACAAATTCAAGAATTACTTCGTGACAAAAAAATTATTTTAATTGTGGATGAAGCAGAGATTGCTAAACAAAAGTATATTAGTGTGCTTGTGGGCAGCTTAGATGCCCCAAATCAGACATTCCTAGTTGATTGCCATCCACTTGACAGCGGTAGCAATGTTAATAGCAGTATTATTCTGCACACTGTGGATGACATATTGCGACAACTTGAAATAAAACGCGAGAATTTTTCATTGTTCTTGACTGATGCTGCTCGGTAGATGCCTTTGGCTGGAAAGACATTAAAGGAATTATACCCTTCTTTGATGCATGTCACCTGCGTTGCGCACTTACTACATAACTGCGCTATGCGTGTGCGTGCTCATTTTAAAAATATTGATCAAATGATAGCAACGATCAAGGCAGCAACAATCAAAAACAAAGATCACAAGAAAAATTTTCATGATGCTGGTCTGCCATCCCCTCCTGACCCTGTAATTACAAGATGGGCAACTTGGCTTAGAGCTGCCTTATATTACAATGAGAACCTTCCAGCTGTTCGTACCATTGTCAACAATTGGACAAGTGCAGGCCTCTTAGTCAGCAGAGCAAAAGACGCTATCAATGTGGAATATTTGGTGCCGGACTTGGTTAAAATAAATCAATGCCGGACTCTAGCAGCCAATGTAGAGTTCTTAGAAGGAAGAGCCTGCACGATAACCAAAGCATACAGACTGCTGAAGAATATGCAATCCAATGATGATCCGTGAGCAATTAAAAATTACATTAAAAAACGACTATCCAACTCTGATTTAGAAACAATAATAAACTCTACCAACTTGACCATTGACCCAACAAGCTACGCACTAGTGCAAAAAGCCCAGCCAACCTCTGCTGCTGTTGAGAGGTTGTTTTCTATGCTCAGTAAATTACTGAGAAAAGACAGAAATTTTGATGTTAAGAACGTAAAAAAATATATGATGCTGTATTACAATAAAAAGTCCTGGTAATTTTACTGTGTGGCTTTCATTAAAAATATCATAGACAGACTGTTAATGTACAGTACAGTTGCGATAACAACACATTTTTTGTATTACCCACTAATTGATACTGGTACACACAATGGCTCGTTATCCTAGGTTTTGACGTCATGCGTTGCTTTGTTGCATTAGCTTTAAGACTGAGTGATTGAGAAAATGTTTAAAGTGTGCTACCTTCTTCTTTAAAAACTTATGTAAATTGCGGATTATAAAACATTATTAATCAAAAAAGTGCAACAAGACATAAATAATAGGCAAAAGCAGTTAAAATAAAGCAACAAGACATAAATTAGTCAAAATAAAGTCAAAATTTTGCTAAAATAAAAGTCAAAAATATATTTTTTTAGGTCAAAAAAATGGCCCTATTTATGATATTAAGTTGTTTAGAAGCAAAATAGCAAAATGTCTTTCATGTGGTGCGATTTCACACAAGAATGTTGTTTTCTTTAATTTCCCCTTAAACTTTTTCAAGTTCTTGCAGGCTACGCAATATGTTGCATGTTCTTGTCTCTCTGCTTGGCGTGCCCAGGGGAGTTAATAGAGTCCTTGCAAATGTTTAGGTTTGATCCCGGTAGCTCTATAAAGCTATTATTATGAGGCAAAATACCAATAATATCATCCATGTGGTACGATTTGGCACAAGGACAATATTTTCTTTTGATTCGAAAACTTTCCCAAGCCCCTGCTAGTATATGTTGCATGTTCGCTTTTCCTTGTTTAGGTGTGCTAAGGAAAGTTGCAAGAGTCCTTGCTTTTCTCCAAAGTTTTTGGTTTGATGCCGATAGCTTTGGAAAGGTATTATCAAACAAAATAAAAAAAATGTTTTTGCGAGGCATGGTGCGATTTTATCTCGACAGATCATGCCATCATCCCTTGTCGAATTAAAACCTATCAGAGCAGCCACGCCGGCTACACCTCACAAACATTAGTGAGAGCAGCAACAAAAATTTGTGGAAAATATAGACCATGGTTTCTGTACATATAGTGGTAATTATCTTTGTCTATTGATCAAGACTGGTAGTACTCACAAGAAAAACGATGTCACAAAACTACCAATTGTACTTTTAAAAAAGTGTAAGAGGGGGGGGGGGAGGAAGGAGTGGGAATGAACCACAATCAAAAATGATGGCAGCGCCCAAATTGTAGTCGTTTTGAGAATTAAGGGCATGAGCTATTTAGTGGTGGGCATTTTGACGATTTGGTGGGCCCTTTCGTATTTATTGTGTGATGTTAAGTACTTTGGCCGCGCTGTTTGCTTTAATTCGGCCATAGCATGAAAAGAGGCAATGCCTTTTTACCCAAAGTCATATAACCTATTGCAATAAGCGCCTATTGAGTTCTTTTCAAACCAAAACATTTCCTCTTAATACAGAGTTACAAATTGACGCTAATATTGTTTTATTTTAATCTTTTCTTAAACTTGGGATTTTATGCTATTTAACTTTGCCCCTGATCCCAAACTTCCTTGTCTTAATGAAGATTAGTGTTTCGCACTGATATAAGAGCCTATCAATTACCAATATCAATAGTGGGCGTAACTATTTATATTTGCTATCAAAATGATAATGGATACTTTTTCTGTCTGCTGCTGTGCTCACTTTATGGTAGCAAGCATTGTCATGCCACTTAAGATTATGACGGAGCTATACTTTATAAAAGAATTCAAGACAGAAAAAAACAGCAAGCTTAGGAAACTTTAAAATAAACAATCGCCAGTTGCACTTTGATACAGCGTTAGATGTTATAAGATTATTTCTAGCAAAAATTAGCGTTTTTTAAACGCAATCGGTTATAAAAACATTATGGGCTAGTGTGCATAGCCACTACATGTTTATCAAGTTTATTGCGTGCCGGGAACGAGTTATTTGCCCTGTTTTCACCATAGGCGTTCTTTAAGTAAACAGACTTGTACCCGTTAAATTGAGCAGATGGTTAAGAGCATATTAAAGTTGTGGGAGTGCGCCAAGGTAATTGATATGTACTTTCAGGACTAAGCCATTAAATATTAGGACTGCTACATACGATCTTTTTTTACTGTAGGTGAATTTGTATTAGCTAACGCCTATGACTGCGCAAAAGTTGCTTGGTCTTGGCATAAATGCAGCCACGCAAAGAGTAAACTAACCTAAAATGAAGCACTCATTGTTAAGTTATTGCAATAGCAGGGCTTCCATTAATGACGTCGATTAAAGATATCAAATCATAAGGCTGCGCCAGCCTCACCCAATTCCAAAAGGAATTGCTTCAACATTTAAATCATATGTAGCTCGATACCAATATTTTATTGCAAAAGATTAAACAGGATCAACAATATAGGGGTGTCACCAAGTGTTTTACTTGGAGTAGGCTACACATTGAAATTTGTAAAGGCCTAATTTTTAAATAAACGTGTTTAAAAATTTTGATGGGTAATGCCAAAGATACATGCAATTGAGAGAAAATAAACAAAATGTACCAAAAGGCTTAGATTTTGTAGAAATTAATATTTTCTAAAATGCTGGCACTAAAATTTTTAGTGTTTTTTACGGTAAGCTACATTTCATAAACGTTTAGAGACTTCATTTTTGATGAATGTTTTTGAAAACGTTGACAGAGATGATGCCAAAGAACCACGCTTACGATAAAAAGTAGTCAAAATGCGCCAAAGAGCTAACGTTGTCTAGCAATTGCAAGTTTGTTAAGTTAAGTAGGATAACTGTTGAACTAAAAATAAAACAAGATGTATGGCGATCAATTTTTGATCAGTCATAGTAAACTAATTCTTAGCTCTAGCTAATTAGAGTGACATATTGCTGGAAAGCAAATTTCCTAAGATTTCAAAGGACAGTAATTGTTTGTGCCTTATCAAAACTTTTATGCATTAAACGTACCTATTTTTACTTAGCTTACCATTGTTTTGGAGGAGTAAGAAGTTACACTACCGTTGATAAAGTTCAGTTTTTTTGTAGTATAAATGTAATACCAAAGATACATGTTATAAACCATCAGAATTGCTTTGAAATATTCTTTAATTTGTTGAAAAAAGTTTGAAAATTGGTTGAGAAATAAGGTCGCAAATCAGTTTTTAATTAAACTGATTTTCTAAAAATGTTCAATTTTTGATAGATCGTCTCATTATGATCTCTATTAATGAAAGATAGTGTTTATCGTACCAGACGGCATTATGACATAGAACAAGTTGTAAGCGTGCGAGAGAAACAGAGAAGAAGCATACTTAAAAGGCTAAAAAATGCTTAAATAAAGAATTGCTGGTTGCATTGTCAAATGAGCTCCAATTGCGTAGAATTGTTATCATCAAAAGCACGTTATCAATATCTCCTGAAAATGGGTTCAATCGCATTTCAGTAATTTTTGAGAAAATACAGCTAACAAATCGTGCAATCAAGCGTTGATTTTGACGTTATCTTATGCCCAAAATGAATAAAATGTTTTGTAAAGTGATAGATTGGATGCTAGCTTTTGTTTGAGCACAAAACGGTTTTGCTCTGTCAAGAAACGTAAATTCAAAAAATATATTTTGATTATCACGTCACCAACACCCTTATGACACTTGCCCCGGGGTGGTGATCAATTGTGCCAAGTTTGATGTTTGTACGTCCAGTAGTTTCGGAGAAGTTAAAGCATACGTGAGTGCATAGGCACTCAAATACGTACGTACGTACAGACGAAATTGGACTTTATACTGTATATTGAATGAACTGCTGGTTAGAATCGGCCAAGCATAGATAATCATCTTGATGTGATTTTTTTTATAAAGCACAACAATTTATTAAGTATAACTTTTGTTTAATAGCTTTTCTGTGCCGTAGTAGTAAAAATAATCATAGTTTTGACGCCCTCACACCCAGTTTCACTTTATGCTCCACGTCCTTATGGAAAGAGATACAAGGGGAATCGGAAAAAGGGCACAGGTGTTGTGCCCTTACCAAAGTCTTTGACTAAATCTCCGGTTAAGCGCATTTGATTTTTGAACGGTAAACAGCATGTGAAAAACCGTTGTTTTGCCGTTTTTGTCAGTTTCTGACAAAAGGCTTCCTGACTATGCCGGCTAAACCAGATAGTATAAAACAACTTAGTTATTTGTTCTATTTTTGTGATTTCCATGGTTTGTTTGGCAGTTTTTCCCTACGTCAGTAATTTTTGATGAAATTTCAAATTGATCAATTCGGTATACCAGTAATTCAATATTTCAATATTTTATCATAAATTTCTGTAATTCAGTAATTCTATATTTGAGCACGAATTTCCGTGGTTCAGTAATTCCCTATTTCTGTCAGCCTATGCATTTCTGTATTTTAGTGTTGCCCACTTGCTTTTCAGGGTATCGATCTTTTCATACAAAAATTCGCCAGATTGACAGGAATTCCACTTGCACCCATCTTAAAATAATTATAAGTTTCCATCCAGAAGCTTTACTACAGATTTTATAATTAACTTTCAGAAATTTGTTTTCACAAATACAACGTGGTTGAGCCTGATACTTCAAGAGTTGAAAATCTAAGACTTGGAGTAGTTCATCAAGCTGCCTGGGTATTCTGCGGGTGGTTATAAATAGGCATAGTAAGCATAACACAGGCATAGTAGGCATAATACAGGCATAGTAGACATAGTACAGGTATAGTAGGCATAGTACAGGCATAGTACAGGTATAGTAGGCATAGTACAGGCATAGTAGCCATAGTACAGGCATATTAGGCATAGTACAGGCATATTAGGCATAGTACAGGCATAGTAGGCATAGTGCAGGCATAGTACAGGCATAGTACAGGCATAGTAGAGACATAGGAGGGATAGTGGGCATAGTACAAGCATAGTAGACATAGTACCGGTACAAAGATAGCAGGAGAGGTGTGCGACCGAAAACCAGTCGCACCAATATAAAAAAGCCTTACCTCTGTCCTTTCAAAAAAAATTTAATTTTATGAGTTTAGATTTAAGCATTGAAGGGGTGCAATGAGATTTCACATTAAAAGCTCAAGTTATCATCACTATGCCTGTACTATGCCTGCTATGCCTGTATTATGCCTTTACTATGCCTACTATGTCTGTACTATGCTTACTATGCCTGTACTATGCCTACTATACCTGTACTATGCCTGCACTATGCCTACTATGCCTGTACTATGCCTAATATGCCTGTATTATGCCTTTACTATGCCTACTATGTCTGTACTATGCTTACTATGCCTGTACTATGCCTACTATACCTGTACTATGCCTGCACTATGCCTACTATGCCTGTACTATGCCTGTACTATGCCTACTATGCTTACTATGCCTATTTATAGCTACCTGTATACTGCTAGCTGCTTACCTTCATATTATCAAAGTACAACTTACTTGAAAAAGTTAAAATCCTACCAAAATTTTGTTTTGCAATAGTCTACATCTTAAGGTTTCTTAAGCCCTAAGACTACAGTATTGCTTACTTTGGTCTGTAATCAGGTAGAGATGGAATTTTGCCATAATATATTTTGATAACTAATGGATCGAAATTACCAATGACGGCTTTGTTGTTGTTGACAGAGGAGGTCTGACGCCGGAGAAACGAGTGTGTTTGCGAATCATCAATCACAACATTGAATGCGCGAATCGAACGATGAAATTGCAATGAATGCATTTTTGAATGCTTCGAAGGCCTCGAATGCTCAAATACAATCGCTTTTTGACAATTACCATGCTCCTTTTATGCACTTATTCGATCGGTTACTTTGCCATGCATCTGACAGAACTGCGCATGGCCATACGGCTTAGTCACCAAGTATTATTTCATTAAACAAGAGAGCGAACATTATTCATCATGTATAGATATGGCTACTCTTTTGTGGAAAGTTTTGGAACAACGAATGATTTACGTTTAATACAACAGCGAACGGGCGAATAAAGCGGCAATGTCTAAGCGTAACCACCAATGTTCGATTTCATAAAAAATATCTCTGTTATCCAAAGTTCGTATTTTGCAGAGTCACCATAATTACTCTTAGCGGAAAAAGGAAAATGGCTATTGGTAGCTCCTTTGATGAGCTACTTGAAGCATTTTTGCGTAACGTATGTATGAGTATTCCTTATTGCTATTGCCTGACTGTTTGTTTCCGCTTCGTCTTTTGCACTGCGCGGATCCATGTTGAAGTTTTCAGTTGTCCCAAGGGGCTGTATTTGTTTGGTCGATGGGCGCAGAGCTGATACAGAATGCGATGTTTTTCTGTTGTCGTTGGATTTTTCTATTCTTCTCAATTGGGTGCTTAGAATCGCGAACTCTATTCGTCTCAATACTTGTGTGCATGAAACAAATACGCATGAGTAATACACACTAAATATTTCTATTCTTACATTGCACAAAATGCACTGAACAAAAAAAAAGTTTTTTAAAAAACAGTTTGATAGCTTTTTAAAAAACAAATAATACAGTAGAAGTGGAATTGTGAACATATCTTGACAAGATTTAATTAATTGGCAGCTAAGGGGAGATGGCTTCCCCAAACGAAATAATGTCGTCAGGAAAAAATGAGAAAAAATAGTCTACATGTATGTTTAGAAGCTATCTAAAATTTTTTGGCGTGTTTGGCTCTTCAAACCGTTCAATGACAACAATGCCTTGTGCACACAAATTGGCTTCTAGTGGGCAGTTGAATTACTTCATTCTGTCGCCGGTAAGCGCATTGTAGTAGCATTACAATCTGCTTTTTTCTATTGCACAACATACGTACTATAAAAATAGGACTTTTAATCCAGAAGTGCGACTGTATTTCATTATCTATTTGTAGTTTGATGAAAATAGATATTCATTTTCAAAAGTAATGGAGACAAACCAAAAAATGGAGAGCAAACGCCCAGCATCGGAAGTTTTGAGTTGGGATGATTATTTCATGGGCGCCGCATTTTTGTCTGGAATGAGAAGCAAGGACCCCAATACGCAAGTTGGTGCTTGCATCGTCAACAAAAAGGACAGGATCGTTGGACTGGGATACAATGGAATGCCTAATGGTTGTAGTGATAATGAGCTTCCATGGGCACGAGATAAAACTCTAGGAGATCTTGAAAGGAAACATCTTTATGTGTGCCATGCAGAAATGAACGCCATTATGAACAAAACAAGCGCTTCATTGGATGGATGCCGAATTTACGTCAGTTTATTTCCTTGCAACGAATGCGCCAAACTTATCATTCAGTCAGGGATCACTAAGGTGATATACGTTTCTGATAAACATGAGGACAGGGACCACACGAAAGCAGCGAAAAAAATGTTAGACATGGTTGACGTTGAGTATAAACCATATACTCCTAAAAACAAAACAATTCTTGTTGATTTCGATGTGGTTGACAAGAAGAAAAAAGAAAAAATATTGGAAGAAATCGAACCTAAACAAATAAAAAATTAAATCAAAAGTTACCAAGCTAATAGACAATATTACTATAATCATTTTTGTTTTAAAGATTGTTAATAGATGTAGCTATAAAATTATGCTTTAGTGTGTGTAATTGAACTGTGATTTTGGCTCATGTGTAATCAAACTACTGTCTTAATTTTTTTATGTGTTGTAATTACGTCAAAATTGGTGAAATCAACTCCTTTATGTGTACAATATAGGCTAAACATAGTATAACAAAATGATTATTTCATAGTCTAAAAAGATGCAGATCACTGAAGGCAAACCATCAAGTAAGAAGACGTTTAAGTTATTTGAGGGTGTATACGTCAATTTACAATTTAAAAAGAAAGCATGTTGTGTTTGAGGACACTAATGTTTACAAAGATTACTTAATCGAAACACAATTTTAGTCTGTTAATACGTAAATAGCATTATGTGGTAGGGCTATACGCTTCATTTATGTCAGGGTAAAAAACGTTGCTATAGCCGGGTGTGCGGGCTTCACCGGAGAAACATTTGTATGATTAGTAACAAAACGTTGGAATAACCAGGAGAGGAGGGAATATCCTCTGTGCCCTTAATTTTGTTCGTCTTATTCACAAAGAGCTTATCATTTCACAAATTTTCATGCGTTCCTTTTATTAACTATGTCGGGCACTAAGTCAAAGTTCGGGACGAGCGCTAGCCTAGTGATCGTTTTTATAATAAGAGAAACAAGCAATTTAGCGATTTGGCGCGCTCTCACATTTGTGATCTCAAGTCTTTCACTGAAATCAGTGGTGGGCGAGTTTCTTTTTTGAAGTAACTGAGTTGCAAGTAAATTTATCTCGCGAAAAAGTAACTCAGTCACAGTTTTGGTTACAAATTTAATAAAAGTAATTAATGATATTTAGCCTACTAGTTACAGTTACTTTCAATGACCAAAAATTTTTGATGCAAAATGCAAGAGTGACCTATTTTCGATGCTAGGTAAAACAGCAAAACCGCCAATTGAAAATGCGGCTTAATTTGCATAGGTATCAAAAATTTTGAACTCCTAGTGCAGTATCGTTCCTCTTCAATATTCAAAAGCTATCAGTATCCTTGCCAAAAGAAATTGAAAGCCAGCGAATAAAAAAAACACTTCCAGTGGGTACCCTTCTACAATAGCCTTTAACATTATCGGCGATGTTTTAGAGCTTTTGAGGTAGACGCGTCAATCCTTCCGAGTTCTTCTGCTCTGCCAAAGTTTTATGGTTCACTTTACTTTTAAAAATCATCTCTAAAGGGTAGTCCGTAGAAATTACTGCGAATGGAATTCAAACCCATGTCGGAGTAAAGAACAAGACACTTCGATTAAAAAGTTTTTGCTTTAGCGACAAATTTTCGTTTCCCATCTTCGCATCTTCAAACTGATGATTTTCTGCTTTCTACCAAAATTTTATTATTGGTAATGAAGAAAGTAGGCAGAGGCTGCGTCAGCTTTTTGTATTAGCCCGGGCAAAGCATGAGCAAAGGGTCTGTAAGCCGGAACCGCGAATAAAACCTACTATATCTTCTGTTTGTGTGTTATAACACATAGAAGATATAGGTTTAATATAGCTCAATGAACCGCGGTCAAGCCCGGTCAAGAGTCCTGAAAGTCTGGAAATAGCCCGAGTTTGACCAGGCCCAACTTCACCCCTGGCAGTGGGAAATTATCTGTTTTTTCAGAACCGTAAAATGAAAACAATTTGATTCCTGAACATCAAAAGTAAATAGAAATTGCGAGCATTTAACGATTTTTTTTTGATAACTGTGCCAGCTTGTTAATCATGTTTTTTACGGAATTGGTTCTTTGGAAAATATATTTCTTAAGACAGTGGAAAAGTAAGAAGAGAGGTTTGGACAATGCTGAAGCCCGGGGCTCTCACAAAATTTGCATTTGCGTTGCAGTACGTGTATGACAATAGATTCAATATCGAATGTTATCAACTGGTTCTCAGCGCAAGGAGCGTAGCATTCAAAATCCTGAATTATAGCATGCTATATCAGCTGGTCCTCTACGTCAGAGCGTTGATTACTTGACAAAACAAATAGTAATGTCGTAATAGCGCATTTCTAAACGAGCAACTCCGCAAGTCAACTCTTAGTTTATAAGATTAATAATGACAGTAGCATAAGGTAGAGTTGCCAAGCGTCTGGATTTTTCTACAGGTTAAGAATGTTATTGCTAAAACGAGCGCCAGTGAGAAACGTTAAAAATTTGATACTCATGAACTTTCTCCCAAAAGTGAGACTGATCTAAATTCAGACTTCAAAAAAATTGATCGAAAAGATATATGGTTTTAACTTAGATTGAAACAATGACAATTCAATCTTTGAAAAAATGATCTCCGAAAAACCAAAAAAAGAGGATATTTACACTTAATGTGAAACGAAATTCGTTAATGCAAACTTTAAAAATATCGATCTCAATAGAAAAATCTTCACGTTTATTTTGGATCGAAAATATGTCAATGCACACCAAATCATGCGAAGAGGTCAATGATCCGCCAGTAAAAGCGTGAATGTGACCGGTATCAAGGTATCTGTGATTGCGCCTCAGATAAATGCTATTGCTTTGCAATACGTAATTCATAAAAAATAACGTGGACACCCTGCTGGCAGCCGTAGTAAAATAAAATCTGCCATGCGGCCGGCAATAGTAAAACGTTTGTGTACACCTTTGTCAAAGAAAACCAACTTAATGAATAGCAATGTTCCCAGAGGCGTATCCAGAAATTTCTAAATGGGGGGCGCAATTTAAAACCTAGACAGTTGAAACTTTTGGTGGGACAAGCTTTTTCGCTTGTATCAGCCTATGCAGGGCTTCGCCTTCCAACCTGTGCGTTTTGCCACATTTGCCACATTCATCATACTTTAATTTTCTTTATATTGGTGTATCTAGGCCTTCAGTAGTTTTCTGCGTTTGCTCAGTGCTGCAGTTTAACGCTACACTTTATTTATCTGGGACTCCAATAGTCCATATTACAAAAAACGTCAAAACAAAACACATACATACAAGCAATCAATTACACCCATATAGTTCCCTCCCGCTGAAAAAATCAACTGGGGCAACCAGCACTAGCTTCATAAATCTGTACAGTGGCATTTTATGTTAACTCTCGACAAATATATGAAAGAGGAATTCAAAAATGTGCTACTTGTCTAGTACTTTCCAGGTATGGTATTGGAGATGAGGGACTATAGGCAGCAGGCACAGGCCTACTTGACGAGCATTCTGAAAAGAATGCAACGAATTAGGATGCAAAAAATCAGGCACTTGCACCGTCAGTTTTATTGAAAAGTATTAGCATAGTAGACTGTTGTTTTGCCATAGCACGGCAGCGAGAGCAATTACACAAAACTCTTTTAGGTCCATACCCTTTTATTGCTACAGTAGAGTGGTAACTAACATCACTATTTAACTTAAAATCACATTATTCTTGTGGGAAAGAATTATATGGTCTTACATTACACGAATACGATACGTTAAGCTGATTAAAATACTGCTTTATTCAATTATGAACAAAAATATGAACTAAAACTGCTAAGCAACACCTATAATTTTACATTTTGGTGACCTTTCCATACGCTTGTGCTTTTAGTTTAGTTAACTATAGGCTGCTAAAGCACAATATCTTCAGATTGAAGTTTGTTCATGAATTATGATGTTTTATGTAACTTTTGTAGGAAACAGGGTTGTGGAGGCACAGCCAAAATCGCATGATTCCAACTCCGCTCTTAGGGTGTTCGAAAAGTTAAATATAGCAGGCATTCCTCGTATGTTTTCCTAGACATTATAGTGTGTTTGTCTCCAATAAATAATGTCTTATGTTTCTCGCAACACTTTTCACTTGGCCACTCCTGTATCTGTGATGTAGCAATGTTTTTGTTATTACGTGATTGCCTGCCCTGTTCATAATAAATTTTTAGTGTTTAGTAATACAGGTAGTCTTTATATTTTTATGTGTACAGTTTGTATGTTACATTATTAACATCTACCGTGTTCTGAAGAAGCTTTCCGGTAACTAAGGGGAGCGAAACGTTAAATTTGAACAATAAATTGTCGAAAGAACAAAGTAATCTGGTTGAAAGTCCGAAAAGTTATTGTGCAGTAGAAAATATTTGTAACAATGGCTGGTTTTGTGACGCAATATTTAGGTGCTAATATAAAAACAAGTTAGTCATTATAACAACAACTACTCATTTATTATATATCCAAATCAATACTCTTATACATTAATGGTACTGGCAATTAAGCAGCGAGCATTCTTAGTTGAGCATGTGCTCCGTAATGGTGGAAAATGCATAAATACTGGGCAAAAAAAGATTTTTCAAGCAATTTCCAGATGCAGAGGCGCCTCACAGTAATGCTGTGGGACGTTTGATAAAAAAATTTCGCCAAACTGGCGATGAAAAAGACGCTTCTTGAACTGGTAGGCCTTCAACCACAAATGAGAAAGCTATAGAGATCCAAAAATTAATATTAAAGAATCCAAAGATGTTTGTAGGACGATTACAGGGCTTCCTCGATTATCCGTACCTCGTTTAACCGGCATTTAATTATCCGATCGCTCTATTTTGCTACAACATTTCAAAATTAGATTGCTTTTAACTAGATGTTGCAGGAATAG
The DNA here is from genome assembly GCA_963675345.1 of Trididemnum clinides. Lineage (NCBI taxonomy): Eukaryota > Metazoa > Chordata > Ascidiacea > Aplousobranchia > Didemnidae > Trididemnum > Trididemnum clinides. The sequence continues at coordinate 21,566,619 of OY776284.1, read as the reverse complement.
TTTCCGGAAAACTTTACGCTAAATCCCACAAAAAAAAGCTAAAATGCTGTATTGTCGGCAAATTTTCTGTGGAAGAAAGCGCAATTAGTTCAAAGAGAGGGCTGAATGACGATTTCGTAGAACAATTTTCCGCGCTAAACATTGAATTGATGGCTGGTTTCATGCTGATGGCCCAGGTTGTAAATATTTGAATGAGTAGGGAATAGTTTATTTTGTTTCAGTAGCAGAAGGGAACGAATGTGATGAAGAAAAGGATGCAAACGAGAATACACAACATGTAACGCAAAAAGCACAAATGCTCTTTTTCTCGTGTAGAGACAATGTAAATGTTTGACCGTTGCCTAACGTGGTTCCGCATTCAGCTGGAAGCAACAGTTTCAAACACTTCCATATTGGTGCGACTTTGCTAGTTTGCTGCTGAAAAACGCGAATCTTTCCGCAAACAATCTAAAATTGATTCCTATTTCAGTAGATCTAGTGTTGCAAATGATAGTTGAGCGGGAAATTTCTTAGAATATTGTAATGTTGAACTTCTATCATTTTTTAAACCATGAATGTGTTGTGTTTTTGTTTGTTTTTGTTCCCTTGACTTAAACGTTAAGAATTCAGTTATGCGGTTTTTTGCTTATCCGTTCAGATTTCTGAAAGTATTATCCCAACTAGACCGGATAATCGGGGAAACACTGTATCTCAACAGGCCCTACGAAAAAAGTTACATTTTGCATCGCAAACAATTTGTACACATTACAAACAAACTCTAGTATTGTAAACAAATGTAGCCACGAATAAATAAAAATTGTATTGACAAAAATTTTTCTAATAATTACTGTAAATACATTACATTTTATGTACCTATACTGCACAGTAACTTTTCGACCACCCTGTACAACCTTACTATTATGTAGAGTAAGTTTGTCGTTGTCGCCACAGTGCTTGATAACGACCAAGGTTAGAGCTATAAGTATATAATTAAAGACACAAGACGTCCGGATAAAATAATAAAACCACTGCAGCTATTTCGCCAAGCGGCTCATCAAATGACAACTGGCCATGACCTTATTACTATCTTTATTTACTCAAGAACAAAAATATTTTCCGGATGCACTTCGAGGCAGATTAGGTTTTAAATATGCCTTAACGCTTCTTTTAAAAATTCTGCAATTCCCTTAAGCATGTAAACAACCTGTTTCTTGGGCTTAAAACTTGCAAAGAAAAATATTTTTTTAATTTTGTAGGAAACTTATTTCAGTTTGTTACCTCACCAATCTGATACCGGTATCCTAGGCTAAATACTGGTGTAGTAGCTTAGTAAACAGGCTCACTGGCTATACATTTGATTGCTAGCAGCTAAGCTGTAGCTTCTAGCCTAAGCTGACGCTCAGTTATACAGCAGCTTAGGCCCTTTGTACCTTCCACTAAAGTTCCTGTGATAAACTACTTGTTTAAAGTCCTTTTTTGAACAACTAGCTTGAACTATCACCAAATTATTCCATCTAAACCCTGCTGGGTTGCACGCTAAGTTTTTATGTTAACTTCGGGAAATCGGCACCAACACTGCAGAACTTGCAACCGTGACTGATTAGTTCATTTATTTCTATCCTAACATGCTTGCTTTCGTTAGTTACATCATAGGCATAAATTTGAGTACATAAATCTCACAAAATATTGAAGTTAATGGCAAATCGTGAGCTATAAAAAATTTTTAAGTTTTTCACAACGAAATTTATTATACACTAATTTAGCGGGGGGGGGGGGCGGTCTCAGCGGCCCCCCTGGATACGCCCCTGGTTCCATTGCACATATAGCAGCATCAGTAACAACAACAATACCGTATTTCAGTTAAATGCATGCGAACAGCTACCTATTTAAATTTTTTTAAAAATAACAATAGTGATCAATATAATAACGTCTTTTCTGTGTAAAATAAATACAATTGCTCGTTTTTAACAATTTGAAATGCTCCGGCATTTAATCTGAACCCGGTTTTTCTCTTTTACATTAGTTTTTTTACCGGCATTTGACTGTTTAACATTGGCAAAAGAGTCATTATTAAGCAATAGATAGACCTGATAATACATAATGTTATGATTTTTTGTTATCAACTACATTTGTGCTACCCCATATGATTTATACTACAGGGTGGTCGCTAGAAAAGCGGGAAATTTGTCATCAACGATTTATTTTTACAAAGAATAATTTTTTCAAAGTTTTTCAAAGACAAATGTTATATTATACTCAAAGATATTCAAAATGTTGTCCGTGCACTTCATTGCAACGTCTTAATCTAGATATCCAAGCTCGTGTGGCGTTTTGAAGGGTAACTTGTGAGATATCACTCCAAGCTCTTGCCAAGCACGTTTTCAGATCATCAATGGAGTCTATGTCACGTCACAGCTTCAAAGCAGCACCAGCTGCTTCAGGACCTTTTCGTTTCAAAGTTGCTACAACACTATCAAACTGATGCTTTGTAATCGTTGAAAAAAAATTTGGTAACACAGCTAGACATTTTGTCAGTCCCCAAGTCGGATTTTCAGTTTTGAAAAGAATTATCACCTGCCTTTGAAATTCTGAAATCTGTTTCCTGCTGCTCCCGTCCATGATGTGGGTATCAAAATAGAAATTGAAGAAATGATTAAGCCAGAACTAATGAAATGAATAATACACACCCCTTCGATAACAAAAGAACCAATCAGAAAACGTCAATCACGCATTTTATTCATGATCTAATCTGATTTTCAAATTTCCCGCTTTTCTAGCGACCACCCTGTATTTGTGAAGGTCTGAGTGTCCTAAGGAGCTATGACGTATACCCAAAACTTCTTTTCAATTTGTATTTCTTAATAAGAGAAAGCGCTTTTTTCAAACAAAAGTCAGTCCCTAACGTACCGCCCAGAATATACAGATTCTGATTATTCTATTCTCTTCAGATAGTCAGCAAGAAAATCAAGTTTTGGTTTTAGCGGGCAAAGACAACAATAATGAAGAAACTAACACCGACGGTAGTGGTGTAGTTCCCAGTGCGAATGGTTGTATACGGTCCAACATAGCCCCTGTTTTTCAACCACGGTTGCACAAGCCACGATTGAACTTGGCGAATTCTTCCTGATGTCACGCTCAATGCAAATTTACTGGATATTTTCTTGAAGCTTTTCGATTTAGCTTTTTACTAAAGTTATTACACCAAGAATGAATTGGATTTGTTTCAAAAAACTAAATGAAAGATGACACACTCAACCGATGCATACGAGGTCATGACATTTTCTGGCTGTTTTTCTTTTTGAGGTATTGTCGCATCCAGTCTGTAAACCACTACTGGTCTAAACATATTTTCTTGAGAAACTCTCTGACAAAATTCACATTTTCAAGATCGATTCAAGCTGCTTATGCCAAAAGTATACGTCACTGATCCGGATAAACTTCCATGACCCCGCAAGTAATATCATGCTGAAAATTTACTTTTATTCCTAAAATTAAACTTTATGAAGTTCTGACACAATAGTGTTTATCAAAGCATTGATGAATTAATGATAAAGTTCAAAGGAAGGTGTTCCTTCATCCAATATCCTCCCTTGAAGCCCGTGAAACGTGGGATAAAGCTATAAATGCGATGTGATGTACAAAAGAGCTACTCCTATAATGTGAATGTGTATGCGTGTAAAGATAATCTCAAACAAAACGGTTTATGAGACCAAAAGTTTGTTGAAGCTTTGGTCTCGACTACACAAGAAGGCAAGAATGTTGCCTTAGCTTCAACAAATTAATTTTTTTTAAATACTGTGTAAAACATCCTTGATATTCATATCATTATCATTGTTGTGATAGTTCCAGGCTAGTACTTAACATCGACAATGATTACCAGCTATTTGCTTTTTAATTAAGTAAATAAAATTTTATCAACACTTGAATAAAGTTCATCATCAAGGTAAATAAATCAAGCACTTGAATAATTCTTTAAAAAACAAGTATCAAACGATAAGTATTTATGAGATTTAATCTTCTTTGTTATGAGCTAAACTGTTGTCAGCACATAAAGGTGGAGGCATCCCGTTAGTACCTTACCCAAGAACACAAAAAGCAAAATTTGCCGGCTTGTTTTCCTCACTGCATCTTTTGTGCTTGGCGCTGAGATTCAATCAATTGTCAGTTAAAGGGAGATGGCACCTTCCAACGAATAGTGACTGCAGCAAAAAATGTGAAAAAAAATAGTCTTCATGTATGCTTAGAGACGATAAAAGGTCTTTACGAGTGTTTGGAGACGAAATTAGGTTTTAAGCTTTATGAAATGCTCTGATTCCTCGTACACCCACAAAACTTGTTTCTTAAATACGCCAGGGATGAAATCATAAAAATATGATGCGATACTATACCACTGCAAACAAAACGCTTTCAGCTTCTTCAAATATGAAGCTGCAGCACCTCAAAATCATTTTAATTCAGCCGTAAACTGACGTGTAAATATAAATCACTCATGTGATTAACAATACTTTTAAATCATAGCTAGAGCAATAGCGGTTGAACAAGTTGAAATTGGCAAAATTCAAAATAAATTTCAAGAACTCTGCTTTTTAGGGGGCAACAAGCGAGTACTCTAAAAAAAGTTCATCAAAAGTTTGTTTAGGATGGGGACTCATTTTCTTCTACTTCTCAACAAGTCAGCACCATGACTTCTCCTTTTAACACGTTTGCAACAACTATACAGTTCTTCCTTTTTCCAAACAATACAGCTAAGAAGGAAAAGCTTCAACCACGTCCACCCTTCCTGGATGTGCCACTGGCGACCGCATAAATAGTTCTTAGATTTGATTTTAAGTTAATTTTCAAGTAAAATAAAAGTTGATCACCTTTGTATTAAAAGAACAAAGCCTCAGTTTGAGCACAGACTGAGTAAGCTTTGTCTTTAGAAAGTTGATGTCCTAAAACCACGCTTTAATCTTTTGCGCAAAGAAAAAAAAAATTAATTTAGTTTAATCATTAATTTTTATAAAAAAGCAAAAAGCTTTGCATTCAAAAAATTGATCTAAAAAAAATCATTTACTCTTAGACGAACGGAAAAAAGCATTATTGCTCGCACCGGCCGTCTTGAGTGAATTAGAAAGTTTGTGATGCGACCCCCGACAGCGAAAAGATTTTGCACCCTTGCTACCTTTGACGTTGACAGGAGTGCAAGGCCATTTCGCCGTTGGAGGCAGCTAGCGGTGACAGTCGCATTTCTTGCTTGACCTGAATTGCATTTTATTTGTAGCGTTAATTCTGAAGAGTAACAAAGAAAAGGATATTTGTGAAGCAAAAATGCATTGCTTTGCTATCCGTGTTCGGTGTTAGGAAGTGATACAACATGGACAAAAGATGGTTTAGAAATATATAGAAAAAAGAGAGAAACTAAGAAGCTTGAGAAGTCAAAGAAGCACGTTGATAATATGGTTTCGCGATCACTTTTAGGAATTGTAAATGTCAAGGAGAAACTTTGTCAGGCTTACAGACCTTCAGTCAATGATCATAATATAAAGGTTAAAAAGAACCGTGAAATTTTGTCCCAAATAATGGACTGCATTTTGATATGGTGAAACTTTGATACTTTATTACGTGGACATCATGAAAAAGACGATTCGCTAAATCCAGGGTTATTTAAGGACTCAGGGAATTTTGCATCTAAATTAGAACCAGATTCGAAGAATCACTAAGGAACCAGTACAATATTCAAAAGTGTTTCCAAGATGGGTTAGAATGAGATACTTGACTGGCTGCTATAAATATACCACGAGGAAATAAGAACGGAAATTGGAAATGCTCTTTTTAAAAAGTTGATGCATGTGTAAAATTGATCCACGAGTAAAGTTGATCCATGTGCCAAGTGCGGCAAGAGAGTATTGGCAAATTCGGTGTTGTGCACAAATTGTGGTAAATGGGTGCATAGTAGATGCACGAAAATAAAGAAAATGACTTAAAATCTGGCAAAAGATTTTGTTTTTGAACTTACAACTTGCATATAATGATGTGTTGACCCAATGGAAAGAATTGTGGAACCAAGTAAAAAAATATCATTTTTTGACCGGGTCGAGTTGTAAAGACTTATTGTTATTTGTAGGACAGGTTGAACGCCAGTGATAGAAGTAAAGCAGCGATGACAGCAAGAACGAAAATTGGATGGACAAAATTTAGAGAATGTGGAGAGTTGCTTAAAGCGAAAAAGTTTTCGTCAAAAATAAACGAAAGGATTTATCAGAGTTGCGTAAGATCGGCAATGTTAAACGAGAGCGAGACATGATGTTTGAGGGAGAATGAAATGGAAGCTTTGAGAAAAACTGAAAAAGCAATTATGATACCAATGTGCGGAGTTAAGTTGATTAAGAAAAGAAGGAGGCAAACAGTTCTGAGTTTGCTGGGTTTAAAGGATACTTTGGATAGACTAGCCAGGGCGAGTGGAGTACAGTGGTATGGGCATGTTTTGAGAAAGACGTTGGTTTTTGAAGTGGCGGGAAGAAGAAAGCGTAGTCGACCGAATATGACGTGGAAAAGACAAGTGGAAGAACGTGTTGATCAGATTGGACTGAAAAACGAAGATGCCTTTCACAGAAAGAGGTGGTGTGATGGTGTTTAGGAACTTTCAAAAAACACGAGGTGAATCCGACCATCTGCTTTAACGGAGACAAAACCGGATTTAAATAAGTGGATCTCTCTCTTTCTCCTTTGTACTTGTCATGAAACATAACAAATGCTTCAGAACGCACTGAAATAGTTTGATGGACATGAATTGTTTACAAACAAATTCTTGGTGAATATTCTTGTTAATGAATGACATTTGAAAATCAATACATGCTTTTGTCACGTTGAATTTTGCCTAGACAGCGCAGAGGCTAAAAGTCCAAACTACTGTTGACACAAAATTGAAAAGAGAAAATGATTGAAAGCAAATGCCTCAATACAACGGCTGAAGACACTTGGTTTCAAAGTTAGGATCGATTATCACTACACCACGACGGCTCACCGTTAATGAACGATAACGGCGAAAAAATCAATAGCGGCTATCGACTTGCCACAAGAAGTACGATAAGCTGTTCTTTTAATAATTTGTACAAGCGTAATTTCAATAATTTGTCAATAGCGGCTATCGACTTGCCACAAGAAGTACGATAAGCTGTTCTTTCAATAATTTGAACAAAGAACTACAGACGCTTGGTCGAATCGATAGCCACAATTGTTTTTTTCGCTTTTTCTCTATTACTGTGTAATTTTTTGTCAAAATATTAATTATGTTGGTTAAAAGTGATAGTAAATACACATTGTTTCTTTCGTCAGAACAAACAAAGGTACTATAGACCATTGGACCTTCCCGCTGGCTTGCTATTTTGATACTATTTAAAAGAAAAATACATCTTGGCTGCTTTATGGTATTTTCAATATACAGATATAGGCTGCTTTATTTTACACCAATTAAAAGGTTAGCGGAGAATTCAAAATCTTTTGAATTATGACGGCCAATTTCGATCAAATCTGATTTTATTCATCTCGCGGTTAAATTGAAACATACAAATTTGTCACACGATCTAATGTAAACCCACATTATGCGAGTAGTGAAAGTAAAACAAAATGAGTAAAACGAAAGTAAAAGTTAAACAAAAAGTAACACTTGTCATTACTCTTAGAATAGAAGCCTGAGATCGACGAGCTAAAACAATTCTCTGCTACATCCGCTGTGCTTTCATGATAGTTAATATTTCACGTTGCATCCTTGACAATAAAAGACAACTAGGGTTTGAAAACCGGGATCCCTGTCTCGAGGAATTCCAGGGAATTAGTGCCTTTATGTATTTCCCGTTTACCGGTTTTTCCAACAAAATTTCCGATTTTTGCCGGATGGCAAGCAATCATTGATAACATAACCATTATATCAACAAACAAAAACCTATTGCTTAACCACTTTCGGACTGATGACTTATATGCAGTGTTCGCCCAAAAAATCCTGCCAGAAGACGGATGACGTGTATACGCATCTTGATTATCGAAAACAAGGTGGATGCTTTTTATATACGCAAAACTTCCAATAAGTCTTGATTTATCCTTTGGCAACACCAACGGGTCGTGTGTAGAGGAAAACATCAAAATACAAAATTTTTTATCATTTGATGAAAAATGAGCTGAGAATTAGAACACGTGTTAACAGTCTACTGAAGCGCCAATATTTGTTTGAGCAGTTGTACTAACTGATAGGTCACGAACCTGCCTACTGTTATAAGATACGAAGGTTGTCAATGCAGCAGTCATATTCCAGATAGGCTTCCTCCAACCTAGAAAAAATCAAGGCCTTAAAAGCGATGTGTAATGTGCCAGTCGCATTGGAAAAAGAAAGGAACACTTTATTAAAGCAATTTCTGTAAAAAGCGTGTTTGAATTTTTGTAATGATTTAAAGCAGGGGTGGGCAACCTCCGGCCCGCGAACACTTTTGAAACTTCTGTAAATCTGAGTTGCGATGACAAGACGGGAAACAAATGCCGTATGAAAGAGCCAAAAAGTTGACGCGTGACAATGAAAAGAGCAAATGTCACTTTGCACACGCGCGTTTTCCGTCTGAGCAGAGGGTGATGACCTTTTTTTTGGAGACCACCATGTCCACACCCTGTGATAGGACATTGTGTGGTGGTATGAACTTTTTTCTTAGACATCATCCCTTTGGACACGATTTTAAGCACTGGTCCTTGGCCAACCCTTACATAGTCAATGCGGCCCTCCAGCTAAAAAGGTTGCCCACGCCTGATTTAAAGTTTACCGCAAAAAATTAATTGTTGCTGTCTGGTACAAAAAGATTTTTCAACTCTAACTGGCTGGGCTAAAAGGATAGAATCACTTCCAAGTGTGATTTTGTCTTCCACAATGATTAATTGTTGAAAAGTCAAGTAAAAATTTCAAAAACTAATTAAGCGTAAAAAACGTGATTTTAGCAATCTTTTTTAGCGATCAATTATTCCCGCCTGGAAAGCAATGCGCCTTTAAAAGCAAAGTTGTGCGCAAGTAGTTAAGTTTCATTTTAGCCTTCATGTTAGAAAGACCCAGATCCTAAACAAAACTTTACTTTCATTCCAGCAACGCCAGTAAAAACAAAATATGCCTTTTCTGTTGCAGGCATGTTTACCAACGAAATTGGTTTACGATTAAGCGACGAATCTGCCAATGTTTGAGTTTTCATCATTGCAATTACAAAATAAAGAACAAACCAAGCTTGAGTGCAGTTTTGCCAGGTTGATTTCAGGTGTTTTGCTTTTTGTGTGTTATGATTAAAATTGCTCGTTTTTTTACAAGATCCATAATTTCAAAATCTACCGGTAAATCAAAAATTCTATTGACAACGCTTTCTTGAATTCAGTTTACACGAAGTTTCTATTCTTGAGTGTAGAGTATGGTATACCAAGGCCTACTTGTTATTACGTTTCACAGATTTCAGTTCTTTTTTATTAACGTGTTTTTTGTTATATTTTAAATGTATTATGCTGCATACTGATTTTAATCAAATTACATCAGAGGCGTAACCAAGAGTTTGATTTAAGCGAGAGAGACGAAAAACGACAAATAATTTTAATTACAATCTTTTCGAATCATTTATGCTCCTGATCTAAGAATAGATAAAATGATGCAAAGAAATAGGACATATCTCCGCACTTATGTCCGCGTTTTCAAGTTTTTACTTGCCGCTTGAATTGCGTGTGATCAATTTTATTGTAAACTAGCCGGCTTTGCCAGCGTCGCCCGCAGGATCATCCCATCAAAAACGTCGGGGTTAAAAACTCTTTACTTGTGTGAGTAAGATAAAATTGTGTTTTTTATGCACATCCAAAATTCTTGTACTCGTGATGATGATCATTTTAATCTCTTAATCAAGACTGCTAATGCTCACAAACAAAGTATCTTGCCACAAACTATCATTAATACTTTCAAAAAGTGTATGCGGAAGAAGCACTAAAATGCAATCAAAAATCATCGTGGTTGCCAATTGGTGGTTGTTCTCGCAATTACAGAAATAAACTATTACTGTAAATGCTAAGCCCATTTTGCGGTTTGGTGCGGCCCATTTTTTATTTATAGTTGCGGTATTAAGTTCTTTGGCCGCGCTGTTGCCTTGTTTCCGGCGTAGCGACAAGAGCGCCTATGGCTTCCCTAAAGTCATTTGTTATATTTTAGTAGAAGCCAATCATGCCAAGTTATTTTCAGACAAAATGGTCCCTCTAAATTCAGTTTTACAAACTGTTAGGTTTATGGTGTTATTTTGATTTTTTTTTCAACTTGGGGTGTTATTTCATTGCTTTATAGCATAGATATAGTTAACTTAACAAGCAGTATATCAGCAAAAGAAAAAATCTTTGCCTTTAGGAGTGTATGTTGGCGTCGCCCGGCAGGGCCGCCATCAGTAACGTCGGGATTGAGAATGCCGGTTCAGCTGGCCAAGATTGCTTCACCCATCGGGCTCTTGAATGAAGAGTAACAAAAAGTTTATGTTTTTTCTGCAGATAAGATTTTCACGACTTGGTGGGCTCCTTTTCCCAGAAGAATTTTTGATTTCATGGTCCTGGCTATACCTTAGGTCTATGTGCTCTGTTTATTGCTTGCGTGAGCTCAAAGGAGCCTTAGATTTCCTTTAATGTGAAAGTAGGGAACACATTTATAATAATAAGTTATTTTGAAGCAAAATAGCAAAATGTCTTTCATTTGGTACGATTTCACACAGTGACGTTGTTTTCTTTTGATTTCTTCTTAAACTTTTTCAAGTCCTTGCTGGCTCCGCATTATGCTGCGTGTTCTTATCTCTCTGCTTGACGTGCCCAGGGAAATCAATAGAGTCCTTGTTTTCCGCCAAATGTTTGGATTTGATCCCCGTAGCCCTATAAAACTATTATCAAGCAAAATACCAACAATATTTCCATGTGGTACGATTTGACACAGGACGTTGTTTTCGTTTGTTTTCCCCTTAAACTTTCCTAAGTCCCTGCCGGCTACTTTGCTTTTGCTTGTTTAGGTGTGCTCAGAAAAGTTAAAAAAGTTCTTGCTTTTCTTCAAATTTTTAGCTTTGAACCCGGTAGGTCTGTAAAGCTTCTGCGCGATTATCAAACAAAATAGAAAAAATGTTTCTTTTAAGTTTTTTTTGCCATTTTTTTACCTATTTTACCTCGCCAGGTCATTCCACCTCCCCTATCGAGTTAAAATCTAACATTTAGGGCAGCTGCGCCGGCTTCACCGTACAAACATTACAGAGAGTAACAACAAAGTTTGTGTAAAATATAGACCATAGTTCCTATACACATCATGGTGATCACCTTAGTCTATAAGTCAAGACTGGTAATACTTACAAAAAACGATGTCACAAACTATAATTCGTACTTTTAAAAAAATGTGAAAGGGGGGAGAAGGAGGGAGAGTGAAACATAGTTAAAAATGATTGTGTTGCCCAAATGGTGGTCGATTTGCAATTACAGAAATGAACTAGTTAGTGGTAGGCCTATATTACAATTTGGCCGGCCTCCTTTTGTATTTATGTTTGTGATATTAAGTTCTTTGGCTGCTATGTTTGCTTTAATTCTGCCATAGCATGAAAAGGGATTATGCCTTTTTCCCCTAAGTCATATAACCAATTGCAATAGGCGCCTATTAAGCTATTTTCAAACAAAAACATTCCTTCTTAATCCAGTGTTACAAATTGATGCTATTATTTTTTTATTTTAATCTTTTCTTAAACTTGGGATGCTATTCCATTTAACTTTTCCCCTAATCCCGACCTTCCTAGTCTATAATGAAGATTAGTGTTTCGTACCGATATAAGAGCCTATCAATTATCAATATCAATAATTGACTTAACTATTTATGTTTGCTATCAAAATGATAATGGACACTTTTTCTGCCTGCTGCGGTTCTTACTTTATAGTAGCAAGCATTGTGATGTCATTTAAGATTATGACGGAATTATACTTTATAAAAGGATTCAAGACAGAAAAAACAGGAAGCTTGAAAAAACACTAAAATGAATAACAGCCTGTTGTACCTCGATACAACGTTAGATGTTATAGAATTATTCTTAGCAAAAATTTGCGTTTTTTAAACGCAATCGATCATGAAAACATTATGGGCTGGTGTGCATAGCCACTACATGTTTATCAAGTTTATTGCGTGCCGGGAACGAGTTATTTGCCCTGTTTTCACCACAGGCGTTCTTAAACTAAACAGACTTTATTGTCCGGTAAATTCAGCAAGTGCTTGAAAGCATATTAAAATCATCGGAGTGCGCCAAGGTAATTCATCTGTATTTTCTGGATTAAACCAATATATATCACGACCGCTACTTACGACCTTTTTCGTTATTGTAGGCTAAATTGTATGAGCTAATGTCTCTGACTGCGCGCATGTTGCTTGGCCGTGGCATAAACGCAGCCATGCAAAGAGCAAACCAACCCAAGACAAAGCAGTCATAGTTAAGTCATCGCAACAGCAGGGCTTCTATTAATAATGTCGAGGTTAAGAATATCAAATCAGCTGGCTGCGCCAGTCTCACCCGATGCCAAAAGAAATTGCTTCAATATTTAGATCATATGTAGCTCAACACTAATATTGTATTGCAAAAGATTCAACTCAACCAACATTACTTTCTTCCTCTTCTTCTTGGGGTATCACCAAAGGTTTTGCTTGGAGTTGGCTACGTTTTAAAATGGTTAGAAACTTCATTTTTAAACGAATGTTTTTGAATATTTGCTGGATATTGCCGAAGATCCATGCAATTGAGAGAGAATAGACAAAATTCATCTAGGGACTTCGATTTTTTAAATAATGATATTTTGTGAAGTGCTAGCACCAAAACTTTGAGTGTTTTTAACCGGTAGACTACATTTCATAAACGTTTAGAGATTTCATTTCTTGATGAATCTTTTTCAAAACGTACAGTAGATAAAATTATTGTCAAAAAATCACACTTGCGAGGAAAATCAGTCAAAATGCATCAAAGAACTGACGTTGTCTGTCTAGCAATTGCAAGTTTGTTTGGTAAATTAAGATAATTGTTCAACTAAAAATGCAACATGATGTATGGCAACAAGTTTTAATTAGCCATTTGAAATTAATCCTTAGCCTTAGCTAATGAGAGTGGCATATTACGAAAAAGCAAATTTACTAAGATTTCAAAGGACAGTAATTGTTAATACTTTATCAAAACTCTTATCTATTAAACTTACCTGCTTTTACTCAGCTTACCACTATTTGGGAGGAGTAGAAAGTAACACTATCGGTGACAAAGTTCAGATGTTTTAGTATAAATGTAATATTAAAGATACATATCATATACTATCAGAATGGCTTTGAAAAAACCTATATTTTATTAAAAAAGTTTGAGATCGCAAATCAGTTTTTGAATAAGCTGATTGTGTAAAAATGTTCAATTTTTGGCAAATCGTAATATTATGATCGTTGTTGGCGAAAGACTATGCTAATCGTATCAGACGGCATTATAACATCATGCAGCAAGTTGTAAGCGTGCGAGAGAATAAGAGAAGAAACATGCTTAGAAGGCTTAAAATGTTTAAATAAAGAATGGCTCGTTGCATTGTCAAAATGAGCTTAAATTGTTGTAAAATTGTTTCTACCAAAAGCACGTTATTGATATCTCTTGAAAATGCATTTACTCGCATTTCTACGACCAGTATTTATTGGAAAAATACATAGAACAAATTGTGCAATCAAGGGTCGATTGCGATGTCATCTTAGACCCTAAAGACTGAATTGTTTAGTAAAGCGATAGATTAAGTAGTAGCTTTTGTTTGAGCACAAAACGGTTTTGCTCTGTCAAGAAATTTAAATTAAAAATATTTTTGAGTATGATCTCATGATGACGTCACAAACCCCCTTTGACACTCGTCCCGGAGTGGTGATCAGTTGTGCAAAATTTAATGTTTGTACGTCCAGTAGTTTCGGAGAAATTAAAGCGTACGTGCGTACATAGATACGTAAATACGTACCTAGGTACAGACAGAATCGCGCTTTATGTATCAGATAAACAGCTGGTTGGAATCGGCCAAGCATAAGCAATCATTTTGATGTGATTTTCCATGGAGTACAACTATTTATTAAATAAAGCTATTGTCTAATAGCTTTTCTGTGCGGTAGTGGTAAAAATAATTACTGTTTTGACATTTTCACGCCCCACTTAGACTATATGCTCCACGTACTTATTGCAAGAGATACAAGGGGAATCAACATGTGGGCACTTGGGTTTTTACGTTCTTACCAAAGTCTTTGACTAAATCCCCGTTAAGCGCATTTAATTTTTGAATGATAATTAGCTATGGGAAAAACCGTTGTTTTGTCGTTTTTGCCAGTTTCTGACAAAAAGCCTGCTGACAATGCTGGCTGAATCAGATAGTAGACCAACTTAGTTATTTATTCTATTTCTCTGATTTCCATGATTAGTTTGGTAGTTTTTCCCTAGGTCCGTAATTTTTGATGAATTTTCAAATTCATTAAGTCGGTATAATAGTAATTCAATATTTTATAATAAATTGTTGTAACTCAGTAATTCTTCATTTCAGCACGAATTTCCGTGATTCAGCAATTCCATATTTTAGTAAGCCGATGCATTTCCGTATTTCAGTGTTTCACATATGCTTTTCAGGATATCGATCTTTTTTATTGCAAAACTTGCACAGTATGTTATTTGCCAGATTGACAGAAAATGACCACATGCACCAATCTCAAAATAATCATAAATTTCTACCCAAAACTTTTACCAGAGATTTTAAAATTAACTTTCAAAAATTGGTTTACACAAACGCAATGTGGCTGAGCGTGATATTCCAAGAGTTGAAAATCTAAGTGTTGGAATAGTTCATCTAGCTGCTTTGTCATTTCTTTCATATCAAATTGCAACTTACTTGAAAAATTTTAATTTCTACCAAAATCTTGTTTTGCAATAGTCAACATCGTAAGGTTTCATTTTCTTAAACACCAAGACTATTGCTTACTTTGGTCTCTAATCAGGTAGGCATAGAATTTTGCCTTGATACGTTATGATAACCAATGGATCGGGATTACCAGTGACGGCTTTGTTGTTGTTGTTGACTGAGGATGCTTGTCGTTCACACAGCACGTCTGACTCCAGAAAAATTACTATATTTGCGAATCATCAATCACAATATTGAATGCGCGAATCGAATGATGAAATTGCAATGATTGCATTTTTGAATACTTTGAATGCCTCGAATGCTTTAATGCGAATGCTTCGAATGCGAATGCTTTTTGACCAACTATCATACTCCTTTTATGCACTTATTTAATCGGTTACTTTGCAATGTATCAGACAGAACTACGCCTGGCCATACGGCTTAGTCACCAAGTATTATTTATAATACAAGAGAGCGAACATTATTTATGGTATATAGATGTGCCTACTCTTTTATGGCAAGTTTTAGGACAACAAATGATTTAGGTCAGGGGTGTCAAACTCGCGGCTCGCGAAGCTCTTCAATGCGGCCCGCGTGATGATTCTTAAATTCTTAATGAATTTCGGGGTTATTGCAACGTTAGATGCGCGAACAAATGTTTGATTTTCTAAAAATCTAAACAAAGGTACCGAATAATTTAATAGAATAACGAGCGCGTGAACAGAGCAAAAATGTTTATGCATCCCCAGCAATGTTTCGATTTCAGTAAAGATATCTGTCATTCAAAGTTCGTATCTTGCAGAGTCGCCACAATTACTCTCCGAGGAAAAAGGACATTGGCTATTGACGGAAAAATTGATAGCTCCTTTTGATGAGCTATTCATCAAGAATTTTCGCGTAACTATTCCTTATTGTTGTTGCATGACTGCTTGTTTCCGCTTTGTCTTTTGCACTGCGTGGAGCATTGTTGAAGTTTTCAGTTGTCCCAAGGGGCTGTATTTGTTTGGTTGATCGGCACAGAGATGATCCAGAATGCGATTTTTTGCAGTTGTCGTTGAAGTGTTCTGTTCTTCTTGATTGGGTGCTCAAAATAAATCTCGAACTCTGTTTGTCTCAGTACTCGTGCGCATGAAACAAAACATACATTAGCAATACACACCAAATATTTCTATCCTTACATTACACAAAATGCACTAAACCGAAAAAATATTTTAGTTGCTTGTCATCCTAGGGTGAAAGTTCTGCAACAATGATTCTTTCACTACTGAGCATGGGCTTTTCTATCTCGGATTTTAGCAATCCCGATCGGAATGAAATACTTGAAAGCGAGTAGAGTCAAAGCAACAGACCACAATAACGATGAGAATAGCAAATGGTCATAATACCACTCAAAATCGTATTTGTTATTGATCTATTTACTGATGAGAACACATTTTTCATCTTTTCAGTAATAAAGTTATACCAAAATCTGTTTTAGAGTTTGCATCAATATTTGAAGCAGGAAATTGCACACATACTGACGGTCCTCTTGCAATCGGCTTATCGATAATAGCATGTTTTATACATCATTTCACCTATCATTATGTGTAGGAAACAGATTTAAAGCTTCTGCATAATCTACTGACGTATATTTAAACAATGCTTTGCTACCGTATTAATGCGAAACAAATTAGATCAAACATTCAAAACAATCGCGACGAATAGTTTGTGTGAGCGTATGAATTGAGAGCGTAGGGACAAATGTTATTGAAAATTCATCCATCACTATCGACCACCATTCACCTCCACTCCAAAGAATTTCTGGACAATGCTGATTTGTAGACGCGATATGAGATTAGGGGAATGGGCTTGCGTGCGCGCGTGCGAGGATAAACGGTGTAGTTCGTTGGGCTCTTGCTCAGTTTGGTTGGAGCGTAAAGGATTGACGGCGTTTTCGTCGAAATTCGGCTCACTATGTTTAAGACGTAGCATCTAGCATTTATTACGGTTGTTTTTTTGTGAATACTTTAGTTTGAAAACAAAACCTTTTCCATTTTTTTACATGAAGGACAGATGTCTAGCGTATGACTGATTTTTTGTTTTCTTGATATCCTCATTGTGAAATTGGTATTATTTAGTTTCGTGGCCGTAAATTCATCAGTAATTAGCCACTTTAATGTGCATTTTTGTCTCTGTTTAACCTCTCCAAAACTATGTTGCATAGAGGCATTTTTTTAACGATTTTAAACGAAAACCAATACCAAACTTACCAACTTGCAGATGAATGTAACCTCTTTGGGGGTAAGATGACGTCATTATGAACGTTTCATCGTAGAATTTTTTCTTCATTTTTTCAAAAAGAGCAGATTGCGGAAACGCTGCTGAAATTTTTTTGCAAGATATTAAAAAACTCCTTCAAATATAAAAGACTCTGCAACGCATTGCATTTTTTGTGAGGCAACATGCCATTTATACATACTGACGACATTATGCTATGTGGTACGAGTTTACAATCTTAGCAATAGTAGCATCTATAGTTATTATCCACCGCTATTATAAAAGCAAATATAAATATCAAAGCCTTTTACTGATATAATGCCAGATAAAGCAGAATGACATTCTAGGTATCCATAAAGTCTTTTTGTGATTTAAAAATAGTATTACAAAGGCATTTTGTGAGGTATCATAACCAGATTTGTTTTATTTTAATCAGTGTTTATTACAGTTTTTACAGTTTCTAGCATGTTAATTTCAAACTCTGTTCGTAGTGGCTCGTCATTTTGCTCAAATGTCTATAGCAGTTGCACTTTGTAAGCCTACAGTCGTAAGTTCTTGTGTAGGAATTTGAGGACTGTTAAACGTGGTTTGTTTGTTTGTGGTTACCCCTCTTCTTCCTCGGGATGGAGGTACGGCATGAACGGTAATTCAGGTTCATGCTGTTAACCCAATTGAAATTAAGTTAGGGGAAAGATGGCAGCCCATTTCGAACCAGTCATGAGTGACTGATAGTCCCTCCACCAACAAGGCGTACTGCCACTGGTGGGTACCCATGAATTGTCTTTTACGACATGCTGGGCTAGCAACTTCACAATTGTAATTCAGTGAAGTACGGGTTGGCCACCTGTCTGCCACATAAAGATAGAGGCGTCCCGTTTAGTGTCTTGCACAAGGACACAACAAGCAAGCTTTCCGGTTGTTCTCCACACTATCTCTTTTTTATGCTGAGCGCCAAGCAGGGAAGCTGTGAATACCATTTTTTAAACTTTTAAAGTCTTTCGGTATGACTCGACTTAGGGAATGAACCCCAGGTCTACCGACTGTAATGCGGACGCTCTTACCATTACACAATCGCGCCGGTGCATTAAACGTGGTAGTTCCAACTGTCTGACATCAGTGAGGGTGGAATTCGTAGGAGAACGGGAAAAGACTTGTCTTACACGATGGATGTTTTCCTCAGATGTTCTTGGTCGCTCACTCCTCCCTTTATGTAACCCTGTCGCTGTCTCCATAAATTTCTTGTATTATGCACGAATCGAAAGTCGTGATGGTGGATCTTTTCCTTACTTTGTTCTGTAGCTGTGCTGAGTCTGCACATTCGATTTTGTCTCAATAGTCCAGAATGGACATTGCGCCTTCTCTTGAGGAGTAGACATTAGATAGAGATTTATTAGCAGTAACAGAATATCTAATAGCTAACATATCTAACTTCCGTAATAGAATATCTAAAACAGAAAATTTTAATGTTGATAAAAACTTTAATAGACACCAATTAAAACAAAACACATTGGGTTAAAATATCTCAACTGCCTTTGTGATAACTTTTTTTAATTGTAAAGAGACTTTATGGTCATTATTTATTTGTAAATTTGATATTTTACTAATGCAATGACAAATATAAAGGTTATGGTAAAGATAGGCGGACTCGTGGTTAGAATATCTTTGCATCGCCGCGTCGCGCGCCAGGCTTATCTCAACACACAATGATCACGCGTAGCAAAGCAGAACATGATATCGCACTTTGATGGAAAGTGTTGCAGGATTAAAAAAACTATCTGTCTTTGTTAGCTCAAAAATCTGGTCAATGAATTATCCACTTCGGCCTAAAGATAATCTATTGCAACAACTAAACCGTAGTTACTAAACTCCGGATTAGACTCTTCGCAAATATTCTTTTCCCACGCGTTTCTGACTTGAGAAAGACATGGGCCCTTTCGCCCTGCCGTAGCTGCGTTTGTTCCGGGGCCTGGAAACATAAGTGTAACCTGGGATTTGTGGTCATAAATGCAATTGCAATAAAGTTGTGAGTACGCATACCACTCAATAGCTTATATCTGTAAAAATATATACAGGGGGGTGCAAAAGTAGGTATACAGTTGTACCACATCAGTGAAATTAGTGGCATATTATATAGAAGTGAAAGCAACATTTCTTAAAATAAAAATCCATCTAGTTTTAGTCATTTCGTTTAATTAAAATGCAGGTTTTGTTTTTAGCAAGATAGAGCCCCACTTCATTTTGCTCTCACTGTGCATGCACTGCTTGACTTAATATTTTCCAACTGATGGATTCGATGGATTCGAGGTGCTATTTACTGATCCCGCGCTTGCCAGGTTTAACTTCTATGAACTTCTTTTTGGGGGAACCATAAAGGATAAGGTTTTTGCACGCAAGCCCCGTACTGTTGAAGACATGATTCAGTTCATTTTGAAGGCTTGTCAGGAAATTGATGCTGGTGAAGACCTTTGTTTTAGAGCGTGCATGAGTGTTCGTTCTCGATTAGAGGAGTGTATGAACGCTGACGGCAAGCAATTAGAGTACCTAAGAATTAGAGCTTCTTATTACGTATGTTTCTTATTACATGTTGCGCAACGTTCGTTTTTTGTATAATAAATGCTGTTGATAATGTACGTGTTAACTATTTTTATCACTGTATACCTACTTTTGCACCCCCCTGTATATCGTTTTGGCGTCCATCAAAAAATAATATCAAACTCATCTGCTCACGCAGTTGATTGGACCAGAACAGTGATTTTCAACCGGTGTTCTACAAAAGATTTTTTAGGGGTCAACAAAAGATTTTTCTAAAATTATCTAAAAAGGTCTTAAACTTTGTTTCAAGACCAAAATATCGTCATTCCTTCCAAAGAAAACAAAATGCTATTTCTGCAATTGAGTTGGGGGTCTACAGCGTGTCAGCCAAGTTTTCAAAAAGGTTTATGGCATCGAAATATCTGGGAACTACAGAATGAAATAATCGGTGCTTGCAACTGAAGGCAAAAATTACCGCGTGCCTGTGTCGTGACAAAGCGTAAAAAAGATAGTTACGCCCGCATTAGCAGAATATCTACTTGCATTTTGATGCTGTGCAGCCGACCTAGGTGATTGATATTGCCATGTATCTATGTAAAACGTGCGCGTTTTTTAACTCCTGAGCTATTTCACTATATATACATTGTTTAAAATCTAAAAACTGGCTTGCCGCAAATAAATTCTAAGTTTTAATAATGGTATCTTTTCTCTCTATTTTTACGTGAAAATAGCTGCTGGTTTCCTAACGTGCTTCATTAACCTAAACAGGTTTGGTTTTAAACTGGCACGAATAACATAAGCCCTTCGTCAAGAAAACTACATCATCTTTTTTACGACAATATTCATCTTTTTTAGCGAACTATGAAACTGAACGTGGGCGCTGTTAGACTTTCTATTTGCTGGTGCTTTCAGGCAGTGGGTTTTGGTTTGCAACAATAACGGCGCTTGTTCTGTCTCCGATAACCAAAGCTGCGGTTCTTTCTCACTTGTGGAAATCGTAACGTTGAGAATGAATTTCATTCGATATATTAATTTATATATAAACATCAACACAGTTTAAACAAAATTTATATCAATCCTATTTAAATAGAATACAAAACAAAAGATCAATACATAAAGTAAGAACAAAATTAGCAAACTCTACAACACAAAATCTAAGATTGCTCCCACGCCGAGCAAGGCCTGTTCGTCAACGTGCACTTGCTCAAACTGACACGTCGGCATTCAATTCCAATTAAAAGTTGCAAGACGAAAAATTATTGGTGCACAAAAACTAATTAGAGGAACAAAAGAAAAAGGAACAGAAAAGTAGTACGTAGCAGTGTTGGGGAGACTCGAGTCTCTGTAAAAGGCTCGACTTGACTCGAATCATTTGCATAAAATGACTCGGCTCAACATCAATAACCAGTGACTCGTTCCAAACACTGGTACGTAGTCCTACAGCATGCATGGGCAACCTACGACCCACGGGCCAAATCCGGCCCGCCAAGGCTTCTCATCCGGCCCGCCAATAAATTTTCTATGAAAAATGTTACCTTTAACTACCCTTGTTTTCATTATTACAATTATATGTCAATACAGAAATTACAGATAAAATATGGTGAAAATGCTGTCTAAATCAATATAGGTATACATTTTTTATGGATATCCCTGTGCAAACAAAATTGAAAACACATTGCATGTAAAATAGCATTACATGAATACAATCCAAACCCCACAAAAATATGTACCTAGATTACACTTAAAATCACAATTACGGCTCCGGCCCTCAGTCAAGTTCCAAATGCACATTTTGGCCCCCAGTGACAAAAGGTTGCCCATGCATGTCCTACAGGTTTAACCCTTTGAAGGATAATATGATACATATGCTACATATTTGTTAATTGCTATATTATTATGATGTAATAACTTTTTTGTGTAATTCAATATAATTTTGTTGTTAGCAAACAATTAAAAATTTTGTGGAGACCGGGAGCATTTTGGATCGCAAAAAATCGTGTAGGCCAAGCATTGATGAAGAGACTGTTGATACTCTGCGCGTAGCGTTTCATCACAGCCCAAGGAAATCAATTCGTGTTGCATCAAATGAACTGGCTATCCCTCGAAGCACAGTTCAAAAAGTTTTACATAAACGACTTCGGCTCCATGCTTACAAATTACTAATTGTTTATGCTCAAAAATCAACAATCCCAAACTTAGTGTTTGGTGTGGTTTAAGGCACAACCAAATTATTGGACCGTTCATTTTTGCTGAATCCACTATTACAGCAGACTGAATATGCTGAAACATTGTGTTGTTCCTCAATAAGAAGTGTTCCGAACGTGGGTTGTGTTTCAGCAAGACGGTATCCCTTCACACTAGGGTTTGATGGTTCGTGACTTTTTAAATGAAACTTTCCCGAACCGATGGATTGGGAGAAGTGGCCTAACACCATGGCCGCCAAGATCTCCAGACATCACCCCCTTAGACCTTTTGTGAGGTTTTGTAAACAACAGAGTGTACAGAACACCAGTACGTGACATGAAAACATTACAAACACGAATCATCAATGTTCTTGCAACAGTAAACGAAGAAATGCTGGAGAACACTTTGCGCGAAATTGAATATTGCCTTGACATATTGAGAGCAACAAATGGGACATATGTCAAAGTCCATGAATAGCTTGCAAACTTAAATGCTTGAGACATGGCTATTACTTAACAGCTAAAAATTTTTAAATAAAAAATTTGAACAAACAGACTTTTCTTTGCAAAAAATTGAATGATTTTATCTACTTTGGTTTTTTAGCAATAAAATTTTGAAAAGTCCTCAAAACTGTATGGACATCCTGTATTTTGTTAGAACTGAAAGAATCTCCTCGAAATCACCAACATTTACGTTTTTAGATTCTTGGCCATACCTTTTGACCAAGATTGCCCATCGTAGCCTACATGCTATTACTGAACAAGCTGACCATTTGGTCAGTAGCCAAAAGTTTCAGTAGCAAATTGAGGAAAAATGGAATCGGCTTTTGATTTTAACGATTGCCGCGGAGACCGTCACCGACAACTGGTTTCGTTGCTTACTGGAAAAGTCCGTTCCACTACAGCATTAATTATTGGCAAACAATTCGCGATTGATGCTGTATCTGCAAGTTCTTCAAAACACTCAAATTCTTTCTCCCAATCTGCTACCAATCTTTATCATGTCTGCTAGCCTTTTCTTAATTTTGTTTCCACTATCCCGTATTTCGAAAGAATTTAAAAAAAGAATAGCTTAGTAAAGCAATAACAGGAAAATTAAAAACACCACCTCACATTTACACTGCTGCATAACAACACAGCTAATGATAACTAGCAACTGATTTCACTAATTGACACGAAGTCAAAACTGAAATTAATGTGTATTTCACCGATTCTACGGTGTTGTTGACTCAAACTCACTGGTATTGTTGACAAAAGCAAAAACACTGAAACTCACAAAAGTGTTGCCAACTCAAAGTTTCAGAATGCACCAACTCTCATCTTATTTTTTTATGAATTTTAGTTTTTTTTATGTAATTTGATTTTATTTATTTAGTGCTAATCAAAGCGTATTATTAATTGCGAATTTTATGTTTCAAAATAATAAAATAATGTGGAAGACAGGTGGCCCAGTTTTCCCTCCGAATTGAGGGTTGTTAGCAGGAAGGGCATCCGACAGTAAAACAAATGCCATGTTATAAAAATGCAGATATCTGCCGTGGCGACCCCTAATTGGGAATAAGCCGAAAGACAAAAAAGAAGAAGTGCTAATTAAAGCGTATTATTAATTGCGAATTGTATGTTTCAAAACAATAAAACAATGGTAAATATGAAGCGGCATTTCTATTACTGCCAAACCGAACCCAGAGCTTCATAAGCCAAACACAGTGAGACATGTGCTTATTTTTTAACGCAAAATTCAATTTAATTCAATTCAATTTTGTTTAACGAAAGCAAAGTTGATCCGAAAAAACGCTCACAAACATTAAAAATGAAGTCAGAAATAGCATATACTGTACATCATCAACCGAACCTAGCGAGTGTTTTTTAACTGCTGGGGCAGCGAAAGATCTTTTGATCAACGAGTCTAAAACAGGTCCTAAAAATGCAGGATTGGCCTTAAAATTCCAAACCTAGCAACCCCTCTATAAACCCCTTAACTCCAATTTTCACTCTCTTTTTTCCATTGATTTCAGTGCAAATCTATTGTGAGGAGCACAAATGAATTAAACGGTGACTTGATTTTGGGGAGCTTTGACATGGTTTTTTCAATCTTGTAAAAGGAGGTTAAACTGTATCTGGAAAAATCATAAAAAATTAAAACAATAAAATTTGAGTCTTTTGCAAAATTTCTATCAGTTTTATACAGCCACGATAAAGATATTTCAAAACGAAAACTGCGTGATTACTTAACTATGACATGGCTTATTATTATAAGAAGGTTGCATATGACGTCACACATTTCGCGCCAAAAAAGTGGCTCACCGAAAGCTGTAATTTATGCTGGAAAGGTATAGAGCAAAGACCAACTTTTGGGTTTTTTTGAAAACTAAGAAAAAATTAATTAAAATTGGAATAAAATATTGCTAGTTGGATCTTCGGGAGCAAATGAATTTAAACAAAAGCAATTTGGTTGAGACTAGATCGTTCAGTTGGCTGATCTAAACTTAGTATTGTGTGCCAGTTTAAAAAAATTGTCCCTAAGAAAAGTGCCATCTAAATACCATATGCTCCTCAGTTAAATATAACTTTATACCAATTAGATACTCGTCGGTACATTAGCAAAAACAAACATTATCTCATCATTACTACCGGTACCGTAAGCTTGCCGGCAAGCTTGCTTGTTGTGTCCATGGGCAAGGCATTTAACGGCGTGCCTCCATCTTTATGTGACAAATAGGTAGAGGAGCAAAGCGGTCTACCCGTCGTGGTGGCCCAGTCTGACGAAAGACATGCAAACAGAGCATGAGCTCATACGCATAAATAAATGAATCGGTAACGTAAGTTTTTAAATTACCTTTGTTTTAGCAGCAATGGCCCAAAAAATTGTTTAAGAAGTAGTTGAGGTCACAAAATTACATCTGATATATCAATACGACTGGTCACTATTAACACAAAATTTCAAAAAATTACAGATTTTATCCATCAATATCTACTTCAACATATGACAAACCGTACAGAAGTCTGCCCTGTCATTTTGGCTACAGTACAATTTAAGTTTACAACTTTTCAGTGTGCTTATGCAACTAAATATACTGTATAAGTTGCACATTACAATTAACTTAAACTCAGCGGTTCCAAGCACGCTGATTAATCTAATATGAAACCCTCACAGAAGCTGGCTAAAAATAAGCCTGCATGTTCAGCCCATAAAATTAGCCCAACTATTAGCAATAACAAGCCAATCTTAGCACATTTTATTTTGCTTTGACTTCAGATTCATTCCTTAACATCATTAAAACAACATATTTAACGTTCAATTAACAACTATCACGTCTTTTCGTTTGATTTGCAAGTAACAATATCACTCCTATTCAATTCAATGCAAAAACACTAAAAGTGGTCAACCACTTTTTTGAAAGCGCATTTTGATGACGTTTGATCGCGTGCGCGCAATCTTCCTATTACGTTATTCGTGGTGTTTTGACGTATGTGCTTGTATAATAATTATAATAACGTAATAAGTATTACATAGGTAGTAGTAGTTTATTAGTTTTTATC
The DNA here is from genome assembly GCA_963675345.1 of Trididemnum clinides. Lineage (NCBI taxonomy): Eukaryota > Metazoa > Chordata > Ascidiacea > Aplousobranchia > Didemnidae > Trididemnum > Trididemnum clinides. The sequence continues at coordinate 21,541,204 of OY776284.1, read as the reverse complement.
TCGCATTATCCCCTTAGCAGAGATGTCCAAAATCACAGCGTTTTCTCTGCAATTGCTCGCACTCCATCTTTCCACTTTGCTCGATTCACGGCATTTTCCTTCTTCAAACCAATCTTCTCTGTCTCCTCTTCCACTTGCTTCTTTGAGGTCATTTTTGGTCGTTCACACTTTCTCTTGCCACTCACTTCAAAATCCAGAGCAACTCTCTTAACCCAATTGTTATACCTCCTAAGCACATGTCCATACCATCTAACTCCATTCGCTATTGCTAACTGGTCTATAATTTCCGTCAACCTCAGCCTGTCCATCTGTTCATCAGTCGTCTTTTTGTCTACAACTTTCCGATCGCACATGGCTCTCATCGTAGCTCTCTCCGTTCTCTTAAAATTGCTCTTTCATTTTTTTTAAACACAATGTCTCGCTTCCATGCAGTATTGGTGATCTCACGCAACAACGATAAACTTTACTTTTCATCCTCGAAGGAATCCTATTTCCAAGCAATAACTCTCCACATTCTTTGAATCTTACCCAACCAATTTTTACTCTTGCTATAACTGCCGCTTCACAAACACCACTAAAATTTAGTCTGTTTCCCAAACAACAAAATCCATTTACCGTCTCCACTTCATCGCACAACTTCTCGGTCGAATCCACCGTTCCTTTCATCATTCCTCTACATCTCAAGCAAACAAAGCACATTGCCAACCTGTCGCTAATTCTCTTTATTTTTGCACATCTGCCATGAACTTAGTTTCTACATTTTGTGCACATGACTGAATTATCTATGACTCTCCTCCCACAAACTCCACATGGATCTATCTTGTTTTTGAACAGTTCTCTTTTGACCCGCTTACCATCGCTTTTGTTTTTCTGGTGTTGACCTTCAAACCCTTTCTTTACAGTACATCTTTCCAATTCCAAAATCTTTCCTTTAAGTTTTGCATGTTTTCGCTCATGAGAACAAGGTCGGTCATGAGTCAAGGCACACTGCAATTTATTAACTACACCCCGTTTTGCATTTTCTGCAATAAGATTCACAACTATTGCAAGCAATAATGGTGACAGCAAAGATCCTTGATGTACACAAACTTTTACTTCGAATTCCTCTAAATATGCAGATCCCACTTTCAATCTTGTCTTTGCATCATTATACAAACTCATGACTGCCCGAATCATTACTTCCAATAAACCCTCCTTTCTCATGGCCCACTCCATCACTTTTCTTGGTATTCTAACAAAACCTTTTTCCTTGTCAATAAAACAAAGATACAACTTCTTGTCGTTCCTTTGATATTCCTCCTGCATTCCTATCACAATGAATACCGCATCTACTGTTCCTTTTCCTGGCATAAATCCAAATTGCTTTTTATTTAGATTTATTAGTGCTCGTATTCGCCTCTCCAGTACCCTTTCAACCATTTTCATCGCAAGTTCTAGCAGCTTCACTCCTCTGTATGATCCACAGGTAATTACATCACCCTTTCCTTTAAAGATAGGCACAATCACACTATTTTTGCACTCATCAGACATTCCTCTACCATCTAATACACGCTGATACAGGTCCATCATCACTTTAACCCCAATTTCGCCACTTGCAACTATCATTTCCACATTTACTTCAGATGGTCCAGTTGCCTTTTCTGGCTTCATCTTTTGCATTGCTTACACAATTTCATTGTAAGCCACTTTTTCCACTGGTCCTTCTACTACATCAGTTTCCACCATCTGGTCCCATTCGTTCTCTTCATTCATAATCTTTTCTATGTGTTCCTTCCAAAATTTGCCCTGTCTTTTTCAGAACAACCCAGCCCTTTCCTCCTTCCAGATCCTTCCCTTCCTTTTTCATTCTTCTAAGGAAGCAAAAACATTGTTGGAATTCTAGTACAAATCATTCAACTTCTGTTTAGCTTCCTTTCTAATAGCTCTAGCAACAATTTTTTCGTTTGATTTCTTTAATGTTTGTATTGGGTACTATTTTCTTCTGATGGGAGCCTGCACAGCTCTTTAAATGGCCCCCTTTTTTAGTTATGCTATCCTTGATCTCTTCATTCCACCACCACATGTCTCTTCGATCTCAGCAAGAGTTCTTCTTTCCACGCACTTCATCACATGCCTTTGAAACACCATCCTTGAAACTTTTTCACAAATTAGGCGCGTCATTGCTAACTAGTTCTTTTAGTCTTTTTTCAAATCTTACTCTCGTTCGGTTTTCATTCAGCTTCCGAATCTTTCTTCTTGTGATCCGCTTCTGTCTCACAATCCTTTTTAGAGTGTTTTTGCCCAGATCTCTGACCACCAGCCTGTGCTGAAATTTCTATGCAATCACTTTCACATCCCTTAAATACTTTCTGTATTTTTTCTCACAAGCACAAAATCGATTTTTGTTTTACATCCACCAGCACTGTAAGTGATTTTCTTTTTCTCTGCCTTGTAAAACCATGTGTTAGCCACGCACAGCTCTGTTTTCATCACAGAACTCTAGCAATCTTCTTCCTTCTGCATTTCTTTTCCCAATACCATTCCCCCATGTACACCTTTAAAACCCTCAGCACATTTCCCCACATGTTCATTGAAATCCCCCAAAGAAACGATATTTCACTAGAACCTCCAAGTCCCACTAACGGTTCCAGATATTTCTTTCTTCACCAAGATTCCAAACTTTCCAGATCCTGCATTATTTCCTGACCACCACAGTTTATCCCTTTGTCCCAAAGTACCCACAAAACGAGCTTCTTTGCCTTTCTATCTTACTTCCGGCATGCAGCACACATCAACTCTTCTCTTCCTCAGTTCTTCACACACTTCTGTTTTCCTTCTACAAAGACTTCCCACATTTAACGTACCAAATGTTATGCCACTACACTCAGGTTTAAACCCGGAGATTCTTTGTACCCCTGCCCATTTAAGAGCTGCCGGGGACTGGAAAGCATTTCATTTTTTCTTGTCCTGGAAATTTGTTAGAGCAAAATTCTTCTACAGGGAGCATGCCACTGCTTACCCCCAACCTCAGTTTTCCGATGTGAGTAATCCAACCAAGCAAATAAGCTGGCAACCCCATGATTAACACTCAGGCTGCAATTGGTAGGTACCCAATAGTTGCCTCTCACAACATGCCGGGTAAACAGCTTCACTATTTTTTTAACCGTTGAAGCGCGGAATAATAAATGATTGCGAATTACTTTTAATTTTGATGTAACGGAAATTTAGTGGCCTTCAATTATGTTGAATCAGCTCTCTTCTTTTTTGGAAGAATCAAGATATTTATATTTTTGAAAAATTATTTATAGTGATTTTTACTGTTTTTAGACAAAACTGCTTGTTATGTGAAAGTATGGTGATCAAAGCTTTAGTTGTCATAAAGATCCAAGAATACCAAAACCTAGCAACACTACGTATTAAAACAGTTACATAAAAAACAAATAGTACAGTAGGTTTTTTTACTAGATTTTTGTAATAGACGGTAGAGTTATCCACTTACATTTTGCAAAAATGGTATTGATCAGAACAAATAATATTGCCATTGATCAGAACAAATAATATAATTAAGGTTTTGTGTGCCTGATTTGTCCGCTCCAAATAAAGTGCACGTTTAATTAAAGTGAGTTAATTATGCGAGATTGTTGTATGCTTATAGTGCAATACAAATATGCAAAGCAAAATCAAGGGAGCAGACTCTTTTTGTTTTTTTTGCGGCTTAAAAAATATTTGTGCAGGTGTGTTATTTTGATACAGTGCGAAAATTTTGCACGTCTTTGACTCACTAGGTTGTCTTGGCCTTGAGGCGCTAGTCTTGAAAACAACGATCTTGAAAAATACTGGTCTTGATACTGGGTCTCGAACAAGCCGGTTCTGACCACAACACTTGTTGTTATAAATGCAGACGTGTAGACTTCCCCAGTCAAGAAAAAAGCGAAACCTTCTCGCAGCTTTTACAGTAGAGAAAACAATGAAGAAAAACCTGAAGCTGACTTCAGGGCACAAAACAAAATTAGAATAGGGAGTAAAATCAAGATTTGATTACGATTGTGAGATTTATCAACCAATTATCGTGGACTTAGTGATTGGCTAAAGCCGGTCTACATTGTAGTAAAGGTACACTGGGATTCAAAGACGTCTAACCAGAAAAAATATTTTTATAAGAGCAAATTTTACCAGCAACTTTTGATATTTTGAAAGAAGACTAGATCAGTTTCTTAAAGTATCTATGTAGCGGCTTCGATTGCAGTTTCTAACCAATTTTAGACCAATAAATTGTTCATTAATGATAGTACGTTAAGGAACGGTTAATTCAATCCAAAGCTCGGGGGGGAGGAGGGGGGAATCAAAGTAGCAACCGTGTATGAAAACGCACCGTGAAAGGAAAAAAGTTTTTGCTATTTGGTATAAAAGAAGTCTATAGGTCTAACGAGGTTGGAGCTAAAAATTTTGGTGATAGGCGTGGCTTTTTCATTACTCTGAATACGTCTTATGCGTCCTCATTCCTCCGTAAGTGTAGACTAGGCTGATGAAAAGGGTCATGCTTTTTCCAAATTTTTTAGCGTGAATGTTTTTGCTCTTCTGGCTACGCCTATGCAGAAAACAGGCACTTCAGGCATGGTCATGGATTTGAAAAAGTTTAAGGAAAAATCAAAGGCAAGCAATGCCCTTGGATGAAAACGCACAGTATACAGCGGGGGTGTGCAATTTGCGGCCCGTGGGTCAAATATGGCCAGCGACGTGAGATTCTGTGGCCCGCGGAAAGAGTTGGAAATGTAGTACGCAACGTTGAATTTGGTGGCCTTGCGTGGCAAATCTATCACTTTCGTTACGGAAAAAGCGATGACCAAAGAAAAATAGATTTATACTCGAAAAATTCGAAAAATTAGGCTGATATACTGCTTTGAAAGTATTGATCTCCAACAAAAAGGTCTTTCCCGCCATTTTAAATGAATATTGCCAACAATCACTGCTTTGAAGCTTGTTTGTGCGTAGAAAAAACATTAATTGGTTTAAACTCTGACTGCCTCGCGAAATATTCAAAAAGTCTGCAATTGGCCCGCTTGCGAAAAAGATTGCACGCCCCCCTGGTATACGGGGTCACATTTTGCTATTTTGCGTAAAAGTCGATCGAGATTACGACAAAAACTTAAGATGGAGCATGGCTATTGTTGTCTCTTTTGTTGCGCCTTTACCGTGAATAGGACTCATGAAGGAAAAGCAAAAAGGAAATACAAGGAGTCACAATTTTGCTATTTTGATTGAAAATAGGTTCATATGCCTACCGGGTTTAGGGACAAAAATTTGGAGAAAACATTACTGCTTTCGCATTCTAATTAATAGTTATATCTGGCCTACGCAGGAAACAAGGCGTAAGGCATAGCCTTGTACTTGAGATCACATGTATTCCATTGGCCTAATTACGAAAGGAAGCACATCGAGTCGTAAAACAAGTCTATTGCTTAATATTATATTTTTGCATTTGTAAAAATGATCACAATTTTCGTGCCCTCTCTCTGCCCTCCGTTGACTTTAATTGAGCCCCTGTATTCGTTTAAAACAATAGAGAGGATTGGCAGAAGGCGAGGCAAAAACGATATGGTGTGATAAGTATAAATCTTATTCCTTATCTCTATGTGAAAACTATACGGTGCTTGCCTCTACTTTGACTACAGTTGTGATATATTTTTGTATAAAGAAACAATAAGAGAAATCAGGGTAAGGGTAATAGGAGTTGCGCTTATACCGTCATAATGATTTGAACTCGGTTCTCATTTAAAATGCACTTGGTTTTGGAATGGCGATTGGCTATGTTTAAAAACATCAACAGCTTGTGACTGTTTTCGCCATTACTCCTTAAATGACCCAGGTGCATTTAGCCCCGACCTCAATGAGTTGGCCCTGCGGGAGACGCTAGAAAAGCGACGAGCAATTTTCAAAAAATTTTTCTGATTTAATGAGAATGTGTTTCTCTTTCGTAAGTACTTATTTGACGACAACACTTTGCCTAGAGTCAAATTAAAAAATTTGATATCAAACCGCAAACTACTGTGTTGCTATTTGGGCATTTTTTCTATTTACTTTCACGCTACTGTCACATATGTAAATATTGAAGTTTGAAATTAAAGTTTATATATATATGCGCTTGACATTGAACTAAAGTACGACGCCCTTGTTGGTTAAACAAGCATATGTCAGCCAGTGGTGGGCACTTGCTAGTGACAAACAAACAGCGTTGTTGCTAGTTTACAAAAATTTTACTGGCGCTATGGCTATCCGCTAAACACTCCTACTTAAGAGCGATAAATGCAGTCCTTTCCAAAAACTAGCCGCCGCTAGTCGCTAAGACGCTAGAAGCAGTGATCGCAAGTTCAAATCTCACTCAAAATATGGCCATGAAAGAAAAGAGCAATTTTTTTTCAATCCAGCTGAGGAAATACAAGCATATCAGTTGATAACACTAATAAACGCAATAGCCGTCACAAAGACAACACGAAAAAGAAATATTTATTAAAACACAGCAATTTAACAAAAAACTTTGGTGAATTTAGGAATTTAGGGGCCAGAGGCAAGATTTCATAAGGATACTTCCGTGCCTAAGGTTTATCAGCTAGCTACTCTATTGGCTAATAAATGGGTGAATTCTGGAAATACTCTCTTACGACGTCAGGGAAATCTCAATACAGCTCGTTTTCAACGACTTCAATTTCATTGATTTTGCACTGATTGTGCTATTTTTATTTGGTATGTCTCACATTAAGTGCCTTCAATTTCAAGCTTAGAAATTTCAGGATGATATAAAAAGAGAGTTAGGGTGTTGGGCATGTTACTTTTTAAAAATTCATAAAGCTTTATGACAATTTGTAAAACCACAAAGAGAGGCCTCTCAAAAAAGTGGACCTGAGGCAAGTGCTTCACTTGCCTCAATCTATATCCGCCACTGATAGCTGAGTCTAGAATGTTTCAGCTTCAGCGTATTCTTCCCTAGTGAAAACAGTCGTTCCACTGCTGCACCGGAAGTTATGGCGGTGTTACATTTCACAAATAATTCCCTAATGTTGTATTAGGAGGCAGCGCAGCAACATCTTTGCTTTGGGACTCGTGTTCCTCTTCGGAAAGTGGTCTGATAGCTTCTCACTGATGCTTTCTTTTCGTGACTTCTCCGCAAAGGCTCTTTCAAAAACTTTGTCTTCCCAAGGTGCACTCTGGTAGCTCATAATTTTTGGAACGAATTGCACTTTTGAGACAGCATATTTATTTTAGCCAGGAGCGAACTTAGGGTAAGCGGCAACTGCTTTTGAAAAAATTAACGCAGCTTCCGCTAGCGTTATTGCACAAAAAAAGTAACGCCGGCTAATATTGTTGTTAGTTCACGACAACAATAGAAAGCAAAGGCTATTGCAACACTAGCGTTGCAAAAAGCGCCCGTTATTTTTAGTGCCGCTAGTGCCCACTAGTGATGTTAGCACAAAATTTGATGAGCCCAATTCCTTCCTTCCAAGTGACAGACTTGTCTCCGAAAGCCTGCAAGTTTAACACCAAAAATAGGGATGACCACGCGGTGGATCGCAATCCAAATTCGGATCTTTGCAATATTTTGTGTATATTATCTAATCAAAAATAGATTCCATGTTGTGTTCTGCCACAGCAAAAGCGAGAGTAAAGAGAATTTTTGCATTAACTGTGAAAGACTCAAATTTCACTAGTGTTCACGTCTTAAACTCTGGCAAAATAGGACAGAATTTAAAGTGAAATATTTGACAGCCAATCAAGATTTCATTTTTTATAGCATATTATTTATTGTACTAACCAGCTTCGCCGGCGTCGCCCGAAGGGCCACCCAATAGTAACGTCGGAGTTGGTATTTTGATTCAACCGAGTGCACCGGGTTCACCCATCGTGTTCTTGTGTGAACAGCAACAAAAAGTTGATAAATTTTACGCACTTCTATAATTCCTGCACACGTAATGGTGATCTTTTTATTCTCTTAATCAAGACTGGTAATACTCTCAAACAAAGAATCTTACCTCAGCTATCATTAACACTTTTAAAACGTGTGAGAGGGATGGATTAATACACAGTCAAAACCGGTGCTGGCGGTCAAATGGTGGTTACTTTCACAATTACAGAAATAAGCTATTTTGCAATTTGATGCAGCCCTTTTCCTGTTTATATTTGTGGTAATAAGTTCTTTGTCTACGCTACTAGCCTTGTTTTCAGCATAGAGTCAAAAGCGGCTATGGCTCCCCAAAACTATTTACCATATTCTTGTACAAACCCATTAGGCCAAGTTATTTTCAAACAAATGTTTTCTCTAAATTAGGTTTACAAATTGTTTTAATTATGATTTTATTTTGATTTTTTCTGAAACTTTGAATTTAATTAAATCGTTTTATGGCATAGACATAGATAACTTAACAGGCAGCATATAAGCCAAAAAAATCCTTGCTTTGCCCGACAGATCCCCCATCAATAACGTCGAAGTTTAGTATTTTGGTTCAAGCCGGCTGCACCCCTCGGACACTTGTGTAAACAGTAACGAAAAATCTATATTTTTTTCGCATCAATTTTCACAGTTTGTTGCGCTCGTTTTTGTGATAAAATTTGTCAATTTCAGGTCCTGATTAAGTCTACGTGCTCCGTTCATTGCTTACGTAAACCCAAGGAGGTCTTGCATTTCTCTTAGGAAGTGGTAAGTAGGTAACACATTTGTGATATTGAACTATTTTAAAGCAAAATAACAAAAATATTTTCCATGCAATGCTATTTTACACAGTGACGTTATTTTCTTTTAATTTCTCCAAAAACTTTCTCTCATTGCTGGCTACTAATTATGATGCGCGTTAACTTTTCCTTGCTTATGTGAGTTCAAAAGAGTTATAAGAGTCCTTGCTTTTTCCAAAATTTTCATCTTTGATCCTGGTAGCTCTATAAAGGCATTATCAACCAAATTTGAAAAAGTTTTTCTCCGAAGTATAGTGCGATTATACCCCGACAGGTTATGCCATCACGTGTGCCAAGTTAAAATGTATCAATTAGAGCAACTTCGCCGGCTTCACCGTACAAACATTGGTGAGTGCAACAACAAAATGTTGTAAAAAATATAGACCATAGTTCCTGTACATGTAATGGTGATCATCTTGGTCTATTAATCAAGACTGTTAGTCCTCAAAAAGTAAGAATGATGTCACTAACTATTATTTGTACTTTCAAAAGTGTAAGGGGAGGAAAGGGGTGAAACGGTTAAAACACAAAAAATAATGATTGCAGCTCCTTAATGGTGGTGGTTTTGACAGTTAAAGAAATGAGCTATTTAGTGGTAGGCCCATTTGACGATTTGGTGGCCTCCCTTTTGTATAAATATTCGTGATATTAAGTTCTTTGACTGTGCTGTTTGCTTTAATTCGGCCACAGCATGAAAAGGGGCCATGCCTTTCCCCAATGTCATATAACCTATTGCAATACGGACCTATTCAGCTCTTTCAAGCAAACACGTTCCCTCTAAATTCAATTTTACAAATTGATGCTATTGTTGTCTAATTAATCGATTTTTTCTTAAACTTGGGATTTTATAACATTGCCCCGAATCCAGACCTCCCTACTTTTAAATGAAGATTAGTCTTACGTACCGATACAAAGAGCCAACAAATATCAGTTATTGGCTTTACCATTTATGTTTGCTATGAATATGATAGTGGATAATTTTGCTGTCTGCTGCTGTTCTCACTAGATAGTGGCAAGCATTGAGATGTCATTCAAGATTATGACGAAGCACTACTTTGTAAAATGATTCAAGACAGAAGAAAAACCATGTTTAAAAAACACTAAAATGAATAATCACTTGCAGTCTTTTGATACAGCGTTAAATGTTATGGAATTATTTTTAGCAAAAATTAGCGATTCTTGAAATGCAATCGATTAAAATTAACATTATGGGGGAGCGTGCATAGCCACCTACATGTCTATCAAATTTATCGCATGCTTGTGTAGCAACCTCAACAACTTCAACTACAAACCACAAGCAGAAAGTCGTCAAAAGCACCTGAGTTTATATATGGATCGCCATCTACATTTAGTAGCTAACATGATCAAAGCGACTAGTCGCTACTTGCAATGCAGTCATTTTAACTTGAATCGCAGTTGGATGTCTGCCGTTGCGCAATAATGTTGATGTCGTAGGGGTCGTCATTGCGTGGTCACCATTGTTGCGCAACGGCAGACATCCGACTGTGATCCAAGTTAAAATGACTGCACTGCAAGTAGCGACTGGCGTAGCTATCTATCATGATATCGACTAAATGTAGATGGCGATCCATACATAAACTCAGGTGTTTTTGGCGATTTTCTGCTTGTGGTTTGTAGTTGAAGTTGTTGAGGTTGCTACACTGGCAATCTCTTACTTGCCCTGTTTTCACCATAGGCGTTTTTAAGCTAAACAGGGTTTAGTGTCCATTAAATTCAGCAAGTGCTTGAAAATACATCAAAGTCGTGGGAGGGTACCAAGGTAATTGATATGTCTTTTTAAGATTAAGCCATTAAATATTAGGACTGCTACTTAACCACTTTTTGTTACTGTAGGCTAATTTGTGTGAGCTAATGCCTCTGACTGCGTGTAGCGATCACCAGTTTGGTTAACTCGCGATCATATGTAAAACTGTCGATCATTGCTGCAGCTTCTCCGTGATCAAATTGTCTAACAAAAAAAATGGATCCATTTATTAACGAATTGAAAAGAACATACCGAACTGAATGAAATTAGACAAAGCAGAACCAACTGAACTGAACTGAATTGCATTGAATACCGTAAAAGCAAAGTCAAATGATTTTAAAACAATTCCAAAACATGCTTAAAGCAAAATCAGAAGCTTAAAATGTGCCCTAATCAACTAAACTGCGCAAACAAAGAAATCAACCAAAAGCGCTGAAAAGATAAAGTGATACAAGACAACTTAGATCAAAAACACTGTTAACATAAAAATCGGGTTCGAAACCGCTACATGCGCACATGTTGCTTCGCCCTGGAATAAATGCAACATGCAAAAAGCAAACTAACCCGAAAAGAAGCACTCATAGTTAAGTTGTTGCAATAGCAGGAATCCTCCATTAATAATGTCGAGGTTAAGAATATCAAATCATTTGGTTGCGCCAGCTTCACCCAACTTTAAAGGGAATTGCTTGAATATCTAGATCAGTGGTTCCCAACCTTTTTTAGTGTCGGGGCCAAATTTCAAATTTTAGATTACGTATGGAGCCGCATGAAACACTAAAGTAATTATAACGAAAATTATAAAGCATGAAAGCACGTAGCAACAGTAACAAAAAAATACACAAATCAATTTAATGTCCAACTTGGCATTGGCTTTGAGCTTTAATAAGTTTGTCAAAGCGAGGCGTAATAGCAGAAGATGCAGTGCGCAGTAGCTGCTTGAGGTGGTCATCGGTTAATCGATTGCGATATCGATTTTTGATTCTGACCATTTTGCTGAAAAGTGCTTCACATACGTAACTTGATCCAAATACAGAGGCGTTTTTCTGGGCATTGGTTATCAAGTTGGGATACTTTCCCTCTGGAACTCGACTCCAAAATTCAAGTAGGTCTTCACTTTGAAATAATTGCTTGAGCCCGATATCTGACTGCATGTCTAGCAACTCCAATTGAAAATTATCAGGTGCAGTGGCCACATTAACTGCAATAGGGTTTGAAAACATTTTCATCATGGGCAACAAAGAATTCATTCCGTTAATGCGGCGGTTGAACTCATCAATCAAGCAACTGATAATTCTGTCGTATGCTTCAAATGATCCATTGGTTCGATGATTAGATAGCGTTGGAAAATGTGCTGTAACACCACCTGCAAGCTGTGTTTTCCAAAGACAAAGCTTGTTAATAAAAGCGCTTGTTGTGCTATACAAATCGTGACAAAGCTTATTATTGCCTTGTAGAGCGCGATTTAAAGAAGAAAGGTGTGTAGTGATATCAACAAAAAACGCCAAATCAGCAACCCAAACATCGTCGCCAAGCTGAGGGATGTCTTTCTTTCCTTCAGCAAATGTTTTAATCTCTGGAAGAAGTTCATAGAATCTTTTGAGACATGAAGCGCGGCTTAGCCATCGTACGGCTGTGAACATGACTACGTCACCATATTCAGCCTCAGTATCTGCTAAAAACTTCTTGAACTTTCGATGATTAAGTGCGTTGGCTCTAATCCAGTTTACCGTTGTTGTTACCACATCCATCACACTAGACATGTTGAGTGAATTAGCAATAAGACTTTCTTGGTGTAAAATACAATGATGCCATGTCACTGGAGCAAGATGATTTTCGTATCGCCATTTATTGATGAGCCCTTGAAGCCCACGATTTGCTCCAAGCATGGAAGGGCAGCCATCCGTTGCCACTCCAAACAACATTGATGGGTCCAAATGTGCTTCTTCAAGAGTAGCACGAAATTCACGAAATATATCTGTACCTTTAGTTGAGCCATGAATAGAACGCAAAGTGAGATATTCTTCGTAAATCGTAAAATCCGGCATGACTCCTCTAATAAACACAACTAATTGCTCTGTATCAGTGAGGTCTTTTGAGCTGTCAAGTGCGACAGAGTAGCACACAAAATTTTTTGACTTCTCAAGAAGCTGATCGTGTTGGTCGTTTGATATACATTCAATGCGCCGAGTTATCGTAGTATTACTCAGCTGCAACTTTTTGGCCTTTTGTTGTATGGCACTTGAACAGCATTCTGTTGCAAATGTAACTATCGCCTGCTTCATAATTTCACCATCCGAATATGGTTTCATACTACGAGCAAGTAGATGGCTTACTTTGTATGATGTTTTGGTAATATCTTCAGATTCAGTACTAGCCTTGAACATATTTGTTTGCTTATTCCATGCCGACTTAAGAGATTCCAACTTCCTTTTCCTTGATTCTCCTTGGTAGCAATCATATTTTGTAGAATGTTTTTCGTAGTGCCTCTTAATGTTAAAAGATTTTACACTACTTATCACCACAGGACACAAAAGGCAATGAGCTTTGTTGTCTACCTCAATTTGAAAATACTTTTCTTCCCAATCGCTTTGAAAAGCCCGATTTTCCTGCTGAAGACTACGTGCTTTCTTTGAACGCTGATTTGACATAATTTTAGGCTTGAATATATCTAAAATTTAAATCTTAAACGCTTGGCTGATTATCCTATTACAATTTTATAGCGGCAGTAACTGCAATAGAATTGTAGATTAATTAATCAACTTTTAGATTAACTGCAATAGAAACTATACAAAAATAAAATAGAATCGAGAACAACTGGACAGCTGCTGCTAGGTTTTACCTCAACTGCAGCTGCTGCTTGTTCAACTAGACTAGAAAGTTATGATACATTGCTTTGAGAAAACAGTGATGTAACAATAGCAGCCTTTTCACAACTTTCCTTGCCTCTAATCTTAACTATGAAGTACAAACTCTTTTCCAAGCCTCCAAGCCAAGCAAGAATAATTTTCGAATTACAATTAGACTTTTTAATATTTTTCATGGGATTTTCTAAGGTCAATGAGAGCCGCAAGAAGGCTAGCTGGGAGCTGCATGCGGCTCTCGGAGCCGCGGTTGGGAATCACTGATCTAGATCATACGTAGCTCTATACTAATATTTTGTAACGAAAGATTTAACAGGACCAAAATTATTCTCTTTCCTATTTTTCTTGGGGTTCACCAAGTGTGGTTCTTAAAGTTAGTTACATTTTAAAATGGTTAGAGCAGTGGTTTTCAACCAGGGTTCCGCCAATACAGTCCAGGAAATCTGCCAAGAGTTACACAAATTTTATTTTATTAATTAAATTAAATCGAGTTTTTAGCGTAAGGCAAATGAATTATTGCACAGGGATTCCTCGAGTCACTAGAATGTTTTTGGTTCTGCTCCAGCAAAAAGGTTGGAAATCACTGAGTTAGAGACTTAATTTTTAAATAAGTCTCGTGAATGAATCTCATTGTAGACAGAGTTATTGCCAAAGAACCATTCTTGCGAAGAAAATTGGCCAAAATGCACCAAAAAACTAACGTTGTCCAACAGTTGCAAGTTTGTTAGGTCAATTAGGATAATTGCTCAACTAAATATAGCACTTTACGAATGGCAATCAATTTTTGATCATCTACAGTAAAGAAATTCTTAATCCAAACTAATTAGAGCTACACATTGCTGGAAAACAAATTTCCTAAGCTTTCAAAGCACAGTAATTGTTGGTGCCTTGTTATAACTTTTATATATTAAAGTAACCTGTTTTTACTCAGCTTACTACTGTTTAGGAGGGGTAGAAAGTTACACAAGCGGTGATAAAGTTCAGTCTTTTTAGTACAAAAACAAATACTGAAGATACGCATTATATATTATCAGAATTGCTTTAAAATAACTTTTAATTTGGTGTAAAAATTTTGAAAATCGGTTGCAAAATGAGGTTGCAAATCAATTTTTGAGTAAACTAGTTCTGTAAAAAAAGTTTAATTTTTGAAAAAAATTATTATACAGTAGACTCCGCTTAATCGGGCCACTTCGGGATAAGCACCATTTGGCCCGATTAAGCGGCTGACCCGATTATCCGAAGTCTTGCAGTATCTGTGCCAGGGTTGTCCTTGGTACACCAATTATCTCAGCTAGCTGGCGATGACTAATGTTTGGAGGTTGCTCTCAAATTTTCCTTAGGACAACAACCCTTTCAGCAATTGTTAAATCTTTTCGTGGCATCTCTGCTTGGGACTTCACAAAATTTGCAACAAAACACAACAATTACCATGTCCAAGGGCATGAAATGTCAAAATAATTTGCGCCTGTATTTTTCAATTGTTACATAATATAGTTGGCTTTGTGATATTGAGTTCTATTACATTACAAAGGCGGTTTTGCAATTAAACCAGTGTATGCCCAACTACAGTTGTGGCCCGATTAAGCGGAATAGTGGCCCGATTATGCGGATTTAACGTAGTGCATTATCTTTGATTGGATTTTGTTCTCAACAATTTGGCCCTATTAAACGGCTGACCCAATTAACCGGCGGCCCAATTAAAGCGGAATCTACTGTATTATGATCTCTGTTAGAAAAAGACAATGCTGATCGTACCAGACAGCAAAATGATATCATAGAGGGAGTTGTAAGTGTGCGAGAGAAAAAGAGAAGAAGCATACTTAAAAGGCTTAAATGTTTACAAAAAGAATTGCTCGTTGCATTACCAAATGAGCTAAAATTAAACCAAAGTAAAGGTCAAATGTGTTTAATAATGTCATAAAAGAAGTTAGATTTTTAAAAATTGTATTTTTTGACAAAGAAATGCTATTTTGGGCTTAAATAAAGCCACCACTTACCTTGCCAAGTTCTAGACAATTTTGCTTTTTAAGATCTATAAGGATGTCATGATTAACAAGTAATTGTAAAACTGATTTTCCTTATAGTAATGTAAGAGGCTAGCGATGCACTTACCAAACTGCAGACAGTGACACTATTTCGGCGTATTAGGTCTCTTTAATGCACTTGGTGACCGACAAGAAGTTAGAGGCTTTTAATAAAGCATAGCTTCGACCACCACACTTGTGGTACCTATACTAGGTCCACTGTGGTAGATGGTCGTTCAATACTCTGCGAAGCCGTATCACTCGTGAAACCTGCGACAACTGCCACTCATTTACGAGTGATACGGTTTCGAAAAGTATTGACCGACCATTCACCACAGTGGACTTAGTATAGGCCCCACAAGTGTGGCGGTCGAAGCTATGCCTTATTAAAATCCTCTGCTTTTTGTCGGTCACCAACTGCACTAAAGAGACCTTATAGGTCGTAACAGTGTCACTGTATGCAGTTTGCTAAATGATTTTCCTTCATTTCTTAAAAAATGCTCACCATAAAAATGCGGATTATGGCTCTTTTAGTAAATATAGATAACGTGATTCCCAAAACAGAGTTCTTTTTAAATTTAAGGATTATTGGCCACCCAACAAGTCATTTTGTTTTTGGCCGCATTTTTAAGCTTAACTCTTCCAAAATTAATGGACATAACAGCTTTAAACTTGGCATCATTTTTCATTAGACCAAAGTGGGAATCACAATGAGATTGGTCACATCTTGGCGACATCATTGCTTAAGAAAGATTTTTTAAAAATTGTACTTTTTGATGAAAAAAGGCAATTTTTTACCCAAACATAAGCCAGTGTGCAACTGGCCTACTTCAAGAAGCTTTATGGTTCTAAGAACTAAGATCACGTCATAATTGAACATTGATTCTAAAACTTGTTTTCTTAATTTGCTCAAACAACCAACGAAACACGATTGAAAGCATTTTCGGAAGATATCAACAAGGTGCTTCCGCTAAAAGTAATTCTATGACCACTTAGTTTGTATCAAGAGAACACTACAAGCAATTATTTGAATAATTTCATTATCTGTTTTACTTGAACTTATGGCAAAAATTTTTCAGTGGTATTTGTTTGTTTGTGAAATGGTAATCAAACCCTTATGCCATCAACTCCATAAACTTGAAGCTCAAAAAGTTGAGTTTGTTGGGACATAATGGGCCGTAATTATCAACCTGTTCCGTAAGCTAAATCAATAATTAACCAGTTAACCGCGAATAACATACAAGTAGATCCCAGCGTAGCCGTAATGCTTGTTTATTGCGGCTGTTGTTAATTTCCAGGCTTCGCTTTTATAATGTTCAGCGCCTTGTGAATGACTCCTTTCTCTATATATCGTCATAATTTTATGATGTGAATGTACGATGCAGTAGTTCGCACAATGAAATAATTTTATTATTGCGATAAACATACGCGTTATACAAAATTGAATTGTTAGGTAATTCAGCAGTATGCCAGGCTCAAAATATAGAAGGTGCGAGTTGCTAGTTGGCAATTTTCTGTCAATCGTCAATTTAGAGGGATTTGCCTCCAGCATCACACAAAGGTAAAATATTAAACCTGCTTAAAAATAATCACCAACATCATACTGTACAATACAACAATGTATTACCGCAAGTCAAAAATCCGCTACCGGTTAGACCTGATTGAATCTCGTCAGTTGGCTGAAAAAAACACACAATAATAAAAATGTTTAGAATAACTAACAACATATTTACCATTGTGTGCAAAAAAAATATCATCTTTTTACATTTATTGGGAATACCCATATGAATTTTTGTGCATATTATATGTGTGTGTCCTTAAATGAGACCCCCTTCATATAGGTATTGCTGCATTACATTATTTTGTATCGCAACATCTTTTTGCACACAGTGACATATCTGTAGTGTATTAGCCCAGAAGTTTCCAAACTTTTTGCTTCGCGGACCCCTTTTTGCGGATTTGCTTTTTTGCGGACCCCAATCATATGTAACATTTCTTTTGCCACCTGACTCACTTCCAATAATTAAGATAAAAATACAAAAGACAATGGAGCTGTCTTCCAAAAAAAAAAGGTCACCACCTGCATTACTGCCGCGATTGTGTCGCTCGCGGTCCAATTCATTGTCAGACTAGGGTTACTCTTCATGATTTCGCTGAAGTAAATTTCTGGGACTTTTTGCTAACCGGGACAAACGTTGATTGATTAAATGACCAATACGAATCCACAGACCCCAGTTTGGGAACCTAGGTATTATCCTATGCATTATCATTTATTATGTGTATTTTACACCTTCCTGGCGATACTCAATCAGGTCAAAACCGGTCTTGGATTGCTGACACGTTGTAATGGATAGTTGTATTGTATTGTACAGTGTGATGTTGGTGAATATTTTTGAGCAATTTTTTTACTTTACCTTTATGCCAGGCTCAATTATTTCAGCTTACTGCTAGGTTTTTACGTGTAAAAAATATAATGAGTAGGGCAAGTTTTTATTCATCTAAAAACTTTAAAAAAGTTGACTTAAAAATTAAAAAAAATTGCTTTTACTGACCTAACACAATTTTGACTCAATAAATTAATGTTTCTAAATTTTTTACATTCAAACAAATATGTACTCTTACATTTATGTAAATCATGTACTCTTTTACATTTTCGCCCCTAAAGTTTTTGTGCTTGGCTAATAGTTTTTGCAGCATAGAAAAACTTCTTTCTGCAGAAGCAGTTGTGGGCTGAGGATGTTGAAGCAAACTGTAAACAGCCAGTGAAATGTCTGGTCTTTCCACCTTCATTATTTTAGAAATGCCATTGTTTTGACTTCTCTTTTGAATGTAACAAATAATGCTGCAAGTACCTTCTCCAAAGTCAAGTTCTTGGTTGCTTGCACTGCTTCTTTGGTCGGGTAATTAACACTTTCCATCGTTTCTATAAGCTTAACTAGACATGTTGATTTTGAAAAGTTGAATAGCTAAACCAGTCGTTCTCAAGCTAACTTTTGCTTGAATTACTAAAATATCAGCCTCTGCAAAACTTTGCACAATCGCTTTCACTACAGGCAAATTCTTTGCAAAATATAAGGCAGCATTTAACCAGCTTCCCCATCTTGCAACAACAGGCTGAGGTGGGCAACCAATAGCAACGAATTTATCTTGCCTGGTTTTGTTTTTAACTGTTGCTGACTTGACTTTTGCGATTAGCTGATCAACATCTTCAAAGAAGATTTAACTTTCATAACGAAAATGTGCAATAAAAGTGCTACGCGTGTCACACGAAACAACTCAGAGTACAAAGATTTTGGTATTGCACGTGCAGCCAGAATATATTTTGCAGCATCAGACAATAAATGATAGGAAGAGTTTCTGTTGATTTCAAGATATCTAACAGCATCATAAACAGCTTGAGCAATGCTATTTCTATTTTGAAGAAATGGTAGAGGCTAATAGTCGCACAAATAACTAACGTAAGGTGTTTCTAGGCTTCCAAATAAAATATCCAATGGTTGTATGCCAGATAGAGTGCTCTCATCAATAATCAGAAAAATTTGTTTGTCATGTGCAGCATTTCTTTTGGGTTTTAATTTATCTGCGCTTAAATGCAGTGCTTGTACTTATTTTTCCACAAGTAATTTCAGATGACCACATGTGACCAATGTCGTGAAATAGGTTTTTGATATGATTATTGTTTAGCTTGTGCAAAGGAATATCAGCATACGAAAATGCCTTAATTATCTTTCCACGAAATTGTTGTTACTGCTCTTCAAAAACGTTTGCGAAGTGAGTGGGAATAGTAGTTCAGATATGCTGCGAAAACGCTTTATGGTGCTGGAGCTATGTATGACTTTCAACGAGAAAGCGTTTGCTGCAAGCACCGTACATCTGTGCAAATCGCAGAATAATTTGTTGTTGGGGATTTTGATAAATTCTTTAGGGAGGAATTAAAGTTTGGTTTTAATTTTGGATGTTTTGGTAGGTTTAGCTTTTGGCATCGTTTAAAAAGCTATATCACAAACTAAAGCAAAATCTAAATTAATATCTTACGTCACCGTTTAGACAGTTGATTCCACTGTAAAATATCATCAGCTTGTAAGCTTGCGTACTACTAGTGCTTAAATAAACTATTCAGTCTTTTTTGATTCATCTTAAATAATAAAAAGATAGTCTAAACTGTCATCGAAGATGCCTTTTTGTGAAACTGCATAGACTTTTACCAAACAAATGTACAGTGTTACACTTCTTAATTGTCACCACTACTCGATTGCAACACAGTCAGACGAAATTATGTTTCACATAATTTATGTTTGCAAATTATGTTTATGTTTATATATATAAATTATGTTTCACATAATTTTGTCTGACTTTGACTATTGCGTCGCAATCGTTTAATAGTTACAGGAAGTAGAAATCTGTACTATCATACAAAAAACTTGGCAAACATTGCATGTCAAAACAAAAACGTAGAGTAAGTTTTGTCACACTTATCACAGTTATCATTCTTTCTCGTCGATACAAAAGAAACATTTTGCCAAACAGTGTCAATCATAAAAAATTTACTTTTATGCCCTAACGAAAAAAATTGACCTGACAGTAAAACATTGGCGTTTTATTGAACATGTGAAACGCACTCTTTGTATCCAGAATTCTTCCAAAAAGCCGTGCCACTCAAGCTTACCACAAAAAAATTGACGTTATTGCCCTAATGTTCAATAATGAGATGGCTAGCAAAAGGAGGAGATTATTTGAGGAGATTTTGGATGGACTTTTTGATGTCGATGATGATTTTAATGAAACTGATCTTGACTGTACTAGTGAAGGTAAGAGCGATAACGATAATGATCCCCAGGATTCTAATTCCGTTTGGATGAGAAATGACTGGGCCCGAGACCACTTTTCATTCACTGGCAATAAAGATATTTAAGCTGATATATTTAATCTACAGGTTCAATGTGGAATACTTTGGGTTGTTTTCTGACGATGAACTGCTGAAAATAACTACTGAACAAATGTATATATTTGCTCATTAACAAACTGTAAGAGAAAGGTTTTGTTTTGAAGCAAAAATCTTGTTTGAAAAGATGTCAGATATCAATGAATGTGAAATGAGATTTTTTTGCTATCCCATTTTTACAGGGAGTTGTGCGAAAAAATTGGTAATCAAATGTAATTTAACACTAAACTATTTCTTTAAACCCAATTTTTGGAAGCATTATGTTTCGTGAGCGATTCCTCCAACTAGGTCTATTTAACTTTGTGCATTTCGTGGACAGCACTCTCTGAGCTTGTGATAATCCATCAAAGTTATTCAAGTTTTTGCCTTTTTGAATTTTCTCCGTGATAAATGAACTCAAGGGTGTGTGACTAAAAATTTGTAAACCACGCGAAAATTAGCCGCATTGTGCCATCAACTTAAAAAAGTGACCCTTTTTTACCTGGTTAACATTTGAACAAATTGAAGGAATTATCAGCTTATGCTGAGATTTATAAATACCCGTACCATACAAATTATACTTTGCATAATTTATTCGAATCTATGCCTTCTCTCCTGGCAAGGTGTCTTGCCACAAGTTTTTGAAACGGCTGGACAATTTTCATCAAGTGACTGAAATTTTGATTTGTGCTGTTAGTGTGATTGTAATATTAAATCGCTGGGTAAAAAACTGTGAATTAATGTTTATGCACAAATATCGTAGCAGCTGCAGCGGAAGCAGGTATCCAGGAAGCTGTAGATTTAAATTTTTCCGCAATTTAACGCCGCTCCATGGTAAGTATAAGCGACCCAAATGTATGTAAATATGCATGAAGCAAAGTACAAGGTTTCACAGGGGTTATATCTTGCTGTAACTCCAATACTCGTAACTTTCTTCGTGGGCTTTTTCTGTTATGGTCAAGAGGTTGGTATGTCTCCATGAACCCTAGAACTACATTAGCGGCAGTGAATGTGCCTGATAAGAGTCCCTTGGGCAAGAGAAATCGTATAGACAAGGTCAAAAAATAATCCAGCTTTATAGTCAAAGAGTAATGACTTTAAGGTTTGCCAACCATAAACCCGACATTCGGCTAATCTAGTCCTTGGAAATCTTCCTCGCCATTGGAACTGACCTGGAGAGATCAATATGGAGAAAAAATAGAGGTTATTTGTCATTAAGTGATTGATAACTTTTGAGAGGAACGATAATGGCTTCAAAAATAAGATCGAAGCAGATCACGAATTGAACCTACTTTCCCGATGTTCACCGGGTTATAATTGTGCAGTTGCTCATTCAGCAGGTCATAAGAGGCGACTCTTGGATACCTACCAATGGCAATCCGCCTTGTTGGTAGTGGGGCTACCAGTTAGAAATGATTGATTCAAAATGGGCTTTCACTTTTCCTTAGCCTGATTGAAATAGGTTAACGACATGAACCTGGTTTGCCGTTCGCGCCGTACCTCCATCCCAAAGAAGAGGAGGGTTAAATCAACCAACCAATTGACCCTACTTCCGAACTAAAGATTCAGTCGCTCAAGAGATGTTCGTAACGTAAATATAACAGATTTTTTCTCTCAGCGTGGGCCAAACGCTGAATCTATCACACGTTCGGTCGAAGCTTTTAGCCAACGCGTCTCAAGTTCGCCTCCTTTATTTTGTCACTGCTATGTCTACGCAACTCCTTCATTTCCAAATAAATGCGACAGCCACACTGGCGACACTGAGCGTAGTCGAAAAATGTTAACGAAAACTGTTCTGTTAACGTAAGAAAAACAAAGTATGAATTATCGTGAAGAACGCTAACTGGCCAACAACACCATAATACTGATATAAATATTTATCTGACTATTTAAGCTTCTAAAAAACTTGATCCAAGCAGCAGAAACAGCGCAAATTCCTTTGACTCTGTTGAGGGCAAGTAGCAAATCTTCTAATAAAAAAAGGTGAAAACAAAAACTGACACAAAGTCAATAAACGAGTATAATCGCAGCGTTTGGAGGCAGCCTGAAGCTTAAGCAGGCGAGATTAGTGCCAAATAAACTAATTCACTGGCCATCAATTATAGGGCAAGGCAAGAGGCTTAGATTTCAAAACTCACACGTAGTATCATAGTAAAACGCTTGAACAATCTTTAACGGTAAAGAAATGTAGTTTAGATGTGTTAGTTTGGGTTAAGAGGTTTTTGCCCATGGAGTTGAAATTGATGTTTCCATCAAGCCCCAATACTTTTTATCTTCTTTGCGTTTTCATTCCATGGGTAAGGTCAGGGTTTCTATTTTGGCAGCTTTGTAGCTCATTTAAAACCAAGCATGCACCCTAGTCAACGATATTATTTTATGGTTAAAAAGAAAAACAAACCTAATGAAGCATGGAAGATTTGCAAAGCATGATTTTTGCTCAAATAGCCTTTTGTAGACATGTGAAGAAAAATCAAATGGCTAGTCAAATAGTTTTCAAGGTTAGTTTATCTTTGTTAAGCTTCGCAAAAATTGCAATGATAAAAGCGGCTGTGTAGCAAAAAACACGTTTGTAGTGGCAAAATTTGACTCATTCGATGTGTCACAATACCAAACTTGTTTGCAACATTGTGATTGTAAAATTTTAATTGTAGCGTAACGTTACCCCGGCAATGAATTGCGCAAATTCGTACTAATAATATCATAATAATTCCAATTGTTTTTCTTGCTTGTATCTTCTGGAACATCTGAAATATTCTTTGCTTAGTAGATATACAGTACAACCGAAAGTCTTTCGGAAGAAAGAGGAGTAAAAAGATAGTGTTGATGTATATTTGCTTTTGGTTGTTAGGCGTATTGGCTGTTATCGGTGCCGTAATGGCCAAGTGGAACTGATAATTGTTGTAAATGGTAGTGAAGTTAAGGTTAAGCTTGAATATGAATATACATATATATTTATATATGTATATTCACTCCGCTGATGACACCACAAAGGCAGAAACGGCAGCCGTTCGGAGATTGAGTTTTATGCTCTCTGTATTGGGCCTCAGTGCAGTGCAGATTGAGCTCTCTATCTGGCAGCATCGTATCGCGCTGCAACTATGCGTTGCCCACTGCTCGCCCAGTTTGAGCTCTTTGCGATGCGGTGTGGAGAAATCGTTACGTACCACAAACGAAACGATTTTTCCGGCACATATTAACCTCTCGGTTGGTAGTGCATGCCAGAACACTCAGTGCTCCGCTAATGACGCCACAAAGGCAGAAACGGCAGCCGTTCGGAGATTGAGTATATATTTATATGTATAGATGGATCTACCAGCAGTAGATTGGGTATTCGGTATTGAATAATCAAGTTATCAGTAAAGTGGCAGTAACACAAATCGTTTGAGCAATACGTTACGTTGCGTCAATTTTAAAATACCATTAAGTATTGAGATAGAACCAAATTTCTATAGCGCGATAACTGGGGACGCGTCAGGAAAAGACTAATCAAGGGGTGCAAATTTTTTTTTTAATTTAATAGCGCGTAAAAATGTTTATTAGCACACACGTATATAAACTTTGGCATTCATTATTCATATCTGTAATTTGCTGCGAATCCTATTCGCGCAGGTAAACTTTTTGGTCGCGCGGCGCGAGTGTGCGACCGTGTTTTTGCACCCCTAGACTAATCGGTCGGCAATGAGCATGGCTGCTGAAGAACGTAATGCTAAGACGTTTGAGAACCTGAAGAGACCCACAGAACCGTAGGTTTCAAAGAGAAGCAAAAGAATAAGCTTTTTGCGGATGAATGGCACCGAGTGAGGGAAGCCGAAGACAAAGCGAGGCTCGAAGAGCAAAGACTAGCAGAGAGATTGGCAGCCAAAGTGGGGACTGAAGAGCAGAAATTAGCAGATTAAGAAAAGATGGCTGAGCTGGAAGTAAAAATGCCAAGGCACGAGATGGAAGCAATAAAGCTTGCTCGGTCTCTAAGTAGTGAGCAACTTAATCAAGGATTTGTTGAGACCACTGTGAGACACCGCCAAAAACAATTTAGGTGAAGATCTTTTGTTATTTGAAAGATAAGAGAAACATTCAATAACATTGAGAATGTCTTCAGGCGAACGCCTATTTAAGTCAGAACAACACGAAACTTTATAATTGTTCAAAGTAGGCACCTTCAGCTTTAGCACATTTCACAGAGTGATCTAGCTATTTCCGAACTGTCAATTTGTAATGTACCTTTGTAAAGATTTCCAAGACTCTTGTCACAGATATCTTCATTTGCCTCACATCTTCAAAACAGAGCCCATTTAGTTTTTTTTTCAGTTTTGGAAACGACCAGAAATGGCAATGAGCTAGATTGGAGATGTATGGGGGGAATGAAGGACAGTTTTAATGTCCATATCGGCCAAGTATTGAGTAAATAGGATACACATGTGGCAAGGTGCATTGTCTTGGTGCAAGCGCCGCTCACCAGATTCAAAAAGTTCTGGCCTCTTGCGACGAAATCTCTTGCTAAATTTTTTTAAAACCTCCACATCGTATTGCTAGTTGACAGACTGGCAATGAGGGATCAGGCGAATGTGGATTATACCGTTGCTATCAAAAAATGGGATCGTCATTAGTTTTTGAGTGGATTTGCTTTGCCTGGCTTTTTTGGATCTTGGAAAATCCAAACGTTTCCATCAGGCACTTTGTCGCTTAGTCTCAGAATGATAATTGTAGATCCAGCTCTCGTCACAGGTATCTATTGTGTCAAGGGCGCTTAAATGTGAAGAAAGCAGTTCCACCATTTCCCTGCTATCGTTAAAGTGCACACCTTTGTGATCTTCACTGAGGAACCATTGAAGCAAATTTTGCACAAAGTTTGCGCATTGTCAAGCCGTCGTGCACAGTTTTATGCACAGTGCCTTCTGGCACATCAAATGATTCATCCAGGAAGCTGCGGAATTTAGCCACCAACTCTTTCTTTGTTTTGTCTCACATTCTGCCAGGCCTTTCATTATCCTTCACATGATTTCCGCCATCTTTAAACTGTTTGTGCTGACGATGGACAGTTGCCTCGTTCGTGCAAGCTTGTGCAGTCCTAATCATTTTATTCTTTTTGTAGTATACTTTTGAAGCTTGTCGCAAAATTTTTGTAACATAACGAGCCTCCAAGTGATCCTTACATCCTGCTCGAAGTATGTAATCGTCTAGCTGTGGCAAGCAGTGTTAACAAGCAATTTTTAAAATACTCCAAGAGACCAAATAGTCTATCTGGAAAGAAAAAAATTGTCACGATTGTTTTATTTGAGACGGTAAAGTCTCAATCAGAGTTTAAGTTACACATGCTACGTAAAAATGTCTGTCACAAAAAATTCTCGAAACTTATTGAGTGAACCTCGTATGCTGATGTGAATAAATGAGATCAGCGGGGTTGGGCTACCCATTAAATTCTTTGTTAACTGGCAAAGCGGTGATTGCAATCGATCGCCGAGTCAAATCGGACAGAGGGCGCAGCGGATATAGCAAACCACTTGGACGTCGGCAACTTGTTATTAACGCGGAAAGACTGGACATGAAAAAATACTCTCTGAAACCAGAACGTCCTCAAGCTTGGGCCAGAAAGTAGCGCTGCTAAACTTGCTTCTTAAGCATATCGAGTTGGATGTGATGTTTAGGTCGGAAGAGCATTGGGCAACGTCAAAACAGAAGGTGATGAATATTTGAAACTGAAGTCTGGATACCAGTTGAGATCAAGCATAATGATGTTTGTATAAGTAATAAAAATAAGAAATGTATGCCTATTGGGACCGGTAAGGTCGGTGAAAATAAAATTGCAATTCTACGTAATACAGGTTGCCATAATATCGTCGTTAGAAGGTAGTTTGCTTCTGAAGAAGATTTTGCGGGTAGCATGAGTTATGTAATTGCTATTGATAGTTTACTAAAAGCATCACATGGTATTCCGTACCATCATTTCTGAAACTAATTAGTGAAGCGCGTTAATGGTGCGTTAAGTAAATGCTGAGGTTTATATGCTAAGAATATCGTTGTCAGGGGCATCGGTTCATAGGTCCTTAACTGCTTGCCTATGGAGAAGCACCCTAGCAAGCCACAGGGTTTTGATCGATGGAACTTCTTTGATGATCAGCAGTTTAAGAACCAATTCAGATTCTAGAGGAGTTGTGGATCGCAGAGACGAATGTGTCAAATCCAAAAACAAGTTATCAACATGTTTTTTTTTTTAGCTACGAGAATGGTTAGATAATACTATGAAGACTGACAAAGAACAACTATTAAAAATGCAAGAGCAATACTATAAGTTATATCACCAGAAGGCAAAAATATGAGATTTTTGTGAAGGAGACATAAAGTATTGCTGTTACTACCGATGGATACCAATAACTTTTAATGCAATGGCGGGGTCCTTACACAGCAATTAGTAGGTGTGGAGAAAGGTATAACACGCAAGGAAAGTACACAAAAAGGCGAAAACTTATCATATAAATATGTTAAAACAGTACTTTATATGAAAAAAAGTAATGACAACGAAACACCGCTACTGGATTTTAAAGATTACCAGGTAACATCTTGCAATGCTTGCACTGGAGTTGTTAAACTAGAAGAAGGATTTAGCGTGGATCATGACTAACTGATAGAATTAGTTAATCATCGCCAGAAAGAAACTATTCTAGATGTTTAGTTAGGAATTGGGCTAACCACATGACAAAAAAATGGAATTACGAATACTTTATCGAAACCTGGTAAAGTTTTTACTGTTATTGCGGGCAAATAAAATGTAATGGAACAGAAAATCGAACTAATCAATGACAGCTCAGGCAGATGTGGACCGTACCTACTGCCATATGCCATGCAGGAGAATCTAACAAAGAAAATTAAAGATATGCTTATACTTGAAATTATTCTCGAGTCAAAATCATCATTCACATTGCCTATTGTGATTGTGTAGAAGAAGGATGGATCTAATCGCAATGGTGTCGAGTGGTGGAAATCGAACAAACTTACCGTTGCTGATCCACAATCTACGACTACGGCAGAGAATTTATTTCAAAGATTGGGAAAGAGCAAATACTTCTCCAAGATTGATCTTTGTAAACAATGGTGGCAGGTTCTGGTTGGTAAAGCAGATTTTGAATAGACTGCATTTATCACAGCTGATAGCACATACAATTGTTTGAGAATACCATGTGGATGAAAAATGCTGGAACTACATCAGTAGGTATAGTGAGGCAAACGTTGGCCGACTTGGATGACGTTGACAGCTACATCGACGATCTAATTGTGCATGAGGATGCCTGGAAGACACATTTGCTAGTACTAGAAGAATTGTTTTGGCGTCTTAATAAGTAAATTTAACTGCAAGAATATTGAAGTGCGCATTTGGATCTGAATCAGTCAAATTTCTAGGCATCACATCAGTTATGATTGAATCTCTGTGAGTGATGACAATTTAGAGAAGATTCGTTTTGCTCGAAGACGTCCGACTAAAAAGAAAGTGGGCTCATTTTTTGAAATAGCGAGGTAATAGCTCATATTTCTATCGTAAACAGTTATTGCTGCACCGCTGAGAGATTTAACGCTCAAAAAGCAACCTGATAAGGTTCATTAGAAGCAAGCACAAGAAAAAGCTTTTGCCAATTTGCAATAGCAGCTGATAAGAAACCAATATTGAGATTGCCAAACCACAGTAAGCCATTTGTGCTGCGAACTGATGAGTAAAACTGTGGATCGGGTGCTGCAACAACATGGTGATAATCTACATCCAGTAGCTTATGCTACCAAGAAACTAACATCCGCTGGGAGGAGATATTCCCCTCCAGAAAAAGAATGTGGAGTTATCGTGAGGCGCATCACCAAGCATATTTGGCTGAAAGCCGTTTATATTACAGATTGAGCATCAGCCTCTCACATATCCGAATAAGACCAAATACTAAAACAATTGAATAATGAGATGGGCTCTTGCTTTGCATGGTTATGATTGCAGTGTGGAAGATATACGGCCAAAGGGCAATATTGCTGCCGATTATCTTGGTTGAATGATAAACTGATGTTAATTGTACATGCATTTTCGGTATGTCTTGAATTGCTATTACGTTATATTTTGCTTAAGCCAATGTCTACGAATTAGAATTGGGTTTTAAGAAATTACAATTTGCGAAGTTTCATTATTCTCGTTTATTTGTATTATTTTCAATGATATTCTTGGAGGGAACATATGTCACGAATAACAATTTGAAACATCTATAAAAATTGTTGTTTCAATGTTATGCAGCAGAGTATTTAGCCATACTTATTTGCAACATTTTTACTATAAGATACTAATTGTGAGCAAACATTGGTCCTGTAAGAATTTTCTCAAACTGAAGCATGTGATGTCATAAGTATAAATTTGTGCAATTCCTACGATTTACCACTGTCACAATGACAATTTAGCACTGTTGCTAGAGCAAAAGATTTAGAGTTCTCGCTTTCCTCTTGATTTAGCTACTGGGAGCAACTTGATTAAGGCCATGGCAAGGCGGAACCGAATTAAGATTACATCATTTTTGTTGTCTTTGTCTCTTTTTTTCTTATCTACATTTTTGTTATCACTTTACCGCCTTTAATTTTATGCATTGGCATCAATTGAGTGTATTCACTCGGCAATTGCGGAAGGGATTTTTTACTACTTTTCTACCCGCGGCGCAATTTTGGAAAAGTCAGAAGCAAAATCAAAATGGAAATCGTTAAAACTAGAAATCTTATCTGCTGCACTATAATCAGCTTTGCTTTTTGTTACAAATGCATTCTATACCAAACAAAGCAACTCCGGTGACACAAACTTTTAGATTCATTAATTAGCATCGTTATTTTAAGTTTGATCAAGCTTTTATTTGTTTTAAGCCTGCAGTAGGGCAAATAAATGTTCAAATATTACATTTCACGCAAAAGTAGCAAGGCCAAACGGGCATAAAACGTTTATTAAGCTGTCGCTACATGGCGCATTTTTGCAGCCATTCAAATTTTCTTTAGTTAATATTTTACCGAAAGAATGAACGCTCATACACGATCTTCGGTCAAACCGTTTTCACATTTGATTTACTGAGTGTTCCTCATTGTAAGACATAAAGATGGCTGCCAATATTGAATCGGATAAAAAGTTGAACGAAAAGCGCCCAGAAACAGAAATATTAGCTGAGGATGATTATTTTATGGGCATCGCTTTTTTAACAGCTATGAGGAGTGAGGACCCCAATTCACAAGTAGGGGCTTGCATTGTCAACAAAAGGAACAGGATAGTTGGGATTGGATACAATGGGATGCCGGAAAAATGCAAAACAAAGTTTCCGTGGAAGAGAAATATCGAAGAGTTTGGATGGCGCCAAACAAAGTATCCCTATGTGTGCCATGCTCAAATGAACGCCATTTTGAACAAAAACAGCGCCTCATTGAATGGGTGCCGTATCTACGTCAGTTTATTTCCTTGTAACGAGTGCGCCAAGCTCATTATACAGTCAGGGATCACGGAGGTGATATATTATTCGGAAAAAAACATGAACCAAGAGAGCACAATTGCGTCGAAAGAATTATTTGAACAAGCTTCTGGAGTTAAATTTCATCAACATCGACCGGAAAATATTCTTGTCGATTTCAGTGTAATTGAACAGTCGGTCGCAGAAGAAGATGGACACGACGAAGATGAAAAAATGGAATCTTAATTTTGACAAGCTTATATTCTACAGTATGTAGGCAATACAAAATTTCAAGAAGGTCAGTTTGCTTGCTCATTGTCAATTAATTTTTTGTATTTAGCACATACCGCGTGTAATTGTAGTCACACATGTAAAAACACCCTAGAAAACAACCTTGCTCATTACGATTTTGTTTTTGATGTTTTGTTTTCATAGAAATTAAAAAAGATAGTTCATATTTACCCTGTGCAATGTGGTGTAACCTTTAGTGTTAAATGTGTTGGCTGAAATTAGTGATCGTTTGATATAAAGTAAATGGAGTGCCCAACTGTAATCCCAGGCCGCAATCAAAACACTGTGCATTTTGAAATATCTTGAACCTCTGCTAAAGAAATCTGTTCTCTCCCTTCATCAAAATGGTTATAACTAAGTAAGTGACTCCTGGCAGCGATTCACTTACGTTAGTGATTTGAAAAGTATTGCATTCTGGAGAGAATCACAAAAGTTGTACCAAAAATCATTTTTGTTAGAGCTTAGAGTCTTCTAAACTAGTGCATCTACTTTGTTGATAATTTCCTTACTAAAGGTAAACCTAAATAATGAGAGTCCTAAAGCAGCCCAGGAAAACAACGGCTGTAACAGAATTTTAAATGGCTTATTTTCCAAGACAAAAGTGTTGTTCGTTTGCCAAAGAACCGAGAAGACCAAAAAAACTCCAAACTTTGACAGAATTGAAAGTTCTCCTTAGATCAAAATAAAATCTCCAATCAAAAGTTTTCACTTTTGGAAGGAGAGCGAATGCGTTCCGAAAAAATTCGAATTATGCTACGTTTATCTTCATTGTAACGTAAATCCTACCCTCCTCAACCAAGAGATTATCCTGAATTATTCAAATTCTCTCATGCGGAACTGATCTGCTTTGCCCCATTGCCACAAAGCTCCATTTCCTCTATAAAAATGTTTCCTATACCTACCTAAAAGTAAGAGTTTTTTGTTATTTTTCTATAACACTTTGTTTTGACATTGGCTGCAAAGCTGTGTTTTTCAAACTGGGGTTCGCGAAAAACTTGCGGGGTCAACAACAATCTCAAGTCATAAGAGCAAATAAGAACCCATTACAAGTGACCTATAAAAAAGATAAACAAGTCATTGCCGTGTCAATAAGAGCACATGGACCCTGATGGGGATTTTCCATTAATTAAGCAAGCAACAGAGTCTACCAGTTTAAAAAGTTTGAGAAACACTGCTTTAGAGCCATCATTAACTCTGATGACGTTTAGTGTTTGTTTGTATGGTATCTGTTTTTGCCTCATTTTAACAATAAACAAAATGTAAGTTACTTTACCATCAGTTACTTTTCAAGTTGCTGTTAAGTTGAAACCTGCAGTTAAATACATGTATAGCATTTGCTTGAAGTCTTTACGCGTGATGTTGGGAGAAAAGAAAAAAAATAGCGGCTGTATTTAAAAATTGTGTTGACACTTCACTTGTTACGAACCACGCAAGAATTACTGTCAAACTTGATATTTAATCCTATCGTTTAACCTTGTGCAAAAAGATCTACTTTAGATGCCATGGTAATGGATACGAGAAAAGGTTTCTAAATGTTTGTTAGCAATTAGTTAAGTCATTCGTATGGCAGGCGCCCAAGAAGAATTTGCTAGTTGGAAAAAGATTTGCCAAGAGACTTCT
Source organism: Trididemnum clinides (assembly GCA_963675345.1). Classification (NCBI taxonomy): domain Eukaryota; kingdom Metazoa; phylum Chordata; class Ascidiacea; order Aplousobranchia; family Didemnidae; genus Trididemnum; species Trididemnum clinides. Next base: position 21,509,585 of record OY776284.1, on the reverse strand, counting down.
TTAGATTCCAGAAAAGAGGTCTTTACATTCTTTTAGGAGCTATTTCAATGAGTGTCTTTACAAAATGTTTTTTTGATCCCTCTAAACTAATATTTAAAACAATTTAAGTGCATATTTGAGTGAATGCTTCTGGAAAAAATTACTTTTATGCGAAAATTTAGGGAGATATATATTTGTAGGTGTTTCTAAGAAAACCACTACGTTCGATTTTTCGGGCGTGTTGGAGCTTTTAATTAATTTGGGGGCTCATCCCTTTAATCCTTCCTTTTTGATTGTGCTTTTGTACCTGAATGTGTCGCGACTATCAAATCAATGCAGAATCAACTGCTGTTTGACAGTATACACTCGTACAGAAACTGCTGTTGTGTCACCATTAAATCGATGAAGAATTCATTGTTATTTGACAGCATATCAGAATAATCAGCAAAATTAACTCTTGGGTCTATTCTTATCTTAAAATTAATTAATTTTTAATTTTGCTTTGTGTAGGCACAACAAGCTACTGGTTAGGCTGATTTCAGTTAAAAAACAGGAAGGAGAATTTAACCAACGTAAATACACATAATGCCAATTATTTATTAATACAAGGGTTGTCACTGGAGTCCGTAATGTGTGCGTAGGCAGCCAAAACTTTCGAAATTCCTTTTAGCTAGATCGCTTTTGATGACTTTTCCAAATACCTCTCAAGATTTAAGAGATTGAGCAGGAAATTATGTGACTGGAGTTGAACTTAGACCTTAACTATTTTAGAAGGCGGTTGTTAGGAATTCAATTAAAGGCAGGGCTTTGATTAATCTTTTGGGACAAGACTATCAAGAGCTTAACAAAATCAGTCCAATTTGCAACTCTTCGCCAGTTTTGCAACACATTTATTCCGCTCTGACTAGCCCTTGGCTTCTCAACCCTTTTGTTTTCGTGTACCCATTGACAGGTTTTAAAATAAAATTTACCTTCCTTTTTGTTTAACTCTGTACCGAAGGCAGTTGGCTACCATTGCTACCTGATGTCATAAGCCTCACGCTACTATTTCTAGAAATTTTCAACGTAAATGATTATTGCGCCACAAAGCCAAATGCGTTTAACCAAAACTTAAAAAAGTTTAACGAGAGAAAGAACCAGACCAACAGAATACGTTAAGCATTGAAAATAGAAGCAAACGCGAAACGTATGTCTACTCTATACACATGTACATATGAAGCAAGAATATTTTGTTTTGTTTCTGATTTTAAAGTAAACGAGTATTTTTGAAAAGAGCTTAATAGCGCCTATTGAAATAGGGTGTATGACTTTGGAGAAAGGCATTGCCTCTTTTTAAGCTATGGCCGAATCAAAGCAAACAGCACAGACAAAGAATTTGGTATCACTATACAAACATAAAAGGAAACGCACCGATTTGTAAAATAGGTCTATAACTAAACAGCTCATTTCTTTAATTGTCAAAGCTACCACCATATGGGCACCGCCATCAATTTTGACATATGTTTACCCCCACTCTCCCTCCCCTTACACTTTTTAAAAGTATAAATGATAGTTTGTGATATTATTCTGTGTTTGTGAATATTACCAGTTTTGATTAATAGACCAAAATGACCAACATTACGTGTACCGGAACTATTGCCTGTATTTACAAAAACTTTTTGTTTCTGCACGTTCAAATATTTGCAGCAAAGGAGAAACATTTTTCCTATTTTGGTTTTTGAGGTACCAGATCAAAGCTAATAATTTGGGGAAAATCAAGCACTGTTTTAACTTCCCTGGGTGCGGCTAAGCCAGGACAAAACAGGCAAGACAATAAGCAACTATCAAAAACTTAAGAACTTTTAAGGAGAAATCGATAGAAAATAACGTATTTGTCTGAAATAGCACCAAAAAAAAGAATTTTTTGTAATTTTGGTCAAAAAACCTTAACAGGGGCGTACGCAGAAATTTCTTGAGGGGGCGCGAGACATTTGTTTTTGTAGATCGGCGAACGATAAACGTAGAGCTCAAAATTGTGTGGCAATAGCCAGCGTTGACTTTAGCGGTGATCTACTTGTATTTTGTGCCCAAGTGCACGGTGACGATCTTTATCTTTTTTGGAGATCGACCGTCCACTGCGCTAAATTTTGGGCAAATGCATGTTGTGGTTGCAATCATGGCAGCCACGTTCCACCATTTCCTGGGGAAGGGGGCGCGAGGATGATTTTTGTCAAATATTTGCTTAAATATACATTTTACTGTTCCTGAGGGGAAACGCGTGCATAAGAGCCCTTTTCATGTGGCACTGTACCTTAGTATTACAATTGTCTACCCTACTTCCAAACTAAGGTAAACGCAAGATGCCCATGGCTTCGCATAAGCAATAAACAAAACACATAACCCTAAGACGTCGTCAGGACCTTAAAATCAGAAGTTTTAATACAAAAAAGAGTGCACGAAGTCCTGAAAGTTGTGGGCTAGAAACAGAAAAAACACGAGCTTTTCGTTACTGTTCACACAACTGCCCAAATGGGTTCATCCGGCTTGGCCGGCTGAACCGATATTTTCAATTCCGACGTTGCTGACGGGGGTCTTGTGGGCGACTGTGGAAAAGCTGGCTAGTGTTGTCAATAGAGCTGTTCAAAAACTTGAAATGGAGTTGGGGACGGTTGAGAAGTTGTATGACTGTTTTAACATCCTTGTCATATAAAAACGTTTAGCGTTTTGAAAACGAGGCAAGGATACTTACTGAAAATGATCTCAAAAAAACTGCAGACAAAACTTATACGTATCGGTACCTACGTGAAAACAATTTTGAGCCGATCTCATCAACCATTACTGCGAGTCACTACTTTCGAAAGTGGACATTTATATCTTAGACAAGTTTAGTTTTCAAGTACTTAGACGATGGAAAGCATTTCGGTGTTATAGAACGTTTGGACTTTCTGATGGACAAATTGCTACTCAACAACACATCCTCTTAAAAAGCACTGATGCTCATGATACTGTTTGAAAAAAGAGAGTGCTGCAGATTTTCCTAATTTTTAACGCAAAAGAGATCCCTCTCAAACGGGTTTGTGAAATAAATATTGCCACATAATTTACTTGCTTTGATTGATGCAAACACATTGTTCTGTTCAAATGATTAAAAAAGCTTCAAATCAATTGATGCTTAGTTGTAGACCTAACTGGGACTCTATATTTCTGACTTGATTGCAGCATTACCGAATTCCTCATATTTATCACATAATAGCCTATATGCCTAAGCTTACTTCAGTACGTTTTGTTGTCAACTGAATTACCTAATGGCAGTCTATCACCTGCGTATATTGACCCACCAAATTCATCTACAATTACCACCTGGAAATATTTCTTGTAGAACAACTAGGCCCATATCCCCCACAATTTTCGGCTATGACTTCACTAAAATAAGTGATTTTGCTATTCTCGGTCGCGTTCTGGGCTAAGGTCCAAAATTGTGGCATTATAAATATACCTTCACAGTTGCATTCTTTGGCTTGTCGTATTTATTTGGTAACAACTTTACAACTGCCTCCATATTGTAGTGCTCGTTATAGCAAACCCCTCAAATGCAATAAGTTATTAGTTTAATGCTTAACCAGGCCTTATCTAAACATTTATTGGAAAATTGTATTCAAAGCTTCTGCGCTTGAAACAAAGCAAATAATTGTGTGAGAAAACAACTTAAAGTTGGTTTAGTGTGCCTTTGGGAAAACAATGCAATGGAATTCTTCCCTATTACTTTACACAGAGATGGTTGGGCCAAGTAGTTTACCTGATGTGGTAGGCCAATCTGTCTCAAGATCAGCACACAGAGCATAATTATTTTTTATAAATTTAAATCGATACAATACATGTACAATGATAACAGAGTCTCAAAGGTGGATATTTTTTATCATCTTTTAACGCTGATCGCCTTCAACAATTGAAGTTTTTGGAGAAATATTATAGAATACTGCTGACACCTATTTCAAACATTCTCTTTCACTTCCAACTTTTAAAGCTCGCTTTAAAAATATTCTAGTCAGCATTTACTCGGATTCGTAATTATTACATTGATATCAATTCTGCTTGATTATATTCTTAACATGTTCATAACGCTGTTTGAAACTAATTAGCATAACCGCTATATCAACTGCTGTTTTCTTTACGCTTTTTGTAGCTTATACTTTTCTTGGGTGGCTGCCTAACTCGATGACAATTTCCTTTTTTTCGCAGCCTTGCTTTCAATAACTAAATTGCTATATTGTTGCCCTGTACATATGTGTTTCTTTCCATGTTTTCTCGGAAAAAGTCATTTTTGAAAAAAAAATTATTGACCTCTTGCAATGGATTGTTGGTACAACATTATGATGTTGGTGATCACTTTTCAACATTTTTCTATTTAACCTTAAAATCCCACTAAAGCCCAAAACAAATTTTTGAAATGAAATCAATAAAATTACGCTGATTTCGAATTTGTGATTAAAAATTTGGAATTCTCTTTCGTTGACAAGATATTGAAGGAACAATTTGAATGTTTGCGGAATGAATTGTTGCTGTAACGCCGTACAGCTATAGGAAAGCTAAAAAAGTGGAGTTCTCTTGAGCTTGTGTTTAAAAACTGATGAAGGAGTTCTAGTTTGCTTGAAACAAAACATTAGTGATTGTTTTTGATCAAGTTTGATAGAAATTTTAGGTTATTTAGATAGATTTCGAGGCTTTTGTGTAGGCTAACTTTTTTTAATCACACCTTCAAACAGCTGTTGGTATGGCTACAAAAAGTATGCACAAGATATTTTCAGACTTTACACTTGCTGTAAAATTAATTTTGCTAATTGCTCAGTTTTACTTGCTGATAGCTGGATTAGGTTCAATATTGCAAAACCAGCATTTTTGATGTTATGGATTAGCGGAATTCTATGCCACTGACTTAATAATAAAGTCATTTTTTCCTACAACGGTTACAGATTGCAGAAAAATTTGAAACATTCCATAGTTTTACGTATTTTGATTTCGCTAGTGATGCAGTATCAACCGCAAGATGCTATTAAAAGTGTATTGAATTTTCACCATACTCCATACATGGTATTTTTTTACGGTAAATTATTGTTTTGATTTTTAACATGGTCATTGTGAAATACTCTCAAGGTTCAGTATTGCATTGCCGGTTGTTGCAAAACTTCCCAAAAAACTAAAGGAATTCACTTTCATCAACCGCCACTCAACACTCCTGCTTTACTGAAGAAATGGCTTAGAAATCTCAAGCTGAAGCATCCATCTTTAACTAAATACTCCACTGTCTGAAGTGACCATTTCGAAAACACAACATGAACCTAGCAGCAACACACTTAGTCTTGACCTAAAGACTTATTTATAAGTTTGTACACAGGTTTTCTGCAACACACTTAACAAATGACTTTGGCCTATTGGCAAAATTAATTTTACAGCAAGTGTAAAGTCTGAAAATATCTTGTGCATACTTTTTGTAGCCATACCAACAGCTGTTTGAAGGTGTGATAAAAAAAAGTTAGCCTACACAAAAGCCTCGAAATCTATCTAAATAACCTAAAATTTCTATCAAACTTGATCAAAAACAGTCACTAACGTTTTGTTTCAAGCAAACTAGAACTCCTTCATCAGTTTTTAAACACAAGCTCAAGAGAACTCCACTTTTTTAGCTTTCCTATAGCTGTACGGCGTTACAGCAACAATTCATTCCGCAAACATTCAAATTGTTCCTTCAATATCTTGTCAACGAAAGAGAATTCCAAATTTTTAATCACAAATTCGAAATCAGCGTAATTTTATTGATTTCATTTCAAAAATTTGTTTTGGGCTTTAGTGGGGCTTTAATGTGATGCTAGAGGCAGATTCCTCTGAATAAAAGATTGCCTGAAATTTGCTAATTAGCCACTACTAAAAAACTCTACATTTTGGAAAAAATGAATCAAAACGATAGCATCATACAAATAATTTACTAGATATTTAACAGTATTTATTGTGAGAAACAGTGCATCAAATTTTCTGATTGAGTGCTTTTGCTATTTAATTTCATTTTAAAATTTAATGTTTGAGTAAATGAAGGTAATTTTTTATCTACTGACTTTGGTGTCACAAACCAGCAATAGTAAGATAGCTCTTTCGAAATGAACAACAGCTACTAGGTTTACAAATAGTCTGCTACGGACGTATAAACAGCTGCGTATGCATGCCGTGCGATTCTCACACTGTCCAGACAGATTTAATCCGTACAGAAAAATTTGCACTTTAAGCAGATGCAATTGCAAAACGAAAATTCTCATGTATACGCAGAGAGCAATAGTTGCCGACGAGAGTTCTTGTTTTATCCATGCAACCGGACGAAGAAGCACATTTAAGCCTTTTTTGAGTGTCCTTCGAAGACAATCTATTTTGCATAACAACGGAAATCTAATCCTCCAAGGAGAGAGCATATGGACATCCCACGTAAAGAGATTTTTGTTTTTACATCTTTTGCCACTGTGATACCGTTTGTCGGACTTTAGTCCTTTACACCCTCCTAAATACGCCACTATACACCCTCCTAAATACGTCACAGCCAATTATCGTATTTTTTAAATTGCAGTTTTTGTTCTGCAACATACTGCGTTTAATTCATTACTTTTTATCGATTAAACTTTTGTTTGGTTAAAGGGTCAAACATTTATCAGTTTTTGTCATAAGCAACGCATTAGTCATGTTGTTGTTGTGATTACCCCTCCTCTTCCTCGGGATGGAGGTATGGCACGAACAGCCATTCAGGTTCATGCCATCAACATAATTGAAATTAGGCTAGTGGAAAGATGGCAGCCTGTTTCGAACCAGTCTTCAGTGTCTGGTAGCCCCACCACCAACAAGGCGGACTATCACTGTTGGGTACCCAAGAGTCGCCTTTTACGACATGCTGGGTGAGCAACTTCACAATTGTAACCAGGTGAAGTACGGGTAGGCCACCTGTCTGCCACATAAAGATGGAGGCGTCCCATTAAGTGCCTTGCCCAAGGACACAGCAAGCAAGCTTGCCGGTTTGTTCTCCACAATATCTTTTTTTTTATGCTGAGCGCCAAGCAGGGAAGCTGTGAATACCATATTTTAAAGTCCTTCGGTATGACTCGACTTAGGGAATGAACCCCAGGTCTACGACTGCGAAGCGGACGCTGTAACTACTGCGCCATCGCGCCGGTGTGTATTAGTTTTTCGTGAGCTAAAACCAGTGTTGGGAACGAGTCCGTTGAGTTCTAGTTTCGAGTCGAGTCTTTTTTTACCAAAACCCGAGCCATTCCATCACTTTATTGCCACAGTTTAGTTTTCTGTGGTATTTTTAATATTGCAATCGATTCGTTTAACATTGTTTGGTAAATTAAAATTCAGGCTTCTAAACTATGCTTATCTAAGCTCTGATTTCAATAGTTTAAAGCACACTTTTAATACTATAACGGTGTCTCCCCACAACCAATCTACTGCTTTACTAACTGTAGCTGGTTAGGAAATGGAGCTTACGGTTTTGTACATGCAGTTTAAAAATGAATTTCAAAAAAACTTAGAAATGCACTTACATTATATAAGCCTACATATATTGCAACGTGCTAGATGCAAAATCTCATACAACAAAGACCTTACAGGCTTGCAGTGAAAAGTAATAAAAATAATTTGCAAGATTTTGATAGTATACCGGAGTTGCCAGCAGGGGCACACGCAGAAAATTGTTGAGGGGGACGCAAAAATTTTCCGAATGCGCAATTATCTCAAAACGCCAGGGGGCATGCTCCCTCGAATAATTTTCAAAATTTCGCTCAAGCATATGCAATTTTAGTGCTTTCTGAAATCATTTTTAAGGTAATTGTTGTTTGAAATAAGTTAGTCGTTGTTTCATCTGCTACACCTAAGAAATTAGTAATAGCTTGCGTTTTTGCACTTATGGATACGCAACGGATACATTTACACGTATACAACGGATACGCTGCAGTTGCGTAACAAGCTTTTCGAAGAGCTCATCAATTAAATTTTTTTGTTAAAATTATCCAAATCGTGATTCATATTATTTCACTTGTTATTATTACCACATATACTTGTTTCTCATTTTAATTGGCACCCCAATAACCCCTCGGGCAAAGTTGAGTAAAGTTTTATTTTCATCAGTAAACGACCAATGATTTGTCAAAAAGAATTACGAATTACACGAAACAAACGATGTTTTTCAAGGCCTTAGACATTTAAACTGATTCTGTCACTGCAGAACAGGTTATTTGTTTGTTGCCGTTACAAGCATAACGACTGAAAATAACATTTAACGTTTTCCCGAGGGAAGCGCGTACATAGGAGCCTCCTCCTTACGCCATTGGTTGCCAGCGAGTAAAAAAATTATTCTTAAACACTTAAATTTTCAAGGTACAATTTTTAAGAAATCAAATTTTCCGAGACAGAAATTTTTTTTATGCAAGTACAGTGCCTAACAAAAGTTTAAGACTACCTTGTAATTAGATAACGTTATGCAAGGTTAGTTGATGGTTGGAAGGTTCACACCGACATAAACCATAAACATTATATTGAAAACAATTTAGTGTGAAGGGTTTGGTTTTGGGGACGGGACAGGCCCTGCTGAGAAGTCCAAGAGGACGAAACGCGTACAGGGATGGTCTCGTCAAATTGGATTGGGTACATTGTTTGCAATACACACTAAATTGTTTTCAATATAATGTTTGTGGTTTGTGTCGGTGAGAACCTTCCAATTACCTCGTAATTTTTGCAAAAAAATAAATATTTTTGTTTTTCAGACATTTTAATCAAAAATAACTTACATTAATTTTGCAATTTATGCACCAACACATTACAAACAGTTCTAAAATAACAAAATATGCAGAAATTTTGTTGATTATTCGTATATGGTAAGTCTTCCTTTCAGAGACGTAGCAGCCGCCCCCCAAACCCCCCAATTGGGGGGCCCAGGCCAACTTTGGGGGCCCAAGTTAGTCTGAAATTGCTTTTTGGCTACGTGACTATTTTCAGTTCAGCAGACTTGTTTACAACCGATTTAAACTGTAGGAAGAAATTGGCTTGTGACATCATAAGTAAATGCTAGGTCATTTTATCTCGCAGAATCTAGAATATTTCGATTGATTTTCTGGTAGAATCTTCAATATTCGATTGACGTAACAATGCCGTTGTTACGCAACAATCATAGAATGGTCTGGAATTCTGTTTGGCTATAAATACCGGGACAATATATATACACTGCAGAGTGCAGATAAAGTATTTTATTGACATTGTATAGAATGAAACGTTCAAAAAGTGGTGCTCAAAAGAGAAAAGAAGCAGCCACTGCTCGAGATGCTGTAGCGAAATTGCCCAAGATGACAGATTTTTTCAAGATTACTGAGCAGAGTAGACCTGGCACTAGTACCGAGAGGGATGAAGAAAACTATAGTGTACAAGAAAAAGAAGACTATGACGATCAGCATCAAAGTGATTGTGAATTTCCAGAAAATGTAAGTTGTGATTTACCTGCCAATACGCAACCTTCAATATCAAAAATAACTGAATCTCAATTTACCCTTATCCCTGATGACCCATGCAAATGGCCTGAAAGTATTTCTGATGCTCAACGATGTGATATAGTAAAGCGTGGACCACATCAACTAATAATGAATTTTCCATATAATAACACAACTCCAAGGCGACGTTTTTCCTCCAACCATTATAAACGTGTGTTACCTAATGGTGAAAGTGTTTCACGGTCGTGGCTAGTTTATTGTGGGGAATCAGATCAAGTTTTTTGCTTTTGTTGTAAGCTATTTGGAAAAACACTAAGCCCCTTTTGTAGTGGTATAAATACATGGGAGGGTTTTTCGAAAAAACTGAAAGACCATGAAAACGGCATTTCCCACCAAGAATGCTGCAGTCAATGGATGTTGCTAGCTGAAGGGATAAGAAATTCATCCACTATCGACAAACGCGAGATGAATATTTTTTTCAATGAAAGACGTTTTTGGAGAAATGTTTTAGAGAGACTTATCGACATTGCCTTGTTTCTATCGGAAAGGAATCTTGCTTTTAGAGGATCTGAAGAAGTCTTAGGATCTCCTCACAATGGAAATTTTCTGGGTATATTTGAGCTTTTGGCAAGAAGAGATCCGATCCTAAAAGAGCTTCAAGACAGAATCAAGAATAAAAACACTAAAGATCACTATTTGAGTCCTACCATACAAAATGAACTAATTGAATTGCTAGCGACAGAAGTTGAAAAAGAAAATTTACAGCAATTGAAATTGGCAAAATATTTTTCTATAATTTTGGACTGCACTCCAGATATGTCACATCATGAAGAAATGTCTGTCATTCTCCGTTATGTACTATGTAATGAAGAAGCTGCTGTTGTTAAAGAAACATTTTTTGGCTACTTGAGAATAAGTGACAGTACTGGGAAAGGCTTGTTGGACGCTTTCTTAGAAAAAGCGACCGAACTGCAACTCGAATTGTCTGATTGTCGAGGTCAGTCATATGATAATGGTGCTAACATGAAAGGAAAACATTCTGGGGTCCAAGCAAGAATGCTAGACATCAATCCCAAAGCTGTTTACGTGCCCTGTGCAAACCATACTCTTAACTTAGTTGTTGTTGACAGTGCTAATTCATCGACGGAAGCATTGACATTTTTTGGAGTACTTACAAGGTTGTATGTGCTGTTTTCTTCCTCTGCTCAGCGTTGGGAAATTTTGAAGAAACATGTGGAGCTGTCCATAAAGTCACAATCTGATACTCGTTGGGAAAGCAGAATTAAATGCATCAAACCTCTTCGATACAATTTAAAAGAGGTGTTGCTGGCACTGAAAGACTTGGAAGCCATTTCCATAGAAAGAAAAGATGGAAGAGCTGCCTCAGAAACAAAATCGTTGATAGCTCATTTATGAAATGGAGTTTTCTTTTGTCGGTGTTTATTTGGTATGATATCCTATTCCAAGTCAATAAAGCAAGCAAGATTCTTCAATCGTATGGAGTCTCCCTTCATACAATGGAAACGGAAATCCAGGCAACTGAAAAGTTTTTGCAAAACTATTGCACAACGGGTTATGACAGTGCCGCAACATCTGCTGTTGAAATAGCACAGGAATTGGATATTGATCCTTCTTTTCCTCCGTCAAGAAGTGGAAAGAAAAGAAGATTGTTTGATTACCAAGATGAAGAGGAACAACGAGCTACTCCTGAACTGAAATTTAAAAGCAACTTTTTCTATCCATTAGTAGACCAGGCTATTATGTCAATAAAGGAGCGCTTTAATTTGTTACGTGAGGTTTCTTCCGCCTTTTGGTTTTTGTACACACGAGACAAACTTTTGCTTGTGCAACAAGAAAATGCTCTTCTTACTTGCTGTAAAGAGTTCCAAAAAAAGTTCGGTGACATTGATTCTGATGAAATGAGCGCTGAGCTACAGCGGTTTGTTTTAATTTTACAAAAAAAACGCAATCTCAAAACGGCTCAAGACTTTCTGAACTATCTTCTAAAGACTCATTTATTTGAATTGTATCCGAATGTGTACATCGCACTTCGAATCTTACTAACTTGCCCCGTGACTGTTGCCAGCGCTGAAAGAAGCTTCAGCAAATTGAAACTGATCAAAACTTTTAATAGAACGTCTATGACAGACAGTAGACTATCTTCATTAGCCATGTTGTCAATCGAAAATGACTGCGCCCGATCTCTTGATTATGACAATGTCATAACAGCATTTGCGAACAAAAAGGTTCGCTCCAGACTATTTAAATGATAGTGTGTTTTTATAACTTTTTCATGTTTTTCAGTGTCATTGCTTTCGTTTCGCAGTGTCTGCATAAATGTCCTACTGAACTCTGGCATCGGTGCCGAATTTTTTGTGACTTGCACCTTCGGTATCGGCATGCTTTATTCTGACATTAGCCTGTTTACTTATGTACAAATTGTGGTGTATTTTCTTAATGCAGCTTTTCAATTTTACACCTCTAAAGTGATATGACCTGTGCGCAGGGGCTCTTGCGCTTACTTTGGGGGGCCCGAAGTTGGAGTGCTACGGGACTGCTTCTTTTGTTCTTAATCACAGCCTGCAAACGTCGTGGCAGGCTCTGTATCAGGGCTTTACAATACTCGGTTGCTATTTCGATGATCCAAACTTTTTTTATCACATTCACGAGTTGTTTGGCAGATGACGGTTGCTTTTCTGTGACTTTATTTTTAAAAATTTTCCACAGATTTTCTATATGTTTTAAGTCGGGGTTGTTTCCAGGTTATTGCAAAACTTCCATTTTCTAGGTTTTTAAAAAATCAGATACAATTCGTGACCTGTGGCACGGGCGCCATCATGCATAAAAATTCTACACTGATGAAATGTCCATATAAATTTTCAGTTTTTCAGCATAGACGAAGTATCTATATAAATTTTCAGCTTATGTTTTAGTAGTTCCAAGTACTTTTTGTTGTTCGTAGTCGTACTAGAGGCCATAAAGTACAAATCAGCTGACTCGTTGTAAGACATGGACCCCCAGATCATTTGGCTGGAGGGTGTTTGTTAGCCTAAATTGTGTACTTCGCATTGCATCTCTTTCCTTTTGGTCTACGAACGTTTTGCTTCTTGGGCGCAAACTGCTGAATGGTTGATTCATCACTGAACAATACTTTGTTCCAAGATTTAGTGGTCCGATGTTCATGTGCTTTAGCAAACGCTAAACGCACGGCTTTCATGGATTTAGCTAGTAATAATTTTTGAGCAAGCTTTCGCGATTTTAGTATGAAATCGTATGTCAATCGGTGAGAAACAGTCATATCATTTACTTAGACGCCTTTTGCCAATAATGCAGACTGTACTTTCTACATCAAACTAGCTGAGGATCAAACAACCATCCTTTTCATTAAATGATCGTCTCCCACCGTGATTTCCTTTGATCTGCCACTTGTCTTTAAGTCACTGCAACTCCTCCTCAGTCTCCAATTGATCATTGCTGCGTGAACTACTGTTTTGCTGACATTACATTTTGCACCAATTTTGCGTGCTGAGTAGCCTTCTATATATGATTTTGCAATTTGCGCACGTTGAGCTTGACTGAGAGACGTTTCTTTGCTCATTTTTGATACTAAAAATATTCGCAAAAATAACTCAAATCTGTCTCCAAAAGCAACAAAGAACAAATAAAATTGCATTTACTTATCTTAAAGAGCACCAAGGTGCCACAATCACATAAGAGAATACTAGAATAGGTACTATGATGTATTAAATGGATTAATATGACGCAATCACAAAAAAACATTTTTTTTCAAAAGTGGCTTTAAACTTCTGTTAGGCACTGTAATTTCATTAATTATTAGCAGATCGGTCGAGTTTTGACTGGAGTCACGAGTCATTGGTGTTGAGATTCAAGTCTCGAGCCATTGGAGTTGAGATCCGAATCGATTGGAGTCATTTCGTGCAAATGCTTTTTTTACACCTACTCAAGTCGAGTCATTGACTCGAGTCTCTTCAACACTGGCTAAAACTCAGAAAGCTGCCATTCTCTGTGCTAAGTTCATGAACTATAGCCCTTCTTTGGAAAGATATACTAGTCCAGGCGTATAGCTAAAATCAAAAAATTCGAGCCAGTATATGTCAATGAAAGAAAGTTTTCTTGATGATTTTTTACTTTTTTAAATCTGAATTTAAAAAAAAATTCGCCAGCTACGTGCATTTGATAACCTGTTTTTCAAATGTCGACATTGCTTTCCAGATTTATTTCTCAATTTTTGAAAATCCACTCAAATACAATTTAAAGATATGCAGTGGTGGGCAAGTTGCTTTTTTAAAGTAACTGAGTTACAGTTACAGTTACCTCCGAAAAAAAGGTACTTACAGTAGTCGTAGTTTCATGACAGTCATAGAACCACTCTACTTTCGTAGCACAGTGTTGAATTGTTGATGCAAGCACATTGGGCGTTGGCATATGTGAAATAATTAATGTTTTCGCAACGCCTTTATGTCATTCAAACATCTGCCTGCCAACACGACCGGGACTAGGGTATCAAATCGATTTTCGATGAGATGAGTGAGACCAACTTTAAACCTACTTTGGTAATGGGAGGAGCAAATATGCTGCACCCCGTTGGTCATTATAGAATTACTCTATAACCACTAGGGATGCTCGGAAGGCATTTGGCTGGGATGAAACGAAACGAAACAAAACTTTACTGTAGAAAAAACAGTTCGAAACAAAATAAAACTTCGCTTTGAAATATTTTGAAATTTTTACATTGCCACTCATCTGTGTTATCGTTATCCTTCAAAATTTTATGTGACAATGGAAAATGGCCATTGGTGTGTTCGATGCGGCTTGTGCATAAAGTATGATGGTCGCACGGGATGAGTCCAACCTTTCACGGTTTAGACCAACAATGTTACGCGCGGTTGACCACAAACACTCTCTTGTGTTTCGTATTTGTTTCGAGGGCATTATTAAACGAAATTGAGTGCATGTCGAAATGAAATTCTTCGCTACGGAAGTTAATTGGAAAGGGAGCGAACGAAACCAAAACAAAGCAGTTTTGCATCAAAGCGAAACGAAACATTTTCGTTTGGAACACCCCTAATAACAACTAAAGATTTCACTTTCATATTTCCTGAATTTAAATATATTTCATTCCCACATAATCTCTGACAATTTGAAGTTAATCGTTCATGACTAAAGGGCCTGAAGTTTCCGATTTGTCGAACGGATCCAATGAAATGAAACTTTTTGACCAAAAACGTAAGCTATTTTTTCATAATTAAACTAAAATTTCCGCTTTTTTGCTGTGAAAGCGGAAAACAGTAAGCAACTGTAACTGGTAACTTTTACAGTATCTAATTGATGACATGCTACAAATTTTGCTACTTCTGCAAAAAAGCAACGCACTTTTAGTTAGTTACTAAAAAAGTAATTAGTTATAATAAAAACGCTGTCTGAACTTGACCATCCTCTGAGGAGCCGAGGGTTTATCCATTTACCACTCCCAGATTGGTGGAAGCAAAGTGCGTAGTTTAGCAATTAGTCTCCATATTACTATGGATTAACAGGAGCACCACGTGAAGGTTTGCTAATTTAGGGTTACCATACCGTCCGGAAAATTCCGGACATGTCCGGTATTTAGCGTTAAATTTTGCGTCCGGGAGGAATTTTAAAAAATGCTCAAATTTTCGGAATTTTATAATCCTGTAAATTATGTTTAACTTTAAACATTGTACATGTCTTCCAAAGCGAGAAATTCATTTGGAGTAGTCTACGCTGCTTCTTGGCTACAATAATTTTGCTCATAGATTGGTGTGCATCGAGGATCCTTCATTATTAGTCCATTTACACACTTTGCAGTGGGCCTATTGAATTCTGTATTGTGAACGTAGCATCTTCATTATTTTGCAGCCATGCGGATTGTCATTAATATTTACCAACTTTTGTACTTAATTAACAAGTTAGTTAGTTAGTTAGTTAGTCTTCAATGTGACAAAATGTGGTAGTGCATATATTTGGTCTCATGAAAAGTAGCCATGTATTGTCCGGAATTTCGCTTTTGCAAATATGGTAACCCTATGCTAATTGCTCCTATAAACTATTGCTGAAGTGCTGAACCATTCTTGCCGAATAGCCTAACACTGGTACCCTAAAGGTCACACCCTTTTTTTTTCTATATAGACCATCTGGTATGGCACCATTCTTTATCAGACGTGAAACTACCACTAAAACTGAAGAAAAAGCAGGAAAATGATTCAAACACCCTCTTTATGCCCACCAACCAACGCGATAACGGATAAAATCATGTAAAAGTTTTGCAACAATTGATGGATTACAACCAAGCTCAGCATCAATATACAGACTTCAAAACTGAACAGAACTTTTCCAAACCACCCAAGAAGCATTACCAGATCGAGGTAAATTGCCTAGAGGATTAATCCACAGGAACAAACCTCGGAAGAAACAATGGACCAACCAGAACAGAGCCAGAGCTGGAGTTGGCAAAACAAATGGGGATTCATTGATTAAAAAATGGGGATTCATCACCAATCCAGAGTGAGACTGTGGCAAGGTCCAGTCCATGGACCATTTCCTTCGACATTGCCAATTAGGGCCTCCATGGTCCTTCTACAATCTCTAAGAGGTCAGCACCATGCGGAACTATGGACGAAGCATTGGAGCAACAAAATATGAATGAATGAAAACGCAGTCAGCTTTTGTAGTTTTAAAAGGCTTCTTCACACAAGGCAGCAGATACACTGCTTTTGAAACTATGCCCTAAAGACTTTTTTGGCCACTAGGCTACGAATACTAATTGATTACAACATAAGACAAATCAAAGACAGAACTGTGCATGCGTGAGTAAAAAGCTTATCGCCTGATACAAGCGAGTTTTGTCAAGTGCTCGAAGCAGGCTGAAGCACAAGTCGTAACAAATCGAGTGATAACTATATTAGCAGACATACGAGATAAATGAAAAATTTTTGTTTCCTGAAGATGCTTACGCAGCCCAGCTCGTATGAGATCACCGATGTTGTGTCATTCGTGATTTTTTCTCGGTGGTAAGCCTAATTAGCGAGAGGAGAGAATTGAGAATTGTCAAGCATATTTTGCAGAAATTAAATTGATGGAAAGAACTTAACTTTTTTTGAGGGCACGTAATCAATCACAGAGTGCAGTAGAGACGGTATTGGTGCAAAGCGATGTAATCAGCCATAAAACTATTCTGTTGGTAGTAGGAATTTTACAAAACACTTGTTTCAAAAATTTCTGACTGCTTTTTTTATTTCTGCAGATTTTACCCACCTGTATGTAAATAATGTGACAAATTGGTGAGAGTTTCATGTCTTGAGTTTTGCAGGAAAAATTTACCGGCTATCTTAGCAAAGGGAGATCTTAAGTGGAAAAGGGCCATTTTTGGCTAATATTTTGCTATTGAGACTTTGCTTAGAGGATTAATTAGCCGAAATGGCGGATGCCGATTACCGATTTCCTGCGGATTAATCGGTGTAACCTCATCGATAAATTTAAACTGCTTCTTGCGGAAAAAAATGCTGCTGTTTTCTTTTGATATATATAAATCAAAACTTCGTACCATAAGCAATGTGCTTGTAGCGAGTGCTCATCGTAAAGCTAAACCGCGAGAGAGAATGGAAGGCCAGCTCTAACGGCTGATAAAGTGGCTGTCAACCACGATTATATTGTAGCTTGCTGTTATTATTAATCTGCGCCCCGCTAACACGAATCAGAACTTTCACACTTATTACCAGGGTTGCCATCGACTCGGACTCAAAAATAAGGACAAACAAAAAACAACAAATTCAGCACATTGTTTTTATTTAAAATGCTCATAACACCTTATTTATTTAGTGGCATACTTTGCCCCCGAAACAATTTGTTTCATCAATTTCTCGTTCTTTGATATTACTGAGTACATTTGACGGCAATTATAATCCAAATTTACTTTAATTTGTAGGAGAGATTTGACCGTTTTTCATAAAGCCTGTTTCTTTCATCAGTCCATTGAGCTGATACAAGAGAAAACACCCATTCGACAAATGCATTACTAACTGGAAGAGAAAAAACAATGCTGACCAACGTGTACAGGAGCGGAAAGGAGTCATTGCCATCAAAAATTTTCATCCATTTGGTTTCGGCTTCATTTTTGCAGAATTTATCGTCCGGAATCTTTTTGAGGAGATCATTGAGAGCCGAAACCTCATCAAATAGTTCATCTTTGGTTGCCATTGGTGGATCAACTTGCTTTGCTAACTCTCTAACTTCCTCATACTCAATTGTTTTAGCTCTTAGCAGGGTCCATTTAATGTACTTTGGATGCTTCTCTAATCGATACCACTTACTGATGTATTCCAACGTGATGGTGTAAAATTCTAGAAAGCTTGATTTAAGAAGATTAGCTCTCTCTTCATCAACTCTCTTTAACAGATCAGCTGTGGATGCACCGAAAAATTCAGAAGACTGACGCTGCAAAATTTTGCATCTAAACGAGTCAATTATCTCAGCCAGCTCAGGAAAAAGCGCATCTGCCTTCTGCAGAAGTAATGTTGGTTTCTCGAAAAGTTTGAGGGTACTGTGGAGAAATGTCACGATCACCAGTGACGTTTCACTTTTGAAAAAATTCTCTAAAATACGAGGTGGTCATTTTAGCGAAAGGAAATGCGCTTGGAGTGGTTCCCAGAGTTCGATCATACGCTCAAGTACAGTATCCAAAGTGAGCCATCGAGTAGGCGTATGGGTTGGTAGAGTTGAATAGTTTGTATTCAGTTGTTCACAAAATTGTTTGAGACTATTCGTCCTACCCGTTTGACTTTTGAAGTGGCTGCCAATCTTCACCACAATTGTTTCTATGTCAACTGTGAGACGTTCTGCTCCCTTTTCTGAAGCGTTATGCAAAATATGGGCAGGGCAACCAACTGAAATCAGACAAGTTTTTCTCTCTGAAAGATGATAAAACACATTGTTTTTTCCTCCCTGATTAGAGCCTCCAAAGTTCACTGGTGCATTATCAGCACAAAATGATGTCAGTTGCTGCAAGTCCAGGTCATTCTCTTCCACACTTGAAATGATAAAGTTCACGATTTGTTCCGAGGTCTCACCTGGCATCGATCGTAAATCAAGAAGACGTACGTTAATTCCAACTTTGGCACTGAAGAACCTAATAACCAGCGGAAATAATTTCATTTCGTTGTGATTGGAGGCATCAACCGAGATCGAAAAGGGTTGGGTACCAAGGTCAGACAAGACCTTTTGTTGAGCAAAGGGAGCAAGAACGCCGGTATTAATGCTCGTTATCT
This sequence comes from Trididemnum clinides, assembly GCA_963675345.1. Lineage (NCBI taxonomy): Eukaryota > Metazoa > Chordata > Ascidiacea > Aplousobranchia > Didemnidae > Trididemnum > Trididemnum clinides. The sequence continues at coordinate 21,490,813 of OY776284.1, read as the reverse complement.
TTGTTCTAGCAGAAGTATACTTTTTAGCAACGTCTGAATCGGGAAAAATTTCTTTGAACAATTGGGACGTGCAGTCATTTGAATTAAATGATTGATTGTGTTTGACAGTGTGGTATGCCATGTACCCTCAGCAGCAGCTGCCTTATTATCTGTGGTCGTTGGCTGCGATGGCCTTGTGCAAAACTTTTCCATGGATTGATTCGAATTTATCATTTGAGCACATTTTTTATGCTTTTGGGTATCATTGTGAACAGAAATAGCTGTCTTTCCTATCGCCTTCAAATTAATTTCACAGTCACACACGTTGCAGTGCGCGAAGTGAACGCCTTTAAAACTTCGTTTTATGTTCTTAAATTCTTTCTTGAACTCATCACGAAAACTGTTTTTGTGCTTGCTCATTTTCTTGTTCTACAAGTAGGTGAAAATCTAAATATTTTAAGACTAAAATCTAAAAATATGGCATCAGACAAATGACAGCCTATAATAAAATCTGAGATGTTTTTTTTAAGTTTAGCTAACTATTTCTTTTAAAACTGACAAATTAATTAACTATCATCCCCTAATCTTAACTCTGCTTGTCTATACTGTAAAATGTATTGCTACAGATAGCAGCTAGGCTAGCCATTCGCTTGGCACACAATTCTTACGTAACAGTAACGCAACAATTTTGGAAGACAATAATTATTGTTGCAATAACTTTAGACATTTTTGCTAAAAATAAGACAAAATAAGGTAGGGCTACCATACGTTCTCTTTTAAGAGGATTTGTCCTCTTTTTTTAAAAAAAAATGAATGGTCCTCCGAGGACACTAAAAAGTAGCCTAATGTCCTCTTTTTTACCATTTAGATTAATATAATTATTATAAAGTAAAATTTGGAAAGCTAAATAAAGCTAAACAATGATGCCAAAAAGAAAAAGTGTTTTCTGATGAACTACGGCAGAAGCATCCTTGTTTCAAAAAAGGACGTAGCGATTTTTAATTTTATAATCACGTTAAAGCTGATCCTTCCTTATAGAAAAAAGTTGGGGCAACCGCAAAATATTCATGGGCTGAATCTGACAAATAAATTTGTCTTGTTTTATTGTCTATTTTTTTGCCGTAACGTTTGCTGAATGTAGCCTAGGGGATGGTCTTATCGTACTTGTATTTTACTTGCTGACGAAACTTGTCATCTTTTTGGGCAACGAAAATATGGTAGGCCTAAAATAAGCACAGATGTCCAAAATAAGTACATTCCTTAGAAATAAGTACAATATATTTTTCTAAGACACATGATTCCAAAATAAGGACAAATCTTATAAATAAGGACGGTATGGCAACTCTGCTTATTACTCTTAACAGAGAAGAATTCGACCAACTGAAGAAGAAAGCAGTGCAGACACTTAACACTATTGCTCCCGCGTGCATTGCGAAAAAAATGTCCGCGAGGTGGCAGAGCGAAAAACTGTCATAATCAATCATAATTAATCATCATAAAATACCCAAGTTTGTTTGTAAAGCATTACTCATCTGTTTACTTCTACATCAAGTGTAATATATCGTTGAAATCTCTATTTCTTGAGAATTTCAAATATAATAAAAACAAAAAATTTTTTTTTGAATATGCAAAATTTATGCAAATTAGCCCCCCCCCCAAAAGGTGCTGAGTTGTCTTCAAAGTTAAAGTACCCTTACCTCAAAGATCACTACAGATTTTATTTTTCTACCAATTTCTTTAGAAATGGTCGCTAGATGATGCTAAGGAAATAAGCTTTCAAGGTACATCACTCAAAACTTACCTAAAAGCCTAGGTTTTCTACAATTTGCTACTTTCTGAGGCCCATGACCTTTTTGTTAACCGGTACTGACCGGTACCAAATTTTGTTAGTCAAATGTAGTATCTAAAATAAGATCAGTTATTATCTGCTACAGGTTAGCCTAAACCATGTAACATTATGTATTTTTGAACAGGGAATTTCTTCAAGATTCAGAAAATATCAAGTTTAAATAGAATATGCTGTCACTAACAATGAAACAGCAACTTATTTACACCCCTCCCATGTGTTGAGAAACAAGGGGGATACAGCAAACTTTGATTTAGAGAAGCAAAACTTCTGCTAGCTTTTAAACTTGTATTTCAGTTTTTGTTTCCTTAGAAACTTGATGCGAAAGGACAACTTTAGTAGTGAAGTATTTGCAATTTATTTTATCTTTTTAAAGGGTGTAGTTTTTCTAAAAATTATAATTTAGTGAAGGTAAGTCAAAAAATTGTGGGGGTTTTGAACTGACATGATGTACAGTATCCATTTTTGATCAGTAAATATCATATATTGCTTAGCCTAAACTATTTAAAGTTATATATTGCTGAAAAGCAAATTTTCTAAGCTTTCAAATGAGACCGGTATTTAGCAACATATTATATTTTTTACGCACTAAATTTACTTTTTTTACTTACCCTACAAATTTGTTTGGGGGGGTTTTGAGACCCCTAAAAACTTTATAAATTTGAATAGCTAAATTTTATTATTATTGCAAAAAATTTTGTCAAATGATGCCCCAAAAGAGTAGTTTTCAGACTGTGTTAATGATAAAGGGTTTGGTTTTGTGGTAAACCAAGTATCTTGATTTGAATTCAAGGTAGTTGGCTCTTGCACGTGTCTGCTGAAAATTTTACAATTTTTGTCGTCTGCAACTGGGTTCTTGGTCTTTTTAACTCTTTTTCGGTGTAAAAATCTAAGAATTAGAACACAAATTGTATATCTTCCGATGCGTGAGGAATTATGCATGATCTTTTGAAAATTTTATGAAAATCGGATAAGAAATAAAGTCACAAATCCATTTTTTAGTAAACTGATTTTGTAACTCATTTTCAAAAATTTTGAGGGGAACTCTGTTTTATGTTGCGGGTATAGTAACCGGCGCGGGAGCGAAAGTGTTAATGTACGTACATATCGATGACGTCACAATGGTCAGACGCTAGCTACATGCTTACTGGATAACCCCGTACTGAGTGTATTTCTATTATCAGCAATGCAACCAAGCTGAATAAGTTGCCGTGAACTGCCTTTCTTGAGAACACAACAACGTAGTCACCTCAAGTTTTAAACGCCATCATTATCAGCGTAAAAACCTTCTAATTCAATCTGCCTTGTTGCCAACCAATAGACATCAAACTTAAGTCTAGTGGGACATATACAGGGTGGTCGCTAGAAAAGCGGAAAATTTGAAAATCAGATTAGATCATGAATAAAATGCGTGATTGACGTTTTCTGATTGGTTCTTTTGTTATCGAAGGGGCGTGTATTATTCATTTCATTAGTTCTGGCTTAATCATTTCTTCAATTTCTATTTTGATACCCACATCATGGACGGGAGCAGCAGGAAACAGATTTCAGAATTTCAAAGGCAGGTGATAATTCGGTACTTACGTATTATCGGGAGGACCTTTAAAAAAACGACTCAAAAATTTGCAGTGTACACTGCCCCGTACATTTACATACCGGGCCTACCCCTTCAGTGTACACTGCCTTTCTTTTAAAGCCCTGGCCAGCTGAGATTCGAACCCGACCTTTAAAAAAACGACTCAAAAATTAAGGTCCTCCCGATAATACGTAAGGACCGATAATTCTTTTCAAAACTGAAAATCCGACTTGGGGACTGACAAAATGTCTAGCTGTGTTACCAAATTTTTTTCAACGATGCAAAGCATCAGTTTGATAGTGTTGTAGCAACTTTGAAACGAAAAGGTCCTGAAGCAGCTGGTGCTGCTTTGAAGCTGTGACGTGACATAGACTCCATTGATGATCTGAAAACGTGCTTGGCAAGAGCTTGGAGTGATATCTCACAAGTTACCCTTCAAAACGCCACACGAGCTTGGATTTCTAGATTAAGACGTTGCGATGAAGTGCACGGACGACATTTTGAATATCTTTGAGTATAATATAACATTTGTCTTTGAAAAACTTTGAAAAAATTATTCTTTGTAAAAATAAATCGTTGATGACAAATTTCCCGCTTTTCTAGCGACCACCCTGTATATCCAGCGGTGCAAAACAGTAAGCCTGTTGGGTTGCAAATGTGCGTAATGCAATGCAAACTGGAGTTTTTCCGGCTCTTTAAGTGTTTTTAGTTCCAGTAGATTAGAACGTTACGTCACTAGATGGCAGCAATAATTTTTACTTTTTAATTTTTGGCACCATTTTGGCTGCGTTTTGGCCTCAATTTAGCAAATTTGCAGGTTACTTATAGTGCACAAGCCGATGAAAAAGCATGCTATGGCAATGAATTTAAATGGCTACCTTTAGAAAGCCTTTTGTTGCTTTCAGGGAATATCTAGACAAATTTATGTAGCAGCAGAGTAGAAAGCTACCACTATGAGTCAGCCTGGTGTATTTGTGGGACATATTTGTCCCACTAGACATTTTTACTTAGTGGGTTTGGGACACATGTATCCCATTAAATCTCATAGCACAACACGTAAAGTGTAGTATCATTCTTTAATTCATTTTATTTTTGTTATAATTAGTGTTAGGCGCATATGATTAGAGAAGAATTGGGTTGCTGGTGATATGCTTGAAATTTTTCACCTAAACTCTAGCCCACAACCGAAAAAAAAGTGATGTTATACGATATTTCATGCAATACCTTTGCGACGTTTTTCAAAAAGTCTGCGTTTTGTAGGATTTTGTAAATCAAAACACTTTTGGCTTTTGTAAAAAATGGTTAGTAAAAGATTTGGTTTGCGTGTTACTCTAGATTTTATTTTGTAATGTAACAGGGAATCTGATGATTCAGTAATAGACCCACGCTATTCTCCTACAAGTCCAGAAAGTGATAAGTGAGATGGAGCAGATACGCAAAGTTAAAGTGAAGAAGAGTTGTCAGAAGGTTCTGACGATGATGATCCCATCCAATCACCACTACAGAAAACTAACAATGCTACAAAAATTGCTGTGGAACCCAGCGTGTGGTCTGATACTTCATCTTTTTGACCAAAGTTTTATAGTTCAATGACTAGAAAAAGCCGGATAACATCTGATCTAACAAAAACTTTTTCTGTTTTAGATGTATTCTTAAGGTGGCAATCGGGTTCAAATTACTTTTTCTCTGTTTCTTTACCTACAGGATTGAGTCTGTCATAGTATGAAAGCCCAATGATGGTTCAAAAAAATTTTACTATTTTTCTTTTTTTGCCGCCATTTTGGCCACGATTTTGGACGCCATCTTGGAATTTTACCCTATTTTCAAAATGGGATTTCGGGCAAAGTACTACACTTAGAGCCATGATTCTTTTTATTCATAAGTCAGAATCAGCTCTACTAGAGATTAAATGGAACAAATATTTGGCATAGGGCTTGTGGATTTTAGTGGACATTCCTGATCAAAAATATTGAAAAACGTACCAAAATTTTCCCAAAATGTTGTTTTTGCCCCAAAACTATCAGTTTTATACAAACAGTGAACAATTCATTCCCTCCGGCTTCATGAATTACATATATAGCCGAAATATCATCGTCTAAACCCTACAACTAACGACAGTAGAGCATTTCAAAATTCAAAAATCGTCATTTCGATGGAAAATATTTTCCACTAGAGTAATCAAACACGAACCCTATAATCTAGAGCTTATTTTTGAGAAAAACAGCCACACATTATGGAAGAACATAGACTCAAGTTGCTTTTTCTGCAAAAAACTTAATTTCGATGAAAACACCGATAACCCTGGTTTCTGAACCCTATTGCCACCTTAAAGCTTCTGAAGGCTCTTTTTTTCGTTATTTGATGAGATCGAAACAACAGGTTTTTCCAACATATATCTTTGCTTTCATATTCGTCAGCGCCTGCTTTGTGTACATTTTTATTTTTGTAATTTCACCACTAAAAAAGACTACTGGGACAATAGTGTCCCAAAATTGAAAACTTGATAGGTCTGGTGGGACAATAGTGTCCCACAATAAAACAAACAAAGAAAAAAAACATTGTGTTTTGATAACATATAACCAATACGAGGTTAAGATAAAAAAAATTTACTAAAATAGCCTATCATTAATTAAAAACAAAATTTGACTCGAAAGGGTTAAAGCAATAACTGCTTAATGCTGGTATACTACTTTTACAGTCATAGTATTCAACAGTTAGTGAAAAAAGTGACTATATTCACGAAATGGCAACGCAAATTACGACCAGTTAAATAGTTATTGGCTAAGGTGCATTTACGTCAATAGTATGTTTACGGTTTCCTGTGTTTCAACCGCACATTAATTTGATTCGTTATGTGTCTTACAAGTAAATGTTGTGCGTGTTAACGTATACCGTTTGTTGCTGTTTCTTATTTTTGGCTGTTGTTTTGATGTATTCTTTTGCGTTGCGCGCGTTTTGTTGGCCAAAAAATAAATGTAATACCACTATAATACAACTATGTTTCCGTCAAGTTTAATTTAATTTTAAATTTGGAAACACTCCACACGTGCAAACTTATTTTTGCAAATTTTGATCAAAACAAGTTAAACAACTAACATCAGTGTGTAGTAAAGTAAGGGAAACTGTGCGTGAGTAGTTCATGGGCATGAGAAAGTAAACAAATTTTGACGTTGATTGGTTCACGTAAGATATGCTTTCATTGTTTGGGTTAAGACTATAACACCTAGAAGGCATTTTTAAGCATATACGCAGTGAAGTTTTTATAATTAATGGTATAGGAATAAAAGTTAAATTTTTTGTTTTTTTTATTTGCCGTATATATCCTCCATTCACAAGAAAGCGAACTGTTTCGCTATATTTTGGACGGGAAGTCTGCACTCGCTTGGGAGTTGCCATTTCCGAGGTGTGGGCCACCTGTCTTCCACGTAAAGGTGGAGGTGTCCCGTTAAGTGCCTTGCCCAAGGACACAACAAGCAAGCTTGTCGGCTTGTTTTCCACTACCTCCCCTAATTGCTGAGTGCGAAGCAGGGAAGCTGTGAATACCATTTTTGAGGTCTTTTGGTATGACTCCACAAGGGAATTGAATCCCAGGTCTAGTGACTGTGAAGCAGAGGGTCTAACCACTACGCCATCACATCGGTAAATAGATGCTAAGCCCACACCACTATGTGATGAGTGTTATAAAGCTGTAACTATTTCATGTCGAATCACCAGTGCAGATTATGTCTTTTTATTTGCACATACAAATAGGATAGATATCCTATTTGTATGTGCAAGATGGAGGTCTAATATTGCTAGGCTGCTGATAATTTGTTTAGTAATGTTTTACAGCACCAGCAACAGGGCAATGGGATAAAGATTTGGGTAAACATTTTGGTTTAGCAGTGTTACTGTTGGCCAACAGGCAGATAGCATTTATTTAAATCTGTAAACAAAATGCAGTCTAAACATATAGGTGCAGCAATGCAGTGCAAAACAAATGGTTTGATTGATCTCTTTGATAGGAAACTTACTATACTGCATATATTAGGCTAACAATGAAATCTCATAAAACGGCAACATTATTTTTAAATGATGGAAGTCAATATACAGGAACTTTATTTGGTGCTGAAATTGATGTGGATGGGGAAATTGGTAAGTAGGTGTTCAAGAGCTGGTGGTGCTGTTCAATATTTGGAATGGGATATTGTGCTAGTGGAACTACTAATTGTGTATCAGCATTGTAGATTCAGAATTAGGGTTGAGGTTAGAGTTAAGGTTGGTTAGCCAAAAGTTGGAATTGGAACTAGGAAGTGGCAATTTTGCAGCGAGTGTATTTTTCCCTGAGAGGCTATTTTACTGTCACCATTCATGTGTGTTTAAATAGCCATTTTTGCTCTAATAATTAAATAGCCATTTTGGCAGTGATGCTGTGATGCATGGTCTAAATAGTTTATATCTTTAACAAGTAATGCACAGATATGTGTGCACAGTTGCTCTCTGTGAAGTGTAATTGCATTAGTGTGCGATGCAACTTCGGTTATTTTGGATGTTTCAGTCATTTAAGTTTTTTACCCTCTTCCTGCAGGCTATAGTGCAAGCTTGAAAGCAAAAAATTTTCATTTGGCCATCAATCATGCAGTAAGCTAGTGATTCTTGAGCTTTTTTGCTGATTGACCCTGTTTGTTTCTTTGACATATGGTAGATCCTAATCAATTTTTCCAGCACAAAATTAAAAAAAAATCACTGTGCAATAATTACTGCAACATATATACAAATTGTCATGCAGTACATGCTGCACAAGTTTTTCTTGAATACAGAGCGAGTCAGAAGTAACTGAGCAATCATTCATAACTTGTGTAGTTTTGACTGCCTGGTTACTTCTGACTCACTTTTTATATTATCTAATTTATTCTGATCTCTTTATTTTTTTCATTTAGATTTTGGATAGGGGAAACTGTTCTTCCTTGATTTGATCAGCCAAGCTCTTTCAGTAAGCAATACTTTATTTAGCATAATAAAGGTAAATTAACAAACCTAACACAAAAAAAAACAAAGCTTTTTCTTCCCTCTCTGGGACTTCATCAGTGCAAAAATAAATCTGAAATTTAAAAAATAAATTTAATTTTTCAGAACTGAACACGAATGAGAAGAATGTTATCATTTTGACACAGCACCTTTTAACGAAACATGTGCAGAAGCAACTTTGCTCCATGTGAATGACTGAGTTTTACATTTCAAGATGGCTTTAAGATGTTTGATTAGCAGAGCTTCCATTAACTTGATTTCAGTGTTAAAATGGCGTCTTTTTAATAAAGCAAAAGTTTTGCTCTGCAGTCACTGTTTACCTTCAAGCTTTGCACTGACCATCATGGGATTTGATGGCAGAGCTAGATAAACTTTGGTTACTAAAAAGATGGTTTTCAATTTTTTTGAAGCATTGTCTAGTCATCATACCAATGAATGATGTGTTCTTGTCACAAGAACATGTATACTGATAGACAGCATTTGAGGAGAAAAAATCTGGTGGAGGAAATTTAAGGGTGAAATGCAAAATTATTTCAAAAAATAGCCCACCAACCTTTATAATAATTTTGTATTTCAACTTTAAATTTCCTCCACCTGATTTTTTCTTCTCAAATGTTGTCTATCTGTATACACATTGTGCGAGAATTCATCATACATTGGTATGATGACTAGACAACTATTTGTAAGAATTGAAAACCATCTTTTTGGCAACCAAAGTTCATCCAACTTGCCATCAAATCCCATGATGGTTAGTGCAAAGCTTGCAGGTAAATAATGCCTGCGGAGCAAAACTTTACATTATTAATAAAGTGCCATTTCAACACTGAAACTGAAGTAATGGAAGCACTGCTAATCAAACATCTTAAGCCATCTTGAAATGTAAAACTCAGTCATTCACATGGAGCGAAGTTGCTTCTGCACATGTTTCTTTCATTAAAAGGTGCTGAGTCAAAACAATACTACTCTTGTCATCAGTGTTCAGTTCTGAAACATTAAATTTATTTTTGCTCATTTGCACTGTCCCCAGTAAGGGGAGAAAAACTTTGTTGATTTTGTTGGATTAGTATTGTAAAGTTACCTTTATTATGTCAAATAAAGTATAGCTCACTGCATGAGTTTGGCTGATCAAATCTTAATGTATTAACTAAGAATAGGTCATTTACTAAAGCTCTTACTTTGATTGTCACCACTTGCAAAATCACAAAAATATTGAAAAATTTCGCAGATGTGTAAAACATAGAATTAGGCAAACCATTTGGAAGACAAATCAGCTATTGCAATTTATCAGTTAATGAATTAGTATCATAACAAAAAATTCCTAAACACACTTATTCTACACCAACAACTTGAAAATTTTTCTCTTACGCTACGTGTAGTTAATTGCTTTGAGCGCTTAACTCGTAGACTTTTGTCTGCAAGTGTTAAGCCCTTTTCTTTGTTTCAAACTGTTGACATTGCCTCTAGTTTAGTCAGCATTAAGGCTGTGGGAAAATTCAAAATGGAAGGATGAAAATTTTAATGAGGAGGTGCTTCGTACAAAATATTTAATTTTAACTATAAAGCAGGAAGTTTTAAACCATGGCTTCTCTGAAGCATGGAATGTGTGGCAGTGGTCACTACGTTATGTTGTTCACTATCTCCAGCAAGATGTTACAATACTAAAGAATTTAAAAGGTTGTAAGCTATGAATTTGTGGTAACCTTTAAAACAATTAGATATCTTACATATGCGTACAGAAATGGGCAACTTTGATGATAAAAAGATAAATATGTGTATGCTTTGAGAGGACCAGGTTGTTAAAGCTGTGAACTTTGATCAATTGAAATTAGATATTGGAGTGTTGGATACTCTCAAGCTGTTTTTATTTCATGCCGTAACTTCTTATCACTAACGAATAACTAATGAATCGAACTAAACTTAGTTTCTGATAATAAGTTTACTCATCATTTTAGTTATGTATCCCACTCAAACCTATTTTGTAATGCTTGTAATCACTTAATGTTGATAAAATGGTCTTAAATTAGAAATAAAAAGTGAAAAACACTGGCCCAGCACCACCCTAGGACAATTTTGCCCCCAAATTACTGTTTGTGTTTCTTCAACCAAAAATTGTGCTACCTTTAATAAAAATGGAGTTCCAAAAGAAAATAGGGCTAATGTTTTTTTTAAACTAAAATTGTGCTCTCAGATTAACCAGTTCCAATGAAAATCTGGGTTATAATTGGTGAAAATCTTGTTTTGAGATCAACTTTTTACCCGCGAAGTAAGCCAATCTTTGAAATTCATAAATAGAACATTTGAAAGTGAATAATTGCCCAGTGTTTCAAGTAAAAGTAGTCCAGCTAAAATTTTATAGCTAAGCTGTAGGTGAAATCTGTTCATACAGTATTATGTGCTCTCATCTTACTTAAGGTAAAATAGAAAATTTTGCTTTAAAATAATCACCAACATCACACTGTGCCATACAGTAATCTATTAGATCATGTGAATAACCCTCAACCGGTTTTGACCTTATTGGGTCTCATTAGACGGGTGTAAAAAACACTCGATAGTAAAAATACAAAAAAAGAAATTTGCCATTGGGTGCAAAAAAAAGATGCAATACAAAACAATATGACAGCAATATATATCATTACAGTCTCATTTAAGGACACACACACATGGCATGGACAAGAAGTTACATTGGTAAGCCCTAATAGGGGTGTATGATCATTGCTAAGGCCTTATCATTTTACAAAATATAGAGAATGCTGGTTGCTTGGTAGCAATTTTCAAATCGATCTCCTATTAGGGATCTGCCTCCAGCACAGTGTTCCCTCTAAGATTTTAGTAAGTGCGTAATCGCCGGCACAAGTGCGAAATTGCTAGCAAATGTACGAAAACCGCCGGACAAATTTGCATGAAAAGGAAAGTCGAAACTATGACAATGCGCTTTGGTGACGTAATAATTAGCGTGACTTTGTCAGCTCCAGAATGTTCACAAACAGGTAGCCAATCGGTTACTATAAGGCGGTGGCGGCAAAATACTTGGCTATTTTTCTTCAGTAAGTTAATTGTGGTTCAATTTGGTCTCAAACTTTTTAGCCTTTGCAACAGTGATTCGTAAGCACTTCGGAATGACAGGCTAACAATCCGCGTAAATAAAATTAATCCTTTGCCGACGCTCGACATGAGCGTGAGAAATAGGACTTTTATAGAGTAATGTGATGTAAGATAGGTTATTACAACTATGACACAACAAAAATTACTGCGAACTTTCATAGTTGCTTGATTACGGTAAATAATTAAACAACTTACATTTCTCTATCGTAATCAATTAAACAACAGGTTTTTGCAATTGCAAGCAAACTTTCAATCTCAAATCGGAATGTATTTGAAGAGAATTCAAAACTAAAATTGGTTAGAAGTCATATTCTTTTTTACTTTTAGTGTTAATAAATGGCAAGTAAAAGAAGGCTATTTATTCGTTACGTAAAAAAACTGAACCATCCCTAAAAAAATGGTGTTTTTTGTGCTTAACTAAAAGCGAGAACTAAGTGTTTTTTTATCTTAACAAGCACGATTAAAGTTATCGTTGAAACGTAAAGAAAACAAAAGAAGTTTAGTTTCAAACTTCCCTCGAAAAATGATGTCTTGTGTTAAAACTGAAGTTCGAGAGCTGCTTTATATTACTGCTCTTTAGCTACGATTGAAATCGACTGGGAAAAAGTAAACAAAAAAATTGATTTTACTTTAGGTTAATTGCTGGAGAGATAATTTGTAATACAAAAAAGTGGGAATGGCGCGCGCGATATGTTAAGTCGCCGTCACTCGCTGTTGCGCGATGTTTGCGTGAAACGTTGCACTGCTTTAAAAAAGCCTCTGTTCTAACTTGGATTTCTTTTCACTGTCTCCTATGCATTTAACAGTTACTTAAGATTTTGCTAAGAAAATTGCAAAAATTTTAACAAAGTGAAAAAGTTACCAAAAACCGCCGGACATTTTTTACGCACTGTTAAATTTCAACTGCGAATCCGCCGGACATTATTTCGCAAATTCGCACTTTTTTTGCGTTTAAAGGGAACACTGCTCCAGCATCACACCAAAGTAAAATAGAAAATTTTGCTCAAAATGCCATAATTTAAAGTCTTTTGGTACGACTCGATAAAGGAAATGAACCCCAGGTCTACCGACTGCAAAGTGGTCGCTCTAACCACTACACCATCGCGCCGGTATAATTTATTGTTGATGTAATAATTTTATCGGTAAAATTGTAAATATGAAATATATTTCCTGTATACAAAAACATATATACGCTGTCCACCTACTTTTGAATCTCAAAATAAATACATTTACTGTCCGCCTACTTTTAAATCTTTCTTTACAGTGTATATATTGGAATTGTTATTCGTTTTTACTTGTGTGAAAATTCTACAAAAAATTTTATTATTAACTGCATAAAAACATAAAAAAGTTTATTCAGATTAATCTCTCCGATGTGCAACGCTACTTTAAGCCTCCGGCTTAGCATGTGGTCAAGTTTATGTTTCATGTAATAATTTCGATACTAGACGCAAATAGGCTTCCAGGAAACAGATTTTGTTTGGTAGTTATTTCTTTTTTTTAGTTCAAACCAGTGTTTCTCAACCTTTTTCGTGCACTGGCTCACTTCAAGGGTCAACAAATTTTTGCGGCTCTCTTTAATTAGAACTCTAATGAAATAACTACAATGACGCTGGGATAAGCATAAGATAACATGACAGCGAAGTTGATCTCCAAAAAAATAAAGTCATCGCCTCTCCAGTTTACAGGTACTGGTTTATATGGTCCAGTATTTCTCAACCTTATTCGGCTTGCAAACCCATTTTCAAAATACTCAGAGGCCCGTGGCCCACCTATGCATTATAATACCAAGCTGTGGCCTACCGGCTGAGAACCACTGATCTAAACAGCTTGTAACCTGGTTTTATTTTTTAGCAGACATCTTATTTTGTCGTATAAGCTTTTTTTTACTTTTTTTGGACACTCGTTACATTGGGTTTTATGTGGAGAGATACAACGTAGATCTTTTTCCTGTGCTAGGAGGAAATTAATGGTGCATTATGACGATATACTGTGACAACTGCATCAATGAATTTGCTTCTGAATGTGCTATAGGATTCAATTTTTTGCTCGTTTTTTTGAAGAGTTTTGCCATTTAAGTTTTTGATCAGTTGGAGTTAAGCCGTGAAGACATAATTACTGGATTTTAAAAAGTGACTCGAGGGCCGCATTAGATGAATGCGCAGGCCGCCAGTTGCCCGTTTGTAATCAATACTTTGTCAATTCACGTTTGTGGTGCAAGCGTGCAGTTCCAGGCCACTGAAGCCAGTTCCAGGCCACTGAAGCCTGTATCGGAACGAATCGGCTTTGCAAAGTCGATTCGTTATATGCATTGCTTTTTTCGTTTGAGTGTGAAAATCACATCTATTTTTTTTCTAAAAACAAATTTTGAGAATTGAATGCTCGGTGCACATTATCTAGTCTCTTGTGACCCGTGCCGACTCCAGTGACGTGCGTAGGTGACTGCTGACCTAAAGACTTGGATTACGGGACTGTAATAAGACCTAGCCTAATTTTGATTAGGTTTACCGTGGGAATCTAAATTAATGCTTCTTGCCGTGCCTTCATCCCGACGAATAGAATGGGTAAAAAACAGCAAGACCTAAAAGTCACGCTGTAGTCTTTTAAACTCTCCGTTCTTGAGTACAATCACTTGCATAGGTTCTTATTTCATTCTTATAGTGATGCTAATTGTCAATTGAATTTGCCTTAACCCTACAACGAAGCATCTTTTGCAAGCGCGTTTGCCTCTATACACAGAAATAATATGCTGCTGCCACCGTTGCATCTTTTCCGAGAGTTAGCTTATCCTGTGTACAACTGGACACTGAGCCATTTTCCGTTAAAATACGCGCTGTCTACATCAAGGCACACGCTTTAATTACTAGTAGCTACATTTTTTTTGTTAAATCTAACACACGAGATCAATGGCATGTGAATTGGCATTAAGTCTTGGCAAAAGTAATTGATTAAATAAAATTACCTAGCGAAAAAATTAGGGCGCACTTTATCTTCAGCTTTTCAAAGTTTTATACAAGCATTAAGTCGTCAAAACAACATAAGAAATTACAAACCAGTTTTATCAATCGGAAAAAAGTACAAGACTAAAGTTTCATGATGCGTTTTCTCTTATAACTTCAGCTTTCATCTTTTAGTTCCACGCCCCATTAAGTCATTTTGTACTGGTACTGTTGTAAACCTCATTAAATGCATGTTTTTGCTTGCAGTTTTCCAGACTGGTATGGTTGGCTATCCACAATCACTGACAGATCCTTCTTATCACAAACAAGTTTTAGTTTTAACGTATCCATTGATTGGCAATTATGGAATCCCCTGTGAAGAAGATGACGAATATAAGTTATCAAAATGGTATTTCAGCTGGTTAAAAAGAAATGAAATTTTGTTACAGTTGCTTTTTCTACTGAATATACGGTGTTGGTTAGCCATTTAAGTTGACTGTCTTGCTGTAGATATCTAGAATGTGTAGCTTAAGCTATCTTTCAAAGTTTCCAAACCTCCGATCTTCCATAAGCATTGTTTTCACTTGCAAGAGTACCTGGAATGCAAAAGCTCACTTTGTATTATGTAGTAAAACTTGAAATTAAAAATAGTCGTCATCTGACCAGTCCATGCAGTCCAAAAACTGATTCACATGAAATTAAGCGTTGTACTCAGTGGAGTTCAAAATAACTAGTAGCATATAGCTTATCGTTATTTATGTGTTAAAAGGTTTGAATCGCATCGCATTCATGTAGCTGCGTTGATTGTCAGCGAGACTTGTGACAGTCCTAGTCATTGGTCATCAATGCAAAGCTTGTCCGATTGGTTGAAGAAGCACAATGTGCCAGCAATTCAAGGTAGCAAGCACATTTTGTGAAGTTAAGAATGCATATTAGTTAATGTAACTACGAGGTGTTTTGGCACATTTTGTGAAGTTAAGAATGCATCCTAGTTAACGTAACTACGAGGTGCTGTGGAACATTTTGTGAAGTTAAGAATGTATCCTAGTTAACGTAACTACGAGGTGTTGTGGCACATTCTGTGAAGCTAAAAATACATCCTAGTTAATGTAGCTACGAGGTGTTGTGGTGTTTTGATGTAATTACAAGCTTAGTGCTTGTTTGATTGATTATGCAAAGCACTATTCAGCTCTTTTGCCTGCTTGGTTGCTGTGCTTGTTGAGAAAAGGTTTTCCACCAATAATTCTGGTGCTGACAAGTGTGAAGCAGGTTTGAATATAAATTTTGTGTTGAGACATTAAGTTCGAGTTGCAGGTTGAAGATGCTCTTTTCAGGGATAAATACTCGAACATTGACGAAGAAAATTCGTTCGCAAGGAACAATGTTGTGCAAGCTTAGGGTGGGAACTCCTCATCATACTAGTGACGTTTATGAAGATCCAAATCTCCTCCATCTTGTCGATCGAGTTTCTACAAAAGTAAGAAGAAAGAAGTTGGTTGTTTTAGTGAAGGTTGCTTGACAATAAATGTGTGTGAATCTCACCATTTTGAAGACCTCATAAACACAAATTAGGTGTTTTTCTCACAACAGTCGAGAATTTAAAGATTTTGCTTCGGATTCATTGTTCTGCCATGAAAATAGGGTAATTTTATTGTGCTTTTTAGGAAATAAGCGTTCATAATCCTGGTGGTGATTACCACGTCGTGGCTGTCGATTGCGGTATCAAACACAACCAAATACGCTGTCTTTGCAAGAGAGGAGCAAAAGTAACAGTGGTTCCTTGGAATTATAACTTCAATAATTTGGGTATGTTCTGGAAGTGCATCTTGTTTGTGTAGAATATAATAATCTTGAAACCATTGTCAGCCATGATGTTATATAGATAGAAGAAATAAATGTAGGTAGTACTTCACGTCGCCGATGTGACACAGTGGGTAGAGGTCAGGGCATTTATGATTTTATTGTTGCGTCAGTCGAGAACAGTCGGTGCTGTCTCTTGCAACATATTAAATAAGAAGTTTCGCGGCAAATCACTGCAAACTAGCTTTCTTGTTGCCGCTAAGGTGTATGATGAGCAGTGGCGCGGGTGCAACCAGGCGGGAAGATGTTTATGCGGCATGCCGTTCCCCTTTGATCGGCAAATTGTGCTGACTATGTGCGCCAGACTTAAAGATTAGCCATTCAGTGGTTCTCTAAATGCTTTGTACGAAAACACTGACTAAAAATGCTGATCTTCAAAATAAGAAAAAGCCCTTTGCTAAAAGTTTCTGGAGATTCGCCACTACTCCTCTTTCTTTTATCTTCAGGTCAATCACAGTTGCTTTTTGAAACCAGTATCTCTTAAATTGTCAACGCCCGTTGATTATTTCTGGCTGTGCCGCTGGGCGGTTGGCGGCTGATTAAAAGCTCGCGTTCTAGTTTACAATTTTTTGTTCAAGCCGGTACAAGGTGTTATATTTACACATTCTATTTGCTTTTCAATATAGCTTCGTGTGTTAATGAAAATTGTAAAAAACAGAAATTAGATCCCAGGTCAAGAAACTTTGTTCTACGTTTTATGTAAACATCTTTTAGAAGGATGAAAAAGCTGCTAAAAATTGTTGCCACTGGATTAGCGGCAGAAATGATTTTGTCCAATGGACAGTCCTTATGATTATGGGCTTTTGGAAGCTGCGTGCCGCCATGTTATAATGTAGTCACTAGTCCCATTATTGGAGTAGGTAGAGCTTCAGTTAGGAGGCAGTGTTCTGATTAATCATGTTATAGTTCTTGCTAATCGTAGCTGTGCAAGTAAATTTGCATTGTACAGCGTATTCTAATTACTAAAAAAAATTTTAGAATTCGAAGGCCTTTTTCTCAGCAATGGACCTGGTGATCCTACCATGTGTGCGGAAACAATCTCGCATATCAAAGGTAATAGCTTTGTGGGTGATTTCCTGTAAGCCGAATTTTCGGCAAATCGGATTTATTTCACCACATGCTCAGCTTTTCTTCTACGCACCCAGCTTATGACAACAGCAAACTCCCTTTTTCGCTGAGTTTGGTAAAGTACCTCGATTTTGAAATCAAACACTAAATTTAAACTTTGCTCTTTGGACGAATTTTGTGTAGAATTTAGTCATAGGTTTGGGCTTTGCGAGCTTTATAATCTCGTGAAGTTGTGAATTAGTTAGCACTGATGTTATAAATGCGTAACTATTTTTAAAGTAACTTCCCCGAGTTTTTTTGTCGATAGCCATTATTCCTAAGTTTAAATGGCGTCTCATTTGAAAACTTTCATTTCCTTGATGGCTTAAACTACACTCAAGGTCTGGTTATGGCAACAAAGAATAATGCAAAATAGACACACATGGACACATAACACAAAAAAATCTTTAGGTCATCATAGTTAAACAATCACTACAATGCTCAAGTCATCGACTCCAATACATCTACGGCGTGATCGTGTGATGCTCACCACAAGAACGTTATTTTTGGGTTTGCTGTAGAAAGATGATGAAAAAAAGTGCAGTCCCGGATTAGTGACATACTTCCATCTCACGTTTCCTTGCAAAGCAGTTCGCATAATGCTGTTAAGAAATAGCATAAAAAATATGCTGCGCTACCTACAGTATTTAAGGTCTTTTCTTGATATTTAATACAAATCTTTTAACAGAGTTCCTGAAACGCAACCCAGCAAAACCGTTATTCGGAATATGTCTGGGCCATCAACTGCTCTGTCTCGCTCTGAACGCTCCCAGTTTCAAAATGAAATTCGGCAATCGTGGTCACAATCAACCTTGTATTTTATGCGGCACACAGCGCTGCTTCATAACTTCACAGGTATGTTTTGGACCTTGAACACAGATTTTGAATTGTAAATCGTTGAATGTTGCCATCCGGATTCTATGTGGCCTAAAGAATCAGGATGTTAGCGGGTAAAATAAATCCCAGTAGTATAAGAACTCTTAGCTGGTTTTTATTAGTTTATAAACTGAATCGCGCATCTTGCTTTTGTGACCAAGTGATGAAGTTTTTTCTCCGGTTTCAATGTCTGTTTGTTTGTTTGTTTGTGATTACTCCTCCTTTTCCTCGGGATGGAGGTACGGCATGAACGGCAATTCAGGTTCATGCCGTCAACCTAATTGAAATTAATCAACCTAATTGCGGCGCAATCTCGTACTTTTTTTCACTAGAACACTTGGGCAACAGCAATAGTATTTGTTTCCTGTCAATTTTCAGCTACATCTGTCAACATAAAACTTGGGTTATGTCATGGAGTACTTGTTTGTTACTCTTAGTTTTAATTTTTATTTTTCAGAACCATGGGTTTGCTATGGATACAAACAGTTTACCATCAGGATGGTCTCCATTGTTTGTGAATGCAAATGACAAGACTAACGAAGGAATCGTGCATGACACGCTGCCTTTTATCAGCTGCCAATTTCATCCAGAACACACTGTGAGTTAGATTGATAAAATTTCATTATTTTTTTGGTCCGTGGTGTAGTGGTATCGTTGCGGGTTTGGGAGCAAAAGGTATGGAGTTCAAAACTGTATAGAAATACCGCTGGCATTCGTCAGAAAGGGCATCCGGAATTTAAAGTGCTACGTGGCTCCGATAAAAAGTCTGGTTCGAAAGCGAGCGTGTAGTGGTAGACATACATTGAATCAGCACGTTTGAGCCTGCGAAACGCGGGAAAAATGACGTAAATCCGACTTTCTTTTCTTTGGTCATCTTCTGCCAAGCTGTCGATTTCAAATTTATGTTTCAGCCTGGACCTTGCGATTTGGAACCAATTTTCGATGTCTTTGTTGATGCAATTAAGATTTACAATGATGCGAGATGCATGCAAAAACCGACGATGAAAGAGATGCTCTGTAGATGCTTGGGGGTTGTGAAACTAGCTCCTTCTCAGCATCTCCAAAAGCCGAAAAAAGTATTGATTTTAGGCTCTGGAGGTAAGTTCAGGACAAAGAGAAAATCTAATTTTTTTAAATCCAGGTTTTCTCCAATTTACGGAGATGGCCGGTTTCATCTCGTGCTTCTCGCAATTTCATGAACACCGCCTCACCACTTCACTTTGTTGCTTGTAGAATTTCCGAGCGATTTTGCGTTTGTAGCTGTCGTGGTACAGTAAGAGAACTCGTAATTCAAATTTTCCTGGGATTCTTTCCTGGAATTTTCCGGCATTTCTCAGAATCCTTATTGTACTCGGACTTACAAGGCTCCCTTGCTAATAAAGTCTGATGCAGTCTACCGCAGTTAGTGACCGAAAAACAGTCAAGATATGCAAATTATGCATCAAGAGTATCCCACCTCCATAGCCTAGAGAAAATTTCAAGCAAAATTGTTTTGTTTTTAGAAATTTCATGCTAATTTATTTTTTTCCGTCGGCCGAATGTAACATTATATTTTGTGTATTTTTTTTATTCAAAATCGTTTCTTTATTTAGTTAAGGTTTGGGTTAGTGTTAGAGTTAAGGCTGGTTTTTATTAGGCTTAATTGGAGGCGTAGCGTGAGAAATTCTTTGTTTCTCTATTTAGAGAGATGCGCACAATTTACGCCCAATGAAAACCAGCCCTACAATGTGCAGTCGTAAACCGTAAACCATACGCAAGCGACTTCAGCAAAATAGATCCTATAAATGAAGTCGTATAGCTGGGTAATACTGCAGGACTGTTGTGCTGTTTTTATTGAGACGTCTCGCTTAGCACTTGATGCGAAACATTAACTCTACTCCGTCTTCACCACACCTCGTAAACATCACGCATGAAGGAACGTGCTGAGTAAAGTGGTGATGATGTGATCTTTAGTGATACATAAGCAAAGAAAACGATGGTTTCTGTGTTCAATGGACTGGCATTGACTTCATGTTTTTAGATCCTTAAGACCTCATCTTTTTAGGACTAAGCATAGGACAAGCTGGAGAATTTGATTATTCCGGTACTCAAGCAATCAAAGCTTTAAAGGAAGAGAAAATACAAACAGTGCTTATCAACCCGAACATCGCCACAGTTCAAACTTCACGCGGTTTAGCGGACAAAATCTACTTCCTGCCAATAACCCCAGAATATGTAACGCAGGTGAGCGGTCTGTAGTCTCCAGCGTCGCTGGAGAATTTTTGCTGGACATATTTTGTGAGAAAACATATCACCAATCGCGCTTTTAGCAAACAGTAAAAAGAATTTTTAGCGTAGATTTGTACAATACGTGCACTTGAAATTATATGTATAATTTGATTCAAGTGATGCCAAAGCAAGCATCAACACCAAGCTTCGATATTTAGCCATCTTATTGATAAACAAACTGTCCTAAGCTGGGGTATTTTTTTGCCTTCTTGAAGTCGAAACCGCTTATAACAATTTTTCTTACTATGGCGTTACTTTTCGCACAGGTGATAGCGTTCGAGCGACCTGACGGCGTATTGCTGACATTTGGAGGCCAGACCGCGCTGAACTGTGGTGTTGTGTTGAACAAGGATGGAGTGTTTGAAAAGTACAACGTTCAAGTTAGTGACCGAATGCCATTATTTTGAAAAGATCAGACGGTTTTTAGCAAGATCGTTTTTTCTTTGACGGTCTAGTAGGTTTTGCGTCTCTTCCAAGCACACAGCAACACATTTGAGATGCTGTTTAAGCTTCTTTTTTTTTGAAGTAGGAAAACACTAGAACAATGGCCACCTAACTTGCTTCACGCTAGAGCTCATACGATATAAATCTAAATTAAAAAGAGTCGTAAAAGAAATTTTTCTGCAGATTAGGATGGTCAAATCGATGTCTTTGCCCTTTCTCAAGTGAAAAACTGTTTAAAAGTAATTGTTCGGCCCTTTTTCGCTCACAAAACACATTTGATCAACCTTTCGAAAGTGGAGTTTTCTAAATTTCTTGCTTCAGTCCTAACCCTTGGAGAGGCTGCGGCCTTTTATCTACTTTCAAATATGCAGCTGGATGACGTATCTCAAGCTAGTCACAGAAAAATAATAACGCACAAGGAAAAACCATTTAAACTCAATGTACAATAGGCTAAAATAGTCCCACAATACACCACTGTTAATAGAAACAAGATGAGTTCAAAGAGCCTGAGAGCCGTGGTTTGGCTACCCCTGCTTTAAGACTAGGGGGATTCTTAAAAACCTTATTTGAATGTTTTTTGTTGACAGAAATTTAAAGTGTTCCATTTGGGAAAAAACACTTACTGCAAAATATTTTTGAAAAATCTTTACATTTAGGGGTTCCTCAAGTCTGATATATTTTATTCACATGTGCAAGTGGCTAAAACAGCCATGCCTCGCTCACCGCATGCACTATAAACTCATTCTTATACCAAAAGATGCGGCATATATGGTGTGTGGCACCATACATCATCTTCTTCGTCTTTTGAGCTATTTGTTGTGAGCATTATGTAGGAAGATGCATATACACTGCGTGTGCGCTCAGGCTCGGTTTGCGAGTCTTCAGTTAGACTGGAGTCACCACGACGGGTAGACTGCTTGACCCCACCATCTGTCTGCCGCATAAAGACGGAGACATCCTGTTAAGTGTCTTGCCCAAGGACGCAACAAGCAAGCTTGCCGGCTTGTTCTCCACACTATCCCTATTTTGCTGAGCGTCAAGCAGGGAAGCTGTGAATACCAATTTTTAAAGTCTTTTGGTATGACCCGACTTGGGAAATGAACCCTAGGTTTACCGACTGCGAAGCGGACGCTCTAGCCACTACACCATCGCGCCGGTTACCATACGTCATATATCATCTTTTGTCAATACTAGTAATTCGCAGTACCCATGGCACTTATATCATGGGTACTGCGAATTACTAATATTGACAAAAGATAAGAATCAGCTCTAGTACCTCGTGCAAGTTGTTAAGCAGCATAGAAAAATATTTCCCCACAATAAAAGGAAAATTTTTATGCATCAAATAACTGCCTTGATGAACACTAAACAACTTCGGTCATACGCGTATTGAAAAATCTTGTTTGGGAATTCAGTTGAAGGGCGCCGTCCTTTATCACCACCTAAATATGCTGGTATGTTTCCAGAAATTTCTTTATGCTAATCCGATCTGGTTGCTTGTACGAGTAGTATGTAGTCGCAGTTAAACCATGGATTTATTTCAGCGGTTTCCAACTTATGTGAATTTTTGACGCACTAATCTATAAAATTAAATGACGCACTCCATAACTTCATAAGTTGACCTCAAATAAAAAGCTCTAAAAAAGGTCGACAAGTCAAAAATAGGGACGAGAAATCCCTTTACATAAGTTGACCTACAAAAGCAGTGGTCTTCAAGTAAATGGCGAAGACAAAAGGCTCTCAACGCTGGTCGATTACACAAAAAAAGTCATCAAGGGTGTAAACTTGTGACGCCCTGTTTCCAAAACGACTCACCAGTGCGATGCGACGGCCCAGTCGGGAAACTTTAATTTATTTCAATGAGATTACTACAGTGTAGTAACTTGAACATGTTTGACCAGCTCGAATTGCAATTTTAGTGAGAAATACAGTTTTTTTTTTAGCTAACTTGAAATTCTGGTTTAGCTAGGACTATACAATGTACTAAAGTGAAATAGGAAGCCGTTTATTTCGCATCTTTTGGCGTAAGAGCGAAGTTTCTAGTTTATGCGGTATGCGAGACATGGCTGTTTGAGCCACTTTAGCAGGTGAGTGAAATGTCGTAGGCTTGAGGAACCCCTAAATGTAAAGATTTTTCAAAAATATTTTGCATTTGGTGTTTTTTCCCAAACGAAACACTTTAAATTTCTGTCATCAAAAAAATTCAAATAAGGTTTTTTAAGAACCACTATAGTCTATGGGCTTAGTGATTCTATTTACTTTTGACAATAACATCAGTATAGCTTAAATAAGCTTTTATCTGTTAAATGGCTTTATTTCTGTATCGTGATTTTTGTCTTTTCTGAGCAGGCCTATTCATAAAAAAACAAACGGTTAAAATACGTGTCTTCAATCCTCATATTTAGCTTGCACCTTTAAATTCCAACAACTTCCATTAAGAAAGTAATGTGAAAAGAAGCCCCCAGTTTTTTTTTAATAATGCCCATTGACCGAGCGCAGACCTTCACTTTGGTAAGTCGTGATCTATTCTCGTGTTAACACATCTCCTGATTTTACGACCTACTCTGTGCATGTGCACCCCTATGAGTTTGCGGTGCTCCTTGCAGTGGATCGTGGTATCCGGATAAACAGCCTTATAACAGATCAACCTCACTAAAGTTACAATATTCAAGAAAATGTTCAACTTGCAAGAAAAATTGCTTCCAAGTTGTAGGAATTCCCGTGGCCTAACCTTGATTGGGTTTGCGGCGTCAACCTGCCTCCCAATACAGGAGAAAAACACGGACCCTCGATATAAGACACAACGATTCGATCATGAATGTTCAGCGTGAAGCAGACCTCAAGTCGCGTTCACTCGACCACGTCGTCATCTTACAATCGCCCGATGTGTTTTCCACAGGTGCTCGGCACGCCGATATCATCCATCGAGATGTCCGAAGATCGGAAAGCGTTCGCTGAAAAGATGTTTGAAATCGGAGAGCGAGTCGCACCGAGCGACGCTGCATACACCTTGGACGAGGTTGGCGTAACAGACACTAAATGTACTAATTGCACGTTTGGGTAGATATCAGGTAATCGTGTGTGTAGCAAGGGAGAGGTGCTCGAAAGGTATGCTGGTAAGAAATGTTGTCACAGGTCCTGTCAGCGCTTCCGCATAGAGTGCGACGGCGAATCGGTTTTTCTCAAACTCACTCACCTACAACGGTCGATAGCGGTGTTGGTTTTTAAGAATTTGTGTAAGCAAGCAAGCTCTCGCTGTGCATTGAGGCTAATTTCCTTTGGCCTGTGTCCTGCTATTTTTGTGACGTTGAACGGCAGCAAGAATCAAAAGCGGTGAATTTTATTTTCTCTTTGCAAAACGAAAACAGCAAACCCGGTTTAAAAACAACAGTTACTATTACCAGTGTTGCCAAAGGTTTAAGTTCAAAATCTGCTAGATTTTTAAAAATGTGGCAAAAGATTGTTTTGATTTTTTGAAGTCATTATCGCGAAAACAAGAGACAACTATGGCTTGGTTGGCAAATAATAGCCTTTACCAGCGATATTTTTTTGTTAAAAGAAAAATGGTCCCAAACCTCTCTCCTTTTGTTCCATTACCTGACATACGCGAAACAGCAATCTGCTAGAAAGATAACAGGAGCTTGAAATTGATAGATATTCTGTTGTAGGCTAACCGAAACACTTTTGTGATTCAAGGGTTGTAGTGGTTTGGGAACGGCGTATCCACGTTGTTTCAGTCAAACCTGGCTTAAAGATGTGCACTTCTACTGTGAATTCTTCTGTGCAGTTCCTGGCGTAGCACAAATAAATAAATTACAAGTTGTTTTTTAGCGGCACTCTAACAATATAATTGAGAAATTACTGTCGTGACGTAATAATCTAAAGTACTGTTGAAAATGGCTATTTTTTTTGAATGCTCCCAAAGCGATCATTTAATAATGGTGCGTTTTCACACTTCTTTCTTAAACCCCTGGGTGCACTACAGAACAAAAATCTTTATAGGCTTAATTTTAATTATTACAACATGCTATAGGCTTAATTCTCTTTAATGTCGGTTCTACATACTGCCGTAATTTTTTCATTAACTATATAGTTAACCCTATTTTGCCATGAGCGGCTGAATGTATGGAAAACCTGTGGTGCAATAGAAAATTTCTCCAGCATATTTGCTGGGTTACTGATACAACTGCTCAACGGTTTTTAGCGTGTGAAGTGTTAAGTGGGTATAATTAAGTCAACTTAAAAACCACGCCTATGTGAAAATTAACCTACAAAGCTTAACTCGAATTAAACTTTTTTGATGCTTTTATATGCTATTTGACATCACGCAATTATGTAGTGACTCATCAACCTGAAAAAGTTTTTTTTCGCGCGATTTACTCATCGTATTCTCCAAACTGTATAACCTCGTGTCACTTAAAAAGTTTGTGTGTGTTGATGACTAATACAAGGGTCATTCAATAAATGAGGTGAATTTTTCCGTAAAAGGACTTCTAATACAGATAAAAGCTTAATTTTTTTTTATTTTTAACATAAGTCTCCCAGCAATGTCACACATTTTCCCATCTGTGCGCAAGCTTCCGTATTTCCTCAGCATAAAAATCTTTCGGATGTCTCAGCCAGTCGCTCACAACACTTTTGACTTCATGGTCACTTTCAAGCTTTGTGCCTCTCGTGAACTTTTTCAAGGGACCAAACAGGTGAAAGTCTGAAGGGGCAAGGTCTGGGTTATAAGGGGGATGAGGGAGCAGTTCCCAGCCCAGGTTGTTGATGGTCTGCACCGTTTGGTCTGCTGTGTGAGGCCTTGCGTTGTCATGATGCAAGATGACTCCTTCTGACTGATGACCCCTGCGTTTGTTCTTTATGTCTTTTTTGACATGTTTCAGTAGTTCACAGTAGTTGGCATTGTTCACAACGCTTCCTTTTTGAAGGAATGAAATGGTGATTGGGCCTTGCATATCCCAAAAAACGGTAAGCATCACCTTTCTCGTGTATCGATGGGACTTGAGCTATTTTACAGGAGAGCCTACGTGCTTCCACTCCATGGACTGCCGTTTGGACTCGGGCTCATAGTGCCCAACCCATGTCTCGTCACACGTGACCACTTTCTTTAGAAACTCATCACTATTCTTTTCATAACGGCAGAGACACTGCTGGGACAACTCGACCCTCCTCTGCTTGTGCTTGCAGTAAGCATCTTTGGCACCCACCGGCAGCTGACTTTCGAGGAGTGAAGTTCATGATGGACAATTTTGTATCCTGTTCCATCAGATAAGCTCAAAGTCCTTGCGATGTCATCCACTGTCACCCTTCTTTTAGACTGAATGAGATCATTGACTGATTTGATCACCTCAGCAGACCTCACTTCTGTAGGCCTCCCAGGCCTGTCTTCGTCCAAAACACTTCTCCATTCTTCTTTGAACAATTTAGCCCACTTGTAAACATTTTTTCTGCTGAAACATGTGGTACCGTACACAGTTGACATTCTCCTATGAATTTTAACTGCTTTGCAACCCTCACCAACTGAGATAACTGACCGCTGTTCAATCCTTGAGCATGCTTCATCGGCCATCTTCGTTAATCACCAAAACTGTTTTTAATCTGCAAAAGAAATTTCAACCATATAAAAAAGAAGTAAAGCAACATATAAAAAAAATTAAGCTTTTATCTGTGTTAGAAGTCCTCATTCCAAAAAATTCACTTTATTTATTGAATGACCCTCGTAAATCGCAGATAATTAAGTTTTTAATCACTGTCGGACTTCGGCTTGCATTTATTAGGCTATCTCTTAAGCTATGGTATCGTGATCAAACTGTAATGTCTTACGAATTTGAATTTAGTGTTATCGTCAAGACTAGGTTAGTTTGATGACAAGTAATAGTAAGAAAAGTCAACTCATCCTCCACTTAAATACTTTTTGAGAAGTTAGCATAGGTGCATTAATTTTGCAAGACTATGAATTTGTTGGAACCCTAGACTAGATGATTGTCCACTATTATATGTCTTACGAATTTGAATTTAGTGTTATCGTCAAGACTAGGTTAGTTTGATGACAAGTAATAGTAAGAAAAGTCAACTCATCTTCCTCCACTTAAATACTTTTTGAGAAGTTAGCATAGGGGCATTAATTTTGCAAGACTATGAATTTGTTGGAACCCTAGACTAGATGATTGTCCACTATTATAGTGTTCTTTATATAGTTGCTACTTGAATAGCCAATGATACAAATATGACCGCTACATTGAATGATGCCAATTTCTCAACATCGAAACCAAGAAAGCGAAAACAGTCGGCCATCGTTCATCACATTGTTTACCGTTATCAAAAAAAATGTAAATAACTTTTTAAACAAGAAATTAATAAAAGCAACTCTAGAAAGGCTAAAAAAACGCTAAATGCTTGATTGTAAAAAATGTTTTAGGACAATAATATTCCACGTTTACTACTTTTTTTCCCAGAAGCTAAATTCCAAGGCAGGCTGGGACGTTAAATAAGTGTGTGTATGCGCTCAATCCTTGTTTTCTTGTTTATGCAGGTGTTTAAACGCCGGTGTGCCTATTACTACATGGCGGTAGTGATCGGTAGTAATTCGTCATAGTTTGGCTATTAAGAACTATTGTAAGATAAGCGCAAGGCGGCAGATTAATTCGTAAGATATTGAAACCAGTCACTCAAACAAAATCGAACAATTTTAGGTACTTTTTAAGTGTCCCCACTATGTATATTTTAGAACACGTCACTAGGCAAATTTAACGTGACAGAAATAACAGGATGTCTATATTACCAGGTCTGTTAAGTTGGGACAATCGCGACCAATGTTGGCGATGAAACATGCCAAATTTACAGCCCAACAGTGAATAAAAGCTTTGTAGTTTTTGTAGAAAAAAGTTGAAACGCACTAAAACTTTGGTGATATCGCGCAAATTAACCATGTTGTGGTGATATTTGGTAGTATGCAAGTTGATACAACTAAATGAAATGGATCACTTTCTGGCTTAAGCTCTTGGGTTGACGTCGCAGTTTATTTTATTGACTTAAACCAAGGCTATGTTGCTTCTTTCAGGTAAATTTTGTTTTGGGTTCTTGCTATGTTTTCCGGTTTTAACTTAACACTGATCACTGCCGACTGCATTACCTGTATGCCACAAAGTGAGGAAAACCATTGAGTGCTTTATCCAACGACACAACAAACAAATACGCTTGCCGGCTTTTCCCTTCACTATGTGAATGCCGTTCTTAAAGTTTCCTGTACGACCCGACAAGATAACGACGCTTGAGCACAACACAGGAGTACGACGCTTGTAATCTGATGCGTATTTGGGGATAAATTCAGCATTCGCCGGCTAACAGTACTACGCGTTTTAGGCTCGACTCATAGCATTAAAGATCGGCTACCCCGTCTTAGTGCGAGCTGCTTATGCATTGGGTGGTCTCGGTTCCGGTTTTGCAAACACAGAAAAGGAATTGATTAAAATAGTTCAATCTGCGTTTGCCCATACGAAACAGGTAAGGATAATTTTTTTGTTGTTGGTGGTACAGAATTTTAATATAGCTTTGAGAAAAGCTGTTTGAGCCACGAAAAGCTTATGGCTCAAACAGCTTTTTTCAAAGCTATATTATAATTTTTTTTGCCATTTCCGCCCATTTTTCTTATTCGCACGACTTAAAACTTTGAAGTTTTAAATGAATAACCTTTCAAAAGCCAGTGAGAATGCCGAACAATTGCGAAGGAACTTAAAGTTCTGAATATGGCATGGTGGAGAATGAAGGTTGATACTGAACCGACAGTTAAAGTATAAAAATTTGTTAAACAGCGAATTGATTCGTTCTACTTGTTTTAGACCTATTTCATGTATATTCCAAGTTCTTTTTCTTTGTCTTAAAATTGTTCTTAAAAAGTCCAAGTTCTTAATTTGAAGCGTATGCGAAGGATTGTGGTGCGAAAGTTTTGGCCTTTTTTATATTTTCTTGGTATACTTTTATAAGTCATCGGTTTTTGTATTTTCAATCAAAATAAAAGGCGAGGACTTATTTTTTTGGAACATTGAGTTTTTCGTAGCGTAATTTCCTCCACGTTGCAAACCACGGTCGTAGAAACTAAAGTCGTGACCCACCCGAATACGTGCTGCAGTCCACCAGTCGAAAACCGCTGATGTAGTGGTTGAAATGTATGCTTATTGCCACTGGCCTTTAACTGAATTTCAACGAATGTAGAAAGATTAGCGATTTAAGGCTGGTTTTCATTAGCCGTAAATTGCCGGCGTGGCGTGAAAAACTTTTTGTTTCTCTATTGTACATGTAGTTTCATGGCGGAGTGAGAGCGCTGCGCGCATAAAACTAAATAGAGAAACAAAGAATTTTTCACGCCACCTCTGCAATTTACGTCTAATGGAAACCAGCCTTTAAACGTGAAAGAGGCACGGTCACTCAAAATTAAAATTGTGCTCACCCACAGATGTTCTAGGTTTTCATCGACAAATCATTGAAAGGGTGGAAGGAAGTTGAATATGAGGTGGTCAGAGATGCCTACGACAACTGCATTACTGTGAGTATGTACCCATAGTGGAGAAGCTTGCTTTTTTGAAACTGTATTTATTGATTTTGCAATTGGTTAAGTTTTTTGTTAAAATGAGTAATGGCTGATCATATCTAATCAGCAATTTAACTTTAAGGTCTGGTAGAACATTTGTTGACTTAAATTGGCTAGGCTGTGTGACTTAAATTAAATTTTGATACTAACTCACCCCCATTACTTTTGACAACTTTTGGTAGTTTTTGTTAGTAGCCTCGAAGCAGTCCAGCAAAGCTTCCACTTTTTTTCAGGTTTGCAACATGGAGAATGTTGATCCTTTGGGCATTCACACCGGCGAGTCGATTGTGGTTGCACCGAGTCAGACACTGACTAATCGTGATTACAATCGGTTGCGATCCACTGCCATCAACTGCATTCGCCATTTAGGAGTGGTGGGGGAGTGTAACATACAGTATGCCCTTAACCCTGAATCGGACGAGGTAGGAATCATACACTGTCTTATATGTCTTATTATCATACACTGTCTTATAAAAATAGGGCATGCCAGTTTGAAAAATAAAATTCACATTTCTTCTAGAAGCTAAGAAAAAGCGAAGTGTTTGCTCATAAACATGATTTAGTTTTTCAAGTTTTTTCATCAAAAGGCTAACATTTCAGGTGGAACATGTGCTTTAGAGATGCTATAGCGATAGATAAACATATTAATATTGCACGTTTGATAAAAGAAACCTGAAATACTAAATCAACTTGTGCGTTTAAAGCACCAATTGCAAGTGGTCGTGTAAATGAGCTCAATTTGGATTCACTTGTTTTAAGTTGTCGAGATAGAGCGGATGGTGTGTGTTATTAGCCTGTTTTTACATTAGACTTCAGATGGTAACTTGAAGACCCGAAAAAATTTTGTTGTCTGCTACCTTTAGAGTTTTTTTAAAGTATTTATTCAGACTAGTGTTCGTGATGCTTATCAGACTGTGAACCTTCAATCACTTTCTTTCCTCAGTTTTACATTATCGAAGTAAATGCTCGTCTGTCAAGAAGTTCAGCATTGGCCAGTAAAGCAACCGGCTATCCGCTCGCCTACATTGCTGCCAAGTTAGCTCTGGGCATTGCATTGCCAGATATCAAGTGAGCACGATTTTTTTCGTTAAGTTCGTGCTGAGTTTGCTCGCGGAAGTCTTGAACACTAGAACGCTTTCATTGCGCACTCGCCAAAGTGATCGTGCGAGCTGCAGTTTTTACTGCTTTTTATGCTTAAATTTTACGTCGACTGTATTTTTTGTGTCTTCTGGAGAGGCACTTCACGACGTTTTCCTTTGCTTGGTGGATTTTAACGAGCAGTACAGTGATCAGAAATAAGACGATGCAATCAAGGGGAGCGCTATAAACTGCAAACCAGGTCTGGTTGACCTGTGCATGTCCTGTAAGTGTGGAGAATGAATAATTCGCAGAGAGATAATTTTATCGGTTGTTAGCTGTTAGAAAAAATGTGTGCTGAAAAAGCTCTTGAGAAAGAGGGGGAGGTTTGTATTTTCGTTTGTGCCGCTTTTAATCAGTAGAACGAAGAATTTATTGAAAATCTACGTCATCCGTCGGTCCGGAAACTTGTCGACAAAGCGATGTTCGAAATGTAATCTTGCATGACAAGAGTAAAATTTTGGTTTTATTGCTGTCTTGCTCCATGCTCTCGTCCTTGGATTTTAGTTACGTCGTCAGAAAAATTATGCTGCAGTATTGTTCACTGCTTCCATATTTTCTTTTTTTTTTTTTACAGAAACAGTGTCACTAATTCAACCACCGCTAATTTCGAGCCGAGTTTAGATTACTGTGTCGTCAAGGTTCCGAGATGGGATTTGCGGAAGTTCTACCGAGTCAGCACTGAGATAGGAAGCAGTATGAAGAGCGTCGGTGAGGTAATCTCCTTCCAGGATTGTTATCGTTTCTGCATTTTTTTGCTGTAGCTTTAACGAGCTAATGGCATCATTCATACAATTTTGCGTTTGTTTTAAAGCAGTTTAGATGTCTTTGTCGTCAATGGGCTTTCGCGATGTGACGAACATGACCATGAAACTGTCTGTGTTCAGCTGCAACTAAGCTATAAAATTGGCTGTGGAAACATAGATGGTGGTGAAAGATCAATGCCATAACGTTCAGCTTTTCACCGTTTATAGTTTGGTACAAGAGTACAGGATGAAGCGTTTTTGATAAGAGATAACTGTAAATCGAATCAAAGTCTCGTTGGGTTGAATTTCAGACTAGCGAATATTTACAATTTTTAAATCGTCAAGAATGGTGCTCCCTTGAAATTGAGATTCAAAACTGCTGCGATGACAATTTGCTCGTGTTTGTTTAGAAAAGTTTTGTGATCTATGGTTTAATGTAGTGTTGTTCAATCTTTTTAGGCAGGTGACCCATTTGTAAAATAAGCAAAGGCTAATTGGCTTTGTAATATATATTATCAATTTGTAGAATGACATGCACAGAAGATCGACACGCTAAAATTTTTTATGCATATTCTCATTTGTAGAAGCCGTGGCTTACTGTTTAAGAATCACTGCTTTAAAATATGCAGTGGAAGGCTGGCTGGTATATCCTTTTATCTCGCCTCGAGTATTTTTTTTCTGCTAAAATGGGTGTCACTTTATTTGAAGTGCAAAACTGCCTCGTTAACTTGTCTATAAGTGGGCGGTTTATCGAGATTTTACTGTGCTTTGAAAGAAAAGTCGATTTTACGTCGTTTTTCCCGCGTTTTGCAGGCTCAAACGTGCTGATTCAATGTATGTCCACCACTGCCCACTCGCTTTCAAACCAGACTTTTTGTTGGGGCAACGTAGCACTTTAAATTCCGGATGTCCTTCCTGACGAATACCAGCGGTGTTTTATAGAGTTTTGAACTCCAGACCTTTCGTTCGGAAGCCCGCAACACCACAGTGGCTATGTGCTTTAATTAACAATATTTCACATTTGCATACAGGTTATGGGGATTGGCGTTACTTTTGAAGAAGCTTTCCAGAAAGCACTGCGAATGGTGAACAGTGATTGGAATGGCTTCTGTTACGGGCAAGAAGAAGTATCAGACGAGGTATCGTATCGTGAGCAGTTGGTTTCTTGTCGTACCAGTGTCGGAATGGACTGAACGTGGAGCTTGTAGTCCAGCCTCTACGAGCATACGAGTTCAGTTCTCAAGGCATTGCGTTGCATACAGCACGGTCGAGTAAAACTCATATATACCTTCATAAACTGCGATTTATGCCGACTCCAATGTCTTCCTTAGTTGACTGCTGAGTGCTAATTCTGAGGCTGTTGAAGAGTTTCTTCGCAGTGCTCCAAACACTTCGCTCATCATATTAATATAAATCGCCAGAAGGGCCAGTTGACCATTTCGGAAGGCCGACAGCGCATTGTAGTTTTATTATTGCTACAGCTGTTGTTATCGTAATAACACAAGCTAAAATGCTCAGCTCCTTTTTGACATTGTGCACAGGTTTAAACGTTAAAAATAGTCTGCTCAAAACATAAGTTATGAAGTCGGCTGAGATCCTGATATTTAAATGTTGTAGCAAGAAAAATCGATTTTGCCGACTGAAACATTTTCAGTTTTCAGTTCTGTATATTAGAAATAAATGATATATAAACAGAACAACTCGAAGATACGCGTTAACTCTAAAAAACTATGTAAAAGTGGAAAAAACTAGCAAAAAAAAGAAGAAAATAACCAGAAGAAACACAAGAAGGGCCTAGAGCATAAGTACAATTAATGACAAAAGGAAAACATCCAAACTGGGTGACTGTGAAATAGGTTCATGTTATTTATTGTTCTTACGCTTTAGGTTCTTTTTTCCTCTGGTTGTTTTCTTGTTTCTCTTACTTTTTCCTTTTATATATTTTTTAGGGGTGTTCGATATAAGGCAAACTGGAATTTTGAGGTTTTATGCGAGCTTATTTCTATTTGAGTCTGACTTCACAACTTTCTGTTTGTTATGAGAGTTGTAGTTTTTTTTTGGCTCTTTGGCTCTTTTAGTGATCTTAAAGACTACACTTCTTGAATCACGTTTTTCATATGCATGTACATATTTTGTTTTTAACTTATTTGTCTTATCGGTTTCTAGTTTTTTTGCATTGCTTTGACGTCATCATAATCTGTCGATAAAGCAGTTTTTACCTACTTTTTTATGAAGTTGTCGAGCAGTCCAGAGGGTATGTTATCAAGTTCAGTGGGACAGTTTTGCAGAATTAGTTTTTATTCTCATTGACTAGGAAAAGGGCTATCTTGATGCGCTTGCGTGGTACAGTCTCAGTCAGTACCATCTGAAGTTGAGTGCGAGCTTTTATAAGTGAAACCCTAACTGTGTAGTGCAATGCACAGTCGTGGCCACATTCAAATTTTGCTTTGATTTTTTCATCCACTGTAGCCTGCTGCAGATTTATCATGCTCAGAGAGAAAAACCTACGGTATTCGCAATTTCTGAAGTTTACTCTCTAGTGTCGTGTCCTCAATCTCAAACAGCTTGACAGTTTTTTTTTTATGCAGCGCAGTATCTAAGCTTTGTATTTTTCAAGCGTTTCAATCTCAAGGAGCATTTTGATGTCAAGCATGTGCAAAGGAACGAAGACTACATTGCGGATGAGCGGAAAGCTAAAACTAAGCTTGAATCACGAAATCTTGTATTTTCTAATGTAATTTGAAGTCTTGTTCATCGAAAAGTTTGCCAATACCTAGTTGAGGCATATTTTTGGAGTGTTTCTTGAATGTTGTTATTTTGAATATAGGAAAGTCATATGTATTTGTACTTCTGTAAATTTTTGTGCGATTTTGAATTTATTTGCCATAACTGAAAATGCTTTAGGTAACGAAATCAATTTTTCTTGTTATGATATTAGTATCTGACCTAACTTTATGACTTTTTACCATTATTGGCATGGAGTAAAGTCATTCATGAAGACCAAGTTACTTGGGTTTGATTTCTGTTGTTTTACTGAAAATTTCGCTCTGGTATATTCGTTGATCGAATGTTCAAAACCCTTGGGCACAAAGCTTGGAGTGCTTACGAGTTATTTGTCGGGAAAGCATGTGGAACTTAAAATTGGCATGCAGTGAAGTCATTTATGATTACTGTTTTACCTGGGTTTGATTTCTGTGTTTTCACTGAAAATTTCGTTTTGGTATATTCGTTGATCGAATGTTCAAGACTCCTGGGCACAAAGCTTGGAGTGCTAACGAGTCATCAATATTTGTTGGAAGAGCATGTGGAACTTAAATTGTTCTCCTAGTTATAGTGAAAAAAAAACAGAAACACTTCATCAAAAGCAAAATAATCATGGTCTGCTGCAAAAGTTAGTGGTAGACATACACTGAATCAGTTACACCAACAATTTTGCTTTTGATCACTTGATATGATATAAAATACAGATATCTGCTGTGACTATGCTGAAACGGTGTAAGTTTGATGGAGCTGCGGTAAAATTGAATTTGATGTAGCTCTGCAAGCGATCTTGTAAGCGTGGTAAGTTTCAAAGCAGTCGTCAACACATAACGACGGTTGGTAAAGGCAAACCAATAACGTTTTTGAACTTGTACTCGATGTCAACTGAATATTTTGTAAACGGCTTCAGGTCGAAACAGAATATTGCCAAGCACAGTGTCGTCACCACGGTAGTCTCTTTGTTTTGAAACAATAAACTGTTTCGCAACAATGCAACGCATTGTATTTTGATGTTAATCCAGGCGCTCAGCTCTCCTACAGACAAGAGGATGTTTGTTCTTGCTTCTGCTCTCAATGCTGGCTACACTATTGACACTCTGTACGACCTTACGCGTATCGACAAATGGTTTCTGAACAAGTTCAAAAACATCATCTCACTCGCTCAAAAACTCGAGCGTATTGGAGCTGGAGGCGACAGCTGTACAGATGCAAGCCTTCCTGTGTTCGATTCCGTACTCGGTGACGCAAAACGCCTTGGATTTTCAGATCGCCAAATAGCGGAGCTTATGAAGAGGTAGGTAACTAATTGATGGATTTTGTCAGGCGTTCCCAACTTGTATAAACTCCTGACGCACTATTTCCATCGGTAAAAGTACGCAACGCGATTCAGAAGTTGATCAGCAAACAAAGGCTCTCAACACAAGTTGAGTTGCCAAAAAATGCCATCAATTCAAAGATAATAGCAGAAGGCTCTTAACAGCGGTCGATTTCCTAAAACAGACATCAAGGATGTAAGTTTGTAACGCCTTTTTATTGTCAAAACGACGCTCCATTTGAAAACCTCTGGATTATGTCAATGCCGTAGTTGGAAAAGGAAGGATTGTGCCCGTTTATTTTGTGAACAGATCTTGTGCCCAATGTGTGTACACTGCATGTTTTCACTTTGTTGTTTTTGGCTTTCTTTTGGGTGGAGGACGCAACTTCTCGGTCCTCTCAAAACTGCACTTCGTTACTAACTAGTCATGAAACCATCAGGGTAGACTGCCGTTAGTGGGCACAAAGTCGCTTTTTATGACACTATGTCTCAGCAGCTTTTTGGTTTTGAAAATAAAAATGTATTTTTTTAGCACTGAACTTTACGTTCGGGAGTGTCGATTACGTCTGGGCATTTCCCCTCGCGTACGTCAGATCGACACGGTTGCTGCGGAGTGGCCGGCTGCTACCAATTACCTTTATCTTACCTACGGCGTAGGCCATGACGCAGAATATGATGTGACGTTTCCTGGCAATTGCGTCATTGTGCTGGGCTCTGGAGCGTATCGGATTGGCAGCAGCGTGGAATTTGATTGGTGCGCTGTACAGTGCGTCACAGAGCTGCGAAACGTGAGTGCTACTTGCGTTTGTGTTTTTGCTGTAACATTTGTTGGTGTTCCACATTCGTGAGGCAGCGATGGTATCCTTAGCCTGGTTTACACTGCGTTAGAGCCAAAATAAACGTCAAAGGGTTAAGCGCATTTGACCTCAGTTCGGACCAGGCTTAAACGCTAACCTGCGAAAATGAATAACATAGAATGTGCCATGCTACTCCAAATCTCCATGTCATGATTACTGCCGCGTGTACTTTTCTAACAATATTTGAACATGGACGTTGAGGAAAGCTGTTTTGCTTGAAGCCTTTTGTGACGTTTTCGAGATGTAAGAGCGTATAGCTCTGTTGTTGTTACGTTCCTACCACTGGTGAGAACGTCACGAAAAACTTCTGGTTGTATAGTTTTTATACATAAACAATATCGAAGTTCTGCGTCATGCTTTACTCTACATTCCTACAATTTGTTGGTAGCAATGCTTTATATTTAGTTGGGATACAAGACAGTGATGGTGAATTGCAATCCTGAGACGGTCAGCACTGATTATGATCAATGCGAACGTCTTTATTTTGAGCAACTTTCGTTTGAGACTGTCATGGACATCAGTGAACTGGAAAAACCACACGGAGTCATCTTGAGCATGGGAGGACAACTGCCAAACAATATCGCGATGGATTTGCACAGACAAAAGGTATCATGACTGCCAATGGGTGTGTTTTTCTTTTGTGTTTGTGGCCATCTAACCAGCGTAACAGGATGTACTGAGCGACAGATTGTCAGTAAGCCTCGTGTAGGGCCCTCAGCGCAGCGATTCGCAGCCCTTTGTAGTCTTGGCTCGTGGCGTAGACCCGCCCGGTTGTGTGGAATTGATGCCGCGGCTTGTATTGGCACCAGCCTGAGGATTTTTACTCGCCACGATTGCAAACCGCATCGCAGTCTGTAGGATTGCAGTTCAACTCCCAAGTCCGGTCAGACCAAAAACATTAACGTCTATTTTTGCAACTTTCTTGTCAGGTGCTTAAAGTTAAAACGAAATTCAAAAGATGACTATTACTTACTGTCTGATTGATTTTACTTTTACGACAGTTATGTTCTTAGCGTTGCAATGGGCCTGGAAGAGGTCTGCGCTATATGCTACGACTCCATGGTCTTATTGTCCCTGCCTCTATACTGAGGCCTGTTGCGGACCCCGTTAAAGAACCACCGGTACCGAGCATTACGTTGCATGCGACATGGTTGATTGCATCAATAATTGCAAGAGCTCAGTTGCTCCCGTAGCAGGTTATATCTGCTTTCATGCGGCAAATTCCTGCTGTAAATAGGCTGTAAAGAGGGTGAAGAACCTGAAGCGTTATTCATACGAGCTCGCAGCACGTTTACTTGTTTTCGGTCACACTGAGTTGCCAGTAAATGTAAACTGCTTGTCTGGCGCGTAGAGGTCGGGGAATCTCATTAAGTCCTCTTTCCCAGGCCGCCACGAGGTATCATTTAACGTCTATTCATTTTAAGGTCCACGTTCTCGGCACATCTCCGGAGTTCATCGACAATGCGGAAAACCGCTTTAAATTTTCTCGAATGCTCGATCACATCGGCATCATCCAGCCGCGTTGGAGGGAGTTGACTAATATCGGAGACGTGAAAGAATTTTGTGAGAAAGTAAATGCGCGTTGTTTGTGCTGCAGCCCGCAATTGTTCGATAGTGATTGCTTTAAACTTTAAAGCAGGGATTTAGGGTTCGAAACGGCTGACATTCGTCGTGAAAAACATTTAGAATTTAAAGTTGTCGTTACTCCTTTGGATAGTGTGTATCAAAAGTCATGGTAGACAGACACCAATCCCACAAGTCTAAACGCTGCAAGGCGAATACTTGAGAAGTAAAAGCTTTTTAACTTGAGCTTTATAAAAGAAAGCTTACGAGCAATTGAACGCACTGCGTCGCAGCAACATGCTGTTTGAATTTCACAACTTACGCTCGCTGACAAAATGTTTTGCAAAAAACCTTTGCGTTAATTTGCGGTAGCTAAGGATTTTTATCGTCGTTATGCTCGCAAATCTAATTACTTTAGGTCAGGGGTTCTCAACCGAGGGTAAATTTAACCTGCCTTGGGGGTAAATTTTGTTAGCAAAAAATTCACACTTTTACCTATTTATTGCAATAGGCATTTGTAGAAGTAAAAGTATAAAAACATTTTGGGGAGTAAATTTTACTTTTGAAATTTGCCTAGGGGTAAATGATAGAATAAAGGTTGAGAACCCCTGCTTTAAGTAATACAGCCAAGCCTACCCCTTGCCTTAGCGTTTTATTTTTCCGCGTAAATTCAGGCTCGCTATCCGTGTCTCGTCCGTCCGTCTTACGTACTCAGCGGAGCTGCTATGTCCGTAATACATTCCGAAGATGACTTGAGCGAATACCTGGAAACTGCTGCAAAAGTGAGACGATCAATCTTTTGAAATTTTGTGTTTTAGAATCCTTGTAAATGTGCTGTTATTCTTGAAAACGCGTTTGTATTTTACTGCACTACATTTTATATTTAAACTTAGATAGTTTTATTGCATGGATACCGTAACTCAATCAGTAGCATCGGTGTTTCATCAAATTAAAAGAGCTAAAGCAGCACCTGCCGTTGTATGTACCCAACTTCGAAGCATAAAACATTTGGAAGAGGGATTCGGAATGTACAGTACTGTTTTGCCGTGGTAGAAAGTCTGGTTCTAAAGCAAATGGATATTCACAGTTGCCCTTATCCGGCATATTAAGCCTGCAGCAGAGGATAAAAGAGACTAAAATAGTTTTTTTTAGTTAGCGTTAACAACGGACAATGTTTGATGTGGCAGTAAAAGTCTTTCATGTAATTTGATGGTTCTCTTCTACTGCCACCATACGAATATGTTCTTTTACTTTTATCAGGTTTCAAAAGAACATCCAGTTGTAATTTCCAAGTTTATTTTGGAGGCAAAGGAAATAGATGTTGATGCAGTGGCAAATGAAGGGAAAGTTATAGTGATGGCTATCAGCGAACACGTGGAGAATGCTGGTATACTAAAAAAAGATTACACTTAATACTAAGTTAAAAAGAAAATATTTTTTTTTCACACAATGTGTGATAAAACTCCAAAGCAAAACGTTTTATCATTATCTTGATAATTTTCTCGTAAGGCACTTGTTCGGACCAAAAAAATTAGTTTCGTATTCAAATTGAATTTAAGGTTTAGTTCCGATTCCGATTTGATCGTAAATTTATAAAAGGTAAAAGCCAAAATTTTTAAATATTTTTGAAATATGCATTTGCTGAGTGAAAAGTTAACTAGAAGTTGCTGTTGCTGAAGGAGAAAACCTGTTTCAGTCCGCCGTTTCTCCTTAGAAATAATATTTGAATTTTTGCCGGAATTGATTTCTACTCCCAATAGGTGCGCGCGTTGTAGCGAACAGCTTTGGTATTTTGTCTTTTCAGTTCGATTATTTTGTTGAACCCCGATAAACATATCGTCACGCAACCTTTAAAGCCAATGCAGAAAATGACAATTTGCCGTTATATGTTGACCCCGACCTTTTTGTATTCGTTTTAAAAATAATTTCCTCCCTGTGCTTGACCTGTTTGATATTTATATTACTCTCCGTTTTTATTTTTAGGTGTACATTCTGGTGATGCTTCTTTAGTCACTCCACCTCAGGATTTGAATGAACAGACGATTGAAAGAATTATTCAAATAGTATGTGCAATAGGAGCCCAGTTGGAAGTGAATGGACCTT
The DNA here is from genome assembly GCA_963675345.1 of Trididemnum clinides. Classification (NCBI taxonomy): domain Eukaryota; kingdom Metazoa; phylum Chordata; class Ascidiacea; order Aplousobranchia; family Didemnidae; genus Trididemnum; species Trididemnum clinides. The sequence continues at coordinate 21,450,738 of OY776284.1, read as the reverse complement.
TTAACCTGCAGCTCATTGCAAAGGTATTGTTGCTTTGAAATTATTTTTTGCTGTTTCTAAAACAGTCATTAAACAATTGATCTACAACTATCCATTTGATAGCGTTAAACAACTCCAGTTGTCGTTGTGACTGCTAACTCTTGAACTGGCACTAAATCTGAAACTTGAGACCTTAGGTTTGAAGTAATTATACATCCAGATCTTCAAACTCTCAATCTGTTAAAAAATAGATCTAGGATTTAAGCCTACATCCAGTAGTAATTACTAATTGATCAATGGTGAGGTAAGCAAACGCTGCGAAAAAGCTGTTCTGGGCCCTTTTTGCGTCTATCCATGCAGCAGTCTATCCATCCATGGTGCACCATAAGTAGTTTAGCAACGATGCTGCAAGCGTTATTAATATTTGGTGCAAACATTGAGTACGTTACGTCATTTCAAACCTTGCAAAAGCTATAGGCATGTGAACTTTGCAGCAAGTTCGACATTATCAGCTATTTCGTGCAATGTAAAACTGTGTTTCATTATTGCTTTAAGAATTAATGGAAGAATGAGTGTTGTTTGTTATGGGCGACTTGAAACAAACTACCGTCTGTGAGACGTAATATGCAGTGGGTATTTTACGGTGCATTGAGTAGAGTCAACTTTAACTCATTGTTTCAAAGTTTGTCTTTTAAGGAAAATCAACTTAAAGTAATCGAATGCAATGTTCGAACGTCCCGGTCTTTTCCGTTCGTGTCGAAGACGCTCAATTGCAATTTAGTGGCCTTAGCCACGAGGTGCATCATGAACCATCCACTAGACCTTTACAACGCTTTGCCGTCGTCTCTCGCTACGTCGGTATCAACCGGAATCGAAGGCTCGAAAACCACGCTTCTGCTCACTGGCCAGCAAGGCAAAGTTGGTGTAAAGGTATAAAGAACTTTTCAGTCCACACACATCTTTAGGTTCACTCGCAGTAACGAATCGCTGCAGCGCTTTGCCATTGATGCATTGAATGACTCGTTTTTAGACGACTACGGAGATGACAGTACTCTCGATATGTCGCAAGGCAGCGGCAAGTTTGTGAAGTGTTTTTTTAAGCGCACGATGCGAAACACATACAGGCATTGGGTTTTCAATTGCGAGTTCAGTGCCTTTTCATTTTTAACAAGTTTTTATTTCTAGTGCGAGAAACGAATTTTATTTCTCAAACGTTTTCGGCGTTACATATAACCCTTTTCATGATCTATGCATACATTATTTAGCATTGTTAAATGCAAATAAATTTGATCCGAAAATCTTTTACAAATAAATCACTTTCTCTAGAAATTATAAATGGCATATTATTAGTAGCAATATTAACGACATGGAAACTCAAAATCAACTTTTTACCGAAATCATATTATTACAAATCGACTGTGATTGGTTTGTAAAATTTTTAATTGGACGAATTTGGTGAAGTCAGCATGTTAATTAATCAATCAGTCACATGTAAGCAGCTGGTAACTATTTTTTGCTGGTTACCAAAAGTTGCTTTATGACTTGTTGCGCTATCAGATTCATTTTTGTGCCGGTGAAGCAGAGATGGTCAGTAAATGCACTTTTTTCTTATTTACTGGTGACATTTTTCTTTACAGGTTCCTCAGTTTTCGTTTTCACGCTTGGGTGGCGCTGACGTAATGCTTGGTGTTGAAATGGCTTCGACAGGTGAGAAAGATGCATTCACTTTTTTTAAATCCGGTTTTGTCTCCGTTAACGCAATTGGCCAGGTTCACCTTATCTTGACGTTTGTAAACACCATCACGCCATTTCGATCAGTCGATGGCATCTTCCTTTTTTTGGTCCAGTTCAACCGACGTGATGGCGTAGTGGTTGGAATGTTCGCTTCGCAGTCGGTAGACCTGGGGTTCATTCCCTTTGTTGAGTCGTACCAAAAGACTTTAAAAATGGTATTCACAGCTTTCCCTGCTTGACGCTCAACACAAAAGGATAGTGTGGAGAACAAGCCGGCAAGCTTGCTTGTTGTGTCCTTGGGCAAGGCACTTAATGGGATGCTTCCATCTTTATGTGGCAGACACGTCGCGGGGCCAAGCAGTCTTTACATCGTGATGGCCCAGTCGCGAAAGACTGTACATCAAGCGAGAGCTCATACTTAAGAAGTTGTCAAATTTGTTCAGAACGTTTTTCTACTTGTCTTTTCCACGTCATATTCGGTCGCCCACTCTCTCTTACCGCCACTTCGATATCCATAAAATTCCCATAAAACCACTTCCCACATCTTTAAATTTTTTCCATTCTGTTTTCGTTTTTGCTGTTACCGGTGCTTCACTTCCATCACTGGCGTTCAACCTGTCCCACAAAAGCAAGAAGTTTTCACAAACTCAACCTGGTCAAAAAATGATGGTTCCACAATTCCTTCCATTGTATCAACACATAGTTCACAAACAAAATCTTTTGCCAAAGTCGCTCTCTTCATTTTCGCGCATTTACCATGCTCATATTTACCACACTTTGTGCACATAACCGAATTTGCCATCACACTCTTGCCGCGCTTGGCACATGGATCAACTTTACTCGTGAGTAACTCACCTTTCAAACCACTCACCATTACTTTGGTTTTCTTGAGATTCCCTTTCAAACGCCTCTTTCCATTTAAAAAACTTCTCTTTCGAATTCTCTGTACTTTCACTTTTAAAACCAAGTCATCTGCTTACAAAATTTCATTCATCAATCGATGCATATTCCGAGATTACATCCACTGCAATTGCGAAAAGCATTGGCGACAACACAGATCCTTGATGTACACCAACTTGTACCAAAAATTCTTTAAAAAATTCAGATTTCATTCTATCTTTCGTTTTGCCCCGTAATAAAGGCTCATTACCGTTCTTACATTACTTCTGGTAAACCTTTCTTTCTCATCGCCCACTCCATCACCTTTCATCGAACTCTATTAAATGCCTTCTCAATATTCACAAAACACATGTACAACTTTTTCTTTTTATCCCTATATTGTTCTTGCATTCTTCGCAGTACAAACAATGCGTCATACCTCAATCAGGCGTTTTATATTTTGAATAGATTCATTAATTGTTTAAAACCCCAATGTATGCTCGCTAAACTTCATAAATGTGGTGGTGTAGGTGAAGTTGCGTGCTTTGGAGCTAGCAGATATGAAGCGTACATGAAAGCTCTGCTTAGCACTGGCTTCAAGTTGCCGAAGAAAGATATTTTGCTGTCAATTGGAAGCTATAAGGTAGATTTGCATTGTCAACTTCAAAAGGGTGTGCTTGCCTTACAACTTATATATCACAAAGTTCTCAAAAGTTTCGTGATTTTTTTCTATTAGCTGGTGCAGCATTTGAGCTTCCATTTGAGACTTGTTGTTATCTGCATCAATTCGTTTTGATAGAAAACCAAAGAATTCCAATGTCGCTTTTTTAAAATCTTGTATTGAATTACAGTAAAATTCGCCTATAGTGGTAAGTAAAGGGTAAAAAATCAATTCACCTATAGTGAAACTTGAAAGGAGCATTGAAAAAGTGTCTCTGTTGGCAAAGTCAAGGAAACATAATCGCAAACGACCTACTTAACGATTAATGGAATCGGCGACATCAGTGCAATGCAAACGCCATAAAATGCTATCAAAAAGTTACGTGTGATAAGTGATAAGCATGCTAATTCACAAACCAAAGATGAACTAACAAACACAACAGCCAAATTAAATGAACGCCACATTCACAATCCAGTACAGCAGAGTGCATTTATTCTCTTGAAATTATTATTTTTTGAGAAAATCCAAAATCGTTGTTTGCTTTTTTTTTCGTATACATTTTTAACCAGTTTTGACTATGCCCGTATCCTGCACCCATGCATCGAGCTTAGAACGCAGTTTTTAAGATCATAAAAACGCAAAAGCTTAGCTTTAGAACTGGCTTGTCAACCCGCAATCCCAAACAGTACGCTTTTATTACATCACAAAAGCGAAACCTACTCAATATTCTGTTGACCGTCGTGCTCATGCGTAAAATAAAATGCTGTAGGTGCTTTCCTATTTAAGTTATTGTTGTGTATTTAACCAATAGGTGTCTCTATATGCAATTTTTTAGTTTAAGGGACAGGAACGTGGTGTCACTGCAAAGAAAGTGTTCTTATACACGAAGTCACTATAGGCGAAGTCAGTTTTATGTGAAACATAGTTTAGAAACGGGACTTTGCAACAGGTGCCACTATCGCACAAGTAACTATAGGCGAATTCTACTGCAGTAAGGTGTGCCAAATGCATAAAATTGCGGCTATAATTAATTTATTGCTTTTAAGTCTGAATTACTACGAGCATCAATGTTTCATAAAATGTTCGCTTTGTTTACATTTTTTTTCAAGGGACAGTCTTAGTGACTTTTGTTACTTTATTGTAACTAGGCATATTTTTTCTTCGGACAATATCAGTGGTTGTTTGATATTGATGTCACAGCAACTTTAGCTGATGCCCAGATTTAAAATGTTTAACAGCTTTAAAAAAATGATTGTGATTGATGAACCGATTTTTTGTCTATAGAACTGGTAAGCACAGTTTTATGGACTTCAATACAAGTGTAGTCATGTGTGTTGAAGTAAAGACTTTTGCTGTGCAATTGTGAATAAATTTTTTTTGCTCGGCATTGCTCGCTAGCTGCAACCATTACCAATGTGTTTTGCACGTTACCGGCTTAGCTCTATTTTAAGCAAAGCTGATTATGATGCTTCCGGAGCAAAAGTTTAGCTACCCATGTTAATTTTTTTTCTAATTTTATCATGACTTGACTCCAGTTCACCAAAAGCGAATCATAGAGCAGGTAAAACCTTGAAGACGTGACATTTATTTTGTGCTCTGATTTTTGAGTAATTCACTAAAGCATTTTTGCTTTGTATTGAATTATGAATTAATTGTGTGCCTGTATACGACGTTTCAATTTGAAAATGCTGACTACAAATATCTTAACTAAGCAATTATGGTAGGTGGAAAGTGGTAAATAGAGAGGTATAATGCACCGGTAGGTTTTTTTCAAGGTTTTTGTTTTCTGATCTTTTTGCTCTATTTTGTAAATTATGAGCCGTATAATCTTTTTTGTTTCCCAATTTTGAAGAAATATTGAGTCGCTGAACTTACAAAAACAAAGATTTTTTGTTAGATGATTTTTTGTACAAACTTTATCTAATGTTTGTTAGGCATCAGTTGAGCAAGTAATTACTGTATTTTGTAATAATATTTGAAAAATCCGTGTGTTTTCATAAGGTAATGTGGATCTACAGCTCTGAATGCATTCACAGCCTCTCTATCTTTGGTCAGAGATTTATGGAATATGGCTTGCTTCATAATCATTTGCAGGGAACAACTGCGTGCGATGACCTGGTTAAAAGTGCTAAAGTGCTAGCGTTCTCGTCAGAATAGCCTGCCAAGCAGTGAATCAGTCTTGAACAAAAGCTGGAAAACGCTTTTTGTTTCTACCAAGAGTTACAAACGATGTTTTGTGACACGAAAACCAAATACCACCAAGTAGATCTAGCCACGTACGTGTGATATGATCTCATCAACGAGATTTAAAATGGTATCTTCAAGTCATTCGTTAACGGCATCATTTTGAAGTTTAACTTTGCTTAGAATATCAGCCTGGAAAACTATTGTCTTCAGCCATTTTTTTCAAATTATTACCGATGCAGTGCTTTTCATTACGAACTTGATCCTAGTAAGAAAAGTTGTTGTCATTGCAACCATAACACACGCGGAGATTAAAATTGCATCCACTTCATACATTGCGTTTTTATGCAATTACAAGAAAGTTAATCATTGTAGTGTTTGATTGATCGCTTTCCACATGATTTAATTGGTAATGTTATGTGTGGATGATAAATGAAAATTTAGTCCATGAACAGTAGGAGGGTCAAAAGTGAAGCTTAGAAATTAGGACATCGGACAGAAATATCATAGAAAATAACTATGTTTAGGCATGCACATCACTGATCCTTCACCTTTTGCCTAATTTATGTAACTTGTGCTAAATGGCAATTTAAAAGAGGACCATTGTGTCGTAAACTTTTTATGTTATTCTGCACTTCGACTTTGGAATGCGGCAATTATTTCTGGCCAGTTACAGGCTTTAGATTACGTACTGCTCAAGTCTTAGTTGTTTGTAAACCAAACGTTGAGCCAAACAACAAGTCGAGTTTCTGTATCTTACCTTTGTGACCTAACATCACTTTTGGTATGCAGTGTTTGAGTTCAGTTTACAGCGTAGTTATGTTTTTGTTTTTAGCACAAATCTGAGTTGCTACCGTCGGTTCGAACTCTTGAGAATCTTGGATACGTTTTGCATGGGACAATGGGAACTGCTGATTATTATACTGAACATGGTATAAAGGTGCGTTTAAAACGTTTGATTTCTATGTCCATCGAAATTAGATGCTTTCTTCATCTCTTTTTTCATGATGTGTTTACGGCGCTGGATTTGCAGTAGATAGGGTTAGACGAACGCGGGCGTGGAATCCACCCTTTCCTCCTCATATTATCGCTCTGATCTCCCTCTCGTCAAGGTGCGGCTCTCGCTCACTTTTCCCCCTTCATGATCTGGTACTCTGGGCTGACGGCTCTGTTCCTTTTCTTTTTGGCAAAAGCGGCTCCGGCGTACTTGCCAACTGCTTTCTTTGTGGCACTGAGGCCACTTTTTCCTTTTCGGCAGGCCCAGAATGTTTAAGTGTTTCTGCTGAAACCTGTGCCATTCTGCATGCTCTTTGCTGGTCTCGGAAGCACCAACAAGTCTGCCACTTCTCTTCTCCTATCTGACTCTCTTCCTGTCCTCTCCTCCATCTTTCCTTTTACTTCAAACTCTCTGGCAGATCTGGCAGGAACCGTCTTCTCTTTCTCCTGCTCTATCAGGCTACAATTGGTTTCCGGACACTCGTTTCTCTTGGGGAATGATGCGGCTGATGATCTGGCCAGACGGGGAGCGCTACTTGCGCCCTCGGCATTTCCTTGCAGTCTTTCTCCTCTGATCTCTCGTATCCACTCATCTCTTTTTTCGGACTGGTGGCGTACTATCTCATCGAAATTTTTTGGACACAGCTTCCCTCGATTTCCACCGAGGAACTTGTGCTCCCTCGTCACGCTCGCTGTGTTCTTTTTCGTTTACGCTGCAACGGACACCGCCTACTGTTAAGTTCTTATCTTTTTAGGATCGGCAGAATCGAGAATTCTTCCTGCAGCGTCTGCGGACACTCGTCCCAGGACACCTCTCATCTCATTCTGCCCAACAACGGACTCTTTGCGCCGCTCACTCTTTGGCGACTTTCTGTCTCTTTACGACCCCTGCTCCAGGCTCTGAGAAGTTGCCCGGCTTCTGGGGCTCCATGGTCTTCCGCCATGCCCCCATCCCTCGGAAGGGGTTGGGTAACAACAACGCGGACTGGCTTCTAACTGTGGTCAATGAACTCTTCAAGCTTTTTTGCTTGGCGTAGGGCATTAAATGACAGTGAAGGTTTTTGTCTTCGTCACACTTTCACATCAATCACAGTGTAATGACCTTATGATTCTAACACCACTGTCCTTCAATCTATGTATTGTTTAGCCACAGTTTATTTTTTCCCCTCTTTTAGAAGCTTAGGTCAAAAAAATGATATTTTGCGTTTTTTATTTTATAAGAGTGTCAATTAAGAATTAACAGGCTTGAAAACGTGTACGGGAGGAATGTATTGAAAAAAAGTTGAGAACCACTAGTCCCAAATCTCACTTGGCCAACGTTCCACTTTAGTTGGCTGTTTTTCGTACGTGTGTTGGCATTTCATGGTTGAAACTGTTGACGTATGTAGAAACTTAATGTTTTGGAATTAAACTTGAGACAAAAAACAAAACAAATGAAAGATCGTAGGTAATATTTTGATTGAGTGTTCATTCGTGCATATGAACTACGGTCTGTTTCATTGAGTTTTCTTTCGTGCATATGAACTACGGTCTGTTTCATTGAGTGTTCTTGGTGCATATGAACTCACGGTCTGTTTGCTAGTGTTTTGTCATACTAGGGCGCTACAACGTAAACCGCATAGCCTTACCTCCTGTTGCCACATAAAAAAGGAAGTATCCCATGTCTCCCTCAAAGACGCAAGCAAACTTGCTGGCTTTTCCCCCGTACTATCTCTTTCACGCTTAGCGTCAGACAGGGAAGCTGTGCATACGATTTTTGAAGTCTCCTGTTTGATATCGATGTCTGCTTGTTGACTGCGACGCTCCAATTGCTAGACTGCCGCGCCGGTTTGTAGAGAGAGATCCGATTTTTTAAATCCGGTTTTGTCTTGGTAAGGGGAGTAGGCCGCATGCACGTCATGCCCCTTGCAATGCCATAAACAGCTTTTCATCGTTTCTCTTTGTCGATAGGATCGTCCATGAAATCTTTTTTTGATCTTTTTCCGTTACACCTTCTCCGTGTTTTCGGTCGTCCTCGCTTTTCTTCAACTTCTTCAAAATTAAACGTCATTTTAGTCTCCGCACACCATCACAATCCATTCCCTTTTCATAAGACGCTCATACCACTTGTATCTCGCTGCCCTTCTAGTTACAGGCCATAAGTAGCTCTAAGTAAATAATTTTCATTTTTTTTTGATAACTATAGGTTAATCCAGTGTCTTGGCCCTCAGAGGAAAGCGATATTGCAAGCAAAACTGATGTTTGTCAAAAGCCCCAGTCGATCATGGATTACCTTTCGGAGAAAGCGATTGGATTGGCTATTAATCTACCAATGAGAAGTGGCGGTTGCAGCGGTAGTGGCAGCTCTGCTCGGCGCACGTCATCGCTTTCTGTCAGAACACGTGGATATAAGTTTCGAAGACTGGCAATCGAGATGCAAGTACCACTCATTACTGACGTAAAATGCGCAAAACTGTTCGTGCAGGTTGGTACTGAAGCTTACCTACTTTTACATATTTTTCTCGTAGTTGGTAGTCGAGTAGGCGTTGCTGATTTGGCACATGCTGGCCATTGATGACCTGTTTATGCGTGGTACTAATTATGCTTTACTGGCAACTGCCAAGAGATCTCGAGGCGTGAAGTTAATTGAAACATATTAGGCTCATGCCAAATGTAAAACTTACAGACTCCATTAAAATTGGCGATTTGTCGCCGATCAACACAATTACGATTAAGCCAAAGGGTCGAGGTCTTGTTCAGACGATACGTGTGAAGAAAAACATTGCAATTTTTCGTCATTTAAAGGCTAATTGTTGGCCTTAATTTTAATTATATTTTTCTAGGCTCTTAGGAAGCTTCATTGTTCTCCTCCCAAGCTTCACCCCCACATCGACTGCATCACTTCGCAAACTCTTGTTAAGCTGCCAGGTCCGTAGTTGCTTTATTTTCAATTAGACACAGATGTTTGCTGTATGCTGAAAACGAATTGGCTAATTGTGCATTTCTGCGTGAACATCGAACAAATTTTTTGTAAGATTTCTGTTGATATTTTCACCCTTTCTCTTTTTTGGCGGCTTAGTAAGAAACGGTTATATCACGGTTTATATTACTGACCTGATCAAGAACAAGCTGTGGTAGCGATTCCCGATTTTTTTGGCTGTGGCATCCTTCGATGCTTCACAAATACGAGTGTGTAGCGCTCTTGTTACAGCCAAAGTAAGTTCGCTATGAAGTTAATCACTTTTTTTTTTTGTTCCAAACTCATAGTTCAGCCCATTTTCAAAATTTGCCTGATTTAAATTTCAAGACCTTCAACTATTTCTGTGCGACCCGCCTGGCGGCCCTTCCACTTTGGAAACCGGTGGACTGAGGGAAAGGGCCAGTTTATTTGGGAAAGGGCCAACTTGCCGACTGGTAGCCCCTGCCGTTGGCAGGTGCCCAAAAATTGCCTTTCACGGCATGATCGGTGAGCAATCTCACAATTCTAATGGCTTTGTTGAGGCATTTTTTTTGTGTCAGTAAGAATTAAAGAAATCCTTATTCGCATCTATGTCAAAGCATAGTTAGCGTTGGGCAAAATGGCTCCATTTGTCGCTTTTGAAATGTTGATCTTTAACAACAAGATCTTCAAGTTATAATATCCACTTACGATTGCATTTTTGCAAAATTGCTGCACAAAATTTGGGACAATTTACATATATAAATTTTTGCAAACAGCTCAAAATACCTTTCTTAGCTTATGCTTTTTCAATGCTTAGGAATCTGCCCGAAGCAGTAGAAAACTTGCCCTAGTTGTTTCGTTTCTTGAAAATGTAATATTGTTCGTTGCAGCATAATGTTGACTCTATTGAGCAATTATTTAACGCTATACAGGTCTCATTGATGTCCATGTCCACGTGAGAGAGCCTGGGGCTACTCATAAAGAAGACTGGTCTACTTGCACCTCTGCTGCCCTCGCGGGGGGCATTACAACGATTTTTGCCATGCCTAATACCTCACCTGCTGTAACTGATGAAGAATCATTTGAAGATGCACTAAAGGTATAGATATTGCAATCTATTTTTAAGTTATTGTAAACTTTCCTCAATTTTTTATGTTTATTACACTTTTTCTTGTTGTTGTGGGATCACATGTGTAGGCACTCTACCAATGCTTACTTATCTGTAAATGTAATTACTCTTCTGTAATTCTGTAATTAAATGTAATTACTCTTCTGTAATTCTGAAATTATATGTAATTGCTCTTGTAATTCTGTAATTAAATGTAATTACTTTTCCGTAATTTGCAAAACTGAAAGATCAGTCATCCCAGTGGTAAAGGAACAGAATTACAAAACGTGCTCCAGGTTTATATTTTTTTGCGATGGTGAAGCGCTATTGTTTTCAGTTTTGAAGTTGATTGCTTGACGGGACGGTTGGACATGCTCGACTTCAGTAATGCTTGCAAAAAGAATTCCAACTGCTGCCCACGACGTAAAATCTTGTGGCTTTAAATGGCAAACCTATCAGTTGCTTTTCAAATTGATTGATCTCCAAAAAAGAAAGGGTGTCTAAACCTTCACTTGGGAAAAATTGGCGCAACCGTTGCATTGAAAATATCGATCTTCGAAAAAAGGTTTTCTTTTTTTGGATCGACACCGCCATCAGTCGCCTCTCGCCTCTATTTATGCATAGAAGCATTGTGGACTATTAACTCAGACTGTCCCGCAAAATTTTCAAGGTATCTGATATTGGCCCGCCTGCGAAAAAGATTGCACACCCCTGCTGTCAAGTCGCGTTTTCATGGCAGTTATTATGGGTCGGATCTAGAATTGGTAGCTTACTGCAACTTTGAACGTACTTGAGATAGCAGTTAATAAAATAGGAATTTCTCCTTTAATCCGAACTTTCTTGAAAATTTACTTTGTATATGTATTAACTCTGGTGTAACACTGAGGCGAAGCGTGGCTTGCCGCTCTTGGCGTCAGTTTAGAGCAGACTTTGGTATGACCGTCAATAAAGCATCACATTTTTTTCAGCTTGCTAAGACAAAAGCGAAATGTGATTTTGCTTTGTACTTTGGGGCTGCTGCCACCAACGCCCCTCTCATTCCCGCTTTAAGCCCCAGAGCTGCTGGCCTGAAGATGTATCTCAACGACACTTACACCACCTTGAAAATGGATGACGTCACATTGTGGATGGAGGTAAGCACTTAGGAAGGTTTTCGCGTAACTGATGAGTTCGATATTTTTCTTAGTTCTCTTTTCCCGTGACCTTTAGGGTTGAAAGGTGTTGGGTTTTCTATCACCTATTTAAAAATCATATTTTATTCTTAGTCGGTAACTTGGTCGAGTGGGTTGGAACACCGTTAATAGCTGCGGGATTGTGCGTTGCGATTGCACAATGAGTAGTTTTGTTAACAAGTACGGCATTTCATCGGCGATGTTTTTTTATTTGTTCAATGCTTCCGGCGCACTTCATTTCTGCTTGTGTTTGAATTGCTATGAGCTGTTCCCGCAGAATCGGTACCTACCTCAATCTTTGAAATTTTTCCGTGACCTAAAGATAAAATAATTTAATGCCTGTAGGAGTTCTGAAAGGTTTCCGCCTTGGTTTTATTCCTTTTGGAAGAAGTGTTCTTGCCGGCTGTACTTGGTTCTCCGTTATTGAACGAAAACAAGTTGTGTGTGTGAAAATTGAAATTACTTGCAAACGTTACGTTCAATGTGCTCTGTTTTGTTTTTTTAGCATTTCAAGCACTGGCCTAAATCGTCGCCATTGTGTGTCCATGCGGAAAGACAGACGATGGCCGGGGTGCTGTGGCTCTGTGAAGTATACTCGCGATCTGTTCATTTTTGCCATGTAGCTAGGGAAGAAGAGGTAACCATAGCTTTACTGCTACTACCGATGGATTTCTGTGAATAAGTAGCAGTCGAAAGCTTTATTTTTGATTTTCTGAAGCTCAAAAATAAAGCTTCCTTTGATGTCATGGCTTCTACGAGTATCCGTGCGTTATGAAAATAGTGAAGCTGCTCACCCCGCATGCCATGCATAGGCGGCTTTTGGGTTGCCATTTGACAGTCCGCCTTGTAGGTTGTTGGGCTATCAGTGTGCAATTGTATTAATGTCTGGTTCGAATGTACTGGTGCTTTCCCCTATCCTAGTTTTGATTAGGCTAACGGTGTGCATCGGCATTGTCTTTCATGCTGCGCCTCCATTCTTAAGAAGAGGAGGAGCAAACTCTCCCACATCCAAGAGCCGTCTGGATTGAAAAACAGATCTGTTGGACCATGAAAATGGTTTTCTCCGTCGTTCTTGGTAAAAAAAAATACAGTCATCACAATGTAAAGGCAAACTTATCAGTTCAAATGCTTTATTTTGTCCCTAAAATAATCATCACGTACCCTTAAGGTTGATGCCTACTTAGGGTTCAATGTGTGCTAAGATTAGACTTTGCTATGATGTCATCCCGACGTTCATCTAGTACTTGATGAGTTTCATCCGTGTGTAGCTCATGAGACATTATATTTTATAATCAACGCATATTGAAAGCAAAGTGATTAGGTCAAGTTTTTTTTGTGTTTATTTTGATTTTGCATTCACTTGAGAGAAGATTATAGTAATTAATCAATAGAATACGACTTTTTTGGTATTGCATAATTTGTTGCCATCTGTTTAGACTGAGGATTGTAGTAATTAGTTACACCTGTTGCTGTTTAGAACTTTTTATCGAGGTTTCGTATAGGATAGACGTGCCAGTGGATTCATAAAAAGCGTGTTATGTATTGCGACGAGAAACTAAAAGAGTTTCAATTTTCTAGATCGTCATGATACGAACAGCCAAGGACAGAGGGCTTCCGGTCACGTGTGAGGTTGCGCCCCACCATCTCTTTCTCACCGAAGACGATCTCGATACCATAGGCCATGGACGCGGCCAGGTCAGGCCTATGCTGGCCAAGAAATCGGACCAGGAAGCATTGTGGAAGAATATGGACATCATAGATTGCTTTGCAACCGACCACGGTATGGCTTAGTGCTGTTTGTTTGGAAAACCGTTTGTTGTATGTTAGTGGCCAATGTAATCACTTTTATTTTGTGTTTTATCCTTTATTTCGAAATTTTTTTGTTTCATAAATTTTCTTCAAAAAGTTTTTCTGCGCAGTTCTTGCGGTAGAGACGCGCTGTAGTTACGAAGGGGGACCTCGTTGCGGCGACTAACCGTTTTTTCGTTTAAACATTTGTTGTCTTTTGGTTTTTTCCTAATTAGGAGTCGCTACAGCAGATATTTTTTGGTCTGCATTTTGTTTTTATGGCCAGATGCCCTTCCTGCCACCAACCCTGTCTTCAAACGGAAAACTGGGCCACCCGTCTTCCACATAAAGGTGGGGGCGTCCTGTTACGTGTCTTGGCCAAGGATACAGCAAGCGAAACTTGTCGGCTTATTCTCCACAACCTCCATTTAAATGCCGAGCGCCAAGCAGGAAAGCTGTGGATACCATTTTTAAAGTCTTTGGTATGACTCGACAAGGGGAATAAACGCCAAGTCTACCCACTGTGAAGCGGACGCTTTATCTACTACGTCGTCGCGTCGTTTCGTTTAATACTAGTAGTAGAAAAAATTTGTCAATAAAAAACTACTAGAGTCAGTCAGAAATTATCCGCACTTTTTATTTTTTCATTTGTTTGAAGAAACACAAAAGTAAAACAAATACGTCACTCATGTATAGTAATGCAAGAGGCTAGCGATGCACTTAGCAAAACTGCAGACAGTGACACTGTTTCGACCTATCAGGTCTCTTCAGTGCAGTTGGTGACCGACAAGAAGCTAGAGGCTTTTAATAAAGCATAGCTTAGACCGCCACACTTGCGGGATCTATACTAGATCCACTTGGTGGATGGTTTGTCAGTACTCTGCGAAGCCGTAGCACTCGTGAATGAGTGGCGGTTGTCGCAGGTGCACTAAGTCTAACAACTGTTAGAACAAATTATTTATTAAAAGCCTCGCTTCTTGTCGGTCACCAACTGCACTGAAGAGACCTGATAGGTCGAAACAGTGTCACTGTCTGCAGCTTTGCTGAATACGTCACTCTTTACACATAATTCCCACCCTTCTCGATGCACTTCTTCCAGCGATCTACAAGCTTGTAAATTCCAGAAAATTTTTAGCTGGTCATGCAACCATTTGTGCACCCCCTCTCGGTCTGCTTTCGCCGAAAAAAAATCGACGGTCATGCAAAGCAACTCTGAAAGAACCGAAGAGATTGTTGTCGGAAGGCGCAAGATCTGAGCTATAAGCAGAGTGTCCCAGCACTTCAGAGCCCAATTGGCCAATGGTTTCAGTGGTTTTTGTGGCCGCATGTGGGTGTGCATTCAACAATAGTTAGCAGATCCCAAGATATCTTTGCTTGTAATTTACCGTGAACTCCGTTGGTAGCCACCTTGTAGACACTTTACGTAATCCAAGGTTATCATAAATGATTTGATAGGCAAAGCCATGATGAATCTATAGAGTATGCCAACTCATCAGCAGCAATGTGCCAGTCAGTCAATATTTGCTGAGTTTATTCGCTGTTGTCATCAGTGGTGGAGGTTGATGGACCCTCTGCTCCTTGTGAGTGCTTCACGCTAGTCCTGGTACCTTTAAACTTCTCAATCCACTCATGCACACTTTTTTTGGTAACGCACGCACTATTGTACGAAAAACCTGTGAATTTCAGCCCCTAAAACGCCTTCGGACCATGAATATTGGATCACTGCACGCTGCTCTTCGGCGGTGCGATGCGCTAGCGGAGCGGACATTTTTGTCGACTGAAAACAACGCAAACTCTATCCAAGAAGCAGATCACCTGATTGTGATCAAATGACTCTGCAGACTTCAAGAAAAATCAGTCCAAATTTAAACATAAGTGTTCGCTGTGGTAGAAAGTGCAGTTAATTTTTGACGGACCCTCTTTGTATAAAGTAATTTTTTCGATGCAAAAACCGCTTGGTTATCGATCTCACGAGATCATGATTGCTCTGAGCTTTGTAGCTGAGTTTCATCAAAATAATTTGTTCAGCTCCTCACACTATATCGGAGAAGTCCAGTGAGCGCCCTCCTCCAGGATTTCCAGGATTGGAAACTATGCTTCCTCTTCTTCTCACTGCCGTCTCCGCTGGAAAATTAACCCTGCAGGTTTGCACTTAATCATCTACGACAGTGCAGAGTGTGGCTCTTCTACACATAAGCAATTTTAAATCTTTTGAATTCACCATCGTTATCGAGATCTGTCTACACGTGTGTATAATCATTTCCGCGTGTTTTTAGCGCTCGATTTTTTGTCTCGTTTTCCCACTTTTTTGCTGGCTTGGACGTTTCGCTTTAGTGTATATCTCCCTTTCTAATCAAGACTGAAGCGTTTGTAAACGCTGAACAGTGCAACGGTAGACGCTACATTTATTTTCTATTAGCTTTGCCCTAGGCTGTTCCCCAAGAAGCTAATGAATTAGTTTGTGTAGTGGTACGCATAGTTAAATGCAGTAGAAGTGATCACAGTTTACTTTTATCACACAATATTGTATCAAGGAATTCGGCAGGCAGATACAGATCAAGATTTTAATTACATTCCTTTGACATGTTGTAAGTTGTGAAGTTTAAAAGTATAATAAATTGTGAGTTCTCTAGTTGCAGTAGTGACGTTATTTTGTTTTCTTACAACCTTTATCATTATTCACGTATTTAGGACGTGATATTGCGATTACATACAAACCCGTGTCAAATATTTGGCATCACTCCACCGTCAGAAAATGACACATATGTGGAAGTCGACTTGTCCAAATCCTGGGTCATACCCGAAGCACCGAAATTCTCAAAAGCTCAGTGGACACCTTTCGCTGGCCGAGAAGTGACTGGGTGCGTCACAAGAGTAATTGTCCGTGGGGAACTGGCCTATATTGACGGCGAGGTTTGTTGTATTAGATTAACTGTAGTTGTTTTTGTTACGTCTTTTTATTCATCGTGCTATCCACTTCGTTAAGTGATGGTTGGAGTGCCTTCGTTGAATACAGTCGTTTCTTAAGTTCAAACCGGGTCCAAATTGTACCTAAGAGTTAATAAAAACAGCATTTACACCTCGTGTGAGTGATGCTCATTGCAAGAGATAGTGTATGTAGCAAATACTCTGACTGACAAGTTTGCTTTCTGTGTTTTTGGAAAAGACGCTTAACATGGTTCTTTTGCCTGGTTTTAGAGTTCAGTTGCATATTTTTGTCCCATGGTCTTGGAAAACTTACACTGCTGTGAGATTTCATACTTTGTTTCACCAGGTGTTAGTGAACGATGGATTTGGACGTGACGTCCGCCAATCTGCAAGTTCAACTACTGCCCTTTCTGTTCCCGCCTTCCGCTTTTTGGGCTCCCAAAGTCCACTGCCCACTCTGGAAGCAGACGTTCGGACGGGCTTGCCTCCCTCAGTTCATCGACTTGCAGAGCCTCCTATCGGGCTGCCTGCTCCATTCGGGCCCTTGAGTCCCCCTGCTGGGGCTCTGCCGCCCCCGGCGTTTTCTCAAGAAGGCACGACGCCGCAAATGCCCGTGCAGGACACACCGGCGGCATTAAATTTACCGTTGGCGTCGTTGCGGTTGAGCGGCGAGCACGTATTGTCAGTGTCGAGCTTCGCACGTGACCAGTTGCACCAGCTTTTCAACCTCGCGCATGCGATGAGAGCGGCAGTGCAGCGTGGAAGATCACTTGAAACTATTTTGAAGGTAAGGAGATAATAACTGTGCCGTATTATTTATCTTTGCACAAGTCCAATGGGCTAGGATCAAAAGCTATGCGGGGACCACTTGTAGGTATAGTGCTGAGGGTAAGGTGGCGAGTATTGAAAAGTTGTTTTGGATAAGCACTGATTTCATGTGCAATTAGGCGGGGGGCCAGCATTAATGATTCAGGCTATGGTATTTGTAGTTGACCTTCAGCAATAATTTTTGATGAATGGATGATGTGGTGGTGATATCACGCTAGTGTGTTATATTGACAGAGATTATGTTACGTCTTTTTAAAACTAGTATGGTCAGATGGCCGTGCACTAATTTCTCGGTATCTTTTTTGATGTGCTCTTAAAAGTTTTTTGCTATTGCATTTTTGTTTGCTTCATTTCGGTTATTTTTAAACTTGAGTCAGCAAACGATGAACTTTTAAATAAAGATTGTATTTCGCGCCAGAATTTCTTGTTGCGCAGCAATGTTGATTCATATAGCGAGGTGCATTTTACATAAAACAAAATATTGTCAGCACTGAAAAAATGGAAACTGAAAAAATGTGGTTTATGTTAAAAGAATATCTACCCAACTTTGAAATAAAGTGAATTCATTTTTTTATGCAACTTGTAATTGTAATTCGATGTTTGGTGGCTCGCTGATCGAGCGCTTTCTTTCTCAATTGGCTCGATATATTGCAGATACAGTAAGTACAAGACAAGAAAGCTTTCATTTCGATTTCTCATCCTTCAGCCACCTTTAGAAATAGGGAAAAATTAAGCCGTCAAATTGACGATGACGGCGAATTTGAAGTGACTCCAAGCAGGAAGGTACAGGATGTGCCTGTTTAAAGGGCATAATTTGTCGGCAGTAATTGCGCATTACAAGATCGAGCACTCGCGTCACAAGTTGACTGCGTTGTTTCTTAGAAAACGCACTTGAGGCAGATAACTTGGCTGTGCTGTTTGTGGTAAAAAATGCAAATTTGCGGATTAAAAATTTGTGGTGAGCCGTGCTCGCAACTACGAAGCTGGTTGTTGTTGTTACACGATCCCTTCCGAGGGATGGGGGAATGGCAGAAGACCGTGGAGCCCCAGAAGTCGGGCAACTCCCCAGGGCGATTGGTGGAGCCCGAAGCGGTTCCGTACACAGCTTCTTGCGGTAGAGGTTATTTCGGAATGAGGAGGTGAATATAACCAGCTGTTCGCTGTTGTTGAAGGGCAAAGTGTTGGCGACTGTCTTCTATGAAGTGAGCACACGCACCATATGTTCTTTCCACGCTGCGATGTGCAGGCTAGGAGGTTCGGTCGTCACAGTCAACGAGCAAAGCTCATCGTCGAAGAAAGGAGAGTCGCTGAGCGGTAAGCACTGCGATGGAATTTCGCCCTAAAATTTCCCGAAGTTTCTCTTAGAAGAGCTGATGTTCAATGGTTGGTTGCGTAAACGAAGCCTCAAAAGATTTTTGAAGCGTATTTTGTGGTTGATTGGTTTATTCCCGCCTCTTCCTTGGGACTGGAAGTACAATGCGAACGGTAATCCAGGTTCACGCCGTCAACCTAGGCTAGGGGTAATAGCAGCCCATTTCAAACCAGTCATAAAAGCAAGTTGCTGACTGTTTTGTTTTTTGTGCTGAGAGGGGTAGTTAGAACCTGTAAGTTCACAGAAAGTTGACGCCAGGTTGTTTTTTTTCAGATTCCATTCAAGTGATTTCACGTTACGCTGACGTCATTGTACTGCGTCATCCGCAACCCGGCGCAATGACGCAAGCGACGCAAAGTTGTCATTGTCCGATCATAAACGCCGGGGACGGTGACGGCGAACATCCGACGCAAGCTCTACTTGATGTCTTCACAATAAGAGAAGAACTGGGAACTGTTAATGGAATGACGGTTGGTTTACTTTTTTTCCCGTTTTTTTATCGTCTCGGAAACGGTGTCACAATAGGACGTTTCCGAGACGATAAAAATTCTGTCACTGATTCTGCAACCAAGCAGCGGTCACAGACTGTCACACGGCACAGCCCACTGTCACAGACTTTGCAACCAAGCAGCGGTAACTCGTTACAAAGTGCTTTTTGTAACGAGTTACCGCTGCTTGGTTCAAGACTAGACTAGCATTGGCTAAAACCTGTGAGATCAATGAATTTGCTGCTTGCAACTCTCCTAGTTCGGAAAACATTTTTTGAATTATGCTGATGTTGTATCTGGAAAGGCAATTTTTTTCGCTTGGTCCCACTATTGGTGGCAGAAATGCGATGGGCCAGCAGCACTGGTTTTTCTGGACAATGTCTGAACACAAAGATGTTGTAGCGCAATTGACAAAAAAGGGTTTTTATTGCCCTGAGAATTAGAACGTTATACGTTAACAGTACGATTCAATAAAGACTGATATGTTTGAGGTGGAAGAAACGTAAGCCTACACATAGTATTAGACCCAAATCGCTTGTGGTGGGATCAGTTTACGTCAGTCTGGTCGCCATGCATTTACTGCTTTATTGAGATTACACCGTGAAGTGGAAAATGATTAGTATTTATTCAACAAGAGATGTTATAAGACTGAGTTAAACATGCGTTCTTTCAGTTAACAGCCACCCTTGCGTGACGTTGCTATCGGCGCAAGTCACAGTTTAAGCCTGAAGAGTAAGTTGAAAATTAAAGAAAAACCCCTCGAAAAACCTAGTTGTTTTGCATTTCATCTATTCATCCTGATATCTATTTCACCTATTCATGTGAATCTTTAAATCACGTCAGCTAATTCTTTAGATTGTGCTTGTCGGAGATCTGAAACACGGACGCACCGTCCACTCTCTCGCTCGTCTTTTGACTTTGTACCGAGTCAACTTGAGATACGCCAGTCCACCTGGTCTCGAGATGCCTCAAGACGTCATTGATTATGTTGCGTCTCGTCATGTGCCACAAGTATGTGTTAATGTGTGGGTGTGTGTCAGTGTGGATATGGCTTGTTACAGTTCTCAGAACCAATGAGTAGAGAATTCATTAATTGGGAGCTATCTGAGACAAGCCATGTCTATTTTCATCTTGGCGAATGTCTGCTCACATTGTACGTGGAGTCAAATGGGACAAACATTTTCTGCGTCATCTCTAGTAATATTTGCAATTTCGTCTCATACATTGAAGCATCAAGTTTATTCAGTTTCAAAGTGTTGCGCTTATGCAATAAGCCAAACTGAAAAAACAGTGTGATCTCAAATGCTGACATACAGTCAGCACAATAACCGCAAACTGAAAATGCAGAATCAACGTTAACAATGTTTTGTAGAATTCTTTGGCAGGCTGATCAATCGGTAAAGCTGGCTGCTCCTGGCCCCCAGGCGGTAGTTTGGCCACCCTTATTAAAATACAGGGTGTCTCAAAAGTAAGTATACACTTTAAAATTTGAATAACAATCTAATGGCTTATTCAAATTTGTCAAAAGTTTACAAAAATGTTCTATAAACTACTAGAAACAGATTACCGTCCTAATATCTCGTTGAATTTATTTATTGACAGAATGTTAGACCTCAACGTGGAAACCACCAATTTCGGGACATTTCAGCCACCTTTTGGCGCATTCTTGCCCGATACCCTGCAATAAATCTTGTGTAACTAGTCCACATGATGCTCTAATGTTTTGTTCCAACTCTAAAAGGTTTTGAGGCCGTGTGGAGTAAAGTTGACAAAAAATGCTTCGGTTGAAAAACTGTTACTTTCAGCAAGATGGAGCTCCTGCACATTACACCAGGAAAGTCAGAGATTACTTAAATCAGCTTTTTCTCGGTAGGTGGATCGGGTGCAGAGGTCCTCTAGAATGGGCCGCTCGTTCACCTGACTTAACCCCATGCGACTTTTTTCTTTGGGGTTTCCTTAAGAGCAAAGTTTACTCCACACGGTCTCAAAACCTTTTAGAGTTGGAACAAAACATTAGAGCATCATGTGGACTAGTTACACAAGATTTATTGCAAAGTGTCAAACAAGAATGCATCAAAAGGTGGCTGAAATCTCCCGAAATTGGTGGTTTTCACGTTGAGGTCTAACATTCTGTCAATAAATAAATTCAACGAGATATTAGGACGGTAATCTGTTTCTAGTAGTTTATAGAATATTTTTGTAAACTTTTGACAAATTTGAATAAGCCATTAGATTGTTATTCAAATTTTAAAGTGTATACTTACTTTTGAGACACCCTGTATGTTTATATGGGACAGATTAAATAGATTCCATTGCCCCAAAGGCCGTTTTTCTCAAGGCAATACACGGTAAGGATACTTGCGATTTTGCCTCTCTCCAACAAAAGTTATAAATGTAGGATTGCATTTAGTAAAAATAGCTCTCGTTTGAGCAAGTTATTTCTGAAACAGGTTGTGTGTTCTTCGATTGAGGAAGCGCTGCCTGACGCCGATGTGTTGTACATGACCAGAATACAGAAAGAAAGGTTTTTATCAGACGAGCAATATCAGCTATCTGTAAGTTCCTACGCGTTTTTCAGTCCGATTTACAAGGCTATTTCCAATTGTTTTTTCGATGAGCAAACCTGTCTGGCCCTGCCAACACAGTTGGATGTACAAGCTGGTGATTACTGGCATGCTAACGGAGGGGCGCTAAAACTGCGGCCGTGGGTGATTGGTTGTGCACATATTTAATCGAATTTGATTTGAAGTTAATCTCTATAAAAAAGAAGGTTTGGACCTGACGGAAAACAATTCGATTCGAACAAAGAAAGCAATTACTGAAAAACAAAAAGTTTTTCGTGAAAATTGATCCTTTCATAAAACGTTTTTATTTTCACGTGTGCGAAAAAGAAACTCAATTGAAGCAAAAAACTACTTAAAATCGAAGTTTTGAATTAAAAATGCTGATTTCCAACGATAAATCTTTATTTTTACCTAAGCAGAAAAACCTAATTTGAACCACCTGCTTTGGTAGGAAAAAATTAAGTCGTAAAATGGTTTCCAAGAGTGAAGTGATTGTACACCCCTGTTTTTGCCCAATGTAATGTGGGAAAATAACGTAAAACAAACTTCTTTTTGAGCCAATTTGGAGTTATTTTTTCCGTTTCTTTCGCCCGTATTTTAAAAGTGAGTCTGAGTGGGAATTCAAGTTTGCTACGCAATAATTCATATTTTCTAAATAAACCAATCGCTATTTTAATTCAAGGTGGGTTTTATTATACGAATCTTGGCTAATTGTGTTATTGTCTCACAGACTTACGGGACTGTGACAGTAACATTGAATGCATGAATGTGAGACAAAGTTGTCCAGATTTGCTTCGTAGTTTTCAAATTTCAACATTCCGCTTCACCTGCTTTATGATACTTTCTGTGTTATTGCTTGTAAAGTGGTGAAAATTTTTGCTACATGATTCTCCTGTGGTTCTACAACGCAAATCGAGATATGATACATTGCATTAATCAAAAGTTAGATGCCTTACCAACGTTGCCGATTTGGAAAAGTTTAAAAGAAGCTGCTTCCCCAGTGTGCCGTAGGGAGCGACTCTCCGCTAACTATCAACAGCAGTTCTTGTTGATTGATGGCCAGTCTGCATTATGTGCTCGTGATTAGATCGCTTTACCCCAGTCCCCCGAAGGGGTCTTGATAAGGTTGCGATGTGGATCGGATGCGACTGCTCTTATCCGTTTTACGGCGTTTCTGTTCCAAGGAAGAGGAGAGGTTAACGCAGTATAAATACCACAGATTTAAACCATTTTGCTTTTTTCCAACGCTTTTCAACCATTTATTTTAACACAGGTTGCCAATCAGTTTGTTCTAACACCTCACTTAATGACAAAAGCAAAGAAAAAAATGATTGTGATGCACCCGCTGCCTCGTGTGGGTGAAATCAAGTGAGTAGAGTTGGTGCACTGACACCATAGTAACTAGGCCCATGCTTCGTCGAATAAGTTAGTGGAGCTGCTTTCATCTTGAGCAGGGGTCTCCGAAGTACGGCCCGCGGGCAGGATTCGGTCCGCCAAGGCTTTTATTCCGGCCCGCCGAGCTTCATAATTATAAAACAAATGTGTTTTAGCAGCAGGCATGTACTCGATAGAGTAGCGTAATCATGTTGTTCGCCATGTCGAAGGGCTGAAGGAATCTTGTCTTTACTCCAGATTAAAACGAATAATTTGAAATCTTGGCCCCCAAAGCTTTAAAAATTCAGCAATGAAACCTGAAGAATCTAGAATGTCGTAAGAGGCAACTTTGTAAATTCTCAACAATGGCAATGTGCAATGGTATTTGGGTTACCAGTTTGCCTGTTGTGTTTATGAATGGCTCAACGTGGACTCACGCCTTCCCCTAACTTCACCTCAATTTTGTTTGTGGTATGGTCTGGGGTAAATGCCGTACTTCCATCCCGAGGAAAAGAAAAGGTAAACTCTACAACAACAGCATTATGATAGAACTTCACATAATTGCTCTGAAATTTCTCAGCGTTTCCCACTTTCTTCCCAAAAGCGTTACCACTACACAAGTTTGATAGCTACTCTATTATCAACTTTTAATCTCTCGACCTTGTCCGTCGCAAGCGGACTGAACTTGGTTTTAATATAAAACTACTTGAACATGTTAACGTGTAATAACCGCTGCAGTCTTTTTATTGAAATTTTGATGAAGGGCTTCGTTTCATCCCTTTTTAGCAGTAAACAAGAATATTTCAGCTCGCAGTGCAGCT
This sequence comes from Trididemnum clinides, assembly GCA_963675345.1. Classification (NCBI taxonomy): domain Eukaryota; kingdom Metazoa; phylum Chordata; class Ascidiacea; order Aplousobranchia; family Didemnidae; genus Trididemnum; species Trididemnum clinides. The sequence continues at coordinate 21,426,942 of OY776284.1, read as the reverse complement.
TCAAGCCCATAGAATTTGTGGCTTATACACTATGCAGTGACGTTGACAAAAGGGTCAAGAATTTTTACGAGGGCCGGAATCGTTTTAGAGACTCGGAGGGTGCTGATGTGCCCTTATTACTCGAATAGTAGCGCACAAAATTCTGTTTTGTAAAGTTGGTTTGCAAGAAAAGTTCCTCGTCTTGACAAAAATCAGAAAAATCGAAGTCGATCTTAAGAAAGGAAGTCGATCTTAAGAAAGGTTTGCGACGCGAACATAAGCCTAACCGTGTTTCACCGGGTTAGAATAGTGAACCTGCTCACCCAATATGTCGTAAGAGGTGACTTTAGGGTACCCACTAATGGCAGTCCACCTTGTTGGTGGTGGGGCTACCAGTCGGCAATTTGCATTCACGACTGATTCGAAATGGGCTGCCACTTTTCACTTAGCCTAATTTAATTAGGTTGATGGCGTGAACCTGGATTGCTGTTGGCGCCATACCTTCATCCCAAGGAAGAGGAGGGCTAAACCAACCAACCAACATAAGCCAAACGAACTATTTAAGATGATCGCAAAAGAGTGCAACGAGCCTCCTGACTTTGATATCTAGCTCCGCCTTGCTTCGTCGCTCACTCTGGCGACTCTGTCTCTACGACCTCTGCTCCAGGCCCTGCGGAGTTGCCTGGTTTCTGGGGATCCATGGTCTTCCGCCATGCCACCACCCTTCGGAAGGGTTCGGGTAATCAACAACAGCTTAGCTTGGCAGCCTCTCGACAACCCTGGTTATTGACCTGAGATAATTTATTCCATTGGTATAGAATGGTGAAGCTTCTGTTTCCTTGTCGTAGTCTGGACTGCGGTACAATCGTCGGTTGTTGTGATTACTCTTCCTCGGGGAAGGGGGGGGGGGGGGGTACAGTTGTCGGTTGTTGTTTCATGCCGCGTTCACTTCCCAGAAATTGAAACGAGATTTTCATCTTTGATTAACTGAACTTGTTTTTGCAGGTCATCCGTGGACAGCGATCCTCGTGCGGCGTATTTCCGTCAAGCTGAGTACGGGATGTACGTGCGCATGGCGTTGCTCAGTGCTGTGTTAGGGAAGAGTTCGTGATCGAGTCTTTATTGTGTCATCCCAGTCCTAAGTTTTGTTTGGCTTAGTGGTGCTTGAAAAAAGTGGTGACTACCTTGTCAAAATGTGTTTTTACCTATCTGTAACCGATTGTGTCAAATGTTAAATTACAATCAACTGAATTTCAATAAATCAGTGATGCCGCTATATATTATTTGAGGCCATTTGCTCATCTAGTTAACCCCCACCTTTAGTTGGAAGTATTTAAAATCTAAAGTCGATCAAAAAAAGGTTTTTGCACGCCTTTCGATTTGGATTGAAAATAAATGATGGGTCGCGAATGCGAAAAGTTTCTCAACGTGGTGGTACGGTCCCCGACCTTGCTAGGTGTGGCCGAAATGCCTCCCCGTGGATCTCAGATATCCTGGACCGCAAATGGGCAGCTCGTGTTCTCTGAAATCGATCGGCTTCTGGAATTCGTAGTCCAGGGCCCTTCGGCACGTGTACATTTACTGTACGCTACAATCCCACTGTCAACGCAGCTCTTTCCCCTTATCGTCGCTAAAAAATTTCCTACGTTTCTTCTACCTCGTGATGTAGTTCGCTCTTCGGCAATCTCTGCAAACAGCTTTCTAACCTGAAATCATCTTTCAGGATCGCTAGATACTGCTTTGCGACTTGATCGGGCTCTCTCCCGATCTGGCTTTTTTTCACTCAACGACTCTGACGCTAGCAGCGGTATTGTTAGGGCTTATTTTTTTCTCAATCATCAACTTCCGCTCGGACTACGTTTGAGTCCACGTTTTTCTTTTCTGTATTAAACATTTCGCTCTTTGTTTAAGCTTTGGCGCATAGTACATGTAAAATCTATTCCTTTTTCTCCTGTTCTTCCTTTGGATGCCTCATTATAGTAGGAAACTTCAACTATGCTCTATTCCTACGGGGCTCTATCGGTATTTCAAACCCTCATGGGGAACAAGTATTTGATTGTATCCTGTCCTCTAAACGCTTTCTTCAATAACCCTGACACTCCCAACTCTTATTCATTGCTCCTTTGGAAGTCTCTCCTCTCCTGCTCCTAGTAGGTGCTTGAGGATTTTGGTGCTAATATTGCGCCAATTCTTCTTACAGTCTCTCTTTTTCCTCTCTCCCACTAAAATGAGCGTTTTTTCCAGAAAGCTCGTTGAGATATCTTTGGTTTTTCTACCGATTTTATCTGTACTTTTGTAAAAGAGTACGCCTCTTTTTCTCTTTCACCAGCTTCTGCGCTCTTCACTTTGCTCTACATTCAATCAAAACTTGCATTCATTTTAGCTCAGACGCCAATCTCAAGCCTGGTTGTTTTCTAAAGTGAAGAAGCGGTAAGGTAAAGACGTCAGTGGTGAAGAGCAACAGGCTTAAATCTCAGCCTCTCGGCATGCCTCATCCCTCAATACAAAGACTTAAGGCCATAGCACGAAACATGCTCGTCTCTCCGAAATTTAATCCCAAATCAGTATATTCTATCCTTTGATCTGTAGCTGGTTCTACTTCTTTTTCCTCCTCCTCCTCACCTAAATTTCCCTACTACTCCTCTCCCAGATTGTCGGCATCGATTTATGCCTCCTACCGGTCATGTCACTTCTCAAACTCTCCGGCAAAGAGTTTGTGTAGCAGAGCCAGACGTTACTTGTCCGAGCTCCGCCGGGCCTCCTGCCTTGAAGAGTCTCACTTCTCTTTCTCATCTGCAGAGAATTTCTTGCAGCTGCGGCCAAGCTTTGCTTTCCCACTGCCACCGGGCCTGACAGAGTCGTTTACCCCATGCTGAAGTACCTCTCTCGCTCTAGCATGGAACTTCTTCATATTTTCAATCTTTTTTGGTCTTTGCATTTCTTTTCTTCCATCAACATAACTTTATTTAGTATTTACATTTACAAGGTTGAAATACCTTTCAATCAAACTTGATTTTTCCAGCATATTTATTTTATCTCCTGCGTCTCAAAGTTCTTTGAGCGTATCATTCTATCCCCTCTACTCTTTTTTGAATCTTAACTCCATTTTCTATCCCGCCAGGCAGGTTTCCGCCCTGGTCACTCAACTCTCAATCAAATTCTTTGTTTTTCTCAGCTCATTTTGGATAAGTTTCGTTAAACCCAAATCGGCCTTTCTCACGATTCTTGCGGCTTTCAAATTCGCTTAAGCTTTTTGACTCTGGCCCGCTTTTTTCCACAAGCTTATTTCGGTTGGCCTTCCTCCTTGCTTTATTTGATGCACTCAATCTTCCCTTTCTGGCAGATGCGCTTGCATGGTTTCTAAAATCACAAAAGTCACTCCTTTCGAGTCCGCCGAGGTGCTCTCCAAGGATCAGTTTATAATTCTGATCTATTCTCTCTTTTCATAAGCGATTTCTTTTTGTTTTTACCTGCTAAGGTCAGCTGCTTTCTTTATGCTGACAATCTGGCTATTTAGTCCTCCCGCTCAAAACTTGGTGCTGCGGCGACAAAACAAGAAGCCCCGATTCGCCTGAACCCTGGTCGGTGCGTTAGTGCCCTTCTCTCTATTCGAGCAAACGGGAGGCCTCCTTTTCTTGGTTAATCTTCTTTAAGGTAATCTTCAGACCAACCTCTTTTTGTTCTACTCACCTCTCCGCTTCATTCCTACTCCCACCTTTTTCGAAGTCATCTTCAAACGCACTATTTTTTTGCTGTTTTCGCTAATGGCCAAGTTGAGTCCCTTTCTCTTCTTTACAAAGCTTTTCTTCGGCTTGTTTTCACTCATGTTTTACTCGGATAGTTTCCTTTTTTTCAGAGGTGCTAAGTTGGAATGTCTTCATCGAGCGGCCAGTCGCGCCATCATTACTACCCCTCGTTCTCTTCTATCCCTTTTCTTTTCTCTGAGGCGTCATTTCTTCCCTTACAAGTCATTCTGACTCGTTCACCCGGTTCTCTTATGTGCAATCCTTTGTCTTCCAACCTCCTCTCTCATTTTCGATTTGGCCAGATTTAGAATGGAACCAAGATTCTCGCTGCCTCCTGGAGAGACTTTGCGTCTGCTTGCCCACTCATACTTTCTTCATCTTCTTACGGGAGAGAGATTTTTTCTCGCCCTCCCTCTCTTCCTGGCAACCCATTTTTCTTCAGTGTAAAATTTACTCTCTCTACTACATGTTCTCTTTTTGATCCACGTCTTTCTCGCCAAGGTGGGGCTCTTGCTCCCATTTTACGATCACTTAATCTGGACTGATGGGTTTGTCCCTTCTCCTTTAAGGAAATGGGCTACCGCGCCCTTGCCAACTGCTCTCTTTGTGGCGTTGACACTACTCTTTTTTTTATTTGGCAGGCACGGCGTGTTTAAGCTTTTCTGCTAAAGCCTGCATCATTCTGCAAGGTCTTGGCAGTACCAAAAAACTTGCCACTTTTTTGCTTTTCTTCCTCTCAGAATATCGCTCTGATTACGCTACGCTTTTCTCTCCTCCCTCTTTCCTCCTATCTTAAACTCTCTGGGACATATGATAGGAGCTATCATTTCTCTCTTCCTTTTTCTATCAAGCTACAATGGGTTTTCGGTCATTCGTTTCTTACGGACAATGACACTGCCGATCAGTTGGCCAGACAAGCTGCGCTGCTTCAGCAATTTACAGTCCACTGTAGTCTCTCACTTGTCATATCCAGTTATTTTTTTCTTGGGCTGAAGGTGTGTTGTCTCATATACATTCTTCGACACGCAGGTTCACTTAGTAGTCATTGAGGAACTTACTCTTCCTCGCCACGCTTGTTATGTCTTTTCTCATCTTCGTTGCAACGACCACAGCCTTCCGTTAAACTCTTTTTTCTCTAGAACTGGTGAAATTAAAAATCCTTCAAGCAGCGTCTGCGGTCATCGTACTCAGTGTACTCCTTATCTCATTCTGTCCTGTCCAGCTAAGAAGTCATTGCGGCTCTCGGTCTCTGGAGAGACTTTTACTCTTTACCAACTCTGGTCCAGATGTTGAAGAGTTGCCGGATTTCTGGAGCTCCATGGTCTTCTGCCACACTCTTATCCATCGAAAAAAGTTGGATAACAACACCACCAAAACAATAGCATAAAATGGTTGAAAATTTCCTGCTCTAGGCTATCATTTCTGACACGCAAAATAATTACAGGTCAATCAGTAAAGACTTTTCCTCGCAAGTTGTAAGTCATTCGCTGCTAGGGGTCGAGTTAATTTATTGCACGTAAAGTAATCAGCAATTGAATTGTCGGAATCCCTTGCCGAGGAGCTTATGGGTCGCCAGTTGTAGCCATTAGCAGTTTGGGTAACGGGTGATCTTACCATAAAGATGATGATCGATGGCTGACGCTGCTCCTCGTAGACCAAAAATATTGAATAAAGGACGAACCCATTTATGAACAAAATCAACTGAAAAAAATTTTAACCGAAACGAACTGAACGCAATTTACACAGTGTTGAACGGAACCGGATACGGTTAAAGCAAGTTGACAACTAATCCAAAACATGCTTTAAGCAAAGTCAGAAACTAAACCTTTTTTAGACGATTGTGGCAAATTCGCTACATGCCAAACTTGTTTTATTCCTAGTCGCAGTAATAACATTTTCCAGCTGATACTGATCCACGCAAAGCAGATTTTGGTATTTCCAAATTGTGACTCGTTGTCTTTTGGTGTATTTGTCCGAAACACCTTTCAATTGTGGCTCATGGTCATGTAGCATCCAACACTGTAGGCTTCTAGTTGCAGCGTGTAAACTACCAAACACGAAGTTGGTTATTTCTAAAAAGTAGTTGACGTACGAGATGTACCCGTATGTACATGTGTTAGAAACATGCATGTGGCAGTTTGCTGAATCATATGAGTTTGTTGGAGTTTTATCGGCGTGAAAACTGTACGTCGCTAGTATGCATCGTTCGTCCACAAAGAGTTGGAGGATGTAAGTGAGCCAGTCTCGGCCACTGGCGAAATTATTTTAATAATATCAGGGTTTAAAATAAGATGTGAAATGAGTTTGTTGCTGGTTTAGAGCGTTCCTAACCTGTTAGCAGTCTCCGCTTTGCAGCTAAGAGTCGAAAGAGGCGCGTTGCAGCTAAGAGTACTACCGGTGAGGCAACCAATAGCACGTATAAACCATGATTAATCACATGAAAATATTTATGAGTTATCGGTTTTATTGATGTACTAGCGGTCCCTGCCGACGTCGCCCGCAGCGCCCCCAACAGTAACGTCAGGGTGAAGAATATCGGTTCAGCCGGCTGCACCGTCTTAACCGATTACGCAGCTGTGAAAATAGCAATAAAAGCATAATATTTCTTCGATAGAGCCACTTTTTATTTTCAAAATGAAAGGTGAGATTTGTCGGGTAATAAACATTTTTGGTTGGCGCATAGCTGCTACTTTGTTCAAAAATTTCTTTAGTTCTCGGCAACGTCCTACTTGCCCTATTTCCGTCATAGGCGTACTTACCAACTGGACGTGCCTGCAATTGAAGCAGAAAATAATTTGGCTTACTCTTATCAATTCATTTCATTGAGCGCATGAAAGCATTATATGAAAGCTGTGTGATGGCGAGTAATTGATTTGTTTGCACATAAATGAACTATTAAATATCAGGCCCACTAATTTCGACTTTTCGTAGCTGTTGGTTTATTTTTCAAACCTAAAGCTCTGGTTGCGCGTATAGTGCTTAGTCATGGCATAAGCCCGGATATAAGTAAGAGTAATCTTTCGAAATTAAAAATACGATTTTTTGACAGAAAATCGAGTAAAAAAGCATTATGGGGCGTTGCCCATAGCCGCCATATTTTTTCCTAAGACCTTTAACACGTTGACTGCCGCGTGACATGCCAGCGCGTCACACGGCATTGGTAACAATGTACCGCGTGACACGCCGGCATGTCACAGTGCATTTATTAATATACTGGTTTTGAAACATCAGCGCTTTAACGTAGGACTGTGCTCTCTTGCATTCGGCACCTCAGTTAAACAAGTTCGCTTTCAAAGGCACTTGGCATTCAAAGATTTTACAAAAATTGGAAAAAACAAAACAAGAATAACCGTTGCAAAAATGAATAATACTCATCTTCAGTTCGTAATTACACAAGCTAAGACCATATTGTAAGAAAATCTATCATATCACTCCTTCAGTGATATTTCGCAAAGCACTGGAGGCAGTAAAGAGGCTGGCCTTTGCAATCTTTTCAGAAAATGGTAATTTGTTTGGATTTTTTACTAGTTTCTTGTCTAGATGTGGTTTGCTTCAATTCATTGTAACATTTGGAAGATCTTCGCTTACGGCGATTGCTATTGTCCCTTTTTTCGTATTCTTCCAACATGAGAATGGGGGCAGTTGATAGATGTGCACGTAGAGTGCAGGCAGGTCCTGCACTTTCAGGTTCACCTACATTTGCTGGTGCATAAATCAGATCATGGCGAAATTTTCCAATTTTTAAATTGTTGCCTGTTATTTTGTGATAAACTATCAGAGCATTAACAACAGCTTTGTCAAGCAAAAAATCAAAAGCAACTCTGCCGTACCATCTAATTGTGTTCTCCTAGGAGTTATAAAATAACTGGTCATTTGGTCTGAAATATCAATTCCTTGTTTTCCTTTATTGTGCAAATTATGATTCTCGGCTTCATAACGGCTTCATTTAGTCTGCTCCTTTTCCCGTGGCACAATCTTCAAGTCATATTTGATTGAAAGCATTAGCACATCTCGCTTGCTTTGCCATTTCTTCACTAGAACGCCATCTGCATTCTCTCGACCAACAATCTCTCCTTTTTTTCAATCAAGCTGCAATCACTTATCTTGATTTTCCTACTCGATTTTTACGAAGAGTCCCTGCAAGATGCGTTGGATTTTTTAATATCTTTGCTAAAGCCATTGATGTGTAAAAGTTATCCTTGATCTTTCTTCCACTTTTTAGATATCTTTTAGCCAGATCTAATTTCATTTGTGTACAATGGTTGGTGGTCGCGTTTGGTTGGTCTTTGTGAGCCAAAGGATTTTTTTAATATAAACACTGCTTGTTTATGTGTAACCCTCTGTATCTCGTAATTTGTAAATTTTTACTACATACTCGTGTGCTTTTCCGGAGTTAAACTGTCGAAGCAGCAAACGACCGCGCCAAGGCGCCATTGGTTCTTCAATAGCAACAGTGTCGCCAGGCGTTTTCGTTTGGTAAAATTTTCCTCCAAAACTTCAAGCATTTTTCGGACTTTGATCAGCCGATGTTCGTTTTTCTGCGGGTCTTGATTGTCGGCAAAATGCATAAATCTTAGCAATAACTGAAACCTATTACAAAACAAACAAAAACGATGCTCGCCGCCAAAATTTTCTGCTCGTTCACACCCGACTTTCCTTCCGTTTTCATTCTCAAACAGGGAAGCTGTAGCTACCGTTTTCAAAGTCTTTTACATGACTCCAAGCAATTAAACCCTCGTCTACCAACTGCAAAGTGTACACACTGATCACTACGCCATCGTCTCCGCATATTGCAGATGTGGTTTGCTCTTGCTCAGATCTAGGTGCAAAAACAATAAAATAATTAATGGCCTCATATTTTGTGACTTTTTTTTATCTGTAAACGAGCAGAAGAAAAACGATAAGTCGCCACAACGTATAAAGGAGAATGTGCTACAACAAGTTTGTAACCACTACGTTTACTCAATCAGCAGTCGTTATACTTTCTTGATTGTGTTTGTATCGTTTTATCGTAAGGCAGAAAAAGAGCACTTCTACTCATCAAGTGTAATATTATTTAGTAATAGCTCCTCTACATAGCACACATCAAATAAAAACACCAACCTCATAACAAATTGTTAGTTTGAGTAATTATAGGCCAAGTTAGAAGAAAAAAGATGAAAAATCCGCTTAACAAAATAGCTTAGTAAGTTTACTAAACAAAAATAGCTCTATTTGCTAAACATTAATCAAAGCAAAGTACAAATTACGTTTCTTTGACACACAAGTTCCCTCGATTTCCACCGAGGAACTTGTGCTCCTTCGTCATGCTCGCTGTGTCCTCTCTCGTCTTCGCTGCAACGGACACAGCCTTCTTTTAGATTCTTATCTCTCTAGGATTCGCAGAATTGAGAATCTTTTCTGCAGCGCCTGTGGACACTCGTCCCAGGACACCTCTCATCTCATTCTGCACTGTCCAGCTACGGACTCTTTGCGCCGCTCACTCTTTGGCGACTCTCTATCTCTTTACGACCTCTGGTCCAGACCCTGGGGAGTTGCTCGGCTTCTGGGGCTCCATGGTCTTCCGCCATGCCCCCATCCCTCAGAAGGGGTCGGGTAAACAACAACAACAACAAATTACGTCATATTCAGAAAAGCTATTTTTCTCAATCAAGGGCGAGGCCCCAAAATTGGGGACAATAGGGCATCCGCCCGGCTTTCCCGATGGTTCATCCGGCACTGTCTCTTCCTTTTCCTAACTTTTTACGCTGCTCTTTCTTTAGCAACTCATTCTTTTTGTACGACTGTTGGTACAGGCCGTGAAGAGCTGCTCGCTTTCTGAAACTTCGTTGTCTTTTTCCATTCAATGATCTTGTGAGGAAATTGGCTAAATATGGCGATAAAAAGTAATTTTTTCTTAGTAGCTTTATTACACATCGATAGATCGCTTGTGATCAATAAAGTTTCTAGTCGATCTTAAAAGACGAATAGTTGGCCATCTCTACTATACACAATATACATTCAAGAAAATGTTATCGATAAAAACCTATCATAACGTCCCCGAAATCAGACAAATATCTGTCGTTATAAAATTAAAAGACTTTTGTTCAGTTTCCCCTACACCTCTAAATAGACATTCTCACTACAAAAAATATGTTTCAATTATGTAATAATCATCATCATCAATTCCTTATTCAAATAGAATTAAATACAGGCAATCGTTCAGCTATAACTTTCAATAGTAAAGAATATGTTTCAACTATGTAATAATCGTCATCAGTTTCTATTCAAATAGAATTGAACACAGGCAATCGTTCAGCTATAACTTTCAATAACAAAAAATATATTTCAACTATGTAATAGTTATCATCAGTTCCTTATTCAAATAGAATTGAATACAGGCAATCGTTCAGCTATAACTTTCAATAACAAAAAACATATTTCAACTATGTAATAATTATCATCTGCACCTTATTCAAATAGAATTGAATACAGGCAATCGTTCAGCTATAACTTTCAATAATAAAAAATATATTTCAACTATGTAATAATCATCATCAGTTCCTTATTCAAATAGAATTGAATACAGGCAATCGTTCAGCTATAACTTTCAATAACAAAAAACATATTTCAACTATGTAATAATCATCATCTGCACCTTATTCAAATAGAATTGAATACAGGCAATCGTTCAGCTATAACTTTCAATAACAAAAAATATATTTCAACTATGTAATAATCATCATCAGTTCCTTATTCAAATAGAATTGAATACAGGCAATCGTTCAGCTATAACTTTCAATAACAAAAAACATATTTCAACTATGTAATAATCATCATCTGCACCTTATTCAAATAGAATTGAATACAGGCAATCGTTCAGCTATAACTTTCAATAACAAAAAATATATTTCAACTATGTAATAATCATCATCAGTTCCTTATTCAAATAGAATTGAATACAGGCAATCGTTCAGCTATAACTTTCAATAACAAAAAACATATTTCAACTATGTAATAATCATCATCAGTTCCTTATTCAAATAGAATATTTTCCGTTCTTAAAAGTTTAAGCTGAGCGATTGCCGGTATTTAATTATCCAAAAGATGTAGATACGGATCCTGGTGATCTTCAGGTACAATTGCTCAGTTTTCAGTTGGTTAAAGTTTTTGGCTAGATCCTTTACACTTTAACCACCTTGAAACTGTACAAAAAAATTCCTTAAAGTTCCAACAACGGATGTTTTCTGATTTTGGTGTCGGTATGGCAAGGTTTTTGTAACGTTTTCTTAAACAAAAATTGTCTATAGCCACATAGCTGATTCATTTTTCTGACTGAAAGGTTAAACTTTGTTTCTCTTTGAAGCGATATTGCTAGCAGTCGCACTTTTTCAGTGGCGTGGCCGGATCTTCGGGTCGAACGCTATTGAATTCTTTAACCCATATTGGACAGCTACCAGAACCAACCGTCAAAGCACTGAAATTTTCTGATATGTTTGCCTTTTCATTGCAGTCAACATCGCTATGAACGTGTCAATAAAAGAATTTTGACATTGCAGTTTTTAGTTTTTGAGATACAGGATGTTCTGTAACCGCCGCGAAGGCGTAGTGGTTAGAGCATCCTCTTCGCAGTCGGTAGACCTGGGGTTCATTTCCCAAATCGAGTCGCACCAAAAGATTTAAAAAAATGGTATTCACAACTTCCCTGCTTGGCGCTCAGCGTCAAAAAGGGATAGTGTGGAGAACATGCCTGCAAGCTTGCTTGCTGTGTCCTTGGGCAAGACACTTAACGGGATACCTCCACCTTTATGTGGCAGACAGATGGTGGGGCCAAGCAGTCTACCCGTCGTGATAGGCCCAGTCTAACTGAAGACTTGCAAACCGAGCGTGAGCGCTAACGCTGTGTATATACATCTTCCTATATAAAGCTCACTAGAAATAGCTCAAACGACGAAGAAGGGTGTTCCATTTTCAGAACAAGTCTTGAAACTTCACAGTTCTATTGCTAAAACTTGTGGAAAGGATTGCCATTGTGTTGATGAGTAATAGTTTATTCCCACTGATGTGAAATTTGGATTTAGATTGTTGCTTTTGTACTGGTTTATATTGTTCTGCTGGAGACAAAGCAAGGAAGAGAAGAAAGTAAGCTTCCACAATCGTTGGATTCTTTATTAGTATATCTTCCGAGGTTAGTATTTGATATAAAAGGCTGATAGATTAGGCAAATATACAGCATGTAGGATACACAAATGCTGTGAAAATATATGGCTTGTTTTTTACAGAACAGTACATCTGGTTTATGTCAGTTATTATATATTATTTTGACTTGGAAAACTTACAATACATCTTGCTGGGCTGTAGTGTGATAATGTCTTGAAGAAAATGCATGTATGTTACATTAGAAGAAGCTATATATTCACTTTTAGGTGACGAAAATGTTTGCAGTGAACAAGCTGTGGTTATTTTGCTTCCAGAGCAGGGGGATGGCTATGCAACGAATTTAGAACTGGGCGAGGATGTTGTTAGTAGGAGCTTAGAGACATCGGCGAGCGTTGTTGCTGTATGAGTTGAGGTCTGCACAGGCTCACCTGGAAAAGACTGCGTTGCTTCCAAGGCCAGCAACAGTGTTGGTCCCCAGCTAAAATAAAAAACAACAACCCACCTACAAAGACTCCAAACTGGAAGCGTGGCACAAACGTGAGCAATTCACCTACCTGGGCACACATCCGCCTCTGTTGGAAACATGACCAGAACAGTATTTATTGGAGCAATTTCAGATTTTCTAGTTGGTTCTGAGCAATGACATCTACAACCTCATCATCAGTGAATCTGAGCGTTATGCCGCGCTATATAATGAAACAAAAATTTCCAAGAATGAGATTTATACTTTTGCTGCAATTACTCTTCTTTCTGGGTACAGCGGTAGACCGCGTCAACGGCAATACCGGTCTCAGAATGATGATTTCGCATGTCCTCCGGTTCCAAGAAGCATGACCAAAAACCGCTTTGAAGAAATAGAACATTTTCTTCACTTTGTGGACAATGACGGTTCACCTCAAGGAGACATAACGGCAAAGATCCGCCTCTTACAAGATGCTGTGAATGCATCATTGCAGCAGTTTGTAGAGTTTTTGCCTAGGATCTATCAGTAGACAAACAGTTGGTGCCATATTTAGTGAGACATTCATGTAAAATGTTTATTTGCGGTAAAACGATTTGTTTTGGTTATAAGAATGGAGTACACGCATCAAGCTGCAATTATCCGTTTAGATCTGAGACTTCCGTTGGAGAATTGGAGATGAGATGGGACCAACCATTGAGCCCATACATTGTCTCAAATCTACTTTCTATTATCGAAAATCCATGGCAGCATTGTATGTGCTTCGGTAACTCTTTTACTTCTTATCAATTGCTGGTTGATCTGAAGAAAAAACAATTTCGCTCCCTAGGGACGGTACGCGAGAATCGACTTATGAAATGGCCTGTGGCTTCTCAAAAGCAGTCCAGAAAAAAGAACGAGGTTTTACGACTCCTATTGCGACAAAAATGTTGTTTAGACGCAATGGAATGAAAATCGAGTTGTTTATATGGCGTCAAATTTTGCTGGTGTTCAGTCAATAAAAGTGGTCAAGCGCTTTCGTCAACGGCAAAAAAAGAGAATTGATGTTCCTCAGCTCCACTACTTCATAAAGTACAACCAAGGGATGAGCGGCGTTGATCTTTTGGACTGTTTCATCAGTCAATATAGGCCAAACATTCATTCAAAAAAGTAGTATTAACCTCTCTTTCTCAACTGCATCAATATAATTTGTGTAGCAGCGTGGCGATTACACGTGATTCTTCAACGCGATCCTCAAAAAGACCATGTAGATTTTACGAGATCTGTCGTGATTGGGCTGTTTAGAAACGCGGTGCGCCCTGAAAAATCTCGGGCTCTAAAAAGCGGCCAGCGAACTGCAAACCAAAGTATTGGACAGCACCTGCCAGTTGATTGCATGAAGCAGGGCCGCTGTGTTTGGAGCAAGAAAAACACAACAAAAGAGTGCAGCGAGCGCAAGGTGCGATTACACGCCATCGCTTTTTGCCTTATCCTGCAATGGTTAAGGAATCATGCAATCACTACATCTCATAGCCGATGCAGATAAACTTTTTATGATTCCGTTTCAAGTCTGATTTATTCGGCGTGTCATATTGTAATTGTTTGCCAACGTTACAGTAAATTTGCTTTTATAGAATTTTTGTAGTGGTCGCGAAAAGAGTTCTAGGCAAAAGAGCCATCAACGCCCTTTTGCAGAAACAGCCATTTTCAATAGAATTAATCATAAACCAAATTAAATATTCATTTAATCGTTATAAGCGTTTGTTACAAATATTGATTTCATTATTATCAGCTCGAAAAAGATTTGATACAGGCAGCACTTTAATTGTCGGCATGGCGCTTTGATTACGGCGCGAGCACGCCAAATGACGCTTTAGCATAGGCATTGGACAATTGTTCCAATATTGAAAAAAATTTTCAAACAGATACTGCTCAGCAAATACACAAGATATCAAAACGAAACTTACACCCAATTCTACAAACTACTATAAACATCCAGATAGTGGATGTTTAGAGAAAAAAGTTGCATTGACAAAAGTTCAAAATTTGTGTTGATGATGTCATTCTTTTCCCCTAAAGAAAAAGACTTAAAGTGGGTGTTAGACCGCGAAATGTGAAGCTTCTTTACAGTAAAAGTTTTGACATCATCACCACAAACGGTAATGAAAAAATATTTTCTACCCCTAAATAAAAATATGAAAAACCAGTTTGTTGATGTCACATGTCCGCGATCAGCTGTAAACGTTTAAAGTTATGTTCCATTTTTTTATTTTTTTCCTTTAAACGTTTAAAGTTTAAAGTTATGTTCCTTTCATAGATTAACCAATATGGAACAATTGTCCCATATTGGTTAATCTATGAAATGATTGTAGTAGATTTTTAGCGCCAAAACTTTCGAAATATATTTGCATGCTGCGTGCTGCATGCTATGCAGCATAACCAACAGTAACTGCTTTTATGGTAAATGTCACAAAGATAATTGTGAGTCACGATTTGATCATATGTAATTTGGCAATTTGATTTTATATTGTTTAAATAAGATAAATTACCAATTTCAAGAGTGAATTAACCTGTTCAAATGCCACTATGTTGTGGCAATGTTCGTAAGCTCATGATCTTGCGTTCAAACATCATGATGATTACATTGATGTGTTCTTGGTGAAGAAATGAAGAATTTGAAAGAAATTTTAGTAAACATTTAATTAAAAATATCACTGAAATGCACTGGACATGGGCATTGGTTGGCGAATGGTTAAGCTGTCATACAATCAAGATTCTCATAAGGGGGAGAAAGAGGGCAGCATCAAGTTGCAGTGTTGTTTTGTGACAAAATTCTAAGTATCTCGGACAAAAATGAAAAATGTTTTTATTTGAAGCAAATGCGATGGCACTGTTTTTTCCATTTTGTTTATTTTGGATTGTGATCGCTTGCAACTGTTTGATAAAATAAGCGTGAGATCGACGAAAATGTTGGTTCAGTGGTTTTCAGTTTCCTTAGGCCACAGGTGGCGTTCATGATTACAACCTTACATGGTAAGCCAGCAAACTGACTCTCAGTAGGTCTTCCCGTGTGCAAAGATGACTGGTAGTTTTTCAACTGTATTTACAAATTAATGCATATATGCTGACATTTATGACGCAGGAAGTAACTGATTTGGAACTTGAGATCTGACGCAGAAAGCACTAAGCTAATTGACTAACGCAATTTTAATGTGTCTTGAACTATTTTTAAGTCAATGGCTCAAAATTGATCCTTACTGGGCTGTTGAAGCCCAGCTTGTGAAACGTCTTAAACCTAGCAAGGGCAACAGCAATGTTGCTACGGAGAGAGGAATGTTTTTTTACTGGTGTTCCACTCACCACCGCTTCTGACAATCCAACCACAAATATTTATTTGTTTATGTATGAAAGCACTAAATACGAAAATTCATTTTTCAACATTAAGACCATTTGAAATGAGGCTTTGAAATACTAAATCGTAAATATGCCTGCCTGGTAATAATTTATTACTGAAGTCAAGAATAACCTTGGTATAATTAAAACGTCGGCCATTTGGCGTCCATATAAATTTGTTTGCTCTGTCGAATAGCGACGGCACTAAAGGACAATTAAATTTGTTGAAGAACATAATAATTTTGCCCGAAGAAAAGAACATAACGACAAAATATAAGAAAATGTTTGAAGACTGCTTTGCGATAAATGCTTTTTGTGACGTCATATTCAAACTACATAGAGTAGACAATTAAATACGTATAAGAGCAAAAATGTTTGTTTTTAATCCAAAACATACGGTTAAGTTGCAGAGAACTTTCGCAGGCCAAAAAGTGGTTGTGACATCATGATAAATATGTGGCAATGTTTTATGGCTTGAGAAATTCCAAAATTGTTATTCGTCGAGAAAAATATTTGATAGCATTTTCATTTTGAATGAAGATAAATTCAAGAACGACAAATGTAGTCGACTTTATTTAAGTTGACTGCGAATGTCCTTTTTCAGTTTTGATCTGTTACTTTAAAAGTTCATTCCTTGAAATTTTTGTTGTGAGTCGAGAAAAATATTTGGTAAGATTTTTATCTTTAGCAGAGATAAAGCCAACAATGATATACAAGTGGTGCAGTCGACTTTTTTTTGTCGAGTAAAAGCATTATCACATACAAATGATAGGAGTGCAAAACAAAGAGGACAAAATATTTCAAACAGCGGCCAATGAAAAAAGAAACGATGGCTCATGATTGTTGTCGTTTTTGTACAAGCTAGTTGTTTCTTTTTTGTTGATGCATGTGATTTCATGCTGTGTGTGCGAGTCTTTAGTTAGACGTGAGCCCCGCAAGGGGTATATTACTCAACCACTCCACCGTTCTGCTACACAAAGATATAAGTATCCCGTTAAGCGCCCTCTTCAAGGACACAACCAGCAAACTTGACAATTTTTTCCTCCACGCTATCGCTCGCATTCCCGGCATAGAAACTGTATTTGATCAAAAAAAAAACAAATTGCAATAAGTTTTAGATTCTTTTGGATAGTTCGATTTAATTCCTCGTAAAAATAAGCATGTAAACACATAAAGATTATTATTATTATTATATTGTTATTATTGTTACTGTCTTTATGCCTTAATTGCCTTAATTGCGTTTGGTTATTTTAATGGCATTTGTTATGCAAAAGTTGAACAAGCCTTTCAACTGTGAAAGTCCTCTTAAATTGTGAACAAGAGGTTGAGATATCAAATCCTGCGTTTGAGGGCCATGTTCTGCTATTTCTTCTTTTGTCTGTACGAAATCATTCCATAGTCTTTTAAAACATCAAAATCATCGATCTGTACCATTCAACATAAAGCTTCTGTACCATTAAACAACTTATGACAACCTGTTTATAGCCCGCTATTAATTAAAGTGAGGTGGCTCAGGAGACAAGTAGTCCAACAGCGAACGCATTTTCTTGTGTACAATAGCTTATCTATCAACCTATATATTGTGGATTTTTATTAATATGTGTCTTTTCACCCGTCTGATGGGACCCAATAACGTCGAAACCGGTCGTGAGTTATTGACAGGTTGTAATGGATTGTTGTTTGATACGGTAAGATGTTGGTGATCATTTTTGAGCAATTATTATATTTTACCTTAGTGTGATGCTGGAAGCAGATATTTTTATGTAGATTGCCTGAAAATTGCTAGCCAGCAGCTAGCACCCCCTGTAGTGCGTAAAAGGACTAAGTCTTGCTAATGATTCCTAAATAATGACTAAGTAAACTCAATTTCATATTTCATTCTTCTCATTACAGTGCTCCAATCGCTGAGCGCCAAGTAGGAAAGCTGTGATATCATTTTAAAAATCTTTGTTATGATTTGACAAGGGAATCGAACCCTCATTCTACAAAGCGAACACTTTAAACACGCCCCTAACGTGGTACGACGGTAGGATTGCAATCGAGAAGTTGAGAGAGGTGATCGCGTGACATGGCCGAATCTATCAACTACCTTTCAAATATCATAAGCATCCTTGTTTTCTTTTCTTTTACCTGAAGCTACTGTGATCAGCAAACGTGAAGAAACAATTGACATTCGTACAATTCACAGCTTCAAAACAAAACTAAAAAAAATTTGGTTCAGTTGCTACCTTGTTATAACAAATCTTGTTATAATAATAAACAACCATTCACGAACTCAGTACTCCCAAAAACATGATTTTTGTATTTGCTAAGTTTTGCTATATTACAGCAGAGTGGAGTCACTTTGGGTGGTCGCCTCGGCAACCGCTATTTTAGGGCGTGGCCCTCTACCAAGCTCATTTCTAAAAATAAAAACGATCGCCGCCTATTATTAGCAGCTGCTGGAGGCTGCTATTTTGAGATTTGAAGCAGAGAAATAATATTTTTTAGAAGGGTTACTGGCAACTCCTCTTCAACAAGAAAAGAATAAAAGATCATCATTTTCTCTGATCGATGGTCGCTAAAAGTGTTTTTTAAGCCGAAGGTAACTCTTATTCTTTTAAACTTGGATGGTTTATTCGATAGTCGCCGAAAGTTTATTTTCAACTGGGTCTGAGCTTTTGTGTCAGGGACTTTTGTCATGCTATTGTTTGTGAGATCGTAACGTGTATAGATCTTTTTAAAACCACAATAACACAAACACTTTGTTGGAATATAAACCAGCAAATTGATGTTTAATTTATCAGCTTCCAAACAGCACCAACAGGTAATCCATATTGCCGACATACATTCACTTAATGTCTGTTTCATAAACATAGCAAACTGGTGATCTGAGGCTGTTCTTGACAGAGACATGACCTGGGATTGTAGAACAGTATAATTACAGAAAATAACCAAACACTTGAAGTTCCCAATCTGTGGCTATGGTCAACTATAAGGCAAAGCGATGCGTGGAGCAATTTAAAATTATTTGTAACAATCCTCGCTTCCTGGATCCGATATGAATTTGCACTGTACATAATATTCTAAATATATTCTTGCAAACAATAATTTTTCGCATTATGCAAACGGTAATTTGCTTACAATATTTGCATGTAAAATATTGCATTACTCAATATTTGGTAAAGAATATGAAGTGCCAATTGAATTTAAGCACCATAAAGATGTTTTAATCTCTTCGTATGAGCTAGATGCTTTGTTTATGACACATCTATATGAACTGTTGAGTGTTGTTTATTAGTCCTTTGTTTGACTGGGCACCGCAATAGGTAGACTGCTTAGCCCCACCATCTGTCTTCTACTGTAAACATGGAGGCATCAGCTGTAATGTTTAATGCCTTTGGTAAACTATATCTATGGAAGCTACGGGCTTGTTCCCCACACTATTTTTGTCGTGGTGAGCGCCAAGCAGGGAGCCAATAAATATCATGTTCATGTTCAAGTCTCGTCAAGGGAAATGAATTGAGGTATGTAAGGATGATAGTCCCAAAATATTATATTTATTCAATATTTATTAGCCATCATGCTGGTCATAACATTGAAAATGGTTGTGGTATGAGCTTCTCCCAAGATTCTATTTTAATCTGGAAGCCAAGCATTCTACTCGCCGTTACGGTGCCCCTGCAGCATAACAGGGCTGACAAACTCAGCACATGCTTATGGATTTAAGTGTCACCATCAACAAATTATTTGAAACTGAGACAACAAAAATGATTATTTAGCAATATGTACCTTGTAAAGCATCTTTGGAATAAACGAGAAACTTTGTTCCTGCACCTCTCGGGGCAGTCCTGATGCCTCTAATAGTGTTCCTATTTTATGTGCCCTTGACGTACCGATTTCTCGGAGAATCAGTTTTATATGTTGAAAAAAATTGAGAACAGCTGTTACTGTAGCCAGATGACCATTTCACCTCTGCTCAAACAGGCATTTCAATTTTTCATTATTATAGTGAAATGCAAGTGTGGGCTTGCAAAAAATAGTAAAGACTACCACAAACGCACAAAAAATCATTGATCGCTTGTTCAACCGACATTGCATGCACCACTACAAGGTGCAATTGATGGCTCAGGCAGTGCACATACGGAATCTTTCTGTTTTCTTGTTCTTGTAATAGACGTTGAACTCCTCCGAAGTGTTCTTTACAGAAGAGCCATCATTTTTGACGAAATCAGTCCTGCTTTAGTAAGTTCCGCCAAAATCACGCCAGTAATTGATTTCGCTTTACTCGAAAGGGTGCTTGATAAAACTAGAAGATGTTCCGCTATTTTCAAAGAATGCTCGTTAAACAAACAAATAACTATAAAGTGTTTTCTATGCCATTTGGGTCTTTGGTGCCATCAACTTTGATTGTATATCGAGAATTTCCAATTTATTGCTAAATACCATCGGTTACGACTGAGCTCATAAGCAGCAATAAGTTCGTTTTGCATGTCGGGACTGATCTACGTAGCATTTCGAGGGATAGTTTTAATGATTAGCTCATAAACGCTGGTTTTTTTCAACAGTGTAATTAAACAAAAGAGTCCATTTCCCCCTCGTATTCGCTTTCAAATGCGTCAGTTTCTCCTTTGAATGCCAATTGATGAATAGCCAAAAAAGCTACTATGTCAATTAAGGTAGAAAAATGGTAGCAATTTCTTTCAATTGCTTTTGTGTTGACCAATGAGGTAATTTCCTTACCCATTTCAGAACGTTTAGTTTTTTCTTTCCAGGTACTGTAGCAGCTGAGTGTTCTTTGGAGGCAGCATGCTCGGAAAAACCTTCATTTCAATAGCATGCTTCCACCAATAACGATAACCATCGGTTGTAAAAGTTGATTCACAACGCATTCCTCAAAAATCCCCTCCAGCTTTAGATTCAAAGTTGCGGCAAGGAAAGCAAAAAGCTGCATCAAACTTGACAGAATATTTCAACCAATCCCACCTCTGATACCACCCAATATTGAAGAATCGTTTCTTGGTCCCAAACATACTTACAGGATAAGCACGTAGCCTAACTTGCTTTGGGTTGTCAACTCCCAAATGATTAGCATCAGCAGATTTTCGTTTGCTTTATAGCCTACTTGCAACAGATGTTGTAGGTGCACTGCAGCTAGCAGACAAGCTGAGATCTTGCGAACTTTCACTCGAATTAGAACTTTGCAACCAATCTCCCAAACTCATTTTGCGCCTTTTACATTCTTCATAAATAAGCGAAATGAAAACGTCTGCTGTAACTGTTTATAAGACGGTTTAATGCGCCAAAGTTATTGTGTTACAGCAGTTGATTGCGCCACAACTGTGCAAAAAATCGACAGCGTCAAACGAGAAGCATGTTAAATTGAAGGTTATTTTGCATCAGAAATCTAAGCTTTTGAATACTATTGGTCGTGTCTTGTCGTTACGAGGTGCTTTATACAAAACAATGAATTTAAAGTAACCCAAAATAGGGGCACAAGCAGCCGTCAGGGGGTACACGGCCTCCTGGTCCCTTCTAGCGGCCGCACTGTGTAGCGTTGCTTCTTATCGTGGTTCTCTCTCGTCCATATATATTTCTTGGATTTCATCTTATACCAGTGTCGTGTTTTAGAACTACCTCTTGATGAGCCGCCTTAGGCGAAATAGACTGTTGAGGTATTTTTAATTTGAATAAATTTCATTATAGTGTACAGTATTTCTGTAGTTGCTGTTAGTTAGACTACTCTTCCCTTTTTTGGGGGGGATGGAGGTTTAGTACAATATTGTTTTCCGGGTTCATGATCGAAATTTAGCTGACATAAATAGTTACAAATGGTCAGTGATGTAGCACCAAAAAAAAGTGTGGGAACGCGTTAAGTAGAAATATACATCCTCCAGTCAGATTGGTATGGAGCAAAATAAAACCGCCATTACCAAGCGTTCCCACACCACTACACCCCTGTATATAGTTCTTGGCAACGTGTTCGAATAGATCGGTCTGTCACTAGGCCTGGACACTAGGCCCAGTGGGTGTGTGCTCAAACCTCAAGATCGTCACGTTATTGTGTGTTTTATGAAAATTTTGCCTTCTTAAATATATTGCTTGTTGCAGAAATCCTCTGTACCAAGAGACAATTCTGTGTTTCTTTGAAAGCAAAAAATGTTTCAATTGACCTCCAACATGATTTTTAATAAACAGAAGATAGAATTATTCTACTCCGCTCAATTACACGCTAACAACCGGTAACTAACTTGAAAACAACTTTTGGGCCTAATTTTCCTGTGCATGGAGCAAATCTAATCTACCAACCATCGCTGCTATAGTCACATCACCAAATCCCTGTAACACAGGGGCAGTACCAAAAGCATATTTAAAAAAAAATTGTCATTCTTTTAACGCTTCTAGTCATAAAAGAAAGAGCAAGAACAATAAGCAAATAGGAGCAAACGTTTACAGAATTTTTTGATATGTAAAAATAGAAAAGTTGTCCGAAATTGAAACAATTTATTCCACGTTTTTCACTGACTTATGCGCTCTCAGTTATATTAAATTATTTTGATTTCCTCTAATAGACCCAGTGTCTCATTGATACTTTCATAGCTAGCGAATAAATCAAGGTAAATTTGTGCAGTTCAAGTTTGAAAAAAATCGCGAAAAAAGCAATACCGGTAGCAATTTAGATAATCGGATTGTAGGCACGATAAATTTTGCCATTTACCCAAAAATATGTGGGAATTAGATCCTAGAAATTTGTTACTTCATGCATAGCCACTTGGGGCTTTAGCTTTAGTGATAAAATGACCAACAGAGTTTCTTGTTCAATGGAAATTTTGCATACCCCAATGGAGGATTTTTTAAAATGAATAGCGTATCTAATATGGGCTATAGGCGAAACACTGATAAGAAAAAATTTCATGGTGATTACTTAGGCAAAAAAGTAGAACAGAAATGATGGGATGGTTGCTCTAGAAACTTTAACAATCATAACCGGTCCGTCAGCAAATGCATTTTTTGAATTGTGCTGAAATTTTGCGAAGGCTGGACATTTAAAATAAACAGGATTGTCCCCTAGCTTTCTAGTCAGAGTCTGTGTTGAAAATACTTGAGGATCTTAAATTAATCCTACTTAAACTTATATTTTGTGACATCTTGTAAGACTTCAAAACCATGGAACGAGCGCCTTAAGACGAGAAAAAATTGACTTTCAATAAAGTTTCTACGATCCTGACAAATCAAGTCACTTCGTTGGCAACGAGGTCAAGTAGAATGACCGCCGCATATGGTAATGGTTGCTGGTTCAAACCTCGCCACTGCACATGGTTGTGTCAATGAAAAAAGAGATTTGCCGCAATCCTCCACTAGAAAAAAGCTCGTAATTACCGAGTCTACGCCACCATTACAAGTACGATCACGAACAATAAGAATGCAAAATAGGTAGCAACGCGATTCGCAGGAATTATCTAAATCTCGCTCAACACTAACAAACTCATTAAACACGTATTAGAAATTAGCGCTTAGTAGGCTTCTCCTAACGTAAATTTTAAAGTTCTTTTAATTCGACGTAAAATCCTAACAATAACCGCACAATTATTTACATTCTATGTTTTAATCGATCCTCTTGTAAAATTTACATAAGTGGCATAATTTGTAGTTAGCTTTTATATTTTCATTTTCAGAACGACTTTTTAAAAGACGCGTAACATATACCGCTTTTAAAATCATTTAGTCCAGTTGAGGCTTGAATTTGATGTCACAGTAAAAGGCCTTGATTGTAAGAACGTTTTTGCACTTTTTTCCAAATGCGATGTCTAAAAAGGGTTTTGTCTAGACGTCAAGGTCTTCGCCTTTTTCACCCCGCTTGTTTTTTACCTAGTTCTGGATTTTGTAACAAAACCTAGAGAAGAGCCGAAAATAACCGCCGCGTCTCTCACCCCCGCCACAAAACAGTTTTTCTTTTAATCGCGAGAAGAGTCACACCAAGCAAAGAGGTAGGTTAAGTGACGAAGTTTTGAGTGAAACCGAACTCAAAGAAAATGTGGTCCAAAGATGCAAGCCGTTGGGGTTGAAAGTTTAGAAATGATTCTTGAAAATGTATGGTATACAATTTTTTACTTAATACATAGGCTGGTGATATTGTCACTTTTGAACATTTTCTACAGTCCCTTTTTTGCATTGTATTTTGGACTAGACACGACACATTTTCCCCGTAGTTGCATTGAGAGATGTTTAGTTAATATCTCATGTGGTCCCTGTGTATTTATAGCTTCATTGGACAGTATCAGGTCTGTTAGTCGTTGCCGCTGTCAAATGTTTTCCCTTCAATGGCGACTCTGTATAAAATAATCTGCAGCAATTCGGTTTGCAGTTAGTTCTCACTCATTATTGAAGTGAGCAGGCGTTTAATCATGAGCTTGTAAGGAAAATTGGCGACATTTGGGATGCAATAAAGATTATTTTTCTGTTTGTTTTAATTTTTTCACCATGTAGTTCATATTACTAACGCGAGCTGCCTATGTTACTTTTGGATGATTTTCCAGTCATCATTTCATTGAATCTTGCATGCTCTTACGTTTCTTTCTGATAATTATGTTTACGGTTGAGTGAAAAATCTATGCAAGCATTATCCTACAACTTGTTCTCAAAAGCATAAAAATTTTTATGTTTTTGTTTAATTTTCTAAATTTTCCCGCGGGACATGCCTCTGGACCCCTAGAAAAATTGTGCCTTCGGCACTATTGATGAGAGAAACAACCCCTCTCATGACAAATTTCTGCCTACGCCACTGATCAGACGCAAACTTATGGAAAGTTATACACCTAGCACAAACCGGTTAAAGCTGGATATTGGAACTTGAGAACTTTAAAGAGCAAATGATTTTTTGTCATTCAAGTAGGCTAAATCCCCTGATTATCGTCAATGTTCTGAAACAGGAAAACATAAATGTCATTTGCCATCACTCGCGCTGTCGTTTGACATTTCAAGGCTATTTTGTACGTGAAGAAGTTGGCAATACTTACACAGATCTCGCCAATCTATCAATCAACTGGATATGCTACAATTAAAGCTGTCAAATAATGTTTCTTCATTAACATGCAACCAACTCCACCAAGCAATTGTCATACACATGGATAAATAACAAATTTAAGCGGGGACAGGTTGTGCGAAAAATGCTTTGGTGAAGGATGCCGAAAATTTAGGAATTTAGGAACACAACCGTTGCGCGTATTTGAGTAGTAAAATTTTGTCTCTGTACTCAGTAAACGAATTAATCGAGTTCGAAATTTAAGGCGACGTTGAGCGGCCTATCGCTCGAACAATCTGTTTGACTGCAAACTCTCTCAAATCTTGTTATTTGAGTGACAAGCAATTTATCTGCCAACGGTAGATTCAAAATCAACTCTTCTTTGAACGGTTCAAGAAATATATTACAAACAAACTTAAACCTCAACTGCATTACCAACTACTGTACCACAACGAGCAATTCCACTTTGCCTCTACGGCCACCAACAACAAACGCTTCATGGACAAGTGAACTGACGCATATTCAGGTTTACACAATTTGCCTAACTACAGAATCTCAATATAAAGAGGTTTTTACTTACAGGCTACGTGAAATAAACGCAGAATGTTCTAGATGGTTATGAATCTTTTTTGTCTAGATGGATCTCTTCTACTGCTCGAAAATAATTGCGTACACCCATCGTTTTCAGCGTTAATTTTTGTATTCAGAAACCTAGTTCAATCACTACTTCAGTGATTTTCAATCATTTTTTGTTGCGGCAGACTTTTAACGATTTCAAAATTTGGCGGCACACCTAGAAAAAGAGAAGTTTAAAAATTATTTACTTACCTATAACACACTGCGTAAAATAGTTTATGATAGTAATTTTAAACGTGCGAAATAAAATAATATGTACTACAAAAATAACAGTACGTTTATTAAAAGATTAATTACAAGTTAATAAAAAGAATACTTTTAATGCAAAATATATCTAAAATTATATATCTAAAATTTGGCGGCTTATTTTTATAATTTGGCGTCACACTTTTATAACTTGCGGCACACAAAAGTGCCGCGGCACAGTGGTTGAGAATCACTGTGCTATTTAATCGAAAACTTAGCAAGCTCCAATTTGTCAGTTGCACACCACCTGAAACTGCAAACATTTCTTTGCCTTATTAACAATAAATAGCAGCAACAAAAGGTTATTTATTCTATTGCACTCGACCAATGACAAATATGCGGTTGCAGCGAAAAAGCAAATCTTGCTATTTGTGGTTGCGTTTTGGATATGACTTGTTGTATCGTCTTTGATTTCATGTTTATGTTGAGATTTTGATTTTATATTAACAAGAGTAGAAAATCCAGCTTCGCATAGGTATGCTGTGTGGATGCAAATGAAATAATTACCGGTGATGCTACGGGGAATACCTTTGAGTACGAACGCATCATACCATACCAAATGCGAGAAAGGAATATAAACACTATAAAAACTTAATAGTAATGCGTTTTCGTGTACCTCCGTTTGAGACTCGCTGTTTTTGTTGTTTCCAGCAAAACACCCATTGTAGTAAGTAGATATTAGCAGACCTCACAATCACCCAGTGTTTTGTACAGTCAACATGTAGACGGTGCTAAAGTATTGAATGTTCGAGATCCCTTGCATGTCGATGTTTACAAATGCAACTTTTTGCTTATCACAAATCGAAATTACGAATTAATGAAATAACAATGCCTCCAAAACAGCTGCAACTTACTATTCGTGACTTATTGTACGCTTATTATAGTTACCAATTACGTAAAAAATAGCTGTGTTCAAAACAGCTGCAAGTTATTATTTGTGACGACCATTAAATAAATTGTTTGATTTTCGACGTAAAATTTAACCCATCGTCAAAACAAAACTTTTGGTTTATTAAGACAACAAAATGTATTATGCTGTACGAGCTGAATGCTTTATGTAAGGCTTAAAACTTGCTGCGCATCCAAAAGCGTTTGAAGAGTTCCTTTTCCTGTCGTTGGAACTAAAGTGTTTATTTTTAAGATTACCACTTGAGTGACATGTGACCTATGGAACTACGCCCCCTGATCGCGCTTGACCACTTCCTAATGCTACTTACGATGCTACTAGAATAAATGTCAGCGCATACCTACAACTATTAATGTAATATTTAAGATATAATCATCTGCAATCCTATATTTATATATTTTAACTTTAAAAATAAAGCTTACATAGCGTAAAGCTATTCAGTCCAACCCGCTGACAGCGAAGTTGTTTAAAGTGGCCCTCGATACACAAACGATTCTGTTAGCAGGATTGCGAAATCTCAAAAAAATATGCTCCCGCTTCTATTTTGAGATCTTTTCGTAGAAAACATAGCTTCTCGGTATATTTCCTTATTTGTAAGTCTTCGTACCAGTGCTTCACAGCACGAATTCCGAAAATTGTTATTACGTCACATTCAAGTTAGTAACAACCTGGTAACTGTTTCAACCTGGTAACTCAAGATCACGTTGTGTAATCGCAAAATATTTATCGAAAAAAAGGATTTGTTACGTCACATTCCTTAAGCCTTTTTATGACGCTAATCTCGGACTTCATTAACTGCAAGCGTTGTTGCTTGTTAATTCAGTAAAACTGAGAACATTTGTAGCCGAAAACCTAAGAGCTGTGACGAGAACAGAGTTGTTAATGAAATGGACTCAGCATCTTTGAAATGGACTCAGCACTTTTAAAATAGACTCAGCACTTTTGTTGAGAAATTGATTCAGCACTTTTTGCTTGAACTTGGTCTGTCAAGAAAACCTTTATGTTTATTCCAAACAAAAAGTGCTGAGTCCATTTCCATTTACGGACCTCTTCGCAAAATTCAAAAATATCTGCAGACCCTTTATGACTCCTTTTTTGCTCATTATACTTAGTTCTGGTCCTTATTAGGAAACAAGTTTTTATTTTCAATAGAAAGCACATTTAAGTATGATGAAAAGCGTACTATGCAAATTTGTTTACAAAGAAAATAATGCAAAGTGTCATTGGATTACCAAAATTACTCAAAAATGTTTCATAAACAAAAACGAGACAAAGCACAATCTGTGACTTTTTGGTAACAAAACATTTAACATTTTGTCGTTATCCTGAGCTAGCAATCTTTCCGCAAGTTGTTCAATATTCGGTATGATATTAATGGCAACAAGTCTGAGGTCTTCCTCTGCTTGGTAACTAGTTGGAAACGGCACCATAACTTTTTCCATTGCAATTCTTTTCAGACAAGGTGCTGCAAGCTTTCCTTCATTAATGCAAAATTTAATATAGCCAGGCATAGCAAAATATCTTTGCTTAATCAATGATGCCTGCAAGTCAATGAATTCTTCTTTTCTCTGTTTCCATTTACGTCTTCTGCTTTCGCTGTGAACGGAATTAAAACAAAAAATATGCATTCGAGTTAGCAATGTCTTCAAATCCTCGGTTATTTCCTTTAAAAGAGCATTGAGATGAGCAAGGATTGCTTCCTTCAGATTTGAAGATAGAGAGCTTTGTACCCACCGCACTGAAAATTCCTGGAACATTTCAAGATTGTGCACATGTAAGTTTTCTCTCGCCATAAAAAGCTTTCTCATCAACCTATCAATGGCTTCTTTGCGTTATATCACCAAATACGTCTAGGCCGGAGGTTCTGAACCTGCGGGTCATGGCCCAATACTGGGCCACAGCACATAGTCCAAATAGGCCACGGCTGGCTATTTTTGTTGACTAGTAATATGGATATTGGAGAAAATAAATTAAAACTAGGTTACTGATTTCTACTTGGATCAAAAATGAGCCACAGGCATGAATGGTTAAGAAACTTCGGCCAATTTCGGCAGTCAGAAATTCGGTATCGGCAAATGCAGTAGAGCGCTTACTGTTTATTTTACATGGAAAGAGCATTTCGGCTACACTTGTACGCAGAGGATAAAGGCGGCCAAATGCTCTACCCCTCGATAACCATTGCATCTCGATAAACAATCAAACAACTCGGTATTTTTACTAAAAAAAGGTTTGTAACATTTTTCGATTTTCATTTGGGTATAAATTAGTTAGCATTTTTCCGTCGTTTATTGATCCACCCCATACAGTGACCAATGAAATCGCGTTATGTGTGTGACGTCTGCAACTTGAAATGAGTCGCCATTTTGCATTCGATTCCTGCTGACGGTCAGAGAAAGAAAATATCTTGGTGTAAATTGATGTAAAAGTTTTGGCATTAATAAAATTTTGTTTCACTCGGTTCATTTGTTTAAAGTTGAACAGTTGAGATTGATTTATCAGCTAATTACAATTCTGTTCATTTTCAATCACATTAAAAACTTTGACAGAAAATCGGTCAATATATTTAAATAATTTGACTCATCCTTAGAGCCCGCTAAAGACAATAACGTCAAAATTTTTTCACGACCTTGTTACATGATCAAACGTGTACTAACGTTCGTTTCAGGTCTTCAGGAGTCTGTTTTGGTACATTTTATAAGTCAAAATAAAGTCAAAATTTTGCATTAAGTCTAAACTTGTCAAAATTCTCTTCATCAAAAATTTTCTTACAAAAACGAACAAATTTAGATTTTTTTATATTTTTTGAATTTTTGAGCTGTTATTGATATTTTATAAGCAGTTTTATTTCATTTTAAACTTCTCAAATAGTTGCAATGGTAAAAATGCGTGCGGTAATTGAGAAGGAAATAGCACTTATTATGCATCAAATCGTCATTGTTGATGCATAAACACATAATTGTTAGACAATTAATCTATTCCTATAAAACCTTTGCGCTCTTTACACATGGTCTTTTTAAGTCGTAGCTTGCAAAGCAAAGAGTGCTTAAACAAGCCAAATCTTCTACAGCGTAAGTTAGGCAAATTTGCCAGGAATATACGGATGAGTTTTCGGCAACTCCTGCCCGCGACTTGCGATGCAACCTTTGCGACGTGTTAGTCAAATGCGACAAAAAGTTTTTTGTGGAAAGCCACCGAAAAAGTAAGCAACACCAAAGAAAATTTCAGACGAAGAGCAAATCCCAAAGTAAGCAAACCTTTTTACATCTCGATCAAGTAAACTTCAAGGAACAGGTTGTCTCTTCATTCTTAGCTGCAGATATCCCACTTTATAAACTCAACCATCCTTCTTTAAAGTCCCTGCTTGCTATAATGGGAAAAGTGTTGCCTTCGGAGACTGCAGCCCGGGCATGTGTTACTAAATTAGCATCCCAAAAAGAAGAACAAATTCAAGAATTACTTCGTGACAAAAAATTTTTTTAATTGTGGATAAAGCAGAGATTGCTAAACAAAAGTATATTAGTGTGCTTGTGGGCAGCTTAGATGCCCCAAATCAGACATTCCTTGTTGATTGCCATCCACTTGACAGCGGTAGCAATGTTAATAGCAGTATTATTCTGCACACTGTGAATGACATATTGCGACAACTTGAAATAAAACGCGAGAATTTTTCATTGTTCTTGACTGATGCTGCTCGGTATATGTCTTTGGCTGGAAAGACATTAAAGGAATTCTACCCTTTTTTGATGCATGTCACCAGCGTTGCGCACTTACTACATAACTGCGCTATGCGTGTGCGTGCTCATTTAAAAATATTGATCAAATAATAGCAACGATCAAGGCAGCAGCAATCAAAAACAAACATCGCAAGAAAGATTTTCATGATGCTAGTCTGCCATCTCCTCCTGACCATGTAATTACAAGATGGGCAACTTGGCTTAAAGCTGCCTTATATTACAGTGAGAACTTTCCAGCTGTTCGTACCAACAATTGGACAAGTGCAGGCCTCTTAGTCAGCAGAGAAAAAGACGCTATCAATGTGGAAGATTTGGTGCCGGACTTGGTTAAAATAAATCAATACCGGACTCTAGCAGCCAACGTAGAGCTCTTAGAAGGAAGTGCCTGCACGATAACCGAAGCGCATACGGACTGCTCAAGAATATGCAATTCGATGATGATCCGTGCGCAATTAAAAATTACATTAAAAAACGACTATCCAACTCTGATTTAAAAACAATAATAAACTCTACCAACTTGACAATTGACCCAACAAGCTACGCACTAGTGCAAAAAGACCAGCCAACCTCTGCTGCTGTTGAGAGGTCGTTTTCTATGCTCAGTAAATTACTGAGAAAAGATAGAAAATTTGAGTTTAAGAACGTAAAAAAATATATGATGCTGTATTACAATAAAAAGTCCTGGTAATTATACTGTGTGGCTTTCGTTAAAAACATCATAGACAGACTGTTAATGTACAGTACAGTTGCAATAACAAGGCATTTTTTGTATTACACATTGATACCGGTACACACAATGGCTCGTTATCCTAGGTTTTGACGTCATGCGTCGCTTTGTTGCATTAGCTTCAAGACTAAGTGATTGAGAAAATGTTTAAAGTGTGCAACCTTCTTCTTCAAAAACTTATGTAAATTGCGGATTATAAAACATTTTTAATCAAAAAAGTGCAACAAGACATAAAGAATAGGCGAAAGCGGTTAGGACAAAATAAAGTCAAAATTTTGCTAACATAAAGTCAAAATATATTTTTTTAGGTAAAAAAAATGGCCCTACTCATACTCCATTTAAAAATTGCAGAAAATGTTGGCAGGTTTTTTAAAAGAGAAAACTGTTGATAAAACTAAAAACATTCCCTTTGATCAATTGCATGCTGATGATACATCAAAAAACATTTCGTTGCTTATGAAAATGTTTTCGTTTGAAATCTATAAAGGGGATTGCAAGTAAATGACGCAAGGTAGAAATTTTTTAAGCTTCTACTTTCGCTGTGAACGGAGCCTAGCGTTTTGTTATGGTCTGATGGTGACTGTTGGTTTGTTAGGCTTATTAATTTTTTAGGCTAGAATGTTTTAACAGTTATATTGGTAGGCCTTCTACCGGTACTGTGCAAGCCATTTTTTTGTCGGCCACTTTAAATTATCAAATAGGAATTGAACAAAGTTGCTATTTCAAGAAAATATGGCCAAAACCTGACAAACACCGACTTGTTTTGGATGGTAAAGCGTTTTTGAAAATTTTTGTTAATAAAGCAGTTCTTTTAGTGACAACAAAGCCTAAGTTGTACAGTAATAGCCAATGCAACTTGTAAATATGATACGAAATACCTCGGAATACGATTGTTTCTAACAATAAACTATACTAAAATAAACTATTTTTCAGTTTTTTCCCAAAACAATATAAAGAATGTTTTTGAGGTGAACTTTCTAACAGCTTTTTTTCCAGTTTCATCTCAAAACACACTTGAAAACTTTTTTAGGGGATAAATATTTTGCAAGTTATTTTACTAGTCTTTGCTCACCTCCCCCACAATCTGATTTTATTTCTCTTGGGAAGGTTAGCCTATACAGTTGGGAACTATTGTCCAGTGCAGAGCATGTGTTGTCCTTTGCACCATTTTCAAATTTTGTTAATTGAACGGAGCGATACGCCTTGTTAATCGACTTGCTGTGTAAATTACACATTGGTTTTCAGTAATTTATTACAAAATCTACCACTTCTATTAAAATAATTGGTTTTCTTTTGCGAATACTAAAATTAGCAATATTTGCAAAACAAATACTACTGTAGTGGCTATACGTTACCGCAAATCATCACAAGCGTTGGTGCTGTAAATAATTACTTGGTTGTGGATGCTTTTAAAAGCACTTCTCAGACCACAACCCGTTGTTTTCATATACTTAACTGTTAAAGACAATGCCGATTGATGTCAAGCAGGTGGTAATTTTAATATAGTACTCTGAAAAATGCAAACCGGTGCTCGGGAGAAAAGATGGTTGAATGTGACTCAAGGCAAGGCACGCCTGGTGCAATATCCTCAAAATGATTGTTGACAGCAAACAAATATTTTGGTGCATATACGTTATAAGTCGAAGAATGTATAGTGTTCAAACGTGCTTTATTATACAGTTGTTTTTGAAACTGCAAGTGCGTTGAAATTGTACAAGTTTATTGCTCTTTTGCTAATGTGATAGCTTCATCTGATGCTCTAAGAACGAGAGATATTCAATTGTTATATCTGTAGTTGTTTTTCTTCCCAGGCATCACTTCATACATACTGCAGCTGAAATTGCTTATGCCTGATATCGGGTGCATGTCACCGTATAGTCGGGGTACATGTCAATAACCTCCACGTGGTGTACCCTGGTAACCAGCGAATTTATTCCTGGGCGAATATTGACAACCTGAGTAAGTGAATCGTGCGAAGCTAAAAAAACCGTACCGTCGCATTTGAAATAGTTTGGGATGAAAGCAGTGGAGTTGACTATTGTAATTACGTGTTTCAAGCACTTTTGACGTTATAAAGAAACAAACACCATTTTCATCTGTTAATTACAAAAGAGTGCTACCTCAGTGACAGTGTAATCTTAGGCATTGTTTTTTTACACTTAATTTGTCACATATATAAATATCAAATCCAATATTTGGCGCCTTTGTACACGACTAAAGCAAGAACGCAATACAATTTCATTATTTTACAAGAAACATTTCGTGATTATTAATAATAAGAGTATGTACGCTGCTGCCAAGACACCGCTGTTTATTTCTTAGCCTTTTCCGTAAATTACATGCCAAGTTATTATAAATTCACTATAAGTCCGTAATCTTTTTACGTTTGTAGTCTGCAAAAATTTACTAATAAACTTGGTAAATTTGCAGATATTTTGTTGTATAAAAAGACAGACAAATATTTGTAACTAGATGCTTAGATTAGTTAGTAAATTATTGCGATAGACATCAGTTTGCTGCTGTCAGGGAAAAAGCAGTAAAATTTTTTAGCAGTGTATGCAATAAAAGTGTCTTGTAGTTCTCGTAGTTATCTGCACAGAAATTTTGAAATACTCTGGAATTTAATGCTCTGGCTGCAATTGATTAATTATTTGGGCACTGATGTTAAGAACATTCTGTAGCTCAGGAGAAAGTTTAGTGGTAGCCAATGGTTGACAGTGAAGAAAACAATGAATAATTTTGCAGTCTGGCACCACTCGTTTCAATCTAAAATTAAATTTTAAGTTTTTTTCCCATCAATGAAGCAGCTCCATCAGAACAACATGCTACTAAGCTAGCATGTCAGAGTTCCTGTTTGGCAAAAAATTTATTGGCTTTCGAAAAGATGCCTATCCCTTTTGTTGTAGTTCCAAGTTTGACGAAAACAGATCTTCATTAACTTTTTCGTTCACCACATACCGAACTCATAACAAAAAGTATTGCCTCGCTTGCAATGGTTGTGAATTCATTCAGTTGAATAGCGAATTGTCACTTTAAGTGTAGCTACTAATTGCTCGGCACAGTCGTCTGCCGTGCAGTCGATTGTCATTGGGCAATGGCACTGTTTATATTCTTTCAGCGGTATTGTTTCCGCACAAAAGCGAAACAACATCAATCAAAGCTGGCTTGATCAAAGTCTTCCTGTGCTGTGTGGCTCTTTTTGTTTTGCAACCGCGAGATTCGCAACAAATAAAGCTTCTGTGCTTTTCTCCATCTGTTTTGAAACGTTTCTGAAGGACCCTTTAACCGAACTCTGGCGTTTGGACAGATGCCTTGTTGTGTTGCTATGAAACAACAACATTCTGCGAACTATATGCAGGGTTGTGTAGTCGCTATTTGATTAAGATATTTGGTGTTTTTTGATAGCGAATACATAAAAGTCGCTGCTATTTAAATCCATAGCAATTACACATAACTGTTATTATTTTTAGCCCTATGCGCTAAATCGCTAGTGGCTATTAAATTAGCAGCAATTTATGTTTACTACTAATTAACATGTTATTACATGTTAACATGTTATTTACTAATTGACAAGTTAATTACTAATCACTACCAATTGTGCATGATAATGTGTAGTGCTTTTATCATAAAATTTGATATTGGTACAGATCATTTTTGCAATTAGAATCCAATTTTTAAAATTTTTTGGAGTTGCAGTAGGAGTCAGAGTCTCAGAATCGCAATAGTGGGCAAAGTGAGAAAAGTAACTCCTCTAATCTCTACTGCCGGTTTCAACATATTATTGAAACTTCAAAAACGGCAAGTAACGATTGTCAATATTGCTGTTTTTTTAGTATGAATAGCAAAAGCTGAGGAGTCGCTAGTTTCTTGCTCAGAAACGAATAATCCGCTATTCGCTCGTTTTTTAAAAATGATTTAGAACCTTGGTTATTGGCCTGCGTTACGGTGATATTGTACCAGCAATTTTTTCACTAATCAAGTTTGCATTAGCGGTAGAGTTTGCCTGAGCCTGAGCCTTGCGTTTGTCAAAGCATCAAGAATCTTATTAATGCAAGCAATTTTTTACGGTCAATGTTTTCTGCCTTGGTAGGCTTCGGGAGTTGAGGCTGATTTCCATTAGGCGTAAATTTGCAGACGTAAGGTGAAAAATTTTTTGTTTCTCTATTTAGCTTTTTGTTTCTCTCTAGTTCCTCTATTTTGCGCAGCGAGAGCGCTGCACGCATGAAACTAAATAGAGAAACAAAGAATTTTTCACGCTACGTCTGCAAGTTACGCCTAATAGAAACCAGCCTTAAGAAGTGCATAATGCCCAATAAATTTGCTTTCTTGCCAACAGCTCTTTCACAGCGTGTATTTTCTTTTGTTTTCTATTTAAAAAGAGATAATTGTTTCCTTTATCGACCAAAAAGCACATCTGTAACCAGTCAATTCTGATTTTATTATTCAATCAACCGGCGCGATGGTGTAGTAGTTAGAGCGTCTGCTTCGCAGTCGGTAGACTAGGGGTTTATTCCCCTTGCCGAATCACACCAAAAGACTTTAAAAAATGGTATCCACAGCTTTCCTGCTTGGCACTCGACATTTATGGGAGGTTGTGGAGGACAAGCCGGCAAGTTTGCTTGTTGTGTCCTTGGGCAATGCACTTAACGGGACGCCCCCGCCCTTATGTGGTAGACAGGTGGCCCAGACACCTCGAAAATGGCAACTCCAAAGCGAGTGGAAACGTCTCGTCCAAAATACAGGGTGTCCGTAAAGTTTGTATACAGTTACTTTTAATCAAACATAACACTTGTTATAGAAGTTACTAAATTCTGGAAATGCTGTAACAAAGAAGGCAGTCACGAAAATTGTTCAAATTGTAAGCCCTCGGCTTCAATACACTCTCGACAACGTTACAACACACAGCGACAAACAGAAATACACAAGTCAAGATCAAAGTTAGCAAATGCGTCAATGACAAATTTCCGAAGATCTTCAACACTTCTTGGCTTCCTTGAATACACGAGTTCCTTGATAATTCCCCTGATACAGAAGTCCTTAGGGGTTAAGTTTGGTGAGCGTGAAGGAATTCGATAAGGCCTCGCCTGCCAATCCATTTATCGGGAAATTTCTCATCCAGGAAATTTCGGACAGCTGTTGCAAAATGGGGTGGGGCTCCATCTTGTTGGAAGTACAAGCTGTTAAAATCTGGTCGTTCTTTTAATGCCGGCACGATGGCAGTCTTCAATTTCTCCAGGTACTTTTCTCCAGAAACAGTTCTTTCGAAGAACACAGGACCCTCAATTCCTGCAGACGATATTCCTGCCCAAACAATTATCCTAGACTGGTTTAGTTCGGTCGCAATCGTAAAATGTGGATTTTTGTCAATCCAGTAAACACAATTGTGGCGATTTACGTGCCCCGAAAGTTTGAAAGCTGCTTCATCAGTGCACACAATTTGGTTCAAGAAAGTGGTATTATCTTCACAAAGACTTACAAAATGTTCACAAAACTGAGATCTCCGATCAGGATCATCTTCAAGAAGTCCGTGAATTAAGCGCGGGATGTATGGTTTCATATTGAGTTCCGTCAGTATTTTACGTAAAGAGGTTCGTTTGATACCCATTTCAGCACTACCACGGCGAAGCAATTTCTGTGGGCTTCTCGCATATGCCTCAGAATCTGTATCTACATTTTTCTTTTGTGCACGTTGTTGGCCGACCAGAAGGTCGGGCATCAGTAACTGAGCCAGTCTCTTCAAACTTGTCTCGAAATCGATAGATGGTCAAACGTGTTGGAGGATCTGTACTAAAGTGAAGACACCAATTGCGAATCGCATCCTGTGCGTTTTCCGTTTTCCAATATTTCTTCAAAACGAATTTACGCTCTTCCAAAGTTAGCCAGTGTGACATAATTGCGATAAGGTCACTGCAACTGCACATCCATAGTTCTGGTACGCCATGTCAGCAAACTAAAAATGTCTTGTGACATAATTGGGACATGATGACAGCAACTGATTTTCTGGGCGACATGCTAACTTACTGTATATAAACTTTACGGACACCCTGTATAACGATACAATTCGCTTTCTCGTGAATGGAGTATAAATATGAACAATACAAAAATTTATCTGAAACATTTTTATTCAAAACAGTTCAGTCTTCCGCCATTCTGGCGGAAGGGTTGGTAGCGATTTCTGTCGGACACTCTTGAAATGCCTGCTAGTGAAGTCTCAATTTAATTCAATCCATAAACAACAACATCATCACTTCAAAGTTTACCTTCGTTTCAAAAAGCCACAATCAATATTCTTAAACGTTGTTCTTGACGAAGTTTTTTCAGCGATTCGCGGACCCCTGAAGTTTTGAGGATCCCTAAAATTTTTTCGAGCACCCCAGGTTAAAAAACATTGGCTTATTCTGTCAAGAAACAGTAGCTGTCGTAAAGGAGAATAATCTCAAAAGCCATTACGAAAGCTGACATAAAGTCAAGTATGACAATATAAGTGGCTGAGAAAGCAAAGATAAAATTAAACAATAAACAAAGTCGGTACGTCAGCAACAACCGCTATCACAAAATTTGGGGGGACTGATTTCTCTATCAAAGAAAGTTACATTATCGGTCAGAAACTGCTACAAAGATGAAATCTTTTAGAGATGGTGCTTTCTAAAAAAATTCTATCTTACTGGCAAGCCATACAGTTCTTGTGCAAATGATTTTAATAAAATTAATTTTTTAAGAAACACAATTACTAGAACGGTTGAACTTTTTACTACACTGACAGCGTTGTGGTGAAAAAATTGCTCACATGTCTTTTTTACTCATAAGCGTTGCACGACATTGCCTTAATTGCTTCAATGGCTATTTTTGTTCGGGAAGTTGATCACAATTTTGATATTGTTAAAGAACTTTTGAGCGTAGCTTCATTAAAAGGTTGTGCTACAGGTGAAGATATCTTTAAAGTGCTCAAGAAAGTAATGGAATGCAATGACTTGAGTTTCTAAATTCATTGCTACCGTGGCAACTTACGGAACCCCTTCTATCATTAGTAACATACTGATTTGGTTATCTTTCTAAAAAAGCAAAACGTAATCGATTGCAATGCATTTATTAATTACCAATTCATTGTTCACCCTGAAAACTTGTGGACAAAAACTTTATGCTCTGATA
This sequence comes from Trididemnum clinides, assembly GCA_963675345.1. Taxonomy (NCBI): domain Eukaryota; kingdom Metazoa; phylum Chordata; class Ascidiacea; order Aplousobranchia; family Didemnidae; genus Trididemnum; species Trididemnum clinides. Next base: position 21,388,846 of record OY776284.1, on the reverse strand, counting down.
TCTTCATGAAGGCGGCTGATGATGTTGTAAAATTTATTTGAGCAAAGGCTTTGAACCAGAGCCAGTTTAAAAATTTTCCAACCGCCAAATGGAAACAGGTCATGGCGATAGAACTTGTTATTGTGATATCATCTGGTTGAGTCATGCTAAGGTACTCAAAAAAATTGTTGACTTAAAAGAAGCAATCCAATCCAAGTGAAAAATAAACTAATTCTCCAATTTGGCAATCCGCAGTGTACGACAGATTTTGGATCTTTTAGTGATATATCTCCTCATCTGATGACTGTCGACCTCAAACTTCAACAAAGAGGGCTATGTACTTTGTTGAACTATGTATTTTCAGCAACGTGAAAGCATTTCAAGCTAAGCTAAAAACCTTTTGAAAACAGCTTTTTAGCAATGATGTTGGATGACTTTCCAGTAATCGCTCGCACGAATCGCGAAGAGGTTGTGCAGAATTTCGTGAAGTGCATTTCAGAATCGCAATACACATTTAATGAGCACTTTGGCGACTTCTAATCACGAGAGCAAAAGACTGCTTTTGTTACGCAACCTTTTTCTGTTGAAGGCAAAGACGCTCTAGCGTAGCCACAAATAGAATTGATTGACGTAAAATGGGATGAATTTATTAACAAGAAGTTTGATAAAACTTCGTCACTTAAATTCTATCGCAATTATACGCCTTCTGACAAGTTTTTCAAGCTGAAAAAAATCCAGCAGGGATAATTTTTTATTTGGCAGCACATGTTTCTGCGGACACATATTTTCAAAATGAAACATGTCAATTTAAAATGTTTGTGAGTATTTTTTCTTACAACCAGTGCTGTAATTAAATATGTAATTTCTACAAAAAACTTGCTGTTTAAAACTTAACACGTCAAATCTTTATGCAATTGTCTCTTATTCAGTCAGGATCAATAACCGTTTGAGGATTAAAGTAAAGGTTTGAACAGAAAAAACGTGACTACCTGATTTCCGATAAAGATATGAAAACATTTTACGTGACTTATGCAGACTACAGACCACTTTACAAGCATGCCTTATGAAGAGCTAGTACAGCGCATAAATTTGTTTTATTGTCACGAGATATAAGCTGAATTATCACACATCAATCAAACAAATAAAAATGTCTAGTTTTTGATTTTTGGAAGTGAAAATGGCTTTCACAAATCATCGACGCTGATCCATGTAAATTACTACCTACACCTACGTCAAAATGTCCTGTCCGCGATATGTCGCGTAAATGTGTGCGGACAACACTAAAATACGGAAATGCGAGTTTGCCTAAAAAAGAAAATTTGAATTTAAATATGGTTCAACTAATTTTGAAATATATCGAAAAGCTAAAAACTGAAGTACCAAACTAGCAGAAACATAAAAATATACAAAATTCGACGACAAAAATTTAAACTCAAAAAATATAACCGTATAATTGTATGAAATTTGATAATTTAATTGAGTCTTGATTTTTAACAACCAAGTTGGTCTTGAAACTAATAGTTCAACATCCGCAACTTTCTATATTTCTTCGATTTTTATAATTTAGTTAATAGTCTTTCCATATTTCGATAAGAAATTTTGGAAAATCCACATTTCCATACTTTAGTGTTGCCCAGCGCGTTTTTTGTCGTAATTAAACCTACAAAGAATGCTTTTGATTGCACTCGTACATTATGCGAATACGAACGACTCTTAAGATTTTGATCAACAAGCAAGCTATTGCATTTCATCAGGCTGTTTTTCAGTATTGCACTTGCGATGTATTTAGACAAGTCAATACATGCGGCGTGGACAAATGAACTCAATGTTTACATCCAAACTCACGTTTCGAGTTCAAACCTTGATTTGCATCGACCGAAACAACATGTATGGGTGACTGCTGACTCAAAGACTGCGAGGTCACTTTGCAGTTTAAAAAACTTTCCTTTATTTTGAGCTTGATGAGTTGGCTATGTATTAATTACTCATTGTTTTATGTATCTTTTCGATTTCTCAACTGAATGATGTCGGTAGAAAAAAAGCAATATGAGTTTACAGCATCAATTTTATTAGGAATAATATGTGCAAATATAATATAAGTTATATCATCTCAAAATGCATATTACAAATATTATTAGCGTGCACTAAGTACTGGAACAAAAAAGAAACAGTGGCTGCGTGTGCATTGATAGACACCATAATAAACGTCACGACTGAAAATGTAGCGTCATAGACATTTGCATTCAATAAACATAGCGTTACTAAAAATCAACACTAGCTTTGGGAACCATTGAAATCGACACGTCTTTGTTTGGAGGCATAACTCCAAATCCAATGAAGCTTAAATCGAAATCTGGAGTTTTATCGGAATCTAATTTCAGGTCAAAAGCAGTAAGAAAAATGAGAATTAGGATCTTCAACTCAATCAATGCTAATTGTTTTCCCGGACAACGAAACTCTCCGAATCCGAAAGTTAGAATCGAGTGCGCAGAATTTATCCTTGTTCCGCGTTTTGAAAAAGTTGTTCGCGGTTTAACTGTAACTTCATCCTTTCTTTTCGTTTTGGAAATGAATCGATCAAATTGAAAGTCCTAAACATAACAATGTTAAATAGATAAGCATAAGAGTCGAACAATTCGCTTTGCGGCGTGTTTGCTAGATGTGCTCACTGCTTTGACCGATGAGGTCACAATAGCATTGTCGGTCACTAACTGCTCTGTTGAAACCTGACGTGTCGAAACAGTGCTCACTGTATGCAATGTTGAGTTTATTTAGATAAAGCCATAACAGTTGAACAGGCAACATTTTGGGCAAGAATGTTGTGCAACGATGCGGAAGGGTCAGCCATGAAATACTCGTACATAAGCCCCCTTCAGTTATTTTATTGCCATTTACGGCTCATATGTTTTCACCTTCGTCCTCCGTACCATATCACGAGAAACACTTTTTAAGAATTAAAATGAAACTGCCAATTGCTTAATTCATGCTGTTGTGTGTAAACTCGTTTAACTTCTCAAACGTGCTCTCCAATGATGACAAGGCAATAACTATTTGTTTGCTAATATTGCGAAATACATCAAATCATAAAGATAAAAACTTGTTTACTTTTGGATTTTCATAAATATCTCCGTCATAATGCAACAATGGAGAATACATTATAACGTAATCCCCTTTTCTGATGTCATAAACTTTGCCGTCGTGTAGTTTCAATTGAACGTTATCCAACGCCTTCCTGAGGTTCATATTTGAACCAGCCACACGAAGCACTTCTTTCACAGTCGAATCTAGAAAAATTTATGAAATCTCTATTAAGATTTGTTAAAGTTTTTAGTTTACGGTAATATCGTTTAATGATTACGTTGACAGAAAAAAAAGTATATCAAATTCAATTTACCCGGCAAAATTTATTTCAGACGTGTAAAATTAACTCAAATAAAGTCCACAATCTTATTTGTGCCAGCAATCGTTTAGCTTTGAAGCAGATTTGAATACAAGTTGTTATTTTGCACTTATAAAGGCTTTGCTATTACTTGAACGTAAAAATCATGCAAAAAATCTTACCCAAATATATCAATTTAGTCAAATCTTCTTTTTCTAGTAACTCTATGTCCTCGAAGCAATTTTCGTCTGCAGTTTCATTGTTGTTTTCGTCAACTGTTTTTTGTCTTTTTGATTGAATTAAATTTTGATATTCATTCAAAATCTTTTCTTTTGCCTCTGGCGTTTTCAAGATGTAAAAAAGTGCCCAAAACAGTCCTTCAATAGTGTTGGATTGTGATGACCATAGTGTAATCAGCATATGCCGTACTTGGTGCTCTAAACAAGGATGACAACATAAGAATAGATCGCATTTGTAAGCTCTTGCAAAATGGTTGCTGAATAAATCAAGAAATTGCAAGACTGTGAGTTTAAATCATCGCCGGTTTAGTAATAATTACTCCTTATCTATTGAACAATGTATTATCAGATCATTGTTGGAGCTAGAATGAGAGAGGAACAAAACGGAACATGCCCTCCTAAATCCCGCCGATTCAATAAATACAAACTATGATGGTTCAATTTGCAAACATTTTTTCAATCATCGTGATTTTGGTCAAACTTCAATCAACAATATCAAAAATTAGAAGCGGAATATATTTCCCCCAACCAAAATAATAACTTTTTCTGGTTAGGTCATTGTGTTAGCAATACTGGAAACTCTGAAACAGATTTGAAGACAAGTTTTTCAAACAGTAAAAGTTTTTTTACCACTGGAGGGTGAAAACAAATACTTGTAATCAAAATTTAATCAGCCAAATGAATATGTTGCTCACCAAAATCTGTGTCCGCATTTAAAACTTCTTTGATGACCGTCGACACGTTTTCTCTTTTTGACCAGTCCATTTTCCTCATCCGATTCAATAAATTTTTTCTTGCGTATTTTGTTTTCGGCAATAAATGAATCGGAATCCGATCAACCAACCAAGCAGACCCTTCGCTGAACTTCGTGAAGTGTCGGAAAGTTTCGGAAGCTTCTTTGGTGTTTTCTTCATGTGCCGGCAAACATCCAAACAAGACGTCATAGGTCAAATAAAACAACACTTTCTGGCATAGATCACGTAAATTCATCTAAAAATCGAATTTCGATGTTATCTCGAGTCGAATACTTGTCTACGCACTGGTTTCCACTTTCACACTCAATGAGCGTACGCTGAAGTAATCATAGTTTGCCAACTATGATACGCTTACGTTTACGCGTGGCGACGCTGATCAACGATACGCATCGACCAAATAATTTGCATAATTTCAAGTATCCACTAATTTTTTTTTCAACATAAATTTGGCGGCAAGTGTATTTAGATAATCAATTAGAGGTGACAAATGTCACAGTGCCCCGGCTTCTCTTCTTTATACGTCAATGTTCAAATCATAAACACAAACTGTATTTTGATCAAAAATAAGCACATCTTGATGAGTCTTACATTCTTTTGGATAGTATTATTTAATTCTTACTAAAACGAAAGTTGTGAACACGTAAATAAAACATTATTGTAATTATCATTATGCCTTAATTACCTTGTTATTTTGATCATACGTAGGTAGTTCCTCGTTGAGAATTTGTTTGGTTATTTTAATTGTGTTTTTCATGCAGGAATTGAATAAGTCTTTCAACTGTGGAAGTCCTCTTAAATTGTGAACAAGAGGTTGAGATATCAAATCCTGTACTTGAGGGACATTTTCTGCGATTTCTTCTTTTGTTTGTTTGAAATAATTCCACAATCTCTCAAAAAATCTCTTTATTTTGTCATGAAGAGAAGTTGAATAGATATTGTAAAGAGAATGTTGCTTTCCGACCATACTGGTGGTCAAAAATCCAAAAATCGGTTGTTGGGACAACGACTTGCATTTTTCAACGAAGCTGACGTCAAGGGGGTTGAGGACCATGTGGCAGTTCCTAAAACAATACGACCATAATGAATCATCACTAGGCAAAAGTCATATCGCGTAATGACATCAGTTTTGTAATTTTTTAATTTTTCTGTTAGGTTTTCTCTCCTTTTGACGGGACTTTTCCTTCTCATAAAAATGGTTTTATAATTACCATGATTTTTTTGGATGGAGAGATGGGAAGTTTTGTATTGAAGTTTTCATGGTAAAAATGACTTCTACAAGAGCTAGTTTTTGAAAAAGCTCTCGCTCTGCTTTTATTTGTGATCTTTTATCAATAAATAAATACAACCAAAACAACACTTACCAGCCAACCAATTTAATTGTAAATATGTCTCCGTTTGTTTTTTGAAGTTTTTTCAAGTACCCAATGGGGTCTTTTCCAAAACTTATTGCTGCCCCCAAAAACGGTAGAGCATGGGATATCAAAGGTGGCTCGCCGGGTCGCCTAAAAATAATTGATCGTATAAATATTTATTCACATTAAGATTACACACTTTGGTCACTTGTCAATAAGCCATTATTGCTTCTGCAGGGTAATGCCTATTATATAATTGCAGCGTGGTTAAGGTCATAGTTTTGGATTGTCGATATGATCTTAAGGATTTTATAATTGATTTCTTTGACTTGATTAGAATCATATTTGCTGCACGATTGAGCAGTAAAGCCATCACTACTTGCCAATAACATGATTAGTTATTAATGTAGCATCAAATCAACCATTGCCAAATTTATCAATTTGAATCAAGCTTCTTGTAATACTATATACATATATACAGTACATACATACAATATATACATCATGATGGACTGCTTATTCTCTAACTGCTTGTAGTGGAGGCTACATCAAATCATTTCCTAGTTGGAAAGATTTTTCTTAACCGTTCGAAATCATTTTTCATTCTTATGCCAAATGAGTTTACTAACTAAGAACTTAAATCCAGGGTAAGATTTATTTTTCATTTTAGTCGCTTTTCGTCGCTTACTTACCGTTTTCTTGAGTAGTAATATGCAGCACACGCTGTCGCAATTAATGTCCAAAGTATAGAAGTTACAAAAGTTGCCATTGTTATCAGCATTCGCTCCTTGTATTGCGTGATATCAACAACTCTCGTCTACCTCCATCCCACCACCGTTCTCGAATTTATATTCAGAGCACATCACGATTTTTTTACACGTGTTGATCATAACGTGGTCGTGCGTGCCAACTCCTACAAAGCATTGTGAGCTGATTATTGCGTAACAAGCGGCAAGATCTTTTCACTTACGATATCCAAAATAGATTTAAAGATATGGAATGGTCTGTTGAAAATTCTTTTTTTAACAGCACAGCTTCATTGATATTAAGAAATGAAATATCAAGAAGATCATTAACGTCTTTTAACTGCAATGTTGTTTTTAGCGCAAGGACATCATTTTACCATGACTGAATAAATTCAATTTCATATTTCATTATCCATATTACTCCTATAGCTGCTTCAAGTGCAGTCGTAGCCAAAAGTTCAAGACCATCAGGTGAAAAGCAAATTCTTTCTATATTTTGGTAGACAAATTGTGTGAGGCTGACATACATCTGATAGTTTGTTACAATCACTTTCAATTGCCCATAAAGCCACGAATATCGTCTTATACATGATTTTCACTTGCCTCACAGTTTACTTCATTTAAGTTTGTAGCTGATATATTTGAGCTTAAACAGTAAAAGACTACGGAAAAATGGGTAAAAATTGTCCCTTGCGGAAGTTCAGCTATCAAATATTGGTTCTTCGCAAAGAAGGGCAATCAGAACGATTAATTAGTCAACGAATCAAATGTAGCAATGGCTTAGTGGTTGGAACGGTGCAATGGCATAGTGGTAAAGCGTCCGCTTCGCAGTCGGTAGACCTGGGGTTCATTTCCCAAGTCGAGTCATACCAAAAACTTTAAAAAATAATATTCACAGCTTCCCTGCTTGGCGCTTAGCTTTAAAAAGGGATAGTGTGGAGAACAAGTTGGCAAGCTTGCTTGTTGTGTCCGTGGGCAAGACACTTCACGGGATGCCTCCATCTTTATGTGGCAGACAGGTGGTGGGGTCAAGCAGTCTACCCGTCGTGGTGGCCCCAGTCTGACTAAAGATTCGCAAACCGAGTGTGAGCGCTAACGCAGTGTACAGTATATACATCTTCTTGCATAATGCTCACAACAAATAGCTCAAACAACGAAGAAGAAATGTAGCGAGAACGCTGTTTATAATGCAGTTGTAAAATTTCAGCAAACAAGGACTTATTTAGATACTAAAAAATCTGGTAGACCGCGAAAAACCGCCCTAAAGGACAACCACGTCATTCGAAGAATAGCAGTTCAATCTCAAATGAGTTCTACTCGGTCTGCACTACTTGCAAAAGATGTGGACATTAGTTGAAGAACAGTCAGTCAGCGTTTGGTGGATGAATTTGGCTTAAAATCTCATAAATCTGCACACAAACCCAGGCTAACACAGTCCATGAAAGGTAAGCGTTTGGGTTTGTCAAGAAACATGCAAAATGGGCATTTTAGCAGTGGCAACAAGCATTGTTTACAAACGAATCTACTGTGCAGCAGATCACTACACGCAAGCGCTGTGTCTGTAGACCCACAAGAAAGATATTTGATGAATTACACACAACACAAACTATGAAACCAAGTAGGGCTAAGAGTTTGGAATATGCCATCGAAAAAGCCTGGGTACGTGATATATCAACTAAGTACTGAGGACGTCTGATAAAGAGCTTGCCAAAACGTTTAGAAATTGTTTTCAAAGCTAAAAGTGGTCCAACAAAGTACCTGCTTTCTCAATACTTTTATGATAAAGGTGTGCTGTGTATATCCAAAAATGTTCGTTACTCGTAATGTTCACATATTATGCCGAAAGCGTTAGTTTATTAACGATTAATTAAACGATATGCTGTTAAAATCAAAATTTAAATAGGTGGTCCTAAATTTTTGGCCAAGACTGTAGAGAAGCTGTGATATCATTTAAAAATTTTGATATGATTCGACAGGGGAATTGAACTCTCGTTCCACAAAGCGGACGCTCCAACCACGACACTGCAATGATACGACTGTGGTGTCGCAATTGTGAAGTTGAGTCACTTTAAGGAGATCGCACCGAGTGACGCTATTTTAGGGCTTGGCCCTCAACTAAACTCTTTTCTGAAAATAAAGATGAAATTAAAAAGATCGTCACCTATTATCAGCAGGTGTTGGAGGCTGTTATTTTGAGATTTAAAACTGACAAAAGTCCTGGCAAAGACTTAAAACTGACAAAAGTCCTTTTAGAAGGCAAAACAGCAACTTCTCTTCAACAAAAAAAAAAGAATAAAAGATCATCTTTTTCTCTCATCGGTAATTATGTTTTGTGTAGCTGAAATATTTTCAGTGGCCGGAGGATGTAACACGTGATTTATCAATGTTCTCGTGATGAAGTTCCGGCTGGTTTTTGGACTCTGCTTCGTAGCTCAACAATCATTTCTTAAATGTTCTTTTACGTTTGGAATATCTCATGTTTCTATTATCAGCCAGTAGAAGAGCTTATTTTTCAATCTCTATACTCAGAATAAAAAGCTTTTGCTGTTTCAACTTATTGAGCAACTACCTAACTATGCCAGTCTCACCTGCAGAGACCCCATCAGTAGTGTCGAGGTTAACAATATCGGTTTAGCGGGCTTCACTTTACGGATAGTTGGTGAGAAGAGTAATAAAAGTTAATGTTTTTTCACACATCCAAATCTCGTTCCGAAACAAAATTGTCGTGTTTTGAAACGCAATTGATTAATAAACATTATAGAGGGTTGCAAATAGCAACTGCATGTCTTCCAAGTTTTTTTGAGTTCCTAGCAACGTCTTATTTTCCCATTTTCACCATAGGCTCATTTTCACCCTGGAAAATTTGAAATTAATGAAATGACGATCGAATGTTTACTGCATCTGCTGAGGAATTTCGTTTTAAGTGATCTTTACAAAAACTTGCACATTTTCTTTCAACCAAAAAGAGTCAAATACGTCTAACTCTAAATAGCTTATTTCTTGAGCCCGCTAAAGTCAATAAAGTCAAATTTTTTTCACGACCTTGTTACATGATCAAACGTGTACTAACGTTCGTTTCAGGTCTTCAGGAGTCTGTTTTGGTACATTTTATAAGTCAAAATAAAATCAAAATTTTGCGTTAAGTCTAAACTTGTCAAAATTCTCTTCATCAAAAATTTCCTTACAAAAACGAACAAATTTATATTTTTTTATATTTTTTTTTGAATTTTTGAGCTGCTATTGATATTTTATAAGCAGTTTTATTTCATTTTAAACTTCTCAAATAGTTGCAATGGTAAAAATGCGTGCGGAATTGAGAAGGAAATAGCACTTATTATGCATCAAATCGTCATTGTTGATGCATAAACACATAATTGTTAGACAATTAATCTATTCCTATAAAACCTTTGCGCTCTTTACACATGGACTTTTTAAGTCGTAGCTTGCAAAGCAAAGAATGCTTAAACAAGCCAAATCTTCTACAGCGTAAGTTAAGCAAATTTACCAGGACTATCCGGATGAGTTTTCGGCAACTCCTGCCCGCGACTTGCGATGCAACCTTTGCGACGTGTTAGTCAAATGCGACAAAAAGTTTTTTGTGGAAAGCCACCGAAAAAGTAAGCAACACCAAAGAAAATTTCAGACGAAGAGCAAATCCCAAAGTAAGCAAACCTTTTTACAACTCGATCAAGTAAACTTCAAGGTACAGGTTGTCTCTTCACTCTTAGCTACAGATATCCCACTTCATAAACTGAACCATCCTTCTTTAAAGTCTCTGTTTGCTACAATGGGAAAAGTGTTGCCTTCGGAGACTGCAGCCCGGGCATGTGTTACTAAATTAGCATCCCAAAAAGAAGAACAAATTCAAGAATTACTTCGTGACAAAAATTTTTTTAATTGTAGATGAAGCAGAGATTGCTAAACAAAAGTATATTAGTGTGCTTGTGGGCAGCTTCGATGCCCCAAATCAGACATTCCTCGTTGATTGCCATCCACTTGGCAGCGGTAGCAATGTTAATAGCAGTATTATTCTGCACACTGTGGATGACATATTGCGACAACTTGAAATAAAACGCGAGAATTTTTCATTGTTCTTGACTGATGCTGCTCGGTAGATGTCTTTGGCTGGAAAGACATCAAAAAAATTATACCCTTCATTGATGCATGTCACCTGCGTTGCGCACTTACTACATAACTGCGCTATGCGTGTGCTACGATCAAGGCAGCAGCAATCAAAAACAAAGATCACAAGAAAGATTTTCATGATGCTGGTCTGCCATCTCCTCCTGAACCTGTAATTACAAGATGGGCAACTTGGCTTAGAGCTGCCTTATATTACAGTGAAAACCTTCGAGCTGTTCGTAACATTGTCAACAATTGGACAAGTGCAGGCCTCTTAGTCAGCAGAGAAAAAGACGCTATCAATGTGGAAGATTTGGTGCCGGACTTGGTTAAAATAAATCAATACCGGACTCTAGCAGCCAACGTAGAGCTCTTAGAAGGAAGTGCCTGCACGATAACCGAAACATACGGACTGCTGAAGAATATGCAATTCGATGATGATCCGTGCGCAATAAAAAATTACATTAAAAAACGACTATCCAACTCTGATTTAAAAACAATAATAAACTCTACCAACTTGACAATTGACCCAACAAGCTACGCGCTATTGCAAAAAGACCAGCCAACTTCTGCTGCTGTTGAGAGGTCGTTTTCTATGCTCAGTAAATTACTGAGAAAAGATAGAAAATTTGAGTTTAAGAACGTAAAAAAATATATGATGCTGTATTACAATAAAAAGTCCTGGTAATTATACCGTGTGGCTTTCGTTGAAAACATCATAGACAGACTGTTAATGTACAGTACAGTTGCGATAACAAGGCATTTTTTGTATTACACACTAATTGATACCGGTACACACAATGGCTCGTTATCCTAGGTTTTGACGTCATGCGTCGCTTTGTTGCATTAGCTTCAAAACTAAGTAATTGAGAAAATGTTTAAAGTGTGCTACTTTCTTCTTTAAAAACTTATATAAATTGCGGATTATAAAACATTTTTAATCAAAAAAGTGCAACAAGACATAAAGAATAGGCGAAAGCGGTTAGGTCAAAATAAAGTCAAAATTTTGCTAACATAAAGTCAAAAATATGTTTTTTTAGGTAAAAAAATGGCCCTACTTTTTTCTTTAATTGTCAAAACGACCACCATTTGGGCGCCGTAATCATTTTTAACTATGTTTCACTCTTTCTCTCCATACACTTTTAAAAAGTACGAGTGATAGTAAGTGACAACGTTTTCTTTTTGAGTACTACCAGTTTTGATTGATGGACCGAGATGATCACCATTACTTGCGTGTACGGGAACTTCTGCTTATATTTTTTGCAACTTTTCCTTTCTGCTCTTACAAACTTTTGTACTTGGAAGCCGGCTCAGCCGCTTTAATTGATTCATTTTAACTTGGCACAGGTGATGGCATGATCTTCCGGGGTAAAATCGCATGATACTTAAGGTCAAACATTTTTTTCTATTTTGGTTAAAAATAGCTCAATAGAGTTACTGGGATAAAAGTTAAAAATTTTCGGAATAGCAAGCACTCTATTAACTTGTAATCTATTAGCTCTGAGCACCTGACTTGTAATCGGGGCCTCTTTTTAGGCCCAAACCCAAACCGAAATCAAAAATGCAGGCCCGAACCCAACTCGAACTCAAAAATTTATCTCAAGCTCAAATGGGCCCTGAAGTAGATCCAAAGTGTCAACTAAGCGAATAAACTAGTTGACAGGCAGCCTAAACGATTAATATAAACTACGACTACACACGTGCCAACTCAAAAACGATAACTGAATTCAAAATCGATCTTTGCTCACTGAAGAATCAATGATTTCAATTGCTTTAACATACTTAAAATGCTCGAGTGTGGAAAATGAAATTACAATGCAAATGTATAGACTTAAGCCCAAATGAGGCTCGAATTTTTTAAAAGCTTAAGCCCGAACCCAGCCCGATTTACAGCGCTGCTGAGCACATCTAAGCAAGGAAAAAAACATGCAACACGATGCCTAACCAGCAGCGATTTGAGAAAGCTTGACTGGAAATCAAAATAAAACAACGTCACAGCAAGAAATCGAACCACGTAAAGGACGTTTTTGCTGGTTTCTTGAAAATAGCTCTATATCATAAATGTGTTCCTACTTCCAAAGCAGGGGAAAAGAAGACTCCCTTGGGTTCACGTAAGCAATGAACAGAGCACATAGACCTGAGGCATAGCTAGGACCTTCAAATCAGAAATTATATCCGGAAAAGGAATGCACCAAATCGTGAAAATGCAGGAAAAACACATTTTTGTTACTATTCACTCAAGCGCTCGATAGGTGTAGCCGGCTTGGCCAGCTGAACCGACATTCTCAATCCCGACGTTACTGATGGGGGCTTTGCAGCCAACGCCGACATGTATTATAAAGCAAGGATTTTTTCTTTTGCTGATGTGCTGCTTGTTAAGATATCTATGTCTATACGATAAAGCAATGTAATAACAATCCATGTTTGAAGAAAAAATCATAATATAACCACAAGCCTAACAATTTGTAAAACTGAATTGAGAGAGAATATTTTGTTCGAAAATAATTTGGTTCGATTGGCTCACTAGAATATGGTGAATGAATTTGGGAAAAGCATTACCGCTTTTTTCGCTATGCCGGAAACAAGGCAAATAGCGCAGCCAAACAACTTAACACCTCTAACACATATACGAAAAAGGGCGTACCAAATCGCGAAATAGGCTTCCATTAAATAGTTTATTTCTGTAATTGTAAAAACAATCACCATTGGGCTGCCACAATCATTTTTGACTGAGTTTTAATCCCTCCCTCCTCACACTTTTTGAAAGTATTAAGTGATAGTTTGTGGCAAGATTCTTTGTTTGTGAGCGTTTGGCAGTCTTGATTAAGAGAATAAGATGATCACCATTACATGTAGAGGATTTGTAGAAGTGCATAAAATTCATTAACCTTTCATTGCTGTTCACACAAGAGCCCGGTGGGTGAAGCCGGCGCTACCAGTTGAACCAAAATATTTAACCCAGGCTTTACTAATGGGGGCTCTGCCGGGACATGCCCGGCTAGATCTATACAATGAAGCGCAATTCTTTGTGGGTGAGTGTGTTTTAACTTCTTCAAAACTACGAAACGTTCGAGCATTTAACTTGGCACGATTGATAAACATCCCGGAGTGAGTGACAAAATATTATATCGTGATGTCTTTGTGACGTCATAATCAAAGATAATTTCTCTAATTCGCATATCTTGACTGAGAAATGCAGTTCTGAGCTTAAACGAAAGCCAGTGCCTAACTTTCACTGCTTTGGCATCTCACCTTTCGTCATAATTAACGATTAATATTAAATTATGTTTTCTTAACTTACTCAAGAAGTAGTCATCGTAGAAACGCGGTTGATCAGTTTTTTTTGAGATATTAGCAAGGCGCTTTTGATAAAAAACACTTTACAACAATGTAAGCTCAATTGATAATGCAACAACAGATTCTTTGTAAGCGTTTCGAGCGTTTCTAAGCATGCTTCCATGCTTTTATCTGGTCGCTTCAAACTCGCTCTGTTATGTTAACGATGGCTCCCTGCTACGATCACCACAGTCTTTCGCTAACACAGATCACGGTATAATCACTTTTTTCAAAAATTGAAACATTTTTACACAAACAGTTTATTTAGAAACTGGTTTGTAAACTCATGTCTCAACTGAATTGCAAAATCTTTAAACAAATTGAAGATTATATCCAGGCGATTTCGATAATACGAGGGCGGTTCATTAAGTAAATCCTACCGTATTTTAACTCAAAAAGTTGAAGAAATAGAAAAACGGAAACGACATCACTAAATCAAGCAAACATTATGATGAAGAATTTTATTTTTCTACGTAGTCACCACAATTTCCAACGCATTTTTTCCAACGATGTACGAGGGCCTTTAATGCCGCGCTCGCAAAAGTTTTTTTCAACTGTAGCAGTCCATTTTTTGACTGATTCTATGAAGGCACTGTTGTCAACAAAATGCTGATCCCGCAATCTTCCTTTATGAGGCCTAAACACATGAAAATCTGATGGTGCAAGGTTAGGGCTGTATGGCGGATGAGGCAGCACTGTCCAGCCAAACTTGGTCAGACATTCTATGGTCTTGAGACTCAAGTGTGACCCGACGTTATCGTGTTGTGTGAAGAATGATTTCTTTTTCTCTGATCTAGTGCGGAAAATTCTAGCCTTCACTTTGATAAAAGTTATAACGCAACGTTCAGAATTGACAATTGCCCCTGGTTCCAAGAAATCCAAGAGGATAATACTCTGTGCGTCCCAGAAATCATGGCATCGCTTTCGGCTTCATATCGTTCCAAAAACTTCTGATTGGCAGTCACTCAGTAGTCTTTTTGTTCCGTAGTGAGCATTCGTGGCACCACCAATCTGGTACACTTTTTGCTTTACCCCAGAGATGATATTGACTTTCCCACCGCACTCATTCTCACTCCCAACTCTATGCTCATTTCATTCAGTGTTGTCCACCGAAGGACGAGTCCGTCTTCTAAGCGTGCTCACATCGCCAATCTCGCCACCGTAAACATTCACCTAGCGTTTGTGGATGTTGATGGGCTGTGCTTCTTCTGGATTGAGGAATTGAATGACACATCTCTATTTTTGACAGATATCCATTATCACACATATTGCTTTGTAAGAATATTTTTGCGGCCAAAATTGAAATTACACACAATTTTAAATTATCACTGCGTTATCATTTAAAGAGATAAAAAGTACAGGTTAACTATATGAAGGTTCCGTCCTTATAAAAATGCAGTATGCAATCTACTCCAATCCCTGGTAGCGGAATGGCAGAAATGGAGGCATTACTTTGTGAACCACCCTCACACGTGATTTGTGCCTCTACTATTTGCATTTATTCTATAAAAATTGGACATTAATGCTTGTAGTATAACTTTTTATCTCTTTCCAAAAAGTGACAAGCTGAATAAAAACAGGTAACTTGAGTATGTGAAGATTGTGGTAAAGTACTAACAATTAGTGTCATTTGAAACTTGAGAAAACTTGCTTTTCAGCGATATGGAACTCTAATCAGTTAGGGATACCAATTAATTTACATTTGATCAAAAATAGGTTGCCAAACATCATTTTTCATTTGTAGTTGAAAATGTTTCCTGTTAGACTTAAGTAACTAGCAATCTTTATAACAAGTTATTTCTTTGGTACACTTTGACTATTTTCCATTCAAAGCATGCTTCTTCGCCATTATTTGACTAAATTTTCAAAAAGATCCATCTCAAAATGAAGTCTATAAAAACTTTGAAATATATCCTACCGGTCAAAATCAATCAAAATTTTGATGTCTGGGCTTCACACTACCACAACGTCTAGAAAAATTAAGTAGTGTCGTACATTTTGTCCTGTCATAGATTTTTTTCAAGAGCATGGTTCTTTGGCATTATCTATCGAAATTATCAGGGTATTGCTTTCAATTTATTCACGGTTTGTTAGGATATGCCAAGCGGGGGATATCATTGCAACGTTGCTATTATTGCAACGTTCTAGGTATTCTTAAAATGAAGCTCTTGGTCTGTTTCGAAGGCACACATGCGGAACTGAAATGAGCGGCAAAATCTAGCTGTTACTGGACGATTCTTCGAACGAAATAATGCACATCCATTTGTATAGTTTTTAAGTGGGACATGATAAACACCGTATTAAGCAAGGCAATTGCTTTGTATTTGTGACACGGTTGCTGGAAAATAATCGCATATGTATTGCGGAGTATGTAATCATAAGGTTATACAACCTGTAAACGACACGATTAATGGAAATGTCATTTAGTTAGCGTGATAACAGATAATAAAACCTAATCTGCAAACAAGATAATCCTCACGCGATTGATCACGTGATTTTGTACTTCAGTTTTAAATTCGATAATGCAATGATACAGAAATAATGCAACCAGCACGATTTCGATTGCTTTGCCGGTTATGGTGCTGATAATTATTTCCTCCGTTTGTTGCATTCACAAGAACTAACTCCCATTCTCCAAATAAGTAGAATAGTTATACATTTTCCGACTAAGGGAAACATCCTTGTGGTTATTCATAGATTAACTGGTGTTTAGGTCCGTTTCACAATTGCCAGTACTACCAGCCAGGTTCTTGCAAAATCTGAGACCTGAGTCTAGGCAGGAAAACAAGACAGCAAACTATATGTTTTATTAATTACTATTAAATATAAACAAAATAATATTGACTGAACTGCTGTTTAATTTGTGAAGAGAGAAACTACAACTAGAAATGTTAGTCGTAGTTCGCAGTTTAAGAAAATGAAACCTCTCAGTTCTGCTCTGGGCAAAGTCTCAATATAAATCCATAAAACCGAAAATTGAAAAAATTTTCATGTGATTAATCATGGCTTGGATGTGTTATCGGCTGCTTCAGCAATAGTACTCCTAGCTGCAACGCGCTTTTTTCTAACGAGGCTCTAAACCTGCCACCAACTCATTTCACATTTTATCTCAAACTTCGTTAGGATTTAAATCATTTCACCGGTGGTGTAGCCATTGAAAGAGAGAAACACTAAGGCCTTTCTCTCCCACCAATTTATTGGGTAAACCCAACTCCACTTCTGACACACTGCATTTGAATAGGTCTTTGATTATAATTAAGCATTTCTGGGTTGCTTCCTTCTTTACGAAGCATAAATTTTAATTAACATGCACTGTTTATTCTATTTTGATTTGTTTTGTGAGTTCAAGTTTTAAAATTGTAAAATCAATCAGTAGTTATGCACCAAGTGACAAAAGTGCATTAACGATAAAAAGATGTGGTCATCATCAAGATTTTTAATAATTTTTTGTGTATTTTGCTGCATTTGCATTGTCACACTCTCGGTCGCCCAATACACATTATGTACATTTCTGATATTAGTTGTTTGTAAAATGGTGTTGCATCGCAGCGGTGCTGGTCTAAAGGTTTAATCTGAGGTAAACTTGTTTATAATTTTGGTACCATATAATCATGACCAAATGAATAATTTTGGCTTGTTTTATTAGGTGGAAACAACAATAATGAAGCTGCTCAGTCAGCATTTTGATGGAGGCATCTACTGGGTATCTGCCAATGTCAAACCGTCTTGTTGATAAAGTGACTGCCTCGGTTTGACCAGCTTAAAATGGCTGCCGCTTTTCCTATATTCAGAAGTTCCCAACCGTTTAAGAGTTTCTACCTGCTGAGGAATCTTAAACCATGTAAGTGACGAAAATTCGACATTGTAGAGTTGTACGTAAGAAATACTATTTTTCTAAATTTATTGCATGAAATCGATCACTAATTTATTTCTTTTGGAATAGGTCAAATTAGAAACTGGCTTTTAAAAACGTTTGAGCGATTTTCTTTGCAATTTGTTTTATGTTGTTCTTTTTGTTTTTTGATGATGATAAGTTGATAACATCAATATCATTGCTGTTTTGATCGTTAAGTGTAAATTGAATTAGTGTATTATCGAGCTAAAGCTCTTTAACATTAAATGAAGTAATTGATTGGAGGTTGGTTGAGTTACCCAGTTTTCTCCACAGGTAGTAAAATTGGCATAACCTTTTTACTTACTGCTGATATTTATTTCAGCACACATTTGGTGTTACGTGAGAACAAAACTTCAGAAAAGGTACGATATTACGTAAGGTATTTTAGTAAAGTACGGAATTTCGGTACGATATTTTTTGGAAGCAAGGAAAACCATTTCGTACGGTCCCTAATCCCTGATTAATGTAGCACTGTTGCCGCATCACAAAATTCATCTACTAGCCTGATTAATTTCTTGCTTTTAGACAGCAAATGCACTTCAAATAAATAAGTCCACCCAATAGCTCTCCACCTCTCCTTGGTTACGAAAATTGTTTGCATTTATGCTAAACAGAGACACGCTGAGCTAGTCTAGAACATTATCAACACCTCCAGTATCGTTACTTGAGCAAGCTTTTTAGCAAAGTCAATTTATTGATAGTAAGCTTGAGCGGCGTGGTTTTTGTAAGAGTTCTGGATACCAAAAGTAAGTTTCATATTCTTGATTTGTTAGGTCACCATAAAGTCAATTTTGTACCGTATATGGTCAATTATTTTGTGATAGCAAAGTCAATTTTTTATTATTGACAGTCATAGTAAAAGTATTTCTTTCGTATTGTAGAGAAAAACTGATAACTGTGGTAAGGGTGATAAAACTTGCTTTACTTTTTTTTGACTTGCAATGTTTGCCAATTTTTGCACGATAGTACAAATTGCTACTTCATGACACAATTTAACGATTGTAGTGCAATAATCAAAATCAGACAAAATACTGTGCGTCGTCGTTTGGTCAGGCACCCAACCTCAATCCGGGCCAGCACAAATCAAAGCCAGAGCCGACGGTCTATCCTTTTACCACCCCGGGCTGCTGCACTGCCCAGATTAGATGTGGGCAGTGGTGGTGTTAAGCCAACATCACGTTGCGTCATTCAAAAACCTGCAGACCTCGTGTTCCTCTTGGTACGTGATGTATGAGGCAAGAAGATATGACGTGATCTGTAGTTTGCTCAGTGGCACCACATTCGCAATTCGGTGATGGAGCGAGACCCCATTTGTACATGGACGAGTGAAAACGTCCTACACCAGTCCGCGGCGATTGAGCCTTACCCAACATGTTCTGGGCAGACTCATTCCAAGTGGCCTTGAGCTGAACATGGGAATGAAAGCACGGACCCTTGAAGTACTCTCCAATTAGTCCGCGTTCCATTTATGTTTTGTCCACTGCTTCACGGGGATGTCCAGTTTAAACAAACTACCTAATAGTTTCCACGTAGCCAGTACAAATGGGCGTCTTGATCTAAGTCTCCCCTGGTGCGCAACCTGCTGCCAAACCAACTGTCCGTGAAGTACATGGTCGGGATCATGAACAGCACGATTTGCCAAGGAAAATGTCGCTCCTAATCGGCAGAGCTCAGCTGACTGGATGCCTGCGAGGACAGGCAAGTCCTTCGTTGGTGTGGTACGCAAGCATCCAGTGACAATGCGCAAAGCATCATCAAAAATGCTGTCAATGAGGCGAGTATGCGTACTACGACACCAAACTGGTGCGCAGTACTCAGCGGTAGAGTAGATCAAGGAAAGAGCATAGATGCACAATGTCTTAGCACCTGCACCCCATCCAGATCCCGCAAGTCGCATCAACAGCGCAACTCTGGTGGAGAGTTTCTTGCGCAAAGCCTCAAGGTGGTGACAGAAAGTGAGTGACCTATCCAGCTTTACCCAAAAATACGTTGGGACTGGAAAGATTGGCAATAGAATGCCATTATTGTAAACATTAAGCTCACGTTTGGCCTCTCTGTTGTTAAGATGAAAGGCCGCCGTCACCGTTTTCGTAGTGCTGAGCTTTAGCCTCCAAGTCTGGAGATAAGCTGAAAGTGTAGTCATGCGTTAGCTTAGAGTGTCCTCCACAGCCTTCCAATCTCGAGACGCATACAGCAATGCTTAGTCATCAGCATAAGCATACTTCTGAGAAGTCATGGAAGTCAGATCGTATGTGTAGATGTTGAAAAGAAGGGGGCCAAGACCTATTCCTGGGGGAGGCCGTTTCGCAAACGTCTTAACCTGCTTTGCTTGCTGTCACCAGTAGTGAGCGTGAAGCTTCTATTTCGGACAAGCTCCATGATCATCCAGACTATGTGCTTATCCGGTAGAAGCCAAAGCAACCTGCAGATGAGACCACGGTGCCAGACAGTGTCGTAAGCAGCTGTCAGATCGACAAACGCGGCACCAGCCGTTTTCTTGGCCTCAAATCAATCCTCGATGCTTTGAGTAAGCAAAACAGTCTGATCCACAATTGACCTTCCTCGTCGGAATCCAGCCTGCTCCCTAGCGAGAAGTGGGTCAACAGTCGGTTCAACACGAGCGTGTATGAGCCTCTCGAGGATCTTGTAGGGAACGCAAAGCAAGGAGATGGGACAATAGCTTTTCGGGTCCTCTACAGGCTTCTTGGGTTAAAGGATCGCCACTACCAGTGCTCTTCTTCAGACTTTTGGAATCTTGAGGTGGTGCAGGCAAAAAGAAAGGAAGCAACACAACCAGGATTTCAGTGCAGCCCCAGCATGGATTATTAACTCCGGCCAAATAGAATCTGGGCCTGGAGCTTTTCCTGGTTTCAGGTGTTTTTCGCTGCTGCTGAGGACAGCAGCGAACTCCTGAGAGGTAAAATTTTCAGAGACGTTCACTTGACTTGTTGGAGTGACCCTCCAAAGATCTGGCACTTCTTGCGAGATGAGTCGAGATGACGCACGGTCAATACTTACGTATCTGCCGTTTCTAATCAGCTGGGACGCAATAGCGTTAGCTGAGACGGCAGAGTGACGAGGAGAGCGCCGTGATCTATTAGTTAGGTTGTTCAATATACTCCATGCTTTTCGGCTAGAGTGCGAAGAGTCGATAGTCTGAGCTGCCTCGGACCATCGATCTCTGTGTTTGTTGTCAAGCCTGAGGAGCAGGGCAGTGGCAGCTCTTTTGCAGTCGTTTCCTTCGGGCGACTGTAGAAATGTACGGTAGAGGTTCTCGCACTCATCATCCCAACACGGTATATGGTTATTTCGACGACCGCGTGGGATAGAACTTTTGGCTGCTGTTCTGATGACATTGCAGAAGTCCTGGTAGGCCAGATCCACATCCGGTGAATCTGGTAGCAACAAACTCTTGGCAAGTTTGTTGGTCAATGTATGGTAGTGGCTCCAGTTGACCTTGCGAAAATTCCATCGCTTAACAGGCTTGCTCGGAACAGGCAGAGCAAGTCTTGATGGAACAATAAGCGAGGGTTGATGTTGTGACCTAGGGAGCTTCTCTAAGATACGTCTGTCAGATATACGGCTGTCTGGACCAACACTGACAAATCCCAGATCAGGGTTGGTGCCAGTGTTCCAGCGGCCAGAATAAAAGATGGCCACATCCTTTGAGTTGTGGAAAGTGACAAGGCCGTTAAGATTTGCCCAAGTAACAAGGCACACTCCATCGGCACTGCTGGTTCTATAATCCCAGTTGACATCTGGACAATTGAAATCGCCAGCATAGAGAACGGGGTGAGGGAACACTGGGAGATCAGACGCTTGCAGTCGCGTAGGTGGAGGTTTGTAGACATTGACGATTCCATAACCACCAACGTCCACGCACACCCATTCAGTCTCCGATGTAGCTGGAGACTGATTAACAAAGGTCCGTTTTAGCCGGTCATCGACAAATGTGGCAAGGCCATGATTCCTGCTTAACCCTAGAAAGACCGAGATTTTTTCTTTCAAGAAAAACCATACGGATCAATTGACCCATTATCGTTTAAGAGCGGAGGAAGACCTACTTAGCTGTGTTTTATTACTATATGTAGAAGAGATCCCAGCAATTATTTGTTTATTCTTACATCTCTGCAGCTTTTTATGTTATTACGGTTTTATTTTTATAATGTCGTGATATTTTTTTCACAACCTGGTAGTTGCACACATTGTAACCTATCAGTTAGAATAGCCTGCTCTTTTGTTTGATGTACTGATAAATCGATTGCCAGACTGGCTCCTTGTATCCGCTATTGTTACGAAATAATATAGCTATTTTGACCCTGTTTTATAACCTAACTTTAAATCTAGTCAGAAATGCGATTCACATTTCACTGTTTAGTGTAGTAGATCGAGTCAGAATTAGCTATCTACCTGAATGATAATTTTTTGGCAAACTGAATCTGCAATTTTCTCTTTATTTTTGCTTCATCTTGAGAAACTCAACTTTTTTTGCAGCTCAGGCTAAATGATAATGGCTAAAAAATCTTGTGAAGGCAATGTGTATAATAATGTAAAGGAAGTGCTAAATATGCTCCGCGTTGATGAAGATTCTGACGAAAAGGATTTTGCGGAATCACAGCCAAAATTACAAGAACAAAAATCAGACAGCGAAAATGATGAACAAGAATTAGAAGATCTTGACACTGAATTATCTTCTCTTCCTCCAAATAAAGATTTACAAAGACCAAGTGTGCCACAACAAAGACAAGTAGTTAGCAGAGATGATACAATATGGAACAAAGAACCTCCCTGTACAACAGGACGTCAGGGAAAAAAAATATTCACATTACGAAACCAGGGACTAAGCAATTTGTGTTTGCTCGTGTAAATGATGAAAAAGATGTGTTTCAAGAGCTTTGAAACATGAGAATTTTGAAAATGTAATGCATTTTACTCTCGCTGAAGCGCGACGAGAAAGAGATGAAGCATTTTCTTTGTCCAAGGACGAGTTTACCGCACTTTTTGGCCTGTGCATACTCCGTGGTGTGCTGAAAGGGAAAGACGAACCCCCATTCAATTTCTGGGATGAAGAGCATGGGCGCCTTATCTTTCCAGAAACTATGAGTAGAAATAAATTCAAATCTATATTACGTTACATTTTTTTTGATGATAAAAACTCACGAAGTCTTCAACGACCGACTAACAAGTTTGCTGCAATTAGGGAATTATGGGATTCAGTCATGGATAACTGCAAAAAGTCATATTTTCCTGGTGCAAACGTCACAATTGATGAGCAACTTCTCCCGTGTAGAGCAAGGTTTATAATCCTAGCAGACACCTGATAATTTAATGTGGTGTTACACAGTAACAAATATATTTTTGTCATAAAAACATTCTTTGATTTAGATGTCCATTCATACAATATATGCCACAAAAACCAGCAAAATTTGGAATCAAGTTTTGGATGGTGTGTGATACCACGACCTCTTTTGTACTACGGGCTTTTCCTTATGTTGGTAGAGAAGAAAGAGAAGTTGGACTCGGGAAGTATGCGATCTTGTCTTTGCAAGTTCTCTGCGACATTTCTTAAGGACGTACCAACGGCCCAAGTTGCGAGAAAGCACCTGCCATCTGGGCCGCTTCGAGAAAGCACCTGCGATTGTGTTGCATTCAAATAGTCGCGGCAATTAGAATGGGCAACGATGTACATTTGTTGGTTGAAAACGTTTGCAGTAGAGCAAATAGACATTTACGATGTCACTTTAGACTATCTTTTCATTATTTGAGGCAAATCAAAAAAGATTGAATAATTTATTGATGCAGGTGCAGTGTGCAAGCTCACTAAGAGATGTTACGTTACTACTCTACAGTGCAATCAACTGTCAAAAGGATGACGTGGCATATTTATTTTGATTTTGCTTTAGTTTGCGATTTTGGTTTGTAAATGATGCCAAAATTTAAAGCCATCAAAACATCTAAAATTTAATTCGTACTTCAAGACTTCCTTGAAGAATTTATGAATAATCCCAACAATGAATTACATTGCAAGTTGTTTCAATTGTATTGCCATTGATGCAGAAGTGTTGATTTAGATTTGTAAAAGGTTCGGATGCTTTTGATGGAAATGCTCTGTGCCGGCAGTAATGACAACTTCAAAGGTTTTCCTTTCGTTGCAGGATGAAGATATGAAAAATGTACGAAATGCCCTTGTTTACGTGGATTGGTTGCCTTTTCGAAAATTCTTTCGGAACATGGTTTTCGTATCTGTTGGTACTGTGTTGCAAACCGATAAAGTTAAACTCCATCCCTGCTCATCCTCAGGTGCTGTCTAATTGGTTGGGAGCAAAAATGTTTATCTTTCACGTTGAACTTGCATCGCATGTGCGATGCAGAGAAGCGAACTGCTAACCAGGTTGTTCACTGATATCCGGTCTCTAGTGGTCCTCATGGAGCACGTGATCTGGCAAAACTTGGCGGCGAGTCTGTGCTGTGGCTTCTTGGCGAAGGCTTTTACTGTGGAGTCAAAACGGCTCTACCTTGTTCGATCAGCGACATTGGTGATGAGGCCTAACAGGTTCTATTTAAAATCGCAAGTTACATCAACAAATTCATTATTATTGTGGAGGAAAAAAATGGCTGTATATCCAAATATGGTGCCAAAGTGTGCTGGGTAAGGTTTCTTTCTATAAGCGTACCTGTATGGGCAAAACCATGTCTGAGAAAAGTAAAATTAAGTCTATTACAAGACTTCAGCTAATGTGACGGTATTAGTCCACGAAAATTTAAGATCTAAAATTTTTTGAAATGAAGGAGTAAAGTCTTGACAAGAGGAAAAATGGTGAAAACGTTTTTATGCAATGTGAGCAGTTAGTGATCTAACACGTCCCGATCTCAAAGTAACATTATATAACACTCAACAGTTCGCAGAAGTGTTTCCGCCCTATTCTTAAGCAATCTTGTAGATTTACATGGTTTCTATATCACCTAATTTGTAGAACATCACATTAAGATGTCATCACACATTACGTGGTCTTTAAATCCTGTATTCATCGTATTCGTGTTGCATACAATAATACTAATCGGATATTGCATAATTTAGCGAAAAAAACTTCATATTAGTGATATATTGGTCAATGATAATATTTACACATTTCATGCTTTGTTAAAGAAACATTGTGCTAATTTTGTTCGCGGCATTTCTTGCAATGCTAACTCGTTTCTCAGAAAAGTATTTACTTTTGTTGTATTTGTGGTATCTATACTGTATATTATCACCATTTTACTCGCCTACATGTGCCTACTACTTCAGATTTGAAACCCAATTTATGTAATAAATGAATATTTATGGTTGTCAACTTTGAAATAACTCTGAGACAACTGAAGTTTGCGCATATTTTTGCTATGTTATGTGGGCTATATAGCGTAAATATTGTGTTGTTTAGTGTTATCACGCTATGGACCTCTGTGTCTGACTCAAATAACTAAATAAACAATGAATTGGACGGGCATAGTAAAATGCACAAAACGGTTGCTAGGGGTGTTCGAAACGAGTTTTACTGCGAGGAAAAGAAACAAAATTTTACATTACGAAAGGCGGTTTGAAACAAAATTTTACTTAAGAAAAAACAGTTCAAAACGAAACGAAAATATATTTCGTGTCAAAATATTTCGAAATTTTTCTATCGTTACTCATGAGTGTCATGGTCCTCCTTCCAAAATTCATGTGACGATGGTAGATGGCCGCTCGTTGTGTTCGATGCGATTCGCGTGTAAAGCATGTTCGTCACACGGGTTGAGTCCAACTTTTCACGATTTGGTTTCGAAAGCATAACAAAACAAAATTGCTTGGTTTTCAAAACGAAACAAAATCAAAACAAAGCAATTTTTCGTCGAAACGAAACGGAAGTTGTAAAATATTTTCGTTTCGAAATAATATAGTTGTAAAATACTCCTAAAAGTTACCATCTTTTTAAAGACACTGGGAAGGATGTTACGTAAGTTAATCAAGGATTTTATTTACATGACGCGCTATACGAGTATACGCCTGCCAATTCTTCATCCTGTTCGGGATGCTAGTGCATTTTTTATCTTTTAAATTCTGACTTGACCTATGATTACTCAAACCAACAATTTATAACATGATTTTTGTTTATTTGGTGTATGCTATATGGAGTAACTACTAAATTTTTAAATACTATCACACTTGATGATTGAGAGTGCGCTTTTTCTTCCATGCGATATAACAACAACGGCGCGACGCGTAGTGATTAGAGCAGTGGTTCCCAAACTTTTTAAGTCACGACCCACTTTTCAAAACATAAATTTTCTGATCCCACATAATTCTGCTTGTACTTCGAAGTACTTGGAAAAAAGTACAGTGAAAACAAACATCTATTCTAGGAGTTTATTTTCTTTCAAATTATTTGAGACAAAGCCTGCAGTAATTTAAATTTTGAATGACTTTCGCGACCCACTGAAATTACGCCCACGACCCACCAGTGGGTCGCGACCCATAGTTTGGGAACCGCTGGATTAGAGCGTTCGCTTCGCAGTCCGTAGACCTGGGGTTCACTTCCCAAGTCGAGTCATACCAAAAAATTTTGAAAAATAATATTCACATGTTGACACTTCTTGTCATTCATAAGTTTTGTAATACTTGTTGATAAGCCATTTATATATTAACGGACTTTAGGCTATTCTTACGTTGATTTGGCAAACGTTTACTCATAACTCATAAGAAATGCGGCCTATTTACAAAATTAAACCACAATTTGCTAAATTTTCTTGATGTAACCTGCCTGTGATAAAAACTTTTTAATAACCATATCTTTCTAATTTTTTTAAATTATTATTTTGCTTCGTATAACTTTACACAGTAAAAACTAAATTTTGGACCTTCAAAACTTTCCTAATATTTTTACCGCGATTTATGACGTCAATACAACTGACCTATAGTATCCGAAATTCAGCTTTTTAAAATCTTTCTAATTGTTCTCGCTCTTTTTTCACGTTTAGTTGCCTTGCTTAAGTGCTTTGCGTTTCGTACATGAAACAGTTGTCTACCACAGCATTACTATACATAACCATTCCACAATGTACAGCAATACCGGTACTTTTGATTAATTTTTTACTCGCAGAGAAAACCATTATGTTATTTGCAACATGCTAAACCTTCCGCTAAATGCTTATATGTATAGAAAGGTTGCACGCACGTAATCAAACGTCATCAAAATGCGCTTTTGAAAAAAGTGGCTGACCAGCGTCAGTGTTTTTGCATTGAATTGAATAGGAGTGATAGTGTTTTTTGCAAATTAAATCGATAAACGTGACAGTTGTTGAATAAGTGTTAAATATGTTATTTTACTGATGTCAAGGCATGAATCTGAAGTCAAAGTAAAATAAGAGGTGCTAAAGTTTGCTTGTTATTGCTAATAGTTGGGATAATTTTATGGGCTAAACATGCAGGCTTATTTGTAGCCAGCTTTTGTGAAGGTTTCATATTCGATTAATCAGCGTGTTTGGGTATGCTAAGTTTAAGTTAATTGTAATGTGCAACTTATACAGTATATTTAGTTGCATAGGCATACTGAAAAGTTGTAAACTTGAATTATACTGTAGCCTAAATGACAGGGAGGACTTCTCAAACGTTTGTCATATGTTCGATTAGATATTGATGGATAAAATCAGTACTTCTTTGAAATTTTTTCTCAGTAGCGTGTACTGATATATTAGATGTAATTTTGTGACCTTAACTACTTCTTAAACAAGTTTTGGGCTATTGACTAGGCTGCTGAAACAAGGGTACGGGTAATTAAAAACTTACGGTACAGATTCATTTATTCATGTGTATGAGCTCATGCTCTGTATGCATGTCTTTCGTCAGACTGGGCCACCGCGACGGGTAGACTGCTTGGCCCCACCACCTCTTTGCCACATAAAGTCGGAGGCATAGCGTTAAATGCCTTGCCCACGGGCACAACAAGCAAGCTTGCTGGCAAGCTTACGGTACCGGAATTAATGATCAAATAATGGTTGTTTTTACTAATATACCGACCAGTATCTAATTGGTATAGAGTTATATTTAACTTAGGAGCAAATGGTATTTAGATGGCACTTCTCTTCACATTAGGACAATTTTTTTTTGAATTTGCACAAACTATTAAGTTTAGACCAGCCAACTGAAAGACCTAATCTCAACCAAATTGCTTTTGATCAAATTTATTTGTTTTCGAGAATCCAACTAGAAATAATTCGTTCCAGTTTTTATTTGATTTCTCATTAGTTTTCAAATAACCCCAAAAGTTGGTGTTTGCCCTATACCTTCCCAGCATAAATTACAGGTTTTGGTCAGCCACTTTTTTGGCACGAAATGTGTGACGTCATATGCAATCTTCCTATTGAGAAAGCAATGGAGTATTTCGTTGTAACGTTTTAAACAAGAGAACGCAGATGCATTTTTTAAAATGATTGCCAATTTTGGACCGTCTGCAGTGACTTTACCCAAAGCATTGCCACAAACAAAAAGTCAGGTGAAATAATTCTTCCAAATGAAAACAACCGAGAGAAAAACCTGTTGCACGTTGCAAATGAACAACTTCTTAAATCTCACATTATAAGAAGACCAAACAGTTTAACAACATGTTTTTAATTTGTGAAAAATCGGCCAATTTACTGCCGCACTTTAAAACGTTCTACGCCCTGCAGTCCATGATTGCAAGACTGAATAGATTTTGCAACTGAAAACCGTAAAGCAGAAAATATTGCCAGAGACAAATTGCAGAATATATATAGCAGCCGCTTCATTTGTTTAGTCCCTCTTTTTTTGTTTCAGTCTCGTATATCAAGAGACGCCACATTTTCACTACAAAAACGTCAGCTTCGTCATCCAAAACCATCGCCATGTCTTCTAGAATTTTCTCTGGGCTGCTTTTGGTCATAATCTCAAAAAAACACAAACATGTCAACAGCGTTCTGGATTGTAAACCAGGTCTAGAGTTCAAAACTCCATCAAGTACCATTCGTACTCTTCATGAAAGGAATGCGGAATTCTAAGTGCTGCGTCGCTCCAGAAAAGTCTGGATCGAAAGCGAATGAGTGGTGGTAGACAAACAATAAATCAGCATGTCTGAGCTGGCGAATAAGCAAACACAAAACGCAAAATTGAATTTCAGTAGCAGACAAGAAGCTAAAACTTAAGTAGTATATAGCTATTATTTTGCATGTTCTGTAACATTACGTTTTCACTCAAACTGCTGATCCACATTACTGGTCTACTACGACCACGCCACGCAATAAAATCAAGTGTCTGTAGTACCCACACTGAAGTGAACATTTTCAACTTTAAACTATGTAAATGTAAATGCAATTTCATAACTTAAAATCTTGAAACGTTTGCTTTTACTTGAGCTTTAAGGACTGTTAGCTATGGAAGATTCGTGTGGGCTTTGGGAGCTTGACACTTTGTATTTATTTTACTTGTTCCGCAACAATCCAACCAGCGGGACTGATGCTCCCTTTAATGTGCATAATAGTTGAGACCATCTTGTTTTCTTATTTAGTAACAGCAATAAGGATTAGATTTCCCGACAAGATATTATCAAAACCAAGTCGTATTCAATAAGTAGATCTTCCAGTCACTAAAGGCCTAAACCCAATTCGGGTTGCCAACTTTAGTTAAAGCATCGGACAAACTTCTATTGTAAGTTTATTGAGATTGTACTTTGCTGCATATAAATTCAACCAAGGTTGGTTCCTCTTCCCCAATGTATTCCAGAATCTTTTTACTTATCCAAGGTTGGATCCGATTTTCCATCAAAGACTGCAATATAGTAACGGTAAACTTGAGTGATACTTAGTAGTAAACGATTAAGATTTTCTGACAATTCTCAGCAAAAAACGAGAGCTAGATTACCGCTGTACATACTTTAATAGTAGGGTTAGTTCAGATGTCAATAATTTTTATTATCCGGATAACGGATGTATCCGTGTACTTGGAATTTAGCTAACTGGTTAACCGGATAATAACTGCTAAATATGAAAAGTATTGTACAGTTTTATTGTAGACATAAGCACACGTGCACTACAATCGAATATGAAAAAATCACGCAGATTTAATGTTCACTGCTTCTGCAACGCATTCCTTATAAAGCACAATGCATCGATTGTGGAATCGTGAAGACGAGACCGAATTTTTTTAACAGAGAGTCCACATGCACTGAATGCTCTTTCTGCTTCCCCAGAAGTGGGCTGAATAGTAAGCAGAGCTTCATAGAAAGTCTGAAGGTTGGCAGGTCTTATCCCATAAGCTTCAAACATCTCACATTCCTTTTGGATCATTCTTCTGTTAAGGTTTGGAGTAATGGAAGAACGAGTAGCTGGAATTGATGCTGATGTGATAGCTCGCTCTAGTTCTTCCTTGAGAGATGCACGTGATGAGTCTCTACATATTGAAATAGAAGCGAGTGACGCAAACTGGCTTCCTTCTCCAGGACCAGGCTCTGGTACTCCAAACAGCTTTTGCATTAGGGTTGCAGCAAGAGTGTACATCTTGTTTTTGTTTCCGTATTCGCCAAAAATATCAAACTGGTTCTCCATTAGAAAATTGGGATCATGCAAATATTCAAGTAGATGAACAAGACATGCATTTCTCCTGTCTTTGATTTTTACCTCAAGATGAGACTTAAGAGATGCCGAGTAGGCAGAATTAGAATTAGAGAGAGTTTTAAACACAAAGTCATTAATCCATTCAACTATAAGAAAAGTAGCGTTCCTCCTGCAAAGTCCATCTACAGCGTGTTTGACAGGTTTAAGGACATCAATCCGATCATGGAGAATTTTAATTTCTGCGCTCGTAATGGTGGTAGAAGTTCCAATTTCGACAAGAGCCATTCTGATACATTTTTTCGCTCGTACAAATATTTTAATTATCTCTAAAAGACTGTTCCATCTAGTCTTTGAATCTAGAATCAACTTCAGCTCTGTGTTCAATTGTGCTTGAATATGCTTTTGAAGAATTTCGTCCTTAAGAGGACTTTTGCGAAACATCTTTACCACTGTTCTAACCTTCCCTATCACTTCCACAACAAACTGTTGAAATTCTACGCCAATTGCTTCAGTCTCCACAAGATCTACAGCAGCTTGATCAACTTCTTCCTTCTCCTCTTCTGAAGAAAATTCTGAATCCGATTCAGTATTATTACGTTTCCTTTCCTTTTTTAGTCCTTCAAAGAGATTTTGCCTTGCATACGAGAATTCATTTTTTTGAATGCTAAATGATAACCATGCGCAAAACAGAGCTGGTGGGAGCAACAAATCATTCTTCCAAAACTGTTCATCACACTAGCTCCATCTGTCGTAGCTGCAACAATGGCTTCCATCTTGAGGCCAAACTCGTGCAATCTTTCTTTCACCAAGAAGAACCTTTGATTCTTACCATTCCTAAATTAACAGGGTCTGAATCATAGTGCAGGTTTAAGTTCATGTATCTTCTGCTTCTTTTGCTTGTGTATTCATCCAGCGTGACAGAACAGAATTATCCAGCCCTTTTTTTTATTTTAACCATTTTCTTTGTATCGCTTTTTAGTGTTTGGGAAAATGCTATGATAATACTTCTGACATGTTCTCACCCTGATTCTAAATTCCATCTCTTAAATTTAGTCGTAAACTGGATTGTATTCAAAACTTTTCAAGTTCAACTGAAATCTTCTTACAGCCAAACCCTGCACACTTCATAAACTTCATCTCACAATGCAAATGCAGTCTTCTATTAAAATAATCAATTTCTTGGCTTTCTTTGGGACCTGTAAGTAAAGTTCACTCATGCATTTTACGAGTAGTTGAAAATATAAAACAATAAAAGTGTGAACAAAAGTTTAATTGCGCTCAGCGGGAGTCAGCCTCCTCATAACAAAGAATGTTGAAACTTACTAAAAAGTGTTAAATCATTAGCAACGATATTCTTTTATCCGGTTAACCGACAGAATTATATCCAGATATCGGATAGCAAAAAAACTCCTGGTTAATCGGTTAACCGTTATCCGAATAATCCAACCCTATTTAATAGAACGTTTGGCTAAACACCATCAGCATTGTCAACTACAATAGCACAACTAAATACTTTAAAATTTTATAAACAAGGCAAAGTATAAGTTATGACGTGACAATTCAATGATTACAGAAGAAGATAATAACTATTACATACTTAGAGGTCAACATTAGTTCGTGTTAAATTAGTAAAGTAATAATTAAGAACAAAAATAAAGCAAAATTTACATATTGCGAAAGTAAAATAGATGCGAAGCTTCATTTGTCTTTTGTTGTGACCGCAATATTTGAATATACAACGTTTCCTTAATCCGCAGTTTTCGTCGAATACTTTCTTGAGCCAGTTTTAGTAAATTGTAAAACTCAATTGTGTGATCTAATTTTTTTCTTATAAGTGATCTATTACATCGCTTGTTCCAAACTCACGACGAGAATGTTCTTCCAATCTTGCTTCAAATTTCGTTTAGCATAATGATGATGATGAAACTTTTTAGAGGTTGTTAAACGATGAAAATATTTAATAAAAAAGGGAGTATAAATGCACTCAGCAAAAATTTTAGACTCTGCCTAGAAAACGTTGATCTTACCGCGTCTACCATTGTCCAGTCCAAATTATAGTCGAACAAATCATCTTTTTGTGTTGGCATTCTTTCAATTAAAGCTCGGATCAGTTTGCGTTTTTCTTCAACCGCTCTGCGAGCAATAAAACGACAAATCAAATTGGTTTCACATAAAGCTTAACTAACATTTAAGCATTTAGCAAACTGCAGACAGTGACACTGTTTCAATCTATCAGGTCTCTTCAATGCAGTTGGTGACTTACAAGAAGACCTGATAGTTCGAAACAGCATCACTGTCTGCAGTTTGCTAAGTGCATCGCTAGCCTCTTGCATTGATTCAAGTATTTGCTTTTACACCTCCTAAGGGTAATGCAACGAGCATGTTCTAAGCGTCAGCATAGTAATAAACGCTTAGCAAAGCTAGCAGAAATGACAAGGCAAATAAATCATGAATGTGGTTTTGCTATTTCTCGAAAAATGGCAGAGTTAAGTGCAGCGCACAAACATCTAAATCCGGACATTTTTATCTCATTCCGCCCTTTTCTTTCACGAATTCTTTAAGCCACACACTTTTTGGCAACTTTTTTCGCTTACATGGCCTTCGTTCCCGATCCAAGGTACGGGAAGTTGCCCAATTCATGGAGCTCCAAACCACACCATGGTCTCCTGCCATGACCCCAGTTGAAGAGGCTGCTAAAAACAATGTTCTAGCTGCTACTATTATCAATTTACTTAGCAGGATTGAGAGTTTCTTTTTCTTCCACTGTGTATTGCAACGAAACGAGCTTTCGTTTTTTGGGCAGTTCGTCTTCTTCTTCGTCTTGATTGAACACATCAGATGCAGTCAGTTTCTTTCTTTTCGAACTGAATATTGAAAAAATTTACTTTTACTAATGTCTTCAGCAAATTGAATCTCAGATTATTTGATTATTCTTCAGATATCTCATCAGGCAAGAGCAGTAAGCTGCTCATTTAGTTTTGAGAAATGACTATCCTCTGCCGACCAGCGACGGTTTACTTTTATTGGTAGTGAGCTTCTCAGTTTGAGTTTAACTATATTTTGCTCTTCGTGACACGTAAAACCTTTTGTCGGTCATACCGTAACAACTTGCGCTTAGGTCTGCTTTAATGTTGATATCAATGACGCCGGCAAAATGCTTTTCTACTTACAGCATAGCCATCGTGAGATTTGCATTTGCATATTCTGTAGATTTACATATTCTGCATTTACATATTACATATTCATATAACGGGCGCATTTAATAAAATACATGAAAGAATGGTTAAGAGTACGCTTGTAGAGAAAGTGGGTAGCTTTCAATACCTAATTATAGTTGGATTGACACTCTCTTGCGTAGGTTCCTGCTTGACTTTGCGTTCCAACTTCATTTGTGGAGACGAGGTAGTTGGTGTTTGACCGGCTTCTGAAAAGATTTTTCAACAAAATTTTTTAACAGTATTAGTCATTTGTTTTGCTTCACATTGCAGGCTGGTACCTTTTCAAGCATGCATGCATGCAGATACAATTTGCAGTAAGTACTGAACAAACTTTTACCAAGAAGAATACTGCTGATAAAGGCCTTTTCCAAAGGCTAATGATAAAAGCTTTTTTTAAGACGCGGCTTGAGATTGAGCCGAAATACGTTAAAGAGTTACGCTGCGCTAGGCTTCTGAGCAGACCAGATTCAAGGAGTCATATTATAAGTATTTGAGCCTTTCTCAAATAGACCGACAAAACGGTTATATCGAGAATTAAATATGTAAACGCCTTTGCAGACAATCCATAATTACAAAAATTCTTTGGGAGGCAATTGTGCTCCAAGTCACCCGTGGGCACATCAGAAGCCTTGCGCAGCGTAACTCTTTAATGTATTTCGGCTCAGTCGCAAGCCGATGTGCATTTGTTGGGTAAAAACGTTTGCAGTAGAGTAAAGAGACATTTACGATGTTGGTTTACACTATCTTTTCATTATCCAAGATAAATCAAGAAGGAGTGAATAGTTTGTTTATGCAAGTGCATTGTGCAAGCTCACTAAGTGATGTCATGTTACTCTTCTACAGTGCCATTAACTGGTAAAAGGATGATGTGGCATATTTATTTTGATTTTGCTTCAGCTTGTGATTTAGGTTTTTAAATGATGCCAAAGCTTAAAGCTATCAAAACATCTAAAATTTAATCCGTACTTCAAGACTTCCTTGAAGAATTTATGAATAGTCCCAACAATGAATTACATTGCAAGTTGTTTCAATTGTATTGCCATTGATGCAGAAGTGTTGATTTAGATTTGTAAAAGGTTCGGATGCTTTTGATGGAAATGCTCTGTGCCGGCAGTAATGACAGCTTCGAAGGTTTTCTTTTCGCTGCAGGATAAAGATATGAAAAATGTACGAAATGCCCTTGTTTACGTGGATTGGTTGCCTTTTCGAAAATTCTTTCGGAACATGGTTTTCGTATCTATTGGTACTTTGTTGCAAACCGACAAAGCTCGACTCCATTCCTGCTCATCCTCAAGTGCTGTCTAATTGGTGGGCAGCAAAACCTTTCATTTTATTTGTTGGTTTCCTCAATAACCTGCATGTGCGATGCAGAGAAGCGAACACTGACCAGGTTGTTCACTGATGTCCGGTCTCTAGTGGTCGTCATGGAACACTTGGTCCGGCAGAACTTGGCGGCGAGTCCGTGCAGTGGTTTCTTGGTCAAGGCTTTGTTATGCGATAAAAATGACTCTACCTTGTTTGAGCGGCATTGGTGATGAGACCTAACAGGTTCTATTTACCTGTATGGGCAAAACCATGTTTGAGAAAAGTAAAATTAAGTCTATTACAACGCTTCAGCTAACGTGACAATACTAGTCTAGAAAAATTTAAGATCTAAATTTTTTTGAAGTGAAGGAGTAAAGTCTTGGCAAAGGGGAAAATGGTAAAAAAGGTTTATGTTATTTAGGCATTTAGTGACCTAACACGTCCCAATCTCAAAGTAACATTATATAACACTCAACAGTTCGCAGAAGTGTTTCTGCACTATTTTTAAGCAATCTTGTAGATTTACGTGGTTTCTATATCACCTAATATATAGGACATCACATTAAGATGTCATCACACATTACATAGTTTTAAAATCCTGTATTCATCGTATTCGTGTTGCATACAATAATACTAATCCAATGCGGCATAATTTAGCGAAAAAAACTTCATATTAGTGATATATTGGTCAATGATAATATTTACACATTTCATGCTTTGTTAAAGAAACATTGTGCTAATTTTGTTCGCGGCATTTCTTGCAATGCTAACTCGTTTCTCAGAAAAGTATTCACTTTTGTTGTATTTGTGGTATCTATATATTATCACCATTTTACTCGCCTACATGGGCCTACTACTTCAGATTTGAAACCCAATTTATATACTAAATGAATATTTATGGTTGTCAACTTTGAAATAACTCTGAAAAAACTGAAGTTTGCGCATATTTTTGCTATGTTATGTGGGCTGTATAGAGTGAATATTGTGTTGTTTAGTGTTATCACGCTATGGACCTCTGTGTCTGACTCAAATAACTAAATAAACAATGAATTGGACGGGCATAGTAAAATGCACAAAACGGTTGCTAGGGGTGTTCGAAACGAGTTTTACTGCGAGGAAAAGAAACAAAATTTTACATTACGAAAGGCGGTTTGAAACAAAATTTTACTTAAGAAAAAACAGTTCAAAACGAAACGAAAAAATATTTGGTGTCAAAATATTTCGAAATTTTTCTATCGTTACTCATGAGTGTCATGGTCCTCTTTCCAAAATTCATGTGACGATGGTAGATGGCCGCTCGTTGTGTTGGATACGATTCGCGTGTAAAGCATGTTCGTCACATGGGGTTGAGTCCAACTTTTCACGATTTGGTTTCGAAAGCATGACAAAGCGAAATTGCTTGGTTTTCAAAACGAAACAAAAACGAAATCAAAACAAAGCAATTTTACGTCGAAACGAAACGGAAGTTGTAAAATATTTTCGTTCCGAACACTCCCAAAAGTTACCATCTTTTTAAAGACACTGGGAAGGATGTTACGTAAGTTAATCAAGGATTTTATTTACATGACGCGCTATACGAATATACATTTGCTAATTCTTGATCCTATTCGAGATGCTAGAGCATTTTTTACCATTTGAATTCTGACTTGACCTATGATTACTCAAACCAACAATTTATAATGTGATTTTTGTTTATTTGGTGTATGCTATATGGAGTAGCTACTGTATTTTAAATAATATTGCACTTAAAGGTAATGGTTACAGCTTTTTTGCACATTTTCCATTGTATAGTTTTAAAACCTCTCAATTTTCTTCCACTCTTTTACAGATAAAAAGCTACAAAATATAAGGCTGTTAATTAATAACGCCAGAATGCCTGAAAACAATTATATTTTTAATTACTAAAAATTCTTACTATTGTAGCAAGAAAATTAACAATTCGATTTACCTATAAATATTACAACAATGCCGGTATACAACATGATCTTTCAATTAAACTTGATTGAAGCAACAAAAATAGATCAAAAATTTCACAACTTGGCAACAAGTCAGTTCAAGCTTGCGTGAAACTTCTGCATTGCTTTCCTATTTCATTAGTAGTTATGAATATTTATATACATCATGGTTATACATTTTGATCATTTGCCAATAATCCGTTATTGTTCTGCATGGTGATACCTATTATATAATTGCGGCGTGGTTGACCTCATAATTTTGGATATTTAATTTAATCCTAAGAATTTTGTGTGTTTAATATTTTGTATCTTTTGTATGTACGTTTAGTCCTAAGAATACAAAGCATTGTGACCTGATTATTGTGTAACAAGCGCCAAAATCTTAACATTTATAGCTAACAATGGCATCCCAAATTGAATAAAGATAAGGCAGGGTGTCAAACTCGCGGCCCACAAGACGATTCAAAAATTCTTAACGAGCTTCGGCAGTATTGCAACGTATCATCTTCAAACAAACGTTTGAACCCTTGATCACAGGCGACAATGTCATTACTAATGTCATTACCAAAGGTTGAGTAATTTTGACTTCACATCGGAAGCCTCTGTCGAGCAGCCCCTCTACAGACTCGCCTCCAATGTCTGCCAGGCCAAGGAAAGCACTAAAAACCGGGCACTCGCAAACAACATGGTTAGCTGTTCGCTTCTCTTCATTGGACTTGTAGACTGCTGAGGAAGCAACTTCAAAAATGAAAGCTTTTACAGTCCATAGACATGACCTGAATATGAGCAGGAATGGAGTCAAGCTTTGTTGGCTTGTAAGTTACGAAAGAATTTTCGAAAGGCCAGTAATCCACGCAAACAAGAATATTTGGTACAACGTTTTGTATGTTTATCCTGCAGTAAAGGAAAAAGATTTGCGAGATCAAATAATTTGTTTCCATAACTGATTCGGATTTACCAGTTTCTACCGATGCACAGCATTCCTATCAGAAGCATCCGAATCTTCCGCAAATCTAAATTATCATCCTTGAATCAACATCCAGCCTTAAAAAATCGAAATCAATTTCTACATTTTGACAAGAAATTACTTCTACTTTCAGTTCCGTAAAGCGTACAAAAAACTAGGTTTACGCTGGTCAACAAAACAACGCTTTCTTTGTTTGAAATACTGAGAATGGCTCGTTTCTAGCAACATCAGACAATTGAGTTTAAATCAGAATGCAATTTTCCTATATTACAGCAAGTTTTTAGTAACTTGATTTTCAAATGTTGGTAACAGAGTTATTCGTAAACTGTAGATGCATCTGTTAACCCGCTATGCAGTGCTTTCTCGGCATTCAATCAAACTTTTCGAGTCATTAGGAATTTCGAAAAAAAAGGTCATTAGTTGTACCCAGGGTGCAATAAGAGTGATGGATATTTGTATCGAAGGAAAGGTGAAGGAATGAAAACAACTGGCCCCCTGCTCTCATCAACGCTGTGAGCCCAGCTCAATGAGCGTCTTGACCTTATCATCTTAACGCTCAAAACCAAGTACGGAACTGTCGTTACCGATGTTTTAGCGTAAGGTTTGAGGGTATAAATAACTATTCATTTTCCCATAATATGAAATATGTCGTCATAAACATGAAATTTCATGTAAGCATTAAGTGTTTGGTGTAAGTGCAACGCTTTTAACTGTGTATTTGAACAAATACAAAACCTAGCTACAATAACAACACCTGTATCGGTTCTGAATTTCAACAGGTGTGCAAGCAAGCATTACCGCTTATTGGAAAAATTAAGATGGTCATGATAGTTTATGTTTATGAATAAACATTGCGCATGATGCCACGTGACGTCCTATTTAAAAGCGATTTTTTTTCTTAAATGGCGCAATGGGCAGAACATTTGATAAAGTTGAAGATCTTTTTGTTGGAAATCAGCTTCTTGAAACTGAGAATATCCCCCAATTGGTACTTCAAACAACCGTGACGATCTTTTTTGTTCAGTTTGTTCTCTAAACAGACAAAAAGACAGAGTTTATGTTACATTTTTGCTACTGTCATACAGTTTGTGTCGTCTCCATTTAATTCCCTTTCCTTCCCTTGCCTTAATACGGTACTGTATGCACGAGAATATTGCTTCAGAGAGAAACAAATTTAAACTGTTTAGTTGCTAGATCGAATCAAATATGTGACTGTAAACCAAGGATCGCCAACCGATCGATTGCATATAATATTATGCTGAGTTAACCATATTTCTTTAAAAATGATTTGTGATTAAATTTATGAAAAGTACAAAAAAATTGTTCATCAACTTGAAAAATTCAAATGGTGTTTTATGAGGCGTAAAAAACAAATATTGGCCGCACACATCTGATAAAAATATTATGACGTAACAAATGATAGTTTTTTTTGTCGGGCAGTGCGCGGGCTTCTCAGGGTGCGGAAAAAAACGTTTGAACCCCACTCAACGAGTTAGATCAGTGGTGTAGAACCAAACGCTCAGCCGTGTAATCACCGATTGCTCATTGTCCTCTCTGACCCATTTTCTTCTTTTTGCGGCATCCCCTTTACTCGTGTCAGTCACCCTGACTCATTACATTTTATCCTCCTATGAACGAGTTCTTCGTTTTCAGTCTATATTTCCTAGTTTAGAATTGGCTGGACTCAAACTTAAACTAACCATCATCAAGAGTATCTAGAAAAGGATTATCAACAATATCTAAAAGATTTAGGAAAGATTTGTTGTCCATTCACCAATCCTTTTATCTTCTTTCTTTTTTGGGAAGTTCTACTCGCATGTCGCTCTTTTCCTTGCTGAAATCTTTTTTCATTCAACGCGGCACCCATTATTTCTACCTCTCATACTTTAAATTCAACTTTTCTATATCTCGTCAAGATATACTGATCTTGCTCATCTCTACTTTCTGTTAAATCACGATGTTGAAATTTGGATTGATAGTTCTGTCTCTTGTTCTTTCAATTGACGAAGCTCCGACATCTTTGCTTGTTTTGGCAGTGGTATCACTTTTTATTTTTAGCAGACACAGCTTGCCTCATTTTTTTCCCTGAAACCTGCGCTATTCTGTAGCAGCACCAACAAGCTTATTCTCATTCTCTCAGACTCAATGGCGTAGCACGAACGAAACTTTCGGGAAGGGCGTGAGGAAATACAAAATTTATTGAATGACCATTTTGTGGAGACAAACCTTTTAAAGGTGGGTGTTTTCTTAGCTTTGACCCAAACCAAAGAGAAAGGTCTTTCTTATTTTAGATCAACTTTTGAAGATGACTGCTTTTCTGTTTTGACTCAAAATGTGTTTATGCGTTCAAACCTTGATCGGATTCAAATATTTTGCTGTGCCCTTTCCAGCTACCTCCATTTTTGCATCTTTTTCAGGATGCAGTAAGTCCTCGGTTGCTCACTTTTTAGGGCACCAACATGTCAGATGAGCTAGCCAGGCAGAGTGCGGCACTTTGACCATCTACAGTCCCTTGCAGCTTCTCTCCACTCACGGTGTAACACTTTTCTCAACATTTTTTGACACAAAACAATGAAAAACTATCCCCCAGTTGCCACTGGGGGCTTGTTCTTCGTTGTCATTCCCTTCATGTTCTCTGTCGCCTTTGCTTTAGTGGACACAGCCGCCGCCTTCTTTTGACTGCATATCTCATAATCGGCAAATTTATTGCCCTTTGTGCAGCGCCTGCAATCATCCGGCTCAGAACACTTCTTGTACGATTTTGCTCTGTTAACAGAGCAGGATTAACTGAGCACGAGGCCCCTGGTAGATTGTGATCGCAAGACCCATTTGAAGAAGGTGTTTTCTGGCATTTGGTTTTACATAGATCTAAAGCAATAAGACATTCATAACAAAAAATGTACCACATTAGAAGACTTTCAATTCGTGGATCAGAATTTCACTGACCACCGGAATTTCATTTTCGGTCTGTTTCATTCACGCTCTGGTCTATGAATTGTTTTCTGAGCAACACTTAAGTGTCTTGCGCAACTCATATACGCTGTCGTACTTTTCAAACGCCGAGACGGTAGGCCTACTGCAGTGTTTTGGTAGGTCTAAGTTTACTAAAAAAAATGGCTCCTTAAGAAAAAGTACTAATGGTTACTAAAAATTTGTCTTTCTCCATTCGCTGATCTTGTGAAGAAATTGACCAAAAACAAGAGCAATTTCTTCTTAGTAGCTTTATTACACATCGATAGATAGGTTGTGATCAATAAAGTTTCTAGTCGATCTTAAAAAATGAATAGTTTGCCATCTCTACTATACACAATATACATTCAAGAAAATAATATCGATAAAAACTTACCATAAAGACACAGAAATCAGACAAATATCTGTCGTTAAAAGATTAAAAGATATTTGTTCAGTTTCCCCTCTATACCTCTAAATAAACATTCTCACTACGGCAAATATATTTCAATTATGTAATAATCATCATCAGTTCCTTATTCATACAGAATTGAATACAAGCAGTCGTTCAGCTATAACTTTTAACAACAAAAAATATAGTTAAACCGTGTAATGATCATCATCAGTTTCGTATTCAAATAGCATATTTTCTGTTATTAAAAGTTGAAGCTGAACGATTGCCGGTATTTAATTATCTAAAAGATGTAGATACGGTCCCTGGTGATCTTCAGCTAAAATAGATTAGTTTTCGGTTGGTCAAAGTTTTTGACCAGATTCTTTTACACTTTATCCACCTTGGTATAGTACAAAACAATTCTTGAACGTTCCAACAACGGATGCTTTTCTGATTTTAGTGTCGGTATGGTAAGGTTTTTGTAACGTTTTCTTGAACAAAAACTGCCTAGAGTCACATAACTGATTCATTTTTGCAACTAGACGGTTATATTTTGTTTCTCTCTGAAACGGTATTGTTAGCAGTCGCACGTTTTTAGTGGCGCGGTGTGGTCTTCGGGTCGAACGCTTATAAATTGTTTAATCAATGAGGCAATTGTAGTATATTTTTAACGCGATAACTTTTCGAAATGTATTTGCATGCTGCATGCTGCATACAATGCAGCATAATTAACAGTAATTGCTTTTATGGTAAATGTCACAAAGGTAATTGTGAGTCACGATTTGATTATAGGTAATTTGGCAATTTAATTTTATACAGTTTAAATAAGATAAATTAATAATTTCAAGAGTGAATTGACCTGATCAAATGCCACTATGTTGTGGTAATGTTCGTAAGCTTATAATCTTGCGTTCAAACATCATGATGATTACATTCATATGTTCTTGGTGAAGAAATGAAGAATTTGAAAGAAATTTTAGTAAACATTTAATTAAAAATATCACTGAAATGCACTTGACATGGGCATTGGTTGGCGAATGATTAAGCAGCCATATAATCAGGATTCTCATAAGGGAGAGGGCAGCATCGAGATGTAGTGTTGTTTTTGTGACAAAATTTTAAATATCTCGAAAAATATAAAAAAATGTCTTTATTTGAAACAAATGCGATGGCACTGTTTTTTCATTTTGTTTGTTTTGGATTGTGATCGCTTGTGACTGTTTGATAAAATAAACATGACATTGACGAAGATGTTAGTTCAGTGGTTTACAGTTTCCTCACTCCACAGGTGGCATTCATGATTACAAATTTACATGGTATGCCAGCAAACTGATTCTCAGCAGGTCCTTCCGCGTGCAAAGATGACTGGTAGTTTTTCAACTGTATTTGCAAATTAATTCATATATTGCTGACATTTATGACGCAGGAAGCAACTGATTTGGAACTTGAGACTTGACGCAGAAAGCACCAAGCTAATTGATTAACTTAATTTTAATGTGTCTTGAACTATTTTTAAGTTAATGGCTCAAAACTGATCCCTTACTGAGCTGTTGAAGTCCAGCTTGTGAAACGTCTTAAACCTAGCAAGGGCAACAGAAACGTTATTATATTATATTATAATAATATTATAACGTTAATTATAACGTTATTATTGATGGAGGATGTTTTTTTACTGGTGTTTCACTCACCACCGCTTCTGACAATCCAACCACAAATATTTATTTGTTTATGTATGAAAGCACTAAATACGAAAATTCATTTTCAACATTAAGACCATACGAAATGAGGCTTTGAAATACTAAATCGTAAGTATGCCTGCCTGGTAATAACTTATTACTGAAGTCAAGAATAACCTTGGTATAATTAAAACGTCGGCCATTTGGCGTGCTTCTAAATTTGTTTGCCAGGTCAAATAGCGACGGCACTAAAGGACAATTAAATTTGTTGAAAAACATAATAACTTTGCCCGAAGAAAAGAACATAAAGACAAAATATAAGAAAACGTTTAAATACTGCATCGCGATAAATGCTTTTTGTGACGTCATATTCAAACTATAAAGTTTCTAGTCGATATTAAAAGATGAATAATTGGCTACCTCTACTATAGACAATATACATTCAAGCAAATGTTGTCGATAAAAACTTATCATAACGATACGGGTATCAGACAAATATCGGTGATTGGAAGATTAAAAGGTTTTCGTTTGGTCTCGACGCTTGTGCTGGCTAGTAAGAACATCTATTTAGAGTGTAGGAGTTCAAGCCAATCTCATTCTCTACACCGTGTAACATCCTTGCTCTGTAAAAGATCTGTTTCATCGGCTGCGAACCTCATATAGAAAGCTGGCGAGCAATTGCTTATATGTACAGATCAACAACACACATTGGAATCGTGTAGCTTGCCGGAGCGATCAAATGCTAATTACGATTGCATTGATTTAACAATATTCCAAATTGTTTGGTCGTCTGTTATTGCTCTAAAATCCTATAATGATGATTTTGGAAAAATTTCTTCCCTCCAACCCAAGATGGAATATTACTGGTAGACATTTATGTCGAAGAAAACGCGGCCGAGAGAAAAAGATTATTCCGTTTTTTCCCCCAGTATTGTCATTGCTGAGGGCCCGGACAATGATAGCCTCAACCTTCCTATCCCCAACTCGAAATCAAGTACGGGACCACAGTTACCAACGTTTTAATACCAAGTTTTAAACACACGACCATGTACTGCATTTCTCCATAAAATGAAGCACGCAATT
Source organism: Trididemnum clinides (assembly GCA_963675345.1). Lineage (NCBI taxonomy): Eukaryota > Metazoa > Chordata > Ascidiacea > Aplousobranchia > Didemnidae > Trididemnum > Trididemnum clinides. Next base: position 21,344,914 of record OY776284.1, on the reverse strand, counting down.
ATAAATGAGTGTTTTGTGTAACTGCAACACTTTTGCGTATGCATTTGCATAAACAGCCGCAACTGCATCTATTTTGTGTTTCGTCAGAAATAGATATACAAGTGTTACAGTTTATTTGAAAAATTAAGAGATTCATGATGGTTATTATTTATAATTAATTGATCTGTATGATGTAGGACACAAAGTATCAGCCCTATGCATAAAACTTACGATAATGCACTCCATATTTAACTGCAAGTGTGAATTAATTATAACGTTATGACGTCACGGAGGTTTTAATTTATAATGTCACTGAAATTTTATTAATACAAACGAACGCAATGAGTTTGGCACCAAGAAATGTAGTTTGTAGCATAATGATCATTACAACTTGCAATATTAAAAGTGAAAATTACTTGACACCATGATGTGATAGAAATAAACAAAGATTTGATTTTAATTGTCTTCGCTTATTCCAAATCAGCAATTTAGACTACTTGCAATCAGCAAAAATTTTGTTGACCAGAGTGATGTCTGTGAACGAGCAAATGTTCTCTAAATTGATTATTTGCAGGTAAATTTGTCTAAGACTCGTCTGCTTTTGCAAGTTTTCTCTTAACGTGATAACGTTTTTGCATTTGGCATATATCTTTCAGATACACTACTATTGAGCAGAACCATAAGCTCATTTAGTAACTTATAATGATAAATTAGATTGAAAAATTTTCCACGAACGATGTCATAGGATTCATTGGCCAAAAACAGGCCGATCTTTCACATAGCAAGTGTGCAACAGATTTTGTAGAAAACTGAATTGATTTAAAGCCCTCCGGCCCTTTGTATAGACAGTTCTATTAGCCGAAACAGAGATCAAAACCCAAAAATTCCTTAAAGTTCCAACAACGGATGCTTCCTGATTTTGGTGTCGGTATGGTAAGGTTTTTGTAACAGTTTCTTGAACAAAAACTGTCTATGGCCACATAGCTGAATCATTTTTGCAACTAGACGGATAAATTTTGTTTCTCTCTGAAACGGTATTGTTCGCAGTCGCACTTTTTGAGTGGCACGTCTTTTCAATTCTTTAATCTATGAGCGATTGTAGTAGATTTTTAACGCCATAACGTTTCGAAATGTATTTGCATGCTGCATGCTGCATACAATGCAGCATAATTAACAGCAATTGGTTGTGTAGTAAATGTCACAAAGGTAATTGTGAATCACGATTTGATCATAAGTAATTTGACAATTTGATTGTAACCTTTGACGGATACTGGGACATATATGTCCCACGATTGTTAATTGTTATGCGATTATGATGTAATAACCACTTTTCTAAAATCTATTATTTTCCCTTTGTTACCAACAATTATGGAATTGTTTCAAATTTTATCAATTAGAATCTTATGATCCTTAAAGGGTTAAAATCAAAATGCTGGTAAACATTTTATTTAAACGTTTCGCTTTTGCACTAAAAGCATCATCAGTTAAATAAGTGGTCACCTAAGGTTAGGCTTAGCAGATACAGCATTGATAGCTAACTGCTGTACATCTAAATTTAGTAAGGTTATCAGAATTATGACATCACAAACTAACAAAACAAACAACTGCCATTTATATAAGTAGCAAGGCAAGGCTAACTTAAGAAGCACATTGCATATATACTTTCTATAACTATTACGTATTAAATAAATATGTTGGTTGCGATGCTTCATCCACGTTAATTTGCGGTTGAATTTTTTGAATAAGCAAAGTTTTTTAATTCGTAGCTTTCAGCGGTTGTTGCTGTGACCAAGTATTTCGGGAGCATCGAAATTCATCTTGTGGTTAGGATTGCATACAAGGTGGTTTGCAACATCTGATTCTTGATTTTGTTTTCTGTTTGGAAGATGTTCTTGAATCCATGTGGCTAGATTACGGTGAGTTTGGTCAATGTATGATTGTCCATTTGTCCATTTATTTACCTGATGATGCTTTTGGTGTAAGAGCGAAACGTTTTAATAAAATGTTTACCAGCATTTTGGCTTTATTGGTTTTACTAAGAATTGCAAATAATCCCCACTTTTATGCTCCTGATTTGAAAACCTTTAAATAAGATAGATTACCAATTTCAAGAGTGAATTGACCTGATCAAATGCCACTATGTTGTGGCAATATTCGTAAGCTAATGATCTTGCGTTCAAACATCATGATGATTACATTGATGTGTTCTTGGTGAAGAAATGAAGAATTTGAAAGAAATTTTAGTAAACATTTAATTAAAAATATCACTGAAATGCACTTGACATGGGCATTGGTTGGCGAATGATTAAGCAGCCATATAATCAGGATTCTCATAAGGGAGAGGGCAGCATCGAGATGTAGTGTTGTTTTTGTGACAAAATTTTAAATATCTCGAAAAATATAAAAAAATGTTTTTATTTGAAACAAATGCGATGGCACTGTTTTTTCATTTTGTTTGTTTTGGATTGTGATCGCTTGTGACTGTTTGATAAAATAAACATGACATTGACGAAGATGTTAGTTCAGTGGTTTACAGTTTCCTCACTCCACAGGTGGCATTTATGATTACAAATTTACATGGTTTGCCAGCAAACTGATTCTCAGCAGGTCCTTCCGCGTGCAAAGATGACTGGTAGTTTTTCAACTGTATTTGCAAATTAATTCATATATTGCTGACATTTATGACGCAGGAAGCAACTGATTTGGAACTTGAGACTTGACGCAGAAAGCACCAAGCTAATTGATTAACTTAATTTTAATGTGTCTTGAACTATTTTTAAGTTAATGGCTCAAAACTGATCCCTTACTGAGCTGTTGAAGTCCAGCTTGTGAAACGTCTTAAACCTAGCAAGGGCAACAGAAACGTTATTATATTATATTATAATAATATTTTACGTTAATTATAACGTTATTATTGATGGAGGATGTTTTTTTACTGGTGTTTCACTCACCACCGCTTCTGACAATCCAACCACAAATATTTATTTGTTTATGTATGAAAGCACTAAATACGAAAATTCATTTTTTAACATTAAGACCATACGAAATGAGGCTTTGAAATACTAAATCGTAAATATGTCTGCCTGGTAATAACTTATTACTGAAGTCAAGAATAACCTTGGTATAATTAAAACGTCGGCCATTTGGCGTGCTTCTAAATTTGTTTGCTAGGTCGAATAGCGACGGCACTAAAGGACAATTAAATTTGTTGAAAAACATAATAACTTTGCCCGAAGAAAAGAACATAAAGACAAAATATAAGAAAACGTTTGAAGACTGCATTGCGATAAATGCTTTTTGTGACGTCATATTCAAACTATATAGAGTAGACAATTAATGCGTAGAAGAGCAAAAACGTTTGTTTTAAATTCAAAACATACTGTTTAAGTTGCAGAGAACTTTCGCAGGCCAAAAAATGGTTGTGGCATCATGATAAATATGTAGCAATGTTTTACTGCTTGAGAAATTCCAAAATTGTTATGCGTCGAGAAAAATATTTGATTGCATTTTTTCATTTTGAATGGAGATAAATTCAAGAACGACAAATGTAGTCGACTTTATTTAAGTTGACTGCGAATGTCCTTTTTGAGGTTTGATCTGTTACTTTGAAAGTTAATTTCTTTAAATGTTTGTTATGAGTCGAGAAAAATATTTGGTAAGATTTTCATCTTTAGCAGAGATAAAGCCAACAATGATATACAAGCGGTGCAGTCGACTTTATTTTGTCGAGTAAAAGCATTATCACATACAAATGATAGGAGTGCAAAACAAATAAAATAAAATAATTGAAACAGAGGCCAATGAAAAACGAAACGATGGCTCATGATTGTTGTCATTTTTGTATAAGCTAGTGGTTTCTTTTTTGTTGATGCATGTGATTTCATGCTGTGTGTGCGAGTTTTTAGCTAGACGTGAGCCCGCAACGGGTATATTGCTCATCCACCCCACCATTCTGCTGCATAAAGATATAGGTATCCCGTTAAGCGCCCTCTTTAAGGGCACATCCAGCAAACTTGACAATTTTTTCCTCCACGCTATCGCTCGCATTCCCGGCATAGAAACTGTATTTGATCAAAGAAAAAAGCAAATTACGATAAGTTTTAGATTCTTTTGGATAGTTCGATTTAATTCCTCGTAAAACTAAGCATGTAAACACATAAAGATTATTATTATTATTACATTATTATTATTGTTACTGTCTTTATGCCTTGATTGCCTTATTATTTTGGTCATCGGTTGGTATTTCCTTGTTGAGAATTCGTTTGATTATTTCAATGGTATTTGTTATGCAAAAGTTGAACAAGCCTTTTAACTGTGAAAGTCCTCTTAAATTGTGAACAAGAGGTTGAGATATCAAATCCTATCCTTGAGAGACATGCTCTGCTATTTCTTCTTTTGTCCGTACGAAATCATTCCATAGCCTTTTAAAACATCAAAATCATCAATCTGTACCATTCAACATAAAGCTTCTGTACCATTAAAACAATCCATGACAACCTGTTTATAGCCCGCTATTAATTAAAGTGAGGTGGCTCAGGAGACAAGTAGTCCAACAGCGAACGCATTTTCTCGTGCACAATAGCTAATCTATCAACCAATTAATTGTGGATTTTCATTACTGTGTGTCTTTTCACACGTCTGATGGGACCCAATAACGTCGAAACCGGTCGTGAGTTATTGACAGGTCGTAATAGATTGTTGTTTGATACGGTAGGATGTTGGTGATCATTTTTGAGCAGTTATTCTATTTTATCTTTGTATGATGCTGGAAGCAGATATCTTTAAGTAGACTGCCTGAAAATTGCTAGCCAGCAGCTAGCACCCCCTGTAGTGTGTAAAAGGACTAAGTCTTGCTAATGATTCCTAAATAATGACTAAGTAAGCTCAATTTCATATTTCATTCTTCTAATTACAGTGCTCCATTGCTGAGCGCCGCGTAGGAAAGCTGAGATATCATTTTCAAAATCTTTGTTATGATTTGACAAGGGAATCGAACCCTCGTTCTACAAATCGAACGCTTTAAACACGACCCTACGGTGGTACGACGGTAGGATTGCAATCGAGAAGTTGAGAGAAGTGATCGCGTGACATGGCCAAATTTATCAACTACGTTTCAAATATCATAAACATCCTTGTTTTCTTTTCTTTTACCTGAAACTACTGTGATCAGCAAACGTGAAGAAATAATTAACATTCGTACAATTCACAGCTTCAAAACAAAACTAAAAAAATTTGGTTCAGTTGCTACCTTGTTGTAACAAACCTTGTTATAATAATAAACAACCATTCACGAACTCAGTACTCCCAAAAACATGATTTTTGTATTTGTTAAGTTTTGCCATATTACCACAGGGTGGAATCACTTTGGGTGGTCGCTCCGGCTATCGCTATTTTAGGGCGTGGCCCTCTACCAAGCTCATTTCTAAAAATAAAAACGATCGCCGCTTATTATTAGCAGCTGCTGGAGGCTGCTATTTTGAGATTTGAAGCTGAGAGATGATATTTTTTAGAAGGGTTACTGGCAACTCCTCTTCAACAAGAAAAGAATAAAAGATCATCACTTTCTCTGATCGATGGTTGCTAAAAGTGTTTATTAAACCGAAGATGACTCTTATTCTTTTAAACTAGAATGGTTTGATTGGTAGTCGCCGAAAGTTTATTTTCAACTGGGTCTGAGCTTTTGTGTCAGGGACTTTTGTCATGCTATTGTTTGTGAGGTCTTAACGTGTATATGTCTTTTTAAAACCACAATAACACAAACACTTTGTTGGAATATAAACCAGCAAATTGATGTGTAATTTATCAGCTTCCAAACAGCACCAACAGATAATCCATATTGCCGACATACATTCATTTAATGTCTGTCTCATAAACATAGCAAACTGGTGACCTGAGGCTGTTCTTGACACAAAGACATGACCTGGGATTGTAGAACTAACCAAACACTTGAAGTTCCCAATCTGTGGCTATGGTCAACTATAAAGCAAAGCGATGCGTGGAGCAATTTAAAAATATTTGTAACAATCCTCGCTTCCTGGATCCGATATGAATTTGCACTGCACATAATATTCTAAACATATTCTTGCAAACAATAATTTTTCGCATTATGCAAACGATAATTTGCTTACAATATTTGCATGTAAAATATTGCATTACTCAATATTTGGTAAAGAATATGAAGTGCCAATTGAATTTAAGCACCATAAAGATGTTTTAATCTCTTCGTATGAGCTAGATGCTTTGTTTATGACACATCTATATGAACTGTTGAGTGTTGTTTACTAGTCCTTTGTTTGACTGGGTACCACAATAGGTAGACTGCTTAGCCCCACCATCTGTCTTCTACTGTAAATATGGAGGCATCAGCTGTAATGCTTAATGCCTTTGGTAAACAATATCTGTGGAAGTTACGGGCTTGTTCCCCACACTATTTTTGTCGTGGTGAGCGCCAAGCAGGGAGCCAATAAATATCATGTTCATGTTCAAGTCTCGTCAAGGGAAATGAATTGAGGTATGCAAGGCAGATAGTCCCAAAACGTTATATTTATTCAATATTACTAGCCATCATGCTGGTCATAACATTGAAAATGGTTGTGGTATGAGCTTCTCCTAAGATTCTATTTTAATCTGGAAGCCCAGCAGTCTACTCGCCGTTACGGTGCCCCTGCAGCATAACAGGGCTGACAAACTCAGCACATGCTTATAGATTTAAGTGTCACCATCAACAAATTATTTGAAACTGAGACAATAAAAATGATTATTTAGCAATATATACCTTGTAAAGCATCTTTGGAAGGAACAAAAAACTTTGCTCCTGCATCTTTCGTAGCAGTCCTGATGCCTCTAATAGCGTTTCTGCTTTATGTGCCCTTGACGTACCGATTTCTTGGAGAATCAGTTTTATATGTTGAAAAGAATTGAGAACAGCTGTTGCTGTAGCCAGATGACCATTTCATCTCTGCTCAAACAGGCATTCCAATTTTTCACCATTATAGTGAAGTGCAAGTGTGGGCTTGCAAAAAAATAGTAAAGACTACCACAAACGCACAAAAAATTATTGATCGCTTGTTCAACCAACATTGCAGATACCGCTACAAGGTAGGCTACAATTGATGGCTCAGGCAGTGCATCTTTGGGATCTTTCTGTTTTCTCGTTCCTGTAGTAGACGTTGAACTCCTCCAAAGTGCCTTTACAGAAGTGCCATCATAGATTTCACTAAGTATCTTTGAAATCAGTCCTGCTTTAGTAAGTTCCGCCAAAATCACGCCAGTAATTGATTTCGCATCACCTGAAAGAGTGCTTGATAAAACAAAGATGTTCCGCTATTTTCAAAGAATGCTCGTTAAAAAAACAAATAATTATAAAGTGTTTTCTATGCCATTTGGGTCTTTGGTGCCATCAACTGTGATTGTATACCAAGAATTTCCAATTTATTGCTTAATACCATCGGTTACTACTCAGCTCATAGCAGCAATAAGTAATTTTGCATATCGGGACTGATGTACGTAGCATTTCGTTGGATAGTTTTAATAATTTGCTCATGGTTTTTTTCAACAGTGTAATTAAACAAAAGAGTCCATTTCCCCCTCGTATTCACATTTAAATGCGTCAATTTTTCCTTTGAATGCCAATTGATGAATAGCCAAAAAAGCTACTACGTCAATTAAAGTAGAAAAATAGTAGCGATTTCTTTCAATTGCTTTTGTGTTGACTAATGAAAAAATTTCCTTACCCATTTCAGACCGTTTGATTTTTTCTTTCCAGGTAATGTAGTTTCATGCCAAGTGTTTTTTGGAGGGAGTATGTTTGGAAAAACCTTCATTTCAGTAGCATGCTTCCAATAGTGATAGCCATCGGTTGTAAAAGTTGATTCACAACGCATTCCTCAAAAGTCTCCTCCAGCTTTAGAATCAAAATTGCGACAAGGAAAGCAAAAAGCTGCATCAAACTTGACAGAATATTCCAACCAATCCCACCTCTGAAACCACGCAACATTGAAGAATATTTTCTTGGTCCCAAACATGCTTACAGAATAAGTACGTAGCCTAACTTGTTTTGGGTCGTCAACTCCCAAATCATTAGTATCAGCAGGTTTTCGTTTGCTTATAGGCCTACTTGCAGCAGATGTTGTAGGTGCACTGCAGCTAGCAGACAAGCTGAGACCTTGCGAACGTTCACCCGAATTGGAACTTTGCAACCAATCTCTCAAACTCATTTTGTGCCTCTTACATTTTCAATGAATAAGCAAAATGAAAACGTCTGCTGCAACTGTTTACAAGACGGTTTAATGCGCCAAGATTATTGTGTTACAGCAGTTGATTGCGCCACAACTGTGCAAAAATCGATAGCGTCAAACGAGAATTATGTTAAATTGAACGTTATTTTGCATCAGAAATCTAAGTTTCTGAATACTATTGCTTGTTGTCTTGTCGTTGATACTTTAAACAAAACAAAGAATTTTGAGTAACCAAAAATAGGGGCGCAAGCAGCTGTCAGGGGTTAAACGGCCTCCTGGTCCCTTGTAGCTACGGCACTGTGTAATCCTGCTTCTTATCGTAGTTCTCTCTCGTCCATATATATTTCTGCAGTTGTTGTTAGTTAGGTTACTCTTCTCATTTTTTTAAAAATGGAGGACCAGTATAACATTGTTTTCCTGGTTCATGATCGAAATTAATCTGGCGGGAATAGTTACAAATGGTCAGTGATGTAGCGCCAAAAAAAGAAGTATGAGAACGCGCTAAGTAGAAATATACATCCTCCGATCAGATTAGTGTGAAACAGTGTGAGATCGTCGTTTCCAAGCGTTCCCACACCACCCCACCACGCTGCTGCATATAGTTCTTGTCAACGTGTTCGAATAGATCGGTCTGGCATTTAGCCTGGCCTTAGGCCTAGTGGTTGTGTGTTCAAACATCAAGATCATCACGTTATTGTGTGTTTTATGAAAATTTTCTCTTCTTAAATTTATTGCTTGTTGCAGAAATCCTCCTGTGCTGTGCTTCTTTGAAAGCAAAAATGTTTCAATTGACCTCCAACATGATTTTTAGTGACCAGAAAATAAATTCAGTCTACTCGACTCATTACACACTAACGACCGGTAAGTAACTTTAAAACAACTTTCAGGCCTAATTTTTCTGTACATGAAGCAAATCTAGTCTACCAACCATCGCTGCTATAGTCACATCACCAAATCCCTTTAACATAAGGGCAGTACCAAAAGTATTTTTTGATATATAAAAGTAGAAAATTTATTCAAAATTAAAATAATTTATTCCACGTTTTTCACTGACTTATGCGCTTTCAGTTATATTAAATTATTTTAAATGCCTCTAGTAGACCCAGTGTCTCATTGATACTTTAATAGCTAGCGAATAAATCAAGGTAAATTTGTGCAGTTCAAGTTTGAAAAATGATTGTGAAAAAAGCAATACCGGTAGCAATTTAGATAATCGGGATGTAGACAAAAAAAATTTTTCCATTTACTCAAAAATATATAAAAATTAAGTCCCAGAAATTTGTTACTTCATGCATAGCCACTTGGGCTTTAGCTTTAGTGATAAAATGACCAACAAAGGTTCTTGTTTAATTAAAGTTGTGCATACCCTAATGGAGGATTTTTTAAAATGAATAGCGTATTTAATATGAGCTATAGGAGAAAAACTAATAAGAAAAAATTTCATGGTGATTACTTAGGCAAAAAGTACAACAGAAATGTTGGGATGGTTGCTTTAGAAACTTTAACAATCATAACCGGTCCGTCAGCAAATGCATTTTTTTGAATTGTGCTGAAATTTAGCAAAGGGTGGAAATTTAAAATAAACAGGATTGTCTCCTAGCTTTCTAGTCATAGTCTGTGTTAAAAGTACTTGTGGATCTTAAATTAATCCTACTTAAACTTATATTTTGTGACATCTTGTAAGACTTCAAAACCATGGAATGAGCGCCTTAAGACAAGAAAAAATTGACTTTCAATGAAGTTTTTACGATCCTGACAAATCAAGTCACTTCGTTGGCAACGAGGTTAAGTAGGATGACCGCCGCATATGGTAATGGTTGCTGGTTCGATTCTCGCCACTGCACATGGTTGTGCCAATGAAAAAAGAGATTTGCCGCAATCCTCCGCTAGAAAAAAGCTCGTAATTGCCGAGTCTACGCCACCATTACAAGTACGATCACGAACAATAAGAATGCAAAATAGGTAGCAACGCGATTCGCAGGAATTATCTAAATCTCACTCAACACTAACAAACTCATTAAACACGTATTAGAAATTAGCATTTTGTAGGCCTCTCCCAACGTAGATTTTAAAGTTCTTTCAATTCGAAGTAAAATCCTAACAATTACCGCACAATTGTTTACATTCTATGTTTTAATCGATCCTCTTGTAAAATTTACATAAGTCGCATGATTTGTAGCTAGCTTTTATATTTTCATTTTCAGAAACGACTTTTCAAAAAACGCGTAACTTATACCGCTTTTAAAATCATTAAGTCCAGTTGAGGTCTGCATCTGATATCACAGAAAAAGGCCTTGATTGTAAGAACGTTTTTGCAATTTTTTCCAAATGCGATGTCTAAAAAGGGTTTTGTCTAGTCGTCAATGTCTTCGCCTTTTTCACCCCGCTTGTTTTTTACCTAGTTCTGGATTTTGTGACAAAACCTAGAGAAGAGCCGAAAATAACCGCCGCGTCTCTCACCCCCGCCACAAAGTAGTTTTTCTTTCAATTACGAGAGGGGTCACACCAAGCAAAGAGGTAGGTTAAGTGACGAAGTTTTGAGTGAAATCGAACTCAAAGAAAATGTGGTCCAAAGATGCAAGCCGTTGGGGTTGAAAGTTTAGAAATGATTTTTGAAAATGTATTGTATACAATTTTTTACTTAATACATAGGCTGGTGATATTGTCACTTTTGAACATTTTCTACAGTCCCTTTTTTGCATTGTAGTTTGGACCAGACACGACACATTTTCCCCGCAGTTGCATTGAGAGATGATTAGTTAATATCTCATGTGGTCCCTGTGTATTCATAGCCTCATTGGACAGTATCAGGTCTGTTAGTCGTTGCCGCTGTCAAATGTTTTCCCTTCAATGGTGACTCTGTATAAAATAATCTGCAGCAATTCGGTTTGCAGTTAGTTCTCACTCATTATAATGAGTGAGAACTAACAGCGTAACAACCGTAAATTATGACAAAAAATTGAAGTGAGCAGGCGTTTAATCATGAGCTTGTAAGAAAAATCTGCAATATTTGTGATGCAATAAAGATTATTTTTCTGTTTGTTTTAATTTTTTCACCATGTAGTTCATATTACTAACGCGAGCTGCCTATGTTACTTTTGGATGATTTTCCTGTCACAATTTCATTGAATTTTGCATGCTCTTACGTTTCTTTCTGATAATTATGTTTACGGTTGAGTGAAAAATCTATGCAAGCATTATCCTACAACTTGTTCTCAAAAGCATAAAAATTCCTATTTGTTGTTTAATTTTCTAAATTTTCCCGCGGGGCCTGTCTCTGGACCCCTAGAAAAATTGTGCCTTCGGCACTCTTAATGAGAGAAACAATCCCTCTCATGACAAATTTCTGCCTACGCCACTGATCAGACGCAAACTTATGGAAAGTTATACGCCTAGCACAAACCGGTTAAAGCTGGATATTGAAACTTAAAAACTTTAAAGGGCAAATGATTTTCTGTTGTTTAAGTAGGCCACATCCCCTGATTATCGTCAATGTTTTGAAACAGGAAAACATAAATGCCATTTGCCATCACTCGCGCTGTCGTTTGACATTTCAAGGCTGTTTTATACGTGAAGAAGTTGGCAATACTTACACAGATCTCGCCATTCTATCAATCAACTGGATATGCGACCATTAAAGCTGTCGAATAATGCTTCTTCATTAACATGCAACCAACTCCACCAAGCAATTGTCATACGCATGGATAAATAACAAATTTAAGCGGGAAAAAGACTGTGCGAAAAATGTTTAGGTGAAGGATGCCGAAAATCTAAAATTTAGAAACACAACCGTTGCGCGTATTTGAGTAGTAAAATTTTGTCTCTGTACTCAGTAATCGAATTAATCGAGTTCGAAATTTGAGGCGACGTTGAGCGGTCTATCGCTCGAGCAATCTGTTTGACTGCAAACTTTCTCAAATCTTGTTATTTGAGTGACAAGCAATTTATCTGCCAACGGTAGATTCAAAATCAACTCTTCTTTGAACGGTTCAAGAAATATATTACAAACAAACTTAAACCTCAACTGCATTACCAACTACTGTACCATAACGAGCAATTCCACTTTGCCTCTACGGCCACCAACAACAAACGCTTCATGGACAAGTAAACTGACGCATATTCATGTTTACACAATTTGTCTATCTACATAATCTCAATATAAAGAGGTTTTCACTTATAGGTTATGTAAAATATGCGCACAATGTTGTAGATCAGTAGTTATGAATCTTTTTGTCTAGATGGACCTCTTTTACTGCTCGGAAACAATTGCGTATACCCATCGTTTTCAGCGTTAATTTTTGTATTTAGGAACCTAGTTCAATCACTATTTAATCGAAAATTCAGCAAGCTGCAATTTGTCGGCTGCACACCACCTCAAACTGCAAACATTTCTTTGCCTGATCAACAATAAATAGAAACAACCAAAGGTTAATAATTCTATTGCACTCGACCAATGACAAATATGCGGTTGCAGCGAAAAAGGAAATCTTGCTATTTGTGGTTGCGTTTTGGATATGACTTGTTGTATCGTCTTTGATTTCATGTTTATGTTGAGATTTTGATTTTATATTAACAAGAGCAGAAAATCCAGCTTCGCATAGGTATGCTGTGTGGATGCAAATGAAATAATTACCCGTGATGCTACGATGAATATCTTTGGGCACGAACGTATCATACGATACCAAAAGCGAGAAAGGAATATAAACACTATAAAAACTTAGTAGTAATGCGTTTTCGTGTACCTCCGTTTGAGACCCGCTGTTTTTGTTGTTTCCAGCAAAACACCCATTGTAGTAAGTAGATATTAGCAGACCTCACAATCGTTTTGTACAGTCAACATGTAGACGGTGCTAAAGTATTGAATATTCGAGAGTCCTTGCATATCAATGTTTACAAATGCAACTTTTTGCTTATGCCACATCCAAATTACGAATTAATGAAATAACAATGTCTCCGAAACAGCTGCAACTTACTATTCGTGACTTATTATACGCTTATTATAGTTACCAATTACGTAAAAAATAGCTGTGTTCAAAACAGCTGCAAGTTATTGGTTGTGACGACCATTAAATAAATTGTTTGGTTTTCGACGTAAAATTTAGCCCATCGTCAAAACAAAACTTTTGGTTTATTAAACAACAAAATGTATTCTGCTGTACGAGCTGAATACTTCATGTGAGGCTTAAAACTTGCACCGCATCCAAGAGGGCCTGAAGAGTTCTATTTCCTGTCGTTGGAACTGAAGTGTTTATTTTTTTAAGATTACCACTTGAGTGACATGTGACCTATGGAACTGCGCCCCCTGATCGCGCTCGACCACTTCTTAATGCTACTCACGATGCTACTAGAATAAATGTCGGCGCATACCTAAAACTATTAATGTAATATTTAAGATATAATTATCTGCAATCCTATATTTATATATTTTTGCATAAAAATAAAGCTTACTTAGGGTTAAGCTAGGTAGCCCAGCCCGCTGACAGCGAAGTTGTTTAAAGTGGCCCTTGATACAAAAACGATTTTGTTAACAGGATTGCGAAAATCTCAAAAAATGTGCTCCCGCTTTTATTTTGAGATCTTTTCATAGAAAACATAGCTCTTCCGTATGCTTCCTTATTCGTAAGTCGTACCAGTGCTTCACAGCACGAATTTTGAAAATTTCAAAAATATCTGCAGACCTCTTCATGACTCCTTTTTTGCCCATTATACTTAGTTCTGGTCCTTATTTGGAAACAAGTCTTTATTTTCAGTAGAAAGTACATTTAGGTGTGATGAAAAGCGTACTTAAGCAAATTTGTTTTCAAAGAAAATAATGCAAAATGTTATTTATTTACCAAAATTACTCAAAAATGTGTCACAAACAAAAACAAGACAAAGCACAATTTGTGACTTTTTGGTAACAAAACATTTAACATTTATTCGTTACCCTGAGCTAGCAATCTTTCCGCAAGTTGTTCAATATTCGGTATGATATTAATGGCAACAAGTCTGTGGTCATCATGCTTGATTAATCTGTATGTTCTCGGCTTTTATTAAAACAAAAGCACTAAATCGTTCCTCTGCTTGGTAACTAGTTGGAACAGCAGAATAACTTTTTCCATTGCAATTCTTTTCAGACAAGGTGCTGCTAGCTTTCCTTCATTAATGCAAAATTTAATATAGTCAGGCATCTCAAAATACCTTTGCTTAATCAATGATGCCTGCAAGTCAATGACTTCTTCTTTTCCCTGTTTTCATTTGCGTCTTCTAGTTTCGCTGTGAACGGAATTAAAACAAAAAATATGCATTCGAGTCAACAATGTCTTTAAATCGCTCGGTCATTTCCTTTAAAAGAGCATTGAGATGAGCAAGGATTGCTTCCTTCAGATTTGAAGAAAAAGAGTTTGTTCCCACCTCACTGAAAATTCCTGGAACATTTCAAGATTGCGCACATAAATTTTCTCACGCCAAAAAAGAGTTTTCTCATCAACCCATCAATGGCTTCTTTGCGTTTTATCACCAAATACGTCTAGGCCGGAGGTTCTGAACTTGCGGGTCATGGCCCATTACTGGGCCACAGCACATATTCCAAATAGGCCACGGCTGGCTATTTTTTGTTAAATGATAATGTGGATATTGTAGAATAAATTAAAACTAGGTCACTGACCTCTATTTAGATCAAAAATAGGCCACAGGCATGAGTGGTTAAGAAACAACGACCTAGACAGTCAAAATATTGGTATCGGTAAATGCAGTAGAGCGTTCATTGTTTATTTTACATGGAAATAGCATTTCGGCTACACTTGTACGCAGAGGATAAAGGCGGCCAAATGCTCTACCCCTCGATAACAATTGCATCTCCGTACACAATAACAAAACTCTGTATTTTTACTAAAAAAAAGTTTGTAACATTTTTCGATTTTCATTTGTGTATAAATTAGTTAGCATTTTTCTGTCGCTTATTGATCCACCCCATACAGTGACCAATGAAACCGTGCGATGTGCGTGACGTCTGCAACTTGAAATGAGTCGCCATATTGCATTCGGTTCTTGCTGACGGTCAGAGAAGGAAAATATCTTGGTGTAAATTGATGTAAAAGTTTTGGCATTAATGAATTTTCGTTTCACTCGGTTCATTTGTTTAAAGTTGAACAGTTGAGATTGATTTATCAGCTAATTACAAGTCTGTTCATTTTCAATCACATTAAAAACTTTGCCAGAAAATCGGTCAATATATTTAAATAATTTGACTCATCCTTAGAGCCCGCTAAAATCAATAAAATCAAAATTTTTTCACGACCTTGTTACATGATCAAGCGTGCACTAACGTTCGTTTCGGGTGTCTAGGAGTCTGTTTTGATAGATTTTATAGGTCAAAATAAAATCAAAATTTTGCATTAAGTCTAAACTTGTCAAAATTCTCTTCATCAAAAATTTCCTTACAAAAACAAACAAATTTAGATTTTTTTCAATTTTTGAGCTGCTATTAATATTTTATAAGCAGTTTTATTTCATTTTAAACTTCTCAAATAGTTTCAATGGTAAAAATGCGTGCGGTAATTGAGAAGGAAATAGCACTTATTATGCATCAAATTGTCATTGTTGATGCATAAACACATAATTGTTAGACAATTAATCTATTCCTATAAAACCTTTGCGCTCTTTACACGTGGTCTTTTTAAGTCGTAGCTTGCAAAGCAAAGAATGCTTAAACAAGCCAAATCTTCTACAGCGAAAGTTAGGCAAATTTGCCAGGAATATACGGATGAGTTTTCGGCAACTCCTGCCCGCGACTTGCGACGCAACCTTTGCGACGTGTTAGTCAAATGCGACAAAAAGTTTTTTGTGGAAAGCCACCGAAAAAGTAAGCAACACCAAAGAAAATTTCAGACGAAGAGCAAATCCCAAAGTAAGCAAACCTTTTTACAACTCGATCAAGTAAACTTCAAGGAACAGGTTGTCTCTTCACTCTTAGCTACAGATATCCCACTTCATAAACTGAACCATCCTTCTTTAAAGTCTCTGTTTGCTACAATGGGAAAAGTATTGCCTTCGGAGACTGCAGCCCGGGCATGTGTTGCTAAATTAACATCCCAAAAAGAAGAACAAATTCAAGAATTACTTCGTGACAAAAAATTTTTTAAATTGTGGATGAAGCAGAGATTGCTAAACAAAAGTATATTAGTGTGCTTGTGGGCAGCTTATATGCTCCAAATCAGACATTCCTCGTTGATTGCCATCCACTTGACAGCGGTAGCAATGTTAATAGCAGTATTATTCTGCACACTGTGGATGACATATTGCGACAACTTGAAATAAAACGCGAGAATTTTTCATTGTTCTTGACTGATGCTGCTCGGTAGATGTCTTTGGCTGGAAAGACATTAAAGGAATTCTACCCTTTTTTGATGCATGTCACCAGCGTTGCGCACTTACTACATAACTGCGCTATGCGTGTGCGTGCTCATTTTTAAAATATTGATCAAATAATAGCAACGATCAAGGCAGCAGCAATCAAAAACAAACATCACAAGAAAGATTTTCATGTTGCTGGTCTGCCATCTCCTCCTGACCCTGTAATTACAAGATGGGCAACTTGGCTTAGAGCTGCCTTATATTACAGTGAAAACCTTCGAGCTGTTCGTAACATTGTCAACAATTGGACAAGTGCAGGCCTCTTAGTTAGCAGAGCAAAACGCGCTATCAATGTGGAAGATTTGGTGCCGGACTTGGTTAGAATAAATCAATACCGGACTCTAGCAGCCAACGTAGAGCTCTTAGAAGGAAGTGCCTGCACGATAACCGAAGCATACGGACTGTTGAAAAATATGCAATTCGATGATAATCCGTGCACAATTAAAAATTACATTAAAAAACGACTATCCAACTCTGATTTAAAAACAATAATAAACTCTACCAACTTGACAATTGACCCAACAAGCTACGCACTAGTGCAAAAAGACCAGCCAACCTCTGCTGCTGTTGAGAGGTCGTTTTCTATGCTCAGTAAATTACTGAGAAAAGATAGAAAATTTGAGTTTAAGAACGTAAAAAAATATATGATGCCGTATTACAATAAAAAGTCCTGGTAATTATACTGTGTGGCTTTCGTTAAAAACATCATAGACAGACTGTTAATGTACAATACAGTTGCGATAACAAGGCATTTTTTGTATTACACACTAATTGATACCGGTACACACAATGGCTCGTTATCCTAGGTTTTGACGTCATCCGTCGCTTTGTTGTATTAGCTTCAAGACTGAGTAATTGAGAAAATGTTTAAAATAGGCAACCTTCTTCTTCAAAAACTTATGTAAATTGCAGATTATAAAACATTTTTAATCAAAAAAGTGCAACAAGACATAAAGAATAGGTGAAAGCGGTTAGGTCAAAATAAAGTCCAAATTTTGCTAAAATAAAGTCAAATATATATTTTTTTAGGTCAAAAAATAATGGCCCTAGTCATACTCCATATAAAAATTGCAGAAAATGTTGGCAGGTTTTTTAAAAGAGAAAACGGTACTTATGGGTTATCTGTCACCACTTTTTTTTAATTTAATAAACCTAACCCTGTACACTCCCTTCCAGTGTACACTGCCCCATACATTTACATACCGGGCCTGCCCCTTCAGTGCACACTGCCTTCCAAACTCATTTTAGGCTTAAACATTATATATACAGTTAAATAATAGTAATTTAATACCTGGTGAAAAAAAGTGGTGACAGATAACCCACAAGTACCGAGAAAACTGTTCATAAAACTAAAAACATTCCCTTTGATCAATTGCATGCTGATGATACGTCAAAAAACATTCTGTTGCTTATCAAAATGTTTTCGTTTGAAATCTATGAAGGGGATCGCAAGTAAATGATGGAAGGTAGAAATTTTTGAAACTTCTACTTTCGCTGTGAACGGAGCCTAGCGTTTTGTTATGGTCTGATGGTGACTGTTGGTTTGTTAGGCTTATTAGTTTTTTAGGCTAGAATGTTCTAACAGTTATATTGGTAGGCCTTCTACCGGTACTGCGCAAGTCAATTTTTTGTCGGCCACTTTAAATTATCAAATAGGAATTGAACAAAGTTGCTATTTCAAGAAAATATGGCCAAAACCTGACAAACACCGACTTGATTTGGATGGTAAAGTGTTTTTGAAAATTTTTGTTAACAAAGCAGTTCTTTTAGTGACAACAAAGCCTAAGTTGTACAGTAATAGCCAATGCAACTTGTAAATATGATACGAAATACCTCGGAATACGATTGTTTCTAACAATAAACTATACTAAAATAAACTATTTTTCAGTTTTTTCCCAAAACAATATAATGAATGTTTTTGAGGTGAACTTTCTAACAGCTTTTTTTCCAGTTTCATCTCAAAACACACTTGAAAACTTTTTTAGGAGATAAATTTTTTGCAAGTTATTTTTTACTAGTCTTTGCTCATCTCCCCCAATATGTGATTTTATTTCTCTTGGGAAGGTTAGCCTATATAGTTGGGAACTATTGTCCAGTGCAGAGCATGTGTTGTCCTTTGCACCATTTTCAAATTTTGTTAATTGAACGGAGCGATACGCCTTGTTAATCGACTTGCTGTGTAAATTTCACATTGGTTTTAAGTGATTTATCTCAAAATCTACCATTTCTATTAAAATAATTGGTTTTCTTTTGCGAATACTAAAATTAGCAATATTTGCAAAACAAATACTACTGTAGTGGCTATACGTTACCGCAAATCATCACAAGCGTTGGTACTGTAAATGATTACTTGGTTGTGGATGCTTTCAAAAGCACTTCTCAGACCACAACCCGTTGTTATCATATATACTGTACTTAACTGTTAAAGACAATGCCGATTGATGTCAAGCAGCTGGTAATTTTAATATAGTATTCTGAAAAATGCAAACCGGTGCTCGGGAGAAAAGATGGTTGAATGTGACTCAAGGCAAGGCACGCCTGGTGCAATATCCTCAAAATGATTGTTGACAGCAAACAAATATTTTGGTGCATATACGTTATAAGTCAAAGAATGTATAGTGTTCAAACGTGCTTTATCTTACCGTTGTTTTCGAAACTGCAAATGAGTTGAAATTGTACAAGTTTATCGTTCTTTTGCTAATGTGATAGCTTCATCTGATGCTCTAAGAACGACAGATATTCAATTGTTATATCTGTAGTTGTTTTTCCTCCCAGGCATCACTTCATACATACTGTAGCTGAAATTGCTTATGCCTGATATCGGCTGCATGTCACCGTATAGTCGCATTTGAAATAATTTGGGATGAAAGCAGTGGAGTTGACTATTGTAATTACGTGTTTCAAGCACTTTTGACTTTATAAAGAAACAAACACCATTTTCATCTGTTAATTACAAAAGAGTGCTACCTCAGTGACAGTGTAATCTTAGGCATTGTTTTTTTACACTTAATTTATCACATATATAAATATAAATCCAGCATTTATCCTCTTTACACATAAATCAAGAACGCAATACAATTTCATTATTTTACAAGAAACATTTCGTGATTATTAATAAGAAGAGCATGTACGCTGCTGCCAAGACACCGCTGTTTATTTCTTAGTTATTTCCGTAAATTACATGCCAAGTTATTATAACTTTACTATGCTTCTGTAATTTTTTTACGTTTGTAGTCTGCAAAAATTTACTAATAAACTTGGTAAATTTGCAGATATTTTGTTGTATACAAAGACAGACAAATATTTGTAACTAGAGGCTTAAATTAGTTAGTAAATTATTGCGATAGATATCAGTATGCTGCTGTCAGGGAAAAAGCCGGAAAATTTTTTAGCAGTGTATACAATAAAAGTGTCTTGTAGTTCTCGTAGTTATCTGAACAGATATTTTAAAATACTCTGGAATTCATTGCTCTGGCTGTAATTTGATTAAATATTTGGGCACTGATGTTAAGAACATTCTGTAGCTCAGGAGAAAGTCTAGGGGTGGCCAATGGTTGACAGTGAAGAAAGCAATGAATAATTTTGCAGTCTGGCACCACTCGTTTCAATCTAAAATTAAATTTTACGATATTTTCCCGTCAATGAAGCAGCTCCATCAGAACAACATGCTACTAAGCTAGCATGTCAGAGTCCTGTTTGGCAAAAAATTCATTGGCTTTCGAAAAGATGCCCATCTCTTTTGTTGTAGTTCCAAGTGTGACCAAAACAGATTTTCATTAACTTTTTCGTTCACCACATACCCAACTCATAACAAAAAGTATTGCCTCGCTTGCAATGGTTGTGAATTCATCGAGTTGAATAGCAAATTGTCACTTTTAATGTAGCTGTTAATTGCTCGGCACAGTCGTCTGCCGTGCAGTCGATTCGTCACTGGACTGTCATTGGGCAATGGCACTGTTTATATTTTTCAGCGTTATTGTCTCCGCACAAAAGCGAAACAACATCAATCAAAACTGGCTTGATCAAAGTCTCCCCAGTGTTGTGTGGCTCTTTCTGTTTTGCAACTGCGAGACTCGCAATAAATACAGCTTCTGTGCTTTTATCCATCTGTTTTGAAACGTTTTTGAAGGACTCCTCAATCAAATTCTGGCGTTTGGACAGATGCCTTGTTGTGTTGCTATGAAACAACATTCTGCAAACTTAATGCAGGGATTCAAAAAGCAACAACAATACATAAAAGTTGTTGCTTTTTAAATCCATAGCCATCAAGCATAGTTGTTATTATTTTTAGCCGTATGCGCTGAATCGCTTGTAGCTATTAGATTGATAACAATTTATGTTAATTACTAATTAACATGTTGTGTTGACAAGTTATTACATGTTAACATGTTATTTACTAATTGACAAGTTAATTACTAATCACTACCAATTGTGCATGATAATGTGTAGTGCTTTTATCATAAAATTTGATATTGGCCCAGATCGTTTTTGCAATAAGAATACAATTTTTAAAAATTTTTGGATTCGCAGTAGGAGTCAGAGTCTCCGAATCGTAATAGTAGGCAAAGTGAGAAAAGTAACTCCTCAAATCTCTACTGCCGGTTTCAACATATTATTGAAACTTCAAAAACGGCAAGTAACGATTGTCAATATTGCTGTTTTTTAGTTTGAATAGCAAAAGCTGAGGAGTCGCTAGTTTCTTGCCCAGAAACGAATAATCCGCTATTCGCTAGTTTTTTAAAAATGATTTAGAACCTTGTTTATTGGCCTGCGTTACGGTGACATTGTACTAGCAATTTTTCACTAATCAAGTCTGCATTGGTGGTCGAGTTTCAAGGGATATTTTAGCAGATTAACGATTACATATCATCTTATCCACATGAGGCATTAGCGGTCGTTTCTAAAGCAAAAGTATTGAAAAATTCATTGTACTTGATTCCAATAGAAGGAAATTGCATCACAGATATAATTTTACCTACATTCAAATTAATGAAACATCTACACGCAAACCATAGATATCGGTAAGTTTATGAATCTGGGTATGTATTTGTAAAGTTTCATAAAAAAATTTGTTTTCAACTTAAACAGAGAAAAATCTACTAAATAGGATATGTTCAATGATTGAAACCTTAAAATATTGAATGTCTTGAGCTAAAGCTCCAGTGTGATTCGTGTTTCGTCCAGGTATCTCTGCATCTTTAATCATTTCATTACGCTGTGGTTCAATATACATTCACATAAAAAACATTCCGGTTTGTTTTGATCCAGCCTGGACTTTAGATAACCGTATTTTATGTATTCCGGCTTGTAGCACCGAAGTTCTTGTTCACCTATGAAACCACGCTCCGACGTAGTTAAATTTTTCAACCAAATGTATGTAAATATTGGAAGTCCTTGTTTTATTGCAGACCTGGAGCTAACAAGAGCCCGCCCAACCAATAATGCTTGAGCTTTGCATTTGTCAAAGCATCAAGAATCTTATCAACGCGAGCAAATTTTTACGCCTAATGTTTTCTGCCTCGGTAGGCGTTGGGAGTTAAGGCTGATTTCCATTAGGCGTAAATTGCAGGCGTAGCGTGCAAAATTTTTTGTTTCTCTATTTAGTTTTGTGGTTTCTCTTTAGTTTTTCTACTTAGCGTAGCGAGAGCGCTGCGCGCATAAAACTAAATAGAGAAACAAAGAATTTTTCACGCTACGTCTGCAATTTACGTCTAATGGAAACTAGCCTTAAGAAGTGCATAATGCCCAATAAATTTGCTTTCTCGCCAACAGCTCTTTCACAGAGTGTATTTTCTTTTGTTTGCTATTTAAAAAGAGATAATTGTTTCCTTTATCGACCAAAAAGCACATCTGTAACCAGTCAATTCTGATTTCGTTATTCAATTTATTAAAAACATTTTTTTTCAAAACAGTTCAGTCTTCCGCCATTCTGGCGAAGCGTTGATAGTGATTGATGCGATTTTGCGGAAACTCTTGAAATGCCTGCTAGTGAAGTCTTAATTAATTCAATCCATAAGCAGCAAGATCATCACTTCAAAGTTTACCTTTGTTTCAAAGAGAAAACTTCAAACAGCCACAATCAATATTCTTAAACGTTATTCTTGACGAAGTTTTTTCAGCTGCTACAAAGATGAAATCTTTTAGAGATGGTGCTTTCTAAAAAAATTCTATCTTACTGGCAAGCCATACAATTCGTGTGTAAATGATTTTATTAAAATTAGTTTTTCAAGAAACACAATTACTAGAACGGCTGAACTTTTTGCTAGACTGACAGCGTTGTGGTGGAAAAATTGCTCACATGTCTTTTTTACTCATAAGCGTTGGACGAAAGTACCGATCAAACAAACATTGCTTCAATGGCTATTTTTGTTCGGGAAGTTGATCACAATTTTGATATTGTTAAAGAACTTTTGAGCATAGCTTTATTAAAAGGTTGTGCTACAGGTGAAGATATCGTTAAAGTGCTCAAGAAAGTAATGGAATTCAATGATTTGAGTTTCTAAGTTCATTGCTATCGTGGCCAGGTACGGAGCCTCTTCTATCATTGGTAAACATACTGATTTGGTTGCCTTTTTAAAAAAGCAAAACGTAATCGATTGCAATGCATTTATAAATTACCAATGCATTGTTCACTCAGAGAACTTGTGGACAAAAACTTTATGCTCTGATATCTTCATGAAGGCGGCTGATGATGTTGTAAAATTTATTTGAGCAAAGGCTTTGAACCAGGGCCAGTTTAAAAATTTTCCAACATCCAAATGGAAACAGGTCATGACGATAAAATTTGCTATTGTGATATCATCTGGTTGAGTCATGCTAAGGTACTCAAAAAATTGTTGACTTAAAAAGAAGCAATCCAATCCAAGTGAAAAATAAACTAATTCTCCAATTTGGCGATCCGCAGTGTACGACAGATTTTGGATCTTTCAGTGATATATCTCCTCATCTGACGGCTGTTGACCTCAAACTTCAACAAGAGGACTATGTACTTTGTTGAACTATGTATTTTCAGCAACGTGAAAGCATTTCAAGCTAAACTAAAATCTTTTGAAAAACAGCTTTTTAGCAATGATGTTGGTAACTTTCCAGTAATCGCTCGCACGAATCGCGAAGAGGTTGTACAGAATTTCGTGAAGTGCATTTCAGAATCGCAATACGCATTTAATGAGCACTTTGGAGACTTTTGATCACAAGAGCAAAATACTGCTTTTGTTACGCGACCTTTTTTTGTAGGAGTAAAAGACGCTCTCGCGTAGTCTCAAATGGAACTGATTGAGTTAAAATGGGATGAATTTATTAACAAAAAGTTTGGTAAAACTTCGTCAGATAAATTCTATCGCCACTTTGTCCTGACAAGTTTTTCCAGCTGAAAAAAATGCAGCAGGGTTAATTTTTTACTTGGCAGCACATGTTTCTGCGGACAGACTTTTTCAGAATGAAACATGGGAAAAGCAAAAATAGATCCTCTGTCACTGATGGTCATCTCAAGCAAATCTTACGCTTAATCATTACATTCTCAGAAGCAGATATTTATTTTTTCGTTTGAGAAAAACAAAATCATGTAACTCATTAAACTTATTTTTTTTATACGATACAAATAAATTTAATTGGCTTTTGTTTGTGGTAAAATGATTGTGGCCTGCGATGGCTTTCTTTTTAAAAAAAAGTTTCCCGCTGCACTAAAAAGGTTGGGCAGGTCTGGTGTAGAGTAGTGAATATGATTTAAATCGTTTTTAAGTTTTTTTTCAACCAATGGTGTAATAAAATAAGTAATTTCTACAAAAACTTGCTGTTTAAAACTTAACCCGCCAAATCTTTATGCAATTGTCTCTTATTCAGTCAGGACCAATAACCGATTGAAGATTAAACTAAAGGTTTGAACAGAAAAAACGTGACTACCTGATTTCCGATAAAGATATGAAAACATTTTACGTGACTTTGCAGACTACAGACCACTTTACAAGCATGCCTTATGAAGAGCTAGTACAGCGCATAAATTTGTTTTATTGTCACGAGATATAAGCTGAATTATCACACATCAATCAAACAAATAAAAATGTCTAGTTTTCGATTTTATGAAATGAAAAATGGCTTTCACAAATCATCGACGCTGATCCATGTAAATTACTACCTACACCTACGTCGAAATGTCCTGTCCGCGATATGTCGCGTAAATGTGTGCGGACAACACTAAAATACGGAAATGCGAGTTTGCCTAAAAAAGAAAATTTGAATTTAATTATGGTTCAACTAATTTTGAAATATATCGAAAAGCTACAAACTGAGGCACCAAACTAGCAGATATATAAAAATATACAAAATTCGACAACAAAAATTTAAACTCAAAAAATATAACCGTATAGTTGTATGAAATTTGATAATTTAATTGAGTCTTGATTTTTAACAACCAAGTTGGTCTTGAATCTAATAGTTCAACATCCGTAACTTTCTATATTTCTTCGATTTTTATAATTTAGGTGACAGGTTTTCCATATTTTGGTGAGAAATTTTGGAAAATCCACATTTCCATACTTTAGTGTTGCCCAGCGCGTTTTTTGTCGTAATCAAACCTACAAAGAATGCTTTTGTTTACACTCGTACATCACGCGGATACGAACGACTCTTAAGATTTTGTTGACAAGCAAGCTATTGCATTTCATCAGGCTTTTTTCAGTATTGCACTTGCGATGTATTTAGACAAGTCAATACATGCGGCGTGGACAAATGAAGTCAATGTTTACTTTTAAACTCACTTCACGGTTTCAAACCTTGACTTGCATCGACCGAAACAACATGTATGGGTGACTGCTGACTCGAAGACTGCGAGGTCACTTTGCAGTTTAAAAAACTTTCCTTTATTTTGAACTCGATTAGTTGGCTATGTACTCATTACTCATTGTTTTATGTATCTTTTCGATTTCTCAACTGAACGATGACGGTAGAAAAAAAGCAATATGAGTTTACAGCATCAATTTTATTAGGAATAATATGTGCAAATTTAATGTAAGTTACATCATATTAAAATGCATATTACAAATATCATTTGCTTTCGCCAAGTACTAACACAAAAAAGAAACAGTGGCTGTGTGTGCAATGATAGACACCATAGAAAAGGTCACGACTGAAAATGTAGTGTCATAGACATTTGCATTCAACAAATATAGCGTTACTAAAAATCAACACTAGCTTTGGGAATCATAGAAATCGGCACGTCTTTGTTTGGAGGCATAACTCCAAATCCAATGAAGCTTAAATCGAAATCTGGAGTTTCATCGGAATCTAATTTCAGGTCAAAAGCAGTAAGAAAAATGAGAATTAGGATCTTCAACTCAATCAATGCAAATTGTTTTCCCGGACAACGAAACTCTCCGAATCCGAAAGTTAGAATCGAGTGCGCAGAGTTTATCCTTGTTCCGCGTTTTGAAAAAGTTGTTCGCGGTTTAATTGTAACTTCATCCTTTCTTTTCGTTTTGGAAATGAATCGATCAAATTGAAAGTCCTAAACATAACAATGTTAAATAGATAAGTATAAGAGTCGAGCGATTCGCTTTGGAGCGTATTTGCCAATTGTGCTCACTGCTTTGACCGATAAGATCTCGATAGCATTGTCGGTCACTAACTGTTCTGATGAAACCTAATGTGTCGAAACAGTGCGCACTGTGTGCAATGTTAAGTATATTTAGATAAAGCCATAACAGTTGAACAGGCAACATTTTAAAAAGTAAATTGGTTAAATAAAGACAACAGTTTCAACCAACCAAATGCATAGTGGCAAATGTGAATTTCGGGTTTTCCGTTATACAGTACAAAAAGTTCCCTCATAAGCACTTGCGGCGAGAGTGTTGTGCAACGATGCGGAAGAGTCAGCTATTAAATACTCGTACATAGGCCCTCTTCAGCTATTTTATTGCTATTTACGGCTCATATGTTTTCACCTTCGTCCTCCGTACCATATCACGAGAAACACTTTTTAAGAATTAAAATGAAACTACCAATTGCTTAA
Organism: Trididemnum clinides; assembly: GCA_963675345.1. Classification (NCBI taxonomy): domain Eukaryota; kingdom Metazoa; phylum Chordata; class Ascidiacea; order Aplousobranchia; family Didemnidae; genus Trididemnum; species Trididemnum clinides. The sequence continues at coordinate 21,318,301 of OY776284.1, read as the reverse complement.
TTCATGCTGTTGTGTGTAAACTCGTTTAACTTCTCAAACGTGCTCTCCAATGATGACAAGGCAATAACTATTTGTTTGCTAATATTGCGAAATACATCAAATCATAAAGATAAAAACTTGCTTACTTTTGGATTTTCATAAATATCTCCGTCATAATGCAACAATGGAGAATACATTATAACGTAATCCCCTTTTCTGATGTCATAAACTTTGCCGTCATGTAGTTTCAATTGAACGTTGTCCAACGCCTTCCTGAGGTTCATATTTGAACCAGCCACACGAAGCACTTCTTTCACCGTCGAATCTAGAAAAATTTATGAAATCTCTATTAAGATTTGTTGAAGTTTTTAGTTTACGGTAATATCGTTTAATGATTACGTTGACGAAAAAAAGTATATCAAATTCAATTTACCCGGCAAAATTTATTTCAGACGTGTAAAATTAACTCAAATAAAGTCCACAATTTTATTTGTGCCAGCAATCGTTTAGCTTTGAAGCAGATTTGAATACAAGTTGTTATTTTACACTTATAAAGGCTTTGCTATTACTTGAACGTAAAAATCATGCAAAAAATCTTACCCAAATATATCAATTTAGTCAAATCTTCTTTTTCTAGTAACTCTATGTCCTCGAAGCAATTTTCGTGTGCAGTTTCATTGTTGTTTTCGTCAACTGTTTTTTGTCTTTTTGATTGAATTAAATTTTGATATTCATTCAAAATCTTTTCTTTTGCCTCTGGCGTTTTCAAGATGTAAAAAAGTGCCCAAAACAGTCCTTCAATAGTGTTGGATTGTGATGACCATAGTGTAATCAGCATATGCCGTACTTGGTGCTCTAAACAAGGATGACAACATAAGAATAGATCGCATTTGTAAGCTCTTGCAAAATGGTTGCTGAATAAATCAAGAAATTGCAAGACTGTGAGTTTAAATCATCGCCGGTTTAGTAATAATTACTCATTATCTATTAAACAATGTATTATCAGATCATAGGCACAGCCAGAATGAGGGAGGAACAAAACGGAACATGCCCTCCTAAATCTCGCCGATTCAATAGATACAAACTATGATGGTTCAATTTGCAAACATTTTTTCAATCATCGTGATTTTGGTCAAACTTCAATCAACAATATCGAAAATTAGAAGCGGAATATATTTCCCCCAACCAAAATAATAACTTTTTCTGGTTAGGTCATTGTGTTAGCAATACTGGAAACTCTGAAACAAATTTGAAGACAAGTTTTTCAAACAGTAAAAGTTTTTTTACCACTGGAGGGTGAAAACAAATACTTGTAATCAAAATTTAATCAGCCAAATGAATATGTTGCTCACCAAAATCTGTGTCCGCATTTAAAACTTCTTTGATGACCGTCGACACGTTTTCTCTTTTTGACCAGTCCATTTTCCTCATCCGATTCAATAAATTTTTTCTTGCGTATTTTGTTTTCGGCAATAAGTGAATCGGAATCCGATCAACCAGCCAAGCAGACCCTTCGCTGAACTTCGTGAAGTGTCGGAAAGTTTCGGAAGCTTCTTTGGTGTTTTCTTCATGTGCCGGCAAACATCCAAACAAGACGTCATAGGTCAAATAAAACAACACTTTCTGGCATAGATCACGTAAATTCATCTAAAAATCGAATTTTGATGTTATCTCGAGTCAAATACTTGTCTACACACTGGTTTCCACTTTCACACTCAATGAGCGTACGCTGAAGTAATCATAGTTTGCCAACTATGATACGCTTACGTTTACGCGTGGCGACGCTGATCAACGATACGCATCGACCAAATAATTTGCATAATTTCAAGTATCCACTAACTTTTTTCTTCACCACAAATTTGGCGGCAAGGGTAATTGGATAATCAAATAGAGGTGACAAATGTCACAGTGCCCCAGCTTCTCTTCTTTATACGTCAATGTTCAAATCAAGCCCACAAACTGTATTTTGATCAAAAATAAGCAAATCTTGATGAGTCTTAGATTCTTTTGGATAGTATTATTTAATTCTTACTAAAACGAAAGTTGTGAACACGTAAATAAAACATTATTGTAATTATCATTATGTTCTTATTACCTTGTTATTGTGATCATACGTAGGTAGTTCCTCGTTGAGAATTTGTTTGGTTATTTTAATTGTGTTTTTCATGCAGGAATTGAATAAGTCTTTCAACTGTGGAAGTCCTCTTAAATTGTGAACAAGAGGTTGAGATATCAAATCCTGTACTTGAGGGACATTTTCTGCGATTTCTTCTTTTGTTTGTTTGAAATAATTCCACAATCTCTCAAAAAGTCTCTTTATTTTGTCATGAAGAGAAGTTGAATAGATATTGTAAAGAGAATGTTGCTTTCCGACCATACTGGTGGTCAAAAATCCAAAAATCGGTTGTTGGGACAACGACTTGCATTTTTCAACGAAGCTGACGTCAAGGGGGTTGAGGACCATGTGGCAGTTCCTAAAACAATACAACCATAATGAGTCATCACTAGGCAAGAGTCATATCGCGTAATGAAATCAGTTTTGTAATTCTTTAATTTTTCTGTTAGGTTTTCTCTCCTTTTGACGGGACTTTTCCTTCTCATAAATATGGTTTTATAATTACCATGATTTTTTTTGGGTGGAGAGATGGGAAGTTTTTTATGAAGTTTTCATGGTAAAAATGATTTCTACAAGAGCTAGTTTTTGAAAAAACTGTCGCTCTGCTTTTATTTGTGATCTTTTATCAATAAATAAAAACAACCAAAACAACACTTACCAGCCTACCAATTCAATTGTAAATATGTCTCCGTTTGTTTTTTGAAGTTTCTTCAAGTACCCAATAGGGTCTTTTCCAAAATTTATTGCTGCCCCCAAAAACGGTAGTGCATGGGATATCAAAGGTGGCTCGCCGGGTCGCCTAAACATAATTAATCGTATAAATATTTATTCACGTTAATGATTACACACTTTGGTCACTTGTCAATAAGCCGTTATTGCTTCTGCAGGGTGATACCTATTATACACTATAATGGCAGCGTGGTTCAGGTCATAGTTTTGGATTGTCGATATGATCCTAAGGATTTTATAATTGATTTCTTTGGCTTGATTAGAATCATATTTGCTGCACGATTGAGCAGCAAAGCCATCACTACTTGCCAATAACATGATTATAATATTATATACATATATACAGTACATACATACAATATATACATCATGATGGACTGCTTATTCTGTAACTGCTTGTAGTGGAGGCTACATCAAATCATTTCCTAGTTAGAAAGATTTTTTCATAACTGTTTGAAATCATTTTTCATTCTTATGCCAAATGACTTTACTAACTAAGAACTTAAATCCATGGTAGAATTATTTTTCATTTTAGCCGCTTTTCGTTGCTTACTTACCGTTTTCTTGAGTAGTAATATACAGCACACGCTGTCGCAATTAATGTCCAAAGTATAGAAGTTACAAAAGTTGCCATTGTTATCAGCATTCGCTCCTTGTATTGCGTGATATCAACAACTCTCGTCTACCTCCATCCCACCACGGTCTTCGAATTTATATTCAGAGCACATCACGATTTTTTTACACGTGTTGATCATAACGTGGTCGTGCGTGCCAACTCCTACAAAGCATTGTGAGCTGATTATTGCGTAACAAGCGGCAAGATCTTTTCACTTACGATATCCAAAATAGATTTAAAGATATGGAATAGTCTGCTGAAAATTCTTTTTTTAACAGCGCAGCTTCACTGATCTTAAGAAATGAAATATCAAGGAGATCATTAACGTCTTTTAACTGCAATGTTGTTTTTAGCGCAAGAACATCATTTTACCATGACTGAATAAATTCAATTTCATATTTCATTATCCATTTTACTTCTATAGCTAAGCTCCAAGTGCAGTCGTAGCCAAAAGTCCAAGACCACCACGTGAAAAGCAAATTTTTTCTATATTTTGGTAGACAAATTGTGTGAGGCTGACATACATTTGATAGTTAGTTACAATCACTTTTAATTGCCCATAAAACCACGAATATTATCTTATAAATGATTTTCACTTGCCTCACAGTTTACTTCATTTAAGTTTGTAGCTGATATATTTGAGCTTAAACAGTAAAAGACTACGGAAAAATGGGTAAAAATTGTCCCTTGCGGAAGTTCAGCTCTCAGATATTGGCTCTTCGCAAAGAAGGGCAATCAGAACGATTAATTAGTCAACGAATCAAATGTAGCAATGGCCTAGTGGTTGGACCAGTGCGATGGCGTAGTGGTCAGAGCGTGCGCTTCGCAGTCGATAGATCTAGGGTTCATTTCCCAAGTCGAGTCATACCAAAAACTTTAAAAAATAATATTCACAGCTTCTCTGCTTGGCACTCATCATAAAAAAGGGATAGTCTGGAGAACAAGCCGGCAAGCTTGCTTGTTGTGTCCATGGGCAAGATACTTAACGGGATGCCTCCATTTTTTTGTGGCAGACAGGTGGTGGGGCCAAGCAGTCTACCCGTCGTGGTGGCCCCAGTCTGACTAAAGATTCGCAAACCGAGCGTGAGCGCTAACGCAGTGTACAGTATATACATCTTCCTGCATAATGCTCACAACAAATAGCTCAAACGACGAAGAAGAAATGTAGCGAGAACGCTGTTTATAATGCAGTTGTAAAACTTTAGCAAACAAGGACTTATTTAGATACTAAAAAATCTGGTAGACCGCGAAAAACCACCCTAAAGGTCAACCACGTCATTCGAAGAATAGCAGTTCAATCTCAAATGAGTTCTACTTGGTCTGCACTACTTGCAAAAAATGTGGACATTAGTTGAAGAACAGTCAGTCAGCGTTTGATGGATGAATTTGGCTTGAAATCTCATAAATCTGCACACAAACCCAGGCTAACACAGTCCATGAAAGGTAAGCGATTGGGTTAGTCAAAAAACATGCAAAATGGACATTTAACCAGTGGCAACAAGCATTGTTTACAGACGAATCTACTGTGCAGCAGATCACTACACGCAAGCGCTGTGTCTGTAGACCCACAGGAAAGACATTTGATGAACTATACACAATACAAACCATGAAACACCATCCAAGCGCCATGATTTGGGGAGGAATATCAGTAAATGGAATCGCTCGACTCTTTATCTTGCCACCAGGAATGACCATAAATCGTCAAACATATGTTGTTTGCTGAAAAACAAGTTGGAACAACTCATGGCTATCGATAATTGCGCAGTGTTCATGCAGGTTGGTGCTCCATGTCATTGTGTCAAAATCGTTTCTCAATTCCTGATTGCAAAAAAATCTCTATTCTGGATTGGCCTGAAAACAGCCCTAAATTTAATCCTATTGAAAACTTATTGCCTGTTTTGAGAAACAAAGTCTCCAAAAGACACCAAGTAGGGCTAAGAGTTTGGAATATGCCATCGAAAAAGCCTGGGTACGTGATATATCAACTAAGTACTGAGGACGTCTGGCAGGGAGCTTGCCAAAACGTTTAGAAATTGTCTTCAAATAGAAATTTTAATAGATTTGAGCCCAAATTAGGCCCGAATTTTTTAAAAGCTTAAGTCCGAACCCGGCCCGATTTACAACGCCGCTTAGCACATCTAAGCAAGGAAAACAAACATGCAACACGATGCCTTACCAGCAGCGATTTGAGAAAGTTTGACTGGAAATCAAAATAAAACAACGACACAGCAAGAAATCGAACTACATGAAAGACGTTTTTGCCGGTTTCTTGAAAATATCCCAATATGACAAATATGTTTCCTACTTCCAAAGTACGGAAAATTGTAGACCCCCTTGGGTTTCACGTAAGCAATGAACAGAGCACATAGACCTGAGGCATAGCTAGGACCTTCAAATCAGAAATTATATCCGGAAAAGGAATGCACCAAGTCGTGAAAATGCAGGAATAACACATTTTTGTTACTATTCTCTCAAGTGCTCGATAGGTGTAGCCGGCTTGGCCAGCTGAACCGACATTCTCAATCCCGACGTTACTGATGGGGGCTCTGCAGCCAACGCCGACATGTATTATAAAGCAAGGATTGTTTCATTTGCTGATATGCTGCTTGTTAAGGTATCTATGTCTATACGATAAAGCAATGTAATAACAATCCATGTTTGAAGAAAAAATCATAATAAAACCACAAGCCTAACAATTTGTAAAACTGAATTGAGAGAGAATATTTAGTTCGAAAATAATTTGGCTCGATTGGCTCACTAGAATATGGTGAATGAATTTGGGAAAAGCATTACCGCTTTTTTCGCTATGCCGGAAACAAGGCAAATAGCGGAGCCAAACAACTTAACACTACTAATACATATACAAAAAAGGGGGTGCCAAATCGCGAAATAGGCTTCCATTAAATAGTTTATTTCTGTAATTGTAAAAACAATCACCATTGGGCTGCCACAATCATTTTTGACTGAGTTTTAATCCCTCCCTCCTCACACTTTTTGAAAGTATTAATGATAGTTTGTGGCAAGATTCTTTGTTTGTGAGCGTTTGGCAGTCTTGATTAAGAGAATAAGATGATCACCATTACATGTAGAGGATTTGTAGAAGTGCATAAAATTCATTAACCTTTCATTGCTGTTCACACAAGAGCCCGATGGGTGAAGCCGGCGCTACCAGTTGAACTAAAATATTTAACCCAGGCTTTACTAATGGGGACCCTGCCACTTCTTTGGCATCTCACATGTCGTCATGATTAACGATAAATATAAATTAAGTTTTCTTAACTTACTCAAGAAGTACTCATTGTAGAAACGCGGTTGATCAGTTTTTTGGAGTTATTAGCAAAGCGCTTTTGATAAAAAACACTTTACAACAATGTAAGCTCAATTGACAATGCAACAACAAATTCTTTTTAAGCATTTCGAACTTTTCTAAGCATGCTTTCATGCTTTTTTCTGGTCGCTTCAAACTCGCTCTGTTATGTTACAATGGCTCCCTGCTACGATCACCACAGTCTTTCGCTAACACAGATCACGGTATAATCACTTTTTTCAAAAATTGAAACATTTTTACACAAACAGTTTATTTAGCAAAATGGTTTGTTAACTCATTTCTCAACTGAATTGCAAAATCTTTAAACAAAATGAAGATTATATCCAAGCGATTTCGATAATACGAGGGCGGTTCATAAAGTAAATCCTACCGTATTTTAACTCAAAAAGTTGAAGAAATAGAACAACGGAAGCGACATCACTAAGTTAAGCAAAGATTATGATGAAGAATTTTATTTTTCTACTTAGTCACCACAATTTCCAACGCATTTTTTCCAACGATGTACGAGGGCCTTTATGCCGCGCTCGCAAAACTCTCTTCCAACTGTAGCAGTCCATTTTTTGACTGCATTTATGACAGAACTGTTGTCAACAAAATGCTGATCCCGCAATCTTTCTTTTAGAGATCTAAACAGATGAAAATCTGATGGTACAAGGTCAAACCTATATGGCGGATGCGGCAGCACTGTCCGGCCAAACTTGGTCAGACATTCTGTGGTCTTGAGATTTACGTGTGGCCTGACGTTATCGTGTTGCAAGAAGAATGATATTTTTTCTCTGATCTAGTGCGGGAAATTCTAGCCTTCACTTTGATTAAAGTTATAACGTAACGGTCAGAATTGACAATTGCCCCTGGTTCCAAGAAATCCAAAAGGATAATACTCTGTGCGTCCCAGAAGACCGGTTCGTAGTAGTGACATCAAGTTACATTACCAGTGACACTTCCGGTCCAGGAAGGCATCGTGTTTGGCTTCATATCGTTTCAACAACTCCTAATTGACAATCACTCAGTAGTCTTTTTGTTCCGGAGTGAGCATTCGTGGTACCACCACTTTGGTACACTTTTTGCTTTACCCCAGAGATGATATTGACTTTCCCACCGCACCCATGTTCACTCCCAACTCTATGCTCATTTTATGTAGTGATATCCGCTGATTGGATTTGTTGAGCTTATCAAGGCGTGCTTCATTTTCTTCATTGGAGGCTGTGCTTAGGCAGCCAGAGCAAGGTTTGTCACTTACATCTGTCACCACTTTGGAAGCGACGAACCCATCTTCTAACCGTGCTCACATCGCCTGTCTCGCCGCCGTAAACATTCACCAAGCATTAGTGGATGTTGATGGGCTGTACTTCTTCTGGATTGAGGAATTCAATAACACATCTCTATTTTTGACAGACATCCATATCACAGATATTGCTTTGTAAGAATATTTTTGCGGCCAAAATTGAAATTACACACAATTTAAACTTATCACTGCGTTATCATTTAAAAAGATAAAAAGTACAGGTTAACTATATGAAGGTTCAGTCGTTATAAAAATGCAATATGCAATCTACTCCAATCCCTGGTAGCGGAATGGCAGAAATGGAGGCATTGCCTTGTGAACCACCCTCACACGTGATTTGTGCCTGTACTATTTGCTTTTATTCTATAAAAATTGGACATTAATGCTTGTAGTATAACTTTTTACCTCTTTCCAAAAAGTGATAAGCTGAATAAAAACAGGTAACTTGAGTATGTAAAAGTTATGGTAAGGTACTAACAATTAGTGTCATTTGAAACTTGAGAAAACTTGCTTTTCAGCGATATGTAACTCTAATTAGTTAGGGATACCAATTAATTTACATTTGATCAAAAATAGGCTGCCAAACATCATTTTTCATTTGTGTTTCCTGTTAGACTTAAGTAACTAGCAATCTTTATAACAAGTTATTTCTTTGGTACACTTTGACTATTTTCCATTCAAAGCATGCTTCTTCGCCATTATTTAACTAAATTTTCAAAAAATCACCTCAAAATGAAATCAAAAATCACCTCAAAAAAATATAAAATCACCTCAAAAAATATAAAAACTTTGAAATATATCCTACCGGTCAAAACCAGTCAAAATTTTGGTGTCTGGGCTTCACACTACTGCAATTTCTAGAAAAATTAAGTAGTGTCGTACATTTTGTCCTGTCATAGATTTTTTTCAAGAGCATGGTTCTTTGGCATTGTCTATCGAAATTATCAGGGCATTGCTTTCAATTTATTCACCATTTGTTAGAATATGCCAAGCGGGGGATATCATTGCAACGTTGCTGTATCTACCGCTTATTTAATTATCAAGTGGTAAATTTTTGGTATTCTTAAAATGAAGCTCTTGGTCTGTTTCGAAGGCACACATGCGGAACTGAAATGAGCGGCAAAATCTAGCTGTCACTGGACGATTCTTCGAACGAAATAATGCACATCCATTTGTATAGTTTTCAAGTGGGACATAATGAACACCGTATTAAGCAAGGAAATTGCTTTATAACACTTGTATTTGTGACACGGTTGCTGAAAAATAATCGCATATGTATTGCGGAGTATGTAATCATAAGGTTATAAAACCTGTAAACGACACGATTAATGGAAATGTCATTTAGTTAGCGTGATAACAGATAATAAAACCTAATGTGCAAACAAGACAATCCTCACGCGATTGATCACGTGGTTTTGTACTTCAGTTTTAAATTCGATAATGCAATGATACAGAAATAATGCAACCAGCACGATTTCAATTGCTTTACCTGTTATGATTCTAATGTTTATTTCCTCCGTTTATTGCATTCACAAGAACTAACTCCCATTCTCCAAATAAGTAGAATAGTTATACATTTTCCGACTAAGGGAAACGCCCTTGTGGTTATTCATAGATTAACTGGTGTTTAGGTTCGTTTCACAATTGCCAATATTACCAGCCAGGGTCCTGTAAAATCTGAGACCTGAGCCTAGGCAGGAAAACAAGACAGCAAACTATAAGTTTCATTAATTACTATTAAATACAAACAAAATAATATTGACTGAACTGCTGTTTAATTTGTGAAGAGAGAAACTACAACTGGAAATGTTAGTCGTAGTTCGCAATTTAAAAAAATAAAATCTCTTAGTTCTGCTCTGGCAAAGTCTCAATATAAATCCATAAAACCGAAAATTGAAAAAATTTTCATGAGATTAATCATGGCTTGGATGTGTTATCGGCTGCTTCAGCAATAGCACTCCTAGCTGCAACGCACTTCTTTCTAATGAGGCTCTAAACCTGCCACCAATTCATTTCACATTTTATTTCAAACTTCGTTAGGATTTAAATCATTTCATCGGTGGTGTAGCCATTGGAAGAGAGAAACACTAAGGCCTTTTTCTCCCATTAATTTTTTGGGTAACCTCAACTCCACTTCTGACACATTGCATTTGAATAGGTCTTTGATTATAATTAAGCATTTCCGGGCTGCTTCCTTCTTTACGAAGCATAAATTTTAATTAACATGCACTGTTTACTCTATTTTGATTTGTTTTGTAAATTCAAGTTTTAAAATTGTAAAATCAATCAGCGGTTATTCACCAAGTGACAAAAGTGCATTAACGATAAAAAGATGTTGTCGTCATCAAGATTTTTATTAAGTTTCTATGTATTTTGCTGCATTTGCATTGTCACACTCTCGGTCGCCCAATACACATCATGTACATTTCTGATATTAATTGATTGTAAAATGGTGTTGCAACACAGCGGTGCTGGTCTAAAGGTTTAATCTGAGGTAAACTTGTTTATAATTTTGGTACCATATAATCATGACCAGATGAATAATTTTGGCATGTTTTATTAGGTGGAAACACCGATAACGAAGCTGCTTAGTCAGCATTTTGATGGAGGCATCTACTGGGTATCTGCCAATGTCAAACCGTCTTGTTGATAAAGTGACTGCCTCGGTTTGACCAGCTTAAAATGGCTGCCGCTTTTCCTATGTTCAAAAGTTCCCAATCGTTTAAGAATTTCTTCCTGCTGAGGAATCTTAAACTATATAAGTGACGAAAATTCGACATTGTAGAATTGTACGTAAGAAATTCATATTTTTCTAAATTTATTGCATAAAATCGATCACTAATTTATTTCTGTTGGAATAGGTCAAATTAGAAACTGCTTATCAAAAACGTTTGAGCGATTTTCTTTGCAATTTGTTTTATGTTGTTCTTTTTGTTTTTTGATGATGATAAGTTGATAACATCAATATCATTGCTGTTTTGATCGTTAAGTGTAAATTGAATTAGTGTATTATCGAGCTGAAGCTCTTTAGCATTAAATGAAGTAATTGATTGGAGGTTGGTTGAGTTACCCAGTTTTCTCCACAGATAGTAAAATTGGCATAACCTTTTTACTTACTGCTGATATTTATTTCAGCACACATTTGGTGTTACGTGAGAACAAAACTTCAGAAAAGGTACGATATTGCGTAAAGTACATTTAAGTAAAGTACGGAATTTCGGTACGATATTTTTTGGAATTACGGAAAACCATTCCATACCATTCATAATCCTTTGGCTAATGTAGCACTGTTGCCGCATCACAAAATTCATCTACTAGCCTGATTAATTTCTTGCTTTTAGAAAGCAGATGCACTTCAAATAAATAAGTCCACCCAATAACTCTCCACCTCTCCTTGGCTAAAAAAATCGTTAGAATTTATAATAAACAGAGACACACTGAGCTAGTCTAGAACATTCTCAACACCACCAGTATCAACACTAGGTAAGGTTTTTAGCAAGTTAATGTATTGATAGTAAGCTTGAGCGGCGTGGTTTTTGTAAGAGTTTTGAATACAAAAAGTAAGTTTCATATTCTTGATTTGTTAGGTCACCATAAAGTCAATTTTGTACCGTATATGGTCAATTATTTTGTGGTAGTAAAGTCAATTTTTTATTATTGACAGTCTTAGTAAAAGTATTTCTTTTGTATTGCAGAGAAAAACTGATAACTGTGGTAAGTGTGATAAAACTTACTTCACTTTTTTTTGACTTGCAATGTTTGCCAATTTTTGTATGATAGCACAAATTGCTACTTCATGACACAATTAAACGATTGTAGTGCAATAAATATAATCAAACAAAATATTGTGCGACTGTGTTACATTTGAGTAGTCGCGGCGATTGGGAGGCGCAACGATGTACATTTGTTGGGTAAAAACGTTTGCAGTAGAGCAAAGAGACATTTACGATGTTGGTTTACACTATCTTTTCATTATCTAAGATAAATCAAGAAGGAGTGAATAGTTTGTTTATGCAAGTGCACTGTGCAAGCTCACTAAGTGATGTCATGTTACTACTGTACAGTGCAATCAACTGTTAAAAGGATGATGTGGCATATTTATTTTGATTTTGCTTCGGCTTGTGATTTAGGCTTGTAAATGATGCCAAAGCTTAAAGCTATCAAAACATCTAAAATTTAATTCGTACTTCAAGACTTCCTTGAAGAATTTATGAATAGTCCCAACAATGAATTACATTGCAAGTTGTTCCAATTGTATTGCCATTGATGCAGAAGTGTTGATTTAGATTTGTAAAAGGTTCGGATGCTTTTGATGGAAATGCTCTGTGCCGGCAGTAATGACAGCTTCGAAGGTTTTCTTTTCGCTGCAGGATAAAGATATAAAAAATATACGAAATGCCCTTGTTTACGTGGATTGGTTGCCTTTTCGAAAATTCTTTCAGAACATGGTTTTTGTATCTGTTGGTACTTTGTTGCAAACCGATAAAGCTCGTCTCCATTCCTGCTCATCCTCAAGTGCTGTCTAATTGGTGGGCAGCAAAACCTTTCATTTTATTTGTTGGTTTCCTCAATAACCTGCATGTGCGATGCAGAGAAGCGAACACTGACCAGCTTGTTCACTGATGTCCGGTCTCTAGTGGTCCTCATGGAACACTTGGTCCGGCAGAACTTGGCGGCGAGTCCGTCCAGTGGCTTCTTGGTCGAGCCTTTGTTATGCGATAAAAATGGCTCTACCTTGTTTGAGCGACATTGGTGATGAGACCTAACAGGTTCTATTTACCTGTATGGGCAAAACCATGTTTGAGAAAAGTAAAATTAAGTCTATTACAACGCTTCAGCTAATGTGACGGTATTAGTCTACGAAAATTTAAGAAGATCTAAAATTTTTTGAAGTGAAGGAGTAAAGTCTTGACAAGGGGAAAAATGGTAAAAAAGGTTTATGTTATTTAGGCATTTAGTGACCTAACACGTCCCAATCTCAAAGTAACATTATATAACACTCAACAGTTCGCAGAAGTGTTTCTGCACTATTATTAAGCAATCTTGTAGATTTACTTGGTTTCTATATCACCTAATATATAGGACATCACATTAAGATGTCATCACACACTACTTGTCTTTAAATCCTGTATTCATCGTATTCGTGTTGCATACAATAATGCTAATCAAATGCTGCATAATTTTTTGAGAAAACTTCATATTAGTGATATATTGGTCAATGATAATATTTACACATTCATGCTTTGTTAAAGAAACATTGTGCTATATTTGTCCGCGGCATTTCTTGCACTGCTAACTCGTTTCTCAGAAAAGTATTTACTTTTGTTGTATTTGTGCTATCTATATGTTATCACCATTTTACTCGCCTACATGTGCCTACTACTTCAGTTTTGAAGTCCAATTTATGTAATAAATGAATATCTATGGTTGTCAACTTTGAAATAACTCTGAAACAACTGAAGTTTGCCCATATTTTTGCTATGTTATGTGGGCTATATAGCGTAAATATTGTGTTGAATTGTAAATAATCAGTGTTGTTTAGTGTTATCACGCTATGGACCTCGGTGTCTGACTCAAACAAATGAATAAACAACGAAATAGACGGGCATAGTGAAATGACTAAAAAGGTTACTAAGGGTGTTTGATACGAGTTTTAATGGGCGGAAACGAAACAAAATTTTACATTACGAAAGGCGGTTAGCAACAAAATTTGTCAAAATATTTCGAAATTTGTCTATCGTTACTCATGGGCGTGATTGTCCTCTTTCCAAAATTCATGTGACGATAATAAATGGCCACTTGTTGTGTTGGATGCGATTCGCGTGTAAAGCATGTCAGCACACGAGTTGAGTTCAACCCTTCACGATTTGGTTTCAAAAGCATAACAAAGCGAAATTGCTTGGTTTTCAAAACGAAACAAAAACGAAATCAAAACAAAGCAATTTTACGTCGAAACGAAACGGAAGTTGTAAAATATTTTCGTTTCGAACACTCCCAAAAGTTACCATCTTTTTAAAGAAACTGGGAAGGATGTTACGTAAGTTAATCAAGGATTTTATTTACATGACGCGCTATACGAATATACATTTGCTTATTCTTGATCCTGTTCGAGATGCTAGTGCATGTTTTATCTTTTAAATTCTGACTTGACCTATAGTTACTCAAACCAACAATTATTAATATGATTTTTGTTTATTTGGTGTATGTTATATGGAGTAACTACTGAATTTTTAAATAATATTACACTTGATGATTGAGAGTGCGCTTTCTCTTCCATGCGATGTAACAACACCGGCGCGATGGCGTATTGGTTCGAGCGTTTGCTTCGCAGTCGGTAGACCTGGAATCCATTTCCCAAGTCGAGTTATAGCAAAAACTTTGAAAAATAATATTCACATGGTGACATTTCTTGTCATTTATAAGTTTTGTAATACTTAGTTGATAAGCCATTTATATATTAACGGGCTTTAGACTATTCTTACGTAGATTTGGCAAACGTTTACTAATAAGTAGGGCCATTTTTTTGGACCTAAGAAAATATATTTTTGACTTTATTTTGACCTAACCGCTTTTGCCTATTATTTATGTCTTGTTGCATTTTTTTGATTAAAAATGTTTTATAATCTGCAATTTACATAAGCTTTTAAAAAAGAAGGTAGCACACTTTAAACATTTTCTCAATCACTCAGTCTTGAAGCTAATGCAACAAAGCGACGCATGACGTGAAAACCTAGGATAACGAGCCATTGTGTGTACCGGTATCAATTAGTGTGTAATACAAAAAATGCCTTGTTATCGCAACTGTACTGTACATTAACAGTCTGTCTATGATGTTTTCAACGAAAGCCACACAGTATAATTACCAGGACTTTTTATTGTAATACAGCATCATATATTTATTTACGTTCTTAACATCAAATTTTCTATCTTTTCTCAGAAATTTACTGAGCATAGAAAACGACCTCTCAACAGCAGCAGAGGTCGGCTGGGCTTTTTGCAATAGTGCGTAGCTTGTTGGGTCAATTGTCAAGTTGGTAGAGTTTATTATTGTTTTTAAATCAGAGTTGGATAGTCGTTTTTTAATACAAATTATAGGAGCTGGTGTTAGCCTGTTTAAGATATTACTTTTAATTAATGGATGTTAAGGCATATAGGCTAACTGCAATCAGTTGAATAAAATACCACTTCCACGACCGGTTTCGTTCCTATTAAAACTCGTCAGGTGGACTCAGGTATTGAACCGACGGTCACATGAATTGCTTCATGCGGTTTATGCCACTCCGCCATCGGTCCTTTCAACTGATGCTGTTAATTTTATGCTTATATATAGTGCACGCTCACTACAATGAGCTTGGTGCGATATATGCTTTTAATTTCCAGCCAAGACAATTCCAGCCAGCCAAGCCAGTGCCAGTGCATCAGTTGAAAGGACCGATGGCGGAGTGGCATAAACCGCATGAAGCAATTCATGTGACCGTCGGTTCAATACCTGAGTCCACCTGACGAGTTTTAATACGAACAAAACCGGTCGTGGAAGTGGTATTTTATTCAACTGATTGCAGTTAGTCTATATGCCTTAACATCCATTAATTAAAAGTAATATCGTTTTTTAATGTAATTTTTAATTGCGCACGGATCATCATCGAATTGCATATTCTTCAGCAGTCCGTATGCTTCGGTTATCGTGCAGGCACTTCCTCCGAAGAACTCGACGTTGGCTGCTAGAGTCCGGTATTGATTTATTTTAACCAAGTCCGGCACCAAATCTTCCACATTGATAGCACGTTTTGCTCTGCTAACCAAGAGGCCTGCACTTGTCCAATTGTTGACAATGGTACGAACAGCTCGAAGGTTCTCACTGTAATATAAGGCAGCTCTAAGCCAAGTTGCCCATCTTGTAATTACAGGGTCAGGAGGAGATGGCAGACCAGCATCATGAAAATCTTTCTTGTGATGTTTGTTTTTGATTGTTGCTGCGTTGATCGTTGCTATTATTTGATCAATATTTTTAAAATGAGCACGCACACGCATAGCGCAGTTATGTAGTAAGTGCGCTATGCGTGTGCGTGCTCATCTTAGAAATTCTTAAAAATTCTCGCGTTTTATTTCAAGTTGTCGCAATATGTCATCCGCAGTGTGCAGAATAATACTGCTATTAACATTGCTACCGCTGTCAAGTGAATGGCAATCAACGAGGAATGTCTGATTTGGGGCATCGAAGCTGCCCACAAGCACACTACTATACTTTTGTTTAGCAATCTCTGCTTCATCCACAATTTAAAAAATTTTTTGTCACGAAGTAATTCTTGAATTTGTTCTTCTTTTTGGGATGTTAATTTAGTAACACATGCCCGGGCTGCAGTCTCCGAAGGCAATACTTTTCCCATTGTAGCAAACAGAGACTTTAAAGAAGGATGGTTCAGTTTATGAAGTGGGATATCTGCAGCTAAGAATGAAGAGACAACCTGTTCCTTGAAGTTTACTTGATCGAGTTATAAAAAGGTCTGCTTACTTTGGGATTTGCTCTTCGTCTGAAATTTTCTTTGGTGTTGCTTACTTTTTCGGTGGCTTTCCACAAAAAACTTTTTGTCGCATTTGACTAACATGTCGCAAAGATTGCATCGCAAGTCGCGGGCAGGAGTTGCCGAAAACTCATCCGTATATTCCTGGCAAATTTGCCTAACTTTCGCTGTAGAAGATTTGGCTTGTTTAAGCACTCTTTGCTTTGCAAGCTACGACTTAAAAAAGACCACGTGTAAAGAGCGCAAAGGTTTTATAGGAATAGATTAATTGTCTAACAATTATGTGTTTATGCATCAACAATGACGATTTGATGCATAATAAGTGCTATTTCCTTCTCAATTACCGCACGCATTTTTACCATTGCAACTATTTGAGAAGTTTAAAATGAAATATAACTGCTTATAAAATATTAATAGCAGCTCAAAAATTGAAAAAAATCTAAATTTGTTTGTTTTTGTAAGGAAATTTTTGATGAAGAGAATTTTGATTTTATTTTGACCTATAAAATCTACCAAAACAGATTCCTGAACACCCGAAACGAACGTTAGTACACGTTTGATCATGTAACAAGGTCGTGAAAAAATTTTGACTTTATTGACTTTAGCGGGCCCTAGTCATAAGAAATGCAGCCTATTTACAAGACTAAACTACAATTTGCTAAATTTTCTTGATGTAACCTGCCTGTGATAAAAACTTTTTAATAACCATATTTTTCTATTTTTTTAAAATTATTATTTTGCTTCGTATAACTTTACACAGTAAAAACTAATCTTTGGACCTTCAAAACTTTCCTACTATTTTTACCGCGATTTATGGCGTCAATGCAGCTGACCTACAGTATCCGAAATTCAGCTTTTAAAATCTTTCTAATTGTTCTCGCTTTTTTTTTCACGTTTAGTTGCCTTGCTTAAGTACTTTGCGTTTCGTACATGAAACAGTTGTCTACACCAGCATTACTGTTTGTAACCATTCCACAAGGTACAGCAATACCGGTACTTTTGATTAATTTTTTACTCGCAGAGAAAACCATCATGTTTTTTGCATCATTCTAAACCTTCCGCTAAATGCTTATATGTATAGAAAGGTTGCACGCACGTGATCAAACGTCATCAAAATGCGCTTTTGAAAAACGTGGCTGACCAGCGTCAGTGATTTTGCATTGAATTGAATAGGAGTGATAGTGATTTTTACAAATTAAATCAATAAACGTGAAGCTGTTAAATAAGCGTTAAATATATTGTTTTACTGATGTTAAGGCATGAATCTGAAGTCAAAGTAAAATAAGAGGTGCTAAAGTTTGCTTGTTATTGCTAATAGTTGGGATAATTTTATGTGCTAAACATGCAGGCTTATTTGTAGCCAGCTTTTGTGAAGATTTCATATTCGATTAATCAGCGTGTTTGGGTATGCTGAGTTTAAGTTAATTATAATGTGCAACTTATACAGTATATTTAGTTGTATAAGCATACTGAAAAGTTGTAAACTTGAATTATACTGTAACCTAAATGACAGAAAGGACTTCTCAAACGTTTGTCATATTTTCGATTAGATATTAATGGATAAGATCAGTACTTCTTTGAAATTTTTTCTCAGTAGTGTGCACTGATATATTGATGTAATTTTGTGACCTTAACTACTTCTTAAACAAGTTTTGGGCTATTGACTAGACTGCTGAAACAAGGGTACCGGTAATTAAAAACTTACGGTACCGATTCATTTGTTCGTCAGACTTGGCCACCACGACAAGTAGACTGCTTGGCCCCACTACCAGTCTGCCACATAAAGATGAAGGCATACCGTTAAATGTCTTGCCCATGGACACAACAAGCAAGCTTACCGGAAAGCTTACGGTACCGGTCGTAATGATCAAATAATGGTTGTTTTTGCTAATATACCGACCAGTATCTAATTGATATAGAGTTAAAAGTTGGTGTTTGCCCTATACCTTTCCAGCATAAATTACAGGTTTTGGTCAGCCACTTTTTTGGCACGAAATGTGTGACGTCATATGCAATCTTCCTATTGAGAAAGCAATCGAGTATTTCGTTGTAACGTTTTAAACAAGAGAACCCAGATGCATTTTTTAAAATGATTGCCAATTTTGGACCGTCTGCAGTGACTTTAGCCAAAGCATTGCCACAAACAAAAAGTCAGGTGAAATATTTCTTCCAAATGAAAACAACCGAGAGAAAAACCTGTTGCACGTTGCAAACGAACAACTTCCTAAATCTCACATTATAAGAAGACCAAACAGTTTAACAACATGTATTTAATTTGTGAAAAATCGGCCAATTTACTGCCGCACTTTACAACATTCTACGCCCTGCGGTCCATGATTGCAAGACTGAATAGATTTTGCAACTGAAAACCGTAAAGCAGAAAATATTGCCAGAGACAAATTGCAGAATGTAGCAGCCGCTTCATTTGTTTAGTCTCTCTTTTTTTGCTTCGGTCTCGTATATCAAGAGACGCCACATTTTCACTACAAAAACGTCAGCTTCGTCATCCAAAACCATCGCTATGTCTTCTAGAATTTTCTCTGGGCTGCTTTTGGTCATAATCTCAAAAAAACACAAACATGTCAACAGCGTTCTGGATTGTAAACCAGGTCTAGAGTTCAAAACTCCATCAAGCACCATTCGTAATCTTCATGAAAGGAATGCGGAATTCTAAATGCTGGGTCGCTCCAGAAAAGTCTGGATCGAAAGCGAGTGTGTAGTGGTAGACAAACAATAAACCAGCACGTCTGAGCTGGCGAATAAGCAAAAACAAAACGCAAAATTGAATTTCACTAGCAGACAAGAAGCTAAAACTTAAGTAGTATATAGCTATTATTTTGCATGTTCTGTAACATTACGTTTTCACTCAAACTGCTGGTCCACATTACTGGTCTACTACGACCACGCCACGCAATAAAATCAAGTGTCTGTAGTACCCACACTGAAGTGAACATTTTCAACTTTAAACTATGTAAATGTAAATGTAATTTCATAACTTAAAATCTTGAAACGTTCACTTTTACTTGGGCTTTACAGACTATAAGCTATGCGGGTTTTGGAAGCTTGACGCTTTGTATTTATTTTACTTGTTCTGCAACAATCCAACCAGCGGGACTGATGCTCCCTTTAATGTGCATAATAGTTGAGACCATCTTGTTTTCTTATTTAGTATCAGGAATAAGGATTAGATTTCCCGACAAGACATTATCAAGAACAGGTCGTATTCAATAAGTAGGTCTTCCAGTCACTAAAGGCCTAAACCCAATTCGGGTTGCCTTTTTAGTTTAATTTAGTTTAAGCATCGGACAAACTTCTATTGTAAGTTTAGTGATATTGTACTTTGCTGCATATGAATTCAACCAAGGTTGGTTCTTCTTCTCCAATGTATTCCAGAATCTTTTTACTTATCCAAGGTTGCATCCGATTTTTCATCAAACCATTGCAATAAAGCAACGGTAAACTTGAGTGATACTTAGTAGCAAGCGATTGAGATTTTCTGACAATTCTCAGCAAAAAACGAGAGCTAGATTACCGCTGTACATACTTCAATAATTAATAGAACGTTTGGCTAAACACCATCAGCATTGTCAACTACAATAGCGCAACTGAATGCTTTAAAATTCTATAAACAAGGCAAAGTATAAGTTATGATGTGACAATTCAATTATTATAGAAGAAGATAATAACTATTACATATTTAGCGGTCAACATTAGTTCGTGTTGAATTAGTAAAATAATAATTAAGAACAAAAATAAAGCAAAATTTACATATTGTAAATGTAAAATAGATGCGAAGCTTCATTTGTCTTCTGTTGTGGCCGCAGTATTTGAATATATAACGTTTCCTTATTTCATTACTTTCTTGAGCCAGTTTTAGTAAATTGTAAAACTCAATTGTGTGATCTAATTTTTTTCTTACACGTATAAGTGATCTATTACATCGCTCTTTCCAAACTCACGACGATCATGTTCTTCCAATCTTGCTTCAAATTTCGTTTAGCATAATAATGATGAAACTTTTTAGAGGTTGTTAAACGATGAAAATATTTAATAAAAAAGGGAGTATAAATGCACTCAGCAAAAATTTTAGACCCTGCCTACAAAACGTTGATCTTACCGCGTCTACCATTGTCCAGTATAAATTATAGTCAAACAAATCATCTTTTTGTGTTGGTATTCTTTCAATTAAAGCTCGGATCAGTTTGCGTTTTTCTTCAACCGCTCTGCAAGCAATAAAACGACAAATCAAATTGGTTTCACATAAAGCTTAACTAACATTTAAGCATTTAGCAAACTGCAGACAGTGACACTGTTTCGACCTATCAGGTCTCTTCAATGCAGTTGGTGACTTACAAGAAGACCTGATAGGTCGAAACAGCATCACTGTCTGCAGTTTGCTAAATACATCGCTAGCCTCTTGCATTAATTGAAGCATTTGCTTTTACACCTCCTAAGGGTAATGCAACGAGCATGTTCTAAGTGTCAGCATAGCAATAAACGCTTAGCAAGGCTAGCAGAAAAGACAAGGCAAATAGCTCATGAATGTGGTTTTGCTATTTCTCGAAAAACGACAGAGTTAAGTGCAGCACACAACCATCTAAATCCGGACATTTTTATCTCATTTCGCCATTTTCTTTCACGAATTCTTTAAGCTACACACTTTTTGGCAACTTTTTTCGCTTACATGGCCTTCGTTCCCGATCAAACGTACGAGAAGTTGCCCAATTCATGGAGCTCCAAACCACACCATGGTCTCCTGTCATGACCCCAGTTGAAGAAGCTGCTAAAAACAATGTTCTAGCTGCTACCATTATCAATTTACTTAGCAGGATTGAGAGTTTCTTTTTCTTCTACTGTGTATTGCAACGGAACGGGCTTTCGTTTTTTGGGCAGTTCGTCTTCTTCTTTGTCTTGATTGAACACATCAGATGCAGTCAGTTTCTTTCTTTTCGAACTGAAATTTACTTTTACTGATCTCTTCAGCAAATTGAATCTCAGATTATTTGATTATCTCAGAAGTGACAATTACAATATCAAATCTCAGATTAATCTCAGAAGTGACAATCCTCTGCCCACCAGAGACGGTTTACTTTTATTGGTAGTGAGCTTCTCAGTTTGAGTTTAACTATATTTTGCCCTTCGTGACACGTAAAACCTTTTGTCGGTCATACTGTAACAACTTGCGCTTAGGTCTGCTTTAATGTTGATATCAATGACGCCGGCAAAATGCTTTTCTACTTACAGCATAGCCATCGTGAGATTTGCATTTGCATATTCTGTAGATTTACATATTCTGCATTTACATATTACATATTCATATAACGGGCGCATTTAATGAAATACATGAAAGAATGGTTAAAAGTACGCTTGTAGAGAAAGTGGGTAGCTTCCAATACCTAATTATAGTTGGATTGACACTCTCTTGCGTAGGTTCCTGCTTGACTTTGCGTTCCAACTTCATTTGTGGAGACGAGGTAGTTGGTGTTTGACCGGCTTCTGAAATGATTTTTCAACAAAATTTTTTAACAGTATTAGTCATTTGTTTTGCTTCACATTGCAGGCTGGTACCTTTTCAAGCATGCATGCATGCAAATACAATTTGCAGTAAGTACTGAACAAATTTTACCAAGAAGAATACTGCTGATAAAGGCCTTTTCCAAAGGCTAATGATAAAAGCCTTTTTTAAGACGCGGCTTGCGATTGAGCCGAAATACGTTAAAGAGTTACGCTGAGCTAGGCTTCTGAGCAGACCAGATTCAAGGAGTCATATTTTGAGTATTTTGAGCCTTTCTCAAATAGACCGACAAAGTGGTTATATCGAGAATTAAATATGTAAACGCCTTTGCAGACAATCCATAATTACAAAAATTCTTTGGGAGGCAATTGTGCTCCGAGACCCCCGTGGGCACATCAGAAGCCTTGCGCAGCGTAACTCTGTATTTCGGCTCAGTCGCAAGCCGATGTACATTTGTTGGGTAAAAACGTTTGCAGTAGAGCAAAGAGACATTTACGATGTTGGTTTACACTATCTTTTCATTATCTAAGATAAATCAAGAAGGAGTGAATAGTTTGTTTATGCAAGTGCACTGTGCAAGCTCACTAAGTGATGTCATGTTACTACTGTACAGTGCAATCAACTGTTAAAAGGATGATGTGGCATATTTATTTTGATTTTGCTTCAGCTTGTGATTTAGGCTTGTAAATGATGCCAAAGCTTAAAGCTATCAAAACATCTAAAATTTAATTCGTACTTCAAGACTTCCTTGAAGAATTTATGAATAGTCCCAACAATGAATTACATTGCAAGTTGTTCCAATTGTATTGCCATTGATGCAGAAGTGTTGATTTAGATTTGTAAAAGGTTCGGATGCTTTTGATGGAAATGCTCTGTGCCGGCAGTAATGACAGCTTCGAAGGTTTTCTTTTCGCTGCAGGATAAAGATATAAAAAATATACGAAATGCCCTTGTTTACGTGGATTGGTTGCCTTTTCGAAAATTCTTTCAGAACATGGTTTTCGTATCTGTTGGTACTTTGTTGCAAACCGATAAAGCTCGTCTCCATTCCTGCTCATCCTCAAGTGCTGTCTAATTGGTGGGCAGCAAAACCTTTCATTTTATTTGTTGGTTTCCTCAATAACCTGCATGTGCGATGCAGAGAAGCGAACACTGACCAGCTTGTTCACTGATGTCCGGTCTCTAGTGGTCCTCATGGAACACTTGGTCCGGCAGAACTTGGCGGCGAGTCCGTCCAGTGGTTTCTTGGTCGAGACTTTGTTATGCGATAAAAATGGCTCTACCTTGTTTGAGCGACATTGGTGATGAGACCTAACAGGTTCTATTTACCTGTATGGGCAAAACCATGTTTGAGAAAAGTAAAATTAAGTCTATTACAACGCTTCAGCTAACGTGACAATACTAGTCTAGAAAAATTTAAGAAGATCTAAAATTTTTTGAAGTGAAGGAGTAAAGTCTTGACAAGGGGAAAAATGGTAAAAAAGGTTTATGTTATTTAGGCATTTAGTGACCTAACACGTCCCAATCTCAAAGTAACATTATATAACACTCAACAGTTCGCAGAAGTGTTTCTGCACTATTTTTAAGCAATCTTGTAGATTTACTTGGTTTCTATATCACCTAATATATAGGACATCACATTAAGATGTCATCACACACTACTCGTCTTTAAATCCTGTATTCATCGTATTCGTGTTGCATACAATAATGCTAATCAAATGCTGCATAATTTTTTGAGAAAACTTCATATTAGTGATATATTGGTCAATGATAGTATTTATACATTTCATGCTTTGTTAAAGAAACATTGTGCTATATTTGTCCGCGGCATTTCTTGCACTGCTAACTCGTTTCTCAGAAAAGTATTTACTTTTGTTGTATTTGTGCTATCTACATGTTATCACCATTTTACTCGCCTACATGTGCCTACTACTTCAGTTTTGAAACCTAATTTATATACTAAATAAATATCTATGGTTGTCAACTTTGAAATAACTCTGAGACAACTGAAGTTTGCGCATATTTTTGCTATGTTATGTGGGCTATATAGAGTGAATATTGTGTTGTTTAGTGTTATCACGCTGTGGACCTCTGTGTCTGACTCAAATAACTAAATAAACAATGAATTGGACGGGCTTAGTAAAATGCACAAAACGGTTACTAGGGTGTTCGAAACGAGTTTTACTGCGAGGAAAAGAAACGAAATTTTACATTACGAAAGGCGGTTTGAAACAAAATTTTACTTAAGAAAAAACAGTTCAAAACGAAACGAAAAAAATATTTTGTGTCAAAATATTTCGAAATTTTTCTATCGTTACTCATGAGTGTCATGGTCCTCTTTCCAAAACTCATGTGACGATGGTAGATGGCCGCTCGTTGTGTTGGATGCGATTCGCGTGTAAAGCATGTTCGTCACACGGGTTGAGTCCAACTTTTCACGATTTGGTTTCGAAAGCATGACAAAGCGAAATTGCTTGGTTTTCAAAACGAAACAAAAACGAAATCAAAACAAAGCAATTTTACGTCGAAACGAAACGGAATTTGTAAAATATTTTCGTTCCTAACACTCCCAAAAGTTACCATGATTTTAAAGACACTGGGAAGGATGTTACGTAAGTTAATCAAGGATTTTATTTACATGACGCGCTATGCGAGTATGCACTTGCTAATTCTTGATCCTGTTCGAGATGCTAGTGCATTTTTTACCATTTGAATTCTGACTTGACCTATAATTACTCAAACCAACAATTTATAATGTGATTTTTGTTTATTTGGTATATGCTATATGGAGTAGCTACTGTATTTTAAATAATATTATACTTAAAGGTAATGGTTACAGCTTTTTTGCACATTTTCCATTGTATGGTTTTAAAACCTCTCATTTTTCTTCCACTCTTTTACAGATAAAAAGCTACAAAATATAAGGCTGTTAATTAATAACGCCAGAATGCCTGAAAACAATTATATTTTTAATTACTAAAAATTCTTACTATTGTAGCAAGAAAATTTACAATTCGATTTACCTATAAATATTACAACAATGCCGGTATACAACATGATCTTTCAATTAAACTTGATTGAAGCAACAAAAATAGATCAAAAATTTCACAACTTGGCAACAAGTCAGTTCAAGCTTGCGTGAAACTTCTGCATTGCTTTCCTATTTCATTAGTAGTTATGAATATTTATATACATCATGGTTATACACTTTGATCATTTGCCAATAATTCGTTATTGTTCTGCATGGTGATAACTATCATATAATTGCGGCGTGGTTGACCTCATAATTTTGGATATTTTGATTTCATCCTAAGAATTTTGTGTGTTTAATATTTTGTATCTTTTGTATGTACGTTTAGTCCTAAGAATACAAAGCATTGTGACCTGATTATTGTGTAACAAGCGCCAAGATCTTAACATTTATAGCTAACAATGGCATCCCAAATTGAATAAAGATAAGGCAGGGTGTCAAACTCGCGGCCCACAAGACGATTCAAAAATTCTTAACGAGCTTCGGCAGTATTGCAACGTATCATCTTCAAACAAACGTTTGAACCCTTGATCACAGGCGACAATGTCATGACCAATGTCATTACCAAAGATTAAGTAATTTTGATTTCACATCGGAAGCCTCTGCCGAGCAGCCCCTCTACAGACTCGCCTCCAATGTCTGCCAGGCCAAGGAAAGCACTAAAAACCGGGCACTCGCAAACAACATGGTTAGCTGTTCGCTTCTCTTCATTGGACTTGTAAACTGCTGAGGAAGCAACTTCAAAAATGAAAGCTTTTACAGTCCATAGACATGACCTGAATATGAGCAGGAATGGAGTCAAGCTTTGTTGGCTTGTAAGTTACGAAAGAATTTTCGAAAGGCCAGCAATCCACGCAAACAAGAATATTTGGTACAACGTTTTATATGTATATCTTGCAGTGAAGAAAAATGATTTGCGAGATCAACTAATTTGTTTCCATAACTGATTCGGATTTACCAGTTATTGCCGGTGCACAGCATTCCTATCAGAAGCATCCGAATCTTCCGCAAATCTAAATTATCATCCTTGAATCAACATCCAGCCTCAAAACATCGAAATCAATTTCTACATTTTGACAAGAAATTACTTCTACTTTCAGTTCCGTAAAGCGTACAAAAAACTAGGTTTACGCTGGTCAACAAAACAACGCTTTCTTTGTTTGAAATACTGAGAATGGCTCGTTTCTAGCAACATCAGACAATTGAGTTTAAATCAGAATGCAATTTTCCTATATCACAGCAAATTTTTAGTAACTTGATTTTCAAATGTTGGTAACAGAGTTATTCGTAAACTGTAGATGCATCTGTTAACCCGCTATGCAGTGCTTTCTCGACACTCAATCAAACTTTTGTAAGTCATCAGGAACTTCGAAAAAAAAAAGGTCATTAGTTGTACCCAGGGTGCAATAAGAGTAATAGACATTTGTGTTGAAGGAAAGGTGAAGGAATGAAAACAACTGGCCCCCTGCTCTCATCAACGCAGTGAGCCCAGCTCAATGAGCGTCTTGATCTTATCATCTTAACGCTCAAAACCAAGTACGGAATTGTCGTTACCGATGTCTTAGCGTAAGGTTTGAGGGTATAAATAACTATTCATTTTCCCATAATATAAAATATGTCGTCATAAACATGAAATTTCATGTAAGCATTAAGTGTTTGGTGTAAGTGCAACGCTTTCAACTGTGTATTTGAACAAATACAAAACCTAGCTACAATAACAACAGCTGTATCGGTTCTGAACTTTAACCGATGTGGATACGCAAGCATTATCGCTATACGCAATTTTTTTCTTAAATGGCGCAATGGGCAGAACATTTGATAAAGTTGAAGATCTTTTTGTTGGAAATTAGCTTCTTGAAACTGAGAATATCCCCCAATTGGTACTTCAAACAAACGAGACGATCTTTTTTTGTTCAGTTTGTTCTCTAAACAGACATAAAGACAGTGTTTATATTACATTTTTGCTACTGTCATACAGTTTGTGTCGTCTCCATTTAATTCCCTTTCCTTCCCTTACTTCAATACGGTACTGTATGCACGAGAATATTGCTTCAGGGAGAAACAAATTTGAACTGTTTAGTTGCTAGATCGAATCAAATATGTGAATGTAAACCAAGGATGGCCAACCGATCGATTGCATATAATATTATGCTGAGTTAACCATATTTCTTTAAAAATGATTTGTGATTAAATTTATGAAAAGTACAAAAAATTGTTCATCAACTTGAAAAATTCAAATGGTGTTTTATGAGGCGTAAAAAACAAATATTTGCCGCACACATCTGATAAAAATATTATGACGTAACAAATGACAGTTTTTTTGTTTGGGCAGAGCGCGGGCTTCTCAGGGTGCGGAAAAAAACGTTTGAACCCCACTCAACGAGTTAGACCATTGGTGCAGAACCGAACGCTCATCCGTGTAATAACCGATTGCTCATTGTCCTCTCTGACCCATTTTCTTCTTTTTGCGGCATCTCCTTTACTCGTGTCAGTCACCCTGACTCATTACATTTTATCCTCCTATGAACAAGTTCTTTGTTTTCAGTCTATATTTCCTAGTTTAGAATTGGCTGGACTCAAACTTAAACTAACCATCATCAAGAGTATCTAGAAAAGGATTATCAACAATATCTAAAAGATTTAGGAAAGATTTGTCGTCCATTCACCAATCCTTTTATCTTCTTTCTTTTTTGGGAAGTTCTACTCGCATGTCGCTCTTTTCCTTGCTGGAATCTTTTTTCATTCAACGCGACACTCATTATTTCTACCTCTCATATTTTAAATTCAACTTTTCTATATCTCGTCAAGATATACTGATCTTGCTCATCTTTACTTTCTGTTAAATCACGATGTTGAAATTTGGATTGATAGTTCTGTCTCTTGTTCTTTCAATTGACGAAGCTCCGACATCTTTGCTTGTTTTGGCAGTGGTATCACTTTTTATTTTTAGCAGACACAGCTTGCCTCATTTTTTTCCCTGAAACCTGCGCTATTCTGTAGCAGCACCAACAAGCTTATTCTCATTCTCTCAGACTCAATGGCGTAGCACGAACGAAACTTTCGGGAAGGGGGTGAGGAAATACAAAATTTATTGAATGACCATTTTGTGGAGACAAACCTTTTAAAAGTGGGTGTTTTCTTAGCTTTGACCCAAACCAAAGAGAAAGGTCTTTCTTATTTTAGATCAACTTTTGAAGAGGACTATTTTCCTGTTTTGACTTAAAATGTGTTTATGCGTTCAAACCTTGATCGGATTCAAATATTTTGCTGTGCCCTTTCCAGCTACCTCCATTTTTGCATCTTTTTCAGGATGCAGTAAGTCCTCGGTTGCTCACTTTTTGGAGCACCAACATGTCAGATAAGCTAGCTAGGCAGAGTGCGGCACTTTGACCATCTACAGTCCCTTGCAGCTTCTCTCCACTCACGATGTAACACTTTTCTCAACATTTTTTGACACAAAACAATGAAAAACTATCCCTCAGTTGCCACTGCAAAGCTTGTTCTTCGTTGTCATTTCCTTCATGTTCTCTGTCGCCTTTGCTTTAGTGGACACAGCCGCCGCCTTCTTTTGACTGCATATCTCATAATCGGCAAATTTATTGCCCTTTGTGCAGCGCCTGCAGTCATCCGGCTCAGAACACTTCTTGTACGATTTTGCTCTGTTAACAGAACAGGATTAACTGAGCACGAGGCCCCTGGTAGATCGTGATCGCAAGACCCATTTGATGAAAGTGTCTTCTTGCGTTTGATTTTACATAGATCTAAAGCAATAAGACCTTCATAACAAAAAATGTACCACATTAGAAGACTTTCAATTCGTGGATCAGAATTTCACTGACCACCGGAATTTCATTTTTGTTCTGTTTCATTCACGCTCTGGTCTATGAATTGTTTTCTGAGCAACACTTAAGTGTCTTGCGCAACTCATATACGCTGTCGTACTTTTCAAACGCCGAGACGGTAGGCCTACTACAGTGTTTTGGTAGGTCTAAGTTTACTAAAAAAAATGGCTCCTTAATAAAAAGTACTAAAAGTTACCAAAAATTTGTCTTTCTCCATTCGCTGATCTTGTGAAGAAATTGACCAAAAACAAGAGCAATTTCTTCTTAGTAGCTTTATTACACATCGATAGATAGGTTGTGATCAATAAAGTTTCTAGTCGATCTTAAAAAATGAATAGTTTGCCATCTCTACTATAGACAATATACATTCAAGAAAATAATATCGATAAAAACTTACCATAACGACACAGAAATCAGACAAATATCTGTCGTTAAAAGATTAAAAGATATTTGTTCAGTTTCCCCTGTACACCTCTAAATAAACATTCTCACTACGGCAAATATATTTCAATTATGTAATAACCATCATCAGTTCCTTATTCATACAGAATTGAATACGAGCAATCGTTCAGCTATAACTTTTAACAACAAAAAATATAGTTTAACCATGTAATGATCATCATCAGTTTCGTATTCAAATAGCATATTTTCTGTTATTAAAAGTTGAAGCTGAACGATTGCCGGTATTTAATTATCTAAAAGATGTAGATACGGTCCCTGGTGATCTTCAGCTAAAATAGATTAGTTTTCGGTTGGTCAAAGTTTTTGACCGGATTCTTTTACACTTTAACCACCTTGGTATAGTACAAAAAAATGCTTGAACGTTCCAACAACGGATGGTTTTCTGATTTTAGTGTCGGTATGGTAAGGTTTTTGTAACGTTTTCTTGAACAAAAACTGCCTAGAGTCACATAACTGATTCATTTTTGCAACTAAACGGTTATATTTTGTTTCTCTCTGAAACGGTATTATTAGCAGTCGCACTTTTTGAGTGGCGCGGTGTGGTCTTCGAGTCGAACGTTTATAAATTCTTGAATCTATGAGGCAATTGTAGTAGATTTTTAGCGCCATAACGCGAAATGTATTTGCATGCTGCATGCTGCATACAATGCAGCACAATTAACAGTAATTGGTTGTGTAGTAAATGTCACAAAGATAATTGTGGGTCACGATTTGATCACAAGTAATTTGACAATATGATTTTATACTGTTTAAATAAGATAAATTACCAATTTCAAGAGTGAATCCACCTGATCAAATGCCGCTATGTTGTGGCAATATTCGTAAGCTCAGGATCTTGCATTCAAACATCATGATGATTACATTGATGTGTTCTTGGTGAAGAAATGAAGAATTTGAAAGAAATTTAAGTAAACACTTAATTAAAAATATCACTGAAATGCACTTGACATGGGCATTGATTGGCGAATGATTAAGCAGCCATATAATCAGGATTCTCATAAGGGAGAGGGAGAGGGCAGCATCGAGATGTAGTGTTGTTTTTGTGACAAAATTCTAAATATCTCAAAATAATGAAAAATGTCTTTATTTGAAGCAAATGCGATGGCACTGTTTTTTCATTTTGTTTGTTTTGGATTGTGATCGCTTGTAACTGTTTGATAAAATAAACATGACATTGATGAAGATGTTAGTTCAGTGGTTTACAGTTTCCTCACTCCACAGGTGGCATTTATGATTACAAATTTACATGGTAAGCCAGCAAACTGACTCTCAGCAGGTCCTTCCGCGTGCAAAGATCAATGGTAGTTTTTCAACTGTATTTGCAAATTAATTCATATATTGCTGACATTTATGACGCAGGAAGCAACTGATTTGGAACTTGAGACTTGACGCAGAAAGCACTAAGCTAATTGATTAACTTAATTTTAATGTGTCTTGAACTATTTTTAAGTTAATGGCTCAAAACTGATCCCTTACTGAACTGTTGAAGTCCAGCTTGTGAAACGTCTTAAACATAGCAAGGGGAACAGCAACGTTGCTACGGATAGAAGGATGTATTTTTACTGGTGTTTCACTCACCACCGCTTCAGACAATCCAACCACAAATATTTATTTGTTTATGTATGAAAGCACTAAATACGAAAAGTCATTTTTCAACATTGAGAACATTTGAAATGAGGTTTTGAAATACTAAATCGTAAATATGTCTGCCTGGTAATAACTTATTACTGAAGTCAAGAATAACCTTGGTATAATTAGAACGTCGGCCATTTTGGCGTCCATTGAAATTTGTTTGCTAGGTCGAATAGCGACGGCACTAAAGGACAATTAAATTTGTTGAAAAACATAATAACTTTGCCCGAAGAAAAGAACATAACGACAAAATATAAGAAAATGTTTAAATACTGCATCGCGATAAATGCTTTTTGTGACATCATATTCAAACTATAAAGTTTCTTGTCGATCTTAAAAGATGAATAATTGGCTACCTCTACTATAGACAATATACATTCAAGCAAATGTTATCGATAAAAACTTATCATAACGATACCGGTATCAGACAAATATCTGTCATTGAAAGATTAAAAGGTTTTTGTTTGGTCTCGACGCTTGTACTGGCTAGTAAGAACATCTATTTAGAGTGTAGGAGTTCAAGCCAATCTCATTTTCTACACCGTGTAACATCCTTGCTGTGTAAAAGATCTGTTTCATCGGCTGCGAACCTCATATAGAAAGCTGGCGAGCAATTGCTTATATGTACAGACCAACAACACACATTGGAATCGTGCAGCTTGCCGGCGCGGCCAACTGCTAATCACGATTACATTGATTTGACAATATTCCAAATTGTTTGGTCGTCTGTTATTGCTCTAAAATCCTATAATGATGATTTTGGAAAAATTGTTTCCCTCCAAGCCAAGATGGAATAATACTGGTAGACATTTATGCCGAAGAATAGGCAGCCGAGAGTAAAGGATTATTCCGTTTTTTCCCCCAATGTTGTCAGTGCTGAGGGCCCGGACAATGGTAGCCTCAACCTTCCTATCCCCAACTCGAAATCAAGTACGGGACCACAGTTACCAACGTTTTAATGCCAAGTTTTAAACACACGACCATGTACTGCATTTCTCCATAAAATGAAGCACGCAATTATAAATGAGTGTTTTGTGTAACTGCAACACTTTTGGGTATGCATTTGCATAAACAGCCGCAACTGCATCAATTTTGTGTTTCGTCAGAAATAGATATACAAGTGTTACAGTTTATTTGAAAAATTAAGAGATTCATGATAGTTAGTATTTACAATTAATTGATCTGTATGATGTAGGACACGAAGTATCAGCCCTATGCATAAAACTTACGATAATGCACTCCATATTTAACTGCAAGTGTGAATTAATTATAACGTTATGACGCCACGGAGGTTTTAATTTATAATGTCACTGAAATTTTATTAATACAAACGAACGCAATGAGTTTGGCATCAAGAAATGTAGTTTGTAGCATAATGATCATTACAACTTGCAATATTAAAAGTGAAAATTACTTGACACCATGATGTAATAGAAATAAACAAAGATTTGATTTTAATGGTCTTCGCTTATTCCAAATCAGCAATTTAGAATACTTGCAATCAGCAAAAATTTTGTTAACCAGAGTGATGTCTGTGAACGAGCAAATGTTCTCTAAATTGATTATTTGCAGATAAATTTGTCTAAGACTCGTCTGCTTTTGCAAGTTTTCTCTTAACGTGATAACGTTTTTTGCATTTGGCATATATCTTTCAGATACGCTACTATTGAGCAGAACCATAAGCTCATTTAGTAACTTATAATGATAAATTTGATTGAAAAATTTTCCACAAACGATGTCATAGGATTCATTGGCCAAAAACAGGCCGATCTTTCACATAGCAAGTGTGCAACAGATTTTGTAGAAAACTGAATTGATTTAAAGCCCTCCGGCCCTTTGTATAGACAGTTCTATTAGCCGAAACAGAGATCAAAACCAAAAAAATTCCTTAAAGTTCCAACAACGGATGCTTTCTGATTTAAGTGTCGGTATGGTAAGGTTTTTGTAACAGTTTCTTGAACAAAAACTGTCTATGGCCACATAGCTGAATCATATTTGCAACTAGACGGTTAAGTTTTGTTTCTCTCTGAAACGGTGTTGTTTACAGTCGCACTTTTTGAGTGGCACGTCTTTTAAATTGTTTAATCTATGAGGCGATTGTAGTAGATTTTTAACGCGATTACCTTTTGAAATGTATTTGCATGCTGCATGCTGCATACAATGCAGCATAATTAACAGTAATTGGTTGTGTAGTAAATGTCACAAAGGTAATTGTGAGTCACGATTTGATCGTAAGTAGTTTGACAATTTGATTTAAAAATCAAAACGCTGGTAAACATTTTATTTAAACGCTTCGCTTTTGCACTAAAAGCATCATCAGTTAAATAAGTGATCACCTAAGGTTAGGCTTAGCAGATACAGCATTGATAGCTAACTGCTATACAACAAATTTTAGTAAGTTTATCAGAATTATGACATCACAAACTAACAAAACAAACAACTGCCATTTATATAAGTAGCAAGGCAAGGCTAACTTAAGAAGCACATTGCAAATATACTTTCTATAACTATTACGTATTAAACAAATATGTTGGTTGCGATGCTTCATCCACGTTAATTTGCGGTTGAAATTTTTGAATAAGTAAGGTTTTTTTAATTCGTAGCTTTTAGCGGTTGTTGCTGTGACCAAGTATTTCGGGAGCATTGAAATTCATCTTGTGGTTAGAATTGCGTACAAGGTGCTTTGCAACATCTGATTCTTGATTTTGTTTTCTGTTTGGAAGATGTTCTTGAATCCATGTGGCTAGATTACGGTGAGTTTGGTCAATGTATGATTGTCCATTTGTCCATTTATTTACCTGATGATGCTTTTGGTGTAGGAGCGAAACGTTTCAATAATATCTTTACAAGCATTTTGGCTTTATTCTTTTTACTAAGAATTGCGAATAATCCCCACTTTTATGCTCCTGATTTGAAAACCTTTAAATAAGATAAATTACCAATTTCAAGAGTGAATCCACCTGATCAAATGCCACTATGTTGTGGCAATATTCGTAAGCTCAGGATCTTGCATTCAAACATCATGATGATTACATTGATGTGTTCTTGGTGAAGAAATGAAGAATTTGAAAGAAATTTAAGTAAACACTTAATTAAAAATATCACTGAAATGCACTTGACATGGGCATTGATTGGCGAATGATTAAGCAGCCATATAATCAGGATTCTCATAAGGGAGAGGGAGAGGGCAGCATCGAGATGTAGTGTTGTTTTTGTGGCAAAATTCTAAATATCTCAAAATAATGAAAAATGTCTTTATTTGAAGCAAATGCGATGGCACTGTTTTTTCATTTTGTTTGTTTTGGATTGTGATCGCTTGTAACTGTTTGATAAAATAAACATGACATTGACGAAGATGTTAGTTCAGTGGTTTACAGTTTCCTCACTCCACAGGTGGCATTTATGATTACAAATTTACATGGTAAGCCAGCAAACTGACTCTCAGCAGGTCCTTCCGCGTGCAAAGATCAATGGTAGTTTTTCAACTGTATTTGCAAATTAATTCATATATTGCTGACATTTATGACGCAGGAAGCAACTGATTTGGAACTTGAGACTTGACGCAGAAAGCACTAAGCTAATTGATTAACTTAATTTTAATGTGTCTTGAACTATTTTTAAGTTAATGGCTCAAAACTGATCCCTTACTGAGCTGTTGAAGTCCAGCTTGTGAAACGTCTTAAACATAGCAAGGGGAACAGCAACGTTGCTACGGATAGAAGGATGTATTTTTACTGGTGTTTCACTCACCACCGCTTCAGACAATCCAACCACAAATATTTATTTGTTTATGTATGAAAGCACTAAATACAAAAAGTCATTTTTCAACATTGAGAACATTTGAAATGAGGTTTTGAAATACTAAATCGTAAATATGTCTGCCTGGTAATAACTTATTACTGAAGTCAAGAATAACCTTGGTATAATTAGAACGTCGGCCATTTTGGCGTCCATTGAAATTTGTTTGCTAGGTCGAATAGCGACGGCACTAAAGGACAATTAAATTTGTTGAAAAACATAATAACTTTGCCCGAAGAAAAGAACATAACGACAAAATATAAGAAAATGTTTAAATACTGCATCGCGATAAATGCTTTTTGTGACGTCATATTCAAACTACATAGAGTAGACAATTAATGCGTAGAAGAGCAAAAATGTTTGTTTTTAATCCAAAACATACCGTTTAAGTTGCAGAGAACTTTCGCAGGCCAAAAAGTGGTTGTGACATCATGATAAATATGTGGCAATGTTTTACTGCTTGAGAAATGCCAAAATTGTTATGCATCGAGAAAAATATTTGATAGCATTTTCATTTTGAATGAAGATAAATTCAACAACGACAAATGTAGTCGACTTTATTTAAGTTGACTGCGAATGTCCATTTTCAGTTTTGATCTGTTACTTTGAACGTTAATTTCTTGAAATGTTTGTTATGAGTCGAGAAAAATATTTGGTAAGATTTTTATCTTTAGCAGAGATAAAGCCAACAATGATATACAAGCGGTGCAGTCGACTTTATTTTGTCGAGTAAAAGCATTATCACATACAAATGATAGGAGTGCAAAACAAAGAAAATAAAATAATTGAAACAGCGGCCAATGAAAAACGAAACGATGGCTCATGATTGTTGTCATTTTTGTATAAGCTAGTGGTTTCTTTTTTGTTGATGCATGCGATTTCATGCTGTGTGTGCGAGTCTTTAGCTAGACGTGAGCCCGCAACGGGTATATTGCTCATCCACCCCACCATTCTGCTGCATAAAGATATAGGTATCCTGTTAAACGCTCTCTTCAAGGACACATCAAGCAAAATTGACAATTTTTTCCTCCACGCTATCGCTCGCATTCCAGGCATAGAAACTGTATTTGATCAAAAAGAAAGCAAATTACGATAAGTTTTAGATTCTTTTGGATAGTTCGATTTAATTCCTCGTAAAACTAAGCATGTAAACACATAAAGATTATTATTATTATTACATTATTATTGTTGTTATTGTCTTTATGTCTTGATTGCCTTATTATTTTGGTCATAGATTGGTATTTTCTTGTTGAGAGTTCGTTTGGTTGTTTCAATGGTATTTGTTATGCAAAAGTTGAACAAGCCTTTTAACTGTGAAAGTCCTCTTAAATTGTGAACAAGAGGTTGAGATACCAAATCCTGCCCTTGAGGGCCATGCTCTGCTATTTCTTCTTTTGTCTGTACGAAATCATTCCATAGTCTTTTAAAACATCAAAATCATCAATCTGTACCATTCAACATAAAGCATCTGTACCATTAAAACAATCCATGACAACCTGTTTATAGTCCGCTATTAATTAAAGTGAGGTGGCTCAGGAGACAAGTAGTCCAACAGCAAACACATTTTTTCGTGCACAATATCTGATCTATCAAATTATTAATTGTGGATTTTTATTACTGTGTGTCTTTTCACCCGTCTGATGGGACCCAATAACGTCGAAACCGGTCGTGAGTTATTGACAGGCCGTAATGGATTGCTGTTTGATACGGTAAGATGTTGGTGATCATTTTTGAGCAATTATTCTATTTTACCTTTGTATGATGCTGGAAGCAGATATCTTTAAGTAGACTGCCTGAAAATTGCTAGCCAGCAGCTAGCACCCCCTGTAGTGTGTAAAAGGATCAAGTCTTGCTAATGATTTCTAAATAATGACTAAGTAAGCTCAATTTCATATTTCATCCTCCTCATTACAGTGCTACATTGCTGAGCGCCAAGTAGGAAAGCTGAGATATCATTTTCAAAATCTTTGTTATGATTTGACAAGGGAATCGAACCCCCGTTCTACAAAGCGAACGCTTCAAACACGACCCTACGGTGATACGACGGTAGGATTGCAATCGAGAAGTTGAGAGAAGTGATCGCGTGATATGGCCAAATCTATCAACTACGTTTCAAATATCATAAACATCCTTGTTTTCTTTTCTTTTACCTGAAGCTACTGTGATCAGCAAACGTGAAGAAATAATTAACATTCGTACAATTCACAGCTTGAAAACAAAACTAAAAAAATTTGGTTCAGTTGCTACCTTGTTGTAACAAACCTTGTTATGATAATAAACAACCATTCACGAACTCAGTACTCCCAAAAACATGATTTTTGTAGTTATTAACTTTTGCCATATTACAGCAGGGTGGAGTCACTTTGGGTGGTCGCTCCGGCTATCGCTATTTTAGGGCGTGGCCCTCTACCAAGCTCATCTCTAAAAATAAAAACGATCGCCGCCTATTATTAGCAGCTGCTGGAGGCTGCTATTTTGAGATTTGAAGCTGAGAGATGATATTTTTTTAGAAGGGTTACTGGCAACTCCTCTTCAACAAGAAAAGAATAAAAGATCATCACTTTCTCTGATCGATGGTTGCTAAAAGTGTTTTTTAAACCGAAGATAACTCTTATTCTTTTAAACTGGGATGGTTTATTCGATAGTCGCCGAAAGTGTATTTTCAACTGGGTCTGAGCTTTTGTGTCAGGGACTTTTGTCATGCTATTGTTTGTGAGATCCTAACGTGTATAGGTTTTTTTTAAAACCACAATAACACAAACACTTTGTTGGAATAGAATATAAACCAGCAAATTGATGTGTAATTTATCAGCTTCCAAACAGAACCAACAGATAATCCATATTGCCGACATACATTCATTTAATGTCTGTCTCATAAACATAGCAAACTGGTGATCTGAGGCTGTTGTTGACACAGAGACATGACCGGGGATTGCAGAACAGTATAATTACAGAAAATAACCAAACACTTGAAGTTCCCAATCTGTGGCTATGGTCAACTATAAGGCAAAGCGATGCGTGGAGCAATTTAAAAATATTTGTAACAATCCTCGCTTCCTGGATCCGATATGAATTTGCACTGTACATAATATTCTAAACATATTCTTGCAAACAATAACTTTTTGCATTATGCAAACGGTAATTTGCTTACAATATTTGCATGTAAAATATTGCATTATTCAATATTTGGTAAAGAAACGTGAAGCGTACAGCGTTACTGTTTGTAACCATTCTACAAGGTACAGCAATACCGGTACTTTTAATTAATTTTTTACTCGCAGAGAAAACCATCATGTTTTTTGCAACATGCTAAACCTTCCGTTAAACGCTTACCTGCATTGAGAAAGCAATGGGGTATTTCGTTGTAACGTTTTAAACAAGAGAACGCGGTTGCAATTTTTAGAATGACTGTCAATTTTGTACCATCTACAGTGACTGTGCCCAAAGCATTGCCACAAACAAAAAGTCAGGTGAAATATTTCTTCCAAATGAAAACAATCGAGAGAAAAACCTGTTGCACGTTGCAAACGAACAACTTCCTAAATCTCACATTATAAGAAGACCAAACAGTTTAACATCATGTTTTTAATTTGTGAAAAATCGGCCAATTTACTGCCGCACTTTACAACGTTCTACGCCCTGCAGTCCATGATTGCAAGACTGAATAGTTTTTGCTACTGAAAACCGTAGAGCAGAAAATATTGCGAGACAAATTGCAGAATATAGCAGCCGCTTCATTTGTTTAGTCTCTCTTTTTTTGCTTCGGTCTCGTATATCAAGAGACGCCACATTTTCACTACAAAAACGTCAGCTTCGTCATCCAAAACCATCGCCATGTCTTCTAGAATTTTCTCTGGGCTGCTTTTGGTCATAATCTGAAAAGAACACAAACATGTCAACAGCGTTCTGGATTGTAAACCAGGTCTAGAGTTCAAAACTCCATCAAGTACCATTCGTACTCTTCAGAAAACGGAATGCGGAATTCTAAGTGCTGCGTCGCTCCAGAAAAAGTCTGGATCGAAAGCGAGTGTGTAGTGGTAGACAAACAATAAACCAGCACGTCTGAGCTAGCGAATAAGCAAAAACAAAACGCAAAATTGAATTTCACTAGCAGACAAGAGACAAAAACTTAAGTAGCATATAGCTATTATTTGCAACATTTCGTTTTCACTCAAACTGCTGGTCCACATTACTGGTCTACTACGACCATGCCACGCAATAAAATCAAGTAACTGTAGTGCCCACACTAAAGTAAACATTTTCAACTTTAAACTATGTAAATGTAAATGTAATTTCATAACTTAAAATCTTGAAACGTTTGCTTTTACTTGGGCTTTAAGGACTGTTAGCTGTGGAAGATTCATGCGGGTTTTGAAAGCTTGACGCTTTGTTTATGTTTTAGTTGTTCCGCAACAATCCAACCAGCGGGACTGATGCTCCCTTTAATTTGAATAATAGTTAAGGCCATTTTGTTTTCTTATTTAGTAACAACAATAAAGGTTAGATTTTCCCGACAAGATATTATGAAGAACGGGTCGTATTTAATAAGTAGATCTTCCAGTCACTAAAAACCTAAACCCAATTTGGGTTGCCAGCTTTAGTTTAAAGTGTCATACAAACTTCTATTGTAAGTTTAGGAAAGTTTATTGAGATTGTACTTTGCTGCATATGAATTCAACCAAGGTTGGTTCCTCTTCCCCAATGTATTCCAGAATCTTTTTACTTATCCAAGGTTGGATCCGTTTTTCCATCAAAGACTGCAATATAGCAACGGTAAACTTGAATGATACTTAGTAATAAACGATTGAGATTTGCTGACGATTCTCAGCAAACACCGAGAGCTAGATCACCGCTGTACATACTTTAATAGAACGTTTGACTAAATACCATCAGCATTGTCAAGTATTATACTTAAAATTCTATAAACAAAAGCGAAATATAAGTTATGACTAGGGCCCGCTAAAGTCAATAAAATCAAAATTTTTTCACGACCTTGTTACATGATCAAACGTGTACTAACTTTCATTTCTGGTGTTCAGGAGTCTGTTTTGGTAGATTTTATAAGTCAAAATAAAATCAAAATTTTGCATTAAGTCTAAACTTGTCAAAATTATCTTCATCAAAAATTTCCTTACAAAAAATTTATATCTTTTTATATTTTTTTGAATTTTTGAGCTGCTATTAAAATTTTATGTGCAGTTTTATTTGATTTTAAACTTCTTGAATAGTTGCAATGGTAAAAACGCGTGCTGTAATTTAGAAGGAAATAGCACTTATTATGCATCAAATCGTCGTTGTTGATGCATAAACACATAATTGTTAGACAATTAATCTATTCCTATAAAACCTTTGCGCTCTTTACACGTGGTCTTTTTAAGTCGTAGCTTGCAAAGCAAAGAATGCTTAAACAAGCCAAATCTTCTACAGCGAAAGTTAGGCAAATTTGCCAGGACTATCCGGATGAGTTTTCGGCAACTCCTGCCCGCGACTTGCGATGTAACCTTTGCGACGTGTTAGTCAAATGCGACAAAAAGTTTTTTGTGGAAAGCCACCGAAAAAGTAAGCAACACCAAAGAAAATTTCAGACGAAGAGCAAATCCCAAAGTAAGCAAACCTTTTTACAACTCAATCAAGTAAACTTCAATGAACAGGTTGTCTCTTCATTCTTAGCTGCAGATATCCCACTTCATAAACTGAACCATCCTTCTTTAAAGTCTCTGTTTGCTACAATGGGAAAAGTGTTGCCTTCGGAGACTGCAGCCCGGGCATGTGTTGCTAAATTAGCATCCCAAAAAGAAGAACAAATTCAAGAATTACTTCGTGACAAAAAAATTTGGAACAAGTGCAAAATTTTCCCCAAGACAACAACAAGTGCAAAATTTTCCCCAGTTAGTTATCAAGTTTATTATTAAGAACATTAGAACAGCTGGTCTTGAGATACCATGGTTGAGGGTTCGAATCTCAGCTGGCAGGGCATTAAAAGAAAGGCAGTGTACACTTAAAGGGCAGGCCTGGTATGTAAATGTATGGGGCAGTGTACACTGGAAAGGAGTGTATTGAGATTCTGGATCAAGTGCATAAATTTCCCCCCATGGGGAAATTTATGCACTTGATCCAAAAATTGTTTAAATTGTGGATAAAG
The DNA here is from genome assembly GCA_963675345.1 of Trididemnum clinides. Classification (NCBI taxonomy): domain Eukaryota; kingdom Metazoa; phylum Chordata; class Ascidiacea; order Aplousobranchia; family Didemnidae; genus Trididemnum; species Trididemnum clinides. The sequence goes on along the minus strand of OY776284.1, from coordinate 21,277,304 downwards.
CAGAGATTGCTAAACAAAAGTATATTAGTGTGCTTGTGGGCAGCTTCGATGCCCCAAATCAGACATTCCTCGTTGATTGCCATTCACTTGACAGCGGTAGCAATGTTAATAGCAGTATTATTCTGCACACTGCGGATGACATATTGCAACAACTTGAAATAAAACGCGAGAATTTTTCATTGTTCTTGACTAATGCTGCTCGGTATATGTCTTTGGCTGGAAAGACATTAAAGGAATTATACCCTTCATTGATGCATGTCACCTGCGTTGCGCACTTACTACATAACTGCGCTATGCGTGTGCGTGCTCATTTTAAAAATATTGATCAAATAATAGCAACGATCAACGCAGCAACAATCAAAAACAAACATCGCAAAAAAGATTTTCATGATGCTGGTCTGCCATCTCCTTCTGACCCTGTAATTACAAGATGAGCAATTTGGCTTAGAGCTGCCTTATATTACAGTGAGAACCTTCGAGCTGTTCGGACCATTGTCAACAATTGGACAAGTGCAGGCCTCTTACTCAGCAGAGCAAAACGCGCTATAAATGTGGAAGATTTGGTGCCGGACTTGGTTACAATAAATCAATACCGGACTCTAGCAGCCAACGTCGAGTTCTTCGGAGGAAGTGCCTGCACGATAACCGAAGCATACGGACTGCTGAAGAATATGCAATTCGATGATGATCCGTGCGCAATTAAAAATTACATTAAAAAACGACTATCCAACTCTGATTTAAAAACAATAATAAACTCTACCAACTTGACAATTGACCCAACAAGCTACGCACTATTGCAAAAAGCCCAGCCGACCTCTGCTGCTGTTGAGAGGTCGTTTTCTATGCTCAGTAAATTACTGAGAAAAGATAGAAAATTTGATGTTAAGAACGTAAATAAATATATGATGCTGTATTACAATAAAAAGTCCTGGTAATTATACTGTGTGGCTTTCGTTGAAAACATCATAGACAGACTGTTAATGTACAGTACAGTTGCGATAACAAGGCATTTTTTGTATTACACACTAATTGATACCAGTACACACAATGGCTCGTTATCCTAGGTTTTGACGACATCCGTCGCTTTGTTGCATTAGCTTCAAGACTGAGTGATTGAGAAAATGTTTAAAGTGGGCTACCTTCTTTTTTAAAAACTTATCGCGGATTATAAAACATTTTTAATCAAAAAAGTGCAACAAGACATAAATAATAGGCAAAAGCGGTTAGGTCAAAATAAAGTCAAAATTTTGCTAAAATAAAGTCAAAATATATATTTTTAGGTCAAAAAAAATGGCCCTACTTATGACGTGACAATTCAATTATTACAGAAGAAGACAATAACTATTACATACTTAGAGGTCAACATTTGTTCGTGTTAAATTAGTAAAGTAATTTATTAAAAACAAAAATAAAGCAAAATTTACATATTACAAATGTAAAATAGATGCGAAGCTTCATTTGTCTTGTGTTGTGGCCGCAGTTTTTGAATATATAACGTTTCCTTAATCCGTAGTTTTTGCCGATTATTTTCTTGAGCCAGTTTTAGTAAATTGTAAAACTCAATTGTGTGATCTGAATTTTTTCTTATAAGTGATCTATTACATTGCTCTTTCCAAACTCACGACGATCATGTTCTTCCAATCTTGCTTCAAATTTCGTTTAGCATAATAATGATGAAACTTTTTAGAGGTTGTTAAAAGATGAAAAATTTTTATAAAAGAGGGAGTATAAATGCACTCAGCAAACATTTTACACCCTGCATGCAAAACGTTGATCTTACCGCGTCTACCATTGTCCAGTCCAAATTATAGTCAAACAAATCATCTTTTTATGTTGGTATTCTTTCAATTAAAGCTCGGATCAGTTTGCGTTTTTCTTCAACCGCTCTGCGAGCAATAAAACGACAAATCAAATTGGTTTCACATAAAGCTTAACTAACATTTAAGCATTTAGCAAACTGCAGACAGTGACACTGTTTCGACCTATCAGGTCTCTTCAATGCAGTTGGTGACTTACAAGAAGACCTGATAGGTCGAAACAGCATCACTGTCTGCAGTTTGCTAAGTGCATCGCTAGCCTCTTCCATTAATTCAAGTATTTGCTTTCAAACCTCCTAAGGGTAATGCAACGAGCATGTTCTAAGTGTCAGCATAGCAATAAACGCTTAGCAAAGCTAGCAGAAAAGACAAGGCAAATAGCTCATGAATGTGGTTTTCCTATTTCTCGAAAAACGACAGAGTTAAGTGCAGCGCACAACCATCTAAATCCGGACATTTTTATCTCATTCCGCCCTTTTCTTTCACGAATTCTTTAAGCCACACACTTTTTGGCAACTTTTTTTGCATACATGACCTTCGTTCCCAATCCAAGGTACGGAACGTTGCACAATTCATGGAGCTCCAAACCACACCATGGTCTCCTGCCATGACCCCAGTTGAAGAGGCTGCTAAAAACAATGTTCTAGCGGCTACCATTATCAATTTACTTAGCAGGATTGAGAGTTTCTTTTTCTTCTACTGTGTATTGCAACGGAACGAGCTTTCGTTTTTTGGGCAGTTCGTCTTCTTCTTCGTCTTGATTGAACACATCAGATGCAGTCAGTTTCTTTCTTTTCGAACTGAAATTTACTTTTACTGATATCTTCAGCAAATTGAATCTCAGATTATTCGATTATCTCAGAAGTGACAATTACAATATCAAATCTCAGATTAATCTCAAAAGTGACAATCCTCTGCCCACCAGAGGCGGTTTACTTTTATTGGTAGTGAGCTTCTCAGTTTGAGTTTAACTATATTTTGCCCTTCGTGACACGTAAAACCTTTTGTCGGTCATACTGAACAACTTGCGCTTAGGTCTGCTTTAATGTTGATATCAATGACGCCGGCAAAATGCTTTTCTACTTACAGCATAGCCATCGTGAGATTTGCATTTGCATATTCTGTAGATTTACATATTCTGCATTTACATATTACATATTCATATAACGGGCGCATTTAATGAAATACATGAAAGAATGGTTAAAAGTACGCTTGTAGAGAAAGTGGGTAGCTTCCAATACCTAATTATAGTCGGATTGACACTCTCTTACGTAGGTTCCTGCTTGACTTTGCGTTCCAACTTCATTTGTGGAGACGAGGTAGTTGGTGTTTGACCGGCTTCTGAAATGATTTTTCAACAAAATTTTTTAACAGTATTAGTCATTTGTTTTGCTTCACATTGCAGGCTGGTACCTTTTCAAGCATGCATGCATGCAAATACAATTTGCAGTAAGTACTGAACAAATTTTACCAAGAAGAATACTGCTGATAAAGGCCTTTTCCAAAGGCTAATGATAAAAGCCTTTTTTAAGACGCGGCTTGCGATTGAGCCGAACTGCACCAATCAACAGCCGCCTCAACGTGGTGGTGCGGTCCCCGGCCCCGTTTGGGGTGGGTCGAAATGGCTGTTGGCCTTTCCGAGGGCCCCAGTTACCCCGGGCACTCCCCATTTATTTTTTCGCTATGCTGCCCCCTGAACGACCGCAGAAGGGCAGCACACAGCATCTTTAAAATCGGTCGCCTGTTTTCACTTTTTCTTCTCTCCTGCCCTACTCTTGCCCTCCTTCGTCTCCTCATTCTCCTTCTTCTCCTGATGAGCGGTAACGTTCATCCTAACCCTGGCCCCATCTTCCCTTGCTCTGTGTGCGCTGGAAATGTGACCTGGCGGGGCAAGTCCGTGCAATGCTGCGCTTGCTCCAAATGGGTCCATCTAAGGTGCTCACAACTTTCTTTATCTAATTTCAGAGCTCTTGGCAGCTCTCACTCTTGGAGCTGCCCCCCCCCCTGCCGTAACACTGTGACTCCCCCCTCCTCGGACTCCTCCGGCACGTATACCTCCACTGTGGAATCTGGCCCCCCCTCTCCTAATGCTGCACTCTTGCCCCACCCTCGTCTCCAAACTACTTATCCCCCATCTGCCCATCTTATATCTCCTTTCCCTGCCCTTCCACCACCATCCCTTGCTCCTGGCTATACTTCTGCACCTCCTGCCTCCTCTCCTCCCCCTGACTCTCTCAGGGTTCTTCAATGGAATGCTGGAGGTCTTCGAGCCAGGAGCACTGAACTACTTCACTTTCTTTCATCCCATCCTGTCGATCTTATCTGCATTCAGGAATCCAATCTTAACTCCTCTTCCTCTTTCCGGATTCCTGGATTCTCTGTTCTGCGTTCGGATCGTACTCACTCCCGGTCTGGCATTCTCTCTTCTGATGCCTCGCATGCCAGTGGCGGCGTTGTCATTTTCGTCAGACAGGGCCTATCCTTTTCTGAACTTTCTACCACCTCTCTTTCTTCGCTCGATCCCTACTCTGATTATGTAGGGGTCAACATCTCTCTAAACAAATCCTCCTCGGTGTCATTTCTTAATGTGTATGCCCCCCCTATTCGCTCCTCCCCAACGGATGGCAGAACCGATTCCTTCTCACCCTCAATTCTTCCCTCCTCCAGAAATCTCTTCATTCTGGGGGACTTCAATTGCCATCACCCGCTTTGGGACTCAAGAGGTACTTCCGACCCCCGCGGGGAGGAAGTATTCGACTGGGTCATCTCCTCAGACTTCCTCCCCCTCAATGACCCTGACACACCCACCCTTCTCCATCGCTCCTCTGGCAGTCGCTCCTCTCCTGACATCTCCTTTGCTCCTTCTACTCTTGCTTTTTCTTGCTCCTGGGAGGTGCTTCAGGACCTGGGTTCTGACCACCTACCAATTCTTCTATCTATCCCTCTTTCTCCGGTCTTTCGCCCCAACGAGCGCCCCCCTTCCTTCAATTTTCAGAAAGCTCACTGGGATGACTTTGCCTCCTACTTTGACTCTCACTGTCCTACTGCAGAGGAATACTCGTCTCTTTCTCTTTCCTCTGCAGCTGCTCTCTTTACCTCTCTGGCAATGAATGCGGCCAAATCTTCCATTCCTTTCGGCCGCATCAAACGCCCTCCTAAAGCCTGGTGGTCTGCTGAGGTGGAAGAAGCGGTTGGTGAAAGACGCAAGGCTTTCGCTACTGCTCACAGAAGTGATGAAGATCGCCAGGCTTACATCTCCGCCTCTCGACTTGCCTCGTCGGTCATTGCCAAGGCCAAGGCTGAGGCATGGCAGACGACCTGCACTTCTCTTTCACCTAAATCTAATCCTAAATCTGTGCACTCTCTTCTTCGCTCTATTGCTGGCTCTCCTTCCTCGTCTTCTTCCTCTCCTAATTTTCCTAACTGTTCTTCTCCCAGGGAATCGGCTTCGGTTTATGCCGCTTACCTGAGGTCTCACTTTTCCGTGTCTCAGCCAAAGGCCCTGCGCAGCAGAGCCAGAGGCTACCTCACTGAGCTCCGCCGAGCCACGTGCTCTGTGGAGTCTCACTCGTCCTTTTGCTCTCCCTTCTCTCCCGCGGAATTTCTTGCGGCTGCCTCCAACCTCTCCTCATCCACTGCCACTGGCCCAGACAAAGTTGCCTATCCCATGCTAAAGCATCTTCCTCGCTCTGGCATGGATTTTCTTCTCCACATCTTCAATCTTTCTTGGTCTTCACATTTCTTTCCTTCCATCTGGAAGACATCTTCTATTATTCCCATACATAAGATGGGAAAACCTCTCGACTCTCCTGCTTCCTTCCGGCCTATCTCTCTCACCTCCTGCGTATCAAAGCTTTTTGAACGCATCATACTATCCCGTCTTCTCTTTTTTCTGGAATCTAATTCCATTCTTTCTCCCCGCCAGGCCGGTTTCCGCCCTGGACGGTCTACACTTGATCAAATTCTGTACCTTTCTCAGTCCATTTCGGATGGGTTTAACAAACCCAGGCCGGGCTCTCGGACGATCCTGTCTACTATCGATTTCTCTAAAGCTTTTGACTCTGTCTGGCACCCCGCCCTTTTCCACAAACTAATTTCGGCTGGCCTCCCTCCTTGCTTTGCTCGTTGGACTCAATCTTTCCTTTCTGACAGGCGCGCTTCTGTGGTTTTTCAAAATCACAAAAGCCGTTCCTTTCGAGTCCGTCGAGGTGTTCCGCAAGGATCCGTTCTTGGCCCTGTACTTTTCTCCCTCTTCATCAATGATCTTCCGGCCTCTCTGCCTTCTTCCGTCAGCTGCTCTCTTTACGCTGACGATCTGGCCATTTGGTCCTCCTCCCCCTCGGTCCCCACTGCGGTGGAGGCCACACAAGGAGCTCTGTTTCGATTGGAGCGCTGGTCTGAGTACTGGTGTCTTCCTCTCAATCCGAGCAAATGTGAGGCCTCCTTCTTTTCAGTGGGTCCCCACCAGGCTAACCTCCAGCCCAACCTCCTCCTACTCGGCTCCCGCCTCCGTTTTAATCCCACTCCAACTTTTCTTGGGGTCACCTTCGACCGCACTCTTTCCTTTTCTAGGCATGTATCTTCGCTGAAGGCCAAATTTTTCCCACGTCTCAAGGCCTTACGCTGTATCTCTGCTTCCTCATGGGGCCCCTCTAAGGAGTCCCTCTCTGTTCTATATAAAACTTTTCTTCGGTCCCTTCTCACCTACGCTTCTCCCGGATGGTTTCCTTTCCTAAGCGCTACCAATATCACCAAATTGGAACGCCTCCACCGAGCGGCCAGTCGCGCCATCACCGGCTGCCTCTCGTCGTCCCCTATCCCTCTACTACTCACCGAGGCTTCTCTACCTCCCCTACGAGTCACTCTGACTCACTTCACTCTTTTTTCTCATAAGCGGGCTCTTCGTCTCCCAACCTCCTTTCCCATCTCAGGTTTGGCCAGACTAGGAGTGAAACCAAGACTCTGCAGATCGTCCTGGAGAGCTTTTGCGTCCACTCACCCGCTCATGCTTCCTTCTACTTGTTCTAGGGAGGCTCTAGTTGCTTGCCCTCCCTGTCCTCCTTGGAATCTTCCCTCGTTCACGGTCGAGTCCACCCTTTCCTCTCCATGCTCTCGCTCTGATACTCCTCACTCTCGCCAAGGAGCGGCTCTCGCCCACCTTGACTCTCTTCCTCCTCATGATCTGGTACTCTGGACAGACGGCTCTGTTCCTTTTCCTTCTGGCAAGGGCGGCTCCGGCGTTCTTGCCAACTGCTCTCTTTGTGGCACTGAGGCCACTCTTTCCTTTTCGGCAGGCCCAGTTTGTTCCAGTTTTTCCGCTGAAGCCTGCGCCATTCTGCACGCTCTTTGCTGGTCTCGGCAACACCATAAAGTCTGCCATTTCTCTTCTCTTCTTCTCCTGTCTGACTCTCGTTCTGTCCTCGCCACCCTGTCCTCTCCCCCACCTTTCCTGTTATCTCAAACTCTGTGGCAGATCTGGCAGGAACTGTCCTTCTTCTCCTCCTGTTCTATCAGGCTACAATGGGTCCCCGGACACTCGTTTCTCCTGGGGAACGACACAGCTGATGAGCTTGCCAGATGGGGAGCGCTGCTTGCGCCCTCCGCAATCCCTTGTAGTCTCTCTCCTCTTATCTCTCGTATCCACTCTCGTCTTTTCTCGGACTGGAGGCGTACTGTCTCTTCAAAGTATTTTGACACACAGGTTCCCTCAATTTCCACTGAGGAACTTGTGCTCCCTCGTCATGCTCGCTATGTCCTCTCTCGTCTTCGCTGCAATGGACACAGCCTTCTTTTAGGTTCCTATCTCTCCAGGATTGGCAGAATCGAGAATCCTTCTTGCAGCGCCTGTGGACACTCGTCCCAGGACATCTCTCATCTCATTCTGCACTGTCCAGCTACGGACTCTTTGCGCCGCTCACTCTTTGGCGACTCTCTGTCTCTCTATGACCTCTGGTCCAGACCCTGGGGAGTTGCCCGGCTTCTGGGGCTCCATGGTCTTCCGCCATGCCCCCATCCCTCGGAAGGGGTCGGGTAAACAACAACAACAACAACATTGAGCCGAAATACGTTAAAGAGTTACGCTGCGCTAGGCTTCTGAGCAGACCAGATTCAAGGAGTCATATTTTGAGTATTTTGAGCCTTTCTCAAATAGACCAACAAAGTGGTTACATCGAGAATTTAATATGTAAACGCCTTTGCCAGACAATCCATAATTACAAAAATTCTTTGGGAGGCAATTGTGCTCCAAGTCACTCGTGGGCACATCAAAAGCCTTGCGCAGCGTAACTCTTTAATGTATTTCGGCTCAGTCGCAAGCCGATGTACATTTGTTGGGTAAAAACGTTTGCAGTTGAGCAAAGAGACATTTACGATGTTGGTTTACACTATCTTTTCATTATCTAAGATAAATCAAGAAGAAGTGAATAATTTATTGATGCAGGTGCATTGTGCAAGCTCACTAAGAGATGTTACGTTACTACTCTACAGTGCAATTAACTGTTAAAAGGATGATGTGGCATATTTATTTTGATTTTGCTTCAGTTTGTGATTTAGGCTTTTAAATGATGCCAAAATTTAAAGCTATCAAAACATCTAAAATTTAATTCGTACTTCAAGACTTTCCTCAAGAATTTATGAATAGTGCCAACAATGAATTACATTGCAAGTTGTTCGAATTATTTTGCCATTGATGCAGAAGTGTTGATTTAGATTTGTAAAAGGTTCGGATGCTTTTGATGGAAATGCTCTGTGCCGGCAGTAATGGCAACTCCGAAGGTTTTGCTGTCGCTGCAAAATAAAGATATGAAAAATATACGAAATGCCCTTGTTTACGTGGATTGGTTGCCTTTTCGAAAATTCTTTCGGAACATGGTTTTCGTATCTATTGGTACTTTGTTGCAAACCGACAAAGCTCGACTCCATTCTTGCTTATCCTCAGGTGCTGTCTAATTGGTGGGCAGCAAAAACTTTCATTTTCCTGTTTCCTCAGGAACCTGCATGTGCGATGCAGAGAAGCGAACACTGACCAGGCTGTTCACTGATGTCCAGTCTCTAGTGGTCCTCATGGAGCACTTGGCCCGGCAGAACTTGGCGGCGAGTCCGTGCAGTGGCTTCTTGGCGAAGGTTTTGGCTGTGGAGTGAAAATGACTCTACCTTGTTCGATTAGCGACATTGGTGATGAGGCCTAACAGGTTCTACTTAAAATTGCAGGTTCCAATAACAAACCTTGAATTTATTTTATTTGTGGAGGAAAAAAATGGCTATAGATCCCAATTTGGTGCCAAAGTGTGCTGAGTGAGGTTTCCTTCTATAAGCCTACCTGTATGGGCAAAACCATGTTTGAGAAAAGTAAAATTAAGTCTATTACAAGACTTCAGCTAACGTGACGGTACTCGTCTACGAAAATTTAAGAGCATTTAAAATTTTTCGAAGTGAAAAAATTAAGTCTTGGCAAAGGGGAAAATGGTGGAAAAGGTTTATGTTATTTAGGCAATTAGTGACCTAACATGTCCCAACCTCAAACTAACATTATATAACACTCAACAATTCGCAGAAGTGTTTCCGCCCTATTATTAAGCAATCTTGTAGATTTACATGATTTCTATATCACCTAATAAATAGGACATCACATTAAGATGTCATCACACATTACATAGTTTTATAATCCAGTATTTATCGTATTCGTGCTGCATACAATAATACTAATCAAATGCTACATAAATTACCGAGAAAACTTCATGTTAGTGATATATTGGTCAATGATAATATTTAGACATTTCATGTTTTGTTAAAGAAACATTGTGCTAATTTTGTCCGCGGCATTTCTTGCACTGCTTACTCGTTTCTCAGAAAAATATTTACTTTTGTTGTATTTGCTCTATTTATATATTATCACCATTTTACTCGCCTACATGGGCCTACTACTTGAGTTTTGAAACCCAATTTATATACTAAATAAATAACTATAATTTTCAACTTTGGATTGATTCTGAGACAACTGAAGTTTGCGCATATTTTTGCTATGCTATGTGGGCTATATAGCGTAAATATTGTGTTAGCACTATGGACCTCTGTGTCAGACTCAAATAACTAAATAAACAATGAATTGGACGGGCATAGTGAAATGCAAAAAAAGGTTTCTAGGGGTGTTCGAAACGAGTTTTACTGAAAGGAAACGAAACGAAACTTTGTTCTACGAAAGGCGGTTCAAAACAAAATTTTGCTAAAGACAAAAACAGTTCGAAATGAAACGAAAGAATATTTCGTGTCAAAATATTTCGAAATTTTTCTGTCGTCACTCATGAGCGTGATCGTCCTCCTTCCAAAATTCATGTGAGGATGGTAGATGGCCGCTTGTTGTGTTCGATGAGTTTTGCGTGTAAAGCATGTTCGTCACACGGGTTGAGTTCAACCTTTCACGATGTGGTTTCAAAAGCATAACAAAGCGAAATTGCTTGGTTTTCGAAACGAAATCAAAACAAAGCAATTTAACGTCGAAACGAAACGGAAGTTGTAAAATAATTTTGTTTCAAGGATCCCTAAAGGTTACCATGATTTTAAAGACACTGGGAAGGATGTTACGTAAATTAATCAAGGATTTTATTTGCATGATGCGCTATACGAATATACATTTGCTTATTCTTCATCCTGTTTGAGATGCTAGTGCATGTTTTATCTTTTAAATTCTGACTTGACCTATAATTATTTAAACCAATGATTTATAATGTGATTTTTGTTTATTTGGTGTATGCTATATGGAGTAGCTACTGAATTTTAAGTAATATTATACTTAAAGGGAACGGTTACAACTTTTTTGAGCACATTTTCCATTGTATGGTTTTAAAACCTCTCATTTTTCTTCTACTCTTTTACAAATAAAAAGTCACAAAATATAAGGCCGTTAATTAATTTTTTGTTTATGCTTTTTTGTTCTGAGCAACAACAAATCAAAGCTAAACCATGGTGGGGTGTAGCGGTTGGTGCGTACACCTGGCAATCGGTAGACTTGGGTTCAATTGCTTACCAGCCAACCAATTCAATCATAAATATGTCTCCGTTTGTTTTTTGAAGTTTTTTCAAGTACTCAATGGGGTCTTTTCCAAAATTTATTGCACCCCCCTCCCCGCAAAAACGGTAGAGCATAGGATATCAAAGGTGGCTCGCCAGAATGCCTGAAAACAAATGAATATTTATATTTTTTAATTACTAAAAATACTTACTATTGTAGCAAGAAAATTAACAATTCGATTTACTTATAATATTACAACAATGCCTGTGTACAACATGATCCTTCAATTAAACTTGATCGAAGCAACAAAAATAAATCAAATATTTCACAACTTGGCAACAAGTCAGCTCAAGCTTGCGTAAAACTCCTGCATTGCTTTCCTGTTTCATTAGTAGTTATGAATATTTATATACATCATGGTTATACACTTTGATCATTTGCCAATAATCCGTCATTGCTTCTGCATGATGATACCTATTATATAATTGCGGCGTGGTTAACCTCATAATTTTGGATATTTAATTTAATCCTAAGAATTTTGTGTGTTTAATATTTTGTATCTTTTGTATGTACGTTTAGTCCTAAGAATACAAAGCATAGTGAGCTGATTATTGTGTAACAAGCGCCAAGATCTTATCATTTATAGCTAACAATGGCATCCAAAATTAATTAAAGATATGGCAGGGTGTCAAACTCGCGGCCCGGGAGACGATTCAAACATTCTTAGCTTCGGCAGTATTGCAACGTATCATCTTCGAACAAACGTTTGAATCCCTGATCACAGGCGACACATGAGAGGTACAGATTTTTTATTCGGAGATAACTCCGCTTGGTGCAACAACAGAACTCGATTTGCCCTAATGAGGGCGATGGTGTTGAGATGTTGGAGAAGTAATGACCTTTTTTACAGATCGACCTCACTTCGGGCCACATTACAAAGATTGTTGCCCGGAGAAGTGGTGATCTCCAAATCGAAAACTTCATTCGGCCCTCGGCACGATTGCTCATATGTGCAATGTGGCACCCAGAAGCCTACGAGTTTGACACCCCTGTGTTGTAACGGACTTTTAATTTTACTTTTCTTAAACATGGCCTTCTACCTTCCTTGGCTACAGGTAGGCTTACAGGAAGAAACATCACCAGTGCAGTTTGCCACCATATTTGAATCAATTTTTTCTCCACAAGAATGTTTGTCATTGTCATCTTCTCGTTTCCTCTATGAGGAAGAAGATGGTTTCTGATTTTAAAGGAATTCAAGTTTTGTTGATGTAACTTACAATTCTAAGTGTAACCTGTTAAATGCCATTACCAATGTCATTACCAAAGATTGAGTAATTTTGACTTTACATCAGAAGCCTCTGCCGAGCAGCCACTCTACAGACTCGCCTCCAATTTGGTACTTATTATTTGGTACAACGTTTTATAAGTTTATCTTGCAGTGAAGGAAAAAGATTTGCGGTTATAGATCAAATAATTTGTTTCCATAACTGATTCGGAAATACCAGCTACTGCCGGCGCACAGCATTTGAATCAGAAGCATTTGAATCTTCCGCAAATCGAAATTATCATCCTTGAATCAATATCCAGCCTCAAAACATTGAAATCAGTTTTTGCATTTTGACAAGAAATTACTTCTACTTTCAGTGCCGAAAAGCGTACAAAAAATTAGCCCTACGCTTTCTTTGTTTGAAATACTGAGAATGGCTCGTTTCTAGCAACATCAGACAATTGAGTTTAAATCAGAATGCAATTTTCCTATATCACAGCAAGTTTTTAGTAACTTGATTTTTAAATGTTGGTAACAGAGTTATTCGTAAACTGTAGATGCATCTGTTAACCCGCTATGCAGTGCTTTCTCGACACTCAATCGAACTTTTGTGAGTCATAAGGAATTTCAAAAAAAAGGTCATTAGTTGTACCCAGGGTGCAATAAGAGTGATGGATATTTGTATCGAAGGAAAGGTGAAGGAATGAAAACAACTGGCCCCCTGCTCTCATCAACGCTGTGAGTCCAGCTCAATGAGCGTCTTGATCTTATCATCCCAACGCTCAAAACCAAGTACGGAACTGTCGTTACCGATGTTCTAGCGTAAGGTTTGAGGGTATAAATAACTATTCATTTTCCCATAATATGAAATATGTCGTCATAAACATGAAATTTCATGTAAGCATTAAGTGTTTGGTGTAAGTGCAACGCTTTCAACTGTGTATTTGAACAAATACAAAACCTAGCTAAAATAACAACAGCTGTATCGGTTCTGAACTTCAACCGGTGTGCAAGCAAGCATTACCGCTTATTGGAAAAATTAAGATGGTCATGATAGTTTATGTTTATGAATAAACATTGCGCATGATGCCACGTGACGTCCTATTTAAAAGCGATTTTTTTCTTAAATGGCGCAACGGGCAGAACATTTGATAAAGTTGAAGACCTTTTTGTTGGAAATTAGCTTCTTGAAACTGAGAATATCCCCCAATTGGTACTTCAAACAAACGTGACGATCTTTTTTTGTTCAGTTTGTTCTCTAAACGGACACAAAGACAGAGTTTATATTACATTTTTGCTACTGTCATACAGTTTGAGTCGTCTCCATTTAATTCCCTTCCCCACTTACCTTAATATGACACTGTGTGCACGAGAATATTGCTTCAGGGAGAAACAAATTTAAACTGTTTAGTTGCTAGATCGAATCAAATATGTGACTGTAAACCAAGGATCGCCAACCGATCGATTGCATATAATATTATGCTAAGTTGACAATATTTCTTTAAAAATGAGTTTTGATTAATTTTATGACAAGTACAAGAAAATTGTTCATCAACTTGAAAAATTCAAATGGTGCTTTATGAGGCGTAAAAAACAAATATTGGCCGCACACATCTGATAAAAATATTATGACGTAACAAATGACAGTTTTTTTGTCCAGGTAGTGCGCGGGTTTCTGAGCGTACGGAAAACATCGTTTGAACCCCACTCAACGAGTTAGACCATTGGTGTAGAACCGAACGCTCAGTCTTGTAATCACTAGGGCCCGCTAAAGTCAATAAAGTCAAAACTTTTTCACGACCTTGTTACATGATCAAACGTGTACTAACGTTCGTTTCAGGTGACCTTCATAACAAAAACCTTCATAACAAAGTTGTACCACATCAGAAGACTTTCAATTCGTGGATCAGGATTTCACTGACCCCCAGAATTTCATTTTTGTTTTGTTTCATTCATGCGCTGGTCTATGAGTTGTTTTCTGAGCAACACTTAAGTGTCTTGCGCAGCTCATATACGCTGTCGTACTTTTCAAACGCCGAGACGGTAGGCCTACTGCAGTGTTTTGGTAGGTATAAGATTACTAAATAAAAATGGCTCCTTACTAATAAGTACTAATGGTTACTAAAAATTTGTCTCTCTCCATTCGCTGATCTTGAGAAGAAATTGGCTAAAAACAAGTTTTAGTCTTCGGTTGGTCAAAGTTTTTGACCAGATCCTTTTACACTTTAACCACCTTGGTATAGTACAAAAAATTCTTGAACGTTCCAACAACAGATGTTTTTCTTATTTTGGTGTCGATATGGTTAGGATTTTAAAACGTTTTCTTGAACAAAAACTGTCTAGAATCACATAACTGATTCATTTTTGCAACTAGACGGTTATATTTTGTTTCTCTCTGAAACGGTATTGTTAGCAGTCGCGTCTTTTGAGTGGCGCGGTGTATCTTTGGGTCGAACGCTTTTAAATTGTTTAATCTATGAGGCGATTGTAATAGATTTTTAACTCAATATCCTTTCGAAATGTATTTGCATGCTGCATGCTGCATGCTGCATACTATGCAGCATAACTAACAGTAATTGCTTTTATGGTAAATGTCACAAAAGGTAATTGTGAGTCACGATTTGATCACATGTAATTTGACAATTTGATTTTATATTGTTTAAATAAGATAGATTACCAATTTCAAGAGTGAATTGGCCTGATCAAATGCCATTATGTTGTGGCAATGTTCGTAAGCTCAGGATCTTGCGTTCAAACATCATAATGAATACATTGATGTGTTCTTGGTGAAGAAATGAAGAATTTGAAAGAAATTTAAGTAAACATTTAATTTAAAATATCACTAAAATGCACTTGACATGGGCATAGGTTGGCGAATGATTAAGCAACCATATAATCAAGATTCTCATAAGGGAGAGGAAAAGGGCAGCATCAAGATGTAGTGTTGTTTTTGTGACAAAATTCTAAGTGTCTCGGACAAAAATGAAAAAGGTCTTTATTTGAAGCAAATGCGATGGTACTGTTTTTTCCATTTTGTTTGTTTTGGATTGTGGTCGCTTGTAACTGTTTGATAAAATAAACGTGACATCGATGAAGATGTTGGTTAAGTGGTTTTCAGTTTCCTTAGGTCACAGGTGGCGTCCATGATTACAAATTTACATGGTAAGTTAGCAAACTGACTCTCAGTAGGTCCTCCCACGTGCAAAGATGACTGGTAGTTTTTCAACTGTATATGGAAATTAATTCATATATTGCTGACATTTATGACGCAGGAAGCAACTGATTTGGAACTTGAGACTTGACGCAGAAAGCACTAAGCTAATTGATTAACGTAATTTTAGTGTGTCTTAAACTATTTTTAAGTCAATGACTCAAAATTGATCCTTACTGTTGAAGCCCAGCTTGTGAAACCTCTTAAACATAGCAAGGGCAACAGTAACGTTGCTACGGATAGAGAGATGTTTCTTTGCTAGTGTTTCACTCAAATATTATGCCCATACGAAATGAGGCTTTAAAATACTAAATCGTAAGTATGCCTGCCTGGTAATAACTTATTACTGAAGTCAAAAAGAACCTTAGTATGGTTGGAACGTTTGGTAACTTTTTCATCTTTAACAGAGATAAGCCCAACAATGACATATAAGTGGTGCAGTCGACTTTATTTTGTCGAGTAAAAGCATTGTCACACATACAAATGATAGGAGTGCTAAACAAAGAAAATAAAATAATTGAAACAGAGGCCAATGAAAAACGAAACGATGACTCATGATTGTTGTCGTTTTTGTACAAGCTAGTGGTTTCTTTTTTGTTGATGCATGTGATTTTGTGTTGTGTGTGCAAGTCTTTTGTCAGACGTGAACCCCGCAACGGACATATTGCTCAACCACCCAACCATTCTGCTGCATAAAGATATAAGTATCCCGTTAAGCGCCCTCTTCAAGGACACAACAAGCAAACTTGACAATTTTTTCCTCCACACTATCGCTCGCATTCCAGGCATAGAAACTGTATTTGATCAAAAAGAAAGCAAATTACGATAAGTTTTAGATTCTTTTGGATAGTTCGATTTAATTCCTCGTAAAACTAAGCATGTAAACACATAAAGATTATTATTATTATTACATTATTATTATTGTTATTGTCTTTATGGCTTGATTGCCTTATTATTTTAGTCATAGGTTGGTATTTTCTTGTTAAGAATTCGTTTGATTATTTTAATTGCATTTGTTATGCAAAAGTTGAACAAGCCTTTCAACTGTGAAAGTCCTTTTAAATTGTGAACAAGAGGTAGAGATACCAAATCCTGCCCTTGAGGGCCATGCTCTGCTATTTCTTCTTTTGTCTGTACGAAATCATTCCATAGTCTTTTAAAACATCAATATCATCAATCTGTACCATTCAACATAAAGCATCTGTACCATTAAAACAATCCATGACAACCTGTTTATAGCCCGCTATTAATTAAAGTGAGGTGGCTCAGGAGACAAGTAGTCCAACAGCGAACGCATTTTCTCGTGCACAATAGCTAATCTATCAAACTATTAATCGTGGATTTTTATTACTGTGTGTCTTTTCATCCATCTGATGAGACCCAATAACGTCGAAATCGGTCGTGAGTTATTGACAGATTGCAATGGATTGTTGTTTGATGCGGTAAGATGTTGGTGATCATTTTTGATCAGTTATTCTATTTTATCTTAGTGTGATGCTGGAAGCAGATATCTTTATGTAGATTGCCTGAAAATTGCTAGTCAGCAGCTAGCACCCCCTGCAGTGTGTAAAAGGATCAAGTCTTGCTAATGATTCCTAAATAATGACAAAGTAAGCTCAATTTCATATTTCATCCTCCTTATTACAGTGCTCCAATCGCTGAGCGCCAAGTAGGAAAAATGAGATATCATTTTCAAAATCTTTGTTATGATTTGACAAGGGAATCGAACCCTCGCTCTACAAATCGAACGCTTCAAACACGACCCTACCGTGGTACGACGGTGGTGTTGCAATCGAGAAGTTGAGAGAAGTGATCGCGTGATATGGCCGAATCTATCAACTACGTTTCAAATATCATAAGCATCCTTGTTTACTTTTCTTTTATCTGAAGCTACTCTGATTAGCAAACGTGAAGAAATAATTAGCATTCGTACAATTCACAGCTTCAAAACAAAACTAAAAAAATTTGGTTCAGTTGCTACCTTGTTATAACAAACCTTGTTATAATAATAAACAACCATTCACGAACTCAGTACTCCCAAAAACATAATTTTTGTAGTTATTAACTTTTGCCATATCACAGCAGAGTGGAGTCACTTTGGGTGGTCGCCTCGGCAACCGCTATTTTAGGGCGTGGCCCTCTACCAAGCTCATTTCTAAAAATAAAAACGATCGCCACCTATTATTAGCAGCTGCTGGAGGCTGCTATTTTGAGATTTGAAGCTGAGAGATGATATTTTTTTAGAAGGGTTACTGGCAACTCCTCTTCAACAAGAAAAGAATAAAAGATCATCACTTTCTCTGATCGATGGTTGCTAAAAGTGTTTTTTAAACCGAAGATGACTCTTATTCTTTTAAACTTGGATGGTTTATTCGATAGTCGCCGAAAGTGTATTTTCAACTGGGTCTGAGCTTTTGTGTCAGGGACTTTTGTCATGCTATTGTTTGTGAGATCCTAACGTGTATAGGTTTTTTTTAAAACCACAATAACACAAACACTTTGTTGGAATAGAATATAAACCAGCAAAATGATGTGTAATTTATCAGCTTCCAAACAGAACCAACAGATAATCCATATTGCCGACATACATTCATTTAATGTCTGTCTCATAAACATAGCAAACTGGTGATCTGAAGCTGTTGTTGACACAGAGACATCACCTGGAATTGTAGAACAGTATAATTACAGAAAATAACCAAACACTTGATTACAATATTTGCATGTAAAATATTGCATTACTCAATATTTGGTAAAGAATATGAAGTGCCAATTGAATTTAAGCACCATAAAGATGTTTTAATCTCTTCGTATGAGCTAGATGCTTTGTTTACGACACATCTATATGAACTGTTGAGTGTTGTTTACTAGTCCTTTGTTTGACTGGGCATCGCAATAGGTAGACTGCTTAGCCCCACCATCTGTCTTCTGCTGTAAATATAAAGGCATCAGCTGTAATGTTTAATGCCTTTGGTAAACAATACCTATCGAAGTTACGGGCTTGTTCCCCACACTATTTGTGTCGTGATGGACGCCAAGCAGGGAGCCAGTAAATACCATTTTTCAAGTCTCGTCAAAGGAAATGAATTGAGGTATGCAAGGCTGATAGTCCCAAAATATTATATTTATTTAACATTTATTAGCCATCATGCTGGTCATAACATTGAAAATGGTTGCGGTATGAGCTTCTCCTAAGATTTTGTTTTAATCTGGGAGCCAAGCAGTCTACTCGCCGTTACGGTGCCCCTGCAACATAACAGGGCTGACAAACTCAGCACATGCTTATAGATTTAAGTGTCACCATCAACAAATTATTTGAAACTGAGACAATAAAAATGATTATTTAGCAATATATACCTTGTAAAGCATCTTTGGAATAAACGAGAAACTTTGCTCCTGCACCTCTCGCGGCAGTCCTGATGCCTCTAATAGTGTTCCTATTTTATGTGCCCTTGACGTACCGATTTCTCGGAGAATCAGTTTTATATGTTGAAAAGAATTGAGAACAGCTGTTACTGTAGCCAGATGATCATTCCACCTCTGCTCAAACAGGCATTCCAACTTTTCAACATTATAGTGAAATGCAAGTGTGGGCTTGCAAAAAAATAGTAAAGACTACCACAAACGCACAAAAAATCATTGATCGCTTGTTCAACCGACATTGCATGCACCTCTACAAGGTGCAATTGATGGCTCAGGCAGTGCACATACGGAATCTTTCTGTTTTCTCGTTCTTGTAATAGACGTTGAACTCCTCTGAAGTGTCCTTTACAGAAGCGCCATCATAAATTTCGCTAAGCATCTTTGAAATCAGTCCTGCTTTAGTAAGTTCCGCCAAAATCACGTCAGTAATTGATTTCGCTTTACTCGAAAGGGTGCTTGATAAAACTAAAAGATGTTCCGCTATTTTCAAAGAATGCTCGTTAAAAAAACAAATAATTATAAAGTGTTTTCTATGGCATTTGGGTCTTTGGTGCCATCAACTTTGATTGTATATCGAGAATTTCCAATTTATTGCTTAACATCATTGGTTACTACTCAGCTCATAGCAGCAATAAGTTCGTTTGGCATATCGGGACTGATGTACGTAGCATTTCGAGGGATAGTTTTAATGATTAGCTCATAAACGCTGATTTTTTTCAACAGTGTAATTAAACAAAAGGGTCCATTTCCCCTCGTATTCGCTTTTAAATGCGTCAATTTCTGCTCTGAATGCCAATTGATGAATAGCCAAAAAAGCTACTATGTCAATTAAGGTAGAAAAATGGTAGCGATTTCTTTCAATTGCTTTTGTGTTGACTGATGAGGTAATTTCCTTACCCATTTCAGAACGTTTGAATTTTTTCTTTCCAGGTACTGTAGCAGCTAAATGTTCTTTGGAGGCAGCATGCTCGGAAAAACCTTCATTTCAATAGCATGCTTCCAATAACGATAACCATCGGTTGTAAAAGTTGATTCACAACGCATTCCTCAAAAATCCCCTCCAGCTTTAGATTCAAAGTTGCGGCAAGGAAAGCAAAAAGCTGCATCAAACTTGACAGAATATTCCAACCAATCCCACCTCTGATACCACGCAACATTGAAGAATCTTTTCTTGGTCCCAAACAGGCTTACAGAATAAGTACGTAGCCTAACTTGTTTTGGGTCGTCAACTCCCAAATCATTAGTATCAGCAGGTTTTCGTTTGCTTATAGGCCTACTTGCAGCAGATGTTGTAGGTGCACTGCAGCTAGCAGACAAGCTGAGACCTTGCGAACGTTCACCCGAATTGGAACTTTGCAACCAATCTCTCAAACTCATTTTGTGCCTCTTACATTTTCAATGAATAAGCAAAATGAAAACGTCTGCTGCAACTGTTTACAAGACGGTTTAATGCGCCAAGATTATTGTGTTACAGCAGTTGATTGCGCCACAACTGTGCAAAAATCGATAGCGTCAAACAAGAATTATGTTAAATTGAACGTTATTTTGCATCAGAAATCTAAGTTTCTGAATACTATTGCTTGTTGTCTTGTCGTTGATACTTTAAACAAAACAAAGAATTTTGAGTAACCAAAAATAGGGGCGCAAGCAGCTGTCAGGGGTTAAACGGCCTCCTGGTCCCTTGTAGCTACGGCACTGTGTAATCCTGCTTCTTATCGTAGTTCTCTCTCGTCCATATATATTTCTTGGATTTCATCTTATACCAGTGTTGTGTTTTAGAACTACCTCCTGATGAGCCGCCTTAGGCGAAACAGACTGTTGAGGTGTTTTTAATTTGAATAAATTTCATTATAGTGTACAGTATTTCTGTAGTTGCTGTTAGTTAGACTACTCTTCCCTTTTTTGGGGGGATGGAGGTTTAGTACAATATTGTTTTCCGGGTTAATGATCAAAATTTAGCTGACATAAATAGTTACAAATGGTCAGTGATGTAGCACCAAAAAAAAGTGTGGGAACGCGTTAAGTAGAAATATACATCCTCCAATCAGATTACTGTGAAACAGTGTGAGACCGCCATTACCAAGCGTTCCCACACCACTACACCCCTGTATATAGTTCTTGGCAACGTGTTCGAATAGATCGGTCTGTCACTAGGCCTGGACACTAGACCAAGTGGGTGTGTGCTCAAACTTCAAGATCGTCACGTTATTGTGTGTTTTATGCAAATTTTGCCTTCTTAAATATATTGCTTGTTGCAGAAATCCTCCGTGCCAGAGACAATTCTGTGTTTCTTTGAAAGCAAAAAATATTTCAATTGACCTCCAACATGATTTTTAATAAACAGAAGATAGAATTATTCTACTCCGCTCAATTACACACCAACAACCGGTAACTAACTTCAAAACAACTTTTGGGCCTAATTTTCCTATACATGAAGCAAATCTAGTCTACCAACCATCGCTGCTATAGTCACATTACCAAATCCCTGTAACATAGGGGCAGTACCAAAAGCATATTAAAAAATATTGCTCATTCTTTTAACGCTTCCAGTCATAAAAGAATAACCAAGACCAACAAACAAAAAAAAAGAAGCAAACCTTTACAGAATTATTTAATGTATAAAAGTAGACAAGCTGTCCGAAATTGAAATAATTTATTCCACGTTTTTCACTAAATTATGCACTCTCAGTTACATTAAATTATTTTGATTGCCTCTAATAGACCCAGTGTCTCATTGATACTTTCATAGCTAGCGAATAAATCAAGGTAAATTTGTGCAGTTCAAGTTTGAAGAAAAATCGCGAAAAAAGCAATACCGGTAGCAATTTAGATAATCGGATTGTAGGCACGATAAATTTTGCCGTTTACCCAAAAATATGTGGGAATTAGATCCTAGAAATTTGTTACTTCATGCATAGCCACTTGGGACTTTAGCTTTAGTGATAAAATGACCAACAGAGTTTCTTGTTCAATGGAAATTTTGCATACCCCAATGGAGAATTTTTTGAAATGAGATAGCGTATCTAATATGGGCTATAGGCGAAACACTGATAAGGAAAAATTTCATGGTGATTACTTAGATAAAAAAGTAGAACAAAAATGTTGGGATGGTTGCTCTAGAAACTTTAACAATCATAACCGGTCCGTCAGCAAATGGATTTTTTGAATTGTGCTAAAATTTTTCGAAGGATGGAAATTTAAAATAAACAGGGTCGTCTCCTAGCTTTCTAGTCAGAGTCTGTGTTAAAAGTGCTTGTAGATTTTAAATTAATCCTACTTGCACTCATATTTTGTGACATCTTGTAAGACTTGAAAATCATGGAATGAGCGCCTTAAGACAAGAAAAAATTGACTTTCAATGGAGTTTTTGCGATCCTGACAAATCAAGTCACTTCGTTGGCAACGAGGTCAAGTAGAATGACCGCCGCATATGGTAATGGTTGCTGGCTCGAACCTCGCCACTGCTACATGGTTGCGTCTATGAAAAAAGAGATTTGCCGCAATCCTCCGCTAGAAAAAAACTCGTAATTGCCGAGTCTACGCCACCATTACAAGTACGATCACGACCAATAGGAATGCAAAATAGGTAGCAACGCGATTCGCAGGAATTATCTAAATCTCACTCAACACTAACAAACTCATTAAACACGTATTAGAAATTAGCGTTTAGTAGGCCTCTCCTAACGTAGATTTTAAAGTTCTTTCAATTCGACGTAAAATCCTGACAATAATCGCACAATTGTTTACATTCTATACTTTAATCGATTCTCTTGTAAAATTTACATAAGTCGCATGATTTGTAGTTAGCTTATATATTTTCATTTTCAGAAACGACTTTTCAAAAAACGCGTAACTTATACCGCTTTTAAAATCATTTAGTCCAGTTGAGGCCTGAATCTGATATCACAGAAAAATGCCTTGATTGTAAGAACGTTTTTGCAATTTTTTCCAAATGCGATGTCTAAAAAGGGTTTTGTCTAGACCAGAGGTCGGCAACCTGCGGCTCCGGAGCCGCATGTGGCTCTTTTGCCTCCCACCTGCGACTCTTTTGCAGTTCTTTGAAGCAGGTGAGTGTGACATGATACTCAGATCAATGACTCTAATGATCAATGACATCAACAAGTGAAGGCCTTTTTTTTTTTGGAAAACACTTATGCTCCGTAGAATTATTGTGGCTCTCATTGGTCTCCTTGCTGTGGTAAACGGGTCCAAATGGCTCTTTGACGGTAAAAGATTGCCGATCCTTGGTCTAGACGTCAAGGTCTTTGCCTTTTTCACCCCACTTCTTTTTCTAGTTCTGGATTTTGTGACAAAACCTAGAGAAGAGCTGAAAATAACCGCCAGGTCTCTCACCCCTGCCACAAAACAGTTTTTCTTTCAGTCATGAAAGGGATCACACCAAGCAAAGGGGTAGGTTAAGTGACGAAGTTTTGGGTGAAATCGAACTCAAAGAAAATGTGGCCCAAAGATGCAAGCCGTTGCGGTTGAAAGTTTAGAAAAGATTCTTGAAATTGTATGGTATACAATTTTTTACTTAATACATAGGCTGGTGATATTGTCATTTTCGAACATTCTTTACAGGCCCTTTCTTGCATTGTAGTTTGGACTAGACACGACACATTTTCCCAGTAGTTGCAGTGAGAGATGATTAGTTAATATCTCATGTGGGCCCTGTGTATTTATAGCTTCATTGGACAGTATTAGGTCTGTTAGTCGTTGCCGCTGTCAAATGTTTTCCCTTCCAATGGCGATTCTGTATAAAATAATCTGCAGCAATTCAGTTTGCAGTTAGTTTTCACTCATTATTAAACTGAGCAGGCGTTTAATCATGAGCTTGAAAGAGAATTTGCGACATTTGTGATGCAATAAAGATTATTTATTTTTCTGTTTGTTTTAATTTTTTCACCATGTAGTTCATATTACTAACGCGAGCCGCCTATGTTACTTTTGGATGATTTTCCTGTCACAATTTCATTGAATCTTGCATGCTCTTACTTTTCTTTCTGATAATTATGTTTACGGTTGAGTGAAAAATCTATGTAAGCATTATCCTACTACTTGTTCTCAAAAGCATAAAAATTCTTATTTTTTTGTTTAATTTTCTAAATTTTCCCACGGGGGCATGCCCCTGGACCCCTAGAAAAATTGTACCTTCGGCACTATTGATGAGAGAAACAACCCCTCTCATGACAAATTTCTGCCTACGCCACTGATCAGACGCAAACTTATGGAAAGTTATACGCCTAGCACAAACCGGTTAAAGCTGGATATTGGAACTTGAGAACTTTAAAGGGCAAATGATTTTCTGTTATTCAAGTAGGCTACATCCCCTGATTATCGTCAATGTTCTAAAACAGGAAAACATAAATGCCATTTGCCATCACTCGCGCTGTCGTTTGACATTTCAAGGCTATTATATACGTGAAGAAGTTGGCAATACTTACACAGATCTCGCCAATCTATCAATCAAGTGGATATGCCACAATTAAAGCTGTCAAATAATGTTTCTTCATTAACATACAACTAACGTCACCCAGCAATTGCCATAACCCTTGGATAAATAACAAATTTAAGCGGGAACAGGTTGTACAAAAACTCTTTAGGTGGAGGATGCCGAAAATCTAAAATTTAGGAACACAACCGTTGCGCGTATTTGAGTAGTAAAATTTTGCTTCTGTACTCAGTAATCGAATTAATCGAGTTCGAAATTTGAGGCGACGTTGAGCGGTCTATCGCTCGAACAATCTGTTTGACTGCAAACTTTCTCAAATCTTGTTATTTGAGTGACAAGCAATTTATCTGCCAACGGTAGATTTAACATCAACTCTTCTTTGAACGGTTCAAGAAATATATTACAAACAAATTTGAACCTCAACTGCATTACCAACTACTGTACCATAACGAGCAATTCCATTTTGCCTCTACTGCCACCAACAACAAACGCTTCGTCGACAAGTAAACTGACGCATATTCATGTTTACACAATTTGTCTATCTACAGAATCTCAATACAAAGAGGTTTTCACTCATAGGCTATGTAAAATATGCGCACAATCTTCTAGATCAGTGGTTATGAATCTTTTTGTCTAGATGGACCTCTTTTACTGCTCGGAAACAATTGCGTATACCCATCGTTTTCAGCGTTAATTTTTGTATTCAGAAACCTAGTTCAATCACTATTTAATCGCAAACTTAGCAAGCTGCAATTTGTCAGCTGCACACCACCTCAAATTGCAAACATTTCTTTGCCCGATCAACAATAAATAGCAACAACGAAAGGTTATTTATTCTATTGCACTCGACCAATGGCAAATATGCGGTTGCAGCGAAAAAGCAAATCTTGCTATCTGTGGTTGCGTTTTGGATATGACTTGTTGTATCGTCTTTGATTTCATGTTTATGTTGAGATTTTGATTTTATATTAACAAGAGCAGAAAATCCAGCTTCGCATAGGTATGCTGTGTGGAGGCAAATGAAATAATTACAGGTGATGCTACGGGGAATACCTTTGAGTACGAACGCATCATACGATACTAAAAGCGAGAAAGGAATATAAACACTATAAAAACTTAGTAGTAATGCGTTTTCGTGTACCTCCGTTTGAGACTCGCTGTTCTTGTTGCTTCCAGCAAAACACCCAGGGTAATCATTGTAGTGAGTAGATATTAGCAGATCTCACAATCACTCAGTGTTTTGTACAGTCAACATGTAGACGGTGCTAAAGTTTTGAATATTCGAGAGTTCTTGCATGCCATAATTTATAAATGCAACTTTTTGCTTGTCACAGATGCAAATTACAAATAAATGAAATAACAATGTCTCCAAAACAGCTGCAACTTACTATTCGTGACTTATTATACGCTTATTATACACTAGTTCCAAATTATGTAAAAAATAGCTGTGTCCAAAACAGCTGCAAGTTATTGGTTGTGACGACCATTAAATAGATTGTTTGGTTTTCGACGTAAAATTTAACCCATTGTTAAAACAAAACTTTTGGTTTATTAAACAACAAAATGTATTCTGCTGTACGAGCTGAATACTTTATGTGAGGTTTAAAACTTGCTGCGCATCCAAGAGGGCCTGAAGAGTTCTATTTCCTGTCGTTGGAACTGAAGTATTTATTTTTAAGATAACCACTTGAGTGACATGTGACCTATGGAACTACGCCCCCTGATCGCGCTCGACCACTTCTTAATGCTACTCACGATGCTGCTAGAATAAATGTCAGTGCATACCTACAACTATTAATGTAATATTTAAGATATAATTATCTGCAATCATATATTTATATATTTTTGCATAAAAATAAAGCTTACTTAGGGTTAAGCTAGGTAGCCCAGCCCGCTGACAGCGAAGTTGTTTAAAGTGGCACTCGATTCAAAAACGATTTTGTTAGTAGGATTGCGAAATCTCAAAAAATGTGCTCCCGCTTCTATTTTGAGATCTTTTCATAGAAAGCATAGCTCCTCGGTATATTTCCTTATTTGTAAGTCGTACCAGCGCTTCACAGCACGAATTTCGAAAATTTCAAAAATATCTGCAGACCCCTTCATGACCCCTTTACTGCTCATTATACTTAGTTCTGATCCTTATTTGGAAGCATTTTTTATTTTCAGTAGAAAGTACATTTAGGCATGATGAAAAGCGTACTTAAACAAATTTGTTTTCAAAAAAAGTGATGCAAAGTGTTATTTCTTTACCAAAATTACTCAAAAATGTGTCATAAACAAAAACAAGACAAAGCACAATTTGTGACTTTTTGGTAACAAAACATTTAACATTTAGTCGTTACCCTGAGCTAGCAATTTTTCCGCAAGTTGTTCAATATTTGGTATGATATTAATGGCAACAAGTCTGAGGTCATCGTGCGTGATTAATCTGTATGTTCTCGGCTTTTATTAAAACAAAAGCACTAAATCTTTCCTCTGCTTGGTAACTAGTTGAAACAGCAGAATAACTTTTTCCATTGCAATTCTTTTCAGACAAGGTGCTGCAAGCTTTCCTTCATTAATATAAAATTTAATATAGTCAGGCATCTCAAAATATCTTTGCTTAATCAATGATGCCTGCAAGTCAATGACTTCTTCTTTTCTCTGTTTCCATTTGCGTCTTCTAGTTTCGCTGTGAACGGAATTAAAACAAAAAATATGCATTCGAGTCAGCAATGTCTTTAAACCGCTCGGTCATTTCCTTTAAAAGAGCATTGAGATGAGCAAGGATTGCTTCCTTCAGATTTGAAGAAAGAGAGTTTGTTCCCACCTCACTGAAAATTCCTGGAACATTTCAAGATTGTGCACATAAATTTTCTCTCGCCAAAAAGAGCTTTGTCATCAACCAACCAATGGCTTCTTTGCGTTATATTACCAAATACGTCAAGGCCGGAGGTTCTGAACCTGCGGGCCATGGCCCATTACTGGGCCACAGCACATAGTCCAAATAGGCCACGGCTGGCTATTTTTTTGTTAACTAATAAAATGGATATTGGAGAAAATAAATTAAAACTAAGTTAATGACCTCAATTTAGATCAAAAATAAGCCACAGGCATGAATGGTTAAGAACTACCGGTCTAGGCAGTCAGAAATTTGGTATCGGTAAATGCAGTAGAGCGTTCATTGTTTATTTTACATGGAAATAGCATTTCGGCTACACTTGTACGCAGAGGATAAAGGCGGCCAAATGCTCTACCCCTCGATAACAATTGCATCTCGGTAAACAATCAAAAAACTCTGTATTTTTCACTAAATAAAGGTTTGTAACATTTAACGATTTTCATTTGTGTATAAATTAGTTAGCATTTTTCCGTCGTTTATTGACCCACCCCATACAGTAACCAATGAAACCGCTCGATGTGCGTGACGTCTGCAACTTGAAATGAGTCGCCATATTGCATTCGGTTCCTTCTGACTGTCAGAGAAAGAAATTATCTTGGTATAAATTGATGTAAAAGTTTTGGCATTAATAAAATTTCGTTTCACTCGGTTCATTTGTTTAAAGTTGAACAGTTGAGATTGATTTATCAGCTAATTACAAGTCTGTTCATTTTCAATCACATTAAAAACTTTGTCAGAAAATCGGTCAATATATTTAAATAATTTGACTCATGCTCCATTTAAAAGTTGCAGAAACTGTTGGCAGGTTTTTTAAAAGAGAAAACTGTTGATAAAACTAAAAACATTCTTTTTGATCGATTGCATGCTGATGATACATCACAAAACATTTCGTTGCTTATCAAAATGTTTTCGTTTGAAATCTATAAAGGGGATTGCAAGTAAATGATGCAAGGTAGAAATTTTTGAAGCTTCTACTTTCGCTGTGAACGGAACCTAGCGTTTTGTTATGGTCTGATGGTGACTGTTGGTTTGTTAGGCTTATTAGTTTTTTAGGCTAGAATGTTCTAACAGTTATATTGGTAGGCCTTCTACCAATATAACTGTCAAAACATTCTTCATAGGTACTGTGCATGCCATTTTTTGTCGGCCACTTCAAATTATCAAATAGGAATTGAACAAAGTTGCTATTTGAAGAAAAGATGGCTAAAACCAAACAAACACTGACTTGTTTTGGAGGGTAAAGTGTTTTTGAAAATTTTTGTTAATAAAGCAGCTTTTTTAGTGACAACAAAGCCTAAGTTGTACAGTAATAGCCAATGCAACTTGTAAAAATAATACGAAATACCTCGGGATACGATTGTTTCTGGCTACGAATATTTCGGCTTACGAACCGAGTCTCAAAAAATACCTCGGGATACGAAATATCTCGGGGTACGATTGTTTCTGACTACAAACATTTCGGCTTACGAACCGAGTCTCGAAGAAATATTTGTCCCGATATACGACCAAAGTTCGAGATACGAATGAACAATTGTAAAATGCGCACCTATCACCGTAGGTAATGTAAGTAATAGTGTACTGTACGACTGTTCTCAGTTGAGTTGCAACGACATTGTCATTATTCATAGCAGCAATGTGCATTGTTATTGTTGTTTTATTGATTTTATTAACCCTATTAAGGCCGGGCTTTTTTTTGCTTTCTAAGTCCGGAGGGGGGTCGATTCGACCCGAGCACTTTGGCAGCTAATAACTTTTAAACTGCTCACACTAGAGATTCCGTATTTGCTTAGATAGATGCAGAATTTATTTTTCAATATAATTACATACTTTTTGTTATGATCAGATTAATAGCGTTCAAGTTATTGCAAATTAAATGCACAGCATTAGATTTTTGATTTTTGACTATAATTTAAAATAAAGAAACGGCCGGCGAATTTTCTTTTTTCGTCGTGTTTACTCTTCGACGTTGTGCTTTTGCGATCGGCTAAGCGCAGTTTATCATTGTCAGCTACCAGGTAAAAAGTTCAACACTTCATCATCAATTTGCCATTTTGCCTTTTATGAGGAATTTACCAGCCGTGATGTTTGTATAACATTTCTTGTGTTGGACTAGACCAGAGGTGCCCATTGCGTCGATCGCGAAGGCATTGTGGGTAGATCGCAAGGCATTTAAAAAAATTAAATTTGAAAAAATATTTAAAAAAGTATCCGGACTATGCATCACTGGCTGATTCCATAAAGTGCAAGGCATGAGAGTAAGGCAGCAGTTCTCAAACTTTATACAGTCTGGGCGCACTTTCAATACTGCAAATAACAGCAGGCTCACCATATAGCCCAGCGCCTCTGAAATGATGCACATTACAAAACTTCGTCACAACTGTTAGACATCACAACTCGGCTTCACTTGGCAAATACCAATCAAATTGGTGGCGTTCTCCGAAAAAAAAAAAGGTCATCACGTACTGAACAATTACTATTTATTAATAATATGTTTTGCATTTTTAGTAGGTGGTAGATCTCTTTAACTTGGTCATGTCATAAGTAGCTCTCAGGCTGGAAAAGTGTGGGAACCCCTGGACTAGACCAAGTGTCTACTCTCTAGATAGATTTTTGTAATTTGAATTGATTGTTAGTAAATGTGAAACAGGCTGTAAAATTGCATTTCAACGACAAAAATTTCTTAACTTTATGAAATTATTACTCTTTTCATTATGCAAGCTATGCTTGTTCATCACGGATAAATATTTTTATTGATCAAAACATAAATTTCATTCAAATTAAGGAATGCTCACGAATCATATGACTCGTTTATTCTTTTTTCTACCTTGTGCGACGCAATACGACGTTTTTGTAAGCCTCTCCATCCTTGTGTGCAAACTTGGACGATTAGAATTTTTTAGCATTTTCAAATTAGATAACACTTAGAATTAGAGCATTAATGCTTTTCTCAAATTAAAGCATTTCTGATTACCACAAATTAAAGTAGAATTGGAATTAGAGCTTTCCAGTTTTTCTAAAATTAGTTTGAAATTTTCACTACCCAGCGAATTTTGATGCCATTTGAACATCTTCGCAAAACCACTTTGTATTTGCGACAATTCTAAGACTCTTTCATTTTTGCCACCAAATTATTGTGAAGGCCTTTTTTCATTTTAGAGATCACCTAATTTCCATCTTGATTTTCGGCCTAACTTTTCGAAAATCCAGGTGATCCCTAATAAAAAAGGTCTTGGTCATTTTTCAGATTTGACTCTTCGGTCAGGAACTTTTCCGAAATTAGATTATAATTGGAATTAGGGACTTTTCAAATTACACTAAAATAAGAGACTTTTAGTTTTTTCAAATTCGATTACAATTAGCGTCTTTTTGCTGTAATTCAACGAATTAGCCAGCTAGAATTAATCTGTTGTCCAAGTCTGCGTATGTGACGAGTTAAATGAAAAAAGTACTCCAACAAGCTTGAGTTCAAAGTTTTGAATTTGCTACAAAAACCTGTGTCAAACGATTGTAAACTTTGATTCTTTTTAATAGCAAGTTTGTCCTACAACGATAGGTCTATGTAGCCTATCTTTTATCCCTCCCACCATAATAACACCAATACGGCAGTTTTGTTTCCTTCTGGAGGTGTCATATGATATTTAAACGGTCCTTACAGTTTTTATATTCAATCAGGATTAATTATGATGTCATCAACTTGTGCTTTATCTTCGTTACCAGTGCTTTGAGACGTTAGCGAATTTAGAGCTATTATTTAAAAAATCACTTGCAAGTAACAGAATACATTTCAAATGTGAAACAAAATAGGCTATTTCTGGATTAGCTAGTACGCAGTCATGCTGTTTCTGCTTGTAATTTATCGTCTAATATGAAAATACGGGAACGCTACATTAAATTTACGGGTAATATCAACAATACATATATCATCGACAAAGCAGCAATACGCTCGTATGTTTCAAAAACAACTAAGGCAATGCAATTTTATCCTTAAGTGTAAGTCTAACAACAGTTTAGTCTTGCAAGCAAGAACCACAAATGCGAATAAGATCCTTATTACACAAAGGCTTTGCGCATTTTTGGCACTGGCTCAATTGCTTAGAAATTTTGTTTTTCTTTTCTCTTGCTCCTTCTCCTTTAATCTTACAGATACATGCATCGCATCGCCTTCGTTTTTCACTTTGATGAGGAAAAAAGCCACTTGATGTTTTTACATGTTTGGAGGATATTTTTTTCCCCAGTACTATCTCAATTTTGCGAACTACAGAAGAATTTATGCCAATTAAACTTGGTTGTGCTATATGTGGCGAATCAAAGACATAGCTAGATTAAATCCGAAATCTACAGATTTTATGTTTTGAGGCTGCAGATCATTGTTCATTGCATATATCGTGCTAGCGTTCACTCGACATGTATTCAAAACGTATCAAAATGCATTCATAGTCCAGCGCTTTAATTTTGATGTACAGCTGGAGACCCCATTTTTTGGTCAATGATGTCTGTTTCGCCTTTTGAAAAGTCGTATAGTTTGTAAATAGCGAGCTTACTTTTGTTGTCATCTTTTGCAGTTGCAAGAAGCGGTGGTACTGTTCACAATAATAAAGCATTTCGTTTTCCTAAACTTTTTGTTTTTACTACATACGAGTGCAGATTTAATATGCCGTCATTCTTTTCCCAATAAATCTCGGTCTTTGATTTCTCTAATTTCGGCTGGAATTGCTTTTCTATTTGATTGTAAAGTTCCTACAGAAGTTTTTTCGCGGTCAAGCAGCCACTGCGCCATTGGTATTGAAGTATACAATCTGTCATATAATATGTTTCTTGCCACTAACTTTGTGTGGCATTCCAAATTTTGAATTAGGTATTTTACTGTTTGTGACGTCCCAGGAGTGTAGTAAAATCTCGGCTCTGCTTTAGGCTTAGCAGAATACACAGCAGTTGAAAAGGCAAATGGATAGCGAAAAGCATTGATTGATTTTTGTAGGCGAAGATATGAAAATTGTAAACTTTGCACCTAATGCTGCACCTAGTAGGCTGCTTTGCCAATTAGGTGCAAGGTTTACAATTGATTGATTTATACAGCATTCCATACTTGGCTGGTTTGCTCGGATTAAATTGTTTGAAACTGATTTGCGTTTTCGTAGGATAAAGAGTATCATCCAGCGACAAATATTCATTTGGAACTAGAAATTTCCCACAGTTTTTGTTAAATTCTTCAAAAATTTTAAGAAAAGCTGCAAATCTATCGTATTGCTAAGAAGTAGGACGCGTTGTATGATCATCAAGTGATATGTGAGCAATCAAAAAATTTAAATCTATTCCTTGACTTAGCTGCACTAAAAACTGGATTGCCAAATATTTGATGGAACATCGCATTAGTGCTTTGATGTGCTTGTCTTAGTAAGCCTCGCATGTAAATCATTCCAATCAGTGCCAATACTTCCGAAGGTGGTTCTGATCTCTAAAATAAAAGATCTTTTTATTTTTCACACCCGACTCTTCGGTCAGGAACTTTTTCGAAATGAGATTAGAATTGGAATTAAGAATTTTTCAAATTAGATTAGAATTAGAAACTTAGTTTTTCAAATTAGATTAGAATTAGCGACTTTTGGCTGCACTTCACTGAATTAGCCAACTAGAATTACGCATCTTTTGTTGTCCAAGTCTGCGTGTGTATATGAAGAGTCATATGAAAAAAGTCCTCAAGCAAACTTAAGTTTTGTATTTGCTACAAAAAGCCTGTTATATCAAACGATTGTAAACTTTAATTTGTTTTATTATCAAGTTTGTGCTACAACAATAGACCTACGTAGCCTATTTTTTATCCTCTCCCCCATAAAAACCCGCCAGAGCATTTTGTGCGGCCCTCCAAACTTATACAAACTTCCATGAATTCAATTCAATAAGAAAGGGTTGGCCGCACTTGCCGTATTGAAGAGCCAAAAACGATAAAAGCCACCATTGAAAGAGCCGCTACGCAATTCTTAGTTTGAACTGACGCGTTTTCCGTCCAAATAAAGAGTGATGATCTTTGTTTTTGGACGCAATCATTATCAAAGCCCTGTGATACGTCTTTACAAGAAGTTATTGCAAGATTTTAAGCTATTGCAAGCTCTTGCATTGCATACAGCTATTACAAGATTTTACGCATTGGCCCTCGGCTAACTCTTGAATGGTCAATGCTACCCTCCGACTAAAAAGTTTGCCCATCTCTGGTTTAGAAGAATGGAAATGACAAGACGATATTTGAGTCAGCATTCAATCTTATAATGTTGTGACAGTTGACGCAAGCTGTAGTTTGAACTTGAAATGCCAACTTTAATGGAATTGTCTTTCTGCTCGGCCATGCAGCAGGAAACGTACCGGTAATGCTTATAAAAGTGGACAAAAGAACACGGAAAAAAATCTTCATTTGCTTTTGAAAGTGTGTAGAGATGTAGAATACAAACACATTGCTTTTGTCACGCGGTCAACAGAAAAAAATTTTGGTGTTGATCACAAACTCAGGAGATGTTCCACAGCTCCTTCTCCCCTTAAAAAAAATTTAATTTTGTGATTCACGATTGGCTTCTTGCGTTTTGGATTTGTATTTGCTGATAACAATTCGGTATTTGATTAAATACTAACAGCTTACTCGTAAAGCAACGGAAATCAAGTTTTATAAAACTCCTAAATTAAATTTTGCTGTCTGTCGCCCCTTAGTCTACCACTGCATATTTTCCATCTAATAAAAATTGCAAGTGCGCTCGTTGCTCTCCCACCAACCAATCCCCAATTTTAATTGGTAACAACATTACAAATCATTATGAAAAGCGCAAACAATATTATCACGCCGCCAAATTTATTTTCTGGCTTTTACGCTTGAAAACAATTCTTTTTGCTTTGTTGCATTTGTCAAGTATCAAAATTACGAAATATTTTCTAGCATTACTTTATCGATAGGTTAAGGCCTAGCGTCAAGAAGGTAAAATTTATTTAACTAAAAGTTACAAAATAGCCGTGAATCTAAAAGCACTTTGATGTTTTTGGCTTGTCAAATTAAGAGTTGCTATTCACAGCGAAAAGGTTTTAAGAAGAAAGATTTCTGAGAAACTGTACAGCTTTACAGTCAATGCGTCACTTCAAACAAGTTCTGCGGTTTACGTAGCTCGTCACGGTTTTGCGTGTGCGCTCTTTCTCCTTTTTTTCTTTATTATACAAAAGCAGTCGATAAAGAAATTTGCCCGAGTGGGTTTCGAAATTGCTATGTTTAAGTCAAAAGTACAAAGAATATCTTTGTCAGTTTATAACCAACCAAAAGCCAGATAAATTTTAGGAAAAGTCAAAAAATTTCAAACATTTATCTCAAGCGGTCGCTAAGTTACAACAGTTTTAATTTGCTGTGGGTCGAATCGACCCCCCCCCCCCGGGCCAAATAGGGTTAATGTCTCATTATTTGTTTAGATGTTCATCATGGAATATGTGCTTATAAAGTCTAATTTTTGCGTGGGGGGTATAATATTCACACTTTGTAAGACTGGATTTGGGTGGCTTTGAAGGGATTAGACCATTTACATGTAAATCTTGCTTCTGCACACCAATAAATCACCGTACGAACGCTGTCTCGAAAGGAATTAAATTCGTATCCTGAGGTACCTACTATTGTACAATGGTTTAACACCTCTGTGTAATAGCTGCACCTGCAGACCAGTTCGACAAAATTGTATCTGTGTTGTCTCGTGTTATACATCGAGAAGTAGAATCTTAATTGGCCTGTTTTTTCAAACGCTAGGTTTAGATAAGAAATTAGAGCTGGCTAGATGAACATTAGCCAACTGATGAACAGGAAATGATCAGCTAATCCAAGTAATGTTCAAGTTATGGATGTTCAAAGCTTTAGCACATGTGAAAGTGGCGACATTAGCCTAATGTACTAAATCCAGATTTCAGGAAATACGGAAATTCACATTGAATTATAATGTTACTGATGAAAGAAATTCAAGCTAGAAGATGGAATTACAAAACTTCATTCTAAAATAAGAAATTACTGATATGAGATAAAATGTGGATACTACTAAAATGTAAAAATTTTATGTACTAACTGCAACACTGATCCACAATCTTGGAAAATTTTATCATTTCAATGGCATCCAATTCCAATAAAACGCTTTCTTCAAAATTTCAGGGTTTAGTAAATTTTATAAAATATGTACTAAAAAAGTAAGGAGTTTTCAGAAATAGCCCATGAAAGCTGATAAAAATAAAAAATATGATTATCAATTTGGTTCCGTAAAATTAGATGACTGAATTTGAATTAAGCATGTATTACCGTAGACTTTTGTATTTTTGTTTTGTCCTGTAAAAATCATCATTTTCCACCAAGCTTCACCGCGGATCTAAGCTAAATTGCTATTTGGTGTTATAACCATTAGCTATTATTGGCCAATTTTGGTCTTATGCGAAAATTGCCTAAATTTTTGGTTTTTAAAGAAACTGTGGTCCTGAAATACGAGGTAACACTAAGATATAGAAAAAAAGTCAACTAAATTCTGGAAATTGTAGAAATTCGAAAATTTAGAGAAATGCTTAGTTTAACTCAATTTAGTTACCTAATTGTACTCTATTCAGCTGGTTGTACTTTTAGTTTTTATGGATTTCTCTGCATTTCCATACTTCTTAAGTCGATAGTATTGTTTTAAGCCATTAATTTCTTTTATTTATGATGAATTTTCATAGTTTTCCTTTAAATATGAATTACCTTGATTCAGTAATTCCATGATTCGTTATCAATTGCCATTCTTTCATTGATTTAGCTTTCCATATTTTAGTGTTTTCAAGAATATGTTTTTTAGTGGGAGCTCATCATGCTAACTTACTTTCAAAAAAATATTCTCTCTAAATTTAGTTGTACAAATTGTTAGGTTTATGGTTTTATTTTGATTTTTTCTTAAACTTTGAATGATATTACATTGCTTTATAATATAGATTTGGTCAACTTAACTGGCAGCATGCCAGCAAAAGAAAAAATTCTTGCTGTATAGTATATGTCGGCGTCGCCCGCAGGGCCCCCTTCAGTAACGTCGGGATTGAGAGTGTCGGTTCAGCTAGTCAAGCCTGTTTCACCCATCAAGCACTTGAGTGAACAGTAACGAAAATTTATTTTGCACATCTTTACCGAAACAGAAACTGTAACGAAGTGGCGTAGGATAAAAATAAACGAACATCCTTTAAGTATGTTGTTGTTGTTGTTACCCGACCCCTTCCGAGGGATGGGGGCATTGCGGAAGACCATGGAGCCCCAGAAGCCGGGAAACTCCCCAGGGCCTGGACCAGAGGTCGTAAATAGACAGAGAGTTGCCAAAGAGCGAGCGGCGCAAAGAGTCCGTAGCTGAACAGTACAGCTATACCCTTTTAGTATCACCGTAAATTATTGGCCTCTAGACCAGCAGTTCCCGACCTTGTAATGCACTGCCTCGTTGCCCTATCTCAAGTCAGTCTTTTCCTTCCCTACATTCACAATATCAGCCCACAAAGAACACAAAATAAATGAATTTTTTGGAGGGGATAAATGTTTAAAAGTGGCAATTTTTCCTTTTTAGATGGACTATTTTTCAATTCTGTCCCAAAAAAAATAAAGAACTTTTTTGAGATGAACTTTCTAACAGCTTTTTTTCGGTTTCGTTTCCAGTTCGTAAAAGATTTTTTAGGAGATAAATTTTTCACAAGTCTTTGCTTGCCGTCCCCAAAATCTGATTTCATTTTCCTAGAACAGGTTGGTTTAAATGGTTGGGAATTACTGCCCTGTGCAAAGCATGTGCTGTCTTTTCCACCATTTTCAAATTTTGTTAATTGAGCAGAGCGATATGCCTTGTTAATCGACTTGCTGTGTAAACTATGCATTGGTTTTTAGTAATTTGTCTCAAAATTTACCACTTGTATTAAAATAATTGGATTTCAGTTGCGAATATTAAAATTAACAATATTTGCAAAACAAATTCTACTATAGTGGTTATACGTTACCGCAAATCATCACAAGCATTGGTACTGCAAATGATTATTAAATTTTGGGTGCTTCCAATTTTGGGTGCTTTTTTCAAACTACAACTCGTTGTTATCATATACTTATCTGCACTTAACAGTTAAAGACAATGCCGATTGATGTTAAGCAGCTGGTAATTTGGATTCATCTGAAGGATCTATCTGGGGCTGAAAATCAGTAAATACGTACAATTCAATCGAGCATTTAGCGCCTTTGTACATGACTAAAGCAAGAACGCAATACAATTTCAGTATTTTACAAGAAACATTTCGTGATTATTAATAATAAGAGCATGTACGCTGCTGCCAAGACACCGCTGTTTATTTCTTAGCCTTTTTCGTAAATTACATGCCAAGCTATTATAAATTTACTATACGTTCGTAATTTGTTTACGTTTGTAGTCTGTAATTATTTACTAATAAACTTGGTAAATTTACAAATATTTTGTTGTATACAAAGACAGACAAATATTTGTAACTAAATGTTTAGATTAGTTAGTAAATTATTGCGGTAGATATCAGTACGCTGCTGTCTGGAAAAACGCTGTAAAATTTTTTAGCAGTGTATGCAATAAAAGTGCCGCGTAGTTATCTGAACAGATATTTTGAAATAATCTGGAATTTAATGCTCTGGCTGTAATTTGATTAAATATTTGGGCACTGATGTTAAGAACATTCTGTAGCTAAGGAGAAAGTTAGGGTTAGCCAATGGTTGACAGTGAAGAAAGCAATGAATAATTTTGCAGTCTTGCATCATTCGTTTAAATTTAAAACTAAATTTTACGTTATTTTCCTATCAATGAAGCAGCTCCATCAGGACAACATGCTATTAAGCTAGCATGTCAGAGTTCCTGTTTGGCAAAAAAATCCATTGGCTTTCGAAAAGATGCCTATCCATTTTGTTGTCGTTCCAAGTTTGACGAAAACAGATCTTCATTAACTTTTTCGTTCACCACATACCGAACTCATAACAAAAAGTATTGCCTCGCTTGCAATGGTTGTGAATTCATCGAGTTGAATAGCGAATTGTCACGTTAAGTGTAGCTATTGATTGCTCGGCACAATCACCTGCCGTGCAGTCGATTTGTCGCTGGACTGTCATTGGGCAATGGCATTGTTTATATTTTTTCAGCGTTATTGTCTCCGCACAAAAGCGAAACAACATCAATCAAAGCTGGCTTGATCAAAGTCTCCCCAGTGTTGTGTGGCTCTTTCTGTTTTGCAACCGCAAGACTCGCAGTAGATAAAGCTTCTGTGCTTTTATCCATCTGTTTTGAAACGTTTCTGAAGGACTCTTTAATCGAATTCTGGCGTTTGGACAGATGCCTTGTTGTGTTGCTATGAAACAACAACATTCTGCGAACTATATGCAGTGTTGTGTAGTCGCTTTTTGATTGAGATATTTGGTGTTTTTTGATAGTGAATACATAAAAGTCGCTGCTTTTTAAATCCATAGCAATTACACATAACTGTTATTATTTTTAGCCGTATGGGCTGAATCGCTAGTAGCTATTAAATTAGTAACAATTTATGTTAATTACTAATTAACATGTTGTGTTGACATGTTGTTACATGTTAACATGTCATTTACTAATTGACAAGTTAATTACTAATCACTACCAATTGTGCATGATAATGTGTAGTGCTTTTATCATAAAATTTGATATTGGTACAGATCGTTTTTGCAATAAGAATACAATTTTTTTAATTTTTTGGAGTCGCAGTAGGAGTCAGAGTCTCCGAATCGTAAAAATAGGCAAAGTGAGAAAAGTAACTTCTCTAATCTCTACTGCCGGTTTCAACATATTATTGAAACTTCAAAAATGGCAAGTAACGATTGTCAATATTGCTATTTTTTAGTTTGAATAGCAAAAGCTGAGGAGTCGCTAGTTTCTTGCCCAGAAACGAATAATCCGCTGTTTGCTAGTTTTTTAAAAATGATTTAGAACCTTGGTTATTGGCCTGCGTTACGGTGACATTGTACTAGCAATTTTTTCACTAATCAAGTCTGCATTAGTGGTCGAGTTTCAAGGGATATTTTAGCAGATTAACGATTACATATCATCCTATCCACATGAGGCATTAGCGGTCGTTTCTAAAGCAAAAGTATTGAAAAATTCATTGTACTTGGTTCCAGTAGAAGAAAATTGTATTTACAGATACAATTTTACCTACATTCAAGTTATTGAAAGATCAACACGCAAACTATAGATATCGGTAAGTTTATGAATCTGGGTATGTATTTGTAAAGTGTCATATAAAAATTTGTTTTCAAGTTATACAAAAAATAATCCACTAACTAGGATATGTTCAATGATTGAAGCCTTAAAATATTCAATGTCTTGAGCTAAAGCTCCAATGTGTTTCGTCCAAGTGTCTCTGCATCTTAAAAAACATTCCGGTTTGTTTTGATCCAGCCAGGACTTTAGATAGCCGTATTTTATGTATTCCGGCTTGTAGCACCGAAGTTTTTGTATACCTATGAAACCACGTTCCGATCTAGTTAAAATTTCCAACCAAATGTTTGTAAAATATTGGAAGTCCTTGTTTTATTGCAGACCTGGAGCTAGCAAAAACCCGCCCAACTAATAATGCCTGAGCCTTGCATTTGTCAAAACATCAAGAATTTTATTAATGCGAGCAATTTTTTACGCTTAATATTTTCTGCCTTGGTAGGTTTTGGCAGTTAAGGCTGATTTCCATTAGGCGTAAATTGCAGGCGTTGGGTGAAAAATATTTTGTTTCTCTGTTTAGTTTTTTGTTTTTCTTTAGTTTCTCTATTTAGCGCAGCGAGAGCGCTGCGCGCATACAACTAAATAGAGAAACAAAGAATTTTTCACGCTACGTCCGCAATTTACGCCTAATGGAAAGCAGCCTTAAGAAGTGCATAATGCCCAATAAATTTGGTTTCTTGCCTACAGCTCTTTCACAGCGTGTATTTTCTTTTGTTTGCTATTTAAAAAGAGATAATTGTTTCCTTTATTGACCAAAAAGCACATCTATAACCGGTCAATTCTGATTTTATTATTCAATTAACCGGTGCGATGGTGTAGTGTTTAGAGCGTCTGCTTCGCAATCGGTAGACTAGTGGTTCAATCCCCTTGTCGAGTCATAGCAAAAGACTTTAAAAAATGGTATCCACAGCTTTCCTGCTTGGCGCTCGACAATTATGGAAGGTTGTGGAGGACAAGCCGGCAAGATCGCTTGTTGTGCCCTTGGGC
This sequence comes from Trididemnum clinides, assembly GCA_963675345.1. Classification (NCBI taxonomy): domain Eukaryota; kingdom Metazoa; phylum Chordata; class Ascidiacea; order Aplousobranchia; family Didemnidae; genus Trididemnum; species Trididemnum clinides. The sequence goes on along the minus strand of OY776284.1, from coordinate 21,237,017 downwards.
AAGGCACTTAACGGGACGCCCCCGCCTTTATGTGGAAGACAGGTGGCCCAGACACCTCGGAAATGACAACTCTGAGTGGGGACGTCCCGTCCAAAATATAGCAATACAATTTGCTTTCTCGTGAATGGAGTATAAATATGAACAATACACAAATTTATTTAAAACATTTTTATTCAAAACAGTTTAGTCTTCCGCCATTCTGGCTGAAGGGTAGATAGCGATTGATAGCGATTTCTGGCGGAAACTCTTGAAATGCATGCTAGTGAAGTCTTAGTTTAATTCAATCGATAAACAACAAAATCATTACTTCAAAGTTTACCTTCGTTTCAAAGAGAAAACTTCAAACAGCGACAATCAATATTCTTAAACGTTTTCTTGACGAAGTTTTTTCAGCGATTCGCGGACCCCTAAGTTTTAAGGATCCCTAAAATTTTTTATAGTACCCCGGTTTAGTCTTAGTCTGTCAAGAAACAGTAGCTGTTGTAAAGGAGAATAATCTCAAAGGCCATTATGAAAGCTGACATAAAGTCAAGCATGACAATATGAGTGGCTGAGAAAGCAAAGATGAAGTTAAACAATAAACGAAGTCGGTGCGTCTGGAACTAACCGCTATCACAAAACTTGAAGGGACTGATTTCTCTATCAAAGAAAGTTACATTATTGGTCAAGAAACTGCTACAAAGATGAAATCTTTTAGAAATGGTGCTTTCTAAAAAGATTCTATCTTACTGGCAAGCCATACAATTCTTGTGTAAATGATTTTGATAAAATTAGTTCTTCAAGAAACACAATTACTAGAATGGCTGAACTTTTTGCTATACTGACAGCGTTGTGGTGGAAAAATTGCTCATATGTCCTTTTTACTCATAAGCGTTGGACGAAAGAACCGATCAAATAGACGTTGCTTCAATGGCTATTTTTGTTCGGAAAGTTGATCAAAATTTTGATGTTGTTAAAGAACTTTTGAGCATAGATTTATTGAAAGGTTGTGCTGCAGGTGAAAATATCTTTAAAGTGCTCAAGAAAGTAATGGAATTCAATGACTTGAGTTTTTAAATTCATTGCGACCGTGACCACGGACGGAGCCCCTTCTATCATTGGTAAACATACTGACTTGGTTGTCTTTTTAAAAAAGCGAAACGTAATTGATTGCAATGCATTTGCTGATTACCAATGCATTGCTCACCCTGAGAACTTGTGGGCAAAAACTTTATGTTTTGATATCTTCATGAAGGTGGCTGATGATGTTGTAAAATTCGTTTGAGCAAAGGCTTTGAATCGCAGTTAGTTTAAAAATTTTTCAACCGCCAAATGGAAACAGGTCATGACAATAGAACTTGCTATTGTGATATTCTTTGGTTGAGTCATGCTAAGGTACTCAAAAACATTGCTGACTTAAAAGAAGCAATCCAATCCACGTGGAACATAAACTAATTCTCCAATTTGACGATCCGCAGTGTACGACCGATTTTAGATCTTTCAGTGATAAATCTCGTCATCTGATGACTGTCGACTTCAAAATTCAACGAAGAGGATTTTGTACTTTGTTGAATCCATGTACTTTTCAGCCCCGTGAAAGCATTTCAAGCTAAACTAAAACCTTTTGAAAACAGCTTTTTAGCAATGATGTTGGATGACTTTCCAGTAATCGCTCGCACGAATCGCAAAGAGATTGTACAGAATTTCGTGAAGTGCATTTCAGAATCACAATGCACATTTAATGAGTACTTTGGCGACTTCTCATCACAAGAGCAAAAGACTGCTTTTGTTACGCAACCTTTTTCTGTTGAAGACAAAGACGCTCTGGCGTTGCCTCAAATGGAACTGATTGACGTAAAATGGGATGAATTTATTAACAAAAAGTTTGATAAAACTTCGTCACTTAAATTCTATCGCAATTATGTGACTTCTGACAAGTTTTTCCAGCTGAAAAAAATGCAGCACAGATAATTTTTTATTTGGCAGCACATGTCTCTGCGGACAGACATTTTCAGAATGAAACATGTCAATTTAAAATGTTTGTGTGTTTTTTTCCTTACAACTAGTGGTGTAATTAAATATGTAATTTCTACAAAAACTTGCTGTTTAAAACTTAACCCGCCAAATCTTTATGCAATTGTCTCTTATTCAGTCAGGACCAATAACCGATTGAAGATTAAACTAAAGGTTCGAACAGAAAAAACGTGACTACCTGATTTCCGATAGAGATATGAAAATATTTTACGTGACTTATGCAGACTACAGACCACTTTACTGTACAAGCATGCTTTTTGAAGAGCTAATACAGCGCATAAATTTGTTTTATTGTCACGAGATATAAGCTGAATTATCACACATCAATCAAACAAATAAAAATGTCTAGTTTTCAATTTTTGGAAGTGAAAATGGCTTTCACAAATCATCGGCACTGATCCACGTAAATTACTACTTACACTTACGTCGAAATGTCCTGTCCGTAATATGGCGCGTGAATGCGTACGGACAACACTAAAATACCGAAATGCGAATTTGCGTAAAAATGAAAATTTGAATTTAAATATGGTTCAACTAATTTTGAAATATATCGAAAAGCTACAAACTGAGGTACCAAACTAGCAGATATATAAAAATATACAAAATTCGACGACAAAAATTTAAACTCAAAAAATATAACCGTATAATTGTATGAAATTTGATAATTTAATTGAGTCTTGATTTTTAACAACCAAGTTGGTCTTGAAACTAATAGTTCAACATCCGTAACTTTCTATATTTCTTCGATTTTTATAATTTAGTTAATAGTCTTTCCATATTTTGGTGAGAAATTTTGGAAAATCCACATTTCCATACTTTAGTGTTGCCCAGCGCGTTTTTTGTCGCAATTAAATCTACAAAGAATGCTTTTGATTACGCTCGTACATCATGCGAATACGAACGACTCTTAAGATTTTGTTGACAAGCAAGCTATTGCATTTCATCAGGCTTTTTTTCAGTATTGCACTTGCGATGTATTTAGACAAGTTAATACATGCGGCGTGGACAAATGAACTCAATGTTTACATCCAAACTCACGTTTCGAGTTCAAACCTTGACTTGCATCGACCGAAACAACATGTATGGGTGACTGCTGACTCGAAGACTGCGAGGTCACTTTGCAGTTTAAAAACTTTCCTTTATTTTGAGCTTGATGAGTTGGCTATGTACTCATTACTCATTGATTTATGTATCTTTTCGATTTCTCAACTGAATGATGTCGGTAGAAAAAAAAGCAGTATGAGTTTACGGCATCAATTTTATTAGGAATAATATGTGCAGGCATATTATAAGTTATATCATCTCAAAATGCATATTACAAATAATATTAGCGTGCACTAAGTACTGGAACAAAAAAGAAACAGTGGCTGCGTGTGCATTGATAGACACCATAATAAACGTCACGACTGAAAATGTAGTGTCATAGACATTTGCATTCAATAAACATAGCGTTACTAAAAATCAACACTAGCTTTGGGAATCATTGAAATCGACACGTCTTTGTTTGGAGGCATAACTCCAAATCCAATGAAGCTTAAATCGAAATCTGGAGTTTCATCGGAATCTAATTTCAGGTCAAAAGCAGTAAGAAAAATGAGAATTAGGATCTTCAACTCAATCAATGCAAATTGTTTCCCCGGACAACGAAACTCTCCGAATCCGAAAGTTAGAATCGAGTGGGCAGAGTTTATCCTTGTTCCGCGTTTTGAAAAAGTTGTTCGCGGTTTAATTGTAACTTCATCATTTCTTTTCGTTTTGGAAATGAATCGATCAAATTGAAATTCCTAAACATAACAATTTTAAATAGATAAGTATAAGAGTCGAACAATTCGCTTTGCGGCGTGTTTGCTAGATGTGCTCACTGCTTTGACCGATGAGGTCACAATAGCATTGTCGGTTACTAACTGCTCTGTTGAAACCTAACGTGTCGAAACAGTGCGCGCTGTATGCAATGTTAAGTCTATTCAAATAAAGCCATGTTTTGCAACGATGCGGAAGGGTCAGCCATGAAATACTCGTACATAAGTCCCCTTCAGCTATTTTATTGCCATTTACGGCTTACATGTTTTCACCTTCGTCCTCCGTACCATATCACGAGAAACACTTTTTAAGAATTAAAATGAAACTGCCAATTGCTTAATTCATGCTGTTGTTTGTAAACTCGTTTAACTTCTCAAACGTGTTCTCCAATGATAACAAGGCAATAACTATTTGTTCGCTGATATTGCGAAATACATCAAATCATAAAGATAAAAACTTGCTTACTTTTGGATTTTCATAAATATCTCCGTCATAATGCAACAATGGAGAATACATTATAACGTAATCCCCTTTTCTGATGTCATAAACTTTGCCGCCATGTAGTTTCAATTGAACGTTGTCCAACGCCTTCCTGAGGTTCATATTTGAACCAGCCACACGAAGCACTTCTTTCACCGTCGAATCTAGAAAAATTTATGAAATCTCTATTAAGATTTGTTGAAGTTTTTAGTTTACGGTAATGTAGTTTAATGATTACGTTGACAGAAAAAAAAGTATATCAAATTCAATTTACACAGCAAAATTTATTTCAGACGTGTAAAATTAACTCAAATAAAGTCCACAATTTTATTTGTGCCAGCAATTGTTTAGCTTTAAAGCAGATTTGAGCACAAGTTGTTATTTTACAACTACAAAGGTTTTGCTATTACTTGAACGTAAAAATCATGCAAAAAATCTTACCCAAATATAACAATTTAGTCAAATCTTCTTTTTCTAGTAACTCTATGTCCTCGAAGCAATTTTCTTCTGCAGTTTCATTGTTGTTTTCGTCAACTGTTTTTTGTCTTTTTGATTGAATTAAATTTTGATATTCATTCAAAATCTTTTCTTTTGCCTCTGGCGTTTTCAAGATGTAAAAAAGTGCCCAAAACAGTCCTTCAATAGTGTTGGATTGTGATGACCATAGTGTAATCAGCATATGCCGTACTTGGTGCTCTAAACAAAGATGACGATTTAAGAATAGGTCACATTTGTAAGCTCTTGCAAAATGGTTGCTGAATAAATCAAGAAATTGCAAGACTGTGAATTTAAATCATCGCCGGTTTAGTAATGATTACTCATTTCCTATTGAACAATGTATTATCAGATCATAGGCACAGCTAGAATGAGGGAGGATCAAAAGAGAATATGCCCTCCTAAATCTCGCCAATTCGATAAATACAAACTATGATGGTTCAATTTGCAAACATTTTTTCAATCATCGCAATTTTGGTCAAACTTCAATCAACAATATCGAAAATTAGAAGCGGAATATATTTCCCCCAACCAAAATAATAACTTTTTCTGGATAGGTCATTGTGTTAGCAATACTGGAAACTCTGAAACAAATTTGAAGACAAGTTTTTCAAACGGTAAAAATTTTTTCACCACTGGAGGGTGAAAACAAATACTTGTAATCAAAATTTAATCAGCCAAATGAATATGCTGCTTACCAAAATCTGTGTCCGCATTTAAAACTTCTTTGATGACCGTCGACACGTTTTCTCTTTTTGACCAGTCCATTTTCCTCATCCGATTCAATAAATTTTTTCTTGCGTATTTTGTTTTCGGCAATAAATGAATCGGAATCCGATCAACCAGCCAAGCAGACCCTTCGCTGAACTTCGTGAAGTGTCGGAAAGTTTCGGAAGCTTCTTTGATGTTTTCTTCATGCGCCGGCAAAGATCCAAACAAGACGTCATAGGTCAAATAAAACAACACTTTCTGGCATAGATCACGTAAATTCATCTAAAAATCGAATTTTGATGTTATCGCGAGTCGAATACTTGTCTACACACTGGTTTCCACTTTCACACTCAATAAACGTACGCTGGAGTAATCATAGTTTGCCAACTATGATACGCTCTCGTTCACGCGTGGCGACGCTGATCAACGATACGCATCGACCAAATAATTGGCATAATTTCAAGTATCCACTAACTTTTTTCTTCACCACAAATTTGGCGGCAAGTGTATTTGGATAATCAATTAAAGGTGACAAATGTCACAGTACCCCAGCTTCTCTTCTTTATACGTCAATGTTCAAATAATAAACACAAACTGTATTTTGATCAAAAATAAGCAAATCTTGATGAGTCTTAGATTCTTTTGGATAGTACCATTTAATTCTTATTAAAACGAAAGTTGTGAACACGTAAATAAAACATTATTATAATTATCATTATGTCTTAATTACCTTGTTATTGTGATCATACGTAGGTAGTTCCTCGTTGAGAATTTGTTTGGTTATTTTAATTGTGTTTTTCATGCAGGAATTGAACAAGTCTTTCAACTGTGGAAGTCCTCTTAAATTGTGAACAAGAGGTTGAGATATCAAATCCTGTACTTGAGGGACATTTTCTGCAATTTCTTCTTTTGTTTGTTTGAAATAATTCCACAATCTCTCAAAAAATCTCTTTATTTTGTCATGAAGAGAAGTTGAATAGATATTGTAAAGAGAATGTTGCTTTCCGACCATACTGGTGGTCAAAAATCCAAAAATCGGTTGTTGGGACAACGACTTGCATTTTTCAACGAAGCTGACGTCAAGGGGGTTGAGGACCATGTGGCAGTTCCTAAAACAATACAACCATAATGAGTCATCACTAGGCAAGAGTCATATCGCGTAATGACATCAGTTTTGTAATTCTTTAATCTTTCTGTTAGGTTTTCTCTCCTTTTGACGGGGCTTTTCCTTCTCATAAATATGGTTTTATAATTACCATGATTTTTTTTGGGTGGAAAGATGGGAATTTTGTATTGAAGTTTTCATGGTAAAAATGATTTCTACAAGAGCTAGTTTTAGAAAAAGCTCTCGCTCTGCTTTTATTTGTGATCTTTTATCAATAAATAAATACAACCAAAACAACACTTACCAGCCAACCAATTCAATTGTAAATATGTCTCCGTTTGTTTTTTGAAGTTTTTTCAAGTACCCAATAGGGTCTTTTCCAAAACTTATTGCTGCCCCCCAAAACGGTAGAGCATGGGATATCAAAGGTGGCTCGCCGGGTCGCCTAAACATAATTAATCGTATAAATATCTATTCACGTTAATGATTACACACTTTGGTCACTTGTCAATAAGCCGTTATTGCTTCTGCAGGGTGATACCTATTATACACTATAATGGCAGCGTGGTTCAGGTCATAGTTTTGGACTGTCGATATGATCCTAAGGATTTTATAATTGATTTCTTTGGCTTGATTAGAATCATATTTGCTGCACGATTGAGCAGCAAAGCCATCACTACTTGCCAATAACATGATTATAATATTATATACATATATACAGTACATACATACAATATATACATCATGATGTTTTTAACGAAAATCGTCTGTCTATGATGTTTTTAACGAAAGCCACACAGTATAATTACCAGGACTTTTTATTGTAATACAGCATCATATATTTTTTTACGTTCTTAAACTCAAATTTTCTATCTTTTCTCAGTAATTTACTGAGCATAGAAAACGACCTCTCAACAGCAGCAGAGGTCGGCTGGGCTTTTTGCAATAGTGCGTAGCTTGTTGGGTCAATTGTCAAGTTGGTAGAGTTTATTATTGTTTTTAAATCAGAGTTGGATAGTCGTTTTTTAATGTAATTTTTAATTGCGCACGGATCATCATCGAATTGCATGTTCTTTAGCAGTCCGTATGTTTCGGTTATCGTGCAGGCACTTCTTTCTAAGAGCTCTACGTTGGCTGCTAGAGTCCGGTATTGATTTATTTCAACCAAGTCCGGCACCAAATCTTCCACATTGATAGCGCGTTTTGCTCTGCTGACTAAAAGGCCTGCACTTGTCCAATTGTTGACAATGGTACGAACAGCTCGAAGGTTCTCACTGTAATATAAGGCAGCTCGAAGCCAAGTTGCTCATCTTGTAATTACAGGGTCAGGAGGAGATGGCAGACCAGCATCATGAAAATCTTTTTTGCGATGTTTGTTTTTGATTGCTGCTGCCTTGATCGTTGCTATTATTTGATCAATATTTTTAAAATGAGCACGCACACGCATAGCGTAGTTATGTAGTAAGTGCGCTATGCGTGTGCGTGCTCATCTTAAAAATTCTTAAAAGTTCTCGCGTTTTATTTCAAGTTGTCGCAATATGTCATCCACAGTGTGCAGAATAATACTGCTATTAACATTGCTACCGCTGTCAAGTGAATGGCAATCAACGAGGAATGTCTGATTTGGGGCATCGAAGCTGCCCACAAGCACACTAATATACTTTTGTTTAGCAATCTCTGCTTCATCCACAATTAAACAAATGTTTTTGTCACGAAGTAATTCTTGAATTTGTTCTTCTTTTTGGGATGTTAATTTAGCAACACATGCCCGGGCTGCAGTCTCCGAAGGCAATACTTTTCCCATTGTAGCAAACAGAGACTTTAAAGAAGGATGGTTCAGTTTATGAAGTGGGATATCTGCAGCTAAGAATGAAGAGACAACCTGTTCCTTGAAGTTTACTTGATCGAGTTATAAAAAGGTCTGCTTACTTTGGGATTTGCTCTTCGTCTGAAATTTTCTTTGGTGTTGCTTACTTTTTCGGTGGCTTTCCACAAAAAACTTTTTGTCGCATTTGACTAACACGTTGCAAAGGTTGCATCGCAAGTCGCGGGCAGGAGTTGCCGAAAACTCATCCGTATATTCCTGGCAAATTTGCTTAACTTTCGCTGTAGAAGATTTGGCTTGTTTAGGCATTCTTTGCTTTGCAAGCTACGAATTAAAAAGACCACGTGTAAAGAGCGCAAAGGTTTTATAGGAATAGCTTAATTGTCTAACAATTATGTGTTTATGCATCAACAATGAAGATTTGATGCATAATAAGTGCTATTTCCTTCTCAATTACCGCACGCATTTTTACCATTGCAACTATTTGAGAAGTTTAAAATGAAATAAAACTGCTTATAAAATATTAATAGCAGCTCAAAAATTGAAAAAAATCTAAATTTGTTTGTTTTTGTAAGGAAATTTTTGATGAAGAGAATTTTGACTGATGCAAAATTTTGACTTTATTTTGACCTATAAAATGTACCAAAACAGACTCCTGAACACCCGAAACGAACGTTAGTACACGCAGAGACGTAGCAGCCGCCCCCCAAACCCCCAATTGGGGGGGGGCCCAGACCAACTTTGGGGGCCCAAGTTAGTCTGAAATTGCTTTTTGGCTACGTGACTATTTTCAGTTCAGCAGACTTGTTTACAATCGATTTAAACTGTAGGAAGAAATTGGCTTGTGACATCATAAGTGAATGCAACGTCATTTTATCTCGCAGAATCTAGAATATTTCGATTGATTTTCTGGTAGAATCTTGAATATTCGATTGACGTAACAATGCCGTTGTTACGCAACAATCATAGAATGGTCTGGAATTCTGTTTTGCTATAAATACCGGGACAATATATATACACTGCAGAGTGCAGATAAAGTATTTTATTGACATTGTATAGAAAGAAACGTTCAAAAAGTGGTGCTCAAAAGAGAAAAGAAGCAGCCACTGCTCGAGATGCTGTAGCGAAATTGCCCAAGATGACAGATTTTTTCAAGATTACTGAGCAGAGTAGACCTGGCACTAGTACCGAGAGGGATGAAGAAAACTATAGTGTACAAGAAAAAGAAGACTATGACGATCAGCATCAAAGTGATTGTGAATTTCCAGAAAATGTAAGTTGTGATTTACCTGCCAATACGCAACCTTCAATATCAAAAATAACTGAATCTCAATTTACCCCTATCCCTGATGACCCATGTAAATGGCCTGAAAGTATTTCTGATGCTCAACGATGTGATATAGTAAAGCGTGGACCACATCAACTAATAATGAATTTTCCATATAATAACACAACTCCAAGGCGACGTTTTTCCTCCAACCATTATAAACGTGTGTTACCTAATGTTGAAAGTGTTTCACGGTCGTGGCTAGTTTATTCTGGGGAATCAGATCAAGTTTTTTGCTTTTGTTGTAAGCTATTTGGAAAAACACTAAGCCCCTTTTGTAGTGGTATAAATACATGGGAGGGTTTTTCGAAAAAACTGAAAGACCATGAAAACGGCATTTCCCACCAAGAATGCTGCAGTCAATGGATGTTGCTAGCTGAAGGGATAAGAAATTCATCCACTATCGACAAACGCGAGATGAATATTTTTTTCAATGAAAGACGTTTTTGGAGAAATGTTTTAGAGAGACTTATCGACATTGCCTTGTTTCTATCGGAAAGGAATCTTGCTTTTAGAGGATCTGAAGAAGTCTTAGGATCTCCTCACAATGGAAATTTTCTGGGTATATTTGAGCTTTTGGCAAGAAGAGATCCGATCCTAAAAGAGCTTCAAGACAGAATCAAGAATAAAAACACTAAAGATCACTATTTGAGTCCTACCATACAAAATGAACTAATTGAATTGCTAGCGACAGAAGTTGAAAAAGAAAATTTACAGCAATTGAAATTGGCAAAATATTTTTCTATAATTTTGGACTGCACTCCAGATATGTCACATCATGAACAAATGTCTGTCATTCTCCGTTATGTACTATGTAATGAAGAAGCTGCTGTTGTTAAAGAAACATTTTTTGGCTACTTGAGAATAAGTGACAGTACTGGGAAAGGCTTGTTGGACGCTTTCTTAGAAAAAGCGACCGAACTGCAACTCGAATTGTCTGATTGTCGAGGTCAGTCATATGATAATGGTGCTAACATGAAAGGAAAACATTCTGGGGTCAAAGCAAGAATGCTAGACATCAATCCCAAAGCTGTTTACGTGCCCTGTGCAAACCATACCCTTAACTTAGTTGTTGTTGGCAGTGCTAATTGATCGACGGAAGCATTGACATTTTTTGGAGTACTTACAAGGTTGTATGTGCTGTTTTCTTCCTCTGCTCAGCGTTGGGAAATTTTGAAGAAACATGTGGAGCTGTCCATAAAGTCACAATCTGATACTCGTTGGGAAAGCAGAATTAAATGCATCAAACCTCTTCGATACAATTTAAAAGAGGTGTTGCTGGCACTGAAAGACTTGGAAGCCATTTCCATAGAAAGAAAAGATGGAAGAGCTGCCTCAGAAACAAAATCGTTGATAGCTCATTTATGAAAATGGAGTTTTCTTTTGTCGGTGTTTATTTGGTATGATATCCTATTCCAAGTCAATAAAGCAAGCAAGATTCTTCAATCGTATGGAGTCTCCCTTCATACAATGGAAACGGAAATCCAGGCAACTGAAAAGTTTTTGCAAAACTATCGCACAACGGGTTATGACAGTGCCGCAACATCTGCTGTTGAAATAGCACAGGAATTGGATATTGATCCTTCTTTTCCTTCGTCAAGAAATGGAAAGAAAAGAAGATTGTTTGATTACCAAGGTGAAGAGAAACAACGAGCTACTCCTGAACTGAAATTTAAAAGCAACTTTTTCTATCCATTAGTAGACCAGGCTATTATGTCAATAAAGGAGCGCTTTAATTTGTTACGTGAGGTTTCTTCCACCTTTTCGTTTTTGTACACACGAGACAAACTTTTGCTTGTGCAACAAGAAAATGCTCTTCTTACTTGCTGTAAAGAGTTCCAAAAAAAGTTCGGTGACATTGATTCTGATGAAATGAGCGCTGAGCTACAGCGGTTTGTTTTAATTTTACAAAAAAAACGCAATCTCAATACGGCTCAAGACTTTCTGAACTATCTTCTAAAGACTCATTTATTTGAATTGTACCCGAATGCGTACATCGCACTTCGAATCTTACTACGGTAACTTGCCCCGTGACTGTTGCCAGCGCTGAAAGAAGCTTCAGCAAATTGAAACTGATCAAAACTTTTAATAGAACGTCTATGACAGACAGTAGATTATCTTCATTAGCCATGTTGTCAATCGAAAATGACTGCGCCCGATCTCTTGATTATGACAATGTCATAACAGCATTTGCGAACAAAAAGGTTCGCTCCAGACTATTTAAATAATACTGTGTTTTTATAACTTTTTCATGTTTTTCAGTGTCATTGCTTTCGTTTCGCAGTGTCTGCATAAATGTCCTACTGAACTCTGGCATCGGTGCCGAATTTTTTATGACTTGCACCTTCGGTATCGGCATGCTTTATTCTGACATTAGCCTGTTTACTTATGTACAAATTGTGGTGTATTTTCTTAATGCAGCTTTTCAATTTTACACCTCTAAAGTGATATGACCTGTGCGCAGGGGCTCTTGCGCTTACTTTGGGGGAGGCCCGAAGTTGGAGTGCTACGGGACTGAGTACACGTTTGATCATGTAACAAGGTCGTGAAAAAATTTTGACTTTATTGACTTTAGCGGGCCCTAGTCATAAGAAATGCAGCCTATTTACAAGATCAAACCACAATTTGCTAATTTTTTTTGATATAACCTGCCTGTGATAAAATCTTTTTAATAACCATATTTTTCTATTTTATTAAAATTATTATTTTGCTTCGTATAACTTTACACAGTAAAAACTAAATTTTGGACCTTCAAAACTTTCCTACTATTTTTACCGCGATTTATGGCGTCAATACAACTGACCTACAGTATCCGAAATTCAGCTTTTTAAAACCTTTGTAATTGTTCTCGCTTTTTTTTTCACGTTAAGTTGGCTTGCCTAAGTACGAAACAGTTGTCTACACCAGCATTACTGTTTGTAACCATTCCACAAGATACAGCAATACCGGTACTTTTGATTAATTTTTTACTCGCAGAGAAAACCATCATGTTTTTTGCATCATGCTAAACCTTCCGCTAAATGCTTATATGTATAGAAAGGTTGCACGCACGTGATCAAACGTCATCAAAATGCGCTTTTGAAAAAAGTGACTGACCAGTGTCAGTGTTTTTGCATTGAATTGAATAGGAGTGATATTGTTTTTTACAAATTAAATCAATAAACGTAATAGTTGTTGAATAAGCGTTAAATATATTGTTTTACTGATGTTAAGGCATGAATCTGAAGTCAAAGTAAAATAAGAGGTGCTAAAGTTTGCTTGTTATTGCTAATAGTTGGGATAATTTTATGGGCTAAACATGCAGGCTTATTTGTAGCCAGCTTTTGTGAAGGTTTCATATTCGATTAATCAGCGTGTTTGGGTATGCTGAGTTTAAGTTAATTGTAATATGCAACTTATACAGTATATTTAGTTGCATAAGTATACTGAAAAGTTGTAAACTTAAATTATACCGTAACCTAAATGACAGGGAGAACTTCTCAAACGTTTGTCATATGTTCGATTAGATATTGATGGATAAAATCAGTACTTCTTTGAAATTTTTTCTCAGTAGTGTGTACTGATATATTGATGTAATTTTGTGACCTTAACTACTTCTTAAACAAGTTTTGGGCTATTGACTAGACTGCTGAAACAAGGGTACCGGTAATTAAAAACTTACGGTACAGATTCATTTGTTCGTCAGACTGGGCCACCACGACAAGTAGACTGCTTGGCCCCACTACCAGTCTGCCACATAAAGATGAAGGCATACCGTTAAATGCCTTGCCCATGGACACAACAAGCAAGCTTGCCGGAAAGCTTACGGTACCGGTCGTAATGATCAAATAATGGTTGTTTTTGCTAATATACCGACCAGTATCTAATTGGTATAGAGTTAAAAGTTGGTGTTTGCCCTATACCTTTCCAGCATAAATTACAGGTTTTGGTCAGCCACTTTTTTGGCACGAAATGTGTGACGTCATATGCAATCTTCCTATTGAGAAAGCAATGGAGTATTTTGTTGTAACGTTTTAAACAAGAGAACGCGGATGCATTTTTAAAATCATTGCCAATTTTGGACCGTCTGCAGTGACTTTACCCAAAGCATTGCCACAAACAAAAAGTGAGGTGAAATAATTCTTCCAAATGAAAACAACCGAGAGAAAAACCTGTTGCGCGTTGCAAACGAACAACTTCTTAAATCTCACATTATAAGAAGACCAAACAGTTTAACAACATGTATTTAATTTGTGAAAAATCGGCCAATTTACTGCCGCACTTTACAAAGTTCTACGCCCTGCAGTCCATGATTGCAAGACTGAATAGATTTTGCAACTGAAAACCTTAAAGCAGAAAATATTGCGAGAGACAAATTGCAGAATATAGCAGCCGCTTCATTTGTTTAGTCTCTCTTTTTTTGCTTCGGTCTCGTATATCAAGAGACGCCACATTTTCACTACAAAAACGTCAGCTTCGTCATCCAAAACCATCGCCATGTCTTCTAGAATTTTCTCTGGGCTGCTTTTGGTCATAATCTCAAAAAAACACAAACATGTCAACAGCGTTCTGGATTTCAAACCAGGTCTAGAGTTCAAAACTCCATCAAGTACCATTCGTAATCTTCAGGAAAGGAATGCGCAATTCTAAGTGCTGCGTCGCTCCAGAAAAGTCTGGATCGAAAGCGAGTGTGTAGTGGTAGACAAACAATAAACCAGTACGTCTGAGCTGGCGAATAAGCAAAAACAAAACGCAAAATTGACTTTCAGTAGCAGACAAGAGACAAAAACTTAAGTAGTATATAGCTATTATTTTGCATGTTCTGTAACATTACGTTTTCACTCAAACTGCTGATCCACATTACTGGTCTACTACGACCACGCCACGCAATAAAATCAAGTGTCTGTAGTACCCACACTGAAGTGAACATTTTCAACTTTAAACTATGTAAATGTAAATGCAATTTCATAACTTAAAATCTTGAAACGTTCACTTTTACTTGGGCTTTACAGACTGTAAGCTATGCGGGTTTTGGAAGCTCGACGCTTTGTATATATTTTACTTGTTCTGCAACAATCCAACCAGCGGGACTGATGCTCCCTTTAATGTGCATAATAGTTGAGACCATCTTGTTTTCTTATTTAGTAACAGCACTAAGGATTAGATTTCCCAACAAGACATTATCAAGAACAGGTCGTATTCAATAAGTAGGTCTTCCAGTCACTAAAGGCCTAAACCCAATTCGGGTTGCCGACTTCAGTTTAAGCATCGGACAAACTTATATTGTAAGTTTAGGAAAGTTTATTGAGATTGTACTTTGCTGCATATGAATTCAACCAAGGTTGGTTCTTCTTCTCCAATGTATTCCAGAATCTTTTTACTTATCCAAGGTTGCATCCGATTTTTCATCAAACCGTTGCAATAAAGCAACGGTAAACTTGAGTGATACTTAGTAGCAAGCGATTGAGATTTTCTGACAATTCTCAGCAAAAAACGAGAGCTAGATTACCGCTGTACATACTTCAATAATTAATAGAACGTTTGGCTAAACACCATCAGCATTGTCAACTACAATAGCGCAACTGAATGCTTTAAAATTCTATAAACAAGGCAAAGTATAAGTTATGATGTGACAATTCAATTATTATAGAAGAAGATAATAACTATTACATATTTAGCGGTCAACATTAGTTCGTGTTGAATTAGTAAAATAATAATTAAGAACAAAAATAAAGCAAAATTTACATATTGTAAATGTAAAATAGATGCGAAGCTTCATTTGTCTTCTGTTGTGGCCGCAGTATTTGAATATATAACGTTTCCTTATTTCATTACTTTCTTGAGCCAGTTTTAGTAAATTGTAAAACTCAATTGTGTGATCTAATTTTTTTCTTACAGTATAAGTGATCTATTACATCGCTCTTTCCAAACTCACGACGATAATGTTCTTCCAATCTTGCTTCAAATTTCGTTTAGCATAATGATGACAAAATTTTTTAGAGTTTGTTAAACGATGAAAATATTTAATAAAAAAGGGAGTATAAATGCACTCAGCAAAAATTTTACAGTCTGCCTAGAAAACGTTGATCTTACCGCGTCTACCATTGTCCAGTCGAAATTATAGTCAAACAAATCATCTTTTTGTGTTGGTATTCTTTCAATTAAAGCTCGGATCAGTTTGCGTTTTTCTTCAACCTCTCTGCGAGCAATAAAACGACAAATCAAATTGGTTTCACATAAAGCTTAACTAACATTTAAGCATTTAGCAAACTGCAGACAGTGACACTGTTTCGACCTATCAGGTCTCTTCAATGCAGTTGGTGACTTACAAGAAGACCTGATAGTTCGAAACAGCATCACTGTCTGCAGTTTGCTAAGTGCATCGCTAGCCTCTTGCATTAATTCAAGCATTTGCTTTTAAACCTCCTAAGGGTAATGCAACGAGCATGTTCTAAGTGTCAGCATAGCAATAAACGCATAGCAAGGCTAGCAGAAAAGACAAGGCAAATAGATCATGAATGTGGTTTTGCTATTTCTCGAAAAACGGCAGAGTTAAGTGCAGCGCACAACCATCTAAATCCGGACATTTTTATCTCATTTCGCACTTTTCTTTCACGAATTCTTTAAGCCACACACTTTTTGGCAACTTTTTTTGCATACATGGCCTTCGTTCCCGATCCAAGGTACGGGAAGTTGCCCAATTCATGGAGCTCCAAACCACACCATGGTCTCCTGCCATGACCCCAGTTGAAGAGGCTGCTAAAAACAATG
Source organism: Trididemnum clinides (assembly GCA_963675345.1). Lineage (NCBI taxonomy): Eukaryota > Metazoa > Chordata > Ascidiacea > Aplousobranchia > Didemnidae > Trididemnum > Trididemnum clinides. Next base: position 21,220,511 of record OY776284.1, on the reverse strand, counting down.
TTCTAGCTGCTACTATTATCAATTTACTTAACAGGATTGAGAGCTTCTTTTTCTTCCACTGTGTATTGCAACGGAACGAGCTTTCGTTTTTTGGGCAGTTCGTCTTCTTCTTCGTCTTGATTGAACACATCAGATGCAGTCAGTTTCTTTCTTTTCGAACTGAAATTTACTTTTACTGATATCTTCAGCAAATTGAATCTCAGATTATTCGATTATCTCAGAAGTGACAATTACAATATCAAATCTCAGATTAATCTCAGAAGTGACAATCCTCTGCCCACCAGAGGCGGTTTACTTTTATTGGTAGTGAGCTTCTCAGTTTGAGTTTAACTATATTTTACTCTTCGTGACACGTAAAACCTTTTGTCGTTCATACTGTAACAACTTGCGCTTAGGTCTGCTTTAATGTTGATATCAATGACGCCGGCAAAATGCTTTTCTACTTACAGCATAGCCATCGTGAGATTTGCATTTGTATATTCTGTAGATTTACATATTCTGCATTTACATATTACATATTCATATAACGGGCGCATTTAATAAAATACATGAAAGAATGGTTAAAAGTACGCTTGTAGAGAAAGTGGGTAGCTTCCAATACCTAATTATAGTTGGATTGACACTCTCTTGCGTAGGTTCCTGCTTGACTTTGCGTTCCAACTTCATTTGTGGAGACGAGGTAGTTGGTGTTTGACCGGCTTCTGAAAAGATTTTTCAACAAAATTTTTTAACAGTATTAGTCATTTGTTTTGCTTCACATTGCAGGCTGGTACCTTTTCATGCATGCATGCATGCAGATACAATTTGCAGTAAGTACTAAACAAACTTTTACCAAGAAGAATACTGCTGATAAAGGCCTTTTCCAAAGGCTAATGATAAAAGCCTTTTTTAAGACGCGGCTTGCGATTGAGCCGAAATACGTTAAAGAGTTACGCTGCGCTAGGCTTCTGAGCAGACCAGATTCAAGGAGTCATATTTTGAGTATTTTTAGCCTTTCTCAAATAGACCGACAAAACGGTTATATCGAGAATTAAATATGTAAACGCCTTTGCAGACAATCCATAATTACAAAAATTCTTTGGGAAGCAATTGTCCTCCAAGACCCCCGTGGGCACATTAGAAGCCTTGCGCAGCGTAACTCTTTAATGTATTTCGGCTCAGTCGCAAGCCGATGTACATTTGTTGGGTAAAAACGTTTGCAGTAGAGCAAAGAGACATTTACGATGTTGGTTTACACTATCTTTTCATTATCTAAGAAAAATCAAGAAGGAGTGAATAGTTTGTTTATGCAAGTGCACTGTGCAAGCTCACTAAGTGATGTCATGTTACTACTCTACAGTGCAATTAACTGGTAAAAAGATGATGTGGCATATTTATTTTAATTTTGCTTCAGCTTGTGATTTAGGCTTGTAAATGATGCCAAAATTTAAAGCTATCAAAACATCTAAGATTTAATTCGTACTTCAAGACTTCCTTGAAGAATTTATGAATAGTCCCAACAATGAATTACATTGCAAGTTGTTTCAATTGTATTGCCATTGATGCAGAAGTGTTGATTTAGATTTGTAAAAGGTTCGGATGCTTTTGATGGAAATGCTCTGTGCCGGCAGTAATGACAGCTCCGAAGGTTTTCTTTTCGCTGCAGGATAAAGATATAAAAAATGTACGAAATGCCCTTGTTTACGTGGATTGGTTGCCTTTTCGAAAATTCTTTCGGAACATGGTTTTCGTATCTATTGGTACTTTGTTGCAAACCGATAAAGCTCGACTCCATTCCTGCTCATCCTCAAGTGCTGTCTAATTGGTGGGCAGCAAAACCTTTCATTTTATTTGTTGGTTTCCTCAATAACCTGCATGTGCGATGCAGAGAAGCGAACACTGACCAGGTTGTTCACTGATGTCCGGTCTCTAGTGGTCCTCATGGAACACTTGGTCCGGCAGAACTTGGCGGCGAGTCCGTGCAGTGGTTTCTTGGTCGAGGCTTTGTTATGCGATAAAAATGGCTCTACCTTGTTTGAGCGACATTGGTGATGAGACCTAACAGGTTCTATTTACCTGTATGGGCAAAACCATGTTTAGAAAAAGTAAAATTAAGTCTAATACAACACTTCAGCTAATGTGACGGTATTAGTCTACGAAAATTTAAGAATATCTAAAATTTTTTGAAGTGAAGGAACTAAGTCTTGACAAGGGGGAAAATGGTGGAAAAGGTTTATGTTATGTAGGCATTTAGTGATCTAACACGTCCCAATCTCAAAGTAACATTATATAACACTCAACAGTTCGCAGAAGTGTTTCTGCACTATTTTTAAGCAATCTTGTAGATTTACTTGGTTTCTATATCACCTAATATATAGGACATCACATTAAGATGTCATCACACATAACGTGGTCTTTAAATCCTGTATTCATCGTATTCGTGTTGCATACAATAATGCTAATCGGATGCTGCATAATTTAGCGAAAATCTTCATATTAGTGATATATTGGTCAATGATAATATTTACACATTCATGCTTTGTTAAAGAAACATTGTGCTAATTTTGTCCGCGGCATTTCTTGCACTGCTAACTCGTTTCTCAGAAAAGTATTTACTTTTGTTGTATTTGTGGTATCTATATGTTATCACCATTTTACTCGCCTACATGTGCCTACTACTTCAGTTTTGAAGTCCAATTTATGTAATAAATAAATATCTATGGTTGTCAACTTTGAAATAACTCTGAGACAACTGAAGTTTGCTCATATTTTTGCTATGTTATGTGGGCCATATAGCGTAAATATTGTGTTGTTTAGTGTTATCACGCTATGGACCTCTGTGTCTGATTCAAATAACTAAATAAACAATGAATTGGACGGGCTTAGTAAAATGCACAAAACGGTTACTAGGGTGTTCGAAACGAGTTTTACTGCGAGGAAAAGAAACGAAATTTTACATTACGAAAGGCGGTTTGAAACAAAATTTTACTTAAGAAAAAACAGTTCAAAACGAAACGAAAAAATATTTTGTGTCAAAATATTTCGAAATTTTTCTATCGTTACTCATGAGTGTCATGGTCCTCCTTCCAAAATTCATGTGACGATGGTAGATGGCCGCTCGTTGTGTTGGATGCGATTCGCGTGTAAAGCATGTTCGTCACACGGGTTGAGTCCAACTTTTCACGATTTGGTTTCGAAAGCATAACAAAGCGAAATTGCTTGGTTTTCAAAACGAAACAAAAACAAAGCAATTTTACGTCGAAACGAAACGGAAGTTGTAAAATATTTTCGTTCCTAACACTCCCAAAAGTTACTATCTTTTTAAAGACACTGGGAAGGATGTTACGTAAGTTAATCATGGATTTTATTTACATGACTCGCTATGCGAGTATGCACTTGCTAATTCTTGATCCTGTTCGAGAAGCTAGTGCATTTTTTACCATTTGAATTCTGACTTGACCTATAATTACTCAAACCAACAATTTATAATGTGAGTTTTGTTTATTTGGTGTATGTTATATGGAGTAGCTACTGTATTTTAAATAATATTGCACTTAAAGGTAATGGTTACAGCTTTTTTGCACATTTTCCATTGTATGGTTTTAAAACCTCTCATTTTTCTTCCACTCTTTTACAGATAAAAAGTCACAAAATATAAGGCTGTTAATTAATAACGCCAGAATGCCTGAAAACAATTATATTTTTAATTACTAAAAATTCTTACTATTGTAGCAAGAAAATTAACAATTCGATTTACCTATAAATATTACAACAATGCCGATACACAACATGATCTTTCAATTAAACTTGATTGAAGCAACAAAAATAGATCAAAAATTTCACAACTTGGCAACAAGTCAGTTCAAGCTTGCGTGAAACTTCTGCATTGCTTTCCTATTTCATTAGTAGTTATGAATATTTATATACATCATGGTTATACACTTTGATCATTTGCCAATAATCCGTTATTGCTTCTGCATGGTGATACCTATTACATAATTGCGGCGTGGTTGACCTCATAATTTTGGATATTTAATTTAATCCTAAGAATTTTGTGTGTTTAATATTTTGTATCTTTTGTATGTACGTTTAGTCCTAAGAATACAAAGCATTGTGACCTGATTATTGTGTAACAAGCGCCAAGATCTTAACATTTATAGCTAACAATGGCATCCCAAATTGAATAAAGATAAGGCAGGGTGTCAAACTCGCGGCCCACAAGACGATTCAAAAATTCTTAACGAGCTTCGGCAGTATTGCAACGTATCATCTTCAAACAAACGTTTGAACCCTTGATCACAGGCGACAATGTCATGACCAATGTCATTACCAAAGATTAAGTAATTTTGATTTCACATCGGAAGCCTCTGCCGAGCAGCCCCTCTACAGACTCGCCTCCAATGTCTGCCAGGCCAAGGAAAGCACTAAAAACCGGGCACTCGCAAACAACATGGTTAGCTGTTCGCTTCTCTTCATTGGACTTGTAAACTGCTGAGGAAGCAACTTCAAAAATGAAAGCTTTTACAGTCCATAGACATGACCTGAATATGAGCAGGAATGGAGTCAAGCTTTGTTGGCTTGTAAGTTACGAAAGAATTTTCGAAAGGCCAGTAATCCACGCAAACAAGAATATTTGGTACAACGTTTTATATGTTTATTCTGCAGTGAAGAAAAAAGATTTGCGAGATCAAATAATTTGTTTCCATAACTGATTCGGATTTACCAGTTATTGCCGGTGCACAGCATTCTTATCAGAAGCATCCGAATCTTCCGCAAATCTAAATTATCATCCTCGAATCAACATCCAGCCTCAAAACATCGAAATCAATTTCTACATTTTGACAAGAAATTACTTCTACTTTCAGTTCCGTAAAGCGTACAAAAAACTAGGTTTACGCTGGTCAACAAAACAACGCTTTCTTTGTTTGAAATACTGAGAATGGCTCGTTTCTAGCAACATCAGACAATTGAGTTTAAATCAGAATGCAATTTTCCTATATTACAGCAAGTTTTTAGTAACTTGATTTTTAAATGTTGGTAACAGAGTTATTCGTAAACTGTAGATGCATCTGTTAACCCGCTATGCAGTGCTTTCTCGGCACTCAATCAAACTTTTGTAAGTCATCAGGAACTTCGAAAAAAAAAAGGTCATTAGTTGTACCCAGGGTGCAATAAGAGTAATAGACATTTGTGTTGAAGGAAAGGTGAAGGAATGAAAACAACTGGCTTCCTGCTCTCATCAACGCTGTGAGACCAGCTCAATGAGCGTCTTGACCTTATCATCTTAACGCTCAAAACCAAGTACGGAACTGTCGTTACCGATGTTTTAGCGTAAGGTTTGAGGGTATAAATAACTATTCATTTTCCCATAATATAAAATATGTCGTCATAAACATGAAATTTCATGTAAGCATTAAGTGTTTGGTGTAAGTGCAACGCTTTCAACTGTGTATTTGAACAAATACAAAACCTAGCTACAATAACAACACCTGTATCGGTTCTGAATTTCAACAGGTGTGGATACGCAAGCATTACCGCTATACGCAATTTTTTTCTTAAATGGCGCAATGGGCAGAACATTTGATAAAGTTGAAGATCTTTTTGTTGGAAATTAGCTTCTTGAAACTGAGAATATCCCCCAATTGGTACTTCAAACAAACGTGACGATCTTTTCTTGTTCAGTTTGTTCTCTAAACAGACAAAAAGACAGAGTTTATATTACATTTTTGCTACTGTCATACAGTTTGTGTCGTCTCGATTTAATTCCCTTTCCTTCCCTTACTTCAATACGGTACTGTATGCACGAGAATATTGCTTCAGGGAGAAACAAATTTAAACTGTTTAGTTGCTAGATCGAATCAAATATGTGACTGTAAACCAAGGATCGCCAACCGATCGATTGCATATAATATTATGCTGAGTTAACCATATTTCTTTAACCCTTTGAGGGACAATGTAACACATGGGTTACATGATTGTTAATTGTTATATCATTATGACGTAATAACCATTTTTCTCAAATTCATTGTAATTTTGTTGTTACCAAACAATTAAGGAATTGTCTCAAATTTTATGAATTAGAATCTTATGTCCCTCAAAGGGTTAAAAATGATTTGTGATTAAATTTATGAAAAGTACAAAAAAATTGTTCATCAACTTGAAAAATTCAAATGGTGTTTTATGAGGCGTAAAAAACAAATATTTGCCGCACACATCTGATAAAAATATTATGACGTAACAAATGACAGTTTTTTTGTCCGGGCAGTGCGCGGGCTTCTCAGGGTGCGGAAAAAAACGTTTGAACCCCACTCAACGAGTTAGACCAGTGGTGTAGAACCGAACGCTCATCCGTGTAATAACCGATTGCTCATTGTCCTCTCTGACCCATTTTCTTCTTTTTGCGGCATCTCCTTTACTCGTGTCAGTCACCCTGACTCATTACATTTTATCCTCCTATGAACAAGTTCTTTGTTTTCAGTCTATATTTCCTAGTTTAGAATTGGCTGGACTCAAACTTAAACTAACCATCATCAAGAGTATCTAGAAAAGGATTATCAACAATATCTAAAAGATTTAGGAAAGATTTGTCGTCCATTCACCAATCCTTTTATCTTCTTTCTTTTTTGGGAAGTTCTACTCGCATGTCGCTCTTTTCCTTGCTGGAATCTTTTTTCATTCAACGCGACACTCATTATTTCTACCTCTCATATTTTAAATTCAACTTTTCTATATCTCGTCAAGATATACTGATCTTGCTCATCTTTACTTTCTGTTAAATCACGATGTTGAAATTTGGATTGATAGTTCTGTCTCTTGTTCTTTCAATTGACGAAGCTCCGACATCTTTGCTTGTTTTGACAGTGGTATCACTTTTTATTTTTAGCAGACACAGCTTGCCTCATTTTTTTCCCTGAAACCTGCGCTATTCTGTAGCAGCACCAACAAGCTTATTCTCATTCTCTCAGACTCAATGGCGTAGCACGAACGAAACTTTCGGGAAGGGGGTGAGGAAATACAAAATTTATTGAATGACCATTTTGTGGAGACAAACCTTTTAAAAGTGGGTGTTTTCTTAGCTTTGACCCAAACCAAAGAGAAAGGTCTTTCTTATTTTAGATCAACTTTTGAAGAGGACTATTTTCCTGTTTTGACTTAAAATGTGTTTATGCGTTCAAACCTTGATCGGATTCAAATATTTTGCTGTGCTCTTTCCAGCTACCTCCATTTTTGCATCTTTTTCAGGATGCAGTAAGTCCTCGGTTGCTCACTTTTTGGAGCACCAACATGTCAGATAAGCTAGCTAGGCAGAGTGCGGCACTTTTACCATCTACAGTCCCTTGCAGCTTCTCTCCACTCACGATGTAACACTTTTCTCAACATTTTTTGACACAAAACAATGAAAAACTATCCCTCAGTTCCCACTGCAGAGCTTGTTCTTCGTTGTCATTTCCTTCATGTTCTCTGTCGCCTTTGCTTTAGTGGACACAGCCGCCGCCTTCTTTTGACTGCATATCTCATAATCGGCAAATTTATTGCCCTTTGTGCAGCGCCTGCAGTCATCCGGCTCAGAACACTTCTTGTACGATTTTGCTCTGTTAACAGAACAGGATTAACTGAGCACGAGGCCCCTGGTAGATCGTGATCGCAAGACCCATTTGATGAAAGTGTCTTCTTGCGTTTGATTTTACATAGATCTAAAGCAATAAGACCTTCATAACAAAAAATGTACCACATTAGAAGACTTTCAATTCGTGGATCAGAATTTCACTGACAACCGGAATTTCATTTTTGTTCTGTTTCATTCACGCTCTGGTCTATGAATTGTTTTCTGAGCAACACTTAAGTGTCTTGCGCAACTCATATACGCTGTCGTACTTTTCAAAGGCCGAGACGGTAGGCCTACTATGGTGTTTTGGTAGGTCTAAGTTTACTAAAAAAAATGGCTCCTTAATAAAAAGTACTAAAAGTTACCAAAAATTTGTCTCTCTCCATTCGCTGATCTTGTGAAGAAATTGACCAAAAACAAGAGCAATTTCTTCTTAGTAGCTTTATTACACATCGATAGATAGGTTGTGATCAATAAAGTTTCTAGTCGATCTTAAAAAATAAATAGTTTGCCATCTCTACTATAGACAATATACATTCAAGAAAATAATATCGATAAAAACTTACCATAACGACACAGAAATCAGACAAATATCTGTCGTTAAAAGATTAAAAGATATTTGTTCAGTTTCCCCTGTACACCTCTAAATAAACATTCTCACTACGGAAAATATATTTCAATTATGTAATAATCATCATCAGTTCCTTATTCATACAGAATTGAATACAAGCAATCGTTCAGCTATAACTTTTAACAACAAAAAATATAGTTTAACCATGTAATGATCATCATCAGTTTCGTATTCAAATAGCATATTTTCTGTTATTAAAAGTTGAAGCTGAACGATTGCCGGTATTTAATTATCTAAAAGATGTAGATACGGTCCCTGGTGATCTTCAGCTAAAATAGATTAGTTTTCGGTTGGTCAAAGTTTTTGACCAGATTCTTTTACACTTTAACCACCTTGGTATAGTACAAAAAAATGCTTGAACGTTCCAACAACGGATGGTTTTCTGATTTTAGTGTCGGTATGGTAAGATTTTTGTAACGTTTTCTTGAACAAAAACTGCCTAGAGTCACATAACTGATTCATTTTTGCAACTAAACGGTTATATTTTGTTTCTCTCTGAAACGGTATTGTTAGCAGTCGCACTTTTTGAGTGGCGCGGTGTGGTCTTCGAGTCGAACGTTTATAAATTCTTGAATCTATGAGGCAATTGTAGTAGATTTTTAGCGCCATAACGTTTCGAAATGTATTTGCATGCTGCATGCTGCATACAATGCAGCATAATTAACAGTAATTGGTTGTGTAGTAAATGTCACAAAGATAATTGTGGGTCACGATTTGATCACAAGTAATTTGACAATATGATTTTATACTGTTTAAATAAGATAAATTACCAATTTCAAGAGTGAATCCACCTGATCAAATGCCACTATGTTGTGGCAATATTCGTAAGCTCAGGATCTTGCATTCAAACATCATGATGATTACATTGATGTGTTCTTGGTGAAGAAATGAAGAATTTGAAAGAAATTTAAGTAAACACTTAATTAAAAATATCACTGAAATGCACTTGACATGGGCATTGGTTGGCGAATGATTAAGCAGCCATATAATCAGGATTCTCATAAGGGAGAGGGAGAGGGCAGCATCGAGATGTAGTGTTGTTTTTGTGACAAAATTCTAAATATCTCAAAAAAAATGAAAAAGGTCTTTATTTGAAGCAAATGCGATGGCACTGTTTTTTCATTTTGTTTGTTTTGGATTGTGATCGCTTGTAACTGTTTGATAAAATAAACATGACATTGACGAAGATGTTAGTTCAGTGGTTTACAGTTTCCTCACTCCACAGGTGGCATTTATGATTACAAATTTACATGGTAAGCCAGCAAACTGACTCTCAGCAGGTCCTTCCGCGTGCAAAGATCAATGGTAGTTTTTCAACTGTATTTGCAAATTAATTCATATATTGCTGACATTTATGACGCAGGAAGCAACTGATTTGGAACTTGAGACTTGACGCAGAAAGCACTAAGCTAATTGATTAACTTAATTTTAATGTGTCTTGAACTATTTTTAAGTTAATGGCTCAAAACTGATCCCTTACTGAGCTGTTGAAGTCCAGCTTGTGAAACGTCTTAAACATAGCAAGGGGAACAGCAACGTTGCTACGGATAGAAGGATGTATTTTTACTGGTGTTTCACTCACCACCGCTTCTGACAATCCAACCACAAATATTTATTTGTTTATGTATGAAAGCACTAAATACGAAAAGTCATTTTTCAACATTGAGAACATTTGAAATGAGGTTTTGAAATACTAAATCGTAAATATGTCTGCCTGGTAATAACTTATTACTGAAGTCAAGAATAACCTTGGTATAATTAGAACGTCGGCCATTTTGGCGTCCATTGAAATTTGTTTGCTAGGTCGAATAGCGACGGCACTAAAGGACAATTAAATTTGTTGAAAAACATAATAACTTTGCCCGAAGAAAAGAACATAACGACAAAATATAAGAAAATGTTTAAATACTGCATCGCGATAAATGCTTTTTGTGACATCATATTAAAACTATAAAGTTTCTTGTCGATATTAAAAGATGAATAATTGGCTACCTCTACTATAGACAATATACATTCAAGCAAATGTTATCGATAAAAACTTATCATAACGATACCGGTATCAGACAAATATCTGTCATTGAAAGATTAAAAGGTTTTTGTTTGGTCTCGACGCTTGTACTGGCTAGTAAGAACATCTATTTAGAGTGTAGGAGTTCAAGCCAATCTCATTTTCTACACCGTGTAACATCCTTGCTGTGTAAAAGATCTGTTTCATCGGCTGCGAACCTCATATAGAAAGCTGGCGAGCAATTGCTTATATGTACAGATCAACAACACACATTGGAATCGTGCAGCTTGCCGGCGCGGCCAACTGCTAATCACGATTACATTGATTTGACAATATTCCAAATTGTTTGGTCGTCTGTTATTGCTCTAAAATCCTATAATGATGATTTTGGAAAAATTGTTTCCCTCCAAGCCAAGATGGAATAATACTGGTAGACATTTATGCCGAAGAATAGGCAGCCGAGAGTAAAGGATTATTCCGTTTTTTCCCCCAATGTTGTCAGTGCTGAGGGCCCGGACAATGGTAGCCTCAACCTTCCTATCCCCAACTCGAAATACAAGTACGGGACTACAGTTACCAACATTTTAGTGCTAAGTTTTAAACACACGACCAAGTACTGCATTTCTCCATGAAGCACGCAATTATAAATGAGTGTTTTGTGTAACTGCAACACTTTTGCGTATGCATTTGCATAAACAGCCGCAACTGCATCAATTTTGTGTTTCGTCAGAAATAGATATACAAGTGTTACAGTTTATTTGAAAAATTAAGAGATTCATGATGGTTATTATTTATAATTAATTGATCTGTATGATGTAGGACACGAAGTATCAGCCCTATGCATAAAACTTACGATAATGCACTCCATATTTAACTGCAAGTGTGAATTAATTATAACGTTATGACGCCACGGAGATTTTAATTTATAATGTCACTGAAATTTTATTAATACAAACGAACGCAATGAGTTTGGCACCAAGAAATGTAGTTTGTAGCATAATGATCATTACAACTTGCAATATTAAAAGTGAAAATTACTTGACACCATGATGTAATAGAAATAAACAAAGATTTGATTTTAATGGTCTTCGCTTATTCCAAATCAGCAATTTAGACTACTTGCAATCAGCAAAAATTTTGTTAACCAGAGTGATGTCTGTGAACGAGCAAATGTTCTCTAAATTGATTATTTGCAGGTAAATTTGTCTAAGACTCGTCTGCTTTTGCAAGTTTTCTCTTAACGTGATAACGTTTTTTGCATTTGGCATATATCTTTCAGATACGCTACTATTGAGCCGAACCATAAGCTCATTTAGTAACTTATAATGATAAATTTGATTGAAAAATTTTCCACAAACGATGTCATAGGATTCATTGGCCAAAAACAGGCCGATCTTTCACCAAGCGAGTGTGCAACAGATTTTGTAGAAAACTGAATTGATTTAAAGCCCTCCGGCCCTTTGTATTGACAGTTCTATTAGCCGAAACAGAGATCAAAACCAAAAAAATTCCTTAAAGTTCCAACAACGGATGCTTTCTGATTTAAGTGTCGGTATGGTAAGGTTTTTGTAACAGTTTCTTGAACAAAAACTGTCTATGGCCACATAGCTGAATCATTTTTGCAACTAGACGGTTAAGTTTTGTTTCTCTCTGAAACGGTGTTGTTTACAGTCGCACTTTTTGAGTGGCACGTCTTTTAAATTGTTTAATCTATGAGCGATTGTAGTAGATTTTTAACGCGATTACCTTTTGAAATGTATTTGCATGCTGCATGCTGCATACAATGCAGCATAATTAACAGTAATTGGTTGTGTAGTAAATGTCACAAAGGTAATTGTGAGTCACGATTTGATCGTAAGTAGTTTGACAATTTGATTTTAAAATCAAAATGCTGGTAAACATTTTATTTAAACGCTTCGCTTTTGCACTAAAAGCATCATCAGTTAAATAAGTGATCACCTAAGGCTAGGCTTAACAGATACAGCATTGATAGCTAACTGCTATACAACAAATTTTAGTAAGTTTATCAGAATTATGACATTACAAACTAACAAAACAAACAACTGCCATTTATATAAGTAGCAAGGCAAGGCTAACTTAAGAAGCACATTGCAAATATACTTTCTATAACTATTACGTATTAAACAAATATGTTGGTTGCGATGCTTCATCCACGTTAATTTGCGGTTGAAATTTTTGAATAAGTAAGGTTTTTTTAATTCGTAGCTTTTAGCGGTTGTTGCTGTGACCAAGTATTTCGGGAGCATTGAAATTCATCTTGTGGTTAGAATTGCGTACAAGGTGCTTTGCAACATCTGATTCTTGATTTTGTTTTCTGTTTGGAAGATGTTCTTGAATCCATGTGGCTAGATTACGGTGAGTTTGGTCAATGTATGATTGTCCATTTGTCCATTTATTTACCTGATGATGCTTTTGGTGTAGGAGCGAAACGTTTCAATAATATCTTTACCAGCATTTTGGCTTTATTCTTTTTACTAAGAATTGCGAATAATCCCCATTTTTATGCTCCTGATTTGAAAACCTTTAAATAAGATAAATTACCAATTTCAAGAGTGAATCCACCTGATCAAATGCCACTATGTTGTGGCAATATTCGTAAGCTCAGGATCTTGCATTCAAACATCATGATGATTACATTGATGTGTTCTTGGTGAAGAAATGAAGAATTTGAAAGAAATTTAAGTAAACACTTAATTAAAAATATCACTGAAATGCACTTGACATGGGCATTGGTTGGCGAATGATTAAGCAGCCATATAATCAGGATTCTCATAAGGGAGAGGGAGAGGGCAGCATCGAGATGTAGTGTTGTTTTTGTGACAAAATTCTAAATATCTCAAAAAAAATGAAAAAGGTCTTTATTTGAAGCAAATGCGATGGCACTGTTTTTTCATTTTGTTTGTTTTGGATTGTGATCGCTTGTAACTGTTTGATAAAATAAACATGACATTGACGAAGATGTTAGTTCAGTGGTTTACAGTTTCCTCACTCCACAGGTGGCATTTATGATTACAAATTTACATGGTAAGCCAGCAAACTGACTCTCAGCAGGTCCTTCCGCGTGCAAAGATCAATGGTAGTTTTTCAACTGTATTTGCAAATTAATTCATATATTGCTGACATTTATGACGCAGGAAGCAACTGATTTGGAACTTGAGACTTGACGCAGAAAGCACTAAGCTAATTGATTAACTTAATTTTAATGTGTCTTGAACTATTTTTAAGTTAATGGCTCAAAACTGATCCCTTACTGAGCTGTTGAAGTCCAGCTTGTGAAACGTCTTAAACATAGCAAGGGGAACAGCAACGTTGCTACGGATAGAAGGATGTATTTTTACTGGTGTTTCACTCACCACCGCTTCTGACAATCCAACCACAAATATTTATTTGTTTATGTATGAAAGCACTAAATACGAAAAGTCATTTTTCAACATTGAGAACATTTGAAATGAGGTTTTGAAATACTAAATCGTAAATATGTCTGCCTGGTAATAACTTATTACTGAAGTCAAGAATAACCTTGGTATAATTAGAACGTCGGCCATTTTGGCGTCCATTGAAATTTGTTTGCTAGGTCGAATAGCGACGGCACTAAAGGACAATTAAATTTGTTGAAAAACATAATAACTTTGCCCGAAGAAAAGAACATAACGACAAAATATAAGAAAATGTTTAAATACTGCATCGCGATAAATGCTTTTTGTGACGTCATATTCAAACTACATAGAGTAGACAATTAATGCGTAGAAGAGCAAAAATGTTTGTTTTTAATCCAAAACATACCGTTTAAGTTGCAGAGAACTTTCGCAGGCCAAAAAGTGGTTGTGACATCATGATAAATATGTGGCAATGTTTTACTGCTTGAGAAATGCCAAAATTGTTATGCATCGAGAAAAATATTTGATAGCATTTTCATTTTGAATGGAGATAAATTCAACAACGACAAATGTAGTCGACTTTATTTAAGTTGACTGCGAATGTCCTTTTTCAGTTTTGATCTGTTACTTTGAAAGTTAATTTCTTGAAATGTTTGTTATGAGTCGAGAAAAATATTTGGTAAGATTTTTATCTTTAGCAGAGATAAAGCCAACAATGATATACAAGCGGTGCAGTCGACTTTATTTTGTCGAGTAAAAGCATTATCACATACAAATGATAGGAGTGCAAAACAAATAAAATAAAATAATTGAAACAGCGGCCAATGAAAAACGAAACGATGGCTCATGATTGTTGTCGTTTTTGTATAAGCTAGTGGTTTCTTTTTTGTTGATGCATGCGATTTCATGCTGTGTGTGCGAGTCTTTAGCTAGACGTGAGCCCGCAACGGGTATATTGCTCATCCACCCCACCATTCTGCTGCATAAAGATATAGGTATCCTGTTAAACGCTCTTTTCAAGGACACATCAAGCAAACTTGACAATTTTTTCCTCCACGCTATCGCTCGCATTCCAGGCATAGAAACTGTATTTGATCAAAAAGAAAGCAAATTACGATAAGTTTTAGATTCTTTTGGATAGTTCGATTTAATTCCTCGTAAAACTAAGCATGTAAACACATAAAGATTATTATTATTATTACATTATTATTGTTGTTACTGTCTTTATCCCTTGATTGCCTTATTATTTTGGTCATAGATTGGTATTTTCTTGTTGAGAGTTCGTTTGGTTATTTCAATGGTATTTGTTATGCAAAAGTTGAACAAGCCTTTTTACTGTGAAAGTCCTCTTAAATTGTGAACAAGAGGTTGAGATACCAAATCCTGCCCTTGAGGGCCACGTTCTGCTATTTCTTCTTTTGTCTGTACGAAATCATTCCATAGTCTTTTAAAACATCAATATCATCAATCTGTACCATTCAACATAAAGCATCTGTACCATTAAAACAATCCATGACAACCTGTTTATAGTCCGCTATTAATTAAAGTGAGGTGGCTCAGGAGACAAGTAGTCCAACAGCAAACACATTTTTTCGTGCACAATATCTGATCTATCAAATTATTAATTGTGGATTTTTATTACTGTGTGTCTTTTCACCCGTCTGATGGGACCCAATAACGTCGAAACCGGTCGTGAGTTATTGACAGGCCGTAATAGATTGCTGTTTAATACGGTAAGATGTTGGTGATCATTTTTGAGCAATTATTCTATTTTACCTTTGTATGATGCTGGAAGCAGATATCTTTAAGTAGACTGCCTGAAAATTGCTAGCCAGCAGCTAGCACCCCCTGTAGTGTGTAAAAGGATCAAGTCTTGCTAATGATTCCTAAATAATGACTAAGTAAGCTCAATTTCATATTTCATCCTCCTCATTACAGTGCTACATTGCTGAGCGCCGCGTAGGAAAGCTGAGATATCATTTTCAAAATCTTTGTTATGATTTGACAAGGGAATCGAACCCTCGTTCTACAAAGCGAACGCTTCAAACACGACCCTACGGTGATACGACGGTAGGATTGCAATCGAGAAGTTGAGAGAAGTGATCGCGTGATATGGCCAAATCTATCAACTACGTTTCAAATATCATAAGCATCCTTGTTTTCTTTTCTTTTACCTGAAGCTACTCTGATCAGCAAACGTGAAGAAATAATTAACATTCGTACAATTCACAGCTTGAAAACAAAACTAAAAAAATTTGGTTCAGTTGCTACCTTGTTGTAACAAACCTTGTTATGATAATAAACAACCATTCACGAACTCAGTACTCCCAAAAACATGATTTTTGTAGTTATTAACTTTTGCCATATTACCGCAGGGTGGAGTCACTTTGGGTGGTCGCTCCGGCTATCGCTATTTTAGGGCGTGGCCCTCTACCAAGCTCATTTCTAAAAATAAAAACGATCGCCGCCTATTATTAGCAGCTGCTGGAGGCTGCTATTTTGAGATTTGAAGCTGAGAGATGATATTTTTTTAGAAGGGTTACTGGCAACTCCTCTTCAACAAGAAAAGAATAAAAGATCATCACTTTCTCTGATCGATGGTTGCTAAAAGTGTTTTTTAAACCGAAGATGACTCTTATTCTTTTAAACTTGGATGGTTTATTCGATAGTCGCCGAAAGTGTATTTTCAACTGGGTCTGAGCTTTTGTGTCAGGGACTTTTGTGATGCTATTGTTTGTGAGATCCTAACGTGTATAGGGTTTTTTTAAAACCACAATAACACAAACATTTTGTTAGAATAGAATATAAACCAGCAAATTGATGTGTAATTTATCAGCTTCCAAACAGAACCAACAGATAATCCATATTGCCGACATACATTCATTTAATGTCTGTCTCATAAACATAGCAAACTGGTGATCTGAGGCTGTTCTTGACACAGAGACATGACCGGGGATTGCAGAACAGTATAATTACAGAAAATAACCAAACACTTGAAGTTCCCAATCTGTGGGTATGGTCAACTATAAGGCAAAGCGATGCGTGGAGCAATTTAAAAATATTTGTAACAATCCTCGCTTCCTGGATCCGATATGAATTTGCACTGTACATAATATTCTAAACATATTCTTGCAAACAATAACTTTTTGCATTATGCAAACGGTAATTTGCTTACAATATTTGCATGTAAAATATTGCATTACTCAATATTTGGTAAAGAAACGTGAAGCGTACAGCGTTACTGTTTGTAACCATTCTACAAGGTACAGCAATACCGGTACTTTTAATTAATTTTTTACTCGCAGAGAAAACCATCATGTTTTTTGCAACATGCTAAACCTTCCGTTAAACGCTTACCTGCATTGAGAAAGCAATGGGGTATTTCGTTGTAACGTTTTAAACAAGAGAACGCGGTTGCAATTTTTAGAATGACTGTCAATTTTGTACCATCTACAGTGACTGTGCCCAAAGCATTGCCACAAACAAAAAGTCAGGTGAAATATTTCTTCCAAATAAAAACAATCGAGAGAAAAACCTGTTGCACGTTGCAAACGAACAACTTCCTAAATCTTACATTATAAGAAGACCAATCAGTTTAACATCATGTTTTTAATTTGTGAAAAATCGGCCAATTTACTGCCGCACTTTACAAAGTTCTACGCCCTGCAGTCCATGATTGCAAGACTGAATAGTTTTTGCTACTGAAAACCGTAGAGCAGAAAATATTGCGAGACAAATTGCAGAATATAGCAGCCGCTTCATTTGTTTAGTCTCTCTTTTTTTGCTTCGGTCTCGTATATCAAGAGACGCCACATTTTCACTACAAAAACGTCAGCTTCGTCATCCAAAACCATCGCCATGTCTTCTAGAATTTTCTCTGGGCTGCTTTTGGTCATAATCTGAAAAGAACACAAACATGTTAACAGCGTTCTGGATTGTAAACCAGGTCTAGAGTTCAAAACTCCATCAAGTACCATTCGTACTCTTCAGAAAACGAATGCGCAATTCTAAGTGCTGCGTCGCTCCAGGAAAAAATCTGGATCGAAAGCGAGTGTGTAGTGGTAGACAAACAATAAACCAGCACGTCTGAGCTAGCGAATAAGCAAAAACAAAACGCAAAATTGAATTTCACTAGCAGACAAGAGACAAAAACTTAAGTAGCATATAGCTATTATTTGCAACATTTCGTTTTCACTCAAACTGCTGGTCCACATTACTGGTCTACTACGACCATGCCACGCAATAAAATCAAGTAACTGTAGTACCCACACTAAAGTAAACATTTTCAACTTTAAACTATGTAAATGTAAATGCAATTTCATAACTTAAAATCTTGAAACGTTCACTTTTACTTGGGCTTTAAGGACTGTTAGCTGTGGAAGATTCGTGCGGGTTTTTGGAGCATGACACTTTGTTTATGTTTTAGTTGTTCCGCAACAATCCAACCAGAGGGACTGATGCTCCCTTTAATTTGAATAATAGTTAAGGCCATTTTGTTTTCTTATTTAGTAACAACAATAAAGGTTAGATTTTCCCGACAAGATATTATGAAGAACGGGTCGTATTTAATAAGTAGATCTTCCAGTCACTAAAAACCTAAACCCAATTTGGGTTGCCAGCTTTAGTTTAAGCATCGGACAAACTTCGGTTGTAAGTTTAGGAAAGTTTATTGAGATTGTACTTTGCTGCATATGAATTCAACCAAGGTTGGTTCCTCTTCCCCAATGTATTCCAGAATCTTTTTACTTATCCAAGGTTGGATCCGTTTTTAATCAAAGACTGCAATATAGCAACGGTAAACTTGAATGATACTTAGTAATAAACGATTGAGATTTGCTGACGATTCTCAGCAAACACCGAGAGCTAGATCACCGCTGTACATACTTTAATAGAACGTTTGACTAAATACCATCAGCATTGTCAAGTATTATACTTAAAATTCTATAAACAAAAGCGAAATATAAGTTATGACTAGGGCCCGCTAAAGTCAATAAAGTCAAAATTTTTTCACGACCTTGTTACATGATCAAACGTGTACTAACTTTCATTTCTGGTGTTCAGGAGTCTGTTTTTGTAGATTTTATAAGTCAAAATAAAATCAAAATTTTGCATTAAGTCTAAACTTGTCAAAATTATCTTCATCAAAAGTTTCCTTACAAAAAATTTATATCTTTTTATATTTTTTTCAATTTTTGAGCTGCTATTAATATTCTATAAGCAGTTTTATTTCATTTTAAACTTCTTGAATAGTTGCAATGGTAAAAACGCGTGCTGTAATTTAGAAGGAAATAGCACTTATTATGCATCAAATCGTCGTTGTTGATGCATAAACACATAATTGTTAGACAATTAATCTATTTCTATAAAACCTTTGCGCTCTTTACACGTGGTCTTTTTAAGTCGTAGCTTGCAAAGCAAAGAATGCTTAAACAAGCCAAATCTTCTACAGCGAAAGTTAGGCAAATTTGCCAGGACTATCCGGATGAGTTTTCGGCAACTCCTGCCCGCGACTTGCGATGTAACCTTTGCGACGTGTTAGTCAAATGCGACAAAAAGTTTTTTGTGGAAAGCCACCGAAAAAGTAAGCAACACCAAAGAAAATTTCAGACGAAGAGCAAATCCCAAAGTAAGCAAACCTTTTTACAACTCGATCAAGTAAACTTCAATGAACAGGTTGTCTCTTCATTCTTAGCTGCAGATATCCCACTTCATAAACTGAACCATCCTTCTTTAAAGTCTCTGTTTGCTACAATGGGAAAAGTATTGCCTTTGGAGACTGCAGCCCGGGCATGTGTTGCTAAATTAGCATTCCAAAAAGAAGAACAAATTCAAGAATTACTTCGTGACAAAAAAATTTGGAACAAGTGCAAAATTTTCCCCAAGACAACAACAAGTGCAAAATTTTCCCCAGTTAGTTATCAAGTTTATTATTAAGAACATTAGAACAGCTGGTCTTGAGATACCATGGTTGAGGGTTCGAATCTCAGCTGGCAGGGCATTAAAAGAAAGGCAGTGTACACTTAAAGGGCAGGCCTGGTATGTAAATGTATGGGGCAGTGTACACTGGAAAGGAGTGTATTGAGATTCTGGATCAAGTGCATAAATTTCCCCCCATGGGGAAATTTATGCACTTGATCCAAAAATTGTTTAAATTGTGGATAAAGCAGAGATTGCTAAACAAAAGTATATTAGTGTGCTTGTGGGCAGCTTCGATGCCCCAAATCAGACATTCCTCGTTGATTGCCATCCACTTGACAGCGGTAGCAATGTTAATAGCAGTATTATTCTGCACACTGCGGATGACATATTGCGACAACTTGAAATAAAACGCGAGAATTTTTCATTGTTCTTGACTAATGCTGCTCGGTATATGTCTTTGGCTGGAAAGACATTAAAGGAATTATACCCTTCATTGATGCATGTCACCTGCGTTGCGCACTTACTACATAACTGCGCTATGCGTGTGCGTGCTCATTTAAAAAATATTGATCAAATAATAGCAACGATCAAGGCAGCAACAATCAAAAACAAACATCGCAAAAAAGATTTTCATGATGCTGGTCTGCCATCTCCTTCTGACCCTGTAATTACAAGATGGGCAACTTGGCTTAGAGCTGCCTTATATTACAGTGAAAAACTTCGAGCTGTTCGGACCATTGTCAACAATTGGACAAGTGCAGGCCTCTTACTCAGCAGAGCAAAACGCGCTATAAATGTGGAAGATTTGGTGCCGGACTTGGTTAAAATAAATCAATACCGGACTCTAGCAGCCAACGTCGAGTTCTTCGGAGGAAGTGCCTGCACGATAACCGAAGCATACGGACTGCTGAAGAATATGCAATTCGATGATGATCCGTGCGCAATTAAAAATTACATTAAAAAACGACTATCCAACTCTGATTTAAAAACAATAATAAACTCTACCAACTTGACAATTGACCCAACAAGCTACGCACTATTGCAAAAAGCCCAGCCGACCTCTGCTGCTGTTGAGAGGTCGTTTTCTATGCTCAGTAAATTACTGAGAAAAGACAAACAATTTGATTTTAAGAACGTAAAAAAAATATGATGCTGTATTACAATAAAAAGTCCTGGTAATTATACTGTGTGGCTTTCGTTAAAAACATCATAGACAGACTGTTAATGTACAGTACAGTTGCGATAACAAGGCATTTTTTGTATTACACACTAATTGATACCAGTACACACAATGGCTCGTTATCCTAGGTTTTGACGTCATCCGTCGCTTTGTTGCATTAGCTTCAAGACTGAGTGATTGAGAAAATGTTTAAAGTGGGCTACCTTCTTTTTTAAAAACTTATCGCGGATTATAAAACATTTTTAATCAAAAAAGTGCAACAAGACATAAATAATAGGCAAAAGCGGTTAGGTCAAAATAAAGTCAAAATTTTGCTAAAATAAAGTCAAAATATATATTTTTAGGTCAAAAAAAATGGCCCTACTTATGACGTGACAATTCAATTATTACAGAAGAAGACAATAACTATTACATACTTAGAGGTCAACATTTGTTCGTGTTAAATTAGTAAAGTAATTTATTAAAAACAAAAATAAAGCAAAATTTACATATTACAAATGTAAAATAGATGCGAAGCTTCATTTGTCTTCTGTTGTGGCCGCAGTTTTTGAATATATAACGTTTCCTTAATCCGTAGTTTTTGCCGATTACTTTCTTGAGCCAGTTTTAGTAAATTGTAAAACTCAATTGTGTGATCTAATTTTTTCTTATAAGTGATCTATTACATTGCTCTTTCCAAACTCACGACGATCATGTTCTTCCAATCTTGCTTCAAATTTCGTTTAGCATAATAATGATGAAACTTTTTAGAGGTTGTTAAAACATGAAAAATTTTTATAAAAGAGGGAGTATAAATGCACTCAGCAAAAATTTTACACCCTGCATGCAAAACGTTGATCTTACCGCGTCTACCATTGTCCAGTATAAATTATAGTCAAACAAATCATCTTTTTATGTTGGTATTCTTTCAATTAAAGCTCGGATCAGTTTGCGTTTTTCTTCAACCGCTCTGCGAGCAATAAAACGACAAATCAAATTGGTTTCACATAAAGCTTAACTAACATTTAAGCATTTAGCAAACTGCAGACAGTGACACTGTTTCGACCTATCAGGTCTCTTCAATGCAGTTGGTGACTTACAAGAAGACCTGATAGTTCGAAACAGCATCACTGTCTGCAGTTTGCTAAGTGCATCGCTAGCCTCTTCCATTAATTCAAGCATTTGCTTTCAAACCTCCTAAGGGTAATGCAACGAGCATGTTCTAAGTGTCAGCATAGCAATAAACGCTTAGCAAAGCTAGCAGAAAAGACAAGGCAAATAGATCATGAATGTGGTTTTGCTATTTCTCGAAAAACGACAGAGTTAAGTGCAGCACACAACCATCTAAATCCGGACATTTTTATCTCATTCCGCCCTTTTCTTTCACGAATTCTTTAAGCTACACACTTTTTGGCAACTTTTTTTGCATACATGACCTTCGTTCCCAATCCAAGGTACGGAAAGTTGCCCAATTCATGGAGCTCCAAACCACACCATGGTCTCCTGCCATGATCCCAGTTGAAGAGGCTGCTAAAAACAATGTTCTAGCTGCTACCATTATCAATTTACTTAGCAGGATTGAGAGTTTCTTTTTCTTCCACTGTGTATTGCAACGAAACGAGCTTTCGTTTTTTGGGCAGTTCGTCTTCTTCTTCGTCTTGATTGAACACATCAGATGCAGTCAGTTTCTTTCTTTTCGAACTGAAATTTACTTTTACTGATATCTTCAGCAAATTGAATCTCAGATTATTCGATTATCTCAGAAGTGACAATTACAATATCAAATCTCAGATTAATCTCAGAAGTGACAATCCTCTGCCCACCAGAGGCGGTTTACTTTTATTGGTAGTGAGCTTCTCAGTTTGAGTTTAACTATATTTTGCCCTTCGTGACACGTAAAACCTTTTGTCGGTCATACTGAACAACTTGCGCTTAGGTCTGCTTTAATGTTGATATCAATGACGCCGGCAAAATGCTTTTCTACTTACAGCATAGCCATCGTGAGATTTGCATTTGCATATTCTGTAGATTTACATATTCTGCATTTACATATTACATATTCATATAACGGGCGCATTTAATAAAATACATGAAAGAATGGTTAAAAGTACGCTTGTAGAGAAAGTGGGTAGCTTCCAATACCTAATTATAGTCGGATTGACACTCTCTTACGTAGGTTCCTGCTTGACTTTGCGTACCAACTTCATTTGTGGAGACGAGGTAGTTGGTGTTTGACCGGCTTCTGAAAAGGTTTTTCAACAAAATTTTTTAACAGTATTAGTCATTTGTTTTGCTTCACATTGCAGGCTGGTACCTTTTCAAGCATGCATGCATGCAAATACAATTTGCAGTAAGTACTGAACAAATTTTACCAAGAAGAATACTGCTGATAAAGGCCTTTTCCAAAGGCTAATGATAAAAGCCTTTTTTAAGACGCGGCTTGCGATTGAGCCGAACTGCACCAATCAACAGCCGCCTCAACGTGGTGGTGCGGTCCCCGGCCCCGTTTGGGGTGGGTCGAAATGGCTGTTGGCCTTTCCGAGGGTCCCAGTTACCCCGGGCACTCCCCATTCATTTTTTCGCTATGCTGCCCCCTGAACGACCGCAGAAGGGCAGCACACAGCATCTTTAAAATCGGTCGCCTGTTTTCACTTTTTCTTCTCTCCTGCCCTACTCTTGCCCTCCTTCGTCTCCTCATTCTCCTTCTTCTCCTGATGAGCGGTAACGTTCATCCTAACCCTGGCCCCATCTTCCCTTGCTCTGTGTGCGCTGGAAATGTGACCTGGCGGGGCAAGTCCGTGCAATGCTGCGCTTGCTCCTAATGGGTCCATCTAAGGTGCTCACAACTTTCTTTATCTAATTTCAGAGCTCTTGGCAGCTCTCACTCTTGGAGCTGCCCCCCCCCCTGCCGTAACACTGTGACTCCCCCCTCCTCGGACTCCTCCGGCACGTATACCTCCACTGTGGAATCTGGCCCCCCCTCTCCTAATGCTGCACTCTTGCCCCACCCTCGTCTCCAAACTTCTTATCCCCCATCTGCCCATCTTATATCTCCTTCCCCTGCCCTTCCACCACCATCCCTTGCTCCTGGCTATACTTCTGCACCTCCTGCCTCCTCTCCTCCCCCTGACTCTCTCAGGGTTCTTCAATGGAATGCTGGAGGTCTTCGAGCCAGGAGCACTGAACTACTTCACTTTCTTTCATCCCATTCTGTCGATCTTATCTGCATTCAGGAATCCAATCTTAACTCCTCTTCCTCTTTCCGGATTCCTGGATTCTCTGTTCTGCGTTCGGATCGTACTCACTCCCGGTCTGGCATTCTCTCTTCTGATGCCTCGCATGCCAGTGGCGGCGTTGTCATTTTCGTCAGACAGGGCCTATCCTTTTCTGAACTTTCTACCACCTCTCTTTCTTCGCTCGATCCCTACTCTGATTATGTAGGGGTCAACATCTCTCTAAACAAATCCTCCTCGGTGTCATTTCTTAATGTGTATGCCCCCCCTATTCGCTCCTCCCCAACGGATGGCAGAACCAATTCCTTCTCACCCTCAATTCTTCCCTCCTCCAGAAATCTCTTCATTCTGGAGGACTTCAATTGCCATCACCCGCTTTGGGACTCAAGAGGTACTTCCGACCCCCGCGGGGAGGAAGTATTCGACTGGGTCATCTCCTCAGACCTCCTCCCCCTCAATGACCCTGACACACCCACCCTTCTCCATCGCTCCTCTGGCAGTCGCTCCTCTCCTGACATCTCCTTTGCTCCTTCTACTCTTGCTTTTTCTTGCTCCTGGGAGGTGCTTCAGGACCTGGGTTCTGACCACCTACCAATTCTTCTATCTATCCCTCTTTCTCCGGTCTTTCGCCCCAACGAGCGCCCCCCTTCCTTCAATTTTCAGAAAGCTCGCTGGGATGACTTTGCCTCCTACTTTGACTCTCACTGTCCTACTGCAGAGGAATACTCGTCTCTTTCTCTTTCCTCTGCAGCTGCTCTCTTTACCTCTCTGGCAATGAATGCGGCCAAATCTTCCATTCCTTTCGGCCGCATCAAACGCCCTCCTAAAGCCTGGTGGTCTGCTGAGGTGGAAGAAGCGGTTGGTGAAAGACGCAAGGCTTTCGCTACTGCTCACAGAAGTGATGAAGATCGCCAGGCTTACATCTCCGCCTCTCGACGTGCCTCGTCGGTCATTGCCAAGGCCAAGGCTGAGGCATGGCAGACGACCTGCACTTCTCTTTCACCTAAATCTAATCCTAAATCTGTGCACTCTCTTCTTCGCTCTATTGCTGGCTCTCCTTCCTCGTCTTCTTCCTCTCCTAATTTTCCTAACTGTTCTTCTCCCAGGGAATCGGCTTCGGTTTATGCCGCTTACCTGAGGTCTCACTTTTCCGTGTCTCAGCCAAAGGCCCTGCGTAGCAGAGCCAGAGGCTACCTTACTGAGCTCCGCCGAGCCACGTGCTCTGTGGAGTCTCACTCGTCCTTTTGCTCTCCCTTCTCTCCCGCGGAATTTCTTGCGGCTGCCTCCAACCTCTCCTCATCCACTGCCACTGGCCCAGACAAAGTTGCCTATCCCATGCTAAAGCATCTTCCTCGCTCTGGCATGGATTTTCTTCTCCACATCTTCAATCTTTCTTGGTCTTCACATTCCTTTCCTTCCATCTGGAAGACATCTTCTATTATTCCCATACATAAGATGGGAAAACCTCTCGACTCTCCTGCTTCCTTCCGGCCTATCTCTCTCACCTCCTGCGTATCAAAGCTTTTTGAACGCATCATACTATCCCGTCTTCTCTTTTTTCTGGAATCTAATTCCATTCTTTCTCCCCGCCAGGCCGGTTTCCGCCCTGGACGGTCTACACTTGATCAAATTCTGTACCTTTCTCAGTCCATTTCGGATGGGTTTAACAAACCCAGGCCGGGCTCTCGGACGATCCTGTCTACTATCGATTTCTCTAAAGCTTTTGACTCTGTCTGGCACCCCGCCCTTTTCCACAAACTAATTTCGGCTGGCCTCCCTCCTTGCTTTGCTCGTTGGACTCAATCTTTCCTTTCTGACAGGCGCGCTTCTGTGGTTTTTCAAAATCACAAAAGCCGTTCCTTTCGAGTCCGTCGAGGTGTTCCGCAAGGATCCGTTCTTGACCCTGTACTTTTCTCCCTCTTCATCAATGATCTTCCGGCCTCTCTGCCTTCTTCCGTCAGCTGCTCTCTTTACGCTGACGATCTGGCCATTTGGTCCTCCTCCCCCTCGGTCCCCACTGCGGTGGAGGCCACACAAGGAGCTCTGTTTCGATTGGAGCGCTGGTCTGAGTACTGGTGTCTTCCTCTCAATCCGAGCAAATGTGAGGCCTCCTTCTTTTCAGTGGGTCCCCACCAGGCTAACCTCCAGCCCAACCTCCTCCTACTCGGCTCCCGCCTCCGTTTTAATCCCACTCCAACTTTTCTTGGGGTCACCTTCGACCGCACTCTTTCCTTTTCTAGGCATGTATCTTCGCTGAAGGCCAAATTTTTCCCACGTCTCAAGGCCTTACGCTGTATCTCTGCTTCCTCATGGGGCCCCTCTAAGGAGTCCCTCTCTGTTCTATATAAAACTTTTCTTCGGTCCCTTCTCACCTACGCTTCACCCGGATGGTTTCCTTTCCTAAGCGCTACCAATATCACCAAATTGGAACGCCTCCACCGAGCGGCCAGTCGCGCCATCACCGGCTGCCTCTCGTCGTCCCCTATCCCTCTACTACTCACCGAGGCTTCTCTACCTCCCCTACGAGTCACTCTGACTCACTTCACTCTTTTTTCTCATGAGCGGGCTCTTCGTCTCCCAACCTCCTTTCCCATCTCAGGTTTGGCCAGACTAGGAGTGAAACCAAGACTCTACAGATCGTCCTGGAGAGCTTTTGCGTCCACTCACCCGCTCATGCTTCCTTCTACTTGTTCTAGGGAGGCTCTTGTTGCTTGCCCTCCCTGTCCTCCTTGGAATCTGCCCTCGTTCACGGTCGAGTCCACCCATTCCTCTCCATGCTCTCGCTCTGATACTCCTCACTCTCGCCAAGGAGCGGCTCTCGCCCACCTTGACTCTCTTCCTCCTCATGATCTGGTACTCTGGACAGACGGCTCTGTTCCTTTTCCTTCTGGCAAGGGCGGCTCCGGCGTTCTTGCCAACTGCTCTCTTTGTGGCACTGAGGCCACTCTTTCCTTTTCGGCAGGCCCAGTTTGTTCCAGTTTTTCCGCTGAAGCCTGCGCCATTCTGCACGCTCTTTGCTGGTCTCCGCAACACCATAAAGTCTGCCATTTCTCTTCTCTTCTTCTCCTGTCTGACTCTCGTTCTGTCCTCGCCACCCTGTCCTCTCCCCCACCTTTCCTGTTATCTCAAACTCTGTGGCAGATCTGGCAGGAACTGTCCTTCTTCTCCTCCTGTTCTATCAGGCTACAATGGGTCCCCGGACACTCGTTTCTCCCGGGGAACGACACAGCTGATGAGCTTGCCAGACGGGGAGCGCTGCTTGCGCCCTCCGCAATCCCTTGTAGTCTCTCTCCTCTTATCTCTCGTATCCACTCTCGTCTTTTCTCGGACTGGAGGCGTACTGTCTCTTCAAAGTATTTTGACACACAGGTTCCCTCAATTTCCACTGAGGAACTTGTGCTCCCTCGTCATGCTCGCTGTGTCCTCTCTCGTCTTCGCTGCAATGGACACAGCCTTCTTTTAGGTTCCTATCTCTCCAGGATTGGCAGAATCGAGAATCCTTCTTGCAGCGCCTGTGGACACTCGTCCCAGGACATCTCTCATCTCATTCTGCACTGTCCAGCTACGGACTCTTTGCGCCGCTCACTCTTTGGCGACTCTCTGTCTCTCTATGACCTCTGGTCCAGACCCTGGGGAGTTGCCCGGCTTCTGGGGCTCCATGGTCTTCCGCCATGCCCCCATCCCTCGGAAGGGGTCGGGTAAACAACAACAACAACAACAACATTGAGCCGAAATACGTTAAAGAGTTACGCTGCGCTAGGCTTCTGAGCAGACCAGATTCAAGGAGTCATATTTTGAGTATTTTGAGCCTTTCTCAAATAGACCAACAAAGTGGTTACATCGAGAATTTAATATGTAAACGCCTTTGCAGACAATCCATAATTACAAAAATTCTTTGGGAGGCAATTGTGCTCCAAGTCACTCGTGGGCACATCAAAAGCCTTGCGCAGCGTAACTCTTTAATGTATTTCGGCTCAGTCGCAAGCCGATGTACATTTGTTGGGTAAAAACGTTTGCAGTTGAGTAAAGAGACATTTACGATGTTGGTTTACACTATCTTTTCATTATCTAAGAAAAATCAAGAAGGAGTGAATAATTTATTGATGCAGGTGCATTGTGTAAGCTCACTAAGAGATGTTGCGTTACTACTCTACAGTGCAATTAACTGTAAAAAGGATGATGTGGCATATTTATTTTGATTTTGCTTCAGTTTGTGATTTAGGCTTTTAAATGATGCCAAAATTTAAAGCTATCAAAACATCTAAGATTTAATTCGTACTTCAAGACTTTCCTCAAGAATTTATGAATAGTGCCAACAATGAATTACATTGCGAGTTGTTCGAATTATTTTGCCATTGATGCAGAAGTGTTGATTTAGATTTGTAAAAGGTTCGGATGCTTTTGATGGAAATGCTCTGTGCCGGCAGTAATGGCAACTCCGAAGGTTTTGCTGTCGCTGCAAAATAAAGATATGAAAAATATACGAAATGCCCTTGTTTACGTGGATTGGTTGCCTTTTCGAAAATTCTTTCGGAACATGGTTTTCGTATCTATTGGTACTTTGTTGCAAACCGACAAAGCTCGAATCCATTCTTGCTTATCCTCAGGTGCTGTCTAATTGGTGGGCAGCAAAAACTTTCATTTTCCTGTTTCCTCAGGAACCTGCATGTGCGATGCAGAGAAGCGAACACTGACCAGGTTGTTCACTGATGTTCAGTCTCTAGTGGTCCTCATGGAGCACTTGGCCCGGCAGAACTTGGCGGCGAGTCCGTGCAGTGGCTTCTTGGCGAAGGTTTTTGCTGTGGAGTGAAAATGACTCTACCTTGTTCGATTAGCGACATTGGTGATGAGGCCTAACAGGTTCTACTTAAAATTGCAGGTTCCAATAACAAACCTTGAATTTATTTTATTTGTGGAGGAAAAAAATGGCTATAGATCCCAATTTGGTGCCAAAGTGTGCTGAGTGAGGTTTCCTTCTATAAGCCTACCTGTATGGGCAAAACCATGTTTGAGAAAAGTAAAATTAAGTCTATTACAAGACTTCAGCTAACGTGACGGTACTCGTCTACGAAAATTTAAGAGCATTTAAAATTTTTCGAAGTGAAAAAATTAAGTCTTGGCAAAGGGGAAAATGGTGGAAAAGGTTTATGTTATTTAGGCAATTAGTGACCTAACATGTCCCAACCTCAAACTAACATTATATAACACTCAACAATTCGCAGAAGTGTTTCCGCCCTATTATTAAGCAATCTTGTAGATTTACATGATTTCTATATCACCTAATAAATAGGACATCACATTAAGATGTCATCACACATTACATAGTTTTAAAATCCAGTATTTATCGTATTCGTGCTGCATACAATAATACTAATCAAATGCTACATAAATTACCGAGAAAACTTCATGTTAGTGATATATTGGTCAATGATAATATTTAGACATTTCATGTTTTGTTAAAGAAACATTGTGCTAATTTTGTCCGCGGCATTTCTTGCACTGCTTACTCGTTTCTCAGAAAAATATTTACTTTTGGTGTATTTGCTCTATTTATATATTATCACCATTTTACTCGCCTACATGTGCCTACTACTTGAGTTTTGAAACCCAATTTATATACTAAATAAATAACTATAATTTTCAACTTTGGATTGATTCTGAGACAACTGAAGTTTGCGCATATTTTTGCTATGTTATGTGGGCTATATAGCGTAAATATTGTGTTAGCACTATGGACCTCTGTGTCAGACTCAAATAACTAAATAAACAATGAATTGGACGGGCATAGTGAAATGCAAAAAAAGGTTTCTAGGGGTGTTCGAAACGAGTTTTACTGGAAGGAAACGAAACGAAACTTTGTTCTACGAAAGGCGGTTCAAAACAAAATTTTGCTGAAGAAAAAACAGTTCGAAATGAAACGAAAGAATTATTCGTGTCAAAATATTTCGAAATTTTTCTGTCGTCACTCATGAGCGTGATCGTCCTCCTTCCAAAATTCATGTGAGGATGGTAGATGGCCGCTTGTTGTGTTCGATGAGTTTTGCGTGTAAAGCATGTTCGTCGCACGGGTTGACTTCAACCTTTCACGATGTGGTTTCGAAAGCATAACAAAGCGAAATTGCTTGGTTTTCGAAACGAAATCAAAACAAAGCAATTTTACGTCGAAACGAAACGGAAGTTGTAAAATAATTTTGTTTCAAGGATCCCTAAAGGTTACCATGATTTTAAAGACACTGGGAAGGATGTTACGTAAGTTAATCAAGGGTTTTATTTGCATGATGCGCTATACGAATATACATTTGCTTATTCTTCATCCTGTTTGAGATGCTAGTGCATTTTTTATCTTTTAAATTCTGACTTGACCTATAATTATTTAAACCAATGATTTATAATGTGATTTTTGTTTATTTGGTGTATGCTATATGGAGTAGCTACTGAATTTTAAGTAATATTATACTTAAAGGGAACGGTTACAACTTTTTTGAGCACATTTTCCGTTGTATGGTTTTAAAACCTCTCATTTTTCTTCTACTCTTTTACAAATAAAAAGTCACAAAATATAAGGCCGTTAATTAATTTTTTGTTTATGCTTTTTTGATCTGAGCAACAACAAATCAAAGCTAAACCATGGTGGGGTGTAGCGGTTGGTGCGTACACCTGGCAATCGGTAGACTTGGGTTCAATTGCTTACCAGCCAACCAATTCAATCATAAATATGTCTCCGTTTGTTTTTTGAAGTTTTTTCAAGTACTCAATGGGGTCTTTTCCAAAATTTATTGCACCCCCCTCCCCGTAAAAACGGTAGAGCATAGGATATCAAAGGTGGCTCGCCAGAATGCCTGAAAACAAATGAATATTTATATTTTTTAATTACTAAAAATACTTACTATTGTAGCAAGAAAATTAACAATTCGATTTACTTATAATATAACAACAATGCCTGTGTACAACATGATCCTTCAATTAAACTTGATCGAAGCAACAAAAATAAATCAAATATTTCACAACTTGGCAACAAGTCAGCTCAAGCTTGCGTAAAACTCCTGCATTGCTTTCCTGTTTCATTAGTAGTTATGAATATTTATATACATCATGGTTATACACTTTGATCATTTGCCAATAATCCGTCATTGCTTCTGCATGATGATACCTATTATATAATTGCGGCGTGGTTAACCTCATAATTTTGGATATTTAATTTAATCCTAAGAATTTTGTGTGTTTAATATTTTGTATCTTTTGTATGTACGTTTAGTCCTAAGAATACAAAGCATAGTGAGCTGATTATTGTGTAACAAGCGCCAAGATCTTATCATCTATAGCTAACAATGGCATCCAAAATTGATTAAAGATATGGCAGGGTGTCAAACTCGCGGCCCGGGAGACGATTCAAACATTCTTAGCTTCGGCAGTATTGCAACGTATCATCTTCGAACAAACGTTTGAATCCCTGATCACAGGCGACACATGAGAGGTACAGATTTTTTATTCGGAGATAACTCCGCTTGGTGCAACAACAGAACTCGATTTGCCCTAATGAGGGCGATGGTGTTGAGATGTTGGAGAAGTAATGACCTTTTTTAGAGATCGACCTCACTTCGGGCCACATTACAAAGATTGTTGCCCGGAGAAGTGGTGATCTCCAAATCGAAAACTTCATTCGGACCTCGGCACGATTGCTCATATGTGCAATGTGGCACCTAAAATTCTACAAGTTTGACACCCCTGTGTTGTAACGGACTTTTAATTTTACTTTTCTTAAACATGGCCTTCTACCTTCCTTGGCTACAGGTAGGCTTACAGGAAGAAACATCACCAGTGCAGTTTGCCACCATATTTGAATCAATTTTTTCTCCACAAGAATGTTTGTCATTGTCATCTTCTCGTTTCCTCTATGAGGAAGAAGATGGTTTCTGATTTTAAAGGAATTCAAGTTTTGTTGATGTAACTTACAATTCTAAGTGTAACCTGTTAAATGCCATTACCAATGTCATTACCAAAGATTGAGTAATTTTGACTTTACATCAGAAGCCTCTGCCGAGCAGCCACTCTACAGACTCGCCTCCAATTTGGTACTTATTATTTGGTACAACGTTTTATAAGTTTATCTTGCAGTGAAGGAAAAAGATTTGCGGTTATAGATCAAATAATTTGTTTCCATAACTGATTCGGAAATACCAGCTACTGCCGGCGCACAGCATTTGAATCAGAAGCATTTGAATCTTCCGCAAATCGAAATTATCATCCTTGAATCAATATCCAGCCTCAAAACATTGAAATCAGTTTTTGCATTTTGACAAGAAATTACTTCTACTTTCAGTGCCGAAAAGCGTACAAAAAATTAGCCCTACGCTTTCTTTGATTGAAATACTGAGAATGGCTCGTTTCTAGCAACATCAGACAATTGAGTTTAAATCAGAATGCAATTTTCCTATATCACAGCAAGTTTTTAGTAACTTGATTTTCAAATGTTGGTAACAGAGTTATTCGTAAACTGTAGATGCATCTGTTAACCCGCTATGCAGTGCTTTCTCGACACTCAATCGAACTTTTGTGAGTCATAAGGAATTTCAAAAAAAAGGTCATTAGTTGTACCCAGGGTGCAATAAGAGTGATGGATATTTGTATCGAAGGAAAGGTGAAGGAATGAAAACAACTGGCCCCCTGCTCTCATCAACGCTGTGAGTCCAGCTCAATGAGCGTCTTGATCTTATCATCTTAACGCTCAAAACCAAGTACGGAACTGTCGTTACCGATGTTTTAGCGTAAGGTTTGAGGGTATAAATAACTATTCATTTTCCCATAATATGAAATATGTCGTCATAAACATGAAATTTCATGTAAGCATTAAGTGTTTGGTGTAAGTGCAACGCTTTCAACTGTGTATTTGAACAAATACAAAACCTAGCTACAATAACAACAGCTGTATCGGTTCTGAACTTCAACCGGTGTGCAAGCAAGCATTACCGCTTATTGGAAAAATTATGATGGTCATGATAGTTTATGTTTATGAATAAACATTGCGCATGGTGCCACGAGGCGTCCTATTTAAAAGCAATTTTTTTCTTAAATGGCGCAACGGGCAGAACATTTGATAAAGTTGAAGACCTTTATGTTGGAAATTAGCTTCTTGAAACTGAGAATATCCCCCAATTGGTACTTCAAACAAACGTGACGATCTTTTTTTGTTCAGTTTGTTCTCTAAACGGACACAAAGACAGAGTTTATATTACATTTTTGCTACTGTCATACAGTTTGCGTCGTCTCCATTTAATTCCCTTCCCCACTTACCTTAATATGACACTGTATGCACGAGAATATTGCTTCAGGGAGAAACAAATTTGAACTGTTTAGTTGCTAGATCGAATCAAATATGTGACTGTAAACCAAGGATCGCCAACCGATCGATTACATATAATATTATGCTAAGTTGACAATATTTCTTTAAAAACGATTCTTGATTAATTTTATGACAAGTACAAGAAAATTGTTCATCAACTTGAAAAATTCAAATGGTGCTTTATGAGGCGTAAAAAACAAATATTTGCCGCACACATCTGATAAAAATATTATGACGTAACAAATGATAGTTTTTTTTGTCCAGGTAGTGCGCGGGTTTCTGAGCGTACGGAAAACATCGTTTGAACCCCACTCAACGAGTTAGACCATTGGTGTAGAACCGAACGCTCAGTCTTGTAATCACTAGGGCCCGCTAAAGTCAATAAAGTCAAAACTTTTTCACGACCTTGTTACATGATCAAACGTGTACTAACGTTCGTTTCAGGTGACCTTCATAACAAAAACCTTCATAACAAAGTTGTACCACATCAGAAGACTTTCAATTCGTGGATCAGGATTTCACTGACCCCCAGAATTTCATTTTTGTTTTGTTTCATTCATGCGCTGGTCTATGAGTTGTTTTCTGAGCAACACTTAAGTGTCTTGCGCAGCTCATATACGCTGTCGTACTTTTCAAACGCCGAGACGGTAGGCCTACTGCAGTGTTTTGGTAGGTATAAGATTACTAAATAAAAATGGCTCCTTACTAATAAGTACTAATGGTTACTAAAAATTTGTCTCTCTCCATTCGCTGATCTTGAGAAGAAATTGGCTAAAAACAAGTTTTAGTCTTCGGTTGGTCAAAGTTTTTGACCAGATCCTTTTACACTTTAACCACCTTGGTATAGTACAAAAAATTCTTGAACGTTCCAACAACAGATGTTTTTCTTATTTTGGTGTCGATATGGTTAGGATTTTAAAACGTTTTCTTGAACAAAAACTGTCTAGAATCACATAACTGATTCATTTTTGCAACTAGACGGTTATATTTTGTTTCTCTCTGAAACGGTATTGTTAGCAGTCGCGTCTTTTGAGTGGCGCGGTGTATCTTTGGGTCGAACGCTTTTAAATTGTTTAATCTATGAGGCGATTGTAATAGATTTTTAACTCAATATCCTTTCGAAATGTATTTGCATGCTGCATGCTGCATGCTGCATACTATGCAGCATAACTAACAGTAATTGCTTTTATGGTAAATGTCACAAAAGGTAATTGTGAGTCACGATTTGATCACATGTAATTTGACAATTTGATTTTATATTGTTTAAATAAGATAGATTACCAATTTCAAGAGTGAATTGGCCTGATCAAATGCCATTATGTTGTGGCAATGTTCGTAAGCTCAGGATCTTGCGTTCAAACATCATAATGAATACATTGATGTGTTCTTGGTGAAGAAATGAAGAATTTGAAAGAAATTTAAGTAAACATTTAATTAAAAATATCACTAAAATGCACTTGACATGGGCATAGGTTGGCGAATGATTAAGCAACCATATAATCAAGATTCTCATAAGGGAGAGGAAAAGGGCAGCATCAAGATGTAGTGTTGTTTTTGTGACAAAATTCTAAGTGTCTCGGACAAAAATGAAAAAGGTCTTTATTTGAAGCAAATGCGATGGTACTGTTTTTTCCATTTTGTTTGTTTTGGATTGTGGTCGCTTGTAACTGTTTGATAAAATAAACGTGACATCGATGAAGATGTTGGTTAAGTGGTTTTCAGTTTCCTTAGGTCACAGGTGGCGTCCATGATTACAAATTTACATGGTAAGTTAGCAAACTGACTCTCAGTAGGTCCTCCCACGTGCAAAGATGACTGGTAGTTTTTCAACTGTATATGGAAATTAATTCATATATTGCTGACATTTATGACGCAGGAAGCAACTGATTTGGAACTTGAGACTTGACGCAGAAAGCACTAAGCTAATTGATTAACGTAATTTTAGTGTGTCTTGAACTATTTTTAAGTCAATGACTCAAAATTGATCCTTACTGTTGAAGCCCAGCTTGTGAAACCTCTTAAATCTAGCAAGGGCAACAGTAACGTTGCTACGGATAGAGAGATGTTTCTTTGCTAGTGTTTCACTCAAATATTATGCCCATACGAAATGAGGCTTTAAAATACTAAATCGTAAGTATGCCTGCCTGGTAATAACTTATTACTGAAGTCAAAAAGAACCTTAGTATGGTTGGAACGTTTGGTAACTTTTTCATCTTTAACAGAGATAAGCCCAACAATGACATATAAGTGGTGCAGTCGACTTTATTTTGTCGAGTAAAAGCATTGTCACACATACAAATGATAGGAGTGCTAAACAAAGAAAATAAAATAATTGAAACAGAGGCCAATGAAAAACGAAACGATGACTCATGATTGTTGTCGTTTTTGTACAAGCTAGTGGTTTCTTTTTTGTTGATGCATGTGATTTTGTGCTGTGTGTGCAAGTCTTTTGTCAGACGTGAACCCCGCAACGGACATATTGCTCAACCACCCAACCATTCTGCTGCATAAAGATATAAGTATCCCGTTAAGCGCCCTCTTCAAGGACACAACAAGCAAACTTGACAATTTTTTCCTCCACGCTATCGCTCGCATTCCAGGCATAGAAACTGTATTTGATCAAAAAGAAAGCAAATTACGATAAGTTTTAGATTCTTTTGGATAGTTCGATTTAATTCCTCGTAAAACTAAGCATGTAAACACATAAAGATTATTATTATTATTACATTATTATTATTGTTATTGTCTTTATGGCTTGATTGCCTTATTATTTTAGTCATAGGTTGGTATTTTCTTGTTAAGAATTCGTTTGATTATTTTAATTGCATTTGTTATGCAAAAGTTGAACAAGCCTTTCAACTGTGAAAGTCCTTTTAAATTGTGAACAAGAGGTAGAGATACCAAATCCTGCGTTTGAAAGTCACGTTCTGCTATTTCTTCTTTTGTCTGTACGAAATCATTCCATAGTCTTTTAAAACATCAATATCATCAATCTGTACCATTCAACATAAAGCATCTGTACCATTAAAACAATCCATGACAACCTGTTTATAGCCCGCTATTAATTAAAGTGAGGTGGCTCAGGAGACAAGTAGTCCAACAGCGAACGCATTTTCTCGTGCACAATAGCTAATCTATCAAACTATTAATCGTGGATTTTTATTACTGTGTGTCTTTTCATCCATCTGATGAGACCCAATAACGTCGAAATCGGTCGTGAGTTATTGACAGATTGCAATGGATTGTTGTTTGATACGGTAAGATGTTGGTGATCATTTTTGATCAGTTATTCTATTTTATCTTAGTGTGATGCTGGAAGCAGATATCTTTATGTAGATTGCCTGAAAATTGCTAGTCAGCAGCTAGCACCCCCTGCAGTGTGTAAAAGGATCAAGTCTTGCTAATGATTCCTAAATAATGACAAAGTAAACTCAATTTCATATTTCATCCTCCTTATTACAGTGCTCCAATCGCTGAGCGCCAAGTAGGAAAAATGAGATATCATTTTCAAAATCTTTGTTATGATTTGACAAAGGAATCGAACCCTCGTTCTACAAAGCGAACGCTTCAAACACGACCCTACCGTGGTACGACGGTGGTGTTGCAATCGAGAAGTTGAGAGAAGTGATCGCGTGATATGGCCGA
The DNA here is from genome assembly GCA_963675345.1 of Trididemnum clinides. NCBI lineage: Eukaryota > Metazoa > Chordata > Ascidiacea > Aplousobranchia > Didemnidae > Trididemnum > Trididemnum clinides. The sequence goes on along the minus strand of OY776284.1, from coordinate 21,183,593 downwards.
ATCTATCAACTACGTTTCAAATATCATAAGCATCCTTGTTTACTTTTCTTTTATCTGAAGCTACTCTGATTAGCAAACGTGAAGAAATAATTAGCATTCGTACAATTCACAGCTTCAAAACAAAACTAAAAAAATTTGGTTCAGTTGCTACCTTGTTATAACAAACCTTGTTATAATAATAAACAACCATTCACGAACTCAGTACTCCCAAAAACATAATTTTTGTAGTTATTAACTTTTGCCATATCACAGCAGAGTGGAGTCACTTTGGGTGGTCGCCTCGGCAACCGCTATTTTAGGGCGTGGCCCTCTACCAAGCTCATTTCTAAAAATAAAAACGATCGCCACCTATTATTAGCAGCTGCTGGAGGCTGCTATTTTGAGATTTGAAGCTGAGAGATGATATTTTTTTAGAAGGGTTACTGGCAACTCCTCTTCAACAAGAAAAGAATAAAAGATCATCACTTTCTCTGATCGATGGTTGCTAAAAGTGTTTTTTAAACCGAAGATGACTCTTATTCTTTTAAACTTGGATGGTTTATTCGATAGTCGCCGAAAGTGTATTTTCAACTGGGTCTGAGCTTTTGTGTCAGGGACTTTTGTCATGCTATTGTTTGTGAGATCCTAACGTGTATAGGTTTTTTTTAAAACCACAATAACACAAACACTTTGTTGGAATAGAATATAAACCAGCAAAATGATGTGTAATTTATCAGCTTCCAAACAGAACCAACAGATAATCCATATTGCCGACATACATTCATTTAATGTCTGTCTCATAAACATAGCAAACTGGTGATCTGAAGCTGTTGTTGACACAGAGACATCACCTGGAATTGTAGAACAGTATAATTACAGAAAATAACCAAACACTTGATTACAATATTTGCATGTAAAATATTGCATTACTCAATATTTGGTAAAGAATATGAAGTGCCAATTGAATTTAAGCACCATAAAGATGTTTTAATCTCTTCGTATGAGCTAGATGCTTTGTTTACGACACATCTATATGAACTGTTGAGTGTTGTTTACTAGTCCTTTGTTTGACTGGGCATCGCAATAGGTAGACTGCTTAGCCCCACCATCTGTCTTCTGCTGTAAATATAAAGGCATCAGCTGTAATGTTTAATGCCTTTGGTAAACAATACCTATCGAAGTTACGGGCTTGTTCCCCACACTATTTGTGTCGTGATGGACGCCAAGCAGGGAGCCAGTAAATACCATTTTTCAAGTCTCGTCAAAGGAAATGAATTGAGGTATGCAAGGCTGATAGTCCCAAAATATTATATTTATTTAACATTTATTAGCCATCATGCTGGTCATAACATTGAAAATGGTTGCGGTATGAGCTTCTCCTAAGATTTTGTTTTAATCTGGGAGCCAAGCAGTCTACTCACCGTTACGGTGCCCCTGCAACATAACAGGGCTGACAAACTCAGCACATGCTTATAGATTTAAGTGTCACCATCAACAAATTATTTGAAACTGAGACAATAAAAATGATTATTTAGCAATATATACCTTGTAAAGCATCTTTGGAATAAACGAGAAACTTTGTTCCTGCACCTCTCGCGGCAGTCCTGATGCCTCTAATAGTGTTCCTATTTTATGTGCCCTTGACGTACCGATTTCTCGGAGAATCAGTTTTATATGTTGAAAAGAATTGAGAACAGCTGTTACTGTAGCCAGATGATCATTCCACCTCTGCTCAAACAGGCATTCCAACTTTTCAACATTATAGTGAAATGCAAGTGTGGGCTTGCAAAAAAATAGTAAAGACTACCACAAACGCACAAAAAATCATTGATCGCTTGTTCAACCGACATTGCATGCACCTCTACAAGGTGCAATTGATGGCTCAGGCAGTGCACATACGGAATCTTTCTGTTTTCTCGTTCTTGTAATAGACGTTGAACTCCTCTGAAGTGTCCTTTACAGAAGCGCCATCATAAATTTCGCTAAGCATCTTTGAAATCAGTCCTGCTTTAGTAAGTTCCGCCAAAATCACGTCAGTAATTGATTTCGCTTTACTCGAAAGGGTGCTTGATAAAACTAAAAGATGTTCCGCTATTTTCAAAGAATGCTCGTTAAAAAAACAAATAATTATAAAGTGTTTTCTATGGCATTTGGGTCTTTGGTGCCATCAACTTTGATTGTATATCGAGAATTTCCAATTTATTGCTTATCATCATTGGTTACTACTCAGCTCATAGCAGCAATAAGTAATTTTGCATATCGGGACTGATATACGTAGCATTTCGAGGGATAGTTTTAATGATTAGCTCATAAACGCTGATTTTTTTCAACAGTGTAATTAAACAAAAGGGTCCATTTCCCCTCGTATTCGCTTTTAAATGCGTCAATTTCTGCTCTGAATGCCAATTGATGAATAGCCAAAAAAGCTACTATGTCAATTAAGGTAGAAAAATGGTAGCGATTTCTTTCAATTGCTTTTGTGTTGACTGATGAGGTAATTTCCTTACCCATTTCAGAACGTTTGAATTTTTTCTTTCCAGGTACTGTAGCAGCTAAATGTTCTTTGGAGGCAGCATGCTCGGAAAAACCTTCATTTCAATAGCATGCTTCCAATAACGATAACCATCGGTTGTAAAAGTTGATTCACAACGCATTCCTCAAAAATCCCCTCCAGCTTTAGATTCAAAGTTGCGGCAAGGAAAGCAAAAAGCTGCATCAAACTTGACAGAATATTCCAACCAATCCCACCTCTGATACCACGCAACATTGAAGAATCTTTTCTTGGTCCCAAACAGGCTTACAGAATAAGTACGTAGCCTAACTTGTTTTGGGTCGTCAACTCCCAAATCATTAGTATCAGCAGGTTTTCGTTTGCTTATAGGCCTACTTGCAGCAGATGTTGTAGGTGCACTGCAGCTAGCAGACAAGCTGAGACCTTGCGAACGTTCACCCGAATTGGAACTTTGCAACCAATCTCTCAAACTCATTTTGTGCCTCTTACATTTTCAATGAATAAGCAAAATGAAAACGTCTGCTGTAACTGTTTACAAGACGGTTTAATGCGCCAAGATTATTGTGTTACAGCAGTTGATTGCGCCACAACTGTGCAAAAATCGATAGCGTCAAACGAGAATTATGTTAAATTGAACGTTATTTTGCATCAGAAATCTAAGTTTCTGAATACTATTGCTTGTTGTCTTGTCGTTGATACTTTAAACAAAACAAAGAATTTTGAGTAACCAAAAATAGGGGCGCAAGCAGCTGTCAGGGGTTAAACGGCCTCCTGGTCCCTTGTAGCTACGGCACTGTGTAATCCTGCTTCTTATCGTAGTTCTCTCTCGTCCATATATATTTCTTGGATTTCATCTTATACCAGTGTTGTGTTTTAGAACTACCTCCTGATGAGCCGCCTTAGGCGAAACAGACTGTTGAGGTGTTTTTAATTTGAATAAATTTCACTATAGTGTACAGTATTTCTGTAGTTGCTGTTAGTTAGACTACTCTTCCCTTTTTTGGGGGGATGGAGGTTTAGTACAATATTGTTTTCCGGGTTAATGATCAAAATTTAGCTGACATAAATAGTTACAAATGGTCAGTGATGTAGCACCAAAAAAAAGTGTGGGAACGCGTTAAGTAGAAATATACATCCTCCAATCAGATTACTGTGAAACAGTGTGAGACCGCCATTACCAAGCGTTCCCACACCACTACACCCCTGTATATAGTTCTTGGCAACGTGTTCGAATAGATCGGTCTGTCACTAGGCCTGGACACTAGACCAAGTGGGTGTGTGCTCAAACTTCAAGATCGTCACGTTATTGTGTGTTTTATGCAAATTTTGCCTTCTTAAATATATTGCTTGTTGCAGAAATCCTCCGTGCCAGAGACAATTCTGTGTTTCTTTGAAAGCAAAAAATATTTCAATTGACCTCCAACATGATTTTTAATAAACAGAAGATAGAATTATTCTACTCCGCTCAATTACACACCAACAACCGGTAACTAACTTCAAAACAACTTTTGGGCCTAATTTTCCTATACATGAAGCAAATCTAGTCTACCAATCATCGCTGCTATAGTCACATTACCAAATCCCTGTAACATAGGGGCAGTACCAAAAGCATATTAAAAAATATTGCTCATTCTTTTAACGCTTCCAGTCATAAAAGAATAACCAAGACCAACAAACAAAAAAAAAGAAGCAAACCTTTACAGAATTTTTTAATGTATAAAAGTAGACAAGCTGTCCGAAATTGAAATAATTTATTCCACGTTTTTCACTAAATTATGCACTCTCAGTTACATTAAATTATTTTGATTGCCTCTAATAGACCCAGTGTCTCATTGATACTTTCATAGCTAGCGAATAAATCAAGGTAAATTTGTGCAGTTCAAGTTTGAAGAAAAATCGCGAAAAAAGCAATACCGGTAGCAATTTAGATAGTCGGATTGTAGGCACGATAAATTTTGCCATTTACCCAAAAATATGTGGGAATTAGATCCTAGAAATTTGTTACTTCATGCATAGCCACTTGGGACTTTAGCTTTAGTGATAAAATGACCAACAGAGTTTCTTGTTCAATGGAAATTTTGCATACCCCAATGGAGAATTTTTTGAAATGAGATAGCGTATCTAATATGGGCTATAGGCGAAACACTGATAAGGAAAAATTTCATGGTGATTACTTAGATAAAAAAGTAGAACAAAAATGTTGGGATGGTTGCTCTAGAAACTTTAACAATCATAACCGGTCCGTCAGCAAATGGATTTTTTGAATTGTGCTAAAATTTTTCGAAGGATGGAAATTTAAAATAAACAGGGTCGTCTCCTAGCTTTCTAGCCAGAGTCTGTGTTAAAAGTGCTTGTAGATTTCAAATTAATCCTACTTGCACTCATATTTTGTGACATCTTGTAAGACTTGAAAATCATGGAATGAGCGCCTTAAGACAAGAAAAAATTGACTTTCAATGGAGTTTTTGCGATCCTGACAAATCAAGTCACTTCGTTGGCAACGAGGTCAAGTAGAATGACCGCCGCATATGGTAATGGTTGCTGGCTCGAGCCTCGCCACTGCTACATGGTTGCGTCTATGAAAAAAGAGATTTGCCGCAATCCTCCGCTAGAAAAAAACTCGTAATTGCCGAGTCTACGCCACCATTACAAGTACGATCACGACCAATAGGAATGCAAAATAGGTAGCAACGCGATTCGCAGGAATTATCTAAATCTCACTCAACACTAACAAACTCATTAAACACGTATTAGAAATTAGCGTTTAGTAGGCTTCTCCTAACGTAGATTTTAAAGTTCTTTCAATTCGACGTAAAATCCTGACAATAATCGCACAATTGTTTACATTCTATACTTTAATCGATTCTCTTGTAAAATTTACATAAGTCGCATGATTTGTAGTTAGCTTATATATTTTCATTTTCAGAAACGACTTTTCAAAAAACGCGTAACTTATACCGCTTTTAAAATCATTTAGTCCAGTTGAGGCCTGAATCTGATATCACAGAAAAATGCCTTGATTGTAAGAACGTTTTTGCAATTTTTTCCAAATGCGATGTCTAAAAAGGGTTTTGTCTAGACCAGAGGTCGGCAACCTGCGGCTCCGGAGCCGCATGTGGCTCTTTTGCCTCCCACCTGCGACTCTTTTGCAGTTCTTTGAAGCAGGTGAGTGTGACATGATACTCAGATCAATGACTCTAATGATCAATGACATCAACAAGTGAAGGCCTTTTTTTTTTTTAAAAAACACTTATGCTCCGTAGAATTATTGTGGTTCTCATCGGTCTCCTTGCTGTGGTAAACGGGTCCAAATGGCTCTTTGACGGTAAAAGATTGCCGACCCTTGGTCTAGACGTCAAGGTCTTTGCCTTTTTCACCCCACTTCTTTTTCTAGTTCTGGGTTTTGTGACAAAACCTAGAGTAGAGCTGAAAATAACCGCCAGGTCTCTCACCCCTGCCACAAAGCAGTTTTTCTTTCAGTCATGAAAGGGATCACACCAAGCAAAGGGGTAGGTTAAGTGACAAAGTTTTGGGTGAAACCGAACTTAAAGAAAATGTGGCCCAAAGATGCAAGCCGTTGCGGTTGAAAGTTTAGAAAAGATTCTTGAAATTGTATGGTATACAATTTTTTACTTAATACATAGGCTGGTGATATTGTCATTTTCGAACATTTTCTACAGTCCCTTTTTTGCACTGTAGTTTGGACTAGACACGACACATTTTCCCCGTAGTTGCAGTGAGAGATGATTAGTTAATATCTCATGTGGGCCCTGTGTATTTATAGCTTCATTGGACAGTATTAGGTCTGTTAGTCGTTGCCGCTGTCAAACGTTTTCCTTCCAATGGCGACTCTGTATAAAATAATCTGCAACAATTCGGTTTGCAGTTAGTTTTCACTCATTATTAAAGTGAGCAGGCTTTTAATCATGAGCTTGAAAGAGAATTTGCGACATTTGTGATGCAATAAAGGTTATTTTTCTGTTTGTTTTAATTTTTTCACCATGTAATTCATATTACTAACGCGAGCTGCCTATGTTACTTTTGGATAATTTTCCTGTCATAATTTCATTGAATCTTGCATGCTCTTACTTTTCTTTCTGATAATTATGTTTACGGTTGAGTGAAAAATCTATGCAAGCATTATCCTACAACTTGATCTCAAAAGCATAAAAATTCTTATTTTTTTGTTTAATTTTCTAAATTTTTCCACGGGGGCATGCCCCTGGGCCCCTAGAAAAATTGTGCCTTCGGCACTATTGATGAGAGAAACAATCCCTCTCATGACAAATTTCTGCCTACGCCACTGATCAGACGCAAACTTATGGAAAGTTATACGCCTAGCACAAACCGGTTAAAGCTGGATATTGGAACTTGAGAACTTTAAAGGGCAAATGATTTTCTGTTATTCAAGTAGGCTACATCCCATGATTATCGTCAATGTTCTAAAACAGGAAAACATAAATGCCATTTGCCATCACTCGCGCTGTCGTTTGACATTTCAAGGCTATTTTATACGTGAAGAAGTTGGCAATACTTACACAGATCTCGCCATTCTATCAATCAACTGGATATGCCACAATTAAAGCTGTCAAATAATGTTTCTTCATTAACATACAACTAACGTCACCCAGCAATTGTCATACACATGGATAAATAACAAATTTAAGCGGGGACAGGTTGTACAAAAACTCTTTAGGTGGAGGATGCCGAAAATCTAAAATTTAGGAACACAACCGTTGCGCGTATTTGAGTAGTAAAATTTTGTCTCTGTACTCAGTAATCGAATCAATCGAGTTCGAAATTTGAGGCGACGTTGAGCGGTCTATCGCTCGAACAATCTGTTTGACTGCAAACTCTCTCAAATCTTGTTATTTGAGTGACAAGCAATTTATCTGCCAACGGTAGATTCCACGTCAATTCTTCTTTGAACGGTTCAAGAAATATATTACAAACAAACTTGAACCTCAACTGCATTATCAACTACTGTACCATAACGAGCAATTCCACTTTGCCTCTACGGCCACCAACAACAAAGGCTTCATGGACAAGTAAACTGACGCATATTCATGTTTACACAATTTGTCTATCTACAGAATCTCAATACAAAGAGCTTTTCACTTATAGGTTATGTAAAATATGCGCACAATGTTGTAGATCAGTGGTTATGAATCTTTTTGTCTAGATGGACCTCTTCTACTGCTCGGAAACAATTGCGTATACCCATCGTTTTCAGCGTTAATTTTTGTATTCAGAAACCTAGTTCAATCACTATTTAATCGAAAATTTAGCAAGCTGCAATTTGTCAGCTGCACACCACCTCAAACTGCAAACATTTCTTTGCCCGATCAACAATAAATAGCAACAACGAAAGGTTATTTATTCTATTGTACTCGACCAATGACAAATATGCGGTTGCAGCGAAAAAGCAAATCTTGCTATTTGTGGTTGCGTTTTGGATATGACTTATTGTATCGTCTTTGATTTCATGTTTATGTTGAGATTTTGATTTTATATTAACAAGAGCAGAAAATCCAGCTTCGCATAGGTATGCTGTGTGGATGCAAATGAAATAATTACAGGTGATGCTACGGGGAATACCTTTGAGTACGAACGCATCATACGATACTAAAAGCGAGAAAGGAATATAAACACTATAAAAACTTAGTAGTAATGCGTTTTCGTGTACCTCCGTTTGAGACTCGCTGTTCTTGTTGCTTCCAGCAAAACACCCAGGGTAATCATTGTAGTGAGTAGATATTAGCAGATCTCACAATCACTCAGTGTTTTGTACAGTCAACATGTAGACGGTGCTAAAGTTTTGAATATTCGAGAGTTCTTGCATGCCATAATTTATAAATGCAACTTTTTGCTTGTCACAGATGCAAATTACAAATAAATGAAATAACAATGTCTCCAAAACAGCTGCAACTTACTATTCGTGACTTATTGTACGCTTATTATACACTAGTTCCAAATTAAGTAAAAAAATAGCTGTGTCCAAAACAGTTTCAAGTTATTGGTTGTGACGACCATTAAATAAATTGTTTGGTTTTCGACGTAAAATTTAACCCATTGTTAAAACAAAACTTTTGGTTTATTAAACAACAAAATGTATTCTGCTGTACGAGCTGAATACTTTATGTGAGGTTTAAAACTTGCTGCGCATCCAAGAGGGCCTAAAGAGTACTATTTCCTGTCGTTGGAACTGAAGTATTTATTTTTAAGATAACCACTTGAGTGACATGTGACCTATGGAACTACGCCCCCTGATCGCGCTCGACCACTTCTTAATGCTACTCACGATGCTGCTAGAATAAATGTCAGTGCATACCTACAACTATTAATGTAATACTTAAGATATAATTATCTGCAATCCTATATTTATATATTTTTGCATAAAAATAAAGCATACATAGCGTAAAGCTAGGTAACCCAGCCCGCTGACAGCGAAGTTGTTTAAAGTGGCACTCGATTCAAAAACGATTTTGTTAGTAGGGTTGCAAAATCTCAAAAAATGTGCTCCCGCTTCTATTTTGAGATCTTTTCATAGAAAGCATAGCTCCTCGGTATATTTCCTTATTCGTAAGTCGTGCCAGCGCTTCACAGCACGAATTTCGAAAATTTCAAAAATATCTGCAGACCCCTTCATGACCCCTTTACTGCTCATTATACTTAGTTCTGATCCTTATTTGGAAGCATTTTTTATTTTCAGTAAAAAGTACATTTAGGCATGATGAAAAGCGTACTTAAACAAATTTGTTTTCAAAGAAAGTGATGCAAAGTGTTATTTAGTTACCAAAATTACTCAAAAATGTGTCACAAACAAAAACGAGACAAAGCACAATTTGTGACTTTTTGGTAACAAAACATTTAACATTTAGTCGTTATCCTGAGCTAGCAATTTTTCCGCAAGTTGTTCAATATTCGGTATGATATTAATGGCAACAAGTCTGAGGTCATCATGCGTGATTAATCTGTATGTTCTCGGCTTTTATTAAAACAAAAGCATTAAATCTTTCCTCTGCTTGGTAACTAGTTGAAACAGCAGAATAACTTTTTCCATTGCAATTCTTTTCAGACAAGGTGCTGCTAGCTTTCCTTCATTAATATAAAATTTAATATAGTCAGGCATCTCAAAATATCTTTGCTTAATCAATGATGCCTGCAAGTCAATGACTTCTTCTTTTCTCTGTTTCCATTGCGTCTCTAGTTTCTCTGTTGCGTCTTCTAGTTTCGCTGTGAACGGAATTAAAACAAAAAATATGCATTCGAGTCAGCAATGTCTTCAAACCGCTCGGTCATTTCCTTTAAAAGAGCATTGAGATGAGCAAGGATTGCTTCCTTCAGATTTGAAGAAAGAGAGTTTGTTCCCACCTCACTGAAAATTCCTGGAACATTTCAAGATTGTGCACATAAATTTTCTCTCGCCAAAAAGAGCTTTGTCATCAACCAATCAATGGCTTCTTTGCGTTATATCACCAAATACGTCAAGGCCGGAGGTTCTCAACCTGCGGGTCATGGCTCATTACTGGGCCACAGCACATAGTCCAAATAGGCCACGGCTGGCTATTTTTTGTTAAATGATAATGTGGATATTGTAGAAAATAAATTAAAACTAGGTCACTGACCTCTATTTAGATCAAAAATGAGCCACAGGCATGAATGATTAAGAAACAACAACCTAGGCAGTCAAAATATCGGTATCGGTAAATGCAGTAGAGCGCTCACTGTTTATTTTACATGGAAATAGCATTTCGGCTACACTTGTACGCAGAGGATAAAGGCGGCCAAAAGCTCTACCCCTCGATAACAATTGCATCTCCGTACACAATAACAAAACTCTGTATTTTTCACTAAAAAAAGGTTTGTAACATTTTTCGATTTTCATTTGTGTATAAATTAGTTAGTTTTTTCCGTCGTTTATTGATCCACCCCATACAGTGACCAATGAAACCGCTCGATGTGCGTGACGTCTGCAACTTGAAATGAGTCGCCATATTGCATTCGGTTCTTGCTGACTGTCAGAGAAAGAAAATATCTTGGTGTAAATTGATGTAAAAGTTTTGGCATTAATAAAATTTCGTTTCACTCGGTTCATTTGTTTAAAGTTGAACAGTTGAGATTGATTTATCAGTTAATTACAAGTCTGTTCATTTTCAATCACATTAAAAACTTTGTCAGAAAATCGGTCAATATATTTAAATAATTTGACTCATGCTCCATTTAAAAGTTGCAGAAACTGTTGGCAGGTTTTTTAAAAGAGAAAACTGTTCATAAAACTAAAAACATTTCCCTTGATCACTTGCATGCTGATGATACATCACAAAACATTTCGTTGCTTATGAAAATGTTTTCGTTTGAAATCTATGAAGGGGATTGCAAGTAAATGATGCAAGGTAGAAATTTTTGAAGCTTCTACTTTCGCTGTGAACGGAACCTAGCGTTTTGTTATGGTCTGATGGTGACTGTTGGTTTGTTAGGCTTACTAATTTTTTAGGCTAGAATGTTTTTACAATTATATTGGTAGGCCTTCTACCAATATAACTGTCAAAACATTCTTCATAGGTACTGTGCAAGCCATTTTTTGTCGGCCACTTCAAATTATCAAATAGGAATTGAACAAGGTTGCTATTTCAAGAAAAGATGGCCAAAACCAAACAAACACTGACTTGTTTTGAAGGGTAAAGTGTTTTGGAAAATTTTTGTTAATAAAGCAGCTTTTTAGTGACAACAAAGCCTAAGTTGTACAGTAATAGCCAATGCAACTTGTAAAAATAATACGAAATACCTCGGGATACGATTGTTTCTGGCTACGAATATTTCGGCTTACGAACCGAGTCTCAAAAAATACCTCGGGATACGAAATATCTCGGGGTACGATTGTTTCTGACTACAAACATTTCGGCTTACGAACCGAGTCTCGAAGAAATATTTGTCCCGATATACGACGAAAGTTCGAGATACGAATGAACAATTGTAAAATGCGCACCTATCACCGTAGGTAATGTAAGTAATAGTGTACTGTACGGCTGTTCTCAGTTGAGTTGCAACGACATTGTCATTATTCATAACAACAATGTGCATTGTTATTGTTGTTTTATTGATTTTATTAATGTCTCATTGTTTGTTTAGATGTGCATCATTGAATATGTGCTTATAAAATCTAATTTTTGCGTGGGGGTATAATATTCACCCTTTGTAAGACTGGATTTGGGTGGTTTTAAAGGGATAAGACCATTTACATGTAAATCTTGCTTCTGCACACCAATAAATCACCGTACGAACGCTATCTCGAAAGGAATTAAATTCGTATCCTAAGGTACCTACTATTGTACAATGGTTTAACACCTCTGTGTAATAGCTGCACCTGCAGACCAGTTCGACAAAATTGTATCTGTGTTGTCTCGTGTTATACATCGAGAAGTAGAATCTTAATTGGCATGTTTTTTCAAACGCTAGGTTTAGATAAGAAATTAGAGCTGGCTAGATGAACATTAGCCAACTGATGAACAGAAAATGATCAGCTAATCCAAGTAATGTTCAAGTTATGGATGTTCAAAGCTTTAGCACATGTGAAAGTGGCGACATTAGCCTAATGTACTAAATCCAGATTTCAGGAAATACGGAAATTCACATTGAATTATAATGTTACTGATGAAAGAAATTCAAGTTAAAAGATGGAATTACAGAAATTCATTCTAAAATAAGAAATTACTGATATGAGATAAAATGTGGATACTACTAAAATGTAAAAATTTTATGTACTAACTGCAACGCTGATCCACAATTTTGGAAAATTTTATCATTTCAATGGCATCCAATTCCAATAAAAAGCTTTCTTCAAAATTTCAGGGTTTAGTAAATTTTAAAAAATATGTACTAAAAAAGTAAGGAATTTTCAGAAATAGCCTATGAAAGCTGATAAAAATAAAAAATATGATTATCAATTTGGTTCCGTAAAATTAGATGACTGAATTTGAATTAAGCATGTATTACTGTAGACTTTTGTATTTTTGTTTTGTCCTGTAAAAATCATCATTTTCCACCAAGCTTCACCGCGGATCTAAGCTAAATTGCTATTTGGTGTTATAACCATTAGCTATTATTGGCCAATTTTGGTCTTATGCGAAAATTGCCTAAATTTTTGGTTTTTAAAGAAACTGTGGTCCTGAAATACGAGGTAACACTAAGATATAGAAAAAAAGTCAACTAAATTCTGGAAATTGTAGAAATTCGAAATATTAGAGAAATGCTTAGTTTAACTCAATTTAGTAACCTAATTTTACTCTATTCAGCTGGTTGTACTTTTAGTTTTTATGGATTTCTCTGCATTTCCATACTTCTTAAGTTGATAGTATTGTTTTATGCCATTAATTTCTTTTATTTATGATGAATTTTCATAGTTTTCCTTTAAATATGAATTACCTTGATTCAGTAATTCCATGATTCGTTATTAATTGCCATTCTTTCATTAATTTAGCTTTCCATATTTTAGTGTTATCAAGAATATGTGTTTTAGTGGGAGCTCATCATGCTAACTTACTTTCAAAAAAATATTCTCTCTAAATTTAGTTGTACAAATTGTTAGGTTTATGGTTTTATTTTGATTTTTTCTTAAACTTTGAATGATATTACATTGCTTTATAGTATAGATTTAGTTAACTTAACAGGCAGCATGCCAGCAAAAGAAAAAATTCTTGCTGTATAGTATATGTCGGCGTCGCCCGCAGGGCTCCCTTCAGTAACGTCGGGATTGAGAGTGTCGGTTCAGCCAGTCAAGCCTGTTTCACCCATCAAGCACTTGAGTGAACAGTAACGAAAATTTATTTTGCACATCTTTTGCACATTTTACACCAAACAGAAACTGTAGCGAAAAGGCGTAGGATAAAAATAAACGAACATCCTTTAAGTATGTTGTTGTTGTTGTTACCCAACCCCTTCCGAGGGATGGGGGCATTGCGGAAGACCATGGAGCCCCAGAAGCCGGGAAACTCCCCAGGGCCCGGACCAGAGGTCGTAAATAGACAGAGAGTCGCCAAAGAGCGAGCGGCGCAAAGAGTCCGTAGCTGAACAGTACAGCTATACCCTTTTAGTATCACCGTAAATTATTGGCCTCTAGACCAGCAGTTCCCGACCTTGTAATGCACTGCCTCGTTGCCCTATCTCAAGTCAGTCTTTTCCTTCCCTACATTCACAATATCAGCCCACAAAGAACACAAAATAAATGAATTTTTTGGAGGGGATAAATGTTTAAAAGTGGCAATTTTTCCTTTTTAAATGGACAATTTTTCAGTTTTGTCCCAAAAAAAATAAAGAACTTTTTTGAGGTGAACTTTCTGACCGCTTTTTTTCGGTTTCGTTTCCAGTTCGTGAAAGATTTTTTCGGAGATAAATTTTTCACAAGTCTTTGCTTGCCGTCCCCAAAATCTGATTTCATTTTCCTCGGAGAGGTTGGTTTAAATGGTTGGGAACTACTGCCCTGTGCAAAGCATGTGTTGTCTTTTCCACCATTTTCAAATTTTGTTAATTGAGCAGAGCGATATGCCTTGTTAATCGACTTGCTGTGTAAACTACGCATTGGTTTTTAGTAATTTATCTCAAAATTTACCACTTGTATTAAAATAATTGGATTTCAGTTGCAAATACTAAAATTAACAATATTTGCAAAACAAATACTACTATAGTGGTTACACGTTACCGCAAATCATCACAAGCATTGGTACTGTAAATGATTATTAAATTTTGGGTGCTTCCAAAAGCACTTTTCAAACTACAACCCGTTGTTATCATATACTTATCTGTACTTAACAGTTAAAGACAATGCCGATCGATGTTAAGCAGCTGGTAATTTGGATTCATCTGAAGGATCTATCTGGGGCTGAAAATCAGTAAATACGTACAATTCAATCGAGCATTTAGCGCCTTTGTACATGACTAAAGCAAGAACGCAATACAATTTCAGTATTTTACAAGAAATATTTCGTGATTATTAATAATAAGAGCATGTACGCTGCTGCCAAGACACCGCTGTTTATTTCTTAGCCTTTTTCGTAAATTACATACCAAGCTATTATAAATTTACTATGCGTTCGTAATTTGTTTACGTTTGTACTCTGTAATTATTTACTAATAAACTTGGTAAATTTACAGATATTTTGTTGTATACAAAGACAGACAAATATTTGTAACTAAATGTTTAGATTAGTTAGTAAATTATTGCGGTAGATATCAGTACGCTGCTGTCTGGAAAAACGCTGTAAAATTTTTTAACAGTGTATGCAATAAAAGTGCCTCGTAGTTCTCGTAGTTATCTAAACAGACATTTTAATATACTCTGGAATTCAATGCTCTGGCTGTAATTTGATTAAATATTTGGGCACTGATGTTAAGAACATTCTGTAGCTCAGGAGAAAGTTTAGCGGTAGCCAATGGTTGACAGTGAAGAAAGCAATGAATAATTTTGCAGTCTTGCATCATTCGTTTAAATTTAAAATTAAATTTTAAGTTTTTTTCCCATCAATGAAGCAGCTCCATCAGAACAACATGCTACTAAGCTTGCATGTCAGAGTTCCTGTTTGGCAAAAAATTTATTGGCTTTCGAAAAGATGTCTATCCCTTTGGTTGTAGTTCCAAGTTTGACGAAAACAGATCTTCATTAACTTTTTCGTTCAGCACACACCGAACACATAACAAAAAGTATTGCCTCGCTTGCAATAATCGTGAATTCATTGAGTTGAATAGCGAATTGTCACTTTAAGTGTAGCTATAAGTTGCTCGGCACAGTCGTCTGCCGTGCAGTCGATTCGTCGCTTGACTGTCATTGGGCAATGGCACTGTTTATATTTTTCAGCCTTATTGTCTTCGCACAAAAGCGAAACAAACATCAATCAAAACTGGCTTGATCAAAGTCTCTCCAGTGTTGTGTTGCTCTTTCTGTTTTGCAACCGCGAGACTTGCAACAAATAAAGCTTCTGTGCTTTTATCCATCTGTTTTGAAACGATTCTGAAGAACTCTTCAATCGAATTCTAGCGTTTGGACAGATGCCTTGTTGTGTTGCTGTGAAACAACAACATTCTGCGAACTATATGCAGTGTTGTGTAGTCGCTATTTGATTAAGATATTTGCTGTTTTTTGATAGCGAATACATAAAAGTCGCTGCTATTTATATTCATAGCAATTAAGCATAGTTGTTTTTATTTTTAGCCCTATGCGCTGAATCGCTAGTAGCTATTAAATTAGTAACAATTTATGTTAATTACTAATTAACATGTTGTGTTGACATGTTATTACATGTTAACATGTTATTTACTAATTGACAAGTTAATTACTAATCACTACCAATTGTGCATGATAATGTGTAGTGCTTTTTTGATAAAATTTGATATTGGCCCAGATCGTTTTTGCAATAAAAATACAATTCTTTTAATTTTTTGAAGTTGCTGCAGGAGTCAGAGTCTCCGAATCGTAATAGTAGGCAAAGTGAAAAAAGTAACTCCTCTAATCTCTACTGCTGGTTTCAACATATTATTGAAACTTCAAAAATGGCAAGTAACGATTGACAATATTGCTATTTTTTTAGTTTGAATAGCAAAAGCTTAGGAGTCGCTAGCTTCTTGCCCAGAAACGAATAATCCGCTATTCGCTAGTTTTTTAAAAATGATTTAGAACCTTGGTTATTGGCCTGCGTTACGGTGACATTGTACTAGCAATTTTTCACTAATCAAGTTTGCATTAGCGGTCGAGTTTGCCTGAGCCTGAGCCTTGCGTTTGTCAAAGCATCAAGAATCTTATTAATGCAAGCAATTTTTTACGGTCAATGTTTTCTGCCTTGGTAGGCTTCGGGAGTTCAGGCTGATTTCCATTGGGCGTAAATTGCAGAGTTTCTCTATTTAGTTTTTTTGTTTTTCTTTATTTTTCCTATTTTGCACAGCGAGAACGCTACGCGCATACAACTAAATAGAGAAACAAAGAATTTTTCACGCTACGTCCGCAATTTACGCCTAATGGAAAGCAGCCTTAAGAAGTGCATAATGCCCAATAAATTTGCTTTCTTGCCAACAGCTCTTTCACAGAGTGTATTTTCTTTTGTTTGCTAGTTAAAAAGAGATAATTATTTCCTTTATCGACCAAAAAGCACATCTGTAACCAGTCAATTCTGATTTCATTATTCAATCAATCGGCGCGATGGTGTAGTGGTTAGAGCGTCTGCTTTGCAGTAGGTAGACTAGAAGTTCATTCCTCTTGTCGAGTCATAGCAAAAGACTTTTAAAAATGGTATCCACAGCTTTCCTGCTTGGCACTCGGCATTTATGGGAGGTTGTGGAGGACAAGCCGGCAAGTTCGCTTGTTGTGTCCTTGGGCAATGCACTTAACGGGACGCCCCCGCCCTTATGTGGAAGACAGGCGGCCCAGATACCAGGAAAATGGCAACACCCAAGCGAGTGCGGACGTCCCGTCTCAAATCTAGCGATACAATTCGCTTGCTCGTGAATGGAGGATAAACATGAACAATACAAAAATTTATCTGAAACATTTTTATTCAAAACAGTTTAGTTTTCCGCGTTCTGGCGGAAGGGTTGATAGCGATTTCCGGCAGAAACTCTTGAAATGCATGCTAGTGAAGTCTCAATTTAATTCAATCGATAAACAACAAGATCATCACTTCAAAGTTTACCTTTGTTTCAAACAGCGACAATCAATATTCTTAAACGTTGATCTTGACGAAGTTTTTTCAGCGATTCGCGGACCCCTGAAGTTTTGAGGATCCTTAAAATTTTTTCTAGCACCCCACTATAACCTTAGTTTGTCAAGAAACAGTAGCTGTCGTAAAGGAGAATAATCTCAAAAGCCATTATGAAAGCTGACATAAAGTCAAGTATGACAATATGAGTGGCTGAGAAAGCAAAGATGAAATTAAACAATAAACGAAGTCGGTGCGTCTGCAACCAACCGCTATCACAAAACTTGGAGGGACTGATTTCTATATCAAAGAAAGGTACATTATTGGTCAAGAAACTGCTACAAAGATGAAATTTTTTAGAAATGGTGCTTTCTAAAAAGATTCTGTCTTACTTGCAAGCCATACAATTCGTGTGTAAATGATTTTGATAAAATTAGTTCTTCAAGAAACACAATTACTAGAACGGCTGAACTTTTTGCTAGACTGACAGCGTTGTGGTGGAAAAATTGCTCACATGTCTTTTTTACTCATAAGCGTTGGACAAAAGTACCGATCAAACAGACATTGCTTCAATGGCTATTTTTGTTCCGGAAGTTGATCATAATTTTGATATTGTTAAAGAACTTTTGAGCATAGATTTATTGAAAGGTTGTGCTACAGGTGAAGATATCGTTAAAGTGCTCAAGAAAGTAATGGAATTCAATGATTTGAGTTTCTAAATTCATTGCGACCGTGGCCACGTACGGAGCCCCTTCTATCATTGGTAAACATACTGATTTGGTTGTCTTTTTAAAAAAGCAAAACGTAATCGATTGCAATGCATTTGCTGATTACCAATGCATTGTTCATCCTAAGAACTTGTGGACAAAAACTTTATGCTCTGATATCTTCAAGAAGGCGGCTGATGATGTTGTAAAATTTATTTGAGCAAAGGCTTTTAACCAGACCCAGTTTAAAAATTTTCCAACAACCAATTGGAAACAGGTTATGACGATAGAACTTGTTTCTGTGATGTCATCTGGTTGAGTCATGCTAAAGTACTCAAAAAATTTGTTGACTTAAAAGAAGCAATCCAATCCAAGTGAAAAATAAACTAATTTTCCAATTTGACGATCCGCAGTGTACGGCAGATTTTGGATCTTTTAGTGATATATCTCTTCATCTGATGACTGTCGACCTCAAAATTCAACAGGACTATGTACTTTGTTGAACCACGTATTTTTAGCCCCGTGAAAGCATTTCAAGCTAAACTAAAACCTTTTGGAAAACAGCATTTTAGCAATGATGTTGGGTGACTTTCCAATAATCGCTCGCACAAATCGCAGAGAGATTGTACAGAATTTCGTGATGTGCATTTCAGAATCGCAATGCACATTTAATGAGCACTTTGGCGACTTCTAATCACGAGAGCAAAATACTGCTTTTGCTACGCAACCTTTTTTCTGTTGAAGTCAAAGACGCTCTAGCGTAGTCTCAAATGCAACTGATTGACGTAAAATGGGATAAATTTATTAACAAAAAGTTTGATAAAACTTCGTCACTTAAATTCTATCGCAATTATACGACTTCTGAAAAGTTTTTCTAGCTGAAAAAAATGCAGCACAGATAAATTTTTATTTGGCAGCACATGTCTCTGCGGACAGACATTTTCAGAATGAAACATGTCAATTTAAAATGTTTGTGAGTTTTATTTTCTTACAATCAGTGGTGTAATTAAATATGTAATTTCTACAAAAACTTGCTGTTTAAAACTTAACCCGTCAAATCTTTATGCAATTGTCTCTTATTCAGTCAGGACCAATAACCGTTTGAAGATTAAACTAAAGGTTTGAACAGAAAAACGTGACTACCTGATTTCCGATAGAAATATGAAAACATTTTACGTGACTTATGCAGACTACAGACCACTTTACTGTACAAGCATGCCTTTTGAAGAGCTAGTACAGCGCATACATTTGTTTTATTGTCACGAGATATATGCTGAATTATCACACATCAATCAAACAAATAAAAATGTCTAGTTTTTAATTTTTGGAAGTGAAAATGGCTTTCACAAATCATCGGCACTGATCCATGTAAATTACTACCTACACTTACGTCGAAATGTCCTGTCCGCCATATGTCGCGTAAATGTGTGCGAACAACACTAAAATACATAAATGCGAATTTCAATTTAAATATGGTTCAGCTAATTTTGAAATATATGGAAAAGCTACAAACTGAGGTACCAAAATAGCAGAAACATAAAAATATACAAAATTCGACGACAAAAATTTAAACTCAAAAAATATAACCGTATAATTGTATGAAATTTGATAATTTAATTGAGTCTTGATTTTTAACAACCAAGTTGGTCTTGAAACTAATAGTTCAACATCCGCAACTTTCTATATTTCTTCGATTTTTATAATTTAGGTAACAGGTTTTCCATATTTCGGTAAGAAATTTTGGAAAATCCACATTTCCATACTTTAATGTTGCCCAGCGCGTTTTTTGTCGTAATTAAACCTACAAAGAATGCTTTTGATTACGTTCGGACATCACGCGAATACGAACGACTCTTAAGATTTTGTTGACAAGCAAGCTATTGCATTTCATCAGGCTTTTTTTCAGTATTGCACTTGCGATGTATTTAGACAAGTCAATACATGCGGCGTGGACAAATGAACTCAATGTTTACATCCAAACTCACGTTTCGAGTTCAAACCTTGATTTGCATCGACCGAAACAACATGTATGGGTGACTGCTGACTCGAAGACTGCGAGGTCACTTTGCAGTTTAAAAACTTTCCTTTATTTTGAGCTTGATAAGTTGGCTATGTACTCAGTACTCATTGATTTATGTATCTTTTCGATTTCTCAACTAAATGATGTCGGTAGAAAAAAAGCAATATGAGTTTACAGCATCAATTTTATTAGGAATAATATGTGCAAGCATATTATAAGTTATATCATCTCAAAATGCATATTACAAATAATATTAGCGTGCACTAAGTACTGGAACAAAAAAGAAACAGTGGCTGCGTGTGCATTGATAGACACCATAATAAACGTCACGACTGAAAATGTAGTGTCATAGACATTTGCATTCAATAAACATAGCATTACTAAAAATCAACACTAGCTTTGGGAATCATTGAAATCGACACGTCTTTGTTTGGAGGCATAACTCCAAATCCAATAAAGCTTAAATCGAAATCTGGAGTTTCATCGGAATCTAATTTCAGGTCAAAAGCAGTAAGAAAAATGAGAATTAGGATCTTCAACTCAATCAATGCAAATTGTTTTCCCGGACAACGAAACTCTCCGAATCCGAAAGTTAGAATCGAGTGGGCAGAGTTTATCCTTGTTCCGCGTTTTGAAAAAGTTGTTCGCGGTTTAATTGTAACTTCATCATTTCTTTTCGTTTTGGAAATGAATCGATCAAATTGAAACTCCTAAACATAACAATGTTAAATAGATAAGTATAAGAGTCGAACAATTCGCTTTGCGGCGTGTTTGCTAGATGTGCTCACTGCTTTGACCGATGAGGTCACAATAGCATTGTCGGTTACTAACTGCTCTGTTGAAACCTAACGTGTCGAATCAGTGCGCGCTGTATGCAATGTTAAGTCTATTCAAATAAAGCCATGTTTTGCAACGATGCGGAAGGGTCAGCCATGAAATACTCGTACATAAGTCCCCTTCAGCTATTTTATTGCCATTTACGGCTTACATGTTTTCACCTTCGTCCTCCGTACCATATCACGAGAAACACTTTTTAAGAATTAAAATGAAACTACCAATTGCTTAATTCATGCTGTTGTGTGTAAACTCGTTTAACATCTCAAACGTGTTCTCCAATGATGACAAGGCAATAGCTATTTGTTCGCTGATATTGCGAAATACATCAAATCATATAGATAAAAACTTGCTTACTTTTGGATTTTCATAAATATCTCCGTCATAATGCAACAATGGAGAATACATTATAACGTAATCTCCTTTTCTGATGTCATAAACTTTGCCGCCATGTAGCTTCAATTGAACGTTGTCCAACGCCTTCCTGAGGTTCATATTTGAACCAGCCACACGAAGCACTTCTTTCACCGTCGAATCTAGAAAAATTTATGAAATCTCTATTAAGATTTGTTGAAGTTTTTAGTTTACGGTAATGTAGTTTAATGATTACGTTGACAGAAAAAAAAGTATATCAAATTCAATTTACCCAGCAAAATTTATTTCAGACGTGTAAAATTAACTCAAATAAAGTCCACAATTTTATTTGTGCCAGCAATCGTTTAGCTTTGAAGCAGATTTGAGCACAAGTTGTTATTTTACACTTATAAAGGCTTTGCTATTACTTGAACCTAAAAATCATGCAAAAAATCTTACCCAAATATAACAATTTAGTCAAATCTTCTTTTTCTAGTAACTCTATGTCCTCGAAGCAATTTTCTTCTGCAGTTTCATTGTTGTTTTCATCAACTGTTTTTTGTCTTTTTGATTGAATTAAATTTTGATATTCATTCAAAATCTTTTCTTTTGCCTCTGGCGTTTTCAAGATGTAAAAAAGTGCCCAAAACAGTCCTTCAATAGTGTTGGATTGTGATGACCATAGTGTAATCAGCATATGCCGTACTTGGTGCTCTAAACAAAGATGACGATTTAAGAATAGGTCACATTTGTAAGCTCTTGCAAAATGGTTGCTGAATAAATCAAGAAATTGCAAGACTGTGAATTTAAATCATCGCCGGTTTAGTAATGATTACTCATTTCCTATTGAACAATGTATTATCAGATCATAGGCACAGCTAGAATGAGGGAGGATCAAAAGAGAATATGCCCTCCTAAATCTCGCCAATTCGATAAATACAAACTATGATGGTTCAATTTGCAAACATTTTTTCAATCATCGTGATTTTGGTCAAACTTCAATCAACAATATCGAAAATTAGAAGCGGAATATATTTCCCCCAACCAAAATAATAACTTTTTCTGGATAGGTCATTGTGTTAGCAATACTGGAAACTCTGAAACAGATTTGAAGACAAGTTTTTCAAACAGTAAAAATTTTTTCACCACTGGAGGGTGGAAACAAATACTTGTAATCAAAATTTAATCAGCCAAATGAATATGCTGCTTACCAAAATCTGTGTCCGCATTTAAAACTTCTTTGATGACCGTCGACACGTTTTCTCTTTTTGACCAGTCCATTTTCCTCATCCGATTCAATAAATTTTTTCTTGCGTATTTTGTTTTCGGCAATAAATGAATCGGAATCCGATCAACCAGCCAAGCAGACCCTTCGCTGAACTTCGTGAAGTGTCGGAAAGTTTCGGAAGCTTCTTTGATGTTTTCTTCATGCGCCGGCAAACATCCAAACAAGACGTCATAGGTCAAATAAAACAACACTTTCTGGCATAGATCACGTAAATTCATCTAAAAATCGAATTTTGATGTTATCGCGAGTCGAATACTTGTCTACACACTGGTTTCCACTTTCACACTCAATAAACGTACGCTGGAGTAATCATAGTTTGCCAACTATGATACGCTCTCGTTCACGCGTGGCGACGCTGATCAACGATACGCATCGACCAAATAATTTGCATAATTTCAAGTATCCACTAATTTTTTTCTTCAACATAAATTTGGCGGCAAGTGTATTTGGATAATCAATTAAAGGTGACAAATGTCACAGTACCCCAGCTTCTCTTCTTTATACGTCAATGTTCAAATAATAAACACAAACTGTATTTTGATCAAAAATAAGCAAATCTTGATGAGTCTTAGATTCTTTTGGATAGTACCATTTAATTCTTATTAAAACGAAAGTTGTGAACACGTAAATAAAACATTATTATAATTATCATTATGTCTTAATTACCTTGTTATTGTGATCATACGTAGGTAGTTCCTCGTTGAGAATTTGTTTGGTTATTTTAATTGTGTTTTTCATGCAGGAATTGAACAAGTCTTTCAACTGTGGAAGTCCTCTTAAATTGTGAACAAGAGGTTGAGATATCAAATCCTGTACTTGAGGGACATTTTCTGCAATTTCTTCTTTTGTTTGTTTGAAATAATTCCACAATCTTTTAAACAATCTCTTTATTTTGTCATGAAGAGAAGTTGAATAGATATTGTAAAGAGAATGTTGCTTTCCGACGATACTGGTGGTCAAAAATCCAAAAATCGGTTGTTGGGACAACGACCTGCATTTTTCAACGAAGCTGACGTCAAGGGGGTTGAGGACCATGTGGCAGTTCCTAAAACAATACAACCATAATGAACCATCACTATGCAAAAGTCATATCGCGTAATGACATCAGTTTTGTAATTCTTTAATCTTTCTGTTAGGTTTTCTCTCCTTTTGACGGGACTTTTCCTTCTCATAAATATGGTTTTATAATTACCATGATTTTTTTTGGGTGGAAAGATGGGAATTTTGTATTGAAGGTTTCATGGTAAAAATGATTTCTACCAGAGCTAGTTTTTGAAAAAACTCTCGCTCTGCTTTTATTTGTGATCTTTTATCAATAAATAAAAACAACCAAAACAACACTTACCAGCCTACCAATTCAATTGTAAATATGTCTCCGTTTGTTTTTTGAAGTTTCTTCAAGTACCCAATGGGGTCTTTTCCAAAATTTATTGCTCCCCCAAAAAACGGTAGAGCATGGGATATCAAAGGTGGCTCGCCGGGTCGCCTAAAAATAATTGATCGTATAAATATTTATTCACATTAAGATTACACACTTTGGTCACTTGTCAATAAGCCGTTATTGCTTCTGCAGGGTGATACCTATTATACACTATAATGGCAGCGTGGTTCAGGTCATAGTTTTGGATTGTCGATATGATCTTAAGGATTTTATAATTGATTTCTTTGACTTGATTAGAATCATATTTGCTGCACGATTGAGCAGTAAAGCCATCACTATTTGCCAATAACATGATTAGTTATTAATGTAGCATCAAATCAACCATTGCCAAATTTATCAATTTGAATCAAGCTTCTTGTAATACTATATACATATATACATACATACAATATATACATCATGATGGACTGCTTATTCTTTACCGCTTGTAGCGGAGACTACAACAAATCATTTCCTAGTTAGAAAGATTTTTCATAACTGTTTGAAATCATTTTTCATTCTTATCCCAAATGACCTTACTAACTAAGAACTTAAATCCAGGGTAGAATTATTTTTCATTTTAGCCGCTTTTCGTCGCTTACTTACCGTTTTCTTGAGTAGTAATATGCAGCACACGCTGTCGCAATTAATGTCCAAAGTATAGAAGTTACCAAAGTTGCCATTGTTATCAGCATTCGCTCCTTGTATTGCGTGATATCAACAACTCTCGTCTACCTCCATCCCACCACGGTCTTCGAATTTATATTCAGAGCACATCACGATTTTTTTACACGTGTTGATCATAACGTGGTCGTGCGTGCCAACTCCTACAAAGCATTGTGAGCTGATTATTGCGTAACAAGCGGCAAGATCTTTTCACTTACGATATCCAAAATAGATTTAACAATATGGAATAGTCTGTTGAAAATTCTTTTTTTAACAGCGCAGCTTCACTGATGTCAAAATATAAAATATCAAGAAGATCATTAACGTCTTTTAACTGCAATATCGTTTTTAGAGCAAGGACATCATTTTACCATGACTGAATAAATTCAATTTCATATTTCATCATCTATTTTACTTCTATAGCTGAGCTCCAAGTGCAGTCGTAGCCAAAAGTTCAAGACCACCAGGTGAAAAGCAAATTCTTTCTATATTTTGGTAGACAAATTGTGTGAGGCTGACATACATCTGATAGTTTGTTACAATCACTTTTAATTGCCCATAAAACCACGAATATCGTCTTATACATAATTTTCACTTGCCTCACAGTTCATTTCATTTAAGTTTGTAGCTGATATATTTGAGTTTAAACAGAACTACGAAAAAATTTTGATAGGATTCGACAAGGGAATTGAACTCTCTCTCAACAAAGCGGACGCTCCAACCACGAAACTGCAATGATAGGACTGTGGTGTCGCAATCGTGAGGTTGAGTCACTTTAGGGGGATCGCACCGAATGACGCTATTTTAGGGCGTGGCCTTCAACTAAACTCTTTTCTAAAAATAAAGATGAAATTAAAAAGATTGTCACCCATTATCAGCAGGTGCTGTAGGCTGTTATTTTGAGACTTAAAACTGAGAAATGATACTTTTAGAAGGCGAAACAGCAACTTCTCTTCAACAACAAAAAAAGAAGGAATAAAAGATCATCTTTTTCTCTTATCGGTAATTATGTTTTGTATAGCTGAAATATTTTGAGTGATCGGAGGATGAAACACGTGATTCATCAATGTTCTCGTAATGAAGTTCCGGTTTGTTTTCGGACTCTGCTTCGTAGCTCAACAATCATTTCTTAAATGTTCTTTTACATTTGGAGTATCTCATGTTTCTATTATCAGCAAACAGAAGAGCTTGTTTTTCAATCTTTTTACTGAGAATAAAAAACTTTTGCTATTTCAACTTATTTAGCAACTAGCTAGCTATGCCAGACTCACCTGCAGAGCCCCTATCAGTGGTGTCGAGGTTAACAATATCGGTTTTGCCGGCTTCACTTTACGGATAGTTTGTGAGAAGTGTAATAAAAGTTAATGTTTTTTCACACATCCAAATCTCGTTCCGAAACAAAATTGTCGTGTTTTGAAACGTAATCGATTAATAAACATAAGATTGCGCATAGCAACTGCATGTCTTCCAAGTTTTTTTTAGTTCCTAGCAACGTCTTATTTGTCCATTTTCACCATAGGCATGCTTAAACTCAATATATTTTTATCCGTTAAATTGAGTAAGCGCTTGAAAGCATATCAAAGTCGTGGAGAGCGTCAAAGTGATTGACATGTATTTCCAGGGATAAACTATCAAATATTAAGCCCATTACTTTCAAGTTTTTCGTAACTGCAGACGTGTTTCTGTGAGCTAAATCCTCTGGGTGCGCTTATGTTACGTGGGGTGGCATAAACGCAACGGCAAACTTTGCTACAGCGCAAGGCGGGAAACATAGACAACATATAATTTAACTGTTCGCAGCAAAGGATATACTAATTAAAACAAATTTATTTACAAAAAACTACATTTGAAAACATCTTTTAGAAACAATAAAATAGAAAAAATTTAAATATTAATAAATTGTGCCTTCAGTCAAGCGTTTTCTAAAAAAAGTAAGAGGACGGCGATCCCTCTTATCCCCCTCCAATACATCTCTGGGTATAATTTAACTGTTCGCAGCAAAGGATATACTAATTAAAACAAATATATTAAAAAACAAAAGTATACTTGAAAACATCTTTTAGAAACAATAAAATATAAAAATTTTGAATATTAATAAAATGTGCCTTCAATCAAGCGTTTCCTAAAAAAATAAGTGGACGGCAATCCCCTGATCCCCCTCCAATACATCCCTGGGTATGATAGCATTCAAATTAATGGCTGCGAACGACTGTCAAATGTTAGAGCAGCTATAAGAAATCTTAGACGCCACTACAGCTCTCAAGGAAAATTTTGTTGAGTTTAGACAACTGTTGCAAGATTTTACGTTGGACAACAATGAAACAAATAAAACCAAATCAGATTAATCGTATTTGAAAAAGAATATAGATGCCTTAGAAACAGCCATATTATGTGTTTTATGGCACAAAATCCTTCAAAGATTTCACAGTTCAAGCAAACGTCTGCAGCGTGCTGACATGTCTTTAAGAAGTTGTGTGTTTTATGGCACAAAATCCTTCAAAGATTTCACAGTTCAAGCAAAAGTCTGCAGTGTGCTGACATGTCTTTAGGAAGTTGCGTAGCACTTTACAATGGAATCGAAAGGTTTTGCCAGCATTTACGGGATGAATTTGATACAATTGAAAAGGATAGTTTGAAACTCACAACCGGTATACAGAAAACCTATATGTCTCCAAACAAACGAAACCGAAAAACAAAGAAAACTTTTGATTATGAAGGAGAGGACACTGGATGCCCTAGAGCTTTGGAAGATGCTCGAGAATCCTTTCGAATTGGAACTTACGTTCCAATCATTGATACCTTGATTGCAGAAGTAAGAACACGAAAATCTGTGTACTGCATATTGCAACAGAATTTTAAGTTTTTGCTGAATCTGAACACTTGGTAATCAGTGATATAGAAAGCGCTGCAAGTAAGTTGTTAAAAGTATATGCAAACAATTTGGATAGCGACTTTCCTTCACAAGTTGTGCACTTCGCTTTTCATTTACGTTCATCTCCTGATCTTGGTTCGAAGAAAAATACTGCGCAAGCACAGCTATCATATTTGAAAAAGAACTGCTTAATTGAAACTTTTCCAAATCTGGTTATTATTCTTCGTATGTATCTGACCTTGCCTGTCGCAAATACCGAAGGTGAACGTCCTTTTTCGGGATTAAAAAGAGTGAAAAACTACCTGCGCTCATCCCTGACGCAGGATCACGTCTGTGATTTCTGTATTATAGCCATCGAAAAGAGTTTCACAACATCTATGAGCTTTGAGGATATTATTGATAAATTTGCAGCAGCGAAATGCCAAAAACACCAGTTGTCTTAGCTTTTCTGTGTTGCACTCTCTGTGTTGTTTATTATATTTTCTGTGTTGTTTATATTTGCCCCATAAATGAAACAATGCGAAAATTTTATTTTATATTTAATCTTTCAAAATAAATTTCAAAGTAAATTTTAAACAAAATTAATGAAATTTACTTTTTTGATAAATCAAAATAACAAATTAGACTCAACCTCTTTCATCTAAATAAACAATATTCAAAATAAAAATTTGTTTTTTAATTTAAATTTTTATCAAACAAAAACACAAATAACGCAAAAAAATCAATTTTTAGTTTAAAATAAATACTATACAGTTGAATTAACCCATTTATACTTCACCCATTTTAAATACAGTGTGTCCCAAAATAAATGAAACCCACAAAATTGCTAATAAATATGTTGATTTTAACCCTATAGTTTATATTTTTCAGATTTGATAACAGTTATAAATAACAATTATTGTTTTAAAACCCCATGGCTTGGAAATTAGAAGAAAAAATTTTTTGCGTCACGACTTATATAGAGACTAAATCCTATAAGACTGTTCAAACACGCTTCCGCAGGAAGTTTAATTTCAACACTTATCCTGGAAAATCCCAAATATTCCTGTGGTATCGTAACTTTCAAATCTATGGAACTGTAAATAAACGTAGCAAGAAATTAGAGAATCCATCTAGTGGAAGGAAATTGAGTGCAAGATCTGCAGATAATGTGGAAGCGTCCAGAGTTTCTGTTGGCCGGAGCCCGAAAAAGTCCATTCGAAGACGCAGTAGTGAGCTCGGCATTTCGCGGTCCTCGCTGCATAGAATCCTTACTCAAGACCTTAATCTGTATCCTTACAGATTCTCTAATTTCTTGCTACGTTTATTTACAGTTCCATAGATTTGAAAGTTACGATACCACAGGAATATTTGGGATTTTCCAGGATAAGTGTTGAAATTAAACTTCCTGCGGAAGCGTGTTTGAACAGTCTTATAGGATTTAGTCTCTATATAAGTCGTGACGCAAAAAATTTTTTCTTCTAATTTCCAAGCCATGGGGTTTTAAAACAATAATTGTTATTTATAACTGTTATCAAATCTGAAAAATATAAACTATAGGGTTAAAATCAACATATTTATTAGCAATTTTGTGGGTTTCATTTATTTTGGGACACCCTGTACCAAGAATTACCTTAGGAACACCTTATTCCGGGAAGGTAAAGAGGTTATTATGTCTTTTATCATTAAGATCTGCTATATCAGTGGCTCCCAAACTTTTTCGAGTGCGACCCAAATCTTAGTTAGTTGTTTTCGCGTTCCATAATTTAGGGGCCCCGCACTCTTATCTGCTCCGGGCCCCGCGATCTATTAATCCGCCCCTGCAAACAGAAACTTGAAAGTTTGAAATTAATGAAATGATGATCGAATGTTTACTGCATCTGCTGAGGAATTTCGTTTTAGGTGATCTTTACAAAAACTTGCACGTTTTCTTTCAACCAAAGAGAGTCAAATAAGCCTACCACTAAATAGCTTATTTCTTTAATTGTCAAAACGACCACCATTTGGGCGCCGTAATCATTTTTAACTATGTTTCACTTCTTCCCTCCATAAACTTTTAAAAAGTACGAGTGATAGTAAGTGACATCATTTTCTTTTTGAGTACTACCAGTTTTGATTGATGGACCAAGATGATCACCATTACGTGCGTGTACGAGAACTTCGGCTTATATTTTTTACAACTTTTCATTGCTGCTCTTACAAATCTTTGTACTTTGAAGCCGACGCAGCTGCTTTAATTGATTCATTTTAACTTGGCAGATTTGATGGCATGACCTGCCGGGGTAAAATCGCACGATACTTAGGTCAAACATTTTTTTCTATTTTGGTTGATAATAGTTTTATAGAGCTACCGGGATAAAAGTTAAAAATTTTCGGAAAAGCAAGCACTCTATTAACTTGTAATTTATTAACGGATGAGGCAGCACTGTCCGGCCAAACTTGGTCAGAAATTCTGTGGTCTTGAGACTCACGTGTGGCCTGACTTTATCGTGTTGCAAGAAGAATGACTTCTTTTTCTCTGATCTAGTGCGGGAAATTCTAGCCTTCACTTTGATTAAAGTTATAACGTAACAGTCAGAATTGACAATTACCCTTGGTTCCAAGAAATCCAAAAGGATAATACTCTGTGCGTCCCAGAAGACCGGTTCGTAGTAGTGACATCAAGTTACATTACCAGTGACACTTTCGGTCTAGAAAGGCATCGCTTTCGGCTTCATATCAATCCAACAACTTCTGATTGACAGTCACTCAGTAGTCTTTTTGTTCCGGAGTGAGCATTCGTGGCACCACCACTTTGGTACACTTTTTGCTTTACCTCAGAGATGATATTGACTTTCCCACCGCACTCATGCTCACTCTCATCACTATGCTCATTTCATTCAGTGTTATACGCTGATTGGATTTGATGAGCTTATCAAGACGTGCTTCATTTTCTTCGTTGGAGGCTGTGATTAGGCGGCCAGAGCAAGGTTTGTCACTTACATCTGTCACCACTTTGGAAGAGACGAGCCCATCTTCTAACTGTGCTCACATCGCCTGTCTCGCCGCCGTAAACATTCACCAAGCATTAGTGGATGTTGATTGGCTGTACTTCTTCTGGATTGAGGAATTCAATAACACATCTCTATTTTTGACAGACATCCATTATCACAGATATTGCTTTATAAGAATATTTTTGCTGCCAAAGTTGAAATTACACACAATTTAAACTTATCACTGCGTTATCATTTAAAAAGATAAAAAGTACAGGTTAACTATATGAAGGTTCGGTCGTTATAAAAATGCAATATGCAATCTACTCCAATCCCTGGTAGCGGAATGGCAGAAATGGAGGCATTACTTTGTGAACCACCCTCGCACGTGATTTGTGCCTCTACTATTTGCTTTTATTCTAAAAAAATTGGACATTAATGCTTGTAGTATAACTTTTTACCTCTTTTCAAAAAGTGATAAGCTGAATAAAAACAGGCAACTTTAGTATGTAAAAGTTGTGTTAAGGTACTAACAATTAGTGTCATTTGAAACTTGAGAAAACTGGTCTGTTTCAAAAGCACACACGTGGAACTGAAATGAGCGGCAAAATCTAGCTGTTACTGGACGATTCTTCGAACGAAATAATGCTCATCCATTTGTATAGTTTTTCAAGTGGGACATGATAAACGCCGTATTAAGCAAGACAATTGCTTTGTAACGATTGTATTTGTGACACGATTGCTGGAAAATAATCGCATATGTATTGCGGAGTATGCAATCATAAGGTAATAAAACCTGTAAACGACACAATTAATGGAAATGTCATTTAGTTAGCGTGATAACAGATAATAAAACCTAATGTGCAAACAAGACAATCCTCACGCGATTAATCACGTGATTTTGTACTTCAGTTTTAAATTCGATAATGCAATGATACAGAAATAATGCAACCAGCACGATTTCAATTGCTTTACCTGTTATGATTCTAATGTTTATTTCCTCCGTTTATTGCATTCACAAGAACTAACTCCCATTCTCCAAATAAGTAGAACGGTTATATATTTATTTCAATGGATTCGTTCTTTCGACAATTTATTCTTCAAATTTAACATTTCGCTCCCCTTAGTTACCAAGGCGCTTCTTCAGAAAACGGTAGCTGTTAGTGGTGTAACATATAAACTGTACAACATAAAAATATAAAGACAACCTGTATTACTAAACACTAAAAATTATTTACCAACAGAGCAGGCAATCACGTAATACAATTTTTGCATGAAATCGATCACTGATTTATTTCTTCTAGAATAGGTCAAATTAGTAACTAGCTTTCAAAAACGTTTGAGCGATTTTCTTTGCAATTTGTTTTTTGTTGTTCTTTTTGTTTTTTGGTGATGATAAGTTGATAGCATCAATATCATTGCTGTTTTGATTGTTAAGTGTAAATTTAATTAGTGTATTATCCAGCTGACGCTCTTTAGCATTAAATGAAGTAATTGATTGGTATTTGGTTGAGTTACCCGGTTTTCTCCAGAGGAAGTAAAATTGGCATAGCCTCTTTACTTACTGCTGATATTTATTTCAGCACACATTCGGTGTTACGTGGAAACAAAACTTCAGAAAAGGTACAATATTACGTAAGGTATTTTAGTAAAATACGGAACTTGGGTACGATATTTTTTTGGAAGCAGGGAAAACCATTCCGTACGGTCCCTAATCCGCTGATTAATGTAGCACTGTTGCCGCATCACAAAATTCATCTACTAGCCTGATTAATTTCTTGCTTTTAGAAAGCAAATGCACTTCAAATAAATAAGTCCACCCAATAGCTATCCACCTCTCCTTGGTTACGAAAATTGTTTGCATTTATGCTAAACAGAAACACGCTGAGCTAGTCTAGAACATTCTCAACACCACCAGTATTATTTCTAGCGCAAGCTTTTTAGCAAAGTCAATTTATTGATAGTAAGCTTGAGCGGCGAGGTTTTTGTGAGAGTTCTGGATACATAAAGTAAGTTTTATATTCTTGATTTGTTAGGTCACCATAAAGTCAATTTTGTACTGTATATGGTCAATTTTTTTGTGGTAGTAAAGTTAATTTTTTATTATTGACAGTCATAGTAAAAATATTTCTTTCGTATTGGAGAGAAAAACTGATAACTGTGGTAAGTGTGATAAAACTTACTTCCCTTTTTGTTTTGACTTGCAATGTTTGCCAAGTTTTGCACGATAGTACAAATTGCTACTTCATGACACAATTAAACGATTGTAGTGCAATAATCAAAATTAGACAAAATACTGTGCATCGTCGTTTGGTCAGGCGCCCAACCTCAATCCGAGCCAGCGCAAATCAAAGCCAGAGCCGACGGTCTATCCTTTTACCACCCCGGGCTGCTGCGCTGCCCAGATTAGATGCTGGCAGTGGTGGTGTTAAGCCAACATCGCGTTGCGTAATCCAAAACCTGCAAACCTCTTGTTCCTCTTGGTACATGATGTATGAGGCAAGAAGATACGACATGATCTGAAGTTTGCTCAGTGGCACCACATTCGCAATTCGGTGACGGAGCCAGCAAAAAGAAAGTGCAGGGAAAAAGAAAGAAAGCAATATAACCAGGACTTCAGTGCAGCCCCAGCATGGATTATTAACTCCAGCCAAATAGAATCTGGGCCTGGGGATTTTCCTGGTTTCAGGTGTTTGAGCGCAGCAGCGAACTCCTGAGAAGTAAAATTTCAGAGATTTCACTGGACCTGTTGGAATGGCCCTCCAAAGATCTTACACTTCTTGTGAGATGAGTCAAGATGACTCACGTTTAATACCCACGTATCTGCCGTTTCTAGTCATCTGGGACGCAATAGCGTTAGCTGAGACGGCACAGTGACGAGGGGAGCGCCGTGATCTACCAGTTAGGTTGCTCAATTTACTTCATGCTTTTCAGCTAGAGTGCAAAGAGTCGATAGTCTGAACTGCCATGGTCCATCGATCTCTGCGTTTGTTGTCGAGCCTGAGGAGCAGGGCACTGGCAGCCCTGTTAGAGTCGTTTTCTTCAGGCGACTCCAGAAATGTACGGTAGAGGTTCTCGCACTCAGCATCCCAACACGGTATGTGGTTATTTCGACAACCGCGTGGGATAGAACTTTTGGTTGCTGTTTTGATGACATTGCAGAAGTCTTGGTAGGCCAGATCCACATCCGGTGAATCTTGTGGCAACAAACTCTTGGCAAGTTTGTTGGTCACAGTTGGCTTTGCGGAAATTTCATTGCTTAACAGGTTTGCTCGGAACAGGCAGAGCAAGTCTTGGTGGAACAATAAGGGAGAGTCGATGTTGTGACTTAGGGAGCTTCTCTAAGATACGTCTTTCAAGTACACGGCAGTCTGGATCAACACTGACAAATGTCAGATCAGGATTGGTGCCAGTGTTTCAGCGGCCAAAATGAAAGTTGGCCACATCCTTTGAGTTATGGATAGGGACAAGGTCGTTAAGACTTGCCCAAGCAACAAGGCACACTCCATCGGCACAGCTGGTTCTATAACCCCAGTTGACGCGTGGACAATTAAAATCGCCAGCATAGATAACGGGGTGAAGGAACACTGGGAGATCAGACGCATACAGTCGCATAGGTGGAGGTTTGTAGACGTTGACGATTCTATAATCATCAACGTCCACGCACAACCACTCAGTCTCCAATGCAGCTGGAGACTGATCAACAAAGGTCCATTTTAGCCGGTCATCGACAAATGTGCCAAGGCCATGCTTCCGGCTTAAAGAAGACCAAGATAGTGCAAAGCCTGGTATTGTTAGCTTATTTGCACAAGTGCAATGAGTCTCCTGAAGAAGAATGACGAGTGCCTCATATTGCTCGGCGAGATGATGAAGTACATTCATCTTGCTTGCAGTGAGACCTTCGATGTTCAGTTGCAAGACTGCTGGCCTTCGGAACTTGGGGGTGTTCTTTGATAGGGACACATCGCCCCACCCTGAAAAGGGTGTTTGACGAGTAGTAGGCCCTGGCTGAACATCGGGGTGAGGGGTTATCCTTCCAGGTTGGTAGGTTCGGTTTCTGTCTGATATTTCCGAAAGACTTACTAACGGCCTAGGCTGCGAGAAAGCACCGGCCATCTGGGCCGCTACGGGGCGATTGTGTTGCATTCAAATAGTCGCGCCAATTAGAAGGGGCAACGATGTACATTTGTCGGGTAAAAACGCTTGCAGTAGAGCAAAGAGACACTTACGATGTTACTTTGGACTAGCTTTTCATTATTTGAGGCAAATCAAAAAAGAATGAATAGTTTATTGATGCTGGTGCAGTGTGCAAGCTCACTAACAGATGTTACGTTAGTACTCTACAGTGCAATCAATTGTCTAAAGGGTGACGTGGCATATTTATTTAGATTTTGCTTTAGTTTGTGATTTTGGTTTTTGAATGATGCCAAAATTTAAAGCTATCAAAACATCTAAAATTTTATCCTTACTTCAAGATTTTCTTGAAGAATTTATGAATAGTCCCAACAATGATTTACATTGCAAGTTGTTCCAATTTTATTGCCATTGATGCAGAAGTGTTGATTTAGATTTGTAAAAGGTTCGGATACTTTTGATGGAAATGCTCTGTGCCGGCAGTAATGACAACTTCGAAGGTTTTCCTGTTTCTGAAGGATAAAGATATGAAAAATTTACAAAATGCCCTTGTTTACGTGGATTGCTTGTCTTTTCGAAAATTCTTTCGAAACTTGGTTTTCGTATCTATTGGTACTTTGTTGCAAACCGATAAAGTTAAACTCCATCCCTGCTCATCCTCAGGTGCTGTCTAATTGGTTGGGAGCAAAAATGTTCATCTTTCACGTTGAATTTGCATCACATGTGCGATGCAGAGAAGCGAACACTGACCAGGTTGTTCACTGATGTCCAGTCTCTAGTGGTCCTCATGGAGCACTTGGCCCGGCAGAACTTGGCGGCGAGTCTGTGCTGTGGCTTCTTGGCGAAGGCTTTTGCTGTGGAGTGAAAACGACTCTACCTTGTTCGATTAGCGACATTGGTGATGAGGCCTAACAGGTTCTACTTAAAATTGCAAGTTACATCAACAAATTCATTATTCTTGTGGAGGAAAAAAATGGCTGTATATCTAAATATGGTGCCAAAGTGTGCTGGGTGAGGTTTCTTTCTATAAGCGTACCTCTATGGGCAAAACCATGTTTGAGAAAAGTAAAATTAAGTCTATTACAAGACTTCAGCTAACGTGACGATACCAGTCTACGAAACTTTAAGAATATTAAAAATTTTTCGAAGTGAAGGAATTAAGTCTTGACAAGGGGGAAAAGGGTAAAAAAGTTTTTATGCTATGTGAGCAGTTAGTGATCTAACATGTCCCGATCTCAAAGTAACATTATATAACACTCAACACTTCGCGGAAGTGTTTCCGCCCTATTTTTAAGCAATCTTGTAGATTTACATGGTTTCTATATCACCTAATATATAGGACAGATGTCATCACACATTACGTGGTCTTTAAATCCAGTATTCATTGTGTTCGTGTTGCATATAATAATGCTAATCGGATGTTGCAGAATTTAACGAGAAAACTTTATATTAGTGATATATTGGTCAAATGATAATATTTACACATTTCATGTTTTGTTAAAGAAACATTGTGCTATATTTGTCCACCGCATTTCTTACACTGCTAACTCTTTTCTCAGAAAAGTATTCACTTTTGGTTTATTTGTGCTATCTATATGTTATCACCATTTTATTCACCTACATGGGCCTACTACTTCAGTTTTGAAGCCCAATTTATGTAATAAATGAATATCTATGGTTGTCAACTTTGGAATGATTCTGAGACAACTGAAGTTTGCGCGTAATTTTGCTATGTTATGTGGGCTATATAGCGTAAATATTGAATTGTAAATATGCAGTGTTGTTTAGTGCTATCATGCTATGGACCTCTGTGTCTGACTCAAACAAATAAATAAACAACGAAATAGACGGGCATAGTGAAATGCCTAAAAAGGTTACTAAGGGTGTTTGATACGAGTTTTACTAGGAGGAAACGAAACGAAATTTTATTCTACGAAAGGCGGTTCGCAACAAAATTTGTCAAAATATTTCGAAATTTTTCTATCTTTACTCATGAGCGGGATTGTCCTCTTTCCAAAATTCATGTGACGATGGTTAATGGCCCCTCGCTGTGTTTAATACGATTCGCGAGTAAAGCATGTTAGCAAAGGGATTGAGTCCAACCTTTCACGATTTGGTTTCGAAAGCATAACAAAGCGAAATTGCTTGGTTGTCAAAACGAAACAAAACGAAATCAAAACAAAGCAATTTTACGTCAAAACAAAACGGAAATTTTAAAATATTTTTGTTTCGAATACTTCTTAAGAATATCTTCTTTCTAAAGAAACTGGGAAGGATGTTACGTAAGTTAATCATGGATTTTATTTACATGACGCGCTATACGAGTATACGCCTGCTAATTCTTCATCATGTTCGAGATGCTAGTGCATTTTTTATCTTTTAAATTCTGACTTGACCTATAATTACTCAAACCAATAATTTATAATGTGATTTTCGTTTATTTGGTGTATGCTATATGGAGTAGCTACTGAATCTTTAAATAATATTATACTTGATGATTGAGAGTGCCCTTTCTCTTCCATGCGATATCACAACACCGGCGCGATGGCGTAGTGATTAGAGCGTTCGCTTCGCAGTCGGTAGACCTGGGGTTTACTTCCCTAGTCGATTCATACCAAAAAACTTTAAAAAATGATATTCACAGCTTCCCTGCTTGGCGCTCAACATAAAAAAGGGATAGTGTGGAGAACAAGTCGGCAAGCTTGCTTGTTGTGTCCGTGGGCAAGACACTTAACGGGATGCTTCGATCTTTATGTGGCAGACAGGTGGTGGGGCCAAGCAGTCTACCGGTTGTGGTGGCCCCAGTTTAACTGAAGACTTGCAAACCGAACGCCAGCGCTAACGCAGTGTGGCCTATATGTTCATCTTCCTGCATAAAGCTCACAACAAATAGCTCAAACGACGAAGAAAAGAACAGCACAAACTCAATCAAGCAAGTATAAAGATATACTGATTGCGTCGCGATAGTAGTTATCAACTTTTTTAAGCACATTTTTCCATTGTAGTTTTAAAACCTCTCGTTCTTCTTCCACTCTTTTTCAGATAAAAGTCACAAAATATGAGGCCGTTAAATTTATTGATTATGCTTCTTGATCTGAGCAATAACAAACCATATCCAAAATATACCGAAGCACGGTGTAGTGGTTAGTTCTTACAC
Organism: Trididemnum clinides; assembly: GCA_963675345.1. Taxonomy (NCBI): domain Eukaryota; kingdom Metazoa; phylum Chordata; class Ascidiacea; order Aplousobranchia; family Didemnidae; genus Trididemnum; species Trididemnum clinides. The sequence continues at coordinate 21,146,018 of OY776284.1, read as the reverse complement.
CTGGCAATCGGTAGACTTGGGTTCAATTGCTTACCAGCCTACCAATTCAATTGTAAGTAAGTCTTCGTTTGTTTCTGAAGTTTTTTCAAGTACCCATTGGGGTTTTATCTAAAATTTATTGCTTCTCCTAAAAACGGTAGAGCATGGAATATCAAACGGGGGCTCGCCGGGTTGTCTGAAAATAAACGAATATTAAAAGCTGTTTTTTAAATTATCAAAAATTCTTACTATTGCGTAGCAAGAAAATATACAATTGGATTCACCTATAAATATTACAACAATGCTTGTGTAAACCATAATCTTTTAATTAAACTTGGTCAGCAAAAATAGATCAAAAATTCCACATGGCAATAAGTCTGTTCAAGCTTGCGCAAAACTCCTGCGCTGCTTTCCAATTTCATTTGTAGTTATAAATATTAATTTACATCATGGTTATACACTTTGATCATTTGTCAATAATCCGTTATTGCTTCTGCATGGTGATACCTATTATGCAATTGCGGCCTAATAAACCTCATAATTTTGGATATTTGATTTATTTTTAAGGATTTTGTATGTTTAATATTTTGTATCTTTTGTATGTATGTTTAGTTCTAAGAATACAAAGCATTGTGAGCTGATCAACGTGCAACAAGCGCAAAGATCTTATCATTTATAGCTAACACTGTCATCGAAAATTAATTAAAGATTTGGAATAGTCTGTTGAAAATTCATTTTTTAACACCATAGCTTCATTGATGCTGAAAAATGAAATGTTGCGGAGATTATTAACGCTTTTAACTGCAATGTTTTTAGCGACAAGACATCATTTTTCCATGACTGAGTAAATTCAGTTTCATATTTCATTATCCACATTATTCCTCTTGCTGAGCGCCAAGTAGGGAAGCTGTAATATCATTTTTAAAATCTTTGTTATGATTCTACAAAGGAATTGTGCCTTCGTTCCACGAAGAGTACAGTCAAACAAGACACTACCGTGGTACGACGATAGTGTTACAATTGTGATGTCTAGAGAAATGAAGTCACTTCGGGTGATTGGTCCGGGTAATACTATTTTAGGGCGTGGGCCTCTACCAAGCTCATTTCTAAAAATAAATACAAATCGGAAACCATCGCCGCCTATTATCAGCAGCTGCTGGAGGCTGCTATTTTGAAATTTGAATCTGAGAGATGATATTATTTGGAAAGGTCACTAGCAACCTCTCTTCAATAAGAAAATATTAAAAGAGCCTCACTTTCTCTGATCGATGGTTGCTGAAATTGTACTTTTTAAACTGAGGTTTAGTTTTTTGGTAGCATCCGAAAGTCTATATTCAACTGGGTGTGAGCTTTTGTGACAGGGACTTTTGCGATGCTGCTGTTTGTGAGATCCACACCAGTGTAGTAATATGCGCTGTTGTGCTCTTGACAAAGAACTTCAAGGCAATTTTCCTGCTGGTGGCGCTGCTTCTGTTAGAAATGCGCAATGGCAGCAGTGCCAGTAACTTCGAGGCGGATATGAATATAGATATGTGTTATGTAGCTCAAAAATTTTCAGTGACAGGAGGATGGTACACGTAGTCCATTCACGTTCTCGTCAGTGGCGGCTCGTGGCTATCATTGACAGGAGTGCTGTTTGAAACTTTTTAAATTCTTTCATACCTACACTACATGTACAATTAACATAATATGTCAAAATGCTTCAAACAAATAATGTGGCCTATGATACTCTAAGTGTTAAATTTAAATGAAGTTTTGAATTTAAAATAATTTAATTTAAATAAAGGTTTATCCATGATGTAATTATTTTATCTACGATTAAAATCCATTCTTCTGGTGATCTTTGTACTAAAGAGATCAATAACTTTTTTAATGGCATCTGAAGTATTGTTTACAAATGTTTTTTTCATTTGAAATTACCGCATAACAGTTGAGCATTAAACTGATTTCACTGCTGGCGTAATGTATTTAATATTACGCTTCCCAAATTCTAATGCCTATTTCTTTGGAATTTCCTTAAAACCTATTGTTCTCAGCAGAAATTCTTGAAAGCTTAATGCCCACTCATTTTGGAGAGTAAACTCAGTAAAGCATATTGTTTAATGAAGTTAAAATTTAAGAGCAGTGTTTCTCTAAAATGCGTACTAAGTAGAGATTTTCTCAAGCACCGACGTTATCAGCACATTTAAGTATCATTTTGTCCATACCAATACCCCCAAAATGACCGACACTACCGTTTTCAATAGCATTGGTGTTGTTGTAATCACTATCACATATTGATTAAGCTTTGATGAAATTAAAGATAATAACGGAACAAGACCCGTACTCGCTTTCTTTAACACAACTACGATTTGCAAAATTGTGTATTTTTCAAAATTACAAAACGACTTACTGATTACAAATAATTTAAAAATTATTGGACACATACTGTATATGTAAAATATGTAAAAACAAAAACCACTACGAGTTGAATATGTAAAAATAAAATTACAAACAATTTTTATTTGTTTGTTGCATTCACAAGAACCAACTTCCTTTCTCCAAACGAGCGAAATAGTTATATATCCTGCGGTCAACAGAAAAGCCCTGGCGTTTATTCCTAGATTAACTGGTGTTTAGGACCGTTTTGCAATTGCCAGTACTACTGTATCAGCGAGAATCTTGGAAAAACCTGAAACCTGAGTCTAGGCAGGAGAACGCATCAGTGAAAATGAGTTTCATGAATTGTTATTAAATACAAACAAAATAATATTTACTGAATTGCTGTTTCGTAACTGAAGAAACAAAATACAATTGAAAATATCAGTCAGTAGTTTGAAAAAAAAACAAAATCCTTTGTTTTCTGCTTTCCGCAAAGCTTTGACACCTGTACTATAAACCAGTATTTTGTCTTTGCGATTCTTGTTTCATTCGCTTTTATTCCTCCAAAACTGCTGGACGTGCATACACGAAACTTGGTACGATTGATCATGAAATGTGTACAACTTGGTACCTTAAAATAAGTGGCATATGGGAGCTCGTGACGTCATGATGATGTCATAACCAAGTAATTTCTTCTCTTAGTTTGCATTACTTGGCCGAGAAAATTGCTTTTTTGCTCAAACGAAATCCAGTCCCCAAGTGGTAAAAATGTTACCTATTTAGGGGTAAAGATGAAGTCACAATCAACGCTTGACTGCACTAAAAGTTTTTTCGGGAGATCATAACCAGGTGTTTTCCATAAAACATATTATATGATTAGAGTGGAATTCGCGAGGAACCAAGAGATTATTTATTTGACAATCTTTTAAGCCATTATAAGCATGGTTTTTTCTTCAACTCGCTATGCCAACTTAACTAAAGATGTTCATTTGTACCGGCAATTAACATTGGTAATTGAATCACGCCATGCAGCATTTAGAGCAGACATTGACAGCAATTAGCGCATTTCAGCATCTTTTGTTTTGGACGCATGGAAATTAGCTTCTGTTTTAGAGTAATACATAAAAAACTGGTAGACTCCTTTGTTGTTTGTTGTTAATGTTGAAACAAGCAAATGCGTTTCCACAAGATAATACTGGCATTAAATTTTGGCAGTATACTTTGGAATCAGCAACTTCTCAGGTGAATTATCGCAGCGATCCGGGTAATGGCAAGACCGGCGCGATGGCGTAGTGATTAAAGCGTTCGCTTCGCAGTCGGTAGACCTGGGGTTCATTTCTCCTTGCTTGTTGTGTCCTTGGGCAAGACACTCAACGGGATGCCTCCGTCTTTCTGTGGCAGACAGATGGTGGGGCCAAGCAGTCTACCCGTCGTGGTGGCCCCAGTCTAACTGAAGACTTGCAAACCAAGCGAGAGCGCTAACGCAGTGTGGCCTATATGTTCATCTTCCTGCATAAAAGCTCACAACAAATAGCTCAAACGACGACGACGACAAAGTAATGGCCGTTCAAATATTATATGACGCTTTCAAGGAAGAAGAGGAAGCAAAATCGTCATATTAATGTCATATGGGAGGAATAAGAGATATCGTTATATGAAAAACATGCCATTGCAAGGGCCTCCGCACTGCTACTGGCGAGCCGCATGCAGCTCTTTCAGTTATTGAATGCGGCTCTTTTGACACAAGTTGTTTTTGTGAACAGTGATGTGGTGTAGGGTGGGACAACCTGCGGTGCGACACGTTAAGCTATGTGGCGGGTGGAAGGACGCACATGCATAATTTTGGGATTTGAATATGATGATTTGCACTTAAAATCTTGTCAAATCAAACTTGAAATTGTGTGGAGGAAAGTTCTGTGTTGGCCCGTATGATTTTTGGCGCTTTAGTACACTAAGTGTGGCCACCTTTGTGCTATTGTATTTTTAATTTCGAAAGGGTATACTTACTTACGTCCGGGCTTATGCCATGACTAAGCACTATAAGCGCAACCAGAGCTTTAGGTTTCAAAAATAAACCAACAGCTGCGAAAAGTCGAAATTAGTTGGCCTAATATTTAATAGTTCATTTATGTGCAAACAGATCAATCACTTCAACGCCATCACACAGCCTTGAGAATAATGCTTTCATGCGCTCAATGAAATGAATAGATAAGAGTGAGTCAAATTATTTTCTGTTTCAATTGCAAGCACGTCCATCCCGTAAGTAGGCCTATGACGGAAATAGGGCATATGGGACGTTACTAAGAACTAGAGAAATTTTAGGACAAAGTGGCAGCTATGCGCCAACCAAAAATGTTTATTAATCGACAAATTTCACTTTCCATTTTGAAAATAAAAAGTGGCTATATCGAAGAAACAAGTTTACGCCGCGATTTTTCCACACTTTCTCTCTGCTTTGTATCTACAACCTTGTTTTTGATTGATAGTTTTTCCGGTTTTGTTTCATTCCACCCCAAATATTTTCATGCCCAGTGCGGAGTGAATCTTAGCCAGCATCTTGCTAACACGGTGTCTACAGTTTACTTAATCTTTAATTAATCATTGTTTAACTACATTACGGTTAGTTTGTTTTGATTCGTCACAATGCTTATTCATTATGGAATTACAATTTCCAGTGTGATTACGTACACAATGTTCTTGCTTTTGCGCGATATGCAATAATCTTTGTCCCAACGGAAAATGTGTCAAGCGCAATAGTGGTCGCTTTAGCGGGATTAAATTTGCAGTTTGGACCAAATATATGGTGGTAGCAATCTGGAAAACGAGATGGTCGCTTTAGTGAAACAAGATACTCTGGACCTTCGGGTTTCGGATTCAAGATAATGCTTTACGATAAAAAATATTCGGGACCTCACAGAAACGGTCGTGATACTGCGATGGTCGATTTATCGGGGTGCCTTATCAGTAACCTCTACAATATCGAACTTTCTACCCAACAGAGTTTAAAGTTCCTCACTGAGAAGAAAATCTTCTTATAAATTTGGGCATGGACAAAATCATTTATCCGGTTGTGATCAAACAAAACGGTAAGAAAATTATAACCAAATTTACCTTAGATTAACTTTATACATCAATACGGCTGTGATGCAACAATACTTCAGTGCCTACAATTACCAGAGATTCACTAAGCGACCGAAAGATCAACATTGCAAGGGTGGCGAAATGCATGAAATTTCAATACAAATCTTAATGATGATAACATCTTTTTATTGTTAGCGTATTTTTATCACTTGGTCCATAATTTTATAACACTAAACCTTGAATTCACAAAGCAAATTAAATTAAGTTAAAATAAACTGTGCATATGAATCAAAATTGATATTTTATAAAGAAACAAGCAAATCAGAAACGCATTAATCATAATCGCTATGGATTTGTTGTACACGGACTTGTTGCAACTCATAGATGTCCCAAGGAAAAAATCATTCGAAAATATTTAGCAATGGCATGATCACAGTTTTTTGTGATTTTTAAAACTCACACCCACCGTTGGGCACGGGACATCAAACGGAGCAAAGCAGGACTATGTATATGAAAACCGTACGGGTCAAATATTTACATTAACTCTTATTTCTTCAACAACTTAATCTAAGAAATTTGTTTTCGCTTAAATATTGACTACTTTGCAGGCAAACTAAGGTGCAATTTCTATACCAATTCAAGTAGGCCTTCGTTTGAGCGTTTCGTGCCTGAAAGTTAATGCGAAATTGCCCAATGTAAATATGAAATTCACCAGTTCAACAGTATTAACAATGTTTTCGCAATTTAGTTCTTTGACAAAAGCAAAAAAATTTGTGTTGTAATGTTCTAACCATTATCAAGAATATTATCAACCAAGAAATTCAAATATAAAATGATGAACGACTACTGAACTATGAAGCATTTACTTATTATCTTAACTCTGCTGTTTTACAACAGACTGGTCTGTTACAAAAAACTTGTCTTACTCACTTGATATCAAATGCAAAAAAAAACAAGTCATAGTATCTTAACTTTTATATCTTATTATGTAATCTATGTGCTTGCCGTTACAATCCGAATTTATTTTAAAATTTTTGTAATGCCGATATGTCGAATTTATCTAGTTTATTTCTCAAGAACGTGGATTTATATCAGAGGGGTGAAATCAAACAATATCTGCAGAAGAGACAAACATTTTTCAAGGTTAACAGCTTTATATTGATCGTTTTCATAACAGAACAACGTAAAACAGCATTTTCGACTTTTTTCAAACAAATTGAATAAATATTGTAAAAGCTGATTCATTGTCAAACAAACTGTTTGACCTTTACACATTGGTAATCCAGAGAAACTGAAATCATATTTTTTGCTACAGTAGAACTAGGTTCCAAATGACCAACGGACTTGGCCCTAAAAATTACATCCTTTTTTAGAATTATTTTGTTTGAACAAGCGTGCATATCAGTGTGTCAAAAATACTGTATAAATTGATTCTTTTTGTAAATCGTTGCAGCTATTTGATTGTCCTGTTTTGCCCCGCTTTTCCTCATCTATTGTAGGGAGTTTGTCTTGGAACCAATATCATGCGTATTGGACGAATTACGCGAATTTGCGACAAACATAATTTGTCACAAATAATACACGTTACGTCACCATTGCAACCCTCTCACAATCAAAAAAAATTTGTTCTTAAAATGTGAATAGTTGTTTACGAAGTTCTAACTTAATTAGATTTCTAGAAAATTTGATTTAGAGGGAAAAAGACATAACGTCATAAGGGAATTTCCCTTATCGATAAAGCAAAGATGTTCAATGCTCATTTGCTGATGCAAAGAAAATATTGGTTCCGAATTTGTTTGCACAAAAGTCATTTATTAGGTCTCAAACATGAGATAAAATACGGAAGCATTAAAATTTTCAACATGACCTAAATCTGAACACACCTGCTGTCAAAGCAGAGAAAAGATCAACGATTAAGTTCTATAAAATTTAGTTGAGGCCTTTTATATATTAATGAGCTTCAGACTATTCTTACGTTGATTTGAAAAACGTTTAGTCACAAGAAATGCAGCCTTTTCGCAAAATAACTGACCTATATCAACAAAAACTCAGCTTTTTAAAATCTTTCTAATTGTTCTCGCTCTTTTCTCACGTTTAGTTTCCTTGCTCAAGTACTTTGCGTTTTGTACATGAAATAGTTGTCTACACCAGCATTACTATTCGTAATCATTCTGCAAGGTACAGCAATACCGGTACTTTTAATTTATTTTTCACTCGCAGAGAAAACCATTATGTTTTTTGCAACATGCTAAACCTTCCGCTAAACGCTTACCTGCATTGAGAAAGCAATGGAGTATTTCGTTGTAACGTTTCAAACAAGAGAACGCGGTTGCATTTTTAAAATTACTGACAATTTTGTACCATCTGCAGTGACTTTACCCAAAGCATTGCCACAAACAAAAAGTGAGGTGAAATATTTCTTCCAAATGAAAACAACCAAGAGAAAAACCTGTTGCACGTTGTAAACGAGCAACGTCTTAAATCTCACACCACAAGAAGATCAATCAGTTTAACAACATGTTTTTAATTCGTGAAAAATCGGCTAATTTACTGCCGCACTTTACAACGTTCTACGCCCTGCAGTCCATGATTGCAAGACTGAATAGTTTTTGCAACTGAAAACCGTAAAGCAAAAAATATTGCGAGAGACAAATTGCAGAATATAGCAGCCGCTTCATTTGTTTAGTCCCTCTTTTTTTGCTTCAGTCTCGTATATCAAGAGACGCCACATTTTCACTACAAAAACGTCAGCTTCGTCATCCAAAACCATCGCTATGTCTTCTAGAATTTTCTCTGGGCTGCTTTTGGTCATAATCTGAAAAAAACACAAACATGTCAACAGCGTTCTGGATTTCAAACCAGGTCTATAGTTCAAAACTCCATCAAGCACCATTCGTACTCTTCAGAAAACGAATGCGGAATTCTAAGTGCTCCGTCGCTTCAGGAAAAAGTCTGGTTCGAAAGCGAGTGAGTAGTGGTAGACAAACAATAAACCAGCACGTCTGAGCTAGCGAATACGCAAAAACAAAATTGACTTTCAGTAGCAGACAAGAGGCAAAAACTTAAGTAGCATATAGCTATTATTTTGCATGTTCTGTAACATTTCGTTTTCACTCAAACTGCTGGTCCACGTTACTGGTCTACTACGACAACGCAACGCAATAAAATTAAGTAACTGTAGTGTCCGCACTGAAGTGAACATTTTCAACTTTAAACTATGTAAATGTAACTTTATAACTTAAAATCCTGAAACGTTCACTTTTACTTGGGCTTTAAGGACTGTTAGCTGTGCGGGCTTTGGGAGCTTGACGCTTTGTATTTATTTTATTTGTTCCGCAACAATCCAACTAGCGGGACTGATGATCCCTTTAATGTGAATAATTGTTGAGACCATCTTGTTTTCTTATTTAGTAACAGCACTAAGGATTAGATTTCCCAACAAGACATTATCAAGAACAGGTCGTATTTAATAAGTAGGTCTTCCAGTCACTAAAAACCTAAACCCAATTCGGGTTGCCAACTTTAGTTTAAGTATCGGACAAACTTCTATTGTAAGTTTAGGAAAGTTTATTGAGATTGTACTTTGCTGCATATGAATTCAACCAAGGTTGGTTCCTCTTCCCCAATGTATTCCAGAATCTTTTTACTTATCCAAGGTTGGATCCGTTTTTCCATCAAAGACTGCAATATAGTAACGGTAAACTTGAGTGATACTTAGTAGCAAACGACTGAGATTTTATGACGATTCTCAGCAAAAAACCGAGAGCTAGATCACCGCTGTACATACTTTAATAGAACGTTTGACTAAACATCATCAGCATTGTCAACTACAATACTTTAAAATTCTATAAACAACGGCAAAGTATAAGTTATGATGTGACAATTCGGTTACTACAGAAGAAGATAAAAACTATTACAAACTTAGAGGTCAACATTAGTTCGTGCTAAATTAGTAAAGTAATAATTGAGAACAAAACTAAAAATTAACATATTACAAATGTAAAATAGATGCGAAGCTTCATTTGTCTTCTGTTGTGGCCGCAGTATTTGAATATATAACGTTTCCTTAATCCGTAGTTTTCGTCGATTACTTTCTTGAGCCAGTTTTAGTAAATTGTAAAACTCAATTGTGTGATCTGATTTTTTTCTTACAGTATAAGTGATCTATTACATCGCTCTTTCCAAACTCACGACGATAATGTTCTTCCAATCTTGCTTCAAATTTCGTTTAGCATAATGATGAAACTTTTTAGAGGTTGTTAAACGATGAAAAATTTAATAAAAGAGAGAGTATAAATGCACTCCGCAAAAATTTTACACTCTTCCTACAAAACGTTGATCTTACCGCGTCTACCATTGTCCAGTCCAAATTATAGTCAAACAAATCATCTTTTTGTGTTGGTATTCTTTCAATTAAAGCTCGGATCAGTTTGCGTTTTTCTTCAACCGCTCTGCAAGCAATAAAACGACAAATCAAATTGGTTTCACATAAAGCTTAACTAACATTTAAGCATTTAGCAAACTGCAGACAGTGACACTGTTTCGACCTATCAGGTCTCTTCAATGCAGTTGGTGACTTATAAGAAGACCTGATAGGTCGAAACAGCATCACTGTCTGCAGTTTGCTAAGTGCATCGCTAGCCTCTTCCATTAATTCAAACATTTGCTTTTACACATCCTGAGGGTAATGCAATGAGCATGTTCCAAGTGTCAGCATAGTAATAAACGCATAGCAAAGCTAGCAGAAAAGACAAGGCAAATAGCTCATGAATGTGGTTTTGCTATTTCTCGAAAAACGGCAGAGTTAAGTGCAGCGCACAACCATCTAAATCCGGACATTTTTATCTCATTCCGCCCTTTTCTTTCACGAATTCTTTAAGCCACACACTTTTTGGCAACTGTTTTGCTTACATGGCCTTCGTTCCCGATCCAAGGTACGGGAAGTTGCCCAATTCATGGAGCTCCAAACCACACCATGGTCTCCTGTCATGACCCCAGTTGAAGAGGCTGCTAAAAACAATGTTCTAGCTGCTACTATTATCAATTTACTTAGCAGGATTGAGAGCTTCTTTTTCTTCCACTGTGTATTGCAATGGAACAAGCTTTCGTTTTTTGGGCAGTTCGTCTTCTTCTTCGTCTTGATTGAACACATCAGATACAGTCAGTTTCTTTCTTTTCGAACTGAATATTGAAAAAATTTACTTTTACTGATGTCTTCAGCAAATTGAATCTCAGATTATTCTTCAGATACTTTACCAGACAAGAGCAGTGAAGCTGCTCACTTAGTTTTGAAAACAATCCTCTGTCCACTAGAGGCGGTTTACTTTTATTGGTAGTGAGCTTCTCAGTTTGAGTTTAACTATATTTTACTCTTCGTGACACGTAAAACGTTTTGTCGGCTACACCAAAACAACTTGTGCTTAGGTCTGCTTTAATGTTGATATCAATGATGCCCGCAAAATGCTTTTCTACTTACAACATAGCCATCGCGAGATTTGCATTTGCCTATTCTGTAGAAACTATCTATCATAACTGGCGCATTTAACCAAATACTTAACCAGAATGGTTAAGAGTACACTTGTAGAGAAAGTGGATAACTTCCAATACCTAATTATAGTTGGATTGACACTCTCTTGCGTAGGTTCCTGCTTGACTTTGCGTTCCAACTTCATTTGTGGAGACGAGGTAGTTGGCGTTTGACCGGCTTCTGAAAAGATTTTTCAACAAAATTTTTTAACAGTATTAGTCATTTGTTTTGCTTCACATTGCAGGCTGGTACCTTTTCAAGCATGCATGCATGCATGCAGATACAATTTGCAGTAAGTACTGAACAAACTATTTACATGTAGCAGTGCGAACATTTAAAAGCTGCGCAATGTAATTTCGAATCCTAACGAAATCGTTCTCGTCTTTCGCACTACTTGATGTAAGCATAAGTGAGGGCTTATTTTCCCTGAGTCGCCTTACAACGCGTAGCTACCAGCCACGAAGGGTCCCAGGAACGCCGCAGGTTGATCAGATTAAACTTAGGCCGGTCACAACAACAACTTGTAGGTAGGTTGTAGGTTCACAAATTTGTAGGTTCACAACAACAAACTTGTAGGTTGACTATAGACTAGCAAACATATCACGAGCTCGTATCCATAAACAAATGGATACATACGTCGCGAAAAAGGTAAACGCAGAATTGTATTACAGTGATCCCTCGCTATATCGCGCTTCACCTATCGCGGCTTCGCGCAATTTTTTACAGTGACAATGTTTCCTACCTTGTATTCATTGCTATATAAAAAACATTGTTTTACAACACCGTTCTTTAAACTATTATAGTTATTTGTAAGAAAACGTTAATATTTCTATTTCTTAAACACATTTTGGGCCTGAAAAGAGGTTCTGTTTTTTGTTTCATTCTGCAGTACAGTATTGCATTGTAAAATAACAGTAAAAAATAAAGCTGACTACTTCGCGGATTTCACCTATCGCGGGTTATTTTTGGAACGTATCCCCCGCGATAAACGAGGGTTCACTGTACTGAAATTATCAACTTTTTAATCAAAACACTTAATAGCATCGATATTAACAAGACCGAAGATCAACTTATTGCCATCGATACTGATCTCGTTGTTTTGAATTACATCATTTTATACATTCTATATATTGTATTATATATTATATTCCTTTTCAAGGAAGAAAATTTGCTGATTAAAGAATATAATGATCTACATGAAAAAAAAGGTCACTGAAATTGTCATAATCGGCCTTAACTTACGAGCAGGTGAAGAGCGAGATCCGAATTCCATTTTCACAACGGGTTCCGTTTTTATTGAAGCTGGAGCTGACACTGGAGGAGCAGGCGTAATTTCAACTTCATCTTTTATCGGCTGAAGCGTTGCTACCATCTGTGCAATATTACACTTCAATTAAAAGATTGCAGGGCTCATCCCCGTAGGCATGTGATCAGGGGACACGCCAACGTTATTAGGTTGTTGGCGAGCAACACCAGGCGCAGCATCTGATCGTCGCATTACGTCACTTAGTCATTGTATTTGGTTTGAATAGCCGCCGTGGTGCAGTGGCAATTTTTCGGACTTCGAAACGAAACGTTTAGAGTTCGAAACTACATCAAGCACCATCGATATTCGTCAGGAAGAGCGTCCTAAATTCTAAGTACTGCGTTGCTCCAACAAAAAATTGTTTTGAAAACGAGTATGCAGCGGTAGACAGGTACTGAATTAACACACGAGACCTGAAAGAATGCGGGAAAGAAGAATTTAAAATGCTGACTTGTAGTCGTTGTATTTGAAATGAATTTTGATGTTGCTTACGGTGACTGAAACAACTAAAAGCTAACCCCTTTTATCTCAGCACCAACCGACCTGGGTTTCTCTCTCTTTTCCTTTGCTTGACGATCTTTTCTTCGGTGATGCCTCATCGCTCGAATCAGAATCAGACTTCTAGATCAGAAGTGAGAAAACGTTAATGCTAACAACAGGTTGCGTTGACACCATAATTGGTGCACATCGAACTATAGAAACACATTCGCCGTACTTGAAATCAGAATTTGCAAAGCAAAGCATTGAACATTTAAAAGTAAGCGAGCCAGAACTGATAAGAACTTATTCAATTCATCAAATACAAGTTTGAATGAGAGAATTTAAAAGACTTAACGCATAGTTTTCAGCACTTATCCACATTAAATCCTGTTTCACAAACAAGTGATTTGAGATATACGAACTCGGCACACACCACATCAGTTGTGTTCAAATTGATATAAAATACAGGAGTTGCTAGTTGCTAGTTAGCAATTTTCATGGCGATCTCCTATTAAGGGGGATCTGCCTCCACCATTAAGTAAAATAGAAAAATTTGCTCAAAAATGATCACCAGCATCATACAGTATCGAGCAAAGTTTCCTATTTTACTTTAATGCTGGAGGCAGATCCCTCTTAATACAAGATCGCCTTGAAAATTGCTAATTAGCAACTAGCAACTCCTGTATTTTATAAAATGATAAGTCTTGACAATGATCCTGCACCCATATTAGGGCATACCGTTGTGACTTGTTGTCCATGTCATCTATTTGTGTTCTTGAATGTGACCCCTATGATACAGGTATTGCTGTACCATATTGTTTTTATTGCATGGCCAAGTTGTTTTTTCTGCATGTTTATTATTGAGTGCTTTCTACACCCGCCTGATGAGACCCAATAAGGTCGAAACCGGTCGCGGGTTATTGACTTGATGTAATAGATTGCTGTATGGTACCGTACGGTGCTGGTGATCATTTTTGAGCAAATTTTTCTATTTTTGTTCAAATTGATTAAATGAACCAATGACGATTGCGAAACAGCCTATCCGCTGCCGATCTCAGAACGCGTTCGTGTTCCCTCTAAAAACAAAGAATAATTGTTTACTTCTGATTCTTCATCGGAACCGGAGTCATCCGAAGATGAGGAGCTAGATGCAGCAGGAGTAGGAGAGGCAACAGGAGATTTGCGAGGAGGAGTATCTGGTTCAATGAGAGGCTTCCACACACTATGGTTTTCTTCAACTGCCTAAAGTTATGTTTTATTTTAACATTATATAAACCACCTAATACATGCTTGAAGCTACTCTTCTACGCCTTGCTGTTGCATTTTCTCACTGAGCCAAGTTTCATCGAGTTCAAATTTACCCACTTTGGATTTGCGATTGACTAATAATGTAATGCCATTGGCGTGCATGACAAGATAATGTCCTACCGGGACTTTAACCGACCCACGGGTGAAAATTTCGTGCGGCTTAAAATTTCATTGCCGAATATGCATAGAACAACTCGTACACAGCTATGTTCGAATTCACCAGCACAATCTGCACAGGTGTTTATGATGCTATTTATTCTCCGGTCGCGGTTGCACTAGTCTTACCACAATAACTTCGTAATATGAACTACTTCTGAGCCACTAACACAGCTCACATAGAGCACTTCAACCAAAAGATGTGCGTTTGTGCAATCAAGCATGGAAAACTGCCCTAATTTTCTTAACAATGCAAGCAACGTGAGCTTCAACGCACAAAGTTAGCTGCTCTAGAAGGCGTTCGACTCACTCGACCGCACAGCGCATTTTTCTCACACGCACTGCAATCAAGAAAATGCCTTTTCGACGAACAAATCAAAACATAAACTTGTCAGCGTGCACTCATAACGTTTTGCTGCAAGCTTAACCGAGCATAGTAAAACAAGCAGTAAATTTCGAAAAAAAAAAACGCAAAACAAACTCCTAACAAAGCGAACCGACAAAGCCAGTGATAGCTCGGCGAATTAAGTTGCAACGCGTCCAGAGGAGTTTATGGTTGGAATTACTTTGTCAGCAACGCTACATTGCTGGTTCTTTTGGAGCGATTCCAAAGACCAGCTTAATTGTGCAGTTATTCTACGAACGTAGAAAAAAACTGACACCGGCAACAACCATCAAATCTCACTACCGTGATAGCATGAAAACCTACTTTAGCAATTGCATCATCAATATCGGGATGATTATCTTCAAGCAGCCGTTTGCGTAAGATTTCAACTTCTTCTTTTTCTTTCTTTCTGTCTCGCTCATCAGCTTCGATTTCACGTTCTCTCTCACGCAAACGTTTGGTTAAAGCATTCCCACTAAAACGGTATAACAAAACTGATCCCTGGTTCACTGGTACCTGGTACAAAACCGATCCCTAGCAATGCTTAAAAGCCAATGCCTTCGAAATATCTCCCCAGAAAAAAATAGAACACGGTAGTTTAAAACAGTTTCTCATCCGTTTAATGCAAGGCTTCCAGGCTGGTTGAGCATTGGTATGGAAACAGCTTTTCTTCTTTTTTTAGGTAGGAACAACAATATAACACCGTGTCCAGACCCGCCCCCTCAAACCGATTTAAACAGCAAGAAATATACCTGACAAGGATATAAAAATAGATAGCCTACTTCGAAACGATCATATGTGCAGACAGCCAAACTTTTAACAGTGTAGACTAGCATTGTACGGTAATCAATAGCGCCCTCTAGCGACAAACTGGGAGAAAGAAACTTTACGGTAAGTACAAGGACTTCTTGCGATCGTTATTAATCACTTTAAATTGGACTCAAATAAAACTCTTCCGGATGAGTATAATCGCGAATCAAGATCACGATAGCCTTTCAACTCAAAAATCAAGTTACTTTATACTCACACGTAATATTTGTTGTCACTTCTGTCGTCTTCGTAGTCAGCTAAAAATTCCCGCAATCGCTTCGCTTCCTTTACCATCTCTTTACGTTCCTGAACTTCACGCTCCTGACGTTTTTCGTACGCACGTTTTTGACGTCGTTCACGCATTTCAAGCATACGTAAACGCTGCAACAGGGACGTCAAATATTAAGACTAAAAAAAACAGTCCAAAATGGAGAGTTGGGCATCCTGGAAAGTCTGAGGTGCATGAAAATATTAAGGTGGCCTGAATACATACAGTTCAAAACCCCCAGCAAGTGGCTTCAACAACGAAGCACATGTAAATCTTCTCTCTACGGTCTCTGGTCCAGGCTCTGGAGAATTGCCCGGCTTCTGGGGCTCGATGGTCTTCCACCATGCCCCCATCTCAACAACAACATCAACAACAACAACAACAACATCAACAACAACAACAAACACATGCAAAGCTTGTTTACTGCAAAGTAGATTGTCAAGTAGTGAACTAATCAGGAAAAGTTAAGCCAATAGTAATACAACGATGTTGCTTGCCCTTGTCGATGAAATGTACAGCAGCAGATTGGCAAGATTTTTTAAGTTGTTTTTTTTAGATAGGCGGTAACCCCTTACCCAAACCAGCCTCGACCTACTTCTTGATACGCTGCTTCTTTCTCCTTGATTTTCCTCTCTAGTTTTCTCCTTTCTTGCTCCTCGTATTCCTCATCATCGTCACCTCTTCTCCATGATACAGGACTCCTTGACGACACTCTCTTGATGGGGCTGCGTGTCCTGCGTCTGAGAGGAGACCTAGCAACAGAAGCGACTTAAATAATAACAACAACCTGCACGGCAATAGCAAAACGGCTTTGTTTTGTGGATTGTTTACTCCTCATTTCACTCAATAGAGGAAAAGTGAAAACTGCTATCAAAGTCCGCATCGCAATATTACTCAAGTCATGAAAAATTGACAGCTATTTTAAAAACCTCAATAATAAGAATACAGATTGTACACTGGTATAGCTACTGCATAAGAAACTTCACTATTCTAATCAGGTGAAGCATATCGATCC
Source organism: Trididemnum clinides (assembly GCA_963675345.1). NCBI lineage: Eukaryota > Metazoa > Chordata > Ascidiacea > Aplousobranchia > Didemnidae > Trididemnum > Trididemnum clinides. The sequence goes on along the minus strand of OY776284.1, from coordinate 21,129,342 downwards.
CCAGTCACTACTTACTGAAGAACTATTACTGAAGAACATTTGAAAACGAAACAATGATGACGCAAAGTATACCTCACACAAAGTACAATAGAAAAATTTGCTCAAAAATGATCACCAACGTCATACCGTACCATACAGCAATCTATGGTACGGTATGATGTTGGTGATCATTTTTGAGCAAATTTTTCTATTTTACCTTATTGTGATGCTGGAGGCGGATCCCTCTTAATAGGAGATCTGCTTGAAAATTGCTAATTAGCAACTAGCAACTTCTATATTCTATGGAATGATAAGTCTTGACAATGATCCTACACCCCTATTAGGGCTTACCGATGTGACTTGTTGTCCATGTCATGTGTGTGTGTCCTTAAATGAGACTCCCATGATATAGGTATTGCTGTATCATATTGTTTTTATTGCATTTTTTTTGCACCCAAGAGCAAATTTGTTTTATTTCAGCATGTTTATTATTGAGTGTTTTTTACACCTGCCTGATGAGACCCAATAAGGTCGAAACCGGTCGCGGGTTATTGACATGATGTAATAGATTGCTGTATGGTACGGTATGATATTGGTGATCATTTTTGAGCAAATTTTTTCTATTTTACCTTAGTGTGATGCTGGAGGCGGATCCCTTTTAATAGATCTGCTTGAAAATGCTAATTAGCAACTAGCAACTTCTATATTCTATACCTCACACAACAAATGTCTTCAGCACTGACGCATTTAATCAGTAGTACTAATGCTTTGCTACTAACCTATATGGAAGATACATTTCAGACAAGGGGAACTTTTCTTCCAAGTTTTGAGAAACCAAATAAAAATCCAAAATACTATTTTATTGAACATAATTAAATTAACATAGCAAAATTCTCCGAAGCTTTTCGTCTCTCTCGGGGACTTTATCAGGGCTAAACAACTATTTTATTTACCAGATTTACATTTACCAGAGTCAAAACAAGTTTGAATGAGCAGGTAATATCGAACAGCTGTTAAATGTTCTATTCAAGACACTCCCTTTTAGCCACGTCATGCACAAGCCAGAATAGAAGCAAGTATATATAGAATAAGTATCATATTTTTGTATTTATTGAAAATGTCTAATTTAAATTCAGAACGAGGGTGAGTTTTTTGAGAAACTCTATAAAGTAATGTTGGTGTAGGCATGCCCATAAGGCTAGTTGAGAGCTATTCAAAAAATTAACATTCCAAATTGGTATTAGCGCAAATATCTTTGGAATTTACAGTAAGTTTTAAACCAAAGTTAAACGCTAAAGGGAAACAATGTTTGGGGTTGTAAGTTGTAATATTTTTTTAGTTTATAAATTTTTCACCAACTAAAACACATTTCACGGTACCTTTTTTTCTAAACGTGAACAAATAAGTGTACAAACAAGCTCAAATATATGGCATGCACCTTCTAATTGCTAGTGGTCTTGACACTGGAGAACGACTCCGTCTACGAATTGGTGATCTTCTACGTTCGATGCTTCGAGATCTTCGTGAACTTCGAATTGGGCTTCGATGAACAGGGCTTCTATTTCGCCTAAAAGCAATTTGTATTCAAAAATAGTTTCGCAACATTTTTTCTGTTCTTCACGTGGTTAAACGTTTGCCAATTGCATGGCTATTTATCCAGTCTCACAGAACAACAGTGGCATGTCACATAGAATTGTATAAAGCTTCTAAGTTTCTATATTTCATTTACTCGCTTACTACTACTTTCAATGAATTTACCGCTTATTAGTATCCGCCTAGCAGAAAAAAATCATTGTAAAGTGTTTTTCCTATAAGTAGCACAGTAATGCAGCCATTGTGAGATCCAAACACATCACCATTCGATCTTTGTCGCTGTAACACGTTGCTTCTACCCATTAAAACTACTTTGCGTGATATGCCTACCATCTAATCTTTAAGTTTCTGTCAGCCCACAGATGCTCACAAAAGAATATAGTTTTGAAGCAGTGCAGTGTTTGCAGTAGTATAGTGTTAATAATCTCCGGTTCTGATTCATTGATTAAATGAACCTTTGAATCGTGGATTCCTTTCAGACAAATTTCGAAGTGCTTGAAGCTTAGAACCCACTATTTACCACTGAATGCCTTTGGAGTTATAACATATAAACGTAATAAAAATGGCACAGCAATTTACCTATCTCTATCTCGATCTCTATCCCGATCACGATCTCTGTCCCGATCACGGTCTCTATCCCGATCACGGTCTCTATCGCGATCACGGTCTCTATCACGATCACGGTCTCTATCACGATCACGGTCTCTATCACGATCTCTATCGCGAGTGCGCTCACGATCCTCTCTGTCACTTTTTCTGCTTCGTGAAGAAGCTCTTGCATCTTTCTCATCTTTGTCTTTTTTTTCTTCTTTTATTTGTTTCAATTTTTCTTCTTGAAGCTGAAAACAGTTTCCAATTCGTAATTGTGAATTAAACACAAGAAATGAAAGAATACGCAAGTAAAAGACACAGAACCTCTTTATAATCAAACGACACAAACCATAACGCTGCATTCATTCACAACTTAAAATAACGTAAGAGATAATATCTTCTTGTACTACATTTCATGAATTCCAGCAAAATCCAATTAAAGTCCTGAAAAAAAGCTTTTTTACCTGCAAAAAATTGGTTATATACTCTAAGGCAGCCAAGACAAAAAACTTACCTAAAAACTTGCAAACAAAGCTATTTCAAGAACGAGATTTTTATCATAATTTTATGGTAATATATTGTTGATAATTTATATCCATAGCTGGTTTGGTTGTCATTTCTTTCACCTGAAACTTTTCGAGGCGACAGTTTAACGCGTAAAAAGACTATAGTATAGCTACTGTATGTACAAATAAATTTGGAAAATTATTAAAAAAAGGTTATACTCTTTACAAGAAATGTGGGGCTGGATAAAAGGAAGTTTAACAAGTGGTATCAGTAATTTAAAGTTTTTCTTAAGCAATTTACTCTTTGTGACCTGCTATTTGCATTAAGTTATTGTAAGCTGAAAAAGGTATTAATCTGCAAGAAGATAAGTTTTACATATCTTTTTTCAATGTTGAACTGCTGACAGCATTAAAAACCACGAGCAGGCTGATTTGAAGCACAGAAGTAATGATTAAAACCAAGATTTGAAGATTCATCTTCTGAAAAGTTCAATTTTGGTCCACATAGCTATTCAGAATAGAAACTTTACGTGGTACATTGTGTATCTGTAACACCCAAGAAAGGTACATATCAATGACACACATTTAAGAACTTCCAAAAAAATATAGCACTTCCTTCGATTACTATGTCTTGGGGCAATCATAAAACCATTTTTATGGTAACAATCAAAATACACACCAATAGGATTTGCGGGCACTCCAAAAACCGTGGCACATAAAGGTCCAGGCAAAAAAACCGCCTAGTCATGGTTACAGACATGAAGTGAAGTAGCACTTTGAAAAGAATGTGTGAATTTTTCTTTGTACAATCCTCAAAAGACGAAGAAGCCTAATATTCTCTTCCATGGTAAACGCAATGGCACATATAAATGCCAACAATGCATTCTCTTACACAGTGTACCACCACACAGACTCGCCCGCCATTGTAGTTTCCAAAGCAAATTCAGTACATTGACCAAAAAAATGCGCACTAGAAGTTATCTCTTTATAAAGAGGTACCTAAATAGTGCAAGTATGTCCAAAATAAAATCGACATAATAAGCACATTGGTACACAAAGCCATTGCATTGGTACACTGCGTAATTTCTGATTTTAGCACCCAAAATGGTAATGCTTAGTGTCATAGCGAAACTCACTTTCAAAATACACTTAGAGTTGTCCAGCTGCAGAAGCTGTTTTATACAAGATCTTTTGAAAAGCACCCAAGTGTGGAAAATGCCTCCAAATGCACATAAATCTACTATCTCGATAAGAATAATTACTTCAGACCTGAAATAAACCAGCAGCACGGAACCTGCAGACCATGCTTAATACCGGTCACAAAAGATTGATACGATATGCATTGCACAAAAGGTTGAAGTATGTTGAATGGAAAAATTTACTTTAAAAATAATAAGACACTTACACTGTTTTATTGTTTAACAATCATCAGTAGAAGTATTGTATCAAATAGGAAGTTGCGTGATATGAATCTCAACACATTCAATACATATTGTACCACACTAAACAGTATATTCCGTAATGTACGAAATAAATGCTTAAGTGAAAACAAACCACATTGAATCTATTGCACATTGCAATTCAATTTGTCATGTGTGCAGCTGAACCTGCATTATTTTTTCGCACTATATTTCCCGATTTGTTACAATACAAATACTGGCGAGTGCATCTTGAAAAGCTTTTAGATAACAACATTTCTATGACGTGTTTCACCGCTAACAAACTATTGTGTACCTACAGTCTGCTGTTTCTAACTGGCAGATATCGAATTGCATCGATTAGAAATAATTTACAAATTTAGAACAAACATAGCATGAATTAATTCAAAACAAAATGTTTATTGATATTCTTATCAGAGCGCAGCAAAAGTAATAAACAAATACCTAATAACAAGAATATCAGAAACCATGGATTTACTATTGTTCCTTCAGAATTTTCTGATGCTATTTAGTCACATTTGCATCTTTGAATTACCTATTTTGTTTTCAACTAATCAAAAAGCTATAAAACTTACTTTGAATGTACAGAATGCGATTGAATACAAACCTACTTTGAAAGAAGTTATCAAGTTGTTTACATAGAATTTCATGTAACGAGTAGGAACAGCGTGAACTAGCCAATTCAAATTTTAGACAAATTTTTATCCTCTCTTCTGCCCGCATTGGCAAGGTGTATTGCATTAGTACGTTTCTTCCATTATCCACTTGCTTTTAAACTACAGTTTTAGCTGAAGCATCACAACACTTTTTAATTTTACGTGCCTTTCCTGATGAATACCCACAATGCTCGCATAGTACTTCAAATTTCGAGTCTTTTCAACGTTTTAGAAAGATTAACTAATCAGAAATAATTTAACAAAAAACAGTAGTTACTTCCTTAGTTGCTCATGTATGACTAATCGGTTAAAAACCTCTTCACGTAATATCGCATGAATAAAACAATTAGCATCAAAAACGTTTCTTAAATGTGTTTTGTTTGATCTTTGTAGTAAAACATTCCACTAGTAAGATGTTATCTCTCATATTTACTGAGAAACCTACGTAACTTGACAACCTTGAAAACAAGACTAGACGACATAATCACATTAATTGAAGCTAATAATGGTGTGGTTTCTAAGAAACGCATCGCTGTGACACCAGCAATGGCAGTTTCAAACTTTGCAAAATTTAAAAAAAAACTAAGTTAAAAAGTTGGAATCAAGCTAAAGTATGATTGATTGACATATTGTTTAACGAAAGGTTGCAAATTTAATACCGATTCATAATTAGGTGATTTGTATTGACTTCTAACGTCAGGCAAGTGTGCCATGTGCAGCAGAATCTTGACAGTGAGCATAATATACGATCACCAGTCACTGAACTCTTGATTAAATTTTTCAATACAAAGTACAACATCAAAATTGAAATTAAAAAATGGGTTGTGCTGTTTTCTTGATGGTAAGGAAATGTTGAAAATGCAATCCAAAAAGATAAAAATTCAATTCTTGAAGAAAACAATGCTCTTGGAAAAAATACCTCAAGGAAAAACTTTAACAGTCCAAAAAAAATGCAAATGCATTTTAAGGTGTCTGACAACAAAAGATAAAGTGTGCTCTATAATGGAGATAACAGATAAGAAAAAACTATTCACGCAATTTTTTGTTCTAACACCTGTAGAAGTAAATTACAAAGTAAAAGTCGAATTCAATCACATTCAAGAGCGTTGGCAAAGCATAAAGGGATATGTCTTTAATAATTTCAATGTATACTTTTTTAGCTAAATTATGCTACAAAGCAAATTAAGAGCTCTATCAAATACATCAAAATTTTTACGAAAACATTCTTTCAATGTATGATTTTTGCTTCTTGCATTTCATTAATTAAAGCACAACAATAACAGTGCTAAATCTGTTTCATATGAGACCTCTCCCCCGAAAATATCTACTGCCACCTTCCAACGCCCTTGAGTAACATATAGCCTTCACATTTATTGACTACGGTGTATATACTTTTGTAAATTCTCTGAAAATTGATCAAAACTCTATGCAAAGTAAGTTAAATCTTCTTGTGCTAAAATGTTAGGAGCGCTATTTACAAAAAAGCTAGCATAAGAACATACGATTGCAGTAGCTTGTGATTACAGTATGGAAACATAATTGTTTGAGAGAGAATCCTTAGCTTCTTTCAAATTCCACAGTAGAGATCCTTGTTAGGGAGATTAGATTAAGCAAAAAAATGTAATAAACCTAAACGTTACAGTAACGCATACATACACACACACACACACACACACACACTAATAGGCACGACTTTGACTCACAAGTCTGAATAATCAAAGTCAGGCAAAGCCTTAGTTCATTTAGACATAGACTTTAGTAAATATTCTTGCATGCAGTTATTTTTGATTTAAATTTAAGTTCACCTTATCCGAAGTCAAATTCGTGCACCATTACAATACCAAACACCAGCTACTAAAAAGAAATAAAAAAACAACATGCTGTATCGTATTAATTAACCAATATTATTTAAACATCCATACATTACTTCTAAAAACACATTTAAGAAAAATACACACACACACCTTTTGTGTTTCACGAAACAATCTTATTTCTTTGCTGATAAAAGTTTTTTGGTCTTCTTCCAATTGCAACTCTTCCAGGTTTTCCTGCACATTTTTTTTACATGATCTTATTTTTCGCACACTACCAGCACAGCAACGTTTCTCACACACTTAACATAGAAGGACTGTTTCTGTAGCGCTAAATATTGCCATGAAGTTTTTCACTTTCTATTTGATTAAATTAAATACACCGTGTTTTGTACACATAAAGGAAAAAGTAGCATATCTTATATTTCACAAGAATATTTTGAAATCTAGAATTACACTTACCTCTACATTGTGAGATTCCCTTACAGTTGGGTCCGGCTTTAATACTTCAACCATTTCTTCTTTATCAGCAACTTCAGGCTTAGGTATACTTAGTTCAGTGAGATATTCCTGTACAAGACCATGAAGCCCGGATAAAGCAGCATCAATTCCAGGAAGCTTGTGGTCTTCATTAGCCTGTAAAAGTAGTTTGTTGTTGGGATGCATACAATGGAATAATCCACAATTTTAAAACATTCTGGTATAATTATTTCAAATCTGGAATATCAAACCCCATTCCAGAACAAAAAACAACACAGCTTTGAAACTGAAAAAACACTGTATTACACCTTCATGAAACGCATGAACTATACCAGGGCTTCTCAAACTATAAGTCACGACCCCATTTGGGGTTGCATGATTTAGTTTTGAGGTGGCGAAACTAATTCAAAACAAATTGACTGTATTCATCAGAATTAAAAGTTTTATAACCCTCTCAAGAAAATTAAAAGTATACCTGTAATAAAATGATTTTATGCAGCATTTTTAGGGGTAACTTCATCTTTACACTGTTAGTTCTTCACTACAATGTCTGTCACTACAAAGCAGTTGTTTAACGTAAGCACCAATGCACCAACTTAAAAGAGAAAATGAAGCACTCAAACCATCTGACTACGACGCATTCAACAACAACTTACCGCCATTCCTTTCTTCTTTTTCCACTCATCGATTACTTCCTGAGTTTTGGCATCAACTTTAACCTAAAAATAACATATCGTTTCTGAAACGAAAACAACCTATCCTACAAATTGAAAGAATGCAGTTAATTCAGTCGGTAAAACAGCGATCTATGCATGGTAAATGATAAAACATGGCAGTATTTGGCAGTAAAAAGTAAATACAACTTATCTTTTCCAGCCGATTAGCGGTGGTAAGAAACTGTGCGTCTCCTGGTAGTGGCACAAGTTATATTTACCGCTCATAACTAACTGCCTAAGCCAGATGTAAAGCTGTTTACACATGTGCTCCCCCTACTTAAAGCAGGAAATAAACGTCTTCTTTGTGCGACTCTGCTAAGGTACCACAAATAGAAAATGTTACAAAGTAGTTTTACATCGGATGTCTTCCCATGACGAAGTTGCCCTGAAGAGATCTTGTATGTAGTAACAGGCCTGCCGGTATCTGCCACGGTCACATAACGGGGGTTAGACAATTGAAAACTAGTCAATGTTATTTGTCTTCAGCTTAAAATAAAGAGTTGGAATGAAAGCAACAACATTTAAGCACACAACAGAAGTCCAGCTTAATCAATTTTACTCTAATCGTGTTCTACTATAACTGCATCTAATTAGCAGTACACATGAATGATATTGCATCTACAATCTTTGTTTGAGCAATAAGCTTTTTAAAAAGATTTTTCGAAAAGCCTATGACACAAACAGCTTTTTTCAAAGCTTCATTTAATCTCTAACAAAAGTAGAATGAGAAAGGAAAACAGTACAAAATAAGTTCTTTTCTGTATGCACTCCACCAGTAAAATACTAATTTTATTGGCAACGATGGTCAACATTAAGATTTTCTCTATATTTTAATGCCTGGTAAACAACTTAATTTAATGCCTGGTAAACAACTTAATTTAATGCCTGGTAAACAACTTAATTTAGTATTTCACGATAAATGAAGTTACAGGCTTGCTGCTTAAGCTTACAGTCGATACTCTTACATAAATGGATTGAAATCATTAAAAGAATTCTCACCAGCAGTTTCTTGTCACCCAAAACATAATCATGTAGGATGTGAATGGCACGAAGAGCAGATTCAGGATCTCGATATTCACAAAACCCAAAAGCTACAAAAAATATTGATTACAGAATTACCGGTAATCAGTTTGTTATAGCACAATTTTTACATTATAACACAGTTCTCATAGGTTTTCAAATACTTAAACTCTCTACCATTTTTATGAATGCAACAATGATGCAAACTATAAAATCAATATACTGATATACTTTTATACAAAAATTATACTACAATAATCATTGAGACTAATCAAAAACAAACCATTGAAATCTTCAAAGAGCAAAGCTAAATATAGCGACTAGTGCAATCCTTTCGTTAAATAATTATGCTTAAGATATTATGTACTGCAAACCTTGCACATAGTAGCGAGTATAAAGAACAAACCATTACGTGTTCAGTGTCAAGCACACATAATTTTGGTAAGTGCATAGCACTTTCTAAGCTATAGCAATAACACTATTCACCTTGTAATTTTCCCGAAGCTCCTTGCACTCTTTTCCAGGTATAAACATTGCCACATTTCTAAATCATGACACAATCAAACCAAGAACAAAAATACCATGCTAAAAAACCACCACCCTTAAATTAGTGACTCTAAGCACTCCTATTTCTGGTCAAAAGGAAAATACGCAATCTTGTTAAGTTAGTTTGGGGTGAAGCAATTACATGCAGGAAACAGAGGAAAATTAGGTCGATAGAGGCATATCAGGGGAAATCAAACAAAAAATGACAAGAACTTAAATAGTCTTGTTGTGCTAAAAAATATTTGGTTCAGGACAGGAGACAAAACTCTTCATAGGTTATATCAATACTAGCAAAGGAAGCATGCCAAATTTAAAAAGCGTAGTTGCTTTAAGTTTTATGCCAGTGGTTTCCAACTGAGGAGCACCTTCCCCCAAAAAATGTTTAAACTTTCAGAGGAAAAAAAATTTTTGTTTTAGAGTTCACAAATTAACAGTTCTACAATATTTGATTGCATCATATCTAATGGACTACTTGCAATGTAGAGCTATTCCATGCATTTACTTAGCCTGGTTGTCAAACAATATGATGGGATAAACAAATTCATTTACAAACAGAGGTGCAAAGTTTGCTTTAAAAGAGATGTTTAGTCTGAATTTTACTTCATGTAGAACGAAGCTCTTCAATCTTTTTAGGGCCATGAAGCTGTTGCTGTAGTTTTAAAGTGTAATGAAACCCCAGTTGCAAAAAATTTCACAAGAATTGAGATGTTTCTTGGCATAAAAACCTTAGTTCAAGCTTTGGCAGGGGTACTAAAACTGGGGTATGCTAAAGAAAATTTGGGGGTAATCAAGCAAGTTTGTCATAGAGGTACATCAAAGATTTTCAACCATAGATTATGCAACTCATTGCTTCTGCCCATTCTTTACTTGAAGACTTTCTATTTGGAAACCAACATTATGAAAGCGATTTTTTTGCCAATTTTGTCACAGAAAGCCATTTATTGTTTCAATACTTTTCCAATGTTTCAATACTTCTGCCGTTTTTAAATTCAAGATTTCTTTTTCGGAAATCAACTTAATGACATCATGTTCTATTCATGCTATATTCTTCTCTGAGGATGTGCCATACATCTAGACTCAGTTAAAGAGTTTGTAACAAGAAAGTTTGAAAACACATGTGTTTGTTTCATACCAATTTTAAGTCATAATAGATGCATCATGACATGTTACACAAGCAAACTAGTTGTATTCTTTGATCACTTAACCACTGGTATTTCAATCTTTCAAGAAAATCTACTTTTTGCTTCGTTGTGTATTAGAAATGCAAAAACAATTAAAACAAATTTTTTGCACCTAAAATCAAATAAAATCTACAATTAAGATGCATAATATGTTCATCCAGTGTCATTTAGTTTTGCCAAAGTATTCTCAAAAATTGAAAAAAAAACAGCATGTTTGGCCAAAAAAAAAAAAACAAAGAAGGAACCACTAATACTCTCAGAGCCCCAGAGTTGCGCAAAGACCTGGTTGCAGAGCTCTGGCATAAAAGCAATTTTTTGACACTAGATAGGGTCTACGTCAGAGGTTTCCAAACTTTTTGCTTTGCAAACCCCTTTTTTGCAAATCTGCTGCTTCAGAGACTCCAATTGTATGTGGCATTACTTTTGTCACCCGACTCACTTCCAATAACAATAATTAAAATACGAATACAAAAGAAAATGGAGCTGTCCTCCAAAAAATAAAAAAAAGGTTAACATGTATTACTGTAGCGATTGTGTTACTCGGCAGTCTGATTCATCATCAGACTACAGTTACTTTTCATAATTTCACTGAAGTGAATTTCTGGGACTTTGCTAAGCGGGACAAAAGTTGATTTATTGACTGACCAAGACGATGCAACCAACCCCATGTGCAGTTTAGGAACCTCTGGTCTACAACAAAAGTGTATTTCCAATAAAGGGACAAATGACCCCTGGCTACAAGGTGAACTTAATAGACAAAAAGGCTTTCTTGTTTATAGTAGTAAAAACAAGAAAGCGATGCATTTCAATTTTACCTTAAGAGTTTGTAGAATTCTTAACAATATATAAAAATGACCTTAAAATTAATAACTTAAAAAAGACCTGGCCAACCCTCTTTATTTCAACATCTCTGAAAGGGCACACACACATGCACGTACATACGCATGCACACATGCGCACACACACTCCTGGCTATTGCCCTCACACACTTTCTTTATTCAGCATATTTTAGATCAAGTCTATTTTCCTCAGTCGTACAAAAAGCATACAATGTAAAAAAAAACAAGTTTCTTTTTTATTAAATTTTGAAAAAAGAGGAATGTAGGTATTAATATCAAAAACGTACAAGAGAGAAATGCATTAAAAGGTTTCAACATGCAAGAGAGAAATGCACTTTCTCGGGTAAAATTAGGCAGCTGGTGGCAGATATATCATGTTATAGCACTAATGACTAAACTCCCACATGAAGACCTAAAACAAAATTACAGAAAATTCCACTTAAATATCATGGCTGGCCACGGTTTTAGGAAAAATTTTCCCTTCATAAGCACACTAAATAATTTTCAATAAATTACAAACTATTAATTTATGAAGAATCTCACCATAAGAATTTGCCGAACTAATGTGTCTGATGCTCTGTCAGATATATTTCCAACAAACACAGTGATAGCTGGATCTTCAGCTCCATTTTCCTAAACAATTGCTAATATTGGCATTCAGCAATTGAGCACTGGCACACTTGTTACGATTGCACTTGTCACCAATCATGATAGGTTACAGCCAACAATGAATGAATTGCCGTTTATGGTGACAACGATCGTGGATTCAAACATGATAAGAGCCGTGCCGTTGTGCTTTTCATAAAGACACTTCCGAGCAATTACCTCTGCTTGATAGCATTGTTTGGGATTCCAACGTACATCAGCATTACTGGTAACTTTGAAACAGGTCTGAACATCAAGTAGTTGAACTGCAATAAAGCTGTCTCATGCAGAACGACAAATAAACAAAAATTGACCTCAGAAGTTGAAAGAATCATACAATTGTGAAAGAAAAAATATAAGTGATCTCACCTAAAATTAATTTCAGTCAAAAAAAAATGCTAAAACTATAGTAGATTAAATACACAGCTTAACGGCAATGGTTCAATCTTTTTATGATTAACAGTAAAATCAGTCAACCTTTACAAAACACAATATTCATTGTTCCATTACTTACAGTTGTATTGGATTCTTTACCTTCTTCGGGTTTAACATAATTTGGGTTCTTTTGTGGTTCTGCTTGTATAACAATCTAAATTCAAATGTTTTTTTTACCTTTTATGTTTATTTTCATATCAAAGCTACCTCTTCTAATCTTACTGTCATTTACCAAAGTATTTTACACCAAAACCTCATCTCAATCAAAAAATGAAATAAAACAACCACACTCAACACAACTAAAAAAATCTTTTCAAAATAACTTAAAACCTAAATTTATTTGGGCAGATTTCAAGCTACACATTTTTTAAGCCGTAAACCTTGTTAAATTTTAAAAATGAATTCAAAACATAAAATTCACTGCTCAAACCTTTGGGCTTGCAGATTTTACAATAGAGGTTGGATTTGGCATGAATCCTGGCGATTGGCTAATTACAGGACCCATCACTGGTGTTACCATAACCTGAGAAACAGGAACCTAAAAAAAAATGCAAAGCATTTATCTTACTTCCTGAATTTTAATGCAACAATAAACAAGAGAGACTTGATGTCTGGGTGTGGTTCAGTAAAAGCAACATGAGATTGTATCATTGATGAGTGTCTCCTATACCAGCCTCCAATCTTCCAAAGAGCTCCCAGGTTCCAACAACAATAGGTTTTTAAGATCTACCTTTCCAATATCACAAAAAACAACTTTCGCAACATATTATATGCAAGTGTACTGAAACTCAAGAGTATTTTAAATCACATGATTACTTTGAAAAGAAATGTACTTTGAGTATTTTTATTAATGTAAGTGGAAAAGTTAATATCAGATGCTGCTAAGATAAAGTTAAAATGACAATCAAAAATAAAGGCATTATTGAAAAAAGCTAAAATCACACAATGTTAGTGACGAAAACTTAATTGATCCATCTTGAGATAAATATAAAGGTTACAAGACTGAAAAATAGCTTTGCAGTATTCAAATCAGCAGCAACTCGTCAATTCTATGGGAGTCGGCTCAAGTCATAGTTTGAACAACATGCAACAGCTTTAACGTAAAATGGTTTTGCTCTCCCATTCCATATACAGTGTATCAATTTGAGTGCTCATGCATCAGACTTTCATCTGCAACTTGACACTAACTTAATAGTATAACACTGCTGAACTAGCATGGTTATTGGTTGAGATTCAAACTCAACTACACAGAATTCAATTTAGGGTTTGTTTATACAGAAGGCGCCGCTTATTATGACCACGGATAATATGACCAGCTGCTTATTATGACCAATTTGGTATGGTCCGGAATTTCTCCACTTAAAATTCTCTGTTTAATATGACCAAATTTCGGATAATATGACCAACATTTTCTCCATCTTTCTTGTTACAGCATAGTATTTTTTCCCGCCATGCACTTATAACTTCGCCTTTTCAACATATTGTTACACACTGTACTAAATTTTACCGTCACTTGTAGTGTTACAGTACCGTACTTTGTTTTACTGCCAACGTCACACTGTTACTTTGGGTAAACGATGAATTTGACGATATTTGGACTTCTTGTGGCTTACGGCATCGATTCAGGAGCCATTATGGAGGCTTTGGTTTTTACAACCATTCGGATATTATGACCAAAATGGTCTGGTCCCAAGGTGGTCATATTAAGCGGCGTCTACTGTACCTTGTTTACCACAGTTAAATTAAATAGAAAAATAAGTGTTTTTGCCCAGCAAGTTCATTTTAGCATCAAATTACAATAAACACTTTCTGACAGATGAGAAAAAATTGCCAAATGTTGTCTAATCATAGTTGCAAATGTTCACTTTTTCTGTTTTCAAGTCTTTAGTCAGTTTAGGTAAGAATGACAGGTGGACTGCTAAACCCTGCCACTAGTCTACCAGATAAAACACAAATCCATTCAAGCAGTTTTAGAAAAGACCTAAGCAAAGCTAAAAAGCCTCTTGTTATATCATCATGGCATTCAACAAATATTGCGTAGAATACAGATCTGGTTTCTTTGGCATTAATAATAAAACTGCTAACTTGAGCTAAATTTATAAAAATAAGTATCATCAGTGTTAGGCACGATAAATTCAATCATGCTCACCATTGTAACAGGTCGAACAGGAGCCATCTGTACCATCATTGCACCTAAAACATAAATCATGCATGCTAAATTTTTCCATATGTTATATTGCTATTATGAGTATATCAAATAAAACGTTGGAGGGCATTGGTAAAATCCAGGGAGGTCGATCTTGCAAAAAATTGAACCCAATAATTGTTTTTGATTTTTTCACAACAACTTGATGGCCATGGCTAAATACACGATGCAGCTTAATTATTTTTGCTGTACTTTCAGTTTGGCTGCATTAAGTCATTTTATTGGTGCTCTTTGGTTGGGCAGCTATTTGGTTCCAATGTCAAAATAAAATGCTATCTGACATTACAATAACTAGATATCAATCTAATTCATAGATATTAAGGCACCGTAATGGCTAACTACAATCAGTTGATTAAAATACCACTTCCATGACTGGTTTCATTCCTGTTAGAACTCTTCAGATGGACTCAGGTATTCAACCAACAATCCCATGAATGGTTTCATGCGGTTTATACCACCCCACCATCAGTCTTATCAACTGATGCTGTTAATTTTAAGCTTATATTATGTACGCTTGCTGATGCAAACTGAATGCGATATATGCTCTTGATTCCCAGCCAAGCCAGTGCCTTTATTACGTTATAGTTTGAATTATAGAAGCTGGTGTTAGCCTATTTAGATATTAATTTAATCAATAGATATTAAGGCATCTTAAAGATTAACCACAATCAGTTGATTAAAATACCACTTTCATGACTGGTTTTGTTCCTATTAGAACTCTGCAGGTGGACTCAGGTATTAAACTGACGATCCCATGAATTGCTTCATGCAGTTTATACCACCTGCCATCCATCAGTTATTTATTTATCATTATACCATTTTCAATACTTGAGTCCACCTGCAGAGTTCTAATAGGTACAAAACCAGTCATGAAAGTGGTATTTTAATCAACTGATTGTGGTTAATCTTTAAGATGCCTTAATATTTATTGATTAAATTAATATCTAAATAGGCTAACACCAGCTTCTATAATTCAAACTATAACGTAATAAAGGCACTGGCTTGGCTGGGAATCAAGAGCATATATCACATTCAGCTTGCATCAGCAAGTGTACATAATATAAGCTTAAAATTAACAGCATCAGTTGATAGGACCGATTGTAGAATGGTATAAACCGCATGAAGCAATTCATGGGATCATCAGTTCAATACTGGAGTCCATCTAAAGAGTTCTAACAGGGATGAAACCAGCCGTGGAAGTGTAGTTAGCCATTACGATGCCTTAATATCTATTAATATCAAAATAGACTAACACCAACTCCTATAAATCGGATATTAACCTTGATCCATGTACAATACATGCAAAAGTGTATAAGTTGGTTTTTTATACCAATTTTTTTATCCAAAACTATGAATACGACTTGTATTTGAAGATGTAACTAATATATTTTATCAAATTTTGTTCCATTTTTTAGCCACAAGCTAGAATTCCAACTCATACACAAATGTGTAAAAATTTGTGTGAGAATCGCAATCTACCTCGAGGCTTTGCTCATAGTGTAAAAATGCAGAATCAAAATTCATTTTATTAAAATACACATTACCTAGCCCCAAGCTGACAGTAAATCTTGTATTATGACATAATCACCTAGAAGTGTTGGAATAGAATTTAGATAGTAAAGCATCCAGTAATTCAAAAACAGATCATTTGAAAACTACTCAACAAAATTTGAAAAAGTTAGTATGATTTTTTAGGTAGAACAAACTCTTTTCACATGTAAAACACAAAACCAAGGGTTGCACTGGCAATTTCAGCAAGAAAAAACGCATATAAATTTGGGCTGCTCATCCTGACAATACACTTGCAACCAAGGCTGTGGTGTCAGCCAATTTTGCTGCAGACACCAACATCTTCTTAAAATGCTGACACCATTTCCTTTTATTTATTGAAGCTACTGCGCTGGTGATGACACCAACACCCTTGTAACCAGTTGTGTACAGCATTCTTTTTATCACTCGGTTCTGCCCAATGAGATTAATTTCAGAAAATTTTTTTACGAGCATTTTATAGCAAATATGTCATGCTTCATGTTTCGCAGAATATTCACTGTGTAAGACTGATATATTTAAGAAACTTTTCTGAACTTCATTTATTAAGACTAAGTAATGAAAATATTCCAATTTTATTTTAAACATCCACCATGCAAGTGTCAATAATTGGTTTTTGTGTGATATATTTGAAAACATGGTACAATACAAAGCAGAACTTTGCAGACATTGCATTGATAAATAGTTTCTTTTCTTTTTCTGTGAGAATAACATACCATGCATCGTTTTTGTGGCTTGGCTTTCTTTTCAGTTGGAGGTACAAATTCTAGAAAATGTCATCCACTGAGATGGCTTGGACTAGCTAGACTGTGATCCACTTGCTGGCTGTTGTCAACAAAATGCACATTAGTGAGTATCTGCATAAATTGATCTCTTGGCAATATAGTTGTAAAAAATGATGTTTCCACTGTAGGATAGCAAGACCAATACATTTTCAACTGACTTTTCTTCACTATTCCCATTTGTAAGCACAATGAGAAGAAAGTTTTCATTTCATCCACATTCCCTTCTTTCCACAGAGCAACATGACTTTTTATTGCACAACCCTGTGAAGAGCGAGTATCTGCAAACTTGTTGGTTTTGGTAATAACTATATCCATCAGCATAGGTGCAAAAAATTCAGAAAAAAATATCAAGTGCTGAAGGGTTTCCATCAATATTTGCTTTTACTCCTGAACTACCAGTAAACGGATGGATTGTGAGAGAACAATGACGCTTATGCCATGCTAGAGTCTGGACAGTGGAATGACTGGGTCTCTGGGCTGGTGATGGAACATCAGAATCTAAAGAAATATTGCTACCGGAACTGGTGCTATCAGATGGCAGTGAGTCAGTCAAAGTAAAATCACTTGAATAATCTGAGATTCCACTCTCTGAAGATCCTGAGCTTACATAGCAATCAATCTGTTCCAAGGCTCGTTGAGAAGTAACAGTTTTTTGATTCATGTTAGGATAGTATAATAAATTTCTGTATCTAAACTAAACGTAAAAAAAGCTGAGGTAACTTCATTTACTGGCATTCATCCTTGGCTGAGAATTACCTGCAATTGTAGAATTGCTCACTTTCAATCTCTCACACGAGATTTGTAAAAAAACTGTAACTGCCTCACCTTACTACATGGCTGCCACTCAAGCAAACTTTGAATGAAACTACTAAACAACCCAGTGATTATGCACATGACGTGATCTGTTTTAGCACCAAAACAACCAGCTGAAGCAAAAAGTCGGAAAATAAAAGCAACCTTAGCTTATATAAATGGCATCTATTTTTTTGGCAAGACTAAAAATGCGTACATATATGTCATCCATCTTTTGGCAAAAGTTTACATCTGCGTATATATACATCATCCGGTCACAAGTGGTTAAAATGTAGACACCTGCCGACATTGACACCACAGCCTTGGTTTGCAATGATTGCAAACCTTTCAAACCAAGAAAATTTGCATTATAAAGAAGAGTTAAGGGGAAATATGGGGTTCGTTTTATCATTTTTCAAAAATTTTGGCCATAATATTTTTTAAACAAAAATTGCATCTTTAAATTCCTCACACATCGGAAGATGTACAATTTGTGTTCTAATTCTTGGATTTTCACACCCAAAAACGGTTAAAAACACCAAGAATCCAGTTGCAGACGACAACAATTGTAAAATTTTCAGCAGACACGGGCAAGAGCCAACTACCTTAAATTCAAATCAAGATACCATGTTTACCACAAAACCGAACCCTTTATCATTAACACAGTCTGAAAACTACTCTTTTGGGGCATCATTTGGCAAAATTTCAAGCAATAATGATAAAATTTAGCTATTCAAATTTTCAAATATTTTAGGGGTTTCAAAACCCCCAAAACAAATTTGTACGATAAGTAAAAAAAGTAGATTTAGTGCGTAAAAAATATGACATTTTGCTAAATACAGTTCTCATTTGAAAGCTTAGAAAATTTGCTTTTCAGCAATATATAACTTTAAATAATTTAAGCTAAGCAATATATGATATTTACTGATCAAAAATGGGCACTGTATATCATATCAGCTCAAAACCCCCAAGAATTTTTTGACTTGCCTTCACTAAATTATAATTTTTAGAAAAACTACATCCATCAAAAAGATAAAATAAATTGCAAATGTTTCACCAGTAAAATTGACATTTTGTTTCAAGTTTCCAAGGAGACAAAAACTGAAATACAAGTTTAAAAGCTATCAGAAGTTTGGCCTCTCTAAATCAAAGTTTGCTGTATGCCCCTTGTTTCTCAACACATGGGAAGGGTGTAAACAAGCTGCTGTTTTATTGTTAGTGACAGCATATTCTATTTAAACTTGATATTTTCTGAATCTTGAAGAAATTCCCTGTTCAAAAATACTTAATGTTACATGGCTTAGGCTAACCTGTAGCAGATAATAACTGATCATATTTTAGATACTACATTTGACTAACAAAATTTGGTACCGGTCAGTACCGGTTAACAAAAAGGTCATGGGCCTCAGAAAGTAGCAAACTGTTGAAAACCTAGGCTTTTTGATAAGTTTTGACTGATGTACCTTGAAAGCTTATGTCCTTAGCATCATCTAGTGACCATTTCTAAAGAAATTGGTAGAAAAATAAAATCTGTAGTGATCTTTGAGGTAAGGGTACTTTAACTTTAAAGACAACTCAGCACCTGTTGGGGGGTTCATTTGCATAAAATTTACATATTCAAAAAAAAATTTTGTTTTTATTATATTTGAAATCCTCAAGAAATAGAGATTTTAACGATATATTACACTTGATGTAAAAGTAAACAGATGAGTAATGATTTACAAACTTGGGTATTTTATGAATATTAATTATGATTGATTGTGCACTTTTAGATGGATTTTCTCAAAATAGCGATTTTATGATGACTATAAACTTTCTGGCATTTGTAATTCTGAATTCGTATGGTCAATCTTTATGAAATTTCGCATAGAGCTAGCTAATAGACTTATGAATGCAATGACGAAGTGAAAATGGGCTAACTGTTGTACTTTTTTTTGCTATAAATATTTTTGTGGGAAAATATGTGAAAATTTCACTGAAAAAAATGGTATTTTTGACAAACCCCAGTATATTATGACAGCTTAAATTTATGTACAAGTTGCTACGTGATTGCGTAGAGTAGTGTTCGACGATCAAGTTGCACCAAAACCCTTCAATTCCATCGTGCAGAGGCCGAGATATGCATGCCAAAGTTTCCTCGTCTGTTGCCATGACAAAGGAAATGTCTTGGTTACCATGGCAACAAAAAAATTTGTGACAGATTTATTTTTGCGCGAGTATTCAGCCTGTTACATAACATCGATCTTAGCATGCTAAGGGCGTCTCTTTTGCAAATTCCCCATAATCCCCCTTAACTTATAGTGTGCATGCAATTGGTTTTGAATTTTTTGACCACTAGTCTTATTAGCAACATGACCACAATTGACCCCTTTCAAAGTGATCTATTAAGAAACATTGCATCAAACTATTAGCATTTTGTAATGAACGCTTCCATCAACTCAAAAATACATAAGATTGATTATGAGTCAATGCCAACAGTGCTTGGTAGGAACAATCTATATAACAAGCCTGCTAGCTATACTTGAACAAAATATTTACCTGTAGAGGCGGCATATAAAGGCCGGGTCATGGGCATTGGAACCCTTGGAGGAAATGACATATTTTTGTCAAAATTATTGGATCATTTAAAATAAATCAAAGTGATAATCTTAATTGTAAATCTAAAAACATAAAATTTGCATTAAAGTTACGCCATTTTCAAAAACTAAAAATAAACACAAAAATATGATGGTAAAATTCACCACATTACATCAAGTAACTAGCAATATAGCAAAATTAATCAATGAAACAAAATCTTTTACCAAACTATCCCCAAGATCTACGAGGTGCATTCAATAAGTTTCCAGACTTTTTTTGTACAGGCATTTATAATTGCTCGAGATATTTAAGTATGTTTTTACTATACTCCTTATGAGATGATTGACCAATTTTTTCTTGTTTAAGTGCAAATTTATAGCTACAGTAGGAATTAGAGTACACCTTACTAAATCCTGATTGTCACAGCTGGTGAATTTCAAAAATGCAATCTGGACGTGAGGACACATTAGAAGAACGATATGCGATCAAGTTCTGTTTTAAACTTGGAAAAACTGCCACGGAAACGTATGGTATGCTTCAGACTGCTTATGGACCATCTTGCATGAATCGATCATCAGTTTTTCAGTGGCACAAGAGATTCAAGGAAGGCAGGGAGTCCGTGAGGGATGATGAGAGATGTGGGAGGACCTTTTTTTGATGTGGGAGGACCTTTTTTTGACAGCATGGGCATAATCTACATTCACTGGGTTCCCACTGGAATCACAGTCAACAAGGAGTACTATATTGAAGTTTTAAGGGAGTTCAGGAAGAGATTCCGTCGGAAGAGGCCAGAACTCTTTGAATCAGGTCAGTGGCATTTCCATCAGGACAATGCCCCAGTCCACAACCCCATCCTCGTCACAGACTATTTGACCCAGATGGGCATCAAGACGGTTCCCCATCCTCCCTACAGCCCGGACCTTGCTCCCTGTGACTTTTGGCTATTCCCAAAGCTCAAGGAAAACCTCAGAGGCAATCGTTATTCCACAATTGAGGACATGAAAGAGGCTGTGACGAGGGTCCTAAACACGCTCACACAAGAAGACTTCCAGGGGGCTTTCCAGAAGTTGTTGGAACGGTACAACAAGTGCATTGATGTCGGAGGAGAATACTTTGAAGGGGACTAGAGTTTTTTGTGTGTACGGTTAATAAAAGTGTCCATACCAAAAAAGTCTGGAAACTTATTGAATGCACCTCGTATATATACATATTTTGCATCATTAAACTTTCAAACCACAAAATCAGAAAAATAAACAAAACCAGTAAAAATATTTTCAGTGCTTTGTCATAAAGTTAAGATAGTAGTATGCCATAGCAAGTATGAAACATTGCTTGGCACTATAGTTTGATGCATATCATTCATTCTCTAGAAAAAATGCTAAACAATGACAGAAAAACAGTCAAGTTAAACATTTATTCAGTCACCAACAAATCATTTGTGTAATGCTTTTTGCAAAAGCCCGACAGACAGTAAAATTTTCACAACCAAACTTTTATAAAAAGAATGGACTTGACCTAATGGCAAAAAATCACAATATCAGAAACTCTCAAATGACACTTGCAAAGCATTTGCAAAAAGACCGGAAAGATTTATCACCATAAAATGAGATCAACAAGAGTTTTAAAGATGTACGTAAAAGTACTTTGTAATTTTCAGTATGATCCACTAAAAGTGAAGAGAAAAGACATTAACTTTTCACATACATCAAGCACTACTGAAAAATTGTGAAGCATATAATATTTAAAATTTTTGTAGTCTATTCGCAGTATTGCAAAAAGACCGGAAAGATTTATCACCATAAAATGAGATCACCAAGAGTTTTAAAGACATACGTAAAAGTACTTTGTAATATTCAATATGATCCACTAAAAAGTGAATAGAAATGACATTAACTTTTCACATACATCAAGCACTACTGAAAAAGTGTGCAGCATATAATGTTTAAATTTTTATAGTCTATTTGCAATATAAACATTCAAGATTTAGCAGTTTAAAAACGCAATCTAATTCAATTTTACTTTGCTAGTGTATACTATGTAAGCAGGTAGCAGTAAAAAGACCATAACATTTCTAAGTCCTCTGCTCCTTAGATTCAATGCAAAAAGTTGTCTATAAAATATATATAACACATAGTAAAAAGATATTGATACCGTAACATTTAGCACTAGAAACCACATTGGTTCATTATACAGGGTGGGGATTAGTTTGGAAACTAATTTAAAAACTCTATCTTTTCTCAATAGTAGTTCCTAACTAGATTATAGGATTTAATGAATAGCCATTGCAATACTTTATCACAGTGGTTCCCAACCGGGGAGGAATTCCTCCCCAGGGAGGAATTTTGCCATTTCAAGGGAGGAATTTCAAAACTTCGATTTTAAGATAACTAGTGGCATTTGTAGTTTACTTCAATAATATTGTCCGGCATGGGATTGCATTTGTTCTTGTCAAAAGTGTGTTTATAGCGTAGGTATTGCTGTAAAGCCCGTTTACATTGAGGTTACGAAGAAGCAATGGGAGGTGATATGAAGCTATTTGAAATGCCCGCTGCTGTCTTCACTGAGGTTTGGCGTCGTTCATATTTAATGGGAGTTCATAATAGGCGCGATGATGGACAGGTCTAGAAACCTATGCGAGACGTTGTAAAAGCAAAGCTCCGTGCTCCCAGGCACATTTATTGCTTCAGAGCGAATAGTAGCAAAACCTATTCACTAGAAGCGTGCTCAAGAGAAAAGTGATGTGCTTCGCTGAACTCAAGCACAAAGAAAGAATTAATAAAGATTTGTGCACAGCATCGCGTCTCGTAACCTATCTAAACGGGGCTGTAGTTTAGTATCTTAAGCAAATTAGGATTGAAACCTGCAAACTGTAGTGTAGAGTGCATATGCTTTTTTCTTGTGGGTATGCCTTTCTTTTCTCTTATCAAAACGGTTTTGCTTTTTTCTTCGTCTTGCATCATCTCGATAGCAATGGGAAAATCCTTACAGGTGACCAACGATGTACTTTGATGTCACAGAATTTTGGAATGTCAACAGTTTAGCTTGCACGTTTTAATTCAATGTTCGTAATTTTCAGACAAATTCCTAATTCTGATTTGTATTTATGCAAATACGTTTGCAAATTTTAGTCGAATTAGTCTTAGCAGAATGAGTAGTAAAAAGCGTAAATATGATGATTCTTATATCCAGTTTGGTTTTACGTCAGTGGTTATTGATGGTATGGAGAAACCACAGTGCGTACTGTGTAATAAAGTGGTCAGTAATGACTTCATGAGACCAGCAAAGCTAAAGCAACATTTGGAAAATGTGCACCCTCAAAGCAAACATAAAGATAAAAGCTATTTTGAGCGGCAAAGTAAAGCTCTGAAAATGATGAGACTGGATAGTTCAGGTAAATTTTTTATAAGAAACAGCAAAATTGTGGAAGCATCGTATGAGGTCGCGTTAGAAATTGCTAAGCAAAAAAAAGCCTCACACAAATGGGGAATCATCAACCAAGCCTTATGCTCTAAAAATGGCTAATAAAGTTCTTGGAAAAGATGCAGAAAAAAATTAGCTGCAGTTCCACTCTCAAATAACACAATTCAAAGACGAATAAGTGACATGTCCAATGACATCAAAAGTCAGGTGGTGCAGCAAATTAAAGATGCTCCTTTTGGTCTTTTTGCAATTCAACTGGATGAATTCACGGATGTTTCATCTTGTGCACAGTTGATGGTGTTTGTAAAATATATTTACAATGGTGCATTTAAAGAAGAATTCCTTTTCTGCAGCGCTCTAGAAACTAACACAAAAGCAACAGACATTTTCGAAAAAGTCTCATATTTTTTTAAATCTGAGGACTTGGAATGGCAAAATCTTGCTGGATGTTGCACAGATGGAGCACCCGCGATGTTGGGCTGCCACTCAGGTTTTCAAACTCTTGTGAAGCAGTTAGCTCTCACAAGCAAAGGTGTTCACTGCATGCTCCATAGACAAGCCCTAGCTTCCAAAACTTTGGCTGATTCAATTCAAACCGTTTTAGAACAGATTATACAAATTGTCAATTTCATTAAAGCAGGAGCTTTGAATTCTCGAGTTTTTAAAAAGCAGTGTAGCGACATGGATGCTGACCACTTGGTTCTTCTCTACCATACTCAAACACGGTGGCTTTCCAAAGGAAATGTTACTCGAAGATTCTTTGAACTCAAAGAAGAAGTGAAAGCATTTTGTGAACTCAAAAATAAGTCGGAGTTGTGTTCATGGCTGGATGATAAAGAATGGATGCTCTTTTTGGCTTACTTATGTGACATTTTTGAACAACTTAACAAACTCAATCTTCAGATGCAAGGCAAGAATACCAACATCATTAAATTTGTAGATGCATTGAAAGCTTTCAAATCAAAATTGTCAAATTGGAAACGAAAAATCCGTATGCATAATTACTCTATGTTTGAGAAATTGGACATGCTTCTTGATCACAAAGAGAATGGACTGCCGGTTCAAATCAAAAGTGACATTTTGGAGCATCTGTCATCACTTAAAAGTGAATTTGAGAAATACTTTCCAGAAATATCTTACGATGAACTTGATTTTGTACGAAATCCTTTTACTTTTTCCGTTGAAAAGGTTTCAGATGAATGCCAAGAGGAATTTTTGGACCTTGTGAATGATTCGTCTGCAAAGCAAGTTTATCACGAAAAGCTTCTTACAGAGTTTTGGATTGAAATAAAAAATTCATATTCTAAAATTACTGAAAAAGCTCTTCGTATTCTTATTCCTTTTGTGTCCACATACCTGTGTGAGGCAGGATTTTCTACTCTGCTACAAATCAAAACCAAACAAAGAAATAAACTTCATGTTGAGGATAACCTGCGTTGTGCCTTATCTCAAACCTCTCCCCGCATTCAGCGACTTTTGGATGACAAACAAAAACAAGTTTCGCATTGACTAATTGAGTTACAATTGAAATAAATGACATTTCGTTAAATTAGTGATTGTGCATTCTGTATTGCTTGTGTATTCTGTAGTGCATATTTAGATTAGGGGAGGAAATTTTTTTTTTAAATCAGCAAAGGAGGAATGTAGCAAAAAAGGTTGGGAACCACTGCTTTATCACATTATCATTTGTTTTCATGGGAAACTTTAGCCAGTTTCAAAATGTCAGGCACATTATACTGTGCCGGAAAGTCAGATTCCGCTACTGCAAACACACTTTCAATAGGGAGATCGACTGTCTAAAAACATTGAAACGTTTCAAAGAGGAGGTGATCTATCTGATCGTCCAAGATTTGGCAGACCATGCTCCCAATGATCTAAATCAATGATTAAATGCATCAGAAAGAGAATAAGGAAAAACTAGAGAAAGTCTATGAGGTTGCTAACAAAGACCACTAACAGGAGTCCCAGAACCATGAGACCATTTGTCCACAAAGACCTAAAAATGTCCTCTTTCACTTTCCAAAAAATATAAACTGTCAGGAGCTGTAAAATAAAAAACATTGGTGTGGTCCATCCTTGAAGCCAAGACCTGTGGAAAAAACACCACAACGTTGATGATTTAAAATGGCCTCTACTGTGAGCATGGCAAGAAATTCCACAGGAAGAGCTGTGTGCCTCTGCAGAGAGCATTTGCAGAAGACTGCAAGCAGTAATCAAATGTGAAGGGGGCCATTTCAAGCAAAATTTTTATTTTGCTTGTATTGATCTCTATGTTTTGGATTGATCATACATATCTGTAAATTGTAGATCATACATAAGTAGATCTTATGTAGATCATACATAAGATCATACATAAGTAATCATACATATCTGTAAATTGCTAAATATATTTTTTGTTAAATTGTAATGTTGATTTTTATTTGCTTTCATATTTATGCCCAACCCTGTAGCAATATATTTTCTCTGAGTATCAATGACTTATGACATGAGAGAGACAACAGAAAAACTGGTGTGAAACACAACAGTAATGTTTCTTGTGCAGTGCATGACAGCAGTAAACTCTCCAAAATAAAGACATAATACAAAGGGTTTTTCAAAGATGATATTACAGACAGGCAGTTACAGAGCTGCTCTAATCTGCACAAAAACGAACTTGTTTGAAGTCTACCTAATTTGCGTTTCAGGCACATTTTATGAGGCAACTTCACCATTTCATTAAGTAACATCAGCAGACGAGTGCTTTCAGATAGTGAAAAAAAGGGGCTAAAGTAGAGCATATGGTATGCAGTTTATTTCCCCAAAATATACTTAACAGTCGTAATGACAAACCTTTTACAAGACCCCTAAACCACCATATGCTGACAGGGCCCATTTGATCATTACAGCCTTGAAGCATTTATTGTCAGTGTTTAACTGTTCTCAAGTCTGCCTGCAGGTATTGTCACTGGTAATATTGGTGCAGTATCATCAACAACTTGAAACTTGAAATGCTATTTCGTAAACATCCATTCCTCTTTGCAGGTGTAACAGATCCATTTAAAGACACTGACTTGTGCTTGAACGCTTTACAGATATCAGATATACTGGGTAAAGCAGAAACGTCATGTAAAATGTAGCATTTCTTTAAATCGTATGATCATGCAAGAATTAGGCTACATATAGATGCATTTCAAAAGGAAAGATCAATTGTTTTTGACAACACTTGAAATTTTTTCTTTTTAGTTATTATGACACTTTTAACATGCTCCACTATAATCTTGCCACAGACACTGCTCTTTTCAGCCAGTAAGCAATGCTCATTAATCCAATCACAAGACTAACAGGCAAGCCACAGGTACTTTAGAAATGCATGATATTATAATTTGAAGAGTTTTACCATTGCAAGAAAAAATGGCTAATACCTTAAAAAGGATGGCAAAATCTTCTGGTATCTAGTGCTAAATGATGGAAAACATTAAATGCACAAAAGCTAAAAAACTGATATTAACTTTGAATTTAATACACTTCCCCATACAGAAGTGATGCAATAGTGCTAAAAAAATTTAACCATTTATTCTTGAAGAAATGAAATGTGAACAGTAATACCACTTGTTTTTAAATACTATGTGGCATGCACAAAACTGCAAAACTATTACGGTTCTCATAGCAAAACTGCAGACAGTGACACTGTTTCGACCTATCAGGTCTCTTCAGTGCAGTTGGTGACCGACAAGAAGCTAGAGGCTTTTAATAAAGCATAGCTTAGACCGCCACACTTGCGGGATCTATACTAGATCCACTTGGTGGATGGTCTGTCAGTACTCTGCGAAGCCGTATCACTCGTGAATGAGTGGCGGTTGTCGCAGGTGCACTAAGTCTAGCAACTGCTAGAACAATAGTGCTGTCACAGCCTAGTGGTCACAAGGTCTTACATGTATAGTAATGCAAGAGGCTAGCGATGCACATAGCAAAACTGCAGACAGTGACACTGTTTCGACCTATCAGGTCTCTTCAGTGCAGTTGGTGACCGACAAGAAGCTAGAGGCTTTTAATAAAGCATAGCTTAGACTAAGCTTAGACTAAGCTATGCTTTATTAAAAGCCTCTGGCTTCTTGTCGGTCACCAACTGCACTGAAGAGACCTGATAGGTCGAAACAGTGTCACTGTCTGCAGTTTTGCTATGTGCATCGCTAGCCTCTTGCATTACTATATTACGGTTCTCTTTTTCAAATTTGGTTACTTTTTATTTCAATAATTTTGCTTCTGTTTTTTTAAATAAACAGTTGGAAAAACTATGATTACTCATCATATTGAAAACCAAAAAGTTTCAAGAGGTAAGTCAGAGCTGTTAGTTGCTGCAAATTTGCATGCAAAGAGGTGTACATGCAAGAAAAGAATACACAGAAAAACAAAACGTGACATCATTGTAAATCACTTCTACAACAACTACATGTATTGCAGATCAACTGAAAGCAATTAAGCACTTGTTCTAGTATGGCCACACGGTAAAAGACTCCCCAGAAGTAAAGGCCCCTTTACAATTGCTTTACACCACTTTAACCACTTCCCGCCAGTATTTTTATACTATGTGCATACCGCTGCAACGGTATTATTTCGCGTAAAATTTGGCAAATCTCGCCAGTGCCTGTCTGCATGTATATATAGGGCAAAAACACTCTTTTGTTGGTTTTTTACCATGTATTAACATGTAAGACATCGAAAAAGTCACAAAACGCACAAAAAAGTCACAAAATGTACAGTTTTTAATAATTTGTCTTTGTGTGGTAATCCTTGAAGCATGGAACAGGACAGAGAGGCACCTCGCATTTATCACATTGAAATTTTGTCTCTTTCCTTGTTCCATGTTTCATGCAAACAGTGCACCTTTTGTAGAAGGTCTTTCTGCCTTCGGGTGTAGGGTTGTGCTGGAGAAAATGTCCGTTCTTTCCCCTCAAGCGATGAGGAGTAGGTAGTGATCTGGGACGGCCACGAGTTGAATAATCTGGTATATCTGCACTTTGCAGCAGCTGACGAGCAAGTTCAACTTTAAACTGTGGCAGTGTTTGTCTTCCCATATTAGCATGCAGCTTTTTGAAAAGCAAGAAGGAATTTACAATTGAAATGTCTATCATATAGAAAAACAGCTTTTTATACCATTTGGTCT
Source organism: Trididemnum clinides (assembly GCA_963675345.1). NCBI lineage: Eukaryota > Metazoa > Chordata > Ascidiacea > Aplousobranchia > Didemnidae > Trididemnum > Trididemnum clinides. The sequence continues at coordinate 21,100,434 of OY776284.1, read as the reverse complement.
GTTTTCTCACAGACTGACAGGTTGCTGATATTTGATCTGAGCGATCCACGCCACCCATTCCTTTATTGTAAGCAACAACACAGGCTGGTTTGGTTATAATGTTGCCTTTTCTGTCTCGTTTTCCTGTAGCAACCATTTCTGGGGTGTGCTTTGTTGACAGCATCTTCACTTCTTTCTTGTCTTTCCATACCATAGCCATAATTCCATTGGCATTTCGGGATGTGCATTCGCCCTTTTCCAGCTTGCGCCCAGGGAATTGTTTGGGCATATTTTTTCTATTAAGTCTCACAGTACCCACAGCATGTGTTTGCTGTTGTAACAACTCATAATAGAGGTTTGGGCTTCTGTACCAATTATCCAGATACATTGTATATCCAAGTTCAAGCAGCTCCCTTGATAAATCCATTACTACTTTGGAGCTAGCTGGCATGCTATTATCTTTATCCTGACCACTGTAAACTTTAAAATTCCATGTGTATCCACACATTACAGCACTAGATTCACAAAGTCTATGTACCTTCAATTCAAAACGTGACCTCTTTGAGGGGTTGTACTGCTTGAACTTCAAACGACCATGAAATTTCAGCAAGGATTCATCCACCGATATGTGTTCATCAGGACAATAGGTTGTTCGAAAGCTTTCAGCAAAACTGTCCAGAATGGGCCTGATTTTAAAAAGTCTGTCACTTCCATTATCCAAAGCATTATTGTTGAAGTGTAAATTTGACATAATTTTGATGTATCTTTCCCTTGGCATGGTTTTTTTAAAAAGTGGTGTCTCCAGCATTCCGTCTTTACTCCAGTACAAATGTAAATCAGGCTTTCTGACAATCCCCATCATTATACTGACAGCCAAGAAAACTTTCAGCTCTTCACTTGTGGTGTCATAAAATAAAATGCTGTGACTCCTGGAAGTAGTAGGATCTGGATGCTGGGTATAATACAGATTTGTTTCCCTAGTGATGACATCCAACATGGCAGCAGTAACAAACTGCTGAAAAATTTGTAATGCAGTGCTTTCATCATTGAGTGGCACCTTGATCCCACTGCTAGCGGTAAAAGGTAGGCTACAAGGCTGGACATCCTGTTGATTCCAGTTCCACACGACTGTACTTCCTTGCAGCTGTGGTGCTTGTCTTGGACAGCCTAGCAAAATCCCACCAATTTCATCATCACTTTCGCTATCACTAGTATCAACAGGTGTGTGCAAAGAAAATGTATCCAAATCACTCTCAGAATCACTGCCAGAACCAGAACTTCCCGATGAAACTTCACATAATTGCTGTAATATTGAATCTGCATCTAAGCCTTGATTTCTACAAGCCATGATTATGCTCTAAAAATGCACATATATGGAAGACAAACTTCACAATACTTCTCAACAATCTACTAGTAGCAACAGTACATATCACAATAACACAAGTAATTTCTGTTGTGAATTTACTCACATTTGATGCCTTTAACAACGGTTATTTCCCTAAATATTCCTCTAAATGTCACCAGTAAGCCGTATTGATATACGCGGCTGTATACGTTTCCCGTTAAGAGTGCTTGCAAAATTTGCGGCAATAGACGTGTCCTGTTGCTGGGGCATGGCATAATGCTGCGTTATAGGCCGTTCCCTGGCGGGAAGTGGTTAACACATTCCATGCCAAGCCACGTAAATCTACGGTTTAGCTTTACAACGGTTAAGTGCCAAGCCACGTAGATCTACGTTTTGACTGAGATCACATCGGTTGAGTGCCAAGCAGCAACCTTTTCTATTGTAAAACCGTAGATCTACGTTCTTGAGCTCAATGCATGTTTCACGCGTGTTTCGCACGTGTTTGGAGTGGACATCACGCATGACTGCTTGTGATGTTTGTGCTTTTATTTACGAGATCAGCGCATTGATGACGAGGTTGCTTTTGCAGAGATCAGCGATTGTCAATGAGTTGAAAGAAACACAGGGATTGGAATAGCCATGCTGCTTTATGTTCTTATAAATTATTATTTTATCTGTCGATTTAGAAAACTTTGATTTACTTGTAGGCATTATGGATGTGTCAGGAGTTAGCAAAATTATAATGAATTCTGATTCTGAAGAGTGCGATCTCGATTCCTCTGATGATGACTTTGAAATTCAGACAAGTGGTTCGGATACTGATAGTGATGATGATGTGGCTCAAGCTGCAGCACCTGCACAACCAAGTACTTCTCCGGTCCGGACTGCGCGACAGCAGTACGTGTGGCGTCCAGCTACAAGACAACCTCCCGTAACAACGTTTAGGGGGATACAAGGTTCTACCAGTGAAGTGGTCGTAACTGATGAAGAGAGTCCACTACAATATTTTCAACTAGTTTTCAATGATGCACTGATGAATTTACTTGTCCAAGAAACAAATCGTTACGCATCACAATATATAACTGGACAGAATCTTGCACCACCATCTCGAGCTAACGTTTGGAAACCAACGAATAAGGATGAGCTGAAAGTGTTCTTTGGCCTGGTGCTGCTTACGGGTTTGGTTGACAGAAAAGGTCATTTGGCATCATACTGGTCCAAAGAAGAAATCATTGCAACACCGTTTTTCAACAAATGCATGAGCAGAAATAGATTTCAACTGCTTACTGCATTTTTGCATTTCAACGATAACGAACAAATGCCCAAGAATTGTGAGGATAAACTTTACAAGATTAGGCCCGTGTATTCCCTTATGGTCTCAAGATGGCGTGAACTCTACTCTTTGGGAGAGCATATTTCAATTGACAAAGGTATGCTGAAGTGGAGGGGAAGACTGTCTTTCAGAGTATATATGAAAGACAAGCCTGTCAAATATGGCATCAAGTCATATATTTTGGCCGATTCCAAGACCCACTATTGTTGGAATATGGACCTTTACCACCGCGTGAAGAAGACCTTGAAAGAAACTGTTCAGGGTTTGTTGACCCAAAGCTGCCTTCACCTATGGCATTCGCTATATATGGATAACTTCTACAACAGTGTAGAACTGAGTGAGACTTTACTGGCTCAGGAGGTTCACACTGTTGGGACACTGAGGAGCAATAGAGGTGAACCTTCAACAGTAAGAACTCCTCAGAGGATGCAACGCCATAACGTCATAGCTATGGACAACGGAAAGGTGATGGTTCTTGCATGGAAGGACAAGCAAATCGTGAAGGCCATCAGCACAAAGCACGATGGTTCACTTTGCTCTGTAACAAGACGACGGAAAGGAGGGCGCGGCGCGATGGAGGAAGGGATGAAACCGGCATGCATCGTTGACTACAATCAGCACATGTCTGGAGTCAATCACTTGGATCAAATGATATCATATTATCCGTGCACCAGAAAATCACTGAAGTGGACCAAGAAAGTTTTTTATTATCTAATGGAAATTACGGTTCACAATTGCTTTATTTTGTATAAGGCAAAAAGCAGTACAAGGTCCAAGAGCCTACACCAATTCTGCAAAGAGCTTGTGAGGCAGTTATGTCAGCAACCCCAAGAAGAGTTATCTTCTGATAATGATGAAGGTCCACCAAGAAAAGCTCCAAAACATGATCCACAAGAGCGATTGCGTGGCGGATTCAATTCTCATCACATGGCAACGTTTCCACCAACAGCTAGCAAGAAATATCCACAAAGAGCTTGTAGGGTGTGTCTGAAGGGTGGTAAACGAAAACACACCCGATATTATTGCAAAGATTGTGGTATTCCCCTTTGTTGTGCACCTTGTTTCGGAGAATATCATTCAAAAAAGCAATTGAAATAAACGTACTTTTGAAGTTGAAAAAACATTTGAAATAAATGTGCTTTTATATTTACTATACAGTCGAATAGTGCTTTTATCTTTACCAGACAGTCGAAATACGAAACAGCCAAATAATGGCGTAAACTGCAAAACACAGAAAATCGTCTGGCACATGACGTTAAAGCGCACAATAAAGCGCTCGCACCGAATGTGTTAAAAAACAATCACATGGTATCATAACATTTGCTTCAAATTTTTGTTAATTACAGCTGTAATCAATTCTTTGATAATTTATAAAGAAATCAGTGGCAACAACAACGTACAGGTATTAAGATTTAGACATGATCTCATTCATTCTGTGGCTGAAATGGTTCAACCCAAATGAGAAAGCAGCAAAAGCCATTTATCTGCTGCATCAACTGTTTCTAATGACTTAGAGAAACACACCAAAAGAGATAGCAAGATTTGCTAAAAATGAAAAAGATGCTGCAGATGCTAATCTAGTAAACTTGTAAGTTTATTCAGCCAGTAAACTTGTAAACATTTCATTAGAAAACATTTTGCTTAACACTTAAAGCATTGTCGTGAGTTGGTTAGTCTATTATACAGTATTATTCCTCGATAAATTCCTCACTTGGTATGACAGTCAATAAATATATCAACAGAACAGAATTAGACCAGAATGGTTAAATCGGGCGATACGAACATAATTATATATGCACACAAACCACGTGACACGATAAAGCAATGGAGTTTTGATAAAGTTGGTGTGAAAGCAATGCGATTTCCTATACCAAATGTTAACATTGATATTTAACACTGGGTATATAGGCAATTGTGATACTAAAAAAGGGTTGTGCGTCGCTGGCAACAGAGTCCATTTTTGGGATGCACCCAAACGATTAGAATGCCCAAATGTTCAAAAGGTTAATAGTGTTCATAATATTTCCTTTCATTCTGATATGCGTGGAAATGTATATCGGCTGGAAGTAACAACCCTGGGCATAAGCTTACACTCTCAAATTCAATGTCCTCCATCTGTTCACACTTGTTTTCCCAAAAATGCTGTATGCGACCCTTCTGGGATCGTTATTGTGCCCAATAATTGTTGCAGTGTACGTCGCTTACAAATGGCACATTCAGCCACATTTAACACTCATTCCTCTACAGACCCTCTATTTGCTAGCTTTGTCACAGAAAGCGTCGACATCATGAGCGAAACCATCAACAACCTTAATGCCGACATCCATTTTCTTGAGTGCCAAATTCAATCTCCCTTTTCTACCATGTATTCTATTCTTGGTAAATCATTCTCTGGCCCGGTGCTCTCTACCTTGTTACGTCATCACACAGCAGCAATTACGATTGGGGATGTGCTTACGGAATTAATGTGTATCCCGGTCAATGCTAGTCTTTTAAAAAGTTTAAAACACAGTAATTATTTTTCACTTCATCCCTTAGTACAATATGTGGATCATTCAAACGTTACTCGGGTAGGACAGCTATATGGAAATGGCAATCTCTACAAAGGTGTTCACTTAGTTGAGCAATTTATTCCAGGTTGCGTCTTCACTTTTCGTATGAATGGTAAGTTCCATACATTCCAAAATTACACATTGACCCATGCGGACACCGATATATGCCTGTTTCCCACAGCCATCCACTGGCATCAGGTTTCCAAGACGACCTGGAACTGAACCATAACCTGTTTGTCTCCCCATGTCCCCCTTTATCAGGTAATCGATCAGTGGGAATCGAGACTTGGGCTCAGAATTTAACCACTCCATGACTACTGTCAGTACCAAACCAACAAGCATCACCACCTATCCCTAACATCACCTTGCCAACATTTTGGGAAACCAATGTCAACTTTAGGTTTGCAGCGGTTGACCAAACTTTTGCCTCAAACGAGATTTGGGATGAGCAGCAAAAGTTTTAAGTGGCATTAAATTCGCCAGACTTAAAAAGTATTCGAAAGGTCCAGCATGTCATTCGTAACCCAGGCATGTTTCCGTATACCAACCTAAAAACAGCCCTGGCTAAGACATATCGACTCTGTGAAAAAAATCGTCTAGACAAGTTGTTTCATAATACAGAGTTGGGCGATCGCAAACCTAGCAAATTGGTTCACGAAATGCACTACCTGCTGCTGCGCATCAGTTGCAATTTTGCTTTGAGTATAAAGCAAAACGTTTTGAAATACAATGTTACTTTTTTGCCGGAAAAACAAAGCGTGTTCACAGAATTTTGACAAACTTAGGTGCTGAACACCAAAGGACAGAGTCCTGTCTTGAAGAACCAATGTTAGAAAATAGATTCAAAAAATAATCCAGTGTGGCCCACACCTAGGTCACACCACACTCGCATGGCAGCCAACATGTAAAAATGATTTTTAAATTAAATGTGCTTGCTGCTATAGATGGCATGAATTTAGCACAATAAATAAATCAAATAAAACTACATTTTATTTAATTGTATTTATTGATTTTTATGATACAATTCATGCCTACATGTACTCTGAAATGCAAACTTTACTAAATAATTGCAATCATTCTAAAGGTGTGGCACTCTGCTAACTTCTGGTCCCACAAAATTGCCCACCAGCCAAACCAATTGCTCACACCTGGCCTAGCTTATCATTAAGCTTGCTAATAAATTTGGTTACTACAAAATAATAGTCCCATGAAGCCATAACACTGCAAAATTGAGTGGAGCAGAAGGTCAAAAGTAGCCATTCTTGTACTATTTGTGCAAACAATCAAATAGGCCTATGTGTTTTGACCAAACCTGGTGCATAGCAAAACATAGAGCCAGTGGAAAGGTTCATTCATTCATTCTATTTTTATTAAAAGCTGTGAAACAGTTAAGGGAAGAAATGCTTGATAAATCTGATGATTAGCTCTGATCTGCATAAGAAGCTGAATAATAAAACCATGTAACAAATTTTTTTTTCTTGTTTCTTGGAAATAATCCGCAGTTTCTGATCTACTAAGTTCAAAACCCATGAAAATAACTACCATTGTTTTGAAACTTTGTAAAAATGAACATCATTTTTTGATTTTCACAATTTTATTAATTATTTCTACTATTTTTGTTACCTATTGGTATTATATAGCTAATAAACTCTTATTTTTACAGCTACAACTTAACCACTTAACGTACTAGAACGAGATATCTCCGGCAAGCACATCTGTGCAAAAACGCGCTTGCCCGAGATATCTCGTTTTGTACATTGAAATGATTTTTTTTTGCCTGTATTAATTTGTTAGTCCCCGATTTTTAGTTTTCATTTGTTCCCAATCATTAGCGCCATCTGTACATAAATATTATTTCAAGGTTGACTGATCAGAACTTTGAGAAAAGCACCTTCTGAGGGCTTTTTGCTTCAATACGAAATGGAAGTTAGTGGACAAAAGTAACATAACGACTGTGCTTTCTTTTTTAGCATTGAAGAATACTTTGTGATTTATAGAAGAATACTTTGTGATAGAAATGTATTTTAGCAAAAGTGATGATGATGATATTACTTTGGAAGTGTCAGGAAGTGACACTAGCTTTGATGACTTCAGCTTTTCTGAAGAGAATGATGACAGTACTGCACCTACTGTGGCTATTGGTCCAGATTCAGTAGGCTGGACAAAACTTAGCAATGAGGGGATGACACGACTACCTTTTCCCTTCACTGGGAATAGTGATGTTCACTTTGATGTTGACCAAGCCACTGGGCCACTGCAGTACTTTGAAAAGTTTTTTGACAATGATATAGTGGACCTGATTGTTGAGGAAACAAACACATATGCAGATCAATGTGGATCTACTGATTGGATATGTCTCTCTTCCAATGAATTCAGAGTATTTTTGGCTGTAAACTTTTTGCAAAGTGTAGTGCAAAAACCACAACAGCAAATGTACTGGACCAAAGATCCAGTGTTGGAAACTCCATTTGTTAGGAAATGCATGCCTTTCAAAAGATTCCAAAAAATAAAGCAATACTTACACTTCGTGAATAACAGGACATACGATGAAGCTACCCACCCTAATCCAAAGCTGAATAAAATCTGGCCAGTTTATTCCAGATTTGTAGAAAAGTGTAAGAACTTGTACACCCCAGACAAAGATGTCACAATTGATGAAAGTCTGATGTTGTACAAAGGAAGACTGGGCTGGGTGCAGTACATCCCACTAAAAAGAGCCCATTTGGTATAAAGCAGTGGTTCTCAAACTGTGGTACGCGAGAACTTTTTCAGTGGTACGTGAAGATATCGACCGATGGTATTTATTATTCTCTGTGATTATTACAATCTGCCTTCACGTGACCATGTTTTTTTAAGACTATGTGACAATGGCAAAACTTAAGCTGTGCATTTTGTTTTACAGTTAATTGGCAGCAATTACACATTGGCTAGCTAATTTTTCAGCTGCAATTTTAATCATCTAGCTGCAATTTTGGTTATCTCACTGCAGTTTTGGTTACTTGCTCAAATTTTGGTTATCTGACTGCAATTTTGGTAACCTGGATGCAATTTTAGTACAGGCTTTCCCAAACTGGGGTCCGTGATGACTGCACAGGGGGTAGCAGTGATATGAAAAAAAGTTCAAACATAGGTTATACACGTTCGTGTTACGGCTCGCCATAAAAAAAACGCCATGTGACCAGCGTTTTGTTTTTGAACACGCATAAAAAAACGTACTAACTGTGTCGTTTTAATTTTCTGTATATTTTTAATTATGTTGGATTTGTAGTTATATTGCTAACCAATAATTGTTTTTTCTGTGTGCTTCTCAGTGTCAAATTCATTACTCCATGTCGAAACGAAAGTATAATCCAGAATACATTAAGTATGGTTTCATTGCTATCGAGCATAGAGGAGAATGTTTGCCACAGTGTGTGGTTTGTATGAAAACTCTCTCTAATGCAGCCATGAAGCCCAGTTTGTTAAAACGGCACCTTGAATCGAACCATGCAGAAAAAAAGAACAAAGATCAAAGTTATTTTGAGCGGCTAGGGGAGAACTCAAAAAGACAGCGCCTAGACCAGACAGGCCAGTTTCATCAAAAGAAGATAGGAGTAGTAAAAGCATCATATGAAGTTTCTCTTCTTGTAGCCCAAAACATGAAAGCTCACACAATCGCAGAGTCCCTTGTTTTGCCAGCAGCAAAGACACTGGTTAGGAACCTCATTGGGGACGAGGCAGCAGCTAAATTGGATAATGTGTCCCTTTCCAATGACACTGTAAAACGCCGTATTCAAGAAATGTCTGGTGATATTGCTGAACAAGTAATGGCTGGAGTAAAAGACTCAAAGTTCGGGTTTGCCATTCAACTCGATGAGTCGACAGATGTCGCCAAATGTAGCCAGTTGCTCGTTTATGTCAGTTTTATACAAAATTACACAGTGAAAACAGAGCTGATGTTAAATCAGGAGCTGGCTGCTACAACAAAAGGGAAAGATGTGTTCAATGTTTTGGCGGAATTTTTTAAAGAGAATGAGCTAGATTGGAGTAAGTTAGTTGGATGCACGACAGATGGTGCTCCAGCGATGCTTGGGCGAAAATCTGGATTTCAAGCATACGTAAAAGATGTTGCAGAAAACGCGACCTTCGTTCACTGTTTCATCCATAGATTTGCACTTTGTACCAAAGTGCTCCCTGCTGAGTTAATGTCATGCTTGAACAAAATCATTAAGATTGTAAATTTTGTAAAAACCTCAGCTCTGAATTCTCGGCTTTTTGCAAGACTCTGTGAAGACGTCAGTTCTGCTCATAAATGTCTCCTTTTCCACACGGAGGTTCGCTGGCTGTCCCGCGGGAATATGACCAGGAGGGTCTTTAAACTTAGGCATGAATTGTTGACATTTTTCAAAGAGAAAAACCATGAATTTAAAAATGATTTTGAGAACGATGACTTTATCTCACGGTTGGCATACTTGTCTGATATTTTCCAGGCTCTCAATATTATAAATCTTTCTTTTCAAGGCTCAAATAGCAATATTGCAGTTTTTATTTCAAAGCTGGAAGCATTCACTCGCAAGTTAGATGTTTGGACTAAAAATGTAGAGAGCAAACAGTTTGGAATGTTCCAAGACCTTACCACACTTTCAGTGGAGCCCAATGAACAATTATCTCAAGAGATTGATGATCATCTCAAGCTGTTGCGAAAGGAATTGATGCATTACTTTCCAGATTTAGAAAGTTGCACCTACGCAGTCAATCCATTCTGCATCGACCCAGCTCTTCTACCCGTGGGAACAGGAGAACAAGAAGAGATCATTGATATTCAAGTTGACGACACAGCAAAATCAAAACTGAACGAATGCTTTCCCATAGATTTCTGGCTAATCATGGATTCAACTTACCCAACGTTGGCCCCAAATGCTGTTCGTCAGCTACTGATTTTCCCATCTACATGGGAATGTGAGCAAGGGTTCTCAGCCTTAATGCCCATTAAATCCAAGAGCCGAAATCGTCTAACTGAGCCTAGACATGATTTCAGATGCGCTGTGAGTAAGGTTGTGCCCCAAATCAATCAGCTTGTGCAGAAGAAACAGTTGCATCTATCACATTAAATTGTGTTGTTTGTTATTTGTTGGTGTTATGGTAAAATAAATAGTGCTACATTTGAGCAAAAAAAAAGCTAATCCTGAGTCAGTTGGTACGCGGTGTAGTTAAAAACGAATAGGTGGTACGCGAATGGAAAAAGTTTGAGAAACACTGGTATAAAGTATTACATGCTTTGTGAATCAAAGTCAGGCTTTGTCTGTGATTTCATTATATACACTGGGGCAAGTACCATTTTTGATGCAGCTTAAAATGATTTGCCTGTTTCTACCAAAGTGGTAATGACTCTGATGAAGCCTTTGCTCAACCAAGGTTATTGCCTTACAGTTGATAATTTCTATACATCACCACAACTTGGACATCTTTTGGTGCAGAATCAAACTGATATGTATGGAACTGTCACACTGAATAGAAAAAATCTGCCAGTTGGAATAAAAAAAGAAAAACTAAGGAAAGGTGAAGTGTCTGCCTACATAAAAAACAAAATGATGGTGTTGAAATGGAAAGACAAAAAGGATGTAACACTCCTTTCAACTATACACAATGCAGAAATGGTTGATGTCACAACAAGAAAAGGAACCATTCAAAAGCCAAAACTTGTCATGGACTATAACAATACTATGGGTGGGGTGGACAGGGTGGATCAACACTCGTCATGCTACCCCACCCCCAGAAAAAGGGGGAAAAAGTATTATAAGATTTTTTTCCACCTGGTTGATTTGGCGATTTGGAACTCTTATGTTTTGTACATAAAGTGTAGTGGGAAACACACACCCCTTTCATTTAGAACTGATCTGATAAAGGATATTATTGGAAAATATCACTTACCAACAGATGCACCTAGACCTGGAAGACCATCCCAAACAGAAACACCTTTACGACTGACAGAAAGGCATTTCCCTTGTTATGTCCCAGCCACTGAAAAGAAAAACTGTCCCACCAGAGTTTGTGCTGTGTGTAGCTAAAAACGAGACAGCAACGGCAAAAAAATTTGTCGCGAAAGCCGCTACCAATGCAATGATTGCGATGTTGGACTATGTGTAGCACCTTGTTTTCGGACGTATCACACAAGGACTGCATTTTGATGGCCTTGTTATGATTTTGGTTAATTTACTGTTGTGTCAATGTCTTTTTTCTACTGCTTTTTTGCCTACGATTTTTTGGAATATACAACATTTCAAATGTCAATATCTCAAGAAATACTTAGCTTTGAGCAGAAAGTTTGGTATCAAAATGATCTGTATGTGTAGCAGAAACCGAATAAGCCTTAAAAAAAATTAGACATTTTTTTACCCACCAACTCGAAAATAATTAGTATGTTAAGTAGTTAAGTTCTCATTTATTGTAGGCTAACATAATCTTGAAAAATTGTAGAGTTAAAAAACACTGTTTGAACAACTGCATTCATGCTGGAGAAGCCTATCTTGCTTATTTCGGAATGCCAGTTGATGACCAAGAAAACGTTGGACCCCAAATGTCATCTTTGACTACTGTCGTCACATTTTTGAAGGTTGGTTAAGAGGAGAAAAAAGAGCTATGCGTTTTGCAAGCCCCCATATCTGGCGTAAGCCTTCAGATCACCATACAGATTGCTACTTCTTTATGGTAGATCCAACTAAACGAAGAAAGGGAAAGAACGCACCTCCCATTGACTATCCTGACATTCCATCGTCTATTGCACCTGTTCCTCATAATACCACTGACCTGCCTGTGACACAGCCACCCTCAAGAGATCAATCTTTTCCAGCAGAGGCAAGTTCTGGAAATTTAGAAAAGGAAGGTGCATCATCATCAGCATTTGTTATACACCGTCCATGCCAACTGGGAAATAAAAGATGTTCCTATTACCTTAATCAAGAAGACTTCAATGACCCCATTCGACAGATGGCACTGACAAAGTCCAATGCTGAGCTTTTAATATCCAGGTTGAAACAATGGGACTTACTTGATAATAGCGTCCATCAACTGTGAAGTATAACTGCTACGAATAAGAGAGCATTTTTAGATGTAGAGATTTCCTGCAATACTTCTGATTGGTGACTCTTTAACCACTTCCCTATGGGAAGCGGCTATAGCTATGCAGCGTTTCTGTGACATAACAACGGAGAGCAGCTATAGCCGCAATTTTTTCTTGACCTGGTGTCGGAAAGCGTTCATGCCTGCATATAACACGTTTTAATGCGGTAAATCAACTAAAGGTTCTATTACTCTAGACTCGGTTACTGAGCAGTAAAGTTGGGATGAATCACCGATCTATCATTGTTTTCTTTAGGATATTGTTGCATGGGTTAGATATTTTGTTAGCTGCTGAATAGTATTGAGAAAATTTACTGCATTCCATTCGTATTAACTTGTCTTTTGCAGCAATATAAGATGTGTGCTTTTTGCTGTCAGCTGTCACTCGGGTCTTTTCCGCCAGTTCTTGCCAGCTTACGTGGGCATAAAACCCACTTCTTTTGACCGATAAAAGCATTGTTTAGTTTGGGTACAGGTAGTCAAATAAACAACAGTTTAGAGCAGTGGTTCCCAACCTGGGGGTTGCGACCCCCAAGGGGGTCGTAGAGCATTTTAAAGGGGGTCGCAAAGCTGTTGCTAATGCAACAGCAAAAGTGAATGTAGATAGGACTAGGTATCGGTCCGCTAGTAGTATGTGCTTTGATGTGTGTCACTTTTCATTGAGCTATTTCATTCAGATAGCTTTGTAGCACAACTTTATTGCATCAGTATGCATCCACTGTGATGTAATAAACTATGACCACGTGACCATAGGACTAGGCGTGCAGTAGCTGCAAATTGAAACTCTATTAAGTTAACAGAGTTTCAAAGTAGCCTAGTATATTATACTAGATATCAGTCAAGACTTGAGATTGCTAAAAATAATTAAGGGGAGCATCGTACGCCATGGAGAAAAAACGAAAATACATTAAAGAGTACATTAATCTTGGCTTTACTTCTTTATTGACCAATGGTGTAGAGAAGCCACAGTGTGTTCTCTGTCACGTTGTTCTTAGCGCAAAATCATTGAAACCATCAAAATTGAAACGCCATTTAGAAACCAAACACCCTCAACATGCTAAAAAGGATGCAGCATTCTTTATGCAGCATTTAAACGCCATGAAGCTGGTCTCAAGCAGCAACGGCTTGACGCTACTGGAAACTTTCATCAGAAAAATGTGGCTGTACTTCAAGCGTCCTATGAAGTCGCATTGGAAATTGCCAAAGGAAAGAAACCTCACACTATTGGGGAAACACTTGTGAAGCCATGCTTGTTAAAAACGGTAAAGCTGGTTCTCGGGGATGCAAGTGCGGCGAAAGTTAAACAAATTTCTCTTTCTAACAATACCATCAAGAGATGCATATCGGATATGGCCAAAGATGTAACAGTGCCAGTGATACAGGAGATCAAGGGTTCTCCGATGTTTTCATTTCAGCTAGACGAGACAACAGATGTTAGCTCATGTGCTCAGCTTCTTGTTTTTGTCAGGTATTTGTCAGGTTTTTGTCAGGTTTTTGTCAGATATCAATTCCGGTGACTTCAAAGAGGAGTTTCTTTTCTGCAGTGAGCTGGACTCTACTACAAAAAGTGCAGATGTTATGAAGAAGATGACAACTTTTTTTGAATCTGACCAACTTGAATGGACAAATGTTTGTGGAGTTTGCACCGATGGTGCCCCTTCCATGTTGGGATTGCAGTCTGGCTTTCAAAAACAAGTTAAGGAGCTGGCACCTGAAGCAAAGGGCACGCACTGTTTCATTCATAGATATGCGCTTGCCAGCTAAACATTACCAGCTCAACTAAAGGATATATTGAATTTGGTGGTGAAAATCGTAAATTTTATCAAAGCACGAGGTCTCAGCTCACGTCAGTTCAAAGAACTTTGCAAGGATATGAACTCAACACACAAAACGTTGCTTTTCCACACAGCTGTTTGCTGGCTTTCCAAAGGGAACATTCTTAATCGCGTTTATGAGATGAAGGATGAGATTCAGGCATTTTTAGAATTTAAAAATAAAAGGGAATTTTTGTCGTACTTCAATGATGATAAGTGGATGAACAGCCTGGCTTATTTGGTGGATATATTTGAAAAATTGAACTGCCTAAATTTGAAATTTCAAGGGAAAGACACAAATATTATACAACTCAATGATAACACTGGTCAACAAAAAAAATTTTTTTTTTTCTTGCATGGACTTTGAGAACTGATTCAGGGTAATTTTGGGGTGCTGAATCCAAATCTGAGCTCAAATTTTCTCTATCACATCACGTTTTTGTGCAATTTGCATGTTATGTAATGCTGCATTCTGTAAAAGTTGCCCATTCTCTCGCATGTTTGATGCCATTAATCATGCAGAAACGCAACTTCAAAAGCGTAGTTTTAAAACCAGCTTCGCGAAATGGAAACAAAGGGCCATAATATTGTTTATGGCGCCAGAAAGGCATGAGAAACTCATGTTCTTGCTTCAATGTTTGATGCAAGATGTAGCAATGGAGTTACGAAAATTGCACTTTGCAGACAAAGTAGTAAGGTTAAGAAATGTTGTCATTCTAAAGTATATATTTGTATGTAACAGCAATAGTTTCTAAACAGGAGTGTTTGCTATTATGTTACAGGTTCAGCAATTATTTACAATTCAGTGTTTTTAAAGCTTTTGCTCTGTTTCATCTTACGCTAAGGTATTAGCATGTCTACGACTTCCAAGCGAAGAAAGTGTTGCAATGACCCAGATATTTTCTGTTATATTTGCGGTTGCTTTACTTTACCACCTCAAAGACGTAATATCAATAGTTTTATTAACACGTTGACTGCCAACGTACATTTTTGCCTACTTTGCGTCCATCTCCCATGTGCCATTGGTACTGAGACAGTTTCCTTTCTCAATAACTGTCGTATTGTTACTGCTAGGGTAATTATGACGTAATGTCGTAACTTTTTTTTCTCTAAACCTTGTGACCACCGGCGTGTCACGCGGCACTCTACTAATGCAAGGTTACTAAGGTGTCGCGTGACATGCCGCCGTGTCACGTTTATAACAATATTTTTTGTTTTTGTTTTAGAAGTTAGTGACTTATTTTTGCTAAATTTATTAGTATAAGTGCATAATGTTAAACCCCAGAAGATTTTATGGAGCAGCAGCTGGAGGAGAGCATTCAGGTAGCGATTCTGAAGAAGATATATCCATTAGTGAATCCGATGGTTCTTACAGGCCGTCACACTCTTCATCTAGTGAATCCAGTGAATCAGATATTGATAATGCACCTGATAGAGATACTAGCAGTGATAGCGATGATGAGCAAAGCATTAATGGGCTCAGAGCATCGTGGTTTCCTGTCGATGGAACTCATCGGAAGCAGTTTGTGTTTTCTGAAGTTCCCGGAATCCATGGACTGAATGGAATTTCAGCATCAGATATCAAACCCATAGATGTCTATTCTATTCTTGTAAATGATGATGTGTATAACCTTGTTGTTGAACAAACTAATATAAATGCACAGCAAGTTATAATGAATCGACGAATTAGCCGCAAATCCCGTTTGAAAAGTTGGAAAGATACAGATGAAGAAGAGGTCAAAAAGTTTTTTTCGATAGTCATGTACATGTGTGTTGTGAAGTACCCAAGCATAGACTTATATTGGAGTCGGGATCCTTTCTACAAAAACAACTTTGTTCCACCACTAATGAGTCGCAACAGATTCCAGCTATTGTTAAGATTTATGCATTTTGCTGAGAACCGAGACCAGACAAATGAAGATCGACTATTGAAACTACGGAAACTGCTTGAAATTTTGGAGGAAAACTTCACCAAAAGCAAAACCCCTGGGAATACTATTGCTGTCGATGAAACGATGGTGCCTTGGTGTGGTCGTTTGGTTTTTAGGCAATATAACCCTGGTAAAGCACACAAGTGTGGAGTAAAAATATACAAGTTGTGCGACCCACAGGGCTACACATATACCAGCAGCGTGTATATTGGCAAAAATGCACTGGCACACAGAGGTCAGCCTACTGCAACTACCTCCCACAGCACACAAATCGTATTGGATTTAGCAGAAAAATACCTAAACAGTGGAAGAACGGTGACTACTGATAATTTCTACACATCGTTGGCTTTGGCAAACATTTTATTAGAGAACGAGACACACCTAGTTGGAACACTTCGAAAAAATCGGGTAGGAAATCCTAAAGATGTAACTGAAGCAAGGCTGGATAAAAGAGAAATTGTCGGCAAGGAAAATGTTGATGGAGTTGTGGTGGCAAAGTGGCGGAGTTAACGGGATGTCCTTATGCTTTCAACCAAACATGATTTGGAGATAGTTGCCACTGGAAAAAAGAACAAGCTCAATGAAGACATAATGAAACCAGAGATAATAATATTTTACAACAAAGCAAAACAAGGAATAGATATCTCAGACCAAATGGCCAGCTACTTCACCCCTCTTCGAAAAACACTTAGATGGTACCACAAAATTGCTTTCGAATATCTTCTCAACACTGCTGTAATCAATGCTCTGATAATTTACCAGGAAATAAAAGGCCATAATGTAAAGATTGCACAGTTTAGGCACGATCTCATATACTCGCTTGCCAATGTCGACGAAGCCGAAACTAGAAGACTTGCCCCTGCAATATCAACACGACCAGTACGACCACCAAATGTGTCCGTCTATCGGCTGGAGGAATCCATGGAGAGGAACAACAGGAATCGCCGAAAAAGGAAAAGGTGCTGCAAATGCTACGAAGAATTGAAAAAGAGCACAAATCGAGAAGAAGCAAGCAAAAAAGCCAAGAGAGTATCAACATTCTGCAAAGACTGTGATGGCCAGCCTGCTTATTGCCTTGAATGCTTTGCAAAACATCATTAGACTTTATTTTTGAGTGCAACTTGACTTTTATTTTTGGTTCTATTTCGTTTTCGTGATTCGTTTTGCCACGTAGCTTTTTTCTCGCTTTTATTCAGTTTTATAATGTGATTTTCGAATCCAAAGTATTCTGATAGTGGTTTGCCATAACTGAGGTGCCAAACCTTTGAAAACAGAGCCTTGTCCAAAAGCATATAGCTCGTTGACAACGTTTAAAAATATAGTCACTGTGACACGCCGGCGGGTCACATGGCACCTAGTTGAAAATGCAGCGTGACGCGCCAGCATGTCACGTGGCAGTCAACGTGTTAAAAGAGTGTACCTTGCTTATTTCGAAGTACCGCTTGGTGACCAAGACAAAAGTTGGGCACCTCACCAAGTTTCCACAACGTGTGTCGAAACATTGAGATCCTGGTCTCAAGGAAAGAATGCAAAGTTAAATTTGGTGTACCAATGGTATGGAGAGAACCGAAAAACCATGTAAATCAGGGGTGTCAAACTCACGGCCCCCGGGCCGCATGCGGCCCATAGAGTTTCTCAGTGCGGCCCCCAAGGCGATTCTAAAATTACTAATGAACTTTGGCAGCACTGCAACAGACAATTGTCGAACAAACGCTTGAAGTTCTGAACAGAGGCCACACTGGAGAGGTACAAATCTTTGTCATTCAGAGGCAACTTTTCTGCAGCCAGAAAGGTGATGACCTTTTTTTTGGAGATCGATCCATCTTGGGGCCAAATTTCAGCGGTTGTTTCCCAGAGAGGTGGTGATCCCCGAATCCAAAGCCACGTGTGGCCGTCGGCACGATTACTCACATATGCAATGAGGCCCCCAGAGATGTGGCCCTCAGCACCATTGCTCATATATGCAAATTGGCCCCCAGAAGCCCACGAGTTTGACACCCCTGATGTAGATGACTGCTACTTCTGTCTCGTAAATGTCAAGGGATTTAACAAGAAAAACAAACAACACTTGCAATACCCAAACATACATTCTGCTATGCGACCGATTCCCCATAGTGATGAAGTACCTGTACCCATTTTCACCAAGCTTCCAGACATTGATGAGGACCAACTTAGGTCTTCCACATCTTCATCCAATTCTGATGATGATGAAGAAGAGGATATAGCGCACGAGGCATGGAATGCTGACCGAGTTTCTTTCTACAATCAGTATGAATTGAATGATTTGGTATGAGATTTAAATTTGCCAAAGCAATCCGCTGAACTGCTGGCTTCCAGACAACAAGAAAAACATCTTCTCAAAACTGGTACAAGTGTTTCATTTTATCGTAACAGGGAGGAGAAATTAAGAAAGTACTTTCACTCTGATGGCCAGCTTGTTTACTGCACAGATGTTAAGGGGCTTCTTCTTGCTATGGGTTTGCCTGCATACCATTCAAATGACTGGAGACTTTTTATTGATAGCTCGAAAAGAAGCCTTAAGTGTGTCCTACTCCATAATGGTAACCAGTATGGATCTATCCCTATAGGACACTCTGTCACTCTAAAGGAAAACTACGAAAACATCAAGGTTGTGCTTGAAAGACTGAAGTACGCTGATCACCAGTGGTTGATATGTGTGGATTTAAAAATGGTGAATTTCCTATTAGGACAACAAGGAGGTCATACCAAGTATCCCTGCTTTTTATGCTACTGAGATAGTAGAGCCAATGAAGAGCATTGGGTAAGAAAAGAATGGCCACCAAGGAATACAATGAAACCTGGAGAAAAGAATATCATCAACCACCCCTTGGTTGATCGGAAAAACATCATTTTACTGCCACTGCACATCAAACTTGGACTAATGAAGCAGTTTGTTAAAGCACTTGATCGTTCTGGAGACTGTTTTGGATACATTTGCTCAAACTGTCCTGGCCTTAGCTATGAGAAGAAAAAAGCAGGGATATTTGATGGACCTCAGATCAGAACGTTGCTCAGGGACCACCAGTTTATGACTACAATGACCGCCGTTGAGGCTCGAGCATGGAAAGCATTTTCCAAAGTGGTCCATAACTTCCTCGGCAATAAGAGAGCTCATAATTATACAGAGTTAGTGGAGGAGCTTCTCCTCAGCCTACAAGACCTTGGGTGCAAAATGAGCATTAAAGTGCACTACTTGCACAGCCACCTCAGCGAATTTCCAGAAAATCTTGGCGATGTTAGTGAGGAGCAAGGAGAGCGTTTCCATCAGGATGTCAAAGTGATGGAAGAACGTTAGCAAGGTCGATGGAACTGCAACATGATGGCAGATTACTGCTGGAGTTTGATGAGAGATGTCCCTTATGCAGTTCATAAAAGATTAGCAACAAAAAGAAAGTTTTTGATGCCATAACGTGAATTCTTTTGTGCCAAACTATGCTTTAAATTTGTACATTCGTACTGATTGTTGTGATGTGATATTGTTACTTTATCATGCAGTTTTTGCTTGTTTTTTATTGAACCTGCTAATTTAATTCTCCGAGAATGACACAAAACGAAAAAACTTAGCTTTCATTGATGCCGTACCTGTGATGAGCATAATGCTCCTGATTGTATATTTTCAATGTATTTCACCTATCCACTGTTTATATATAATGTGGTCAATAATGCACAAACGCGGTTCAAGGTTACAAATAGCATTGGAAAGGTATTTCAAAGGGAGATGCTGCCTTCCATTGTAGACATTATTCCACAGAAGGGCACTTAAACGCAACATGAATTTTTCAACTTTTGGCAAAAATTAGCAATTTTTTAAAAAAGTATTACTTCATATCTCAAAAACGTGACGTGATAGGCAAAAACTAATACCAGATTCGGATTCAGCGCCCCCAAATTACCCAAAATCAGTTGAAACACTCCATGCAAGAAAAATCGTGTTGACCAGTGTAATGTGAAGGCATTTGTCTCAAACTTGAAAAACTGGCAGCGAAAAGTGCATATTGGAAACATTGCTATGTTTGACAGATTGTCCAGTGTCTCTTGCATTGAAGAAACGGGCGAAGAACTTGAAGATTTAAAAAAAATAATTGTGGCACACCTGCAGTCCATGGAGTGCGAGTTCCAACGTTACTTTCCAGAACTCGAAGAGCAAGAAGCTATACTTGTACAAAATCCTTTTTCCGCTTCTCTGGATGCAAGCTGCATTCCTGACGAAATCCAAGATCAATATTTTGATCTTAAGAATGACTTATCTGCTCGCATTCTCTACCATGAAAAGTCACTCTCTCAATTTTGGTGTGAAATGTATGATTCATACCCACAGGTTTCTAAGCTGGCTTTTCAAGTATTACTGCCCTTTGCTACGACGTATCTATGCGAGAGTGGTTTTTCAGCTCTTCTGCATATGAAAACGAAGGAAAGAAATAGAATGAATGTGGAAGACGACATGAGACTGGCTCTGTCTAGCACGCAACCTCGAATTTCACAGTTAGCTGCAGACGTACAAGGTCAACCATCGCATTGATTTGTCAATAAATGCAAGAAAAACATTTTTAGTGCTTACTTTATAATTATGCATTTAGGAAGGAATATAAGTGGGGGTCGCGGTATCTACGAAATTTTTTAAAAGGGGTCGCCAAGACAAAAAGGTTGGGGACTACTGGTTTAGAGCATATTAGGGCCTGTATTTCACAAAATGTTTTCACTACGTGTTTATATCGCATAAATGATAACCTTTGCTAATAATCGAATGTTCTTTCCTCCGTTCTTTAGTGTTATAATAATCTATCGATTTGAAAAATGTCTGATAGAAGGTTGTCAACTCTTACTGGAGAAAATGTTCTTCAGCAAATACTTGCCCATCCATCTTCTGGTGAGTCTGGATCTGATTCTGATGGAGAGGTTAGCGAGTTCAAAGACTTAATTGACACATTCACATTGAACTCTAGCAGTGAAGACAGTGGAAGTGATGATATTGGGAATAGTTCAACGTCACCAAATCAAAGCTCAACAGCAAACTTGACATGGAGTTGGATGCAAAATGAACTTGATCCACAAAGTTTTCCCTTTCTCAGCAGTAGTGGCAATCTGATAAACCTAGATGAAAATAGCTCTGCACTGGATATTTTTCACTCTTTTGTAACTCCTGCACTGCTTGCAAATATCAAAAGGGAGACTAATTTATATGCTATACAACATCCTGAAACTTCAAGCTCCAGAAGACATGATCTGCCATTCAACTTCACTACATCAGAAAAGTTGAAAGTCTTTTTGGCTTGTTCAACTATGATGGGGGTGGTAAGGTTGCCAGATATTCTGCTTTACTGGGACACAGATGGTATGACAGAGGTACTGTTTTTTTGGAAAACTATGCTGAGAGACAGGTATATAAAGATTATGCAAAATCTCCACTTTCAAGACAAGAGCTTGATGATGGAACAGATCATCTGTTTAAAATAAGACCTCTTTTGGATGCGTTCATTGCAAATTTCCAGGCAGCATACTGTCCAGAAAAGCACATCTCCGTAGATGAATCTAAGCTAAAATTCCACGGCAGGCTAAAATTCAAACAATACAATCCATCTAAAAGAGCTAGATTCGGATTGAAGTTGTACCGCCTATGTGAATCCAGTGGAGATATGTGTGGATACACTTGGAATTTCAAGCTTTATAGTGGCCAGGATCGAGATGCAAGTATGCCAGCCAGTACAAAAGTGGTCTTAGACTTATGCAGAGATTTGCTGGGAAAAGGTTACTATCTTTGTCTTGATAACTGGTACAGCAGTTCGCAACTGTTTTGCACTTTGTTCCAAAATAAAACAAATGTTGTAAGTACCATTAGACTAAACCGCAAGCACATGCCAAGCAATTTTCCAGGGAAAAGTATGGTGAGGGGAGATCATGTGTTTAAAACTGCAAATGGTGTGATGGCTCTGTTGTCGAAAGACAAGAAAGAAGTAAAAATGCTCTTAACATGGCACACATCAGAAATGGTTCCTACGAGAAGAACTATTGCAGATGGAAATCTCATTGTTACACCTTCTTGTGTGATTTCATACAATCAAGGTATGGGAGGAGTTGATCATTAAGATCAGATTTCAGCAACATGCCGCTCTCTAAGGAAGCACACAAAATGGTACAAGTTGAATCCAGAAGGCGATGCATTCAAGCACATCCAAGAGTTTTCCTGAAGTTGCCAGAAGCAAAGATCAAAGGTGAAGCTTTTATGGGTCCTCAAAGGAAGTGTGCAGGTAGCCCTGAATGGTATAACTGACCAACTGGAATTTTTTGAACTTTTTTTGACGATGAAACTGTAGACCTAATTGCTACAGAAACCAATCAATACACCAGGCAATTCTTGGAGGAATGCTTGGTCAACTTGATGCCAGGTTCACAATCAATAAAGTGGATTGACACTGACAGCAATGAAATAAGGGTTTTTCTAGCATTGCTGCTTATGCAAGGTGTTAATCACAAGCCCAAAGTGCAGCACTACTTCAGCAAAAGAGCATCATTATATAGCCCCTTTTGGTGAGGTCATGGATAAACATCGCTTTATTTGCTTGAGCAAATTCCTCCTCTTCAACGATAATCAGCAGTATGACCCAAATGGAAATATCCCTAAAAATCTGTTCAAATTGTGGCCTATTCTGGTACACATAAAAGCAAAATTTTCTAGCGTTTACCAGCCAGAAAGAGACATGGCCCTTAATGAGTCTCTTCTGCTCTGGAAGGGCCGACTGGGATGGAAACAATACATCCCCACAAAAAGAGCCAGATTTGGAATTAAGTCCTTTGAAATTTGTGAATCTTCTTCAGGCTACATATGGGACTTCTTTGTATACATTGGCAAAGATAAAATTTATAATCCAGATATAGCTGTTAATCAACCTATTGGGAGTAAAGTAATTTACACCCAGGTGAAGCCCCTTTATGACAAGGAATATTGTATATATATGGACAACTTTTTCAGCTCACTGCAACTCTATGAGGTACTGTGTCAAAACAATACTGGTGCTGTTGGAACTTTGCGTGCTAATAGAAAAGGGGTTCCGAACGAACTTAGAAATAAAAAATTAAAAAAGGTGAAATCAAAGCAATGTACTGCTAACATCTGATGGTTTTGAAATGGAAGGACAAAAATATGTGCATATGATAAGTACTAATCATGGCGACAGCACAAAAGAGGTTGGTCATCGCAATGCCCACAAAATAAAACCCATTGTTTGTTGTGATTAAAACAACACAATGGGTGGTGTAGACCTCTTCAATGGTTCAAAATCATCATACCCTAACACAAAAAAACGACTAAAAAAATATTATCAAAAGCAATTAAGACATATCCTGGACATGGCAGTATTGAAAGCTCACATTTTGTGTAAGAAAAGTGGTGGAAGGCAATCAAGGCTGAATTTTACTTTGAGTCTTGTGGATTGTGTAGTTGAGAAATACAACCATGGAAAAGCTTAAATTTGAAGGGGCAAAGATCACACACTGATACACTGTTGTGTCTTACTGCCTGCCATTTTCCATCATACATTCCATCTACACCAAAAAGAAAACACCCTGCAAGATGATGCCAAGTTTGTGCTGCAAAGGGTATGAGAAAAGGAAGTATATATTTTTGCAGGGAATGTGACATGCCACTAAGTTGTTTTGAAATTTATCACACTGTATCAAAATATTGATTTCCTGAATTTGTTTGATTTCTCTTCTTTGTCTATTTTGTGGATTAGTGTTTGCTTACTTTTTTTCACTTTATTGTACTTGTGTATTGCCAACTTTCAGTATTAGTGTGTGTGATGAGCCATCTAATGTTTTCAGAATAAACTATTTGGTTGGAAATTTTCTTTGAAAGTGAAGAAATCACAAAAAACACTCAGTAATAGTGTTATTACTTTCCTGTCGACAACCAATGGTGCTTTCAAGCAGGATCAAACTTGACCACCAAATAAGGGACATTCAAAGTCATGCACCTTAACCTTAACAACATAGCGGCTACAGAAACTGCAACAAATATATACTCCTTCAAAGACTTTCATGCAAAATTTTCTCTCACAAATTGAAACTACCCCATCAGGGACTTTGTCACAAAATTTCACTGTTGTGGTAATAACTGAGATGGAAAAAAATGCCAAACATGCAATTAAATATGCACTGTAACTTGAAAAACAAAAAATTAATTCCGCACTTAACAGGTTAATAAGATTTTTAACCCTTTGCGGTTTAACCTCACCCCTGGGATGAGAAATAAAATTATGTAATTTAGTCCAACCTCATCTCTGGGATGAGGTATTTATTTCAGTTGTTACAAAAAGTCCAATGTCATTCTAAGGATGTTAAAAGTGCAGATACGCATCACTAAGTTTCTTGCTTGGTATGTTTGGTCAAATTCTAGCCGATTTGGTGGTGTGTGCAAAAGCAAGGTGCCATGATAAGTGCGAACTATTTTATCTGAAAAACCGAGTTAACAGCTGCTGTGAATGCATTACTGCTGAATTGATTTACAGCAGTATTCTGTGATAGTTTGTGTTTTGCTTGTTATAGCCAAAGTTATGTAGTGTTTATTAACTAAGCTTTTTTCCTTTTGTAACTATATATTACGAGGTGCATTCAATAAGTTTCCAGACTTTTTTTGTACTGGCATTTATAATTGACGTAAACTTGAGATATTTGAGTATGTTGTTACTATACTCCTTATGAGATGATTGACCAATTTTTTCTTGTTTAGGTGCAAATTTATAGCTACAGTAGGAATTAGAGTACACCTTACTAAATCCTGATTGTCACAGCTGGTGAATTTCAAAAATGCAATCTGGACGTGAGGACACACTAGAAGAACGATATGCGATCAAGTTCTGTTTTAAACTTGGAAAAACTGCCACGGAAACGTATGGTATGCTTTAGACTGCTTATGGACCATCTTGCATGAATCGATCATCAGTTTTTCAGTGGCACAAGAGATTCAAGGAAGGCAGGGAGTCCATGAGGGATGATGAGAGATGTGGGAGGAGTATGGAAGTCAGAACATCAGAGATGATTGGCCAAATAAACGATTTCATGAATAGGGACCGTCGTGTTTCTATAGAGACACTAAGCACACAGTTTAATGTCAGTGTGGGAGCTGTACACATAATCATTCGTGAGGAACTGAAGATGCGGAAGATTTGCGTGAAGTTTGTCCCAAGAGTGCTCCAGGAAGATCAGAGAGAAAGACGTTGCAATGACAGCAAGGAGATGGTCGAGCTCATTAATTCAGATCCCCAAGTTCTTGATGCCCTGGTAACCTGCGATGAAAGCTGGATCTATTGTTATGACCCAGAGACCAAGAGACAGAGTTCCCAGTGGAAACATGCTGGATCTCCCAGACCCAAGAAGGCCAGACAGAGCAAGTCCACCCAGAAACTTATGATGATCCTTTTTTTTTGACAGCATGGGCATAATCTACATTCACTGGGTTCCCACTGGAATCACAGTCAACAAGGAGTACTATATTGAAGTTTTAAGGGAGTTCAGGAAGAGATTCCGTCGGAAGAGGCCAGAACTCTTCGAATCAGGTCAGTGGCATTTCCATCAGGACAATGCCCCAGTCCACAACTCCATCCTCGTCACAGACTATTTGACCCAGATGGGCATCAAGACGGTTCCCCATCCTCCCTACAGCCCGGACCTTGCTCCCTGCAACTTTTGGCTATTCCCAAAGCTCAAGGAAAACCTCAGAGGCAATCGTTATTCCACAATTGAGGACATGAAAGAGGCTGTGATGAGGGTCCTAAACACGCTCACACAAGAAGACTTCCAGGGGGCTTTCCGGAAGTTGTTGGAACGGTACAACAAGTGCATTGATGTCAGAGGAGAATACTTTGAAGGGGACTACAGTTTTTTGTGTGTACAGTTAATAAAAGTGTCCATACCAAAAAAGTCTGGAAACTTATTGAATGCACCTCGTATATAATTTAAACTATACTGTAGCTAGAAGTGTACCATGTCTGCAGAAGAAGCACTACTTACGGAAGTGGATCAGTGGGATTTTTCTAAATCAGAAAGTGATGATGATGAATTGGACCTAACTATGGGCGAAAGCATTTTTGATGATTCAGACAGTGGACCTATGGATACTGACATTGAGAGCAGTGGATCCAGTGATGAGGACAGTCACAGCTCTGATAGCAGAGGTTGGAGATCAAATGACCTTAACTTTCCTCATCGTCCATTTACAGTTCAAAATCCAGAAGTGCATTTTCCATCCCAACGTAAATCAGAGTTTGAAGCACTCCAGCACGTTCTTACTGACGAGCTGCTAATGGAATTGGTGACTGCAACCAATGCATATGCAGTTATAAAACTCAGTAGGAAGGCATTTTCAAACAATTCTGTCTGGTGTGAATGGAAGGATGTAACTCTTGTTGAGATGAAGGCCTACTTAGGTGTCATTATGAATAAGGCAATGAATGACAAGCCAGACGTAAAATTCTTTTTTAGGCAAAATTGGACACAGTATTGTCAATTCTTTCTTGAAATTTTTTCCAGGCGATGTTTTTTGCAAATTCACTGAATGTTTCACATGAAGTCACCTGAACCCACAACTGCTCAAATCAAAAGAGGAGGAAGGGTACATCACTTCATGAACTATCTTCAAAAAAATGCCTTGGATTGTTTACTCTGGGAAATGTTGCAGTTGATGAAAGCACAGTGGGATACAAAGGACGAACATTTTTCAAAACTTACCTCCAAATGCCCACCAAACAGGGCATGCAAGTCTAAGTGCTATCGGACTGTGAGACTGGCTACATCTCTTGCTTCGAACCATACTTCGGGCAGCCAACAACTAATGCATTGCCAAGCTCCAGAGAGCCATTTACTACCAGAATCATAATGCATTTGGTGGATCAGCTGACAACTCAAACTGAAGGGGCTGGATATCACATCTACACTAATACCAACATTGGTGGTGAAGCTTTTGGAAGAGGGAATGCATACAACTGGAACCATTCAAAAAAATCGTAAAAGTCTTCTGGAGGATCTCAAATGCTTGCTCTTGAAGAACCATGAAACAAAAGTTTACCAGCATTCCAGCAAGATGCTGATGGCTTTAGGTTGGCACGACATGCATACTGTGCTTATGCTCAGCACCTGGCATAAGCACATGTAAAGACTATTTCACGAGTAATAAGAGGGCAGCAGGAAGATGTTGAAAAGCCCTTAAGGATCTGTGACTACACAGAGCACATGGGAGCTGTTGACTGCTCAGACTATTACTGCACCTCTTATTCATTTACCAGAAAGACTTTGAAGTGGTGAAGAAAGCTCTTTTTCTGGTTGCTAGAAGTTTGTTTTGTAAACTCTTTTATTTTGTACAAACAGGCAACACGTGCAGCCTCCTTTAGGCAATTGACATACAAACAACGACAGGTTGAGCAGCTTGTTGGGAACATCAGGAATAAGTGCAGCAAGAAAAAGGGGAGGCCAAGTTCCCTCAATTTGGAAGACAGATTGCACAAGCAACAGCATTTTATTGTAAAGGCTGCTCGAGGACACAACATAGACTGTATGGTATGCAGCAAACCACAGTCCAGGAAAACAACCCTATTTTATTGCAAGACGTGTGTCAGAAAACCTGGATTGCACCCAGGTACATGCTTCAAAGCATACCACACCCAGAGAAACCACAAACAATTAAATTGTTTACTGCCCCTGACCTGTGCTTTTACTTTCTGTGTTTTCCTACCTGTGTTTTGCCGTCTCTTCTATTGTCTCCAGTGTATGTTGTTCTTAAAATTCAATTACAAAACAAAAAATGCAACTGATATTATGGCGTTATACTATGTACTAAAACTGCAGCATCAACAGTATTTGTTGTAAATAATAATTAGATTGATCGGTAATGGTAAATAATAATTAGCAGCAGTGCCACCTAAATAGTGATATTGGCTATAAGCTAAGAATTATGAAGTACAAACACAAAATGCAAGTGTTTCACTGCTGGAGGCGCCTTGCCAAACAGAATAATCCAGAAAATAGCACAAATTAGAAAATCGCAATTTTTTGACTTTTTTCTTCTCAAATATGAAAAACACACGGAATACACCTTAGAACATGGAAAGGAAATGATCTAGTCAAAAAAAAATTTGGACCTGTGGGGAAATTTTTGGTAAAAAAATTGAATCGTAAAGGGTTAATCATCGAACTGAATTATGGAAAGCTGCACGGAATTGAACTTTATGGCAACCCATCCTAGTACATCAAGGGCTGAAACAGCCATGATATCAAAAGAAGAAGAAATATTTTCTCTTGGAATACTTTTTATCACATTCAGCATTGGTAGAACTACCATATAGGCTGTCACATTTAGCATTTTCAGTCCCTCTTCACTTGCCCAGTCATCCCCTGTTTGATCATACTTAAAAGGCAGTGGCTATTTTGCCGTCAACGGCATTTTACACTCAGAGACTATTTTGTAATGAGTTATTTGTTATTGGTCAATCTTAACGATGAACTAAACATGTGACTTCTGGTCGTCTCTGATTGGTCAATTTTAAAGACAAATTAAAAAATTTTGCACCCCCACCCTGTACACTCCCTTCCGGTGTACACTGCCCTGTACATTTACATACTGAGCCTGGCCCTATGGTGTACACTGCCCTTTCTTTAATGCTCTCCCAGCTGAGATTTGCACCTGCATGCATGGTATCTCAAGACCAGCACACTAACCACTATACCAGTGTCACTGGCTGAAATGTAGCCAATATGGCAATATAAACACATGTGAATGATTATGGCAAAATAGTCTCCAAGGGTAAAATGCCGTCAACGGCAAAATAGCCGCTACCTACTTAAAGACAAAGTATGAAATATGCGAAAATTGTTGCTGTAATACATAACATGACAATAAGATCAAATGATAGTAGACTTAACAAAAATTATTTCGTTTTATTGCAGGTATTGGGAAAAATTCTTTAAACTATATGCAAAATTAGCAAAATATTGATCTAATAAACTCAGAACCGAAGTTTGAACTTTGTAAATGCTCATTTTTATTTATTCATGCCATAAGACAACAGAAAAATATGGTTTTATCACATGAACAAATTTTGTGTTACATGGTGTAAACAATTATCAAGCTAAACATTAAACTTTTCTTCATGACTCTTTATTGTATGGCATTATTGAAATGGGACACATTTTGTCAAACTCAAATTGACGAATATTGCCAAGATAGCAAAAACTACCGTATTTGAAAGTATGGTACTTGTGGGTTATCTGTCACCACTTTTTTTCACCAGGTATTGAATTACTATTATTTAACTGTATATATAATGTTTAAGCCTAAAATGAGTTTGTGGGACCTTCCAAAAACTGAAGAGGAAGCTGTTTGCCTGTTCCAAAGCAAAGGAATCATACCGACTGAGAAGTATTGCAAGAATGGCCACCCAATGAAGCTATACTTCGGTTCCAGGATCTTTTGGAAGTGTAATAGAAAGAACTGTAAAAATCAAATTGGACTCCGCACTGGAAACTGGCTGACCAACTCACGTCTTTCCTTGGTTACTGCACCTTGCTTTATATATGCCTGGTGCTGGGAAACATCCTCTGTCAAATGGTGCCAGCGAGAACTGGGAATTGGAAACAACAGTGTCATCAACTGGAACAATTATATGCGAGAAGTTTGCGTCAACAGCTTAGCCAATCTCGAGAAAACAAAGATCGGTGGCAAAGGAAAAGTGGTTGAGATCGATGAGAGTCTGTTCACGAAACGTAAGAACAATGCCGGACGTATTTTACCACAACAATGGGTCTTTGGAGGAATCTGTCGTGAAACAAATGAGTGCTTCCTGGTTAAAGTTCCCAACCGCTCTGCTGAAACGATTTGTGCCGCCATTGTAGACAATATAATTGAAGGTTCAATCATTTACTCTGATAGCTGGCGAGGATATCACTCTACCAAGCTTGAGGATGCTGGTTTCCAACATTTGAAGGTTAATCACAAATACAATTTTGTTGATCCACATACCGCAGTCCACACCCAGCATATCGAACGCTTGTGGGGATCAGCAAAATGGAGGAACAAGCGTCATAGAGGGACAGCACAACAACATCTGGAGAGCTACCTAGCAGAGTTCATGTGGAGGAGTAAGTTACCGTAAAACGGGGTGACATTGATCAGTGGGGTGACATTGATCAATTGCAATAGTACATATCTAGCGGTTAATGCTGGGCTGGAAACTCTTTCAACCAGCTCAGTCTTTGCAGGAGAAGTGTTAGGCAGTCATGCGAGACGTTATAACTGTTGGACTATGGCATCAGCAACCGTAGTCACGTGATTTGTATTGTAACCAACGTGTGTGTTGTTTTGCGTTTCATTCTAAGATGACTCACCGATTAACTCCGTATAGGATTATTGTTTTTAATTCCGAGATTTTTTGTTTTAATGACAGTGAAATTCTAAATTTTACAGGTGTGTATTTATAGTTAATAAATTTATCAGTTAACCTACTTAAAATGCCCAAAATTTACAAAAGAAAAATTGGTTCACGGGGCTACAAAAGCTCTTATAGCGAAGAGGTCTTAAAAAATGCTATTCAATCCGTTCAATCTGGCCGATTATCGTTGAGAAAAGCATCTCGGAATTTTAAAATTCCTTATGGAACTTTACATAACAAAGTAAACGGGAATCATTCGAAAAAAGTAGGGGGCCACATACGACTGAGTGAAGAATATGAAAACAAAATTGTAGCAACCATAACAACAATGTCAAACTGGAAAATCCCCATAACGGGTTTGGAAATACGGAAATTAGTCAAGTCATACTTGGACAAGCAAGGGATCGTCGACTCGACATTCCGTAACAATTTGCCGGGACCTGATTGGCTTAACAGCTTCATGAAAAGGCACAACTTAACCCAAAGAATTGCAGACAACGTCAAAGTCAAAACGAAAGCTGGAGGACCACAAGGCGCCGTTTACGATGCCACCCCCAGTGGGTGGTTTGATAGCAGAACCTTTGAAAATTGGTTCACCAAAGTTTTTCTGGCCAATACTCAACACAAGCCGGGGACAAAAGTCATGATCGACGATAACTTGCCTTCCCATTTTTCCGCCAAAGTTATTGACTTGGCAAACCAAAATGACATCAAATTTGTTACCCTCCCTTCGAATACGACACATCTCTGCCAACCACTAGATGTGGCTGTGTTCAGGCCAACCAAAGCAAAGTGGAGGGAAATCTTGGACAATTGGAGGAAGGAATCTCGCTCTAAAGGCGCTATTCCTAAAACGCAATTTCTGTCTATGCTAAAGCGATTGTGCAACACGCTAAAACCTCAAAATTTGATATCCGGATTCAAGGCCACCGGAATTTTCCCTCTAGATTCAAATGAAGTTGTGAAGAGATTGCCGTCTATGAATCGAGACCATGGCGGCGAGGAAGTGAACGAATCGTTTAACGATTCATTGATGGAGATGTTGAAAAATTATTGTGGGCAGGGCAATAATGAAAAACAAACGAGCAAACGAGGGAAAAAGATTCCAGTTATTCCTGGAAGAGCAATTGTCTCGCTTGAGCTTCCTTCAACTTCAGCCCAACCAACAACTCAGCGGCACGATAATGCCAATACGGCACTGATCGTATCTGAAAACAATGAAGAATGGTTTTGTGAGCTATGTGACAAAGCTTGGGATGCAGAAGGAGACGATCGCTGGATCGTGTGCAATGCCTGTGATCAAGCTTTTCATCTTCAGTGTTCTGGAGTGCCCTACAAAACAAGAGATTATCACTCACTGGACATTGAGAGCATGAATTTTAAGTGCGATTTTTGCAAACTGTTTTAATTTTATTGTTGTACTTGTGTTTTATTTTCTGTTATGATTAGAATATGTTTGTTTTTTTGGTGAGCAAGACTCTGTAGAAAATGCAGTCAATGCAGGTGCGGTTATTACTTTTGTCTGTTTTTGTTCTCATGATTTTTGGGTTTTGCTTCATTTGTGTAGTTATACTGTTACCGATATTCGTTTCTTTCTATAATAACAAACTTAATGACAGTGCTATGCACTTTGTATTTTTTAGTGTCAGCTGAAGGAATTTAATGAAAATAGTTTTTTGCAATTTGCAAATAGCTAACAGTCTGTAATAGGAAACACGAGCAGAAGTTGTTTTAAGTACTGGTATAAGTTAGGTTATTTTTCCAAGACCAAACATTATCCGTATATATTTAGGTTATTTTTCCAAGACCAAACATTATCTGTATATATTAAGTAGAGAAATACATCATTACCACTATAGCTAGAAAGCCTCTAAAACTTACCTGGACGAAAACTTGATACCTATCTACCGCTAAAATCTCTCATAAAAATATATTAAACAACCCTTGCCCAATTGGCAAGAGTCAAATATAATGTCATCATCTTTCCCAGTTGTTTTCTTGGAAAGCCAGAAAACTTGCTTTCCCCAAAACTCTCGATAATGAAAAAACCTTGTATATAATCATATAATGAGTTTGTTTATGTGAGTCCCTTAAAATTATAAAAAAAATTCTATCGTAATAAAGATCTCTGATCAATCTCACCCTGGCAAAGGAAAACATTGACCAGTTGTTCGCTTAGCATGGGCTACAGGTTGGAGTCTCAGGGGTGATCAATGTCACCCCGACAGCGGGGTGACATTGATCACAACTTTAATGCAAAATATATCCTTAGTTACTATTACGATTTAAATCATCGTAACGTGGTGGGATTGAGGAAATTTAGAGTGTTCCATTGAGCCATTGGCAAAAAGCCTAGACCTTGGGAGTAAAGAGTTCATTAACTTTTAAGTGGAAAATTGATCAATGTCACCCCGTTTTACGGTACCGTTCGGATGCGATCCATTCGACATCATCCTAGAGGACATCTCCAAGTTCATGCCTCCACAATAAATACACTGCTGTTGTTTACTTTAGGTTTATTAGGTTAGGTTAGGTTTATTAAATTTAAAAAAAAGTGGTGACAGATAACCCATAAGTACCGAAAGTATTAACAGAATGGAAAACAAATCAAATGAAAAAGCCAAACAAGCAGAATCATTGTATTTAGTCGCAGCAGATGTAACTACTTTGTATCCTACTACAGCTATCACAAAATGACTTGAGACCTAAATCATTTTCACATGTTTGATATTTTACAAGGTCTTTTTCAATTAAAAGTTGCATTCTTGCAATAAACCATATATTATTCAATTATTTTGTTCAAATCAATTCTGATGTATAAAATGTGAACAATCAGCTATTGTCAAGACAATATTATAAAATTGCTTTAATAAATTTCACTCATGTCTTAATCTGCTGAGATCAGGGAGCATATTGACTTGATAACCGAAAGGTTCCTCGATACTTCCTAGCTTTTGCAACAAGGGTTTTTTTGTGAATTATTATTATGATTATTGCAGCAATGTGCAAAGCAATATTAAATAGACTCTCTCTCTCTTTCTCTTAACGAAGTCTGTGTGAAATTCCTTATACCTGATATATGGTATATTGGCACACCTTATTGTGAGGCATATTCACCAGTATCTAAATATGTACATTTTTTCTTGGGAAGCGGCTATTCTGCCTTCAACAGTACTTTGCCTTTGAAGCTATTTTACCATCAAACATTTGTGATCGGTCAATTCAATGACAAATTAGAACTTTTGACCTATATCTATTTTTATTGGTCACTTTTCTATTACAAAAAATTTGTACTCCCAAAGTACCCACCCCTTCCAGTCTAAACTCCCCAAACATTCACATATCAGGCCCCCCACAGAGTACACTGTCTTTGTCTAAGCACCATGCCAACAAAGATTCAAATCCATAATTGTTACATTTGAAGACAGCAGCACTATTCACAATAGCACAGCATCACTACCACAACCTTAGCAAACATGCCTATTTAAAAGCACATGAATCGTAACATTGAAATAGTCTCCACAGATAAAATGCCATCAACCGCAAAACAGCCACCTTTTCTCATCTTCAAACACAACTAACCCAGCAACCACTTTGTACTAAAAATGTTGCTATATGAAATGAAAAAATACTTGCAATGAATTACAAGAAAATAGAAAATAAAATAGCACTACCAGGTAATTTTATCAATTGGTCTCTCAACACTATGACTTGTAAGCACATATACATAAAACATTTTCGTTAACTGGTTAACAGGCGCACACAGCAAAACGTAATTTCTTTTCTGTTTTCATTATTTTCTCTCTTCCAACAACCAACTGAATAATTAGCATGATTAGCAAATCACTGCATTTAATGCTCATACCACGGTGGCAGTAACAAACCTAGCCTAGCGAACCCATATTAATGGTACTTATACCGACGACCAATCCACAGATCTTACGTAAAAGCGAACCCGGCCCTGGATAAAGCGAAATTGCCAACTAAAATTTTAAAAAGCAAAATCATTTTCAAATTTGTAAGGGATAAAAAGATTTAGCCACGTGATCAAACGACATTAAAAAAAATTGCTTTTGAAAAAAGTGGCAGATCAAATTAATGCAAGAGACCAGGGATGCACTTTGAGCAAACTGCATACAGTGACACCTTTTTGACCTATCAGGTCTCTTCAGTGCAGTTTGTGACCGTCGAGTAACTAAAGGTAATTGTGAGACCCACTAAGCTACGCTTAATTTAAAGTCGCTGACCAGTTTCACTATTTTTGCTTTGAATAGGAAGGCTGCATGCACGTAATCAAACGTCATCAAAATGCACTTTCGGAAAAAGTGGCTCAACACTTTCAGTGCTTTTACATTGAATTGCAAGGGAGTGATACCGTTTTTTGCAAATTAGGCCTACTGTAAATGGATGAACTTGACAATTGTTAAATGAACGTTGAATATGTTGTCTTACTGGTGTTATGCAATAAATCTGAAGCCAAAGTAAGATAAGAGGTGATAAGGTTTGCTTCTTATTGCTAATAGTTAGTCTAATGCTATTGGCTTACCATGCAGGCATATTTGTAGCCAGCTTCTGTTGGGTTTCATATTCAATTAATTAGCGTAGGCTATTTGGGAACACTGAGTTTAAGTTAATTGTAACGTGCAACTTATACAGTATATTTAGTAACATAAGCATACTAAAAATTTGTAAACTTGAATAATACTGTAGCCTAAACGATAGGGCAGACTTCTGTACCGTTTTTCATGTGTTGATTAGATATTGATGGATAAAATCAGTAATTCTTTGAAATTTTTTGTTAATAATGTTTGCATACCAATCGTATTGATACATCAGACGTAATTTTGTGATCCTAATTATTCCTCAAACAGTTTTAGGCTATTGCCTAGGCAGCTGGACCAAGGGCAAAAAAAACTTAAGGTACCGTTCATAATAATCTGATAATGATTGTTTTGGCTAATATATGCTATCTGCTAGTAGCTAATAGGAAAGTTGCACATGACGTCACACATTTAGCGCCAAGAAAGTGGCGGACCAAAAGCTGTAATTTGTGCTTAAGAGGTATTGGGCGAACACCAACTTTTGGAGTTATTTTGAAAACTAATCAGAAATTAATTAAAAGTTAGAATGAATTATAGCTAGTTCGATCCTTGGAAATAAGTAAATTCAATCAAAAGCGATTTGGTTGAAATTAGGTCTTTCAGTTGGCTAGTTAAACTTAATACTATGTGCCAATTTGTGAAAAAATTGTTCCAAAAAAAGTACCATCTAAATACATTTGCTTCTCAGTTAAAAATAATTCTATGCCAATTAGATACTCGTAGGTACATTAGCATAAACAACCCTTATCTTATCATCACCACCGGTACCGTAAGCTTGCCGGCAAGCTAGCTTGTTGTGTCCTTGGACAAGGCACTTAACGGGGTGCCTCTATCTTTATCTGACAAACAGGAAGTGGAGCCAAGTAGTGGTGGCCCAGTCTGACAAAAGACTTGCAAACAGAGCTTGAGCTCATACGCATGAATAAATGAATTGCGCCATAAGTTTAAAATTACCCTTGGTCGAGCAGCCTAGGCAATAGCCCAAAAAATTGTCTAAGGAATACTTACGGTCACAAAGTTACATCTGATATATCAATATTTAGTAAGCAGACTGACTGGTATGCAAGCACTATTGACAAAAAATTTCAAACAGTTATTGATTTTATCTATCAATATCTAATCCAACATTTGACAAACGGTACAGAAGTCTGCCGTGCTTTTTAGGTTACAGTATAATTTAACTTTGTAACTTTTCAGTATGCTTATGGGAAAAAATATCCTGTATTAGTTGCACATTACTATTAACTTAACCTTATTAGGACCAGTGTGGGGGTAGATTTGACCCACAGCAAATTAAAACTGTTCTAACTTAGCGACCCTTGATATAAATGTTTAAAATTTTTTGACTTTTCCAAAATAAATTTTCTTCTTTCAGATATATAAATGTCGCAAACAAAAGTAATAAAAAAATAGCCCATGTCAATGTAAGACCTGAAGAAATGTTAAGTTAAATTTGGAATGAAGTATCTGACGAAGAAAACAATGACATTGAAAACATAGCCCCTTTAGCTTCCAGTGACTATAAAAATTGCAAGAACGGTATAAATATCACATGACGCCTTCAGAGGGAAACAAAACTGCCGTATTGGTGTTATTATGGGGGATGAATAAAAAATAGGCTACATAGGCTTATCGTTTTTGCACAAACTTGACAATATAAAGAATTAAAGTTTACAATCGTTTGATATAACAGGTTTTTGTAGCAAATCCAAAACTTAAGTTTGCTTGAGTATCTTTTTCATATGACTCGTCACACACATAGGTAGACTTGGGCAACTAAATATGCGTAATTCTAGTTGGCCAATTCGGTAAATTAAAAAAAAGTCGCTAATTCTAATCTGATTTGAAAAACTAAGCCTTTAATTCTAATCTAATTAGAAAAATTCTAATTCCAATTCTAATCTAATTTCGGAAAAGTTTCTGACTGAAGAGTCGAATCCGAAAAATAAGAAGACCTTTTATGTTGATGATCAGAACCACCTTTAAAAGGCCACCTTCAGAAGTATTGGCGCTGATTGGAATGATTTACATGCAAGGCTTACTAGGACAGGTGTATCAAAGCACTAATGCGATGTTTCATGAAATATTTGCAACTAAATGTAAGTCCAGGAACAGATTTAAATTTTTGATTGTCCACATATCGTTTGATGACCATACAACACGTCCTACTCCTTGGCAGCACGATAGATTTGCATCTTTTGCCAAAATGTTTGAAGAATTTAACAAAGACTGTAGGAAATTTTTAGTGCCTAATGATTATTTGTCGCTGGATGAAACTCTTATCTTACGAGAACACAAATCAGTTTCAAACAGTTTAATCCGAGCAAACCAGCCAAGTGTGGAATGCTATATAAATCAGTAAATGCTTGCCGCTATCCATTTACCTTTTCAATCGCAGTGTATCCTGCTAAGCCAAAAGCGGAACCGACATCTTACTACACTCCTGGGACGTCACAAACAGTAAAATCCCTAATTCAAAATTTGGAGTGCACACAAATTTAGTGGAAAGAAACATATCATATGACAGATTGCATACTTAAATACCAATTGAGCAGTGGCTGCTTGACCGCGGAATAACTTCTGTAGGAACTTTACAATCAAATAGAAAAGGAATTTCAACTGAAATTAAAGAAATCAAAGACAGAGAAACAAACTCATACGAGATTTATTGGGAAAAGGATAACGGCATATTAAATCTGCACTCGTATATGGTAAAAACCAAAAGTTCAGGAAAGCAAAATGTTTTATTATTGTCAACAGACCATCCCTTCTTGCAACTACAAAAGACGACAACAAAAGCAAGCCCGCTATCTACAAACTATACGACTTTTCAAAAGGCGAAACAGACATTATTGATAAAAAATGGGGTTCTACAGCTGTAAATCAAAATCAAAGCGCTGGACCATGAATGCATTTTCGTACATTTTGGACAAATGTCGAGTGGACTCTAGCATTGGCAATGAACAATGATCAGCAGCCTCGAAACATAAAATCTGTAGAATTTGGATTTGAACTAGCTACGAGTCTAGCTCGTATGTCTTTGATTCGCCCACATATAGAACGACCAAGTTTGATTGGCATAAATTCTTCTGTGGTTCGCAAAATTAACATAGTACTGGGGAAAAAATATCCTCCAAACATGTAAAAACGTCAAGTGGCTTTTTTCCTCATCAAAGTGAAAAATGAAGGTAGTAAGATGCATGTATTTTAAGATTAAAAGAAAAGGAGCAAAAAAAAAGAAAAACAAAATTTCTAAGCAATTGAGCCAGTGCCAAAAATGCGCAAAGCCTTTGTGTAATAAGCATTTTATTCGCATTTGTAATTTTTGCTTGTAAGACTAAACTGTTGTTGGGCTTACACTTACGGATAAAATTGCACTGCCTTAGTTGTTTTTGAAACATACGGCGTATTGCTGCTTTTGTTGATGATATATGTATTGTTGATACTACCCGTAAATTTAATGTAGCGCTCCGATATTTTCATATTAAACGATAAATTATATATAGAAACAGCATGGCGTATGAATGCAATGCACCAGCTAGTCCAGAAATAGCCTATTTTGTTTCACATTTGTATTGTATTCTGTTAATTGCAAGTGATTTTTTAATTAATAGCTCTAAATTTACTAACGCCTCAAAACATAAGTTACGATGATAAAGCTCAAATTGGTGACATTATAATTAATCCTGGTTGAACATAAAAACGGTAAGGACCGTATAAATATCATATGACACCTCCATTGGGAAACAAAACTGCCGTATTGTTGTTATCATGGTGGGAGGGATAAAAGATAGGCTACATAAATATATCGTTGTAGAACAAACTTGCTATTTAAAAGAATCAAAGTTTACAATCGTTCAATGTCACAGATTTTTGTAGCAAATCCAAAACTTAAGTTTGCTTGAGTACTTTTTTATGTAACTCGTCACATACGCAGACTTGGACAACTAATTAATCTACCTGGCTAACTCAGTGAATTACAGCAAAAAGTCGCTAATTCTAATCTGATTTGAAAAAACTAAAAGTCTCTTCTTTTAGTCTAATTTGAAAAATCCCTAATTTCAATTCTAATCTAATTTTAAAAAAGTTTCTGACCGAAGAGTCGAATCTGAAAAATGATGAGACCTTTTTTTATTAGGAATCACCTGCATTTGTGAAAAGTTTGGCCGAAAATCAAAATCAAAATTAGGTGATCTTCAAAAAGAAAAAAAGGTCTTCACAATACTTTGGTCGCAAAAATGAAAAAGTCTTAGAATTGTTGCAAATACAAAGTGGTTTTGTGAAGATGTTCAAATGCCATCAAAATTCGCGTGGTAATTAAAATTTTAAGCTAATTTCAGAAAAACTGGAAAGCTCTAATTCTAATTTCAATTCTACTTTAATTTGTGATAATCAAAAATGCTCTAATTTTATTCTACTCTAATTTGAGATAAGCATTAATGCTTTAATTTCAAGTTTAATTTAATTTGAAAATGCTAAAAAAGTTTTAATTGTCCAAGTCTTTACATAAGGATAGAGGGGCTTACAAAAACGTCGTATTGCGTCGCATAAGGGCGAGGAAAGAATAAGAGAGTCATATGATTCGTGAGCATTCCTTTATTTGAATGAGATTTATGTCTTGATCAATAAAAATATTTATTTGTGATGAACAAGCATAGCTTGCATTTTTTGTCTAAATGAAAAGAGAACTAATTTCGTAAAGTTAAAAATTTTTGTCATTGAAATACTATTTCACACCCTGTTTCACATTTACAAACAGGCCATTCAAATTACAAAAATTTAGCTAGAGAGTAGACACTTGGCATGTGGCAAGCAGTCCAACAA
Organism: Trididemnum clinides; assembly: GCA_963675345.1. Lineage (NCBI taxonomy): Eukaryota > Metazoa > Chordata > Ascidiacea > Aplousobranchia > Didemnidae > Trididemnum > Trididemnum clinides. The sequence goes on along the minus strand of OY776284.1, from coordinate 21,060,522 downwards.
TGTTATACAAGCATCACTGCTGGTAACTTTCCCGTAAAAAGCAAAATAGAAAATTGATGATGAGTTGTTGAACTTTCTACCTGGTAGCTGACATTGATAAATTGCGCTTAGGCGATTGCAAAACCATAACGTCGAAGAGCAAAAACTACGAAAAAAGAAAATTCGCCGGCGGTTTCTTTATTTTAAATTACAGTCAACAGTCTAAAATCTAATGGTGTGCATTTAATTAGCAATAACTTGAACGCTATTAATCTCATCATAACCAAAAGTATATAATTTGATTGAAATATAAATTGTGCATCTATCTGAGCAAATACAGAATTGTTATTGTGAGCGGTTTAAAAGTTATTAGCTGCCTAAGTGCTCGGGTCGAATCGATCCCCCCCGGGGCATAGAAAGCAAAAAAAAAGCCCGGTCCTAATAGGGTTAAACTCAGCATTCCCAAATACGCTGATTAATTAAATATGAAACCTTGACAGAAGCTGGCTACAAATAAGCCTGCATGTTTAGCCCATAAAATTAGCCTAACTAGTAGCAATAACAAGCAAACCTTATCACCTCTTACCTTGCTTTGACGTCAGATTCATTCCATAACATTAGTAAGACAGCATATTCAACGTTCATTCAACAACTGTCAATTTATCCATTTAATTTGCAAAAAACGGTATCATTCCCATGCGATTCAATGCAAAAACACTGAAAGTGGTCAGCCACTTTTTCCAAAAGCGCATTTTGATGATGTTTTATCGCGTGCATGCAACCTTCCTATTGGCATAGAGTTATTTTCAACTGAGGAGCAAATGGCATTTAGATGGTATTTTCTTTAGGGCCAATTTTTGAAAATTGGTACACCGTACCAAACTTACACTAGCCTACTGAAAAGCCTAATCTCAACGAATCGCTTTTGATTAAATCTATTTGTTTCCCAGTGGCAAACTAGCAATAATTCATTCCAGTTTTTGATTGAATTCTCATTATTTTTCAAAGTAACTCCAAAAATTGGTGTTCGCTCTACGCCAGGAGTCAGAAATCTTTTATGATTGAAGAGAGCCATTTGGGCCCAATTTCCACAGCTAAGAGAACAACGAGAGCCGCTATATGTTCACTACATCTTCTAAACACAAGTGCTCTCCAAAAAAAGGCCTTTGTCTTCAATCCATGGCAAAGAAGCGACATGGTTTACTTCATCTGCCAATAAATGTTCCCCAAAAACAAGAAGAGGTGCTCCTCTTTAATTAGTGGCACAGAAGCGAGTTTTAACACACGCACGCCAGGTTTGAAAAAGCCAAGAGAGCCGCAGTGAAAGGGCAAAAGAGACACATACGACTTCGGAGCCGCAGGCTACCGACACCTGCTTAATACCTTTCCAGCATAACTTACAGCTTTTGATCAGGCGCTCTTTTTCGCGCTAAATATGATATTTTTAAAAGAAGAATATATGGTATTTAAATGGCACTTGTTTTTAGGCCAATTTGAGGACAAACTGACCTACTATACTAGTCTTGGACTCGCTAATGGAAAGAGCTAACCTCAACCAAATCACTTTTGATTAAATTTATTCGTTGCCTAGTAACAAACTAGCTTAATTAGCTAACTAGTAACCTAATCCGCGCGATGGTGTAGTGCAGTGTTTTTCAACCTTTCTGCTGAGGCGGAATCTTCCATAAATGTTTGCGTTGCTGGAACCGGATGAGTAAAAATGTGGCACTGATGCTTTATCATGAAATCATTCAAATTTGTGATTTCGTACAGGGATCATTGATCGATATTAACAATTAAAAATTACGCAAATTTTACAAGAAATTGAAACACACGCTGAATCAACCATAAAAATTGTAGCTCGAAGTGAATGAATTTATTTTGTTATTTTAGTTACCATTACATTGCTGTAGTCAGAAGTTCATTACAAATTTCTGATACGATTCTGATACGGATAGATAGCAGTCGTTCTCGTTTCTTGCGCTTGACTCTTGGCATGGCTGAAAATCCGAATTCACACAAGTAAGAAGTTAAAAACTGCACCAAAATTCGCAGAGCCTTCTAAGCAATTGGCGGTTTCTGCTGTGCAACTAACATCCAGAATGCATCCAGATTTACCTCTGGGTGGTTTACCCTCAACGCTCTGTCATTTGCAACACTAGCAAGCTCTTCCTCCAATGCCAAAGCAAACTGTCCTTCGGACAGTTCAAATTCTACAAATGGGCTTTGAACCTAGTCGTACTGGTCAATAGATTTCAATGAAAAATATTTGCTTAGATCTGGCAGCAGTGTCCAAGAGATTCAAGATTAATGGCAAAATGTTCTCAAAGTTTCTTTCAACAACACTACGAAGAATTTCCACGTTCTCTACAGCTGCGCATTTCTTCCAAATTGTCAGTTCATGAATTATATTGGTCAGATATCTAACTTGGAAAACCAAGATTTATTGTTCAGAATTTTTACAAAGTTTTTCAGTTTGAATCGCAAACAAAAGGTTAGCATCTCTTTTCTTAGTTCGTAAAAGCGACCGAAAACGGTACGCTTGACAACCATCGCACATTTGTTAGCTGGATGAGAGTGGCGTGATCTGTTTCCATACTTCTACAAAGTTTCGCAAACTGACGGCATTTCAGTGGCCTCATCTTTATGTATTTGACGATTTTCACCGCCCATATCCAATACAGACTTCAATTCGGACCCAACTCTTCTAGAAACCAGTGCTTCTCTGTAAAGAAAACAATTAGTGATCATAATGTTGGGATTCTATTGTTGTGCCAGCGTAACAAAACCTTTGACCTTTCCTATCATTGCAGGGGTGCCATCTGTACAAATTCCAACACAATTTTGCCAAGTCAAATCGCAAGACTGCAAACGCGAATTTAAAACGTTATATAGATCATGTCATTTTGTTGTTTCTGGAAACTCTTTGCAGCACAGAAGGTCTTCCACAACAGCTTCATAGCCAATAAAGGGAACAAATGCATGGATACGTGCTTTACAGCTGATGTTCGTGCTCTAGTAGACTCGAAGTGCAAAAAGTCACAACTCTTTATTTTTGGCAGAACGTGGCCTCAATATCGCTGTGCAAGTCTGCAATACGCCTGCTTATCGTGTTGTACAAAAGCGGAATTTTATTTATGTCTGATACAGCATCCTCCCCAAACATAATCTTTACCGTTTTCTGACATACAGGTAAATATACCGTTTCAGCGATGGTACGTGATTGCATTTTCTTGGCAACAATCTCCGCCACAGCATAACTTGCTTCCCTAGCTTTGTCACTTACCTTAAACCTTTTCGCCAACGTAGCCTTTTGCGTCTTATTCGAGGTCAATTGCCTTCGAAAGTACTGTTCATTTTTGTCTGCTAACTTTAGATATCTAGTTGTTAAGTGTTGTTTCAGTTCAGCTGGCGCCATGGCACTACTAGCTAACTTCTCCCCACAAACAATACACAGCGGTGAAGGGCAGTCTGGGTCTGCAGTCCAGGTGAGTTCCAGAGACAAGTAGTTGTCACTATACTGACGAACGTTTAGTTGCAGCTTGGTGGCATCATTTTTCGGCACTGTCAGCTGAATAAATGAGGTTTTAAGTGTAGCACCGGCAACTTCAAGCGACTGCTCCGAAATCTTGAGTCTCGTCGTCGGTTATGGCATCTTCTAATTCTTGCTGCTTGACAAATCGGTCCATGTTTACCATCAGGAAAGTATTTTACAAAAATTATTGGAAATATTCAACCGAAATGACTTTCAAATTAAATTTAAAACAACAGATTAACGCAAGCAACAACTGACATCACTAAGAATAACTAATAACACGGCCTTACTTCCAAATCCTGACACTGCCTTTCTTTGAAGAGATGCAATAAATCAGCCAAGACAACACATTTCGGGATAAGTTACATCATGACGTGAATTAAGCTGTTTTGAACAACCGCATAAAACTATAGTTCCAGATTTGGTTTCAGGCGATTTCAATCTGTTTCGGCGTAACTCCGGACTGTGACTCGCGGAACCCCGGTTGAAAAACACTGGTGTAGTAGTTAGAGCATCCGCTTTGCAGTCGGTAGACCTGGGTTGATTTCCCAAGTTGAGTCATATCTAAAGACTTCAAAAAATGGTATTCATAGCTTTCCTGCTTGGCGCTCAGCATAAAAAGGAATGGTGTGGAGAACAAGCCGGGAAGCTTGCTTATTGTGTCCTTGGGCAAGGCACATAACAGGATGCCTTCATCTTTATATAGCAGACAGGTGGCGTACCCGTACTTTACCTAGTTACAATTGTGAAACTGCTCACTCAGCATGTCGTAAAAGACGATTCTTGGGTACACACTAATTCCAGTCCGCTTAGTCTATGGTGGGGCTACCAATCATTTATGACTGGTTCAAAATGGGCTGCCACCTTTTCCTTAGCTCAATTCAGTTAGCTTGACGGCGTGAACCTAGATTGCCATTCGTGCCGTACCTCCATCCCGAGGAAAAGAAGGGGTAACCACAACAACAACAAGAACAGCTATTAGAATTAACAAACTAGCTTAATTCACTTCAATTTTTAATTAATTTCACATTTGTTATCAAAATAACCCCTCAAGTTGGTGCTCACCCAATTCTATACCATACATTATAAACCAAAAGATAACAGCTTTTGGTCAAACCTTTGTTTTTGCTCCGCATGTATGACATCACATACAGCCTTTCTATTAGATAAAACAGGTCAGTAGTAATGATTGCCATTGATTATTGATATTTATTTGTTGCAAAATTATTGAGAAAAGTCATCAATTTGATGTTAACTGAGAAGTAACAACAAAATGGTACGTACCATTGACAAACATCGGTTTAAGCCAGGTGCAGATCTATGGCCCTCTTTGCTCTCTGGCCAAAAAAAACATAGCCAGGGGACAGATCTCAGTGTTTATATCCCATGAATATCTTCAACCTAATCCCCTTGTTGAGCTATTTTGAAGTAAAAATGTTTATATTAAACTGCTATAGAAAGAAATTACAATGATTTTCAAGATTTTTCCTAAAACTTTGAATACTGTCACCCTTGATAACCAGTGGCAAACCGCACTCGCACGTTGCAAAAATTCTGGGATTCCAGCAGCCGTTTTTAGTTTGCATTATGCTTTAGATTTCACAAATTTAACATTAATTCCACAGGCCTATTGACAAACTAACACCTAAAAAAGCTTAACCACAACCTACCACACTGGACAACTATTTAGCGAAGCATCAACTTGCGACAAACCACCGCTTGCCTTTGCGGTTATGCGAAGAAGTAGAAAATTTTCTGCTCTACGGCATCACCAGAACGACTCAAAGAATTATTCCTAGGGCACCGCTAATCCGACTGCACACAGTCTGTGTGCATTAAACGCCCTAGACATCCACGCAAACATACCACCAGTACCATGTAGTAGGTTTCCAGACTATTAATTGTCACAAGTAATTCCCCAAAAATCGGCTCTTAACAATTACAGTTCATTGTTAAAATTGGACAATAATTGTACTTTCAACCACTTATAATTTTATTCAACTTTGTTTGATATTATTATGCTTTATGTGCAAAACGCAACATAAAAGCATGAGGTTTGATTGAACATGATACTAGCTTTTCTAACGTAACCATTTAAGACAAACAAAAACTTGTCATGTTGCTGTTGTTGCTAGTCTTCTGCGACTAATCAAACAAGTTCATAATTAAGCTTCATGGTCTTAAAATAAAATACGTTTTTAGATTTCAAAGCGCTGCGCAGCTGTAGCACTTGTGAATCTTTTAATATAATAGAACAATCACGTCGCTGCAAAATCATAACACTTTCGCAAAGTATGACGTCATATCCTAAACAATAATTTGATTCTTAAAAATTGGCAATTAATTGCTTTCGAGCAAAATGGGCAATGAAGTCATTGTAAACTTTATAGTTAAATTGAAAACCCTTCAGTATTGTAGTGTAGCCGCCATGCTGTGTGCATTGCCCTTTTAAGGCAAAGCATATCAAAGTTATGATTTTGCAGATTATCGCAATATGATTGGCTGGTTTTGCAAAACTCACCAAAACTGACCTCAACCGAGCAAAAATATTAACAATAGAAATATAATAACTTATTCATTTTACCAATAACATTTATAAAATAATGCAAACTGAACGGTTTATAAACTTGTATATCATTGTTTTGAAATTTTGAAATAATTTTGCTAAATTATTCAACAAGGATAAATAAAAAATCATAGGAGACCTTTTGTTGCTCCATATCTATTTAACTTTTTTAAGCACTTTTACATCAATCATTTTTGCGGATGCCAATTGCGATTCAAATTTTCGTAATATTAAAAAACTGCTCAGATTTGCAAGCTTTGCCACAGTTTCCCCAACAGTGATGAAAATGTGGTTTGTCTGGCTGCACCGACTTCACCCAAAAAGCAATTGTGAGAATTAAACTGTAATGAATAGTTTACGTGTTTTCGAAACAACACATTCTCGTTCCGAAATCAAAAGTATTTTGAACTAAAATGAAGTCAAAAATAATTCCATGGGGTAATACTATAGAATGCTCCTTATTTTATTAATTTTGGAATTTTTTATGTTCTGCACTCTTAAAGTGTGACATTTTCTAAAAGAGTGATTTGTGTAAGATATTTTTGTTAAATATTGATTTTTAGAGTTCACATGTCCCCTAATTTTTTACAACTTTTGGGGGTTTTCAAGCATTTGTAATCAATCGAACTTTTTTGCTTACGAGCATGCTTACGAGATTTAGATCTTAGTCACGTACTATTGTGTTTGCCGCCGAAAACGCTCGTTCTAAAACATTTTGAAAACTGAGCAGGAATCTTTTTTCAAGTTTTCGGAAAAGTGTTTTCTTTTTTTGTTTTATGGTTTCTTACAATTCAATTATTTTAATATTGGCTAAAAATGTCATTAAATTGTTTTGAATGGAGCATGTATTACAGTTTGGCGATATATTTTGAAAACAAGATACTTTTTGGATTTTCTTTTTTCAGATTTATTTTTAGAGAAGCTACAGAACGCGGTCAGCGCTAAATTTTGCATTGGCCGACCACTTTTTTACCTTATTCATATTACTTACACAGAAAAAAAGGAGAGGAGCCCAGTGCAGAGTTTTGGAGAGAGGGGGCCGATTGGGGTAGCACCGGCACGGCACAAACACAAACAACCAAATTGGTAAATTGGTTTCATTATAAGCGTATTTTGAACATAGCCTTCATTTGTTAATGAGATTTAAGTTAGGCTACCAAGTCTAAATTACCTTTCACCATGACATCAACATTCAGCATCCCATTGTATACTCAACTACACTCTGAACAATCATAAAACATCTCATAGCTAGCTTGGTGTAATAATACCATTGGCCTACTACGATTACATCCAGTGATGAGATTCAAAATTTTAAGAACAGGTTCTCTTTTGTATCAAACTCACTAACAACAGGTTCCCTCATTTTAGAAAACCCATTTGCTGCGGTCGTCTAAGATCTATAATAAAAAACAAGAACGTGTTCGCTGATTTTCACGACACTTCAAGAACGGGTTCGCACGAACCCGTGCGAACCCCCTGAATCCCATCACTGATTACATCATAGTAGCGCTGATACAACAGAAAATGATAAAGCAAAATCAAAATTCAGGCATTTTGACAGACCGGCTGTGTCCCTTGGACACAACTTGTAAACTGGGTTGTCCGGCTAAACCAGGACGAATGGTAAGTCTTCCTATATATAAAGTGAAGTTACCAACGGTTGGACCTTGTAAGTAATGTGAGGTTACCAATGGTCGGGCTCCATATCTAATGCGAAGTTACCAATGGTCAGGGCCTACATGTAGTGTGTGAGACTACCAACGGTTTGGCCTTACATGTAATGTGAGGTTACTAGTGGTCAGTCACCATACATAACTGGCAGAGGTGGGCACTTCCGCAAATCGGTCCGCATATCCGCAAATTGCGGACTCAAGTTTCTATTTGCGGATTTGCGAACCTAATTTCCTACCGCAAACCAACAGGCAGTGTTGCCTGATCCGCGGCAAAACTGCTCGAAAAAAGTGGACGCTCTTTTCTTCTGGGTTGGAGGTGAACGACCGGGAGTTGATGACCTTTTTTTTTTTTTTTTTGGAGGTCAACGTCTGGTCGATGGCAAAATTTGATCTTCGAAAGTAAAAAAGGTCATCACGAAGACAAAATAACAGTAAATATTGCGGTCTAAGTTTGCGGAAGTGCTATGTGCATTTGCGGTTGCGGAAGTGCGAAAAGTCACCGCAAACCTATCGCAAACTTGCGGATTTGCGGTTGCGGAACACCTCTTGCAGTTTTGCGGAATTTGCAGTTGCGGAATTGAGTTTAAATTTGCGGTGCCCAGCTCTGATAACTGGTGCAGCAACACCATGTTTTAACTCTCTAATTTCCGCGCCAACAGTACCGTCGTTGATTAGTACCGAACCAGCCGAGTTGCTTTGTAGAACTAGTGTTATTAGCACTACGGATCCTTTTTGCTTCGTCAAACAAAAACAGGAAACAGTTGAAGCTTTCTTGCAGTTTTTTATTTACAAATATGTGCAGCTCCACCAGTGTGCACAAAACGAAAATTCACCGCGATAAAGGCTGCCACACAACCTTAATAACGATCAAGCATGGGAACCAACACGCATTTCCAAATAGAAATCCGAAGCATAATCAGATTAAAACAACAATTCCCCACTCGTTTCCCCACGTTCACGTTTTGACAAGAATAGCGAAAATACACGTGGTCACTATATATATATATATATAAATATACAACATATGTAGTTGCACGTGTCACATAGCCTATATGAGTCAAACATGTGGTCTTATTTAACCACAGGAAAAAGACCAAAAAAGACAATAAAACAAAGGAAAGGCTTTAGAAGTAGTTTGTAGAAAGCCTGGTTATAACCGTATACTACTTCTCAGTAGGGGATAATTTTTCGGTTCGCTCTAGGGGTCTAATTGAAGCTATAGTTACTAATATTCCTAACAAAACAACACGAGATCACTTAATTTATCACAAGATCAATGCATTTTGTAGAAGATTGCTTACAAAGTCTTTGCATCACATTCTCAAGCAACTACGCTGTATGAACTCAAATCGCTGAGAAGAACTACATCGCGATTGGTGGAACAATAACATTAATCCCAATATGCAACATTGGTCTCGGCACGTAACACAACGCTGCCACCCAACTGCACAATCCGGAAGAATCCTGAGTCCAATTCCGATTCCTTTCCTAACCTCGTACTGAATTTTAATAATCAAGACAAGAACGAGAATTGAGGAGGTTATAGAACTAAAATGATAAACCAGTATGTAGAAAATTAGACTGGCCAAGTGGTTCTCAGCTTCTTTATTTTTGTAGACCCCAATAAATTAAATTAATTACTTGTATATGCGTCAATTAAAACACATGAGTTGGTTGAAAAAACCCAAGAAGAGATATAAACAGATTTGAAATTATAGGCCTGTCAATCTAGCATGCTCATTCACCAAAAGCTGTGCAGAAGAAAAGTTTGTATGAAACAGAGCAAAAAACTTATATAATGTAATTTTGTGCTGTTATTTGATGAGACATGGAAAAAATCATATGATTGTCAAAGTCATCTGTCATCTCGTCAGGCACACGGGCAAGAGCAAAATGTACAAATTTATCAGTAGCTGAGTAAGTCTAATTAGTAGGCTACATGCCTGTGATGTTCTGCAATATCTGTTTGATGCAAGGATTGGGTAAGGGTTAAGTTTAAGGTTAGGTTTTGGGTTGTTAGAGTTAAGAGTAGGAGTTAGCTGACATTGCATGGCATTATATTTTGGTTAAAAGTAAACTTAGGTTTCAGTTTTAGTATGCCTGTATGCCTAGCATATTTATCAGATGCATGTGTGAAACATAGTTACAAAAAGTTAATCAAAATTGATCTTTGTTGGTGCCTGCTTAAAATTTTGTTGGAAAGTTATTTGAAGAAAATCATTTCAGCTGGGGTAATATAAATCAGTTGGTTTATTATACTTCAACAAGAAGTTTGTGCTGAAATTTCTGTATACAAGTCGCCCTTTATCAAAAAAATGAAAATTCACTCCTCAAGCAACTGCCATTTCTCAAATATATTGAAAAAAGTCAAGTTATACAGGCTCTCCCTAATCCCATTTACACTGGGAAAACAGCCAGAGCCTTTGATTCCATTAAATTTGAATGTAGCTTTAACACTGAGCATGAAGTGTCATAGTGAATTATGGTGCGAGTGTAAATGTAGTTTTATACAAAGCATGCCTGTGAAAGAACAAATACACTAGTGACTTGTCTGTAATTATGTTTACATGTAGATTGTCCAGTTGATTTTTGTACTGTTTATAGTACTCCAATGTAGTTTAAAATGTCCCTGGTAGTTTTTTTTATAAGAAAGTGCAATAGTCACAAATATGAACAACTGTATTCGTGACATGTTAAAGGTAATGTTGATGACTAAATAAACTGTAAGTTTCCAAGCTCTATGTCAAACTATGTTAGACAATGGTTGAGGCAATTGCAGATTTTTCTGGCTCTTATTGCCCTAGTCTCCCCTACCCTTCTTACCTAGGTAAACAAAGAGCATAAAAGTGGTAACCAAACAAATTTATAAATATTTGTATCACATTGACAAAAAGTAGTGAAGTTGGTATCCCACAATTAGGCAATAAGTCTGTGTTTTGCACCAATGAATGTTATTTGGTAGGTAATGATCAGCCACAGTAAAAGGCATTTAACTGCATAAATATTTCACAATTTGCTTCTAATTACAAATGTCTCGGAGAAGTTTTGCTTGTCATATAATGATCTGTGACTCAAAGCTGTTTTGAGACTCTGGAGTGCAAAACAATTACCATTTAAAGCAACTAATTAACCAGTTAAAACCCATGCTGACAACATTGGTTAAAGTAGTGTTTCCCAGCTTGGAGAGATGTTTCATGATCAACATAATACATGATTCCTATATGTACTATCCATGGGTCTAGAACTGGAATCCATAACATCACCTACATTCTACATAAAATGATTAAAGCAGTGAAAAGACACAGATTATATTTGAAAAAGTGTTTTTAATTGAAATGTACTGTATTTTAAGATAAATATGGGCTGTAGGTGTTGTTTCGCCTCTTTACTGAAAGCAAGTTTAGGTTCACATCATATGCTTATAACACAAATGAAAAGACATGCTCAATGAAAGTGACATGTAGCACTGTTACTGGCATTACTTTTAACAGTTGGCATAGTAGTGTTGTTATGCAGAATGCAAAAGACACTGACTGAAAAACACCTTGCAATAATATGACAACATCAAACTTACATAAAATTAATTCATTTTTCTGTGAATCAATTTATCTTACCAGTCCAATCCACCAGTCAGAATCGTAAACACAGCATACGCAGCTCATTGAGGCTATATTGGCTGCATTGAAAGAAGATCTACCATGTAAAAGGTTATGATATCCACAAGATATTGAATCACCTGAAAAACTTGCAAACTTGTCTTGTCCAACTGAATCAGACTGAAAATGATGTAATGATGCTGTTCCAGGCACAGTGCTAGCTGCAGCATTATTCATTTGTAAAAATTCTTTTGTATTTTGAAATATTTGATTGAAAATTTAAAAAAAATTACTTTTGTAATTTTTTTTATGGAATGTATGAACAGCTTCTGTTAAAAAGAATTTGGTTGTTTGTTGGTCGCTTACAACATTACTTGGGTTGGTTTTTGTTTGATCATTTCATCCACTTCATCATAGGAAGATTTGCCATGACTTGTGGCAAAAAATGACCAAGAAGCTGCAAAATTGAGGTCGTGACAGTGGTGTGTTAAATTAAAAAAATTCTTGAAATTTTCGTCCTGCTCAATGCAGCCATCAAAAAAGTATTCTAGACATCTGATAGAAGAAGACTTTCTTTGATATAATTTGTTGGAGAGCATACACAAATCCAGTGTCATGATTGATATTTTCAGATGTAAACAGAAACTGTGAGCTTTCAAGGATTGGTCATTCTGGTCTCCAGCATGTAGAATGACGTGATACAGAGTTCATAGATTTGTATTCCAATGCTAACCTCGTGTCTCATCTTGCTCAACAAAGGAATAATTTTCTGAAAAGACAGCAAGTACGATTGCAGTTTCAAACTGAGTTGCTTTTTTTTCTGTTAGTCAAATATGAAGCCTGACTTTTAGCTACAAAAGAGTGAGCTATTTTTCCAGTTTCAATGCAGCCAATTCAACAAATTCATCAGTAGGAAATGTCACAGTATTCAATGCTGTTCGATCACTTGATTGCCATTGCTTGAGTTATATTTCAGATGTTTTCTCCAAGCATTCCAGTTGTTGTAATTTGAAGTCAAAGTAGCCTTTTGGGGCAGTCTGAGCACTAATGGATTGTGCAGATTTTGGGGCAGTCTGAGTACTAATTGATTGTGCAGATTTTTGGGGCAGTCTGAGTCCTGAAGGACTGTGCAGATTTTGGGGGCAGTCTAAGCACTGATGGACCATGCAGATTTTGTTGGTTATTTCACAGACAAGAATCTGCATCATCTCTTCATAATCCCATTGCCAACCAGTAGCTAACAGCTTGGCATTTTTATAAAAAGCACATACACAACATGTATGACAACCTAATGAACCTAATGCAAACAGACCATTTTGGCTAGATCAAGCAACATTTGGAAAACGTATTTTGACGTTTTGGTAAAGATTTTAAATTTGAAAACCAATTCTATCAAATTGCATAAGAGGAGTCACTTATGTTGAAGAACTTTATATCCCACCACTGCAAAATCATTGAAACCTGGCAATAATCTTGAAAATTTATCACTTTAGTAAAAATCATGTACAAGAGAGTCAACATCTTCACCAATGCTTCTTCTGGAAGCTTTGGTTGGCATAGTGAGAACAACATGCTGTGCTTTCAGTGCAAATGCATGTTGAACAGTGTAAAGCTTACACTGTAAAACCTCTGCTGTCTTTTCAATGCTCCATGGTGCAGGTTTACAAGTTAATCCTTTCACTCTCGTGCTGGTAATATTACCGGCAAAATAAGATGGTTTTCCTCAAATTTTTTCAAAATGAGTTAAAAAATCAGTTTACTAAAAAATGGATTTGTGACTTTATTTCTTGTCCGATTTTCATAAAATTTTAAAAAGATCACACTTATTTCCTTATGCATCGGAAGATGTTCAACTTGTGTCCTAATTCGTGAATTTTTATACTCAAAAAGGGTTAAAAAGACCAAGAGCCTAGTTGCAGATGGCAAAAGTTGCAAAATTTTCAGCAGACACGTGCAAGAGCCAACTACCTTGAATTCAAATCAAGATACCATGTTTACCATAAAACCAAACCCTTTATCATTAACACAGTCTGAAAACTACTCTTTTGGGGCATCATTTGGAAAAATTTTAAGCAATAATGATAAAATTTACCTATCAAAATTTGAAATTTAAAGGGGTCTCAACCCCCCCCCCCCTAAACAAATTTGTACGGTAAGTAAAAAAAAGTAGATTTAGTGCGTAAAAAATATTATATGTTGCTAAATATTAGTTTCATTTGAAAGCTTTGGAAATTTGCTTTCCAGCAATATATAACTTTAAATAGTTTAGGCTAAGCGATATATAATATTTACTGACCAAAAATGGGTACTGTATATCATGTCAGTTCCAAACCCCCAAGAATTTTTTGACTTGCCTTCACTTAATTATAATTTTTAGAAAAACTACATCCATCAAAAAGATAAAATAAATTGCAAATATTTCACCATTAAAGTTGTCATTTTGTATCAAGTTTCCAAGGAGACAAACTAACATACAAGTTTAAAAGCTAGCAGAAGTTTGGCCTCTCTAAATCAAAGTTTGCTGTGTCCCCCTTGTTTCTCAACACATGGGATGGGTGTTAGTAAGCTGCTGTTTCATTTTTAGTGACAGCACATTCTATTTAAACTTGATATTTTCTGAATCTTGAAATTCTCTGTTCAAAAACGCTTAATGTTACATGGTTTAGGCTAACCTGTAGCAGATAATAACTGATCATATTTTAGATACTACATTTAACTACCAAAATATGGTACTGGTCAATACCGTTAACAAAAAGGTCATGGGCCTCAGAAAGAAGCAACTTGTAGAAAGCGTAGGCTTTTTGATAAGTTTTGCCTAGGGTTGGATTATCCGGATAACGGTTAACCAATTAACCAGGAGTTTTTTTGCTATCCGATATCTGGATATAATTCTGTTGGTTAACCGGATAAAAGAATATCATTGCTAATGATTTAACACTTTTTAGTAAGTTTCAACATTCTTTGTTATGAGGAGGCTGACTCCCACTGAGCGCAATTAAACTTTTGTTCACACTTTTATTGTCTTATATTTTCAACTACTTGTAAAATGCATGAGTGAACTTTACTCACACGTCCTAAAGAAAGCCAAAGAAATGATTATGTTAATAGAATACTGCATTTGCATTGTGAAGTGAAGTTTATGAAGTGTGCAGGGTTTGGCTGTAAGAAAATTTCAGTTGAACTTGAAAAGCTTTGAATACAACCTAGTTTAAACTGACTAAATTTAAGAGATGGAATTTAAATGTTTTGAAAGTGAAAATCCCGTGTGGGGCTACTTTCTACGATCGAGAAATGGTGATAGGGCAAAATGTGAAACCTGCAAAAACACAATTTCTTGTAAAGGTGATCTACAGGAGCAATGAGAAACCACCTTTGTCTAAAACATGAAATTCTTCTCGACACAAATATGGCAAAACAGCAAGTTTCTTTGGAAAACGCAAACAAAAGTTCCACGGGCACCAGCACGATTGAAAACTATTTTAGACCAACCAAAGAGTTGCTAGAAAGGATTGTTGCAGAGCTAGCAGCTGTGGACAGAATTTCTTTTAACACCATTTCTACTAGTAATCAACTAAGACAAGCATTTTTAGCAAAAGGATACAAGCTACCACAAACAGTGCAAAATGTCAGAAGTATTATCATATCTTTTTCCTAAACACTGAAAAGTGATATAAAGAAAATGATTGAAATAAAAAAAAGGGCTGAAAATTTTGTTCTGTCACTCTTGATGAATACACAAGCACAAGAAACAGAAGATACATGAACTTAAAACCTGCACTATGATTCAGACCCTCTTAATTTAGGAATGGCAAGAATCAAAGATTCTATGCCAGCTGAAAGAGTAGAGGATTTGGTGAAAGAAAGATTGCACGAGTTTGGCCTCAAGATGGAAGACATTGTTGTGGCTACGACAGATGGAGCTAGTGTGATGAAGAGTTTTGGAAGAATGATTTGTTGCGTTCACCAGCTCTATTTTGCACATGGTTATCATTTAGCAGTAAATGATTTCTCGCATGCGAGGCAAAATCTCTTTGAAGGACTGGAAAAGGAAAGGGAAAAAAATAATACTGGATCGGATTCAAAATTTTCTTTAGAAGAGGAGATGGAAGAAGTTGATGAAGCTTCTGTAGATCTTGTGGAGACTGAAGCAATTGGCTTAGAACTTCAACAGTTTGTTGCGGAAGTGATAGGGAAGGTTAGAACAGTGGTAAAGATGTTTCGCAAAAGTCCTCTTAACCCTTTGACGGATACTGGGACATATACTGTATGTCCCACGATTGTTAATTGTTATGCAATTATGATGTAATAACCACTTTTCTAAAATCTAATATTTTCCCTTTGTTACCAACAATTATGGAATTGTTTCAAATTTTATCAATTAGAATCTTATGATCCTTAAAGGGCTAAGGATGAAATTCTGCAAAAACATATCCAAGCACAATTGAACACAGAGCTGAAGTTGATTCTAGATTCAAAGACTAGATGGAACAGTCTTTTGGAAATGATTAAAATATTTGTAAGAGCGGAAAAATGTATCAGAATGGCTTTTGTTGAAATTGGAACTTCTACCACCATTACGAACGCCGAAATTAAAATTCTCCTTGATCTGATTGATGTCCTTGAACCTGTTAAACACGCTGTAGATGGACTTTGCAGGAGGAATGCTACACTTCTTACAGCTGAGCGGATTCATGATTTTGTGTTTAAAACTCTCTCTAATTCTAATTCTGCGTACTCGGCATCTCTTAAGTCTCATCTTGAGGTAAAAATCAAAGACAGGAGAAATGCATGTCTTGTTCATCTACTTTAATATTTGCATGATTCCAATTTTCTAATGGAGAACCAGTTTGATATTTTTGGCGAATACGGAAACAAAAACAAGATGTACACTCTTGCTGCAACCCTAATGCAAAAGCTGTTTGGAGTACCAGAGCCTGGTCCTGGAAAAGAAAGCCAGTTTGCGTCACTTGCTTCTACTTCAGTATGTAGAGACTCATCACATGCATCTCTCAAGGAAGAGCTAGAGCAAGCTATCACGTTAGCATCAATTCCAGCTACTCGTCCTTCCATTACTCCAAACCTTAACAGAAGATTGGTCCAAACGGAATGTGAAGTGTTTGAAGCTTCTAGGGTACAACCTGCCAACCTTCAGACTCTCTATGAAGCTCTGCTTACTATTCAGCCCACTTCTGTGGAAGCGGAAAGAGCATTTAGTGCATGTGGACTCTTTGTTACAAAACTCCGGTCTCGTCTACTTGATTCCACAATCGATGCATTGTGCTTTATATGGAATGCGTTGCAGAAACAGTGAACATTAAATCTGCGTGATTTTTTCATATTCGATTGTATTGCACGTGTGCTTATGTCCACAATAAAACTGTGCAATACTTTTCATATTTAGCAGTTACTATCTGGTAAACTGGTTAGCTAAATTTCAAGTACACGGATACATCTGTTATCCGGATAATAAAAATTATTGATATCCGAACTAACTCTAGTTTTGACTGATGTACCTTGAAAGCTTAGTTCCTTAGCATCATCTAGCGACGATTTCTAAAGAAATTGGTAGAAAAATAAAATCTGTAGTGATCTTTGAGGTAAGAGTACTTTAACTTTGAAGACAACTCAGCACCTGTTGGGGGGCTAATTTGCATAAAATTTGTATATTTAAACAAAAAATTTTTTTTGTTTTTATTATATTTGAAACCCTCAAGAAATAGAGATTTCAACGATATATTACACTTGATGTAGAAGTAAACAGATGAGTAATGATTTGCAAACAAATTTGGGTATTTTATGAATATTAATTATGATTGATTATGAGAAATTATGACAGTTTTTCGCTCTGCCACCTCGCGGACATTTTTTTTTCGCTATGTACGTGGGAGCGAAAGTGTTAAAGTTTGACCTTTGTCAGCATGTAAATCGGAAGTTTAAAATTTTGCCTTTAGATCAAGCATCAGTTTGTTTAAATCTTGAGTGGCAAACGCGTCTGAGCTTACATGTGGTCTCTCATCAGAGGGTATATTCAATTGTCACGTTTTAGCAACCTGAAAAACTTGTTTAGATTTTGTGTGACTGCATATAGTTTGCATTTAGCAAGGGATTGTTGTTTATCATCACTTTGCTATGTATTACTATGGGAGATTTTCCACATCTTCGTAAGGCCAAGTTTAAGTTTTTTCTTTAGACAAGACTTCCCTTGGAGCTGCAAGCTCCCAATCATTTCTAGCTGCACTTTGCTCATTTTCAGGTATAATTGAACTTTCAGAAGAACCAACAAACTTAGTTGGTTTTAATGCGGCTTTATTTCAGCAGAATATACACAATCTGTTGCCAGTAATGACATCTGAAAAGAGAAGCCAGAGCTTTAGCAGGTTTTGAGGTAATTTTACAACAACCTTTGAGTTTTTTTACCTTGGTGAGTGCCAAATATATCACAACAATTTTTGCTAGTGTGGCTGGAAAATTTACGTTGATAATAAGCATGATGATGTAAGAAGATGGATTTTGAAGAAATATCCTCATTGGTTTTGTTTGGTTTGGATCTCCAAGCAAGTACCAGTAATTCGATTTCAGTTTTTGAAAGTGAAGACAACAATAATAAGCCTGGTATTATGGATTAACAAGGGCTATGGCAATTACTTTTACTAAGCGATGTGATTAAGCAGGGGTCCATGAATTAACTATAAAGAGTATCAGCACTAGTTTAATTCGTATTACTGTTTAAAATAATTTGCATCAATAAGAAATGTAGTCGGAAAAGCAAAATAAGCACATCAGCTTTTGAATTACAAGCTAATTTTTCAATTTTAAAAGACGAAAAAACTCTTGACCAAATGGCATTACTTATAACTGCGCACTGTGCTTACTTCACTACAATTTTCATTATTTTACAGTGTTTTCTTTGAGTAAAAAACGAAAAATATTGCTTTTGTGGCAACGTAACTTACATGTTATATCATAAAAGTTAGCATTAGCCAATATTTAATGGCACTTGTGATGCAACAAGGTTTGTGTTAAAATAGCATATTATGATTGCAGCATAACTTGGTTTAATTTTACAAAGCAAAGTTCAATTACTGCAGCTTGCATTTCAAAATGGCCAAAAGTTCAAAAGCCCATATCTCAACATTTGCTGCTCTGATTTTGATGATTCGTTTTTGTTTGGCTATACATTGAATGGAGTAGAATATATCAACCATATAGAAAAATTAGCATCTCTTTGTTGCATATTTTTTGATAATTTGTTGAATTATAATGGAATGCTTCTAAACTTTAGCAACTTTACAAACGTGCACATTTTATGGCTTGGTTACCATCAACAGAAAAGCATAACTTCTCTTATTTTTTTGCCGAACTTGATTGAATATTGAAATCCTTATTTCCATGTATTGATGTGGCTTAATTTTCCAGGTGAGGCATGTCACAAAAAATGCATTTAGTACGTAGACTCCTTGAGTTATGAATTTTACAGGACATAGCAAACTTTATCATGTTTTAATTAAAACATTAACATTTCATTACAAAAAATATTGGGATGACAAACAGGTCAACATATTGCGATGTTCACAACTTGATGTTAAGATAATTATTAAGGAAGTGGCTATTTTCCTCTCAATGGGATTTTACCCTTGGAATCTATTTTGCCATATATACATGATTGATGTGTCTTGAAACAAGCACATTTCCTGTAATGTATCGAGCGATGCTGTGGTTTAATGGATTGTGCTGCTGCCTTTGAATGCAATAGTTGACGATTTAATTCTTTGAAGGCAAGGTTCTCCAAAAGAGGCAGTGTTCACTGGGGAGTGTGTAAATAAGAGGGAGTGTACTGTGGGAACAGAAATTGACTAATCATAAATGACCAAAGTCGTGTTTTTTATTCATCGTAATCACAAAATCGATCAATTACAAATTTTTAACTGCAAAATAGATTCCAAGGTTAAAATGCTATACATGGTAAAAAAGCCACTGCCAATTTTTAAACTACTGTAAATTCATTTATGATAGCTAGTTCATTTTAAGCATGATTATTACATCTACATTTCTTTTGTGGCATTAAATGCATGATAAACATTATTTAACGTGTTGGCTAATTTTGCCTTTGTGCAAATGAATGTTTGGTGAAAGTCTTTGTCTTTGTATTATAGTTAGTTAAGTAGTCACATTATTAATTATAGTTAAGCTAAACAGTTAACTTGAAATCGAGTAGGTAAAAGGGTTATTGCTTTAAGATTGCTGTGCATTGTATATGTTTTTGTCCAACTTCGAACATTTGTTGGTCTCATGCATTTTTCTTCAAAAATGTTCATCTGTTTGAATATTTATGTGATGGGTTACAGTGAAAGTTGTTGGTTGAATATCTGATTTTGTCTGCAAACTACATACAATAAGTATATACGTTTTTGCAAACAAAAACACACAAAAAGATATGTTTTTGTTTATTGCAAAAACATACAAAAAGAAGAGATTTGAAGACTGTTTTAGAAAATCTCTAGTCACCCTGTTGCATTGATGACCTCCAGCAACCACCTCTTGTTGCTTACCGAATGTCATGAAGACTCAGCGCATCAGTCTGTCTCCTTATATTTACGTACATATCCACCTTGAAGAAAAAGAGGCAGAACAGGTAAACTTGTGCTGCAGTGTTGCAATCGCCTGTCACAACATTTTCCTGCCTCTTTTAAAGTTAAATCTTTCTATCACAAATCAGCTTTGTCAGCCACTAGCAAGCCTGCAACGGTCATAAATGCTACATTGATCTTTCTTTGCAAAGTCAAGCAAAATGAAGGCAATGTACAACAGGAGGCAATAAAAGAACCATTTTGTCATTTAAGTCTATTTGCACTTCAAAACAATTAATATTAAATACACAATATATAGAAACATATACGACTCTAGAAACTTACATAGAAGTAAAAAAATGATGTTCCAAGTCCATTTCCAACTACAACAAATCCCAATGGAAGGTTATAAATATCATTAATGACAGTGGAGAACAATAGATATCCATCTCTGCAATTTCTGCGATGCAACAAGCCTTGAAATATGAATAAACAATTGTAAAAGTCCGTCAATAGTATTTGAGTAATAAGATACACTATTTGATTTCATTTTTTTGTGTTTATGAAAAGAGCATAATTTTAGTTCGCTGGGGACATTTTGCCTTGTTTTTGTGCCAACAAATGAAAAAGGATTTCGTGCTGATTTGTCACTGATTTTTTGATTATGGCATTGTTAATACTCATGAAGCTTCTTGTGTAATGCTTGTGAAGTCGTATGTGAAGCAAAGTTAATATCAGTACTTTTATAAGTTTAACATTTTTGCTATCTCAAGATAAATTATTTTTTTCTTATCAAAAAAAATTAAATGTAAGAAAATATGGGTGATTGGAGCTGTATCATGACCTGTAGTCAGTTTTGTAACGGAATGTTTGTATAATTTTTTCATTAGATCTAATGCATTAGCAGAAACTTTTTCATACAAATATGTGATATTGAACATAGATGTAGATGAGACTGCAGTGTACCAGTTAAAATGAGAGGAAATAGACAGAATTTCTTAAACTTCGATAATGTCCATGGATCACTTGAGAGTTTGATGCATAGATGCTGGATGTAAGATTTGTTTGTCATCAAGATAATTGTTAGGTAATTTATTTGATTGACAAATTTAAGATCATGCTGTCTATTTTTGTTATGGGAGAGTCCATACCTGTTTTTGCGATTGCTTGGATTCAGTGGCGTATTGAAACAAATTTTGTGGAGTCAGAAGCATTTTGTAAACTTGAAGAATTTCTTTTTAGTGATTAAGATTTTTGCCCAATGTGGCCTCCAATCAGATGTGATCATCTTTTTCTTTTTAACAATTACAGCTGTTGTCATACTGTTTGGGGGGCTATTGCCCTTTATGCCATGTAAATTTGCCACTGGTTGCACATAAGAGTAAATTTGGACATTGTGTAATTTGTTGTTAGCCAATTTAACTTTGTTTAATTGTCAGTTTTTATTAACTTGGATGCTTAGTGTTTTATGGGTGGATTTTAGTTATGTCATTACAGTAATCCACAATAAATAGGGGAGTGCTACTGGCTGTGAGCAATCTAGACACTGGACGAACTACTGGTGGGACCAACCAAGTGCAAACTGCGATCTAACCTTAAAGAAGCAAAAATTTGGTACTTTAGTAGTCTCGTTTTGCTTTAAGATTGTTTGTTTGAAGTTGGCAATTTATGAAGTCATTCATGCCTAATTTGCCCCATACTTATTGTGTGTGGTGATTGCATGCGTACATGTAATTTGTGGCCCGTTACATGTGTTCAGTTGTTTGGCACCGTTGATACGGCGCCATCTGCTTCACCATTTGAATTATCATTTTGTTAGCTTAGTGTGAAAGGTTGTTGCAAGATAATGAAAACAGTTTTTGCGTTAGGGGTTCTTCAGATGCCCTTTCTATGACAATACCAACACACACCTATCCCCCGTAAATATTTGTAAAACATTTTTGTAGATCATTTTTTTCTAAGTAGTTGTTTTCCCTTTTTTGGATTTCAAAACAAAAAAAAATCTTTTATTTTTTTGGAGACCAACTTCTTATAAGTGCTGTTTTTGTCATTTCAATTAATTTTTTGTTTCTTTAATAAAAGCCAAAACAATTTGTCAATCAAGTAATACGCTTTTTTATTTTGTAAAACGTTAACATTTTTTTGATAAAGTTTTTTGAAAATCAACGAAAAATTGACAGGGCGACACCTATCAGGTAGAATAAGCTAGAATATATATATATTATAATGATATAATTATATTATAATAATATAATATGTAATAATAGAATAAATATATTCTATCAGATAGAATAACCTATCAGGCAGAATAAGTGTTTCATTTCTTGACGCTTGTGATATACATTGCTTTTACTTGAAGTTTAAACAAGGGTTCAAGATTGATCATTTGGAGTGAAGTAAGCTGTTTTATTGCGCTCAAGGTCATTATAAAAAAATGTGTATTATAGCCAAACAGTTTGGTTTCAAGGTCACACTTCAAATTTTAAGTATGGGTAGAGCTGATTGTAATGACATGGCCTATGTTGCGTTTGCACAAAGTGGTTTTTGCAACCAGGGATAAAACTGATATTTAGAGCCAGTTTTAAAACAACGTTTTGCTGCTTGGTACTGAATACAAAGAGAGCGTCATTCTGTTTGCAGTTTTGTTCTGGTTTGCAAGAGCTGGTATGTGCAAACGTCGCCTGTTGTCTCCAAAATCATAAGAGTATTTTGCTATTTTTCAAATTACAATCTTGTTTTAGAATCCATCAGTGGAACAAACAATGTGTTATTTAATGTCTTTTGTAAAAATGAGATGCTAGAAGTAGGATTTAAGTTAATGTATTAAGCATCATGCAAGGCCATTGACAAGGTTTAAAAGTCTAAAATGGTTGAGGTTACTAAATTGCTTGTGCAGTTATCTTTATGCATGTTGAGAAAGACATCCTCTAAAACAGAGGTAGCACGTTAGCATTTTTTGAGTCAGATTAATAACTAAAATTAGTGATTGTGAATGTCGATTTAGAGACGTAGCAGTTTGTGATTGGCAGAAATATTACTAAACTTATTTTTTGTTGATTTTTATTGGTATGTCTACACATCTAAGCCATTTCCAGAACATGGTGTAAAACCTGATGTGGTTGAAATTGTGTGTACACTCACATATACGATTGAAGAGTGCAGTGATGCCAATGCTGAAATTGTGTGCAGACGTCCACATATTACAAGCTAGACAAAAAAACTAAAGTCGGAAACCGGTAGGTGATAAATTTGACACAGAGAGAAAGAGATCCCACTTTTTAAAATCCAGCTTTAGCTTCATTAACGCAGGTGGCCAGAATGACCTCGTCTTTTCTTGAAAGTTTGAAACACCATCACGTCACTTCGTTCTGTCAATGGCATCTTTCTTTTTCTGTCCAATCTGATTAATGTGTTCCTCCATATGTCTGTCCAAATCCAATACTTTTTTCAAAATGTCACCATTATCCCCTATGAAATACCGTACATATTTGCTGTATATATAACAATAATTATTTACCGTATATATAACAATATTACAACAATCTATAACACTGATACCGTATATATAACAATAATTATTTACCAATTTTTGGGGTGCGTTTTATCTGATTGGCAATGTTCTGGCCATTTTCTTTTCAGCAACGATTGCTTGAGAAGATAGAGCTTTTCTTGATATTCTTATTTTGTAACATAAAAATTTTGATAAATTTGTCTAAATCATGCTCTAATTCTTGATGTTTGAATATTTCTCAAAACTTTTTACATTGTACAAACATTTTATATTCCCTGGAAGTTTTTTCTATCTTCAACACCAGCATTTTTAAATAATTGCAAGAGGAAATGGTACAATGCCATTTATGGTATAAACGTTGTAGGGTAATTTATATTATGACATTTATTTATGATGAATAGATACTTCACGTGGCGTGTTGGTCTATAAATAACTAGTGTATGTATAAACAAAAAGTAATTTTGCTTTAATAAAACATGGTTTTGTATACATCACATCGGAGAAACAATAAAAAAGTAATGTACTCTTATTTTTAATCGTTCTAAAACTATGTTAGTTTTTCTGTCCAAATTTCAGTGTGACCTATCTACAAGTCCATCCCAAATATGCCCATTTATCAAATAAAAATTTTGAGTACAATTTTCTTATGCGATCCGTCAGAGATTACGTGTACACTGTTAGTTAATGACTATTTTAATCAAAAAGTACAAAGTGCATTAATTGTAATATGTTTGGTGAAGTCTTTTTTCGCAGTGTTGGTTTTATTTTGTTTGTTCTCAACTCTGCTTTGACGTGGTCATTTTCTCTACACCAGGGGTTGTTACACTTTTTTTGGTTGTGCCTCTCTTGGCATTAGTCAAAGAATGTTGTGCTCCCCTACGTCCCTTAAAAAGTTTTGAATCAATTGTACAACAAACTAAGTGTATTTTCAGTTTTTTATCATGCATAAATCAAAAGAAATAAGTTGAACACAATTTGTTTTTACAAGCATTAATGTGAAAGACGTAGCTGCTTTTTCGAAACTAGCAGTTTAATTCTTAGCTTAGTTGAAGACAACACGCACATCGCATATCGGCTTCACTATCAAGTTTGTTCCAAGCTTTTGTCTTCACACTTACAAGTGCAGAAAAGCCGCTTTCATACTTATATGTGGCTGCAAATGGTAGTACAATTTGCATAGCAAAATAACCACTATTCTTGTACACATGCACCTATTTAGCCCAGAAATTATTGGGGCATTGTTTCAAAGTCATCTTTGGCAACAAAGTTGCATTTTAATTCCAAGAATTCTTCCTGTATTTTATCTGAAAGAAGGCAACAAAAACGAAACGAAAGGGATTTTTTGCCAGTTTCCATTTTGGAAGGTCCTTGTGAACCAAATGTGGAAAATGTCTTGAATTTTTGTTTTAATGATTGTAGATGGGCTTTTATTTCGGTTTTTAGTTCTGCATCCAGATCAACTTTGTTTTTCTTTAGGGCAACCTCTAAGTTAGTGAATGAAGCGATGTTTCCCCTTTGAACTTTTCGAAACCACAACTCTAATATTTCTGTAAATGCATGTATAGAATCATTGTGATCTATGGGGCTAGCATGGCTGCCTTGCAAATGTTGGTTGAGAAGGTTAAGCGCTTCGAAAATGTTAACAGGGTATGCCAACGTCAGTTGACGCCCATTTGCTGTGAGTTGATTGCCATAATAGCTTCACTTTATTCCTTGGCTTGTAAATCCGAGGTAGCATACTGCATTTTGATAACTATCGAACAGCTGTGTGAAACAACAGAGTCTCATGATCAGCATCCATATTCTTGCACAGAGCAGTAAAGAGCCTCGATTTGACAGAATTTGTTTTGACAAAATTGGCAACACGAATGGCAATTGCCGACTTGTCATTCACTGTAGCAGGTTAAGTCCTTGAAGCAAGAGCACCGCAGCGGATAATGCAGTGTGTTCCTGCTGTGTTTGGACTTCTCTGCTTTATCCTGGCCACAAATCTGCTTCTTGATCCAAGCATTTCAGGAGCACCATCCATGCAGACACCCACGAGGTGCCATTTAATTAAAACGTCAAAGTAAGAGGAAACAATTTCAAACACACCTTTGGTTTGTAAAATAACATTTCTTCTGTAATTCAAGCAGATCCAACAAAGCGGATGCAAATCAGCAACAGACATTTAAACAAAGTCAGTTGTCTCATTACATTGGATGGCAAAAGCACATGATTTGTTTATTTTTTTGAGTACTTCAAGTTCAATATCCTTTGCGATTTATTAATGCGTGTTTTCACTGCAGAGTCAGAAAGAGAAATCTTTGCCAGCTCTTTTCTGTTAGCCTCCTTCAAAACAAGACTAGCTGCTTTTAGCATGCATGGTTTTACTTTATTCATATTTTCCAGATATTGTGAGGTTTCTTGGCTAGAACAATTAAGTGAGCAATTTCAAATAACGCTTCTACTGCTTCGGCAGATGAATATTTTCGAAATGCATTACTACTTACAATTTTCATTCTTTTAAACAACTCGTCTTTGGCTTTAAAAAAATTCTAAGTTCTTGTCTTGCAGACCAGGTTGTTTTGCTTGTAAATGGCGCTCTAAGCGACGTGGTTTTAAAGCATCGTTGCTCAAGT
Organism: Trididemnum clinides; assembly: GCA_963675345.1. Lineage (NCBI taxonomy): Eukaryota > Metazoa > Chordata > Ascidiacea > Aplousobranchia > Didemnidae > Trididemnum > Trididemnum clinides. The sequence continues at coordinate 21,034,474 of OY776284.1, read as the reverse complement.
TTTTCTAAGATATTACACATTTTGGAACAACCCATCCTTTGTCTATGGCAGTGTTTCTCAAACTTTTTCTATTCACGTACCATCTATTCGTTTTTTACTACACCGCGTACCAAATGACTCAAGATTACCTTTTTTTGCTCAAATCTAGCACTATTTATTTTACCATAACACCAACAAATAACAAACGATACAATTTAATGGGATAGATGCAACTGTTTCTTCTGCACAAGCTGCTCGATTCGAGGCGCAACCTTACTCACAGCACATCTGAAATCATGTTTAGGCTCAGTTATACGATTTCGGCTCTTGGATTTAATGGGCATTAAGGCTGAGAACCCTTGCTCACATTCCCATGTAGAGGGGAAAATCAGTAACTGTTGAGCAGCATTTCGGGCCAACGTTGGGTAAGTAGAACCCATGATTAGCCAGAAATCTACGAGAGAGCATTTGTTCAGCTTTGATTTTGCTGTATCGTCAACTTGAATATCAATGATCTCTTCCTGTTCTCCTGTTCCCACGGGTAGGAGAGCTGGGTCGATACAGAATGGATTGACTGCGTAGGTCCAACTTACTAAATCTGGAAAGTAATGCAACAATTCCATTCGGAGCAGCTTGAGATGATCATGAATTTCTTGAGATAATTAATCATTAGGCTCCACTGAAAGTGTGGTAAGGAGTTGGAACATTCCAAACTGTTTGCTCTCTACATTTTTGGTCCAGAAATCTAGCTTCCGAGTGAATGCTTCCAGCTTTGAAATAAAAACTGCAATATTGCTGTTTGATCCTTGAAACGAAAGATTTATAACGTTGAGAGCCTGGAAAATATCAGACAAGTAGGCCATCCGTGAGATAAAGTCATCGTTCTCAAAATAATCTTTAAATTTGTGGTTTTTCTCTTTGAAAAATGTCAACAATTTATGCCTAAGTTCAAAGACCCTCCGGGTCATATTCCCGCGGGACAGCCAGCGAACCTCCGTGTGGAAAAAGAGACATTTTTGAGCAGAACTGACGTCTTCACAGAGTCTTGCAAAAAGTCGAGAATTCAGAGCTGAGGTTTTTATAAAATTCACAATTTTGATGATTTTGTTCAAGCGCGACATTAACTCAGCAGGGAGCACTTTGGTACAAAGTGCAAATCTGTGAATAAAACAGTGGACGAAGGTCGTGTTTGCTGCAACATCTTTTACATATGTTTGAAATCCAAATTTTCGCCCAAGCATGGCTGGAGCGCCATCTGTCGTGTATCCAACTAACTTACTCCAATCTAGCTCATTCTCTTTAAAAAAATCCGCCAAAACATTGAACACATCTTTCCCTTTTGTTGTGGCAGCCAGCTCCTGATTCAACATCAGTCTGTTTTCACTGTGTAATTTTGAATAAAGCGGACATAAACGAGCAATTGGCTACATTTCGCGCCATCTGTCGACTCATCGAGTTGAATGGCAAACCCGAACTTTGAGTCTTTTACTCCAGCCATTACTTGATCAGCAATATCACCCGACATTTCTTGAATACGGCGTTTTACAGTGTCATTGGAAAGGGACACATTATCCAATTTAGCTGCTGCCTCGTCTCCAATGAGGTTCCTGACTAATGTCTTTGCTGCTGGCAAAACGAGGGACTCAGCGATTGTGTGGGATTTCATGTTTTGGTCTACAAAAAGAGAGACTTCATATGATGCTTTTACTACTCCTATCTTCGTTTGGTGAAACTGGCCTGTCCGGTCTAGGTGCTGTCTTTTTGCGTTCTCCCCCAGCCGCTTAAAATAACTTTGATCTTTGTCCTTTTTTTTGCATGGTTTGATTCAAGGTGCCATTTTAACAAGCTGGGCTATATGGCTGCACTAGAAAAAGTTTTCATAGAAACCACACTCTGTGGCAAACATTCTCCTCTATGCTCGATAGTAATGAAACCATACTTAATGTATTCTGGATTGTACTTTCGTTTCGACACGGCAAAAACTTTTCTTGCTAACTTACTGATAAATCACTTTTATGCAATTTCGACGTAATAGTATCAACGTTTAATTGCTGCCAATTAACTAAAACAAAATGCACATCTTAAACTTTAATTTAAATTAAAGTGCGTTTGTTTTATTGCAACGTCACATTCTTAATTGTGTCGCAATAACGTAAAACAAACGTATTTTAACGAATATTGGACGTCCTTCCTGATTGCTAGAAGGGAAGGCATATCGCCTTCTGCTAGAAGGGCTAGAAGACTGCTGCTAAAAGGCTGATAAACTGCTAGAAGATTCCTAGAAGGCTGCTAAAAAGACTGCTAGAATGGACTGCATATCGCCTTCTAAACGTACTTTAATTTAATCTAATTCCTAGTCTAAACGGGTCTTTAGTTTTGCTATTGTCACATCATGGTCATCAAATAACATGGTCACGTGAAGGCAGACTATAATAATCACTGATGAATATCTTTGCGTACCACTAAAAAAGCTCTCGCGTACCACTAGTGGTACGCGTACCACAGTTTGAGAACCACTGGTCTATGGCTTTGGTGAAGCCGAACTTAAGATAATTTTGTCATATTTTCTTTTCTACACTTATGTTGTAGCAATTTAAAAGGGTAGATCTTGGTTTTATGATAAATCTGTCGCAAAGTTATAACTTACACCAAGGGTGGGCAATTACTTTCCTGAGTGGGCCAGATGCAGATAATAAACTTGGTTACTGGGCCGGAGGCTCAAAACTCAATATGAAACCATGAATTATATTCTTTGAACCCGCACATGTTTCATTACAAATCAAGCAGGCAGCTTTTGATTGACCAATGTCTACAAAAAAATACTTCTCTGTCCATTCCTTATTAAAAACACGGCATTCGGAATTCACTTTGCGTTTCTTCTTATTCACACTGATGGATTTATTACAGGGGTTGGTAAATTACAGCAGCTGCACAGTCAGTTGTTATTCTCATAAATTTGTTAACACTTTGTCATACTCAAGATAATTGTATGGCATTTCCTTCTTGAGATTTATCTTTTTTACTTTTACCAAATAGCTTTTCTAAGTACTTAAAGACACTGTATTGCAGCTTTATTACCTATCTATTTGTACTAAATTTTCTAATATATCTTTCCATTCTAAAAAGGGAAAAATAGAGGTCATTTAGGTGTATAATTTTATTTAGACAACAAGGAACGAAACTAAGATATATGCAGATGTTAGTTTTAAAAGTATAATTAGTTTGTTGAAACTTATTAGCAAACACCAAAAGTAAAAAATTTAATAAATCCCCAATTTATGCCAATGTCTTACAACTTCAACAATCAAGCGTATTCCAATCACCAATCATCCTACAGATCTGACGCACTTTCGCTGTCAAATCACTCAGATTTTAGTAATTGTGGATTTTCCATTGAGGCCAAGCCACTCAGATTTAAGTAGATAAGTATGCGGTGTAGGTAGACGGTGTAGAAAACAATTCTCCGAAAAAATGAGGATGAGTAACAGCCGCCGAGGAATAAACCAATACGACAAAAAACTAGTTCGACTGACGCTTCGAGCAATAGGCCTTCATCAGAAAAAGTTGATAGAAAAAGAAGCCCAACAGCTAGGCTAACGTAAATATAATAAGCAACACAATGTGACAATGGGAGAGCATTATGACTTTATTAGATAGATGCAAATCGCTCATTTATGCCTCAAGGTAGGATGGTACCTAGAAAGAAAATGATGTACCTTTCCTGTCGTTTACAAGTGAAATTACTGTGGCCTGGACTATTGAAATGGCGGGCGACAGGTTTGTCATAGTCATTGCGTCTCACAAAACGTAAATCTATCAGTCAATCGCCTGCCTGCCCGTTTCACTGATGTAAAGCATTAGGCATTTGCTGCAGGAGATGAAGTAAATAACATTGGAAGACTGGCAAATGACGTGAATACAGACGGAGAAATTGAATTTAGATCTTGAAATTGATGTACCTGATAGAAGGAAAGAACGTGTGCTGCAGCGTGCACGGCCGCACGAAAAAATGCTCTTGAAGGTAGCTCTCCAAAAAACGTAATTTGCAGGCCTAAACGATGATATGTTAGGCGCCAGTCTTGGCAGAGACGCTAGAGTTTCAGAATGACACAAATAATTCTGATGGGTGAGTTTGAGGTATATGTGGCTCGTTTTGCACATTATACTCGGGGCGGATAATACGTGGAAAATTACGATATTTATTTTAGCCGATGATTCGTTTATTTTCATCGATATTTTCAACGGAAATTTATATCCACACAAACTATAGTCGTGGTTTCGGCAGGCACAAGTGGGCCGGATGAAACACTTTGGTGGGCCGGATCCGGCCCGCGGGCCGTAAATTGCCCACCTCTGACTTACACCGTGTGCTTACACACTTTTTGCTTCACTTCAGTCAAACCATTAAAACCGCTCTTGCGCTTTTCATTACGACAGTTGGTTTCGCATCATTAACTTCTGTCTGAGCTAGATTAGTCTTCTGTTTCAGGTAAGCGTTTAATGACTTTCAGAATATTTAACGTTTAAAATTTAAAATGTGTAAGAATAACACTTTTATTTTTTTTCTGAAAAAATTTGTACTATTATGATCAAACTTTTTGCAAACACGAAGTAATGTATTATCGTTATTTCTGTTCATGACTTGGACAAAACAGTCCCACTTCCTCATCTCACCTTTTGCGCCCCCTTGAGAGTTTCCATGCCCCCAAGGAGGGTACGCCCCTCAGTTCAATAACCCCTGCTCTATACTTTTGTGTGTGCAAGTGTATATTCTAGATTTAAGTCACTTCAGCCAAGCTCTGAAATGTTGTTCTAATCGGTAGCCAAGTAACTTGAAGGCACAGGGTCAGAAAAGAATATTGAAGAAAAATGATGGCTGAGTGGAAACTTTTAGACTCAACCTAACCTATGTTGTTATTTTTAGGTATATTTTGACTAAGTGGGTCTATTAAATTTTTAATTTTACTAATATGTTGCAGGTACTTACGCGGTTGTTGTACAGTAGGCTTTATTTTACTTGCGTAGTTTGCAAACAAACTTGATAGTTGAAACTGAACAATGAATTCGCAAGGAAACCAAGTTCATCTGCAGAATACCATTAAGCTGGTTGATGAATTAAAGTATCATGCCAATATTCAAAGAATTCCTGTTTCTAGTGCTGCCAAACAGTTGGTTCAATTTGTCGATGAAAATCATAACAAGGATTTCTTACTTGTAAAGCCTCATGATAATCCATTCAAGCCTAAAAGTTCATGTATGGTTTTATAAACTTTTAATCAATTGCTTTTCTTTTTGTATATTCTAACATTTTCCCAGTAGATACTAACCACAACTATAAGATTATGATGTGTTGAGACCAGGCCTACATACATAGTCATTTCAATTGCAGTTTTATCGTGAATGTGCTATTTGTATTGTTGTATTCTGTAGCCTGCAGCAATAATTACTTGTTCAATTGATTTAGATGTTTTTCTCAATCGCTTTGTGTTGAAATCAGATCAGGCTTGTTCCGTTTTGCCATAACAGATCGTAATTAAACGATTTTACCAGATTGGAAAATTAGAATTTGCCGCTGCAAAAGAAATTTTTGTTTGTTCCGAGTATCAGCATTTAAAAAAGACGTGACAAAATGTACCTAATTTATCAACTGCAGTGCAGGATTTGAGAGATAAGTTTACTAACAAAAATTACGAATGATCAATTTTGCGAAGAATAATAATGGTCGTAAGTTATATATGCAGCTTGTGGCAATATTTCGTTAGAAGCTAAAACATTTCTGCTCTTTTCTTGCATTGCCTATTTGCTCCCTGAGTTGAAATTACTGACATAGGCTAAGGCTTGGCTATTCATCATCTCTGTTGTCTCCAACCCAAAGCGTATTCCCTACCAATGGCTTACCGTTTTTCTATTTATCAATTTGGTTGTTAAAACCAATAGCAGCCAAGTGCTTACCGTACCATTTTCTTGCATTTTAAAATAATGAGTGGCTCATGGTCAAGTATTTTTTTCACTAATAGTGTCTTTATTGCCAGCCATTGGTGTATAACAAAGTTGTAAAAAGCTTTTGTTTTGAAAATGTAGAAGCCCAAAGCTTTTTGAAATGATTAGTTTCTGACGGTACTCGCCTATTTTTGTTTTTGGCCTATAAAAAGTCTAATCAAACCATTCTCTTGCAATGCAAAAAATAGCTTTATAAATGTTCATGATCTTCGGTGTAAAAGCGACTGTCATTTTATTTTATTTTTTTATCAAAAATAGTTGCATTACTGTATACAAGGCTACGGCTGATAGCCGAGTTGCAGTAACTTTGTTGATAGATTCGAAAAGATATCAAAATATATATTTAATGTGAACCTGCAATTGGCAGTCGATTCTGCACTTGCCTAGAGCTTCTTGGTGTGAACTTGTGATTATGATATACGGTTGTGTTTTATATTTGCTGCTGCGAATTGATTTTGGTTTTAAGTAGCTATATGTATGTATTAAAATGAAAAACCATATGGTCAATTCAAGCATTGTTTTCAAAGAACTCTTCGTAGTATGTCAGTATGAAAGCATGAGCATAATGGTGTTTTTGTTGGTGTTTTTACGATCGAAAAGTGCTTGCTGTTCAGGCTTAAGATCTTTTTGTCTGGGTTGACCTTCGTTGTATATTCTATGCTATATCAGTTTTGCTTAGTTAGGTTTATGCTTAAAGCAAATTGGTGCTTTGGACTGCGTGTTTGCGTTCATACAGTTCTACAGGTTGCCCACAGTTATATACAGTTCGTTGTTCGAAGTTAACGAGATTTCCATTTGCAATTATTCACACTCTGCTACTTGTTTAAGCGTACGTTAAGGCGTTGCTTGTTTGTCTTACACGTATTATTCAATACTCCTCGAACATATTGGCTAGATCAGTGGTTCTCAAACTTTTTTCGATGCAACGCATTTCAAAAAGCTTACGAGACTTTGCGACGCACCAAACAGCATCCTACAGTTTAGTTTGCCGTACTGCAAAATAAATGTGACCCATAATCCACACAAATAAGTGTTCTTATGCTTCCGAGATTTTAGATTGGTCGGTCATCTTCAATCTTAAAATTACGCTCTTCTAAGTTTGTCACTCATCGTTCCTGTTTTCGTCGAACATACAACTGAATGCTTTATTCTTTATATATTTTTCGTCATTTAAGTTAAACTTCTGCGATGTTATTTATGAATCACAAGTCAACAATAACAACAGTGTATCAAAAACACTATTGTGAAAATATAATTGATTATGAATGTCAGAAGAAAGTAAAAATGGAATCTACGATCAGAGTTCTTTTGACGCAATAAAACCTAGATTTAATGACACAAAACCAAATTATCCCGCGACGCCCTTGGAAAATTGAAACGACGCACCGGGGCGTCGCGACGCACAGTTTGAGAACCACTGGGCTAGATGATAAAAACAAAAGTTTCCTTGACGAAAGCTTGTAGAATGAAGAGTAAAGCTTTTCCAAATGTGGGATGACGACCCTGCAGAGGGCTGCAACAAGTTGTTCACGTCTTGCAGTTACAGTCTTAGTTACTAGCTTTACATACATAAATTTCGCGTTAATGCAATGTGTGTATAAGCAGAAAACAAACGGCTCTTTATTCTTGATGGCTTATTTTGATTTGTTTCGTTTGGCATCGTCATGATCAAACGGGAAAGGTAGCGAAATATTGTGATATGTTGACAGAGGTCACTTGTAAAAAAGTCTGGAACGTTCTGACGTAGTGCGAGTTAGTATAAGTGGAAACTTTCTTCAGTATTTTTGCTACGGATCAAGTCAAAGTTTATGATAAGTTGTTGGTAATCACACGTTTAACTACAATTTCTTCCCCATTCGTAAATTTTGCACCAGTTTTTGATTTGTTAAATGACAAATAATTCTGTATTTTCTCTACCAACATTTTTTTTTCAATGTTCTAAAACTGTCATACCCGCTCTATTCATAATGATTAAATTATGTGCTATACAAGGATTATCATACTGCTATGTTAATAGTTGTCATATCATGTTTTTTGTGTTAAGTCCAGGCTAGGTCATCCGTTTAAGCATACCTTTCATAACAATCATTTAGTTGGTGTTAGCCTCAGAATTGGTGTTGATATGAATAGCTTTAGCCTGAGACTAACATCAGGAAAGAGGTAAATAGATACTTTATTTAGCAGGTATTTCCTTTCTCTTGTATGAAGTGCTACTCTAAATTTTACTTTCTTTGCAACGATTTATTTCCCTGGAAAGTTTCAAAAATGTTGAACGTAATTAGTTGTACAGTTAACGTTATTTAAAACTACAAAATTTGGTTGAATGTAAATCACAGTGACTGCTGGTACCGTTTATCTACTGTAAATGATTACAAAATGGTTTTGATACGCGTAATAAAACAGTTTGTGGACCTGCACATTAGCGCAGTAATTCATCGCATAACTTGGTGTTGGCTGACAGCCGTAAATACATGTGTTATTTCAACAATAGTCGCAATGTTTATAACGAATTACTATTTCATCATTTACTACCGTTTTAAATTTTTGGTAATCGTAAGAAGCTTAATATAAACTGCGTCATTTAAAAAATATCTCAACTGCATTTTTGCGGTACATATACTACAAACAGGGCAGTAAACTTATAAAGTAAACAGAAAAAAAATTAGTTACCGGTGAAAGAGCTGTATATCTGAAACCGTAAAATAATGTAGAAAATATAGTTAATTATGTGTTTAGCAAATAGATCGAAACAGATAATGCCATATGCAAAAGCGATCTTACGGTGTTATAGATACACTGGTTAACGATTTTTCTTGTTTATTTAAAAGATTCGCGGACCATATTGTAAGCTTTTTAAAGTGGTGATGGTTTTTGGACTCTAAAAAAGTTTTGATTCTAAAAAATTAACTTGTTTTGCTTTTAGTAAGTTTTTTGAAGTCTTGGGCTATTTTAAGAAACTGCCCTGAACTATTATACGTTGTGTGAAAATTGAAAGATTTAAAGTCCTGTGTAGCTTGATTGTGTTGGTGTTACTGTAATTAGCTTATGTGTAACGTGAGACTTCGTTTATGCGAACTCGTGGATCTCTGCTTTGTGGTATGAAACGATAAAGAATAAATTATCTTCCGATTATATCTCTAATTGGGTATATCCAGTGCCGTCACAATAGGATTAACTAAAATAACTTCATATATGCTCAGTCTACTTTTTATTGCGTAAATCTAACAGAATTTTATTGTAAATAACTTGAAAACGACTTCTTATTGTTTTGTGCGAAGTTAAATTACCTTTCGACAAAAATTATAATCTTTTTAGTAACTTTGGAAAAATTATTGCCGATTCACTTCGTTGTGCTCTGATGTTTGTTTAGTTTACAACTGCTTGTTCCTAGTAGCTTGTATAGAGATGATAGATAAATGTTGATCGTTTTACAAAAATTGAAGAAAGCTTGTATAATCGTGAAAACAAGAATTGTTAGCATCAATAATGGTGGTGTTTCACCTAAAGCCAAGTTTTATGCTGTTTAACACGCTCTTACCTGGAAAAGAAGCTGACACGTCATGCATGGGGTTTATCATGCGACAGAATTGCCTATAGTTCGTAGCTTTAAAAGTTAGCATCTTTCGTGATAGAAATGGATCGCAGTGTTGTACTGGTTTTAATTTTGTTAATCACTTGATTCTAACGTGTTGTACTTATGTATATGTTTATAGATTTTGGTGAATATACAGTAGTTTTAAACCGACATCAACATGTCTGCTCAAGCTCAGATGCGAGCTATGCTGGATCAATTGATGGGGACTCAGAGGGACGGAGGCAGCGGCAGTAACGCTACGCGATTTGACAATGATGACGTTTGCAAGACATTTCTAATGGGATGCTGTCCAAATGATATTTTAACCGGCACCAGAGCCGACATTGGCGAATGCCGAAAAATTCACGATTTAGCGTTAAAAGCAGACTACGAGATGGCGCAAAAGAGCAAAGACTATTTTTATGATTTTGACGCTTTTGAACATCTTCGTACATTTGTCAATGACACTGATCAAAAAATTGAAATCTCGAAGAAGCGATTGGCAGAACAACAAGCAGAGATCAGTGCAGAAGTGCAGAGCAAAGCGAATGCGGTTCACGATTTAAACGAGCAGATCGGTAAATTGCTTGTAAAGGCTGAAGAATTGGGCATGAAGGGCGAAATTGACGAGTCCAAGGCAGTATTGCAGGAAGTCGAGAAAGTGCGAACTCTGAAAAACGAAGCCGAAGAAGCTTACCGCAACTCCATGCCAGCTTCAACTTATCAACAGCAAAAGCTTCGGGTTTGTGAAGTCTGCTCGGCGTACTTAGGACTCCACGACAACGATTGCCGTCTGGCAGATCACTTTGGTGGCAAGTTGCATGCTGGGTTTATTCGAATTCGCGAGGAGCTGAAACGCTTAAAAGAACAAGTTGATTCTCGCCGGAAAGAATACGAAGAAGCGATGTTGAAACGGCGATACGAACGTGATCAGTCCGAAGATCCACGACGCAAATACCGCAACAGCGAGAGAGATCGGGCTCCGTCGCCAAGGGTGCGTATTTATCGTCGGCGGAGCCGAAGCCGCTCACGTGAGTATGATCGTCGTAGACGCGACCGTAGCAGATCAAGAGATCGCCACCGATCGTACCGAAGACGCCGCTCCCGATCCTCTTCAAGGTCTAGACGCCGTCGATCTCGAAGTCGTTCGTGAGTTCTCGTAGTGTATAAGTCACAAAGTTAATTTTAATTTGTGGTATTTAACTTTTGACTTTATCTGAATGCCACTATGTTTGATCAGTTTAGCCAGGCTGTATGTGGGACTGCTGTGGACTTCTTGTACATATTTTGCGGCTACGCAGACGGCGACCATTGAATAGAGACAATATTCCGGCGACTTTTTTGTGAGTAACCGTTATTTAAATCATAAGACCTGTTTCTACTTGCATACTCTAACTGCGTATGAGTATTGTATGTCTAGTTGGTTTAAAAAAAATTCAGCTAGCTTCTAGTAAAATGTAACATCTGCCTGCAGAGTGTGCAGGTGGGAACCGGTCTATAGACTGTTGTTTGTGTGTTTTCCATCTTCTTTGGGACTAAGGCAAGGCATAAAGCAGTAGTTCGGTTGGGTTCCAACCGCAAATCTAATCAAGATCCGTACATGGGTCTGTCAACTAGCGCATGTGGTTGAAAGCCATAAGATGAAATTTTGGAAGATGATTGAAAACAAATGCTGGGCTTAAAACTTGATTTTACAATGATACTGCAAAATTTGATACTGCATTAACACAAATATTATATTGTTTGCAGTCTAGTCTGTCATTCACCTTGTTACCAAGGCTTACCAACTGTAAGTATCTTATTGATAAGTGATAGTGCTTTGGCGGAGTTCATGTGAGATCGCATAGCTATATAGTAAATAGTTGAAAAATGTTATTCTAAAAGTGCTCTAGAGACAATTTTCACTCCACATTTGATTTAATTTTAATGTTAATTATGAAGTTGTTTATTGTTGATGTTGTAAAACTTACATTGTGCTCAAAAAAGAAAGCAGCGGACGTACGGACTGAGGGATAAGACAGTGGTGTTGGCTTTGGATGGAACTCTTGTAAGTTGTGATTTGTGAACTTACGATGTCGCCTTACGTGGTTGTGCGGTTTTGTAATACAGACCAATTTCGAATTTGGTTTTTGTTTTTCCAACTCAACATCTTATCAATAGCTTGTTAACATCGCAGTAGAACTTCATAATGAAGATGACTTTTGAGATTTTTGGATACCAGGCAATAAATAATGTTACAAAAGTTTTATCAAACGTGAACTAACTGAAAAAATGCTGAAGCTTTTATCAGAAAACTACTAATAATTGCTGAATGCTATTTTGGTTGACGGTGAAATTTTAGAAGAAGGAAATTTGAACAAAAGTGTAACACCAGTAGGTCGACTACCCAAAGAGCTTTAGTCAAGTGACCGCGTTATTAAAACAAAAACAGCAATGCATTTAAAAAAAAAGATATGTCTAAGAGGAGTCAAAGGCTTGATGCAGATGCATAAGAGCAAGAGGCAGATGCATAAGTAGTCGCCATCCGGGAGTTACGCTTTAAGCTTACTTAGAACATTCTCCCCAGCTAAGCTTATGATTACGTTTTTATCACACTATTTGCATCTTCAATGAATTCTCGCTATATTTTCAATGCCGTTAAAGTGGGTTTACTATTAACAGTTTAGTCCCCCAATCATGCTATATATATTGTAGCCACTTCCTTTGCTCACACGTGTGTGTGAGAGTTTCCGGTAAAAATGCACCATTCGGTGATTGTAACCTTAAAGCTAACTAGAAGCTTTATGTGTAACCGAAAAGGTTTTTCTGCGATCAGTGTATAAAGGCGATGGGTAAAAAAATGCTGGCTTTGTAGGTGCAAACGCTTTTCCTGCCGTAGTACATCATAATTTATAGCTAACAATGCACCAAGTTAAAAATGACTACGGTTAATTTAAAGTGAATTCTTGTATCAATAAGTGCATCATCGTTAGCTGTTTAGAGGAAAGAGTTCTACACCGACTTTCAGTTGTTTACAGCTGGCAGCTACATTTCCACGTACGCTCGGCAAATTTTTTAGATGATCGGTTACATTTTCATCATCAAGTGGTAATACTCGTTGGAATGTTAATTGAATTGGATAACGGAATTTTTCGCAATGGAGTAGAAATAGTTGACGTTTTACTTAATTATAGTGTTTAAATTTGATTTTAGGTCACCCTATGGCGTTGTGTGTCATCCTTTCATACCTTACTTTCCACCCCATCGTTTAGCTTGGTGTTAAAAGTATTTGTAGTGCTGCTGTAGGCGTCTGACAGTTTATTTTCATATGACATTCGTAATTTTTAATTTCGTAATGACATTTACCGTATCCGCAGTCAATCGATCTGTAAGCGAATCACATCGAAAAAATCGTGAACAATTCGCAGTCAATGTTTTTTTTTAATATTAAATTACTAGTTATACGTTACAGCTTTTGAAAAAATTTGCTTGCACACGCCTTACAAATACTGGCTATCGATTGTAAAGGCGTTGATGGCCAACTCATTCCCACCTATTCAATCCAGTTTTATGTTCTTGTTTGCTTTGAAGGAATTAGGCGTACTGATTTAGAGTGCGTGCCATAGTTCACTCACTTTTAAACTAGACTTGGCTAATTGGAGCAGCTCAGCAGTTACAAGTCTGGATGTCTGTCCTGAAGGGTACCAATCTAATTCTGATAAACTTTGGGCTTTTTGTGCCTCAGTGAAAAATGTGCATTGCAAGTAGAATACGGTATATGAAAAGTGTACTTTAGGTCCTGGGCTTAAAACTTTGCTAAGCAGCTATTGCTAAAGCGGTCTGAAAACAGTCAAAGCCCGCGTGCATCAGACCAGAAAAGTTTTAAGCCTGCGGTCTTGAGAGAGATCTAGTTTAGTGCCCGTTAACGATGTTAACTGGATCAAACGGGGAGCGCTACTTGCACTCTTTGCAATCCCTTGTAGTCTCTCTCTTATCTCTCGTATCCACTCTTCGCGGACTGAAGGCGTACTGTCTTCGAAATTTTTTGACGCACAGGCTCTCTCGAATTCCATCGAGGAACTTTTGCTCCCTCGTCATGCTGGCTGTGTTCTCTCTCGTCTGCGCTGCAACGGATACAGCCTTCTGGTCCTATCTCTTTAGGATTGGCAGAATTGAGAATCCTTCCTGCAGCGCCTGCGGACACTCGTCCCAGGACACCTCTCATCTCATTCTGCACTGCTAGCTACGGACTCTTTGCGCCGCTCATTCTTTGGCCACTCTCAGTCTCTTTACGACTTCTGGTTCAGGCCCTGGAAAGTTGCCCGGCTTCTGAAGCTCCGTGGTCTTCCGCCATGCCCCCATCCCTCGGAAGGGGTCGGGTAATCAACAATAACATGTTATTCGGATTCACCGCAAGAGAAAATTTACCTCAGATTCACTGGAAGACGGCAAAACCAATTTTCAGAATAGTTTCTTTGCTTATCATTAGTTTCTTTTATGGCTTTCTAAATAAAATTTTCTATTTAGTGTCTAACCTTAAGAAATTGGTAAAGGTATTACAAAAACGTGGAAATTCCACGGGCTAGGCCTAATTCTAATGGGATGTTCCGGAGGCGAAGTGTTTGTATAGGGCTACCAAGAAATTGTTGACCATGTCAAAAAGGCTTGTAGGCATAGAACAAAACCATCTTCGTTACCTTAGCCACGAAATCAGTTTCAATTAAACTCCCAAATTTTAAAGCGTATAGATGTTTACTGTTTTTTGTTATTGTTCTGGTTTTAATACTCTGTTTGAAACGAGACTTTTCGGTTGAATCGCACACGGCAATCAAGCATAGCATATGTACGGGGTAATTAACACGTAACTTTCCGGGTATAATTCTACAAAAACGAAAAAATAATTGCGAGGTAAAAATCCATACCATAAAATTAGATTGAATTTCAATATGGGTGCCATCATGCACCACGGAGTTTATAGGAAAAGCCCGCTTCTCCTTGTTGTCTGTCGACTAGACTTTTACAAGCTATGCTTAAACAATTCCAAAACTACTTGCGCAACCTCCGGCTTAATGAAAAAAAAAGGCACATCTTCCAATATATAGGCAGTCAACCTTCCTTTCGCAGTATGTTTTGTATAATAAGTCTTCGTTTTAGCGTCAAGCATGTTTTTCATAATAATCCTGACCATTTTTGCTCGAAACTCGATGGACTTTAAACTTGACAACGCACCGTTAATATGGGTGGGGAGTGCACAAACTACTGTATCTTCTAAGAGGGCAAGTTTTGTTCGGCTGGTTAGTGAAGTCAAGACATTATTATTATAGATCAACTTTAAAATATTTGGTTTTCAAAATAACATTTTTTTAAAGATAAATTTCCAAAGTGCAAACGTCTTTTCTATTGGACGCAAACCTCAATAAGGTGGAGTTTTAACTCATGGACGCTGCTACAAGTCGCATTTTTTTCGGGCCGGTGTTGACACACTTGGTGTAGTGTGAAGGCCTTGTAGGCGTACCGCGCATTCAGACTGCTTATTGGGCGTGAACTGACAAACCTTGCTTATTTATGGACATAAACAATTCAATATGGACCACGAAGCAGCGAATCACCAGCTGCCTCAACGTGGTGATGCAGTCCCTGACCCCGTTTGAGTTGGGTCGAAATGGTTGTCAGCCTTCCCGATGGTCCCAGTTACCCCGGGCACTCTCCTCACACAAATCATTTTTTCGCCGTGCTGCCCCGTGAACGATCGCAGAAGGGCAGCACACAGCTTTTTTGAAAGCGGTCGCCTGTCTTTCTCTTGCCCATCTCATTTTCCTTCTCCTGATGAGCGGAAAACTTCATTCTAATCCTGGCTCCGTCTTTCTCTGTTCAGTGTGCGCTGGAAATGTGACCTAAAGAAGTAGGTCGGCGCAATGCTACACCTGCTCCAAATGGGTATATTTGAAGTGCTCACTCCTCCTTTTCTAGATTCAAAACTGTAAGCAGCTCTCACTCCTGAAACTGTCCGACCTGCTTCTTCTGGAGATCCCACACCTACCAACACTGTGACTTCCTCCTCGGACTCCTACAGCTTGTATGTCTCCCCTTTGCTAATGCAACACTCCCTCCCCACCCTCGCCTTTAAACTTCTTATCCCCCTTCCGACAATCTTCTCCCTCTGTTCTCTCACAACCGCGTAATATTCCTGGCTGTTTTTTTTATACCTCCTGCTTTCTCTTCCCTCCTGACTCTGGGTCCTTCAATGAAGTAGTGGGATCTCCGAGCCAGGAGCGCTGAACTACTACACTTTATTTCGTCTCATTCTGTTGGTCTTATTTGTATCCAGAAATCTAACCGTAATTCATCTTCCTTTTTCCGATTCTTTGCTCTGCAATCAAATCGCACACACTCCCCGTCTGGCATTCTCACTCTCGATGCCACGCACGCTAGCGAAGGCGTCACATTTTTTTGAGGCAGGGCTTATTCTATACCTTTCTACCTCTTTTTTTCGCTTGACCCCTACTCTGATTATGTAGGGGTCAATATCTCACTGAACAACTCCTCCTTGTTTTCATTCCTTAATGCTTATGCTCACTCTATTTGCTCTTCTCCGACGGATAGCAGAGCCGACTCCTTTTCTCCCTACATCCTTCCCTCCTCCATAAAGCTCTTCATTCAGGGGGACTTCAACTGCCATCTTCTCCTCTCTGCAACTCAAAAGGTACTTCCTCCACCCGTGGGGAGAAAGTGTTCGATTGGGTCATCTCTTCTGACATTCTTCCCCTCAATGATCCTAACATACTGTTCTCCATCGCTCCTCTCCTGATATCTTTGCTCCCTCCTCTCGCCCTCTTGCTCCTGAGAGGTGTTTCAGGGCCTAGATTCTGGTCATCTACCAATTCTACTAACTGTCCCTCTCTCCGGTCTTTCACTTTAACAAACGTACCCCTTCAATTTTTAGAGAGCTCGTTGCGATGATTTTGCCTATTACTTGACTCCAACCGCAGAGAAATACTCGTCTCTTTCCTCTGCTGCCAATGTCTTTACTTCTCTGGCATTAAATGGCCAAATCTCTCATTCCTTTCAGCCGCACCAAACGCCAACCTAAAGCCTGCTGATCCACTGAAGTAAAAGAAGCGGTTAGTGAAACATGTAAGCCTTTCGCTGCCGCTCACAGAAGCGAAAAAATTGCCAGGCTTACGTCTCTGTTTCCGACGTGCTTCGTCTGTCATCGTCAAGGCTGAGGAATGACAGGTGACATGCTCATCTCTCTACCAAACCTAACCCTAAATGTGTGTGATCTCTCCTTGGTTCTGTTGCTGGCTCTTCTTCCTTGTGGTTTTCCTCTCCTAAATTTCCGAACTGTTCCTCTTTCTGGAAATCGGCCTCGGTCTTCGCCGATTGCCTAAAATCTCACTTTCCTGTCTTCCAGTCAAAAGCACTTGCGTAGCGGAGCCAGAGGCTACCTTTCCGAGCTCCACCGATCCACGTGTTCTGAGGAGTTTCCCTCGTTCTTTGCTCCCCTTTTTTCCTTGCTGAATTTCTTGTGGTTGCCTCTAACCTCTCCTCGTCCACTGCCACTGGCCCAGGCTAAGTTGCCTATCCCATGCTAAAGCACTTTCCTCGCTTTGGCATAGATTCTCTTCTTCACATTTTCAATCTTTCCTGGACTTTGCATTCCTTTTTTTCCATCTGGAAGACATCTTCTATTATTCCCATCCATAAGATGGGAATGCCTCTCTATTCTTTTACTTCCTTCCGGCCTATCTCTCTCACCTCCTGCTCATCAAAGCATTTTGAACGAATCATTTTATTCCGTCTACTTTTCTTTCTGGAATCTTAATTCCATTCTTTCTCCCCGCCAGGCCGGTTTCTGCCCTGGACAGTCTACTCTAGATCAAATTCTGTTCGTTTCTCAGTCCGTTTCGGATGAGTTTAACAAACCCAGGCCGAGCTCTCAGACGATTCTCTCTACTATCGTTTTCTTTAAAGCTTTTGATTCTGTCTGGCATCCCGTTTTTTTCCACAAGCACATTTCGGCTGGCCTCCCTCCTTGCTTGGCTCGTTGGACTCCATCTTTCCTTTCTAATAGACGCGCTTGCGTGGTTTATCGAAATTACAAAAATCGTCTGCTCAAGTCCGTCGAGGTATTCCGCAGAGATCTGTTCTTTTCTCTTTCTATCAATAATCCCCTTGCTTCTCTGCCTTTTTCCATCAGCTGCTCTCTTTATGCTGTTGATCTGGCCATTTGGTCCTCCACTACTGCTGTGGAAACCACACAAGAAGCTCTGTTTCGACTGGAACATGGTCTAAGTACTGGTGTCATCTTTTCAATCCGACCAAATGTGAGGCCTTCTTTTGAATGGATCCTCACCAAGCTGACCTCCTATTCAACTCTGCCTCCGTTTCAATCCCACTCCAACTTTTCTTGGTGTTACCTTCGACCGCACTCTTTCCTTTTCTAAACATGTGTCTTTGCTAAAGGCCAAGTTTTTCTTTCCTCTTAAGGTCTTACGCTGTATCTCTGCTTCCTCATGGGCCCCTCTAAGATCTCCCTCTCTCCAGTTTAAGGCTTTTCTTCGGCCCCTTTTCATTTTTGCTTCATCCGGATAATTTCCTTTCCTAAGCGTTACCAATGTCACCAAATTGGAATGCCTCCACCAAACGGCCAGTCGCGCCATTACCGGCTGTCGCTCATTCTCCCCTATCCCTCTTCTTCTCTCTGAGGTTTCTCTACCTACCCTACGAGTCACCCTAATTCATTCCACTCTTTTATCTTATGAGCGGGCTCTTCGTCTCCCAACCTCTTTTGCCATTTCAGGTTTGGCCAGACTTGGAGTGAAACCAAGACTCTGCAGATCGTCCTGGAGAGCTTTTTCGTCAACTTACCCGCTCATGCTTCCTTCTACATTTCTTTGGGAGGCGCTTTCCTTGCTTGCCCTCCTTTTCCTTCTTGGAATCTTCCTTCGTTCACCGTGGAGTCCCTCCTTTCCTCTCTATGCTCTCGCTCTGGTCCCTCTCTTACTCGCCAAAGTGCTATTCTCACTCATCTTTACCCTCTACCATCTCACAATCTAGTGATCTTGAGTGACGGCTCTTTTCCTTTTGGCAAAGGCAGCTGTAGTGCAGTTGCCAACTGCTCTCTTTGTGGCACTGAGGCCACTTTTCTTTTCAGCAGACCCAGTTTGTTTAAGTTTTTCCGCTGAAGCCTGCGCCATTCTGCACGCTCTTTGCTGGTCTCGGCAGCACCAACAGACCTGGTGTGTTTTCTTATCTGACTCTCACCACCTTGTCTTGTCCGTCTTTCTTTTTACCTCGATGTCTCTGGCAGAAACTAATTTTCTCTCCTCCTGTTCTATCAGAATACAATGGGTCCACGGACACTTATTTCTTCCGGGGAACAACGCGGTTGATGTGTTGGCCAGTTGGGAAGCGTTACTAGTGTTCTCTACAATCACTTGTAGTCTCTCTCCTCTTATCTCTTATATCCACTCTTCTTTTCTCTCAGACTGGAGCCGCACTGTCTCATCCCTTTTTCTCAGACTGCAGCCGTACTGTCTCAAAATTCTTCGACACACAGGTTCCATCCAGAAGCACTGTCCAGCTACGAACTTTTTCACAACTCTTTGTCTCTCTTGCTACTTCTGGTCCACATCCTGAAAAGTTGCCCGGCTTCTGCGGCTACATATTCTTTAGCCATGTCCCCATCCCTCGGAAGGGGATGGGTCGGGTAGCAACAACAACAAGCAGCGAAGAACCAACTGCTGGTAAGTCTAAGTGTTTCTCAGCTTCAAAGTTTCGTACCAAACGACCACCCGGCGGATCTGGAAAAAACAAAAATTTAATTACTTTAAAACTGCATACAGAAAATTTAAAAACATACCGGTACTTCATGTTTATGTAGTTCTATTAAAAAGTTACTGTATGGTATTTTTGTATCAAAAGGGGTAAATCCGTACCCAGTTATTTGCAACTTTTCATGATAAAGTTTTTTGTCGTGCATCTACCAACAAGGCAGCAGTTCTAAGAAAGAAGTGGGACAGCTTTCTCTAGAGGGCAGATCGTCGAAGTTTACCTCACAGTTATTGTTAGCCTGATTTTATTGGAACGTTAAAAGTGCTTGCAAAGTAAACTTAGTTTTAATTTAAGAAGGCGTAGCATAAACTCGATCGACTGAGGTCTGTTTTGACGCTGTAGGAATAGACTTTCTACAGCAATAAAAATCATGACTGCATGCAAAAATGCCATTTGCACATTAGAGTTTTCTGCACTCTGCGAAAAAATCTAATTGTATCTGTAAGAATAAGGAGGTAAAGCAAGGTGCGTTTGTTAAACATTTTTTACCTTCGGAAATAGCAAGGTTGCATATGACGTCACACATTTTCCGCGAAAAAAAGTGACCAAAAACTGTAATTTATACCTAAAAGGTACAGAGCGAACACCAGCTTTGGAGTTATTTTAAAAACTAACAAGAAATTAATTAAAAATTAGAATAAATTATTGCTAATTTGCTACTCTGAAACAAATAAATTTAATTAAAAGCGATTTGGTTGAAATCGGGCCTTTCAGTTAGCTACTCAAAGTTCAGCACAGTGTGCCGACTCGCCGAAAAATCGGCTCTAAGAGAAGAGCCAAATAAATACCACTTGCTCGTCAGTTGAAAATAACTCTGTCAATTAATTACTCGTTGGTACATTAGCAAAAACAGTCATTACCGGTAGGCCTACTGTAAGTTTTTATATTACCCTTGATGCAGCAGCCCAAAATATTGTTTAAGGAATAGTGAAGGTCACAAGATCACATCTGACAGATGAATATCACCGGTTTGCAAGTATTGTTGACAAAAAATTTCAAAGAATTTCTGATTTTATCCATCAATACCTAATCCAACATTTGACAAACAGTACAGAAATCTGCCCTGTTGTTTAGGCTGCAGCATAATTTAGGTTTACAACTTTTCAGTGTGCTTATTGCTACTAAATATACAGTCAACTTCGGATATAAGAGATTCAGATATAAGGGATTTTCGCTTATAAGGGACTACGCAAAAGGTCCCAAATGATTTTCAAAATAGACTAATAAGTCGGTTATAAAGAGAGTGATTAAGCTGGTCCCGGCCGATCTCTTATATCCGAAGTTGACTGAACTGTATAAGTTGCACATTACTATTAACTTAAACTCAGTATTCTCAAATACGCTAATTAATCGAATATAAAACCCTCACAGAAGCTGGCATATTTAGCACATAAAAATTAGTATGGATAACTAATAAACCTTAACACCCCTTACCATACTTTGACTTCAGATTCATTCCACAACATCAGAAAAACAACATATAGGAAGGTTGCACGCACGCGATCAAAAGGCGCTTTTGAAAAAAGTGGCTGACCAGTGTCAGTGTTTTTGCATTAAATTGAATAGGAGTGATATCGTTTTTTGCAAATCAAATTGGTAAGCGTGACAGTTGTTGAATGAACGTTAAATACGTTGTTTTACTGATGTTTAGGCATAAATCTAAAGTCAAAGTAAGATATGAGGTGCTAAGGTTTGCTTGTTGTTGATAGTAGCTGGGTTAATTTTATGGCTAAACATGCGGGCTTATTTGTAGCGAGCTTCTGTGGGGGTTTCATATTCGATTAATCAGCGTGTTTGGGAACGCTGAGTTTAAGTTAATTGTAATGTGCAACTTACACAGTATATTTAGTTGCATAAGCATACTGAAAAGTTGTAAACTTGAATGATACTGTTGCCCAAATGACAGGGCAGACTTCTATATCGTTTGTCAAATGTTTGATTAGATGTTGATGGATAAAATCAATACTTCCTTGAAATTTTTTGTCAATAATGCTTGCAGACCAGTCGTATTGATATATCATATGTAATTTTGTGATCTTAACTATTTCTTAAAAGTTTTTGGGCTATTGCCTAGGCAGCTGAAACAAGGGTAATTAAAAACTTACGGTACCAATTCATTTATTCATGCGTATGAGCTGATGCTCTGTTTGCATGTCTTTCCTCAGACTGGGCCACCACGACAGTTAGACTGCTTGGTCCCACCACCTGTTTGCCACATAAAGATGGAGGCATACCGTTAAATGCCTTGCCCATGGACACAACAAGCAAGCTTACGATACCGGTAGTAATGACGAGATAATGGTTGTTTTTGCTAATGTACCGACGAGTACGGTATCCAATTAATATAGAGTTATTTTTAACTGAGGAGCAAATGATATTTAGATGGCACTTCTCTTAGGTGCAATTTTTTTAAATTGGCCACAGTACTAAGCTTAGGCCAGCCAACTGAAAGACCTAATCTCAACCAAATTGCTTTTGATTAAATTTTTTGTTTCCAAGGATCCAACTAGCAAAAATTCATTCCGATTTTTAACAAATTTTTGATTAGTTTTCAAAATAAACCCAAAAGTTGATGTTCGCTTATACCTTTTCAGCATAAATTAGAGCTCTTGGTCAGCTACTTTTTTGGCGCGAAATGTGTGACGTCATATGTAATCTTCTTATTTCACGTTCATTTAACAACTGTCACGTTTATCCATTTAATTTGCAAAAAACTATCTTACTCCTATTTAATTCAATGCAAAAACTGAAATCGGTTACCCACTTTTTTCAAAAGCGCATTTTGATGACGTTTGATCACGTGCGTACAACCTTATTCAAGTGCTATCACACAAATGAAAAACATGAATGGTGCATCACACTTAGTGTAATACTAAACCTTTGCCTATGCCTCCATCTAAACGTCACTTTTCTTGTTTTACCGTAAAAAGTGTAACCTCAATCTCCTATGATTGGTCTCTTTCCAATTTGTAGCAGTGGGGGCAAGCGTTTCCGCACTGTTTCACATAAACCTAACTGGATGATGTTTGTTTCTACTCTGTGTTTTTCCACACTTTTTTTAAACACTACATCTCTGTCTGAGAATGATGCTGGTGGTTCTACATAGTTAAACATGTCTATAAATTCCTTGTACCGTAGAATCACCAGAAAAAATCTATTCTGAAAAAACGTGGGAAAAATTTTTACAAACTGCGCAGGAGAAGCATGTGGTTAAATCCAACTTCTTGTATTGAAACTGATGGCTTATTTTTCCACCATAAGTTTTAGATATAATAAACTAAGCAAAATTTTAAATATGTAGCTATATGAGTGGCGCATGTGTCGTTGATCTGCGAACTCTTGAGGATAAAACTAAAAAGTCGATTTTATATTCTATTTTTCTTTTTTTTTGCCGATTTTGGATTTGATTCAATTCAAGCTACGGTGGGTCTGCCGCTACATACTCGCTTTTCAATTGGGGAAAAAACTGCACACTGCCGTTTTTTTTTAATGAAAATGCTTTTAGCGGCCTCAACCGAATGTATAAGATAGGCTACCACATTATCCGTTTACAAACAAAATGTAAACGAGTAAACCAGCCTAACTGTACACGGAGGAAGGAAAAGATTTGCTGATTCTGTGTATGTTTACTACTACCCACTATGGTAGAGTGAAGCAAATGTTTTTTGAAAATGAAAAAGTTTGTAAATCCTGGGTAATAGTCCAAAAATACAAAAAAAAAATTATTTGAGCCAGTTGCCACTATTGAAAACTGGTAACCCCTCCATATTTGTTGCGACGGGGAAAAGTAGCCTTCAACTCTTGTAACGATGTAACCGCTGGTCGTCAAGACTTGATTTGTAGCGCAAAATTTGCAGAATCCTATTTTTATATTTGCTAAAAGGAAGTTCTTGTCTGTTTTGATCAGAAAAACTATAGTCAATAAACCATTTTTTTTATACCAAAATTGTTACAAGAAAAGCGTGATTCACGACTGATTAATGCCGTTTTGTATACAGCAAATGGAAAGCTCGCATTACAATACTTCGAAGAAGTAGCATGTTACACATACTCTATGCAAAGCTCTACCAAATTTTTTCTCTGTTAATGCTGTATGCTTGGTGTAAGTCATACTCTCTACAAGAAATTCAATCCCATGTCCTACCAACATTTAAAACAAAATTTCAATTGAACACTGTAAAGTGGAAGCAATATCATTAATCAAAGATCAACTTGTAATGTTATTGTAATACAAAATACACACATTCTAGAATCTGTTTCTGGTGTTCAGTATTTATATTAAATGAGCAATAATGTTCAGAAGCAAATGTTTGGTTTCTTGGTGGCATTTTTTACCCTCCTGTTACGAGAAACCAACAAGTGCAACAAAATATAAGAAAACAGTTGGTATAAGAAATGTATTTTTTACTTTTAAGCTACGCGAAACGCAAGGCTCCCTTGGGTTCATGTCAGTAATGAACCGAGCGCATAGACCAAAGGCATAACCAGGATCTTGAAATGAAAAATTTTATTACGAAAAGGAGCACAAAACGTGAAAATCTTATGTGCAGAAAGCACATCAACTTTTGGTAACTGTTTACACAAGAGCCTGATAGGTGAATCCGGCTTGGCCGGTTAAACTAACACTCTCAATCCCGACGTTACTGATTGGGCTCCGCGGGTGACGCCGTCGTATGTACTATAAAGCAGGGGTGGCGAGACCTGCTTCATGCTCGAGCCGCATATAACAAAATCCAGTTTTAAATGAGCCACAACATAAACACAATAAAAAATACGAATTTGTTCACTTACAACGAAGTGTAGCTACTGCTGCGTGGGGATACTGTGAGTCTCCACCTGGGCTGCAAGATGTTTAAAATTAGGCTGATATGATGTTAAAGCAGTTCGGAGCAGTTCCTTCAAGTGTTAATTTGTCAAAACTGAACGGTACTTTGACTTTACAAATTTCATCACTGAATAAAATGACTCACAACAGTATGTTGTGCTGAAAATAGAAATCAACTGAATAGCTATTTTCTTTAGGTTCGGGTATTTTGCTTCTGGGACTTGTTTCCAGAACTCAACTGTACTCAGAGATTTATGGACCATTTTCAAAGCGAGATCTTCCTGCAGTTTCATTTCTACAACAGATGCTTCACATACAAATGGTTTAGGAATCGGACATCCATTGGTGATCACATCAACCTCAAACGGGTTTACAAAAAAGGAAAAACAAGGTTTTAGCATTTGCAAGTCTTGAAACCTAGATTGAAATTCCGCCAACAGTTCTTGAAGTTTGCCTTTGTATTCTTCCACTTTCTCCTCTTTTATTTCGATGTTTGTCTTTTTCAGATTAGGGAAGTGATTGAATCTTTTAGAAAGTAAATCCCTTTGAAAAAGTCTGAATTTTTTTTGAAAACTGAAAATTTTTTGAGAAAGGTCTGAAACAAGTTGGTCTTTGCCTTGCAGTGTCAAGTTTAAAGTTTGTAAATGATGCATTACGTCAGTAAAAAACATGAGATCGTGCATCCACTCATCATCTTCCAGCTGCGGATAAGGTTTGTTTCTTTCTTTAAGAAAAATACTAATTGGCTCCAACAAATCTACTCAAAGCATTGCTCGTCGACAGCCACCTTACATTGCAGTAATCGTTAGGCTTATCTTCAAGATTCAAATCTTCAATGAAGTTTCTAAATTGTCTGTGGGTCTTGGCATGTTTGCGAATAAACTTTACAATTACAAGAACAGTTTTCATAACGTATTCATATTTGAAATATCTTGCTGCTAGGTGCTCACGATGAATAATGCAATGAACAGAAAGAAAATCAGGGAAGTTATCATCATTTTTCAAGAGTCCAATTAAACCTGCATTTCCTCCTACCATTGCTGGTGCTCCGTCTGTTGCAACACTGACAAGTCTATTTAGCAGAACTTCAGCATTTACTAAGATGTTGTCAAGCGCATTTTTAATATCTACACCACGAGTTGTTTCTTTTAATGCGATTAAGTCCAACAACTCTTCTTTTACAGCAACATCATTGGAAACGTAACGAACAAACACAGCCAGTTGCGGATTGTCTCGCACATCCGTCGACTCGTCTAAAGCTAAACTGAATGCAGTGGATTTTTTAAAATCATTTTGCAGTTTGTCTTCGACATCAACATTGATCCGAGATACCCGTCTTTCAACTGTGTGTCGTGAAACTGGAGTTTGCGATATTAGTTGCTGAAGTTTTGTGTTCTTAGGATCTAACACTGCAACCACCTCAGATATATTCTTCTTAGTGAATTCACCATCTGAATATGGATGTTTAAACCGGGCTATATTCCATGATATAATGAAACTAGCTTCAGTGGTTGTGTCAGCTTCCTTGCTGAATGTTTTCAACAGGTTCTGCTGGGCATTTAGGGAAGATTTTAGCTCATTAAGCTTATTCTTCCGTAATTCCGACTCAGGTGGGTAGTTGGTGTAAAAGTTTTTGTGTTTAGCTTTGTAATGGCGTTTCAAGTTACTGGTTTTGTAATGGTTGAGCGAAGCATGGCAGATAAGACACACAGGTTTACCTCCATTATCAGTGAATCCAAACTCTTCCTCCCATTCTGTTTTAAAAGTTCTATTCTCTTCATACTTTCTCTTTTTGCAATTATTCCTCAACGACATTTCTTGGCTAAACTTTTTTTGCAATTATTAGTATAACCGTAACCAAGACGTGAAACTACGTCAGTCCTGACGTTCAGCTTCAATTTGACTGTTTACTTTACTTAACTACAGTTAATCTGACTGTTTACTTTACTTAACTACAGTTAACTTAACTTAACAACTACAGTTTACTTAACTACAGTTTTTGGAGTGCACTTAGTAGATTGTTACTCACAATCAGTCCATTGTTATTACGTATGATAGAACGCATTGTTTCATAATCTGATCAAACATCTCGTCAAGGCCGGGAAAATGCATGTCTAATTTATCAATGCTAATTCATTAAAGAGCCGCCATCAAAGGCTCAAAGAGCCGCAGTTTGGCCACCCCTGCTATAAAGCAAGGATTTTTTCCTTTGCTGATATGCTGCCTGTTAAGGTATTTAGCAACATTGTAATAAAATCCCAAGTTTAGGGAAAAATCAACACAAAACTATAACCATAACAGTTTGTAAAACTGAATTTAGAGAGAACATTTGTTTGAAAATGACTCGGCTTGATGTGCGCCTACTAAAATATGGTGAATAATTTTGTCAAAGCCAAAGCCGCTTTTGTCGCTACGCAGGAAACAAGACAAATAGCGCAGCCAAAAAAACTTAATACCGATACCACAAACATATATATAACTAGCTGGGCAATATAAATAGGAAAGCGGCAGCATGACATCGTAAAGTAGGCTTACCACTAAACAGTTTATTTCTGTAATTGTAAAAACAACCGCCATTTGGCCACTACCATCAGTTTTAATTGTGTTTCAATCCTTTCTCCCTCACAGGTATTAACGATAATTCGTAACAAGATTTTTTTGTGAGCATTACCAATCATGATTAACAGAATATGATGATCACGATTTCGTGAGCAGAAAGTGTGAAAGTGCATAGAATTCATTTAACTTTTTGCTATTGCTCTCACAAGAGTCCAATGCGTGAAGACGGCGCTGCCGGTTGAACCGAAATACTAAATCCCGTCATTATTGATGGAGGGCTCTTGCCGGGCGACTGCGGCAAAGGCGGCTTGTGAAAACATGGGACGCAATAGTGGCTCGAATAATTTTTTCGAAATAGATTCTCATTTTGAAGGATATTTAATATGCTAACATATTTAACAAAATTTGGGGACTTTTTGTTTTAAAAGCAAAAAATAACATTTAAATAATATTTTTAAGTGGGCGAAAGACAGAAAATTTAACTCCCCTTCCATTTTCCATTTTGTGCGAAAAAATAGTTATTGAATTTTTACGCAGAGACGTAGCAGCCGCCCCCCCAAACCCCCCAATTGGGGGGGGCCCAGGCCAACTTTGGGGGCCCAAGTTAGTCTGAAATTGCTTTTTGGCTACGTGACTATTTTCAGTTCAGCAGACTTGTTTACAACCGATTTAAACTGTAGGAAGAAATTGGCTTGTGACATCATAAGTGAATGCTAGGTCATTTTATCTCGCAGAATCTAGAATATTTCGATTGATTTTCTGGTAGAATCTTGAATATTCGATTGACGTAACAATGCCGTTGTTACGCAACAATCATAGAATGGTCTGGAATTCTGTTTGGCTATAAATACCGGGACAATATATATACACTGCAGAGTGCAGATAAATTATTTTATTGACATTGTATAGAATGAAACGTTCAAAAAGTGGTGCTTAAAAGAGAAAAGAAGCAGCCACTGCTCGAGATGCTGTAGCGAAATTGCCCAAGATGACAGATTTTTTCAAGATTACTGAGCAGAGTAGACCTGGCACTAGTACCGAGAGGGATGAAGAAAACTATAGTGTACAAGAAAAAGAAGACTATGACGATCAGCATCAAAGTGATTGTGAATTTCCAGAAAATGTAAGTTGTGATTTACCTGCCAATACGCAACCTTCAATATCAAAAATAACTGAATCTCAATTTACCCCTATCCCTGATGACCCATGTAAATGGCCTGAAAGTATTTCTGATGCTCAACGATGTGATATAGTAAAGCGTGGACCACATCAACTAATAATGAATTTTCCATATAATAACAAAACTCCAAGGCGACGTTTTTCCTCCAACCATTATAAACGTGTGTTACCTAATGGTGAAAGTGTTTCATGGTCGTGGCTAGTTTATTCTGGGGAATCAGATCAAGTTTTTTGCTTTTGTTGTAAGCTATTTGGAAAAACACTAAGCCCCTTTTGTAGTGGTATAAATACATGGGAGTGTTTTTCGAAAAAACTGAAAGACCATGAAAACGGCATTTCCCACCAAGAATGCTGCAGTCAATGGATGTTGCTAGCTGAAGGGATAAGAAATTCATCCACTATCGACAAACGCGAGATGAATATTTTTTCAATGAAAGACGTTTTTGGAGAAATGTTTTAGAGAGACTTATCGACATTGCCTTGTTTCTATCGGAAAGGAATCTTGCTTTTAGAGGATCTGAAGAAGTCTTAGGATCTCACAATGGAAATTTTCTGGGTATATTTGAGCTTTTGGCAAGAAAAGATCCGATCCTAAAAGAGCTTCAAGACAGAATCAAGAATAAAAACATTAAAGATCACTATTTGAGTCCTACCATACAAAATGAACTAATTGAATTGCTAGCGACAGAAGTTGAAAAAGAAAATTTACAGCAATTGAAATTGGCAAAATATTTTTCTATAATTTTGGACTGCACTCCAGATATGTCACATCATGAACAAATGTCTGTCATTCTCCGTTATGTACTATGTAATGAAGAAGCTGCTGTTGTTAAAGAAAGATTTTTTGGCTACTTGAGAATAAGTGACAGTACTGGGAAAGGCTTGTTGGACGCTTTCTTAGAAAAAGCGACCGAACTGCAACTCGAATTGTCTGATTGTCGAGGTCAGTCATATGATAATGGTGCTAACATGAAAGGAAAACATTCTGGAGTCCAAGCAAGAATGCTAGACATCAATCCCAAAGCTGTTTACGTGCCCTGTGCAAACCATACCCTTAACTTAGTTGTTGTTGACAGTGCTAATTGATCGACGGAAGCATTGACATTTTTTGGAGTACTTACAAGGTTGTATGTGCTGTTTTCTTCCTCTGCTCAGCGTTGGGAAATTTTGAAGAAACATGTGGAGCTGTCCATAAAGTCACAATCTGATACTCGTTGGGAAAGCAGAATTAAATGCATCAAACCTCTTCGATACAATTTAAAAGAGGTGTTGCTGGCACTGAAAGACTTGGAAGCCATTTCCATAGAAAGAAAAGATGGAAGAGCTGCCTCAGAAACAAAATCGTTGATAGCTCATTTATCAAAATGGAGTTTTCTTTTGTCGGTGTTTATTTGGTATGATATCCTATTCCAAGTCAATAAAGCAAGCAAGATTCTTCAATCGTATGGAGTCTCCCTTCATACAATGGAAACGGAAATCCAGGCAACTGAAAAGTTTTTGCAAAACTATCGCACAACGGGTTATGACAGTGCCGCAACATCTGCTGTTGAAATAGCACAGGAATTGGATATTGATCCTTCTTTTCCTCCGTCAAGAAGTGGAAAGAAAAGAAGATTGTTTGATTACCAAGGTGAAGAGGAACAACGAGCTACTCCTGAACTGAAATTTAAAAGCAACTTTTTCTATCCATTAGTAGACCAGGCTATTATGTCAATAAAGGAGCGCTTTAATTTGTTACGTGAGGTTTCTTCCGCCTTTTCGTTTTTGTACACACGAGACAAACTTTTGCTTGTGCAACAAGAAAATGCTCTTCTTACTTGCTGTAAAGAGTTCCAAAAAAAGTTCGGTGACATTGATTCTGATGAAATGAGCGCTGAGCTACAGCGGTTTGTTTTAATTTTACAGAAAAAACGCAATCTCAATACGGCTCAAGACTTTCTGAACTATCTTCTAAAGACTCATTTATTTGAATTGTATCCGAATGTGTACATCGCACTTCGAATCTTACTAACTTGCCCCGTGACTGTTGCCAGCGCTGAAAGAAGCTTCAGCAAATTGAAACTGATCAAAACTTTTAATAGAACGTCTATGACAGACAGTAGACTATCTTCATTAGCCATGTTGTCAATCGAAAATGACTGCGCCCGATCTCTTGATTATGACAATGTCATAAGAGCATTTGCGAACAAAAAGGTTCGCTCCAGACTATTTAAATGATACTGTGTTTTTATAACTTTTTCATGTTTTTCAGTGTCATTGCTTTCGTTTCGCAGTGTCTGCATAAATGTCCTACTGAACTCTGGCATCGGTGCCGAATTTTTTATGACTTGCACCTTCGGTATCGGCATGCTTTATTCTGACATTAGCCTGTTTACTTATGTACAAATTGTGGTGTATTTTCTTAATGCAGCTTTTCAATTTTACACCTCTAAAGTGATATGACCTGTGCGCAGGGGCTCTTGCGCTTACTTTGGGGGGGGGCCCGAAGTTGGAGTGCTACGGGACTGTTTTTACAAGTGGACAATTTAGCTTTTGGTTTTGAAAAGCTTTAACTGAATTGATGGCGATGACATTGTTCCATTAATGACGTTATCCATGATTAATAGTAAAAAAATAAAGTGGTGTAGTCTTTCCTTGATAAAAAATGAGTACTGAGTTTTCTGCACGATGATAAAGTGCAACATCTACCATATGCAATACTTGATAAAGAAAAAAAATTACGGAATGATTTTTATTTATAATAGCCTTCCAATAGAAGAAATGTTTCTTTAGCAAGAAAGCAAGTGCACCTACTTCGAAATTTGTTATATGTGGATTCAGTTCCTTCTAGCGTCATGCAAAAATTTACAAAATATTTTTAAAAAGGTATTGCTTGCTTCCTTGTTTGGCGGAAAGTACAACCAGGTGAAATAGTGAAAAAATAGTCTTGACGCTCGTATGTTAATACAGTATTAACAGCCTTTATGTGGATGAAAAGAGGTCTGCACCAATCAACAGCCGCCTCAACGTGGTGGTGAGGTCCCCGACCCCGTTTGGGTTGGGTCAAAATGGTTGTTGGCCTTCCCAAGGGTCCCAGTTACTCCGGACACTCCCCTTCATTTTTTTGCTATGCTGCCCTCTGAGTGACTGCAGTAGGGCAACACACTGCTTCTTCAAAATCGGTCGCCTGTTTTCTCTATTTCCCTTCTTTTTCCTGTTTTCGTCTCCTCATTCTTCTCCTTTTTTTGATGAGCGGTAACGTTCATCCCAACCCTGGCCCCATCTTTTCTTGCTCTGTGTGCGCTGGAAATGTGACTTGGCTGGGCAAGTCAGTGCAATGCAGCACCTGCTCCAAATGGGTCCATTTAAGGTGCTCACAACTTTCCCTCTCCAAATTCAGAGTTCTTGGAGCTGCCTCCCTGCCGTAACACTGTGACTCCCGCCTCGGACTTCTCCGACATGTACACTTCCACTGTACAATCTGGTCCCCCTCTGCTAATGCTACATTCCCGCCCTACCCTCGTCTCCAAACCTCTTATCCCCCATCTGCCCATTTTACATCTTCTCCATCTGCCCCCTCACCACCGTCCCTTACTCCTGGCTGTCCTTCTACGCCTCCTGCCTCTTCTCCCCTCCTCACTCTCTCAGGGTTCTTCAATGGAATGCTGGAGGTCTTCGAGTCAGGAGCGCTGAACTACTTCACTTTCTTTCGTCCCATCCTGTCAACCTTATCTGTATCCAAAAATCCAATCTTAACTCATCTTCCTCTTTCCGGATGTCAGGGTTCTCTGCTCTGCGTTCTGATCGCACCCACTCCCGGTCTGGCATTCTCTCTCCTGATGCCACGCACGCTAGCGGCGACGTCGTTATTTTCGTCAGACAGGGCCTATCCTTTTCTGAACTTTCTACTTTCTTTCTTCGCTTGGTCCCTACTCTGATTATGTAGGGGTCAACATCTCTCTTAACAATTCCTCCCTCGCTCTCTTTTCTTAATGTGTATGCCCCCCTATTCGCTCTTCCCCGACGGAGGGCAGAACCAACTCCTTTTCTCCATTCATTCTTCCCTCTTCCGGAAATCTCTTCATTCTGAGGGACTTCAATTGCCATCATTCCCTTTGGGACTCAAGAGGTACTTCCGATCCCCGCGAGGAGGAAGTATTCGATTGGGTCATCTTTTCTGACCTCCTCCCCCTCCAATGACCCTGACACACACACCCTTCTCCAACGCTTCTCTCCTGACATCTCTTTGCTCCATCCCCTCTTGCTCTTCCTTGTTCCTGGTAGGTGCTTCAGAACCTGGATTCTGACAACCTACCAATTCTTCTATTCAACCCTCTCTCTCCGGTCTTTCGCCCCAACGGGCGTCCTCCTTCCTTCTTTTTTCAGAAAACTCGCTGGGATGGCTTTGACTCCCACTGTCCTTCTGCAGAGCAATGCTCGTCTCTTTCCTCTGCGGCTGCTCTCTGGCACTGCATGCGGCCAAATCTTCCATTCCTTTCGGCCGCATCAAACGCCCTCCTAAAGCCTGGTGGTCTGCTGAGGTGGAACAAGCGGTTAGTGAAAGACGCAAGGCTTTTGCTGTCGCTCACAGAAGTGATGAAGATCGCCAGGCTTACATCTCCGCTTCTCGACGCGCCTCGTCAGTCATTGCTGAGGCATGGCAGGCGATTTGCTCTTTTCTTTCACACAAATCTAACCCTAAATCTGTACACTCTCTGCTTCGCTCTATCGCTGGCTCTCGTCTTCCTCCTCTCCTAATTTGCCAAACTGTTCTTGTCCCAGGGAATCGGTTTCGGTCTATGCCGCTTACCTAAGATCCCACTCTTCCATTTTTCAGCCAAAGGCCCTGCGTAGCAGAGCCAGAAGCTACCTCTCTGAGCTCCGCCGAGCTACGTGCCCTGAGGAGTCTCACTCATCCTTTTGCTCTCCTTTCTCTCCCGCTGAATTTCTTGCGATTGCCTCTAACTTCTCTTTCTCCACTGCCACTGGCCCAGACTAAGTTGCCTATCCTATACTAAAGCATCTTCCTCGCTCTGACATGGATTCTCTTCTTCACATCTTCAATTTTTCCTGGATTTTGCATTCCTTTCTTTCCATCTGGAAGACATCTTCTATTATTCCCATCCACAAAATGGGGATGCCTCGCTATTCTCCTGCTTCCCTCCGGCCTACCTCTCTCACCTCCTGTGTATCAAAGCATTTTGAACGCATCATACTATTTCGTCTACTTTTCTTTCTGGAATCTAATTCCATTCTTTCTCCCCGCCAGGCCGGTTTCCGCCCTGGACGGTCTACTCTAGATCAAATTCTGTTCGTTTCTCAGTCCATTTCGGATGGGTCAAACAAACCCAGGCCGGTTCTCAGACAATTCTCGTTGCTATCGATTTCTCGAAAGCTTTTGACTCTGTCTGGCATCCCGCCCTTTTCTACAAAGTTATTTCGGCTGGCCTCCCTCCTTGCTTGGCTTGTTGGAATCGACCTTTTCTTTCTAATAAGCGCACTTGCGTGGTTTTTCAAAATCACAAAAGCCGCTCCTTTCGAGTCCGTCGAGGTGTTCCGCATAGATCCGTTCTTGGCCCTGTACTCTTCTTTCTCTTCATTAATAATCTTCCGGTTTCTCTGCCTTCATCCGTCAGCTGCTCTCTTTACACTGACGATCTGGCCATTTGGTCCTCCTCCACCACAGTTCCCACTGCGGTGGAGGCCACACAAGGAGCTCTGTTTCAATTGGAGCGCTGGTCTGAGTACTGGTGTCTTCCTCTCAGTCCAAGCAAATGTGAAGCTTTCTTCTTCTCAGTAGATCCCCACCAAGCTAACCTCCAGCTCAACCTCCTCTTACTTGGCTCCCGCCTCCGTTTCAATCCCACTCCAACTTTTCTTGGGGTCACCTTCGACTGCACTCTTTCCTTTTCTAAGCATGTATCTTCGCTGAAGGCCAAATTCTTCCCACGTCTCAAGGCCTCACGCTGTATCTCTGCTTCCCCATGGGGCCCCTCTAAGATCTCCTTCTCTCTTCTGTATAAATCTTTTCTTCGGCCCCTTCTCACTTACGCTTCACCCGGATGGTTTCCGTCCCTAAGCGCTACCAATGTCATCAAATTGGAACGCCTCCATCGAGCGGCCAGTCGCGCCACTACCGGCTGCCTCTCATTTTCCCCTTTCCCTCTTCTTCTCTCTGAGGTTTCTTTACCTCCCCTACGAGTCACCCTGACTCATTTCACTCTTTTATCTTATGAGCGGGCTCTTCGTCTCTCAAGCTCCTTTCCTATTTCAGGTTTGGCCGGACTAGGAGTGAAACCAAGAAACTGCAGATTGTCCTGGAGAGCTTTTTCGTCAACTCACCCGATCATGCTTCCTTCTACATTTCTTAGAGTGGCTCTCCCTGCTTGCCCTCCTTTTCCTTCTTGGAATCTTCTTTTGTTCACCGTGTAGTCCACCCTTTCCTCTCCATGCTCTCGCTCTGATCCCTCTCTTACTCGCCAAAGTGCGGCTCTCGCCCACCTTGACTCTCTTCTCCTCATGATCTGGTGCTTTGGACAGACGGCTTTGTTCCTTTTCCTTTTGGAAAAGGCGGCTCCGGCGTTCTTGCCAACTGCTCTCTCTGTGGCACTGAGGCCACTCTTTTTTTTTTAGCAGACACAGTATGTTTAAGTTTTTCCGCTGAAGCCTGCACCATTCTGCACGCTCTTTGCTGGTCTCGGCAGCACCAACAAGTCTGCCATTTCCTTTCTCTTCTCCTACTATCCGACTCTCGTTCTGTTTTCTCTACCCTGTCCTCTCCTCCGCCTTTCCTCTTATCTCAAACTTTGTGGCAGATCTGACAGGAACTGTCTTCTCTCTCCTCCTGTTCTATCAGAATACAATGGATCCCCGGACACTCGTTTCTCCCGGGAAACGACGCGGCTGATGAGCTGGCAAGACGGGGAGTGCTACTTGCGCCCTCCGCAACCTCTTGTAGTCTCTCTCCTCTTATCTCTCACATCCACTCTTCTCTTTTCTCGGACTGGAGGCGTACTGTCTCATCGAAGTTCTTTGACACACAGGTTTCCTCAATTTCCACCGAGGAACTTGTGCTCCCTCGTCATGCTTGCTGTGCTCTCTCGTCTACGCTGCAACGGACACAGCCTTCTTTTAGGTTCTTGTCTCTCTAGGATTGGCAGAATTGAGAATCCTTCCTTCAGCGCCTGTGGACACTCGTCCCAGGACACCTCTCATCTCATTCTGCACTGTCCAGCTACGGACTCTTTGCGCCGCTCATTCTTTGGCGACTCTCTGTCTCTTTACGACCTCTGGTTCAGGCCCTGGGGAGTTGCCCGGATTCTGGGGCTCCATGGTCTTCCGCCATGTCCCCATCCCTCGGAAGGGGTCAAGTAATCAACAACAACAGGAAAAGAGGTAGGTCCATGCTGCCTGCAGTCTGCTACTAGCAAACGAAGTGTACAAAGTTTAGCTGAAAAAAATATAGCAAAACAATATTATTTAGCAACGTCACTGCAACGACAATTTTGCATTTATCATATAAATACCAATCTTTTTTAAAGTGAATTTTTATGTATCATTTAAACACGGTACTCCGGGACACAAGATGACACACCAAAAATTTTGTGATCAATGGCTGATAACACTGCGCCACAAAAAAATATGACCCAAAAGTTACTCTGACCAAACCATCTGTTCTAGATGGAATTTGGGCCGCTGATTCCGAATCTGAACTCCGTTTTGCTCTATCACGTCAGGATTTTAAGTTATTTGCATTTTTCAATTTTTTTAAAATAAGCAAAATAAGGAGAATTGGCACTTATCAAGTTTTCGAGAGGACACATATTTCTGCGAATGCCCTTGTCTTATTAATTTTATTGTGTACATACCTTTACGTAAGTTATAGGTTCTAACCAATACAATGATTTTTAACTGCAAATTATCCGGTCATGAGGTCGCGGGTTGAAATCCAAGCTTGTCTGATGAGCGGTAAACCGCGAAACTATAGTCACAAGACCGGATTTTTACAGCATTCATTCTCAGTAAGCTTTCTAGCCTAACCCTTTCTTGTTGTTAATGTCTTAAACAAGCTTACATCGGCTCCTTCAATTTCATATATTTTAGAAGATATAGTTTTTATATTTTATAAGATACAGTATCCACTACAATGAGTGAACGTAAACCCTGCTGTGTAAATGATGCTGACAACTTCTGCTACATTTGTGGAAAATTTACCCCTCAAGATCTTCGCAAATCTATTACTGACAGACTGAAACTTGCTTACAAACTGTATTTCAAGGTTAAATTGGGCGATCAAGATAAATCCTGGGCCCCACATGTAAGCTGTTCGTCTTGTTACTCTCTCCTAACCCAATGGCTTAATGGTAAAAAGAAGAAGATGGCATTTTGGTCTCCAATGGTTTGGCGTGAACAAAAAGATCATTTTACAGATTGTTACTTTTGCATGACCAAAATTTCTGGATTTTCGAAGAAAACAAAATCAAATACCCTGACTGCTCCTCTGCTATAAAGCCCATGCCTCACAACACTGAACATCCAGTTCCAGAACTTCCAGCTGAAATCATGCCATTTCATTCCGAATCAGAAGCAAGCACGGATGTGGGAACAAGTAGTGCTTCTGAATTTGAAGATTGTGCCGACGAAAGAGCATCAATAAATCCCGATACAACGCACCATTTTTTATCCCAAGGAGATTTGCAAGATTTATCGAGAGATTTAAATTTATCAAAAGAAAAGTCTGAATTACTTGGACCGAGACTTAAGCAATGGAACTTATTGCAAAAAGGTGTCAGCATTTCGTTTTTTCGAGAAAGACACATTGATTTGGCTTCCTTCTTCAGTAAACAAGATGATGTTTGTTACTGCATTGATATCTATGGTCTCATGCAGTCTTTGGATCAGCAATATGAACCAAGCGAATGGAGACTTTTTATAGATTCAAGTAAAACCAGCTTGAAAGCTGTCCTGCTACACAATGGAAACAGAAAACCTTCAGTTCCTATTGCTTATTGCACCAAGACCAAAGAAACATATGAGAAAATGAAACAACTGTTAGCATGTATCCGTTATGACACTCATCAACGGCATGTCTGTGGAGATCTGAAAGTGATTGGACTGTTGCTAGAGTTGCAGATGGGATATACTAAGTACATGTGCTTCTTATGTTTGTGGAACAGTAGGGCAGATGATGAACATTACAGTACTCCTGAATGGCCTGCTGGTACAAATCTAACTCCAGGCAGTTTCAATGTGATGCATGTGCCACTTGTCAACCCCAAAAATATTTTTCTACCTCCACTTCATATCAAGCTTGGCTTGATAAAAAACTTCGTGAAAGCTATGGATCACTTAGGTGAAGGCTTCAAGCACATATGTGAACTTTTTCCCAACAAAACAGAAGCAAAGCTGAAGCAAGGAGTTTTTATTGGACCTGAAATAAGAAAACTATTAAAAGATGAAAACTTTAGAGAAAAATTAAATCCAAATGAACTCGCTGCCTGGAATGCATTTGAGTCGGTTGTTCAAAACTTTTTGGGAAAGTACAAAGCTGCTAACCACAAAGAAGAGATTGACAAAATGCTTCATGCTTACAAAGAAATGGGGGGCACGCATGTCACTTAAAATGCATTTTTGCATACGCACCTAGATTTCTTTCCGGAAAACAATGGAGATGTTAGCGATGAGCATGGAGAAAGATTCCACCAGGAAATAAAAATCATCGAAGAAAGATATCAGGGAAATGTCAGCCCTGCCATGATGGCCGATTTTTGTTGGTCTCTTCAAAGAGACAGGGATGAAGACCACCGCAGAAAACGAAGATGCCCCCAACACTTTTGATGTGTCTAAGCTTTATTGGTGGTTTACTTTTCATTTGAATAAACAATATTTTTCATTGATTTTGTTGTGTTTGCGAGTATATTGAATGTTATTGAAACGTCTTTGAACCATACTGCATAAGTTTAGCTTTGGCATTTCTGTAACAAAATCATACAAATCGGTAAAATCAAAAAAATGCAAATAACTTAAAATCCTGACGTGATAGAGCAAAACGGAGTTCAGATTCGGAATCAGCGGCCCAAATTCCATCTAGAACAGATGGTTTGGTCAGAGTAACTTTTGGGTCATATTTTTTTGTGGCGCAGTGTAAGTTTGGTCAGAATTATTGGCCAATAAATATTGTGGGAAGGCCCTTTAGAATACCTAAAGTCAAATAATGCATTTCCGTTACTAAAGTCGACTTCCACCACTTGTACAAGATACCAAGCGTTAAGTTGCAGCAACTAAATCATTTAACTGCGTTCCCTAACTGTGAAGCGAAGACTGATATTATACACCAGTACATAAGTTAGTTGTTATCATTGCTAATACGTTTTGTACCAATACAGGTAATCAAATCTGGAATGAAATGATGAAAACTCTTAGTACTCCGCACAGGAAAACACCAATAAAACAAGAGTGAAGGTCGTCTCTTCAATTTTTTGTGTTTTATGTTGAGGCAAATATATGACATCAATTCCTGTTTATAATGTTTGCAAAATTTAAACATCTATTGTGACGTAAATATTAGGTTGTGAAAAGACCTTTGAAGACTAGCTTTAGCCGTAAATCTCTTTACAGTCCCTTAAACACCATAACAGGCCTCTTTACCGTGGCTGGTGGCAAAGTAAGACCGCATTGCTCTAACACCAAAATATTCCTCATGCTTGCAGGGTCATTAAAAAGTTTCCTGTTTTTATATTGAGCCGCACGGCCTTCCGTAAAACACTCAACAACAAACAAACTTGACTTTAATTTTTTTAGGGTGTCTGATGCAATGTCGCTGTATGACGAGAGAGCCACAAAATACCTTATTTTTAAAAGTAATGTTGGAACCATATACTTAATTTGCATCGTGGTACTCAGCACATTCATTAAATTAGTATCTTTAGTAAATAGTAAGAAGGAAACATTTAGTAAATTGAAATAGTTAGATAGTAGTAAAAAGTAAGTGCTAATTGTAAATATTTAGCACCTTTTGTAGTTTGTTATTTGAAAATCTGGATTCATATCCGATATGATGCTTGTCATTATTACATCGACAAATTAAACATCTGGCAATTACAACTGAAAAATTTATTGAATTTCTCTTAGCATCACTATTTCCATTTTCAAATAGCATCTTAATTTGATTCACAAAAAAAATTGTGGTTTTAAATTTATTCAGGAAAATACTTTTGCTTAAAAAAATACAACTTTGCTTAAAAAGCAAAATAAATGTAGAAAAGTTTTACGAGAAAAATTGCAGAATGTGCATAAATCATCGTGGCTGTTGGTGCTAACACTGTAGACAGGGCTATTTTTAGAAAGTGCGAGGCTCATTGCTATTAGTTTTTGCTAGCCTGTTTGTATACATGCTGTGGTATTCTTGTTGAAATGATTAAATCCTATATCGCAATATTTTCCAAATTTTAAAGGCTTGAGCATGACACCAAAAAACACGGCATAATAATTTTTCGGGCTTAGTGCTTACATCAATGCCAATTTCTTTGCTTGGCGAGAAGTAAATTCGTGTAAAACATTGACGATGAGTTGGCTTCTCATTAACTCTCCTTTAATGGCCAAAAGTGCAAAGTTATTGAATTCTTCCGGCAGAATGGATGACTATAAAAGACGTCTTTATCAGGTTTAGTTGTCAAAATATTTTCAATCCAATTACAGTCACAAGGTGGACCTGGTTGAACAGTATTCTTAACATAAGGAAGTAATTTCAAAATGCCGCGTATCTTTCATTCACAGAAAGACAGTTGAAAATGCAAAGCGGAAATTTTTCAGTTTTATTTGGAAGCATAAATTTTAATAGTATTAGAAAAGAGCATAGCACTTGATATAGGCATCGTTTGAATAAGGTAACACATACAATATATTGTTAAATTTTATCGGCTTGGTGATTTTGACCCAACAAGTTTTGCGTTAACGAGATTTAAAGATCTTCAACCAATAACTTAAAATGTCTTGCATCTACAAAAGGAAAATAAGCGTATTTTTAATTAAGGACAGTATTG
The DNA here is from genome assembly GCA_963675345.1 of Trididemnum clinides. Classification (NCBI taxonomy): domain Eukaryota; kingdom Metazoa; phylum Chordata; class Ascidiacea; order Aplousobranchia; family Didemnidae; genus Trididemnum; species Trididemnum clinides. The sequence goes on along the minus strand of OY776284.1, from coordinate 20,994,522 downwards.
ACAGAGATACACCAGAACTAAATTCTGTTCTATCCAATTTCTAACATAAAATCTTGCGACCAGCCGAACACATTTATTTCCTTTTAATCGAGATTATTTCAAGCTTAGATATTTGATTTTGGAAAATCCGATTTGAGTTCTCTTGAATCAATTCATTATGTTCGTCGCTATATCGGTTTGTGAATAGTCAATTTAGTTCACTATTTAAGTAAGCATTGATAAAAATGGATATAGTGCAAATACGAAAACGTCGTAAGGTGGTCCTAATATTTTGTAGCTTAATCCTCAACATACATGTACATTACTGTGACGACCTTCCACATTCTTGAAGTAACGCTACCATGCTCTTCATTAAATAAACGCACAAACATTTATAAAATCGTTGGCTGTTTGAATTGTGAGCAAGTCCAGTTCGTAAGTGCATCTCTGTTTGAAACAGGGAAAGAAAGACGTAGCTAGGAAATCGAGAGATTTTGGGAGAAATACAACAGTTATGCGCAACCTCCTCTAATGTTTATTTAATCGATTTGATTGTAGAAAGAGAATTGGCTATGTCAACAACACATTAACTTTTTGTTACTGTTCTCACAGCTATTAATTGCGTGAAGCCGGCGTAGCCATCTGATCCGATATTGTTAACCTTGAGATCAACGATGGAAGCCCTGCCATTGTAATTACTTAACTGTGATTAGTTGACTGCGTGTTAATATCCTCTTTCCAAGCTGCAAACTCGAGCTTTCTCAACTCTGTTATTTTCACATGTGGGCAACATTTGGGTGGTTTCTGTGACGTTAATTAAAAATTTGGATTTTATTACTATAACTGAACGGCGCTGGTAAGTCGCTGTGATACGGTCGTTCAATGCTGCACTCGGCGTTCTTAAGAGCGACATCAAGGAATATTCAAGTTGAAAATAATTGGTCGCTAGCAGACCAAACTCCTAAGAATAGCATACACTTGATGGACAATTTCACATTTTTGAAAAAATGTTTTGCTGATTTCATTTTTAAAGGTTCTCATTACCAATAATTCGTATCGAATGAAAACAAGAATCTACACGGTTTGACCTTCACAAATAGCTTTTGCTTGAACTTTGTTGCTGGATGTGTTGACAATGATCATCACCAGTTTTAAAAAATAACGTTTTAAAAGCTGTTTGGAAGCACAGAACTATTATATAAATAATACTCAAATACGTCGAACTCATCGCCAGAGACGACGGACGGATTATGAGGTCACTCCTATGTAAACGTCGTTAAAACGAAACCACTTTTAATCTCTGCTTCTGTACTAAAATTTCTGGCAAAATATTAAGCCTAATGCGTAACAAAGATATTTGGATTCTGCATTACACGGACTATCATTCATCGGCACCGACCACTTTAATTACACGATCCCCAATTGTCATTTCATTAAAACAAAATGTCATAAAATTTTGTTGCGCTTTTTAGCTGCCACGTTTTTGACGTCAGGAATATTTTTTTTGACGTGCGTAAACTCCGTTCAGTATAGTTTGCTCTTGTTGCTCCCAAGATCAGTGCAAAGCATAAATACTCTGAACATCATTTGTGAGAGTATTGGCCTATGATTCAACAATGGAATAAAACTACGCTTTTTTTAAAGTATATTTCAAGGTATGTGCTTGTCTACTCTAAGTGTCTTCCTTTCATTATGCGCTTATCATTGGTTGTAACAAGTATAATCAAAAGACAAAAAAGAAGAATTTAGCTTTAGACTAAAAGCTAATACCTGGTCTACACTAAGACACATTGCTGTCGTTTTGGAACGCATTTTCGTGCTTTTTAATGCAGTAGAATATTTTTCACGGTGCTTTTTTAACTCTTGCTTTGTTAAAAACTTGGAATTTTGGGTGATAAAGAAGACTATTTTCTGATGTAGTCTCAGGGGCGCAAACAAGCCTTTAAAAAAGTCTAATGAAACCCTGTTTTTTAGTGAATTTCTGTATTTTTTTGGCTACAAGTTATGTTTTTACTCACTGTAGACCTGCAGGCTTCAGATATGTCTTTGCTCTGCAAATAAAGCACTTCAAAATAGAAGAGTTACCGCAAAGTAAGTCATGCACACATCATACATGCCCACCGAAACACATAACAACACAAAAACAGGAAAAAAATTACGGTGTCCCAAAATCACGAGACACATTCTTCTCATCAATACGGCGGCCTTTTGCGATAAACACCTCCCCGCAGACACTAGGCATACGACATATTAGTCGTTTGATAAACTGTTGACCTTGATACAGAATCTGCTAAAGCACTGTTGACGCTAGTCCGGATACTACTGAGTGAGTCGTGCCGCCTTTTCTTCACAGCCAAAGTGATGGCATGTTCAATAGTAGAAGTGGATCGAGGACGCCCAGACCTTGGTTTAGACTCCAATGTCCCTCTTGTCAAAGTGATTTCCACTGCTCCTTTTGGTATGGCCAAAGTACTCGCAATTTCGCGAACAGAAAGACCAATTAAGTTTAGAGTTAGTACTGCTGACCGACATGCTTTTGATAATTAACAACCTTTTGGCCGTTGGCGCAAATACTGTACAGCACTTTTACCTCTTCTAAACTTTCGAGGTATTCTAATACCACGAGCCATCCTAGTCAAACACACTAAGTATTGTAGAAATCTAAATCTTTCATAACACTCAAATTCTCGCCCTTAAGATATGCACACGCGAATTTGCTACATCCACACTTTGGTGGGCATGTATAATGTGTGTATAACTTACTTCGCTGTAACTCTTGTATTTTGAAGTGCTTTATTTGCAGAACAAAGACATATCTGAAGCCTCCAGGTCTACAGCGAGTGGAAACATCACTTATAGCCAAAAAAATACCGAAATTCACTAAAAAACAGGGTGTCATCAGGCATTTTGAACGGCTTGCATGTTCTCCTTGCGGTCTCAAAACGGTCCTGATTAAGAATTATCAATTATTTACAAAGATAGCAAGCTTTTGTTTTAGTTGGATTGAAAGAATTTTTATCTAGACAACTTCAAGATTCTATCTTGCATAAATAATTGATACTTTGCATAAACAATTATTTAAGTAAGTAATTTAAATAAGTAAATTAAATAAAACGTGTTTAATTCATGAAATTGTTTTCGACACTTCGCAGCAGTTTGATTAAACCAAAAAAGTTATGAAAGATTGATTTTAGTAGAAGCGGCTTGTCAATCAAGATTAATATTAAGATTATTCTAATTTTAACAAACACAACTTTTTTAATCTTAGCATGTAGAAATTAACAGTTTTTGATAATAGTAAATTTTATTTTAAAGTGATATTTATTTTTCGATCTTTTAAATTTGGAAACACATAGCAAAGTCATCATCTAGAAATGCAGCCATTGCGATCTAAAAACTAGATTTCATAAGTTTTTAAGTGTATATTATCACAAAAATAGTAAATTCGATTAGAAAAAAAAATTTCTTAAGTGTGATAAATATTATTGTTGTTGTTTTTTGGCTGTAGTTGCGTTGAGTCATGTATTTCATCTGTGGCCCTGGAAACGTTTGTACATCAAAAGATTTTATGTTTGAACCAGCTTCGGATTTCTCAAAGTTATACCTTCCAATAAAACGCAGTATTGTTTTTAGATCTGCGCTTAGTGTTAAAGAACAATGATGGATAAGATAACAGATGAACAAAAGATTAAACAACGACAAATGAACAAAACGTCGAACGGAGTCGTTCAGAGATGTAAAGGGAAAAACCTAAGCAGAGGCCAATATCCTACTTTAACCTCCAAAAATAGTTTTGGTAAAGGTACATTGTCTAGACTAGTGTAACGTGCTGAGATATTTGCGCCTCAATACAATCGTTTCGTGGGCTAAATTGATGACAGTGTTTTTGATAATTTCCAACACCACGCCAATAAGTGGTGCTGTAAGCGGCACGATGATTAAAAATTTTCCTAGGGCTTTGTCTAGCCACGGCGCATAATTGGTCATCACGCACACACCAACAGCCGATAAAATGGCATAGCTTAATTATTTAGTGCAGGAGTGTGAAACCTGCTACCTGAGGCCCAATTAGGTCCCGCGACGTAAAATTCTACGGTATGCGGAAAGATTTTAAGAAGTGAATGTCGCGCCTATCAATTCGAAATTTGAAAAAATATCTTGAATGTTAAATTTGTGTAAATAACACGTAAAATCTTAGTTTGAAGGAATTCGTTTCCAAAAAAAGGTCTTCGCCTCCTGTTTGGGTAAAAAATACAACCAATCTGTGCTTCCAAAGCTTGTTTAAGCGTACAAACAGTTGGGATTACAAACTCAGGGAGCCCGCAATAATTTACAACTAATTCGAATTTGTCTCGCTCGCAAAAAGCTTGTACGCCCTGCTTCAGTGTGTCGTTTTTACAAGAGCTATTTTTGGCAGATTGTAAAAAAGTAGCCAATTGTTAAAGAAGACAACAATAATTTGCTCATCAAAACAACAAAGCTATATCCTGAACATCTTTCCAGCGATCTGAAAACAATGGCCTTATGCATATCGCCTACGCTGTTTCCTTGTGATTAAAGCAACAAACAAACATATTCATCCAGTTTGCACGAACTAACGCGGAAACCAGAATGTGTACTAAATCGCTTTTGAAATGATTTTAAGCGAAAAAGTTTGCAATTCTTCTTGTCTAGTTTGCTCTCTTCAACAGTTGCAATGAATTTGCTAATGACGGTTTGAAAACTAGATCTTTAATTTTTTTATGGTGTGGGAATGAAATAAACAAACTGAAAAAAATATCACGTATTTGGATTGCAATTAAACGCTAAGACACGGTATCGAAAATGTCAAAATTTATCTGTTCAACGATACTTTCGCATTGCTCAACGATAGGAAATTGTAGGAAATTGTATTGCTCAACGAAGGAAATTGTAGGTTAGATCTTGGCAGCGCCGCAGTACAGCTTTGCTGATCACATTCATCAGACAATGAAACTAGTAGAAGTTTACAGCTCGCTATGATTTTTTCCATTTCCGATGTCGAATAAGAGATCTTTGGTAACTTGTTTCTCCGCAATAACCAGGCTACAAATTTGACTTTGACAGACATTAGTGCCTGATTTTACTATAAAGAACAAATTTTCTAAAACGCATTAACTGTTACATATCATGCTCACCGTTGTACAAACCTCATTTAGAGTTGCCGATATGTTTTGATCAGTAAAGCAAATCAAACTCGGTTGAATAGCTCGTAAGCGCTATCAGATTGTCAGCATTAACTTTGCTTTTTATTGAAAGGAAACTTAGGATACATTTGTACATTAACGCTATTTTGTTATATTTATCAAAAATTTCCACAAATCTTGGCAAAACTTTGGACAAAGACGTTATATTAGGACAAAGACGTTATATCAGGACAAAGACGTTATTTCAGGACAAAGACGTTATATCAGGACAAAGACGTCATATCAGGACAAAAACGTTATATCAGGACAAGGGCTGTACTTGGACAACCACGCTATATAAAAAAACAGCTTGTTTATTGGCGTAGCTCGCGCTTGCGTAACAGTGAAGCAGTTTAAAAAGGCATTTGATATTGGCTAATCTGAGGTTACCAACTGCGCAGAAACTCTTACACGGGTAGGAAATTTACACTTTTAGATTAAGAATTTCTTTATTTCAGCGTTTACGAATGAAAAGTTTCACATTATCTTAGTTTGCTACATTTGATGTAACATTTGTGTTTCAGCATTACTTCGTGCGTTTGGTTTGCTTTGTTATTTTGCGTCAGGATGCAATGAATAAACTCACACTCACAGCGTTGTTAGAAGATCCCGAAAGCTGAGGGCAAACTTTGCATAAAAGGAGGTTTTTTAATTTTTCGTCAGGCATTTTACTTAGCCTGAAGACAATGATTCGGAGATTATATGAGGGCCTACATCACAAGTCCACCTCCAAAAAGAAGGTCATTATCCCAAAGGAAGTAAGTAATGACGTTTCGTCCCTGATTAATTTCTAGAGAAAGAAAAATGTTCATATTTATAAAGGTACAGGATGATCAAGATGATCTTTGCTTTTGGGTGGACAATGAATTGCTTGTAAGTAAGGCTGTGATCCACTGTTACAACAAAATATATTGAATTGGGATAGTATTAAGCAGCGTAAGATAAAAAAAGCATGTTCATGTGTTTTTAGATTTTATTTCGAAAAGGAAAGAACAAAAAGTTTTAAAAACAAGTAAGGGAGAAATGCATTTTAAAAGGTTGGAAACTACTAATTTAATCTTTAATGTTGCCACCTAACAACTGTCAAGCATTTTAGGAAGATGTTGAAACTGTAAATCTGTTACACCCACTGCCACTTGCGTAGACCAAGCGATACATTTTCAAACTCTTTACCCCAATGATTCTCATATGTAAGACGATTGGTGGTTCTTGAAAATTTTACAAAGAACCCGCAACAACCTTTAGTTTTAAAATAGCAACTAACTTCAAATACCCGGTCATTAATCTTCTAAAGAAAAAGGTTATCATTCTAAATAGAGGGGACAAAATGATGAAAGCCTTACATTACGTCAAAACAATAAAATAGATTCAGTAGTTAAAAAGTTTTAAAATCACTGACTTCACCGAGTATTTAATAGTTATGCATGCATTATTAGTCACAAGTTACTATTCCGTTTCAATTCAAAAAATTTGATACTTTGGCACTTGATGGCACTATAAGCTGAAGTTATAAAGGAGAATTACGTAAATTAAGCCACTTTTAAATCTTTGCAACTTTTTTCAAAAAGTAGACTTCGATAGGTTAATTCATATATAACGCCGAGTTTGTTTTGGATGATTTCACCTGCTGCTTGGAGTAAGTTGAGCCTGAATATGAGGTAAGCTGATCCACTTGGTTTTCGGTAGCTGAGCTACTAACGAACTTACAAACAATAATAGGTGACGCTAATGTAGAAACATCGAATATCACAATTACAAGAATTTGGTCTTCGACAAATGTTAATCTGCTTACTGCTTAGTGTCACTAAACCAAGCACAAACTGCAAAGTTGATGTAAACTACACCTGCAAACGGTTTTCAACAACACATATCAAAATGTTTGCTTGATGTTACGTTTTACTAAAAAGCTATCTAACAACTGGGTTTTCAAAATGGCTTTCAACGATAATAATCAAAATCTTTACTTGATGGACATACATCATTAGTCACAAAAGATCAAACAAATATTGTGGCGGTCCGAAACTCGACGATCAGAAATCCAAATGGATCACGTCGTCACCGCTCCTTAAAACTAGAAATCTCTCCTTCCACCTTGATAGGAATTGTGAAGAAAGAACTACAACTTCATCCACACATTATATCAATCAAGGACAAATTATCACATGACAATAAGCAAAACAGATTGGTCATGTGTGAATGGCACAACCAGAAGCTACAGCGCACTTTAGACTGGTTTAACCTCATTGTTCACTGACGAAGCGCATTTCCACATCTATGGCTCAATAAACACCTACAACAACATCTTCTGTGGCACTGTACCAAAGGAAGAGATGACAGAAAGGCAGGTGAAGGGCCCTAAAGTCACAGCTTTTATTTCCTACAATAAAAGACTTGGGTTTTAGGTCTAACTTGAATGGAGTACCAGGTGTTTTGTTTATCTGAATTGTTATAAGTCTGCTTTTGATGTATTGATTTTAAGGCAATACGATACTTTTTGATTTTCTCAGAGGCCATTAAAGTTATGGCACTTTTATTGAAACACTTCTATTTCAATTACGAATCAAATCATGCGTCGTCTACTTGTGAAGACAAATTTTTTCAAATAGAAGAAGGGATATTTTGGACACAAAATGACAAAAAAATCATTGAAAAAGGATTTCTTCTATTGCTTGTCATAGTTAGTAAAAATTAATGAAAGCCGACCCACGCTCAAGTTGCTGAATTCAGTAAAGGATGACACTGAGATGAATATTGCTGAACTAAAGCAAGACGAGAGGAATTGAGAGTTGTGAAAAAGGACGATTCATTTGTGTTAAAATCACAAAAATGGCCTTTTAGATATTGCTGCATATTCTGTGTTAGTATCCGAAATTATATAAATTATTCCGAAAAGGTAAATCGTGCGCTTGAGCTTGCTAAATGAAGTTTGCTAATTCCTTGATCTACTCGATCGCAGTTTGGTGTCGTAGTACGCATACTTGCCTCATTGACAGCATTCGCAATGATGCTTTGCGCATTGATGCTTGCGTCCCACACCAACGGAGGTCTTGCCTGTCCTCGTAGGCATCCAGCCAGCTGAGCTACGACGATTAGGAGCAGCACTTTCCTTGACGAATCGTGCTATCCATGATCCCGACCATGTACCGCACGGAAAGTTGGTTGGGCAGCAGGATGCGCACCTCGGGAGACTTAGATCAAGACGCCCATTTGAAACTGCTGCGTGGAAGCTATTAGGTAGTTTGTCTAAACTGGACATCTGTGTGATTCAGTGGACAAAACATAAAGGGAACGCGGACTACTTAGAGAGTACTTCAAGGGTCCGTGCTTTCATTCCCAAGGTCAGTTCAAGGCCACTTGGAATGAGTCTGCCCAGAACATCTTGGGTAAGGCTCAATCGCCTGCGGACTGGTGTAGGACGTTTCCACTCGTCCATGTACAAATGAGGTCTCGCTCCATTACCGAATTGCGAATGTGGTGCCACTGAGCAAACTACAGATCACGTCGTATCTTCTTGCCTCATACATCATGTACCAAGAGGAACACGAGGTCTGCAGGTTTTGGATGACGCAACTCGATGTTGGCTTAACACCACCACTGCCAGCATCTAATCTGGGCAGCGCAGCAGCCCGGGGTGGTAAAAGGATAGATCCTCGGCCATGGCTTTGATTTGTGCTGGCCCGGATTGAGTTTGGGTGCCTGACCAAACGACGACGACGAACAAAATATATTGGATTGGAACAGAAGTAAGTAGCATAAGATGAAAAAGCATGTCTATGTGTTTTGAGATTTTGTTTCAAAGAGGGAAAAATAAAAGGTTATAAAAACAAGTGAGGGAGGAATACATTATAAAAGGATGGGAATCACTGATTTACCTTTGATGGTTGCCACCTAACAACTCTCCAGCATTTTGGGAGATGTTGAAATTGCAACTCTGTTACATCGACTACCGCTGGCATAGACCAAGCAATACATTTTCAAACTCTTTAGCCAGTGATTCTCATATGTAGGGCCATTGACGGTTCTTGCAATTTTTACAAAGAACCCGCAACAACCTTTAGCTTTGAAATAGCAGCTAACTTCAAGAGTCCCCTGTCATTAATCTCCAAAAGAAAAAGATTATCATTCTAAATAGAGGGATAAAGTGATGAAAGTCTTACATTACAACAAAAAAACAAAATAGATCAAGTAGTTAAAAAGTTTTAAAATCACTGACTTCACCGAGTACTTAATGGTTAACAATTCATTAGTAGTCACGAGTTACCAGCCCGTTTCAATTTAAAAAATTTGATGCACCTGATGGCGCTCTAAGCTAAAGCAATAAAGGAAGATGACGTAAATCGAGCGACTTCTAAATCTTTTTGAATCGGTTGGATTCTCCATTGTGGGAAGCTATTGAGGGAATGTATTTGCTGACAGTCCTTCTATAGTGGAAGAAATAAAATACAACGCGTGTAACTATGTTTAGCAAGTTAAATCTGACACTTAGAAGGGATGGAGGCATACTTTGCCAACAGCGTGAAAGCTTGTTGCAACCCCAATGGCTCACGCATAGAAAATGTAATTTACAAAAAATTTGTTGGAAAATGTGACATGCAAATCATTTCTTAAACTTAAATGGAGCATCATGTGTCTCGTTTATTTTGAAATGGTATAATGTCTGCTAATACATTTATTTCAAGGAAATGCGATTTCTTATGGTTTTCTCAGAAGCTGTTAAAACTATACCACTGTTATTGAAACACTTTTATTGCAATTACGAATCAAGTTACGCCTTGTCTACTTATAAAAGCAACATTTTTCAAACAGAAGCAGCGATATTTTGGACAGATAATGAGAAACCAATCATTGAAAAAGGACTGGCTCCATTGCTTGGTATAATCAGTAAAAATACATAGAAGCCGACCCACGCTCAGGTGGCTGCGTTAGTAGAGGATGACACTGATATGAATACTCCAGAACTGAAGCAAGACGTGAAGAATTGAGAGTTGTGGAAAAGGACGTTTCATTTGTGTTAAAATCAGAAAAATGGCCTTTTAGATATTGCTGCATTATATAAATTATTCTGTATTACTATCCAGAATTATATAAATTATTCCAAAACGGTAAATAGTGCGCTTGAGCTTGCTAAATGAAGTCGATTAACAATTTAAATTTTACTCGTGTGAAAATTATCCTTGCTGCTGGAAATAAGATTTTAATTGTTTGAACATCCCTTCTGCTTTAAAACTGATTGCCTGTTCTCTTTTGATATAACCGCCTTAAATATTTTGTTTTCAATCTAATATCTTTGGACTGCAGACAATTTTTGAATTGCGCAATTGCTGCTTTATTGTCAGTTGTTTACATTTTCTTGAAGATGTATGTTGTCTGTATGTTGTGAAATTCTACCTTTTTCTTTTCTGAGTTGACGGCCATGAGACGTGATGCGTTATAAAAATGTAAATGGCCACAGTTCTAAATTCATTTTTTGAAGTTAGCTGTCGCGAAGTGAAGATGGTTTTGAGGGTTGCGGCTCTACATTTAATTTGGGTAAATTTCTTACGAATTTTACGATTTTCTCTGGTCTCGCTTTTTCTAGATGGCACTTCGATAAAATACATGATCAATAATTGAGAGTTGAATTTGGCTGCCACAACCCCCACATTTTTTCTAAATTGCATTTGACTTGCTTTTCATTAATGTTGTCAAAATAATTTTCCGATAATTTCTGCTGCATGTAAGTGATAGGAGAAGGTCCGAAATAGGTTCTTCGCAAGAACTGAGGCCTGACAGTTGTGGTGGTCACGGAAAGTTTTTTGACAACTTTGAGAAGGCCTAGGATTTTGTGAGGCTTTTCTAAAGATTACATTGTCGTGACTATATTTAGGAGACAACTATAAACCAAAGACACATCTGTTATATACCGTTGCCCATATAAGAAATATTTAATCCAGTTGTTCCCACGGCCGTTGAGATTCTGATTCGGCCGGGCAGTCTTGAGGATCAGAGCCAATGGCGTGTGGAGATGAATTTGATATGGAGGCTTGTTGTAGGTAGTAGGCTTACCCCATCTCGAGTTGAAGACTATATGTTTGGAGAACAACTTTTTGAAAGCAAATTTTGCCAGTTGTTAAATAAAGACCTTGTTCGTGGGAAACGGAATGAACTTTTTACAAGCGAATTATCCTTTGAGTTTTTTTTCAGTTGAAGGCTTGTTTTTATAATCGGCATTATTATCCATGCCCAGGGGCGTAGGAAGAAATTTCTTGAGGGATGGCGCGAGACATTTGTATTTGAAGATCGGCAAACAGTGAATACAGTGCTCCAAAATTATTCGGGAATACGCAAGGTTGACCTTTTATTTTTTTGGAGATGGATGTTGGTGGTGGTCTAAATTGTGCCTTTGACCTTTTTTTAGGGGAAATTAAGCGTCCACAGCACTAAATTTGGACAAATCATGCTGCAGTTACAATCATGGCAGCCGACAATCACATTTCGCATTTTCCTGAGGGAGAGGGCGAGGATAATTTTTGGCAAATAATTGGTGAATAGACATTGTGCTGTTCCTGAGGGAGACGCACACATAAGAGCCTTCCTGGGTACACCACTGTCCATGCCAAATATTTCTTAGAAAAAAAACAATTTTTTAACCTGCAGCTATTTCCTTTGTGCAAATGATTTGAAAGAAGTTGCCAATTTAAGCTCTCTTTACTACAGTTTTTTTGTGGCATCAAAAACCAAAGCACTTTTTTTCCAATTCTTTATTTTTATTGAACTAAGAGACATTTTAATTTTTACTTCAACCAGAAGAGATCACCTCGACATTAGCAACGTCAAAATTGAATTCAAGTTTTCGAAATTTGGCATTTGATTGATGTGATTGTTTTTACGGTACGATTGACGAGGTCTTTGACGTGATTTGATAAATCTTCGTCGTACAACAAAAGAGTATTCGCTCGCTGTTTGTGCTTTATTAGATGCAAAACTACTTAGCACAATTGGCACAAAGTATAGTCTCGCATGTTTTTGCTAATTGCGTCAAAATGCAATCGCCAATACACTAAAAGTATTGTCATTTAGCATAAGTCGTATTTTGCACTGAAGTAATTTGATCCGCTGGCTCATCTTCAGTGGTGGATAGCAACCAAGTACCTTTAATTAAGTAAACCACTGAAGTAGGCTTTTGAGAAACGAGCTACTGTTGAGTAATTTCAGTTTTTGGCACTTGTACCTTTGCTTGGGTATATGAAACTTGGAAGTAACTTGGGAAGTAATGCTACTTGAGTAGTTATAACTTTTACTTAAGTAGATAATGAAAATTTGATTTCTGTGTAATTGTAATGCACTTTGGTAGCATGAAAATCAGCTTTCTATTCAAGTTTTATTTTGTGCAAATCCTTCATTGAAGTCAGCCATTGTTGATTCGAGCTTTGAAAACCAATTGGTAGACCATCCATTCCTTGTACGTTTATTTGTCAAGGTGCACTAAATTAGTATCACAGGGTCGTTTTTTCAAACTATTTGATTTTAAAAAGATCTTTAGCATCAGAAGTACATTCAAATATGCTGCCGAATTTTATTTTTGATCTGTTGTTGTATGGTACAAAATTTCGAAATTGCTCTGAAAAAACTTCAGAGGACGGATTGATTGCACTCTTTTAAAGCAGTGAACAAAAACTTTAACGTTTTAGTTTGGCTCTCATCAAAAATTATCGCCAGATTGAAGCACAGGAGAGAAAGCCTCGCGTATTACCGTAGAGAGGACTATCGAAAATATTGTGTTTTGTCAGCTTTCAAAATTCAAGGTGCTAGTGAACCAATTGAAGTACATTGTAGATAATTTTTTAATGGCATCATTTAGGTTGTTTGTTTTTGATAAAAAGTTGTTACGAGAGTCGCTAAATGGAAAAACAATCTAGCCGTTTTCAACACTGAAAGTCGACTGTGATTGTCGCCGGCGGCACACTCCTGATTTTCAACTAAATGCTGTTTATATGCCAAATCACAATCGGAGGAAAGGAGTTCTCTTGTATCCAGATTAGCTTTGGTAGAAAACAACATTCAAAGTTCGATTGCTCGGCACAATTACTTACAATTTGCTTTTGAAAATCAAGAGTAGTATTTTCAATTTATAGGAGTTTTAGGTAGACCGGGCAATTTGGGGGATCTTCTTTCTTGAGGACATGACATTTGGCGATGGCTTTGGACATACTTACCTATTGCTTGTTCGGTTACATGCTCAGGCCATTTTAGGCCCATAGCAGTCTGTTTTAATCATGGGCGAGCAAGCTCAGTGTCATAATTTATGGGAATAATTAAAATAACTCATGAACTCGCAATCCGTCGGCCAGTCCATTAGTGAGATTGGACAACCACTGCGAGTAGACTGCTTGTCCTTGTCATCTAAGTGCCACGCAAAAATGGAGTCATTCTGTTAAATACTTTGCCCATGGACCGAACAAGCAACCTTGCCAGCTTGATTTCCATACTTTGTGCTGAGCGCCGAGTAGGAAAGCTTTAATACCATTTTTAAAGTCTTTAGTTATGACAAGGAAGTTGAATCCCAAGTCTACCAACTGCGAGGCGGAGTCTTCAATCACTACATCACTGCGCTGGTTATAATTAACTGAATATTACCGTCTGTGTAGCCATTTTTGCAAAGAATTGCATTGATGTTGACAACTTTTGTGTTAGTCTGGGTTTGGAGCTGATAAGCAATGCCCTGTGCACTAGTAGATTTGTAGATTTATTTGTTCACCTGCAACAAAATAACAAACAATTACTGAGAAAAGCGAAAATAGAACTCAGATAAGTATTTTGAGAGACGAAGAAACTTTGAATTAACCGGAAGGTTTTCTAGGCAAAGCTTTCTAAGAAAGAAAGAAAAAGAAAAAGAAAAAATGATTCCAACAAGTAACATTTTGAAAAAAAGTAATTTACAAATTATAATACAATAGAATGAATGATAATAGCATAAGACACTCACTAAATTTGAGTACATATAATTACCAGTACAAGTATTGAGCGGTTAAACACATACAAAATTGTTAGTTTGTAGCAAATTCAACTATTAATAATTATCTAAATATTGCTTTTTAAGTTTTTTTAAATAAATACATTGCTGCATTTTTTAAAGATTTATCAGGTGCAGCCAATAATTTAGATCCCCGAACTACCATTTGATTATGCGCAATTGATATGTTGATACGGGGCAGAAAGTAAATATTTCTTTTCATTTGTCTAGTATCATATGAGTTACTTTATTGTAATTTAAAAAAGTTATTATCAAATACCGGTGGTGTTTCACTCCATGATAAATGATGGATGAATTTAGACAATTCTAAGTTGTAGATATCGTTTAACTTTAAAAGATTTGATTTTTTATACAAGTTACACACCTGATTATACTATCTGCTCCGTGTCATCACAGAAATAATATTATTTAACCTTAACTTCAATTGGCCTTACTCAAGTTTTAGTTACTGCACCCCATAGTATTATTCCATATTATACTCGGCGTTTCACCAAACTGTCGCATTATAATTTTAAAGGTTCAACATTAATAAAATTCCTTAATCTTCACAGAATTGCTGTAGACTTAGCCAACTATAGTAACAATTCTTTAATATGAGAGGACCAATTAAAATTGTCGTCCACGTTCATACCGAGATATTTTACGCTTTTAACTGTGTTCAATAAATGTTGTTGTATTTTAATCTCAAATGAATGATTAATTGGTTTATGAAGATGCTTGTTTATAAGCAAGTAGGTAGTTTTTGAAAACTTTAAAAATTTTATTTTTGGTTAGCCATCCATTAATTTTTGTAACTCGTTATTCACTTGACTTTAAAGAGAATTTAAGTTATTATCAGATAGCTTAAAGTTCGTGTCATCAGCAAAAAAGAGAAGTTAAAAATTCTGAGGTTAATGGCGACTCATTGAAATAGAGTAGGAACAACAGAGGTCCTAAGAACGATCCTTTTAAAATTCTACAAGAAATTTTTTGTAGCTTTGATTTACAGTAAGCGACTCTTGTACATTAATAGCGATTATTTCTGTAGTTTTTCATAAAGCTTGATGCTGTACCTCGACTTCCAAACTTTTTTCTACTGTAGTTTATAAATTAATATATTGTGATATACCGTGACAAAGGGATTTGAAAAATCTAAAAATAATGGTCCAATAAAACGCACTAGTGGTTCAATAAAACTCATCTTTCATTCTGGGAATCTAAAGGATTCCAACGTGTAAGTGTTTTAGTATTGTTTATAAATTGTATAAAGTATCTGAGCATTCCTTATTTGTCGCTGTCAGTGGGAAAATCGTAAATAGGCTAGAGATATCGAAGGAACAGAGGAAGACGGCTTTTGTATCTCAGTTGAGTTGTTGCATAGTGTCAGCAAAGTGAAAGCATCTATGCAGGTGTCGATGAAATAAGATCTAGACTGGGACTGATTGCAGGAGAGTTGTAAGGCATTTTGCCAATTCATGATGGCAGATTCGGTCATTCCGACGATAATTGCTGGTGAGAGCCAGGCAAAAACCATGTGGTTTTCACTCATTACTTTAAAAGAATGCAATGAATCCGTTACATAAAGCTTTATTCAAAGTTACATTTTTACTCGTTTTTCTTAGTAATTGCTTTGTATTATCTTTCTAAGCATATATTAATTTGCTTACATATAAGCTGGTGATTTTGACAAAGCAGTAGCCTGGAGGGCAAAAGGGTCAAATAAAAGTTTTGTTTGGGCTGAACTCTTTAGTGTCCACCGAAAAATTAGTTATCGTGTAAACTTATAATTTTAGCAAATATTTTTAAAATCTGCATGATAACAATGATTCTTACCAAAATTCTACAAGATTTAGATTTCGGATAGGGGAGCTTTTTTTCCATATTTTGATAAAAAAAACAATATTGTTATCAATTAATGGTGGCGTGACTTGGCACACATAAAAGACGAAACGCGTCCTGGGATGGCTTTGTAAATTTGAATATATCTCTCAATAGCATTGCTCCTTTTGGAAGCCTCGCGCCTTCAGCACCGCTTTGGCGACGCTCTCTATCGATCGTAACCACTTGGAACTAACAATATAATGCTGATTCGTGGACTTGGCCCACGGTTTTCAACGCGTCATCACCAGCAAAAAACAACCTCGCCAAATTGGATGTGGTGCATTGTATTCTGGCGTTGATGTTATTTAGTGACGGTTTCTAAATAAAACAAACTAATAAGAATAGGCTCGCAATTACACCTAGGCAAAAGAAAAACAAAACCTACCAAATCTGTTTGGCCAAGCTATGGCAAATAACTTACACACGCAATCATGTAAATTTTTGTGGAACATAAAACAATTGGTTAATCTATGAATTTAACTAACAGTACAAAGTTCTATGATTCTAACTAGCCAACTTAACTATTATGAAAACTTTAACTTGACGAATTCACGTGCTGACCGTCAATCTAGATGCGAGCCACGCATTGTCAGCTCAAAACAAAGAAATGCAATTACGCAATCTAGCAACTTGCATGAGCAAAGTTGCCAACCAAAACTGAAGCCATATGAGAAGAAAATTTATCCAACAAATATAATAAGCAGTACTTCATTTAACAAAATAAAGCTAACATACCAAAACTAACAAAAAAAGCACCGAAGCTTTTCGTTCCCTCTAAAAGACTTTGTCATGGCAATATAAATCTGAAATTTTGAGGGTAAATTTAAATTTCACAATACTGAGCATCTATAACTAAAGTGGTAACATTTTAACTCTGCACCTCTCAATGAAGCACATGCAGAAGCGCTTTGCTTTGTTTTAATAATCGAGTTTTGCATTTAAGAAAGTTTTAAGGCATTTGATTAGCAGCGCTGTCATTAGTTCGGTTTCAGTATTGAAATGGCATTTTTTTTAATAATATAAAGTTTTGTTTTGCTGGCATTGTTTCTCTGCAGGCTTTGCACTGATCACAATGGGATTTGATGGGGAATTAGATTACCTTTAGTTATTAGAACGACGGTTTTCAAGCATTGTGAATAGTTGTGTAGTCGTCATACCAAGGTATGACGTGTTCTTGTCACAAAAACATGTATACTGGTAGACAACATTTGAGCATAAAATAGTGGGTAGAAAATATTCAATAATGAAATACGTAACTACTGTATTTTAAAAGTTCGGTGGGCTATTTTTATATCGGTGTCCAGTCTGTCGTCAATCAATACAGTAGTGCGTTTGCCAAGTTTAATAGATCTGTTACGATTGTACTGATCGATTACTTTTGTACAGGAAGGTTAAGCAAGGATTTAAGATAGGGGTATTGTCAAGGAAGGCGGTGGGAGATTTTTGGTTGTGGTTGTGAAATTTATTCACAAACTGGTCTAAAAATAAAAGACATTGGGTATTCGTTCCATTTAAATAAATAGATAATGAAGTTGACTTCTGTTTTTAATAATGAGTCGTTTGCTGAATACAAATAAGTATGATGCAGTAAACAAATGATAAGACCTCGTTTCCAAGACAAAGGCGTTATGCTATTGAATGCAAAAATACTCCGGTAAAAGTGGGTTTGCGTTACAGACTAATATCAAATTCCCTGCCGCGAATTGTTACTTCAACATCAAAAAACGGTGCTAAGCAACCTGGGGCCTCCTCTCGCCTCAACCCAAGGTTGGGGTGCTGGTTATTAAGCACCATTTGCTGCTGCACGTATTTCATTGAGAGATGCAATGTTGAAACGCTACTACTCTCGTTACAAGTGCTCAGTTTTGTGAAATTTAAATTTACCTTCAAAATTTAAAATTTACCTTTCCCTGACGAAGTCCCAAGCGGGGACAAAAAGCTTCGGTGTTTTTTATGTTGGCTTTATTAAGCTATCTTTATTATACAACTTTGGCAGAGAGGTAAAGTATTTTAAAATCCACACTGTTGTTAAAGCAAGCAACTCTAATAAATTTAAAGTCATTTTAATTCGTAAAACATCTTAAATTCGAACGTTTTCGACTATCATAAAGCCCTTTTCAAGAATTAAATCTGTAAATGTGACGTAATAAATTAAAATAATCAACGATAATTTCAAATAATACACATTATGAAAATATAGTACTTCTAACGGCTGGGAGAGATCGGATGCAAAAACCTTTAAGCTCATCAAAATGACTTTAAATTTATTGAAGTTGCTTGCTTTAACAACAGTGTGGATTTTATCTTCATTATGTTACATAAAGTTCAGCCCATTAAATCAGTTTTGCTAAAAAAATCTGTTAGATCTCTAAAATAATCAAAAAGATCGTGACTAAAAATGAGAACCAAGTTAAAAAAAAATATTTTTGTTTCAACGCCCTCAGAAATGTTTGGCTGACTACATCACTTAGCTCTAGTTCTTTACGCTAAATTTTGGCCATCATGAAATTTAAATTGTTTTGTTCGGAAATGGAAGAACTTTGGTCTCATCGAATCACTCAAGTTTTAACGGCTTTTAACTATTAACAAACGTTGCATCAAAAGTACAAGACAACAATCAAAAAGTGTGATCGTAGAGAGCTAACAGAAAAAGTAGTAACTGCTAATAAAATTAATTTAACTTTACAAATTTTCTTCAGAGGACAAAGTCGTTAATCTAAACTCTGAATATAGCAAAATTCTCTGACATAATGTCTCTTGGACAGCACCCCGTTTTATGGAGAGGCCATTGGCTGCAAAATACACTTAAATCTTTTACTTGGTCTATAAGGAGCTGTTCAAAAATCATATAATGACTCCGAAGGGAAAGGGGGAGGGAGGAGAAAATTCGTCATATTGGCGGTTAGATTAGGAAAGGGGATGAGAGATTTTGTTTTATGACAAACTTCTTACTTCATATTATTGTAACGTCATATTATTGTAAATAGCCCCTAACGTATGTTAAGCTACAAATTAGCAGAAAAGTTGGCGACTTCAAAAATCTTTTCTTGCTTTTTATGGAGTGCAAGCATTTCAAATTGAAAATCATTTGTTCTTAAAGATACAGAAATAAACTGCTCAAAGCAATGAAATTACCTTTTTGTTTCACTACTTATGTATTTTAATTCGCGGGCACATTTTTACTTTTACTCAAGAAAAAATACCCGTCATTACTTTCCACTTTTACTTGAGTATTGTATTGAGTAAATATTTACTCAATACTTTTACTCAAATTGATTCTGAAGCTACTGTGACCATCTCGGCTTATCTTAATCCGTGCAACGGCTCAATATCCCCATGGTTGCTGTTGAAAAGTTGACCGAAATTCTTCTTCTATCGCAGTACTTGGAACTATTGAACTAGCAGTTTATCAGTGTCCAAAATGAAAGACGTAATTTCAAATAGCACAAGATTGTATTTTTTTCATCATGTTATTTCATAATTCAGTGGTTCCCAAACTTTTTTAAGTCATGATCACTTTTCAAAACACAAATTTTTGAGTATCACATAATTTTACACCAACTTTGATGTACTTGGAAAAAAGTGCAGTGAAAACAAAATAAATATTTAAATGGTTAATTTCTTTCCAAATTATTTGATACAAAGCATACATTAATTTATTGCATATTAAAGCACAAATGCATTAGTGCAATTTTGAATAACTTTTTCAACCCAATGAGCTTACGACCCACAAGCAGGTCGCGACCCATAGTTTGGAAACCGCTGCCATAGTTTAAAAAATCTATTTTAAACAAATTTGCTGCAACCGGAGGCTATTGCAAAAACCGTGCTTGCCCATCTGCTTTCTGCAAAACAAAACCACACTCATTGCCAACGAGCAACTAAAGTTAACGCTTCTGCCAGTTGGCAGTAATATTTAATCTCGCTCCATAGTTTTCCAGTTCAAAGGGGTGGCTCAACATACGCACTGGCTAAACTTACCTCATCTTTTCCCACATTTTACAAGGATCTTATGCTACAATTTAGACTGAATTAAAAAATGTATTCATTCCAGTTTTTGGAAACTTTTGCTACTGACTCGCTACATTTTTTGTATATTTCTATCAACTAGACCTGCTACTTATGACAAAAAATTTCTCTTTCATATCTTTTATTATTTCTATTCGGTAATCACTTTATTTGTGTTTTTATTCATAAACACGTTTTTTGTAAGTAAGTGCAAATATATACAGCAAAATATACCAAGTTTTAAAATATTGCCAAAAATTTAATTGAAAATGTAACATTGACAAAATACATGATTGTTGTGGTAAGATCTTTGGGACCGTCAATATCTTAATTATAAGTTTTGTCACCACCATTACGTTTCAAGATTTCTACAAGTCGTTTTTTGTTCGGCGTGATATCTATTCTATGACTAGCCAGCGTCAAAGGACAGGAATACCCATTAGTTATTTTGGGTTAAAAATTATTGATTAAACCAGCCGTACCGGCTTTTTTCCTGATAACATTTGTGAGAGCAGCAGAGAAAAATTATTACAAATGAGAATATTGGCCTATTGCCTCAAACGGCCTATACAGCTACAGTACTTCTAAGGAAAAACTTTTGTTTTAGGTCATTTCACAGATTGGTAGCCTTACTGCGTTTTTAGTTTTTCCAATAAAACTTTAATTAACTATGTCCACAATCCCGTCCTCCCAACTTTGAAATCAAGATTGATCGTACTTACGAACAGTTTATCGGCTTGCAGCTCTTTATTCATTGTTTACTCTATGCTCATGAAGTGCGCAACTGATTCAAAGTTGTGGCTGACCGTCATAGACGTAGCCATTTTGCTAAAAAATAATTAAGAGGATCACAAATGTACTTAAGGATTTTTTGTGCTTCAACTTAAGTTTATGGTATTTTTGGAAGAACTTAAACAAGTTATAGTTGTTATTCTATCGTTCATCTGTAAATACTGTGAAGTACAATTCTGTCTGTGCTTGTGTTTTGACTTATTGAAATTACCGTCGGTAAAAACGTAAAACTTACCTAGATGGAGCATTTGAGGTGTCATAAAAGGGTAGTGACGTCATGATGATGTAGGAGTTGGACTCTTGGTAGGTTTACCTACCGATATTTTTTACCCCAACATTACTGTTTGGGCGTAAATATTTCTTCTTTTCTCTTTTGCTTGCTGCGCTATGCCGGGGCCAAAATTCTGGCACTTTCTCAAATCACAGGTGACAAAGAAACTCTAAAAACGTTGTAAATGGGTCTTCCACTTAATCGCCTACTTCTGTAAAAATACCAACTGCTTTAGCATCTCTCCACATCTTTAAATTTGTGATCCCTTCCCCTTGTACTTAGATAATGAAAAAATAACATATTTAAAATAATTTGCTTTTTGAATGAAACTAATTGTGTTAGATGAATGGGAAAGACTCTTTTATCTGTGGCAAAGACTATATTAAGGCCACTTTAGCGGCCCACTCACAACCTTGACTTAGTTTACCGCGTCTTCTTTTTTCAGAAAAGGAACAAAAGAATATTTCTAAAACGATCGGTTGTTTGTGGGTAAAAACCCATCTCAATTTAAAAGTGTAAAGATTGATATTAGGTAAAAAATTATTTCTGAAATGATTGACTGTTTGTTGGTAAAAGTCATCTTGATATAAGAGTGTGATGGTTGGAATTAGGAGAATAGTTAACAAAATGCAAAGTTTGAGAAAAAAATCAAAAACAATAGACCGCAACTATGTGAAAATTGAGGAAGCATTTTTGTTTATAATTGCGTAGTAAACATATTGATATCGGGAGCAAACTATTTGGAGTATGCATGGCTATTTTCTCCCTGAGTAGGTATCATGACACATAGGGGCAGCCATGGAATTTAATGTCATAAAAAAATAATTGCGAATGGGCCTGAACCCAGTTGTGAAATACGTCGATCACTATAAACAGTTTATTTCAGCAATCGTAAAATCAGCGGTCGTTTTCGCACTCATTTCTAACTTCTTGCCTACCCCTCCACTCTACTGGTTTGTTGTTTACGAGTTACCCCAGTTTGTGTAAAAGAGTACGATGTTTAGGATTGGGGTCTCTAAACTTACCTTCTATTTGCAACAACTTTTCGTTGTTGCAGAGAGTGACACTGTTTCGACCTATGATTTCACAATATTGTTTGGGTAAACCCGGTTCTGCCGGCTGAATCAGTACTTTTCAACCCAGCATAACGAGTAGCCTGCCAGTCAACGCCGGCTCTGCTAGTTGGAAAAATTATAAATTTGGAAAGATCAACGAAAGAAAATATTACCCAGCATTTGGAAGAAATAAAGTTATTAGCAATGTTGGTCTTCAAAATTTTGCGGGTTGATAATCAAAAATCATTATTTAGGTAATAAATGTCAAAACTGTTTGATATTTTGTTACACTATTTTTCTTCAATTAAGATAAATAGGTCCAGGCCAATCGATCACTCTTTTTTCGTAAAAAAGATGAGTAAGCATACCACAGCAACGTTGTGTTATGTTTTCACAATAATTGTTTTTATCTAATAAATGGACCGTCATCTGCTCGTCAACCAAAAGATTAGAAATATTCAGTATATTAAATTTAACTCTAAAAAATTTACTAAATTCTATTGCAAAATAAGAATTGGCTTTTAATGCCATTCTGAATACAGGCCTATGAAATTGTAGTTTTATTGCATTTAGCGCTATTTCGTTGCATAACAGCATTGAACCACCCTCGCGATATTGCGATATTACCTTAGATTTAAAATTGCAGATTTTAAACCGGAGCAAATCAAGTATTCTTATTCGGCGGTGAAATGAGCTCAATTGATGTTTGCGAGATTTTCAAATAATATGCCAAAATTGTTCGTGTTTCAACGATTTTCTCTGAAAAGATTATTCAAAGAGAGTTTGATGAAAAACGACATGTCCTCTTTCCCTTCACATTTCTGCACGATCCTAGTTTTAAACACAGCTGAGAAGCGGCGAGATAGTATTGAATGAAATCTTCCAAAATAGAAAATAAAATCTCAAAAATGACACTAGTAGTCAATTTAAACACTTATTGCTGCAAGCTTTTGTGAGCGAATGCTCACTTGTTCAAGCAAAATAAATGAGAGACTACAAAACTAATTCATTTGTATTTAAGTCCACTTCTAGAGTTAGTTTTGAGTTTTTATCGACCACTTTAAAATTTGACATTGCTATACAACCTTTACGTTTCAAAAGTGTCACCTAAGGTTGATACAGGGTCCACAAACCTTCTTTCTTTTAAACAACAATCAAGCATTTAGAACAGCGGCAGCATTTTTGTTTATCAATGTGGAGCAGCAAAGCAGTTACGTCTTCTAAACAAGCAAATATTTCATAGACACTTGTTATTGCAGAATCTGCATAGAAATTTTGATAAAGATCTTAAAGGTTTTTTATCTCAATGAAGATGCTGAGCACATTGATTTTGGGAATGCTTTTGCTTCCTCATTTGGTGTTTTCACAACAATGTCGTCAAGTGACTGTCTGCAACGAAGAATCTTCCAACGTAATTAAGGGTGATAAGGGCGATGTTGGATCGCCTGGTAAAGCCGGCCCAGTTGGAAGCAGGGGTCTAAAGGGAGAAGTTGGAGGAGTTGGACAAAAGGGAATGCAAGGAGAGTCCTGTGCTTTGGGCTCCTTCGAAAGCACATTCATGAGTAAACTCGCAGGTACTGTAATTTCATGGGACCAAAACTTACCATCTGCTTTTGATTTGAAAGCATTGCCATTTGCATTTACATTTAAAAAAATATATTGGATTAGCAATATGTTTTTCTGTAATTTTCATTACAAATTGCATTTCAAAGTTTTGTAGCATAGCCTAATAAAGGCAGGTGATTGAGGATGGGAAATTCCAAATCGTCACGTTTTGTTTATTAAGTTACACTCTGACACATATTTTGACGCATATTATTTTTGATCACTGCAAAACATCAAATGATAAACTGTTTAGAGTTGGAAGATCGGTTGATTCCTGAATCTTGTCATTTGTCTTCAGTTTACGGGAGACAGACGCTTCGCGCAGGCGAAGAAGTTTTCTGTGAGAACGGTTGGACTGTACGTAGATGTTTTGGATTAGTCGATTTTGCTATAATTTATCACCAACTAGATGATTGCGATAAGATTTACGGAGCATGTTTAGGCCTACTACATTCAATATTCAGATGAATAAAGTAACAGTTTTTAGTAATTTTGACCTTTTTTTTTTCATCACTTTCATTAAATGTATTTTTACACATTCGTATGTGAAGGATGAGCTATTGCGCATCATGCGACTGTTCATTTGACGTCGTATTTCCGCATTACTAGATAGAATTTTTGCGATGATTAACTTTTACTGATATGTTCACCAGTTCCTCGTTTCACTTACAACTTGGGTAAGAGCTGGCAATTTTTGACGGTATTTTCAACACTTTGATTGCCAAGTCAATAATGCAAAACTTCTTTTTGAGCCAAAGTCTACTTATGAAGGTTGGTCTACTCCAATGTTGGGAAACAGTAGCCTGTGACGTAAACTTTTGCCACTATTTTACCCTAAAAGTTCTGACATACAGACATAGAGAGATATTGCAATTAACTGCTTTACTTCTTACTAGTGCATTTGAAAAAATTAAGTAGAACATCTAGCGATTACCATAAAAGTTTTACTTCACGATCACGTAACCGCAATGTCTGCTGGAATATGGACAAACGTGTATAGTACCTGTTTAGCAAATATTCAGCCTAGTAATGTCACAAAACAGGTTTCAACCCTATATTCTGATTTTCCTTCAACAAAACGAAATATTTACTAAAAGAGAACTAAACGAATTTTTATAGTTTTTACAAAGGCGTTGATTGCCAAAAAAATCAATTATATTTAGTTTGAAACAGTACAAATATGGCCCATTTGATTTTTGCGAAAAAATTGATGCTGGCTTGACAACATGCTGGATTAATTAATATAACCAACCTCCATTTTCGATAACGTAGTTGTCCTGAAGAGATTTTGTAGATGGAAACAGACCAGTCGGAATCTGTCATATGTATGTAAACTGTAATTGCTAGAAAGAGGATATATATGTCTATTTGGGCTATAAAGAGAGTAAAGTATAATCCACTTCAATAAAAATGAAAACAGATCTCCGAAAATACATAGGTCCTCACACGAAATATTTGGAAAAATTGGCAAAAATGTTGCTTTAAAAGTATTGTGTTTTAAAAAATAAGAAAAGGTCTTTAGGGTATAATTTAGAACAAGTATTGATTTCTAAAAAAGGTTTTCCCGCCATTTTGGATGGTGGAAAGAACAAACGGAGGTAAATAGTCTTTTAATCTTCCTCAAAAATCAAGTGAAGAAGTTTGATGTTTATTTTTTGGGCAAATATTTGCCCTTCATCTCTTTTGTCGAACAGCTATAAAGAGTTCCACCATAAAAAACCGACCCATGGGTAAAAATAAGTTGAAAACCTCTGGTTCAAATTAAGAATAACACTTCTTTATAAAATTCTGAAGGGCTTTCCATTTGCGTAGCAACGAAGTACGCTAAACTTAAATGTTGGTTCCAATAATTTCCGGCTTGGCTCTAGAAAAACATGACTACCTTCCAAGTTTGTCAGTCAAGTAGGACGTTCTATGTGTCAATGCTTTTCTTGTCATTGTTGGCCTGTATGAAAATAATGCTGCATAAAGGCTTAATAGGTAGAACAGAATAAACATTAGATGTTTTCCTACAATTAAAATTTTAAGATATACTCAAATACTGCAAAAACAAATCCTTAATGGGATTTGGTTTTCCATTCAAGTCTTAAATGTGGCCCTTGTTCTATGATTAAAAAGCAATTAAAATCCGAATGATAAAATATATTTGCACTGCGAATAAGAATGTATTAGAAATCTATAATAAGTGACTTAATATATCTTTTTTATTCTAAGGTCTTTCAAAGACGTTTTAGTGGAGATGTCGATTTCGGTCGGAACTGGGTTGAATACAAACAAGGCTTCGGGTATCTAGATGGAAATTTTTGGTTGGGTGAGTTAATGTTATTTGTAATTCAAGAGCCCTTTATGCGGTAATATATCTGTTATTCAAAAATTTTTTGTTTGACATTAAAAAAAAATGTAAATAGCGTTTACAAAGTTGCTTTACAGGGCGAAGAGTAGTTTAACGCGTATCACATAATATGATGTTCTTCTGTTCATCTCAACTTTGCAGCAACTGTTGTTCTGTTGCCATGGGCCTGCGAAAGTCAAGTGCAATATGTTGTTACTTCATGGTTGATTGGCCATTACCAGGGCTGCAAACTCAATCGATTGTCATTCGAGTTCAGCAAGACATCACAAGTGTTAGCTTAGCACAGGGTTCTTGGTATCAAATCTTTTGAGTTTAAATTCTTAATACTGAGTATTCCGAATCTGAGTCATTTGTCTAATACAAGAAAGAGAAATTTTTTCTGTTTGTGTGGATGTATGTCTGTATGTGTGTTTTAACTCCTGTGAAACTACTAAGCTTACAAACACCAAACTTGATACGATTGATCACCTTCCCCGGATGATTATCATAAGTGGGTTCGTGAGCTTATATTGACGTCATAACCACAGATAATTTTTTTAATTTGCATTTCTTGACAGAGGAAGGTGGTTGTTTGCTCCAAGAAAAGCCAACTTCCAACTTACAAAGTTTCAAAAATTTCTTCGTTTGGGTTGTGAGATGACGTCGCCGTTAACGCTTGATTGCAAGATTTGTTTTCAGTATTTTCTCAAAAACTATTGACCGTAGAAACGCGCTTAAAAGCTGTTTCCAGACATATTAACCAAGTGCTTTTTTATTAGAAACATTCTACCACAATTTAAGCTGAATTGACGATACAACAAGCGACTCTTTCCTTTTATGTGTTCAAAGCATTCTAAGCATGCTTATTTTATTTTGGCCACAATTCCTATTTAACAACGGTAGTTTTGATTTTGAAGCAAAAACTGGTTACGTGAAAAACCATTAATTTTTCATTACTGTTCTCACGAGTAATCTACCCATTGGGTGAAGCCAGCTCTGCCGGCTTAGCCGATATTCCCAACCTGTTGTTGTGGTGATTACCCCTCCTCTTCCTCGGGATGGAGGTACGGCACGAATGGCAATTCAGGTTTATGCCGCCAACCTAATTGAAATTAGGCTAGGGGAAAGATGGCAGCCCATTTCGAACCAGTTATGAGTGACTAGTAGCCCTACTACCAACAAGGCGGACTGCCACTGGTGGGTACCCAAGAATCGTCTTTTACGACGTGCTGGGTTAGCAACTTCACAATTGTAACCCAGTGAAGCACAGATAGGTTACCTGTCTGTCACATAAAGATGGAGGGGCCCCGTTTAGTGCCTTGCCCAAGGACACAACAAGCAAGCTTCCCGGCTTGTTCTCCACACTATTCCTTTTTTATGCTAAGCGCCCAGCAGGAAAGCTGTGAATATCATTTTTTAAAGTCTTTTGGTATGACTCGACATATTCCTAACCTCGTCATTACTGATAGGTGGCCTACTATTGTAATAACTTAACTGATAGTGCTTGACTTCGGGTTAGCTTGCTCTTTACCTGGCTGCTCTTATGCCAAGATCTAGTGACATACGCACAAACACAGGTTTTAGGTCACCCAAATAGGATTGCAGTTACCAAAGATTCGTATGCAGTGGTCGTAAGTTTTAATAGCTTATTTATGACAAACATATTAATCGATTTGGCGTCTTCCCATTACTTTGAATTTACGCATTTTGTGTTTCCACTGAGAAAACACCCATAACCTGAACTAGGCTTTTACTAGCTGGAGCGAGCAAACCAGCTACCTTTAGATTAGCTACTATAAAAATAAACACGTAAAACGAAGATATTTATACAACGCCCTAAGGTAAAATAGCAGAGAGAAATAGTAAACGGATAAATGGAGGTCTGTAATACTACAATCTTCCCGGCCAAAAATGTGGGAAGATTTACGAACGCAGTAAGCAAAATCACAGTAGACTAACGCGGTTAAGTTAATGCAACATGAAGGAGCAAAACATAATAAATCAATAATAGACTGGACTACCCTACATGTATTTTGACAGCGATTTTCGAATTCTGGTTGATCGTCGAAGTCCAACAAGCGAGTTTTGTTGTTTTTTTGAGGTAGACTAGTCTTTAGACGTTTATTAAAACATTGCAGAATCGACAATCTAAAAGACCAACATGCAAACCCTTGACGTCTTTTTTAAAAAGAAGTGAAACGTTGTCTGTGCGCGGCATAATGCCAACTTTGAAGCAAGCTGAAGACGAAATTATAAGTAGCTTAATCACTAAGCTAATACAGTTAAGGAAGAATCGTGTATTCAATTCTATGGCTGCTGAGTAAACCCTAAACAAAATGCCATTGAATGCGTGAGTAAGTTGTATTAAAAGTGATTCGATTAGACAACTGATACTATAAACATTCGACCTTTCGTTTGACCACGCGCTTGCTACCGCTTAATCCCTAGTATCAGCCTTTGACAACAGCTGCAAATACAAAAGCCATAGAGGAGCTGCATGCCTGGTTGCACCAGTCGAAAACTTAACCCACGCTGATGACGCAAGTCAAACGTGCAGTAGCTGCAACGTCAAGACAAAATCACGTTAAGAACTGTTCTTTGCGGTGGTAAAATGCACACAAAACGCAAATACTGCCCTGCTTTCGGCAAAGTTTGTTATTGCAAGAAACCAAATCGTTTTTTTTTGAAATTATGTGATTTACCATGAAGAGCGATCTCAAAGAAGAAACAACTCGAACCTTGCCACTGTTTCATCACACAATGAATTACAATTTGCTTCAGGTTTTTCAAAAATCATTGATGTGTTTCCTTATTTTCGTGAAAATTAAAAACGTTTTGATAACTGCTTTAGCCGATTCTGGTAGTGCTGTAAAAGCGTGTGTCACGCAAGAAATTTTGTCAGTACGTGTTACGCAAAAAGCCTTAGCTAACTTGTTGCTTCTGCATCTAAGATTGTGCGAATGGCTGATTCTTGTATATCAGTGGTGGCAAATCTATGGCACGAAGAGCCCTTTGCGCAGGCACGCGCGCAGCTGCCCCGGCATGAAATTTGCTAGAAGAGTGCGTTGCTAGTTTTATTTCCAATTTTTTTTAATGCACAAAGCAGTAAACTTTTGTTTTTTTGTGAAAAAGTGCAACTGCTCTTTCATAGGGAAAGTTTTGCTGATCATAACTGATTCCGCAGCCCTTATTACGTTATGATGTAACAAAGCTCTCTGTTTACATTTAATCGATTGACCGGCCAGTATATCGATTGTACTGAGGCACTTGATTTTTTATTTTAGTTTCTGTCGAGCAGACCAAAAATCTTGAGTGCCCAAAAATGAGTAAGGCAAAAAAAGCAAAAGCACACAGTGGAAGATCATTCCAATAGGCCTGGACAGGGTCATTGGGAATAATTGAAAGCAATGGAAAACTATTATGCATTTTGTGTAACAATAGTGTTGTGTGTCGCACTTCGAAACCAACCACAATACTGTTGCCAAACTTGCTGGAAAAAAAAGAAAGAATTCCTCAAAAGGAAATTAAGGGATTAGTGTAAGCAGTACGTTATCTTTAGCAACTAACCTTCATGGAAAAAATCATTTTATCGCTGCTCCTTTTCAAATTTCTTTGTGCATAACAAAACTTGGTAAGCCCCTCTCTGATTCGATACTGTGAAAGAGGCCATTATGTCGGAATGTGATTCCTTTTTCCATGATTTTCCAAACAAGGTTAAATTATTCAACGCATCTCTGAGATGTCGCTTACCAGAAACTTTTAATGATCGAGTCCAGCGCAGGACCAATGATATTACTTAGCAGCTCACCATCAACTGACAAGAGGCAGCCTCTTATTCCATGTGCTTGGATGAAACCACAGATGTGAATAATCTCGCAGGGCTCGTGTGAATAATCACACTTTAACATAAACACTGTTAAGGATTGAATCTAGCGCATGGTCAATGATAATAGTCAGTAGCTCACCATTGACTTACAAGCGGCAGGCTGTTATTGCATGTGCTTGGATGAAAGCACAGAAATCTTGTGAATGATCATGCAAGGCCGGCAGTGTTTTTGCGCTATGCTGCTGGTAACGTCATGAGAAAAGAGCTTGTGAAGCTGTGCTTCTTGCCAAAAAGAACACAAGAAATAGATATCCACAATACTGTGAGGAAGGGTTTTTTGTCAAATGACATAAGGTCAGAAAAAGTAGTTTCTATTACTAGTGATGGGGCACCCTCAA
Organism: Trididemnum clinides; assembly: GCA_963675345.1. NCBI lineage: Eukaryota > Metazoa > Chordata > Ascidiacea > Aplousobranchia > Didemnidae > Trididemnum > Trididemnum clinides. The sequence continues at coordinate 20,964,179 of OY776284.1, read as the reverse complement.
TGGTGGGAACATTGTCTCGTTTATACAGTTATTTATTATAGAATCAAAACATCAAGTCATTCATTTCCATTGCATTATACAACAAGAAGCTTTTTCCACCAAGGACAGCAGCAATAGATTGGACAAGATCCTCAAGGCTGTCGCAAATGTGGTAAATTTCATCATGACTAGCGCCTCAAATTGCCGACAGTTTAAAGTATTTCTTGCAGAGGTACATGCAAAGTACAAATGTTTGCTTAAGTGCAATGTCAGGCAGCTGAGCAGAGGACAAGTCCTGGAGAGATTTGTTGGATTGGATGAGATCAGGGGGCTCATGAGTGAAAAAGGGCAGAATTATTCACAGCTCACTGCAGCATGTTGGCTTACCAACATCATCTTTTTTACTAATTTTACAAAGCACTTCAATGTACTGAACGAAAAGCTACAAGGTTCTGGGAAAACAGCAGACAGGATGTTTTGTGATATCAAAACATTTGAAAGAAAATTGAAAGTTTTTCAAAGAGACCTCAATAGTGGAAAGTTGAAATATTTTCCAAATCTAAAACTGTATGTAGAAAACTTTGCATCATTTGCAGACAAGTCTACAAGCTGTCAGGAAAAATTTGAGGAGTTTTCAAGCTTTGTATCAGCTGCAAAAAAAACTTTGGCAACAGGTTTTCAAGTTCCGTAAGCTAGGGAAAACCTTGCAATTTCTTACCTTTCCACAAAAAGCTGAATTTGAAAAGCTTGATCTCTCCTGCTTACGATGGTTTGATTTTGAAAACCTGGAAATGGAGCTATTGAGGTTGTAGAAAAGTTCCATTTGGAAAAATAAGTTCTACGAACTGCGTAAAACATTAGAAAAAATAGAAAGGACGACAAAGGACAGCACACTGGGTTCTGATAATGAAATCCTCAAAGTGAGAAACTCTCTTACAAATAATTTTAAGTCAATAAAATCAATTGGGATTGTCTTACCCATTGTGTTTGAATCATCTTATGTTTGTGAGCAGCTGTGTTCAGCTATAAATTACATCAAATTTAGTACGAGAAACAGACTAACTGATGACTTGATTGCTGATCGCGTTGCTCTCAAAGAGACAAAATGTCAACCGAGGACAGAACAACTCTCATCGTACATGCAGCGGCAAAAATCAAGTTGCCATTAAAAAGCATGCCAAAAGTAAAATTTAAATTAAAAGTTGCGTTTTGGAACCTGTGTTTTTTTTTTTTTTTTAATTTAGTTTGGTGTTGGACAGGAGATGTTACGGCATGACTTTGTTTTCAAAGTAAGAATTAAGTAGTTTGTTCAAATAAACAAGTTGGCACTTTGTGATAAATAGGTGGGTTTTGTGTAATAGTTTGGGTACGCGGTCTATAAAAGATTTGCCACCACTGTATTAAATTGTTCAAATTAATCGGCATGATCAAAACACTATCACCTTGCATAATCACAATATCTACGATGTTTGCTTACATGTATCAAAATTGTTGGTTGGTGGTTTGATCATCGGGACTGATTTGCTAGAACGTTTTAAACGTTTTAAAACTGTTTATTTTCATTTTGATGGTGAACAATCTGCTTTTCATCTGAACACAGAGCCTCCCAAGCCCGCAGCGTTTATAGCATCCAGTAACAATGCAAGTTGCTACTACCCTGCTATTTTTCAGTCCTTAACAGAAGAGTGCAAATGCATTGCGACAAAGCGAAGATCTTATTCAAAAAACGATTTTGACTTCACCGAAACTGAAGTTGCTCAACTGCTAGCTGAAAGCAAAATTTTCAAAAACAGCACACCTTGTTGGGCTCAATTTTTTGTGGCAAACAACGTTGGCAGTTTGTCAAAGAGACATATGGTTATTGACTGCTTCCTTACTTCAAACAAATTCGCATTGCAAGACGGCTATCTGCTTCCTAAAATTGACAACATCGTCAAATAGACTTTGAAGTTCAATTATCTGAGCAAAATCGACCTCAAGTCGGTTTATCATCAAATTTGGCTTCATGCAAAAGATAGACCATATAATGCTTTTCAAATATGCAACGAAATTTACAAGCGGAACCTTTTACATTTTGGCGTCAGTAATGCTGTATTTTGATTTCAACGCATCGCAAATGATTTCGTTCGCCGCAATGAATTACGAGGTGACGTCTTTCCATATCTTGACGACTGTGCAATCGGTGCTATGACAGAAAATAAGCATGATCACTGTTTGAAGTTGATATTAACAGCTGTCAAACACAAAGGTTCTCAAATAACGGAACAGGATAACCGGAAGAAATAATAAACTGATAAACAGAAGTTCTATAATACCACACATTTCATCAAATGCACGCATAAACGTTTGTAAAATCGTTGGGTGATTCCATTTTGAGCAAGTTCAGTATCACAATACGCCTGTGCTTGACCGAGTTTAAACTAAACATTTTTAGGGACTCTGGAAACTTTAGGAAATACAGTAACTCTGGGCAATCCAATGCAATGTTTTGTTTCATCGATTCTTTTTCAGAAACGGCACTTTTGATTTTGCAACGAGATTTGGCTATATTAAAAAACAGTATTTATAAGGCCAAGGTAGTGTAGCCGATTAAACCAATATTCTTAAACCCGACATTACTGATGTGAGGGAGGGCTGTGGGCAAATTCGGCAGATCTGGCTAGTTTTAAAATAAAGTAATAGCCTAGTGCGCTCTTAAATGTTTATTAATGGTTTCATCTTCTCGTACAATCTTTAATTTGATGCAAAAATTAGCCGCAACAATAATTTTGTGATCATTTTTCTCTTGAAATATTGAAGGTCTTGACAAGATTTACAACCTCACCAAAAGCCGAGGATGCAAACTGCGAGCGGATATTTGGAGAAAAGGAGATTTTCATTCATACGCCATTTACAGGTACCTTACAATAAAAATCCTGCTCTTTAATCAATTACATATATTTACCACAGTTTCCCAATACGGTTATAAAAAATGTTATTGCGACTGCAATTTGCTCAACAAGTTTTTTGTTTTAATTCAATTTAAAAAAAAGAAAATAAATTTGCAGCTAATTTTTTTGATTTCTGAGCTCTTTTAGCAAAGGGGTGTGCAACCATTTTTAACACGGGCATGTTCAAACTAATCAAAAATGTCGCGGGTTGGTCAAAGTTAGCAAACCAAACATTTTGTTTGCAAAATAAGCTCAGAAGCTCTGTATGGTCGCATTTATCAATCAAAAACAAGGTGTTGACTTTTTCTTTTTGTTGAAAATCAGGTCTTCAAAGCATAACTTGATGTATTTATCATTTAAATTAGACATTGCTGCTTTGTTGTTGCTTTGGCCGATTGGTTTGCTTTCATCTTGTGACTCACTTTCCTGTATTTTATTCCGGCATATAGGATAATATCAATCGCGTCATAAATGCGTACCTACAATATTTTGTTTCTCCAGCACTGTTTAATAGTTGACCACACAATGTGTAACCAAATTACAATTTGCCAGATCTATTATTTCTGCGAGGTAATTTTCAACATTCTTCGCAAACGTCATCACCAAGGCAATTATTTTTTGACTTGTCAAAAAAATCAAAATTTGGTCAAAGTTCGTCAAAATTCAAAATGGCCAACGGTAAAAGCATATTAAATTTAAAATTCAATAATAACATTTGAAATAATTCTGTAATTTTTGGTGACAACCACATTTCAACAAGCTTCAGTAAAGTTATTAAAAAGCAATAATCACATAAAAATCTAATTTGCCTACCAACAATCACTCGATCAGCAAAGTAGATGTATTGTGAGTTTATGTAAGATGTTATGCAGTGTTGCGTAAATAGAAAAGTTTTTTGAGCCATTCTACATTTTTACAGCGGTATGTCATTTTTTGAAATGCCTAAAATATCAATTACGTACGGCAACATAATTCGAATTTACATGCGAGAGTGTCCAAAAGAGTTTCGGCGGAACCCGAATGGTAAACTATTTTATGTGCTGTGCTGCCACATGGTGAACTGTGACAAGCGGTTTAGAATGAAAAGCCACTGGTCGTCAGCGAGGCACCTACTATTACTCTTAGCAGCGGAAGATGCAGAAAAGTATCTCTCAAAATGAGTTCTTTAAATAATCGCGTTCTTGCTATGTCAAAAAAAGAAATTTAGGTTAAAATTTGTCACACTTTTTACTTTTTTAGGTCAAAAATTTTTGTTTTTGTGTCAAAAACTAGTTGCCCTAATCATCAAGTATTTCACAATTAGACATCGCTCATCTGTAAAGCACAGCGTATTTTATCCCGCAATTACGTAATTAGGATAATGGTACACAAACTTCTATGTCGTTGCTATTTGATTGATCAAAAATTTGAATTGGTTGTTGCTCACTTTTTGTGCGAACAGGCCCGTTACTGCGGAAGGGGGCACAGGTAGAGTGCCTCACTGCAAATCTTTGACTCTAACTTTGGCCTAGGACAGGATTACATCAAAAAATAACAAATCAGTATATTTTTCAAATCTTTATTTTTCGTAGCAATGTAAATATAAACCCTAAATCTACTGCACATTTATATTACAATAGAACAAAAAAATTAGCATGAGCATGGAATCCAATGAACGCGGGCAGCAAATAAAAATAAATTCAAGGGTGGCTCTTCAAAGAGGCTCTTGTGACTGCAGTCCGCTATTTTCTTCGCTCTGCATTATAATTTAAAGAATAATTTGTGGCTGTAAGCTACACCTACTTTTATTCACACCGTCACAGCATTTTTATTAATGATATCGCTTTAGTTTTTTTAATTTTTGCTTGGTAAACAAAAATAATGCATTTATATGTCGACAATTTATGTTGCCTCAATTTGTGAATGAGCACAATGCAATTATGACAGAACAGAAATCCAACAACTTCTTTCTTCATCATTTACTTAAACAAAAAGAATAAACGGCGATTTGGAACCGACGCGTTTTTGTTGCTTAGGTAGATTTGTTCCGACCATGCTTATGAAAGCGTCAATTAAATATGCGCAAGAATATTAGACGGTTTATTTGTTTGTTGCTCGATTATCACAATGATTACTTGGGTTAAATTGTTAGGGGCGGAGAGTGTTTTGTCATCTTTTTTTTAGCCAGCGTTTTAACGGCGTTTGATTTAAAAATTGGTGGTCAATAACAGTAGAAAAAAATATTGGTGCGTTACTAGAGCTTATGGTAATTGGTTGGCATACTGATTTAAACTAAATTAAATTCACCTCTGAGCCTTAATTTTTTTTACTCTATTGGAATAAGGTTGTATTTGAATGAGGGAACCTGATAAAGTGATACTCTCGGGGCGAAAGCTCCTGTTTGTTGATTAGCATTCTAGTTTGCCTTAGAAGTGCCACGGTGAGCTTATTTTAGATTTCTTGTGCAACGTCAACGGCTAACGCGGCTAACCATTTTAAGGTAATAATATCTTCATGGTTTTGTTATAAAAATATCTCTTTTTTTATTTAACTTAAATAACAAAATTAACTTCAAGCCAATCATGGCTCTCTTTTTTGTGATTAAAATCAAATGAATCAATATTTAACAATTAAAGCGATTAGCCAATTTGTAGTCAGACCACTTAAATTTTTTCTGTAGAACGCTAATCCATTACAGTACATTAGATAGTGGAGTTTTTCTGCTCCCTGTTCTTTGAAATCACATGTAGGCAACAGTAAACCTTAACAAGTCATACTTTTTTGATTCCATGAAATATTATCAAACATGACGTTTATTTAATAAACTTTGCAAGAAAAATACAACAGCGATCAAAAATAATGACAAAACATCCTATTATCAATTAAAATTATTGGTTAGATTTGCTTGCAATACCTTTTCAAAATTACTGGCTTCATGACTTACAGCAGGGCTTAACTCCATGGCTTGGTGTTTCACTACACAGCCATCTTTGTGGAAGAATTGCAGCAGTGGCGAGCCACAGGCAACACTGTGTTAGATTTGGCAACCTAATAACTAAATTCGAGTCTCTCGCGTCAGAGCTCACCACGTTAACCACTATAACATCTGGGAAGAGTAACAAGTTATCAGCAAATATAAGAAGTTAGGTTTTAGCGCGCACTAGCCGCCTTTGCAAACATTATAGAGTCCTACTATAGTTTGCAGCATATATTATTTTAAAATATTTTTCGACAAAATTGTGCTGCTATGCAGAGTAGCGGCAAGCTTGCGTTAAATAATTACTCGATATGAAATTTTGCTTTGTTTTTGGTGCTTTTCAACTGTAACCTTTTTTGGCGCCAGTAGATATTTTAATTGAGAGTGCTTTATTTTTCTACGGTTAATATTATGTTTTTTACATTAATCCTATTGCTGAATACCGAGCCGGAGATCTGTGAATACCATTTTCAAAGTGTTTGGTACGACTTGACAAAAGAAATAAACCCAAATCAACCGATTTCAAACTGGACGTACGCTCTAATTACTATACGCCAGCGTCGGTATTTAAAGGATGTATTGATAATTGACGAATCGTTTCAACATAGCAAGAAATAACTAAGTGGTAGATGCTATAAATTAAAAGTGGAAAAGTATTCCAACATACATCGCTAATAAAATATGTTACTTGTCCAATGGAACATCTTAAAAATCATGAAGTGACAATGTCGTAAGATCATTCACTACTACTTTTAACTTCAGTGAGAGAAGTTGTGTTTGAATTCTTGGTTTTGCTAAACGTCATTTAAATTCAAAAAACTGTTATAGCAATTCATGATCTTGTCACAATGCTTCCGTTGCGATATTCTGCCTTTTATGACAGACCATAGACATGCGACATGAGTGACGATTGTTACCAAATGAAAGTGGGAGCGAAGTGTGTTTCATTATGCCACGGTGATAATACGATGTAGTCTCGTAATGTAGCCACGTCTGGTTCACCGTCTTTCTCAAAGCTGGCAAAAGTATAAAAAACCAAAGGCAATTAATTATCAAAGCGTTCAAAAACGCTAATGCTTTTATGGGCCCTGTCCCAGGAATAGATGCAGCATAAGCCTCTTTATTTAAATGATGATTGAATTTTACATCATCATGCCTGGTAAAGTTGATGAAAAATGCCTTGAAAACAATGCTGTCAATTAATTGAATTAATTGCTTGTATTTTGAAAATGATGTAGTACTTCAGTCTCTTTACAATCTGACCTCCAACATGGATTTCGTTTGTTTTCGACTGATTTTGCGACAGTAGGGATAAGAATAAACATGAAAAAACCAACTGATGAAGTAAATCTACAGGTTTGGCACAAACTTCAAAGCAGATGGGGAAGTTCTTGGGGTCATATCTGTGGTGGATTTTAGGCAGAAGAAAAAATTCAACATTCAAGATGGTACAGCAAGTACAGCACTGTAATGCGTCAGTTTCAATTTTTAGCAATCATAAAACAAGAGCTATTTACTGTACACATGTCAAGCTTTAAATCAAATTTTGTTCTTTTTCTTACTTGTGGTCATTAATCCTAAATAATGACCGAAATAATGTCATCGCCAAAGCAAGCTGCAAATATTGGTTTTGCAGGAAAAATTGAACGGGCTTTTCGAATGCATAAATATTTGTGGCATTAAAATTTGAAAATCTCTTAATATTGAGTCGCTACTCCTTTGTATTGAGAAATCTCAGTCGTGTTGTTTTGGTCAGCAATAGGATTCATCAGGGAAAACTCATTCGTCAAATTCTGTCGGTCACATCAACTGAAAACAGCTCAATCGCCAAATAACTAGGTAGATGAGTTGAATATGCTACTTAGCTTGGTCAGATCCAGAAATTGATTCAGCAGAGTTAGCATGTGCACTGGAGCTAAATGATGGCAGATTTATAGAAAACTTTTGAGGATACTGACACCACGATTGTCCCAAAAAAAACACTTAAAAATATATGTATACAGTAGAGTCTAGGGTAATGTCACAAACAATACCGGCACTAGGTGTTACATTAGTTATCCATTGGTTCAGCGGTTTTCAAAGTGCCTTTTAACAAGTCCTAATGCATTTTTTTAATTTTGAAAAGCGTTTCAAGATAAGTACATATTTAGACCAGGCAGTACAGTAGTGTTGATTTCCATAAAATGATCTCAGCAAATTTTTTATTTGATTACTGCCCATCTCTGGCAAATACAAACTTTTCCATTTTTATTACGTGTTGCTTATGCAAAGTGAAATTTTTTGCAATGTCATCACTATATGAAAACATGAAAAGTGGTCTCCCGAGTTAAAAACTTAATACAACTTTTCTAAAAGTAGGAAAGTCATGGATTCCTTGAAAGTTTTCAAAGGTATTTGCGGCTTCCTAAAATTTCGATTTGTGAAGCAGATACAAACAGAAAGTGATTTTTGTTTAACACCAACAAATTTCATCATTATTAAATGACAAAATTCATTGTTCAAGACAGTATGTCTACTGAAGAGTAAATGGGGCATCAATAGCGTTATTGCATCATAACTGTTTATTGTTCAAAGTTATTACAGCTACAACTACAACAAAGAAAAGCAGTTTGCAAATTTTGCGATGGTATTCTTTCAAATGTACTCTTGCTTTCCAATTATGCTAAGGTGTGTCACCGTATTGCGACTAGTTATGAATGTAAATGGATTAAATTTTTTTAATAAATGAACGTAAATGGTAGCAACGATCACAGAATGAAAATATCCAGCTATTTTGAAAAAAATACTTTTGGTAATACAACATGTATAAGCAATTATCAGTTTATCATTTCTTGAACAACACATTTTATTCATAAAAAATAGTCTGATTGAGCAAGTAAACTGCCCCATCCAAAATGTAGACAGCAAATTTCAATTTTTCATAAGCAGATGTCTGTACTGAATTTAATCCAACGATTCCTGTATGTCAGTGAATACAGTTGTGGCAGCTCTATCCCACATACACAGATTGAGAAACTTTGATGAAAACATAAAAAATTGGCCATCTGTTAATAACTACCTCCCGTCTTGAAAATATGGAAATATTTTTCCAAAAATCTCTAAAAAATTAAAGCCATTACGCCTCAAAAATGTTGATACACAAGGCTAAAATTGTGAGGAATCGTAAAGATATACGTGATTTCTGCAATAGTTAAACGAAGCAAAATAGCCTTATTACATTGCTTTCACTAGTAAAACTCCTGAAAATTTTGTCTCATGTGTCGAAAAGTACTGTATGTCCACGATTATATATTTCATACTTTTTAGGCGGTATTCTGCGTAATTAGTATTGTTAATTTTGGCGGTACAACAAAGGTATTTAATAAAGAAGCTCATATCAATGTAGTTTTGAAACATTTTGCGCTCCTCGATTTTTTGCTGCTAATACATGCTGCTAGTTTAGTGAGTGAGAAGCAACTGGCTTGAAATTCTTAAAAATCCATTGGCTATTGGTTTTTCCTTATCTGAAAAATATAAATCATATATTACTCGTTTGCTCCGTTTCAAGGAAAAAACGTAAAATTGGTTTTTGAGCGCTATTTACACTGGCCAACTTTTGGACAATTTTTGTTAATCAAGCCGAGAACAGTAGTCGTGTGGATGAATTCAGTTAAAACAGGGGAAAACTGTAGCAAATTGGAGTAAATATGTTGCCCGAAAATCACTGTAAATTTTTGGCTACATTTACACAACGCTATATCGTGTTGAGTATACTTATAACCGAAAGTCAGAGCCTTGTGAATTGGGTTCAGTCCGATTTGAGATCGGCCGAGAATTGACTTCGTGTGAATACAACTTGACACCAAAAAGACTCTTACCGTTAATTTTAGTAACTTTTACGTCGAAGATGAAAGCGACAACTACAGACTTCAAGTGAGCAGATACAACGGTACATCTGGAGACAGGCTGAGCCCTCACAATGGCATGCAGTTTTCAACAAAAGATCGTGACAATGACATACACTCTTCTGGGTGAGTAATAGTGTTCAACTGTTGTCAACTCTTTCGCGTAAATTCTTAAAACAATAGTTTTAATATTTGAATACATTAGAGCCTGTTTGGTAAACAAATCTGATGAACTTTGTCACCATTATTACTGCTAAAGCAAGGCATATACGAGCAGCTCATATGGCTACAATATAGCTGCTTCCAAGAAGTTCCCGAATAGTTGCTTGATATTGCTTACAAGAAATCCACCAATTAGGAGAATTCATAGGAACGTGATGTTTCCTCTTTCTTCATTCCATAGGAGCGAAATCGTTACACAAACCATCGGCATCCCTACAAGGTCGCTATAAAACAATGTTACCACCGCGATCCAACTTCATCAAAGTTGGATATATTGCAGAACAAAACATCGTGGTCAAAAAACCTTTGTAGTTGACTGAAATGTAAATTCTGCTATTTTTCAGTCATTGTGCGGTTGCTCAAGGAGGAGGAGGATGGTGGTATAACCGATGTGACACCGCAAATTTAAATCGACCACCACCGATGGAATGGCTGGGTGTTGACGTTGTAAAATCGACCATGAAAGTTCGTTGTGACTAGTTTGCAGACTGTAGTACTTGCTTGCATTAATACTTCGAACGTTGTTTAGCAAATAAACTACGTGGCACAATCATATCTGTTGTTGTTGTGATGTTCTACAACGTTCGAAGATAACTTGGAAAGACGCAAAAAAGCAGAGATGAGTTGCTGAAAAAAGAATATATTTTAATGTTAATTTGGTTTTTAACAGATTGTTATGAGAAGAAATTTTGAATAAAGCCTAAATTTTATTTCAAACATTTAATCGGTACGCGGTGTTTCCAAAAAGCCAGGACTTTTAAAAAATCTCGTTTTGTTCCCATAGATATTTCCTTATACCTTCTTAACTCTACTTTTTTCTTCAACATTCTATGCAATCATGTTTTTCGTGATGCTGTTTGATGGCACCATAGTGAAAATAGCAGCAGACACCAACTGCGATTAATTTTCTTTCTTATTTTGAAAGCAAACTTAAATAGTAAAACCTAATACAAATATGCTGCGTGTTAGAGTAAAATATTGCAGTGCTGTCCTAATGAACTGGTAGTCCAAAAACCCTGTTATTTTAATGGCAAGTTTCAATGTTTTTGTGCAGTCATGTCGTGCTCTCGACCAATTTTAATCTCAAAGACATGTCAGGCTGATCAAGTGTAGCAAAACCAAACCAATTTTTAGTGTGAAATTATGCAGGAATCGCAAAAATCAATTCATCCCTTTGACACAAAAACTTGGTCAATCAAGCCATACATTATTTTATTGAAAATAACTCAACTCTAAGTGCTTAACTTTATAATGCCGAGCTCATTATGACAGAATCAAGCCTCATACGCAGCCAAATGCTTTACATCATGTAAATAGGCCTACAATTACTAAAAGTCCGCAAGTAGTGAGCCTACTATTAAACACTTAATTCTGTAACTAAGCTACTCATTAATCATTTGGCATCCACCCACAACTTTCAATGTATATTTGCTACTTTCAATTTATGTTCCTATGCTCATATTGAAATAAACGTATAAAAGTGTGTGGAATTATTGTTTATTTTAATAGTGAGCAAACCAAATTATAAAGTGCGAAAATGCAGTAAACAGTGCACAAATACTCAGCCACAAACTTTAAAAACTCTCCAAAAACACAAAAACATCACTCTTGCATGAAACTGCCCCGCACGCGGGATAAACTGTTACTGTTTTGTTTAGAAACACCTTTGTAAGCTTAGCAAGGTTAGTGGTAAACATTTGGGATGAGACATGGCTTCTATTAGCGCCCTTCGATGTCGTTGACCGGGAAACAGAGCACGTAATGCGTAGCAGGGACTTGATCTCACTAATATAAAAGTAAATAAAAACCTACCATGTAATGAACAGGCCCACCGCTTCATTTCGTATTTTTGTGATAACGACAACCATTTTGGCGCTACCCTCTGACTTTAATATGCTGCCTTGTACTCATTTAATAAAGCAATAGACAGATCACAGTGAAGGAAATATAAAAGCAATGAGCAACTCACAATGCTGTTTTTGACTCAATTCTCTTTTCAAAAGCGGTAGTTTTGATTTTGCAACGAGAATTGGTTACGTCCAAACCATATTAATCTTTTACAACCACCCATTGAATGAAGCCAGCTGTGCTGGCTGAATGATATTTTTAACCCTGACGTCACTGATAAGGGATCTGCAAGCCACGCCGGCAAACCCGGCTGGTTTTCCGCAAAATCTTTCACTTTATCTTTGTTTTTATTAAATATTTTATGTATGATGGTAAAATATTAAATTCATTATTTCACCAATATATCACATCATTTCACTGTATACTATACACTATCAAACAACAACAAAATATGGTGGATCTATCTAAAGATGTATAATACCGGTTAAAATTACCTTCTACTTTCATTTTTTAGTCTCAACGCTCTACATTGTGCAACATTTTTTTCTTGTAGGCTCACTGCATAGTTGTTGATGTTTTAATACCCCAGATCAGGGTAATTATGTGGCAAACCCCCGTCCGAAACTGAGTACAAATTGAGACTTTTTAGTTGTTGAAACTGGATCTCAAGCTTGAGTACGAGTTACCAAACGTGTAGTCACGAAGGGCTTAAAAAGGCCATGAATTTCTCAGTACTGGCAAATTTCATTAACTTTATACAAATTATGATTATTTTTGTACAAAAGAGCAAGAATTTTCTTGTGCAAACTGCTTATTTTTAGCAATTATTACCGGCATCTTTAGAAAGGCATGATCAGCATGTAAAACAGAAAACAATTTTTATCTGAAAACCTCCCAGTGATGAGGATCTGCTGTCTATGCCTTTTGTCTCCATTAAACATGTCCGAGCCTAGACCGTGTCCAGCCAGATATTTTGAAGCCCTGCAGCCTCAAATGTCTTACACGGCTTCAAAAATATAGCAAAGCTCACATGGCCTGCCAAGCAATCCCCACAATATGGCGACGTGCCACAGTCATTGCGGTACCAAAACCTGGCCAAACAGCTGGTAATTGAAAGAGCGAGCAAACCATTTCGCTTCTGTGCGTTCCTTAAAGGCTTTTCGAGCAGCTACTCTTGAGACGCCTAGAGCCTGTTCTTTGCCTTCAACTTCCTAACCAACAAGCTGGCTTTAGACATGGACGATGAATAACCGATCAAGTTGTTAAACTAATCATACTATAACAGCGAACAGAACTTCGAAGAAAACAATAAATAAGGACTAGTTTTGGTAGATCTTACTCCCACAAACGCTCCTGCTAGAGGTCCTAGGCCCGATCCAAGATAAGAACGCAGTGCTTTCGCTGTCTAATATACTTGCAAACTCAAGCTTCATTCTCAAACCTGACGATTGCCAACCTAGGCGCTTCCGTAGGTTTAGAAATGGCGTACCACAATGGATCACGTCTAGCTTCACTACTCTTCATTGTGTACATCAGTGATCTGCCGATTCAGCATCATAGCAGCGGCTACGACTAAGCAGATAACTTAGCACTCCTGTTGGCTCTGGACCCCTGGGCCACCGCCAAGGTTAAAAGAACCTTATCTTTAGACATGCTGGAAATATCTTGCTATTGAAGCAATCGGAAACTGAAGTCAAGTCTAGCTAAACGACAACACAGCTTTCTACCACTATAAAAAGAAAGTAAACTGCCAACAACAAGTCATATTTAACAATTGTTTGGTTCTAAATCATACTCACCTAATATAACTAACGCTGGCTGGACAGCCAGCCAATTTTTAAGGAGAATATTGAGACTGTTGAGGCTGAAATAAGTACATGTCGTAAATGGTGCTGCATTTTTTCGATTTTCCAAAACATTTTTCTGTTACGACTTTCAGTACTTTTTGTTTCTCATAAATCTGTTCAATCCACCCTATACGACTTCATTCGCCTATCACACACTATAAACTCTATCACTCACTAAGAACTTACCGATCCTCTAAATAAAACAAAAACTGGTAAAGCTTCTGCTCTAGACTGCATTTAAAATAAGCTATGCCCTCTGCGCAAGTGATTCGATGGATGATGGCAATTTCAGTTGTCTTTACTGCAATTTATGTATGCCAGCAAATAATTTAGCACATTTTCTCCAATTCTTCATTTTTACTTCAAGTAGAAGAGATCATCACGTCATTAGCAACAGCAAAAAGTTTGCGAAATTTTGTATTTTTCAAATCTGGCATGTGATTGATATGATTGTTCTGACGGTACGATTGACAACGTCTTTTAAATGACTTGATATGTCAATACAAATTATTCCCTCCCTGTTTATACTTCACCGGTTGCAAAAGTGTTCTTAGCTCAATTGACATCAAAGTATACTCGGACGTTTCGGCTAATTGCATCTAAATGCAGGTGCCCCTACACTAAACGTATTATCATTCAGAATAAGTCATATTGCGCACTGGAGTGAGTTGAACCACTAGCTCTTTTTAAATTCGTGCAACGGTTCAATTATATCCATGGTCGTTGTTGAAAAGTTGACAAAAATTCTTCTTTTGTCGAAGTTTTCGAAACTATTGAACTAGCAGTTTATCAGTATCAAAACTGAAGAGAGTGACTTTGATTAACGTAAGGCTGTTTTTCTCATCGTGTTAATCCGTAAGTAAAAAAATCTGCGTCAAACAACTTGCTGCAACGGGAGACTTTTTGCTAATACCATGCTCTCTCATCTGCTCTCTGCAATACGAAAAAGTACACTCATAGCCAAACGAGTAACTAAAGTTAACGCTTCTGTCAGGTAGCACCAGTGCCTTTTCAAAAGGACCTGGAAGGCAATTTTTTTTGCTTGCGGCAGAAATATGCTCTGCCAGCAGTATTGGTAACTCCAAAGCTGGTATGAACAAAAAAATTTAAGCACAATGGACGGCAGGATTTCCTTAACTTTTTTTTAATTTTTGAACAAATGCGTATTGCGAGGAATGGTTGCTATTTGTGAATTTTTAAAAATTGTATCTTAAGGTACGTTTATTGGGTGGGGTAAGTTGAGCCAGGTAATATAGTAAGTTGATCCACCCTATTCAACTGTGATTTAAACATTTCTATCCCAAAAAACACAACATAATTTGCAGTACAACAGTTTATTTACAGCGTTGAGCGAGAAACAACCATTGTTTTAAAGAGCTAGACGATTTCTTTTGTTTGAGGACATCCTATTGGCTTTTTCTTGACGTTCAACATGTCTTTGTTGAATGATAGTTTTTTCAGAAGTATCAGTCAGTATGACAGTTTTTCTGCGTCCTTTATTGCATCTGATTTTTCAAAGTGGTGCCTTTGGAACAGGCAATATTGCAAATGGAGGGATGTAGTTGGCATCACGTATTGTGCTGGTGCAACTGGGTGATTGCAGCATGCCGACAGGATCGCTAATGTGTTCTGAACCATCACCGCTGAAAGCTGCTGGAGTTCCAACCTCATCTGTATCACCAATAACAAGTTCAAGAACATCAGACGCCGTTAAAACTAAATTATTTTGTTGTACAGGTTGCGATGCCATAGTTTGCAGCCCCTCAGCAACAAGCAAAGGCCTTTCATTTGCATTACTTTGTGGTGGAACTGTTTGCAGCGCCTCAGCAGCAGGCATGGGTCTGTCAGCCAACTCACTGGGGATGAATTCTGCATCAGGAAAGATATCAACATTAAGCGGACATATTCCCGTTGAGTTGAAAGCGGAAATAATGTTGCTTGGTGTCATTGCCGATAAATATGCTTGGTTTACCAAGGCAGGAATGTTATAAATTTTCACGGTCTTTCCGGGGTTGTTCCACATTCAGCAATCGATGGCTATGTTGTAATACGATTTAAACGGCCAATATACGACTTTATGAAGTGGTTGCAGACGATGTGATGCATGTGGTGGAATAGTTAACAAAACCATTCCATTTTACCGTGCCATTGTCACTGCCTTCAACGATATGTGCAATTCATGGTTGTCCAGTACGAGAAGCACTTTTTTGTCAAGAGAGCATGACACATTTTAAATAAAATGCTCTAGGTAGGACACAAAGATGTCTTCGTTGACCCACCCAGACTTTGCTGCAGCACCTGTGGACCCTGTGGGAGCTCCTATAATGAAATGATCCTGGTACCTGGCCCCCAAAAAATAAACAGTGGGGGAATAGTGTTCCCAGCTGCACTGATTGTGAAGATGAGGGTCATCAGTTCTCCCCGTTCTGCCAAAGTTACAAATCCAACTTGTTTTTACCCCATTTCACACAATACGTTTCGGGGTACTTGAACAGTAGTTATTACAGTTTCGTCGACATTGTAATTGTCACTTGGTTGAAATGAATACCCGAATGAAAAATAAAGCAAATAAGATGAAAAACAATATTGAACTTGAATGCAACCATTGTATAGGAAAGAAACTCATCTGTCATAGACTGTCATTAGATTTGTGAAGAACTCTCAAACAGTGTGCTGGTTGAAAGCGGTTGATCGGGCCATTGATGTTGCTTCAGGTTTTCTGTTTGCAATTTGATGACGCTTCTTGAACCCCATTAACCACTCCTTGCCTTTACACAAAGATTATGCGTTTGCATTACAAACATATCATGACATATGCCTAAATATGAACAAGATCAATTTTACCTGTTTCTTCATTTTTCCACCAGCTGGATGGCACTTCGACATTATTTGCACTTGCAAATTCATATGCAAGTTTTCGGAGCTTTGTAGTGTTTAGGCCATGAAACATCTTGACAAGATTCTTCACATGGCTAGCCAAGTCTGCTTCAAACTCCATTAAAAATATTCTTTGTTTGTCTGCAACCTTTGTGTAACCATAAGAAGCATTGCCACTCCCTGAACTTGCTTCAATATATCGTTGCAGTGTCATTCGGTCGATACCATGAGCTTTAGCTACTGCTCTGATAGATTTTCCATCTGCAACGTCCTTAGCAGCACTATCCATGTCACATTTCCTTATGTTTCCTCGAAATCTTTTTCGTTTATAATTTAGGGGCATAATAATTCAAAAGTAGGAGGCTGTAGTTTAAAAAGAATAAACTAAACTATGTTTCACAAGGCTCTGTTGATATCAAACAAAGATATCAATTGGTTGTATCAAAATAAGATCTGAATAAATGTGAACTTAACAAAAACGCTAGCAAATGCAGTGGTGTAAGTTGTGCCAGTAGCTCAACTTGCCCCGACAGTGCTGGCTCAACTTACCCCATAGCCATTATATCAATTCAAAGTCATTTTTCTTCCACATAACATCTCCAAACGCTTCCATGGCAATAGTTTATGAAGAAGTTAGCTTCATACATTGTATTCATATACATAAAAGCTGAATAAAATTTAAGTCTTTTCTTACAACCGAAAAAGCTTTCATGCCAAACATTTTACAAAAAGTGTTGATTTTTACTAAAACCCCTTTCTCTCAAAACCAGACAAACAAAGAATTTTAATCTCGATACCAAAGCTGTAAACTCATTACAAGCAACAAACACGTGGTGTTAGAACAGTGAAAAAACTTATCTTTTCGCAAATATAGGAGGTGGCTCAACTTGGACACTGGCTCAACTTACCCCACCTTCCCCTACATCACAAAGTAACCGATCTTCAAAAAAAAGTTCCTTACACGTGCAATTCAGAAATATTGGTCCAAAAGTTGCTAGGACAATTTTGGTTCCAGAAAAAGGTCTTTTCCACCTTTTTGGATGAACACTGCCTCCAGCCACCGCTTTGAAGCTTATTTGTGCGAAGAAACATTACAGATTACAAACTCTGTATGACCAGCAAAACGTTCAAGAAGTCTGAAATTGGCCCATCTGCAAAAAAGTTGCACGCTCCTGATCTACATTTAACAACAAGAATCAGAAATAACATAGATCCACGGCTATACAGTAAGCTTCGTTATGTCAGAAAAGTAAATAGTCCAAACGTAAAAATTTACATGGAAGTCCTGCACTAACGGTGATACAAGGTGTGGACCTGCATTGAGTAGCTTAGCTACGTCCATGTCCAAATAATTTTTATCGATTTGATCTCTTTCAACAATGCGATCAATATAAACATACATGAGGGTCGTCAACGTAGAAGGATGGGTTGGGGTGCTGTTGATGGTGGCAATAATTGTAGGGTTGAAGCTCATGATAGTCGCCTTGTTACATCCCTGGGAATATTATCTACTGGAATTTTTCTTGTAATACAAGTACAACGTGCCAGCAGTAGTGATAACCACAAGTGCTCATTCATGAAAGTTTTTGAAGTGGGAACTATTTTTTTCAACATTTTATTGCAATTGAGTTGCCATTTCTATCGAAATTTTAATAAAAGATAGTGGGATATTAATCCACGTGTTTTTCCGGAATTTGTGGCCCTCCTAATAACTCTGAAGTAGGAATGAACATAGAGATATTCTAGCACAGTATTTTTCGAACCATGGTTCTCCACCAACATTGTGGATTGCAAGAGATAACGGATAGATCACAAATATATATTGCATTAATTGCAGTGTAGTTTTGGCCTAAGATAAAATGTTGTCGGTGTTGTCGGTGTTATTTTTCGATTATGATAATTCATAATTACAAAAAGAAACAAAATCTCTACTTTTTTCATCATCAACTTTCAAAATACCTCATTATACCAGGTTTTGACTTAGATTGTGCTGTATTTAAGTCACCAAAATATATTACGCTTAGTACCAGACGCATAAGATATACCACATTAAACGACCATAGTTTAGATGCAAAATAACCTGTTAAAACATCAGAACAGCAATCCGAAAAATAACTTGAGAGAATATGTAATGACAGAAAAGCGAAATACATATAATAGCGAGAAGCATAATCCAGACATTAACTAGTGATAAAAGTCGTGCATTTTAAGATCTTGGCGCTGGGCAGATTGACTACGCTTTTGCCCAAGTAATTTTTTTAACAATGTGACCAACATGATCCGGAACTACATGCCACAATTGATGATAGTCGTCAATTATGGTAGAATGCATTGTAGCGCTGTTTTTATGATGACGATGATCGTGAGTTCAAACTTCACAATGGCTTTGTTGTTGTCCCAGGGAATACGTCACTTTTGGAAGTTTTCCTTGCTTGAGGTAAAAATATAATATTATGGTGACCCGGAGCAAAAGTGCTGCAAAATGTTTCAAAGGGGGTGGGAGGGGATCAGACATTATCTTCGAAACAGGATGATTTTCATTTTTCAAGAAAAATATATTTTTGTCCAAAAATTGGGGAGGGAGACAATTTTTGAGTTTCTTGGAAATTTTGTAGTCCATTTGATAATTTCGAAGCGAGCTTGAACACAAAGATGCTCAAGTACAGCGTCTCCCGAACCATGCCTCACGACCCAAATGTGGGTCGCGAAGATCTCACGAATGGGCAGTGAGTAATTTTGGCATAAAATTTAGTTTCAGCCCGGTCTAAAACAGTTACGTTTATTAAAATAACAAAATGGAAACACTAGTTTTTTCGCTACCAACTTTATTAGACCAAGTTTTACCTCCATATGTTTTACGCGTAAAACTATTGAACTTCATTATGCTCAGCGCCAGGACGCTACAATGTTGCATCTAAACGACAAGTATAAAAATTGTTTAGATGCGGGACATGCTACGCCTCTGGCGCCGAGCGATGCAGAATCACAATTTCACAAACTTGCCCAAGACAAATGAAGCGGCCTATTATGAATAGAAATCGTTCAACCTTGTCTTATTGCCAGTGGTGGATTTAGGGTAAGGCAAGTGAGGCAGCTGCCTCGGGTCACCTTTTTGGAGAAAGACGTGCCTCTTTTTCCAGACATGCTCGATATGCAGGACATAACCGTCGCGACGGCGTAGTGGTTAGAGCGTTCGCTTCGCAGTCGGTAGGCCTGGAGTTCATTTTTCTAGCTGAGTCATACCGAATAATTTTCAAAAAGGGTATTTACATTTGCCCTGCTTAGCGCTTAAAACAAAAGAGATAGTGTGGAGAACAAGCCAGCTAGCTTGGTGGTTGGGTTTTTGAGCAAGACACTTCATCAAACGCCTCCATTTTTATGTGGCAGACAGGTGGCGTGGCTAAGCAGTTCATCCGTCGTGGTAGCCCAGTCTACCTGAAGACTAGCAATAGCGCATAATTACAAGCTCATAATGTGAGGTGCTTCCCCGAAAAGGAAAGATTTTGCCCATACAAAGGAAAAGAAGCAGAGCATGGGTTGGAATGGAATTCTGGCATTTTCTTAAATTCCCTCTGAAAAGTTGTTTCAATCTTCCATCAGTATTATGTAATTCCATCTTTTTCAATATGCGAATTACGTGTTTAGTATGTCTATGTTATTTAGCACTGCTTGCCATTTTGTTTACGCTTTTGAATAAGGTAGCTTCATGAGACAAATCTAAAAACAATTTTGGTTCAACTTATAAAAGACATTGAAAAAATCTGCTTCTTGTTATGGTAAGTATCTAAAAACTTAAACTCGTTTGTCTATATTGAAGACACAAATCGGAAAGTTTCTGTTTTTATTCGAAGGCGTAATCCAAGTGTTTCTAACTCTTCAGTGTCTTCACACTGGACAAAACATGCGTTGGCGATGCAGCAAAAATTAAGAGAGCGAAATGCAGTGAAATTACCAATGTGCAAAAACTGTACAAGCTGTTGTTAACAGCGGACAACAGTCAGCAATCTCTGTGGTTCAAAACAAAAGTTAATGTATTATATCAGTTCAAGCAAAAAAATTATATGAAAAGTTTCATAAAATTTTATTTTACAAAGTTTGTATGCCGTGGTAAAAAATGTTGTATGATAAAATTAAGATGGAATGATGGAAGAGTCTCATATTTCATCATCCAAATCCTCCATTTCTTCTCATCCTCGGCATCTTCCACACCAAAGTGTTTCTTCCGTTCCTTTCCCTCTCATCCGATGCCGATAAGCTATTTCAGCCTTCGAAATACTAATAATCTTCAAAAAAAACAACAACAAGGTCTTCAAGGAGAAATCGGGCAATTTGGGAGGCCCTCGTGAATTCTTGCCTCAACTCCCTATAGCCTAGTACATATTAGATTTCTATTTAACTTTATATGGGTGGTCAGTCTAGGGTGATGCAAAAAGGGGGGTTTTGAAAATTTTTTGAAATTTTAATGGGGCACCCTCTAATCTGATACTGTTTGCCTCAAAAACACTACATACAAAATTTGAGGTCAATCAATTGATATTTAGAGGTTGCTACCAGCCTTTAAAAATTCTAACATTAAAGTAAATTTTCATTTTTTTGCTACATTTTGGAGACTAATTTCCACACCACCTATTGAGGTATAGTCATGGGCGCGTTGCTTTTTTTTAAGTGGAAACTCCCCAGTAAGCCTATCATAACCACTAGCATGTATCATCATGACGATTTATTTCAGTGACATAATTGTTTTCTTGTTTTTGTCCGGTAGAGAAGATCTGAACTTCTTTACTATTTGCAAAAGGTACTGCTTTTGTTGCTCATCATTTGTGAGGATCTTGTTATATTGTTCCATTAGCTTCACTCCTCTTTCTGCTAAATCATTTGTTACTTTCATATTCATTACAGGTTTTAAGGAACCAAACAAAAATCCAAAATAATGCTTTATTAAACATAATCAAATTAACATAACAATAATTAACATAAACAAATCCAGCGAAGCTTTTCGTCCCCTCACGGGGACTTCATCAGGGCTAAATAAAAGAAAAGAGAACAAACTTTTACTCTTAAATTTAATATGGTATTAAGATACTAGTCATTGATAATTCAGTTAGTGACGTTTTAGCACTGTACCGCTCAATGGAACACCTGTAAGAGCGACTTGGCTCCTTGTGAATAACCAAGTTTTATGTTAAGGGATGGCTTAAGGCGCTTGATTAGAAACGCTTCCATTAGTTCGGTTTCAGTGCTGAAACGGCATAATGGTAAATTATTTTCACAAATCGATGGTGTAGCTATGGGAAACCCTTTAGGTCCTACGCTAGCCAATTGGTTTCTTGGAATGATCGAAAAGAAAATTTTTGATAAACATCTTTCGTTTTTTCCATCATTTTATGTACGTTACGTGGACGATGTGTTTGCCATCTTCAATTCCGCAACTGAAGTTCAAATGTTCTTAGAAGTGCTTAATAACCAGCACCCTAACCTTCAGTTCACATGTGAGGAGGCTTCAGGCCCCTCACTACCATTTCTAGATGTCCAATTAACGATTTACGACAGAGAATTCAATATCTGTGTATACCGTAAACCAACTTTCACCGGTGTACTATTACATTTCGACAGTATAGCACCTTTATCTTGGAAACGAGGCCTCATTAATTGCTTACTACATCGTGCTTATTTATACTCTTCAAATGATTCGTTATTAAAAACCGAAATTACCCGTATCATCTCTTTATTTAAACAGAACGGGTACCCAACACCTTTCATCCTAAATGTAATTGAAAAATTTAAGATTAAATTCAAAAACCAGAACCAACAATCCCCTACGGATTTTTCCAATAATACCCCCAACTTAAGTCCTTATTTAACCCTCCCATATATTGGTACCCCGTCTATCAAATTTAGTAAACGCCTTGCTGCATTGTTTCGTGACAGACTGAGCACTGATATAAAAGTAGCTTATCAAACTTTTAAAATAATCTCTTATTTTAACCTTAAATTTCCTTTACCCGCTCTTTTCTGTTCGAATGTCGTCTATAAATATACTTGTTCTTGGGATAAGAACACGTCATACATCGGTATGACGACTAGACAACTATTCGTCAGAATTGAAAACCATCTTTCCAATAACTTAAGCTCATCTAACTCCGCTATCAAATCCCATCGCGATCAGTGCAAAGCCTGCAGAGAAACAATACCAGCAGAGCAAAACTTTACATTACTGAAAAAGTGCCGTTTCAGCACTGAAACCGAACTAATGGAAGCGTTTCTAATCAAGCGCCTTAAGCCATCCCTTAACATAAAACTTGGTTATTCACAAGGAGCCAAGTCGCTCTTACAGGTGTTCCATTGAGCGGTACAGTGCTAAAACGTCACTAACTGAATTATCAATGACTAGTATCTTAATACCATATTAAATTTAAGAGTAAAAGTTTGTTCTCTTTTCTTTTATTTAGCCCTGATGAAGTCCCCGTGAGGGGACGAAAAGCTTCGCTGGATTTGTTTATGTTAATTATTGTTATGTTAATTTGATTATGTTTAATAAAGCATTATTTTGGATTTTTGTTTGGTTCCTTAAAACCTGGAAGAAAAGTTCCCCCCTATCCGAAATTTATTACTCAATTTCAAACAAGAGGGGCGTCAATATCAAAATCTTTCGGAAATATGAACAATTATGCAAGAAACTATCAATCTTAAAATTAGACCTATTCTTCTTCAATAAATGCTTGGACCTTAATCTAATACCGGACTTCATACGATTTAAACTCCCTCATCTTCAAGCTTACAAGAAACCCTCCCAAATTTACCGATCAGCAATTAATTCGCACATTTCCATGATCCAACAGGAACGTACCAAATTATATAAAGAGACGAATCATCACTCACAACTCATCAAACAACAAGTTTCCTTCTTTGAATTCAACCTACTCATGTACCGTATCAAATTGTCAATTAAAACCGTACTCTCGAACAAATTAAACAAGCTAAATTATAAATTGTTCAACTTGTGGAAGAAACATAAATTACGATCACCAGATTGTCTCCTAAACTATAGCGACAAGAGTCTTTCAGTTGAGGAAAAAAATGCATTATATCTTGGCTTAAAACACCATATCCTCCCGAAAGATATTGATATTCTGAAGTTAAAATCTACAATCGAAAACTACACCAGCAAAGTATTTAAAATGCATAAAGTCCTACCTGACGAAGAATTTAAAGACGAACTAAAATTTGCCACTTCAGCGTTTTTAAGAGCTTCCACAACCAGATGTCGATCAAGATACAACAAAGCCCTACACAACTGCCTTTCTAAACTTTCCAGGAATCAAACAATAAAAATCTGCCAATTTGATAAAGGTAATGGTGTAGCTATTTTGAATTCAGAATGTTATTTTAAAAAGTTAGACTCAATAGTTAATGATCCTACTAAATTTAAAGAAATCAACTTTAGTCTTGACAATAATTCACTCGAAGAATGTAAGTCTGCCCCTTGGATTAAAAAAGCTAACAGTGTTAAATATTACCTTACAACATACATTAAACCAATTGTTGACCCCGTCACCTATTTAAACCTGCTACCGTCAGGCAGTGTACCAGGCCGCCTGTATGGTAAAGCAAAAATTCATAAAACCGGATGTCCCCTTAGACCAGTCACCTCTATGATTAATACCCCTGAACATAACCTAGCTAAATGGCTCGATTCCTTAATCAAACCTTATATCCCTGATCGTTATTCCCTATCTTCAACTTCGAGTTTTATTGACAAGATTAAAGAACTCAAACCTAACAATGATGCAAAATTAGTGAGTTTCGATGTTACTAGCCTCTTTACTAACGTTCCAGTCGATCTTGTAATTGATGATATTGCCAATAAACTATTCTCGTATGAAGTCGCCTCGAAATTACCTTTTCTTCAAGCCAAGAAACCAATTACACAAAACATCTTTAAAAAACTTTTAAAACTTAGCACAGAAGGTATGTTTATTCATAATGGTAAATTATTTTCACAAATCGATGGTGTAGCTATGGGAAACCCTTTAGGTCCTACGCTAGCCAATTGGTTTCTTGGAATGATCGAAAAGAAAATTTTTGATAAACATCTTTCGTTTTTTCCATCATTTTATGTACGTTACGTGGACGATGTGTTTGCCATCTTCAATTCCGCAACTGAAGTTCAAATGTTCTTAGAAGTGCTTAATAACCAGCACCCTAACCTTCAGTTCACATGTGAGGAGGCTTCAGGCCCCTCACTACCATTTCTAGATGTCCAATTAACGATTTACGACAGAGAATTCAATATCTGTGTATACCGTAAACCAACTTTCACCGGTGTACTATTACATTTCGACAGTATAGCACCTTTATCTTGGAAACGAGGCCTCATTAATTGCTTACTACATCGTGCTTATTTATACTCTTCAAATGATTCGTTATTAAAAACCGAAATTACCCGTATCATCTCTTTATTTAAACAGAACGGGTACCCAACACCTTTCATCCTAAATGTAATTGAAAAATTTAAGATTAAATTCAAAAACCAGAACCAACAATCCCCTACGGATTTTTCCAATAATACCCCCAACTTAAGTCCTTATTTAACCCTCCCATATATTGGTACCCCGTCTATCAAATTTAGTAAACGCCTTGCTGCATTGTTTCGTGACAGACTGAGCACTGATATAAAAGTAGCTTATCAAACTTTTAAAATAATCTCTTATTTTAACCTTAAATTTCCTTTACCCGCTCTTTTCTGTTCGAATGTCGTCTATAAATATACTTGTTCTTGGGATAAGAACACGTCATACATCGGTATGACGACTAGACAACTATTCGTCAGAATTGAAAACCATCTTTCCAATAACTTAAGCTCATCTAACTCCGCTATCAAATCCCATCGCGATCAGTGCAAAGCCTGCAGAGAAACAATACCAGCAGAGCAAAACTTTACATTACTGAAAAAGTGCCGTTTCAGCACTGAAACCGAACTAATGGAAGCGTTTCTAATCAAGCGCCTTAAGCCATCCCTTAACATAAAACTTGGTTATTCACAAGGAGCCAAGTCGCTCTTACAGGTGTTCCATTGAGCGGTACAGTGCTAAAACGTCACTAACTGAATTATCAATGACTAGTATCTTAATACCATATTAAATTTAAGAGTAAAAGTTTGTTCTCTTTTCTTTTATTTAGCCCTGATGAAGTCCCCGTGAGGGGACGAAAAGCTTCGCTGGATTTGTTTATGTTAATTATTGTTATGTTAATTTGATTATGTTTAATAAAGCATTATTTTGGATTTTTGTTTGGTTCCTTAAAACCTGGAAGAAAAGTTCCCCCCTATCCGAAATTTAATATTCATTACAGTTTCACGTGCTTTCAAATATTCATCATTAGAGTCCCAATTTTCTGCGTTTGATTCAAGGAAACTGCACGGGAGGCCAAGGATTTCAAAAAAGACTTTAGTGTGTGAAGTCACAAAATCATTAAGCTGCTTCTGTTCAATTACTGCATGGTCAATAGTGGTTCGCTTGATATTATTCTGCTCAGCAGGGTTCTCCAGAGCTTCCCTCATTTTGTTCTTCATCTCAATGGAGATCTCTTCATCAAAGAAAGCAAGTGCTATAAGCTCTTCAGAAAGATACCAGAGATGGTTTGAGAACTTTTTGAGTGCAATTGTTGCAATTTTTTCTTCGCTTTCTTTGTATTTGACTAAAGTCTTTAATAGTTGCAAGTCAAGCCGAGGAGCATAACGAGGAACAGGTGCTGTATACCAGGATCTAATATAAACTTCAACTGCAAAGCAACAGATGTCTCTCAGACCTTTCTTTTCCGACTTTGTCAAAGTGAACTGCTGTTTGAACATCCAGATCTTCATAGAATATATTATCTTTGCCATCTATCGGGCTCTATGACAGGCTCCTGGTTTTTTGAAGCGTATTCCTGAAGATGGGATTCCTCCAACAAATATTATACTCAGTTCAATCAATTCCTTGTAATCATCGCGGGGTTGGTGCTCTTTCAGCTGGTTATTGGCAAATGTTATTGTATCATCTTTTATTTTGGCAATTTTGGTGGCTATGGTTTGGTCATTCTCAGCTGTCTGGAAGGATTCTTTAATCAGTTTATCCCAATTTACTTTAAAACGTTTAAATATTTGTATATTTGGTCCAGATGAAGCTGGTAATGAGGTGGACACAACTGATTCTAAAACTATCTCCAAAATATGATGACGACAGGCAAGCCAAAGCATATCTTTGTCCATTTTGTGCTCAAGTGAAACACAAGCTCCATTTTTACGGCCAGTGTTCGAAGCTGTTGTGTCAAAACACATGCATTTTACCTGATTTAATAGACCACAGTCAAGAACAAGTTTAAACACAGCAGCTGAAGTGTTTTCTCCAGTGCCACTGCTGAGTTTTGGTACACCAAGGAGCTGATCAACTCCATTTCCTGAAACTAAAACTGGAAGCCTGTCAACAACTTCTTCTCCCGAAATATCTTCCAATAGTTTGCCATCCCAGTGGATAGTTAAGGGAACATCATTTTTTAATTCAGCTTTTAGAGCTTCTGAAATATCTTTGCGAAATTTTTGCCTTGCACGCCTGATGCTTGAATAACTGACATTAAATTCATCCGGATCATGACCTAAATTTTTCACAGTGGGAATCATAATCAATGAAGCACTTCTATCACTGACTTTAGCAACATCAAGAGAAGCTAGTAGCCTGTCATCCATTAATTTGACTTTTTTTCTTGCTGAAGAGATTCTAGATGTTGATGGTTTGCTAGGATCAATTGTGTACTCTTCGTCTTCATCCTGGCTGGAGTTTTCTGCAGAAGTAATTGATGATGAGCCACTATCAGCAAGTTCAACTGTATTTTCAAAATCACTCATTTGTCTTTTTCTTTTAATCTCAAGTTTCTTTTCATTTTCACTTGCTGCTTTTTGAAGTTGTGAATATTTTTTATCCACACCAGCCATTTTTCCTTCACGCTTAGGCTGCCTTTGCAACATCAAAAACTTTTTATCTTCTTCATTGTCCATTAAGTTCAGAGCATCAGCATGGGCAATATCAAATAATTTATCCAAGTCATGATCCCATTTCTTTTGTTTATTTAGCAAATTTTGACTTTGTTTTTTCTTATTTTCTTTATTTTTCCTTAATTTCAACCATTCATTGTAAATAGAATTCAATTTCTCAATTACATGTTTTTTCAGTTTTGTTGGAATTCGCGCTTGTTCCCAGACTTGCATCACATCTTTAGCAGTTGATGTTAGAGCTTCTCTAACAGTTTGCTTACAATTTGTTTTATAATTCATGAATAATGACATTGCTTCTCTTTTAGATGGAAGAACAGAAGTTTTTAATGCTTCTATGGGCTGACCAACTAGCCATATATCTGTAATGCTTCTGGTTGGATGGCGAGACGCCATTGCTTACTGTGTATTAAAATGAAGATTGCTTACTGTTTATTAGAACAAAGAGAAGCACAACCTCCTTCTGTGACAGCTGTGAGGGTACTGAAGCTATGACGCTCTGTCTTACAATTGGCTCAAGTTATTGTGGGGCTTATAGCAGGGGGTTGAGGTGGGGACAAGTTTGGGAGAGCAGTTCTTCTACTGTATAAACAGAGTGAGACTAGCTTTTAACTCAATGATAGTGTGAAAATTATGCAGCAGTGATGAAATTGCTATTTTACAGTGTCTGATTAGTAAATATAACTAGGTTATGTAACTTATATTTAATAATCTGAAAAATAAAAAAAAAGAACAAAATTACAAACTTTGACCTGTGGTAGCATACTCTAAATATTATTAGAATTGAAAAAAACATTACACAGGGTGTTTTTATACCAAAATGAACAAAATTAAGGGGTGCCCCACAAATTTTGAAATGGTCACCATTTTTGCATCACCCTAGTGGTCACTGCTGAAAACTGTGTTTGCAAACACCTTTGAGTTGCAAAAAAATGTTAAAAACGCTTTATAAATGTAAGAAATTAATTTAAAGAAAATAAATCACGTGTCAATTCCATAAAATTCTGATTCACATCTCATATTGTTGCAATCGCCAGAGGAGGGTAATATTGCTTTAAAGCAACACAGGCATATTTGGCAAACAGAGAAACTAAATATGACCTGCTCAACCCTGTAATTCCTGCAAATTTCATTTTCTAATTTCTCTAATTCTTCTACATGTAATTCCTTTTCTAATTTCCTTCTAATTTCAAATCTTGGAACAAAAAACTTTGAATGCCAGCTAATATTTTTCTTGTACTCTGATCAATAAATGTTAACAGTACACTAGAATTTACTCAACCTAAGTTACCTTTATGCTGATGTCTACTCTAATAAGCAAAAATACATGCATTTTGGCCAATGGTAAATGTTTTTATACACATATTTTTGTCCATATTTCTGTCCAAAACTGGTGACAATACACTGGGCCCAAAACTAGAGGGGAGGAGGAGGGTGAACCCCTTGGCTAAAAATTTTAGCCCCATTTGAAATGATTACATATTCATGTGAAAATTATGGTTTGCCTTCAAGTTTTTTTTGTGCCCCCCAAAACATTTTCACCCAACCAATAAATAGTGATAAATTGCTTCCCTACAAGACACAGCGAAACAATTAATTTATTGCTTTGACCTGCATAGCGCACTCTATATTCGTTTAAAAATATTTTGTGCTCCTTGCTTTGCGTCAATGTGAGGCGTTACTTTCTCTCTGCAGATACCAGCAATAATCTCCCATTATGCCATCGTTTGACTTCTCTTGGTAACGCGTTTCAATGTCAGAAATGTCTTGGTGAAATCTTTCACCGTGCTCTTCGCTTACATCTTCTAAATTGTCAGGAAATGATTCCAAATGTGAGTGCAAGAAATGTATCTTAACCCTTTTTTTACCACTACATGCTCCAGTTGTCTAATTTTATTCAATTGCGCTGTATAAGATTAAACTAAACCATTGATCTGATATACAAAAAGTTATTTTTCTATCTAAAAAGGATTTTGAGATACACCTATGTTCCCATGTGGGAACATTGGCGGGTTGCAGCAAAAAAACTGAAAAATAAAAAACATGTTTGTAAATGTTTTTTTTCACTTTTTATTCAAAATTACAAGCGGGATGCATCGTGGTACACGCCCCAACACATGCTTTTAGTCCCAACACATAATTTTTTTTAAAGCTTGCTTTCTTCTTTTGATTTCCTCGATCAGAAAACCTATTTGACTCTCCTCTACACCATTTATATCTTCTTTCACTTTGAGCTCACCAGCAGGTTTAGAAGCCATTTCAAAACCTTGAGGAACTTCTTCATTATCACTTGCTTGATCACATTCATCACCACCAGCAGGCGTGAGTAGAACTACACTTCTTGATCTTTCTATTGCTTCTACTAGGTCAGGGGTTCCCAAACTTTTATGATTCGTGGCCCAAATATTTATTTAAAAATGGTTCGTGGCTCACTACGGATTAATAGCACGAAAGTAACAAACTGTATGAACATAAAGGATTAACTTTGAAACTGTAACACAAAACTAAACAAAATGTTTGCTAACTATTTATTTTTTCAATGAGATGGATGTGACAGCACTTTTGCTACAAGATTCTTAATTCTTGGCTCTGTTGACGAGAGAGCACAACGAATATCTTGTTTAACTTTACGACGGTTCCGCTGCTTGGTCTTCACATTGAAAAGTGTTGAAAAAGCAGATTCACAAAGCCATGTAGAGCTGAATGGCAATAATTTTTTTAGAGCAGCTTTGCTTAATTCTGGATGCGATGATGCTATTCTGAGCCAAAAATCCGTGACTGGGAAAGCTTCAAACACATCTTGACCGCAGGAGTCGTTTTTCATGTCAATGAATTGATCTTGCAGTTTGTCTTCTACATGTACTTTCTCGGAGGAAAGTCGAAACGGACTTCTTGCTAGTGACAGATCATCTCCACTAAGTTTGGGAAAGTATGATCTGAATTCATATTCCACTTTTTTGAGATGTTGAGCAACATTAGTCTTTAGCTCATCGTCCTAATGGGAGATATCAGCCAAACTGGTAAATATTGCAAAACTACCTTTCTGTACCTCACGTCTCCAGTTTGACAATTTCTCAATAAACCCATTAATCAAATCCACAAAGTGAATAATATTTTTTTCTTTCACTTGTATTTTCACATTTAAAGTGTTCAAACAATCAAAGATGTCTACCAAGTACGCCAAACAAGCAATGAATTTTGAATCACAAAAGTGAACTGCTAACTCAGGTTTTACAACATTTAAAAAAATTTTCAACTCATCACGGAGCTCAAACACTCTGGATAAAACGTTTCCTTTAGAAAGCCACCGAACCTTTGTGTAATACAAAAGTTTTATAAGCTCAGATCCCATGTCTTTGCAAAGTCTTCTGAATAGACGTGTGTGTAAAGCGCTACTTTTTACAAAATTTACTATTTTGATAGTAACTTTAAGTACATCTTGCAATCCACACGGTAAAGTTTTGGAAGCTAAAGCCTCCCGGTGAATGACGCAATGAGTGAACAAAACGTTAGGTGTCTTATTTTGCACAAGTGCTCGAAATCCACTTTTGGACCCAAGCACCGCTGGGGCTCCATTTAAAGCACATACCACATAAATTTTTCCAGGTAATTCCATTTTTGTTAAAAAAGTGGTCTACCTTTTCCATTACATCTGACGCCTTTGTATTGGTGTCCAGGGCACTACAAAAAAGTAATTCTTCCTTTACAGATGTGCTAACTGCGTATCGAAAGAGACTAAAGCCACATCAACAGACTCATCGATTTGGATGGAAAACAGACCAAAAAGAGATTTATCTTTTATTATTGTGATTATTTGTTCCTTTATGTCTTCTGACATTAACGCAATTGTTCTCTTTACTGTGTTATTAGTGTTACGTTTTGTCAATATATTTGTTGGTTTTAATTCGTGTATACAGTAGTGTCGAACCTAAGTTCTGTGATCGTTATTCGTTGTTTGTTAAATGTATCGACACGCTGTCAAATGAATTTACTCGCTTTGAACAGCCTACGGCTGCCCTCGTTTGAGCCGTCAGACAATCAAAACTTGGAGATGATACTGGTGTTGCTTTCTGGTTAAAACTTCATTCTAAAACTTGACGTGTGTGAAAGAGGCTTGTGAACGCCTGTAGAAGAAAACTTTGTAAACCGAATCTCGAATAAAACGAATCTTGTGCTGTCGAATAGAATTGTGTGCAATCGAATGAATAAAGTCGAATAAAATCAGTGATCGCGTTTACAAAGCTTATGTTAAGCCAGCGGTGAGCAGGCGCACCAAAAGGAATTAACAATTAGATAAAGGAATACTTTGAAGTCTCTTCTCATACTTCTCGCCCAGTGCAATTCTAGCAATGGCTAGAGCACTAGGCTTAAAAGCAGTTTTGTAAGATATACTTGCTGGTTTACCGGCGGGCCAGGTCGATGTTCGAACCAGCTCTCACAATCTCTTAGCCCTATCAGCAACGCGCTTGCATCTATCGATTTGTTCCGAGATTTTTCCTGCGTTTCTGCTACTGTAGATTTGCCAAACAGACGATCAGGGGGAATTTGATATATATTGTGGATGATTCGTATATTGCGGAAATTTGAACGATGTAACGACCAATTAATAGACTCAATGCGAACGACAGCGCAAGCGGTTACCAATAATTTGGGCTGCGCAGTTACCCAGATTTATTAACACTTCCTTACTAATTTTCCTACTAACGATTCACTAATAAGCAGCAATTTAGCTCTGTAAAAGAAAAACTGTTCAATGGTATCAAAACTGCAGCAGAAACTCTAGTGAGCAAAATACTAACGTCAAAGTGACAATTCTAATTGCTATGCAATGTGCATCAGAACCAACTAACAACCTTCGACAACACAAGCACGTTTGGGGCAATTTTGCGCCTGTGCGACACAGTCCAATAAAAGAAAAACTCGGTTGAATTACAGCGTTGAACAACGAAAACTCGATCATGCGCCGTCGGCCCGGGTTCAACTCCAAATCGGGACGACGGAATGCAGCACACAAAATAACAATATTTTACAAGTTTCACCAATATTATGAGGTCTTTTCTGCCTGGCTATTATTTGGCTAACAACAAAAGAGGCTTCAGTGAGTTTCTGATCAGTTTGTTGAAAGCTGCCAGTACTGTCGAGTCTTTGACGCTTGCAGTTGGATTACAGTCACTTAAAATACTCCATGTTTCTGTCTTTTAGCTCAGGATGACTTGTATTCAGGTGATGGCTTAATTTACGTGGCCTCAACGACTGATTACTTAACGCACGGTAGCACGGAACACCTTGCCCTTTTTCTATTCCTTCATCATTCAATGAAGTAAATACAAATTTTATGTAGCTGTCATTGTACTTCCTTTTAGCCATTGAACTATTTGCAGTGTTTTTACTAGTAATATAACCTGCTCTGAATACAATAACAATAAAATTACAGACGATCCCAAGGTTTCCAGACAAAGCAACTGTTAAAACCTCATTGTGTCAAAACAATGCGTACAATTATTATTCAGAGGATTTTTGTCCATGTCTAGTTAAGCTTTAACTAGACATTGCTTTAACCAGCAGGCCTTAACTTAAGACCTACTGGTTGCTAA
The DNA here is from genome assembly GCA_963675345.1 of Trididemnum clinides. Lineage (NCBI taxonomy): Eukaryota > Metazoa > Chordata > Ascidiacea > Aplousobranchia > Didemnidae > Trididemnum > Trididemnum clinides. The sequence goes on along the minus strand of OY776284.1, from coordinate 20,931,016 downwards.
AGAGGCCGACTTGTAACAAACAGACTCTACCTCGGAAATAGCCCTGTGGCCCATTGAAAATGGTTTCATGGCCTACTACTGGGCCATGGTCCACAATTTGGGAATCTAGTAGGTTTCTCACTTCCGACATAGTAGTAGTAGTATGAGTTACAGGTCTGTATGAAGACTTATAAAAAGATTTTGGGTCCATATTTCTCACGGCAATAAATGAAATCGCTTTTTAGGAGATATAGCCCAATTCGTAAAAGCGTTGGACAAAGATGGTGCTGCTTTAAAGTATCTCCAGTACCTGTTTCCCAAACTTTCAGAGGCCAAAGTTAAAGGTGGCATATTGATTGGACCCCATGTAAAATTGATTCTAAAGTCTGATGAGTTTCTCGAAACACTAAGTGCTGTTAAAAAGGATGCTTGGATATGTTTTGCTGCTGTTGTCCAAGAGCTCTTGGGAAATAACAAAGAGGACAACTATGCCGAGCTTGTTGCCAACTTGGTAAATTCATATGGTAACATGGGATGTAGAATGTCAATGAAAGTCCACATGCTCGATGCCCATTTAGATGAGTTTAAAGAAAACTTGGGTGCATATTCTGAAGAACATGGTGAACGATTTCATTAGGACATTAAAGATTTTGAGAGCCGATATCAAGGACAATATAACGAAAACATGATGGGAGATTACATTTGGGGATTGATTTGGGAAAGTGATTTGGAGTATAGACGAAAAAGCCGGAAAACAACACACTTTTAACTAAATTGTGTACAGTATTTCACACAAGAACCATGGTCTGTGCTACGTGGATATTTTGATGCAGAACATTATTTTTAACACCAAAACATAACTTGAAATGTTAGATTCGACATTAATGACCTTCCATGGAATTAATTTTCATTAATACTACTAGTTCTTGATATTGCACAAGCGTAATCTCAGTTTGGGTTTCTATTCCTTGACTCCCTCCTCTCCGCACCCCATCTACACATAGTGTGCTGCTACTTTTATTTGCATGTACTAAGATCTTGTACTTTGTGTGTCATTTCGCTTAAAAAATAACCGGCTTATTGCACCAAATATTTCATCTGTTATAGTGTGAGGTCAGTTGTTAGGCAACATGCCAAGCAATTACGTAGTAATCACAGCAATTTTGAATAAATCGCTCTTCTGACAACAAAATCAAAGTTTAGATCAAATTATGTTGATATTTCGTAGTTTTAGGGTGAAACCAATCAGGAAATATCAATTAGAACCCGGGAACAAAAATTGTGTTACACGGTGTAATAATTAATTCTCGGCAGTAGGCTTCAAATTCTTTTGTCAAATTTTCTTTTCTAACATTTTCGCTGAGTTCTAATGCTTGAAATTCACAATCAAATTTCATTTTCATCATCTCATAGGCAGCATTTGACATGTCTTCTAAATATTTCAACATTTTTTGCACCAAATCGTTTTCATCGCCGTTGGTGACAAAGCACACCCCATTCTCGAAGTTTGGTACGTTGGCGGCAATGCCAACACTCAATGGCACATGACGTGCTTCAAAGCTTAATTTTGGACCATTTCCAGGTAAATTTTCTTGAGAGAAATGGGCTTCGAAATCATAACAGGCAAGATAAGGAAAAAATCTTTCGTTTGCAGGGACAAAAATACCAATATCTTCAAGTTTTTCGAATATTATGGGTGGATTTTGATGAATACCCCCCCCCCCCCCGGAAAAAGATCACAAAGTGTGGTTTTACAAGTTTTGGTGTGACAGTAATAATAACAGTTTCGGTCCCACAGTTTCCCACAAGAAATACATTGATACAAATTACAATACTGTTCAAAATCAACAATGAGACTTAGATAATTTTCCCTAATGTTTAATCTCATTGTTTCAGAATATAATTCCCGGCTAGGTTGAATCAATTTAGCAACCCCCTCCATCAATTCATAAGCAACAAAATTTATTTTGAAAAAATCCTCTAAGTCTACAAAATCGGATAAATTAACACCAGCAAAGTCGTTAGAACAATATTGAAATGAACACAGTAATCGTTAAACAGTTTTTTGGCTTCACGTTCACACCGCCACCACCGACCATAGACTTGATACACCGCAAGACATCAAAAAAAGTGTAGATTGTTGTCTCCTGAAACATTCAGTAATCCGCGATTGTTTTTTATATAGTCAGGAAACGTCATTCTTGCACCCAAAAGTGCATCTTTTAAATTGTTGGCATAGAAGGTAATATTTGATATTTGTACAATCTTCCACTTGGTGTCCGGTCTACTTAGTCCATCATAAAAAGATTCTTTGGCTAAAGCATTCAAAAAATCCATCAAGTCTTTGCGGTTGCTGATCAATAATGCAGTGTCCAGCATTTGAGCATTGTTATAACTTGAATGGTAATATCTCAGTTCTTCAGTTTGAATATTTTTGAGTATGTAGGCCAGACTATAATTGATTTTAAAACGATTTTTTTGATGAGTCATAATCCGTTCTGCTATGGTTTCTACTAAATCTTTGAAATCTCTATCATAAAAAATGTTGTATATATTTTGTACTTTTCCTTTTTTCGTAAAACTTCGGATACTGCCCCAATATTCCTGCATAAAGTCTTTCACTTCCGGATCAGATTCAGTTAATTCCTCGTTTTCCAAATCTTTGTGTTGATCTGATTTCACAGAACATTTGAAATATTTTCTTTTTTTAACAGGTGGTTCATCAATTGAAAACGCTTCATCAGGAAACATATTAACAAGAGCCTTGTCGGTGGTTTTTTCATTTGTCACATCATTTAAAGATGCTTCATTTGAATCAGGTGAATATCTGGTTTCTTGATAAAGTTTGCATTTATGTCTTTTCCGATTGTCTGCTCTTTCAAACGTTTTTTTTACATTTCGAGCATTGCACCTCGGTAGACCTAAAGTGTGTACTTGCCTTATGTCTACGCAAATCCTCTGTTTGCCCATAAACTTTATTGCACAACTCACATGGGTAACTGTTTTTTTCACCATGTTTATCTTTCTCATGTCTCAGTAAGTTCCTTTTCTCAGTAAATATTTTATCACATACGTCACACTTATACACTCCCATTTTGTAGGATGAACGTTCTTCGGTCAAACCTTGTTTTATATAGCACACGATGGATTGCGCAATAGTGATGCAATCTGGCTAAAAATAGAATACTTCATGGAATGTGCAATAGGTATGCAACTGCATTCCCACGGTCTAGTTAAAAACTTGCGTCATTGAAATACAAAACAAAAAACCATTATGTAATAACAAGTCATAAGAATTGCATTAAACTTTTTGAAATGACATTCACACCATGTTTGAACTAGCTCCGTGGAAATCTAATGCTCTGTGGAAACCGAATGTGCCCACCTGGGAGGGTATCCACCTATTTCGATGCTTAAAGGCCTGCTAATCAGCAAACGTCCTTTTCAGGACGGGGTGATGAGTGTGTTGCACATAAACTGCCCTTCTCAGGGCACATCATCAAAAAGTTTCGAGGGCCTTCAATACTACTACTGAACATCGAAGGCCTCACAACTAGCAAGATGAACGATCTTCATCACCTTGCTACTCAGCTTGAGGCGTTCGTCATCCTCCTACAGGAGACCCACTGCACATCTGCAGAAAAGCTAGTGCTATCAAACTATTAACTAGCTGGGTTCTCCCTAAGCAGAAAGCATGGCCTTGCCACATTTGTCCATGAGCGGCTAATATGAACCTTATACGATCAATCTCCCACGATATTGGAGACTGAGTGGTTGTGCATGGATGTTGACGGCTATAAAATCGTTAACATCTACAAACCTCCAACAACGCGGTTGCAAGTTTTCGACCTTCCAGTGTTTACTCACCCTTGTCTGTATGCGGGTGATTTCAACCGCCCCCATGTCGACTGGGGTTATAACACCAACAGCGCGGATGGAGACTGCTTATTGATCTGGGCAAGCTCCAATAACCTTGCCCTTCTTCACGATCCCAAGGATGAACCTAGTTTTCACTCTGGGCGCTGGAACACCGGCACTAACCGGGATCTTGCTTTCACCACCGTCGGTCCTGATAGTCGCTTACCTTATAGACGCGTTTTGGAAAAGTTTTCTAGGTCACAACATCGACCTTCGCTTATAACACCACCAAGGCTTTCCCTCCCAGTACCGGGAAGGCCTGTAAAGCGATGGAACTTCTGCAAGGCCAACTGGAGCCACTATAAGTCTTTGACGAACAAGTTTGCAAGGAATTTGCCATCACCTGATTCAACAAATATGGATCAGGCCTACCAGGACCTTTGCAATACCATCAGCAAAGCAGCCAAGAAAGCTATCCCACGCGGTCGTCGTAACACCTACATACCGTGTTGGGAAGCCAAGTGTAAGGCCCTATACCAAACGTTTCTGCAGTCTCCTGCTGGAGACCAGCCAAACAGGGCTGCTACAGCCTTATTAACTTGGCTTGACAGGAAACGCAGAGACCGATGGTCTGAGGCAGTCCGAAGCATCGACTTCTCACACTCAAGCAGAAAGGCATGGAGCACAATTAACAACATTACTGGCAGGTCTCGACACAGCCCCGGTAACTGTCCCGTTTCAGCTAGCGCCATTGCTGCTCAATTGGTAAGAAACGGGAAATAGGAGGGTGTTGATCGTGAGTTGTCTCGACTCATTTCTCAAGAAGTGTCTGACCGCTGGAGGGCCTTGATACCATCTCCAGTCAATCTCTCTGGCGACTTCTCGCCCAGAGAATTCGCTGCCACTCTCCAACACGTTAAGCCAGGGAAATCTCCGGGCCCTGACTCTATTTGTCCGGAGCTTATAATTCATGCTAAAACTGCTTTGATGTCCTGGTTACATGGCTTCCTTTCTTCCTGCTTGCGCCAACTTAAAATTTCCAAAGTGTGGAGAAGAGCACTTGTAGTTGCGATCCCAAAGTCAAAGAAATCTGTAGAGGACCCAAAGAGCTATCGCCCCATCTCTTTGCTCTGTGTCCCCTACAAGGTTCTCGAACGACTGATCTACGCCCATATTGAACGTATTGTCAACCCCCTGCTCCCAGGTGAGCAGGCTGGGTTTTGACATGGTAAATCGACAGTGGATCAAGTTGTCTTGCTAACACAAAACATCGAGGATTCTTTCGAGGCAAAAAAAAGGCCGACGCTGTGTTTGTAGATCTGACAGCTGCTTATGACACTGTCTGGCATCGTGGCCTCACCTGCAAGCTACTGAGACTTCTCCCGGATAAACACATGGTTCGTATGACCATGGAACTTGTCCGGAATAGACGTTTCACCCTTACTACCGGTGACAGCAAGCGAAGCAGGTTGCGACGTCTGAAAAACGGCGTCCCACAGGAATCGGTCTTGGAACCCCTTCTTTTCAATATCTATGTTTACAATCTTCCTTCAACGGTCTCGAGAAGGTATGCTTATGCCGATGATCTGGCAATGTTATACTCTTCTGATGACTGGAAGACCTGGAGGGGGTCTTAAGCCAAGACATGACTACAATCTCAACATATCTCCAGACTTGGAGGCTACAGCCGCACTAAAACGGTGACGACGGCCTTCCACCTAAACAACAGAGATGCCAAACGTGAGCTTAATGTCTACAACAATGGCAAACGCTTGCCATCCTGTCCAGTCCCTACCTATCTTGGGGTTAAACTGGACAGATTACTCACGTTTCGTCACCATCTTGAGGCATTGCGCAAAAAACTAACAACGCGCGTTGCACTGATGAGACGACTTGCAGGTTCAGGCTGGGGCGCTGGAACGAAAACATTGTGTACAGCCGCACTATCTCTGATCTACTCCACTGCGGAGTACTGTGCACCAGTTTGGTGTCGCAGTGCACACACTCGCCTCATCGATAGTGTTCTCAACGACGCATTGCGCATCGTCACTGGATGCCTGCGACCAACTCCAACAGACTATCTACCCGTTCTCGCAGGTATCCAGCCGGCTGAGCTTCTCCGATTAGGAGCAACGCTCTCCCTGGCATATAGTTGCAGTTTGGACCCTGACCATATTCTCTATGAATTATTGGCTGGGTCCCCAGACGGCCACAGAGAGAGACTAAAATCTAGAAGCCCTTTTGTGCCCGCTGCACGGAAGTTACTGCAAGATCTAACTGAATTGGATATCGTGCAGCTCAATGGATAGACTTCAAATGGAACACGGAATACTCGGAGTGTTCACCTGATCTCCGTGCTTTCATTCCTAAGGCGAGCACTAAGCTAATGGGGATGGGCCAGCCCAGGTCATCGTGGGTCAAGCTCAACCCCCTGCGGGCTGGTGTTGGGTGCTTTCAGTCGTTCATGCACAAATGGGGCCTTGCTCATACATCGAATTGCGAGTGTGGCGCTGCAGAACAAATCGCAGAACACATTATTCTGACATGCCCCGTATATCGGGCACCCACGGGAATACGTGGACTGACAGTTTTGGATGTCGACACACGATGCTGGCTGAGTACCATCACTGCCAGCATCTGATTTCGAAACAGTGGATGATTCAGCAATTCAACAACATTGCTGTCTTGCTGCTGTTTTTGACGTGGATGTGGATCCCTTCTAAAAGAAGAAGAAAAAAGAAGAACTAGCTTCCTCAGACCTCCTCGCATAAAATTAATAAATCTAAGGAGAATATTAAATTAAGGAATAAATCTAAGGAGTAAGTCGTGTAATAAATCTAAGGAGATTATTACACGACCCGGAGATTAAAACGCAACTACTTAGTGATGTAGAAGATCTGTTTAATCGGTGTCTGCAATCGCATAATGACACTATGGGTGATGCACTGTGCGACTTCCTTAAGGATTGCCCGATTGAGACTGATCTGGGCCCGGAGGACAGAGTCTCTCAGGTCACTAGTTATCAGGGCGCCTTGAGTACGACGTTTACTGTATTAAATTGTTGGCACGCCAGATTGATCTTGATCGCGGGCGTGGGAAACTTCGAGCTATTCACTCCCGTAATTTGGCTAAGGCGAAGGCGGATGCAGAGGCCAGGTTACGAATTGGAAAAGCAAAGCTCAAAGCTAAGGAAAAATACATTGCTCTTTCTGAATGCGGCTCATCGGTGGCGGTTTCGGAAAGATTTAAAAATAAACTTCGCTTTAGTAGTGTTGTCACATCCGGTATCCTCAAAACTATGGATACTCGTAAGACTGACCTGAATCAGAAACGTGCAAATGACTATTTTTGTAAAAACGGCAACGTCGAGGCTGCGAGTTGTCAGCTGGCTTTGGCAGCAAGCAAAGCCTTTAATTATGAGAGCGCTGTAGGAGAAATCAAACTCAAGTTCTCAGAGCATCCTGTATAGGCCAATCGTGTGAAATGGTAAACCTTTTCATTGCGCCTTTGAGGAATATGTCGACGGTACAACAAATTGAAAAGGTGTTAGATCGCTTGAGTCAGAGATATAGTGTCTCTGGGAGCCTGACTACCGAACCTCAAATAATTGATATTCGCCTTGGGCCCAGAATGATGTTTAATACCGCATCACTAAAATCTTACAACGAGGATTTAAATACCTTAGAGGTTTTTGCTTGCGCGTACAACGAAGTTGAAAAATTGTCGGGACAATTGCTTATGAATGTTGCCGATCGCCTCCCTGGTGTGTTTAAAGGGCGGTAACTTAATTATCTTTAAAAATCGGGCCTTGATTTGAACGGTCCTGGGTTCGAATCTTTGTGTATATTCATCGTTGAAGAACTAAGCATAATGACATCGGATTACGCCCAAACCTTTTTTAAATCGAATGATAACGAAAAGTCGCGTGAGTCCGCGTTAGGACGTGGTTTTGTTCGTGTTCGATAGGTCACGGTTAACCCTATTAAGGCCGGGCTTTTTTTTGCTTTCTATGTCCGGGGGGGGGGGGGGGTCGATTCGACCCGACACTTTGGCAGCTAATAACTTTTAAACCGCTCACAATAGCAATTCCGTATTTGCTTAGATAGATGAAGAATTTATTTTTCAATCTAATTATGTACTTTGGTTATGATAAGATTAATAGCGTTTAAGTTATTGCAAATTCAATGCACAGCATTAGTTTTTAGATTTTTGACTGAATTTAAAATAAAGAAAAAGCCGGCGAATTTTCTTTTTTCGTAGTGTTTACTCTTCGACGTTGTGCTTTTGCGATCGCCTAAGCCCAATTTATCAATGTCAGCTTCCAGGTAGAAAGTTCAACAACTTATCATCAATTTGCCATTTTGCTTTTTACGAGAAAGTTACCAGCCGTGATGTTTGTATAACATTTCTTATGTTGGACTACTTGCCATATGCCTTATCTCCAGCTAGATTTTTGTAATTTGAATTGACTGTTTGTAAATGTGAAGCAGGGTGTGAAACAGCATTTTAACGACAAAAATTTCTTAGCTTTATGAAATTATTACTCTTCATTTAGACAAAAAATACAAGCTATGCTTGTTCATCATTGATAAATATTTTTATTGATCAAGACATAAATCTCATTCAAATTAAGGAATACTCACAAATCATAGGACTCTTTTATTCTTTCCTCTCCCTTATGCGACGCAATACGACGTTTTTGTAAGCCCCTTTCATCCTTGTGTGCAGACTTGACGATTAGAATTTTTTTAGCATTTTCAAATTAAATTAAACTTGGAATTAGGGCATTAATGCTTATCTCAAATTAGGGTAGAATAAAATGAGAGCTTTTCTGATTATCACAAATTAAGTGGAATCGGAATTAAAATATGAGCTTTCCAGTTTTTCTGAAATTAGTTTGAAATTTTAATTACCAAGCGAATTTTGATGCTATTTGAACATCTACGCAAAACCACTTTGTATTTGCGACAATTCTAAGACTTTTTCAATTTTGCCATCAAATCATTGTGAAGACCTTTTTTCTTTTTGGAGATCACCTAATTTCGATTTTGATTTTCAGCCAAACTTTTCGCAAATAATAGAAAAAAGTTCTTGTCATTTTTCAGATTCGACTCTTTGTTCATGAACTTTTCTAAAATTAGATTAGAATTGAAATTAGGGATTTTTTAAATTACACTAGAATAAGAGACTTTTAGTTTTTTTTAAATCAGAATTAGCGACTTTTTGCTGTAATTTACCGAATTAGCCTGCTAGAATTAATCAGTTGTGCAAGTCTGCGTATGTAAAGAGTTGCATAAAAAAGTACTCAAGCAAACTTAAGTTTTGGATTTGCAACAAAAACCTGTGACATCGAATGATTGTAAACTTTGATTTTTTTTAATAGCAAGTTTGTCCTACAACGATATGTCTACATAGCCTATTTTTTATCAGTCTCACCATAATAACACCAATACGGCAGTTTTGTTTCCCTCTGGAGGCGTTATATGATATTTATATGGTCCTTACAATTATATATTCCACCAGGATTAATCATAATGTCGCCAATTTGAGCTTTATCGTCGTAACTTGTGCTTTGAGGCGTTAGTGAATTTGGAGCTATTAATTAAAAAATCTCTTGCAATTAACAGAATACATTACAAATGTGAAACGAAATAGGCTATTTCTGGATTAGCTAGTGTATTGCAGTCATGATGTTTGTGCTTATAATTTATCGTTTAATATGAAAATACGGGAACACTACATTGAATTTACGGATAATATCAACAATACATATATCACCGTCAAAAGCAGCAATACGCTTGTCTGCGTGTGTATGTGACGAATCATATGAAAAAAGTCCTCAAGCAAACTTAAGTTTTGGATTTGCTACAAAAAGCCTGTTACATCAAACGATTGTAAACTTTAATTCGTTTTATCATCAAGTTTGTGCTACAACAATAGGCCTACGTAGCCTATTTTTTATCCTCTTCCCCGTAATAACACCAATGCGGCAGTTTTGTTTCCCTCTGGAGGCGTCATGTGATATTTATACGGTTCTTACAATTTCATAGTTACCGGAAGCTAAAGAGGCTGTGTTTTCAATTCGTCGTTTTTTTCGTCAGATACTTCATTCAAAATTTTACTTAACACTTTTTCAGGTCATACATTGGCATGGGCTATTTTTTACTACTTTTGTTTGCGACATTTATATGTCTGAAAGAAGGAAATTATTCGTTAAATATCATATAATCAGGGTTACCATCTGCCTAAACCAAAAAATAAGCACGCTGCTGTGCAATGACGTAATAGATTACCACTCCTAAAAATTTTGTATAAAAAAAATATTAGTATCACCTAGTATGAATTTTTCCTAGCGATTAACAAATTGAAAAAAATTGAAATATTAGAATTAACGGAAATTGAGTATTTTTATACAAGCAAGATCTATTTATTGATTTAAAAGCCAAATCATAAATATTTTTCACGACTAAGAATTTGCTTAAGCAGTTTTTGATCTTTGGAAATGACTTCGCGCATCTCGGAACAACTGAAGTCTAAATTTACTCGAACTTGTAACAGTGATTTGACAGTTTTTTCACTTAGACGATTTCTTTCTTTACTCCATTGCGATGGGACAAAAGAAAATACTCATTCCACGAATACGTTGCTGACCGGAATAGAGAAAACACTAGCAACTAATTTCTATAAAAGCGGTAGAGAATCATTTTCAGAAAAAAGTTTCATCCACTTCGTCTCTGGGCTATCTTCATTGAATGTCTCATCAGGAATATTTTTAAGCATATCATTGAGAGACAAAACTTCGTCAAACAGCTATCTGCCATCGCTACCTCGGGATCGACCGACTTCGCCATTTCTTTTACTTCTTTATATGTAACTGACCGATTTCTCAGCAGTGTCCAGGCGACGTTGGCTGGATGCTTATCTGGTCGATACCATTTGTCAATGTATTCTAGAGTCACTTCATAAAATTCTTTGAAGCTTGATTTTAGCATCTCAGCACAGTCACTGTCAATTCCTTTTAATAATTGATCTGTTTTTGCTCCATAAAATTCTGAATCACGACGCTGAAAAATGGCCGTCTTGAATGATTTAAAGATGCCAGCCAGTTCCGGAAATAATGCACTAGTGCTCTGTAACAGTAATAGCGGCTTTTTGAAAACCGACAAAGCACTATGAAGAAACGGCACGATAACAAGCGACTCTTCTGATCTGAAAAAATTCTCAAGAATCCGTGGTGGACACCGTAGGGAGAGAAAGTGTTGCGTTAGTGGTTTCCAAAGTTCTATCATCTTTTCAAGCACATTACCTAATGTAGTCCAACGTGTTGGCGTGTTAGTGAGAAGTGCAGTGTACTGAGCTTCAAGCTGTGCGCAAAATTGTTTAAGATTTTGTACTCTACTAGTTTGACTCTTGAAGTGACTGCAGATTTTTAAAACTATTGTTTCAATGTCTACAGATGTGCATTCATATTTTGTAAGACATTGCTCTTGAAAATAAGCACAATCTTAGAAATAAGCACGATATGGCAACCCTGCATATAATCATCACTATCTTATACACCAGCAGAATATTTAAATTTTAGTGGAAACGAGCAATTTGAACATTTCAAACATAGAACTAAAATGTAGTGGCTGCATTCCCAATGTCATAAGAAACTTTTGATTTCTTAACTATTCCTGTATTGAAGTAAAACAATTAGAAATTTAACTTATCGAACGTAACATAAACGTAGTTTGGAGTAGGGGTGGGCAAACTACGAACCGCGGGCCGCATGCGGCCTGCCAAAGCATTTTGTGCGGCCCTCCAAATTTATACAAACTTCCATGAATTTGATTCAATAAGAAAGGGTTGGCCGCACTTGCCGTACTGAAGAGCCAAAAATGATAGAAGCCATCATTGAAAGAGCCGCTACGCAATTCTTAGTTTGAACTGACGCATTTTCCGTCCAAATAAAGAGTGATGATCTTTATTTTTGGACGCAATCATTATCAAAGCCCTGTAATACGTCTTCACAAGAAGTTATTGCAAGATTTTAAGCTATTGCAAGCTCTTGCATTGCATACAGCTATTACAAGATTTTACACATTGGCCCTCGGCGAATTCTTGAATGGTCGATGCGGCCCTCGGCTAACTCTTGAATGGTCAATGCTACCCTCCGACTAAAAAGTTTGCCCATCTCCGGTTTAGAAGAATGGAAATAACAAGACGATATTTGAGTCAGCATTCAATCTTATAATGTTGTGATAGTTGACGCAAGCTGTAGTTTGAACTTGACACGTCAACTTCAATGCAATTCTGCTTGGCTATGCAGCAGGCAACGTAACGCTTTTGCCAGAGGCGTCTTTGTAAAAGTGGGTAAAAGAACACGGAAAAAAATCTTCATTTGCTTTTAGAAGTGTGTAGATGTAGAATACAAACACATTGCTTTTGTCATGCGGTCAACAGAAAAAAATTTTGGTGTTGGTTACAAACTCAGGAGATGTTCTACAGCTCCTTCTCCACTTAAAAAAAATTTAATTTTGTGATTCACGATTGGCTTCTTGCGTTTTGAATTTGTATTTGCTGATAAAATTCGGTATGTAATTAATTACTAACAGCTAACTCGTAAAGCAACGGAAATCAAGTTTTATAAAACTCCTAAATTAAATTTTGCTGTCTGTCGCCCCTGCGTCCCTTAATCTACCACTGCATATTTTCCATCCAATAAAGAATGCAAGTGCGCTCGTTGCTCTCCCACCAACCAATCCCCAATTATAACTGGTAACAACATTACAAATCATTATGAAAAGCGCAAACTATATTATCACGCCGCCAAATTTATTTTCTGGCTTTGCACTTGAAAACAATTTTTTTGCTTTGATGCATTTGTCAAGTATCAAAATTACGAAATATTTGCTTGCATTACTTTATCGGTAGGTTATGGCCTAGCGTCAAGAAGATATTATTTATTTAACTAAAAGTTACAAAATAGCCGTGTATCTGAAAACACTTTGATGTTTTTGGCTTGTCAAATTGAGAGTTGTTATTCACAGCGAAAAGGTTTTGAGAAGAAAGATTTCTGAGAAACCGTACAAGTTTTACAGTCAGTGCGTCACTTCAAACAAGTTCTGTGGTTTACGTACCTCGTCACGGTTTTGCGTGTGCGCTCTTTCTCCTTTTTTTTCTTTATTATACAAAAGCAATCGATGAAGAAATTTGCCCGAGTGGGTTTTGAAATTGCTATGTTTAAGTCAAAACTACAAAGAATATCTTTGTCAGTTTATGACCAACCAAAAGCCAGATAAATTTTAGGAAAAGTCAAAAAATTTCAAACATTTATCTCAAGCGGTTGCTAAGTTACAACAGTTTTAATTTACTGTGGGTCGAATCGACCCCCCCGGGCCAAATAGGGTTAAAGCACCTGAGGTGCAGACATCGCAAACTAATAATAAAGGACATGATTTGCGTAATAATTCTGGAGGAAATCAGAGGTCTCAGCTGACTAAACCGCCCCTGCTTTGCTTTGTGTGCAATGACTCCGTGTCGAAATATTTTCTAGGAGATTGCGAAACGTTTAAAACCTTTACAAACGAACGCAAAAAGCGTGTTGTTGTGGGTGCGGACGGTGCTTAAATTGCCTTTCGTTGGGTCATATGGTGCAAAACTGGATGGCCCCTTCGAGGTGTCGCAGCTGCGGTCCCGCATGTAGCAGCAAGCACGCTGGCGCGCTGCATGAGCTTTATGTCCGGTCTCGCGTTGGCAGCGGGAACGGAAGTTCCAGTTTATCAAAAGTGATTGACACTGAGACACGCGAGTTCTCATCTGAGCGTGAGCAGGCTATAGTCAGAAAATTGACGCGTAACAACAATAATAACAATGTGCTGCTTCGCACCAGTGCAGTGAGGGTCATTGATCCCAGCACTAGGAGGTCCACTCTTGTTTACGCGCAACATGACCCTGCATCACGGGCTACACCAATTTCTGAGAGGCTAAAAAATGAACCTAATCTGGCTGTTGATAAAAAACGGAATATAACGGTTCAAACTCTTGCTCAGCAAACCACCAGTAGTGGCGCACTGACAGAGTTTACTGTCCAGGCGCTTTCAAATAGCAAATGCTTTAGTTTTGTTAGAGTTTGCTGACGATGAAGGCACTCTTCCTCACGCTGTGAATGTCGAAAAATTAGAACACTTTCAAGGTGTGACCATTTCGGTAATTGTTCAGCGTAACAGCATCGACATTTTAATCGAGCAAAGCGATAAATCTTTACTTACTGTGTCGGAGGAACGAGAAAGTAAGCACCCTGATCACCCCAATTATGTGTTAACTCGACTTGGGCCGATTGCTAGCGGCGGACGCTTGGGGTTGAGACAGAGCGTATGAAAAAACTTTAAAATTCGAGTGAACAGGAATTGTGATAGGTGTGAGTGTGAACAACTTAAACAAGAAATCGCTGGTTTGAAGGAGTCTTTGGGTAATTATGAAATGGAAGACGAAGTTGAACAGCCATCTATAAATGATGAGATGGCACGTCAGGTGGTCGAGTCTAATGTAAAAGTAATCAATGGGCGCTACGAAATTCAAATTCCATTTAAGATGGATGTTTAGACTAATTTGCCAGATAATTACGTTTGCGCTTTAAAACGGACCACAAATTTGCGCCGAAACGCTCTGAAAAACGTAAAGCTGAAGGATATCCTTGAGAAAACATTTCGGAAAATGATTTCCCAGGGTTGGATAGTACCTACTGATGATGCGATCTTGTCTGATACCAAATGCTGGTATTTGCTCTTCTTTGTCACCAAGCAAGATAAAGCAAGGGTAGTTTGACGGGGCCGCCACTTTTAAAGGAGCGGCACTAAGTGATGCTGTCCATTCTGGAATCAATTTGTTAACGGAGGTACACTTGCACGGCTGATCTGAGCAAGTGTTTTTCCAAGTGGCTATGCATGAGAGTCAAAGGGATTTGTTCCGCTTGATATAGTATGGAAACAATAATTTAGATGAAGGAAAAGTTCAACTTTATCGATTTTCAAGGCATGTTTGGGGAATTAATTTTATCCCCTTTATTGCACTTTTTGCAATTGAAAAGTTGATCACTGAAACCCTACAAACGCTGACGCGATGACTTTAACGGTTATTGAAAATAATCGGTACATGAATGATCTTTTGTTGGCCTCAGACTCGCTCGATGACCTTAAAAAAATTTCTTGCGAATCAAGCTCGCTGTTTGAAAGTAGAGGATTTAAATTGCGCAAACGGGTAGCTAATGGCAGTTCTAAAACTGTATTGTCTGGAATCCCGAAGTGTAATCTCGGTTTAAATATCCGGGAGATAGATTAAAGTGAACCTATGCCCGACTCAAAAACACTTGGTCTGGTGTGGGACCTGAAAACGACAGGTTGCGAGTGTGTTTCAAGCAACGCTAATACATGGAATGATTATGAAACACAAATGTTCTATAAACCTAACAAACTTATGCTATATATTGGAAAAACTCTTTTAAATTCTAAAATGAGTAAGTTCCTTCCTTACAAGTGTAAATTCCTAACTGGGGAGGACTTTTTCTCCGGTTATAAACCATAAGATTAAGCAGTTGCTTCAAACTAAGGCCAGGTGGTTGCAACTATTACTTAACAAAAAAGGTTTCAATTACATCAATTAAATCCCGTTTCCATTACATTTAAATCCACTCGAACTGCAAGACTCGTTTGACCATTAAAGTAAAAAATGCATCACTATTTCAGCATAACTTTCTAAAACTCATGCTTTAAAATTTAAATCTTGGTTCAAAAGTGAAAAAATCACCTCCAAAAATGACAAAAATTGCTTTTTTGAATTTATTTACATTTTTGAGGGAAAAATCAAGCCATAATAAGAAAATTCCATCATAAGTATTTCAGAACTTTTTCACTATTTTGACATTAGTGTTCTCGTTCTTAAAATTGAAAACAGTTCCAAACAAAATCTTCTGCAGCTTATTTAACTAAACATAAACGTTAAAAAACTTTTTTAAACAATTTGATCAAGAATGCTACATATAATAATTTAAGTTTCTATCAAACCTTTGTAACAGCTGTTAATTGCGCTGATCCAGTTGGAAGGGAGTAAACAAAGGCGTAATCAAGAGGGACGGAGAAAGTATTTTTTCCCTTGGATTGGTTTCTTCACATGTTTTCATTTAGTGTTTTATTCAAATTTTATGTGCCTATGGGTCTTTGCACGCAAGTAACAGAGAGATTTTTTAAAAAATGATTTTTGATTTTGATTTTGTTTTGATTTTTGATTTTATTCTTTGAATTTTGTAAATTTCGCACCTTTATGAATATAAATATTTTTCTTTCTTTAGAAATCAACAAGAGTCGAAGCATCATTAGTTCCATTCTTTGAGATAATGTTCTTGTCTGGAGATGCACTTGTGATGTAGGCACTTTTACAGTCTCCCAAACATCGTATTCATGTTAAGTAAAATTTCTAACAAAAAATTTTTCTTTTTTATGCAAAGCTTGCCCTCGGCTTTTGGGATCTTTTAACAACGTTGTGAGTGTGAGTTTATTGATGGCGTCTTGACGCAAAATAACTAAGCAAACCAAACGCACGAAGTAATGCTGAAGCATAAATGTTACATCAAATGTAGCAAACTAAGATAATGTGATACTTTTCATTCGTAAACGCTGAAATGAAAAAATTCTTATTCTAAAAGTCTAAATTTCCTACCCGTGTAAGAGTTTCTGCGCTGTTGGTAACCTCTGTATTAGCCAATATCAAATGGCATTTTAAACTGTCTCGCTGTTAACGCAAGTGTGAGGTATGCCAATAAACAAGCTGTTTTTTATATGGCGTGGTTGTCCAAGTACAGCCCTTGTCCTGATATAATGTCTTTGTCCTGATATAACGTCTTTGTCCTGATATAACGTCTTTGTCCTGATATGACGTCTTTGTCCCGATATAACATTTTTGTCCAAAGGTTAGCCAAGATTTGCTGAAAGCTTTGATAAATATAGCAAAATAGCGTTTATGTTCAAATATTTCTTACGTTTCCTTTCAATAAAAAGCAAAGTTAATACTGACAATCTGATAGCGCTCACAAGCTATTTAACCTAGTTTGATTTACTTTACCGATCAAAACATATCCGCAACTCTAAATGAGGTTTGTAGAACTGTGAGCATGATATGTAACAGTTAATGCGGTTTTGAAATTTGTCCTTTATAGTAAAATCAAGGCAGTAATGACTGTCAAAGTTAAATTTATAGCAGTAACCAGTTATCAAAGATATCTTGTTCGACATCAGAATTGGAAAAAATCATAGCCAGCTGTAAACTTCTACCAGTTTCATTGTTTAATGAATGTGATCAACAAATCTGTGCTGCATCACTGCCAAGACCTAACCTTTGATTTACCTCAGCAAAGACAAAATGCTTTCTTCCGTAGATATATTGTTGTTCCCAACAGGCGAAGTCAGGATAGCAAACTGCAAAGTGACAGGAACGCTGAGATATCCTAGTGCAGACAAAATAAAGTTTGGCATTTTCTATGACTTGGTTTTGGCATTTTATTGTAATCAAATATGTGATAATTTTTCGGTTCTTTTTAATTTCCACACAATGAAATAACTTAAAGCCTAGCTCTGTAAGCCCTTGGTACCAAATTCACTGCATCTGTTGAAGCGAGCAAACAAGACAAAAAAAATTACAAACTTTTTCGCTTGAGTACTTGCCAAAAGCGATTTAGTACATATTCTAGTTTCCGCGTCAATTTGTGGAAACTGAAAGGACTTGTTTGTTTGTTGCTTTATTCACAAGAAAACAGCGTAGGCGATATGCTTAAGACCATTGTTCTCAGACCGTTCGGAAAGTGTTCAAACTATATCTTTTTGCTTTGCTTTGCAAACTATTGCAGTCTTTTTTAACCATTTGCTACTTTTACAACCTGTCAGTAATGACTCTTGTAAAATCGATTCACAAAAACAAGGTTGTGCGAACTGTTTTGCGAGCGGGCCAAATTTGAATTAGTTGCAAATTTTTCGGGCTGGCTGAGTTTGTAAATCAAACTGTTTGTACGCAAAAATAAGCACTGATTGGTCGCATTTTTTACCCAAACGGAAGGCGAAGACCTTTTTGGAAATGAATGCAGTACTTTCAAAGTAAGATTTTATGTGTTATTCTTACACATCTATATTTAAGACATTTTTTTCAAATTTTGAGCAGATAGATGTGACATTCACTTTTTTCCACAAAATCTTTCTGCAGACGGTAGAATTTTACGTCGCAAGCAGAGGCGTAGCCAGGGGGGCCAAAAGGTCCATGGCCCCCCCTGAATTTTAAGTCAAATTACAAAACAGTATCAAAAAAAAACAAAAATTTTTTTGCGCCTCTGCAAGTACATTAGAGTTCATTGTTGACTTTTAGCAAGGAGGTGGGTCGGGCGTGGCTTTTTAAATTTTTTAACTTTCAAATGTTATCAAACAAGATGTGTACCTTTTACACCCTAAATATCGCCGAAGTTTTTCTTGTATGTCGTAGTCGAGCAATGAATTGATATTCCAAGTTATGGTAATGGCAAGAAATAAGCGTCTCGCTGAGCGCTTTCCTGTTTTTTTGCGATGCGGACTACTACAAAGACGTCGCTTCTTTTATCAGAACGTTCAACCTCCCAGTGGGAGTGGTTTCCTTGAAATTCCTTAAATAGTGCGTTATACGTCGCAATTGAAGTTGAAATATTAAAGCCGTTCTAGATAAAAGTACATTAGATCAGTGAAATCGCATTCGCACTTTCTCAGTTTTGTACAGCAATTTTTATCGTAGCAACGAGCGTAGCTCACGAAAGACAAAATGTTGAACCGACCCACTAAATCGGCAAAATTAGATATTTTTTCTGCGAGGAAACAGGTTGATAGTGCTAGAGTTGAAGACGATGTTGAAGTTTTACAATCGCCAACTACTTCTAATACGGCTGGAGTTGTTCCCGAAAGCCATGAAGAATACGTGTTGGGGAAGACCATCGATTTAGGATATGTTCTAGAAATTCACTCACAGATCACAGATGCAGAAAGATATAAGCTTTTAACTTCAGTAGGTCCACGAAATGTTTTAATTCTTGATACGATTCGGCAAAATCGTCGCAAGTTTCTGAAGTCGTGGCTTCAAGATGATAGGTTTTCCAACTGGCTTGTTTATACGCAGCTCTCTGGTGGTGGTGGTTTATGCAAAACATGCATCTTGATGCAAGCGCATCTGACACATGGCAGTCTTGCGAACCCTGCTCTCCTAGAAAGACCTTGCATAGATTTCAAGAAATTTATCGAAAAGGCTCTTTCTCACAGGGATGCCGCTTACCACAGAGAAGCAACATTGGCAGCGAAGGATTTTATTAGCTCTATGGAAAGTGGCAAAAATATATACGCTTGCATAGACGCAGGAAGAGCCAAGTGAGCAGCAGAAAATAAAAAATTTTTACTTTTATTGTCAAAACTGTTCTTTTCTGTGCTTCTAACAATATCCCTTTACGTGGGCATTCCTCAGACAAGGGAAATTTTATGAATCTTCTTCAATTCCGCATGGATGCTGGGGACGAAGCTTTGAAGAAACACTTTGCTCAGATGGCTGGAAATGCTAAGTATACCAGTCAAACCATTCAAAACGAGATTCTTGGGATTGCGAGCATCATGGTGGTCGAAGAGCTTGTTGCAGAAGCCAATGAAAGTTTTATATCTGTTGTCGCCCACAAATCCTGCTATATTTCGGGAAAAGAACAACTTAGCATTGTCTTAAGACATACCAAAGGTGATAAAGTGAACGAGAGTTTTACAGGATTAGTTGAAATGCCTTCAGTTTCCGCGAATCTATTTCTGCAGCTATTCTGGCTCACCTCTCCAGAATAGGCGTTGATCTGTGAAAGCTTGTTAGACAAGGCTACGATCGAGCATCTACTATGGCAGGTCATGTGAATGGAGTTCAAAAACGCATTTGCAAAAAGAACCCCCGAGCAATATTTGTGCATTGTGCTGCACATTATTTG
Organism: Trididemnum clinides; assembly: GCA_963675345.1. Classification (NCBI taxonomy): domain Eukaryota; kingdom Metazoa; phylum Chordata; class Ascidiacea; order Aplousobranchia; family Didemnidae; genus Trididemnum; species Trididemnum clinides. Next base: position 20,911,182 of record OY776284.1, on the reverse strand, counting down.
AACTTGGTCATTTAATGACCAGAGTAGAGTTTCTAGGACGCGAGCGGTGAGACACGAGCGAAAGCTCTTTTCTTGAAAGCTGCTCTCGAAAAGCCTGGTGTAACATACGCCATATGTTTGATTGGGCAGTACTCAGCACTTATGGAACCACTAGCGCGAAAGCTTCAGTCTGTTGGAGTTAGTGTACCTTCTGCGAAAAGTCTTATTGCTTCTCTTTAGAGCGTCCTTGATCAAGACCGGGTGGACTTCAACACAGTTGCATCTAGTATTTATGATGAGGCTTGTGCAGCAGTTGGCACGAAAGAGCTTTCAGTGCCTCGGGTTGTTGGAATCCACGTTCATCTTGATAACGTTGAAGCAGAATCGGCCTTACTATATTATCAACGTTTGATATTCCTCCCGTACATAGATGGTCTAAGCAGCTCTCTTCGAGAACGTTTTAACGATAACCCTTCTTTTTTTGCATTGCTCTTTATCTTGCCTCCGAACAATCCGACCAACATCGAAACATTGAGAGCTTATATTCACTGGATAATCTCGTAAATGAAGTAAAGTTGTGGAGAAGTTCTCTCACCCCTCAAGTAAATCAGGAAAGCTTGCCCGAGCTTTTTCTGAGCGCCCTAGCTTATCCAAGTGTGCGCAACGTCATACAGATTATCTTGACACTCCCGCAAAAACCGTTGAGGCTAAACGGTCATTTTCGTGTATGAGGCGAGTCAAAACTTGGTTACGTTCACATATGACTTCGGATCGCTTGTCTGATTTGTGCGTGCTTCACTGCCATCACGAAAGAGTAGATGAGGAGAAGATCAATCGAATATTGGCAACCATGGCTGGCGAAAAGCAATGACGAATTGATTTCTGAGTGTGAGTGACTGGAAGTAAAACTTATTCAACTTTGATTTAGACATTCTCGCATGTGCTGACCACTAACTGATCTAGTAACCTATACTACTGTACGCACTGTATCTTATTGCTTTTTAATTCTCAACAGCAAGTAAAATGGAGTACGCGTTCATAAGATGACAGATGAGTGTGTCTGGCTCAACAAGGTATTGTGCGACGATTGTCTTATCAAAAATTGTCCTAATTGGCCTTTTCAAAGAAAGCGTTAAAATTTTTGCATAATTTAGCGGTCAGTGTGCAATTAGGCAGAAATTCTATAAAATTTATATTTTCATAGATATTACGTGAATATGCCGTGATAAGTAAATGACGTCACATTAAAAGTTTCAAAATTTGGCCCCCTCTCAATTTTTTTCTGGCTGCGCCCTTGGTCGCAAGCCCCAATTGGGCCTCAGGTAGCAGATTGCACACCCCCACAGCAAATAATTCAGCAATGCTATTTTGTTGGCTATTGGTATGTGTGATGACTTAATATTCGCCTTGGTTGGGAAAAACTCTAGGAAAATTTTCAACAATCATGGCTCTTACTGCACCACTCATTGGCCTGGTCTCGGAAATTAGCAAAAGCACTTTCATGAAATTGGCCCTCAAAACGATAATATTGAGATGCAAATATCTTAGCACGTTACACCAGACTAGACAATGCACCTTCACTAAAATTATTTTTGGGAAGTCAAAGTAGAATATTGGTCTCTTCTTAGGTTTTTCCCTTTACGTCTCTGAGCAATTCTGCTCAAACTTTTGTTCATTTGTCTTTGTTCAACCTTTTGTTCATCTGTTGTTTTATCAGCCATTGTTCGTCAAAAATAAGCACAGATCTAGAAAATAACTATGTTTATGCATAAGTTATCACTTTGAGAAATTCGAAACTGGTCTGAACAAAAAGTTCTGTTTGTACAAATATTCCCATGATCGTAAGATGAAATATATGATTCAATGCAACCACAGCCAAAAAGCACCAACAATAATCTTTATCACTTTTCAGAAATTTCTTTCTAATCGGATTTCCTTTTGGTTTTGATAATATAAAATTGTAAATTTAACAAATCTGGTTTTAAAAATTGCAATGGCTGCATCTCTGGACGATGATTTTGTTTTGTGTTTCCAAATTTAGAAGATCGAAAAGTAAAGATCACTTTAAAATATATTTTACTATCATTAAAAAACTTTTATATTTTGCAATCATTAAAAGCTGTTTATTTCTACTAGCTAAAATTAGAAAAGTTGGTTTTCTTAAAATTAAAATAATCTCAAAATGAATCTTTATTGACAAGTTACTATTTACGCGTATGAGCTCATGCTGTGTTTGCATGTCTTTCGTCAGACTGGGCCACCACGACGGGTAGACTGCTTGGCCCCACCATCTGTCTGCCACATAGAGACGAAGGCGTCCCGTTAAGTGCCTCGCCCAAGGACACAACAAGCAAGCTTGCCAGATTGTTCTCCACACTATCCCTTATGTGCTGAGCGCCAAGCAGGGAAGCTGTGAATACCATTTTTTAAAGTCTTTAAGTATGACTCGACAAGGGAAATGAACCCCAGGTCTATCGACGGCATAGCGGACGGTCTAACCACTACACCATCGCGCCGGTTTATTGAAAAGTTGCTTTCGTTTAAATCGATTTCTCATAACTTTCTTGGTTTAATCGAACTGCTTTGAAGTGTCGAAAACAACTTCGTGATTATAATACGTTTTATTTAGTTTACTTAAATAGACGCCGAAAATGAAGTAAAATGCATCTCCGTTACAAATATGTTTAACCATCAGTGAGCATGAATGAGTTGTAAATTTATGAAGAAGGAAGGAATGCATTGTCTCTCTCCACTTTCTACCTAAAAAGCAATTTATATCAAGTATAGTTTATTTATGCTAGATAGAATCTTGAAGTTGTTTGGATAAACATTCCTTCATTTCAACTTACAGAAGAGCTTGCTGTTTTTGTAAAATATTGCTAATCCTTGGTCAGGAGCATAAGGGGCCCAAAGCACGTGTCTTTTTTGTGAAATGCCTATTCATATAGACATGAATTGCAGTGAAATTACCAAGCCTTATTTTCAGAAGTGAAAACGGCGTTCTCACACTTGTTTTGCACTAACCTGTTTTGAAGGTCGGCATTTCTACTTTGATTTTGAAACGCAAAAAACATGCAGAATGCTCTTAGCAGTGAATGATAATATCCTGCAGCACCCAATAAGTATAAATAATTGTGGCATCATAAAAACAATTAAATGAAATGGCAATAGGAATCCAAAAAATGTTCAACTTATGGTGATGATTAAGTGCAAGACCAATTTTGACGTTTTTGAAGAAGATCAGATCAAATTTGTATAATAAAGAAATTAATAGTAAACTTTAATCAAAGGAGGGAAATAAAGAATTACTTTTGCACTCAATATTTTTCTAGTACCGACACCAATGACAGTATTTTTAAAAAACGTATCGGTACCAAATTCTGTTTGCTTTAGAAAAAGTGGTACTACAGTGTTAGTTGATTTATTTGGTTTTGTGTTATTTATTCTTCATATTATCAACATGACAATTCGCATGTCTGTACAAGTAAGAACCTTGAAATATCGTTAAATTCCGTTTCAACCGAGCAAATTGTCATTGATGCTTGGCGGGTACCCATTACCCGTCTCTTACCACTTGCTCGGTGATCGGCCTCAATACTCTACTCCGGTCGATGAGCAGCGAGAAAATCTGACTTTTGGTCTACGGATGTATTCTTCACAAACCACTTAATTAGTATACTGAATAGCCAGCAAAATAACCAAGCATAGACAGCGAAACTAATTAGAAATGTAAAATCAGATATAATCGATAACATATCACTTACGAAATCAACATCTACCATATTACTTATCTAATCCTAGCCTCACTGTTTATGCAAATGATGATGATAAAAATGGCTGTTTTGCAATGAGTGGTGCAGTAAGAGCCACGATTGTTGAAAATTTTCCTAGAGTTTTTCCCAACCAAGGCGAATATTAAGTCATCACACATACCAATAGCCAACAAAATAGCATTGCTGAATTATTTGGTGTAGGAATGTGCAATCTGCTACCTGAGGCTCAATTGAGGCTTGCGACGTAAAATTCTACCGTCTGCAGAAAGATTTTGTGGAAAAAAGTGAACGTCACATCTATCTGCTCAAAATTTGAAAAAAATGTCTTAAATATAGATGTGTAAGAATAACACATAAAATCTTACTTTGAAAGTACTGCATTCATTTCCAAAAAGGTCTTCGCCTTCCGTTTGGGTAAAAAATGCGACCAATCAGTGCTTATTTTTGCGTACAAACAGTTTGATTTACAAACTCAGCCAGCCCGAAAAATTTGCAACTAATTCAAATTTGGCCCGCTCGCAAAACAGTTCGCACAACCTTGTTTTTGTGAATCGATTTTACAAGAGTCATTACTGACAGGTTGTAAAAGTAGCAAATGGTTAAAAAAGACTGCAATAGTTTGCAAAGCAAAGCAAAAAGATATAGTTTGAACACTTTCCGAACGGTCTGAGAACAATGGTCTTAAGCATATCGCCTACGCTGTTTTCTTGTGAATAAAGCAACAAACAAACAAGTTCTTTCAGTTTCCACAAATTGACGCGGAAACTAGAATTGTACTAAATCGCTTTTGGCAAGTACTCAAGCGAAAAAGTTTGTAATTTTTTTTGTCTTGTTTGCTCGCTTCAACAGATGCAGTGAATTTGGTACCAAGGGCTTACAGAGCTAGACTTTTAGTCATCTCATCGTGGAGGATCACCTATCTGATTACAATGAAACCCTAAAAACTAGGCATCGAAAACGCAAAAATTTATGTTGTTTACGCAAGGATATTTCTGTGTTCCTGTCACTTTGCAGTTTGCTATCCTGACTTCGCCTGTTGGGAACAACAATATATCTACGGAAGAAAGCATTTTGTCTTTGCTGAGGGGAATCTTAGGTTAGGTCTTGGCAGTGATGCAGCACAGATTTGTTGATCACATTCATTAAACAATGAAACTGGTAGAAGTTACTGTTCGCTATGATTTTTTTCCATTTCCAATGTCAGAAGATATCTTTGATAACTTGTTACTTTGACAGACATTAATGCCTGATTTTACTATAAAGGACAAATTTTTGAAAACGCGTTAACTGTTACATATCATGCTCACAGTTCTACAAACCACAAATGGAGCTGCACATATACCTTGATCAGTAAAGCAAATTAAATTCGGTTAGTGGCTTGTGAGCGCTATCAGATTGTCAGTATTAAATTTGCTGTATAGTGAAACAAAACGTGGGAAATATTTGGACATTAACGCTATTTTGCTATATTTATCAAAGCTTTCAGGAAATCTTGACAAAACTCTGGAAAAGACGTTATATCAGGACAAAGACGTTACATAAGGACAAAGACGTTATATCAGGAAAAAGACATTATATCAGGACATAGAGGTTATATCAGGACAAGAGCTCTACTTGGACAACCACGCTATATTAAAAAGCAGCTTGTTTATTGGCGTAGCTGGCACTTACCTAACAGCGAAAGAGTTTAAAATGGCCATTTGATATTGGCTAATACAGAGGTTACCAACCGCGGTGGAACACTTACACGGATAAGAAATTTACATTTTTAGGTTAAGAATTTCTTTATTTCAGCATTTACAAATGAAAAGTTTCACATTATTTTAGTTTGTTGCATTTAATGTAACATTTATGTTTTAGTATTACTTCATGCATTTATTTTACTTTGTTATTTTGCGTCAAGACGCCATCAATAAACTCACACTCACGGCATTGTTAAAAGATCCCAAAAGCTGGGGGCATACTTTTCATAAAACCGGGATTTTTAATTTTTCGTCAGGCATTTCACTTAGCATGAAGAACATGTTTCGGAGATTACATAAGTGCCTACGTCACAAGTGCACCTCCTGACAAGGTCATCATCCCAAAGGAAGTCACTAATGACGTTTCGACTGTGGTTGATTTTTAAAGAACGAAAAATATTTATATTCATAAAGGTACAGAATGATCAAGATGGTCTTTGCTTTTGGGTGGACAATGAATTGCTTGTAGGTCAGGCTGCGATCCACTGTCACACCAAGATATATCGGATTGGGACAGTACTAAGTGACATAAGACGAAAAAAGGATGGTCAGGTGTTTTTAGATTTTATTTTGAAAAGGGAGGAATAAAAGGTCTTGAAAACGAGCGACGGAGAAATGCATTATAAAAGGGTGGGAAGCACGGATTGAACCTTTGATGATTGTCACCTAACAACTCTCCAGCATTTGGGGAGATGTTGAAATTGTAACCCTGTTACACTGATTGCCGCTGGCATAGACCAAGCCATACATTTTCAACCCATTTAGCCCAATGATTTTCATATATAGGACCATTGGTGGCTCTTGAAAGTTTTACAAAAAAACCGCAGCAACCATTAGTTTTGAAATAGCAAATAACTTCAAGAGTCCCCTATCATTAATCTCCAAAAGATAAAGATGATCATTATAAATACATGGACAAAGTGGTGAAAGCCTTACATTACGTCAAAAAAATAAAATGGATCCACTAGTCAAACAGTTTTTAAACCACTGGCTTCACCGAGTGTCTAATAGCTAACAATGCATTATTAGTCACGAGTCCCATTCCGTTTCACTTCAAACAAGTTGATGTTTCTGTACCTGATGGCGCTGTAAGCTGAAGTTATGAAAGAAGATGACGTAAATCGAGCCATTTTAAAAACTTTGCAACTTTTTCAAGAAGTAAACTTTGATAGGTTAATTCAAATATAATGCCGGGTTTGTTTTGGCTCATTTCACCTTCTGCTCGGGATAAGTTAAGCCTGAATGTGAGGAAAGTTGGGGAACATGGCTGTCAGTATCTAGGCTACTAACGAACTTATCAACAGCAATAGGCTTCGCTAATGTAGAAACATCGAATACCACAATTATAAGAATTTGGTCTTCGACAAATATTACTGTGCTTACTCATCAATGTGTCACTAAAACAAGCACAAGCTGCGAGGTTGATATAAGCTGCACATGCAAATGGTTTTCAACAATACAAATCAAAATGTTCGCTTGATGTTACCTTTTTCCAATAAGCATGTCTTTTTCGCTAATGACTAAAATGGCAAGAAAACCTTTTGACAATATCTTTTATGAAAAAGGAACACTCTGCTACAATATCAAGTATATACAGGATTTACCTACCAAATCCGCTGTAGTTGTAATCATAATTTGTGTCTTTTACGTACAAATTATTATTCTGTTACTAAAAATGGAGTGAAAGTTTGACATTAAATAAAGTCAACAGAAGAACGATTGATGCTTTTGAACTCTAGTAATGGAAAAGGAAGCTCTGCATTTCAGGACTGCTAGAATAAAAAATACAGGGTGTTTCTAAAAATGTGCGATAGATTAACTTTTACACTTTGTTTTTTTACTTTCAACATCAAATGCTTTTTTTCTCAGATTTAAGTAAATTGGTAGATACTAATACTAACATAAAAATGAGATTGCCTTAATTTCAGAAAAAAATCGAAAATTATCAAATTCTGGTATGATAAAATATCTTATATTCCTGTTCGTCCTTGATTCTTTCAATAGTTTAATGTCAACACATATGATGCACCTGACCGAAAGTCGTGTAGAAAGGTGTAAAGCAATTCGAAAGCAAATGCACTATGCAATGTTCCCACAAAGGCAGTGGTGAACGTCCATTATCAGTCACAAAAAATCAAACAAACATTTTCGCCATCCAAAACTCGACCATCAGAAATCTGAAGAAATCACGCCATCGTCGCTTCACAGATTTAGGAAGCTCTCCTTCCATCTTGGTACGAATTATAGAGAAAGAACCACAACTTTATCAATACATTATACCAATGAAGCACAAATTATCAGCTGACGATAAGCAAAACAGATTAGTTATGTGTGAATGACTAAACTAGAAGCTAGAGCGCACTTCCACATCTAAGGCTCAATTAACAATCACAACAATATCTTCTGTGGCACTGTAGCAACGAAGGAGATGTCAGAAAAGCAATTGAAGGCACTTAAAGTTACAGCTTTCATGGCCTATCACGAAAGACATGGGTTCCTAGGTCTTTATTTGTTTGAGGAAGAAGACAAAACCGTCACCATCAATGCTGAACGTTGTCGTAAAGTTATTAAACAGTTTTGTTATGACCTCAATGCAAGCCTTACTCTAATTCAGGTTTGTAGAACTTGGCTTATTAAGGATGAGGCCCCGCCTCATACGGTGCAAGACACCATTGCATATCTACACCAACTGTTTAACATTCGAATCATTTCTTTGACAACTGATTATGAATGAGCCGCACACAGCTCTGATTTGAATCGGTTGAATTTTTGGTCGTGAGAGCTATAAAAGGGTCTGTGTTTGCTGAAGCCCTTCTTCAGTGAATGAGATAAACTTTAGGGTGTCTAACTATGTTCACCAAGTTACACCTGAGACACTGAGGAAGAATGGGGCAAACTGTCATTTGTGTCAAGGCTTACTTCAACCACAATGGCTCACACATTAAAAAGGCTAATTAAAAAAAAAATTTTTAACGTGACATGCAAAATATTGCTTAAACTTGAATGGAGCATTATGTGTTTTTGTTTAATTAAAATGACATAGTGTCTACTTTAATATATTCATTTCAAGGAAATACGATTTTTTATGATGTTTTCAAAGTCCATTAAAGCTGTGGTACTTTTATTGAAACACCTCTATTGCAATTACGAATCAAATCACGCCTCGTCTACTTATGAAAACAAGATTTTTCAAACAGAAGCAGCGACATTTTGAACATATAATGAGAAACAAATCATTGGAAAAGGACTGGGTCCATTGCTTGATATAATAACATATTCTGATTATAATCAGAAAAACGAATGGAAGCCGACCAACGCACAGATGGCTGAATTTAGTGAAGGATGACACTGATATGAATACTGCAAAACAGAAGCGATACGTGAGAGATTGAGAGTTGTGGAAAGGGACAATTCGTTTGTGTTAAAATCACAAAAATAGCGTTTTAGATATTGCTCCATATTCTGTGTTACTATTCAGAATTACCTAAATTATTTCGAAACGGTAAATAATGCACTTAAGTTTGCTAAAGTACTTCTGTTAACTGTTTATTCTTACTCATGTGAAAATTATCCTGGTTGCTGGAATCAAGACTTTAATTGTTTGAACATCCCTTTTGTTAAGAAACTGATTGCCTGTTATTTTATGGTGAAACTGTCTTATATATTTGGTTTTAATTTAACAATGGATTGCAGACAACTTTTGGATTACGAAATTACCACTTTATTGTCAGTTGTTCACATTTTCTTTAACATGCATGTTGTCTGTGTGTTGTAAAATTCTACCTTTTTTCTTTTATAAGTTGACTGTCACATGATGCGATGAGTTATATAGTTGTTTGTATCCGCATTTCTAAATTTATTTTTTGAAGTTAGCGGTCGCGAATCAAGGTGGTTTTGAAGGTTGCGGCCCTACATTGAATTTGGGTAAATTTCATTTTTGCAATCTTCGCTGGTCTCGATTTTTCTTGGTGGCACTTTGATAAGATAAATGATCAATAATTAAGGACTGAATTTGGCTGCCGCAACCCCAATATTATTTTAAAATTGCATTTGAATTGCTTTTTAATAGTATTGTCAAAATAGTATTCTGATAATTTCTGCCGCCCTTTGGTGAGAGGAGAAGATTTGAGAAGGTTTAAAATAGCTTCTTCGCAAAAACTGAGGCGTGACAATGATGGGGGTGACGGAACGTTTTTGAAATCTTTGAAAAGATCTAGGATTTTCTAAGACTTTTCTGAAGGTAACAATATATTGTTTATATTTGGGAGTCATTAAACGGATGACACACATGTCATATATCGTTGCTAAATATAAAAGTATTTCATGTAGTTGTTCGCACGAGTTTTGATATTTTGATTCGGTTGGGTGCCAAAGTTTTCAAGGCCCGAGCCAGTGGCGTGTGGAGATGAATTTGATGTAAAGGCTTGTTGTAGGTAGTAGTCTTATTTCATTTTCAGTTGAAGAATATATGTTTGGAGATCAACGTTTCGAAAGCAAATTCTGCCAGTTGTTGAACAAGGACCTTGTTCGTGGGAGATAGAATAAACTTTTTGAAAGTGAATTATTTTCCAGATTTTGCCAGATGAAGGCATGTTTTTGTAATTGGCATTATTGTCCGAGTCCTGGGGCGTACGCAGAAAATTCTTGAGGGGGCACAAGACATTTTTTTGGAGATCAGCAAACAATGAACACAGTGCTACAAAATTGTGCGGGAATAGGCAATGTTGACCTTTCATTTTTTTCGGAAATTGCGCCAAATTTTTGACCTTTTTTTATGGGGGGAGAAGATCGAGCGTACACAGCGCTAAATTTGGACAAATCATGCTGCAGTGATAATCATAGCAGCCGACAAATACTTTTCACATTTTTCTAAGGGGGGTGCGAGAATAAATTTGTGGCAAATAATTGCTGAAATAGACATTTTACTGTTCCTGAGGAGACGCGTCCTTAAGAGCACCTGCGTACACCACTGTCCGTGCCATAAATTCTTTAGTAAAATAACGTTTTTTAAACCTGCAGCTATTTTTTTGTGCAAATGATTTGAAAAATGATGCCAATTTAAGCTCTTTACTACAATTTGTGTATGCCATCAAAAACAAAGCACTTTTACATCAATTTATTATTTTTATTGCAACTAGAAAAAGATTTTAATTTTTACCTCAACTAGAAGAGATCATTACGTCGTTAGCAACAGCAAGATCGAATAGAACTTTTCAAAATGTGGTTATTTTCAAGTTTAGCTCTTAATTGATGTGATTGTTTTTACGATACGATTGACAAGGTCTTTCACACGACTTGATAAATTTTCCTCGTGGAACAGAAAATATTCGCTGGCTGTTTATACTTTACTAGATGTAAAACTGTACTTAACACAATTGACAAAAAGTATATTCTCTTGCGTCTCTGTTGCGTTTAAATGCAATCGCCAAACCACTACAGGTATCGTCATTTAAAATAAGTCGTTTTATGCACTGGATTAATTTAAACCACAGGCTCATCTTCAAGGGTAGTCAGTAACAAATTACTTTCACTTAAGTAAAGTAGATTTTTAATTACCGCGCTATTTGATGGAGTAGTTTCCGTTTTTGCTACCTCTACTTTTACTTGATTACATTAACCGGAAGTTACCCTTCTTTGAGCAGTTATAACTTTTTTACAAATTGATAATGAAAACTTGATTTTTATTTAATTGAAATGCACTATGTTAGCATGAAAAACAGCTTTATATTTAAGTTTTATTTGTGCAAATCCTTTATTGAAGTAAACTATTTTTGGTTCGAATTTTGAAAACCAACTGCTAGACCAACCGTTGCTTTGGTCTAGCTTGGCAAAGTGCACTAAATTAGTAGCAATACGTCGTTTTTTATGTCTTTTGATTTTGAAAGATCTTTAGCACCATAAGTACATTTAAATATTCTACCGAGTTTTGTTTTTGAATAGTTGTTCAATGATACAAAACATCAAAATAGCTGTGAACAAAGCTTCAGAAAAATAATTTTTTGCGCTCGTGTAAAGCAGAGGCACCATTAGATTTGTTTAATCTTGATTAAGTTTGTTTCAAGGGTGGATAAATAAATGAACAATCTAGCTGTTTTCAACAGTGAAAGTTGGTTTTCGTTGTAGCGGGCAGCCCGGAGAAAAGGAGTTCTTTTGCATCTAGATTTGATTCGAAAATAACATCCGAAGTTCGCTTGCTCGCCACAATTACTTAGTGTAGTCTTAATTTGCTTTTTAAAATTCAAGAGAACAGTTTCCATTTTATTGGAGTTTTAGGTAGGCGGGAGAATTTGGGAGATCTTCTTTCGTGGAGGCATTGCATTTGACGATGGCTTTAAAAACATCGGCGCGATGGTGTAGTGGTTAGAGCATCCGCTTCTCAGCCGATAGACCTGGGGTTCATTCCCTAAGTCGAGTCATATCTAAAGACTTTAAAAAATAATATTCACAGCTTTCCTGCTTGGTGCTCAGCATAAAAAGTATAGTGTAGAGAACAAGTTGGCAAGCTTGCTTGTTGTGTCCTTGGGCAAGGCACTTAACGGGACGCCTCCACCTTTATGTGAAAAACAGGTGGCATACCATTACTTCACAGGGTTACAATTTAGAAGTTGCTAGCCCAGCATGTCGCATAAGGGTACTCTTAGGTACCCGCCAATGGTGGTGAGGCTACCAGTCACTCATGACTAGTTTGAAATGGGCTGCCATCTTTCCCCTAGCCTAATTTCAATTAGGTTGACGGCATGAACCTGAATCGCCATTCGTGTCTACCTCCATCCCAAGGAAAAGGAGTGGTAATCACAACAACAGCAACATGAATTGTCTCTCTGAGTGGGATAGTTGTTAATAAGCTAGAGATATCAAAGGAACAGAGGAAGATGGCTTCTGGATCTCAGTTGAGTTGTTGCGTAATTTCAGCAAAGCAAAAGCATCTTTGATGCAGTGGCCAAAATAAAGATCTTGACTAGGCCTGGTTGCAGGACAAAGTTTAACGCATTTTGCCAAATCATGATGGCAGATGCTATCATTCTGGTGATAAATACTGGTGAGAGTCAGACAAAAACATTGTAGTTTTCACTCATTGCTTTAAAAGAATGCAATGATTTTGCCCCATAAAGCTTTATTTAAAAATAGTTTTTTAAATTTTTTGTATTTTGAAACGATTTCCTCCCATAAAGCTTTATTTAAATATAGTTTTTTGAGTTTTTGTATTTTGTTTTATCTTTCTAAGCATACATTAATTTGTTCATATACAAGCTGCTGCTTTGATCAAGGCAGTAACCAGAAGGGTAAAAGGGGCAATTATCCTCTGAAAAAAGGTAAAAGTTTTGTTCGGGCTGAATTTCTTGGTGCTTCCGAAGAATAGTTGTCGTGTAAGCACAGATTTAGAAAATTTCGGTAATATCAATGATTTTTACCAAAATTCTGCGAGTTCTAGGTTTGGGATGGGACATAACTTTTCTTCCATAATTTTATCAACCAAACCAATAGAGTAAGGCTGTAAGCAGTACGTCATGTAACATAACAAAGATAGTATAACAAAACTAAAAAAAAAGAACACCAAAGCTATTTATCCCCTTTTGGGAACTTCTTCAGGGCAACATAAATTGAAGGTAAATTCAAATTATGCTAAACTGAAACCTATGACGAGAATAATGTTTTTTGAACACTGCACTTCTCGATGAAGCACTTGCAAAAGCGCTTCGCTCCATTTTAATAACCGAGTTTTATGTTTAAGAATATTTTAAGGCGTGTGGTTAGCAGCGTTTCCGTTAGCTTCGTTTTTATTGTTGAAACGGCCATTTTTCAATATGGTAATACAAAATTTTGCTCTGCTGGCATTGTTTCTCGGTAGTGTTTGCACTGATCATGGGATTTAATGGCGGAGTTACATGAACTTTGGTTATTAGAAAGATGGTTGTTTAGTAATCATAACGATGTATAACGTGTTCTTGTCACAAGAACATCTATAATCGTAGACAACATTAGAACATAATTTAAACTTCATGATGCTTAATCATGAGAAATGACCGGAGATGTAGTGTTGTTGAAACGATATTGCTCTAGTTATAAGTGTTTAGTTCTGTGAAGTTTAAATTTATTTTCAAAATTTCAGAGTATATTGCCCTGACAAAGTCCTCTAAAGTGGACGAAAAGCTTCGGTGTTCTTTTGTTAGTTTTGTTATGTAAGCTTTATTGGTTGAAATCAAGTACTGCTTTTTGTATTGGTTTGCCTAATAAAAGTCTATGAAGTTTTTAAAATAATCAAAAAAGGTCATGACAAAAAAATGTGAATCACAAAATAAAATGATTTTGACCCAATGCCCTCAGAACTATTGAGATCATTACATCATTTGGCTCTAGTTCTTTACGCTAAATGTTAGATATCATGAGATTTAAACTGCTTTGTTTAGAAATAAAAAAATTTGATCTCATCGAGTCACTCAAGTTTTAACGACATTTAACTATTAACCGACGTTGCATCAATCGCACAAGACACCAATAAAAAATGTGATCATAGAGAGCTAAAAGCAAAAGTAATAATTACTAAAATAATTAATTTAACTTTATAAATTTTCTTCAAAAGAAAAATGACATTGACTTAAACTCTAAAAGTAGTTACACCTTCTGATGTAATGTCTCTTGGACACTACCTTTTTTTCTGGAGACACTATTGCCTCGACCACTCACGTAAACCTTTAACTTGGTCAGGAAGGAACTGTTCAAAAATTATATTATGCCTCCAGAGAGAGAGGGAGGGAGAGGGGAGGAGGAAAACCGTCATATTAGTGTTGTATTATGGAAAGGGGATAAGAAATATTGTTGTATAACAAACTTGCTATTATATTTAAAGAAAATTAAAGTCTCCATTTGTTTAATTGAACAGGTTTTTGTAGCGAATTCGAATAATTGAAGTTTTCCAGAGTACTTTTTTAATATGACTCGTCACACGAGGAGATAGAAGTTTACTAAAATGTCATAATGCATCAATTGGAGAAAGGGGGATTAAAAATCAAACAAATAGGATCGTATAATTGTGAATAGCCCCTAACGTAAATAAAGCTACAAATTAGCAAAAATATTGGAAACTTCAAAACTCTCTTCTCGAATTTCATGAAATGCGAGCATTTTAAATTGAAAATTACTGTTTCATAAAGATACAGGAAAAAACTGCTCAAAATCATAAACCTGTATTTTAGTTTTGCTACCTATGTAGTTTAATTCGCAACTGCTTTCCTACTTTTGCTCAAGTAGAAGTACCCGCCATTACTTTCTACTTTTCCTTGAGTATTGTTTTGCGCAAATATTTACTCAATACTTTTACTCGGGTAGATTCACAAACTACTTTGATCACCTCTGCTCATATTAAACCCGTGCGACCGTTCAATCATTCCCATGGTCGCTCTTGGAGAGTTGACCGATATTATTCTTCTGTCTTAGCTCTTGGAACTATTGAACTAGCAGTTTCTAAAATGAAGGACCTGACTTCAAATAGCGCAAGGTTATTTTTTCTTATCATATTATTTTATAGTCCAGTGTTTCCCAAACTTTTTAAAATCACGATACACTTTTTGAAACACAAATTTTCAAGTTTCACATAATTTTACATGTACTTCAAAGTACTTGGAAGAAAGTGCAGTGAAAACAAAACAGATACTCAAAATGGTTAATTTCATTCCAAATTATTTGAAACAAAACATGCAATAATTTGAATTTTGAATGACTGTGCCAACCCAATGAAATTACGTCCACGACCCACCAGTGGATCACGACTCATAGTTTGGAAACTGTTGCCATAGTCAGAAAAAATCTAGGTCAAAAACATGGCTGCAACAGGAGATTTTTTAAATAACCGTGCTTGTTTATTTCTTCTTTTTAACACGACACCAAACTTATAGCCAATGAATAACTGAAGTTAACGATTCCATTAGATGGCAGTAATAATTGATCTTGCTCAATAGCTTTCCACTTTAAAGAGGTGGGTCAACATACGCACTAGCTCAACTTACCTGGGGTTGATCTTTCCTCACATTTCACAACAATTTTATAATTAACACTGCAATTTGAACTGAATTCACAAAATGTGTTTATTTCAGTTTTTTAAATCTATTTCCACTGATCCACTGTATTCTGTTTCTGTATTTCTATTAACTACACTCATGACAAAACTTTTCTCTTTCATATGTTTTATTTTTCCAATTAAGTCATCACTTTACTCCAGTTTTTATTCATAAACACGTTTTTGTGAGTAAGTGGAATATGTTTAGAGCAAAAATTACCAAGCTCTAAAATGTTGTCAAAAAAAATTAAAAACTGCAACATTGACGAAATACGTGGGATTCTCAAAACAAGCTTGAGTGACCACCATTACTTTGTAATTTTGTTACTAGTTGTTTTGTGTTCGTTTTGATATCTATCTTATGACTAGCCAACGTTAGATGGCGGGAATACCTATTAGTTTTGTGAAGTTAAAAATATTGATTCCATTACCTACGCCGGCTTTATCCTGATCACATTTTTGAGAGCAGCAAAGAAAAATTATTACAAATGAGAACATCGTTTTGCTGCCTAAAACACTGATTATCCTACTATTGAACCAAAACTCGTTTAACTCACAAACAACATGTTATTTCAAAACCTTTTGCTCGCTTTTTTAAAATAGTTCGGCATGGGGGGATACAAAGATAGAGGAGAGCGTCAATATGAAAATAATTTTTTGGGATTATAGAAGTAAACTAAATGTTTTTAGTAATAAGTCTATTACACGATTTGGTTTGCCCCCTTCCATAATTATAATATTGATATCAAGGTCTTTGGCTGTGACTATTTGCCCCGGCTCCTCTATAGCTAGAGACATGTCTCCATCAAATGTTTTCACCTGATGCCAGTTGCCCTATTAAGCTACTTTCAAGTAAAAACGTTTGATTTATGGGCATTTCACAGATCGGCAGGCCTATTGTTATCTTTAATTTTTTTGTCTTATTAGACTTTACTTTAATTTACTATGCCCCTAATCCCGATCTCCTTAATTTGAAATTAGAATTGGTTTTACTTACAAACAGTTTGTCGGTTCACAACTATTTACTCATTGTTTTCTCTATGCACGGGAAGAGCTGAACTAATTCAAAGTTGTCGCCAAACGTCATGAGTGTTGCCAGAAAAAAATGTCCAGAGGATCAGAAATATATTTATGGATTATTTGTGCCTCAACTTCAGTTTATGGTACTTTTGAAGAAGTTACACAAGTTGTAGTTGTTGTTCTATCATTTGCCCATAGTTACTGTAAAGTGTTAGATGTTGTGTGTGAGTGAGTGTGCTTTAACTTTTCTGAAAGAATTGGACTTTAAAACATGAAACTTGGTACAATTGATCACGGTTTGTGGTGTCATAAAAGGATTAGTTGCATCATGACGAAGTAGTTGCTGAACTCTGGATTAGATTACCAACCGATATTCTTTACCCTAACGTTACTGCTCAGGGGTAGGTATTTCTTCTTTATCCCTTTCCCTGGTTGCCGGAACCAAAAATCATGCTCATATAGAAACTTGGTGTCACAAATAAATTACGAAAAGGTCATGAGTGAATCTTCCACTAAATCGCCTTCTTCTGAAAAAGTATCTATTGCTTTGACATCTCTCCACGACTCTGATTTGGTGCTCCCTTTCTTACGCTGAGTGAATAGAAAAAATAACTTTGCGAAATGATGCGACTTTTAGAGTAAAACCATTTTTGATTTGTAAGTAGGGAGATCAAGATTGTGGTCTCTTTAGCGCTCACTCACTACTTTGAATTAGCTTGGCCCATCCTCTTGCTTAAGAAAGGGACGAACGAATATATGTGAAATAATAGACTGTTTGTGAGTAAAAACCACCTTGATTTAAGAGTAAGAAGATCGGGATTTAGGAAAGTAGTTAATGGAATATGAAATAACAAACAATAGACTTGCAACTGTCTGAAAATAGAGGAAAGATATTTTTTTAGAATAGCATATTAGACGTAGTGGGATCGACAACAAAACATTTGGGGTTGACATGGTCATTTTCTCTTAAAGCAGAATCCATGGTGCGTAGACGCAGCCATGGAATTTGATGTCATAAAATTGTGATTACAAAGGAGTCCAAACCAAAACATGAAACATGTCTACCACAAAATAGTTTATTTCTGTAATTGTGAAAATGACCGCCATTTTGATGCTCTTTCCCAAAGTTTTACCCTCCCTCTCTCACGTATTAGGAGGATCGAATAAAAGTTTTAAAATGGTATTTTGTTTATGAGTTACATTAGTTTGTGAAAAAGTGTAAGATGATTAAGATTAAAGTTGCAGAGGCTTTTCTCTTATTAGCAACAACTTTTTGTTGCTGCTTTCACAAATGTTGATTTCGTGAACCCGACGATGTCAGCTGAATTATTGCTTCTTAACGCAACGAAACTAATGAGCTGGCCGAATGCCAACGCCCACTGAGCCAGCTAGAAGATTTACAAATTTGGAAAGATCAACAAAAAAAAATATTAGCAAGATTTTAGAAAAAGCAAAGTTGTTGAGATTATTAGTCTTCAGAATTCTGCTGGCTGATAATTGAAAAATAAAAGTTTAGGTGATAAATGTCAAATCTGTTTCATGCTTTGTTAACCCCCTCCTCAGCTCTGGAAAATATATCCAGCCCAATTAACTACCCTTATTCTCATGACAAGAGGAGATATCGCAACTTAGAGTTTAGTTGTATTCAACGCTATTATATTGCAAAGCTGCATTGCACCTCCATTGTTATATTCTTATATTTCTTTAGATATAAAATGACTTTGAAAAAAGCTGTTTGAGCCATAAACTTTTCGTGACGCTCTCATCAATGGCGGTATCGCGTCAAAAGGGAAGATCTAAAGTGAGTAAGTGTTTTATATGGTTAATTTGGACGTTAGGCTATCAAGACGAGCTAATGATAGCGCTAGTATTGTAAAGTGCGCCAAAGAAAGATTTTGCAATAGCGAAAGTCGGAGAAAGCGCAGCAGGAGGCCAAATGCCGCAATTATGGAAAGCGTTGGAGAGCGTAAACAAACTCATTCTGTCTGCACAAAGCCCGGCGCTGGGTCTTGATATAAGCAGCCTCTAAGAGATTAGGGTAGAAAGAGCTGCATGCTGTGGCTAGGATTGAAAATCGCTTGTCATCATAGTTTAATGCACATTGATCATTTTCTAAAAGATGTTGACCAATGGCAGAGTCACAATCCGGTTTGGTGTCTTTTTGTTTGCACGATCTGTGTGGTTGAGATCGGCGTGGACGGGTCAATTGTTGTCTTAACCATTGCGGAACATGTTGCTTGATGCGATCCTGTAGCCGTTGAGATGTTCGCTCTACGTACCGACTATCACAGTGGCACTTGTATTCATATATGACTGAACTTTTCTGAGTGGTAGGTAGAACATTCTTGCGAGCCACATGCAGCATGCACTTTAACACAAAGACCAAGCGGGTGTTGACGGAACCATAGCAGCTTTCCACGGCGTTTTTGACTTGTTTTTCGAAGTTTGTGGAGGGCTTACCAATCCAAAGGACCCTCAAGTACACCGGGCACTTTTCGGGGCCGAATCGTCTAAGGGTGGAAAACTGAGCGGTTTTCTTGATGATCTGAGTGTTGATGACGTTTTAGGATAACCATTGTCCAGTGATATTTTCTTAATCCGTTCTGTTTCACCATTGAGTCTATGCTTGGTGCAAATCATTAGGGTTTGATGCGCTAATGTAGATATTAGATTTATTTTAACTTAGAGAAAACTAAAGGACTCCCAACGTAAATACTGGCCGGTGAAATTGGGTTTCCGGAATACACTGGTTTCAAAGCCAACATCTGTTCTTTCGACGCAAACGTCAAGAAATGGTAGATATTTTCCTTTCTTTTTTTCAAAGGTAAATTTGAGGAATGGATAAAAGCAGTTGAGTTTGGTCAGGAATTCATCTGCTTCAGCTTCGTAATTGAAGATGGCAAACGTGTCGTCAACATATCTGAAGTATGTTGGAGGCTTCTGCGTTTGACAAAATAACTTTTCTTCATAAAATTCATATAACTTTTCTTCATAACATCTAAATACCTTTTCTTCATAATTTCTCAAACGTCATCAACACTCAGATCATTTTAAAAACGTCATCAACACTCAGATCATCAAGAAAACCGCTCAGTTTTCCACCCTTAGACGATTCAGCCCCGAAAAGTGCCCGGTGTACTTGAGGGTCCTTTGGATTGGTAAGCCCTCCACAAACTTCGAAAAACAAGTCAAAAACGCCGTGGAAAGCTGCTATGGTTCCGTCAACACCCGCTTGGTCTTTGTGTTAAAGCGCATGCTGCATGTGGCTCGCAAGAATGTTCTACCTACCACTCAGAAAAGTTCAGTCATATATGAATACAAGTGCCACTGTGATAGTCGGTACGTAGAGCGAACATCTCAACGGCTACAGGATCGCATCAAGCAACATGTTCCGCAATGGTTAAGACAACAATTGACCCGTCCACGCCGATCTCAACCACACAGATCGTGCAAACAAAAAGACACCAAACCGGATTGTGACTCTGCCATTGGTCAACATCTTTTAGAAAATGATCAATGTGCATTAAACTATGATGACAAGCGATTTTCAATCCTAGCCACAGCATGCAGCTCTTTCTACCCTAATCTCTTAGAGGCTGCTTATATCAAGACCCAGCGCCGGGCTTTGTGCAGACAGAATGAGTTTGTTTACGCTCTCCAACGCTTTCCATAATTGCGGCATTTGGCCTCCTGCTGCGCTTTCTCCGACTTTCGCTATTGCAAAATCTTTCTTTGGCGCACTTTACAATACTAGCGCTATCATTAGCTCGTCTTGATAGCCTAACGTCCAAATTAACCATATAAAACACTTACTCACTTTAGATCTTCCCTTTTGACGCGATACCGCCATTGATGAGAGCGTCACGAAAAGTTTATGGCTCAAACAGCTTTTTTCAAAGCTTTATTAAAATTCTGTATCTCCAACAAGATTTTTTAGATATAAAAGTTTGAAAGAGGAGTGTAGCCAAAATTTTTATTTCAGCCTGAAATGAGCAAAATTATCTTTTTAGACTTTTAAATAAAATGCCAAAATTATTTATATTTAAAAGGTTTTCTCTGAAAATATGTCTTCAAGAAGAATTTTAGTCGGAGTGACATGTCCTTCTTTCCGCCAAAATTTCTATGTCCTCCTGGTTTCAGACACAGTTTAGAAGTGGCGAGACAGCATAAAACAAAACCGTTTCTAAATATCATGTCATTTGTGGCTAAGATGGGGATCCTCAGCACTTTTTCTTTTTAAGCAACTATCAAGCATTTGAAACACAGCAGCAGAGTTCTTTTAACACGGATGAGATGCAAAGCGGTTACACTTTCTACAAACGCTGATAATTTTATTATCACTGTTCATCGTAGAGTCTGCATCATATTTCTAATAAAGTCTTTGATGTTTGTAATCACGATGAGCATACTGAACATATGCATTTTGGCGATGCTTTTGATCGCTCCTTTGGCCTTCTCTCAGCAATGCCGGCAAGTGACTGTTTGCAATGAAGAAACTCCCAACTTGATGAAGGGTGATAAGGGCGATGTCGGATCGCCTGGTAAGGCCGGCCCTGTTGGAAGTAGAGGTCCAAAGGGAGAAGTTGGAGGAGTTGGTGAAAAGGGAATGCAAGGGGAGTCCTGTGCTTTGGGCCCCTTCGAAAGCACATTGATGAAAAAACTTGAAGGTAGATTTGTTTGATTGAAAAAGTTAAAAATAAACTTAATTTAGTTAAACAGAACATTTTTTATGAGTTTAAGACTTGTATCAAATACTGGTACACATGTATTTTAAAAGTGGTGCCATGACGTCTCTTGCTGATAAAATGCTTACCACCATTTGTAAAAATTGACTGGTGTTGTTTTGTTTACTCAAGTCTCTGTCGTATTAAAAAATATAGTCGGTTGTATTTTTAGTCATAACAAAATCACTTAATTCCTGTTTTATTTTAGTGTTGGAAGCAATGTTGACTCCGTCATCTTGTCATTTTTCGTCAGTTTACGGAAGGCAGACTCTTAGAACAGGCGAGGAAGCATTTTGCGACAATGGTTGGACTGTAAGCAGTTTCTTGATTTTGTCAAATTGTGTATTAACAGGTTTAACCCATTAACGCCCAGCGTCCTATTTATAGGACAGTAACACATGTCCGAATTTTACAGGGTTATAATCAAACTTCGCACTTTTAACCAATATATTGAATGACAAGACCCTTCTAGCTGTCACGTTAATAAAGTTTAAGCAATTTTTGTGATTTTGAAATGTGGATTCGGTGGATGTAAAAGTAGCAGTTTTTTTGTTTGCTGACCGTCAGTTCTTTTTGGGACTGTATTCAAAATATGAAATAAAAACTTTTTAGTATTTTTTGACAAATGGCTTCTTTATGAAAAATTTTAGACTACTGATAAGAAAGGTTTTGAAAAATTACTGTTGTTACCGAGTAATACAAACGCAAACATCACTGTCCTATAAATAGGACGCTGGGCGTTTATATGCACTTTTATCGTGATTTACGAGCTACGTTTGTTGCGTCTTGCTGAATTAGCTACGCCTTTGTTCTTTGCGTGCAAGGACATTGTATAAACACAAAAGCATAGATAGACAGTTTACTGCCTCGTGATTTTGGCGTAGACTTCAGAAATCAGAAATACGGTAATCAACAAGATAGGTTTAATTGCTAAACAGTAGCTACTTTCCGAGAGGTTTACGTATTATGCATGGTTTTGTACTTTAGGTTAGAAATCGATTTTGTAAACATCTTTTTTAATATCTTGTACATGCTTTTATACTCTGTTTCAATGCAGTTTCTTAAGTTTTTGACAGTGTTAGTTAGTGAATAAAACATTGCACCAAATCTATTGAATTCGTGACAAGTATAACGTTCCAAGCGTCTACAATCTTACGGACAAGTAAAAAAAATAACGATATAAAAAATATTTTTGTGCATCTATCATTTAGAGAACTGTAACTTCTCTATCCTTCACCCTCTCGTGTTTTCCACAGTCATTGGTTGTGATGAGTCGAAAAGCTTTTGCAAATGTCGAAGATGCAGTAAATTATTAACTTGGTTCAGATATTAGTGAGACAATGACTATTATTCCGCCCGATGTTGATAAACTTACGGATGAAGATGAAGTTGATGAGGAAAACCTCGATGCGTCTATAATTTGCGATATACCTGGAGGAATAGAAATTGTTGATTTTGACGAAGAGCTTAATGAACAACAAGATCCTTTAACATCGAAAAGGCCAAGAAAAGCTAAATCAGAGTTAAAGTGGCAGAAAAGTTTTCCCACATATATATACCGAATGGTCAGCACAAGGCAATCACGCAGCAACAAAGTTTGAAAACGTGGGTATGTCCACTGAAAACGCCCAAACAAGTGGAAAAGATGACACGCGGGTCATACGATCACAGATTTGAGGTCAATGATGAAGTGCTGATAGTTGGACGGAAAGATAACAAAGCTGTTGGAATTGCATCAAACTTTGATACGATTCTGCGGGAAGTTTTGGTTCAGCGCTGGTCCAGTGAAAGCAAATCACGCAACCCAGTTGCGCAGGCTTATGTGATCCAAACGTACAACAAACACATGGGTGGGGTAGACCACCACGACTGGCTCCTGGAAAAACATTCTGTTTCGATTAGAGGAAAAAATGGTACTGGTCTATATTCACGAGTATCCTGGACATGGCAGTGGTCAATAGTTTTGTACTATACATACTTACTCATGGATCGTATTCAATTTCAATTAAGGATTTTTGCAGAGCAATTGCCACAACTTATTTGAAGCTAGGTCATGGGTCAAGAGTGATGAGGGGACGCCCTCTGAGTCTTCCATCAACATCCAGGAGACAAGCTGCTCATGACATTCGTCTTGACCAGCGAAATCATATGCTTGGCAAGAGAGACAAACAGAGGCATTGCCAATACCAAAGTTGCAAAGGCAAACCTCTCTCTTATTGCATCAAGTGTAAAGTAACCTTATGCGTATCTTGCTTTCCAAAGTATCACCAGTAATGTAACAAGATATGGTGTGACAAGGTTTTTCAGTCATAACTGTTGAATTGCAATAAATGACGTCTCAAAAACACCAGAAAGTTTTGCATGTTTTTTGCAATAGCGGCGGTTGCTAAAACTTTTAGATACGCGCATTTACTTCACACAAACGCCCAGCGTCCTATTTATAGGACAGCTATTTCTCACGAAGTTACTACAAATATTTAAAAAGTTCTACTAAGCATCAAAAAAATATGGCATTTGAAATAAAATATTAGGATATCAACGAGGTTTTGTCAAAAAAATAATTTGGGCGTTAATGGGTTAATTATCGAGTTTTGTGTTAAAGAATTTCGTGCATGAGTGGATACACATGTATTTTATTATTAGCATGTCAATTTCTACTTTATTTTACATCAACTTGTCAACAATATCATATTAGCTTGTCTGTGCACCCTATACCTACCATTCTAGCAGAAGTCACTGATAAAACTGCAGTTACTCATTCATTCATCTTGTTCTAATGCTACAGTTTAATACTCAATCTTTCTAGTATAACTACATTTATTTTCTTATTAATATTGTTATTACTTGTTACATAATGTATGGTTCAGAAGGATGCAGCTTCACCTTTTCTATAGAAGAACATAGACAATTAATGATTTGGGCATATTTACTCATTATTATATCCAAAAATATCTTTACTATAATGCGCATTTCTGTCGGTAACCTACGTATAGCTACTCCAAAACTCTTGGGCGCACAAACATCAAATTGAGGATGATGGATCACCACCCAGAAGTGAGTGACATAAAGAAGTTCGTGACGTCATCGTGACATCATAAGGAAAGATAATTTTTTATCTTGGATTTCTTTGCAAAGGAAAACCGTCTTTTGCTCAGAAAATAACCAGCCTCTGACAAACCAACTTACAAAATTTTTTACCCTTCAGAGTTTAAAATGATGTCGCAGTTATTGCCTGATTGTGCATTTTGTTCTCTGTATGTTCTCAATAACTACTAAATGGTAGAAAAGCCAGAAAACGTTTTTTAGGAGATTTTAACAAGGTGCTTTCGATAAAAGAAACTCTACGCCAATTAAAGCTGAATTAACGATGCAACAACAGATTGTTTTTTAAGCATTTTAAGCTTTGTAAGGTTGCTTATTTGCTTTTTTCTGAACTCTTGTGATATTATTGTATGTCATTATGATATCTTGTTGCAATCAACACAGTCTTTCGCAAACAGAGATCATCATTTCACATTTTTTGCAAAACTTGTAAAAGTTTTACAAAATTACTGTACTTGAAAACTGATTTGTAACCTCATTTCTCAACCGATTTTTCTTAACTTGGTTGTCATTCATCATTTTCTATTTTTAGTTGACAAATTTTCCGTTTACAGTTATAAATTTTGCAATTTCTAAAAAAAGCTAGTTCTGTAGTACATTTTAACTACTTTTCTTTGCAAGCATAGTTCTTTGACATTATCTATCAAAAGATTCATTTAAAAATGAAGTCTCTAAAAGTTTTAAAATGTAGCCTACTCCTAGCAAAATAATTGGTGATTTTTGTATAAAAAAAGGAAAGGTAAAGATGGCCTGTTTTATCTTTTGCAACAATATGTTAGTGTCGAGCTGCATGTCCTCTAAATGTTAAAGCATGCTACTTGGTAATTGGGTGAAGCCGATTCAGCCGGCTGATTTAATATTCTTAATCTAGACGTTACTGCTGGGGGCCCTGCTATTGCAATAACTTAACTGTAGGTGCATCACATCGTGTTGGTTTGCTCTTTGCGGGGGTGCGTTTATGGCAGGACCAAGCAACATAGCCATAGTCAGAGACTATTGACTTTAGACTATTGACTTTATTGGTACAAATATGCTTACAATTACGAAAAAGTCATAAATAGTGATCTTTACATCTGACAGGATATTTCTAAAAATACATATTAATCACTTTTGTTACTTCCCTGCACCTATCCCACGACTTTAGAATTATGCTTCCAAGCACTTCATAAAATGAACAAATAAAACTTGTTTTTAAAGACTTTGTTGGTTTCAGTTGCGAGCAAGAGCAGTTTTTCGAGGGTCCCAGTAACCCCGGACACTCCCCTCGAACCATTTTTTTGCCGTGCTGCCCCCTGAACAACCGCAAAAAGGCGGCACACAGCTTCTCTAAAATTGGCCACCTGCCTTCTCCCTTTTCCTACCTTTTTCATGCCCGTCTTTGTCTCCTCATTCTTCTTTTTCTCTTGATGTGCGCCAACGTTCATCTCAACTCTAGACCCATCTATCCTTGCTCCGTGTGCGCTGGAAATGTGACCTGGCGGGGTAAGTGAGTGCAATGCTGTACTTGCTCTAAATGGGTTTATCTAAGGTGTTTATTGCTCTCCCTCTTTAAATTCAGGACTCTTGGCAACTCTCATTCCTGGAGCTCCCCCTGCTGCGTCCCTGCCAGTAACACTGTGACTTCCTTCACTGTGACTTCCACCGTTACACCTCACTGTAGCACTGTGACTTCTTCCTGGCCCCCTCCGGCCTGTATATTTCCACTGTCCAATTTGGCCTCCCCTCTGCCAATGCAGCACTCCAGCCCCACCCTCGCCTCCAAACCTCTTATCTCCCTTCTGCTCATTATGTCTCTTCTCCCTCAGCTCCCTTACCACCGTTTTTTGCTCCTGGCTGTCCTTTTATGTCTCCTGCTTCCTCTTCCCCTGACTCCCTCAGGGTTTTTGATGGAATGCTGGCGGTCTCCGAGCCAGGAGCTCTAAACTGCTTCACTTTCTGTCATCCCATCCTTTTGACCTTAACTGCATCCAGGAATCTAATCTTACCTCATTTCTCTCTTTCTGGATCTCTGGATTCTGTACTCTGCATTCTGATTGCACTCACTCCCGCTCTGGCATTCTCTCTCATGATGCCACACGCTGGCAGCGGCGTCACCATTTTTGTCAGGCAGGGCTTATCTATCTCTGAACTTTCTACCTCCTCTCTCTCCTCACTTGACCCCTACTCTGATTATATAGGGGTCAGCATTTCTCTTAACCACTCCTCCTACCTTTCATTTCTTGATGCTTACGCTCCCCCTATTCGCTCTTCTCTGACAAATGGCAGAACCGATTCCTTTTCTCCCTCCATTTTTCCCTCCTCCAGAAATCTTTTCATTCTGGGAGATTTCAATTGCTATCACTCCCTTTGGGACTCAAATGGTACTTCTGATGCAGGTGAGAAGGAAGTATTCAATTGAATCATCTCTTCTGACCTCCTCCCCTTCAATGATCGTGACATACCCACTCTCCTCCATCGCTCCTCTGGCAGTTGCTCCTCCCCAGATATCTGTTTTGCTCCTTCATGTCTCGCCCATTCTTGCTACTGGGAGGTGCTTAAGGACCTGGGTTCACATCACCTACCAATTCTTCTATTTGCTCCTCTCTCTCCGGTCTTTTGCCCTAACGAGTGTCTCCTTCCATCAACTTTTAGAAAGCTCACTGGGATGACTTTGCATTTTACTTTGACTTTCACTGTCTTTCTGCAGAAGAATACTCATCTCTTTCTCTTTCCTCTGCTACTACTCTCTTCACTTTGCTAGCACTGAATGCAGCCAAATCTTCCATTCCTTTTGGCCGCATCAAACGTCATTCTAAAACCTGGTGGTCCGCTGAAGTGGAAGATGCGGTTAGTAAAAGATGCAGGGCTTTTGCTACGGCTCACAGATCTGATGAAAATCGACAGGCTTACATCTCTGCTTTCCAACTTGCATCGTCTGTCATCGCCAAGGCCAAGGCTGAGCTTTGGCAGGTGACTTGCTCTTCTCTCTCGCCCAAGTCTAACCCTAAATCTGTATGCCCTTTCCTTCGATCTGTTGCTTGCTCTCCTTCCTCCTCTTCCTTCTCTACTAACTTCCCCAACTGTTCTTCTCCCAGGAAATCGGCTTCGATTACATGAGATCTCACTTTTCTGTCTCTCAGTCAAAGGCTCCGCATAGCAGAGCCAGAGGCTACCTTTCCGAGCTTCGCCTAGCCAAGTGCCCATAAGAGTGTCATTCGTCCTTCGCTTACTTTTATCCCCCGCTGAATTTCTTGGGGCTGCCTCCAATCTCTCCTCGTTCACTGCCACTGGCCCAGACAAAGTTGCCTATCCCATGCTAAAACATCTTCTTCGCCCTGGCACGGATTTTCTCCTTCACATTTTCAATCTTTTCTGGATTTACATTCCTTTCCTTCCATCTGGAAGACATCTTCTAATATTCCCATCCACAAGATGGGAAAGCCTCTCAACTCTCCTGCATCCTTCCGGCCTATCTCTCTCACCTCCTGCGTGTCAAAGCTTTTTGAACGCATCATACTATCCCGTCATATGCATTATACTCTTGTTTCTGGAGTCTAATTCCATTCTCTCTCCCCGCCAGGCTGGTATCTTCCCTGGACTGTCTACTCTAGATCAAATTCTGTATCTTTCTCAGTCCATTTCAGATGGACTGAAAAGGCCGGGCTCTTGGACGATCCTCTCTACTATCGATTTTTTGAAAGTGTTTGACTCTGTCTGGCATCCCGTCCTTTTTAATAAACTCATTTTGGCTGGCCTCCCTTCTTGCTTTGCTCAATGGGCTCAATCTTTTCTTTCTGATAGGCGTGCTTGCGTTGTTTTTCAAGATGACAAAAACCGCTCCTTTCGAGTCCGTCGAGATGTTCTGCAAGGATCTGTTTTTGGCCCTGTACTTTTCTCTCTTTTCATCAATGATCTTTCTGCTTCTCTGCCTTCTTCCGTCAGCTGTTCTCTTTACCCTTACACTCTGGTCACTTGGTACTCCTCTCCCTCGGTCTCTACTGCGCTGGAGGCCACACAAGGAGCTATGTTTCGATTGGAGCGCTGGTCGGAGTACTGGTGTCTTCATCTCAATCCGAGAAGATGTGAGGCCTGCTTCTTTTCAGACGATTCCCTACAAGCTAACCTCCAACCCAACCTCTTCTTACTCAACTCCCGACTCCGTTTCAATCCCACTCCAACTTTTCTTGGGGTCACCTTCGACCGCACTATTTCCTTTTCTAAACATGTGTCTTTGCTGTAGACCAAGTTTTTCCCAAGTCTCAAGGTCTCATGCTGTATCTCTACTTCTTCATGGGGCCCCTATAAGAAGTCACTCTCTCTTCTGTATAAAGCTTTTCTTCGGCCCCTTCTAACATATGCTTCACTCGAATGGTTTTCTTTCTTAACAGTTACCAATATCATAAAATTGGAACGCCTCCACCGAGTGGCTATTCGCGCCATCACCGGCTGCCTCTCGTCCTCCCCTATCTCACTTCTTCTCTCCGAGGCTTCTCTACCTGCCCTACGAGTCACTCTGACTCATTTCACTCTTTTATCTTATGAGCGAGCTCTTCGTCTCCCAAACTCCTTTCCCATTTCAGATTTGGCCAGACGTAGAGTGAAACCAAAACTCTGCAGATTGTCCTGGAGAGCTCTTGCGTCCGCTCACTCGCTCATATTTCCTTTTACTTCTTCTAGGGATGCTCTTCTTGCTTGCCCTCTCTTTCTCCTTGGAATCTTCCTTCCTTCTCTGTGGCGTCTACCCTTTCCTCTTCATGCTCTCGCTCTGATCTCCCTCTCTCTCGCCAAGATGCGGCTCTCGCCCACCTTGGCTCTCTCTCTTCTCACGATCTGGTGCTCTGGACTCACGGCTCTGTACCTTTTTCTTCCGGGAAAGGCGGCTCTGGCGTACTTCCCAACTGCTCTCTCTGTGACACCGAGGCCACTCTTTCCGTTTCAGCAGGCTCAGTATGCTCAAGTTTTTCTGCTGAAGCCTACGCCATTCTGCACACTCTTTGCTGGTCTCGGTAGCACCAACAAATCTGCCACTTCTCTTCTCCTCCTATCTGACTCAAGCTCTGTCCTCGCCACCCTATCCTCTTCTCCATCTTTCCTTCTGCCTCAATCTATCTGGCAAATCTGGCAGGAACTCTCCTCTCGCTCCTCCTGTTCTATTTGGCTACAATAGGTCCCCAGACACTCGTTTCTCCCGGGGAACGACGCTGCTGATAAGCTGGCCAGACGAGGAGCGCTACTTGCACTCTCCACAATCCCTTGTAGCTCTCTTCTCTGATTTCTCGTATCCACTCCTGTCTTTTCTCGGACTGGAAGATGTATAGTCTCATCCAAATTCTTCGACCCACAGGTTCTCTTAATTTCCACTGAGGAGCTTATGCTCCCTCGTCACGCTCGCTGTGTTCTCTCTCGTCTACGCTCCAACGGACACAGCCTACTATTAAGCTTTTATCTCTTCATAATTGGTAGAATCGAGAATCCTTCCTGCAGCGCCTGCCGACACTCGTTCCAGAACACCTCTCATCTCATTCTGCAGTGTCCAGCTATGG